>OY997264.1:207916153-210887820 GCA_963921465.1 Triticum timopheevii
ATGACATAACACTAAGCTCACGAATGGTTCTTGTCCATCACATCATTCTCCTAATGATGTGATCTCGTTTATCAAATGACAACACATGTCTATGGTTAGGAAACTTAACCATGTTTGATCAACGAGCTAGTCTAGTAGAGGCTTACTAGGGACAGAGTATTTTGTCTATGTATCCACACATGTATCAAGTTTCTAGTTAATAGAATTCTAGCATGAATAATAAACACTTGTCATGATATAAGGAAATATAAAATAACAACTTTATTATTGCCTCTAGAGCATATTTCCTTCATAATCGACATATTGTTGTCCTCAGGCATCTCAAGTATAACAAAGTCTGATAAGATAGTAACATTTGCAACAACAACGGGCACATCCTTACAGATACTGATAGGTATGGCAGTTGACTTGTCAGCCATTTGCAATGATATTTCAGTAATTGTGAGTTTATTCAAGTCAAGTCTTTTGTATAAAGAGAAAGGCATAACACTAACACAAGCTCCTAAATCACATAAAGAAGTTTTGACATAACTTCTTTTGATGGAACATGGTATAATTGCTATTCCTGGATCTCCTAGTTTCTTAGGTACTCCATACTTAAAAGAATAAATAGCAAGCATGGTGGAGATTTCAGCTTCAGGTGTTTTCCTTTTATTAGTGACAGTGTCTTTCATATATTTAGCATAAGGGCCATGTCTAAAACATCAGTCAAATGAGTACGTAAAAAGATTGGCCTAAGTATTTCAGCAAAGCGTTCAAATTCTTCATCATCCTTTTTCTTAGATGGTTTAGGTGGAAAGGGCATGGGTTTCTGAACCCATGGTTCTCTTTCTTTACCATGTTTTCTTGCAACAAAGTCTCTTTTATCATAACGTTTATTTTTAGGTTGTGGGTTATCAAGATCAACAACAGGTTCTATATCAACATCATTATTTGGTTCTTTATCATTATCTGGTTGAGCATCTTCATGAACATCATCATTGTTATTTTCATTATCACTGGGTGAATGTTCATTACCAGATTGAGTTTCAGCATCTGAGATAGAGACATCGTTGTTATCTTTAGAAAGTTTTTATATTTTAGGTTCACTAGAGGTATGCAAAGTCCTATCATTTTTCTTTCTTTTAATTTTTAGAAGGACTAGGTGCATCAACATTAATTCTTTGATAATCTTGTTCGATTCTTTTAGGGTGACCTTTGGGATAAAGTGGCTCCTGAGTCATTCAACCTCCTCTAGTCATTACTCTAACAACATGATTATTCATATTATTACTCATTTCATTTATTAACTCACATTGAGATTTAGCAACTTGTTCTAACTGAGTTTGAACCATAGAAGCATGTTTTCCTACTCCTCTAACATCATTAGTGATTCTAAATAACAAGTCACTCAAGCGAGCTATCATGTTAGAATTTTGTTTTAGTTGTTTCATAACATAGGCATTGAAATGATCTTGCTTCTTGACATAGTTATCGAATTCATACAAGCATTGACTAGGATGTTTATTATAAGGGATATCACCTTCATCAAACTTTAAAACATAATTTACCTCTACCACCTGTGGTGGTGTGTCAATACCATGTATTTCTTCAATACGTGGCAAATTCTTAACATCTTCAGCTTTAATACATTTTTCCCTCATACATCTCTTTGCCTCTTGCATATCTTTAGGACTGAGAAATAAAACCCTCTTCTTTGGAATGGGTTTAAGCGGTGGTTCAACAAGTGTCCAATCATCATAGTTCTTCAATATATTATTCAGTAACTCCTCATCTTGTTCAACAGTTCGTTCCTTGAAAACACAACCATCAGGGTGTGCAAAACCGAACCGAAAACCAAAAACCAAACCAAAAAAAGAAACAAAACCGAAGTTTCGGTTTTTTCAGGTTTTGGTTTCAGTTTCAGTTTCCAATTTAGGAAACCATTTAGCCTTCGGGTTTTTCGGTTAAAAACCGAAAACCATTCGGTTAAACCGAAATAACCGAAAGAAAAGGTTTGAGTTGAATCCCTTCACCCCACCCCTCCTTTTATAGCTCTCCACCAGCGGCACTGCTACTCGTTCGACGATGTGGTACTAAACAGCTGCAGCTCAAAGCAACTTGGTGCACGTGGTTCTTGTTGGGCCTCAAATTAGCCAGCCAGCCCATACTGCTCCACGCGTGGAGTGCTCCGTCGGCCCATCCCATCCCACCACGACTGGGCTTGTGGCTCGATCCCTTGTCCAAAAATTCTGAATACCTGATCCCTACGTCAAACATCAATGCAGAATTGCCTCTTTTCCTTTTTCCCTATAAGTAAAAAAAGATATTTCCTTTTTTTCTGTCTGACCACTTGCTCCCCCATGTAATCACACACCGTCCCTAATTTGGAACCTGCCTAATCCATTATCCATCTGATCTGCTACCATTCAATAGCATAGAACAAAATCATGTTTGTCGTCTAATGATCTACTCTACGTATGTGGTTCTCACACGAAAAATCTAAACTACATACACGGACATAATCATGTGACCAAATAATTATTTGTTGTTCAAAAATTCGCGTCAACTTTGGTTATTTTGGTTATTACCGAAACCAAACCGAAACTAAATGGTTATTACCGAAACCGAACCGTATCTATGTATAAAACCGTATAAACCGAAGTATAATAATCGTATAAACCAAAAACCGTATAAAGCGAACCGAATGAAACCGAAAAACCCGAACGCACACCCTGACACAACCAGCACTAACTATCTAGGAAGTCCCTAGAAGCATTGGTTAGTCCATTATAAAAGATACTAAGTATTTTGTTTTTCTTGAGAGGATGATCAGGCAAAGCATTAAGTAATTGGAGAAGCCTCCCCCAAGCTTGTGGGAGACTCTCGTCTTCAATTTGCGCAAAGTTAAATATTTCCTATAAGACAGCTTGTTTCTTATGAGCAGGAAAATATTTTTCAGAGAAGTAATAAATCATATCGTGGGTCTACGCACACAACCATGAGCAAGAGTATTGTAACATATCTTAGCATCACACTTTAATGAGAACGGAAATAACTTAAAAATATAGTAGTAGCAAATTTTCTCATCATGAGCACATAGGGTGGCTATATCATTTAATTTAGTAAGATGTGCCACACCAGTGTGAGTTTCTAGCCATGGAAAGGATCAGATTCAACAAAAGTAATTAACTCTAGGTCGACAGAGAATTCATAATCCTTATCAGTAACAGAGATAGGTGAAGTAGCAAACTTGGGATCACATTTCATTCTAGCATTCAAAGTTTTTTCTTTCAACTTTCATAATAATTTCTTAAGATCATCTCTATCCTTACAAGCAAGAAAGTCTCTAGCTACCTCTCCATCCATAACATAACCCTCAGATCAGGCAATTCATATCTAGGAGAGCTAGGTCTAATAGGTGTTTCATAATTCTTAGTTTCAAAGACTTCACCAGTTTCAGTAATATCTTCAGTTTCAGCATTCTCAGTATCTTTAGCTTTAGCAATTTGTTCATCAAGAAATTCACCCAGTGGCACATTCTTATCAAGCAGAGTATTAGCACCATTCATAACAGAAGTAGCATCATCAATTACTTGCGACTTATCAGGATTAATATCATGTGATGGTGTTGCAAGTTTACTCAAAACAGAAGGTGAATCAAGTGCACAGCTAGATAATAGTTCCTTACCTCCCCTCGTCTTAGAGGGAACGATCTTGGTTCTGTCATCCTTCAGATTCTTCATAGTGATAAATAGATATAAATCCCAAGTGACTCAACAAATATAGTTATGTGCCCCAGCAACAGCGCCAGAAAAAAGGTCTTGATAACCCACAAGTATATGGGATCGTAACAGTTTTCGAGGGTACAATATTCAACCCAAATTTATTGATTCGACACAAGGGGAGCCAAAGAACATTTGTAAGTATTAACAGTTGATTTGTCAATTCAACCACACCTGGAGATTAAATATCTGCATCAAAGTGATCAGTAGAACAATAATATGGTAGTTTGAAGGCAATAACAATAGTAGTTGCAGCAATTTTGTAGTAGTTGTGACAGTAGCAGCAACAGTAGGCACTTAGCAAGAACAATTTGTGAAAAGGTCATAGGCATTGGATCGGTGATAACATTGGATAATATTCATCATGTAACAGTCATAACCTAGGGCGACCCAAACTAGCTCCAGTTCATAAATATAATGTAGGCATGTATTCTGTAAATAGTCATACATGCTTATGGAAAAGAACTTGCATGACATCTTTTGTCCTACCCTCCCGTGGCAGCGGGGTCCATAAGGAAACTAAGGGATATTCAGGCCTCCTTTTAATAGAGAACCGGAACAAAGCATTAACACATAGTGAATACATGAACTCCTCAAATTACGGTAATCACCAGAAAGAATCCCAATTATTTTCACCTTGGGGTATGCGGACAATAACACGTAATAGGTGCATATAACTCGCAAGATTGGATCACAAACATAGATATAATGGTGAAAACATAAACGGTTCAGATATAAAATCATGGCACTCGGGCCCTAGTACCAAGCATTAAGCATAGCAAAGTCATACCAACATCGATCTCAGAACATAATGGATACTAGAGATCAAGCCCTAACAAAACTAACTCGATTACATGATGAATCTCATCCAATCTACCACCGTCCAGCAAGCCTACGAATGAATTACTCACTCCCGGCGGTGAACATCATCAAATTGGTGATGGAGGATGGTTGGTGATGACGAAGACCGAAGATCCCCCTCTCCAGAGCCCCGAACGGGCTCCAGATCTAGCCTCCCGAGGAAGAACAGGAGGTGGCGGCGGCTCCGTATCGTAAAATGCGATGAAACTTCCTCTTCTATATTTTCTCCAAAAATAGGATTTTATAGAGTTAGAATTAGGGTCAGCGGAGCCTCGTGGGCCCCACTACCCACCAGGGCGTGCTAGAGGGGGGTGTCGCGCCCTGGTGCCTAGTGGGCAGCTGGGGCCCCCTCTAGTGGGTCTTGGTTCTAGTAATTCTTATATATTCCAAAATAATTATCCAAAAAGTTCTGTCCAATTTTGAGAACTTTTATTTCTGCACAAAAACAACACTATGGTAGTTCTATTAAAAACAGCGTCAGTCCGGGTTAGTTTAATTCAAATCATGCAAATTAGAGTCTAAAACAAGAGCAAATGCGTTAGGAAAAGTGGATACGATGGAGACGTCTCACCCACCTATATATTATTTATCAGGAATACCCGATATTGCCTGATAAACTCCGAAACCCTTCCCGTGACCCCGAAACGCTTTCGGTTCCTCTAGGAACTATTCTGAATATTAACGAAACTATTTCACAAATAAATCCTTGTTACTCTTTTCCTACTAACACTCAGTAGATCGTGATTACCTTAAGCTTGTGACCTGTAGGTTCGGTAAAACATAGACATGAACGAAACCCCTTCGTTCAATGACCGATAGCGGAACCGTGGACGTCCATATCGATCCCTATGATTAGAAGAATGACATTCAGGTGAACCTTTGGTTATCATGTGATGTTCCCTTTGCTTTGCGATACTTTACAAAACCCGAAGTGAGATATATGGGTATCCTCTTGAGTCATTCACATCCTCACTATACTGGTTTCCTCATTACCGATTTTGTTCTTCTTTCTCATTGACATGTTTCGGCATCCCCATGACGTTGTCACTTGTGTCTATCCTGACGATGATGGATGATGTCACACCGAGAGGACCCTAAGAATATCTCTCCATCGTCGGAGGAGCAAATTCCACTCTTGAGCTATCGTGTCCCTTGTCAAACTTTCCAATGCACCTATAAGTTGTCATTATGATCACCATGTTACAGATGACGTTTGAGTAACCCCATAGTACATCATACGGTAAGAAGTGACTATGACTTATGACGATATTATATCAAAGTAGTATAACAAACAAGTTTGAATTGACTCAATATGATCGTTCTTCTAATGTCACATTCTCAAGTTGTTTTAAGACTATCGTTACTCTTAATGATATCTCAAGATCCGGATAACGTGATCACGAACAACACTTGAGCTTGTCTTAGAGGTGAGACTAGAAATCTTATTTTACCGTTTATCGTTCTACACGTGCATACGCGTTTTTCACTGGATCGCATATTTCAGGATCATAACAGTTATAGCATAGAATATAAACTCTAAATTATGAACATGAAAAATACAATAATACAATATTATTCTAGAGCATAATTCCAACAGAGGCCCATGCGAGGCAGCGCTCGGACTCCTTCGGTCGGGAATCCATTCCGTCTGCCCAAATGACGCATGGATCCGGCGCTAGGTGTGCCATCGCTACCTCACCGGAGGCGGTGTGGTCCGTCTGGCGTCCGAACACGGTGGCGAACGCGGACCATGGGTGTCGTCCGACACAAACATGGTGCGGCGTGCCCGCCGTGCGAGGCAGCAGGCACGAGAGGCGGCGGCGGTCCTCGCGGCGGTGGTCGTCGGCGAGGCGGAGTCGCATTCTCCTGCGCCCCGTATGGTGCACCAGTACGGGCGCCGCAACTGCATCGTGGTGGATGTCGCCGGCTCGTTTTAGGACGGATCCATCATCGATCTAACGTCCACTGGCATCGTCCGAGTTCCAGGCTCCGACGAGGAAGAGTAGGACATGGGCACGGCGGAGCCGGACAAGCTCCACTTAAATATCAGTTTACGCTGCATGTAATAATATTGATTTGAGATTTCTAATTTAAGGTATTCGATTGTAGAATCAAATATTTAATACGTGATGGATTTACCAAGTCCAGTTGTACCAAGTCCGGCTGTAGATGCTCTTAGCATACGATTTAGGATCCGTGGGATTTTGGGGGTTTTCGGCAATGTCCACTTCTAAACATGTGTAGATATTTCCCCTTTCTCTTAATGAAAAACAGCGTTCCTGCTGGTTTCTTGAAAAAAAAGAAGTTCATGCACCAATCTGCACTCTCAAACGGGAGGAAAAAGCACAGAAATATCTCCACAGGGCTGGCCAGGTGGTCAGAAGATGGCAGGTCCGAGTGGCATCTCCGTCCACCTCCTATGCGTCTCCCCAACCGATCCCATGTCGGACTCAAGAACCTTCCTCTGACCGGGCAAATAATTAGGAAGGAGGCCCCGACGAAACGAAACCATCCAAATAGCGACCTAATTAACGAAGAAAGATGCCAAGCTGACAGGCCTGCAGATTTGATTAACCATTTCTGGCCCTGTGGCCAGCCGTATTCAGATAGCAATGGGCGGACGTACGCTTTCTTAATGCTCGGCGCACAAGGCCAAGGAAATACTACAAGAATAGACTAGGAACTACAGTACAATTGTATTTGTTGTACAGTACAGTTGCGGGGAGCAAATTAACCAATCCTAGTCTCGTTAGGATTAAGCTCACCACAAAGGGCAGTACTAGTACTACTAACCACTACCGGTACTAGTGCTAATCTAATGTTTACGGCTGGCTCACAGCTCCAAGCGCTGGCTCTTCCTTTAATTGCATCCTAATCGCACCATTGGTAGGAGTAGTAGCTCTGGGGGCGTCGACCTAGCACTGCCGCTGGCATGTGGGTCCGTCAGGTGGTGGTACAGTCCTGGCCCCACGTGTCAGTGTCGGTTTTGATTGCTCGCTTGTTCAGTAGGGAGCAGTTCTGGTGGCTTGGCCTGGCCCCCATCTCTCATGTGGGAATAAACTTATTGGGTTTTGATTTGTTTCTAGGTAATGCCTCTGGGCTCAAGTTTCCTAATGATGCGTCTTGAACATCAATCATTGAAATCCATGAATTCCCTTCACTAGTTTAATCAAGGGCACTTTACCCCGATTCCAATCATGCTCCGTGGCCTAGATGTTTTGCCTACTGGCTAACCTAACAAGAATCCAATATCCATCTACATACCATGAGGCTTATAGTTCTATAATAACTATAACTAACCTCCCTAGAGTCGGTAGCTTGCATTGCATTGCAGACTATAAGGGTGGCTAGACGTTTTCATAGTCAACCGAGGCAAGGACGAGCCGTCGACCCGTTGGCTGGGCAGCTGAGGTTGCTGCCAGCCCACCCGAGTTCGAGTCCCGGCACGGACGCGCGGTGCTCACGGAGTTTCTCCTATAAAGAAAAGCCAACGAGGGTTAGCCCTTGGGTTGGTCTCATTTTTATAGTCAACCGAGGCGTTTCGGAGCTCTGACATGGCGACCTGTTTCTAATAAAAATCCACATACACGTATGTATGTACAAACTAAATGACCTACTACAAATATTTTGAACCTGCTTCTCTGCCATGCGGTGCGTGCCGTTGTGCCACTGACATGCAGGCCCACATGTCAGTGGTGAAACAACACCATGTTGCGCCGCGTCGGACGACCCTCGCCCGAAATATCTATGTCCTCGTTGCAATTTATGTGCAATTATCTGGTATGAATTGACAAGAATATTTGGGAGCCGGTTTAATCTTTTCGTCCACATTCACTAACCTTGTTCAAGAATAATCATACAACATAAAAGTAATGTTTCATTTTTTAGCATAGACGCAGTAGCTCATACTCCCTTCGTTTCTTTATAGCATGTATATAACTCGACACAAATCTTATATGCGGAGTAAAATAAATGCATGGACGGTCTGCGATTGCAGAACCACGAAGCACCTGATCCCCTAATTTCTGCAGTGATACGTGTACTACTTGAACGTTGATCCCCTAATTTCAGCAGTGATACGCGATGCACTACTTGAATGTATTATAGTTCCCCACATGTTTTCCTCTGACTGTTGAAAACAAACTTTTTATGTGACGCAACATGAAACAGTTGGACAGATTAGATATGATTTACATCTTCCCTTAGGAGACACTAGATACATATCTTGCAATCTGTCCCAACTTACTTAGTACCAGCAATCTTAGCACTTTTAATGACTGTCCTTTCTCGTTTTTAATGTGTCACAAGCTTATTTCCTCCAGGGCAAACAGTCGTCATGTTTGGTGCAAATGTACAACTAAATCATTGTATGTGTCTGTGTGCTCCTTTTTCCAAAGAAAGCCATTATGTGCTCCTCTGCTTTTGGGCTGTTATTGAGTGACTCTAATTAAAATCCATAATGGCCTATTGCTTCTAGGCTTTAGTTTGGTGTTACGGGTTCAGGTTGTGGAGAAGCTCATGATCTAATTAAAATCAATAGTTGTCCTTTGTTGTATGTAAACTTGACATGCCAATTAGATATTCACCATACTAATGGGTGTATCTTGTGTAGATCATGAAAAAACCTCTGCATCTTAATCCATCATGCTGTAAAAGAAAACGTAATCCATCACAATCACTAAAAGTCATACACTGCAAAAAGCACACAAGGCACCGATTGATAAGCTTGAAAAGCCAAAGCCCTAGTACACCTTGAACTGGTTAGAAAAAACGGCAGATGCTTCACTAATTGTATCCTTGAATCAAACGTTTCGGATATGTGAAAGACAAAAATATATAAAAAAATCCCCACAAAAAGAAAGGATAGGGTAACAAAAGTCACATGCTGGAGATGCACTGACTAGATACTCTTGTGATCATGTCCTAGGTTAGATACTTTGTGTTGCTGACATACTCTAGGAGAAACCCTAGATCTAGTCGCCTGATCGAACAATGGCGATGATATTTGCTTTGCTTAGCACTATGTTCCCTCCTGTGGGCATTAAACACATTAAGGTGTGCAGAAGGGCCGCTCGCTCGCGCGTTCCACCGGAAAAAGTCCATTTCAAACCCTGAACTCGTAGAGGTTCGGCGGAATGAACCCTCAAATCGAAATCCCGGTCGATTGCACCCTGAACTATGCAATCCCGGTCTAAATCAAACCCTGGCATCGTTTGAACTGGGATTCGTATGATGGGCCGGCCCGCTGGAGTATTTTTTCGTTCAAGAACAAAAATTCCGAATGGCGCGCATCCAGCTCCCCGCTGAACCAGCCCGCTTTAGTTTTTTTTTTCGTTTAAAAAAATGAGCGCGTACCCGGCTCCCCGCTAAACCAGCCCGCTTTAGTTTTTTTTTCGTTCAGAAAAATGACTGCGTGGTGGTGGTGGCTCGAACCGAAGCAACAAACCACAAGGACACCACTTGCGTTGTGTTAACTTGCTCTCTTTTTCCTCCTTTTAGCCTTTCTTTTTCTTTCTTTTTTCATTTTATTTTTCATTTTCTGTTTTTTCTTAAATTCGTGAACCGGCCCATTTGGAGCTATTGAATAGTAGGCGCGCAAAAAAAAATTCTGGAAAAGTTGTACGGGAGCGACTCAAACTCGCGACCTCAATCTTGTTATTTGCTGGAATTTGCCAACCAAACTAGTGAGTTCAACTGATAGATTCACGACACGAAACATTATGCTTCAAACTTCTTTTGAACATTTGAGAATATTATGCACTGAACATTTTCGAAAAACTATAAATATATGTGTTGAACAATTTTTGAATATGCATTGAACATTTGTATTATGTGATAAACATTTTTTAAAACAAATATGAATATATGCAACGATTGGTTTTTGAAAATACGCATTGAACACTTTTGTAATATATGTTGAACTATTTTCGAATAAACATTGAACATTCATGGACGTTTGTGATAAACATCTTTTTTCATGGACGTTTTCAAATCCATGAACATTTTGTTCAAAATTCGTAAAAAATATCTTTTTAAATTCTGGTTCACAAGGTTCTTTTTTTCGTTTGATATTTCCTAGTAAAACGGATTTTATATAGTTTTAAAAACTCGAGCTTTTAAAAAATTAGAAATTTACGGCATTAAAAAATAATATGCAAATTTGGAAAAAGGTTCGTCAATTTCAAAAGAAATCATGATTTTTTAAAAAGGAAACAAAAAAATAAAATAAAAACAAAGACAAAACGAAACGAAAAAAAAAAGGAAACAAAAGAAAGAAGAAAAAGGGAGTAAGTTAACACAACGTATGTAGTGTCCCTGGTTAGTAGCGTCGTTCCAACCACCAGCATCGGTCTCGATTACGAGCGTGCGCTTCTTTTTGTTTTCTAACAAAAAAAAACAAAAGCGGGCCGGGCTAGCAGGCTGTAGTCCCCTTTGCATTTTTTTTATTTCTAAAAAATTAAAGTGGGCCGGCCCAGCGGGAGCAGGGGTGAGCATAGCAGCGACCTCAGCGAATTCCCACTGATCCCGGTCATCCAAACGACCCGAAGGTTCAATTTAGACTGGGATTGCATAGTTTATGCATAGTTTAGGGTGCAATTGACCGGGATTTTGACTTGAGAGTTTGTTTCGCCCAACGCCTACAAGTTCGGGTTTAAAATGGACTTTTTCCCGTTCCACCTGTCCCAATTTTACTGTGCCGAATTTTTCTAACCGGATGGTGGAAACGCAACGCTGAAGGGGTGTTCGCTCGCGTGGAAAAAAAAACGCGCAGCCCCCGTTCCCCTTTCCCCCTCCCCTCCCCGATCCCTCTCCCTCTCCCTCTTCCTCTTCCTCGTCTACCGCCGCCACCACTCGCCGGATTCCTCCCCCACAGCCGCCGGCACCACTCGCCGGAGCCCTGCCCCACAGCCGCCGCCACCAGCGCCCTCCACAACAGCCTGCAACCCACACCTCTCTCCTCCGCTCACCTTATCCCCACCACTGGCGAGCTCCTCCCCAAAGCCATGGTGTGAGCGAGGAGGCAACAGGTCCGGAGGCCATGTTCGAGAGGAAGTTTGGAGGAGAAAGAGGAGCCTAGGGGGAAAATTATGCGTCGTGGCAGTGGCTCGAGCGATGTAGGACAGCGACGAGCACAGCGGCTTCTACAGGCTGTGGGAGCGGTGGTGGGCGTGGCTTGGGGACCGGTGCTTGCGTCAACTGACGGCGAGCACGGCTGCTGCCAACCAGCCAAGGTAAGCTTGCCCCAACCCTTCCCTCTCTCCCTTTCTTTTTCCTATCTATGGTGTTGCGTCCTCTCCCAGGTCTTGGATTCGCCAAGTGATTCACATCCCTGGATCAATTTAAGCTCCTGCAATCTCCAATCAGTCAAGATGGTCATTCATGCTACCCGGATCCTTACAGCAGCAGCAGCTGCGCCATATGAATCTGTCAAGCATGCCTTTGTGTCGTATGGTGCATTGCAGATCTTGCAGAAAGCTGGAAATACAGAAGCCGCTTATGGTATGGTGTAGGCGTTCCATCCAAATCTGATTTATTTGGTGGTGGTGGAAGTGATTCAGAATCTTGGAGATCTATTTTAGAGAAGGGCTCAAATGAGAATTGGGTTGAGCTTCCACTTGTGAAGAAAACACTCGAAGTGCTGCAGACACTCTTGTTAGATGATTCTGGACTTGGCGATGGTCTTGGAGGGGGGTCTGGCCCTGGTATGGGGGTTTATGGCTGCACTTTATGAATTGCTAGATAGTGCTCAAAATGTCTCTTGTTTCAATGAGGAAGGATGACAATGGTGAAGGTGATGCTCTTTTGAAGAACGCTAGTCTAAAGGACGTCATATCAGAAGGAAGTCTGGTGCCATTTGATGGCAACAGTCACTCATCTACAAGGAAACCCCGGCCTGCACTTCTTTGGAGGTACGTACTATGCACCATCAAGTATCAACTATCAAATGAAATTTGTACTTTTTCAACTGCAGGAAAAAAAGATTTACAAACTATACTTTCCCATTGAACTACCAGAATCCATTTGAAAAACGTTAACAAAACTCAGAGTTCACTTGATACTTTTTAACTGAAAACTTTAGGAGAAAATCCGTTTAGCATAGCAGAGTCCTGTGCTAAGAATCTCTGATAGGAGCTGAACATTTGTATATAAAATGCATTGGAATAGTCTTTCGTATTGAAAGAAATCTTCTTCATACTGTTTTGCCATTATGTAATATCCAGAACTTTGATGGAAGATCAGTTGCCTTAATATACTGTATTACATAGGTGGTCAGCCTGTCTATTATGGGCAAATATACTTATACTTACGAAGCCTTTTATTCCAAACAAGTTATGTTAATTTTGATTTCACTGAAACTCTTATAACTCTACAGTGTGCTTGGCCCAATCTTGAATATGCCTATTACCGAGTCGAAGAGGCAGAGGGTGTTGGTTGCTTCCTCTATTCTCTATTCAGAGGTAAGTTTGTTACTTTGCCTACGATTCTAATGCTGAAGAATAACCTGTCTTGTGCGAATTTGTAAAGCTACTGTGATTTATTAATCATTGTGTGATAACTTAGTACATAAATGACATGTTCATCATGTTACACTTTCTGTAGCGTTTTATTTATTAGAGATAGTAATCTGGCCAGTAAAAATATCATATATGTTCATGCTATCTTGCTCGTGATTCAGGTATGGCATGCTATTGGTAGGGACAGAATTATCTCTTCATATCGTAAAAAATAATCTTGTGCACTGTAATGCCATGAACATCTCGGAATGTTTAAATTTGTTGTAGCCGGTTAATTTTTTTCCACGTATTTGTAACTGAAGCCCACCCATACATACTCATGTATCTGACGGTTTGTGGGGATTGAATCGGGATTGGGTTTGGTCTACTGTAGATGAGTCACATGGCGACTCTCGAGGAGGTTATGTCTGGCAGAGAACAACACACTCTTTGCCACCCAGTATGGCCTGCCCATGGTCGACGGCAAGGGCAGGTGCATCGGGTCGTCTCCAAGAAGCACAATGCCAGGGCATCTAATTGGGTCAGTGCTATACTTCATCTTCCTAACCTGTACTACATCCTAGACCTGACTGAATGACTTGTGATTTGGCTCGGATCATGCCTGAGAGTGGAAACTTTTTATCCTTGTTTGGTTTAGCCTGATTTGTGCTCTGCACATTTATTTCTATGAACGTCACAGCGGGTGGAACGTTGTTGCTTGCCTGCGCGCTATGTATCAGTTGGCGCTGCTCGATTTGTTGCTATTTAGGTCGTTGTAGGAATTAACTAGCGTACTTTCTTGTAATCTATGATGATGACATGACTGTACCATATAGAATGGGGCTGGTTCATGGAACCCGGGAGGACAAATTTTTTGGTATATGAGCATAACTAAGTTACTTAATTATGATAATGTTGCAGACAGGGCACGACATTGGGTGAGGCGGGATAGGTGGCACTGGATCGCAGTGGAGTGGCTAGGCGAGGATGTCTCGGCAGGGGATGTCGACCATCGCATCTGCTGGTATGTTCACCATTATCATTTATCTGTAATCTCAAAAACGAAGAAATGCATCCAGATCTTGCAGGTTACACCAGGTTCTGTAGCTATTATTATATCTGTAATTGCTAGCTTTCATGTAATTTATCACCATTTAATTACTATATGTGATAGATATTTCTCTACTTATTTTTATCTTATATGATGTGTTGTTCTACCTACATATGTTGCATTCAGAGTACCGTTAGTTCTTGTATGCTTACATCTTTGATTGCGTAGACATGCAGAGTGTCCTTTAAATTTCTGTTATTATAGTTGGGAGGGTTACTCCTCATTCTGGAACACCCAGTCAGATTGATAGATTTTATATATGTAAACATTGATGACCTTATAAGTACCTTTGCCACTATCTCTCTATTGTTTGTGTATTCCTACAACCGATCAGCTTCAAATACCTACTCTGACAGACAATTCGCGGTAAACTCGATTATTAATATCCCTATTCGTTGCATTAATTAATTAGTTCTAGAGATTTCTTTCTCATAGCTGTTATATTTTTCCTTGCCCATAAATTAATATTTTGTTTAATGATATCAAGCATTCATATCTGGCAGATCAGGCTGGTGACGATGGCCATCTGGATGAGCAGGGGCATGATCTTTACAATGAAGCACAAAGTTTGTCAGACATTCTTGATAAAGAGTCGATATATCTAACTATCTAAGGTGTGCCTGATTATACTGAATGTTGCTCCCTTGCTTGCTTCCTTAACATATAGATGGTTTTCTTTAACATCTCATCTCTATGTCGTGTGATAGCTACCATTGATGAAGTTACAAAATGGTGAAAATGTGCAGAATGATATTTCAGTGGCTGAAGTGCTAGAAGAACCAGGAAGTTACTAACATCAAATGGAAAAGAGAGCAAGGGGACCAAACGTGTAAAAATCATATTACCCAGTTAGAGATTCCTAGGAGTTGTTTGTGCTATTTTTCTCAGATTACATTGTTAAGTGGCTTTTTTCTTTTCTTTCTAGGAGTATGTCTCAATATGCAGCCTATTGATGTACCAACATTTTTTGTAATCTTTCTATTTCTGTATATTTAGAGGGCAGGCCTGGCGCAGTGGTGAAGTCCTCCCCACTTGTGCCAAGAGGTCCTGGGTTCGAACCAGCCTCTCTGCATTGCACTTTGCAGGGGTAAGACTAGGTTCCTATAATCCCTCCCCAGACCCCACCTTGTGTGGGAGCTTCTATGCACTGGGTCTGTCCTTTTTTTTCTATTTCTGTATATTCATAAGACCATTTATGTCATTCTACAATTATGCTCCTGTCTTTGCTCCAGCAACTACTACTTTCAATAGTACTACATAGTTATCCATTGACATGTGTTAACCATATTTAAAAATGTATTGAAAAGGTCGCCAACCTACCAGGCACCGCACAGGCACCGCACATATTCCACTCAGGAGGCGCGGCAGGGCCGTGCCCCAACTGCTAGTCATCTTAGAGGTGGATCCGGCCAAAGGACACATGGCTTATGGAGGTGGTGTGCGGCGGCTCGCGTAGAATTATCACAGGGGTGTGCGTGAGACCGTCGGTGGTGGGAAGACCGTCGGTGGTGGGAAGCAGGAGCACTCTTCACATGCGAGGAACGTCAGATGAGCCAAAATGGTTGTTTCTTGTGGGATTAAAGAGACATATGTCTGCCTGCTTTCGGGCATGCCGTTCCACTCCGGTGTCGGCGAGGTTGACAGATTTGCTCATGGAAGATTTGATGATGCGTTGGTTTCGCCGTGCACTCTGGTAGAGAGCGACGCTCGAGCGCCCAACATGTGTCACGTAGTGTCAGCCTATCCGGCATCTTGTATGTTACGTGGTGCTTTAGACCTAGTCTAGCTAGGTGTGACTTCCATTAGTTCAGGTTTTCGCACGATTTCCCTTCAATAAACCGAGCAACCCCTTTCTTTCTTCTTCATTTTGCACTAGCCTTTATATTGTGTTTTTCTTCTTTGAGGTGTTCTTAGGGCATCCCCAACAGTGTTTATCTAATTTGACGTGGATGAAAGGTTATTGGTCTGCGAGAAGGTCGTTTCTTGCCAAAGAAACGGCTTCACACAGTTTTTATAGTACTCCCTCCATCCGAAAAAGCTTGTCCATCAAATGGATGTATCTAGCACTAACTTGGTGCTAGATACATTCATTCGAGAGACAAGTCTTTCGCACGGAGGGAGTATAAGAGTATGGTATGTGGGCCCACCGTGAATAAAAAACAATTATAGACGAGAGAAGAAGTGAGTTAAAAATCAATTGGATATGCCCTTATAATATCTTTTTTAATCAATCCTTTTGACAATTCTCCCCCAAACATTAAATTGTGTGTCTAAGTTGTATCGGATAGCTGGAACGATGTTTATTTTAGAATCAAGAGCTTTATTGATCGTGTAGCAGGATTACATTCCTTCGTCACTTATGTCGCAAGGAAGCACGAAATATAATTAATCCACAAACATCATTTCCTAGAGGAGTTACATTATTTCATGCCGAGATGTGCTAGGTCATTTGCTTCCCTCATCGTGAACACCATACGAAACTCCTCAAAATTCCCGCAAAGCCCTGGCATTCTCGTTAAAGTGGTAGCAACCTTCGAGCGATCAAACCTGGACTGAGCTAGTCCCACCCCATCCTGCATCGAGCTGCTTCATCACTCACTTGCTCACATAGTCACGTATGCAGCGGCGGAGCTATGTACAACGAGGAGGGGGGTGGCGCCCCCCGACCTTGGACCAAAGTGTGAATATATTTTTTAGCATTTTGCATCCCAAACACTCATGTAGCCTCCCCCTCCTCCCAACATTTTCTACGTAGCTCCGCCGGTGCATCCATGACATGCCAAATGCACACGTCTTCATGCGAGGCCACATCAGGTGTGACGCCCGGATAATTAGCTACAGTAATCCCACGTTAATGATGCCACGTCACCACAGTTACAGTTGCTAATCTCGCGCTAGTTCGAAATCGATTCGATCCAAGTTTAAAATAAAAGGCAAACAATAAAATTTTCAAATGTTAAAAACCAAAATGTTCGGGTTGTGACAAGTATTGCATAGGTAATTATAGTGAAGAGCCCATATTTAAATAAAATACTTAAACGCACTATAGTATATAAAACAACGACAAAACAGTTATTCAAATGCTTTCAAAATAATAAACAATTCCAAAACTATTTTACTTCAGTGCTAAACTGTTTGTGGCAGTGGCATAAATTGTAATAGTATTTTAGGTGCCACTTTTTTATTTTATTGAAACTAGGCTAAAACAGAAAAGAAATAAAATAAATAATAGTAAAAGAAAACAAAACAAACAAAAAAACAAGGAGAAGAAAAGGAAAGCACCCTCCCCCCCACTGGGCCACGGCCCAGCAGGTCTCCAGGCCGCACGGCCGGCCCACCAGGCCCAATCGGCCAGCCCCGCTCCCTTAACCTCTCTCGCCCGAAACCCTAACTCCCCACTACTCCCACTCGCCCCCACTCCCTCTCCCTCGTCCCACTCCTCCTCTGCCCCCCGATCTGGATCGAGGGAAACGGCTCCCCGACCCTGTTGCCGCGACCCTTCGCCGTCACCTCGCCAACCGCCGTCGCAAGGAGAACGACCCCGCCGCCCGGATCGACCGCGCCCGCCGTCGTCGGAGCTACCTCGCCGGAGGCCACGACGCCGGAGCCACCCCGCCGGCCTGCATCCTCTCCGTCGTCGCCTCGTCCTCGTCCTCCTCCTCGCGCCCCACTGCCACTCCCCTACGTGCGCGGTGAAGCCCGACCTCCTCTCCCCTCTCGCCTCGCTGAACCGCGCTCGCCCCGCACCTGGCGCCCGTAGCCTCGCCTCGCACACGGCCCGCCCCGCGCGTGCCCACCGTGGCCGCCTCCGCCAGTCTGTTGTCCCTCGCCTTCGCGCAGACCACTCGCCGCTCGCCCTGTCGCCGGCGTCCTCGGCTCCGTCGCCTTCCCTGCTCCTCCTAATGCCCGCGCCCCCGCGTCGTGGCCAACCCCCTGTTGCTGCTCTACATCACCGGCGCCATCCTTCGTTGGCGCCGCTCGCCGTCGACCGCCCGCAGCGCCCTCGCCGTGGCCTCGTCTCTGGCCATCGCCCCCTGTCGTCCTGGGCAAGCGCCCAAACGGGCTGGGCATCATCGCCCGCTAGCACCCGCCCCGCGGTGGCTCTCTGGGCCACTGACTAGGGGGCCCCACGCCCCTATTAAGTAAAAAAAGAATAATAAATTAATTAATTAATTTAATAATTAATTAACTTAACTAATGTCGCTTAATTAACCAATTAACTATCTCATTAGCCTAACTAAACTTGTTAGATTAACTAGACAGTCAATGACAGGGGGCCCCACCCCCTGTTGACCAGTCAAAGTTTGACTGGTCAATTGGGTCCCCCTGGCCCCACATGTCAGCCAGTGTACAATTTTTGTGTACACTGTGCTGGGTACATCTAGCAACTTAACATTTAATTTTCGAACTAAAAATAATTTAGAAAATGATTTAAAACTTTAGAAAATCATATAAAATGATCCGTAACTCGGATGAAAATGTTTTATACATGAAAGTTGCTCAGAACGACGAGACGAATCCGGATACGCAGCCCGTTCGTCCGTCACACATTCTTAGCATAGCGAACACGCAACTTTCCCCCTCTGGTTCATCTGTCCGAAAACGCAAAACGCCGGGGATACTTTCCCGGATGTTTCCCCCTTCGTCGGTATCACCTACTACCGCGTTAGGGCACACCGAACACCGCGTATTGCCTTGTTAAGCTTTGTGATGCTTTGATTGCTCTATTATTTATTGTGTCCTCTCTCCGTTACTTCTTTCCGGTAGACCCCGAGACTGCCGGCGACCCCCGGTTCGACTACGGTGTTGACGACTCGTCCTTATTGCCAGAGCAACCAGACAAGCCCCCCCTTTGATCACCAGATATCGCCTATTCTTCTCTTTACTGCTTGCACTAGAATAGTGTAGCATGTTACTGTTCAGTTACTCCTATTCTGTTGCATAGCCTGTCATTGTTGCTACAGTCATTGATACCTTACCCGCAATCCTAAATGCCTAGTATAGGATGCTAGTTTATCATCATTGGCCCTACATTCTTGTCAGTCTGCCTTGCTATACTATCGGGCCGTGATCACTCGGGAGGTGATCACGGGTATATACTATACATATATACATACTATACAGATGGTGACTAAAGTCGGGTTGGCTCGTTGAGTACCCGCAAGTGATTCGGATATGGGGGCTGAAAGGACAGGTGGCTCCATCCCGGTAGAGGTGGGCCTGGGTTCCCGACGGCCCCTGACTGTTACTTTGTGGCGGAGCGACAGGGCAGGTTGAGACCACCTAGTCGGGAGGTGGGCCTGGCCCTGGTCGGCGTTCGCGATTACTTCATAATAACACGCCTAACGAGATCTTGGTATTTGATTTGAGTCTGGCCACTGGCCTATACGCACTAACCAACTACGCGGGAAAGATATGGGCACTCGACGTCATGGTATCAGCCGAAGCCTTCTAGACGTCAGCGACTGAGCGGCGCGCGCCGGATTGGAACGTAAGCCTGCTCTTGTATTAAGGGGGCTAGTTCTGCTTCTGGCCGCCCATGCAACGTGCAGGTGTGCAAAGGGCGATGGGCCCAGACCCCTGCGCCATAGGAGTTAGACCGGCGTGCTGACCTCTCTGTTAGGCCTAGGTGGGGCTGTGACGTGTTGATCTTCCGAGGCCGGGCATGACCCAGGAAAGTGTGTCCGGCCAAATGGGATCGAGCGTGTTGGGTTATGTGGTGCACCCCTGCAGGGAAGTTTATCTAATCAAATAGCCGTGTCCCTCGGTAAAAGGATGACCGAAGTTGTACCTTGACCTTATGACAACTAAAACTGGATACTTAATAAAATACACCCAGACAAGTTCCACAGACAACCCGGTGATCACTTTTCCACAGGGCGACGAGGGGAGGATCGCCGGGTAGGATTATGCTATGCGATGCTACTTGGAGGACTTCAATCTACTCTCTTCTACATGCTGCAAGACGGAGGCTGCCAGAAGCGTAGTCTTCCATAGGACTAGCTATCCCCCTCTTATTCTGGCATTCTGCAGTTCAGTCCACCGATATTGCCTCTTTACACATATACCCATGCATATGTAGTGTAGATCCTTGCTTGCGAGTACTTTGGATGAGTATTCACGGTTGCTTTTCTCCCCCTTTTCCCCCCTTTCCTTTCTTCTCGGTTGTCGCAACCAGATGCCGAAGCCCAGGAGCCAGACGCCACCGTCGACGACGACTCCTACTACACTGGAGGTGCCTACTACTACGTGAAGACCGCTGACGACCAGGAGTAGTTAGGAGGCTCCCAGACAGGAGGCCTTGCCTTTTCGATCGTAGATGCTTTTGTGCTAGCCATCTTATGGCAACTTGTCTAACTTATGTCTGTACTCAGATATTGTTGCTTCTGCTGACTCGTCTATGATCGAGCACTTGTATTCGAGCCCTCGAGGCCCCTGACTTGTATTATGATGCTTATATGACTTATTTTATTTTTAGAGTTGTGTTGTGATATCTTCCCGTGAGTCCCTGATCTTGATCGTACACGTTTGCGTGTATGATTAGTGTACGATTGAATCGGGGGCGTCACATCAGGTCTTCTTTATCATCCAACGACACTATTATCTTTGGTTGGCACTATATTCCCTTTTGAGGGCATCGTCTTAGGGGTGGATCCAGTCAGAGTGACTCGTGGCTCTTGGAGTTGGTCGGTGGCGGCTCATGTAGCATCATCGTGGCGGTGTGTGTGAGGTTGTTGATGGTAGGTAGCAAGAGCACTCTTCACATGTGAGAAGCTTGACATGAGCCAAATTGGTCGTTTCTTGTGGGATCGCAGAGGCATTTGTCCACCTCTTTTCGGACATGCCGTTCCACTCTGGTGTTGACGAGGCTGGCAAGTTTTGCTTATGGCACATCTGATGGATGTGTTGGTTTGGATGTTCACTCTCTCTTGTAGGTTGTATACCTGAGAGGTGGACCGAGGTCGCCCTCCCCATGCTGCAGCGAGCGAGCTGCTCCGTCATTCACCTAGAGCATGTTTGGTTTCCTGCATATGGCCCAGCTTGTCCCGCGCGGGAAAGATTGAGTCCGTTTGGTTGCCAGCTTTTACTGTGCGGCCCGCATGGCACGAAACTTAAAGCACACTTGGGCCTGGCTCGCTGGAAACGCTCAGATTGGCAGTTTCTAGCGAGCCAGGCTGAGGTGACCGCATATGGTGGGCCACTTGCACGAGGGGAGATGGGATGGATACAAGCTGGTATGTGGCCTCTGCGTGCTTATCTTCTCCTACGTCCAGTAGACTTCTATCTAATCTCCTGTCTTCCTTGTCCCTCTGATCTACACAACGGTGCTTCGATTGGAGGTAACCTCTACATGAAAAAGGCGCACCTCGATGCTACGGTTCCATTCAGGCGATTGGTTCATAGTTTCGTCGGCCGTAAGTTCTTAATTTCGTGTTCCCGTTTGGAGCTATTATGAAAGAATTTTGTCAGATTCGTCGCGCACGATCGATCATTTGAAATTTCTTTTGACCAACAGCCTAATCTCGCAGTTCGTCACAACATTTGTTTTGTAAGTTTTTGATTTCGACGGTCGTAGCTTCATCTCTCTTTGAACATCAGTCTACACTAAAGCCGCCATGTCGAGCTCTTTTGTCCTCTGCTCGGAGTCATCCTATTCGTCCCTCTCGACGCCGACGCCCTTCCCCTTGATCTCCTTGCCCACGTCCTACTACACTAGAGTCGTTTTTGGTGTCGCTCATCGCGGCCTACTCTGTCGTCTTCCTACTGCACTGACGCTGCAATGGCGCGCACACTGCTTCCTTGTGTCATCTGCCTCCGTGCACACTGCAGTTCGCCGCGCTGCCGACAGGATCGATCATCTTGGCCTGCTCTCTCTCGCCCTACTACAGTGGAGTCATTTCCGGCATCGATCATCTCGGCCTCCTCTCTCGTCCACTGCGCTGGCGATATCATGGCGCGAGCACTGCATTCTCCTCCTCTATCGGTTGTCTTTGCGCGAGCACCACAAATAGTTCGCCGGCGGTGTTGCTCGCCGTGCCGCCGCCGTGGTCACTCGTCCACGACTCCATGGTCGTCATGTCGGACACAGCGCCACGGCCACTATCCACCGCAGTCGCCATTGTCCGGCGCACACTGCATTTCTTCTCCCCCTTCCTCTGCTAGCTCTTAACCCTGTGTGCTAAGTGCAAGTGCTAGCTCTTAATCATACCTCATGCGTGAAACCAAACACCGTGTTCATGTGCCGCTTGGGTCAATGCAGGCAACCAAGCAAAATGCACTTGTGTATTACCTAATGCAGGGACCCTAGATGTGGGCAACCAAACAACTTACATATGACGCATTTGGGCCGTTTTTGCTTAACCAAGTTGGATTGAGATGTGTATGCAATGCAGCTACTGTTCACTCTGCAACCAAACACGTCCTCACTGACTCGCCCAGTCACCCGTGACATGCCAAATGCAGGCATCTTCCTGTGAGCCTGTGACTCCGCATCGGCATCCCCGAGCTGAGCTTGACGGTCACGGCCTGCCATTCCTTCTTCCGGTGGCAGCAGCAGTTACTACTCGGCTCCTGTGCTCCCGTCTGGCCTCCCGTTTCTAGGCAGCGGTACTACGTGATGGAGCCTCCTGCCTGCTGCTGCTGGCCGCGTGGAACAGTTTCGAGTCTCGGTGCCGGCCGGTCATACGTATGTAGTCACGTCTAGCCTAGCTACGTGACGCGGGTCTTCATTTGGAGTGATCCATCATTTGCAGGAGGCTCGGAGCTCCATCCCATCGCGCACAGTACAGTTTCTCGTGCAACCGCACCTGGCCATCTGGGCTGGGCTGGGCTGGGGGGGGGGGGGGGTTTAACATGGCACCTGTAAAAAAGGAGCTGGCCCGCCAGGGGTGGTAGCACGTGCATGCCGACAGATGCGGACCCCCGGCGAGCCCAACTGCTGGGCGTCGTGCTCCTGCGGCAAATTTGACCATTTTGACCTATGGACGAAATCAATTCACGGAATGAACTGACCGTGAAACTATTTCACAGCTCTAACCTTTTTGTGTAGCGCCCGCCACGACGGCGCCACACCCTACGGTGCAGCGCCTAGCCCGGGGGCGTTGCACTCTAGTCCACCGTGGCAGCCCCTGGGCCCGCACCCAGCAGTGCAACGCCTCTGAGCTAGGCGCCACACATGTAATGTGCAGCGCCCGGCTCGTGGGCGTTGCACATTGACTTAGATGCAGGCGCTGCACGCTAGGCCTCCCCCACCCACCCCATTCTTCAGCAGGTACAGAAACAGAGTTGCGGCGGCTGGCTCCTCTCCCCCTCTCAATCCCCTCTTCAAAAATCTTCAGATCTGACGATTTGGCCCACGGATTCCGTCACCAATCCATCCTAGAAGGTACTTTTCTCCGATCCCCTTCTTTCTATCCATAGAATGTATGCTATTTCGGAGATTTGAGGAACCCTTGTTTGAATATTGCATGTATTAGATTTGGGGAACTTTTGTTTGAATCTTGCATGTATTAGATTTGGGGAACCCTTGTTAGATTAGAATGTGGTTTGGATACATAGGTTGACATGTTATTTATATAGTTTGGATACATAGGTTGACATTTTATTTATATGGAAAAGATATTTGTATTGAATCTTGCACGAAGTAGGCTTAGTTTAGTTTATTGAAATCACATTTGTATTGGCAAGAATGGTTTGGATACATATGCTTTGAAATTTGCATGTAGTGGCCGTACTTTAGTTTTTTTATTCAAAAGATAATCGTGTTGAGAAGAAAGCTTTCTTGCAAATTGCTAGGATGGTTTGGCTTCTCAATGATCATTGGGATCTACAACACCGGTCGTACGCTATGTCGGTGAAGCAGCAGGTAATAATGAAAGTTGCCGGTGTTATGAATTTCGTGTTTTTTTTCAAACACATACCCCCCATATGTAATGATTTGTTTGTTTGCTTGTAGGAGCTTGCACCTCTGAAGCTTCGGGCTCACGGGGTCATCCTTGGGTGGATGCGCTATGATGAGCGGTACACGCCGTATGTTAGGGAGACAGGACTTCTCCCTTTCATTCAGTTGGTCAGCAGGTCGACGCCACCCAACAATGCTCCAGCACTCACCGCGCTTATTGATCATTGGAGGCCGGAGACACACACTTTCCATCTTCGGACCGGGGAGATGACCTTGATGCTCCAGGATATAGCTATGATCACCGGTCTTCCTATCGATGGGAAACCTCTATGTATGAGCACCGGTTCTGATGGGTGGCGCGAGCAAATGTTTGCCCTTATCGGTATGGTTCCTCCGGAGCCGCGGGAACCAGAAGTAGAAGGCAAGAAGAAGGAAAGAGTCGCAGCCGGTGCTACTTTCACGTGGATTGTATCAAACTTCAGTAATTGTCCTGAGGATGCTAATGAGGACACGGTGAAGACATATGCTCGTGTCTACATGTGGTACGTGATATCCAGGAGTATGTTTGCTGATGGCACATGCAAGAATGCTCCATGGATGTGGCTCAAGACGTTGACCGTCTTCGATAGCAAATGGAGTTGGGGTTCGGCGACACTGGCTTACTTGTATAGACAGGTATGAAGTTGTTTCTGTTTCAATTCATTGGTACATTATGAATGCGATCTTGCTTTTAATTCAACCATGTTCTCTTTTATGTGCAGTTGGACGAAGCCTGTTGTAGGCTATCTAGAGGTATTGGTGGTTGTTTGCTCGCACTTTCCATATGGAGCTGGGAGCGTTTGCCGGTTGGACGACCGAAGACCGTGAAGTTCGAGGATTGGGACGAGAAAGACGACCCACTACGGCGCCCGACTTGGGCTTACAAGTGGGATGTGTTAAATGAGATGACGGATGATCCCTCGGTCATGTACAAGCTGTACAGGAGCGAGATGGACGCGATCACGCCTGAGCAGGTGAATTGACATTGCATAAGTTATTATCATGCTTCCATCGTAAGTCGATATCAATTTTTCATTCTATCCAATTTTGTAGGTTGTATGGGAACCTTATGGAACAGGAGAGAGTTTTGGGAACCCTATAGAGTTCACGCTGAATCCGATGTGCACTAGGGATAGGGATCTCTGGCATATGCGGTGTCCACTCATATGCAGCTGGGCGGTTGAGCTTCACATGCCACATCGGGTGTACCGTCAGTTTGGTTTGTTCATGCCACACCCGCCGGAGTTTGTGGACACGGATATAGTGCTACACGCGTAAGATATAATCAACCTTGAGCAATTAGTAGCTTCTCGGCAGTTTCGATGATGCTAATATTATGTTTCTAACTTGCAGGTTGGATAGGAAAAAGCAGCGGAAGATCAAGGATTGGACCAAGCATCACAACAAGTATGTCATACAGTGGGATCTTGCTTTGGAGCAAGCTAGGGCTGGAAAACGAGCCAAGCTTCATGAGCACTGCCCAATTGCGTTCAACAACTATCTCACATGGTTTCTAGGCGTCACTCGTGTGGAGGTATGCAAGCCGGCGTAGATGATACGATTTTGGAAGAACCCACCGTCTTTGATGAGGTAGCCCAGCACCAGTACAATGCATTAGTCAGGAAAGGCAACTCCGTGATCCCTGCGGGGCCAATGATGAACTTTGTGGTATGTGCCCTTTTTGCTTTTCAATTCGCAATATTCACATCTTCACTTGCCTAACACGTTAATACCTTTTCTGTTCATAGCGTGCCCAGATCAAGAAAGCAGCTGATGAGACCGACACTATTCTGGAAACAACCCCGGCTGGCAAAAGCGATGGGGAAGGTGCACTTCGAGCATTCATTAAGGTTCACATCTCCTTCAAACTAGCACTTAACATGTGTTGCTACGTTCGATGTCTCATTCACTTGTTCATGTTGCAGCGCCAGGGCCAAAAGTTAAGGCGGCTGTCAAACCTTTTCGGTTGTCGTGACCCCGAGTATGTATCACCAGAACGTTCTAGGTCGGCGACACCATCAGATCCAACTTCTGGCCATGATAATCCTTTGGACGATGAGGATGTGGGTGTGGTCACCCAAGATGTGGGTGTGCTCACCCAAGAGGTATGGCCTGAGGTTATATATCCAATTGTTGATGCATTTGCTAACTATATTCTCACAAACGGTCTTTCCATATCTTTTGTGGATGCATAGGTCTCTGATGATATGACCTTGGGGACCTACAAGGTTCGGTCTGCATACGAGTTAAAGCCTAGGAAGGGAATCAACAAATACACACCTGAGGACTTCACCCAAAGAGGCAAAAGGACGGTCGGCACCTCGCGGATGGCTGCTTTGGACGACTATTTGGATGACGATGTGGATGGCGATGTGGATGACGTGGAGGAACTGGAGCCAGAGCCGGAGCGGGTTCGTCTTCCTAGGAAAGTGAAGAAGATACCCTCCAAGAGAGGGGGAGGAGCCAGCAAGCGCGGAAGGAAGTAGTCGTCTTTCTCTTCTAGTAATGGTAGTAATGGTAGCTATGTTGGTGGTAATGTCGAACTTGTCGTGATGGTCATTCTATGTGTTCAACTCTATGTTGGTGGTAATGTCGAACTTGTCGTGATGGTCACTCTATGTGTTGAACTCTATGTTGGTGGTAATGTTTAACTTAAATCTCTTAGTAATGCTTATTCTATGATGCAACTATCTGTGATGCAAAACTGGAGCAACAAGGAGCAACAGAATGAAGGCCTCCAGTTTTGGCCAAAAAATTCGCTAAGTTTTTGTGCAGCGCCTAGCCTTGAGGCGTCACACTACACAGTGCAATGCCTAGCACTGAGGCGCTGCACTGTGGAGTGTGACGCCTCCAGGCTAAACGCTGCACAGGTCTGTAGCATGACAGACATTCTGTTGCTCTCTGGATAGCTACAGACCTGTGCAGCGCCTAGCCTGGAGGCGTCACACTCCACAGTGCAGCGCCTCAGTGCTAGGCGCTGCACTGTGTAGTGTGACGCCTCCAAGCTAGGCGCTGCACAGGTCTGTAGCGTGACAGACATTCTGTTGCTCTCTGGATAACTACAGACTTGTGCAGCGCCTAGCCTTGAGGCGTCACACTCCATAGTGCAGCGCCTCAGTGCTAGGCGTTGCACTGTGTAGTGTGACGCCTCCCAGCTAGGCGCTGCACAGGTCTGTAGCATGACAGACATTCTGTTGCTCTCTGGATAGCTACAGACTTGTGCAGCGCCTAGCCTTGAGGTGTCACACTCCATAGTGCAGCGCCTCAGGGCTAGGCATTGCACTGTGTAGTGTGACGCCTCCTGGCTAGGCGCTGCACAGGTCTGTAGCATGACACACATTCTGTTGCTCTCTGGATAGCTACAGACTTGTGCAGCGCCTAGCTTTGAGGCGTCACACTACACAGTGCAGCGCCTCAGGGCTAGGCATTGCACTGTGTAGTGTGACGCCTCCACGTTAGGCGCTGCACAGGTCTGTAGCATGACACACATTCTGTTGCTCTCTGGATAGCTACAGACTTGTGCAGCGCCTAGCTTGGAGGCGTTACACTACACAGTGCAGCGCCTTGGTGCTAGGCGTTGCACGTGGACTTAGTGAATTTTTTAGCATGTACATACCTGATGTGAAGTAGGATTGATACATAGCAATGTAACAACTGTGAAGAGAATATATGCATGACACATAGTTCATAACACATAGTACTTCACGACACATAGTAGTTCTTACAACCAAATCGAGGAGGAGACATAGTAGTTCACGCCACATAGTAGTTATTACAACCAAATCGAGGAGGAGACATAGTAGTTCACGACACATAGTAGTTATTACAACCAAATCGAGGAGGAGACATAGTAGTTCACGACACATAGTAGTTCACAACCAAATCGAAGAGGAGACATAGTAGCTTTATTGCGTAGAGCAAGGCCCCTTTCCCTTCTTCTTCTTCCTCTCTTCTTCCTCTTCCTCCTCCCTTTTTCTTATGAGGTGAGCCTCCTTAACCACCCTTTCCATGAATATCTGATTGTCCCTCTCTTCTTTTTCAGCTGCAATTGCCCAAAGCTTCATGGTTTTTTCTTGAAAATCCTTTAGACGCTTCTTCTGTGCCTCCTTACATTTCCTCACCAACGCTTGCTCCCTAGCACGCATCGCATTTGACGCTCTCTCTTTCCTCTTCATCTCCTTCTCAAGCTCCTCTTCCTTCTTCTTCTTTAGCTTGGCTGCATCCTCATCTCTAAGCTTCTTCGCAGCCTTCTCCCACCATCCCGCCATCTCATCTTCGCCATCCTCCTTCATCGTTGGTTTGTTGGGTTGGGAAGCCGCCATACCTACAATGAGTGAAACATAATGGTTAGTGAGGAACATACGGAAACATAATGGTTAGTAAGGACAATAAGAACAAATGGAAGCACATATGAAAAACAAGAACATATGATACATTATAGTTAGTGAGGAACATACGGAAACGGTCCATCTAGGTATCCAAACATTCCTCTATAACGAACTTGCCCTTCTCCATCACCACGGCCAAATCCACCACCAAGGCCAAGACCATCACCAAGGCCAAATCCACCACCAAGGCCAAGACCATCACCACGGCCAAATCCACCACCAAGGCCTAGACCACCACCACCACGAGCTCTACCACCACCACCACGAGCTCTACCACCACCACCACGGCCTCTTGTAAGTCCTAGTTGCCGACCTCTTTGTTGCCTAGATCCTCTTTGGCTAACACTTGGTTGGCTTGGCACTTGTTGGCTACCACTTGGTTGGCTTGGCACTTGTTGGCTACCACTAGGTTGGCTACCAATTGGTTGTCTTGGCACTTGTTGGCTACCACTAGGTTGCCTTCGCTTTTGTTGGCTACCTCTTGGTTGGCTTGGCACTTGTTGGCTACCACTTGGTTGGCTCCCTTGTGTAGCTCCTTGTTGGCTTGTGCTTGCATCATTTTTCTTGGACCTTTTCCTTGGTTTCGTACATTTTCTTTTGTTGTGGCCATGACCTTTGCACTCCCCACAACGGGAGCTCTCACGAGGCTCTTGGAATTGGTCGTTGCCCGCTTCGCGGCGGCCACCATGGCCCCATCTGTCCATGTCTCCTCTAAGACGCTTTGTCTTATGTCTACCCCGTTTAACAACTTTCAACTCCGGATCCGGCCATAGTTGAACTCCATGATACTCCGGCCATTGCGATTGGTCAAAGTATGGGTGAAAGCGGGGAGCCCATGTTTTCTTGACCGTCATGATTGAGAACTCGTACTCCCTCACGGTGCGTGGGTGATTGATGTCCACATTCCTAACGCGACCGGCTGTATACAAGTGTGAGCATGGGAGATGAAGCAACAACGGCCTCCCGCAAGTGCAATCACATTGTGTTAACGACACCTTGAAAGCCCGACCTCCATGTTGCCGGCCATCGTTTGTGGTTCCTCCTGGCTCTTTCACTTCGTACTTCCACTCTTCGTTGTCATATAATATAGCTTCTTCTGAGTCCGCCTTCCGTGATTGAAATACCAACCATTCATCAACTTTGGGTGGGAACTTGTACTTGTACTTTCGTGGGTTCTCACCCGCTATTTGTGCATCGGTTTCCATCGAGTACTTTACAAAGTACGCATTCATCTTGTCAAATGTGTATTGAACTATTGCCGTCACGGGTAATCCACGTGCACCTTTGAGCACCATATTGAAGCATTCCGCCATATTGCTTGTCATTTGACCGTATCTCCGGCCATCTTCATCAAAGGCATGTGCCCACTTGTTCCGTTATTGAATGTGCGTATTGAGAAAGTCTTGACCCCCGGCATCAAGTTTTTTGTGTGCGAGCAATTTGTGGTACAAAGTGGCGAAGCACTTCTTGGAGAAAGCAAGACAACAATCTTGAAGATCATCGGCCAACTCCTTAAGGCCACATGCCCTATAGAAGTTCGAACAAAAGTGCCTCATGCACCATCGATGGTGCAACAGAGCATGCCCGGGAATGTCAATCTCCACCGCGTTAAGAATTCCTTGATGCCGATCCGATATGACACAAATTTCCCTTTGAGCGGGTAACACATTCGTCCTCAAAAGATGCAGAAACCACTCCCAGTTGTCATTGTTTTCCACCTCAACCAAAGCAAATGCCAATGGCAACACCCGATTATTGGCATCACTTGCTATCGCAACCAACAAGGTGCCCTTGTATTGTCCGGTCAAGAACGTGCCATCAATTGCGATGACCGGCCTACAATGTTCGAAAGCCCTCACACATTGCTCGAACGCCCAAAAAGCACGGCCAAATACTCTGACTTTCCTTCCTTCATGAACCGTTGTTTGGTGCCCATGAGGCTCGACCACATGAACCATGCCCGGGTTTGTCGCGGCCATGGCTAACAACAACCTAGGGATTCGGTTGTATGCTTCCTCCCAAGTACCATACAACATCTTAAATGCGGCTTGCTTCGCCTTCCATGCCTTGCCGTACTTCACCTTGTAGTGAAAGATGGCTTTCACAAGGTCAATGACATGTTGGACGCTCATTGTTGGAAGTGTGGATATTGAGTTGGAGAGCCTGTAAGCGATGAACTCGAACGTGAGTTGTTTGTGGTTTTGGGACACAATCTTGCCATCCACCCTTTTGCCTTGGCACATGTGAGTTGGCACACAACTCACTACGTGCCAAGTGGGACCTCCTTTCCATGGTCTTGCACGCACAATCCATGGACATATTTCATCTTCACATGCACATGCAACCGTGTAGCGCACTTTGACGTCCGAGTGCACCACCTTATGTGGACGATAATGCGTAGCCGAGTAGTTGTCGAGCCACATCTTCAATTCCAAGAAGGTGTCGAACTTAGAACCTTTAGCAATGCGGTTCTTGTCGTCTCCCAAATCACGATAAGAGCTTGGCCTAACCCCAAGAGGTACACATTGGCCACCATCTACCACGGCTTCATCCGCGAGACTAACATCCTTGAACAATGTAGTCCGATGATCCCGACCAAATACTAGGGTCCGTCCAATTCAAATCTTCACTAGGGTCCGTCCAATTCAAATCTTCCCTAACTTGTTGCAAGAGCTTCGCATAGCTAGGACTACTATCAAACACAATGTCAACCTCATCCGGGTCCGGTTCTACATTGCCTTTCAAAAAGGCGTCCTTGTCCCCATGATGAACAAACACACATGTTCTTCCCATCCCTATAAGCATTGCAATAACACAAAGTAACTTTGCTTCCATGAGTACTAATACAAGGATTAACACGGAATAGAAACCCTAATATATATATCAAACAACAACCCTAACCCTAACCCTAACCATAACCATAACCATAACCATAACCCTAGCCCTAGCACCAACATAAGAACACCCATAAGAATAACCCTAGCATACTAACAAAGCCTAACCACAGAAATTGGCAAACAAACATCTCACATTTCCATGCAAATCTCTAGATCCAAACAAAACTAGGGTTTCCCCAAACAAGCAACAAATGAGCAATGGGGAACTTTACTTGGATCAAAACAAGGGGAATGGAGAATATTACCTTGAGGGCGGGTTTGACTTCGAAATCCACGGACAAAATCTTCAAATTTGCAAGATTTGGGAGAGGATTTGAGAGGGGGAGAGAGGGGGAAAGGGGGCAAAGCTCGGGGAGGAGAGTGGGAGAGTGTGCGGTGTGGGGGTGGGGGAGGGGGGGGGGGGGCAGCCGAGTGGCTGGATAAGTCACAGTGCAGCGCCTAAGCGCTAGGCGCTGCACTTTACAAGTGTGGCGCCTACGGGCTAGGCGCTGCACATTACATGTGTGGCGCCTAGCTCGGAAGCGTTGCACTGCTGGGTGCGGGCCCAGGGGCTGCCACGGTGGACTGGTGTGCAACGCCCCCGCGCTAGGCGCTGCACAGTACGGTGTGGCGCCGTCGTGGCGGGCGCTACACAAAAAGATTAGGACTGTGAAATAGTTTCATGGTCAGTTCATTCCGTGAATTGATTTCGTCCATAGGTCAAAATGGTCAAATTTGCCTGCTCCTGCAGCAGGGCGGCATGGGAGGAGCTTCAGGCCCCAGATCAGCTCGGCCGAATGCATGCTCTCCTTTTCTCACTCCTTGGAGGCTTCAACCGGCGTTTGCTCCCGGCAGCTCACGTTCAGCCCAACCAGCGCGCTTCCAAACCGAAAATTGCGGACGGAATCTGGCTCTTCGTTTCTTAATTATGTTGTCGCTGTGACAGGCCTCTGACACCAGCAGTTATTGCCGTGGTTAACCAGGATTTATAAGTGACTGCTCTGCTGCTGCCCCTTCTACTGTTCTACTACACGAGGATTGATCACCTTTGAACATTGCTTAAAACTTAAAATTCGCAATGTTAGCCTTCTATGTTTGCTTTAGAGAAAACAAACGCACTTTCTTGGGCTGGCTGGATGAGTTGATGTCAGGTCGTGCGTCTGCGTGCATGAGATGATCATTCCTAGCCCTAGCTAATTATGTACGAGGATTTATCACCTTACGTGGCGGCCGTCCAAGCTTGGGTTGTTGTGAAGTAGTTCTCACTTCAACTCACATGCCATCATGCCGTCGCGCTAGACAACGACATGTGATGCACTTTTTCTTTTCTTTTCTTTTCTTGGACGGCCGGCCGTGACGTACGCATTCATTTATATGCACCACAGTGTATACAGTAGCAGTTGGCAGTACGTAGCTTCCTCCCGACTCGTGAGAAAACAAATACCAACGTACGTACGTTCCCAGTACATTTGATTTGACGGCAAGAGGTGGAGCGGCGTTGCATCTTCAACATTGACGGTGTTGAGTACCATGATTGTATTAGGAAACATAGGTTAGACTAAGAAATATTCTAACTTGTCTTGTAATCCAAGTAGATCATGTACTCCTATATATATGCCCACGAGGCTCAAGCAATACGATACAACAATTCCACCAAATCCCTCTCTTCCTTCTAACATGGTATCTATCGCAAGTCGATCCTAAACTCTAGACGCCGCCGCTTCCGCACCTGTGCGCCGCCCCGGGGCGGTCGGCCTCCATTACCGCCGCCGGGGGCCGTGCCGCCCGTACCTAGGGTTCGTCCATCGGCCGTGTTGGCCGGCTGCCCTAGGGAGTCTTTTCCCTGAGACGCTGCTCCGGGGTTTTCTCTCTCCCGCCTGTCATCTTGATCATGAATTTCTTTTTGGTTTTCCGATCTAATCTTGATCGGTTTGCGTCGCCCACCGCCGCCGTCGACCCCATGCGCCTCTACTCCAACCCCGGCGCAATCAGTCGGCTTCTTCACCGACCCACCAGCCTCGCACGTCGTCACGCGTCTGCCCGCCGGTCGCCCCGACCAGGCGGCCTCGCGCGTCGTCCGCGCGTCTGCTCGCCGGTGGCTCCGACCCGGCGGCTTCGAGTCATGCGGCGGCCCTTCGCCGGCGCCGTTCGCTCGCCGGCCCGCCAGTCGATCTACGCCGGCCGTCACCGCCCTTCTCCGACCGGGACTCCTGCATCACCCGACCCGGCGGCCTCGCGCCATGCGGCGGCCAATCATAGCCGCCCTGCCGCCCGCCGTCGCCGGCTTCATCTCGGACTCCACCGCCACCCCGTCTCCACCGAGCGGCGTCCCCGACCTCGCACGCAATCGGATTGATCACCCGTCCGCCGCCGCGATCCGCCTCATCTACACCGTGCGACCGACCTGGCCCGCCGGTTGCGCGCGCCTCCATCGATCGAGCAACGGGCTGCCGCTGCGTCGCCCCGTCTGGCCGCAGCGCCGCCGCCCTGTGGTTCTTCTCCCGGCCGCACCGACCTGCATCACCGCTGCGTCGCCCCTTCGGGCCATAGTGCCGCTGCCCGCGGTCCACCGCCGCCCCGAGGCCGTCCGCTCCTGGTCGTCCCCGTGGCCGCACCGACCCTCGCGCCGCCGCTGCGTCGCCCCGTCGGGCCGTAGCGAGCGTGGCACGTGGTCCACGCAGCCGTCCCGAGGCCGTCCCTACGGTTGCACCGATCCGCACTCCTCCGCCGCGTCGCCCCTTCGGGCTGTCGCGCCGCGGCCCGCGGTCTCCGCCGCCGCCTGTCGGTGTACTAAAGTAGGGGTACCTTAGTATCCCGAACTTGTGCACGGGCAGTCGCAGAGCCCAGTGGCAAGACTTGCCGGGCATCCGCCAAGATCCTCTGTAGTCCCTATTGATGCCATTCAAGAACAAAGTGTTTTAACTAAGAAGACAAGACTCCGGCAAGAGCAGCTCGCCGGGAAGGACAAGGCCCCGGCAAGAGGAGCTTGCCGGGAAGGCCAACCAAGGCACTTCAAAGAAGTTGCCGCAATGCGACGCGCGTCCCGGCAAGACCCGACGAGCAACAAGCTTTCGGGTGCGACAAGACAACGACCGCGGCAAGGCGCTTGCCGCGGCGAAGCCACCACTCTGCGCCCATGCTCCAGCGCATTCGTTTACGTGTCGCCGCAGGATCGTTCCAGGCACACGTGGCGGGGGGGCTGTGCAGTCAAGCGGTGCGAGGTGGCAAGTGGAGATGACGAGAAGGCCATCGTGGCAGGCGGTGGCACCCCTAACGGTCGCTTCTCTACACTGTTGGGCGAGACGGACGGGCATTAAATGCGCTTGTCCCCTGCCGTCAGAGTTAGGTAGGGTGCACTGTAGATAGCAGTTGTACCAACCACCTTTTTTTACATTTGTACCCCTGTCTACGTTGCCACCTGTCGGTGACCTCTTTAGCCTATAAAAGGAGGCCCATGCGCAACGTAGGGGAGGTTCGACTCATTCGAAACTACACCACTCTCACGCTCTCGAGCAAGAACAGAATACGATCACAAAGCAGCAGTAGGAGTATTATCTCTCTGGAGAGCTCCGAAGCTGGGTAAAAATCTCTCGCGCGCTCCGCCTCGATCTGCTCTTCGTGCGCTCTCCGCTCCCTTGCCGGACCGAAAAGGGGCCCTGCCCCATAGGTGTTCGTTCCCCACGACATCTTTGGCGCGCCAGGTAGGGGGGCGTCGAGGTTGCGTGAACCTGATCCGGCGTTCACGCGAGCCAGATCTTCGTTTTCTTCATCATCATCTTCATCGACATGCCACCGAAGAAGGCTTCGGAGGTGGCTGCTCCGGCCGCGTCGATCCCACCGCCACCGGAGCAAACGAGTGGTGGGGTAGACGCCGGCGGAGGAGCGGGCGCCAACGAGGGGACTCACGTCGTTACCAGATCCAAGGACAAGGCCCCGCACACTTTGGCGTCCGTACACGCACCGCGCCCATCTCAGGAGGCGCGGGATCGACAGCGTCATGGTGCCCGCAGCACCGTACTCGCGTTAGAGCAAGGCCAAGCTGGTGGATCTCGGGGCGTTCAAGACCAGCATACACGCCAGCATGCTGGCACGAGTGAGGTACGGTCACCCGGACGGGGTACTGCTCCTTCCAACCCAGTTGGAAGTCCGAGCATATCCCGCTCCTCGCGCCGCTCACCGCCGCCACCGAAGACTCCAGAAGAAGCGTTGGCCCGAGCTCAACTGCTTCTAGACTACCCTCCAGCGCCAGACAAGATCGACGGTTGGAGGGCCACCATTCAGAGCCTCATCGGCTTCGCCAACGGCGACACTCCCCGGCAACCGAGTACGTCGAAGCCGCGGCACGACGCCCAGACGCGAGCCGATGGCGACAAGACTGGTGGGGGTGCAACCACCGTGCATTCCCCGCCACGAAGGCCGAGATCGCCGACTCGCCGGAGCAATCACGACACCGACTCCACGGCGTCATCAGATCCACGAGCTCGTCGCGATCAACGCCAAGTTCTTCAAGAACGACAGCACGAAGACGCTCGTACACGCATCGAGCGTCGAAGAGAAGCGCGACGTCAGTCCGAACAACGCGCTGGGCCCGCTGTTGATATGCATGCGCCAGGGGAACCAGGCGACTTACCGTATGCGGTAGGTTGCCCTGCGTTTACTCATGAGCTGCGGCAAGTCCAGTGGCCCAGTACCAAGAACTTCAAGCCAGATGTACCCGAGAAGTACGATGGCCGGTTGCACCCGTCGGAGTTCCTCAGCATCTACACCATCGTGGTGCAGGCTGCCGGGGGGCGCGACGAGAAGATCCTCGCCAACTACTTCCCGCTGGTGCTCAAGCCTAACGTCAGATCTTGGCTCATGCACTTGCCGGACGACTCCATCTCCTCATGGGCGGACCTGTGTCATCAGTTTGTTGGCGCCTTCACAGGCGGCCACAAGCCCCATGGCCAGGAAAGTGATCTTCATCTGCTCGCCCAGAAGGAAGGAGAGCCCCTGTGCAAGTATATTCAGAGATTCAGCCAAGTGCAGCGCAACATCCCAGATGTCCAGCCTACCGCGGTTATTAGCGCGTTCCATCAGAACGTGCGTAATCGCAGGATGAGGGAGGAGATGGCGATGTGCAAGATCAGAGATGTCAGCGAGCTATATGCCCTGGCCGACAGGTGTGCACGTGCTGAAGAGGGGAGGAAACTCCCCGGAGAGAACGCAGGAGCAGAAGGGTCTGACAGTGAGGATGCCGCTCCGGCAAGGAAAAACCGGAGGCGGAACAACAGGAAGAGGAAAGCTAAGGATGTGCTAGTCGTCGAGCAGTCCGACAACGGAGGTGGCGCCGAGAAGGCCAAAGCTGGTAACTCCGGCGAGGCTGTGGTGGCCGCCGACAAGCAGGATGGCTCCGGCATGCAGTACTGCAAGATCCACCGCACCAAGGGCCATGATCTCCAGACCTGCAAGAAAGTTGAACAGCTAGTTGAGCTACAGAAAGCTAAATACGAGCGTCGCGACAAGGAGAAGGCCCAAGAAGGTGGTGGAGGATCCGGCAAGAAGCGTCCTGGCCGGGGAGGGCGCCGCGGCAAGGCCAAGCAGCGGCAAGGAGATAGGCCTCCCCGCGGCCGCGACAAGGACGAAGATGAGGATGAAGATGAAGACATGGAAGACGATGAGGCCGACGAGCAGGAATTTCAGAAAGCAACAGAGGTTCTGTGCGTTGACGGTGGTGCTTCTCTGCATACTTCGCACCGCCAGCTCAAACAGTGGGTGCGGGAAGTGAATGCGGCAGAACCACCGGTTGAGTCACGCAAGCCTCTGAAGTGGTCCAGCACGCCCATCATCTTTGACCTTGAGGATCACCCTGATCGCATAACTGCGGTCGGGTGCTTGCCGATGTTGGTTTCACCAACTATCCGCAACCTCAAGGTCACAAAGATGCTGGTTGACGGCAGGGCCGGCTTGAATCTGATTTCCTCCGCGGTATTCAAGAAGCTCTAGATCCCCGACAGCGAGCTTGAAGAGACTGGTACCTTCCAAGGAATCAATCCGGGAAGGAGCAAGCCGAAGGGGAAGATCACGTTGCCAGTAACATTTGGCAGCGAGCTAAACTTTAGGACCGAGAGAGTCACCTTTGACGTTGCTGATTTCCCATTGCCCTACAATGGGATACTCGGCCGTCCAGCGCTCGCCAAGTTCATGGCAGCCTCTCACTATGCCTACAACGTGCTCAAGATGCCTGGTCCGATAAGCGTCATCTCTGTCCCTGGCGACAAGAAAGATGCCCTTATCTGTACCGACAAGATCTACCGGGAAGCAGCGGCCGCAGCCGAAAGCAAGCCACTTGCCGCTGAAGCTCCGGAGGGAAGAAGAAGAACAAGTCCGGCAAGAGCTCTGATGCTCACTCCGGCAAGCGCACCTCTTCGGAGTGCTGCGCTACCGTCGAGGACGCACCATCGAGCTCCACCGGCAAGTGTAAGAAGGCGAAGGCAGCTCCGCCAGAGACCAAGAAAGTGGCCGCCAAAGAGGACGGCACTGGTGGTACCTTCACCATCAGTGCCACGCTTGACCCTAAATAGGAAAGCGCGCTCGTTGCTTTCCTGCGGGCGAATGTCGATGTGTTTGCATGGCAACCAGTTGACATCCCCGGTGTTCCCAGGAAAGTAATTGAGCACCACCTTGCCGTCTGTCCCCACGCACGGCCCGTCAAGCAGAAAGTTAGGAAGCAAGCAGTGGAGCGCCAAGAATTCATTGCTGAAGAGATTAAGAAGTTGGAAGCAGCAGGCCTGGTCAGAGGAGTGCTCCATCCTACGTGGTTGGCCAATCCAGTAGTCGTGCGCAAAGCAAACGGGAAATGGAGGCTTTGTATTGACTTCACTGATGTTAATAAAGCTTGTCCCAAGGATCCATTTCCCTTGCCGCGCATCGACCAGATTGTTGACTCCACGGCAGGATGTGATTTGCTTTCATTTCTTGATGCATATTCAGGATATCACCAGATCTTCATGGCAGAAGAGGATGAAGAGAAGACCGCATTCATTACTCCATGTGGCACGTACTGTTTTGTACGGATGCCTTTTGGATTAAAGACTGCTGGTTCAATATTTGCAAGGGTAGTTCATGAAGCTTTTGAGCCACAGTTGCACAGAAATGTAGAAGCCTACATGGATGACATAGTGGTCAAGAGCAAAGACAGAGCAACTCTGATCCAAGATTTGGACGAGACCTTTGCAAATCTGCGCAAGATCAACCTCAAGCTCAACCCCGAGAAGTGCGTGTTTGGAGTTCCTTCCGGCAAGCTTCTCGGATTCTTTGTGTCTCAGCGGGGGATCGAAGCCAACCCCGACAAGATCAAGGCCATTGAGCAGATCGAAGCACCGAAGCGCGTCAAGGATGTACGAAGGCTTGCCGGCTGCGTAGCTGCTCTTAGCAGGTTCATTTCTAAGTCTGCTGAACGCGCCCTGCCGTTTTTCAAAATTTTGAAAAAGGCAGGTCCAATGAAATGGACTCCAGAAGCGGAGGCTGCGCTGCAAGACTTGAAGAGATATCTGTCCTCCACTCCAATACTTGTCGCACCTAAGCCACAAGAGAAGTTGCTGCTATATCTAGCGGCAACCAATCAAGTGGTTAGTGCTGCGTTAATAGCAGAGAGGGAGACGGATGATGAGCCAGCGGCCACGGCAAGCACATCCAGCGACAAGCAGGGGGCTTCCCCGACAAGCTCTGGTCCCGACAAGGACGGATCTGCGCAGCCACAAGAGGAGAAGCAGAAGAAAATGGTGCAGCGCCCAGTTTACTTTGTCAGTTCCCTTCTGCAGGGGGCTAGATCAAGGTACTCTGGTGTGCAGAAATTGCTTTTCGGCCTTCTCATGGCCTCGAGAAAGCTGCGCCATTACTTTGAAGCACATGAGATCACAGTTGTCACTCGCTTTCCGTTGAAGAGGATATTGCAGAATCCAGAAGCAACGGGCAGGATCGTCGAGTGGGCACTGGAATTGTCAAGCTTTGGCCTTAAGTTTGAGAGTACTTCAATTATCCAGAGCCGAGCATTGGCAGAATTCATAGCAGAATGGACGCCAACACCTGATGAAGAAACTCCGGAGACGAGCATCCCCGTCAAGGAAGCAAGCAAGGAATGGATCATGTACTTTGATGGTGCCTTCTCGCTGCAAGGCGCCGGTGCGGGCGTACTACTTGTCGCACCCACCGGAGAGCACCTCAAGTACGTGGTCCAGATGCACTTTCCCAAGGAGCAAGCGACAAACAATACTGCAGAGTATGAAGGTTTGCTTGCCGGACTCAGAATCACGGCAGACCTTGGGATCAAGAAGCTTATTGTCAGGGGTGACTCGCAGCTTGTCGTCCGCCAAGTTAACAAAGATTATTAGAGTCCGTTGATGGAAGCCTACATTGATGAAGTGAGAAAGTTGGAAGAGCATTTTGACGGCTTACAGATGGAACATGTTCCGAGAGCCCAGAACGACATTGCAGATGGCCTGTCAAAGTGCGCCGCACTCAAGTTACCTGTGGAACCAGGAATTTTTATGCTGAAACTGACTCAACCATCTGTAACACCATCAACTGGACAGAGCAAGAAGAGAAAGTTGATTTCCGGCGACTACTTTCCGGCAGAGCTTCCCGAATCCGCCGCCAAGAAGGTCCCCAAGATCAACACAAAGAGTGCTGAGGGGCAGTCTGCTCCGACAAGCCCAAGGGTTTGTTCCGTTGAAGCAGACGCTCCCGACAAGTTTTGCTCCGGCAGGCTTGCCAGAGAACATCAAGCTCCAGCTGAACCTCAGGTTCTTGCCGTAGAAGCTGATGTTCCCGCAGCAGCATTTGTCCCTTTAGTCCTTGTTGTCGAGCCGCAAGCTCCAGCATGGGCACAGCAGATCGTCCATTTCCTTTAGACAGGAGAACTTCCCGAAGAGCAAGAAGAAGCGGAGAGAGTAGCCCGGCAATCAAGTATGTACCAGTTTGTCGACGACATACTGTACAGAAGGAGATTCAACGGAGTGAAATTGAAGTGCATTTCCCGGGAAGATGGACAGGAGCTGTTGGCAGAGATACATGGAGGTATATGTGGTCATCACATTGGCGCAAGAGCACTTGCCGGCAAAGCTTTCCGGCAAGGTTTCTTTTGGCCAACAGCCCTCCAAGATGCAACTACACAAGTAACCAAGTGTGAAGCGTGCCAGTTCCACTCCAAGCAGATACATCAACCAGCTCAAGCTCTCCAAACGATCCCTTTATCCTGGCCATTTTCGGTCTGGGGGCTCGACATCCTCGGCCCCTTTCCCCGAGCTGTCGGGGGCTTCGAGTACTTGTACGTGGCGATTGACAAGTTCACGAAGTGGCCGGAGGTGGAAGCAGTGAGGAAGGTGACAGCACAGTCAGCAGTTAAGTTCTTCAGGTCAATTGTTTGCCGTTTCGGAGTCCCTAACAGGATCATCACCGACAATGGCACACAATTCACGAGCCGCACCTTCATGCAGTATGTCCAAGATCTTGGCGCCAAGGTCTGCTTCGCTTCTTTTGCTCACCCGAGAAGCAACGGTCAAGCGGAGAGGGCAAACGCTGAAGTGCTGCGCGGGCTCAAGACCAGAACTTTCGACAGGCTGCACAAGTGCGGAAGAAATTGGATCGAGGAGCTGCCAGTGGTTCTTTGGTCGATCAGGACGACACCAAATCGAGCCACTGGCCAGACACCTTTTGCTCTAGTCTATGGAGCGGAGGCAGTTCTCCCCATGGAACTCGTATACGGATCGCCTCGAGTGCTCGCTTATGATGAGTTTGAGCAAGAGCAGCTGCGACAAGATGACGCGCTGCTCCTTGAGGAAGATCGTCTTCAGGCTGCTGTACAAGCTGCTCGATACCAGCAAGCTTTGTGCCGCTACCATAGCCGCAAAGTTAAGGCCAGAAGTCTCGAGGAAGGCGACCTTGTTCTTCGGCGCGTTCAATCCGCCAAGAATTCCAACAAGTTGACGCCGAAGTGGGAAGGCCCTTATCGGGTGAAACAAGTCACTAGGCCTGGCGCTGTCCGCCTTGAGACCGAAGATGGCTTTCCGGTGAGCAACTCTTGGAACATTGAGCATCTTCGTAAGTTTTACCCATAAGGCGCGGTTGCCAGAACCTGTTCCGGCAACCACCTTTTGTACAAGCCTTGCCGCTGTTGCATGTAACCCTTTGTACAAAGCCGGGTGCAGATCCCGTGCATAAATAAAGCTCATGTGCTCCGCACATCTTGTCAAATTTCATGCATTCTTTCTTTTTTGTATATCTGACACTTTGTGCAGCACTTGCCCGGGTAAGCAATAACGAGCCTTAAGGCTCCATATGGTTATTTTCTCTTCTTTCTTTTTCTCAAACAGAAGGTTCTTTCGCCCACAAGTTCACCAGGGAGGGAGGAGAAGATAAGAAGATAATGGTGTGGACTAGGCGTCGTTCAAAGAAGTATAGCCTTGCCGGGACGCAGACGACAAAAAGAAAAAGCTAAGTCGCCAAAGTTTGAGCATGATCAGTTTTTAAAATTTTAAGTTATCTTCCTTGAACGACCGTGCTTTGTATGGAAAACCTGTGCGCGGAGGAACCAACTCGTAGCTAGTTGCGCCCTTACTTTGTTTCGAGTCCGCTCAACAACTTAAGTGTGCTGCAACTAGTTACGGCAAGGTTTCTTGCCAGAACCGGCACCGCCAGCAGGCTGCTGATGTTCCGCACTCAGCGCTCGCGGCAAGGGTGCCTGCGCCGGCAAGTTCCCTAAAAGCGTAGGGTAAAAGCATACAAAGGAAGGAATCGAGTAAAGGGGATAACGTAGCAAGCATTGCCCAGAATAAAGTTATATTACAAAGATAACTTGTCGTGGCACTGGCTAAATTGTTCTCATAACATAAATAACAGCGGCAAGGAAGGGAGAAAAAGGGCAGCCTAATCCACGCGCTCGCCGTCGACCCTCCTGACTTCATTCACCTTGTCCACAATGGGTGTGACAAGGGCCTTCAGCTCTTCAAGATCAGCACCCGCCGGCAGCTTCTTGAGGACGTGGGTGAGGTTGAGGCCCGGATTGCGGAAGAGTACCTTCACCAACACCTTCTCCAAGACCCTGGCACAGATTGCGCACGACTCGTCAGCCAGCTGCTTGGGGATCCTTTCCCGGAGTTGCTGGAGAGCCGTCGCCACGCCTTTGAAGAACAGAGTAAGCTTGGCGCTGGGCTGGAGGTTCTCGTCGGAGGAGTACCCGAAGCCAGCCAAGTCTAGTTGCGCCAGCTCCTCGTCGATGACTGCAGCGACGTTGACGAGGCCCTCCGTCCAGAGCTCCACCGTAGCCCTGAAGGTGTTTTGAGTCTCGGCGGCCCTCGTTAGCAGCTCCTCGTTGGCCTTGATCTCTTTCTTCAAGTCATCTTCTCGCTTCTTGGCGCCGTCCAGCGTCCTAGTCAGCGTGACCAGCTTCAGCTCCAGATTATCATTTGAGTCTTTGGCAGCATTCAGTTCCTTTGCCTTATCGGCAAGTTGAACTTGCAGATCACCATGAGCGAGGGCATCTTTCTCGCGTTCGCGCTGGAGCGCGGCAAGCTCCTCATCTTTCCCTTTCAGATCAGCCTCCAGCTGCGTCATCTTCACCTCTAATTTCTTCTTAGCGGCCTCGGCAGTCGCGCCAGCGTCCTTCGCTTCCTTGAGTGCCCCGCCAAGTGATTGCTCGCATGCGGCGAGCTCCTCCTCGTAGCTGTCCAGATTGACTTTCCGCTGTGTCAGTTCACCTTCCCGGGTGGACAGCTCTTCAGCGGCAAGCCTCTGCTGCTCCTTGGCTTCAGCCTTTTCAAGGATGAACGCCTTCTTCGCCTCGACAAGCTGCTCCTCTTCAGACTCGCCGCTGCTGCTGCTTGGCGCGTCAACCACCGCCAACCCAGCGGAGGCGAGTACTTCTCCGTCAAAAGTCTCTCCCTCGACCGGCGCCCTGGAGCCTGACGCCCAGGGGAGCCTGATGAAGATACCTTCACCGGCCTTCAAGTAGGCGCCGGGCTGGGGCTCTTCGGGGCCTGGCGCTACGTCAGCGGCGGAGGGGTCGGCGGTCGGCGTAGCGCCTTGCACTCCTGCGGCCCCCGGGTCATCAGTACGGTCGCCGGACCCCTCGCCAGCTCCAGCGCCAGCAGCCTTGGCGGCCTCTTCGTCGGCGGGATCATCAGCGCCGGCCTCCTCTTCAGTAGCAGCGGCATCGCCAGTATCGCCGCGCACGTTCTCCTCGCCGGTGGCCTCGGTCTCCATTGGCTCCGCGGAGGGAGGATCTGAAGGTAGGAAAAGGGGAGAAAAAGTCAAGCAAATATCCAAAAAAGAATATCAGAAGAAGAAGAACCCAAGGGAAGTTTCAATCAAGGGAAATTACCAGCGCTGGGATCCACGGTCATGGGCTCCACCACCGGAGGGTCGCTGGCGCTGCCCCTTGCCGGGGACACCTCCCTTGCCGGAGAGTCATCCCTTGGCGGCGTAGTTGAAGCAGATAGCACCTCAGGAGCGGTTTCTGGTTGTTCCTGATGGGCCCGTTCTGCTCCTACAAAATCAAATCAACAGTCAAGATATCAGCAAGGAAAGAGCACCCATGCGCGCCCCACAACAAGAAGTGAACAAATACTTACGCTGGGGGCTGCGCTGGGGGCTGTTTCGGGGAGAGGTTGCCGGGTCCGTCAAGGTAGTCTCGGATGCATCCTCTGTTGCCACAGTAGGATTGTCCTCGATGACAACCACGGGGACCTTGGCCCTCTTTGCCGCTCTCTCGGCCAGAGTCCTGAAAAGGAACGAGGTTCAGAGGGAAGCAGATCAGATGCAAGACAAGAAACAACAAGAATCAAAGAAATATAAGTACAACAAGAAGAAAGTCTTACTCCTCCTCCTCTTCTTCCTCCTCGTCGGAGCTCAGCGTGGAGAGGTCGAAGTCCGGCACTCTTTCAGCGCGACGAGGCGGAGGAGTAGGCTCCCTTGGACGCTTGGCGGGGGCTGCGGCAGGATCAGGAGTAGTGGCTCGAGAAGATCCCGCTCCAGTTGCTGGCGCGGCATGTGATGCTCCCGCGGCAACGGTGCTTGTCGCGGTAGAGCGTGTCCCACGGCGCTGCGGCTGTTGGCCATCTGCCGCCCTGCTGCGTCTCCGGTCTTGCGGAGGCGCCTTCTTGGTTGAGCTGGGGGCTGCACTGATGGCCCCGTCTGGGACAGGTTGCTTGAAGATGGCTGGCCACTTGCGCCCCCGGCAGGCTCGCTCGCTTCGGCTTCGGGCTCCCCCTCGCCAACGACCGCCCCGCCAAGATCCTCTCGGTCGGCAAGGCTTGCTGCCTCGGCCGCCTCTGCCTCCTCCAACGTAAAACCAAACTCGCCCGTGGCGGCGGCTGCCGCTGCCTCTTCCGCCCTGGTGGTGATGTACCGCATCTCGTCATCAGTGGTGTCGCGGGTGAGGAGCTTCTGCTCATCGGCACGGACTGCTATCTCCACCAAGCCGTCGAAGAATTGCCGCACGACGTCGTCGGAGGGCTCCTGCCAAGTTGGGATGATCCCATGCGAGTCGCACTCCGGCATCATGGCGCGGATGCGATCAAGCGCAGAGTTGTTACACAATGGGACGACGCCCTGCGGCAGCCTGAACCACTCCGGGTGGTTAGGGTCGTGCTTGAATAGCTCCTTGAGCATCCCGTCCAACTCCAAAACGGTGAAGTTAAAATTGAGGCCTGGGCGCAGCCTCATGATATCTGCCGGGCCCCCAAACAGCCAGGCGGGCCTCCCCCTCTCCTGCAGAGGGGCGATGCGGCGGCGAAGGAAGTCCGTGCCAACGGCCCCTATAGTGAGCCTGGCAAGCCTGAGCCGCAGAATCCGGGTGGTGGCGATCTTCAATCTAGCATCGTCCGCCGCCAGGGCGCTCCAATCACCGCCGCGCACTACTCGGGCTTGACGCAGGTTGGTGAATGGCTGCGGATCCGCGTCAACAATCCAGCACCACTCCGCCCTCCACTCATCCCACTTGCTGCGGACCTCCCCCTCCAGATAAACCTCCTTCATGCTGACTCTCGAGATCTAGGCGATCCCGGCAGCTAAGGGCTCTCCCTTCTCGGCCCAGGGCATGAAGTAGTGGCGAAAGAGGGCAACATTTGGGTGGATTCCAACGAAGTTCTCGCAGAGGTGTGCGAAGACCGCCATTGTCAGAACGGTGTTGGGGGTGAAGTCAAGGAGATGAAACCCGTAGGTATTCATGATATCACAGAAGAAATCGTAAAAGGGTGGGCAGAGCCCGCAATAGAAGAACAGAGGGAAGAAATAGTATCCTTTTGGACACTTTTTCGAAGGAGAAGCTTCGGCGGAGAGTACCTGCGTGCGCGGATGCGCCCGCGTCTCCGTCGACCAGAAAAGATAGAACCACTCCCGCAGCGCCTCCGGGGTGAGCTCGGGGGGGGGGGGGGCGGGGGGGGGGGGGGGGGGGGGGGGGGAAGTGCTCGCTCCTTGCGCAGCGCCTCAAGCCGCAGCGCCTCGGCCGACTTCGCACCCTTCCTGGTCTTCGGAGCCATGGCGGAGGCGGTGGAAGAGGGCGAGAGCGACGGCGGCGACGGCGGATTGCTGCTCTCTTTCGGCTTGGGAAGCGGAGGGGAGCGGCGGAGCTTTCTGAGGAAGGAATTGCAAGTGGCGAAGGTGGGGGAACGGCCCCTATTTCCCCTGCTTATAAAGAGGAGAGGCGAACGTTACGCCTTTTTTGATTAAAGAACCACCCACGATCTCTCCCACGACGCCGCGTTTGACGCGTGCCGTTACGGGAGGGCGCGGTGGATACGGAGTTAGATTTGGTATGGACCCAGGCCGCGCGTGCCCATGCCCTGTTTTGGGCCTGGCCCAACAGCGCTTGGCACCGTGTGTGGCCCAGGCCCGGGGGCTCCTGTCGGTGTACTAAAGTAGGGGTACCTTAGTATCCCGAACTTGTGCACGGGCAGTCGCAGCGCCCAGTGGCAAGACTTGCCGGGCGTCCGCCAAGATCCTCCGTAGTCCCTATTGATGCCATTCAAGAACAAAGTGTTTTAACTAAGAAGACAAGACTCCGGCAAGAGCAGCTCGCCGGGAAGGACAAGGCCCCGGCAAGAGGAGCTTGCCGGGAAGGCCAACCAAGGCACTTCAAAGAACTTGCCGCGACGCGACGCGCGTCCCGGCAAGACCCGACGAGCGACAAGCTTTCGGGTGCGACAAGACAACGACCGCGGCAAGGCGCTTGCCGCGGCGAAGCCACCACTCTGCGCCCATGCTCCAGCGCATTCGTTTACGTGTCACCGCAGGATCGTTCCAGGCACACGTGGCGGGGGGGGGGGGGGCTGTGTAGCCAAGCGGTGCGAGGTGGCAAGTGGAGATGACGAGAAGGCCATCGTGGCAGGCGGTGGCGCCCCTAACGGTCGCTTCTCTGCACTGTTGGGCGAGACGGACGGGCATTAAATGCACTTGTCCCCTGCCGTCAGAGTTAGGTAGGGTGCACTGTAGATAGCAGTTGTACCAACCACCTTTTTTACATTTGTACCCCTGTCTACGTTGCCACCTGTCGGTGACCCCTTTAGCCTATAAAAGGAGGCCCATGCGCAACGTAGAGGAGGTTCGACTCATTCGAAACTACACCACTCTCACGGTCTCGAGCAAGAACAGAATACAATCACAAAGCAGCAGCAGGAGTATTATCTATCCGGAGAGCTCCGAAGCTGGGTAAAAATCCCTCGCGCGCTCCGCCTCGATCTGCTCTTCGTGCGCTCTCCGCTCCCTTGCCGGACCGAAAAGGGGCCCTGCCCCATAGGTGTTCGTTCCCCACGACACCGCCCCGAGGTCTTACCGCCGTCGCCCCGACCTGCCCGCCGCCGTTGCGTCGCCCCTTCGGGCCGTAGCGCCGTGGCCCGCGATCCACTCCACCGCACTGCGCGTCGACCTCCCGTGGTATGCGCCGCGCCGTCTCCCTTGGCGCGGGAACGCCACCGTCCACGCCGGTCTTCGTCATGCTGTCAGTGTTCTTCGCCTACTTCGAGCACCGCTGCCGCATTTTAACCTAGCCGCCGCCGCCCGTCCACCCCCTTCGTCTTCGTCCAAGCACCAGCCCTTCGCCAACGTCGCCGTCATCTACCCCGACCACTTCGTCTACTCCGACCACTGTTGGTGACATTGGCCCCGCGCTGATGGACGCCGCAATCGTCATCGAGTTCTTCTCTGCTGGCCCCTCCGACTTCTCTGACATGGCGTACAGCTCGTGCAGGTCCTTCGTCTACGCATGCCCGGTGCTGGCAACACCGATGCGTGCCTTCATCCACAACGTGTCCCCGGGCCTGGCAAGCCTGGTCGGCACTTCGTCAACTTCGTCTTCGTCCGTCTACGCATGCCCGGTGCTGGCAATACCGGTGCGTGCCTTCGTCCACGATGTGTTGCCGGGCTTGGCACATCCGCTGCGACGCGTCGTCAACACCGTCGTCCTTCTGGCGCACCACTACCTCGTCACCACTGCGCCCATGACTAACTCGGCGCCTCCTTGCGCCCGCGGCTCCACGGCGACTTCCTCGACACTGCTACGTCTTGAGCTTGCATTGGTTTTTCTTGAAGAGGAAAGGGTGATGCAGCAATAGTAGCGTAAGCATTTCCCTTAGCTTTTGAGAACCAAGGTATCAATCCAGTAGGAGGCTCCTCAAAAGTCCCACACACCTACACAAACAAACAAAGAACTCGCAACCAACACAATAAAGGGGTTGTCAATCCATTCACGGCCACTTGCGAAAGTGAGATATGATAGAGATAGTATGATAAGATAAATATATTTTTGGTATTTTATAATATAGATGCGAAAAGTAAAGATGCAAATAAAGGTAGATTGAAAGCTTATATGATAAAAGATAAACACGGGGGCCATAGGTTTCACTAGTGGCTTCTCTCAAGATAGCATAAGTATTACGGCGGGTGAACAAATTACTGTCGAGCAATTGATAGAAAAGCGAATAATTATGAGATTATCTAGGCATGATCATGTATATAGGCATCACGTCTGTGACAAGTAGACCGGCTCCTGCCTGCATCTTCTACTATTACTCCACACATCGACCGACTCCTACCTGCATCTAGAGTATTAAGTTCATAAGAACAGAGTAACGCATTAAGAAAGATGACATGATGTAGAGGGATAAACTCATGCAATATGATATAAACCCATCTTTTTATCCTTGATGGCAACAATACAATATGTGCCTTGCTGCCCCTGCTGTCACTGGGAAAGGACACCGCAAGATTGAACCCAAAGCTAAGCACTTCTCCCATGGCAAGAAAGATCAATCTAGTAGGTCAAACCAAACTGATAATTTGAAGAGACTTGCAAAGATAACTCAATCATACATAAAAGAATTCAAAGGAGATTCAAATATTTCTCATAGATAAACTTAATAATAAGCCCACAATTCATAGGATCTCGACAAACACACCACAAAAAGAGTTTACATCGAATAGATCTCCGGAAAAGAGGGGAAGAACATTGTATTGAGATCCAAAAAGAGAGAAGAAGCCATCTAGCTAATAACTATGGACCCGAAGGTCTGTGGTAAACTACTCACAACTCATCGGAGGGGCTATGGTGTTGATGTAGAAGCCCTCTGTGGTCGATTCCCCCTCTGGTGGAGCACCAGCGAAGGCTCCAAGATGGGATCTCGCGGATACAGAAGGTTACGGTGGTCGAAATTGTGTTTCGTTGGCTCCCTGGATGTTTTCGGGGTACGTAGGTATATATAGGAGGAAGTAGTACGTCGGTGGCCGCCTATGGGTCCCAGGAGATAGGGGCATGCCCAGAGGGGGTGGGCGTGCCCTCCTGTCTCCTGGCCGCCTCGCAAGCTTCTTGACTTGCACTCCAAGTTCTCCGGATCACGTTCGTTCCAAAAATCACGCTCCTAAAGGTTTCATTCCGTTTGGACTCCATTTGATATTCCTTTTCTTCAAATACTGAAATAGGCAAAAAAACAGCAATACGGGCTTGGCCTCCGGTTAGTAGGTTAGTCCCAAAAATGATATAAATGTATAAAATAAAGCCCATAAACATCCAAAAGGGGTAATATAATAGCATGGAAGAATCAAAAATTATAGATACGTTGGAGACGTATCAAGCATCCCCAAGCTTAATTCCTGCTCATCCTTGAGTAGGTAAATGATAAAAACAGAATTTTTGATGTGGAATGCTACCTAGCATAATTCTCAGTGTAATTTTATTTATTGTGGCATGAATGCTCAGATCCAAATGATTCAAAATAAAAGTTCATATTGATAAAATAAATAGTAACACTTCAAGCATACTAATCAAAGCAATCATGTCTTCTCAAAATAACATGGCTAAAGAAAGTTCATCCCTACAAAATCATATAGTTAGGCTATGCTCCATTTTCGTCACACAAAGATGTTCCCAAATTCTACACCCCCGATGACAAGCCAAGCAATTGTTTTGTACTTAAATAATCTCAAACTTTTTCAACCTTCACGCATTACATGAGCGTGAGCCATGGATATAACACTATGGGTGGAATAGAAAAAAAAGGAGAAAGTCTCATGACGAGGATAATCAACGGGCTATGGAGATGCCCATCAATTGATGTCAACATGAGGAGTAGGGATTGCCATGCAACGGATGCACTAGAGCTATAAATGAATGCTCAACAAAAGAAAACTAGTGGGTGCGCATCCAACTTGCTTGGTCACGAAGACCTAGGGCATTTGAGGAAGCCCATCGTAGGAATATACAAGCCAAGTTCTATAATGAAAAATTCCCACTAGTATATGAAAGTGACAACATATGAGACTCACTATATGAAAACATGGTGCTACTTTGAAGCACAAGCTATGAGACTCACTACATGAAGAACAAGGTGCTACTTTGAAGCACAAGTGTGGAAAAAGAGATAGTAACATTGCCCCTTTTATTTATTTTCTTTTTTTCTTCTTTTTTTTCTTTTTTTCCTTTTTTTTTCCTTTGGCCTTTTTCTTTTCTTTTGGCCTTCCTTTTTCTTTTCTTTTTGGGCAATGCTCTAATAATGAAATATTGGAGAAAGAGAGTAACTTCAGAAGAATTCTCAAAAATCATTTACTCAGGTTATTGGAGTATCAAAAACAATATTGGAGAAAGAGATGTACTATTAGATGGGCCAAATTTGGTGATGAGGACCCAAAGTTTTTCAAGGCCATGGCATCTGAGAGGTATAGAAGGAATATCCCCTCTCTTCAACTAGACAATGGCACCACAATTGAAGATCATATTGGGAAAGAAGCATTAATTTATCAAAGTTTGAAACAGAGATTGGGAACCTCAGGAGAATATCAAATGAAGTTTAACCTTGCAGACATTATAAAAAAGAGGAATGACCTAGACCAATTAACAGTTCCTTTCTCTAGAGAGGAAATTGATAATGTCATTAAAGAAATGCTAGCAGACAGAGCTCTAGGCCCAGATAGATTCACATGAATATTTCTTAAGTCCTACTGGCATATCATTAAGGAAGACTTCTACAAATTATGTGATCAATTCCATGCTGGAACCTTAAACCTTGAAAGCATCAATGAAGGATACATCACCTTGATCCCTAAGATTGCCTCCCCAGCTACAGTTAATGACTTTAGACCTATCACTCTACTTATCTGCTATCTCAAAGTGATCACAAAGCTCCTAGCAAATCGGCTGCAAAAGCTCATTCTGAAAATTATACATTGGAATCAATATGGATTCATTAAAGGTAGAGCAATCCGGGACTGTCTTGCTTGGGCGTTTGAGTACACACACTAGTGCCAAAACTCCAAAAAGAAGATTGTACTCCTTAAACTGGATTTTGCTAAAGCACTTGACACCATTGAGCATGATGCAATGCTGGAAATAATGAAGCACATGGGATTCAATGAAAATTGGCTTTTATGGATCAAGTCATTATTCTCTTCTGGTAAATCTCCTGTCCTCCTGAATGGAATTTCGAGCAGACAATTTATCTGCAAAAGTGGGGTTCGACAGGGTGATCCACTTTCTCCACTCATTTTTGTTCTTGCGGCTGATCTCTTGCAAGCAGCCATTAATGATGCCTTCAGACACGGTCTACTTCATTTACCTTTCCCTAGGCAAAATCAAATTGATTACCCTGTCATCCAATACACTGATGACACTATTATCATTATGCCTGCCTGCCACGATCAAGCTCATACAATGAAAACATTCTCACTTACTATGCAACTTCCATTGGCCTCAAAATAAACTTTCATAAATCAACATTGATTCCAATCAACTGTGATGATGCCCTAAGTAAAGATATTGCAGAAATCTTTGGATGTACAATTGGAAAGATGCCATTCACATACCTTGGAGTACCACTTGGTACTTCAAAACCTTCGGTCCAGGACCTAATGCCTATTGTCTGCAATATGGAAAGAAGACTCACTTCTACATTATCTCTGATGTCCTATAGATCCAAGCTTTCCTTACTAAACACTGTCATCACCTCACTTACTATTTTTGCACTCTGCACACTAAGATTTCCTCCAAAAATCCTTGAGCTCCTCGACAAACTAAGAAGGAAATGCCTATGGACAAAGAAGACAGAACAGGGTGAAAAATGCAACTCTTTGGCTGCCTGGGACAGAGTTTGCAGGCCAAAGCAGAGTGGAGGGCTTGGAATCATTAACCTTAAACTGCAAAGTGATGCCCTCCTTCTAAAATATTTACACAAGTTTTACAACCGTCTTGACCTACCTTGGGTAGAATTGATCTGGTCCACATACTATACCAGCAAAACACCACACGCCTCAGATCCATGTGGATCATTCTGGTGGAGGGACGTTCTCAAGCTTACTCCTATTTTTAGAGGAATCTCAAAAGTTACAGTGAACTGTGGAAATAATGTTCTAATGTGGAAAGATCTATGGTTGGATGAAGTTCTTTCTGATACACATCCTAGAGCATTTTCTTATGCGAGAAATGAAGATTGCTCAGTCCAAGACTTCTTAACCATAACATCTTTGGAACAAGCATTCTTTCTACCACTATCCTCACAAGCACTTCAGAAAGTACAAGATATGCAAGGATTGGTAGCCCACATTACTTTGGACAACAACCAAAATGCAAAAGACGTTTGGTCTTACCCTTGGAAAGGAACTGATTTCTCTGCAAGCAAATACTACAAATTTTGCTTCAGGGATATGAAGGCCCATAAAACTTACCATTGGCTATGGAAATCAAAAGTCTCTGCTAAACTCAAGGTCTTTGGCTCGCTCATGTTGTCTGACAGATTAAACACTAGAAACATGTTGAAGAGAAGACACTATAACATTGGTACAAACCTAAACTGCTTACTATGTGGCCAAAAAGAAGAAGACATTGATCACTTGATCCTAACATGCCCATTTAGCAGAAACTGCTGGTCAACCTTTGGGATAGACCCTGGAAATCAGGCCACTAGATTGTCCTGGCTAGAGCAAGCTAAACTTATTTGGGGCAGGCCTTTGTTCATGGAAATCATTCTTCAAGCATCCTGGAGCATTTGGAAAGAAAGGAACAACAAACTTTTCAGAAATATAAGCCCCTCCTACCACTCCTGGCTAGCCAGATTCAGAGAAGAGTTTAGCCTTCTCCAGTATAGGGTTAAAGACAACAAGAAGGAGTTCATCTTCTTGCTTTTAGACTCCCTACCCTCTGATTAATTGTACTCTTTAGATCTTTTCTACCCTCACTACAAAGAGAGATGGGGGAGACATGTACATGATGTAACTACTCCTTGTAAATGTGCTATAATTATTAATAGATATGACAGTGGGAGCCTCTCCCACTGTCCCAGTTCCTCAAAAAATGCTCTATTAATGATGATCATCACACTTCTATTGATTACAACATATGAATTACAACTCGAAATTAGAACAAGATATGACTCTATATGAATGCCTCCGGCGGTGTACCGGGATGGTGCAATGAATCAAGAGTGACATGTATGAAAAATTATGCATGGTGGCTTTGCCACAAATACGATGTCAACCACATGATCATGCAATGGCAATATGACAAAAGTAAAGTATGTCATGATGATGATGAACGGAACGGTGGAAATTTGCATGGCAATATATCTCGGAATGGCTATGGAAATGCCATAATAGGTAGGTATGGTGGCTGTTTTGAGGAAGATATAAGGATGTTTAGTGTGATAGAGCGTATCGTATCATGGGGTTTGGATGCACCGGCAAAGTTTGCACCAACTCTCAAGGTGAGACAGGGCAATGCACGGTACCGAAGAGGCTAGCAATGATGGAAAGGTAAAAGTGCGTATAATCCATGGACTCAACATTAGTCAAAAAGAACTCATATACTTATTGCAAAAATTTAGAAGTCATCAAAAATCAAGCACTACGCGCATGCTCCTAGAGGGATAGATTGGTAGGAAAAGACCATCGCTCGTCCCCAACCGCCACTCATAAGGATGCACAAGCCAGGTACACTTCATCTTTCAAATTTGTTACACAACTTTAACCATACGTGCATGCTACGGGATTTTCTAACTTCAACACAAGCATTCTTTAAATTCATAATCACCCAACTAGCATGACTTTAATATCACTACCTCCATATCTCAAAACAATTATCAAGTATCAAATTGATCATAGCATCCAATTCACTTCCTATGATAGTTTTTATTATACCCAACTTGGATGCCTACCATTCTAGGACCAATTTTATAACCATAGAAAATACCATGCTGTTCTAAAAGAATCTCAAAATAATATAAGTGAAGCATGAGAGACTAGCAATTTCTACAAAATTAAGCCACCACCGTGCTCTAAAAGATATAAGTGAAGCACTAGAGCAAAAACTATCAAGCTCAAAAGATATAAGTGAAGCACATAGCATATTCTAACAAATTCTAATCAAGTAGGCTTCTCCCAAAAGGTGTGTCCAGCAAGGATGATTGTGGAAAACTAAAAAGCAAAGACTAATATAATACACAACGCTCCAAGCAAAACACATATCATGTGGCGAATAAAAATATAACTCCAAGTAAAGTTACCAATGAACGAAGACGAAAGAGGGGATGCCTTCCCGGGGCATCCCCAAGCTTAGGCTTTTGTCTATCCTTGAATATCTTGGCGTGCCATGGGCATCCCCAAGCTTAGGCTCTTGCCACTCCTTATTCCATAGTCCATCAAAGCTTTACCCAAAACTTGAAAACTTCACAACACAAACTCAACAGGAAATCTTATAAGCTCCGTTAGTGAAAGAAAACAAAACCACCACATAAGGTACTGTAATGAACTCATTCTTAAACCTACTGCATTCCAACTTCTCTATGGTTTATAAACTATTTTACTAGCCATATATGCATCAAAATAAGCAAACAACACACGAAAAACAGAATCTGTCAAAAACAGAACAGTATGTAGCAATCTGTAACTAATGCAAACTTTTGGAACTCTAAAAATCCTACCAAAATAGGAAGTCCTGGGAAATTTGTCTATTGATCATCATCAAAAAGAATCAACGCAAAAGCACGTTTCTGTGATTTAAAAAAACTAATTTCATGCACGCGAAGTTTTTGTTTTTCAGCAGAATCAAATTAACTATCATCATAGGTTATCCTATAGGTTCTACTTGGCACAAACACTAATTAAAACATAAAAACACATCTAAACAGAAGGTATATGAAAAATTTATTACTAAACAGAAACAAAAACAAAAAACACAAATAAAATTGGGTTGCCTCCCAACTAGCGCTATCGTTTAACGCCCCTAGCTAGGCATAAAAGCGAAGATAGATCTATGTAGTGCCATCTTTGGCACTCAATTCATAAGTAGCCTGCATGATAGATTCATAAGGTAATTTGAATCTCTTTCTTGGAAAGTGCTCCATGCCTTTCTTTAATGGAAATTGGAATCTAATATTCCCTTCCTTCATATCAATAATCGCACCAATCGTTCTAAGGAAAGGTCTACCAAGAATAATAGGGCAAGAAAGATTGCAATCTATATCAAGAACGATAAAATCTACGGGCACCAAATTTCTATTTGCAACAATGAGAACATCATTGATCCTTCCCATTGGCTTTTTAATGGTGGAATCCGCAAGGTGCAAATTTAAAGAGCAATCATCAAGATCATGGAAACCTAGAATATCACATAAAGTTTTCGGAATCATGGAAACACTAGCACCCAAATCAGACAAAGCAAAACACTCATGATCTTTAATTCTAATCTTTATAGTAGGTTCCCACTCATAATTAAGTTTTCTAGGTATAGAAACTTCCAAATTAAGTTTTTCATCATAAGATTGCATCAAGGCATCAACGATATGTTTGTTAAAAGCTTTATTTTGACTATAAGCATGAGGAGAATTAACAACGGATTGCAACAAGGAAATACAACTTTCTAAAGAACAATGATCATAATCAAGTTCCTTGAAATCCAATATAGTGGGTTCAATACTATTTAAAGTCATGACCTCTCCAATCCCACTTTTACCAAATTTAGCATCAAGATCTAAAAACTCTGAATTCTTGGGATGCCTTCTAACTAAAGTTTAGTCATGTCCAGTCCCATTATTATCAAGATTTATATTGTAAAACAAGGATCTAATAGGAGACACATCAATAACTTTAAGATCTTCATCATTATTTTCATTGAAACTAGAAGAACATGCCTTTACAAAGCAATCTTTCTTAGCATGCAATCTAGCGGTTCTTTCCTTGCACTCATCAATGGAAATTCTCATGGCTTTGAGAGACTCATTGATATCATGTTTAGGAGGAGAAGATCTAAGTTTAAGAGAATCAACATCAAGCGAAAGTCTATCAGCGTTCCTAGCCAAATCATCAACTTTGAGCAATTTTTGTTCAAGCAAAGCATTAAAATTCTTTTGAGAAATCATAAATTATTTCACACTATTTTCAAAATCAGAGGGCATCTTATTAAAATTACCATAAGAATTATTGTAGGAATTTCCATAATTATTAGAGGAATTACTAGGGAACGGTCTAGAATTAAAGTTTCCTCTATAAGCATTGTTTCCGAAACTATTCCTACCAACAAAATTCACATCCATAGATTCATTATTATTCTCAATCAAAGTAGACAAAGGCATATCATTGGGATCAAGAGGAGTGTTTTTAGTAGCAAACAACTTCATAAGTTCATCCATCTTTCCACTCAAAACATTGATTTCTTCTATAGCATGCACTTTTTTACTAGTAGATCTTTCGGTGTGCCATTGAGAATAATTATCCATAATATTATCAAGAAGTTTTGTAGCATCTCCTAACGTGATTTCCATAAACGTGCCTCCCATGGCCGAATCTAAGAGATTTCTAGAAGCAAAGTTCAAACCGGCATAAATTTTTTGTATGATCATCCATAAATTCAAACCATGAGAGTAGGGCAATTGCGAATCATCAGTTTCATTCTTTCCCAAGATTGGGCAACATGCTCATGATCAAGTTGTTTAAAATTCATAATATCGTTCCTAAGAGTGATAATCTTAGCGGGAGGAAAATACTTAGAGATAAAAGCATCTTTGCACTTGTTCCAAGAATCAATACTATTTTTAGGCAAAGACAAAAACCAAACTTTAGCATGATCTCTAAGTTAAAACGGAAATAACTTCAATTTAACAATATCATTATCCGTATCTTTCTTCTTTTGCATATCACACAAATCAATAAAGTTGTTTAGATGAGTAGCGGCATCTTCACTAGGAAGGCGGCGAATTGATCTTTCATAACAAGATTCAGCAAAGCAGTATTGATTTCACAAGACTCAACATCATTAAGAGGAGCAATCGGAGTACTAAGGAAATCATTATTATTGGTATTGGAGAAATCACACAATTGAAGGAAATATGCCCTAGAGGCAATAATATAGTTATTATTTATTTCCTTATTTCATGATAAATGTTTATTATTCATGCTAGAATTGTATTAACCGGAAACATAATACATGTGTGAATACATAGACAAACATAGTGTCACTAGTATGCCTCTAATTGACTAGCTCGTTAATCAAAGATGGTTAAAGTTTCCTAACCATAGACATGAGTTGTCATTTGATTAACGGGATCACATCATTAGGAGAATGATGTGATTGACTTGACCCATTCCGTTAGCTTAGCACTTGATCGTTTAGTATGTTGCTATTGCTTTCTTCATGACTTATACATGTTCCTATAAGTATGAGATTATGCAACTCCCGTTTACCGGAGGAACACTTTGTGTGCTACCAAACGTCACAACGTAACTGGGTGATTATAAAGGAGCTCTACAGGTGTCTCCAAAGGTACATGTTGGGTTGGCATATTTCGAGATTAGGTTTTGTCACTCCGATTGTCGGAGAGGTATCTCTGGGCCCTCTCGGTAATGCACATCACTATAAGCCTTGCAAGCAATGTAGCTAATGAGTTAGTTACGGAATGATGTATTACGTCACAAGTAAAGAGACTTGCCGGTAACGAGATTGAACTAGGTATTGGATACCGACGATCGAATCTCGGGTAAGTAACATACCGATGACAAAGGGAACAACGTATGTTGTTATGCGGTTTGACCGATAAAGATCTTCGTAGAATATGTAGGAGCCAATATGAGCATCCAGGGTCCGCTATTGGTTATTGACCGAGAATAGTTCTAGGTCATGTCTACATAGTTCTCGAACCCGTAGGGTCCGCACGCTTAACGTTACGATGACAGTTTTATTATGAGTTTATGAGTTTTGATGTACCAAAGGAGTTAGGAGTCCCGGATGAGATCGGGGACACGACGAAGAGTCTAGAAATGGTCGAGACGTAAAGATCGATATATTGGACGACTATATTCGGACTTCGGAAAGGTTCCGAGTGATTCGGGTATTTTTCGGAGTACCGGGGAGTTACGGGAATACGGGGAAGAGTATTGGGCCTTAATGGGCCTTAGTGGGAAGGAGCCAGGAGGTGGCGCGCGCCCCTCCCAAGCCCAGTCCGAATTGGACAAGGGGTTTGGGGCGCGGCCCCTGTCGGTGTCAAAACCGGCGGATCTCGGGTAGGGGGTCCCGAACTGTGCGTCTAGGCGGATGGTAACAGGAGACAAGGGACACGATGTTTTTACCCAGGTTCGAGCCCTCTCGATGGAGGTAAAACCCTACTCCTGTTTGATTAATATTGATGATATGGGTAGTACAAGAGTGGATCTACCACGAGATCAAGGAGGCTAAACCCTAGAAGCTAGCCTATGGTATGATTGTTGTAATGGTTGTTCATCCTACGGACTAAAACCCTCCGGTTTATATAGACACCGGAGAGGGCTAGGGTTACACAGAGTCGGTTACAATGGTAGGAGATCTACATATCCGTATTGCCAAGCTTGCCTTCCATGCCAAGGAAAGTCCCATCCGGACACGGGACGAAGTCTTCAATCTTGTATCTTCATAGTCTTGGAGTCCGGCCGATGATGATAGTCCGGCTATCCGGACACCCCCTATTCTAGGACTCCCTCAGTAGCCCCTGAACCAGGCTTCAATGACGACGAGTCCGGCGCACATATTGTCTTCGGCATTGCAAGGCGGGTTCCTCCTCCGAATAATTCATAGAAGATTGTGAACACCAGGATAGTGTCCGGCTCTGTAAAGTAAATTCCACATGCCACCGTATAGAGAATAATACGTACACAAGTTCAATCTGCTGACGTATTTTGTGGCGTGACGTCACACCACTACCAAGCCTTTACTTGAATCGTTTTTATTATACCACCTCAGAGCGTTTAGCGAAGCGGTTTCCTTGGCACGTCTTGTCGAAGCAGAGATCGTGTTCCCCTTATTCCGGGATTCCCATCAATACGGACGTGGGTAACCCAACCGCGCCCGTTGCCACGCCTCCTCCATCGAAGGTGAGTTCCAAACGGTCACGGGGATGGCTCTTGGTATTCTCCCTCTTTATAATGAGACCAAGGCTCGGTTCTTTTCTTCAATCCTCAATCGAATCTGCCCCTCGCCCCGAGTTCCAACACCCAAGGCTCCAGATTCGAGTGCTTCGGACCTTTGACAATGTCCGGCTCCGACCTGCAGGGCCGGTGGATGCCCTCCTCCGTTACGGAAGAGGACGTGCTAAAGCTGAGAGAAGCCAGGTACCTGACCTATGAGATTTCGCATAGGTTGCCCGCCAAAGGGCAAGTCATTCCTACTCCCGAGCCCGGTGAGAGCGTCGTGTTCGTGTCCCACCTCCGTCGGGGTTTAGGCTTCCCGATGGATCCTTTTGTGAGAGTGCTCATGTTTTACTATGGGTTGGAATTCCACGACTTGGCTCCGGAGTCCATCCTCCACATCTCATCATTCATTGTCATCTGCGAAGCCTTCCTCCGCACTACCCCTCACTTCGGTTTGTGGCTCAAAACCTTTAACATGGAGCTGAAGATGATTGAGGGGCGTCAAGTAGAGTGCGGCGGGGCGGTTGTAAGCAAGAGGGCTGATGCTCCATGGCTCGAGGGCTCTTTCCAGGAGGAGCTCGGTTTGTGGCAACATGAGTGGTTCTGTATTACCGCTCCCAGGGGCAGCAGGCAAAAGCCGCCGCCCGTCTTTCGCTCGGGCCCTCCACAACGGCTGATGTCATGGGTCAACAAAGGGCTTAACTGGGGGCCGTCAAAGGATGTACCCCTATTGCAGGGCCGGATTAGAGACCTCCAAGAGAGGGAGATCAATCTAGTCGTAGTGATGCAGGTTATGCTGATTCGGCGTCTTGTGCCCTGCAAACGGCGCCCCCTCCGCCTGTGGGAATTCAATCCAGAGGGGCCACAAGCTCTTCAACACTTCATGGGTTCGACACCCGTGGAGATATAAAAATTGTTCTTCGGATCACAAGAAGTGTGTCCGGAATTGACCGAGGACGCCGGCCTAAGCTACAATCGCCCGGATACTCAAGTAAGTAGCCCTGTGTCCGGATGCATCATCCATTTATTCATTATGGATTTGCCTTTTAACCAGCTACCCCTTGGACAGGAGTGGATAGTGCAGGCGAAACTGATATGATGTCTGGCCCCCCTCCCTGAGACCACGCCGGATCCGGTGTTGGTCAAGATGCTGGAGGTTGCGCCTCTAGAGGAGGGCGAAGGGGAAAACAGAGAAACTACCGCCTCTACTAAGGAGGCTTTGGAGAAAGGGGGGATCGAGAATCCCTCCATCCATGGGGAGAAGAGGACCGCTTCCAAAGACCCGGAGGCTAAGGCCTCAAAGCGGGGGAAGAAATCTTCACCAGAGGGTCCTACGCCGGGGGAGGCCCCGGCCGCACTATCTCCCCCAAAGAATCAGCCCTCCAGCGAGCCGTAAGTAGAAAAATGGGGAGTATTGTAATAAGGGACATCTCTATTTTTGCTTCTGAGGATAACCGAAGTTTTTACCTTATAGTTCGGATCTCCGTCCTTCTCAGCTGAGCTCATCTTCGGGGGACCTTCGTCCGGAGATGATGGAGAGCGAGACGCCTCCATCTGCCGCACCATCAGGCGGGGCGGACGACCCTGAGGTGTCGTCACAGAGGGTATCCCCGAGTCCGGCAGGGCCGGAGAGTTCGGCACCAACTGGTGTACGGCCGGGGGAGCTGAAGGATCTGCTCGAGAGGGCGTCCATCTCAGAAGGTCACCGCACATTGATGAGTACGGTGATTGAAAGAATTTCATCCGCCGAGGGCGGGTTGCATGATGCCGTCAGAAGTTTGCTGGCGGGGTTTGCGGTACATAAAAATGACGTACCTTTTGACAGTTTTACACATAAAGTGTGCCCTGTATAGATAGTAGCCCCTGAGACTCGGTACGTTGTCGAAAGCGACAGCGTGCCGAAGATCATAATCTCAGGTATTAATTCTCGCATTTCCTATGCAGGTGGCGGATAGTCCGGTGGCCAGCCGGACTGATGGGGTTGCCGAACTAAAGCGGCAGCTCGACGTTGTGGATGCAGACATCGCGCTGGTCAATAAACGACTCGACAAGTCACAAGGTAGGTTGTTTCTCTGTGGTCACCTAGTAAGGCATCTGACGCCCACTCCTTACAATATGTATGCGTGATGCAGATGGTGCCGCTGCTGTGGAGAACCTTCAGGCAGAGCTTGCTCGAGCCAAGGAGCAGGCCAGAAGGAGTGATGCGGCTGCTTCGAAGGCGGCCGAAGAGCTAAGAGCCGAAAAGGCAGCTCACTCCTGAAGCAGGGAGGAGATGGCTGGAATGGCTGTGAAGCTGAAGGATGTTACCGACCGCTATGAGGTTCTTGAAAAAGAATGCCGAGCGGAGTGAGAAGACCTGAAGAAGGCCACCGCCGAAGCCAAGGATGCCCATTCTACAATGAGGGCTATAAAGGAGGAGCTGCGTCAGGCCGGAGACATTGCGGCTGGCAAGCCCTTTCTGCTCCGCAGGAAGTTCACGGATCAGAAGTATGCTCAGCTTGGCCAGTTGTGGGGTTCGGAGGATCCTTATCTTGATTTGGCGGCGAGTGCGGCGGATGCAGTTGTGCACTTCCGAAGTCAAAAGGATCACGAGACAGAAGAGCTTTTTGGTCTCAATTCCACAGTCCGGAGCGTTCACTTCCGTTGACCGATCGGTTGGCTGAGTGGGCTGAGCTGAATAGATTGTCCGGATTGGCCATGACGGATGTAGTGGCTCATCTGTGGCCGGATAGGCCCAAGCCGAAGAGTTATTTTGGCTTATTGCAGCAATTTCTTGGGGCGGTGCCGCATATCAAGGTGATGAAGCGGTCGGCATGCATAGAGGGTGCACGGATGGCCCTTGCCCGTGTGAAGACATACTGGACGGAGATGGATGCCACCGATATTGCAACCCGGGGTTCGGACGAGAGCCGGTTACCCGCCGAGCACTATTTTGGGGAAGTCCTGCAGGGTGCTCGTGTAATAGAGTCGCAGTGCTCAAAAAATGTCATGTTCAAATGATCTTTATGATTTGTAAAACGATATTCATAATAGAAGTGCTTTTTATACTTGTGCGTTCAAGTATTGAAATATCTCCTGTGCGGCCGTTAATGTATACTTGTGTATAACCTAAAAGATGGCAGTCTTCGGCTTCAGCCCCCACGCACATGGTGCAGAGGTGTTTGCAAAATAGCGCATTTTCACACTTAATCCAACGTCTTGGTCCGCTTTATCACTTTCACTTAGCCATAGGAGTTCGAGGGTGGGGCTACGATATAGCCCCTAGGGGCACCGCGCTCTCCGAATTTGGGGCGCGTATGTGCCTGACCGGGAAACGGTCCTTCGTCAAAGCGGAGGAACTCTAAACATTCCGGTAGTCGATCGAGTGGTTGACCAGTCTCTCGCTATATCATGACAGTCAGTTTTCGGCTTTCTCTACTGAGGTGGTCGCCCGGCCGAACCGGGGCACAATCGCAGTAGTTCTCCTGGTGCCGTGTTAGCCGATGATACGGAACGTAAGGCAGCAAAACACAGGAGCCGGGCAAACCCAACATTTGACCAAAGACATGATTCGGAGCTGATGCATATAAGGCCTAACTCGAGACGCCGAACACTCCCTAAGGTATTCGGTCTTTATGATAAAGGGCAGAATGATGCCCTAAGCCCCTTGTGTCCAGGTACAGGCGAAAATTTCTGACGCGGCCGATGCCAAAACGCCAGCCTCCTCATCGGTTATGAAAAACCGGGGGATGTGAATCAACAAGAGACAGTAAGAAAGGTTTACACAGGGTCTTAATCTGAAAAGAATCCTTGAGACGGGTCCCTGCTGCACGTCTGCGCATGTGTCTCCGTTGTGCTGTATCCTGGACGGGTGTAGCACGCTGTTCATCTGTAAAAGAGAGGAACTTAGTTTGAAAAGAAATCATGCAGAAAATGTAATGAAAACAAAGTATGAATGAATGGATAAAGTTGAGCTTTTATTGGCTCTTATTGTTCATACGCACAGCCCCTTGTGAAGGGGTATGCGGCTAGGGAGCCCCTAGTTTATTTATGCCGGACTCGCCTAGCCGTGTCCGGGGTCTTGAACGACCTTTTAATGAGATGATGCCGCGTGGACCGGGCATTTTGAGTGTAAGAGACGCGTAGTGCGGTATTGCGTTAAAGCGGGCGAAAGCTCCATGTCCCAATAGTGCTTGATGGCTACTTTTGAATGGGGCGACATGGAAGATTAGCTTTTCGCGACGGAAGTTGTCGGGTGATCCGAACACAACTTCTAGTAGTAAGGATCCCTTTCACTTGGCGTAAGGGCCTGGCGTCATTTCTTTGAAGGAAGTGCGGCTATGGTGAATTTTAGTAGGGTCTATCCCCAACTTGCGGATTGTGTCCGGATATAGCAGGTTTAAATCGCTGCCGCCATCCATTAGGACTTGTGTAAATTGTAGTCCGTCGATTATAGGATCAAATATCAGAGCAGTCCATCCTGCATTTCGAATACTTCTGGAATAATCCAGGTGGTCGAAAGTAATTGGTTTTGACATCCAATCTCGGGATTCCGCTGGGGTGGACCGTGCGACGCGTACTTTAGCGGGTGCCGCACTATTGTTCCGTATTATCACATGGAGTGAGTTTACTGTTTTGACTTCTTGCGGGAAAGTATTTTGTTTTCCGGTGCTCTGCTGGTGGGGTTCGTCATCATCCTCGCTTGGCGTGTCGAGCCCCTTGTGTTCGGCGTTGAGTCGGCCGGACTGCTTGAAGACCCAACAATCTCGGTGGGTGTGGTTTGCAGGCTTCCTGGGGGTACTGTGGATTTGACATATCCGATCCAAAATTTTGTTTAGGTTGGATAGCTCATCACTGTTGTCCTTAAGGGGCAGTGTTTTGTTGTTCGGCCGAGAGCTTTTGAATCCGGCGTTGACCGTTGTGTTCTTTGGGCCACTTTCTTTATTTCGACGCTGATCTTTCCTGCGTCGTGATTTTCCATTTCCATCTCTAATCTCGGATGTACTCGGGTCGCTGGTGCTGCATCTTGCTAGCCAGCTATCTTCCCCCGCGCAAAAGCGGGTCATGAGGCTCGATAGCGCGGCCATTGTTCTTGACTTTTCCTGGCCGAGGTGTCTGGCGAGCCATTCATCTCGGACGTTATGTTTAAAAGCTGCTAAGGCTTCGGCGTCCGGACAGTCGACTATTTGGTTCTTTTTGGTGAGGAACCTGTTCCAGAATTTGCACGCTAACTCTCCGGGCTATTGAGTTATGTGACTTAAATCGTCTGCATCTGGAGGGCGGACATAAGTCCCCTGAATATTTGCTCTAAACGCGTCCTCGAGCTCTTCCCAACTTCCAATGGTATTTTCTGGGAGGCTTTTGAGCCAATGCCGAGCTGGCCCTTTGAGCTTGAGGGGTAGGTATTTTAAGGCGTGGAGATCGTCTCCTCTAGCCATATGTATGTGTAGGATGTAATCCTCAATCCAGACTCCAGGGTCTGTTGTTCCGTCGTATGCCTCTATGTTTACGGGCTTGAATCCCGCTGGAAATTCATGATCCAGCACCTCATCAGTGAAACATAGTGGGTGTGCGGCGCCCCTGTATTTAGGTGTGCCGTTATCTTCGAGCACTCGGCGTGTTGTGTTGCTTCCTGGTGCCCTCTTTTTTGGCCCGTAAATGGACCTGACCGGGCCATCCTTTTGGCGAGCATCTTTATGTGTGTCATGTGCCGGCTTGTGTGCGGCGCCGCTTGCCGCTCTTGGCCTGTCATCTGGTCGTCTATCCGGCCAGGCGGCCTCTTTGCTTTTTGATTGTGGTGGCTCTATGGCCTCCTCGTCGAATTCGGGCAGCAGCTTGCGCTTCGGGTAGCTCTTTGCTTGGTGACTATTGCCGTATTTGTCTGTGGTTTTGAGTACTTTGCTCCACCTCATTCTGAGTATGTCTTCCGCTGTTTTGAGCTTACGTTTTTGCTTCTTCAAACTTCTTGCAGTGGCGACAAGCCTTTTGTGAAGGTTCTTATGCTCCGGTGATGTATCCGGCGTGAGATCGTCTGGACTGTTGTTTTCGCCGAGGATGGGTTGGTTGTCCGATTCATCCTGTTCGGATGGTTGTTTGGTTGCATGTTTGTCGTCCACTGGTTTGCCCTGCTCTACGGCTGGGTCATTATGGGTGCTGTTGTTGCCGAGGCGGGACTTCGGGCAGCGCTTGCATCGCCGTTTTGGTTGTTTTTCGGGGGAATTATCCTTCGCCGCGTCCCGTTGTTCCTCGTCATCGCTTCCTTTTGGTGTGTCCACCATGTATATGTCATGAGTTGAGGTGGTCTTCCAGTGCCCCATGAGCGCTGGTTCTTGGTCGTCCCCGGCATCGTCGTCCATACCGTCAATGTCTTCGGAGTCGTAGTCCAGCATGTCGGTTAGATCGTCGACAGTGGCTACAAAGTGGGTGGTGGGCGGGATTTGAATTTCTTCGTCGACCGCATCCCAACTGTCCTGACTGCAGTTCGGCCAGGGCTCTCCTGACAACGAGAGATACTTTAGCGAATTCAGAATATCGCCGAAAGGCCAGTGCTGAAAGATGTCCGCGGCGGTGAACTCCGTGATCGGCGCCCAATCGGATTTGATTGGTAGGGGCGCAGGAGGTTCGGAGTCTGGCGAGGAGTCCGGAACCTTGGAGTCACGAGCTTTACAAGGGACAAGGTTAGTATTCGGCTCCATCGCCGTAGAGATTGCAGCCCCCGAGGCGGTGTCTAGCCACCCGTCCTCAATCTGCATGGTCGGCTCCGAACTAAGGGTCGGAGCGGACCCATGTGCGGCCTCCAGGGCACTGTCCGGCAGCAGAGCTAAATCATGCCCATCGTGACAGTGCGGCGTGCTCGGCTGTGGCTCGAATCCGTCGAAGATCAAGTCTCCGCGGATGTCAGCCGTGAAGTTTAGACTTCAAAATCTGACCTGACGGCCAGGGGCGTAGCTTTCGATCTGCTCCAGATGGCCAAGCGAATTGGCCCGCAGTGCAAAGCCGCCAAATATGAAGATCTGTCCGGGGAGAAAAGTCTCACCCTGGACTGCGTCGTTGTTGTTGATGATCGAAGGAGCCATCGAGCCTATCGGTGACGACACAGAGGAACTCTCAATGAAAGCACCAATGTCGGTGTCAAAACCGGCGGATCTCGGGTAGGGGGTCCCGAACTGTGCGTCTAGGCGGATGGTAACAGGAGACAAGGGACACGATGTTTTTACCCAGGTTCGGGCTCGATGGAGGTAAAACCCTACTCCTGCTTGATTAATATTGATGATATGGGTAGTACAAGAGTGGATCTACCACGAGATCAAGGAGGCTAAACCCTAGAAGCTAGCCTATGGTATGATTGTTGTAATGGTTGTTCGTCCTACGGACTAAAACCCTCCAGTTTATATAGACACCGGAGAGGGCTAGGGTTACACAGAGTCGGTTACAATGGTAGGAGATCTACATATCTGTATTGCCAAGCTTGCCTTCCAGGCCAAGGAAAGTCCCATCCGGACACGGGACGAAGTCTTCAATCTTGTATCTTCATAGTCTTGGAGTCCGGCCGATGATGATAGTCCGGCTATCCGGACACCCCCTAGTCCAGGACTCCCTCAGCCCCCCTCTCCCTTCCTTCTCCACTTCCCTCCTTCCCCCCTTCTCCTAGTTGGACTAGGAAAGAAGGAGTCCTACTCCCGGTGGGAGTAGGACTCCCCTTGGCGCGCCCTCCTCCAAGGGCCGTCCTCCTCCTCCCTTGCTTCTTTATATACGGGGGCAGGGGGGCACCCCATGACACACAAGTTGATCTTCAAGATCATTCCTTAGCCGTGTGCGATGCCCCCCTCCACCATATTCCACCTCGGTCATATCGTCGCGGAGTTTAGGCGAAGCCCTGCGCCGGTAGAACATCATCATCGTCACCACACCGTCGTGCTGACGGAACTCATCCCCGACACTTTGCTGGATCGGAGTCCGGGGATTGTCATCGAGCTGAACGTGTGCTGAACTCGGAGGTGTCGTACGTTCAGTACTTGGATCGGTCGGATCGTGAATACGTACGACTACATCAACCGCGTTGTCATAACGCTTCCGCTTACGGTCTACGAGGGTACATGGACAATACTCTCCCCTCTCGTTGCTATGCATCACCATGATCTTGCATGTGCGTAGGAATTTTTTTGAAATTACTACGTTCCCCAACAGTGGTATCAGAGCCTGGTTTTATGCGTAGATGTCATATGCACGAGTAGAACACAAGTGAGTTGTGGGCGATACAAGTCATACTGCTTACCAGCATGTCATACTTTGGCTCAGCGGTATTGTGAGATGAAGCGGCCCGGACCGACATTACGCGTACGCTTACGCGAGACTGGTTTCACCGTTACGAGCACTCGTGCTTAAAGGTGACTGGCGGGTGTCTGTCTCTCTCACTTTAGCTGAATCGAGTATGGCTATGCCCGGTACTTGCGAAGGTTAAAACAGCACTAACTTGACGAACTATCGTTGTGGTTTTCATGCGTAGGTAAGAACAGTTCTTGCTCAGCCGATAGCAGCCACGTAAAATTTGCAACAACAAAGTAGAGGACGTCTAACTTGTTTTTGCAGGGCATGTTGTGATGTGATATGGTCAAGACATGATGCTATATTTTATTGTATGAGATGATCATGTTTTGTAACCGAAGTTATCGGCAACTGGCTGGAGCCATATGGTTGTCGCTTTATTGTATGAAATGCAAACGCCCTGTAATTGCGTTACTTTATCACTAAGCGGTAGCGATAGTCGTAGAAGCAATAGATGGCGTAACGACAATGATGCTACGATGGAGATCAAGGTGTCACGCCGGTGACGATGGTGATCACGACGGTGCTTTGAAGATGGAGATCACAAGCACAAGATGATGATGGCCATATCATATCACTTATATTGATTGCATGTGATGTTTATCCTTTATGCATCTTATCTTGCTTTGATTGACGGTAGCATTTTAAGATGATCTCTCACTAAAATTATCAAGAAGTGTTCTCCCTGAGTATGCACCATTGCGAAAGTTCTTCGTGCTGAGAGACCACGTGATGATCGGGTGTGATAGGCTCTACGTTCAAATACAACGGGTGCAAAACAGTTGCACACGCGGAATACTCAGGTTAAACTTGACGAGCCTAGCATATAACAGATATGGCCTCGGAACACGGAGACCGAAAGGTCAAACGTGAATCATATAGTAGATATGATCAACATAGTGATGTTCACCATTGAAACTACTCCATCTCACGTGATGATTGGACATGGTTTAGTTGATTTGGATCACGTGATCACTTAGATGACTAGAGAGATGTCTGTCTAAGTGGGAGTTCTTAAGTAATATGATTAATTGAACTTAAATTTATCATGAACTTAGTCCTGGTAGTATTTTGCAAATTATGTTGTAGATCAATAGCTCGCGTTGTTGCTTTCATATGTTTATTTTGATATGTTCCTAGAGAAAATTGTGTTGAAAGATGTTAGTAGCAATGATGCGGATTGGATCCGTGATCTGAGGTTTATCCTCATTGCCGCACAGAAGAATTATGTCCTTAATGCACCGCTAGGTGGCAAACCTATTGCAGGAGCAGATGCAAACGTTATGAACGTTTGGCTAGCTCAATATGATGACTACTTGATAGTTTAGTGCACCATGCTTAACGGCTTAGAATCGGGACTTCAAAGACGTTTTGAACGTCATGGACCATATGAGATGTTCTAGAAATTGAAGTTGATATTTCAAGCAAATACCCGAGTTGAGAGATATGAAGTCTCCAACAAGTTCTATAGCTAAAGATGGAGGAGAATCGCTCAACTAGTGAGCATGTGCTCAGATTGTCTGTGTACTTCAATCGCTTGAATCAAGTGGGAGTTAATCTTCCAGATAAGATAGTGATTGTCAGAATTCTCTAAGTCACCATTACTAAGTTACTAGAACTTCATGATGAACTTTAGTATGCAAGGGATGACGAAAACGATTCCCGAGCTCTTCGTGATGTTGAAATCGACGAAGGTAGAAATCAAGAAAGAGCATCAAGTGTTGATGATTGACAAAGATCACTAGTTTCAAGAAAAGGGCAAAGGGAAAGGAAGTGAAACTTCAAGTAGAATGGCAAACAAGTTGTCACTCCCGTGAAGAAGACCAAAGCTGGACCAAAGCCTGAAACTGAGTGCTTACACTGCAAAGGAAATGGTCACTGGAAACGGAAATGCCCTAAATATTTGGTGGATAAGAAGGATGGCAAAGTGAACAAGGGTATATTTGATATACAGGTGTTTCATGTGTGCCTTACTAGTGTTTATAGTAGCCCCTGAGTATTTGATACTTGTTCGGTTGCTAAGATTAGTAACTCGAAACAGGAGTTACATAATAAACAGAGACTAGTTGAGGGGAAGTAACGATGAGTGTTGGAAATAGTTCCAAGATTGATATGATCATCATCACACACTCCCTATATTTTCGAGATTAGTGTTAAAACTAAATAAATGTTATTTAGCGTTTGCGTTGAGCATGAATATGATTTGATCATATTTATTGCGATACGGTTATTCATTTAAAGTTAGAGAATAAATTGTTATTCTGTTTACATGAATAAGACCTTCGATGGTTATACACCCAATGAAAATAGTTTGTTGGATCTCGATTGTAGTGATACACATATTCATAATATTGATGCCAAAAGATGCAAAGTTAATAATGATAGTGCAACTTATTTGTGGCACTGCCGTTTGGGTCATATCGGTGTAAAGCGCATGAAGAAACTCCATAAAGATGGATTTTCGGAATCACTTGGTTATGAATCATTTGATGCCTGCGAACCGTGCCTTTTGGGCAAGATGACTAAAACTCCGTTCTCCGGAACAATGGAACAAGTTACTGACTTATTGGAAATGATACATACCGATGTATGCGATCCAATGAGTGTTGATGCTCGTGGCAAGTATCGTTATTTTCTGACCTTCACAAGATGATTTGAGCAGATATGGGTATATCTACTTGATGAAACATAAGTCTAAAATAGTTAAAAGGTTCAAAGAATTTCAGAGTGAAGTGGAAAAATCATCGTAACAAGAAAATAAAGTTTTTGCGATCTGATCACGAAGACGAATATTTGAGTTACGAGTTTGGTCTTCAATTAAAACAATGTGGAATACTTTCACAGCTCACGCCACCTGGAACACCACAACGTTATGGTGTGTCCGAACGTCGTAACCGCACTTTATTGGATATGGTGCGATCTATGATGTCTCTTACTGATTTATCACTATTGTTTTGGGGTTATGCATTAGAGACAACTGCATTCACGTTAAAAGGGCACCATCTAAATCCGTTGAGACGACACCATATGAACTGTGGTTTAGCAAGAAACCCAAGTTGTCGTTTCTTAAAGTTTGGGGCTGCGATGCTTATGTGAAAAAGTTTCATCTTGATAAGCTCAAACCCAAATCGGAGAAGTGCGTCTTCATAGAATACCCAAAGGAAATTGTTGGGTACACCTTCTATCACAGATCCGAAGGCAAGATATTCGTTGCTAGAAATGGATCCTTTCTAGAGAAGGAGTTTCTCTCGAAAGAAGTGAGTGGGAGGAAAGTAGAACTTGATGAGGTAACTGTACCTTCTCCCGAATTGGAAAATAGTTCATCACTGAAATCAGTTCCAGTGATTTCTACACCAATTAGTGAGGAAGCTAATGATGATGATCATGAAACTTCAGAACAAGTTACTACAGAACCTCGTAGGTCTTCCAAAGTACGGTCCGCACCAGAGTGGTACGGTAATCCTGTTCTAAAAGTCATGTTAGTAGACCATGATAAACCTACGAACTATGAGGAAGCAATGATGAGCCCAGATTCCGCGAAATGGCTGGAGGCCATGAAATCTGAGATAGGATCCATGTATGAGAACAAAGTGTGGACTTTGGTGGACTTGCCCGATGATCGGCAAGCCATAGAAAATAAATGGATCTTCAAGAGGAAGACGGACGTTGATAGTAGTGTTACTATCTACATAGCTCGACTTGTCGCAAAAAGGTTTTTGACAAGTTCAAGGTGTTGACTACAATGATATTTTCTCAACTGTAGCGATGCTTAAGTCTGTCCGAATCATGTTAGCAATTGCCACATTTTATGAAATTTGGCAAATGGATGTCAAAACTACATTCCTTAATAGATTTATTAAAGAAGAATTGTATATGATACAACCAGAAGGTTTTGTCAATCCTAAAGGTGCTAACAAAGTGTGCATGCTCCAGTGATCCATCTATGGACTGGTGCAAGCATCTCGGAGTTGGAATATACGCTTTGATGAGTTGATCAAAGCATATGGTTTTATACAGACTTTTGGCGAAGCCTGTATTTACAAGAAAGTGAGTGGGAGCTCTGTAGCATTTCTAAATACTATATGTGGATTACATATTGTTGTTTGGAAATGATATAAAATTTCCGGATAGCATAAAAGGATACTTGAATAAGAGTTTTTTAAAAAGAAAGACCTCAGTAAAGCTACTTACATATTGAGCATCAAGATCTATTGAGATAGATCAAGACTCTTGATAAGTTTTTTCAATGAGTACATACCTTGATAAGATTTTGAAGTGGTTCAAAATGGAACAGTCAAAGGAGTTCTTGCCTGTGTTCCAAGGTGTGAAGTTGAGTAAGACTCAAATCCCGACCATGGCAGAAAATAGAAAGAGAATGAAAGTCATTCCCTATGCATCAATCATAGGTTCTATAAAAGTATGCCATGTTATGGTCCAGACCTATTGTATACTCTGCTCTGGTTTGGCAAGGGAGTACAATAGTGATCTAGGAGTAGATCACTGGACATTGGTCAAAATCATCCTTAGTGGAATAAGGATATGTTTCTCGATTATGGAGGTGACAAAAGGTTCGTCGTAAAGGATTACGTCAATACAAGTTTTGGCACTGATCCAGATGACTCTAAGTCTCGATCTGGATACATATATGAAAGTGGGAGCAATTAGCTAGAGTAGCTCCGTGTAGAGCATTGTAGACATAGAATATTTTCAAAATACATACGGCTCTGAATGTGACAGACCCGTTGACTAAGCTTCTCCCACGAGCAAAACATGATCACACCTTAGTACTCTTTGGGTGTTAATCATATAAGCGATGCGAACTAGATTATTGACTCTAGTAAACCCTTTGGGTGTTGGTCACCTGACAATGTGAACTATGGGTGTTAATCATATATAGATATGAATATTGGTGTTAAATCACATGGTGATGTGAACTAGATTATTGACTCTAATGCAAGTGGGAGACTGAAGGAAATATGCCCTAGAGGCAATAATATAGTTATTAATTATTTCCTTATTTCATGATAAATGTTTATTATTCATGCTAGAATTGTATTAACCGGAAACGTAATACATGTGTGAATACATAGACAAACATAGTGTCACAAGTATGCCTCTACTTGACTAGCTCGTTAATCAAAGATGGTTAAAGTTTCCTAACCATAGACATGAGTTGTCATTTGATTAACGGGATCACATCATTAGGAGAATGATGTGATTGACTTGACCCATTCCGTTAGCTTAGCACTTGATCGTTTAGTATGTTGCTATTGCTTTCTTCATGACTTATACATGTTCCTATAACTATGAGATTATGCAACTCCCGTTTACCGGAGGAACACTTTGTGTGCTACCAAACGTCACAATGTAACTGGGTGATTATAAAGGAGCTCTACAGGTGTCTCCAAAGGTACATGTTGGGTTGGCGTATTTCGAGATTAGGTTTTGTCACTCCGATTGTCGGAGAGGTATCTCTGGGCCCTCTCGGTAATGCACATCACTATAAGCCTTGCAAGCAATGTAGCTAATGAGTTAGTTACGGAATGATGCATTACGTAACGAGTAAAGAGACTTGGCGGTAACGAGATTGAACTAGGTATTGGATATCGACGATCGAATCTCGGGCAAGTAACATACCGATGACAAAGGGAACAACGTATGTTGTTATGCGGTTTGACCGATAAAGATCTTCGTAGAATATGTAGGAGCCAATATGAGCATCCAGGTTCCGCTATTGGTTATTGACCGAGAATAGTTCTAGGTCATGTCTACATAGTTCTCGAACCCGTAGGGTCCGCACACTTAACGTTACGATGACAGTTTTATTATGAGTTTATGAGTTTTGATGTACCAAAGGAGTTCGGAGTCCCGGATGAGATCGGGGACACGACGAGGAGTCTTGAAATGGTCGAGACGTAAAGATCGATATATTGGACGACTATATTCGGACTTCGGAAAGGTTCCGAGTGATTCGGGTATTTTTCGGAGTACCGGGGAGTTACGGGAATACGGGGAAGAGTATTTGGCCTTAATGGGCCTTAGTGGGAAAGAGCCAGGAGGTGGCGCGCGCCCCTCCCAAGCCCAGTCCGAATTGGACAAGGGGTTTGGGGCGCGGCCCCCCTCTCCCTTCCTTCTCCACTTCCCTCCTTTCCCCGCTTCTCCTAGTTGGACTAGGAAAGAAGGAGTCCTACTCCCGGTGGGAGTAGGATTCCCCTTGGCGCGCCCTCCTCCTAGGGCCGGCCTCCTCCTCCCTTCCTCCTTTATATACGGGGGCAGGGGGGCACCCCATGACACACAAGTTGATCTTCAAGATCGTTCCTTAGCCGTGTGCGGTGCCCCCTCCACCATATTCCACCTCGGTCATATCATCGCGGAGTTTAGGCGAAGCCCTGCGCCGGTAGAATATCATCATCGTCACCACACCGTCGTGCTGACGGAACTCATCCCCGACACTTTGCTGGATCGGAGTCCGGGGATCGTCATCGAGCTGAACGTGTGCTGAACTCGGAGGTGCCGTACGTTCGGTACTTGGATCGGTCGGATCGTGAAGACGTACGACTACATCAACCGCGTTGTCATAACGCTTCCGCTTACGGTCTACGAGGGTACATGGACAATACTCTCCCCTCTCGTTGCTACGCATCACCATGATCTTGCGTGTGCGTAGGAATTTTTTTGAAATTACTACGTTCCCCAACAACAATTTGGTTTTATATTGCGCCATGACAACTAGTAATCCAACACACAACCAAACAGAAAAAGGCAAGCGAAAAAGAGAGGAGAAGATTGGGAAAGAGAAGGCGAATAAAACGGCAAGGGTGAAGTAGGGAAGAGAAATACGAGAGGCAAATGGCAAATAATGTAAATGCGAGGGAGATGAGTTTGTGATGGGTACTTGGTATGTCTTGAGTTGAGCGAAGACCTCCCCGGCAACGGCGCCAGAAATCCTTCTTGCTACGTCTTGAGCTTGCATTGGTTTTTCTTGAAGAGGAAAGGGTGATGCAGCAATAGTAGCGTAAGTAGTTCCCTCAGTTTTTGAGAACCAATGTATCAATCCAGTAGGAGGCTCCTCAAAAGTCCCACGCACCTACACAAACAAACAAAGAACTCGCAACCAACACAATAAAGGGGTTGTCAATCCCTTCACGGCCACTTGCGAAAGTGAGATCTGATAGAGATAGTATGATAAGATAAATATATTTTTGGTATTTTATAATATAGATGCGAAAAGTAAAGATGCAAATAAAAGAAGATTGAAAGCTTATATGATAAAAGATAGACCCGGGGGCCATAGGTTTCACTAGTGGCTTCTCTCAAGATAGCATAAGTATTACGGCGGGTGAACAAATTACTGTCGAGCAATTGATAAAAAAGCGAATAATTATGAGATTATCTAGGCATGATCACGTATATAGGCATCACGTCCGTGACAAGTAGACCGACTCCTGCCTGCATCTACTACTATTACTCCACACATCGACCGACTCCTGCCTGCATCTAGAGTATTAAGTTCATAAGAACAGAGTAACGCATTAAGAAAGATGATATGATGTAGATGGATAAACTCATGCAATATGATATAAACCCCATCTGTTTATCCTCGATGGCAACAATACAATGCGTGCCTTGCCGCCCCTGCTGTCACTGGGAAAGGACACCGCAAGATTGAACCCAAAGCTAAGCACTTCTCCCATGGCAAGAAAGATCAATCTAGTAGGCCAAACCAAACTGGTAATTCGAAGAGACTTGCAACGATAACTCAATCATACATAAAAGAATTCAGAGGAGATTCAAATATTTCTCATAGATAAACTTAATCATAAACCCACAATTCATCGGATCTCGACAAACACACCGCAAAAAGAGGTTACATCGTATAGATCTCCACAAGAGAGGGGGAGAACATTGTATTGAGATCCAAAAAGAGAGAACAAGCCATCTAGCTAATAACTATGGACCCGAAGGTATGTGGTAAACTACTCACAACTCATCGGAGGGGTATGGTGTTGATGTAGAAGCCCTCCATGGTCGTTTCCCCCTCCGGCGGAGCACCAGCGAAGGCTCCAAGATTGGATCTCGCGGATACAGAAGGTTATAGTGGTGGAAATTGTGTTTCGTTGGCTCCCTGGATGTTTTCGGGGTACGTAGGTATATATAGAAGGAAGGAGTACATCGGTGGCCGCCTTTGGGGCCCAGGAGATAGGGGCACGCGCTCCTGTCTCCTGCCGCCTCGCAAGCTTCTTGACTTGCACTCCAAGTTCTCCGGATCACATTCGTTCCAAAAATCACGCTCCTGAAGGTTTCATTCCATTTGGACTCCATTTGATATTCCTTTTCTTCGAAATACTGAAATAGGCAAAAAAACAGCAATACGGGTTGGCCCTCCGGTTAGTAGGTTAGTCCCAAAAATGATATAAATGTGTAAAATAAAGCCCATAAACATCCAAAAGGGGTAATATAATTGCAAGGAACAATAAAAAAATATAGATACGTTGGAGACGTATCAGACACCAGCCACCCCGACACGACATCAACCACGGCATTCTTCGCATAGCTACCTCGACCACGGCTCCACCACCCATGCTCTTGGCTACATCGACAAACGGCACAAAGGGCTACGACCTGCTTGAGCAACCTCGTTGGTTTCCACTCTAGCCACGACTCCGCGATGCGTTGACCGTTACGACTGTGGGGGGTGTCCGTCGGCTTGCCTTCGGATTCTTCTCCAGTCTTACCGTCTGCGTCGCTACTGTTGTGACTGCGCGGGGGGGGGGGGGGAGGATGTTGAGTAATGTGATTATATTAGGAAACATAGGTTAGACTAGGAAATATTCTGGCTTGCCTTGTATTCCAAGTAGATCATGTACTCTTATATATATGCCCACGAGGCTCAAGCAATACTACAACAATTCCACCAAATCCCTCTCTCCCTTCTAACAGACGACAATGAGTCTCGGCGGCGTGGCGTTGCAGGGTCTCGGCGACGGATGCAATGATGGACGCGCGTAGGATGGTGACGTTGTCTGGCATCATGGTGGCGTCGACGATAGGCCTGGCAAGGTGGATGCTTCAGTACCTGCTCTAAAGATGGATCAGTGAAGAAGATGGCGACGGCCTCTGCGCATATGCACATGTGGCGCCCGCTGTGAGTGCGTCGGACCGGTGTGGGACCCAGACCCGGCAATTCGGCTTGGTTGGGCCTCCGGCTTTAGATGTTGTGCTTTGGTGTGAGGTTCGGGTATATGGCTCGGATAATCAACAACCCTTCACATTATGGATAGGAATAGCGACATATGTCGTTAAGAGGGTGGCTTTAGATATATTGATGTATTACTTTGTAAGGTATTGATGAATAATAAATAAAATGACCGCATGCATCGTCCTAATGCAGAGTCCGGTGGCCATCCTCCTTTTCAAAAAAAAAACCTTGGACATCATAGTGAGCACGCGGCGGGGCTGGGCACAGGAGAAGCGCAGATTTTCCATGTGGACAGCAGCGCTTGGTAGAACTCTCATGGCCGAGGCATTTCTTTTTTTATTTTCCCGAGAAACTTCTAGTCTGTTCATTTTCTATCATGACAGTACAAAGAACAACATAGATAATAAAAATTATAACCATGTTCGTAGACCACCTAGCGACGACTACAAGTTCTGGAGCGAGCCAAAGATGCGCCGCTGTCATCACCTCTCCCTCACCGGAGCCGGGCAAACCTTATTGTAGTGGACAATCGAGAAGTCCTTGTATTAAGGCTCCATAGGACCAGCGCACGAGAGTAGCAACCATCGCCGATGAAGAAAGTCGTAAATCAGGAGGATTAAACCTGTAAACATCTAAATGAAGACGAATGAAGACCAGATCCAACTAGATTCATCGAAGACCAGCACTGACCTAATCCCGCGGGCTCTGACGGAGACAAACCTCCACACGCCCTCTAACGATGCTAGACGCACCATCGGGACGGGGATAAAACGTGGCAGACATTATTCCTACTAAGAGACATTATCGCCGCCACACAACCCCATCCAAGACATTGAATTTAATAAGAACGACAACGGAGCCCCAATAGCCAAACCATAGAACAATTCTTCTACGGTAATTTTTTATAGAAAAGGAGTTGTATTAGTGTCCGTAGACAACAGCCATTTTGACCCTGTTTGAATTTCATTTGGCCTAACTTTATCCTTTTCTCTTTTACTTATGTTTTCCTTTGAGACATTGCCGGTTCTTTGTCTCCTTGTGACCCCTTTGTATTCACTCTTGAAAAATAAATGAATGGATTTGGCTAATATAATGCCAACATTTAGAAAAAACATCGAATGATATATGCGCAGCATAAAGCTATGGGAGCAAACGAGCAGGTTTCGTTTTAGGAAAAAGTTCAAAATAAACCTTGAACTTATACACGAAAGTTAAATCAAACCCTGAACTTTGAATCCCTGAAATCAGCACAACTAATTATTCAATCCGGTCTATTCTGAACCTTGAGCGTATTTTGAAGGGGACTGCCGATGTGGCAGCAACTAAGGCTACGGCCAGACAGGACTGGGCCAGCCCACCAGGCGTGAAGCATGTTTTTTTAATTGTATAATGCACAACTAAAAATATCCAAAAGAAAATTTAACCTCATGGGATTCAATCTCGAGACCGGATGCTTCTTAGATGATACCACCAGCCACTCCAACAGATGACTTTACATGGTTAAAGACAAGCACACACCTATTTAACAACACACAACCCCACCGACGTTTGATTATTTTATTAAAAAATCAAAATATTTTCTTGAAATTTGTCAAGAAATTTTGAAATAAAAATATTATTAAATGAGAAAAATAATTTGGAAATTCCAATTTTTTTTGGAATTATGAACATTTTGTGACAAACACAAAGAAATTTGGAAAACATGAAGCATTTCTAAAATACCTGAAGATCTTTTGAAGTGCAAACAATTTTTGAAAATACCAACAAAATTTTGAAAACCATAACAAATTTTGGAATTTGAACAAAATTTAAATGTGCAAACACTTTCTAACTTTTGTAAAAATGGGAACTAATTTTCAAAAATTGTTCCCACTTTAAAGTTTTGTTCAAATTTCAAAATTATTTGTTTTTTCAAAAAGTGTTCGCACTATAAAATTTTATTTATGTTTCAGTTTGTTTTCAAAAAGGGTTCACGCTTAAAAAAACTTTGGAGATTTAAAAAATGGTTCACGTTCAAATTTGATGGTGTTTTTCAAAACAGTATCCATAAAAAATTTCGGAGTTCAAAAGTGTTGATAAGAGGAAAACGTATCAAAAAATGTCAGAAATTTTATAAAGCTGGACATTGCATTACATGGTTAAATATATTACCGCTTCTAATATATCAAGAATAGATATTAGTTAGAGTGGCTAGCACGTGTAGTTTAGCGACCCGAAGTTACAAGTACCATCCCCAGCAGCCTCTCTTTATTGGTATTTTAAAGTCCCACGTTATGAGAAAAAAAGCTCCGGTATTTTTAAGTCGCGCATCACAAAAAATACACGCTTTGCGGCTCTTGGGCCAGCCCAGTAGAGTCAAGTGCAGCCAACGATCACGGGTTTGAGGCGCCACATTGACGATCCTTGTTTGGCAACGCGCCCAAGGTTCAAAATAGACCGGAACCAGAGAGTTTGGTGTGTTGTGTTTAGAGATTCAAAGTTCAAGGTTCGATTTAGCTTTCATCTACAAATTCAAGATTTATTTTGGACTTTTTTAGGGATCCTTGTTTGGCTACGCATGGCGCCTCCGTCCTGCTTTTCTTGTGGGCTGCAGAGCGATGGGGAGGCTCGCACTTGTTGCCGGCCCCGACAGGCCCGGATGCGTCTTTATGGGAGCTTCTATTGGAGGGAGCTCCTGTTTGACGCTAGCTGCGTCAAACAGTCAAGCAATCGCACATGCCCGCTCCCCTATTAGGTCGGCCCATATAGCAAGCGATGCACTGTAGCGAGCCGGGTCACTGCAGAGAGTAGGCTACCGTAGCAGACGGGCTTTGTATGTCTAGTGTCCTGTAGCAACCGAGTTTTAGTGGTTTAAAAATTTCAAGATTTTTTTATAAAATGAATATTTTTTGAGAACGCAAACATTTTTCGAAATTTCTGAATTGTTTTGACATTCCATACATTTTTTTGAAATTAGGAACCATTTTTTATACCTACAAACATTTTTTAGAAGTCCAAACATTTTATTAAAAAGTGAACATTTTATTAAACTCCCAAACAAAAAAATTGAAATATGAATATATTTTTGGAATTTTCGAACAATTCTTTAAATGGAAATATTTTATGAAACTCCCCCAAAAAATTGAAAGCATGAACATTTTTGGGAAATTGGCGCACAAATTTTGAAAATGGAAACATTTTCTGAAACTCCTAAACACAGTTTGAAAAGTTGAACATTTTTTGAACTTATGGATTAGCGAACACTTTTTTTATAATATGCGAACATTTTTTAGAAAATGAAGAACATTTTTTTATTCGTGAACAAATATTAATAACAAGAACATTTTTTGAACTTCTAAACATTTTTAGAATTTTAGAAAAGAACTTGAAATTCTGAAGAATAAAAAGAAAATAAAAAATAAGAAAAAGTAATTGAAAAATTGAATAAACAAACAGAAAAACTAAGAAAGAAAAAGAAACAGAATAAACTAGTAAAATACCGGTCAGGAACCTTCCAAAATGTTCCCAAAACAGGCTACTGCAGCACGTGGGAAATCTCATAATTGGGCCGGGCCATCTTTATCGCTAGGTCTCTCGGCTCTGTGCGAAGCAGCGGCAACTTGATGCAACGAGCGTACGTGCTCCTATTGGGAATATATCCTAACGGACGCCCATTGCAGCAGAATGTTGAGCGAACCCACAGAGACGAGCGACCTAGCGATCATATGGGCCGGCCCAACTACGAGATAGTAAAATACGCTGCAGTATCCTGTTTTGGGTATTCTAGAAGGTTCCTGACCGGTTTTGGGAACCCTCCAGAAGGTTCTTGAAACGGTTTTTCACTAGTTTTTTTTCTTTTCTGTTTCTTTTTTTCTTTCTCTTTCTCTTTCTCTTTTTTTCTTCTTTCTTTGTTTTTCTGTTTCTTTATTTCATTTTTCAATTCCTTTTTATTTTCTTTCTATTTCCTTTTTGTTCTTCATATTTTCAAATTCCTTTCTGTTTCTTTTTTCTTTTCTTCTTTTTTTGTTTTTTCTGTTTGTTTTTTCTTTCTTTGGTTTCTTATTTCATTTTACTTTTCTTCTCTCTTTTTTCAAAGTATTCAAATTTTATTTGCCTTTCCACAAAATGTTCAGTTTTTCTAAAAAATGTTTAAAAATTCAAAAATTCTTGTCGTTACACAAAAAAGTTCAAAACTTTCAAAATTAATATAATGTACCAGACTTCAGTCTTTTTGTTCAAGTTTTCAAAAAATGTTCGCGCTTTCAAATCTGTTCAGATTTTTCTAATTTGTTCTGTGTTTCAAACTTTGTTCTTAATATTCAAAAAATGTTCGTGCTTTAAGAAATTGTTCGCGCTTCCAAATTTGTTCTACGTTTCAAAATTTATTCTCAAGATTCAAAAAAAATATTCATACTTTAAAAAAAAAATCCGTTCTTCCAAATTTGTTCTCCGTTTCAAAATTTGTTCTCAAGATTAAAAAAATGTTCGTGCTTTAAAAAATGTTCATGTTGAAATTTTGTTCTCGATTCGAAAATTTTGTTCTCTAAATTCAGAAAATGCTCAGAATTTTAAAAAGTGTTCATTTTATCAAAAGTTTGTTCAAGGTTTTTAGTTTTTCTTCTAACATTTTCAGCAAACACAAACAATTTTTGAATTTTTAATTTTTTTGAACATATCCAATGTTTAACATTTCTAGTTGGGGTTGTTAGATATGTAGTAGATGATCTTTTAAAGTACCCACGTTACATATGACTGGAGGAACTTGTTAGATCGCCTGGTCAGTGACAAGAGTATACTAGGTCCAGGTGGAGGGTTCGATCCCCCGCTCCGCGTTATCATTTTAGGTGATTTTTTTGCTGTTTCGTTGCGACGATGGGCCAGCCCATTCGGGGGCTGATCGTGTGCGGCGCGTGCGAATCGGACGCAAAGAGCGGCGCATAGGAGGTCTCCTCCTATTGGACACTTGTCGTAGCCAATAGTGCGTGCGGCGTACATTGGGCCAGCCCGGTGGCAAGAATGAAGCAAGTTGTGTTGTACTGCACAGTGAAACGTAATTTTTTCCCCAAAAGTGACACTCTTGCAAGCAATCGAAATCCTGACCTCCCATTGCTAAACGTGTGCTGCTGACCACCGGAACTGATCGCTGCTGGTGACTGATCGACAACGCCAACAGATCTAAAACTTTTTAAACTCTTTTTGAAAATTCTGAACATTTTTTAAATAATGTGACCAATTTTGGTATTCCAAACATTTTATGAAAACAAATTCAGTTTTTTAAACATGTACACTAAATAATTCTGAATATTTTCTGAAAAACATAAATATCTTTTTGAAAACATGAACAATTTTTAAAAATTATAACCTTAAAAAACAAAAAAAGTTCAAAAAGACGATCAAATTTGAAAACATGGAGAATCTTCGAAATCCTGATCATTTTTTTTTGAAAAAATGAACAGTTTTTGAAATTCCATAGTTATTTTAAGTTTTCGAACTATTTCTAAAAGTACAAACATTTTTGAAATTATGATTTTTATTAAATTTCTGATTTTTTAAAAAGGATGTATAAACTTGAAAAAATAGATATAAAGAAAAGTAATATATTCTTACAAAAAAATTTAAAAAGAAAAAAAGGGACAAAAAATAAGACTTGAACCAGGCCGGAATCTGCTGGAAGGTTCCCAAAAGCAGGAACGAACCTACCTAATGGCCTTCTCTGCCTACGCTAAAACGAGCTGGCCCATTTGCTTCACTACCTCTACGAAATGGCTACTATTTGCCCCGCAAATAAGAAAAAATGGCTACTATTTGTGGCAACGCACGACAAATAGGAAATCCTGAAATCGCTAGTTAAGATTATTTCTAGCAGATACGTTAAAATCCGGTACTGCAAAGTCGGTTTAAAGTTCCCTAAAAATGATTGTAGAAAACGCGAAGAGTTCGACGGAACAGATCATGTAAATCTTGTACCACAAATTTTATAACATCTTCACGCTAGAAAAGAAGTTCATCACAATCATTAGGAAAAACAAACTTCGCGCTATAAATTAAACCTAAATCGACGGTCTCACTACACCGATCTAGAACTTGGCAGCGGACTCGCGAGCGCATTGGCAATGACGTGATCCTCCTTGGGGGCGGCGAGACGGTTGACACCGCCTTCTTCTCCAGCCGTCATCGTGCACTCCGTGTCGACATGCTCCGCATTGGCCTCCCAGCACCTCTAGAAGTGTGAAAAGAGGTTAGCGTCAACCTTGTGGAAGCCGGCCTAAGAGCTCCGCCCGCGGGTATGGGAGAGTCGGTCGCGGTCAAGTGCTTGCTTTGAGTGCCACGACTCGGCTGCGGCTTGGCTGGAGCTGTTGGCTCCCGTGTCGTTCCGTGCGAGCTTGCATGGCAGCGACCCGCCATGACCGTGAGCACCACTGGTCATCGACGAGAAGAAAAACGGCGAAGCGCAGGATTTTTTGTCAGAGTTGGGGAGGGCTAGCGGTTGCGCAGGCGAATGCGACAGAGGGGTTAGGTTTGCTAACCCTAGAACCGCGTCGGCCCCTCACATATAGCGCCGGAAGGATGGATATGTGCGCCGTCTGTAATATTTTATAAATACCGGGCTTCGTTTTAGCGGATCTATTTGGGCCGAAAAAACAGGATCCTACAAAACGGCTAGCATTTTACGGCCGACAAGCTTTTGAGGGATCTACTAGAGATGCTTTGAGTGGTACTTCGTGCAAATATTACTCCCACCTTCACATGCGCCAGCAAGTGGCACACTACATGCATGCCACTGTTCGCAATATGGGAGTTTTCTTTTTCTGTAGATTCTTTTATCAAAATGTTTATCTCTTCAACCGTGCGTTTCCAATCCCAAACTATTTTCACCATTTGATTTTTTTTAAGAAAAGGGAAGAAGTCGAAATAAAACACCAAGGCCGGAAGCACCTTTTCCCCACTTTTTTCCCTTTCCGAGAAACATTCTCGTGGAAGCAAATCTGTGCCTCCACGAGAAACACAAATTTACTGTGTACTTCTTACAGAAACAAATATGTGCTTATCACGTAAGCAAATCTGTACTTCTTGTGGAAGCCAAAAAATCGCATTTTTTACATTCCTGAGACTTCTCACGGAAGCAAATTTGTGCAAAAGAAATCATATATGCTTATCATGGAGCTATTTTTTTTAAATAATATATTTTTTTATTAATTTTCAGAAATAGTACACTCGTTTTGATATTTTTGATAAATAATACGGCATCATCTTCCTGGAGGACGACTGGACCTAATCGTCTTCCTGGTGGACGATTAGTGTCCAGTTGTCCACCAGGAAGCCGACTGGGCAATCGTCCATAGGGTTGGGCACCAGTCGTCTTGTAGGAAGATGATAAGCTGCAGTCGTCTTGCAGGAAGATGATAAGCTGCAGTCGTCCACCAGGAAGATTATTAGCACTAATCATCCACCAGGAAGATAATTAGTTCCGGTCGTCCGCCAGGAAGATGATTAGTTCCAAACATGGCTTTCCCCGCCTTTCCCACGAACCCTGCTGTTCCCGCCATCGTCTTTCCTGCCACCCCTTCTGTTCCCGCCATCGTCTCTCCCGCCAACCGTTATGTTCCCGCCAACTTCTTTCCCGCCACCCCTTCTGTTCCCGCCACCCCTTCTGTTCCCGCCATCTTCTTTCCCGCCATACTTCTCTTCTCGACTTATAAAAAACCCCTCCCATACAGAAAGGGTTGGTAAGCAGTGCATTGTAGTCTCGTCAAGATGTCCCATCCTCATTATCCTTTCGATCGTAGTTTCCACCCGAGTATGTCGAAATCTCTTCTGAGGTTAGCCAGCAATTTCGAGATAGACAATAGGATAGTTCAATGGGACGAACTTATCAGTAGTGACACCATACTGAATGAGTTGGCTCACGCATTAAGAAGGTGCGGGTGGCCTGCAAGGACCTTTGAGGAGATACGGAAAGAACTCCTCAGGTTGCAAGTTAGGTGGAAGAAGCAACATCATAAGAGTGCAAGTTTCCTAAGGACTGCCCGAGAGCATACTTATTTATGGATCGACGAAAGCGAAGACGAAGATGACATCTTCACGCCGAGCAGCAAGGCCAAGATACCTGCATCGTCGAAGGGCAAGAGTGCCTCATCATCGAAGGGCAAGAGTGCTGCATCGATGGAGGATGACGATGATGTCTTCATGTAGTTTGTATGTTGTATTATCTAAGCTAAGTCGTACCGTTTAATTTCGATGTACTTGTATCTTAATTATCCCTGAGAGTGTTGTATTATCTAAGTTAAGTTGTACTTTAATTTTGATGTACTTGTATCTTAATTATCTCTCAGAGTGTTGTATCAACGGAGGAATATGTCCCTCGCATACATAGGTAGAAATATGTCTCTCACATACATAGGTATAATATGTCTCTCGCATACATAGATAGATATGTCTGTCACATACGTAGGTGGCATATGTCCCTCACGTACATAGATAGATATAGTGGTAGACAAGCATCAGCCACGTCGTCCGGCATGTCGTGGAGGTGGTGTAGGTGGCGTCGGTCACAGATACCTGTGGGGTGGCCGAACGTTACGGGGAGGAAGCTCAGACCATGCCTGGTCATGCTGTGTTTCCTGTGTGGAAGGTGGCGCAGGAGTCGTATACATGTCCATCCACTTGTTGTGCTGCAACAAGAAATCCTGTCTGTTATGCCCACCTCATGGTCACTATCCCACCCGGATCCGGACATAGACGTGTCATGTCCATATGACTGATATCCTTAGGACCCTGTTGGATGGACGAACATAAGTAATGATGAAATACATAGGCCCATTTGATATTCACAAGAATAAATATGAAGAAACATACCTGTAGGCGGATGTCGTGGCCGAAACACGTGGGCAGATGTGGGATCCGGTTGGTGCTACCACGCCGAACTACCGGCCTGGTTAGGAGGGGGTGGCCTGGCCGTCCACTGCTCTGCTAGACGTGGACGCGGATCATGTCGGTGATGCGTGGGTTCGAGCTGACCAGTCGAGTGACGCGGCGGCTGCTGGTGCGTGGAGTGGCGGGGGGGGGGGGGGGGGGGGGGGGATGCTGGTGAAGTACGTCCGAAGTGCGTGTGCACGTAATAGCCCGATACACAGATCGTACTTTCTCCTCAATGCGCGACATCCAGGTCTGGACCTGAGCCCGAGGAAGCTATAGAGGTGCAGACGACAGTAAAACGCTGAAAGGTGGACACCTCCTCGCCAAGTCCGCGAGTCAACTCAGCCTGAAATTGTGAGGAGCGTACTAAGTGGTTCGGCCCAGTAGTGTTAAGTTCCCTCTTTCTTTTCTTTTCTTTTGTTATATTTTAAAATATTCTAAATATATAAATTTGAAAATAATTGAGTTAATTGGCTTAAAGAGATTAAAAAATGTAAAAATATTGTTCAGGAAATCAATTTTTTCCCTTCCTTTCAAACAAATGTATGTTATTACATTTGAAATAATGTTCATGAGTTTCAAAAATATTTTCTTGATCTTTTATAAAATGTTTACACAATGTAAAAAGTGTTCCATTGTTTTAAGAAATGGTTTTGTAACATTCAATAAATGTTTCAACATGTATTTGAAAAATGTTTAACACATATTTGAAAAAAAATTGTTCAAAAGACACACAATCCTTTTCATGTATTTCAAAAACATTAAACATATAATTATTTTATATGTGCACTGAAAATTTATAATTTTATGAAATAAAATAGATATCAAAACATATATTATAAAAATGTTAAATTTTATGAAATAATGTATTTGAGTACTTTTTGGACCAGAAGACAACTAGGAAATTAACAGTGGGCGGCATATTTAGGACAGTATGACTGTCAGAGCGACAGATGACGGATGACGGAATCTGATTAACCAGGTGGGCAATTAAAGATAGGCACGAAAAGGATTTTATTTACTAGCAATAACTTAATCCGGCATTTAAACTTGGCGAAAGAAATACTCCAGAGTACAGTAGTCTTTAATGATTTTTGGTAAAAACTTGGTCGCTTGGTTATTCGGTTTGATCTCAGGAACGAATTCAATGGAAATAAAAGGTCCAAAACTGGTCGAAGCAAATTAATGCTGGCCTTCGAAACGAATTAATCCTCGTGTATTTATATCCTTATTACCAAGGCGCAACGTCATAGCAGATCGATCACAGCAAACGATTCCTCCGTCTGTCTCCCGGGAACGTTCGATCCTCTCGGCCATCCTCAGGGACAGTTAGGAATGGCGTACAGCCTGAAGATGACCTGTATCGCCATCGCTCTCGCCGCCACCGCGCTCCTCTTCACCATCCCACGAGCTCAAGGTATAACACGCGTAGCGGCTCGACATATGCGCGAGCAAATATTGCTTTTTTCTGTTGTGATCGCGTGATTGTTTTTTCTGCCGTGACTGGTGACCAGCATGCGATGCGGACATGGTGCCGGTGGGGGCGCCGGAGCACGCGCTGACGGCAATCCCGGGCGGCGGCGTGGGGACGTTGGCAGCGGGGGCGCCGGTGTGCCTCCAGTGCCGGTGCTGCTCCAGGTCGAACCCGGGCAGCTGCCAGATCACCAGCTGCTGCTCCACCTTCAACTGCGATCCCACCGGCAAGTGCAGCGTCGTGCAACAGAAGTGCGGCTGCAACGGCTGCTAACCGGCCGGTCATCACCGTGCTAGCTGCCCCCGTGACAATTTTTTCTGTGGAGGAGCCAAATGTTTTCTTTGAAAAAAAAAATCTCCCGTCTATTTTGTGTACTGCCAAATGAAATTGTCCCATCGTCGTGTTCGCGGGCCACAAATGCAGAGATATTACCTATGTTATTACTGGGCCTAAATAGAAGCCCACAATGGTGTAATGTGTCTGCAAGAACTCCTATCATCATTTTCCAACTCGCACCCCTAAAAAAAACCATTTTCAAACTCGCTTTCAAAAAGGCATGTGATTCCGTTTCTCGGACGTTCTTATTTTTTCTCTCGTAAGTCCAAATGGTGCTCCTAGATCCATAATATATGCATCTCCACCATCGCGCTATGGTTTGCCCTTGGCCGGACCACCTTCCTGTCTCGACTAACATGCCGGTTTCGTTTAGTCTATTTCGATTGCATTGTTGTGCTTTTACATATCGGAGTTACTCCCGTTCGACTCAAATACCTAACTTCCAATGTACACCAAGTCCTGTTGTCACGCTATACACATATTTGACACCAACTCTTAACATCAAGCTATAAGTACGAGTTACCTAAAAAAGGCTATAAGTACGAGAGGCTAAATATAAGGCTGTGCAATGAGGGCTCCGGTGAAAGGATGGAGGATTTCTGCCGGAGTACGGGTAGCGGCATACGTCTTTATGACAAAGCTTCGCGCGGTTTTAGCCAACTACGAGATTGAGACGACACGAGTTCTAGTGAAAACCGTGTCTGACTACTGTCTTGGCGGACGATGGCGGTATCTCTGACGTTGTTTCCTTCTTGAGGCATCGTCGTTCCAGCTCACGTCAACTCGATCGGGATGTTCCGAGGAAACCCCATATCTGTGTCTACCGGATCGGACAATGACAACGCCTTCGATGTAGTTCCCCATCTATTGATTTTGCGGTTGATGATGCATCTGTTTGTGGTTGCTCGGAGGTGGTCATCTCTGAGGTGACCTCAGTGCAGTGTGCACCTAACTCCGAGGCTCCCGCGGTTGTGCTTGGTCAGGTTGCCGAGCTTCGCCTGGAGGGTGGGGAGGACCATGGGCAGGTGGCCCTCTGTTCCCCCGCTGATCTTGCTCAGGGTGGTGCTTCTCGGCGGATGAGGAGTCCGGCGATGCCTTACGTAGCTGCGGACGTGGTACGCACTGGAGGAGGTACCGGATCGGGAGGGGGGCGTGGGCAGGTGGCCTCCGCCCCTACCTCCCCCTTGGCAGATGTGCTGCGCGTCGGAGGTGGCGTCGGATCGGGAGGGGGTGTTGGCAGGTGGGCTCCGCTCCTACCCCTCCTTTGGCGTCCATGGAGGGGGCGGTCCCTGCTCTGGCCCTGGGCGACGGTCTTGGACCGAGATCGCAGGGCGCGCCAAGCCACGTGGCGGTGATGGCTGGGGGAGCTTCGCCGGTTCTGCAGACGATGCAGGGCCGCACCCCGGCTGGTTCAGCTCAGTTGAGCCCTGTTGGGGGTTGGGCAGGAGGCCTTACCTCGAACAGGGCCACGCGAATGACATCATCGCGTTTGGAGGGATTCTGGATCCTGTGTCCGAAGGTCGACGGATGAGCTGTCGCCTCCAGGATCAACCGGATGTTGATGACATGCAGCTATGGTGCGCCATGCGGGCGGCCAAGCTTCGTGATATTGAGGTCACTACTGGTATGTCAGTCAACACTTCTAATTCGATTTTGCATTTTTCTAATGATGAGATTATTCATAATGCAAATCAGTTGGGAGTATCTCTAGGCAGTTCTGATAATGAAGTTTCTAAATCCGTTAATGATATATTGGATCTTGAAGCGGAGCACGCATTAGAGATGATTAGAAACCTAGCGGCTGTCAAACCTATGAATGATTCGGATTTAGATGCATTGGGGGTCAATGTGCTTGATAGCTTTTGTGCGGATCTGGCACCCTCTCTTCTTGAGACGGAGGAGGATGAGTATTCTACTTCCCCGAGGGATTCCATTCTTGCAGATTCTCGGGTAGCTAGGTCCACCGAGCACGGTTGTGAGGACCGGGTAGAGGACCAAAATAAGCCTAAACGCAAGTGGAATGAAGGATTTATCCGGCTTCAGCCGTGCGTAGAAGTGCTAGGATCCGGACCACCAAAAAATTTCATGATGAACTATGAAAGGAATCTTTTGGAATAGCAGAGGTCTTAAGGACTTGGCTAAAAGAAGGTTTCTAGCGGACGCTTCTATAGAACACAAATTGGATTTTATTGCCCTATCCGACACTGGAAGGGACAATTTTACCCCCCCAGTTTCTTAGTACTCTGTCGGGAGGGGTTGATTTCGATTGGCATTGCCTTCCTCCAAGAGGAAGATCCGGTGGGATTTTACTTGGGGTTAAATGCGAGTCGTCGAAAGTTCGGAATGTTGTTATGGGAGATTTTGCGGTTAAGTTTCGAGTCCGGTCGAAGACCGATGGATTTAATTGGGCATTGGTGGCGGTGTATGGCGCCGTGCAGCCTGAACTCAAACCAAACTTTTGGGCGGATTTAGTCTATATTTGCGGTAGCGAGCAGCTCCCAATTCTGGTTGGGGGTGATTTTAACATATTCCGTAGACGGGAGGAAAAAACTGAAAGAACATGCGGTGCCCCCATGTTTGGTTTTGGTAATTGATGACAATCACTATGGACTAATGGTTGTCTTGAGTTATATTTGAAGGATTTGTCCATAGGCTTTTCTTGAAGTCCATGTGTTAGTTTCAAGGAGTTTATGAGTTGACCAAGGTGTTATTAAGGAATTATCCAAAGATTGGTCATGTGAGTGTTGAGCTTATTGCAAGCATGTCTTGAAGAAGAAGATTGTGTGATCATTCATGTTTAACTTCAAGACATCATCCAAATGAAGAGAGTTGGAAAGATTCAAGGTTGATCAAGACTAAGTCAAGAGTGAATCAAGTTGATCAAGACTAAGTCAAGAGTGAATCAAGTTGATCAACTCACAAAGCGTAGAAGATGTACCTAGAGGGATCAAGTGATCCCATGGTATGGTAAGCTTTGTCCATTGCACTTTGTGTACTAACCCATGGTCTATGTTAGAGTTTTATGTGGGGTTAGGTACGTGTCCATGGGCTTGCGTCAAGAGGAAGATATCATACAACCCATGGAAAGGATGACATCAAGTGGTGATCGTCATCAAGATTGCCGTGTGCAAGTTCAAGTGGAGCATCACGAAGAGATCAAGTTCTTAAATCTTGCCATCCATTATGGTGTCAATGGACTTGTGAATATGTGCCGAAGAGTGGCTCACCCATAGTGGACTATGGGGGAGCAATCATCTAGTCTTCATCGAGCCAACGCAATCAAGAAAGGTGGTCCATCTTGAGAGAGTCAAGATCGTCATCATCTAGCTCAAGTGGACCATGTGCAAGGCAAAGGTTTGGCCTTGATAGGTTTTTTATTTTACCGGTCTCGTGGTGGTAGTTGGGAGACCGGGTTATAGGATCGTTTGCCGTACTATCAAGGGGGGCTCTCAAGTTGTTAGCTTGATCGTATCGTTAGTAGAGAGCTCAAACCATTGCATCCTTGCATCATGTTTCTTGGTTCTTGTTTGGTTATCTTTGTGAGTCTTACAGCTTATGTTCATCTTGATTACAAGCTTGAGTTCATCGAAAACGGAGTTCGCATGCGTCTTCTATGATGTTTTCGGTGTTGGAGGTTTTACCGGTCTTTTCCGAGGAAGGGTTCTCACCATTTTCTTATGGGCCTTTTCTCATTGGCTTCTTTTTGATATTTCTATCAAGATTGTGTTAGCCCATGTCGTTAGCTTTCCAACAAACTTGGTTTCGTTGAATTCGGAGTCCGTTTGCAAAAGTTGTGGCTGTTTTGGTAAAGGCTGCAGCGGTACTACCGCGACTAGAGCGGATGTAATTTTTTACTACCGCTCCAGAGCAGTACTACCGCGGCTCCTGAGCGGTAGTACCTCTCCAGAGCAGTACTACCGCGGCTCCTAAGCGGTAGTACCGCTCCGGACGAAAATCTCGTGTTTTGGTCAGCGGAAGTAGGCACGGAAGTATTTTTTTAGTACCGCTCGCAAGCAGTAGTACCGCTACCACTTGCGGTAGTACCGTGAGGACGAGCGGTAGTACCGCTCCGGTGGTTCTACTGGCCTTTTGCCTCCTCTCTGTTGTTTTTCAAAGGGGTACTACCGCTCTAGCGGTAGTACCGCTCCTTGGAGCAGTAGTACCGCTCTGTGCGGGCTGTGAGCATAACGGTTGGATTTTTTCCCACCTATAAAAGGGGTCTTCTTCCCCAATGAACCTTATCCTTTGAGCTCGTGTTCTTCCCCCATTGTTGACCTTCTTCGAGCTTGCTAACTCTCAATCCCTCCAATGATTCTTGCTAGTTCTTGAGGGAAAAGAGAGAGGAGATCTAGATCCACGTTTCCACCAATCACTTTCTCCTCTAAGTGAGGGGAACCCCTTGGATCTAGATCTTGGAGTTCTTCGTGTTCTTCTTTCGTTCTTCCTCTCATTTTTCTCCCTAGCATTAGTTGCTTTGGTGGGATTTGGGAGAGAAGGACTTGGGCACTCTATGTGCCCTTGCCATTGCATTTGGTGCATCGGTTTGAGTTCTCCACGGTGATACGTGGAAGTGAAGTTTGAGAAGCTTATTACTCTTGGGTGTTTGGGCACCCTAGAGCTTGTTCCTCTTGGGTGCCTTGGCGCCCTAGACGGTTGGTGGTGTTTGGAGCTTAATCATTGTGGTTTAAAGCTCCGGGCAAGCGTCGGGGTCTCCAATTAGGTTGTGGAGATCGCCCCGAGCAATTTGACGGGTTCCGGTGACCGCCCCCAAGGGTTGCCAAAGTGTACGGGTTCGGTGACCGCCCCAAGGGTCGCCATTTGTACGGGTTCAGTGACCGCCCTCAAGGGTCCCTTAGTGGAATCACGGCATCTTGCATTGTGCGAGGTCGTGAGGAGATTACGGTGGCCCTAGTGGTTTCTTGGGGAGCATTGTGCCTCCACACCGCTCCAAACGGAGATTAGCATCTGCAAGGGTGTGAACTTCGGGATACATCGTCGTCTCCTCGTGCCTCGGTTATCTCTTATCCGAGTCCTTTACTTATGCACTTTACTTTGTGATAGCCATATTGTTCTTTGTCATATATCTTGCTATCACATAGTTGCTTATCTTGCTTAGCATAAGTTGTTGGTGCACATAGGTGAGCCTAGTTGTTGTAGGTTTTGTGCTTGACAAATTAACCATTAGGTTTATTCCGCATTTGTTCAAGCCTAAACCATAATTATTTTAAAGCGCCTATTCACCCCCCCCCTCTAGGCGACATCCACGATCTTTCAATTGGTATCAGAGCCTCGTCTCTCTTTATTGGGCTTAACCGCCTAGAGAGTAAAGATGTCGACTAGGGGATTTGTATTCTCTGACACTCTTTGTTTCGATGGCACGAATTTTGATGTTTGGGTAATTCGCATGCTTAATCTCTTTAGGGTCATGGACCCAAATTTAGAGCGAATTGTAGATATGGGTTTTTCTCCTCCAAAGGATCCCCAAAGATTATCTTTAGAGGATGAGAAAAACTCTTATCTCAATGCTCAAGCTTCTAATGTGCTTTTCGATGCTTTGAGCATTGTAGTTATATTTCAACTCATGCCGTTCCGGGATGCTCATGAGTTGTGGACAAAGCTTCAAGATAAATATGGCATGTCCAAGTTTTGTAAGGATGATTGTTCTCCCTCCACCTCGGGCCGTGTTGCGTTCTCAACTTCTTCTACTTCACCTACATGTGGTTTGCCACAAGGTAATGACATGGTGAGTAGTTGTGTTCATTGCAATGATGATAGTGGGCTTATTGTTGATAATCCTTCATCACTTTCTTATTGCAATGCTTCATATTTAGACTTTAACACTTCTAGAACTCCAAATATTTCACATGCTTGTGTTTATAGTCCTTGCATATCATGTAGAAATTGCTTGACTAAATCTCATGATGATATGCTTGCTATGTCTTGTTGCCATGATAAAAATGCATCTATTTCGTCGAATTGTTGTGCTAACAATGTAGAGGAAACCGAACACTCCATGGAACAAGATGTGGTGTTTAATGGTGCCTCAAGGGATCCTACATCATCATCTATTGGTTTTTGCCTTATGGCTAAGGCGTCAAAGGTATCTCCTACTTTGTACCCCAATATGTCTCTTGATGATGATGTTGATGCTAATGATGATGAGGATAATGATGAAGAGAATAATAATGTTGCCTCCTTAAAAACTAAGGGGGAAATGATTTTTAAAGCTCTTCATAAAAATAAAATTGCTCGTTCCAACTTCATGGAAATAATGTCCATTGCCATTGATGGCAAGAAATACATTGAGGAGTTGGAATCTCATCTAGAGGAGCATGAGGCCACCATTGAGAAAATGGAAGCTCATGGGCGTGATTACGCAAATGAGATCGCGGAGCTATCTCAAGATCTTGAACATGAACAAACCACATCCGAATCTCTTGAGGAGACTTTTGCTCTAGAATTATCTAGAGTGAGGGAATCTCATGATAGAGCTCTTGAGGTGGCCAATAATTTCAAAACTAAAAATGCTAAGCTTGAAGTTTCTCATGCTAGACTCCTTGAGGATTTTGAGCACCTCGAAAATGGCTCAAGGGTCATCAAGGGTGAGCTCATCAAACTCACCGAGTCTCATGCCCAACTTGAAGCTTCTTATTTAAAAGAGCTTGCCAAGTTGTCCTCTCCTATTGTTGTAAATGATGATGCTTGTGCTACTAACTCTATTACTTGTGAAGCATCCATTTTGAAGGAGAATGTTGAGCTACGGGCTCAACTTGAGGTGTTATCTAGCAATTATGGGAAATTGGAAGAAAGTCATGAAAAGCTCTCAAGCTCTCATGATGATCTTCTAGTATCCCATAGTGTTCTAAAGATAGCTCATGAGGCCATGATTGCTAAGGTAACATCTAGTGAGACTCATGTGGATACTAGCACTACTTCTAGTCAAAATAGTATATTGCCATGTGCTAGTCCTTGTAATTCATCTATTCACAATGTTGGTACATCTTGTGATGAATTGCTTTCCTTGCCTTGTTGCTCTAACGATGAAGCTTATACTTCCTCTAGTACTTGTGTTGAGACTAACCATGTAGAGGAAATCAAAGAGCTCAAGGCCCAAGTCACTTCTTTGAAGAAAGACTTGGAAAAGAGTCATCAAGGGAAATCCACACTCAACAATATCTTGAGTGCGCAAAAATCCCCCAATGACAAAGGTGGACTTGGATTCAACTCCAATAAGAAGAAGAAGTCCAAGATGAACAAAAGGAAGGGCCAAGAACAAGTCAAGAATTCGGCCAAGATTGTTTGCTTCAAGTGCAAAGTAGAAGGGCATCATGTTAGATCTTGCCCATTGAAGAAGAAGCCCATTAGTGACAAGCAACAAGGGAAGTGGCCACAAGTTCACTTTCATGCTCAACCTCAAGTTGAAGAAAGGCCTCTTCCCAAGAAAACTCGAGCTAATGCTTCTCAAGTTGAGAAATCAAGTGAGAAGAAAGTGAAGAGTAGACGTTGCTACTTATGTCGTGAGAAAGGCCATGTCACTTCTTCATGCACTAGTGGTAACTTATCCAACCCAATTACTATTGATGATATCTATTCTCTTGGGAAGGATAAGGTTGGCAATGTGTTTGCCAAGTTTGTTGGTACTCAAAGTGGTGTCAAGAAAAGAACCATTTGGGTTGCCAAGCCTATTGTGACTAACCTCTTAGGATCCAACTTGGTTGGGGACCAACAAGCTCAAACTTGATCAATAGGTGTTGTTGGAGGGCATTGGGGACTTGGCTATATTATGAAGAATTAAGGGGACCTCATCATTCTTTTTGTCACAAGCCAAGTAAATTGGATTATCAAGTTTCTGTCTTATATCCAATGTGCCTCCTTGCGGTAATTTGTACTTAAATTGTTTACTTTGAAAGTTACTTGCCCCCTTGCATGTTTTGCTTTTGTTCCTTTCATGTGTTTGTATATGTTGCGCTTCCAACTTGCTTATGTATGTTGGTGTGCACTTCATGTACGTGTGAGTTGTGTGTTGAGCCTTTGTGCATCTTGTTTGTATCTTAGTTGGCTCTTGTGAGAGATTAATGGAATATCCCATTATGGGGGAGTGATGTGCTTTGTGCACCTCACACTCCTATAAGTGTGTGTACATGAGGAATACTATCTAGTATTGATATTACAAGATTATCTAGTCACTATGTGGTATGTCTTCTCATGAGAAATTCAAATTCTAAATTGTCCATTAATTATCTCTTGTTGGATCCTCTTATTGCCTCTTGTTAAGTTTTCTTCATTGGTATCACATTATGGGGGAGTAATATGCTATGTATATTACTAGCCTAGAAAGTGTGTACATTTGAGATATTGTCACCTAGTGTTGATATTGTAGATTATCTTGTTTCTAGGTAGCATGTTAGCTCTACAAGTTGCAATTTGCTTGTGTTTGGTGTGAAGATGATGTTGGATATCCTTGCTATCTACCAACGGGAATTATTTCCAAATACTTCTTGTCTTACGACAATTGGTGCTCACTTATGTATGGTAGAAATTATTGATCATCTTTACGTTGGCCTTTGCTTTTATTGGCCTTATCTCGTGCCTAGGATTGTGTCAACTCCCATTGTTTTCCATACCACTTGTGGATCTTGTTATTTTCTTGATCTTGTTTAGTGTTTTCTAGATATAGTGAAAGTGGTGATCCCACCTTGTGCATTTTGTATTCAAATGCAAATTCTCTATAATGCACTAGTCTCGGGGGAGCTATCCTATTTTCTATAAAACACTCATATTGTGATCCATATTAAGTGTGTGTTGGTGGATGGCAAGTCGTTTCTTTTGGTACTTTGTGCCAACATGAAACTTTGTAGAGAGCTTGGTTTGTTTGGAACCAGCCTCTCCTTTGGGAGTTTGACATCTTTTTTTGTGTGTTCCAATGGATATCTCATTCCTTGATGTATCTTTTAATGATATCTTCCAAGTGATGATTTCTCCATTTGGTATCCTTTTCACTTGGTTTTTCCTTGTATTTTGGTATCGATTCTTGAAAGTCTTGAGCATGCATTTTAACTTCATGTAGTTCCTTTGGCATGTTTTCCTTCTTTGACCCAATATATAGGGGAAACTCCACCAAGTCTCAAATTGGATGAGATGTGCATGAGATTCATTTTCATATCTATATGCACATATCTATGTGGAGTTTGTCCTATGTATTGTTGGTTCTCTAACTCTTTGGTCCCAATGAGTTTGGGTGCCATTTTGTTTGTGTTGTTGTTCTAGGAACAATTGGAGATGCATTGGATACTCGGCTCATTCAAAAGGAAGGTGTTGTCACCATGTGCTTATTGGAGTCAAGCTAGGATGATCAATGAACTACTTTCTACCTTCAATTGGTATCTACTACATCCTTCCAATGCTATCTCGGTAACAAGTATCATCATCTACTACATGCACACATTATTGCATCAATCGTGTGTGGGTTGTATCATGGCATGTTATTCTTTCTTTCTTGTGATACTTGTTTCCTTTCTCGAAGCATCCCAACAATGATCTCTTGTTGCTAGTTGTGATGTCTTTGATGTTCGTGCGGTAGGAATTCATTTATATACAATAAGACCATATCTAGCCATGTGCTATGCTTCCAGGCAAATATCTTATTGGTATATGTATGACTTCCTTTTGGATATCTTGTTCCTTCGTGCTGTAACCATTTCGGGTGTACATCCTTCTTTGTAGATATATATCATCATGATTTTGTCTACCTAGAACCCTATACACTTGAGAGAATTTACATCTCTAGTTGATATCCTTTCTTTCACGTCCACCTTGTCTTTCTTATGTTATTTCTTTGGTGGCTCCGTGAAAGCTTTTGCCTTGAGCGTGTGTCCTCTATTGTAGCATCTTGATGCACTCTTGTGTGGTGAAGATTATTTTCCTCATGCTTGTCTTTACGAGGCTTTTGCCATCTTAATTGGTATCTCTCGTCTTGATGAGGCTTTCATCTTCTATCTTCACCACGGGTTGTCACAAGCATAGGTTCTTTATATGCTTATTAGTAAGCTTGTGAACCCATTTGCTAGTTGTGTGTGGGAATGATAGGCCTTGCACTGTGTGCCTCATTCTTTCAAGACTTTATTGATGCTTTATGCTCATCTGTACATTAGTCTTCTCAAGTGCATTGCCTTGACTCACACACATCTTTTTGGTTGAGCCCATTCTCAAGTTGCCTCTTTTACTTGTTGCTCAACCATGTGTTTGTTGCAAGTACCAGGCTTAGTTTCCTATAAGCTCACATGCACTTGTTGTAAGTTTCTATTGATTTTGGGGGAGCTATGATCCTATTTTGTGTACTTTTTATCCGAATACAAAAATTCTTGATGTGCACAAATCATGGGGAGCTTCTCTAGTTTCTTTAGAACACTCCTTGGCTCATATCATAATATCCTTCATTCATGTGGCTCATAGGATCTTTGGTCTAGTTGGTTCAATTGATATCCCTTGATTGCTTGCTTCAATTTCTATCTTTCAATTGCTCGATTTCTTGTTCCTCTCTTTGTTATGTCATTGTGGCATATCATTCTTTTGCAATCTTTGGGCCTCAATATAGTTTGTTCTTCCTCCAAGTATTTACCATTGGATATGTGTATTGCATTCCACTCTCTTTTTGAGAGATACACAATTTATGGAGGAACACTCTTTATATTGGCATTCTAAGCTTTTCACCCATTTTGGCAATCGATGTCAATGGGGGAGGAGTTTCAGAGAGTTTTGTGGAGAAGTATAGAGAGTTATCTCCTCTTGCTTTGGTTTTGTTCCTTAGCATTTGCATCTCATATGCATGCACTATTGGTTGTTGCATTGCATAGTGAAGCATAATTCCTTATATAAACTCTCTTAAAAGTGATTGTCATCAATTACCAAAAGGGGGGAGATTGAAAGAACATGCGGTGCCCCCATGTTTGGTCTTGGTAATTGATGACAATCTCTATGGAAATGGTTGTCTTGAGTTATATTTGAAGGATTTGTCCATAGGCTTTTCTTGAAGTCCATGTGTTAGTTTCAAGGAGTTTATGAGTTGACCAAGGTGTTATTAAGGAATTATCCAAAGACTGGTCATGTGAGTGTTGAGCTTATTGCAAGCATCTCTTGAAGAAGAAGATTGTGTGATCATTCATGTTTAACTTCAAGACATCATCCAAATGAAGAGAGTTGGAAAGATTAAAGGTTGATCAATACTAAGTCAAGAGTGAATCAAGTTGATCAAGACTAAGTCAAGAGTGAATCAAGTTGATCAACTCACAAAGCGTAGAAGATGTACCTAGAGGGATCAAGTGATCCCATGGTATGGTAAGCTTTGTCCATTGCACTTTGTGTACTAACCCATGGTCTATGTGAGAGTTCTATGTGGGGTTAGGTACGTGTCCATGGGCTTGCGTCAAGAGGAAGATATCATACAACCCATGGAAAGGATGACATCAAGTGGTGATCGTCATCAAGATTGCCGTGTGCAAATTCAAGTGGAGCATCACGAAGAGATCAAGTGCTTGAATCTTGCCATCCATTATGGTTTCAATGGACTTGTGAATATGTGCCGAAGAGTGGCTCACCCATAGTGGACTATGGGGGAGCAATCATCTAGTCTTCATCGAGCCAACGCAATCAAGAAAGGTGGTCCATCTTGAGGGAGTCAAGATCGTCATCATCTAGCTCAAGTGGACCATGTGCAAGGAAAAGGTTTGGCCTTGATAGGTTTTTTATTTTACCGGTCTCGTGGTGGTAGTTGGGAGACCGGGTTATAGGATCGTTTGTCGTACTATCAAGGGGGGCTCTCAAGTTTTTAGCTTGATCGTATCGTCAGTAGAGAGCTCAAACCATTGCATCCTTGCATCATGTTTCTTGGTTCTTGTTTGGTTATCTTTGTGAGTCTTAGAGCTTATGGTCATCTTGATGACAAGCTTGAGTTCATCGAAAACGGAGTTCGCATGCGTCTTCTATGATGTTTTCGGTGTTGGAGGTTTTACCGGTCTTTTCCGAGGAAGAGTTCTCACCATTTTCTTATGGGCCTTTTCTCATTGTCTTATTTTTGATATTTCTATCAGGATTGTGTTAGCCCATGTCGTTAGCTTTCCAACAAACTTGGTTTCGTTGAATTCGGAGTCCGTTTGCAAAAGTTGTGGCTGTTTTGGTAAAGGCTGCAGCGGTACTACCGTGACTAGAGCGGATGTAATTTTTTACTACCACTCCAGAGCAGTACTACCGCGGCTCCTGAGCGGTAGTACCGCTCTAGAGCAGTACTACCGCGACTCCTAAGCGGTAGTACCGCTCTGGACCAAAATTTCGTGTTTTGATCAGCGGAAGTAGGCACGGAAGTATTTTTTTAGTACCGCTTGCAAGCAGTAGTACCGCTACCACTTGCGGTAGTACCGTGAGGACGAGCGGTAGTACCGCTCCGGCGGTTCTACTGGCCTTTTGCCTCCTCTCTGTTGTTTTTCAAAGGGGTACTACCGCTCTAGCGGTAGTACCGCTCCTTGGAGCAGTAGTACCGCTCTGTGCGGGCTGTGAGCATAACGGTTGGATTTTTTCCCCACCTATAAAAGGGGGTCTTCTTCCCCAATGAACCTTGTCCTTTGAGCTCGTGTTCTTCTCCCATTGTTGACCTTCTTCGAGCTTGCTAACTCTCAATCCCTCCAATGATTCTTGCTAGTTCTTGAGGGAAAAGAGAGAGGAGATCTAGATCCACGTTTCCACCAATCACTTTCTCCTCTAAGTGAGGGGAACCCCTTGGATCTAGATCTTGGAGTTCTTCGTGTTCTTCTTTCGTTCTTCCTCTCATTTTCCTCCCTAGCATTAGTTGCTTCAGTGGGATTTGGGAGAGAAGGACTTGGGCACTCCGTGTGCCCTTGCCATTGCATTTGGTGCATCGGTTTGAGTTCTCCATGGTGATATGTGGAAGTGAAGTTTGAGAAGCTTATTACTCTTGGGTGTTTGGGCACCCTAGAGCTTGTTCCTCTTGGGTGCCTTGGCGCCCTAGATGGTTGGTGGTGTTCGGAGCTTAATCATTGTGGTGTAAAGCTCCGGGCAAGCGTCGGGGTCTCCAATTAGGTTGTGGAGATCGCCCCGAGCAATTTGACGGGTTCCAGTGACCGCCCCCAAGGGTTGCCAAAGTGTACGGGATCGGTGACCGCCCCCAAGGGTCTCCATTTGTACGGGTTCGGTGACCGCCCTCAAGGGTCCCTTAGTGGAATCACGGCATCTTGCATTGTGCGAGGGTGTGGGGAGATTACGATGGCCCTAGTGGTTTCTTGGGGAGCATTGTGCCTCCACACCACTCCAAATGGAGATTAGCATCTGCAAGGGTGTGAACTTTGGGATACATCATCGTCTCCACATGCCTCGGTTATCTCTTACCCGGGCCCTTTACTTATGCACTTTACTTTGTGATAGCCATATTGTTCTTTGTCATATATCTTGCTATCACATAGTTGCTTATCTTGCTTAGCATAAGTTGTTGGTGCACATAGGTGAGCCTAGTTGTTGTAGGTTTTGTGCTTGACAAATTAACCGTTAGGTTTATTCCGCATTTGTTCAAGCCTAAACCGTAATTATTTTAAAGCGCCTATTCACCCCCTCTAGGCGACATCCACGATCTTTCAAAAATAATGATAACTTTGATGGCAGATGGTCGTTTATGTTTAATACAATCATTGAAAGCTTAGATCTTCAAGAGATTGAGCTTTCAGGTAGAAAATTCACTTGGGCCAATACGTTACCAATCCCGAAGTTTGAGAAGCTAGACCGGGTCCTAGCTAGCGTCGAATGGGAGCAGAAGTTTCCCCTCGTAACGGTCCAAGCGCTCTCTCGCGCGATCTCCGACCATACCCCATTATTGGTGGACTCAGGAGAGGCAACGCATGTGGGGAACAAGAATACGTTCTCTTTCGAATTAGCGTGGTTTGAAAGAGACGGGTTCCTGGATTTAATAGCTAGAGAATGGGCTAAAGATTCAGGAGTGGGATCGAATGTTGAGAGATGGCAGAATATGATTAGACATTTAAGGCAGTTCTTACGTGGTTGGGCCAAACACCTGAGTGGGATATATAAGGCTATACTTATTCAATCCCTAGATTTAAAAGCTAAGTCCTCCATTCTAGATACCAGAGAGCTGGAAACTAAACTGAAAGAACTACTTCGTGAGGAGGAATTGAAGTGGGCACTGCGAGCTAAAGTTTGCAAAATCGTTCAAGGGGATGATAACACACAATTCTTCCATATGATTGCGAATGGCAAGCATCGAAAGAAGATAACCTTTCAGCTTGAGCAAGATGAGGGGACGATTTTAGGACAAGAGAACCTAAAAGTTTATATCACCAATTACTATAAGCAGCTATTTGGGCCTCCTAAGGATAACTTCGTATCCTTGGATGAGTCGAGGGTTGAGGATGTTCCTCAACTAGCAACGGATGAGAACAATATTTTGACAGCCCCATTTTTGGAGAAAGAGGTGTTTGAAGAAATTTCACAAATGACGAATAATAAAGCTCCAGGACTGGATGGTTTTCCGGTGAAGTTTTATAAAAGTCTGGCACATCATTAAGGGGGACTTGCTCCCGATATTCCAGGATCTTTTCTTGGGACAGTTGCAGCTGTTTCACCTGAACTTCGGAACAATTACTTTGCTTCCTAAGAAAATAGAGGCCGTGAGGATTGAGCAATTCAGGCCGACCTATCTTCTTAATGTCAGCTTTAAAATCTTCACCAAAGTTGGGACTAATAGGCTTACGCAGATTGCGCATTCTGTGGTGCAACCGTCTCAAACTGCTTTCATGCCGGACAGAAACATCCTAGAACGGGTTGTGGTCCTACATGAAACGATCCAAGAAATCCACACAAAAAAACTAGATGGGGTGGTTTTCAAAGTGGATTTTGAGAAAGCGTACAACAAGGTAAAATGGCCATTTCTTCAGCAGGCCCTGCGTATGAAAGGATTCGATCAGGCCTGGAGGGACCAGGTAGAATCTTTCACACAAAAAGGGAGTGTTGGAATCAAGATGAATGATGACATAGGTCATTACTTCCAGACACACAAGGGTCTGAGACAAGGAGATCCGATGTCACCAATTCTGTTCAACATAGTCGTTGACATGTTGTCAGTCCTAATAGGAAGGGCTAAGGATGATGGCCAGGTAGGTGGCCTCGTTCCGCATTTAGTTGACGGAAGAGTGTCTATCCTACAGTACGCTGATGATTGCTACGTCTTGAGCTTGCGTTGGTTTTCCTTGAAGAGGAAAGGGTGATGCAGCAATAGTAGCGTAAATATTTCCCTCAGTTTTTGAGAACCAAGGTATCAATCTAGTAGGAGGCTCCTCAAAAGTCCCACGCACCTACACAAACAAACAAGAACTTGTAACCAACGCAATAAAGGGGTTGCCAATCCCTTCAAGGCCACTTGCGAAAGTGAGATCTGATAGAGATAATATGATAAGATAAATATATTTTTGGTATTTTATGATACAGATTGGAAAAGTAAAGATGCAAATAAAAGTGAATTGAAAGCTTATATGATAAGAGATAGGCCCGGGGGCCATAGGTTTCACTAGTGGCTTCTCTCAAGATAGCATAAGTATTACAGTGGGTGAACAAATTACTGTCGAGAAATTGATAGAAAAGCGAATAATTATGAGATTATCTAGGCATGATCATGTATATAGGCATCACGTCCGTGACAAGTAGACCGACTCCTGCCTGCATCTACTACTATTACTCCACACATCGACCGCTATCCAACATGCATCTAGAGTATTAAGTTCATAAAGAACAGAGTAACGCATTAAGAAAGATGACATGATGTAGAGGGATAACCTCATGCAATATGATATAAACCCCATCTTTTTATCCTCGATGGCAACAATGCAATACGTGCCTTGCTGCCCATGCTGTCACTGGGAAAGGACACCACAAGATTGAACCCAAAGCTAAGCACTTCTCCCATTGCAAGAAAGATCAATCTAGTAGGCCAAACCGAACTGATAATTCGAAGAGACTTGCAAAGATAACTTAATCACACATAAAAGAATTCAGAGGAGATTCAAATATTTCTCATAGATAAACTTGATCATAAACCCACAATTCATCGGATCTCGACAAACACACCGCAAAAGAGTTACATCGAATAGATCTCCAAGAAGATCGAGGAGAACATGGTATTGAGATTCAAAGAGAGAGAAGAATCCATCTAGCTAATAACTATGGACCCGAAGGTCTGTGGTAAACTACTCACAACTCATCAGAGAGGCTATGGTGTTGATGTAGAAGCCCTCCGTGGTCGATTCCCCCTCCGGCGGAGCGCCGGTGAAGTCTCCAAGATGGAATCTCACGGATACAGAAGGTTACGGCGGTGGAAATAGTTTTTCGTGGTCGCTTCTAATGTTTTCGGGGTACATGGGTATATATAGGAGGAAGAAGTAGGTTGGTGGATGCTCGAGGGGCCCATGAGGGTGGGGGCGTGCCCAACCCTAGGGGGGGCGCCGGGCACCCTCGTGGCTGCCTCGGTTGTTTCTTGACTTCCACTCCAAGTCCTCAGGATCACGTTTGTTCCAAAAATCACGCTCCCGAAGGTTTCATTTCATTTGGACTCCGTTTGATATTCCTTTTCTTCGAAACGCTGAAATAGGCAAAAAAACAGCAATTCGGGCTGGGCCTCCGGTTAGTAGGTTAGTCCAAAAAATGATATAAATGTGTAAAGTAAAGCCCATAAGGCTGGTTGTAATGGTAGTATTATATCTAGTATCATGCATGCCAACTAGGCAACTTTGATGAGGTGTCATAGAATTAAATGAAGAAAGAGAGGGTTGAGTATCATATCATGATACCGTATCATAATAAATGATATACTGCTATGTGTCATGCATGCCAATAAATAAAGTACTACATGATACTAGTATATATGATACTATGCATTAGGGAGGTATTATTATACACTAGTATCATATGCATGATACTAGTATATGATACTTCCCATTACAACCAGCCTAAACATCCAAAATGGGTAATATAATAGCATGGAACAATAAAAAATTATAGATACGTTGGAGACGTATCAAGCATCCTCAAGCTTAATTCCTGCTTGTCCTCGAGTAGGTAAATGATAAAAACAGAATTTTTGATGTGGAATGCTACCTAGCATAATTCTCAATGTAATTTTCTTTATTGTGGCATGAATGTTCAGATCCAAATGATTCAAAATAAAAGTTCATATTGACATAAGAAATAGTAATACTTCAAGCATACTAATCAAATTAATCATGTCTTCTCAAAATAACATGGCTAAAGAAAGTTCATCCCTACAAAATCATATAGGTAGGCTATGCTTCATTTTCGTCACACAAAAATGCTCCCATCTTGCACACCCCCGATGACAAGCCAAGCAATTGTTTCGTACTTAAATAATCTCAAACTTTTTTAAATTTCACGCAATACATGAGCGTGAACCATGGATATAGCACTATGGGTGGAATAGAATATGATGATGGGGATTGTGTGGGGAAGACAAAAAAAGATGAAGTCTCACATTGACGAGGATAATCAACGGGCTATGGAGATGCCCATCAATTGATGTCAACATGAGGAGTAGGGATTGCCATGCAACGGATGCACTAGAGCTATAAATGTATGAAAGCTCAACAAAAGAAACTAGTGGGTGTGCATCCAACTTGCTTGCTCACGAAAACCTAGGGCACTTTGAGGAAGCCCATCGTAGGAATATACAAGCCAAGTTCTATAATGAAAAATTCCCACTAGTATATGAAAGTGACAACAGAAAAGACTTTCTATACGAAGAACATGATGCTACTTTGAAGCACAAGTGTGGAAAAGGATAGTAACATTGCCCCCTTTTTATTTTTATTTAATTTTTTTCTTTTTCTTTTTTTATTTTGGCCATTCTTTTTTTTCTTTTTGGCCTTTCTTTCTTTTTTTCTTTTTTTCTTTGGCCTTTCTTTTTTTGGCCTTTCTTCTTTTTTTTATTTGGGGACAATGCTCTAATAATGATGATCATCACACTTTTATCTATTTACAACTCATGAATTACAACCCAAAACTAGAACAAGATATGACTCTATATGAATGCCTCCGGCGGTGTACCGGGATGGGCAATGAATCAAGAGTGACATGTATGAAAAATTATGCATGGTGGCTTTACCACAAATACGATGTCAACTACATGATCATGCAAGGCAATATGACAATGATGATGTGTGTCATGATGATGAATGGAACGGTGGAAAGGTGCATGGCAATATATCTCGGAATGGCTATGGAAATGCCATAATAGGTAGGTATGGTGGCTGTTTTGAGGAAGATATAAGGAGGTTTATGTGTGATAGAGCGCATCGTATCACGGGGTTTGGATGCACCGGCGAAGTTTGCACCAACTCTCAAGGTGAGAAAGGGCAATGCACGGTACCGAAGAGGCTAGCAATGATGGAAAGGTGAGAGTGTGTATAATCCATGGACTCAACATTAGTCATAAGAACTCATATACTTGCTGCAAAAATCTACAAGTCATCAAAAACCAAGCACTGCGCACATGCTCCTAGGGGGATAGATTGGTAGGAAAAGACCATCGCTCGTCCCCGACCGCCACTCATAAGGATGCACAATCTAAGAACACCTCATGTTTCAAATATGTTACACAACTTTCACCATACGTGCATGCTACGAGACTTGCCAACTTCAATACAAGCATTCTTTAAATTCATAATCACCCAACTAGCATGACTCTAATATCAGTACCTACATATCTCAAAACAATTATCAAGTATCAAATTGATCATAGCATCCAATTCACTTCCTATGATAGTTTTTATTATACCAAACTTGGATGCCCATAATTCTAGGACCAATTTTATAACCATAGCAAATACCATACTGTTCTAAGAGACTCTCAAAATAATATAATTGAAGCATGAGAGATTAACAATTTCTACAAAATTAAGCCACCGCCGTGCTCTAAAAAATATAAGTGAAGCACTAGAGCAAAAACTATCTAGCTCAAAAGATATAAGTGAAGCACATAGAGTATTCTAATAAATTCCAACAAGTGGGTTTCTCCCAAAAGGTGTGTACAGTAAGTATGATTGTGGTAGACTAAAAAGCAAAGACTAATATCATACAAGACGCTCCAAGAAAAACACATATCATGTGGCGAATAAAAATATAGCTCCAAGTAAAGTTACCGATAGACGAAGACGAAAGAGGGGATGCCTTACCGGGGCATCCCCAAGCTTAGGATTTTGGCTATTCTTGAATATCTTGGGGTGCCTTGGGCATCCCCAAGCTTAGGCTCTTGCCACTCCTTATTCCATAATCCATCAAATCTTTACCCAAAACTTGAAAACTTCACAACACAAAACTCAACAGGAAATCTCATAAGCTCCGTTAGCGCAAGAAAGAAATCATTATTTATTTATATTGGTTTTAAACCTACTGTATTCCAACTTCTATATGGTTCATACCCCTACATACTAGCCATAGATGCATCAAAATAAGTAAACAACACACGAAAAGCAGAATCTGTCAAAAACAGAACAGTCTGTAGCAATCTGTAACTCTTGAATACTTCTGGAACTCTAAAAATCCTACAAAAATAGGAAGTCCTGGGAAATTTGTCTATTGATCTACAGCAAAAAGAATCAACGCAAAATCACGTTTCTGTGAATTACCAAAATTATTTTCGTGCGTGCAAAGTTTCTGTTTTTCAGCAGCATCAAATTAACTATCACCGTAGGTTATCCTATAGGTTCTACTTGGCACAAACACTAATTAAAACATAAAAACACATCTAAACAGAAGGTAGATGCAAAATTTATTACTAAACAGAAGCAAAAACAAAAAAAACTAAAATAAAATTTGGTTGCCTCCCAACTAGCGCTATTGTTTAACGCCCCAAGCTAGACATAAAAGCGAGGATAGATCTAAGTAGTGCCATCTTTGGCACTCAATTCATAAGTAGCTCGCATGATAGATTCATAAGGTAATTTGACTTTATTTATTGGAAATTGCTCCATGCCTTTTCTTAATGGAAATTGGAATCTAATATTCCCTTCCTTCATATCAATAATCGCATCAATCGTTCTAAGGAAAGGTCTACCAAGAATAATAGGACATGAAAGATTGCAATCTATGTCAAGAACGATAAAATCTACGGGCACCAAATTCTTATTTGAAACAATAAGAACATCATTGATCCTTACCATTGGCTTTTTAATGGTGGAATTCGCAAGGTGCAAATTTAAAGAGCAATCATCAAGATCATGGAAACCTAGAATATCACATAAAGTTTTCAGAATCGTGGAAACACTAGCACCCAAATCACACAAAGCATAACACTCATGATCTTTAATTTTAATCTTTATAGTAGGTTCCCACTCATCATTAAGTTGTCTAGGTATAGAAACTTCCAAATTAAGTTTTTCATCATAAGATTGCATCAAAGCATCAACAATATGTTTGGTAAAAGCTTTATTTTGACTATAAGCATGCAGAGAATTCAACACGGATCGCAACAAGGAAATACAATCTATTAAAGAACAATTATCATAATTAAATTCCTTGAAATCCAAGATAGTGGGTTCAATACTATTTAAAGTCTTGACCTCTCCAATCCCACTTTTACCAATTTTAGCATCAAGATCTAAGAACTCTGAATCATTGGGACGCCTTTTAACTAAAGTTGACTCATCTCCAGTCCCATCATTATTAAGATTCATATTGCAAAACAAATATTTAATAGGGGACACATCAATAACTTTTAGATCTTCATCATTATTTTTATGGAAACTAGAAGAACACGCTTTTACAAAGCAATCTTTCTTAGCACGCAATCTAGCGGTTCTTTCTTTGCACTCATCAATGGAAATTCTCATAGCTTTGAGAGACTCATTGATATCATGCTTAGGAGGAGTAGATCTAAGTTTCAAAGAATCAACATCAAGCGAAAGTCTATCAATGTTCCTAGCCAAATCATCAACTTTAAGCAATTTTTCTTCAAGCAAGGTATTAAAATTCTTTTGAGAGATCATAAATTCTTTCACACTATTCTAAAAATCAGAGGGCATCTTAATTAAATTACCATAAGAATTATTGTAGGAATTTCCATAATTATTAGAGGAATTACTAGGGAGCGGTCCAGGATTAAAGTTTCCTCTATAAGCATTGTTACCAAAATTATTCCTACCAACAAAATTCACATCCATAGATTCATAATTATTCTCAATCAAAGTAGACAAAGGCATATCATTGGGATCAATAGAAGCACTCTTAGTAGCAAACAATTTCATAAGTTCATCCATCTTTCCACTCAAAACATTAATTTCTTCTATAGCATGCACTTTTTTAATAGTAGATCTTTCGGTGTGCCATTGAGAATAATTAGCCATAATATTATCAAGGAGTTTGGTAGCTTCTCCTAAGGTGATTTCCATAAATGTGCCTCCCGCGGCTGAATTTAAAATATTTCTAGAAGCAAAATTCAATCCAGCATAAAAATTTTGTATGATCATCCATAAATTCAAACCATGAGTAGGGCAATTGCGAATCATCAATTTCATTCTTTCCCAAGATTGGGCAACATGCTCATGATCAAGTTGTTTAAAATTCATAATATCGTTCCTAAGAGAGATGATCTTAGCGGGAGGAAAATACTTAGAGATAAAAGCATCTTTGCACTTATTCCATGAATCAATACTATTCTTAGGCAAAGACGAAAAACAAAGTTTAGCACAATCTCTGAGTGCAAATGGAAATAACTTCAATTTAACAATATCATTATCCGTATCTTTCTTCTTTTGCATCTCACACAAATCAACAAAGTTGTTTAGATGGGTAGCGTCATCTTCACTAGGAAGGCCGGAGAATTGATCTTTCATAACAAGATTCAGCAAAGCAGCATTGATTTCACAAGACTCAACATCATTAAGAGGAGCAATCAGAGTACTAAGAAAATCATTATTATTGGTATTGGAAAAATCACACAACTTGGTATTATCTTGCGCCATGGCGACAAGTAATCCAACACACAAGCAAACAAAGAGGCAAGCGAAAGAGAGAGGAGATTAGGAAAGAGAGGGCAAATAAAACGGCAAGGGTGAAGTGGGGGAGAGGAAAACGAGAGGCAAATGGAAAATAATGTAAGTGCGAGGGAGATGAGTTTGTGATGGGTACTTGGTATGTCTTGACTTGAGTGAAGACCTCCCCGGTAACGGCACCAGAAATCCTTCTTGCTATGTCTTGAGCTTGCGTTGGTTTTCCTTGAAGAGGAAAGGGTGATGCAGCAATAGTAGCGTAAGTATTTCCCTCAGTTTTTGAGAACCAAGGTATCAATCCAGTAGGAGGCTCCTCAAAAGTCCCACGCACCTACACAAACAAACAAAAACTTGCAACCACCGCAATAAAGGGGTTGTCAATCCCTTCAAGGCCACTTACGAAAGTGAGATCTGATAGAGATAATATGATAAGATAAATATATTTTTGGTATTTTATGATATAGATTGGAAAAGTAAAGATGCAAATAAAAGTGAATTGAAAGCTTATATGATAAGAGATAGACCCGGGGGCCATAGGTTTCACTAGTGGCTTCTCTCAAGATAGCATAAGTATTGCGGTGAGTGAACAAATTACTATCGATCAATTGATAGAAAAGCGAATAATTATGAGATTATCTAGGCATGATCATGCATATAGGCATAACGTCCGTGACAAGTAGACCGACTCCTGCCTGCATCTACTACTATTACTCCACACATCGACCGCTATCCAGCATGCATCTAGAGTATTAAGTTCATAAAGAACAGAGTAACACATTAAGAAAGATGACATGATGTAGCGGGATAAACTCATGCAATCACTACAAAAAAAAGACACATCCGTGACATTTTGGGCCGAACAATTTTTTTTTCTGTCATACTTATGACACTTCTATGACGATAATTGTGACAAAACCCGGTATCATCATAGATGTGGTGGGTTCCTACTTCTATGACAAAAAATCATGACAGAAAATGGGCTTTTTGTCCTGGGCGGGCCGGAGACGCAGCTGCATGACATTCTTTGGGCCGTCCATGGTGGAAAAAACTGTGGTAGAAGCGAGGGGGAGGAAAATTTCGGGGAGTTCCCGGTTACGGTGGGACGTCGGGGGCCGAGTGATGCGCGTTTCTCTCGTAAGGTACGCGCATGTGTGCGAGGCGTTGGCTCTAACTGAACCCAAGCGAGGCGTTGGGCTCTAACTGAACCCGAGCGATTGCACTGCAGGCTACTGAAAGTGCAACTATCCCTAGGTGGTTTTGGTAATTCCTAACAACATATAGCTCATTGAGCTAACATCATTCCAAGATGAATATTTCAGGAAAAGCTCAATGAATGGCATGGCATGGATGAGAAAAGTGGATCCCTCAAAATGCTAAGGATAAAAGGATTGGCTCAAGCTCAAAAGCTCAAGAGTCTACATTTTATATTTTAGTGATCCAAGATCACATTGAGTCTATAGGAAAAGCCAATACTATCAAGGAGGGATGAGGTGTTGCTTAATGAGTTTCTTGCTCCAAGTGCTTAGTGATATGCTCCAAAACCCTCAACTACTTTCTCATATCCACATATGACCTAAACCAAAAGTCAAACTCGGCCCCACCGATTCTTTCTACCCAGCGCCACCGAGTTCAGATGTCATAGCCACTGCCACAAACCCTAGGCAAATCGGTCTCACCGATAGGGATCTCGGTCTCACCGAGATGGGGTTGTAATCTCTCTGTTTCCCTTTGTAACGTTTCGGTACCACCGAGATGAGCGATCGGTCCCACCGAGATTGCAATGTAACTCCCTGTTTCCTTTTCGTAACATTTCGGTCCCACCAAAATGAGCGAACCGGTCCCACCGAGTTTACCTGACCAACTCTCTGGTTAGCTAATTACCAAAATCGGTCTCACCGAATTTGTGTAATCGGTCTCACTAAATTTGTGTAATCGGTCTCACCGAGATTACGTTATGCCCTAACCCTAACCATATCGGTCCTACCGAGTTGCATGTCGGTCCCACCAAAAATCCTAACGGTCACTAGATTTGCTAAATCGGTCTGACTGAGTTTCCCAATTCGGTCCCAGCGAGTTTGGCAAGTTGTGTGTAACGGTTAGATTTTGTGTGGAGGCTATATATACCCCTCCACCTCCTCTTCATTCATGGAGAGAGCCATCAGAACAAATCTACACTTCCAACTTGCTGTTTCTGAGAAGGAACTACCTACTCATGTGTTGAGGCCAAGATATTCCATTCCTACCATATGAATCTTGATCTCTAGCCTTCCCCAAGTTGCTTTGCACTCAAATCTTCTTTCCACCAAATCCAAATCCTGTGATAGAGAGTTGAGTGTTGGGGAGACTATCATTTGAAGCACAAGAGCAAGGAGTTCATCATCAACACACCATTTGTTACTTCTTGGAGAGTGGTGTCTCCTAAATTGGCTAGGTGTCACTTGGGAGCCTCCGACAAGATTGTGGAGTTGAACCAAGGAGTTTGTAAGGGCAAGGAGATCGCCTACTTCGTGAAGATCTACCGCTAGTGAGGCAAGTCCTTCGTGGGCGACGGCCATGGTGGGATAGACAAGGTTGCTTCTTCGTGGACCCTTCGTGGGTGGAGCCCTCCGTGGACTCGCGCAACCATTACCCTTCGTGGGTTGAAGTCTCCATCAACGTGGATGTACGATAGCACCACCTATCGGAACCACGGCTCAAAAATCACCATGTCTCCAAATTGCGTTTGAATCCTCCAAACCCTTCCCTTTACATTCTTGCAAGTTGCATGCTTTACTTTCCGCTGCTCATATACTCTTTGCATGCTTGCTTGAATTGTGTTAACATTGCTTGACTTGTGCTAAGATAGCTAAAATCTGCCAAACACTAAAATTGGGAAAAGGATAAGTTTTATTTGGTCAAGTAGTCTAATCACCCCCCCTCTATACATACTTTCGATCCTACAGCTACGCGTTACTAAACCTGAGCGATCGATTGATGGCTGTTAACTGAACCCGATCGAGCGATTCCTTCGCTACTGCTGCTAACTGAAGCCGATCGATTGGATGAACAGTGAGCGTTGCGAGGGGGGGTTGGATGAATAGTGAGCGGTGGCGTTGCCTCTGGATGAATAGGACCCCGTGGTGTGGAGGGCTGGATGAACAGTAGATGGTGGATGGGTGCCCGTGGAGGGGTGGTTGAACAGGACCCTGTGGTGTGGAGGGCTGAATGAACAGTAGATGATGGAGGGGTGCCCGTGGAAGGGTGGTTGAACAGTAGCCGGTGGAGTAGCGCGCGGTGGAGGCTGGATGAACAGGAGCCCGTGGAGGCTGGAGGAGGTGGACGGTAGCCCGTGGAGGCTGGAGGAGGTCGACGGTGGAGATGAACAGTATCTCGTGGAGTCCCGTTTTGCGGTATGCCACACCCCTCCCAATGAACAGGACCCCCGTTTCGACCGTAGCGCTCCAACACAAGTCTGTTTCGTCCGTTTTGCAGTACGCCACACCCCTCCCGATCAACAGGACCCCCGTTTCGACCGTAGCGCTCCAACATAAGTCCGTTTCATCCGTTTTGTGGTACGCCACACCCCTCCAGATCAACAGGACCCCCGTTTCGACCGTAGGAGGTCCGTTTCCTTCGTTTTGCGGTATGCCAGACCCCTCCCGATGAACAGGATCCCGTTTCGAACGTGGCCGGTCGAACACAAGGCCGTTTCCTCTGTTCTGCGGTACGCCAGACCTCGTTTCCATCACCTGTTCCATCCATGCCCTCCCGATGAACACGACCACGCATTCCGTTCCAACCCAGCCGGTTGGCTCCCACGCGTTCCATTGCCTCCCGATGAACACGATGCATTCCGTTGCCTCCCCATGAACACGAGCATTCCGTTGCCTCCCCATGAACATGACGACGACGCTGTTTCTCCGTTCCGACCTAGCCATGTACACGAGCCCTGGCCGTACGTATGCGCGAGTAGGCGTTTGTGTAGGGGAACGTTGCATAAAATAAAAATTTTCCTACGTTCACCAAGATCAATCTATGAGTTCTTCCAGCAACGAGAGAGAGGATTGCATCTACATACCCTTGTAGATCGCGAGCGGAAGCGTTCAAGAGAACGGGGTTGAGGGAGTCGTACACATCGTGATCCAAATCACCGGAGATCCTAGCGCCGAACGGACGGCACCTCCGCGTTCAACACACATACGGTCAGCGTGACGTCTCCTCCATCTTGATCCAGCAAGGGGGAAGGAGAGGTTGATGAAGATCCAGCAGCACGACGGCGTGGTGGTGAATGCAGCAGGGATCCGGCGGGGCTTCGCCAAGCGTCTGCGGGAGGGAGAGGTGTAGGAAGGGGGAAGGGAGGCGCCAGGGGCAAGGGTGCGGCTGCCCTCCCTCCCCCTCTTTATATAGGGTCCCCAGGGGGGGCGCCAGCCCTAGGAGATGGGATCTCCTAGGGGGGCGGCGGCCAAGGGGGGAGCCTTGCCCCCAAGGCAAGTGGAGGCGCCCCCTCCCCTAGGGTTCCCAACCCTAGGCGCAGGGGGGCCCAAGGGGGGGGGGCGCACCAGCCCAGCAGGGGTTGGTCCCCTCCCCACTTCAGCACACGGGGCCCTCCGAGATAGGTGGCCCCACCTGGTGGACCCCCGGGACCCTTCCGGTGGTCCCGGTACAATACCGGTGACCCTCGAAACTTTCCCGATGGCCGAAACAGCACTTCCTATGTATAATTCTTCACCTCCGTACCATTCCGGAACTCCTCGTGACATCCAGGATCTCATCCGGGACTCCGAACAACTTTCGGGTTACTGCATATTCATATCTCTACAACCCTAGCGTCACCGAACCTTAAGTGTGTAGACCCTATGGGTTCGGGAGACATGCAGACATGACCGAGACGCCTCTCCGGTCAATAACCAACAGCGGGATCTGGATACCCATGTTGGCTCCCACATACTCCTCGATGATCTCATCGGATGAACCACGATGTCGAGGATTCAATCAACCCCGTATTCAATTCCCTTTGTCAATCGGTACGTTACTTGCCCGAGACTCGATAGTCGGTATACCAATACCTCGTTTAGTCTCGTTACCAGCAAGTCACTTTACTCGTACCGTAATGCATGATCCCGTGACCAGACACTTGGTCACATTGAGCTCATTATGATGATGCACTACCGAGTGGGCCCAGAGATACCTCTCCGTCATACGGAGTGACAAATCCCAGTCTCGATTCGTGCCAACCCAACAGACACTTTCGGAGATACCCGTAGTGCACCTTTATAGTCACCCAGTTATGTTGTGACGTTTGGCACACCCAAAGCACTCCTACAGTGTCCGGGAGTTGCACAATCTCATGGTCTAAGGAAATGATACTCGACAATTGGAAAAGCTCTAGCTAAACGAACTACATGATCTTTGAGCTATGCTTAGAATTGGGTCTTGTCCATCACATCATTCTCCTAATGATGTGATCTCGTTATCAATGACATCCAATGCCCATAGTCAGGAAACCATGACTATCTGTTGATCAACGAGCTAGTCTACTAGAGGCTCACTAGGGACTTGTTGTGGTCTATGTATTCACACGTGTATTACGATTTCCGGATAACACAGTTATAGCATGAATAATAGACAATTATCATGAATAAAGAAATATAATAATAACCATTTTATTATTGCCTCTAGGGCATATTTCCAACAGTCTCCCACTTGCACTAGAGTCAATATTCTAGTTACATTGTGATGTATCGAACACCCATTGCGTTCTGGTGTTGATCATGTTTTGCCCTAGGGAGAGGTTTAGTCAACGGATCTGCTACATTCAGGTCCGTATGTACTTTACAAATATCTATGTCTCCATCTTGAACATTTTCACGGATGGAGTTGAAGTGACGCTTGATGTGCCTGGTCTTCTTGTGAAACCTGGGCTCCTTGGCAAGTGCAATAGCTCCAGTGTTGTCACAGAAGAGTGCGATCGGCCCCGATGCATTGGGTATGACTCCTAGGTCGGTGATGAACTCCTTCACCCAGATAGCTTCATGCGCTGCCTCCGAGGCTTCCATGTACTCCGCTTCACATGTAGATCCCGCCACGACGCTTTGCTTGCAACTGCACCAGCTTACTGCCCCACCATTCAAAATATACACGTATCCGGTTTGTGACTTAGAATCATCCAGATCTGTGTCGAAGCTAGCGTCGACGTAACCCTTTATGACGAGCTCTTCGTCACCTCCATATACGAGAAACATGTCCTTAGTCCTTTTCAGGTACTTAAGGATGTTCTTGACCGCTGTCCAGTGTTCCTTGTCGGGATTACTTTGGTACCTTCCTACCAAACTTACGGCAAGGTTTATATCAGGTCTGGTACAGGTCATGGCATACATGATAGACCCTATGGCTGAGGCATAGGGGATGACACTCATCTCTTCTTTATCTTCTGCCGTGGTCGGGCATTGAGCCGAGCTCAATCTCACACCTTGTAATACAGGCAAGAAGCCTTTCTTGGACTGATCCATATTGAACTTCTTCAATATCTTATCAAGGTATGTGCTTTGTGAAATACCTATGAGGCGTATTGATCTATCTCTATAGATTTTGATGCCTAATATGTAAGCAGCTTCTCCAAGGTCCTTCATTGAAAAACACTTATTCAAGTAGGCCTTTATGCTATCCAAAAGTTCTATATCATTTCCCATCAAAAGTATGTCATCCACATATAATATGAGAAATGCTACAGTGCTCCCACTCACTTTCTTGTAAACGCAGGCTTCTCCATAAGTCTGCATAAACCCAAATGCTTTAATCATCTCATTAAAACGAATGTTCCAACTCCGAGATGCTTGCACCAGCCCATAAATGGATCACTGGAGCTTGCATACCTTGTTAGCATTCTCAGGGTCGACAAAACCTTTCGGATGCATCATATACAGTTCTTCCTTAAGGTGACTGTTAAGGAATGCCGTTTTGACGTCCATTTGCCATATCTCATAATCATAGTATGCGGCAATTGCTAACATGATTCGGACGGACTTCAGCTTGGCTAAGGGAGAGAATGTCTCATCGTAGTCAATCCCTTGAACTTGTCGATAACCCTTAGCGACAGGTCGAGCCTTATATATGGTAACATTACCATCCGCGTCCGTGTTCTTCTTAAAGATCCATTTGTTTTCTATCGCTCGCCGATCATCGGGCAAGTCTGTCAAAGTCCACACTTTGTTTTCATACATGGATCCTATCTCGGATTGCATGGCTTCAAGCCATTTGTTGGAATCTAGGCCCGCCATCGCTTCTTCATAGTTCGAAGGTTCACCGTTGTCCAACAACATGATTTCCAAGACAGGATTGCCGTACCACTCTGGTGCGGAACGTGTCCTTGTGGACCTTCAAAGTTCAGTAGAAGCTTGATCCGAAGTATCTTGATCATCATCATTAACTTCCTCTCTTGTCGGTGCAGGCACCACAAGAACATTTTCCTGAGTTGCGCTACTCACCGTTTCAAGAGGTAGTACTTCATCAAGCTCTACTTTCCTCCCACTTAATTCTTTCGAGAGAAACTCTTTCTCCAAAAAGGACCCGTTCTTGGCAACAAAGATCTTGCCTTCGAATCTTAAGTAGAAAGTATACACTATGGTTTCCTTAGGGTATCCTATGTACGCATTTTTCCGACTTGGGTTCGAGCTTCTCAGGTTGAAGTTTCTTGACATAAGCATCGCATCCCCAAACTTTTAGAAACGACAGCTTAGGTTTCTTCCCAAACCATAATTCATACGGTGTCGTCTCAACGGATTTAGACGGTGCCCTATTTAAAGTGAATGTAACTGTCTCTAGAGCGTATCCCCAAAATGATAGCGGTAAATCAGTAAGTGACATCATAGATCGCACCATATCCAATAGAGTGCGATTACAATGTTCGGACACACCATTTTGCTGAGGTGTTCCAGGCGGCGTGAGTTGTGAAATGATTCCACATTTCCTTAAGTGCGTACCAAATTCGTGACTTAAATATTCTCCCCCACGATCTGATCGTAGGAACTTTATCTTTCGGTCACGTTGATTCTCTACCTCATTCTGAAATTCCTTAAATTTTTCAAAGGTCTCAGACTTGTGTTTCATCAAGTAGACATACCCATATCTACTTAAGTCATCAGTGAGAGTGAGAACATAACAATATCCTCCGCGAGCCTCAATGCTCATTGGACCGCACACATCAGTATGTATGATTTCCAATAAGTTGGTTGCTCGCTCCATTGTTCCGGAGAACGGAGTCTTGGTCATCTTGCCCATGAGGCATGGCTCGCATGTGTCAAACGATTCATAATCTAGAGACTCTAAAAGTCCATTAGCATGGAGCTTCTTCATGAGCTTGACACCAATGTGACCAAGGCGGCAGTGCCACAAGTATGTGGGACTATCGTTATCAACTTTACATATTTTGGTATTCACACTATGAATATGTGTAACATTATGCTCGAGATTCATTAAGAATAAACCATTCACCAGCGGGGCATGAACATAAAACATATCACTCATATAAATAGAACAACCATTATTCTCGGATTTAAATGAGTAGCCATCGCAAATTAAACGAGATCCTGATACAATTTTCATGCTCAAAGCTGGTACTAAATAACAATTATTGAGGTTCAAAACTAATCCTGTAGGTAAATGTAGAGGTAGCGTGCCGACGGCGATCACATCGACCTTGGAACCATTCCCGACGCGCATCGTCACCTCGTCCTTCGCCAGTCTCCGCTTATTCCGTAGCTCCTACTTTGAGTTACAAATATGAGCAACCGCACCGGTATCAAATACCCAGGAGCTACTATGAGCACTGGTAAGGTACACATCAATTACATGTATATCACATATACCTTTGGTCTTGTCGGCCTTCTTGTCCACTAAGTACTTGGCGCAGTTCCGCTTCCAGTGACCACTTCCCTTGCAATAAAAGCACTCAGTCTCAGGCTTGGGTCCATTGCTTGACTTCTTCCTGGCAACTGGCTTACCAGGCGCGGCAACTTCCTTGCCGTCCTTCTTGAAGTTCTTCTTACCCTTGCCCTTCTTGAACTTAGTGGTTTTATTCACCATCAACACTTGATGTTCCTTTTTGATCTCCACCTCTGCTGATTTCAGCATTGAATATACCTCAGGAATGGTCTTTTCCATCCCCTGCATATTGAAGTTCATCACAAAGCTCTTGTAGCTCGGTGGAAGTGATTGAAGGATTTTGTCAATGACCGCGTCATCCGGGAGATTAACTCCCAGCTGAGTCAAGCGGTTGTGCAACCCAGACATCTTGAGTATGTGCTCACTGACAGAACTATTTTCCTCCATCTTACAGTTGAAGAATTTGTTGGAGACTTCATATCTCTCGACCCGGGCATGAGCTTGGAAAACCATTTTCAGCTCCTCGAACATCTCATATGCTCCGTGTTGCTCAAAACGCTTTTGGAGCCCCGATTCTAAGATGTAAAGCATGCTGCACTGAACGAGGGAGTAATCATCAGCACGAGACTGCCAAGCGTTCATAACGTCTTGGTTCTCTAGGATTGGTGCTTCACCTAGCGACGCTTCTAGGACATAATCTTTCTTGGCTGCTATGAGGATGATCCTCAGGTTCCGGACCCAGTCTGTATAGTTGCTGCCATCGTCTTTCAGCTTGGTTTTCTCTAGGAACGCGTTGAAGTTCAGGTGGACATGAGCGTTGGCCATTTGATCTACAAGACATATTGTAAAGATTTTAGACTAAGTTCATGATAATTAAGTTCATCTAATCAAATTATTTATGAACTCCCACTTAGACAGACATCCCTCTAGTCATCGAAGTAAAACATGATCCGAGTCAACTAGGCCGTGTCCGATCATCACGTGAGACGGACTAGTTAATATCGGTGAACATCTTCATGTTGATCGTATCTTCTATACGACTCATGCTCGACCTTTCGGTCTTCCGTGTTCCGAGGCCATGTCTGTACATGCTAGGCTCGTCAAGTCAACCTAAGTGTATTGCGTGTGTAAATCTGGCTTACACCCGTTGTATTCGAACGTTAGGATCTATCACACCCGATCATCACGTGGTGCTTCGAAACAACGAACCTTCGCAATGGTGCACAGTTAGGGGGAACACTTTTCTTGAAATTATTATGAGGGATCATCTTACTTACTACCGTCGTTCTAAGTAAACAAGATGAAAAACATGATAAACATCACATGCAATCATATTAGTGACATGATATGGCCAATATCATATAGCTCCTTTGATCTCCATCTTCGGGGCTCCATGATCATCTTCGTCACCGGCATGACACCATGATCTCCATCATCATGATCTCCATCATCGTGTCTCCATGAAGTTGCTTGCCAACTATTACTTCTACTACTATGGCTAACGCGTTTAGCAATAAAGTAAAGTAATTTACATGGCGTTTCTCAATGACACGCAGGTCATACAAAAAATAAAGACAACTCCTATGGCTCCTGCCGGTTGTCATACTCATCGACATGCAAATCGTGATTCCTATTACAAGAACATGATCTCATACATCACATATATATCATTCATCATTCATCACAACTTTGTCCATATCACATCACAAGACACTTGCTGCAAAAACAAGTTAGACGTCCTCTAATTGTTGTTGCAAGTTTTTACGTGGCTTCTATAGGTGATCTAGCAAGAACGTTTTCTTACCTATGTTAAATCCACAACTTGATTTGCCAACTTCTATTTACCCTTCATAAGGACCCTTTTCATCGAATCCGCTCCAACTAAAGTGGGAGAGACAGACACCCGCTAGCCACCTTATGCAACTAGTGCATGTCAGTCGGTGGAACCTGTCTCACGTAAGCGTACGTGTAAGGTCGGTCCGGGCCGCTTCATCCCACAATACCGCTGAAGCAAAATAAGACTAGTAGTGGCAAGAAAGTTGACAACATCTACGCCCACAACAAATTATGTTCTACTCGTGCAAAGAGAACTACGCATAGACCTAGCTCATGATGCCACTGTAGGGGAACGTTGCATAAAATAAAAAAATTCCTACGTTCACCAAGATCAATCTATGAGTTCATCCAGCAACGAGAGAGATGATTGCATCTACATACCCTTGTAGATCACGAGCAGAAGCGTTCAAGAGAACGGGGTTGAGGGAGTCGTACACGTCGTGATCCAAATCACCGGAGATCCTAGCGCCGAACGGACGGCACCTCCGCGCTCAACACACGTATGGTCAGCGTGACGTCTCCTCCTTCTTGATCCAGCAAGGGGGAAGGAGAGGTTGATGAAGATCCAGCAGCACGACGGCGTGGTGGTGAATGCAGCAGGGATCCGGCAGGGCTTCGCCAAGCGTCTGCGGGAGGGAGAGGTGTAGCAAGGGGGAAGGGAGGCGCCAGGGGCAAGGGTGCGGCTGCCCTCCCTCCCCCCTCTTTATATAGGGTCCCCAGGGGGGCGCCGGCCCTAGGAGATGGGATCTCCTAGGGGGGCGGCGGCCAAGGGGGGAACCTTGCCCCCAAGGCAAGTGGAGGCGCCCCCTCCCCTAGGGTTCCCAACCCTAGGCGCAGGGGGGGCCCAAGGGGGGGGGGCGCACCAGCCCACCAGGGGCTAGTCCCCTCCCCACTTCAGCCCACGGGGCCCTCCGGGATAGGTTGCCCCACCCGGTGGACCCCGGGACCCTTCCGGTGGTCCCGATACATTATCGATGACCCCCGAAACTTTCCTGATGGCCGAAACAGCACTTCCTATGTATAATTCTTCACCTCCGAACCATTCCGGAACTCCTCGTGACGTCAAGGATCTCATCCGAGACTCCGAACAACTTTCGGGTTACTGCATATTCATATCTCTACAACCCTAGCGTCACCGAACCTTAAGTGTGTGGACCCTACAGGTTCGGGAGACATGCAGACATGACCGAGACGCCTCTCCGGTCAATAACCAACAGCGGGATCTGGATACCCATGTTGGCTCCCACATACTCCTCAATGATTTCATCGGATGAACCACAATGTCGAGGATTCAATCAACCCCATATTCAATTCCCTTTGTCAATCGGTACGTTACTTGCTCGAGACTCGATCGTCGGTATCCCAATACCTCGTTTAGTCTCGTTACCGGCAAGTCACTTTACTCGTACCGTAATGCATGATCCCGTGACCAGACACTTGGTCACATTGAGCTCATTATGATGATGCACTACCGAGTGGGCCCAGAGATACCTCTCCGTCATACGGAGTGACAAATCCCAGTCTCGATTCGTGCCAACCCAACAGACACTTTCGGAGATACCCGTAGTGCACCTTTATAGTCACCCAGTTACGTTGTGATGTTTGGCACACCCAGAGCACTCCTATGGTATCCGGGAGTTGCACAATCTCATGGTCTAAGGAAATGATACTCGACAATTGGAAAAGCTCTAGTTAAACGAACTACATGATCTTTGAGCTATGCTTAGAATTGGGTCTTGTCCATCACATCATTCTCATAATGATGTGATCCCGTTATCAATGACATCCAATGCCCATAGTCAGGAAACCATGACTATCTGTTGATCAACGAGCTACTCTACTAGAGGCTCACTAGGGACTTGTTGTGGTCTATGTATTCACACGTGTATTACGATTTCCGGATAACACAGTTATAGCATGAATAATAGACAATTATCATGAACAAAGAAATATAATAATAACCATTTTATTATTGCCTCTAGGGCATATTTCCAACAGTTTGAGACCCTGCCCGTATGTACGTATGTGGCCGTATTTTCTTTCTTGCATCCTGGCCGCTGTACGTACGTGTACATGCTACGTGTGCGCCTCTACTACGACACATACGTGCCTCTACTACGACACGTGCGTGCCTCTACATCGACCAATATATATGTACGTACATGTTCGCGACCAGAATGACAATGCTACGTTTGCTTCGACCAGGTGGGTCCCGACTGTCAGGCAGTTCCTTGCCTGCGAAGATGTAGCTGGTGGGTCCCAGGAGTCAGGGGGCGAATCGTTTTTTTGCCCGGACGCACTTCCTTGCGTGCGAAGATGCAGCTGGTGGGTCCCAGCAGTCAGGGGGGAAACATTTTTTTCGCAAAATATGGTGGCCCGTCGGGTGGGTCCCTGCTGTCAGGTGGAGGAATAATTATTTTGCACGTAATAAGGAGGCACTTCCTTGCGGCCACCGTGGACCCAGCTGTCAGCCTCTCCACGCATAGTACTCTTCCGATGGAAGTCGGTCGTTGATCACATTGACCACGCCGCGCCGAGAGCACCACGATGATGGATGACGGCGAGGCCTAGGAAGGGGACGACACGGAGCCGGGGAAGACACAACAGTGGATGCCCACGCGAAGGGGAGTACGAGGGTTCACTGGTTCGGCTGCGGTGTGAGGCTGCTGTCACCGCAGAATAACAGGGGGTGTGGGTGAGTAGAGGGATGGCCTGACCTGCGGTGGGAGTAGTAGGGGGCGGTGAGGCCTCCGCGGCATCATAGCCGGCCACGGGAGGCAGGAGCATGCGGCATGACCGGTGCTACTTTGGGCGGCTGGAGCATGAATACCAGAGGTTGAAGAAGCACTACGACCGTTGGATGGACATCGTATGGTCACTGGAGCTAGAATCGTTCAAATTGACTAAGTTGACAAAGCCCTCCGTCCCCGTAAACTTAGTAGGCCCACAAGTCAGCCTCCCATCAAGGTGAGTCCCAGCTAGCAGGGGGAGTATTCATTTTTTTGTGCGTAATAAGGAGGCATTTCTGGTGGGTCCGAGCTGACGGTGGGGGGAATGTTTTTTTCGCGAAATACAGAGACCCTTCCGGTGGGTCCCAGCTATCAGGTGGAGGATCATTATTTTGCGCGTAATAAGGAGGCATTTTCCTGTGTGGGCCCCTACTGTCAGCCTCTTCCGATGGCTATTGTTTGTTGACCTTGTTGACCTCGCCGCGCCGAGAGCACAAACGTGGTGGACGAGGGCGAGGCCCAGGAAGATAACCACCCAGAGCCGGCGAAGCCACCGCAGCGGATGCCCACGCTGAGGGGAGAACGAGTGATGACTGGTCGGCTGCGGGGTGAGGCTGATGTCGCCAGAAAATAACAGGATGTGTGGGTGGTTAGAGGGATGGCCTGGTGGCAGCACAGCCAGCCACGGGAGGAGGGAGCAGGCAGTCCCGCCGGCGCTGGTTTGGGCAGCTGGAGCAGGAAGATCAGAGATTGAAGAAGCATGGCGGCCGTTGGATGGACATCCAACAGCCACTACTGTGTGTTGACTAAGTTGACAAAGCCTTGCGTACGCGTCAAAAAAAAAATTTAGGACAGCGTCATCGTCAACCTAGTAGGCCCAGAAGTCAGCCTCCAAATATGTGGAAAACAGCATACAACCCATTAGCCATTATTTTTAATAATTTACAGCCCATTTGCTAATTCTTAAGGATATTTGAAGCCCATATCTTTTTATTAGCATTACAGACCATATATTCTGGGCACTGCTAAAAAATTCAACGAAATTTTGCATATTTCGGCGGGGTCCGAACTCTTTTAATCACGAAATTTCGAGTCATGTTAAAAATAATTTTCAAAAAATTATATCAAAATAAAATTCAAAAAACAATTCTTCGCAAAAAATGAATGAAATTTAGAATCTTAACTAGCAAGATGCTCGTTCGTAGCACGGAACATGAAGATGCATTTGTATGAGTAGTTTATCTTGTGGGAGAAAAGATGATATTTTAATGTAATTGCCAGTTGGCTTTGGTTTTTATAAGAGTAGAGAGTAGAGAAATCCTGAAAAAAAATGATATTTTAATGCAATTGCCGGTTGGCTTTGGTTTAAAAATTTACAATCCATTTCTTACAACTTATGGCCCGTTTTCTGGGGAAGCCCATTTCTTACTACTTACATCCCTCGTCGTCTTGAAAGATTTGCAGCCCAGCAGGGCTGAGAAAAGCAAGTAGGCCTCGGTTTTGGTATTCTCCAAAAAAAGAACTAGGCTAGCCAATTTCAGAAAGAAAAAATATATCAACTGGGCTCGTCATGTGCTTAATAAAAGCGTAAGCGTGGGCTAGACGGGCCACAGCCGCCGCACAGTGCACAGTTGAGCTCCGTCTATGAAACTGAAAAACAACTGGGCGAGCTGCTGGGTCCCTGGTGTTATCCGCTTGTTGTGTAATTTTCTCGTTTATTTACTACATTGACAATGGCGTGGAACCTAGTTGTCAAACAATTAGGAGGAGGTATTTTTTTGGCTTGTAATAATGAGGCACCTGCTTGCGAAATGCAATGACCCTGGTGGGTCCCTACTGTCAGCCTCTCCACATACAGTCATCTCCTGATTCCTCTTGGTTGTTTACCATGTTGACAACTCCAGACGGTGGCGGGCACAGCGAGCTAACCAAGGCGGAGAACGACGGCAAGGCCTCGGACGGGAACGAACAACAGCCATGGAAGATGCAGCAGTGTAGTGGCAGGTGGAGGGGAGTACGAGGGCAACAACATGCAAGTCAAGCATACAAATGGTACAAAAAGCCCAAATATTAATTGTTCATCAAATTTTTAGACAAAACCCAGATTGAACATGACAGTGACATCTAACCCAACCACTCTTTTTTGCAGTCACAAACAAATGGATCGGTCTGATCCATAAAATCAACATCCTGTGCAAAAAAAATTATTTCAGGATGTCTACAACTTATTGTAAATAGAAGCCGAGCACGTTTAGAAGCCCATTTGTCCACCTGAAACTTCTTTTTTTGCTGTTCAACATGTTCGTCCGTGAGAAATATCTTGTTGTAAAAATTAAGCCTCATGAACAATAGTAACCTCGCATTCAACAGGAAGAATGTGACAAAGCTTCTGTTTGCCTGGTTGGATGCATATTGTCCCATCGTTATTGTCCTTAAATGAATGTCATGAGAACTGAGAAAATCCTTGTGCTTATTACGCCAACGATTTGTTATATGTTTTTCTCCATGTGGTTTTGCCTAAGAAGAAATGAAGATTGAAAACAGTTAAGGTCTGAAAAAAGAGTATGTCGAAAGAACGACAGCCGAACAGTTAATTCTAGTACAATATATACGGGCTTTCAATGTGCACGAAATCATCACCTCTATGTATAAATTCTCTAGAGATCGAAAGCATCGCAGCAAGCCAATAACTATGTCCAGATCAAAACTATACATTCTGATATATATGATCTTGACAGAATCTAGCAGCATTGATAGGCTATCAATGGACGAACTCTTCATTGAGCATATAACATAATATTAGTACCCAAAGTGTACTCCAAGATGATATGAAACTTATGCGCACAAATGAAAAATGCAGCATATGATTACAAATGTGCAGATGATAATATACGATCCCTAAAAAAGTGAGGAGCCAAACACCAACTCCTTGCGATTATTAAACGGGTCACGAATTACACCCAAGGTCTCCAGTTTTGGCGCAGAGACGACAGTTATTTCTGAAGGTGTATAACAATTATGAAGGAGCAACCTTTCAAGTGAAGGGGCATCTTTGATGATGAGCTGCTATCCTTTAAAACAAATTCCAATGCTTTTAAGGTGAGGCGACTTTATTTGGAGACAACTAATACCGATTTCTATTCCCAAAACAATCAGCAAGCGCTCGAGGGCAGGGCAACTGGAGTGGATGATGCTATGCAGTGAGGCCTCCGACAGATAAACCAGCACAAGTGGAAGTTTTTTTAGTAGTGGGAGTCGAAGCATTTGTACCAGATCGTCTGGTAGATGGCACCAGGCGAAGGTGGCGGTGTGGAGAGAGGAGGAAAACCGCGAGATGGACAATGGTGGTGTGGGCACGAAGTCTTGGTATGTTTGTGGTATGAAACTTTTGTGGTAATGGTAGAACTCAAACTGCTGGAGTTTTCTGAATTCAGGGGATGTCAGCCAAGCGTCCACCTTGCCGGGTATGGACAGCAGGTAGCTTGTCGGGATGCAGAGGCATTGAACGGGGCCCTGCTGGTGAGAAGAGACGATGGCTCTGAGGAGATCAAATTCAGGAAGGACAGATATCTGACGACAGTCGAGATTGAGGGGCGCGGTGCGCCATAGAGGGCGCCACCGAGTTGAGAGGACTTGTGTGCGGCAGCAATCCTTGGCGGGGAGAAGCGAGATGATCTCCTCAAGGATGACGCCCGGGAGATCGCTGATGTGGTCCACCGGAGATTCTACCGGTTCCTCAGATCCGGGTGGGGGGGGGGGGGGGGCTCACCGCTTCTCCCCGCTCTACCGGGTGCGGGATCTACAACTGGCGTCGCTGCTGGCGGGAGCCTCATCTTCTTGGCGCTGGGGCCAGCCGACTCCATTTTCCTTGTGGGCGTCGCACCGACCTCATGGGTTTGAGTAGAGTAGCCAGAGACGAGCCTAGTGGCAGTGCGAGTGGGGAAGAAGGAGGGCTGGGGATTTCTATAGGAGTGGAAGAAGAGGAGCAGGCGTTTTCTGTATGAGTGAGGAAGAAGGTGAGCGGGGTTTTCTGGACGAGTGAGGAAGATTGGGGAGCAGGGGGAATTGGGTGGGGAGACGGAAGCGGGAGAGCGAGTTGTTCGTGTTTATAAGGCCCGCTGCACTAACTACTTGCTTTTTCCCAAGAACCGCTCTCTTCTTTTGCGTTGCTGCATTGGAGCTGGCACATGGGCTTGGCTGACTGGCCATGCATGCAGGATGCATGTGCCCGCCGGCCACTGCATGCGCCTAGTTTGTTACTAGTCCTATTTAATAGGGTGGTTATGGAGTAAATTAAGGAGATTTATTTTCTCTGTGTGCATCCACCAAATTAGAGGATGCGGTACTGGATGCAGACACTCACATTAAACTAACATTCAGAAGAACAAAAGTTCAGCATGTCTATGCATCTCAATGATTCACCATACTATAACCAATATACAAAGCTGTGAGAAGATGTGGAAATAAAGAAAATCGGTCGATGCTTCTCTGAGCAAAGGGCCTCCCTGCGCACACATTAATTTCCTGGGCATGCTTGTTTCTTCTCATTGTTGCGAGCACTTTGAGCATGTTGGCAACTCCACAGCTAGCTAGCTGCCTCATCTTGCAATTGATGCTGACACATTTGTAGCAAACACATGAGGCAATATATATGACTCAACATGGGTCCATATTGTGCAGTTCCCCTGATATCATATTCATTGTCCTGAATCTGAAAAGATAGGAAAACAGTAGCTATACTTAAATGGTGTTGCAAAACATTAGCACATATCAATAGCTTGGCATGACAAAACACGATCATCTGGACGAAGGGGATACTGACCTGCTTGAGGAAGATTACATATAATTTCATACGTCCTTGGTTGATTTCCACCTTCGGCTGCACTGATTGTTTGCTCCTCCACACATGATAGGATCGTTCCGCACTTCATTCAGCAAGTCAATGTACGAATAAGCTAATGATACATCTCCAACGTATCTATAATTTTTGATTGTTCCATGCTATTATGTTACCCCTTTTGGATGTTTATGGGCTTTATTTTACACATTTATATCATTTTTGGGACTAACCTACTAACCAGAGGCCCAACCCATATTGCTTTTTTTTTGCCTATTTCAGTATTTCGAAGAAAAGGAATATCAAACGGAGTCCAAACGGAATGAAACCTTCGGGAGCGTGATTTTTGGAACGAACGTGATCCAGAGAGCTTGGAGTGCAAGTCAAGAAGCTTCCAAGGGCCCCACGAGATAGGGGGCCGCCCCCCTGTATGGCGTGCCCCCCCTGTCTCGTGGGCCCCTCGGGCGGCCACCGACGTACTTCTTCCTCCTATATATACCTACGTACCCTGAAAATATCCAGGAGCACCACGAAACACAATTTCCACCGCCGTAACCTTCTGTATCCGCGAGATCTTATCTTGGAGCCTTTGCCGGCACTCTCCCAGAGGGGGAATCAACCACGGAGGGCCTCTACATCAACATCCTTGCCCCTCCGATGAGTTGTGAGTAGTTTACCATAGACCTACGGGTCCATAGTTATTAGCTAGATGGCTTCTTCTCTCTTTTCGGATCTCAATGCAATGTTCTCCCCCTCTCTTGTGGAGATCTATTCGATGTAAACTCTTTTTGCGGTGTGTTTGTCGAGATCCGATGAATTGTGAATTCATGATCAAGTTTATCTATGAATAATATTTGAATCTTCTCTGAATTCTTTTATATATGATTGAGTTATCTTTGCAAGTCTCTTCGAATTATCAGTTTGGCTTGGCCTACTAGATTGGTCTTTCTTGCCATGGGAGAAGTGCTTAGCTTTGGGTTCAATCTTGCGGTGTCCTTACCCAGTGACAGAAAGGGTTGCAAGGCACGTATTGTATTGTTGCCATCGAGGATAACAAGATGGGGTTTATATCATATTGCATGAGTTTATCCCTCTACATCATGTCATCTTGCTTAATGCGTTACTCTGTTCTTATGAACTTAATACTCTAGATGCAGGCAGGAGTCGGTCAATGTGTGGAGTAATAGTAGTAGATGCAGGCAGGAGTCGGTCTACTTGTTTTGGACATGATGCCTACATACATGATCATGCCTAGATAATCTCATAACTATGCGCTTTTCTATCAATTGCTCGACAGTAATTTGTTCACCCACCGTAATACTTATGCTATCTTGAGAGAAGCCTCTAGTGAAACTATGGCCCCCGGGTCTATCTCTTATCATATTTGCTTTCAATCTACCTTTATTTGCATCTTTACTTTTTGTATCTATATTATAAAATACCAAAAATATATTTATCCTATCATACTATCTTTATTAGATCTCACTTTCGCAAGTGGTCATGAAGGGATTGACAACCCCTTTATTGCGTTGGTTGCAAGTTCTCAGTTTGTTTGTGTAGGTGCGTGGGACTTTTGAGGAGCCTCCTACTGGATTGATACCTTGGTTCTCAAAACTGAGGGAAATACTTACGCTACACTTTGCTGCATCACCCTCTCCTCTTCGAGGAAAACCAACCCAAGCTCAAGACGTAGCAAGAAGGATTTCTGGCGCCGTTGCCGGGGAGGTCTTTGCTCAAGTCAAGACATACCAAGTACCCATCACAATCCCATCTCCCTCGCATTTACATTATTTGCCATTTGCCTCTCGTTTTCCTCTCGCCCACTTCACCCATGTCGTTTTATTCGCCCTCTCTTTCCCAATCTCCTCCTCTCTTGTCGCTTGCTTTTTTTCTGTTTGCTCGTGTGTTAGTTCGTTTACCTTGTCATCATGGCTAGTCCTCCTATCTTTATTCTCACTCCCGAACAAGAAATTCACAATTTTAAGCAAAGGGAGAGGGAAAGTTTAAAAGATGCTTGGCATAGAATTTGCAATGCCCAATATAAAGCTACTAGGAAGCTTTCTACTTCCATTCTTCTCCGCAATTTTTATGTAGGTATTACATCTTGGAATAGATGTGTTCTTGATATTGCTACCGGAGGTGATTTTATGAGTAGCCATACTTTTGATGCTTATAACGCTATGTTAGATTTGTTTGGCCCACGACCTCTTTGGTTAATGGAACGATTTTAACTCTAGAACATGTGATGCAACGGCCTGATATTATTGAAAATAAAATTTCCACTGTTGAGTTGATTGAAAATTTGGATAAAAAGATTCATAATCACATTACCCAATTTGGATCTAGGGTTGGAGTTACTTTGAAAAATCTTAAAGAAAAAGAACTTATAGTCAATGAAAAATAGATCTAGACTCTGCTAGAATCGATAAACTTGAGGATATCATTACAAACTTAGGTTCCACGTTTTCCCCCATGAAAAACACTCCAAAACCCCCTACTAAAACTGCCAAGTTTATTTATGTTCCTAAAAATAAGGGCGAATCTTCTAGTAAGGGAGACGCGGATCTCAAATCCATAAGTGTTCTTCCAAATTGCCTCTCTATCGTCAAGGAACCTTTTGCTACCAATGAATTTCTTGAATTTTTGCCTAAAGGTTTAGCCATTGCTAAGAGGGGAGAAGTCCCTAGAGATCACAAGCACTCTATTGATGAATTTAGTGCCAAAGATGGCACTCGTTAGATCTATCTTCGCTTTTATGCCTAGCTAGGGCGGAGCGTTAAACGATAGCGCTAGTTGGGAGGCAACCCAATTTTCTTTATTTTTTTTGTTTTTGCTCCTGTTTAGTAATAAATCTTGCATATACCTTCTGTATAGATGTGTTTCTATCTTTTAATTAGTGTTTGTGCCAAGTAGAACCTATAGGATAACCTACGATGATAGTTGATTTGATTCTGCTGAAAAACAGAAACTTTGCATGCACGAATATAATTTTTTTAAATCACAGGAACGTGCTTTTGCGTTTATTCTTTTTTGCTTCTATTCAATAAACAAATTTTCCAGGACTTCCTATTTTGGTAGCATTTTTCGAGTTCCATAAGTTTGCATTAGTTACAGATTGCTACAGACTGTTCTATTTTTGACAGATTCTATTTTTCCTGTGTTGTTTGCTTATTTCAATGCATCTATGGCTAGTAATCCAGTCTATGAACCATAAGGAAATTGGAATACAGTAGGTTTAACACCAAAATAAATAAAGAATGAGTTCATTGCAGTACCTTATGTGGTTTGTTTTGTTTTCTTTCACTAACGGAGCTTATAAGATTTCCTGTTGAGTTTTGTGTTGTGAAGTTTTCAAGTTTTGGGTAAAACTTTTATGGACTATGGAATAAGGAGTGGCAAGAGCCTAAGCTTGGGGATGCCCATGGAACCCCAAGATATTCAAGAATAGCCAAAAGCCTAAGCTTGGGGATGCCCCGGGAAGGCATCCCCTCTTTTGTCTTCGTTCATTGGTAACTTTACTTGGAGCTATATTTTTATTCGCTACATGATATGTGTTTTGCTTGGAGCGTCGTGTATTATATTAGACTTTGCTTTTTAGTTTACCACAATCATCCTTGCTATACACACCTTTTGGGAGAAGTCTATTTGATTAGAATTTGCTAGAATACTCTATGTTCTTCACTTATATCTTTTGAGCTTAATAGTTTTTGCTCTAGTGCTTCACTTATATATTTTAGAGCACGGTGGTGTCTTAATTTTGAAGAAATTTCTAGTCTCTCATGCTTCACTTATATTATTTTGAGAGCCTTTTAGAACAGCATGGTATTTGCTATGGTCATAAAGTTGGTCCTAGAATGATGAGCATCCAAGTTGGGTATAATAAAAACTATCATAGAAAATGAATTGGATGCTATGATCAATTTGATACTTGATAATTGTTTTGAGATATGGAGGTAGTGATATTAAAGTCATGCTAGTTGGGTGATTATGAATTTAAATAATGCTTGAGTTGAAGCTTGTGATTCCCGTAGCATGCACGTATGGTGAACCGCTCTGTGATGAAGTTGGAGCACAATTTTATTTATTGATTGTCTTCCTTATGAGTGGCGGTCGGGGACGAGCGATGGTCTTTTTCTACCAATCTATCCCCCTAGGAGCATGCGCGTAGTGCTTTGGTTTTTGATGACTTCTAAATTTTTGCAACAAGTATATGAGTTCTTTTGATTAATGTTGAGTCCATGGATTATACGCACTCTTTCACCCTTCCACCATTGCTAGCCTCTCTTGTATCGTGCAACTTTTGCCGGTACCATACACCCACCATATTCCTTCCTCAAAACAGCCACCATACCTACCTATTATGGCATTTCCATATCCATTCCGAGATGTATTGTCATGCAACTTTCCACCATTCCATTCATATGACACACATTACTTTTGTCATATTGCTTCTTGCATGATCATGTAGTTGACATTGTATTTGTGGCAAAGCCACTTTCATAATTTTCATAGATGTCGATCTTGATTCATTGCATATCCCGGTACACCGCCGGAGGCATTCATATAGAGTCATATCTTGTTCTAGCTTTGAGTTGTAAATCCATAAAAGTGTGATGATCTTCATTATTAGAGCATTGTCCTAGTGAGGAAAGGATGATGAAGACTATGATTCCCCCACAAGTCGGGCTGAGACTTCGGACTTTACAAAAAGAAAAAGAAGGAAAAAAAAAGAGAAAGGCCAAAAAGAAAAAAAGAAGGCCAAAGAAAAAAAAAGGAAAAAAAAGAAGAAAAAATAAAATGAGAGAAAAAGAGAGAAGGGAGAATGCTACTATCTATTTTTCCACACTTGTGCTTCAAAAATAGCACCATGATCTTCATGTTAGAGAGTCTCATATGTTGTCACTTTCATATACTAGTGGGAATTTTTCATTATAGAACTTGGCTTGTATATTCCAATGATGGGCTTCCTCAAAATGCCCTAGGTCTTCGTGAGCAAGCAAGTTGGATGCACCCCACTTAGTTTCTTTTGTTGAGCTTTCATATATTTATAGCTCTAGTGCATCAGTTGCATGGCAATCCCTACTCACTCACATTGATATCTATTAATGGGCATCTCCATAACCCGTTGATACGCTTAGTTGATGTGAGACTATCTTCTCCTTTTTGTATTCTCCACAACCACCATTCTATTCCACATATAGTGCTATGTCCATGGCTCACGCTCATGTATTGCGTGAAAGTTGAAAAAGTTTGAGATTATTAAAGTATGAAACAATTGCTTGGCTTGTCATCGGGGTTGTGCATGATTAAATACTTTGTGTGATGAAGATAGAGCAACAGCCAGACTATATGATTTTGTAGGGATAACTTTCTTTAGCCATGTTATTTTGAGAAGACATGATTACTTTGATTAGTATGCTTGAAGTATTACTATTTCTTATGTCGATATGAACTTTTATTTTGTATTCATTTGGGTCTGAACATTCATGCCACAATAAAGAAAATTACATTATGAATTATGCTAGGTAGCATTCCACATCAAAAATTTCTTTTTTATCATTTACCTACTCGAGGACGAGCAGAAATTAAGCTTGGGGATGCTTGATACGTCTCCAACATGTCTATAATTTTTGATTGTTCCATGCTATTATATTACCCCTTTTGGATGTTTATGGGCTTTATTTTACACACTTATATCATTTTTGGGACTAACCTACTAACCGGAGGCCCAGCCCATATTGCTGTTTTTTTGCCTATTTCTATATTTCGAAGAAAAGGAATATCAAACGGAGTCCAAACGGAATGAAACCTTTGGGAGCGTGATTTTTGGAACGAACGTCATCCGGAGAGCTTGGAGTGCAAGTCAAGAAGCTTCCAAGGGCCCCACGAGATAGGGGGCCGCGCCCCCCTGTAGGGCGCGCCCCCTATCTCGTGGGCCCCTCGGGCGGCCACCGACGTACTTCTTCCTCCTATATATACCTACGTACCCCGAAAACATCCAGGAGCACCACGAAACACAATTTCCACCACCGTAACCTTCTGTATCCGCGAGATCTCATCTTGGAGCCTTCGCCGGCACTCTGCCAGAGGGGGAATCAATCACGGAGGGCCTCTACATCAACATCCTTGCCCCTCCGATGAGTTGTGAGTAGTTTACCACAGACCTACGGGTCCATAGTTATTAGCTAGATGGCTTCTTCTCTCTTTTTGGATCTCAATACAATGTTCTCCCCCTCTCTTGTGGAGATCTATTCGATGTAAACTCTTTTTGCGGTGTGTTTGTCGAGATCCGATGAATTGTGGGTTTATGATCAAGTTTATCTATGAATAATATTTGAATCTTCTCTGAATGCTTCGATGTATGATTGAGTTGCAAGTCTCTTCGAATTATCCGTTTGGTTTGGCCTACTAGATTGGTCTTTCTTGCCATGCGAGAAGTGCTTAGCTTTGGGTTCAATCTTGCAGTGTCCTTACCCAGTGACAAAAAAGGGTTGCAAGGCACGTATTGTATTGTTGCCATCGAGGATAACAAGATGGGGTTTATATCATATTGCATGAGTTTATCCCTCTACATCATGTCATCTTGCTTAATGCGTTACTCTGTTCTTATGAACTTAATACTCTAGATGCATGCAGGAGTCGGTCGATGTGTGGAGTAATAGTAGTGGATGCAGGCAGGAGTCGGTCTACTTGTTTTGGACGTGATGCCTATATACATGATCATGCCTAGATAATCTCATAACTATGCGCTTTTCTATCAATTGCTCGACAGTAATTTGTTCACCCACCGTAATACTTATGCTATCTTGAGAGAAGCCTCTAGTGAAACCTATGGCCCCCGGGTCTATCTCTTATCATATTTGCTTTCAATCTACCTTTATTTGCATCTTTACTTTTTGTATCTATATTATAAAATACCAAAAATATATTTATCCTATCATACTATCTTTATTAGATCTCACTTTTGCAAGTGGTCGTGAAGGGATTGACAACCCCTTTATTGCGTTGGTTGCGAGTTCTCAGTTTGTTTGTGTAGGTGCGTGGGACTTTTGAGGAGCCTCCTATTGGATTGATACCTTGGTTCTCAAAACTGAGGGAAATACTTACGCTACACTTTGCTGCATCACCCTCTCCTCTTCGAGGAAAACCAACGCAAGCTCAAGATGTAGCAGCTAACTTCATCTTGTGGTGGTCATTGTACCTAGTTATGAATGTAGGAATACCTGGAGCACCATGAGGTTAGCTGACAGCAGGTAGATGCAGCCATATAAATTTTGTGCGGTGCTACCAAAATTTAGGTTTGTATCCCTTCCCGTTATGAGAATTCTTCTTGATGTTGGTAGAATGTGACGGCTTGTTCTTTGCATCAAACTTGCCTTTCCCCTGAGATTGGTTCTTGTTGTTTTGGGGCTGGTTGGGCTGGAAGTTCTTCTCGTGTACCATGTGGGCACTAGAAGCTCCCTCAGCGACCCGAGCACGTGTGTCTGTTGCTCTCGCCTTCTCCTCAAAATCAAGACTGCTAATGAGATCCAAAACAGAAAACTCATGTCTCTTGTTTTCCAGAGAAGTAGCAAAATCATTCCACGAAGGTGGAAGCTTGGCAATGATGGTCCCAGCAACAAATTTGTCCGGCAACACACACTTAAAGTACTCAAGTTCCTTAGATAGTGACTGTATCTCATGAGTCTGCTGAACAACAGAGCGCTCATCAGTCATCTCGTAGTCACAGAATTGCTCCATGACGTACAACTCATTGCCAGCGCCCGAGGGCCCAAACGTGGCCTCGAGCGCAGCCCACATGTCTTTGCCGCTGTCAAACAACATATATGAATCCACAATGGAATCGTCAAGAACACTCAATAGGGCGGCTTTGAAGAGGGTATCCATATTCTGAAAAGCTTCCTGCTGTGTAGGTTTAAGATCGCCCTCAGGCTTACCCTTAGTGGCGTCATAGCAGTACAAGATCTGAAACCAATATACTGCTCTTGTGCGCCACCTTTTATATTTCACCCCCTTAAAAGTAGGCGGCTTCAAAAGCGCAGGAAAACCACTCGGAGTAAATTGCCTGTAATCAGGTTTTTGGATTGGATTGTTGAATATATGAGCAATTTAGTATGAGATTTAATCCGAATCAGCAGTAAATAGATCATGACGACAATTGCAAACATCAAAGTAATGATGCGGACTAAACCAGGAGGACAGAATCACATATTGTACAGTGGGAGCAGAACCGATGTGGTTGATGTTATCACTCATGTCGTTGATGAAGAGGTTACTGAGGTCGGGGAAGAAGGCTGTCGTTGAGGAAGTCGTCGCTGGCAGCAGTCACAGGAGTGTGCTCCCCAAAAACCTGATCGCCCCTCTCCCGTACATCATCACGAAAGGCGGGGTTCAGAGGAATGATGTCCCTTCTCGCGGTGCAGGCCGGAAGGAGGGCTGGAGAAGAATTGCATGGCAGCGCTAAGATCTGGAACGGTGCGAAACCATATGATACAGCGGCGGCTAGGGTAGAGCATGTCAGGTCGGTCGTGCGAGTATAATAGTAGGCCTTTGGCCCCCAAACCCCACGTCCAAGTCAATAATAGCTCAAAAAAAGTCAATAATAGCCCCACCAAGGTTTGTCTACAAAAAATGGAGTAATTAAAGCGTCCGTTAGTCCCTTTAGTATAAATACAATATCATTAATAATGACCCCACCTTTTGTCTCACAAAGTATGTTGGAGTACAAAAGGCTACACGTTTACAATCTGCTTCTCTTCTCTCTCCTTAAACTAAGCACAAATACTATATTTAAATCCTTATAGCCTGCTTATGTTATCTAATTGTAGTACTTGCTCTAAAATTTACCATCCATTGTGTAGTCTAAAATGCCGGGCGTGCAGCGGGCGGTGCCCTCGGTCGGCGCGCCGCTTCAACGACGGAAGCAGTGAGAGGTCGTGTCGCCCTGACTTGCCATTAATGTGGAGCGGCGGGCTCAGCTGGCGCCGAGCGAGAAGCGCGCACGGGAGGGGGGAGGGGTTTTTGTTGGGCCAAGAAGGTGAGAAGCCAACTTGGGATCGGTCCGGACAGGGAAATATCATGTGCTCCCATACTTTGCATATGACACTAGTCTATGTTACTACTCCCTCCTTTCTAGTTTATAGAGATGTTTAGAGTAACATAGTAATATGTTACAGTACAAGTTACTCCCCACTATGACCAACCTTGGCCTTTCCCAGTGCTCCACCATGTATAGCTGCTAAGCCTGCCACGTAGGCATAAAATATGATGTGGAACCAATAAACTAAGCACCTATGCATTGAAGACTTGAGTTACTAAGCCATTTAATGCACTTAGCACCTCATCTAAAGAGCATTAATAGTATAGCAAGCTGCTGGCTATAAGCCAGTGCCATGTCATCTACAGCCCATCTTATAGTCAACATGTACAATAGTAGATCAAAAGAGTGTACTACCACTTTTTTATTTTGTGGCCCACCTTTCATTCTCACAAAGTGCCTAGGAGCACGTGCTAGACCTGGCTCTTCACAAAGAGCCCGCTTACCTTCTCTCTCCTCTTCTCTTTCCTCCAACTAAGTAGAAATATAGTATAGTTTATTCCTTATAGCCCGCTGACTCAGCTCTATTGTACTTGCTCCAAGCACATTTAAGCACTTACTAGCACCCCCTTGACCGTGGACCTTGACGGTGTACGTCACCTTGTATCTTGTAATTTTTCTCATCATCATCTGAGTCCTAGAAGATCTCGCCCACATCATCATTAGCATGCAGCCGCCTTGATAGACAACGTGCACAGAAGGAGTAGAGGCAACTGGGGACACACCACCACCACGTCATGGGCACTCCTATGTGCTCGTGTGTGTGCAGCGTGCGTGTTTTTCCATCGGTGCTAGCTCTAAGGCCGAGGCTGCGATCATCTTCATCTCCGACTAGTAGTTGAGCAACGACGGCAAAGAGGTGCTGCAAGAGATGCGTATGCGCTGTTGCGTGCGAGCTTTGCCGTAGCACGACAAACCGGACGTCGCCGCGGATGGCGCACGCCTCCATGCAGCCGAGTGTGTGCACATGCATGTGTTATTCATGTGCATTCTGCAGCCGAGCGTGTGTGCTTGCACGTCTTGTGTACGTGCGTTGTGTGCTCCATGTTGTGCGCGTATGTGCATGAGTTGGATCGGATGGAGTTAGTGCGTTGGCTTGTGTACATGCGTGGCTGCATGCGTCCTGTACATGCGTGGCTTGTTGCGTGGTTATCAATAATTCAATATAAACTACTCCCTCCGTTCCTAAATATAAGTCTTTCTAGCCATTTCAAATAGACTACAACATACGGATATATGTAGACATATTTTAGAGTGTAGATTCACTCATTTTGTTTCGTATGTAGTCCCTTGTTGAAATATCTAAAAAGACTTATATTTGGGAAGGAGGGAGTATAAAACATCTTCAACTTAGCCTCCTGATGTACCGTTTCTAGTGGTTAGCGAAAAGTTCATGGTCTTTTATTTGTTTATAGGTGGGCAAGCGGCAAAAAATAGGGGAAAACGTGCAAGGTTCCTTGCAGACGCTCCACCGCGAGGTTCCTTGCTCCTCCTCGGTCGTCGGGAATCTATGCTCTTCAACACTTTTCTTTTACGTGAGCTTTGTTCATCCTTTTCCCAACACGTGAGACATCTAACATCAAGGTGCACGTGTCATGCAAGAAAATGGAGATAATCAGATAAGCAGTGCGTAAGTGAGTCGTGCGGGGGGGGGGGGGGGGGAGCGGGGGGAAACCCTTTTTTGTAAGTGAGTCGTGCACTTCGATGGCACCTACGCAATATTTTTCTCCTCAATGGCACGTGAATAGTGCATGTACTCAACGATGGAGCACGGGATGGTAGCAATGACATAGTCAGCCCTTTTTTGGAGAGAGTACGTACTACTAGTAAATAACTTTGATGTGTCCTGTCAACTCGCAGAACGACGAGAAGCTTGATTACGCCTTCTCCCTCGCCAACGCATGCACGGTGGCTTGTAGCACGAGGAGAAACTTTTGCTTACAAGCGGTGGACGTGCAACAGTTCATTTGGTGTTAGATTGCCAGAAGCACTACTGTAGAACCATCGACTTCTGGAAGAGGCCAAGAGCCAAGTGCAAGGTCACCTACTAACCTTAGGCTAGGCGTAGTGGGAGTAACATAAGTAGGAGTACCTCCTTTTTTTTATTCTAGAACGCGAATATCATGGTGCTGGTTACGTAGAACAAATTTCCTGCAGTCCGTGCTCAGCCCTCCTCTATCTCTCTTCTCAGCCAGCCAGCGGGCGCACGGAGCCCATCGTCTGTTTGCTCACATGCGGCCCCACATGTCAGTGAAAGGGCAAGAGGACCCACTGAACCTGCACATCTGTCACCTCGACATGCTGGTGATGAAAAACAAATCCAATAAAGATCTTCGGTGGCAGCTTTTGGAGTTACTCAAGAGTAGTAAGATTCTATTTACAGTTTAACCCAAGATGCACATCTCGTGGCTTCAACTACCACTCTATTTTCTTTCATGACATGACCTGGATGCTGGATGTCCCACGTGTCGGCAAAAGGAGGAAGAACCCGAACAAATCTTTGGTTGTGCTCTTGGATTAGACTAGTTGTGCTAACTTAAAAATTTTATTGTGTACTCCCTCCATTCCAAAATACTTGACTTCCATTTGTCCAAAAATGGATGTACCTATATACTAAAACATGTCTAGATACATATATATTTTGACAAATAGAAGGCATGTATTGTGCAACGGAGGAAGTAGAATGGATGCAAGTTTTTCTATTGGGAAGAAGAGTACATCCATATATTGATAGAGCGTTGGAGTTGGCCTTACAAGTGGGACCGCAGTTGAGGAAACCGACTATCGGCAAACCCCCACCTCGCCCGCCGTGCGATGGCTGAGTTAGAGAAACGATCAAGTTGAAGAGATTGCTCTAGCACGGACTCCAAGAAATATGGTGTTAGATGGAAGTCGTGCTGGTGGCGTGTGCCGTACTCCTGGACGTGAATACTTGTTCTGGCCCATGCCACCCTACTACTCCTACTACTTACTATATAGTACTAGTATTGAGGATTCGAGGTGCTGGTTACGTACAATACGGCTACAGTAAAAACACCTGCACGACGCGCGAAGCATGTGAAGCTAGTACAAATAGTGTACCAGTTGATTGGCCTCATTCGATAACCTGTTGCAATGCACGTACAATTATGTATTCGGAAAATAATTTTTTGCCTCGTCGCACCACTCACTCACAGAAGCAACTCGAAAGCCATTCATAAATTTAGTAAGTTTATCACAGGCATATCATTTTATTACATACAACAGGTCATCAACCCACATCGACAATGAGGATACATTATAAATACTAAAGTTTTCACCACACAACAAATAACAAGCAATGAAATGAACTTCAACTCAACCATTCCTCGGCGTTGGAAACACTTGCTTTGAACCACAAGTGATTCTCTGGGACGGGTCATCTATTGTCGATCTCGAGACCAACGCAGGACTGATCATCCAGGCTGAAGCGACCTACTATATCAGTACCAGGGTAGGGAACCACCCTAATGTCTGAGGTATAGACACAGTTGCTTCTCATAAATGGTACTAGTAACGTTGTGTCAACAGCAGTTGGATCGCCTTTCACCATCATCGGATAGTTTTGTCCAAGGAAGAGCGAGTTTTCTCCAAGACTATCAGTTCTGTACCAGGGAGAAGGTGTTGGCGCTAGCACACTAGTATCCATCCCAAATACCATGCAATGGGTGTTGGAATAGGTCCGAAGAGTGCGACCATGGGAGACAACACGTGCTCCCTCAGTAGTAACATCATCAGTGGGCTATATACACACGAGAAGAGGTGATCCATCGGAATTAGTTGCCAGGCGCCACTGAGTATATACGTTCTGCTCGTGATCATCACCATCGTCATCTCCCCCTTGGTTATAAAATTTTTCAAGTATAGGTGGTGGAATGTTCACAGGACCTTGGAAAAACAAGAAGAAGGTTAATTAGTAAAGGGAAAATTGCTAACCTGCATGCATGTGGATGAAACAATTATAATTAAGGTGGAAGACAAACGTACCGAAACTACGAGGATCCCATGCAAAAACAGTGCCATGAGCGGTGGAAGCAAACACAAGACCCTCGTATTGAATTGCATCACAGTACACATCCGTGTACAGAAACTGATTTTTGAGCAATATCCATCGAGTCAAACCACCAAGGACGGCAACAAGCTTGTCGAAGATAGCAACAACTTCATAGTTGTTGTAATTCCAAGAGCGGTTGGGAACTCGACAAATTGCTATCTTCCGTAGAAGACAGTCACCATGTTCGTATTTGAACGTGCGTACAATACCGGTGTGCTCAACCTCTGGGCAGTCTGCTGAAATTTTTGGAAGTGGAACCCGGTCACAAGTGTACACATTCACAAGTTCCCACTCATAGTTGGACCCAATGTAAACAACCCAATCTCCATTTGCGCCTGCCCAAGCCTTGCCCTCAAGCGATGGCATCTTAACATCATACGTATCATTATCAAGCGGCATCAACTTGCACAGGGCGAGGCCTTTATCGTGCCGGCGCCAGTCATCAGGGTCACAGCGAAGAAGATAGGGGAGATCAAACTGCTCCTTGACTCTTGGGTTCCTTGTAATGATGTTATTAGTTGATTTGAGAATGGGCTTGAACGAACCTGCCATGCTAGCCGAGGTGATGATGTTGCACCGATCAATGAGTTCCTCCACCACATCATCTTTCAGATCGGGGAAAGAATAACGGGGTCGTTTCCGGCCTGTTCCCTCCATGGAGAAGATGATCGAACAATGGCAGAAGAAAGGGTGAAGGGCTGAAGGAAAATGGAGGAGGGAGAGGAAGAGCGTGCAACAGCAGTTCCAAATCGAGAGGGAAAGGCGAAGAGTATGTGGATGGTTGCCAGTTTGCCACGGTTCACGAAGAGGCGCCCCGGCCTACACGTCCATTCGGAAATACTCCTACTACTCGCCGTCGTCTCACTGATATGTTGGAACGGGACCACATGTCAACGAAACGTGGTGTGTAATTTCTCGTGCAAAATGCAATCTGGCCGCGTTGGCCCGAGGTGCCGCATTAGTTTTTTTTGGAAGTTTGCCGCATTAGTTATCGACCTTTATTTTTTTAACATGCAATCTGAATGGATAGCTCCTGTGGTCATCACACGTGAGCGGATATAGTGATCGTTGATTCTCCCAAGCAACTTATTACTGTGGGAATATGGGAGTACCAGCGGATTCAAGGAACAGAGAAATGATGGTTGCTTCGTCCGAGGAACTTACCGTGGCGAAGGTGGGGCTCTGTGATTTGACTGCTCACTAGTCATTACTACTGCGGTGCAATGATCGGGATGAATCTTTCCCTGAAGTTGTGTTGTGCACTCAATATTGCTGCACGGCAGGTGGAGCCGGATGAAGGATGTCCAACATGTCGGCGAAACGAAGTTGAATTGTTTCTGGCATTGCTATAAATCCTTCAGGATTTGTTTATATGTACGCATAATTTTGATGAAATTGTACTGTGATGCTATGAAGGTTTCAACTTTGGTTTCCACAGGAAAAAAAGGTTTCAACTTAGGATTCATGTGTCTTGCCTCGAGATTATCTCGTTACAACATTCCATCAAATACAAATGAAACTACCATGGCTAATGCATCTCAATGGTTCATAGATCAGCGCCAATATTCACATCACAACTGAAGACAAAGTTGTGAGAAGGTGTACAAATAAAGAAAAAAAATATAATTGATCGATGTTGTTCGTAGGCATGGCTCCATTTCCTTGGCACAGTGTTCATTGCTTGGCAACTAGTTTCACCCAGCTCTGTAGCCAAAAAAGAGGTGTATGAAGGAAACCACAATCCGATCATTTTGTGCATGTCGTGGAATTGTCACGTCAGATGTCCTCGTGAAAGGACTTAGTTGTGGAGCCATTGCAACTAGGAAGCTTGAAGGGGTTAAATCGGGACAAAGGACACGAGAAGGTTTATACTAGTTCGGCCCCTTACGGTGAAGGTAAGGCCTACGTCTAGTTGGGTTGGTATTGATGTTTAGATGACCAGGGAGCGAGATACGCTATGCCCGGCTCTCGATGAGTTGTTTCTTGCCCAAAGCCACCAGCAGGTCGTCCCCTTATATACACGGGTTGGCGCCCTGTGGCCTACAGAGTCCCGGCTGGCTCATAAACAGTGTCCGGCTCGGTGACTAGTTAAATATACCTTATGATACAAGTCATGTCATTATGGCGGTTTACTACAACGGGCCTAAAGTCGCCTGCGGGCCTTAAGCCCTTTATTGAACCGCCATCTTCATGCTTGGTCTTGGGCTTCTCTCGGGTGAATCCTCTTTGTGTAACCCGGCCCCTCCTGGGCGGCTTACACAAATAGTTATATCCCCAACATTAGGCCCCAGATTGATTTGAACCTGTTCATGTCAATCTTAAAATACCTTAATATATACTCAGTCTTCTGACTGTGCAGAAGGTTTCCTTTAACCTGCCATGACGTCATCTCTTGGATCCGGGTTAAGCCGATGTGATGTCATCCTTTTGTTAAATTCTATTTCTATTCCATCGTATCTTTCAACGGATCTCTGTTTTTATTGACTGTTCCGAAAATCGAGGCGTCGGGGCCGCTGGATAATAATTCTTATATCCTCGTTTCTCGCGCCAACTCAGTTATCCTCTCCTTATAAATAGGTGCGACCTAGGTCTCCCATTCTTCTCCTTCCAGTCGTCTTCTTCCTCTCGCTGCTTCTCTGCTACTCGAGCTCCGCCGCCGCCGCCGCAGATCTCCTTGTCTTCTCCAACTCAGGCCACTGCATCAACCTGGTTGGACCAGAAAAAAGCGACACCCTTCCGCGGCAACCTTGCATCCGTAAGTCTCCCTTTTCCTGTTCCTTAGATCTACATTAAAGCCTTCGAGTTCTTCGAGTTCTTCGCTGTCCAGTAGCTTTCTTTCATAGATTTCATTATCCTCACTCTTCTTGATCTTGAAGATGATAAAAACTGATGCGGTAGATGTTTTGCACCTACTTTTGAAATGCAAATGAACCCCTTTCTGTCGCATAGAGGCCCCATTCGAGCCCTTGAGCTTTATCCGCTCCAGTCTTAGGTCTAGAAAATTTCCTTTTCAGAACAGTTGTTTGATCCAAAATAACAGTGGTAGATTATGAAACTTGTTTGTATCACCCGGAAAATTACTTCTGTCGAATACCCATAAACACAACTGTCCATGTAGCCGGTTTAAATAAGTGATACTGAGCTGTAAACCTTGCTTTCTTCTCATGACCTTAAGAATTTTGAACTGCTCTTGATACTTGCAGCGGCTTAAATATTGTTGCACAGTCACCCTTATATCATTAGGCCCCTTCTTAAGCCGCCACTTTAAATAACTTAGATATTTCTCTCGGGTTAAAATTGAACCGGAACTTCTTATTTTGTCGTAGGCCAACTGTTGTCATGGCACCTAAGGCGGCCAAAGCACCTGTGACTTGCAATTGGGTCCCATCCACTGTTACTAAGAGTAAACTTGCTGAGTTCGTGAAGTCTGGCCACCTGCCAAAAAAGGAGGTCATGTCTTATCGTGCCCCTGACCCGTCTGAAGAAAGGCCTCAACCCAAAGAAGGGGAAGTGATAGTGTTCACGGATCACATGAACCGGGGATTTGCCCCTCCCGGCTCAAAATTCTTCAGGGAAGTTTTGAATTTCTTTAATCTTAGACCTCAAGACATTGGACCCAATTCCGTATCAAATCTTTGCAATTTCCAAGTCTTTTGCGAGGTGTAACTGGAAGAGGAGCCAAGTCTGCTTTTGTTCAGAGAACTTTTTTACTTGAACCGGCAGAATGAACATGCCACCGGGCCTAGTCTTGAACTTGGCGGCATCTCAATCCAGCAGCAAAGAGATTGTCTTTTTTCCTTATGCTGAGCTGCTGAGTCACCCCAAAGATTGGAACCAGACATGGTTCTACTGTCAAGACACTTCACCGGCTGATGAGAGGCCTCTGCCCGGCTTCCGCACCCTGCGCCTTGAATCCAACCATCAGCTGGCGGATAAGTTGACCGCTGTTGAGCACCTGCCTCTCAATCCCACCATCAAGAAGATCAAAACTCTTTTAGGAAACGGGTTAAACGACATCGATCTGGTTCAAGTCTGGGTCACCTAGCGGAAACTACCATTAAGCCGCCGCTCTGGCTTAATGTGTACTTACACAGGCGAGAAGGATGATCCAATGCGTCATAGTCCTGACGACTTAACAGATGATGTGGTAGATGCTACAACCCAGTCACTGCTGAAGGAGGGCACTGTAACTAGCAATGCCTTCGGCTTACTTCCCTTCTGCAAGAAGAACCCGGCCCCTGCAGTGAGTTACCAATCTTAATAAATACTTTCTAACATGTTATACCTTATTTGTACTTATAATTCCTCATCTTTTTCCATAGGCCAGTGATAATTTCTGGAAGGTCAAGTATGACCACGAGGCTGCCAAACAAGCCAAGGCAGCCAAGAAAAACGAAAGGAAAGCCGCCAAGACGGGAACCTCAAAGAAGAAGAAACCCAACGCCTCTGATATGTTTAAATTGGATGACTCTTCTTCGGATGATTAAGAGGTAATCCATTGACTTTCTTAACTCCTTTGTCATTATTTTACTGACATTCTATCCTTTCAGGAGGATACAAGGAACAGTCAAGCAATTGACGAAGAGGTAACTATAATCTCCTCCGATTCAGAGCCTTTGCCAAAGCAAAAAAATCCGAAGGGTCACCCGGAAAGTAAGATTTTTCACATCCTCTAGCTTACCAAGATCCTCAATTTCTTTTGAAGCAACAACAGCTTGAAAATCGGAGGCAGACTCGGGCCAATCAAGATGCAGAACTCTCCTCCGGCTTACCCGATGTAACTAGGAAGCGTCGGACCGAGGTTATCTCCGACTTACGTTCTGTTTTACCTTTGGCGGGTTTGATTCGCCAACCTCTCAATTCATCTGACTCCAATTATCAGGATACCTCTCCTTCCTCTGACGAGTCTATGCAATCAAACATGCCGGCTTTCAAAACGGCTCCCGGGTAATGCAACCTTTCTTACTTTAAGTTTTTCCATACTTATACTTTAATACTCATCCTTCTACCTTTATTGTCAGCCTGCAAGTGAAGCCCAGTAAGAGGGCACGGAAAAATAAGTCGTCCCAAGACCCGGTTATCACTGAGCCGGCGCTTGACTTGTCCGCTCCTGACAGCTCCACCCATCAACCGCCGCCTGAACCAGCTTCTGATATTCCGGTGCCAACTTCTGACCCGCCTACTGAAGATGTTATCCACAACTCTGATAACCCGGAAGCTCCTAGCCCGGCCAAGATGACTGACCCGGAAGTTGAATATCTGAAGAGTCAATTTGTTGAACCGGGCCGGCCTACTGTTCTTGCCCAATGCACTGCCAAGGAAGAATTTGCCCAGCGTCGAAAAGCCAAACAGGACATCACTGACTATACTCATTTAAGCATTGGTGATATAGTCTCGGGCTATTTGAACCAAGTGCATAGTAGTCGTGACCTGGAAATTGACATGGTGAAACAAAGACAGCACAAATCTGAGGTATAACTTATGTTATTTTCCTGAATCTTACTTACTGTACCAGCCCCCAAGTCTATTGCTTATGAATGAATATGCTGTAGACTTAGAAATCTACTTACTGTTGGTTTGTCCAGTTTAAAGAGAATATACTTAACCCGGTTATAGCATGATAATTTCAATTTGCAATACACATTAGCCCCCAAGTGTCAAGTATCTTTACTTGTAATGTGCTTGAGACTTAATATGTATGACTCGGTAGGGTAGGTTAAAAAATTCTTTAAGCATACATTAGCCCCCAAGTGCCAAGTATATTTACTTGTAAAATGTTTGGGACTTGAATGTTACCTTACCATGATTCTTACCATCACCTGATACCAATGCAGGCCTCCATAAGTCAATTTGAATCGGAGCTTGATGACGTGAAGAGCCGGCTGAAAGCTCAAGAGCTTGAAACTCAGAAAGCCAACTCCAAGTTTGAATTCAGCATCTCTGAACAAGAGAAGTTGAGGCAAAATTTTGAGTCGGAGAAGAAAAACTGGGCTGATGAGAAGACTTCACTGGTGACTCATGCCGAGACGGCAGAAACAGCTCTTGCAGAGGCAACAACTGAGTTATCTGACTTGAAACGGCAGATATCCCAAATGGTCTCAGCCATCTTCGGTAAGTTACTGTGCAAAACCTCAAGCATTATAATCTTCCAATGACTATTGTAATAGTTACCTCCAGCTCATTGTTATGCTTGTGAACATACAGGCCCCAGGAGTACCAACCTGAAGCAAAACATGCTGATCAAGTTTAAGGTGGTTTACACCTTAGTGGAACAGCTGTACTCTGGGTCACAACGTGCCTTGGCCGTTGTGGCCTTATTAACTACCACTCCCCACCTCCTACAAGATGTGCTCAAGCATCTCGCAGTGCTGCCTCAATGAATTCAAGATTTAAGGCGGGCATCTTCAAGAGCCGGAGCCGTGGCCGCATTAAGCCGGGAAAAGGCATGGGTGCCAGAACTTGACTTGGCTGACCTCTCTCTTGGATATCCAAGCCTGAAGGAGGACGGTACTGCATTTGATGATCAAGATTTCACCGCCTGTGTCAAAGTCGTACGTCCCTTGGCGACCCTTATTGGGAATGATACTGATCTTACTAAGTATTCGCCGGGCTACGATAGCGAGAACCAGCGAATTCCAAACATTCCATATGACCAAGTCAGCCTGATCCCTCCAACGCGTAAGCATACCTTTGCCCCTGAAGTGGACCTGGCCGGTTTAATAGATGATGAAGCTGAGTTTGAAGCCTTGAGTGGTATTGACTGGGCCTCGTCCACCTTCCAGGACAAAGCAACCGACCGAGAAGAAGGATAACCCGGAGTCTTCAAGCCCGCCGAAGGAATGAACCGCCAGGCGTTTTATAACTTTGCAAAAACAATGCTTCACTTATTCAGACTCGGGGAGTCTTGTAATAGGATAGAAAAAACCTCTCAATGTTTGCCATGCCTTCGCGCATGTTTTATGGCGCTTAATACTTTCGTAAGCCGCCATTGTTATATACTTTTGGCTTACGTTGACCGTTTATTCCCTTAATGTTTAACTTGTTTTGCCTTATCCTGCACATAAAACAAGCAAAACTTTCTTGGCGGTCTATCGTGCCAGGGGTTTATATAGAGTATTGATAATCTGGAACATGACCCAAAGACATCATATATAGGCCGGTTTATGATTATTTATTAAATATAATCACAATAGCATACCTGCGACCCCTTTGATAGTCTTCCCGGCTCATTTGATGCTTTACCTGGCACTTACGAACCTGGGGTGATCAATATTAAACCGGAAGAATCAAGAACCATCTCCTCCAGAAGGTTTCAAGATAGTTAAAGTAATTATATTTATAAGCAATGTTCACAGGCTCCTGATTCGAATACGATCAGAGAACCGTCCCAAAGGGGTTAAGCTAAGATTCGGATACGATCATATAGCCCCCAGTGGCTTTGGCGATGCCGATCAAGTGGGTATCGACAGCTATGTTCTTTTTGGTTCGAATACGACCTATGTTTGAACAGGAAGCCCCCCAAGTGAACATAAGAATTGTTTAATGACGCTGATTCGAATACGATCTACGTCAGACCCAAAGGGGTTAAGCTGTGATTCAAATATGATCAAGAAGCCCCCAAGTGGGTTTGGCAGGACGCCGATCAAGTGGGTATCGACAGCTATGTTCTCTTTGGTTCGAATACGACCTATGTTTGAACAGGAAGCCCCCAAGTGACCATGGCTAGATTCAGATATGATCATAAGCCAGTCCAAAGGGAAAGCCGAATTCAGATGTGATCCGCTTCCTGTTGATTGTTTCCACTACCTGATAAAGAAGACACACAGATTTTTGAGGGTAAAAAGGACAGAGGTCCTGCTTTATTTCTTTATATAATATATACATCGGCAAAAAATATATACATCTTGAAAGCCGGTGGCTTAAGTATAATAAGGCCGGAGATGAGCAATATTCCACGGCCGGCGGGTCTCCTCCTCCGACTTACGTGAGTCTTTATGCTCTCGAACATTGATGAGGTAGTATGACCCGTTGTGCAGATTCTTGCTGACCACAAAGGGCCCTTCCCAAGGTGGGTATAGCTTGTGCATATCAGACTGATCCTGGATGAGCCGGAGCACCAAGTCGCCTTCCTGAAAGGTTCTGCTCCTAACCCGGCGGCTGTGATAGCGGCGCAGGTCTTGTTGATAAATCGCCGAGCGGGCTATTGCCAAGTCTCGCTCCTCATCCAGTAAGTCAAGTGCATTTTGACAAGCTTCTTCGTTCTCAGCCTCAACGTAAGCCGCCACGCGGGGTGAATCGTGCCGGATGTCACTTGGCAGGACCGCCTCTGCACCATACACCATAAAGAAAGGCGTGTAGCCTGTAGATCTGTTAGGCGTAGTGTTGATGCTCCATAACACAGAAGGTAACTCCTCCACCCAACAACCCGGAGTCCGTTGTAAGGGGACTAAGAGCCGGGGCTTGATACCTTTCAGGATCTCTTGATTAGCTCTTTCTGCTTGACCATTGGATTGAGGATGAGCAACAGCCGAAACATCAAGCCAGATATGTTCTCTTTGACAGAACTCTTCCATGGCACCCTTGGAGAGATTAGTGCCATTATCAGTTATGATGCTATGTGGGAAACCAAAACAAAAGATCACCTTTTTCATGAATTGAACCGCTGTGGCTGCATCACACTTGCTGACCGGCTCTGCCTCAACCCACTTTGTAAACTTATCCACTGCCACCAGGAGATGTGTCTTTTGATCCTTAGACCTCTTGAAAGGCCCAACCATGTCAAGCCCCCAGACTGCAAACGGCCAAGCGATTGGGATCATCCTCAATTCTTGAGCTGGCACATGAGCTCGTCATGAGAACTTTTGACAACCGTCACATTTGCTGGCCAGATCTTCCGCATCAGCATGAGCCGTCAGCCAGTAGAAACCATGACGGAAAGCTTTGGCTACCAGAGATTTGACCCGGCATGATGGCCACAATCCCCTTCATGGATCTCACGAAGTACTTCTTGGCCTTCTGCAGGGGACACACAGCGCTGAAACGCCCCAGTTACACTTAGGTGATGTAACTCGCCGTTAACAATCGTCATAGATTTGGAGCGCCTGACGATTTGTCTTGCCAAGGTCTCATCCTCAGGTAACTCACCCCGGGTCATATAAGCCAAATAGGGCACTGTCCAATCCGGGATAACGTGAAGAGCCGCCACCAGCTGTGCCTCCGGGTCTGGCACCACTAGCTCTTCCTCGGTAGGCACCTTAACTGAAGGGTTATGCAAAATATCGAGAACGGTGTTAGGCGGTACCGGCTTACGTTGGGATCCCAGCCGGCTTAAAGCATCAGCCGCCTCATTCTTCCTTCGATCAATGTGTTCCACTTGATAACCCTTGAAGTGACCAGCCACAGCATCTACTTCACGATGATAAGCCGCCATAAGGGGATCCTTGGAATCCCACTTGCCTGACACCTGTTGAGCCACGAGATTTGAGTCGCCCAAGCACCTTACCCGGCTTAAATTCATCTCCTTGGCCATCCGGAGACCATGGAGTAAGGCCTCGTATTCAGCTGCATTGTTAGTACATGGAAACATAAGCCGAAGTACATAACAAAATTTGTCACCTCAAGGGGAAGTTAAAATGACTCCAGCCCCCGAGCCTTCTAGCTGCCTGGACCCGTCAAAATGAATAGTCCAATATGTGTTATCTGGCTTCTCCTCAGGGGACTGTAACTCTGTCCAATCATTGATAAAGTCCACCAAGGCCTGAGACTTAATAGCAGTACGTGGCATATACTTCAAATCATGAGGCCCGAGCTCGATGGCCCACTTGGCGACTCGTCCTGTGGCCTCCTTGTTCTGAATGATGTCTCCCAAAGGGGCAGAACTTACCACAGTTATAGGGTGACTTTGAAAGTACTGCTTCAACTTCCGGTTGGCCATAAACACTCCGTAAACAAGTTTATGCCAATGTGGATACCTTTGTTTAGATTCAATGAGCACCTCACTGATGTAGTAAACCAGTCGTTGAACCGGATGCTGCTTGCCAGCCTCCTTTCGCTCAACCACGATGGCAACACTGACGGCTCGCGAATTGGCAGCCATGTATAACAACAACGACTCTTTATCAATTGGAGCCGCAAGAACCGGTGGTTTAGACAACTGTCTCTTCAAGTCTTCAAAGGCAGCATCAGCAGCATCACTCCAGACAAAAGTGTCTGTTTTCTTCATCATCTGATATAGCGGTAGGGCCTTCCCACCTAACCGGCTTATGAACCGGCTTAAAGTGACAACATGACCCGCCAATCGCTTAACATCATTGATGCACGCTCGTTTAGCTAGAGAGGTAATTGTCTTAATCTTCTCCGGATTAGGTTCAATGCCTCTGTTTGATACCAGAAAACCCAAAAGCTTGCCTGCAGGTACACCAAATACACACTTGGCCGGGTTAAGCATCATTTTATAAACCCGGAGATTATCAGAGGTCTCTTTTAAATCGGATATTAAGGTTTCCTTTTCTTTGGACTTCACCACAATGTCATCTACATAAGCATGAACATTACGCCCAATTTGATCGTGTAGACAGTTCTGCACACATCTCTGATAAGTCGCCTGAGCACTCTTGAGTCCAAACGGCATAGATACATAACAGAAGGCCCCAAACGGAGTGATGAAGGCCGTCTTCTCCTGGTCCTTAACTGCCATTTTGATCTGATGATAACCAGAGTAAGCATCCAAAAAGCTCAAACGTTCACAACCCACTGTAGCATCAATGATTTGATCAATACGAGGGAGAGCAAAGGGATCATCCGGACAAGCCTTGTTTAAGTCCGTGTAGTCCACACACATCCACCAGGTGCCGTTCTTCTTGAGGACAAGCACCGGGTTAGCCAACCACTCCGGGTGAAAAACTTCAATGATAAACCCGACCGCTAAGAGCCGGGCGACTTCCTCTCCAATAGCTTTCCGTCTCTCTTCGTTAAAACACCGAAGAAATTGCCTGACTGGCTTATACTTCGGATCAATATTGAGAGTGTGCTCAGCGAGTTCCTTCGGTACACCTGGCATGTCAGAAGGTTTCCATGCAAAGATGTCCTGGTTCTCACGGATGAACTCGATGAGCGCGCTTTCCTATTTCGGATCCAAATTGCTGCTGATGCTGAACTGCTTAGAAGGGTCACCCGGGGTAAAGTCAACAAGCTTTGTCTCGGCAGCCGATTTAAACTTCAACGCCGGGTCGTGCTCTGTAGTTGGTTTCTTCAAGGAGGTCATATCCGCTGGGTCAACATTATCTTGATAAAATTTGAGCTCTTCCGCCGCACAGGCTGACTCAGCATAAGCCGCGTCGCCTTCTTCACACTCCAATGCCACCTTCCGACTTCCATGTATAGTGATGGTGCCCTTGTGACCCGGCATCTTGAGCTGTAAATAAACATAACATGGCCAGGCCATGAACTTAGCATAAGCCGGCCGCCCGAACAGAGCATGATATGGGCTCCTGATTTTGACCACCTCAAACGTCAACTTCTCAGCTCTGGAGTCATATTCGTCTCCGAAGGCCACCTCCAGCTCAATCTTGCCAACTGGGTAAGCCGACTTACCAGGGACCACTTCATGGAAAACAGTGTTGGACGTCCTTAGATTTTTATCAGTTAATCCCATGTGTCGAAAGGTCTCATAATAGAGGATATTGATGCTACTACCCCCGCCATGAGTACCTTAGTGAATTTATATCCACCAACCTGAGGTGCTACCACCAAGGCCAACTGACCCGGATTATCGACCCGTGGAGGGTGATCTTCTCTGCTTCACACAACGGGCTGTTCTGACCACCTCAAGTAACGGGACACTGCCGGCTCGACAGAATTCACGGCCCTCTTATGAACCTTCTGGTCATGTTTGCATAAGCTAGTGGTAAACACGTGGTACTGCCCACCATTCAACTACTTCGGGTTGCTTTGATAACCCGACTGCTGCTGCTACTGCTCTCCTTGACCAAACTGTTGTTGACTATAGCCTCCTTGACGTCCCTAAAAGCCGGAACCTGAGCAACCACCCGGGCCATGAAAACCGCCAGCCCCTGAACCGCCACGAGACCCATTATGACCATCATAGGTGTTGGAATTCTTAAACTCCTTCATGATCGCGCAATCTTTCCACAGGTGGGTGGCGGGCCGCTCCCTGGTGCCGTGTCTCGGGTAGGGCTCATTGAGTAGCTGTTCAAGAGATGGGCTTGACCCGCCGGATCGAGGCGGTTTACCCTTACGTCTCTGATTGTCACCTTGCGCATTAGCGTTGGCCAGAAACTCCGGGTTACCGTCCGCCTTACGCTTATTGCCTCCTTGATTCATCGGGTTATGCTGCTGACCCTTTCCATTGCCGTTCTTCTTTCCCTTCCCGGTCTTTTCCTCATGAGACGCAGGATCCTTGGTACTATCAGAATCGGCATCTTTGACTAAAGCCGCCATCAGCGTACCCATATCATTGCAATCACGCTTAAGGCGCCCTAGTTTCTGCCTTAGTGGCTCAAAACGGCAATTCTTCTCCAACATGAGGACTGCAGAGCAGGCATCCATCTTGTCAGATGAATGTATTATCTCCTTGACCCGGCGTACCCAATGAGTCGTAGATTCACCTTCCTCATGTTTACAATTTGTCAAGTGTACAATTGACATAGACTGCTTACAGGTGTCTTTGAAATTCTAGATGAAACGGGCTTTCAGTTCTGCCCATGAACCAATGGAATTGGGCGGCAAACCCTTCAACCAAGACCGGGCTGTTCCATCTAACATCATGGTGAAGTACTTAGCCATCACCGCATCGCTGACTTCTAATACCTCCATGGCCATCTCGTAACTTTTGATCCAAGCTCCGGGCTGTAAGTCGGCCGTGTAATTCAGCACCTTTCAAGGTCCCTTGAAGTCCTTGGGCTACCGCACATTATGCAAAGCCGGTACCAGGCAAGGAACACCACCAGTTCTAGTGGCTACTCCCGCCTCAACAGAAGTTGTTGGATACTCTGGAAAATCTTGATGTGCCATCTGCTAAGCCGCTAGCTGAGCCACCCGCTCGTTCTCCTGACGTATTCGATCTTGCACCGGATTATAGCCACCGGGCTGGTTATGGCGTTGGGCGTTGCTTGACAAAGCTTCCGACTCCATGTGCCTGTTGTAACTCGGCCTCCGGTTCTGGAGAGGCGGCGCTAACCAAGGCGGGGGAGTTGAATGAATTCTGTCCCGGCTGTAAGAATAGGTCTCTTGCTGAGCTAAGGCCGTCTGGAGAAGTTCTCTGACCCTCCGGGTCTCCACTGCCACCGGGTCATCACCGTCCATAGGAAGAGCCACCAAACGTGTTGAGGCTGCGATTAAGTTCTCCATGGGTTTGGAAAAGTGACCCGATGGAATCGGCACATAATGCGGTGGTGGCATGCTCACGTGAGGTGGTGCCATCTCCCGAGGCTGAGCCAGCCCTCCTGTTCCGGCTGTCATAAGCTGATTGGCCTCTGGCGGGTTACTTGGACTGGCTCCGGGTGTAGCAAAAAGAACCCGAGGGTCGTAATTCGGAGGTAAACGGGACTGGGTTTTCTGATGTCTCCTCCTCATCACCTCATTGGACGCGTTTAAGCTAATTGTGAGCTGGTAAGCTTCCGACTGCAGTCGTTGTGCCCGAGCATCTAGAGCCGCCCGCTCTGTGGCTAATCTAGTGTCCTCAGCTACCAAGGCCTCCTTGGCCTGAGCTATTTCCTCACGCACCCGTGCCACCTCTGCATCATGCTCATCTTTATCTGCGGGAATAACCGTTGCGGTTAATAGGGTCGTAAGCTTGTCCATGAGGTCTATCAGCACCTCAGCCGGTGGGCGCACGGGGCCGCCTACCCCGGCTGCTCCTAACTCGGACGTTACTGCTGCAGCAGCTGTAGAGTTTGAGCCGGGCTGAGTCCCAGCCATAAAGACTCCTGGCCATCTTGGCGGCTCACAGGGGTCTGGAATACTGATGCCATCGAAACAGCCCCCGAGCACGCCGTCTTGCACTTGGTACAACGAATCTGTTGAACCGGCGGACGAATCACCATCTGAGAGGACGGCCATCTCACCCCTATCTTCAAATCCTTCAGAAAGTTCCTATCCGTGGATGCAGCCCATGAAAGCACGCTTCATAACAGGTTGAGTCCGGGTCTTTCTCGCACGCTGAGCCATCTCGACGAGGTCAATGCAGTTGTCCGGCTCAGGGCCCGGCTCACCGATCCGGCCGATGAAGACGTGGATTCCGCCGAAGGGGACCCGGTATCCGTACTCAATTGAGCCGGCGTCGGGACCCCAGCCTTCGTCATTGATGTAGATCTTGCCGCGACGACTCTTGGTCATCTAGCCCACTATATATTCCTTGAGCCCTTCGAAGTTGCCCTTCAAGAACTCAAATCTACCATGCGCTGGCCCCATGGTGGGCGCCAACTGTCATGGAATTGTCACGTCAGATGTCCTCTTGAAAGGACTTAGTTGTGGAGCCATTGCAACTAGGAAGCTTGAAGGGGTTAAATCGGGACAAAGGACACGAGAAGGTTTATACTAGTTCGGCCCCTTACGGTGAAGGTAAGGCCTACGTCTAGTTGGGTTGGTATTGATGTTTCGATGACTAGGGAGCGAGATACGCTATGCCTGGCTCTCGATGAGTTGTTTCTTGCCCTAAGCCGCCAGCAGGTCGTCCCCTTATATACACGGGTTGACGCCCTGTGGCCTACAGAGTCCCGGCCGGCTTATAAACAGTGTCCGGCTCGGTGACTAGTTAAATACCTTATGATACAAGTCATGTCATTACGGCAGTTTACTACAACGGGCCTAAAGTTGCCTGCGGGCCTTAAGCCCTTTATTGAACCGCCATCTTCATGCTTGGTCTTGGGCTTCTCTCTGGTGAATCCTCTTTGTGTAACCCGACCCCTCCTGGGCGGCTTACACAAATAGTTATATCCCCAACAGTGCAGCTCCACTAAAATCGAGCGGACCATCCCTGTTTGGAAAGATATTCAGTCAGTGTGGTCACAATAATAGTGGAACTAGATGATGAAACATAACACACATAAATAGAAGCCGATCACCTCTACGATCTCTCTTTAGGACTAACTTCTTGTTGAAGAAGATTAGGCACGGAGTTGGATGAGGAGGATAGCAAAACCAATCTCCCTTTCCGCAGTCCCACAGAAATGTAAAAACGTTGCCCGTGTGACATTTTGGCGGAACTGCACAAAACACTCTTCAGAAAAGTGATTTGTGCAGTTCACCAAAAGGTCGCAATAGCAACAAGGTGAAAATGGATAGCCCTGTTTGCAAAAGGAGGTTGAAAGGAAACAATTACTGCCCAATAACACGAGTTGAAGACACATACGCTGACAAAAAAGAAGCATGTTCCATGTAAAAAGGGAAAGATAGCACATGGTGGTTTATCAAAAATGGTTTGAGGACGAGATTGCAAGATGGAAAGTACGCCGGCCGAGATACAATTTAAGCAAACAACTAAAGAAGATCCACATGCAGCAACGTGGGAAAATGGGCAGTGGAGCAAGGCCGGAGGAAGCTGTACCTGAGGGTCGTTGGGATGTTACTAGGAGGGCGCCAGCGGCCGGGATCTGCCCATACTGTGGCAGCGAGCAAGTGGCGAAGGCCCTACCGCGCTGGAGTTTGGTCAGAGAGAACGGCGGGTACCGCAGATCGGGACGAGCTGCCTCAACACCGTCGAACGGAGAGACGATGCACATCCTCCCTTTCCGCCGGCGGACGGGATGCGGCCGGATCACTGACCAACATTGAGAGAGAGAGACCACGGCGGCCTTGTGTGAGATGGCGTGACGAGAGACAAACCCATTTTTCCATTTTCCCCACGGCAATGGTTTTATATTCTAGGTGTGGTACCCGACCCTCCTTTGAGTAAACAACCGCTACACACTTCAAATTTTCACGTGGCTGCCTTTTCGTATAGAAACGAACTCCACCGTGTACCCGCATGGGTGTGGCCGGGAACGAGACGTGAGTACGTGTTTCCTGCATGCACATCTTCTTTAGGTGCAGGTACGTACGTGGGTGGGTGTGCGAGAGATGGTTTGTGCAAAACAGAGGCAATGTGTTGATGATATCTCAATCAGAAAAACGTAACATATGCAATATGTGTGAAACGGAGTCATGGACGTGAGATATCGATAGAATTGAAAACAGGGATGAAGTGTGTGGCTGCGTGATCAATAAAGAGTGTCATCGAATTTGTGTTTTCCCATGTCAAAGATACAGGGCGACTGGCCTACTGGAATTTGAGAGGGCAGAGGTGCAGTTCTTCTCCGTGGCATGAAATTTACTGTGGAATCTGAATGCTACTGTCGAAACTGAATGCAATGGTAGCAGAGAGGCACTTGACATGTAGTTTAGGGCCTGCAGCTCATCTTCAACCTGCAACCCCCCTGAGCCGCCAGCCACCATCGGCCGTACCGCTGGCCCCAGCGCTGCCTCGCTGCCCCGAAACAACTCGCCACCGCCGCCCCGGCCAGCCCTCTAGGCCCCCCGCCCCCACCTTGAACCCTAAGATAGATAGTGGGGTACCTCTCCGGCGAGCCCCCGTCCCCGCTGTGGGTGGTTCTTCCTTAACTCCGGCGAGCCCCCCCAACCCCTGAAAATCGACTGACCCAAAAGTCGATTCAGTCGACTGAAGTGTGGCTTAATCGGAGTAGAGCAGCAGCACGAGCGAGGGGGAGAGCAGCTACAACAGCTGGGCAAGCGAGCGATCGAGCGAGAGCCAGAGCAGCAGCAGCAGCGCGAGCGAGCGAGCGAGATCTGGAGTAGCAGCAGCAGATCCGGCTGGTATGGACCCCGCCGCCAAAGGGGCCTCGCACTGGGGGAGAGCCGCTGTGGAGATGTCGCCCGCGGCGCCGGCTTCAAGGTAGCCGCTCCATGGGGGTTCGGAATGGAGCATCGTCGGCTCCGGGAGGTCGAGTTAAGGAGAAGGTGTGATGCGATGAGTGTACAACCTCTTTGGTGGCGCCGAGTAGGCCTCGGCTTCGTCCGAGGAGTCGGTGAGGATGTTGCGGTTCCGGTGGAGCAGGTTAAGGTGGCGCTGTGGGGATGGAGCAGCCGCGAGAGACGAGGTGATCGTCGGAGCAGCTCCTTGGAGGTAGAGGACGGGGCGGCTCAACCGGCGGGACGGCGAGATGGACGACGGATCCTCATCCGGGGAGGTGGACGAGGGACGTCGAGCTATTGCGGTGGACGACATCGTCGGGGAAGAGGCTCCGGCTGGGCAGCAATGACGTGGCAGACGGAGGAGGGTGGGGTATCGCGGCTGGAGTGGAGAGGTTATGGCGGCCTGGGATTTCGAATGGCGAAAAGGGGGCGATGGGAGGGGGTGAAGCATGACTTAGGGACACTCTTGTCCAAAATGTAGGGTGTGTTACAAAAGTACCCCCCACCGATTTGAATTAGCGGCCCTTTCGGCTCAGGGTTAGAAGGGGGATTTCGTGTGTCGGGATTTGGCAGTTGGAGGGAGTTTTCGCGCGCGTTGTAATTTCGGGATAGCAAGACGCGGGTTGTGAAGGCGCCAGTTTTGGGAGCACGATATCTGAATTTTCGGGATATAACAAGACGCGGGTTGAATTTTAGGGACAAGCCTAACGTGTAGTAATATTGTACTTGTACGTACCAAATCAATTCGCACTTCCCTCAACCAAAAAGAAAACAAAAAAAATAAAACTATTCACACCACACAAAGAGAGAGTCTTGCCCCGTTTTACTGTACAAATACTATTCAAAGCTACTCCCTCCTTCCATCTATATAGGGCCTAATGCGTTTTTCGATGCTAACTTTGACCAAATATTAGAGCAATGATATATGACATGCAACTTACACAAAGCACACCGTTAAATTCGTCTGTGAAAGTTTCTTTCAGTGATATAATTTTCACATTGTGCATGTCATGTACTATTAATCTTGTCAATAGTCAAAGGCGGTCTTAAAAATCTCTTTACACCCTATATAGATGGAAGGAGGGAGTATGAATCCATGTTATGTCCGATTAATTTTTTTCGCTTGTTGTATAATGCATGTAACGTACTCATACCAACATTTTAGTGCATTCCAAATGTCTATACTACCGCTGCAACTCGAACTAAATTTGAATTCGTTTCTCTATTTCAATAAGAATCTACAATCATGATTGTTGCCAACTTCAACCATCATTTGTGTATTACCTTAATAACACACCACATGATTACTATAGGGATAGATATGAACTATGTGTACTACATGAACTCGAATTCTATTTTTTGAATACACTTGAAGTTGATTCCAAATAATAGTACATTTGATGTACAAACTATATATTCATAATCTAAACCATGTTCCATACGTACACCGTGTTTATCACACAAAGTATAGTGCCCCGCCTCCTACATTATGACAAGTATTTAGACCTGAGTTGCAAAAGCCACACATTAGCCCAAAGTATAATCAATGTTCTACATTATGGTATCTTCTTCAAGTATCCGTATCCACTTTTTTATAATGAATTATGATCTTTGTTCGTCTTTTACACCTTCATGATCCTCTTCTATTTGTAGCTAGCTAGCGCTAACTTTCTATTGTGCATGCACACGCCCGCCCCCCTCACACACCCTTTGCGTCCCCTCCATCGTGCACGTTCATTATTTCTCTTTAGGTCATCCACCAGCGGTGTGCGTAGGCCCCCGGCTCCTTCTTTCTGGCACACACCGGTCGATATACCTCTCTAGCCAAGTGTGCCTACAACAAACACATATATACTTCCCCTCTTCTCTTCTCACCGTCCATGCCCCCATATGTCCAATACGATTCCACGTAGGTGCACACTCCCGCCCCTCTTTTCATTTATCACATGCTCGCACACTCCTCCCCCCTCGACATGGTAGGCCTCTCGCACCACCTCCTAGCCACACCCTCTCCCCATGTCTGCCTCTCCGGACCTTATTTGCTTCTAGCACATGCAGGCGTGTATATGAACTGATCTCCCTACATATAGCTAGGTCGACTATAATTCATTTTCACCAAGCACCGATACACTTACCTCGCTAGTTATGTCTCTCCTTTTCTCGGACACGCGACGGTTGATCTTCCTATGTAGTTATGCATGCTTACCACAACCATATCTTCTCCCCACATCATCCTTGAATACCTCCCGACCCGTCTCTCACACGCACGTGCATAGACAGACAGACATCCCCCGCCCTCTCTCATTGATATTGCACTCATACCGTCCGTTTGTCTAGCAGGCCTCTCCCACCATTTGTGAGATGCCACTCCACCACCAACCCTCCGACGCTCTACCTTTGTCTTTTTCCCAACCTTATTCCTCTGCTACACATATCCATGGATATCGATCGATCTCCCTCAATACATAGCTAGGTCTCTCTCCTTCCCCACACATATACTAGTCGACCGGTCTCTAGCCCCCCCCCCCCCACACACACACACCGATAGTACATGTAGACCCGTGGTACCCATCTGAAATCTTCTTGTGCCGTGTAGTTTCCCACGCTTTGTATTCTTTCACTGCTGCTTTGTCTTGAACTGATATGATTTGAACCGTGTGTCTATTTTGATTTGGCAAGACAATGCAGTGACCATAGGACATAGATATATGTTTGTTTGATGCTTTTATTATGTACTAGTACTTGGCAATAGAAGACTTGGTAGTTTAATCCTGTCCACCTTACTAATGAACTGGTTCACCGAAATGAGTTTCATATACTAGTACATGCTAAACTTGTTATGTGTCTGCTTGTTTCTTCTTTAGAATGCTGACAGAATATTGCGGAAGAGTGCCTTATTAAGAAATGGTAAAGGAAGTAATGCAGATAAGGTTTAGGATACTGACACATCCTTGTTGGTCTCCAACAAAGCTGATAAAATAGCTAAGGAAGACTGTCGGTGTCAAAACCGGCGGATGTCGGGTAGGGGGTCCCGAACTGTGCGTCTAGGCGAATGGTAACAGGAGACAAGGGACACGATGTTTTTTACCCAGGTTCGGGCCCTCTCGATGGAGGTAAAACCCTACTCCTGCTTGATTAATATTGATGATATGGGTAGTACAAGAGTAGATCTACCACGAGATCAAGGAGGCTAAACCCTAGAAGCTAGCCTATGGTATGATTGTATGTTGTCCTACGGACTAAAGCCCTCCGGTTTATATAGATACCGGAGAGGGCTAGGGTTACACAGAGTCGGTTACAATGGTAGGAGATCTACATATCTGTATTGCCAAGCTTGCCTTCCACGCCAAGGAAAGTCCCGTCCGGACACGGGGCAGAGTCTTCAATCTTGTATCTTCGTAGTCTTGATAGTCCGGCGGATATTGATAGTCCGGCTGTCCGGACCCCCTAGTCCAGGACTCCCTCAGTAGCCCCCGAACCAGGCTTCAATGACGATAAGTCCAGCGCGTTTATAGTCTTCGACGTTGCAAGGCGGGTTCTCCCTTCAAATTCCATGTACCTGCCGAACAGTGTCCGGCTTCATCTTGAATACTGTGTTCCTCGGCTTCTACGCCAAATAAAGGCCCTCTTCCACGCGTCGCACGAATGCGAAAAGCCAGGGTGTTTTTTTGCATTTCACCCCCCAATTGTGCGAGTCAACCGCCTATAAAAGAGGCAAGAATTCAGATCTACACCACACCATCTTCCTCCCGCGAATACTCCATCGAAGCGCCTTTGACCTAGAAATCCATTCCACCATGGATCGTCACCACAGCTCTTCTTCACGCACTCCCAGCCCACTGCCGGGGAGTTGGAGGAGGTGCTCTATTTCGCACAACGAGCTCGAGAAGCTCCAAACGAGGGGATTCCTCCCTCCGGCCATTATGATCCTAGTCCGGGCCAGACTGGTTACTTATCAAGGTGGGAGACAGGAGGAGGACACTCCAAGCCCCAATAAGGGGGAGCGAGTATGTTTTGTCCCTTATCTGACGAGGGGACTCGGATTTCCAATACATCCGTTCCTCCGAGGGCTCCTGAAGTTCTACGGACTCCAGCTTCACCACCTTACGCCCGCCTCTGTGCTGCATATCGCGGGCTACGTAGCTCTTTGCGAGCTATTCCTAGGCATTGAGCCCCATTTCGCATTGTGGAAGAGGCTGTTTTGCCTCGTACCCCGTTCTTACCAGGGGTCCATATATCAAGTGGGCGGCGCCGAAATATGGCGCATCGCCGGGACCGGATACCTATCCGGCACTCCCAAGAGGGCGTTCGAAGACTGGCCCTCGGAATGGTTTTATATAGAAGACGCTCCGCTGCCAGACCCAGTCTGGATCGGCCTCCCGGAGTTGAGTGCTGCTCCCTTGAGGAAACGCCTCAGCTGGCGCCCGCGGAGCCCCCGATTGGAGGAAGACAAGAGAGTCCATTATTTGATGGGCCGGATAAGATTAATGGCTCATTCCGGCTTGACCATGATCGGATTCATGGCGACATGCATCAAGCGAGGGGTACAACCACTGCAATACAGAGGCCACCCCATGTGGGATTTTAACGGGGAAGACGATGCTACCCGGCATGGCCGCAAAGGGCCGGATTCGACTGAGGATCTGGTGAAGATCCTGTCCAGTCTGTACAAGGGGGAGAAGGAGGATTTCCTTCGAACGAACCCTTTGAATGGGTTTTCCATGATCAACCCCAGAGGATGGGTAAGTGAACACCTTGAAGGGCCCAGCCCATGCTTTCGAAGTTTAAGCTTTTTACATTATGTCTTCGGCGCAGGGTCTACGCCGGATTGTGGAGGACATGGTAAGTCCTGCTCCGCAACCCGAGGATCCAGAAGGATCCCTGGGTCCGGCCTCCGAAGAGGACCCGGATATTGAGGTGGAGCTGATCGACGGGGTGTATCACCAGCTCAGCATAGACAATGCTTTGGTCGCCATTACGGCGGACTACCCCGGACTGAGTCCGGCTTCCCAGGTGACTGCGACCGAAGTCCGGACACCATTATCTCATCCCTGCCCATTTCTGACCTTTGCGAACGATGGTATTTTGCAGGAAGCGCCTTTACGGCAGGAAGCCGAGCCCGTGGCGGCCGACCAACAGAGGTCAGTCCGAACCAGCAGGCGAAAAAGGAGCGCAGTGCGGACGGAAACGTCACCGCAAAGGTATAGCTCGTATTTGAATTTTTAGAGCAACGTTCCGAGAAAACGTCTAAGTGCCCATGATTTCTGTAGGAGAAAAAGCGCTCGCCGGACTGCGAGCGCAGGAATTGCCAATCCGACCAACACCGGCCAGGCCCCAGCGCCCGGCCTGGAGGGGGAGGCAAGCGCAAGACGCGAGCCGGATCCTTCTCCAACGGAGGATACCGACAGACTGTCCGCCACCAAGTCTGAGGTGGAGAGCGCCATGAACCATAGGCGCCGCCGGACAGTATTTCAAGAAGCGTGCTTTTCCCCTGAGGCATTGGATGCCTTTAACACAGGGGACGCGCATCTCCGTGCTGCTCAAAATGGTTTTACCAGAGCCACGGAGCAGTATGTGAAAGACATACGGGTAAGGAAATTTTAATGGTTGTATATACCAGTAGCCCCCGAGACTTAAATTAGTTATGCTAACTGATTTAAGGATCATTGTAAATTTCAGGCACTTAACGAGAAGAACGCCCAGCTGTCTCGGGAGCTGCAAGATTGCAAGACCCAACTTGAGGCTGCACTTGCTGCCGCAGGAGGAGACGGAAAGACCCCTCCTGGTAACACATTTTTATAAATATAAGCGCTGTGCGGCGTGCGCGCGAGTCTAATAATGACATTTGCAGGTACCGCCAGACAAGATCCGGACAGGCAAGCATTGCTACGCCAGCTAAAGGCCGGCGAGAGTGTGCTGAATAGAGTTCAGTAGGAAAGGAACAAGCTCCAAGATGCCAACGCCAAGCTCGGAGAAGAGCTAAAAGGCGTACAGGCAGAGCTGTCCGGCTCCGTTAAGGAGAACCAGCGGCTTCGTCGCAGCATTTATAGTAAGTGCTTGAGCGAACTCTTTTGAAAAGAAGAGTTCGGCGAGGAAGCGTTTTGACATGATATGTCTTATAGGTATACTCACGGGTCGTCCTGCAGAGGAGATGCCCATATCAATGGGTGATCAACTTCCCGAACTGTTGCAACTACTCGAACGAGTTCGGCAGGCAATGAGCGGCGTCGTTCAGGCTTTATGGCCAGCCCTCACCCTACCCGAGAGCCTCGGGGAGCTTGCGGAGAAGCTGCAGGGAGTGCGGCAGCGCTTCCGTTTGTGGAAGATTTCGGCTTGCCGTCAAGGTGCGAGGGAGTCTTGGGCCATGGTGAAGACGCGGTACAAGAGGGCAGATCCCAACCATATGGCCGAAGTTGGACCAGTGGGGCCCGACGGGAAGGAGATCCCTGTGAGTTTAGTGTATAGCCAAGTAGAGTTGGCTGCTAAATTTTCCCAACAGGACTGTAAATTAGACAGCCTGTTAGACGGGATTGAGGAGGAATACAATCAATAAATTTGACAATGTATGTTATCCTTTAAAGTGACATGTGAAATGCCTTCTAGCCGGATTGTAGATCGTTTGTCTTTGCCGACCTTTTCGCTTCGACCTCGGGACCCTAGAGTCCGGAGTGTGTCCGAATACCTTTTTGGTTAAGAAACAACCGTGGTATGCATGGAGACTAGGCGTAGGGGTCATTAGTGCTTTATCAGACAAGTGCCCAACTAGTTATGTTATATTACATGGTTAGTAAGAAACATCTTCCAGGGAGAATAGTTCCGTTAAGGGTTCCTTTCGCTGGGAGGCATGCCCTAAAGTGCATGTCCGGACTGCAAAGAAAGCAGTAAAACATCTGGGGGCAGATAGGTAAATAGGTAAAAAGTCATCTTTTAAGTCACCGACCGAATATTCCCTTAAGAACGCTAGCTTTCGGCTTCACCCAGTCTGAGGTACACATCCGGCTGACCCGGCAGTAACAATCGCAGAGGTGCTCCCTTTACCTCCTAGCCGAACAATCGGGAACGTAGGGGTAAGCACAGGAGCCAGGCAACCCAGCTTGGCCAAAACTTAAGTCATATCGATGCATATAATGGCGAATAAAAGGTACATGTGGAAGCTTGACACATGTGATGGGTATAAAACCCGTATAATTAGGCTTCTGTAAAAGAAGCCCCCAGGAATAATGAGTGCAGATAGCACATCATGCGTATACTTGAGCTTCTGTAAAAGAAGCCCCCAGGAATAATGAGTGCGGATAGCACATCATGCGTATGCAAAGAATGCAAAAAATAGGCCCGGAAGGGTTTTTTTTAAATAAAAAAGGATAAAAAGAGAAATGAAAGACAGCCGAAGTGTAAAAGTTTGGACGGGGGAAGGGGACGTACTCTTAGTCCGGCGCTAGGCATAGAATCGTCGGAGGCGGGCTGCGTTCCATGGGTTCGGCTCGAGTCGGTTATCCGACGCATTTCATAGACGGTACGCTCCGCCGGTCAGTACTTGATCGATGATGAAGGGACCCTCCCATTTGGGCTTGAGCTTGTCCTTTTTCTTGTCCGGCAGGCGTAGAACTAGTTCACCAATGTTGTAAGTCTTGGCCCGTACTTCTCTGCTTTGATATCTTCGGGCCTGCTGCTGATAGAATGCGGAACGAGCCTTCGCGACGTCGCGTTCTTCCTCCAATGTGTCCAAGCTGTCCTGCCGATCAAGCTCGGCTTCTCTTTCCTCATACATGCGCACTCGAGGTGAGTCATGAATAATGTCACAGGGCAAGACTGCCTCTGCGCCGTATACCATAAAGAATGGTGTGAATCCGGTAGTACGGTTGGGCGTTGTCCGCAGCCCCCAGAGTACGGAGTCGAGCTCCTCGACCCATTGTGTGTCAGATTTGGTGAGTGACCTCACTAGTCTGGGTTTAATGCCGCTCATTATTAGACCATTTGCTCTTTCCACTTGACCGTTGGTTTGAGGGTGATAGACTGACGCATAGTCAAGCTTGATGCCCATATTTTTGCACCATGACTTAACCTCGTCGGCTGTGAAGTTCGTGCCGTTGTCGGTGATGATGCTGTGGGGGACTCCGTAACGGTGTACCACCCCTGATATAAAGTCTATCACTGGTCCGGACTCTGCCGTTTTGACCGGTTTGGCCTCTATCCATTTGGTGAATTTATCCACCATGACCAATAGGTACTTTTTCTTGTGGGTTCCCCCTTTAAGGGGTCCAACCATGTCAAGCCCCCAGACCGCGAACGGCCAGGTAACGGGTATGGTTTTGAGGGCGGTGGGTGGCATATGGCTCTGATTAGCAAAGAGCTGACAACCAACGCATCGCTGGACCAAGTCCTGTGTGTCTGCCCGAGCCGTCGGCCAATAAAATCCTGTACGGAATGCCTTTCCTACAAGGGCCCGGGCTGCTGCGTGGTTTCCGCCTAGTCCGGCATGAATTTCAGCCAGGAGGTTTCGCCCTTCTTCTTCGGAGATGCACCTTTGAAGGACTCCGGTGGTACTTTTCTTATAAAGTTCTCCCTCATGGACCTTGTAGGCCTTCGATCGCCGGACTATGCAGCGGGCCTCATTTTGGTCTTCGGGAAGTTCCTGCCTAAGTAAGTAGGCTAGGAAAGGTTCTGTCCACGCAGCGATTACCGCCATTATGACGTGGGCGGAGGGTGTTATGTTGTCTGCCGAATCAGCAGTTGGTGCGGTTTTCTCCGGTTTGTAGCTACCGGGCTCCTCTTCCCATAGTACGGATGGCTTGAAGAGCCGTTCCAGGAAGATATTTGGAGGGACAACATCACGTTTAGCACCGATGCGAGCCAAGACGTCGGCCGCTTGGTTATTATCTCGGGCTATGTGATGGAATTCGAGTCCTTCAAACCGGGCTGACATTTTCAGGACAGCGTTACGATATGCAGCCATTTTCGGATCCTTGGCGTCGAAGTCTCCATTTATCTAGGATATTGCAAGGTTTGAGTCCCCGCGCACCTCTAGGCGTTGAATGCCCATGGAGACCGCCATCCGGAGACCATGTAACAGGGCCTCGTATTCGGCTGCATTGTTGGAGTCTGTGTACATTATTTGAAGTACATACTGGACTGTATCTCCGGTGGGGGACGTCAGGACGACGCCAGCCCCCAGTCCGGCCAACATTTTGGAGCCGTCGAAATGCATAGTCCAATTGGAGTACGCGCCGTACTCTTTAGGGAGTTCGGCTTCAGTCCATTCGGCGATGAAGTCAGCCAAAACTTGTGACTTTATAGCTCGTCGAGGTTTATAAGTGATGTCGAATGGTAAGAGCTCAATGGCCCATTTTGCTATCCTACCCGTTGCGTCACGGTTGTTTATAATGTCATTGAGTGGTACTTCAGAGGCCACTGTTATCGAGCACTCTTGAAAGTAGTGCCGGAGCTTTCGAGACGCCATGAACACCGCATATGCTATCTTCTGATAGTGCGGGTAACGGGATTTGCAGGGGGTTAACACAGTGGATACATAATACACTGGTTTTTGAAGAGGGAATTTATGCCCTTCTGTCGCTCGTTCGACGACGAGCACTGCGCTTACAACTTGATGTGTTGCTGCGATGTATAACAACATTGGTTCGCCCAGAGTGGGCGCAGCCAGGACCGGATTTGTTGCCAGTATGGCCTTTATTTCTTCGAGTCCGGCAGTGGCAGCATCCGTCCACTCGAAGTGTTCGGTGCGCCTGAGGAGGCGATAGAGGGGCAACGCCTTTTCTCCTAAACGGGAGATAAAGCGGCTTAATGCTGCCACGCATCCTGTTAATTTTTGTATTTGTTTGAGGTCTTTTGGAATATCCAACTGTGACAGAGCTCGGATTTTGGCCGGATTTGCTTCAATTCCTCTACCGGATACAATGAAGCCCAGCAGCTTTCCGGCTGGTACGCCGAACACGCATTTTTCCGGATTCAGCTTGATGTCATATGCTCTGAGGTTGTCGAATGTGAGCCTCAAATCGTCTACTAAAGTTTCGACGTGTTTTGTATTGACGACTACGTCGTCTATGTATGCCTCGACTGTTTTGCCGATCTGGGTGGCCAGACATGTTTGAATCATGCGCTGATATGTTGCGTCGGCGTTTTTGAGTCCGAAGGGCATCGTGTTGAAGCAGAATGGTCCATATGGAGTGATAAATGCCGTTGCGGCTTGGTCTGCTTCCGCCATCTTGATTTGATGATAGCCAGAGTATGCGTCCAGGAAGCACAACGAATCATGCCCTGCTGTGGCATCGATGATTTGATCGATGCGGGGGAGAGGGAAGGGATCCTTTGGGCAAGCTTTATTTAGGTCTTTAAAATCGACACAGAGGCGCCAGGATTTGTCCTTCTTTGGTACCACCACCAAATTTGCTAGCCAGTCCGGATGTTTGATATCTCTAATGAATCGGGCTTCCAATAGTTTGGCTAGCTCTTCTCCCATTGCATGTCTTTTGGGCTCGGAAAATCGTCGAAGAGCCTGTTTGACTGGCTTGAATCCTTTTAGGATGTTGAGGCTGTGTTCAGCCAACCTGCGTGGGATTCCGGTCATGTATGAAGGACGCCAGGCGAAGATATCCCAATTTTCCCGAAGGAATTCGCGCAGTGCGGCGTCTATTTCGGGGTTCAACTGTGCCCCAATGGAGGCCGTCTTTGTTGGGTCCGTTGGATGGACCTGGAATTTTATTATCTCGTCTGCTGGTTTGACGGAGGTGGACTTGGATCTTTTATCGAGTATCACATCGTCCCTGTTCACCGTAGAGCGCAGCGCGGTGAGTTCCTCTGCCGCTAAGGCTTCGGATAGTGCCTCGAGGGCTAGTGCGGCTGTCTTGTTTTCGGCGCGGAGTGCTATGTCCGGATCACTAGCGAGAGTGATTATTCCGTTGGGCCCAGGCATTTTAAGCTTCATGTACCCGTAATGAGGTATTGCTTGAAAAATTGTGAATGCCTCTCGTCCTAATATGGCGTGGTATCCACTGCTAAACGAGGCCACCTGGAATGTGACTTCTTCGGATCTGTAATTGTCCGGAGAGCCGAACACCACATCGAGTGTGATTTTTCCTATGCAGCGCGCTTCCCGGCTAGGGATTATTCCTCTAAAGGTTGTGCTGCTTCGCTCAATACGGCTCCAATCGATTTCCATTTTTCGCAGAGTTTCCTCGTAAATGAGGTTTAGTCCGCTGCCGCCGTCCATGAGGACTTTTGTCAGTCGAAAGCCGTCCACTATGGGACTAAGTACCAGTGCGGCTGCGGCTCTGGTTGTTCGGAATATGGGCTCGTCGCTGCCATTGAAGGTAATGGCTGTGTCGCTCCATGTATTTGCTGTTGCTACTTGGTAGACTTCGGCGAGTTCGCGGATTGATTGTTTTCGCATATTATTTGATGCGAAAGTCTCGAAGACTGTTGATACCGTGTTGGTATTGTTGGAGTGGTTTCCCGGAGCTAGAAGCTCTTCGCCACTTTTGGCCACGTGCCGTAATATCCAACATGCTCGAAGGCTATGCGTTGGGACGGCTCCCTCTGTATTATGAAGCTTACAGGGTCCATTGAGCCATCCCTCCAGTACGGTTCCGTTTCCCTGACTGGGTTTTTGTTTTTTCGTTTTTGCATCTGGGGCCTGAGTGTAAGGCACCCTTTTACTGTGGACTGGGTTTGGGGCCGGATTATCCCAAAATTGATTTTCGGTTTTCCGGAAACTCTCCATTGCACAGTACTTTCGTACTATGGACGCCAGATCGGTAAAGCGCGTAATTTTGCGACGATCAATGGCGTTTAGTATTCCCTTGTCCGTGCAGTTATTGCGGAAGATTGATATTGCGTTTTCCTCTCGGCAGTCCTTTATCCTGTCCATAACCAGGAGGAATCTGGCCCAGTAGTGATGTACTGTTTCTGTAGGCTCTTGCCGTATTAGAGATAGATCGCATATGTCTGGGCGGGTGGGTGGAATAAAATCCGGATCCCTGCCCATCTTGAGGCTCAAAGGCCAAGGGGTTTCCGAATTCGGAAGTGTGTTTTGCTGGGGACAATCCAGCGAGTCCGGGGCGATGCATGATTTTAAGTTCGATGCTCAATCGAAGTCCGTCCCTCCGCGGGAATCTGGCATGGAGGGTTCGGGAATCCGGACACGAATTGTTTTCAACACCGGCGAAGAATTGCCGTATTGCTCTTCCACCACTGCGATGTGGTGGGTGGCCTGGGGAGAGTTAATCTCCCTCAGATCGGTTTTAAGCCCAATCTGGTTGTAGTCCGTGGCGACTCCCAGGGCGGCGATGCGATCCAAGAGCTCGTTGACAGACGACAGCTCCATTGGATCTAACTGTTCGGCAGCTTTAGGGCTGACGCGAAGATTGCTTTCGACGACTTGAGAAGTCATTGTCGAAGCGGCGGCCGGACAGGCGGTCATGAGAAAACCGCCAAGCCGGATAGTTTGGCCGGCAGCCAAGGCCCCTCTGGCGAAAATATCGTCTTTGAAGACGGGGGGAGGAATCCGCTCTATCGGTGATGACACAGAGGAACTCTCAATGAAAGCACCAATGTCGGTGTCAAAACCGGCGGATCTCGGGTAGGGGGTCCCGAACTGTGCGTCTAGGCGGATGGTAACAGGAGACAAGGGACACGATGTTTTTTACCCAGGTTCGGGCCCTCTCGATGGAGGTAAAACCCTACTCCTGCTTGATTAATATTGATGATATGGGTAGTACAAGAGTAGATCTACCACGAGATCAAGGAGGCTAAACCCTAGAAGCTAGCCTATGGTATGATTGTATGTTGTCCTACGGACTAAAGCCCTCCGGTTTATATAGATACCGGAGAGGGCTAGGGTTACACAGAGTCGGTTACAATGGTAGGAGATCTACATATCCGTATTGCCAAGCTTGCCTTCCACGCCAAGGAAAGTCCCGTCCGGACACGGGGCAGAGTCTTCAATCTTGTATCTTCGTAGTCTTGATAGTTCGGCGGATATTGATAGTCCGGCTGTCCAGACACCCCCTAGTCCAGGACTCCCTCAAAGACTATCTTGAAGACAGCGAGACAACCCCAAAGTTCTGTCTTGGTTTAGTGTTCGAGTTACTGGCCACTACCGCTTGCACAAGCTATTCAAACTCACTGTCTAAATCAGTTCGGTTTCTTGAGTCTCAACTACAAGCTGAAAGACATCGATCAGCTGTGCTGCGACAAGAAGCGGAAGGACTGCGGAAGTCCCTGGAGCATTCAGATGCATACTTTCTGGTGCAACAGTAAGCATTGGAGGATTTTAGCGCCTAACAGGACAAAGCTAATCAGCTTGCTAAGCTTATTGCCAGCATGGTGGATACCCAGGATAACGTTTCTTGAGCTCTTCTGAAGTTGTTTCAGTTATGCTCTTGTTTTGCTGCCGCGTTTATTTGTACCGATGGCCAATTTTGACGGCCAGTGTATGTAATATGCTGCTTTGTTCCCTATATTTGCACTGGTGGCTAACTTTGATGCCCAGTGGATGTAATATGTGTAATAGCGGTAATAGGCTAGCGTTAATTGCTTGCTTATTTATTTCCTTATTGTCTTGTTTAGTTGTTTGCTTGTAGTCACTGCAGTTCTTTTTCTGTGTTTTTCTAGTGGCCACAATAGCCTATTTTTGGTAACTAGGCCAAAACAATCATGGCAACACACGGACTGTTGTAACCATGGGCCTCCTACATGCCATATGATCCATGGGCCTTCTCCCGGCTGTAGGATCCATTGGCCTTCTATATGGGCCGTAGGATCCATTGGCCTTCTATACGGGCCTTAGGGTCCATGGGCCTTCTACGGGCTGTAGGGTCCATGGGCCTTCTACGGGCCGTACGACCCATGGGCCTTCTATGGGTCGTAGATCCATGGGCCTCATACGGGCAGTAGATCCATGGGCCTTCTATGGGGCATATCATCATTTCACCAATCATGGGCCATACTATTCGTGGACCATAATGGGTCGTTAATAGACCGTATTTGATAACTCTATGAAAACAGCCCAACAGGTTTTTTTGACATGAAAACGGCCCAATGTATTAACGGTCCGCAAACGGGCCGACTATAACGACGGGCTGAATTTGGCCCACAAGCAGAAAATGACAGTAACGGGCCGTATGTAACCGAATGCTGCAAATGAGCCCAAGAATCAATGGGCCTTGAGAAGGCGAAAGATAACTTGGGATGGAAACGGCCCAATAGAATAACAGGCCGTTAATGGGTATAAAGTGATACACTGTTCATTACAGGCCAGTTTCACCACGGGCCGTTAATGGGCCAAGAGTTACAAAGGGCCTCATATGGGCCGAAAGAAGTCATGGGCCACACATGGGCCGGAAGTTAAAATGGGCTGGAATAAATATTGGACGGCCCAGATGACGCTACTGGGCCTAATTCGGATAGGGCATAACGGGCCCTGGGTTAGCGGACTGTAAATGGGCTATATGTGTAACGCCCCGGTTTCATTGCGCCAGGTGTCCGCCAGTTATTCGCCGTCATTGCCATGTCATTTGCTTGCGTGTTGCACTTTGCCATGTCATCATCTGCATTTCATATCATGTCATCATGTGCATTTCATTTTGCATACATGTTCGTCTCATGCATCCGAGCATTTTCCCTGTTGTCCGTTTTGCAATTCGGCACTCCTATGTCCTCCGGCGTCCCCCTTTTGTCTCTCATTGTGAGCGGGTGTTAAACATTCTTGGAATGGACCGAGTCTTGTCAAGTGGCCTTGGTATAGCACCGGTAGACCGCCTGTCAAGTTTCGTGCCATTTGGAGGTCGTTTGATACTCCAACGGTTAACCGGGTAACCGTAAAGGCCTCTTTCGTGTGTAGCCCAACACCCCTTCCAAAGTGGCCCAAAACCCATCTAAGTCTCTTCCATGCTCTCGGTCGTTCGATCACGATCAGGCCGCGCCTCCTGCGGCCCGCCGGGGCCCAGGCCCGCCCAGCCCACCGGGGCCCAGGCGGGGCCCGCCCGGCCCGATCAGGCCGCGCCGCCTGCCCAACGCCGCGCTGGCCGGGGCCACCGCCGCCCGCCGCCTGCACGACCCCATCGCCGGATCACCGCCGCCGCGGCCATCGCCTCGCCGCCCGACGCCGCGCCCGTCTGCCGCCTCGCCCGCCTCCACGCCTCCTCGTCGGCGTGCGCCGCCGCCCTCCGCCCGCAGGCGCCCGCCTCCGCCGTGGAGCGCCGTCGCTGCCTCGCCTCCTCGCCGCGCCGCCGTGTCCCTCCTCCGCATCGCCGTGCCGCGCCCGGACTCCGGCCGCGCCTCCCCGTCCTCGCCCCGACTGGATCCGGCCGGATCCCGGCCTCCTCGAGCGCCTCCGGCCACCTCCTCCCCGAACTCCGGCGAAGCAACCGGCGAACCTCGTGAAACGCGCCTTGGATCCAGATCTAAAACCAGAGGTTGACCCCGAAAATCCACTAAGTCCCGAATATTTTGACATAATCATGCCATGTTCATCGCATCATAGCTCCATGCATACTGCTCCGTTTCGTGCATATAATAGTCAAATTGTTCGTCTCAACGAGTACTTCATTTCATTCCATTGCATAATTTTTATTTGAGCTCATACTGATGCCCGAAATGCTGTTGGAAGAGTGCATGTTGCTGTTAATCTGCTGAAACTGTTATAACTTGCTCATTTGTCATTTTTGCCATGATTGATGTGTACATCCTATGAGGTTGATGTCTACATGTGTTTTGATCTATGCCATGCCATCTTTCCAGAGGTGCCATCCATGTATTTTTGTGAATCTTGTACTGAGTGCATCGAGCTTGTTAAGTAGGGCACTTGCTGTTACTGTTTTGCTAGGCAGATTCTGTTATATTTTGTTGCTATGTAAACCTGCTGCTACAAGTCATTTCGTGCATTATTCTGGAGATGTTCACTAAGGATGTTTTGTTATACATGTCTTGCTCTATAAATTAATGCCCCTGGTTGCATTTATAGCCTGCTGTATCATGTTGTTATCTTGCTCCAAAGTTGCTAAATGATGTTGCTGTCAGCCTGTAAACATTAAGTTCAATGTTTCCATGATTGTTTGCTAGTGATCAATGCACCCTATGACCTTGTTCTTGCCATTGTTAGCTTCATAAACATGTCTTCTTACTATTGGTTGCCTTTCCATGCCATGTATTGCTCTGTGGTGAGTGGTTCAAGCTCACCAACATGCCTACTTATTGTTGTTCCTGCCATGTTTGAATCTGTCATATAACTTGCCATGTTTACATGGGTGCCATCATATTTTATATGCCTTTTTGGCTCTTGGTCAGTAAGGGTCTTTTGTTCTATGCATTTAGTAGATTCATGCCATGCCTTTGTTTGCCATTATAAGTTCTTGTAACATGTTGTTTAATAGCTCTAAACATTGCAACCTGATGTTATTTCTCCAAAGTCTGAAACTGTTATTATTTGCCATCTTACCATGTGTTTTGGAGCACGATCTAGTGTTTTCTGGAGATAGCTCAGTGTTCATGTTTTGTTATGCTTTACCTGTACTTCATTCCCATGCCTTTTGTTCTTACGTTGGGGTGTTGTAGCATGTCGTTTTGATGCTTGCAATATGCCTAGTTGCTGTTATGGATAGATTGTTGCTATGACTTGTATAGTGTGTGTGTGTTGCACCGTTGCTCCGTTTTGAGTGTGCTCTATACGAAACTTGCTTGATTTTGTATGTAGCTTCATATTATCATGTTGCATCCTTGTTTTGAGGTGTTTGCTTGACGTTTGGATGCATTTTGCATCAATGCCATGTTTGACTTGTTTTGGTCATATCTTCTAGGCCTTAGCTCCGAATCTAATGAACTTTATATGTAACTTGACTAGAATTTCGTGTAGATCCTCTTGGTGCTCTTTAACTTGCTGTTTAACAACTTGAACATAAGGTTTGTTTAGATCTTGACCAATTTCGAAATTTGCATATGAGGACTTGCCGGAATTGTTATATGTTGTTCCCGGCCTCATTTAAACTTGCCTTGATGTGTTACTCTTGTATGCACCATCTCTTGCCATGAGTAGCCTCATGTAGCTTTGTCATGCATCATGCTTGTTGTGCATCATCTCTTGTCTATGTGTGGTGTGTTTACCATGTTGTGTGCTTCTTCTCGATAGTTCCCGTTTCGTTGCGATCGTGAGGATTCGTTCGTCTAAGTGTGGTTCGTCTTCGTGGCTTCATCTTCTTCATGGACTCGTTCTTCTTCCTAGCGCGATTTCAGGCAAGATGACCGTCACCTTGGATCTCACTACTATCATTGCTATGCTAGTTGCTTCGTTCTATTGCTATGCGGCGTTACCTATCAATTGCTCTTCAAGCCTCCCAAATTGCCATGAACCTCTAACCTTTGACACCATTCCTAGCAACCCGTTGTTTGGCTATGTCACCGCTTTGCTCAGCCCCTCTTATAGAACTGTTAGTTGCAGGTGAAGTTGAAGATTGCTCCATGGCGGACAGGGTTATGTTGGGATATCACAATATCTCTTATATTATTAATGCATCTATATATTTGGTAAAGGGTGGAAGGCTCGGCCCTATGCCTGGTGTTTTGTTCCACTCTTGCCGCCCTAGTTTCCGTCATACCGGTGTTATGTTCCCGGATTTTGCGTTCCTTACGCGGTCGGGTGATTTATGGGACCCCCCTGACAGTTCGCTTTGAATAAAACTCCTCCAGCAAGGCCCAACCTTGGTTTTACCATTTGCCTCACCACCACCTATATTTCCCTTGGGAGTAATTAACCCAAGGGTCATCTTTATTATAGCCCCCCCCCCCCCCCGGGGCCAATGCTTGTCTAAGTGTTGGTCCGAACTAGAGTCCTTTGCAACGCCCCCTCAGGGAAACTTGAGGTCTGGTTTTAGTTGTACGGAGTGCTCATCCGGTGTTGCCCTGAGAACGAGATATGTGCAGCTCCTATCGGGATGTCGGCGCATCGGGCGGTCTTGCTGGTCTTGTTTAACCATTGTCCAAATGTCTTGTAAACCGGGATTCCGAGACTGATCGGGTCTTCCTGGGAGAAGGAATATCCTTCGTTGATCGCGAGAGATTATCATGGGCTAAGTTGGGACACCCCTGCAGGGTTTAAACTTTCGAGAGCCGTGCCCGCGGTTATGTGGCAGATGGGAATTTGTTAATGTCCGGTTGTACATAACTTGACACCAGATCTGAATTAAAACGCATCAACCGCGTGTGTAGCCGTGATGGTCTCTTCTCGGCGGAGTTCGGGAAGTGAACACGGTCTTTGGGTTATGTTTCACGTAAGCAGGAGTTTAGGATCACCTCTTGATCATTGCTAGCTTCACGACCGTTCCGCTTGCTCTCTTCTCGCTCTTATTTGCGTATGTTAGCCACCATACTTGCTTAGCCGCTGCTGCAACCTCACCACTTTACCCCTTCCTTTCCCATTAAGCTTTGCTAGTCTTGATACCCATGGTAGTGGGATTGCTGAGTCCTCGTGGCTCACAGATTACTACAACCACAGTTGCAGGTACAGGTTGCGATGATCTTGACGCGAGAGCGATGTTTACTTGTTTTGGAGTTCTTCTTCTACTTCTTCTTCGATCAGGGGATAGGTTCCAGGTCAGCATCCTGGGCTAGCAGGGTGCATGTCGTTTGAGCTTCTGTTTGTGTTTCATCCATAGTCGGATGGTGCTCTTATGTAAGATGATGTTGTATTCCTGTGGCATTGTATGCCTTTTGTATGTATCCCCATCTATTATGTAATGTTGACGTAATGATATCCACCTTGCAAAAGAGTTTCAATATGCGGGTCTATCCTTGGTGGGACCTTCAAGTTCCTTTTGGATAGGGTCGCATATTGGGCGTGAAAAGTTGGTATCAGAGCCTCGACCGACCCTAGGAGCCCCCCTTCATTGATCGTGTAGTTTGGCCGTTGTCGAGTCTAGAAGAAAACTATTTTCGGAGTCTAGTTATATCGGAGAGAAGGAATTCTTTTTACTCCTCAGTCCCTTCATCGCTCTGGTAAGGAATCTTGACGTAGGTGTTTTGAATTACTCCTTTTCCCATTATAATTTTTCTTTAGGTTCACGCAGTTGGTTTTCTGATCGTTGGTTCTCAGCTCTTTTTCATCCGGTGCATCTCTCGTCAAGTCGACTCGAGCCTCTTCTTCGTTTCCAAGTTCAATCCTCAGTTGTTGTTTTTTTCCCGCCCGCCCTCCCTTTTTCATCTCGGAACCGGAGTCCGTAATCGAGTATCCATCCTACTCGTGCGAAGTCTTTGCTTTCTTTCCTCAATGATTTCAACCGGTGTTTTCTCTTCAAGATATTCGTTGGTTCCCCTTTCCAGTTTCCTGTGTTTTTTCCCGCCCTCCCACCTTTTTTCTTCCCGGAGCTTGAGTCTCTTTCAAGCATCAATTTCATTCGTGCGGAGCCTCTTCAGTCTTCCCTCAATTATGTCTACCGGTGAATTCTCGTCTCGTTTGACATTCTTCATCTCTTTTTCTTTCCGGTGGATTTCAACTCAATTTTTCTCGGTTCGATCATATTCTTTTCCCGTAGCTCAAGTGTTTCCCTGCTCGTTCGCCCTCGCCAGTTTAGCATTCCGGAGTCCAAGACATCTCAGGAGATTCGTCTGTGTTCGAATTAATTGGAGGTTGTCACCTCATTCAAATATTTCAGTTGTTCCGGTGCATCATCTATCTGTTCAACGTCTCTTTCCAATGGTATTTTTTTCTTTTAGTGGGCCCTAACCCACAGGTCTTTTCCCAGGATCTTACCTGACTCTTCTAATTCCTCCGGAGTCATTCATAATTCTTTTCAAGTGTGACGTAAGAATGAATTCCATCAGTCACAGGCCTTCCCCAAGATCGCTTTCAAATTCTTTTCATTGTTGACTCAACCTCTTCGCTTTTCATTCTACCGGAGTACCTCAGTTATTTTGGTGGTGTTTCCGTTGTCATTTGAAGACCAAAGAAGAAGATTTCTCTTAAATCTTGTCCGTTCTCCCGGAGATTCGCGGTGTTAGCTCGATGTTATCCTATCAAATTGTTTCAAGTCATGCAAATTCTTTTCATCCATCCGGAGCGTTTCAGGAGTTGCTTTCTCTCTCGATCATTCGGAGGCCATCTTTTCAGAAGATTTCTTCATTCTAAGTTTTCAGATTCGATCTCCAATTATTCTATATTTGTGCCCTTTCGTTCGTCTCAATATTCTTCCGGTGCTTCGTTCAAGTGTTCTTTAATCAGCTCATGATCTCTTTGTTCTTTTGCATCTAAATCCCCTCTAGCATATTGGTTCTTCTGATTCTTCCCGGTGATGCATTCTCTTTCATCAGTCATTTTCAAATTCTTACGGTGGTTCGTTCAAGATTCTTTTTCCTTGTTTATCATATTAATCCATTCATTCGTTTCAATCCTACCGGTGGTTCGTGAAGACCTTCTCAAGTTTGCGACATGTCACTTCTCAATCCTTTTTCAAGAAGAATAAGTAGTATGCAAAATCCATTGCTTGTCATCAATTTAATTTGACGAAGGATAATCATATAATAAATCTTATTCTTATTTCATCCAAGTGATTAATCCCTTTCTTCGGAGTTTGTTCTTGAGGAATAAATTCTAGTTCCAAGTGTTTTCATCTTTTCTTTTCCGGAGTTCAAATTTCCTCGGCCATTTCGTCGGAACCTCCATCTAAATCACCGCAAGGCTCATCTTATTCTTTCATCCTTCATTTCTATCTCATCACCCTTTTGTTACCGGAGTTCTTCATGGTGGTTCTTCATGATTCAATTCTTTTTTTTCAAGTGCTCATCAAGATTCTTATCGAAGGACCTCAAGTATCTTTCTTCTCGCGCCTCGAAGTGTAATTAATTCTCCGTTTTCTTCTAAAGTGGAGTTTTGCATTTCGTTCTTCTCAGCTATCCAATCATTTCCGCTTGTGGTTGGTTATCACCTCATAATTTTGAGATGTCATCCATAAGTCCACAACAAGCCTATTCTTTTCGTTGTTGATTTTATCAACAATTCCGTTAAACCTTCCTTCTAAAGATGCTTTCAATTTCATTCGTGGCACAAGTTGTCATATCCTTATCCGTTCTTTTCATTGAACTCTTTCAATTCTTTCCGGAGGTTTTGTGTCATGTCTTCATCAAGTATCATTCCATCCTCTCAAGCTCGTGTTCTATATCTTCCATCTTGAGCCGAAGTGCTGCCTAAATCCTTTCAGTCTTATTCGTTTCTTTTCTCATTCTAACCACTCCGGTTAGAACGAGTGATTTCATAGTCTATCCGATTCCGTGAGCTTTCGATTCTCGTCATTCTTGTCATTCCTCTCTTCTTCTTAAGTGCTCTCGATTCTTTGCTTCTTCTCTTGAGTTCTTGTTTCACCTCATCCCTTTTCCCTTCCGTCTCGGTCCTAAGATCTCGGGACGAGATCTCTTGTTAGTGGAGGAGTGTTGTAACGCCCCGGTTTCGTTGCGCCAGGTGTCCGCCAGTTATTCGCCGTCATTGCCATGTCATTTTCTTGCGTGTTGCACTTTGCCATGTCATCATCTGCATTTCATATCATGTCATCATGTGCATTTCATTTTGCATACATGTTCGTCTCATGCATCCGAGCATTTTCCCCGTTGTCCGTTTTGCAATCCGGCACTCCTATGTCCTCCGGCGTCCCCCTTTTGTCTCTTGTTGTGAGCGGGTGTTAAACGTTCTCGGAATGGACCGAGTCTTGTCAAGTGACCTTGGTATAGCACCGGTAGACCGCCTATCAAGTTTCGTACCATTTGGAGGTCGTTTGATACTCCAACGGTTAACCGGGTAACCGTAAAGGCCTCTTTCGTGTGCAGCCCAACATCCCTTCCAAAGTGGCCCAAAACCCATCTAAGTCTCTTCCATGCTCTCGGTCGTTCGATCACGATCGCGTGGCCGAAAACTGCTCCTCATTTGGACTCTCCTAGCTCCCTCTACCTATAAATAGGTCCTCCCCCCTGAATTTTCGCGGATGAAACCCTAGCCTAGCCTCCCTCTCGCCCGCCGGACATGTCCGTGCGCCGCCGGACATGTCGGCCGCCTTCAGCCACGTCACCCGGCCAATCCCAGGGCGACACGTCGCCTCCGCGCCGCCCCTCGCCCTATCCGTCGCCGCCGCGTGTCCGCAGCGCCTCCCGCGGCCCGCCGGGGCCCAGGCGGGGCCCGCCAGGCCCGATCCGGCCGTGCCGCCTGCCCGAGGCCGCGCTGGCCAGGGCCGCCACCGCCCGCCGCCCGCACGACCCCGTCGCCGGATCACCGCCGCCGCAGCCGTTGCCTCGCCGCCCGACGCCGCGCCCGGCCGCCGCCTCGCCCGCCTCCACGCCTCCTCGCCGGCGTGCGCCGCCGCCCTCCGCCCGCAGGCGCCCGCCTCCGCCGTGGAGCACCGCCGCTGCCTCGCCTTCTCGCCGCGCCGCCGTGTCCCTCCTCTGTGTCGCCGTGCCGCGCCCGGACTCCGGTCGCGCCTCCCCGTCCTCGCCCCGACCGGATCCGGCCGGATCCCGGCCTCCTCGAGCGCCTCGGGCCACCTCCTCCCCGAACTCCGGCGAAGCATCCGGCGAACCTCGTGAAACGCGCCCTCGATCCAGATCTAAAACCAGAGGTTGACCCCAAAAATCCACTAAGTCCCGAATATTTTGACATAATCATGCCATGTTCATCGCATTATAGCTCCATGCATACTGCTCCGTTTCGTGCGTATAATAGGTCAAATTGTTCGTCTCAACGAGTACTTCATTTCATTCCATTACATAATTTTTATTTGAGCTCATATTGATGCCCGAAATGTGTTGGAAGAGTGCATGTTGCTGTTAATCTGCTGAAACTGTTATAACTTGCTCATTTGTCATTTTTGCCATGATTGATGTGTGCATCCTATGAGGTTGATGTCTACATGTGTTTTGATCTATGCCATGCCATCTTTCCAGAGGTGCCATCCATGTATTTTTGTGAATCTTGTACTGAGTGCATCGAGCTTGTTAAGTAGGGCACTTGCTGTTACTGTTTTGCTAGGCAGATTCTGTTATATTTTGTTGCTATGTAAACCTGCTGCTACAAGTCATTTCGTGCATTATTCTGGAGATGTTTACTAAGGATGTTTTGTTATACATGTCTTGCTCTATCAATTCATGCCCCTGGTTGCATTTATAGCCTGCTGTATCATGTTGTTATCTTGCTCCAAAGTTGCTAAATGATGTTGCTGTCAGCCCGTAAACATTAAGTTTAATGTTTCCATGATTGTTTGCTACTGATCCATGCACCCTATGACCTTGTTCTTGCCATGCTTAGCTTCATAAACATGTCTTCTTACTGTTGGTTTCCTTTCCATGCCATGTATTTCTCTGTGGTGAGTGGTTCAAGCTCACCAACATGCCTACTTATTGTTGTTCCTGCCATGTTTGAATCTGTCATATAACTTGCCATGTTTACATGGGTGCCATCATATTTTATATGCCTTTTTGGCTCTTGGTCAGTAAGGGTCTTTTGTTCTATGCATTTAGTAGATTCATGCCATGCCTTTGTTTGCCATTATAAGTTCTTGTAACATGTTGTTTAATAGCTCTAAACATTGCAACCTGATGTTATTTCTGCAAAGTCTGAAACTGTTATTATTTGCCATATTACCATGTGTTTTGGAGCACGATCTAGTGTTTTCTGGAGATAGCTTAGTGTTCATGTTTTGTTATGCTTTACCTGTACTTCATGACCATGCCTTTTGTTCTTACGTTGGGGTGCTGTAGCATGTTGTTTTGATGCTTGCAATATGCCTAGTTGCTGTTATGGACAGATTGTTGCTATGACTTGTATAGTGTGTGTGTTGCACTGTTGCTCCGTTTTGAATGTGCTCTGTATGAAACTTGCTTGATTTTGTATGTAGCTTCATATTATCATGTTACATCCTTATTTTGAGGTGTTTGCTTGATGTTTGGATGCATTTTGCATCAATGCCATGTTTGACTTGTTTTGGTCATATCTTCTAGGCCGTAGCTCCGAATCTAATGAACTTTATATGTAACTTGACTAGAATTTCGTGTAGATCCTCTTGGTGCTCTTTCACTTGCTGTTTAACAACTTGAACATAAGGTTTGTTCAGATCTGGACCAATTTCGAAATTTGCATATGAGGACTTACCGAAATTGTTATATGTTGTTCCCGGCCTTATTTAAACTTGCCTTGATGTGTTACTCTTGTATGCACCATCTCTTGCCATGAGTAGCCTCATGTAGCTTTGTCATGCATCATGCTTGTTGTGCATCATGTCTTGTCTATGTGTGGTGTGTTTACCATGTTGTGTGCTTCTTCTCGGTAGTTCCCATTTCGTTGCGATCGTGAGGATTCATTCGTCTACGTGTGGTTCGTCTTCGTGGCTTCATCTTCTTCATGGACTCGTTCTTCTTCCTAGCGGGATTTCAGGAAAGATGACCGTCACCTTGGATCTCACTACTATCATTGCTATGCTAGTTTCTTCGTTCTATCGCTATGCGGCATTACCTATCATTTGCTCTTCAAGCCTCCCAAATTGTCATGAACCTCTAACCTTTGACACCATTCCTAGCAACCCGTTGTTTGGCTATGTCACCGCTTTGCTCAGCCCCTCTTATAGCGTTGTTAGTTGCAGGTGAAGTTGAAGATTGCTCCATGGCGGACAGGGTTATGTTGGGATATCACAATATCTCTTATATTATTAATGCATCTATATATTTGGTAAAGGGTGGAAGGCTCGGCCTTATGACTGGTGTTTTGTTCCACTCTTGCCACCCTAGCTTCCGTCTACCGGTGTTATGTTCCCGGATTTTGCATTCCTTACGCGGTCGGGTGATTTATGGGACCCCCTGACAGTTCACTTTGAATAAAACTCCTCCAGCAAGGCCCAACCTTGGTTTTACCATTTGCCTCACCACCACCTATATTTCCCTTGGGAGTAATTAACCCAAGGGTCATCTTTATTATAGCCCCCCCCCCCCGGGCCAATGCGTGTCCAAGTGTTGGTCCGAACTAGAGTCCTTTGCAGCGCCCCCTCAGGGAAACTTGAGGTCTGGTTTTAGTTGTACGGAGTGCTCATCCGGTGTTGCCCTGAGAACGAGATATGTGCAACTCCTATCGGGATGTCGGCGCATCGGGCGGTCTTGCTGGTCTTGTTTTACCATTGTTGAAATGTCTTGTATCCGGGATTCCGAGACCGATCGGGTCTTCCTGGGAGAAGGAATATCCTTCGTTGATCGCGAGAGCTTATCATGGGCTAAGTTGGGACACCCCTGCAGGGTTTAAACTTTCGAGAGCCGTGCCCGCGGTTATGTGGCAGATGGGAATTTGTTAATGTCCGGTTTTAGATAACTTGACACCAGATCCGAATTAAAACGCATCAACCGCGTGTGTAGCCGTGATGGTCTCTTCTCGGCGGAGTTCGGGAAGTGAACACGGTCTTTGGGTTATGTTTGACGTAAGCAGGAGTTCAGGATCACCTCTTGATCATTTCTAGCTTCACGACCGTTCCGCTTGATCTCTTCTCGCTCTTATTTGCGTATGTTAGCCACCATACTTGCTTAGCCGCTGCTGCAACCTCACCACTTTACCCCTTCCTTACCCATTAAGCTTTGCTAGTCTTGATACCCATGGTAATGGGATTGCTGAGTCCTCATGGCTCACAGATTACTACAACAACAGTTGTAGGTACAGGTTATGCGATGATCATGACACGAGAGCGATGCTTGCGTGCGTTGAGTTCTTCTTCTGCTTCTTCTTCGATCAGGGGATAGGTTCCAGGTCGGCAGCCTGGGCTAGCAGGGTGGATGTTGTTTGAGCTTCTGTTTGTGTTTCATCCGTAGTCGGATGGTGCTCTTATATAAGATGATGTTGTATTCGTGTGGCATTGTATGCCTTTTGTATGTATCCCCATCTATTATGTAATGTTGATGTAATGATATCCACCTTGCAAAAGCGTTTCAATATGCGGGTCTATCCTTGGTGGGACCTTCAAGTTCCTTTTGGATAGGGTCGCATATTGGGCGTGACAATATGCGAACAGGCCGTTAACAGGCTTTCCGTGGGCCGGCCCGCCACCTTTTGACCAAGTCAAACAGGCCGGCCTTTTCACAGGAATGGGCCTCTGTTGGGCCGTGCCACGTGTCGTTGTATCATAGGCGCCTTCGGTCCAATGAGCGGATGACATCTGTCCCAATGGTGAGCCGACATGTGTTTCCTCCAGCCAATGATGATTTTACACGTGGAAAATCCCCATTGGTCGGGGCTGTTAATGGGTTATCAGATCCAAAACCCTACCCGATAGCTTAACGGTGTTTCGTTACGGTGGATGCCACGTTTCGGTCACCCTTGACAAAAGCACTTCTGTGACGCGCGATTTATCATCATGGAAGTGGACACTTCCGTGATGATAATTTTGGTAATGTCATGGAACACTTCTACGACAGCACAGGTATGACTATCTTGATTCTGTCATAAAATCGTCATGGATGTACATGCATGACAAAAAACGCGACCTACTGTGACAAACACGTATCATCACAGAAGTGTATCTTTTTTGTAGTGAATATGATATAAACCCCATCTTTTTATCCTCGACGGCAATAATACAATACGTGCCTTGCTGCCCCTGCTGTCACTGGGAAAGGACACCGCAAGATTGAGCCCAAAGCTAAGCACTTCTCCCATTGCAAGAAAGATCAATCTAGTAGGCCAAACCAAACTGATAATTCGAAGAGACTTGGTAAACTACTCACAACTCATCGGAGAGGCTATGGTCTTGATGTAGAAGCCCTCCGTGGTCGATTCCCCCTCCGATGGAGCGCCGACGAAGGCTCCAAGATGGGATCTCGCAGATACAGAAGGTTACAGTGGTGGAAATAGTTTTTCGTGGTCGCTTCTGATGTTTTCGGGGTACATGGGTATATATAGGAGGAACAGGTAGGTCGGTGGATGCACGAGGGGCCCATGAGGGTGGGGGGCGCGTCGGGCACCCTCGTGGCTGCCTCGGTTGTTTCTTGACTTCCACTCCAAGTCCTCTGGATCGCGTTTGTTCCAAAAATCATGCTCCCGAAGGTTTCATTCCATTTGGACTCTGTTTGATATTCCTTTTCTTTGAAACACTGAAATAGGAAAAAAAACAGCAATTCGGGCTGGGCCTCCGGTTAGTAGGTTAGTCGCAAAAATGATATAAATGTGTAAAGTAAAGCCCATAAATATCCAAAACGGGTAATATAATTGCATGGAACAATCAAAAATTATAGATACGTTGGAGACGTATCAATGATACTATCATCTTCATGGAGCATTATTTGGCTAAAGCTAGAAACATGAATCTGGTGTTGTGCTTGTTCGAACAATTATCGGGGTTAAAGATTAACTTCCATAAAAGTGAATTGTTCTTCTTTGGAAGAGCTAAAGAAGAACAAGAAGCTTACAAGGAATTGTTCGGGTGCGAATTGGGGTCTTTACCCTTCACGTATTTGGGTATACTAATCCACCATCGCAAGCTTTCCAACAAGGAGTGGAAACACATTAAAGATCGATTTGAAAAAAAACTGAGCTGCTAGAAGGGCAAGCTTATGTCATACGGAGGACGACTGATCCTGATAAATTCGGTTCTCGCAAGTATGCCTATGTTTCTCTTGTCCTTTTTTGAAGTACCAGTGGGAGTATGAAAAAGGCTAGATTTCTATCGATCGCGCTTCTTCTGGCAGAGCGATGAATTAAAACGAAAATACAGACTCGCTAAGTGGGATATCATCTATAGGCCGAAAGATCAAGGGGATCTAGGCATTGAAAATTTAGAGGTGAAGAACAGATGTCTTTTCAGCAAGTGGCTATATAATTTATCTGTAGAGACGGATTCCACTTGGGCCCAGATTCTGCATAATAAGTACCTTCAGTCCAAAACCTTGTCCCAGGTGACGGTACGACCGACTGATTCGCCTTTTTGGAAGGGAATGATGAGAGTGAAATCAGTCTTTTTTAACAGGACAAAATTTGTACTTGGAAATGGTACTTCCACAAGATTCTGGGAGGACACATGGCTAGGGGAGACGCCCCTTGCACTCCAATATCCTTCTCTCTATAATATTGTGCAGCGAAGAGATGCTTACGTTGCAACAGTATTATAGTCCAATCCTCTTAATATGCAATTCAGGAGGACGCTCGCGGGAAACCATTGGGAAGCATGGCTCCATCTTGTGAGAAGATTGATGGATGTCCACCTTTCTCAACAGCCCAATCAGTTGCGCTGGAAACTTGCTAAGAATGGTGAGTTCACGGTTAAACCCATGTATTTGGATACTATCAATACTAGCGCTATTCCTCATTCGAAACATGTTTGGAAAGTCAAAGTGCCTTTAAAAATCAAAGTGTATATGTGGTTTGTTGATACATCTCCAACGTATCTATAATTTTTTATTGTTCCATGCTATTATATTACCCGTTTTGGATGTTTATGGGCTTTACTTTACACTTTTATATCATTTTTGGGACTAACCTACTAACCGGAGGCCCAGCCCGAATTGCTGTTTTTCTTGCCTATTTCAGTGTTTCGAAGAAAAGGAATATCAAACGGAGTCCAAATGGAATGAAACCTTCGGGAGCGATCTTTTTGGAACAAACGTGATCCAGAGGACTTGGAGTGGAAGTCAAGAAACAAGCGAGGCGGCCATGAGGGTGCCCGGCGTGCCCCCTACAGGTGGGCACGCCCCTCACCCTCGTGAGCCCCTCGAGCGTCCACCGACCTACTTCTTCCTCCTAGATATACCCACGTACCCTGAAAACATCAGAAGCGACCACGAAAAACTATTTCCAGCGCCGTAACTGTCGGTGTCAAAACCGGCGGATCTCGGGTAGGGGGTCCCGAACTGTGCATCTAGGCGGATGGTAACAGGAGACAAGGGACACGATGTTTTTACCCAGGTTCGGGCCCTCTCGATGGAGGTAATGCCCTACTCCTGCTTGATTGATATTGATGATATGGGTAGTACAAGAGTGGATCTACCACGAGATCAAGGAGGCTAAACCCTAGAAGCTAGCCTATGGTATGATAGTTGTTGTCCTATGGACTAAAACCCTCAGGTTTATATAGACACCGGAGAGGGCTAGGGTTACACAGAGTCGGTTATAATGGTAGGAGATCTACATATCCGTATCACCAAGATTGCCCTCCACGCCAAGGAAAGTCCCATCCGGACACGGGACGAAGTCTTCAATCTTGTATCTTCATAGTCTTGGAGTCCGGCCGATGATGATAGTTCGGCTATCCGGACACCCCCTAGTCCAGGACTCCCTCAGTAGCCCCTGAACCAGGCTTCAATGACGATGAGTCCGGCGCGCATACTGTCTTCGGCATTGCAAGGCGGGTTCCTCCTCCGAATAATTCATAGAAGATTGTGAACACCAGGATAGTGTCCGGCTCTGTAAAAATAAATTCCACATACCACCGTAGAGAGAATAATATTTACACAAGTTCAATCTGCTAATGTATTTTGTGGCGTGACGTCACACCACAACCAAGCCTTTACTCGAGTCGTTTTTATTATACCACCTCAGCGCGTTTAGCAAAGCGGTTTCCTTGGCACGTCTTGTCGAAGCAGATATCGTGTTCCCCTTATTTCGGGATTCCCATCAATACGGACGTGGGTAACCCAACCGCGCCATTGATTGTGGCGCTTGGGAGATAGGCGAGTTTTACCAGGCCGGTGGGGACGCATAGTTTTCGTCCGCCCATATATAAGGGGATAAGGATCCACCTTTTTTACCTACGCCTTCTTCCTCCTTTGCTTATCCATCTCCGCGCACTCGAGCTCCAGTGCCCAAGTCCGCACATCTCACCTCGACCTTCTCCAGCCATGTCCGGAGCGGGAGGCAAGTGGATGGCCTCCTCCGTTACGGAGGGGCACATAGAGAAACTGCGCGGCGCCGGATATCTGTCCAGCGACATCGCGCATCGGCTCCCTGATGAGGGGCAGCTCATCCCCACCCCCAGGCCCCATGAGAGGGTGGTATTCCTTCCCCATTTCCTCCGCGGACTGGGCTTCCCACTCCACCCCTTTGTCCGGGGGCTCATGTTCTACTACGGCCTGGATTTCCACGATCTGGCCCCAAATTTCATCCTCAATATCTCGTCGTTTATTGTCGTGTGCGAGGCCTTCTCTGCATCCAGCCCCACTTCGGCTTGTGGCTAAAGGCCTTCAATGTCAAGCCGAAGGTTGTGAAGGGCAGCCAAGCGGAGTGCGGAGGCGCCATGGTGGGAAAAATGCCCAACGTTACTTGGCTCGAGGGTGCCTTCGTGGAGTCCATCAAAGGGTGGCAATCGGGGTGGTTCCACATCACCGAGCCGCGTGACCCTAAATGGGCAGCGGCCCCCGAATTCAGATCTGGCATCCCCATGTAGCTCACCTCCTGGAAAGAGAAGGGCTTGCTTTGGGGTAGTTCGGAGGAGCTGACCGGACTCCAGTCCTGTCTCCAGACCCTGGTGAACAAGAAGCTCAAGCTTGTCAACGTGATCCAGGTCATGCTCGTCCGCCGGATTCTCCCCTGCCAGCAACGGGACTTCAATTTGTGGGAGTTTGATCCGGCACAGCACCAGACCTTGAGCGGGCTCTTCGATACTACATACGAAGCTGCCTGGAGGGTGCTGTTCAAGGGCGCCGAAGCTCCCGCATCCGCTACCGAAGATTGCGGATTCAGCACACAACGCCCGGCTGGCGAGGTAAGCTATGTTATCCTTTATGGGACACTTGCTTTTCATAGTTTGACTCTATGCGGGATCTAAACTCCAAATACCTTTAACAGGCCTGGCAGAAGACGTCCGGACAGGTTAACTGTCCGGCTCCCCTTCTAGAGGATCCAGCGGATGCCCGTTTGGCAGGGCTGCTGGTCCCGGCACTTTACGTAGTGCCGGAGAAGAAGGCAAAGAAGAAGGCCACGGGAACCTGAAGGAGTTCCCGACGTCAGGTGGTATCGGACTCATCGTCTGATGACTCTGAGGCGGACTCCTCCCACGAGGACGAGGAGGAGAAGAAAGAGGCCTCTCCCCCAGCGGGGGGAGAGAAGAAGAGGAAGGAATCCCCAACGAGGGAGGCCGAAGGGTCCAAGAAGGGAAGGACCCTTCCCCCGGACTGCTTCGCTAACGTTGGCGACGACAACGAGGAGTGGCCCTCAAGGGCCAAGCCCCTAGCGAGATCGTAAGTATCCGGACTCCTAGATGATTTATAATTTTTCTTTTTGCCACACGGTGTCTTTCTAATGCCGCATACAACATGTAGTCCACCCAAGGACGATCTTCCCGCTTCGTCGAACGGGTCCTTGGGCACGTCGGATATGGATTCTCTTCCGACCGCCTCCACCCCCCGTGACGCTGATGACGTCGAGGTGGGATCCCAGGAAGGGACCCGCTAGGAGGAGGAGGCCCCAGAGGTGCCGCAGGGCAACCTCCCGGACTTTGCAACGGACTCCGCACTGGAACCTGCAGTGGTTACGGAGTCCGGCGAGCGGCCCCTTCGTAAGAAGGGCAAGACTGTGACACCAGCGGCCTCCGTCCAACCGGAGGCGCCGGATAACTTGCTAGAGGCGCTCAACAGCGCTTCCATCAAAGAAGAACACCTCACTGTCATGAGTGTGGTGATTCAGAAGGTTCAGCTCGCCAAGAGCGGGCTGACCGAAGCCTGCAGCAGCCTTCTTACAGGCTTTGAGGTAAGAATTTTAAGATGTGTAATATAATACCGCATAGACAGTAGCCCCTGATGCTCGGTTCGGTGTTCGGAAAGAAAAGCCGGACTGAGGATCTAAAAAGATATACGCAGGACTCTAAAAAATATGTCAATATGGGATTGCAGGCTGCGCTGCTGACCTCTGTCGCACTGACTGCGAAGGTCAATGCTTTGAAGCAGAGCCTCGAGCGGTCCGAGAGCGAGCTCGGCCGTGCCAAGAAGCAGCTCGAGGACAAGGAAGGTGAGTAACACCGTATTAAAGTTGTACCTTACAGAAAAGGATTTGGTTGCAAGAGAAATAACAAGGATAACGTGGGTACTCCAGGGGCCACGAACGAGGTGGCGACCCTGAAGGAGGCGGTGTCCGCGGCCGAACGCAATGCGACCGTGGAATGAGCCGAGCGAGAGAAGCAGGAGGCGCGGGTGGCGGAGGTACAGCAAGAGCTCCAGGCTCTCGTGGAAAAGCACAAGAGTTTGGAGCGCGACTCAAAGACTCGAGAGTCCGAGCTTGCATCGGCTCTTGAGAGTGCCAAAGCCGCTAAGGCCGAAGCCCACAAGGCCCTCCAGGAAATCGTGGCATTGAAGAAGATAGCGGCGGGTAAGGCATTTTTCATGCAAAGCAAGCATGTGAATGTGAATTACCTATTACTTACCTGAATTCGGAGCTCTCCAGGAGCGTTCGCAGATCTGCCCCGCAGCGTGTCCGATGCTGCCGCTTTCTACCGTGATGAGAGGGGAGCTCGATGGAGAAGGTCTTCTGGTCTCAGTATGCTGAGGCCGGACATCCGGTGCCCCTTAGCAACCAGCTGAAGCAGCTGGTCGAGCTCCATAAGGTGGCCGAACAGGCCATGAAGGGCCTCATAGTTCGGATGTGGCCCAAGGAGGCCATGCCTGGGAGCTACTTCGGCCTAGTGCGGCGGCTGGTGGATGCGTGTCCCTGGGTTGAAGTCGTTAAGCACTCCGCCTGCATTGAAGGTGCCCGTCGGGCCCTTGCCCGTGCAAAGGTGCACTGGGGCAGGATGGACGCTGAGAAGCTTGTGACGGACGCGCCACCGACGGGCAAGGAGTATCGTACGCCCGAAATGTATTATAAGAGTGTCCTGAAGGGTGCCCGCATGATTGCGGGTGAGTGCTCCAAAGATGTAATATTTGAGTAGACTCGCATTTTGTTATCCTGTGCGCTAAAAACTTTGTTCATATGCACTAAGCAACGCTTGTTAATTTAAAATATTACCTTCTATGCGGCGGTTTATCAAATCTGAGAGATGGCAAGTCGTCGGCTTCAGCCCCCATGCCACGAGTGCTGGGGTGTTCGGGATAAACTTGAGCGCTCTTGTTCCCATTTTTGGGTCCATCTAGGGAGGCGCTCAACACAACGAATGAGGCAACCGGACTTATAATGCTTGAACACTCTCACTTAGCCATAGAATTCTATAATTTTAAATTTCGGCGAAGCCCCTAGTGTTCGGAAGACCGAGTTCGGGGCGCTATCCACGCCTGGGCCGGACAAAGTCGGTTCCTCGCTCTAAGCGGCATAAGTCTTTAGGGACTCGAAAAAACCTCTCGAACAGCGACCAGCTCTCGCCTTATCATGACGGTCAGTTTTAGCTTTCTCCACTGAGGCGCTCGCCCAGCTCAACTGGGGCGGAATCGCAGTGGTTCTCCCAGTGCTACCTTAGCCGATACAACGGAACATAAGGTAGCACAACATGGGAGCCGGGCAAACCCAACTATTGACCCAAGATATGATTCGAAGCCGATGCATATAATGCTATAAGTTCGGGGTGCCGCACTTGTGAAAGTGTTCGGACTTATCACACCATAATGTGGGGAACTTAAGCCCCTGGTGTATTTAGCCGTACCAAAGTGTACGGATGCAACATGTCATAAATGAACATATGTATAAGAAAGAAATGCAATTATAAGCAAAAAACGAGGCATTGTTTATTCAAGAAATACTGCCATGAATGCAGAACGATACAAATAGTGCGGTAAGCAAGGGATGGGACTATTAAACATGTCCCCCTCCAGGGGTAGGCTGCGAAATGGTGTATAAAACAGATTTAATGCTCGTAATGGAGACCACCTGGATACTCGTCGTAGCCTTTCTCCTTCCCTGGCTGTTGCATCGTGAGTTCGGCAGGTCTACTGCCGGACAGGGCCTCTGGTGAACGGAGTCGTGTGGGTAAGAAAAAAAAGGAAAAAGAATGACACACTTGGGAGCCCCTGGTGTGGTTAAGCCGCATTCTGGGCCTGTCGTGGTCGTGCCCCTCCCCCTATGCCCATAGTATCTCCAGAGCGTAATGATGTACGCGAAGGACCAGTCTTGCAATTTTGCAAGGGCCGAGGTTGGGGCCGCACTGCTGCGCGTGCTCAGAACGTGCCAGGTGGTCTTGTTGTAGGTTACTCCGGGCGCGTTTAGCCGTGTCCGGTCGCCTAACGGCCGGACTCGAGAATTGCCTTAAGAGGCTGCTCTGTACTTCTGCCGCGAGAGCCGCTGTGTGTTCCTCCATTCGGAGGGAGCGTTCCGTGTTTCCGTTGACTGTGATGACTCCTCGAGGGCCTGGCATCTTGAGCTTGAGGTATGCGTAGTGCGGCACCGCGTTGAACTTTGCAAACGCGGTTCGTCCGAGCAGAGCATGATAGCCGCTGCGGAACGGAACTATGTCGAAGATTAACTCCTCGCTTCGGAAGTTATCCGGGGATCCGAAGACCACTTCCAGTGTGACTGAGCCTGTACAATTGGCCTCTATACTTGGTATGACACCTTTGAAGGTCGTCTTTGTTGGTTTAATCCTTGAGGGGTCTATGCCCATCTTGCGCACTGTATCCTGGTAAAGCAGGTTCAGGCTGCTGCCGCCGTCCATCAGGACTCTAGTGAGGTGAAACCCATCGACGATTGGGTCTGAAACCAATGCGGCGAATCCGCCGTGGCGGATACTGGTGGGGTGGTCCCTTCGATCAAAAGTGATCGAGCAAGAGGACCATGGGTTGAACTTCGGGGCGACTGGCTCCATCGCATATACGTCCCTGAGTGCACGCTTCCGCTCCCTCTTGGGTATGTGGGTTGCGTATATCATGTTTACCATTCGCACTTGTGGGGGGAAACCCTTCTGTCCTCTATTGTTCGGCGATCGGGTCTCTTCCTCGTCATCGCTATGCAGCCCCTTGTCATTGTTTTCGGCAATTAGCTTGCCCGCCTGCTTGAATACCCAACAGTCCCTGTTGGTGTGATTAGCTGGCTTTTTGGGGGTGCCGTGTATCTGGCACGAGCGGTCGATTATTCGGTCCAAATTGGACGGACCCGGAGTAGTTCTTTTGAATGGCTTTTTCCGCTGACCGGGTTTGGAGCCTCTAAATCCAGCGTTGACTGTCGTATCCTCAGTGTTATCGCCGTTAACGCGGCGTTTGTTCTTGTTGCGACGCGACCTGCCATTGTGGTCCTTGGTATTCAGACTGCCAGAATTTTTGCTGAGGTTGTTACTGCGAGCTAGCCAGCTGTCCTCTCCCGCGCAGAAGCGGGTCATGAGTGATGTGAGGGCTGCCATGGATTTCGGCTTTTCCTGTCCTAGGTGCCGGGCAAGCCACTCGTCGGGGATGTTATGTTTGGAGGCTGCGAGGGCCTCTGCATCCAGACGGTCGACGATTTGATTTTTCTTTGTTCAGAACCGTGTCCAGAATTGTCTGGCCAATTCGTCTGGCTGCTGAATTATGTGGCTTAGGTCATCGGCGTCTGGTGGTCGCACATACGTGCCCTGGAAGTTATCAAGGAATGCGGCTTCCAGGTCCTCCCAACACCCAATTGATTCTGCTGGCAAGCTGTTAAGCCAATGCCGAGCTGGTCCTTTAAGCTTGAGTGGGAGGTATTTGATGGCGTGAAGATCATCGCCGCGGGCCATGTGGATATGAAGGAGATAGTCTTCGATCCAAACCGCGGGGTCTGTTGTGCCATCGTAGGATTCAATATTCACGGGCTTAAACCCTTCGGGGATTTGATGATCCATTACTTCATCTGTGAAGTATAGTGGGTGTGCGGCGCCTCTATATTGGGTTATATCACGACGTAGCTCGAGCGAGCTTTGTCTACTGTGTTCGGCCCGGACGGGGTTGCTGTATCCGACGCGACGGTCATTGTCGCACATCGTGGGGCGCCCACGCAATCCGTAGATCGATCTTGATTGTCTTGCCTTATCCTTCAATATGTCTCACAAGTCCGGCGCATTCCCCCGTGGCATCGTACTTTTCGAGCGGTGCCGGGGTACGGTTCTAGTGGAGGGCCTAGAGGCCTCTCTGTCGCGGCCACGAGGTGGTCGGTCAGCCATATTGTGCGCTGGTGATGCAGGTTTATATGCCTCCTCCTCTAATCGGGGGAGCAGCTTGCGTTTGGGGTAGCTTTTGGAGGGGCGTTCGAGCTCATGCTCTTCGGCCGCAAGGACTTCAGTCCATCTGTCGGCTAGCAGATCTTGATCAGCTCTAAGTTGTTGCTGCTTTTTCTTGAGGCTGTTCGCCGTGGCCATAAGCCTACGTTTAAAACACTCTTGTTCGACGGGATCCTCAGGCACGACGAATTCATCGTCGTCGAGGCTTGCCTCATCTCCGGAGGGAGGCATGTAATTATCATCCTCTACCTCTTCGTCTGCCGCTCTCTCATGAGGGCTGGCTTCTCCGTCCTCCTGTGCTGAATTTTGCTGGAGGGGGTTGTCTTCGGCACTCTCTGGGGTGTTATTATCTCCGGTGCCGGAATCTCCATTCTTGTTGTGGCGGGATTTAGAGCGGCGCCACTGACGCCGGCGCTTGGGCTGTTTCTTGGAGGGGTCTTCCTCCGCCATTCCTTCGCCATTCCCATCCTTTGGGATATCCACCATGTATATGTCATATGACGAGGTGGCTTTCCAGTGCGCAGTAGGCGCTGGTTCTTGGTCGTCTCCGACATCGTCTTCCATACCGTCGATGTCTTCGGAGTCGTAGTCTAGCATGTCGGTTAGATCGTCGACAGTGGCTACAAAGTGGGTGGAGGGTGGGCTTTGAATTTCTTCGTCGTCCGCATCCCAACCGTCCTGACCGCAGTCCGGCCAGGGCTCTCCTGATAACGAGAGATACTTTAGCAAATTCAGGATATCGCCAAAAGGTGAGTGTTGAAAGATGTCCGCAGCGGTGAACTCCATGATCGGCGCCCAATCGGATTCGATTGGAGGGGGCGCGGGAGGTTCGGAGTCCGACGAGGAGTCCGGCACCTCGGAGTCACGAGCTTCACAAGGGACAAGGTCAGTATTCGGCTCCATCGCCGTAGGGGTTGCAGCCCCCGAGGCGGTGTCTAGCCACCCATCCTCGATCTGCGCAGTCGACTCCGAATTAAGGGTCGGAGCGGACGCGTGTGCGGCCTCCAAGGCGCTGTCCGGCAGCGGAGCTAAATCATGCCCATTGTGACAGTGCGGCGCGCTCGGCTGTGGCTCGAATCCATCGAAGATCAAGTCTCCGCGGATGTCAGTCGTGAAGTTCAGACTTCCAAATCTGACCTGATGGCCAGGGGCGTAGCTTTCGATCTGCTCCAGATGGCCAAGCGAGTTGGCCCGCAGTGCAAAGCCGCCGAATACGAAGATCTATCCGGGGAGAAAAGTCTCACCCTGGACTGCGTCGTTGGTGATGATCGAAGGAGCCATCGTGCCTATATGCGACGGCACAGAGGAACTCTCAATGAAAGCACCAATGTCGGTGTCAAAACCGGCGGATCTCGGGTAGGGGGTCCCGAACTGTGCGTCTAGGCAGATGGTAACAGGAGACAAGGGACACGATGTTTTTACCCAGGTTCGGGCCCTCACGATGGAGGTAAAACCCTACTCCTGCTTGATTGATATTGATGATATGGGTAGTACAAGAGTGGATCTACCACGAGATCAAGGAGGCTAAACCCTAGAAGCTAGCCTATGGTATGATTGTTGTTGTCCTATGGACTAAAACCCTCCGGTTTATATAGACACCGGAGAGGGCTAGGGTTACACAGAGTCGGTTACAATGGTAGGAGATCTACATATCTGTATCGCCAAGCTTTCCCTCCACGCCAAGGAAAGTCTCATCCGGACACGGGACGAAGTCTTCAATCTTGTATCTTCATAGTCTTGGAGTCCGGCCGATGATGATAGTTCGGCTATCCGGACACCCCCTAGTCCAGGACTCCCTTAGTAACCTTCTATATCCACGAGATCCCATCTTGGAGCCTTCGCCGGCGCTCCGCTGGAGGGAGAATCGACCATGAAGGGCCTCTACATCATCTCCAAGGCCTCTCCGATGAGTTGTGAGTAGTTTACCACAGACCTTCGGGTCCATAGTTATTAGCTAGATGGCTTCTTCTCTCTCTTTGAATCTCAATACAAAGTTCTCCTTGATCTTCTTGGAGATCTATTCGATGTAACTCTTTTTGTGGTGTGTTTGTCGAGATCCGATGAATTGTGGGTTTATGATCAAGTTTATCTATGAGAAATATTTGAATCTCCTCTGAATTCTTTTATGTGTGATTAAGTTATCTTTGCAAGTCTCTTCGAATTATCAATTTGGTTTGGCCTACTAGATTGATCTTTCTTGCAATGGGAGAAGTGCTTAGCTTTGGGTTCAATCTTGCGGTGTCCTTTCCCAGTGACAGCAGGGGCAGCAAGGCACGTATTGTATTGTTGCCATCGAGGATAAAAAGATGGGGTTTATATCATATTGCATGAGTTTATCCCTCTACATCATGTCATCTTTCTTAATGCGTTACTCTGTTCTTTATGAAATTAATACTCTAGATGCATGCTGGATAGTGGTCGATGTGTGGAGTAATAGTAGTAGATGCAGGCAGGATCCGGTCTACTTGTTACGGACATGATGCCTATATACATGATCATGCCTAGATAATGTCATAATTATTCGCTTTTCCATCAATTGCTCGACAGTAATTTGTTCACCCACCGTAATACTTATGCTATCTTGAGAGAAGCCACTAGTGAAACCTATGGCCCTCGGGTCTATCTTTTATCATATAAAGCTTTCAATCTACTTTTATTTGCATCTTTACTTTTCCAATCTATATCATAAAATACCAAAAATATATTTATCTTATCATATTATCTCTATCAGATCTCACTTTCGCAAGTGGCCGTGAAGGGATTGACAACCCCTTTATTGCGTTGGTTGCAAGTTCTTGTTTGTTTGTGTAGGTGCGTGGGGCTTCTGAGGAGCCTCCTACTGGATTGATACCTTGGTTCTCAAAAACTGAGGGAAATACTTACGCTACTATTGCTGCATCACCCTTTCCTCCTCAAGAAAAACCAACACAAGCTCAAGACGTAGCATTTGTCCACAAACAAGTCATTCTAACTAAGGACAATTTGGCAAAACGCAACTGGACTGGAAGATGTAGTTTCTGTGATAGTGATGAATCAATCAAACACCTCTTTCTTGATTGCCCCTTGGCAAATTTTTTGTTGAGGTCGGTCCACATAGCTTTCAATATCACTCCTCTGAATTCTATCAACACGTTATTTGGGACGTGGTTAAATGGGATTGATGCAGAAATGGTGAGATATATCCGCGTAGGAGTATATGCTTTATTATGGGCAGTGTGGAACTGCAGAAACGACTTGACTTTTAACAGAATAACAAATATTCATTTCTTGCAGGTTATTTTCCAGGCCACTACACTTATCCGTATGTGGTCGCTACTCACTCCGACGAAGGCAGGGAGCATTTGGTTACTGGATCTATCCGATGGGAGCGGTAGCTCAGGCTATCTTCAACCGGTTTGGATGGCGGTCATGTAATAGGATAGGTGTTTAGTTTCCTATCTTATGTTTTGCCTGCCGGTTGTGGCTATCATGTCTTTGCTGTCTTGCTCTTTGTGAGCTTTTTTTCCTTTTGTTTGAGACCTCAGGAACTATGTTGGACCTTTTGATTATCAATAATATGGCCGTATGCATCGTTCTGATGTAGAGGCCGGGGCAAACCCCCTTTTCAAAAAAATAAAAAATATCTTGGAGGCATCGTTTTGGAGCAAGTGTTGTTGGAGGGGATAAGAGGAGGAGCGGTGTTACATCTACCACAAGGCCGACGACATATCCCAGCGGCATGGCATTGCGGAGTTTCGGCGCGTGTAGATGGATAAGTGCAGGGCGGTGGCGTTGTCTGACGCCATGTTGGCGTCGACGGCAGGCCTGGCAAGGTCGGTGCATCAGTACCCGCTCCGAAGATGGATCCGTGAAAGCCGGCGGTGGCGGCCTCTGAGAGTGCGCTGGACCGGTTTGTGACCTAATCCCGACCGGCACTGTGGCTTGGCTGGGGCATCCGGCTTTAGATGTTAAGCTTTGATGCGATGTCTGTTTGGTATTTAATCCCGACCGACATTGTGGCTTGGCTGGGGCATCCGACTTTAGATGTTATGCTTTGGTGCCATGTCTGTTTGGTATTCGGCTCACACATTCAGCACCCCTTCATCAAGTGGATGGAAGTAGCGACAAGATGGTGGCTTTAGAATTATTGATGTATTACTTTGTAAGGTCTTTGTGAATAATTAATAAAGTAGCCGCATGCATCATCCAGATGCAGAGGCCGGGGGTATATACTCCTTCTCTAAAAAGAAATAAGGGTATGCCTAATGTTATTCCAGAGGTAATAGGGGCACAATCTTCTCATGGAGCTTGACATCTATGAAGAAAAAAAAATACTCCCTCTGTTCATTTTTATAAGACCTTGAAGACATTTCAGACAATGTGCAAAACAACCTATTTTGAGTTATCTGAAACGACTTATAAAAGTGAACAGAGGAAGTAGCATGTTTGTGTTTTGATAATTTGAGAACCACCTACTAACCAACCAATCATATATTTCGTGCAATAACCACATTTTGTAAGATAAAATAGTTATACACGCGGCTTTGGATTTTCTTTTTTTCACCATCTCTTGAGTTCAGGTAGCCGATGGATTCACCAAACCATTCTTATTAGACTTTTTGAAGACTTCAATTGGTTGGGTTCTAGGAGATATTTTAGAAAACACTTTTAGTTATTTTTTCTGTTGAAATATGTTTATCCTGTTCTTTGTTTGGATTTAAAAAATCACTTCTAATTCACCACGATAATAAGATGATCTCTTAGCATGGTATCTCTAACCCATATTTAGGTATATTTAGTTATTAAAAATAATACTAAGAGATAACTTATTCTACATGTATTTTTAGTGACATCTCTAAATTATGTGGCAAGGTTATGCTAAGGTTGTCTTATCGACCACCGTACAAGCCCATATCTTCTTAGAGAACCAAAGTTAGTTAGCAGTTGTGACTGTAATATTGTACTCCTTCATCCCGAATTACATGTCCCTCAAATGTATATGTATTTAGCACTAAAAATAGTGTTAGATATTGTACATTTCTTGGCGGAGGGACTATCCACTTGTATAGATTAGAGTGGATCCGTTTAAACCAGCTATCTTATAACTCAAGTTCGTACCATGTTTTCATGAATACACCATGAAGAGGTGTACCGGTAACATAGAAGAAGAGAAGATCCACACGAGAATGGTCCTACCCTATCCCTAGCACGAGAGAAGATCCACACATCTACGGAGAGTAGCCGTCGAGGATGGCAGAGCCCAACGCTTCTACACACCTCTGACGTGCTGAACACCGTCATGCCGGCTCGCTACCCGCGCCTCCGCCACGCCCAGCTCACGCCTCGTCGACCATGACCTTCCATGCTCTCCCAACTCAGTGCCAATCCCGCGTGGCTGCTCCCACGCCACCACGTCACCACTCGCAAAACTGTCGCGCGCGTGAGCCAAGTAGCGAGCACCCGCCGAATCCCACGACACTCGTACCGCACGACCTGAGCAAGATGAAGTGAACCGACCTCACCGCCGGCAGCGGCGGCGACGGGAGGTAGGCCGAAGAAGGGAGCACCACCCGATGGCTTGGGTTTGGCTCCCGGGCCACCGTGGGGGGCGACACGGGAGGGGAAGGGTGATTTTTTGTGGGCTCCCTTGTTCCCGCTGCCGTCGGGATTTCCTATGGGTTTGACTCTTGGGCCACCGCCGAAGAAGTTTGTACACTCTATAAAAATATATAAGAGCGTTTAGGTCACTAAATACCATGAAACGACTCCAATAATGTCGCTATTCTCTCAAACGTTATGGTGGATGAGATTAAGGATGATGCTTTGCTTTGGGTGATCGCAGGCGCAAAGTGACTGAGTAATGTAATGTCATGGGAGTAATCTTTTCCTTTTTTTTTGAAACAAGACAAAAGATTTGCCATTTCATTGAGTAAGAAAGGAGTTATCGAACAAGGGCCGCAAGGCGGCAAAATAAAAGGTCTACTCTCGCGGCATTACAACACTCATGTGCTTCGCACCAGCCACTGCCCAAAGAGGCACCTCCTCTTTGATCTTACAGATTACGACCATGGAAGGGATGACTGTGTTTCGAAAGACCCTAGCGTTACGCTATGTCCATATCTCCCATGAGATAAGCATCATCAAGGAGGCTAGCGCCTTAGGGGAGCCAAGGCGAATCTGAAGGTTGTCGTTTCACCAGTCTTTCACCAAAGTCCTCATCTGCCATATCGCCGTAGAAATGTGATGCATGTCAAACCACGCAAAAATATGGTAACAAAGTGGGCAAAGGCCACAGTTTGGCCAGCCGCGGCGTATGAGACGATCCGATGTCCAAATCCTGTTTTGAAGGACACCCGCTTTGCGGAACTATGTCTAAGCCTTGTCTGTTTATATACGGCAAGCCTACTGAAGCCCTTTGCATCTTCGCTGAGAGTGCAGTGCGAATGCAAAGGAGGCGTAACCTTGGTGCAGCTGTCTAGGAGCATCTCGATTTTGGCCATCGCAAGAAAACGTCAGGTTGTTTTCCGTTTCCGTTGACACGGGCGAGGCCGAGGCACAGGAAAAAGGAGAAGTTGTACGACGCTTGACCACTGAGGCAGCGACCACGACCACGACCACTGGCACTCCTTTACGTTGAAGCTGCCAGTCACGTACGCCACTACGCTCGCGACTGGCGAGACGTCCGCGATTTGCTACGGTAGGTTCACTTGGTCTCGCTACTTGGTGCCTGGACCTGGACTGGATGGATCGATTTGCTACGGCCCTCGCCGATCTACTTGCCAAAAAAGCTTGTACCCGTCTTGCTTTCACGCTCGCCTGCTCTGGGGAAGTTGAGTAGCATGGTGCTCCGTCCAATCTTGGCAGCTGCATTGCATAATTACATTGCCATTCTGAGCATTTGTGTCGCTGTGAGTGGTGCCTGTGATGTGTGTGTGTGTGTGTGTGTGTGTGTGTGTGTGTGTGTGTGTGTGTGTGTGAGAGAGAGAGAGAGAGAGAGAGAGGCCACGAAGCTTGGCGGAAGCTTCGTCCACACCGCGTTTCACTTGTCACCCATGTTTATCCGAGCAAAGAAAAAACTCTCACCGGGAAACCTCTACTCGCTACACTGCTATATATGGCCCCATCGATCGATCGCACGCAAGACACCGCCACAAGGCTCCTCATCTCCTTCTTCTTCTTCTTCTTCTTCACTCGTCTCTCTTTCTCTCTCGGTGCTAGCTGCAGCATGAGCGATCTCCCGCCGGCGCCGGCGATGGGGGGCGAGCGGGACGTCGAGCTGGGCCTTCCCACCACCAACACCACATCAGGCTACACGCTTCAGCACATTCTCGAAGACATCCGCCAGTTTTCGACGCTGCTGGGCGGCACGCCCAAGATGCTTCACAAGCTCAAGGTAAGAGAAACACTACTCATGCCTATCCTTTGCTCCCCGGCCCACAACGTGTTTGTTTTCCATGAGAAAATTGGCCTTTTTCCTCGCACTTACTTTGTACAATTTGCTCTTCTTTCTCCCCACCTCCAGGAAGCCAACGAGGAGTTGAAATCGGCCGCTGAATCTGCTGCAGTCAAAGGTGCAAACTCCAGCCGTTAATTAACCTCCATCCATGCTCTTGCATTTCATCTCTAAGCGCGTGGTTTATCTAGCTGGTGCATTCTTATGGCAAACCTTGCAGAAATCAAGGGGCGCATGGAGAAAGACATGGACGAGGCGGTGAAGATGGCACGGATCATGAAAGAGAAGCTAAGCAGAATCTTCCAAGGCGTGCTGGTTCCAGTTCTGAACAATATGTCAACTGGTCATGCATATCCCAGGCTCACGGTTCCTATGACCCTGGATCCGTCAACACTGTCCATGATCACGTAAGATCTTGATCCATTTATCTGTGCAGCTTAATCATCTAGAGCTCAGTATGTTAACTGCTACTGTAGTTGTTAGTCTGCCAGATAATTCCTACGCGTATGTCTGGTCTGATCTCGAGAAACGCTGCTAGTTAGTTCAAATTCGTTTGGTGCGGTCAATTAAAAACAGTTCATACAGTGCTTTGAGCGAAAAAGGGTGAAATTTGACTAGCGTTTGGGTCATTACAGGGCACTGAAGATAAAGCTTAAGGAAAGAAAGAAAGATCTTAAGGTGTGCTTACCTAACTCGATATCCATCTTATCTTGTGTGCCAAATCAAATTAAAAGATCCTCCGGTGTACTTAGCAATCTAATCGCGCCTGTTGCATGCAGAATCTGGGAAAAGCTATGCAGGAAGAGTACATAGAAGTGGTTCAGAGCAGGATTTTCACAGGTGAGGAGCCGAACTTGCTTCAACTTTCTTCATTTTGCTTTCTGGTTGCTCAGAACCTGTGTATGAATGGCCTTGCGCGGCGTTACCCTTTTTGGTGAGAATTCTGAACCTTGTGCGTGCCGTGAACAGTCACCGGAGTAAAGCTCTCTGATGAGGTAAGCATCATGCTACCTGTACTAGTAGTACACTAGGTAGGAGGGCATGCATACATTGCTTCCCATCTCACTGCCATGGCACAAAACATAAGCAGGTGATTCGCGTGATCGACACCAACAGCATCACGCAGATGTTTGGGCACAGAGTTCATGGAATAGGTCCAGAGCAGGTCCGCTTTCCATTTCACTAGTTAGTTACAGTAGTTAGTAATAATTTCTAATCACTCACTCGATTTCGTCTTGGGAAAACTTGCGCTTGCTTTGGTGCACAGGCCGGCGCCATAGGGGAGGAAATCAAGGAGCGGCGCGGTGCCGCCATGGATCTCGGCAAGAAGGCTGTTGAGGTGCAAAAGGTAAGCAGTCCTCTTGGTTATACTCCTACTAGACCGCCATGCAGCAGCTTTCGCCAAATGGCGTTTTTGTTTTGTTTGCGCAAAAGGCCTGATGTTTGCTTTGATGCATGGCAACTGTGTTTCGTCGGCAGAATTTCAGGGAGATGCTGGCGCTTGTCAAAGCGCAAGAGAAGATAGTCAAGGCACTGAGTCAGGTCGATCCGTGGCTCCCTTCTCATTTACTTGGTCCATATATATTTGTGGATGCGCCTCGGGCTGGGAGCTAAGCTAATGCTTGCTGCTGAAAAATGAACATGTGGTGCCAGGTTCATCAGAGTGCTGCGGTCCGTGCACGATCTATTGCGGAGGAGCTGGCCCGTGCGCGATCTAGGGCCGAGGAGCTGCGCCAGAAGATGAGGAGACAAAGCTGCTCATCGTACTGTTTGTGATCTTCTTGTTGTTGTTCATCGTCGCGGTTACTCTCGGAATCTCCGGCTGACCACTTACGGAGTAGTACTTGTTCCTACTACTTGCATTGCATGGCACGCAGCTGGGATTTTAGAACAATTTTATATCGTGGCATGGCAGCAGTGACTTGTTTCGTGACTTTCGTGGGAGTGGTGGTATGCTAGTAGAACTACTGGGATTTCTGTACTGTAATAATGTCCAATCATGTGTGTACGTGGGGGTTGTTTCCTCGACCGTTGGGAAACACGTACTTATTGGCTTAGTTGTGTGGAGATGCTTACACTAACATTTCACTATGTTGCACTCCTTCGGACGGAGCCACGCTATAGAGAAAACATTGTCGTATGCCGAGTGTAAATTATTAGGGGTCGTCATATAGGTTGTATGTCAATGCTTTCTGAACCTGGGGTTCTTGCAGACGACTGCAGCCGTCGTGCCGGCCACTACCTCTGACCACACGCCTATCCTGGTTCAGTTTGACTCTAGCACTAGGAGAAGCAGCTTATTCAGGATGGAAAATCACTGGCTTGCTATGGAAGAAACTAGGAGCATCATTTCTGACAGTTGGACTCGAGGCCACAGAACCATGCTTTCTCCAGCCTCTGTCATCAGTTTCAAGATGAGAAGAACTAGAGCTGCCATTCGCGCTTGGAGTCAGAGGAAACCTAGCTTAAGAGTTTACATAGATAACAACAAACATGTGGTGTTTTTCCTGAATGCTGTTGAGGAAAGGCGATCCCTTTCAACCCTTGAAGTAGTGCTTCGGAGATCGCTTCAGCCAAGGCCGAGCAGTTGGTTTTATGGCAAGCTGCTCTTTGGCGTCGCCGCGCCAAGATCCGTTGGTCCGTCTCTGGAGATGAAAACTGCCAGTTCTTTCACGCTGCTGCTAATTGCCAGGCCCGCAGAAATAAAATCAGGGTGCTTGTTCAAGATGGCGTGGAGGTATACCAGGACAACCTCAAGCTGTCCATGGCTACTAGCTACTTCAAGAGCTTGTTGGGTCAGCCAGCGGTGTCTTTGCCTACAATTCAGCTCAGTTCCTTGTATGCGCCAACGGATTTGACTGATCTTGTGGATGTTTTTTCTTGGGCTGAGATTGTGGCTGCTATCAATGGGGCCCCAAATAACAGAAGCCCTGGCCCGGACGGTTTCACCAATGAGTTCTACAAGGCCTTCAAGCACCTGATTAAGGAGGATATACTAAGGTTTTTCTCTGCTTTCCATGCAAACAATGTCTCGCTTGAAGGTATCAATACGGCCTATATCACTTTGCTGCCTAAGAAGGATACCCCGCTTGCTCTGGGTGACTACAGGCCTATCTCCATGGTTCACAGCTTGCCAAAGTTGGCCTCCAAGGTTCTAACAAACAGGCTTCAACGCCATGTACCAGGCTTGGTGCACCCCCTGCAATCAGGCTTTTTGAAAGGCCGTTCGATCATCGAAAACTTTGCCCTTGCCACTGAGATGGTCCAAACTGCTCACAAGAGGAAGTTGCCAGTTATGGCCTTGAAGCTGGATTTTCAAAAGGCTTTCGATAGCGTCAGTTGGAGCTGCCTTTTGCAGATCCTCCGAGCTCGAGGCTTCCCGCATAAGTGGATACAATGGGTTTCCTCCCTCCTATCCACTGGCAAGTCCCGTGTTTTAATGAACGGAGAGCTTGGTGATGTTTTTTCCGCCAAGAAGGGCTTCCGCCAAGGGGATTCTCTCTCTCCCTACCTATTCATCCTGGTTGCAGATGTGCTCCAACGCCTTTGCTGCATGCATTTTCAGGCCGGCAACTTGCTGCACCCTCTCGGCTCAGACACTCTGTTTCCTGTTTTGCAGTATGCGGATGACACTCTGCTCATTTTCCAGGGTTCCTTGCAGCAAGCACAAATGGTCAAAAACATACTTTCAGCCTTCTCCGACTTCTCCGGCCTGCAGATAAATTTTCACAAAAGCACTTTGGTCCTGATATCAGTAGAAGCTGATACTGCCATGGAGATCGCTCACCTTCTTGGCTGCCCTGTTTCCTCCTTCCCGTGCACGTACCTTGGTCTGCCTTTGTCTCTCAATAAGGTTACACATGGCATGCTCCTATCAGTGATCCATAAAGTAGACAAGAGGCTGTCGGGATGGCTGGCTACGTTTCTATCATGGGGAGGCAGGCTTACGCTGCTCAACTCGGTGCTTGCCGGCATTCCAAGCTATTTCATGACCTGTTTTCCTTGGCCAAAAGAGTCCATTAATAAGCTGGAGGGCTTGATGCGCGCTTTCTTCTGGCAAGGGAAGAGCAAGACCTCGGGTGGGCACTGTCTTGTGGCCTGGGACAGAGTTATGCTGCCACGGTGCGCGGGCGGCCTGGGAGTCAGAGATCTCTCTTCTCACAATCAAGCCATGATGTGCAAATTTCTGGCAAAGTCCTGCAGTCTTCAGACATACCCTGCTATCAATGGCTGGCCTCACAATACTGCAGAAATAACTTACCCAGTGGCAACAGTTCGTGTGACACTGCTTGCTTTCTGGAAAGGCCTAAAAGCTTACATCCTGCTGGTGCTGTCCTCCTCCCGCTGCTCGCTTGGGTCCGGAGCTCTCGTCTCCTTCTGGCAAGATCACTGGCTTCAGGCTGGAAGGTTGATGTTTGCACTGCCTGTGTTGTACTCTTTTGCCAAGGATAAGCTTTGCTCTATCCGCTCGCAAGTATCTCAGGATGGCTGGGATATACAACTGCACCCAAATCTCACACACACAGCAGCAGAGGAGCTATTGGTTCTTCTCGACCTACTCGCAGATGTCACTCCGACCGTCGCCAATGCTGATCGTCGGGTCTCTTCTCTCATGGGAAAAGAGCTGGCTACAGGTTATTTCTACAAGATGCTCACCTTCCGAGGCATACGGTGTGTTTTTGCGCAGTGGATTTGGGATAAGATTATTCCTAACAAGCACAAGGTCTTTCTTTGGCTGGCTTTCTACGGGCGTTTAAACACGAGGAACAACATGTTTAGAAAAGGCTGGTCTGCGCTAGTTTCCAATGCTGATTGTGATATCTGTCCTGCTGTGGAGTCCATTGAACATGTAGTGTTACGCTGCCGCTCTGCTGAACATCATTGGGGCAAGCTGCAACTGAACTCATTGGCCTGTACCTCAACTGATCTTCTATCCTTCTTCGAGCTTGCTTCCCTGCAGTTTTCTACCAAGAAGAAGTGGAATGTCGCCCTCGCTGCATGTGTTGTCACTCTTTGGCATGCTCGGAATGACCGTGTTTTCAATGGTGCCTCCTGGTCTGACCAACACACAAGGTTCTATGCTGCGGATTTGCTTCGCCTCTGGCTGCACAGAGCTCGGCGGCAACAAGATAAAGATGAGTTGAAGGCTTGGGCGATCTGTTTGTCTAGCTAATCCGGATGTAGCTGCTCTCTTCTTCTTCTCCTTCTTTTCTTCTCTTTTTTCAGTTTTCAGTTTCAGTTTTGCCTTCTTCGCACTCTGGTGCGTCTTCTTGTCTGTTGACACAATCTGTTCTCCAGGCTGCGGCCTTTTGAAATATATAAGGTAGAGATCTCTACCTTTTCTTTCAAAAAAAAATATAGGTTGTATGTCGAGTGAACGAAAAAAATAAATAAACTCGACAACCAGTGTATGCTCGGCAACCAAAGATGTGCGCTGAGTACTACCTGAAAAACACAATAGGATCTCGGCAGAAAAAAGAAGAATTCCACAAGGAATGAGTTCATGAAAAAGACAAGAACACATGTCCTTTACGGGCTTTTTTGAGAGCTTCGTGATGTCATATATTGACATAGGTGTTTGTTGACTGTCCACTAACAAACACTTTAGCTTATATTTTTAGCATTTCCATTTTTAAATGCGATTACATGATAGCCGAGTGCCCTATATTTGACACTAGGCTTGTACTTTATATTTCTTCTTTTGCTCTTTGATTTTTAAAGTGTAAAATATTTTTGATGCTTTCCCTTTCAATTGTGTTTCTTTATTCTATGTTCTTTCTCTCCAAGTCGTTAATATTTACCGCCCTTTCTTCTCGTCTGTTTCCACTTGCTCTCTTTGCCACCCATTTTTCAACAATGTTTCTTTATTATGTCTTTTCATTTAAACTTTTATTTGTGTTTTTATTGCATTTTATTTATTTTCCCTCTCTTACTCATTCTTTCTCCTAAGTTTTCACCGTTGTTTGTATCCCTTTATTTTCTGTTCTCTCTCGTTACCGCCACTTCAAAGTAATGGTGTTGCCTTTGTACTCTTCACACCACCCTAGCATATGTTTAGGACCACATGCGAAAGGAGAAGTGGTTCCAACCCTTAGGGCAACTCCAATGCGGGGACGCATTCCGTTCGCTTGCATCCATTTCTGACCTCGTGGACAGAAAAGGCAGCCCAATGCGGCGACACATTTTGTGTTTATGCCCGTTTCCTGTCAGCGCGAACCCATTTCCTGCCCATATTTGGTCTGGGTTTGTGTCACCACATACAGGAGACAGGCGTGTCGTGTGTTTGCTGTGGGCCCACATGGCAGCCGCCCAGCGACCAACTCCTGGTCCTTTTAAATGTCACGCGTGGGGCGGGGGGGGGGGGGGGGTTTCCGTGCCCACATCTTTCCCCCACTCTGCTCCCCCGCCACCAACAGTAAAACCCTACGCCACCGACCACCACCGGTGCAATGTCCTGGAAGTTTGTCCTCGGGAAGTATGGCCATGAGGCCAGCTCCTCCTTGGGGCAGCGTCATGTTGCACCATTCACCTTGATGCCACCGGGAGCTTCGCCGCCGTGGCAGGACCGCATGGTACGTCCCCGTCGAGACGTGCCAGAGGTACTAGGAGGAGGCCATCCCAGTGTCGTGGACCGATGTGCACCTGCAGAACGACTGGGACTTGAACCTGAAAAGGGTCCAATACCAACTGTTCCAGTTTCCGTTTGCGCACGGGCGACAGAGATCCGCCACCGTCGAGACCTAAATCAAGACAACCTCCTCGATGACCAGGCTTTCGTCTAGGAGTCCACCTACTCAGACATATGGTTCTACGACGAGAATGGCTGACGCATCTACTCGTGCTTCGCGCGTGCGCATGATCCTGTGCCCGAGTCGTCGCGGCGTCCCATGGTGAAGGAGGAGGAGCTCGAGAATTACGCGCTCAAGCAGGCACTCGAGGTCTCCGTGCTGGAGGAGCTCGCACTCTGGCCCGACCTTCCTCTGGTGCTCCGCATATCGACAATGGAAGCCATAGTGCGTGCCCTTGTCCCCACGCTGGAGTCGGGGCCATGGCCACTATTATGGCAAATGTGGACGTGGACTTCCACGTTTCAAGCAATGCCAGAGCTGAAAGAGGAACCCGAGGACGAGTAGCTTGAGGCACCATCTACGCCACCGCACAAGCTAGCTGTAGGGCCACCACAACCACCGACACTAGCGCGACCATGGTCGCCTCCAACCTTCACCGACATCGTCGATGATGAGGATGAGTACTCGGTTCCAACGCCACTGCGCGCATGTGCTCTGGCGTTTACCCTAGTAGATCTAGGGTTTATGTAATTTCAAGTTTTTTTATTTTCATTAATGGAATTTTGGCAGCATATATATATATATATATATATATATATTAAATAAAAAATAAAAAAATAAAATGCGGTGAGCGCGTTGGTTGCGCTGGCGGTCCGCCTCGCCACTCAAATGGACAAAAAGTGGACATATTTTGTGACCGTTTGGGTTAGCCCGTTGGAGTTGCCCTTACTCGCGCGATTTGGATGCATCCCCTATTAGGCGAGCCCGAAACGTGTATCCACTTAGCTTTTCTTCAAACGAGGCGATTCTATGTGGACTTTCTTCTTTGTTTATGTTATAATGGGTCACATGATCATGACAACCAAAAAGAGGCCAAGTACTTACAAAAATGGACCGGGGCACCAGAAGATGGTGGAAGGGGGAGGTTCACCCTAAGCCTTGGATCTTACCACATCACCATAGGTTCTCGCAGTGACATAGTTCCGGTTTGTGAAGGAAGTGTCACTTTGAAGTTATGTATTGACCTTTCCCTCACCACATCACCATAGGTCCTTGGAAGGTGTAGTAAAAATTCGAGAGTGTTTTGCAGATGCCTTCATGAAGGCTGTGTGAAAATAGGACCTTGCATCATGACAGATTGATGTGTAAGAGAGACCTCTTAACCTTTCTTAGAAGTCTACCTTAGGTGGTGCTGCATATGAAAGGGGTGGCTACATTGGAGGTCCCGCGTCTGCATCTTCAGTTGTGGGATGGCATGCATGTCGTTAGGCTTTGAGTGCTAGGTATAGAGCCATGTTGGTCGTTTGGGTGTTGACGTGTATCAGGTGTTAGTTTGCTATAATGTGGAAGTTGTTGTTTTCTCGTTTTGGTGGCCTTATTAGTTTTTGACATGCATGGCAGGAGCTATGTCAATTTCATTAAGAGAAGAAAACACAAATATATAAACTTGGCACGATTTATAAGGGAAACTAGGCTGAAAACCACAACAACGCCAAAGAAAAAAAACACCAATTACAATCCAAGCAGATCACCACCACCTAACATGCCTTCTTTCTGGAGATATGAAATGTAAGTCTTCAAAAACGCTTCCAAGAAAGAAAACGACGCCCGAGAACGCCACTCTCATCGGCATCGACCTCCGTCAACCACAAAGCTTTTGCCCAGACCGACGCACTACAACCCTGGGAATGGTTCGGCCTAGCAAACAACCTCCAACATCACTTCCACCCCAACCGGCCACGTCCCAGTGTGAGGAAGTACTCTTCGACAATGCCCACGAGCGCCAACATTTTCGGCAACGACCATCGTCGACAAACAAGGCTTTAGCCCAGAGCCTTATGCCTCACCACCTCTAACCTAGGGTAGGGGCCAGGGCACCTAGAAACCTTGTGAGACCAAGCCGCGACTCCGTTCGCATTAAACAGCGGTGAACCAGACCAAGAGGAATAGAAGGACGCAACGACCTCCACAACTCCATGGTGGACTTTCTCCAACGACATCGACACCGCCACCACCATTGCAACAATGGCTCCGACAAGCCTCAACGGTGCAGGTGCGCCACACACCACTATGCCAACCTACGAACTGTAACACGCAGAAACGCGGTCGCCGGCGTGTCAGTTTTGGTGGCTTTTTGCTGCCATAGTTTCAGAGTTGTTTTACCTAGTGTTTTCGTTTTTGTACTTAGACATTACTAAGTGAACCTGGAACTTGTATGGTGGTTTCGTTTTTCAATGAAAAATGAAACCCGAGGCGGAGTTCGTGTTGATCGGATATAGTTTAAGTGTGAAAAAGGAAAAAGAGGTATGTTGGAGCAACAACATGTCCAAAATCAAAAGAAAAAGTGATACATGACTCCTAGCGAAAGAAAAAGTGATACACGATTTCCTATGACTTTTGTATTCCCATGATATTCTACCCTATGAACCAAAGAAGGCCCAAGCATGAAAAGAAAAAGGTATGTTAAAGCAACAACACAAACATGTCCAAAAGCGAAAGAAAAGGTGATGCACGATTCCTCATGCGTGTGTTCGTAATTTTGGTGTGATCGATCCTCAGGCGTAAACCAGCACTTGTTGCCTTGCATAATTGCGTACCAGCACTTGTTGCATTGCATAATTGCGTTGCAATATCTCGGGTGTTTGCCTGCTTTATATGGGTGATAGACAGTGGCATGGTGCTGCCATGCATCTTTCATGCTTTGGTTGTCGCGTGACGTGGTCAAGGGAAGTTACGCTCTGGGTTCCGGCCACACGTAGTCCATAGTTCACACCTCACAGCTACCAGGGCTTTTCAATTTTCCTGGAACAGGAGCCTGTTGGGGGCCATCCTACCGGAGGCCTTGCTACCCCCGATTGGAGAAACGAATTATTCTGCTCGGTTGCCTGATGGCTACTGGCCTACTAGCCACACTAGTACTCCTTGGTTCATTCTATCGTCGGCCAAAGAAAGAGCTCACCTCTCCCCATCACACGCACGCTTCTCCGTCTCCAAAAACCCTCTCTGCACGGGCACGCCATGGACAATCCTCCGGCCGGCAACGCGGCCAATCCTCTGGCGGCGGCGGCGGCAAACAACGTGGCCAATCCTCCTCCGGCGGCGGCGGCGGCTGCACCAGTGGCAGCAAACAACGTGCTCGATCATCTGGCGGCGGCGGAGGCAGCAGCAGCAAACAACGTGGCCAATTTTCTGGCGCAGCAAGCAGCAGCGGCTGCAGCGGCGGCGGCAGCGGCGGTAATGCGATTCACAAGATCATTTCTGCTGCTTCTTTCTTTCTTTCTTTCCTTGCATAATTTTGCTTCGTTTTCTCTAAGCTATCGGTAGCAAATTAGTCAGTTAGCAAACGAACTGACATGCGTATATGGGAGTTGCGACTATAGGAGTAGTTCGTGACAATTGCCGTATGGAATCATGGTGTTTTGACATTTGTAAAGCCCACAGGCCAGTTCTAGTTCCGGACGTACGTGTTCTTGCTTCAACTGTGCAGCCAGATCTAAGTAGTATGTTGGTCGGATCTACGCCTACACACACAGACATAGATATGATGTCTACGAGCTACTAATTCACTTGTTTGTGCCTCAGTCTCTTCTCGAAATCTGCTGCTAGATCGTAAAACCAAGTTTGTTTTTATTATTCAGATTCCACGGATCATCTCATTTTCCGTAGTTTTTCATCATCTTAATCGGTCAGTAATTAGACAGTTAGAAGGGTCGCAGTTCTAGTGTGTTCTACGACGGCCAATGACCTGAGATGTTGAGATCGAAAATGTAGTGCTAGCATCGGCGCTGAATTGCTGAAACTGACTCGCCGACCTCGACTGCAGGATGCTGCTGTAGCGGCTGCCGCTGCAGCGCAGGAGCGGCGCCGCAAGGAAGACAAGGATTGTGCGTGCTTGTGCTGTGTGTATATCTTGGGCGTGATGCTCTTCTTTGCTGTGATGATTCTGCTGACGTCCAAGCCATGGAATCGAGGTTAGAGAGCACGAACGTGCCGCGATGATCTCTGGAGCATCGACTTCCTTGGAACTAATTAATGACTTACCAGGTGGTTTTCTCTAGTAGTAGTACTATTATGTCCGAGATCAGGCAATCTGTTGGTGGGGAAGAAGAACTAGTACCGTCTAGAGTGGTGTGTAGACTGATCATGTAAAAAGCCGAGTAAGATCAGGCAATCTGTTGGTGGGGAAGAAGAACTAGTACTGCAGTCTTTGAGTTTGAGGGTGTGCAAAACTTGAGTGAGATATATATTAGCGCAACTTCACTGAAGATTGCAAAAATTTGGGTCAACTATTTACAACTTGAGTGCAGTGTGGTCGATCCAGAGGACCACCGTGCTCTACCGGATCATTCACACACGGTGCAGCCAGCGTACGCGGAGGCCGCCCGGCCGGCCGGCTGTGGCTCTGCATAATTGCGTTGCCATTTCGGAGTCTGCCCGCTTTTTTATGAGAGCGCGAGAGTGCTGCCATTTTCGTGTGCTTTAACTCCGTGTGCTTTTTCAGCTTGCACGGAACCGGAGCCAAGAGAGCGCGTGCACTTCTCCATCTTCATCTCTTTGCGTAGGGATAACATGCAGAATCATCCGGCCGTCCAGGTGAACAGTGTGGGCGCAAATCCTCGGGGCGGCCAGCCCCACGACGTGGCCAATCCTCCCGCAGTCCAACCGCGAGGTGGACGCCAATGCTCCGGCCGTCGACACAGACATATCCCATTGCCCCTAGTTTTTTTTTTCTTTTCGAAAAGGGGGAGTACCCCAGCCTCTGCATCAAAAGTGATGCATACAGCCATCTTATTAATCAAAGCAGCAAAATGTGCATACAAGGTTCCATAGTCTCAAAATCAAATAAAGGAAATGCAGCCCACACAGAGCGCAGAAGGCTAGAAACACAGGCTAGCCAGAAATAAAATGCCACAACCGGCTGGCTAAAGAAGGTAGGGAAACTAATTGCCTATCCTATTACATGACGGCCATCCAAACCGGTTGAAGATATCCCGAGCAACCATCTCCCAACGGATAGACCCAGTAACCAAATGCTCCCTGGCCTCCATCGGAGTGAGTAATGACCACGAACGGATCAATGCCGTAGCTCGGAATATAACCTGCAAAAAATGAATTCGTGATGTTCTGTTAAAAACCAAATCATTTCTGCACAACCAGATGGTCCACATCAACGCACAAACTCCCACCCGAATATGCCTTGCTAATGCAGAATCAATCCCATTAAGCCAATTCCCAAATAAAGCGGTAACCGTAGTCGGTGGAGTAATATTGAAAGCAATGTGAACCGTCTGCCAAAGAACCTTAGCCAGCGGGCAATCAAAGAAGAGATGTTTAATTGTCTCATCCCGATCACAGAAACTACACCTAGTAGCTCCTGTCCAATTACGATTTATCAAGTTGTCCTTTGTTAGAATAACTTGTTTATGAACAAACCACATAAACACTTTTATTTTCAAAGGAACTTTGACATCCCAGACCTTCTTGGACGTTGGAATGGAGCTTGAATTAATAACATCAAGATACATTGACCTCACTGTAAATACTTCAGACTTAGTCAACTTCCAGCGTAATTCGTCAGGTTGGTCAGAAAGTTGTACCTCCATTAGTCTCCTAACTAACTGGAGCCAAACCTCCCAACGATTGCCCACTAACGACCGTCTAAACTGAATATTAAGGGGGACAGTTTGAAATACCGTTGCCACGAACACCTCACGTCGTTGAGCAATGCGATATAAAGACGGATATTGAATGGCCAAGGGTGAGTCGCCCAGCCAAGAATCCTCCCAGAAACGTGTAGTAGCACCATTTCCAAGGACAACTTTTGTCCTATTGAACAGTAATACTTTGACTTTCATGAGTCCTTTCCAGAAAGGCGAGTCAGTCGGCCTAACTGATACCTGGGATAATGTTCTAGTCTGGAGGTACTTGCTGCGTAGGATTTGCGCCCACATAGCTTCAGTGCCGGAAGCGAGCTTCCACAACCATTTACTAAGAAGGCATCTGTTCTTAACTTCTAGATTCTCAATACCAAGCCCACCTTGGTCTTTGGGTCTACAGATAATATCCCACTTAGCAAGCCGGTATTTCCCATTGCCCCTAGTGGATTCAAAATTTCGGTTGTTTCCTAAATGGATTTGAAGCAGAACTCCTGGTGAAAATGACGACATTTACGGCAATAAGTTTCATAGAGAAGAACATCTTCACTCGCTTGCGGGTACCCAGTAGAATCATTAGCAGCACTAGGTCCTAATTCACAAGCCATATGTTTCAAGGCTTTTGTGAGGACTATGGAACAAAAATATGTTCAACTCGGTAGGCCATACCATAGTAACGAAATACGCGAGCGAAATCATACTCTAGGATATCAAAGAGCGTTCGGTATCAGATAGAAATAGAATACATGAATAGGAATGACGATGTGGGTCATCAAACGACTGGCGGTTTTATAGACAGATGAACACGAATGAGTCGCGCCATAGGAGAAATCCTATTTTTCTTTAAGCCCCCTCCCCACGATAAGGACATCCCTACCAATGTTACAATTGTAGCCCTATTGCTGCACAAGTTGGGCCAGTTACTAACTACTTCTAATGCTCATAAGAATATGATCCCATCATAACTGGATAGTTGTGTATTTCTTAAGAATGAAGGGTCTAGCATGCATGGATAGAAGGAATGAGCACTGGGGCATGATCAAGCATGGAGATGAAGGCAAGCGCGGTAAGAAAAAGATGAATGCCATTGATTAGAATTTGAGTCGAGGCTAACGAGAGAATCGATGTGATGCAGTATTCATCTTGCGTCACACACTGGGATTGGATAGACATTGTCACTTCTGCTTCGGTACACCCTCTTAAACACATCGACGGATAAGATTACTCCATACCCCTTCAGAGTAAAGGGCAGATTGGTCTTTCTTAAAAGTATGCCGCCGGCGTCGATACACTGGACCTCGTATGCGAATTGCACAGGTGCAAGCGCCTGGGTCGGCCCATTAAGGCATGTCCTTCCTCCCACGTCTATGTAAGCCGCATAAAAATAGAGAGAAAAAGTAGACCTCATCAGGACTCAAACACGAGACCCCCCACTTAAGGTGCGCGTTGTTAGCCACTTCACCTCAATGCTGCCTGTGGTTTTCTACACCACGAAATATGTAAGAACACACAACAACATTCATATGTATGAAAGCATTACGGAAAAAACTATAACTTTTATTAAAAAATGCGAACAATTTTCAAATGACAAATATTTTTTGAAATTACGTTTTTTTTAAACACAAACATTTTCTGAAATTTGAACAAAATTTAAAACATGTATATTTTTTAATATTTCATGACATCTTTCCAAACATGAACAGTTTCTGAACATCTTCTAAAACATGAATTATTTTAAAATTTGTGGTTTATGGTTTTTGGTATCTCGTATTCCTTCTGTTTTTTCATTTTCTCTTTCTCTTTCTTTTTCTTTTTGATTTTATTTTCTTTTTAAAATTCACAAATTATTTTTAAATCATGAACCTTTTCTTAAATACATGCAATTTTCAAATTTATGAACCTTTTCTTAAATTCGCACATTTTTTCAAATCCGTGAACTTTTTTCCAAATCCACAAACTTTTCACAAAGCCCGCCATTTTTTTTCAAATTGTAAACATTGTTTTCAAAATTGATGAAATTGTTCAAATTCGAAACCACTTGAGCCGGCCCAACATGCATCCATGTCAGGTCTGAACGATTTCCGACAGCAAGTTGCGACACGTCCGACCATTTATCAGACTCTTTTAAATCGATAAAATTTCAGAAAAATGCATAATTTGTCAAAAACCAAAATAACTTGGCAAGGTGCCTTGAATTGGTCATACAAGGCCATGAGAAAAATTAGGGTCATTTCAAGGATGTCGAGAAATAACGTGCCCTGAGACGGAGCCTTCTAGTCTAGCCGGACACCCTCCGTTGAACATGGTCTAGTTTTGAACATTCTCTAATTGAACCCAACTTTTGCAGGAGGTGGTCATGCCCATGGCAGGTATCCATGTCCGGTTTGAGCGATTTTCGACACCGTATGAAAGTTGCGACACATCCGACCATTTATCGACCTCTTTTTAATCCAGAAAACTTCAGAAAATATAGAATTTATAGAAAACGAAAACAACTTGGCATGATGCCCTGATTGGTCATATAAGGCCATGAAAAAGAATTAGGGCCATTTCAAGGATGTCGAGAAACAACGGGCTCTCAGACGAAGCTTTTTGGCCTACGAGACACCCTTCATTGAACATGATCTAGTTCTGGACATCCTTTGAATGACCCCAACTTTTGCAGGAAGGCATGCCAATGGTAGGCATCCATGTAAGGTTTGAACAATTTCCGGTACCATATGCAAGTTGCGACATGTCTAGACATTTATCAGCCTTTTTTAGATTGAGAAAACTCCAGAAAATGCAAAATTTCTCGAAAACCATAACAATTGGCATGGTACCTTGAATTGGTCATACAAGACCATGAAAAAAATTGGGGTCATTTCAAGGATGCCGAGGAACAACGAGCTCTCAGACGGAGCCTTCTGGCCTACCGGACGCCCTCTATAAAATTGAACATGGTCTAGTTTTGGACATCTTTAAAATGACCCCAACTTTTGTGGGAAGCTGGGCATGCCCATGGCATGAATCAATGCTAGGTTTGAACGATATCTGACATCGTATGAAAATTGCGACACGCCCGACCATTTATCGGGTTTTTTCGATGAAAAAACTCAAGGAAATGCAAAACTTGTCAAAACTACAAACCACTTGGCATGGTGCCTTTACTTGGTCATACAAGGCCATGAAAAAATATTGGGGCCATTTCAAGGATGTCAAGAAACAACATGCTCTCAGACGGAGCCTTCTGGCGAACCCGAACACCCTTTATTGAACATGGCCTAGTTTTGGGCATTCTTGAAATGAACTCAACCTTTTCAAGCAGGTGCCTGCATGCCCATGGTAGTCATCCATGCCAGGTTTGGATGATCTTTAACACCTTATGAAAGTTGCGACACATCCGACCATTCATTGGCCTTTTTTGACCGAGAAAACTCTAGAAAATGCAAGTTTTGTCAAAAATCAAAATAACTTGGCATGGTTCCTTGAATAGGTCATACAAAGCCATGGAAAAATGGGGACATTTCAAGGATGTCAAAAAACAACGTGCCTTCGACGGAGCCTTCTGGTCTACCCAGAGACCCGCCATTGAACATGGTCTAGTTTTGGACATTCTTGAAATGACCCCAAATTTTGCAAGCAGGAGGGCATCCCTATGGTAGGTATTCATACTAGGTTTAAACGATTTCTGACATGGTATGCAAGTTGGGACACGTCCGGCCATTTACCGACCTTTTTTGACCGAGAAATCTCTAGAAAATGCAAAAATTGTCCAAACCTAAATAACTTGTCATGGTGTCTTTAATTGGTCATATAAGGTCATGATAAAAAATTGGGATCATTTAAAGGATGTTGAGAAACAATATGCTCTCAGACGAAGCCCTCTGGCCTACCCGGACACCTTCTGTTGAACATGGTCTAGTTTTGGACATTCTTTAAATAAACCCAACTTTTGCAGAAAGGTGGGCACACTCATAGTAGGTATCCATGTCAGGTTTGAACTAATTTCGAGACCGTATGCAAGTTGCCACATGTTTGGCCATTTATCATCTTTTCTGGGCCGAGAATACTCCAGAAAGCCAAAACAACATGTCATTGTGCCTTGAATTCATCGTACAAGGCCATTAAAAAAATTGGGGCCATTTCAAGGATGTCGAGAAACAACAGGCTCTCAAGCTGAGCCTTCTGTCCTACCAGACACTATGCGTTGAACATGTTCTAGTTTTAGACATCCTTCAAAAGACCCCAACTTTTATAGGAAGGTGGACATGCCCATGGTAGCCATACATGTCAGGATTGAACAATGTCCGACACCGTATGCAAGTTGCGATACGTTTGGCCATTTATTAGCCTTTTTGGACCGAGAAAAATCCAAAAAATGCAGAATTTGGCAAAAACTAAAAACAACTTGTTATGGTGCCTTGAATTGGTCATATATGCTCATGAAAAAATTTGGGGTCATTTGACAAATGCCGAAAAACGTGCTCTCAACGGAGACAATGGACCGGCTCAGTTAGGCGGACTCTTGTGAAAAAAGTATTTAATTCATGAACTTTTTTCAAATTGATGAATTTTTTTATCAAATACGTGAACTTTTTTTCAAATCTATGAACATTTTTCCTCCTTGGAGCTAGGGGTGGGCATAAAAACCGACAAAGCGAAGACCAAACCGATATCGAAACCGAAAAAACCAAAGTTTTGGTTTGTGTGTTGGTGGTCGAAAACTTATGCCACATGTAGCGACCATCGCGCGCGTGCGGCCAGGATGTCAATTCCATGTGACAAGCTGATCATTTGCAGGCAACGCATAAGCTTGTTTTGGGCTTCTCTTCAGGTCTCCTTTGGTTCATAGGAATATTGTAGGAATTGCAAAGGATGGAAATTTTGTAGGAAAAATTTCTTTGGGGCCCTTTGGTTTGTAGGAATGACTTCCGATTCCTATGTAGGATAGGAATCAATCCTTCACATTTCAAAGGAAAAAAAACATTGACCTAGACTCAATGGAAAAATTCCTATCCTATGCATCAAATGACATCTCTTTATCTATAGGATTTGAGATGCATGTCATCTCATTTCCTATGATTTTTCTATTCCTATACTATTCCCATCCTATGAACCAAAGGAGGCCTCAGCCTGCATGTACCTGCGTGTAGGCGGCATACTGTGTCGATCGTGGTTTTAATCCCACCCCTAGGTACTCGGAATGAGATAGGAAGTAAGGGTCGGCATATTAACCGAAAACGAAACCGATGTGTCAATCGTGGTTTTAATCCCACCTCTGGCAAAGGTCGGGCGGCCCTGAGGAAGGTGGCGGCGGGGCAACGATTTCCTTATGGTGGCGCCGGTGTGCGAAAACTCCGCGCGCGGCAGAGGAGTTGCGGACGGCGGTGGCCACCGCCGTGGGACGGGCAAAGCACGGCGAGCCGGTTGGCCTAGCGCTGCGGGTGCACCGTGCGTGGCGATGGCGTGGCCTACGATCTCCTACTTGGCGGCTTGGATCTGGGGCTCCTGGTCTGGGTCGGGCATCCAGGTTGGGGCTTTGCCCAGTGTCACGGCGACGGCCGCTCTGCTGCGTGCTGGCCTGTTGGTAGTGGCCGGCCAGGAGGCGGTGGTGGATCTAGCTTCAGATCTATCCGGTGGCGAGTTTGGAGCGGCAAGACTTCCGGTGAAAACCGAGCCTCGACTACGACCATGGTGGACGAGGGCGGTGTCTTTTGGCGTCGTTACCTTGTCGAAGGCATCGTCATAGCAAGTCGCGTCACTCCTTTCGCCCTGCTCTGAGGGAAACCCTAGATCTGTTTTCACGGATCGACGATGGCGACGTCAGGCGTCGCGCTCCTTGCTGGGGGCATCGTTTTGGAGCAGGTACCGACTTGGGTGGACATGTGGTGGAGCGGCGTGGTATCTATCGCGTCATCTACGACTGGTCTCAGCGGCGTGGTGCAGCGAGGTCTCGCCGATAGATGTGTGACGATGGACGCGCGCAGGTAGGTGACGTTGTCTGGCATCATGGTGACGTCGACGACAGCTAGACCGGGCAAGGTAGATGCAGTAGTACAACACTGAAGATGGATTGGTGACAGGTGATTGCGGCGGCCTCATGCCCGGCAGGCGTCCTGGTTGAGGAGTGCGCCGGACTGGTGGGTGCCCCATACCCGGCAGGCGTCCTGGTTGGGACCTCAGGTCTTAGATGTTATGTTTGGCTGCGAGGTCTGTTTGGTATTAGGCCCAGACTATCAGCATCCTTTAATCAACTGAATAGGAATAGCGACAGATGTGCCTAGACGGTGGCTTTAGTCTTACTGTCGTATGACTTTGTAAGGTCTTGTATGAATAATTAATAAAGTGGTTGCATGCATCGTCCAGATGCAGAGGCCGGGAGTCCTCCTCCTTTTTTAAAGAAAAACCGGAAACGAAACTGAATGGACCGAAACCTTCATTTCGAGTGTTTATTTCGGTCATTAAATCTAAAGAACCGAAGTTTATTATTTAATTTTTTTTTACACTTGATTAAGTGAAAATGCCTAGAAAACTTAAAATGAAAATTATTTTAAAAAATCCCAGCGGAATTGTATTGCCTGCCCAAGGGGGCCTATTTTTAAAAAAATGCCAGCTGCCCGAAACACCTGTCTAAGCCTTTGTGTCCTTTTCTTATCTTAGTTTTTCTTCACCGACACGTTTTTGTTTAGTACCACACTGGATTGCTCTTGAGGAAAGAAGCATGTGACTGACCATAAAGGCAGTTGCTACCCATCAAATTCGTTTAAACGTGCCCGTACCAAAACATGTGGCATAAGCAAGTTTGCCTAAACTATGGCTCTGTTCGGTCAGAACCTGCCCGTACCAAATCGGTTTTCTAATTGTATAGAAATCGATTGGTTTGTATTTTTATAAAACCAAAATTCGTTGTGACCTGAAAACCGAACCGATTACATGAATGGGATAAAAAAAGTCATGAATTTGATAAAAAATTATGAAATTAAAAAATCATTCATTTGAAAAAAGTTCACGGATTCAAAAAGTAAGTTTCACGGATTTCAAGAAAAATCATGAGTTTAAGAAAATGTTCACGAATTTAAGCAAATGAAAGAAAATAAGAAGAAATAAAGTAAAATTAAAAAAGATTAAAATCAAAGAACAAAGGACAAACAAAACCAAAAAAGAAAATCAGACTAAAAATATGCACAACAAGAACAGTAAAAGAAGGCTCAGACATTGTTTCTTTGTTTGTTTTATTTTGCCCCTGTTAGTACATATTTACTAGAACGAGTTCTTCTGTCAAAAAAAATTACTAGAACGATTGTTCTATGAATTGCGGTTCCAAAAGAAAAGAAAAAACTCCCATCTTCACCAGTTAATCTACCAAGTCCTTCACGAGCCAGAGAAGCCAGTCACAGGAACATGGTGCTCGAGCAAATCGTGGAGATGTTGCAACGTGCAGGCTGCTATTGCATTGCAATATCTTTAGTGTGTGCGTGCTTTATACGAGTGATAGATGGTGCTGCCATTTTTTGAGCTTCGGTTTCACGTGATGTCGTCAAGGGGAAGTCACACGTAGTCCACAGTTCACACTTCACAGCTACTGCCGCTTTTGAATTTCCCGGAACAGGTGCCTGCTCGGGGCCGTCTCTCACCGCCTACTAGCTATACCAGTACTTGGTTCATCCATCGCTGGCCAAAGCGCTCATCTCTCCCCGGCACACACACGCTTCTCCGTCTCCAAAACCCCTCTCTTCACGGGCACGCCATGGACATTCCTCCGGCCGGCAACGTGGTCAATCCTCCGCCGGCGGCGGGCAACAACGTGGCGGATCCTCCTCCTCCGGCGGCGGCAGCAGAAGCAGACATCGTGGCCGATCCTCCTCCGGCGGCGGCGGCGGCAGCAGCAGCAGCCAATCCTCCGGCGGCGGCTGTAATGTGATTCACAAGATCATTTCTGTCAACATAGATCGATGCTGCTTCTTTCCTTACTTAATTGTGCCTTGTTTTCTCTACCCTACCGGTAATAATTAATAAATCAGTCAAGTTAGCAGTTCGTGACGATCGTTTCTGTGGAATTAAGGCGTTTTGGCATTTGGTTCAAGCCAAAGCCTACAGCGCCAGTTCAAGTTCCTTACATACGTACGCGTTCTTGGTGTACATCGCCGGCATTTTTTTCTGTGATGATTCTGCTGATGCAGAAACCATGGAATCGGGAGTAGATACATGAGCGTACCTGACTGACGGGCTCTGCAGACATGCATCTTTCAGTAGCAGCAGCTTCCTTGAAACTAGTGACCTACCTAGCTAGGTGGTTTTCTCTAGTAGTACTAGTACTATTGTGTCCGAGATCGGGCGATCTGTTCGTGTGCTCAGTCCAGCACAAAATGTTGGGGAAGAACAGTGTTTGTACCGTCTAGAGTATGTGTAGATTGATCGTTGAAATTTTATTTGGCGGGGGAGATTGATCCTTGTAATAAACCAAGTAGGATTTCAGTCTAGTGTCATCTAGAGTGCAAAACTAGAGTGAAATATCCGCGCAACTTCGCTGAAGCTTGCAAAATTTTGGGTCACACTGTCACACGAGCGCAACTTTATTGAGAGACTGTGCAGCCAACGTGCATTGCAGCCATTTCGGGGTCTGCCGCCTTTTCTTACGAGAGAGCTGGAGTGGTGCCATTTTCGTGTGCTTTTTCGACTTACATGGAACAGGGTCCTCATCCACCAGAGCCGAGTGACCCCCACTACTAAATCCGTCCATTCATAAATTATAGGATGTTTTGGATATTTATATGCGAACTCATATAAACTGAGATGAGTGAGCACACACACTAAAACGTGTCTATATACATTTGATTCATAAAAATGTTAGAACATCTAATATTTGTGAACAAATCTAGTATTATTTTTTGCATTTTTTCTGTTGTTGGTAGATTATGAAGCTGGCCGCTTTGATGAATGGAGTATTATTTTAGGAGTGTGGTTTTTGTACACCCAATGAGGATTACTCAAAGACCATCTAAGGGAAAGTTGTTTGAGATGTTTTTGCTTCCTTCTACGATGTTTGTAAATCTTGAACCTAGTGAATTATTAAGTGATGGTTGACCGGACCCCTCAAGATTTCGTTAGGCCAGTGAATAGAACCCTGATTGAATTCCTGACCGACGAGCCAAGCATATAATAATTTTACCAAGGCATCGCGACAATGCCTGGTACGTAGACGACATAGTGGGGCATTTTGAGCTGCTGCTTATACTCTATGAACTGCAGGGTCCTGCTGCAGTGGATGCCCGATGGAAGAAGGAGGACAAGACGCATGCCATCATATTTCTGGTCGCTGCGGCGATCGCTCTGCTTCTGGTGGTGCTGTTGATTATCCATCCGTGGAAGAAGTAGCGAAGAGTTAGTCATTTGCCAGGTCAGGTTTCCGATGGTAGCAAGATAGGAGCGCTAGAATGAATAAATAGATCATCCAAAATATGTACTCCCTCCGTCCCGTAATGTAAGATGTTTTCTGACACTAGTCCGTTCCATAATATAAGACGTTTTTTAACAATAGTGTAGTGTCAAAAAACATCTTACATTACGGGACGGAGGGAGTACCATTGTACCTGCTAATACTGTGACGCGTCTTGGCCAACTGCGTGCAATTAGCTCAGGTTCAATGTTTGAACAAAGCTTGTAAATTCCAGCAGTCAGAGTGTCCTTCCTCCAAGCTTGGGTATATCATATATGTCCACATCAAGTAGAACATGATATCAATATGGCTCGGGCATTACCTTCAAAAATATATATGTCCACATCAACTGTGGTCTTTGCCCGCTCTGTAAGCAGGTGCAGGAGTCGGGCGTCCACCTATTCGCCAAATGCCGCTTCACCTTGAGGCTTTGGCGGATGCTCATTGACAAGTATGGGCTTGTGCATCTGGACCCTTCTGATTGGCACCTTGAGGATTCCCTCCTCTCTTGGCGGGATAAACGCACCAATTCAAGCATCCCGGATCGTCGAGCCATGGCCTTTCTTACCATGCTCGTATCCTAGACAATTTGGAACGAGAGAAACGCTAGAGTCTTCCGCCACAAAGAGACGCCGCCGCCAATCCTTCTCAAGCTTATTATAGATGAGGCCAACCTATGGGTTACTGCAGGGGCTAAACAATTAGGGAAAATTGTATTGCGCGAGTAATTGTCATGCCATACTACGGCCTTGTGTAACTCTGCAAAACTCTATTTTCCTCTACTTTAATAGATGAGGCAAATCTTTTGCCTCCGTTTCGAAAAAAAATATGGCTTGGGCACAAGCCACCTCTATTCACGAATTTTACTGTTGTCTTTCGTTCAAAAACCAACTAATTTAGCTACTATATAAGCATGTAAGCTACTCCCTCCACCCTAAAATGTAAGACTTTTTATCGTAATGTTAAAAAACATCTTACATTTTGAGACGAAGGGAGTACTGTATAAGCTGCCATTGTGAAATGAGAAGGTATCGAATAGATGAAGATAAAAGCCCAGTTTCCCATTTGTTTTAGCTTCATTGTGTTTAGAAATTCCGTATTAACCATGGGTGTCGATGCATGAAATTCGTGAATCGTGTATACGAGGTATACATGTAACATGCTCCAGAACGTGCGTGTGAGGGTTGTCGATCCATGATATATGAGGGTATATATAGATATAGTGGAAAACGTAGGTATGGGGCGATACAAAGATCTCGCCAACAACTCTCGAAGTAATGAAATAGACACAGATACCAGATTTACCTAGGTGTATGACCACGAGTGGTTAACATCCCTACCTTTGTTGGTCTTCATATTAACTTCAAGAGAGAATATGGTGACCAACAAGAGCTGAACCCTAGCGGTACGAGCTCCCAAAATCGATCGAAAGCTCTCAGCGTGAGCGTCAATGTAGAGCAAGCTCTTGAAATCAATATAATGTTGTTCACGTGATTGTCAATGTAGAGTGTCAAACCCTCGAGTCGATCTAAAGAACTTCATGTATAACTTCAACAAATTGCGTGCAGTGCTTTGGTTACCGACTGAAAGTTTGAGCGGTTACCGAGTATTTTGCCCCCCCCCCCCCCCACCCCCCATAAATGGCGTTTTGAGCAAAAAATGAAAAGTTTGAATTTGAACGACCGATATATAGTCAAGTACTCCCTCCGTTCCAAAATAGATGACCCAAGTTTGTACTAAAGTTAGTAGAAAGTTGAGTCATCTATTTTGGAACGGAGGGAGTAGAATGGAAACCCATGTTGGACACATAGTAATCCATGGTGTAGTGGCTAGTGGGCTCGACAACATCGTGTGTTCGAATGCCTCCTACGCAATATTTTTTTGCCTAATTATGGGTATCCATCGGAATTTATAAAAACAAAGAGGTTGCCGGGAATCGAATTCGAGACCAGCAAAGTGGTAAGTGTTGAGATGAGGAAACAACCACTACTACATGTTCAGGTTTGTGAGTAAACCTAGATCTATAGCAATTTGACTTGTTCCAAATATTTGAATTCAAATTTATTTTAATAAAATTGAACGGTATTTCGTGGTAACGATGGTAACCGCCCCTATCCCCCCCCCCCCCCCCCCCTCCCAGTATTTTTGTGGGATGCGGTAGCCAAAACCTTGATTGTGTGTAAGTTGTGATTTTCCTACACATGTGGAATGGCTTGGCCTCCAAGTTGGATCAAACCAAACATGAATCCATGTTTGTCACGACTAGGAAAAGAGACATCCTTAGTCCGTACGACTCTACACTCCTTCACATTGTGTTTCAAATTTGTTGCACCTTCTCTACCTTGTTTGCCTCGGGATAAAACTTTTTGAAACGTCTTCTTGACATGAATGCGGATATATATTACGTATATATTTGCATATATGTAGGCCTATTTGTCGACATGGAAGATATAAGAACCGAACAATTGACTATGGCAAGATGAGATGCGAGACATGAGATCTTGCACATCTTCAGACCCCCCCCCCCCCCCCCCCCCCACCCTACGAGTAACATTCCTATGGCATACATTCTCTCGTGATCTCAGATATTACAACAATAAATGGCGGGAATTTTCTCTTAACTTCAACGAACTCTTGGCCTTTCAGAAGGACCTTAAGTCCTTTATATATGTGTGATCATTATCAGTGTTGGAAATATGCCCTAGACAAAAATATTTGTATTATTATATTTCTGTATTCATAATTAATGATTTCATATTTCATGCTATAACTGTTATGATCCTGGATATGCGATTCAGTGGAAAACTCGTATGCACTTGATAAAATGGTTAAATAAAAGGTTCCTAGTCTTGCCTCTAGGACTAGCTCAAGTGTTGTTGGTGATCATGTTTTTCAGATCTTAGGATATCCTTAAGTGTAATGATAGTACTAAAACAACATTGAGATTATGACACTGGAAGAACGATCCTATTGAATCGACCCAATCGAATACCTGCACAAACAAGCACCAACTTGCACCCAACGCGATAAAGGGGTTGTCAATCCCTTCATGGTTATTTGCAAAGTGAGATCTGATATAGATGAATAAATGGTAAAGCAATATTTTTGGTATTTTTGGTTTATGGAACGGAAAGTAAAAGATTGCAAAGAAAGTAAAGAGGAAACTAAAATTGTAGATCGGAAACTTATATGATGGAAAGTAGACCCAAGGGCCATAGGTTTCACTAGAGGCTTCTCTCAAGATAGAAAATATTACGGTGGGTGAACAAATTACTGCCGATCAATTGATAGAAAAGCGCATAATTATGATGATATCTAAGGCAATGATCATGAATAGAGGCATCACGTCCGTATCAAGTAGACCGACTCCTGCCTGCATCTACTACTATTACTCCACACATCGACCGACTCTTGCCTGCATCTAGAGTATTAAGTTCATAGAACAGAGTAACACATTAAGTAAGATGACATGAAGGTAGTGGGATAAACTCGAGCAATATGATGAAACCCCCATCTTATTATCCTCGATGGCAACAACACAATACGTGTCGGTTCCCCTTCTATCACTAGGATCGAGCACAGCAAGATTGAACCCAAAGCTAAGCACTTCTCCCATTGCAAGCAAGACCAATCTAGTTGGCCAAACCAAATCGATAGTTCGAAGAGACTTGCAAAGATATCAAATTATGCATATAAGAATTCAGAAGATATTCAAATAATATTCATAGATAAGCTGATCATAAATCCACAATTCATCGGATCTCGGCAGATACACCGCAAAAAAGTATTACATTGAATAGATCTCCAAGAACATCGAGGAAAACATGGTATTGAGAATCAAAGAGAGAGAAGAAGCCATCTAGCTACTAGCTATGGACCCGTAGGTCTGTGGTAAACTACTCACGCTTCATCGAAGAGGCAATGGTGTTGATGTAGAAGCCCTCCATGATCGAATCCCCCTCCGACAGGATGCCGGAAAAGGCCCCTAGATGGGATCTCACGTGAATAGAAGGTTGCGGTGGTGGAAAGGTGGTTTCATGGCTCTCCTCGTAGGTTTTGGGATATTTGAGAATATATAGGCGAAAGAAATAGGTCGGTGGAGTCACGAGGGGCCCACAAGGGTGGGGGGCGCGCCTCCCGACCTTGTGGCCGCCTCATGGCTTTCCTGATGTGCACTCCAAGCCCTCCAGATGTCTTCTGGTCCAAGAAAAATCATCGCGAAAGTTTCATTCGGTTTGGACTCTGTTTGGTATTCCTTTTCTGCGAAACTCTAAAACAAGGAAAAACAGGAACTTGCACTGGGCTCTAGGTTAATAGGTTAGTGAAGGAAATATGCCCTAGAGGCAATAATAAAGTTATTATTTATTTCCTTATTTCATGATAAATGTTTATTATTCATGCTAGAATTGTATTAACCGGAAACATGATACATGTGTGAATACATAGACAAACATAGTGTCACTAGTATGCCTCTACTTGACTAGCTCGTTAAATCAAAGATGGTTAAGTTTCCTAACCATAGACATGAGTTGTCATTTGATTAACGGGATCACATCATTAGAAGAATGATATGATTTACTTGACCCATTCCGTTAGCTTAGCACTTGATCGTTTAGTATGTTGCTATTGCTTTCTTCATGACTTATACATGTTCCTATGACTATGATATTATGCAACTCCCATTTACCGGAGGAACACTTTGTGTGCTACCAAACGTCACAACGTAACTGGGTGATTATAAAGGAGCTCTACAGGTGTCTCCGAAGGTACATGTTGGTTTGGCGTATTTCGAGATTAGGATTTGTCACTCCGATTGTCGGAGAGGTATCTCTGGGCCCTCTCGGTAATGCACATCACTATAAGCCTTGCAAGTAATGTAGCTAATGAGTTAGTTACGGAATTATGCATTACGTAACGAGTAAAGAGACTTGCCGGTAATGAGATTGAACTAGGTATCGAGATACCGACGATCGAATCTCGGGCAAGTAACATACCGATGACAAAGGGAACAATGTATGTTGTTATGCGGTTTGACCGATAAAGATCTTCGTAGAATATGTAGGAGCCAATATGAGCATCCAGGTTCCGCTATTGGTTATTGACCGAAAACATGTCTCGTTCATGTCTACATAGTTCTCGAACCCGTAGGGTCCGCACGCTTAGGGTTTCGATGACAGTTATATTATGAGTTTATGAGTTTCGATGTACCGAAGGAGTTCGGAGTCCCGGATGAGATCGGGGACACGACGAGGAGTCTCAGAATGGTCGAGACGTAAAGATCGATATATTGGACGACTATATTCGAAGTTCGGAAAGGTTCCGAGTGATTCGGGTATTTTTCGGAGTACCGGAGAGTTACGGGAATTCGTATTGGGCCTTAATGGGCCATATGGGAAAGGAGAGAAAGGGCTAAAAGGGTGGCCGCACCCCTCCCCTTGGACTAGTCCGAATTGGACTAGGGAGGGGGGCGCCCCCTTCCTTCCTTCTCCTTCTCTCTTCCCTTTCCTTCTCTCCTACTCCTACTACATGGAAGGGTTCCTAGTTCTACTAGGAAAGGGGGAATCCTACTCCCGGTGGGAGTAGGACTAACCTAGGGCGCGCCATAGAGAGGGCCGGCCCTCCCCCTCCTCCACTCCTTTATATACGGGGGCAGGGGGCACCCCATAGACACACAAGTTGATCTACGGATCGTTCCTTAGCCGTGTGCGGTGCCCCCTCCACCATATTCCACCTCAGTCATATCGTTGCGGAGTTTAGACGAATCCCTGCGCCGGTAGAGCATCATCATCGTCACCATGCCGTCGTGCTGACGGAACTCATCCCCGACACTTTGCTGGATCGGAGTCCGGGGATCGTCATCGAGCTGAACGTGTGCTGAACTCGGAGGTGCCGTACGTTCGGTACTTGGATCGGTCGGATCGTGAAGACGTACGACTACATCAAACACGTTGTCATAACGCTTCCGCTTACGGTCTACGAGGGTACGTGGACAACACTCTCCCCTCTCATTGCTATGCCATCACCATGATCTTGCGTGTACGTAGGAAATTTATTGAAATTACTACGTTCCCCAACAGTGGTATCAGAGCCAGGTTTTATGCGTAGATGTCATATGCACGAGTAGAACACAAGTGAGTTGTGGGCGATACAAGTCATACTACTTACCAGCATGTCATACTTTGGTTCGGCAGTATTGTGAGATGAAGCGGCCCGGACCGACATTACGCGTACCCTTACTCGAGACTGGTTTCACCGTTACGAGCACTCGTGCTTAAAGGTGGCTGGCGGGTGTATGTCTCTCTCACTTTAGCTGAATCGAGTGTGGCTACGCCCGGTCCTTGCGAAGGTTAAAACAGCACTAACTTGACGAACTATCGTTGTGGTTTTGATGCGTAGGTAAGAATGGTTCTTGCTAAGCCCGTAGCAGCCGCGTAAAATTTGCAACAACAAAGTAGAGGACATCTAACTTGTTTTTGCAGGGCATGTTGTGATGTGATATGGTCAAGACGTGATGCTATATTTTATTGTATGAGATGATCATGTTTTGTAACCGAAGTTATCGGCAACTGGCAGGAGCCATATGGTTGTTGCTTTATTGTATGAAATGCAAACACCCTGTAATTGCTTTACTTTATCACTAAGCGGTAGCGATAGTCATAGAAGCAATAGATGGCGTAACGACAACGATGCTACGATGGAGATCAAGGTGTCGCGCCGGTGACAATGGTGATCACGACGGTGCTTCGAAGATGGAGATCACAAGCACAAGATGATGATGGCCATATCATATCACTTATATTGATTGCATGTGATGTTTATCCTTTATGCATCTTATCTTGCTTTGATTGACGATAGCATTTTAAGATGATCTCTCACTAAAATTATCAAGAAGTGTTCTCCCTGAGTATGCACCGTTGCGAAAGTTCTTCGTGCTGAGACACCACGTGATGATCGGGTGTGATAGGCTCTACGTTCAAATACAACGGGTGCAAAACAGTTGCACACGCGGAATACTCAGGTTAAACTTGACGAGCCTAGCATATAACAGATATGGCCTCGAAACACGAAGACCGAAAGGTCGAGCATGAATCATATAGTAGATATGATCAACATATTGATGTTCACCGTTGAAACTACTCCATCTCACGTGACGATCGGACATGGTGTAGTAGATATGGATCATGTAATCACTTAGAGGATTAGAGGGATGTCTATCTAAGTGGGTGTTCTTAAGTAATATGATTAATTGAACTTAAATTTATCATGAACTTAGTACTTGATAGTATTTTGCTTCTCTATGTTTGTTGTAGATAGATGGCTCGTGCTGTTGTTCCATTGAATTTTAATGCGTTCCTTGAGAAAGCAAAGTTGAAAGATGATGGTAGCAATTACATGGACTGGGTCCGTAACCTGAGGATTATCCTCATTGCTGCACAGAAGAATTACGTCCTGGAAGCACCGCTGGGTTCCAGGCATGCTGCTGATGCAACTGACGATGTTAAGAACGTCTGGCAGAGCAAAGCTGATGACTACTCGATAGTTCAGTGTGCCATGCTTTACGGCTTAGAACCGGGTCTTCAACGACGTTTTGAACGTCATGGAGCATATGAGATGTTCCAGGAGTTGAAGTTAATATTTCAAGCAAATGCCCGGATTGAGAGATATGAAGTCTCCAATAAGTTCTATAGCTGCAAGATGGAGGAGAATAGTTCTGTCAGTGAACACATACTCAAAATGTCTGGGTATAATAATCACTTGATTCAACTGGGAGTTAATCTTCCTGATGATAGTGTCATTGACAGAATTCTTCAATCACTGCCACCAAGCTACAAGAGCTTTGTGATGAACTATAATATGCAAGGGATGGACAAGACTATTCCCGAGCTCTTCGCGATGCTAAAAGCCGCGGAGGTAGAAATCAAGAAGGAGCATCAAGTGTTGATGGTTAACAAGACCACCAGTTTCAAGAAAAAGGGCAAGGGGAAGAAGAAGGGGAACTTCAAGAAGAACAGCAAACAAGTTGCTGCTCAAGAGAAGAAACCCAAGTCTGGACCTAAGCCTGAAACTGAGTGCTTCTACGGCAAGCAGACTGGACACTGGAAGCGGAACTGCCCCAAGTATTTGGCGGATAAGAAGGATGGCAAAGTGAACAAAGGTATATGTGATATACATGTTATTGATGTGTACCTTACTAATGCTCGCAGTAGCACCTGGGTATTTGATACTGGTTCTATTGCTAATATTTGCAACTCGAAACAGGGACTACGGATTAAGCGAAGATTGGCTAAGGACGAGGTGACGATGCGCGTGGGAAATGGTTCCAAAGTCGATGTGATCGTGGTCGGCACGCTTCCTCTACATCTACCATCGGGATTAGTTTTAGACCTAAATAATTGTTATTTGGTGCCAGCGTTGAGCATGAACATTATATCTGGATCTTGTTTGATGCGAGACGGTTATTCATTTAAGTCAGAGAATAATGGTTGTTCTATTTATATGAGTAATATCTTTTATGGTCATGCACCCTTGAAGAGTGGTCTATTTTTATTGAATCTCGATAGTAGTGATACACATATTCATAGTGTTGAAACCAAAAGATGCAGAGTTGATAATGATAGTGCAAATTATTTGTGGCACTGTCGTTTAGGTCATATCGGTGTAAAGCGCATGAAGAAACTCCATACTGATGGGCTTTTGGAATCACATGATTATGAATCACTTGGTACTTGCGAACCGTGCCTCATGGGCAAGATGACTAAAACGCCGTTCTCCGGAACTATGGAGCGAGCAACTGATTTGTTGGAAATCATACATACTGATCTTTGTGGTCCAATGAATGTTGAGGCTCGCGGCGGGTATCGTTATTTTCTCACCTTCACAGATGATTTGAGAAGATATGGGTATATCTACTTAATGAAACACAAGTCTGAAACATTTGAAAAGTTCAAAGAATTTCAGAGTGAAGTGGAAAATCATCGTAACAAGAAAATTTAATTTCTACGATCTGATCGTGGAGGAGAATATTTGAGTTACGAGTTTGGTCTACACTTGAAACAACGCGGAATAGTTTCGCAACTCACGCCACCCGGAACACCACAACGAAATGGTGTGTCCGAACGTCGTAATCGTACTTTACTAGGTATGGTGCGATCTATGATGTCTCTTACTGATTTACCGCTATCGTTTTGGGGTTATGCTTTAGAGACGGTCGCATTCACGTTAAATAAGGCACCATCAAAATCCGTTGAGACGACGCCTTATGAACTGTGGTTTGGCAAGAAACCAAAGTTGTCGTTTCTTAAAGTTTGGGACTGTGATGCTTATGTGAAGAAACTTCAACCAGATAAGCTCGAACCCAAATTGGAGAATTGTGTCTTCATAGGATACCCAAAAGAGACTGTTGGGTACACCTTCTATCACAGATCTGAGGGCATGATTTTCGTTGCTAAATTCGGATCATTTCTAGAGAAGGAGTTTCTCTCGAAAGAAGTGAGTGGGAGGAAAGTAGAACTTGATAAGGTAATTGTACCTTCTCCTGAATTGGAAAATAGTTCATCACTGAAATTAGTTTCAATGATTCCTACACCAATTAGTGAGGAAGCTAATGATGATGATCATGAAACTTCTGATCAAGTTACTACAGAACCTCATAGGTCTTCCAGAGTACGGTCCGCACCAGAGTGGTACGGTAATCCTGTTCTGAAAGTCATGTTACTAGACCATGATAAACCTACGAACTATGAGGAAGCGATGATGAGCCCAGATTCCACAAAATGGCTGGAGGCCATGAAATCTGAGATAGGATCCATGTATGAGAACAAAGTGTGGAATTTGGTGGACTTGCCCGATGATCGGCTAACCATAGAAAATAAATGGATCTTCAAGAGGAAGACGGACGTTGATAGTAGTGTTACTATCTACAAAGCTCGACTTGTCGCAAAAAGGTTTTTGACAAGTTCAAGGTGTTGACTACAATGAGATTTTCTCAACTGTAGCGATGCTTAAGTCTGTCCGAATCATGTTAGCAATTGCCACATTTTATGAAATCTGGCAAATGGATGTCAAAACTGCATTCCTTAATGGTTTTCTTAAAGAAGAGTTGTATATGATGCAACCAGAAGCTTTTGTCAATCCTAAAGGTGCTAACAAAATGTGCAAGCTCCAGCGATCCATCTGTGGACTGGTGCAAGCATCTCAGAGTTGGAATATACGCTTTGATAAGTTGATCAAAGCATATAGTTTTGTACAGACTTACGGTGAAGCCTGTATTTACAAAAAAGTGAGTGGGAGCACTACAACATTTCTGATAAGTATATGTGAATGACATATTGTTGATCGGAAATAATGTAGAATTATTCTGCAAAGCATAAAGGAGTGTTTGAAAGGATTTCTTTAAAAGAAAGACCTCAGTAAAGCTACTTACATATTGAGCATCAAGATCTATTGAGATAGATCAAGACGCTTGATAAGATTTTCAATGAGTACATACCTTGACAAGCTTTTGAAGTAGTTCAAAATAGAACAGTCAAAGAAAGAGTTCTTGCCAGTGTTGCAAAGGTATGAAATTGAGTAAGACTCAAATCCCGAACACGACAGAAAATAGAAAGAGAATGAAAGTCATTCCCTATGCTTCAGTCATAGGTTTTATAAAAGTATGCCATGCTATGGACCAGACCTATTGTATACTCTGCCCTGGTTTGGCAAGGGAGTACAATAGTGATCTAGGAGTAGATCACTGGACAGTGGTCAAAATTATCCTTAGTGGAATAAGGATATGTTTCTCAATTATGGAGGTGACAGAAGGTTCGTCGTAAAAGGTTACGTCGATACAAGTTTTGGCACTGATCCAGATGACTCTAAGTCTCAACCTGGATACATATTGAAAGTGGGAGCAATTAATTAGAGTAGCTCCGTGCAGAGCATTGTAGACATAGAATATTTGCAAAATACATATGGCTCTGAATGTGACAGACCCGCTGACTAAAGTTCTCTCACGAGCAAAACATGATCACACCTTAGTACTCTTTGTGTGTTAATCACATAGCGATGTGAACTAGATTATTGACTCTAGTAAACCCTTTGGGTGTTGGTCACATGACGATGTGAACTATGGGTGTTAATCATATACAGATATGAATATTGGTGTTAAATCACATGGCGATGTGAACTAGATTATTGACTCTAGTGCAAGTGGGAGACTGAAGGAAATATGCCCTAAAGGCAATAATAAAGTTATTATTTATTTCCTTATTTCATGATAATTGTTTATTATTCATGCTAGAATTGTATTAACCGGAAACATGATACATGTGTGAATACATAGACAAACATAGTGTCAATAGTATGCCTCTACTTGACTAGCTCGTTAAATCAAAGATGGTTAAGTTTCCTAACCATAGACATGAGTTGTCATTTGATTAACGGGATCACATCATTAGAAGAATGATATGATTGACTTGACCCATTCCGTTAGCTTAGCACTTGATCGTTTAGTATGTTGCTATTGCTTTCTTCATGACTTATACATGTTCCTATGACTATGAGATTATGCAACTCCCGTTTACCGGAGGAACACTTTGTGTGCTACCAAACATCACAACATAACTGGGTGATTATAAAGGAGCTCTACAGGTGTCTCCGAAGGTACATGTTGGTTTGGCGTATTTCGAGATTAGGATTTGTCACTCCGATTGTCGGAGAGGTATCTCTGGGCCCTCTCGGTAATGCACATCACTATAAGCCTTGCAAGTAATGTAGCTAATGAGTTAGTTACGGAATTATGCATTACGTAACGAGTAAAGAGACTTGCCGGTAATGAGATTGAACTAGGTATCGAGATACCGACGATCGAATCTCGGGCAAGTAACATACCGATGATAAAGGGAACAATGTATGTTGTTATGCGGTTTGACCGATAAAGATCTTCGTAGAATATGTAGGAGCCAATATGAGCATCCAGGTTTCGCTATTAGTTATTGACCGAAAACATGTCTCGTTCATGTCTACATAGTTCTCGAACCCGTAGGGTCCGCACGCTTAGGGTTTCGATGACAGTTATATTATGAGTTTATGAGTTTCGATGTACCGAAGGAGTTCGGAGTCCCGGATGAGATCGGGGACACGACGAGGAGTCTCAAAATGGTCGAGACGTAAAGATCGATATATTGGACGACTATATTCGAAGTTCGGAAAGGTTCCGAGTGATTCGGGTATTTTTCGGAGTACCGGAGAGTTACGGGAATTCGTATTGGGCCTTAATGGGCCATATGGGAAAGGAGAGAAAGGGCTAAAAGGGTGGCCGCACCCCTCCCCTTGGACTAGTCCGAATTGGACTAGGGAGGGGGGCGCCCCCTTCCTTCCTTCTCCTTCTCTCTTCCCTTTCCTTCTCTCCTACTCCTACTACATGGAAGGGTTCCTAGTTCTACTAGGAAAGGGGGAATCCTACTCCCGGTGGGAGTAGGACTAACCTAGGGCGCGCCATAGAGAGGGCCGGCCCTCCCCCTCCTCCACTCCTTTATATACGGGGGCAGGGGGCACCCCATAGACACACAAGTTGATCTACGGATCGTTCCTTAGCCGTGTGCGGTGCCCCCTCCACCATATTCCACCTCAGTCATATCGTTGCGGAGTTTAGACGAATCCCTGCGCCGGTAGAGCATCATCATCGTCACCATGCCGTCGTGCTGACGGAACTCATCCCCGACACTTTGCTGGATCGGAGTCCGGGGATCGTCATCGAGCTGAACGTGTGCTGAACTCGGAGGTGCCGTACGTTCGGTACTTGGATCGGTCGGATCGTGAAGACGTACGACTACATCAAACACGTTGTCATAACGCTTCCGCTTACGGTCTACGAGGGTACGTGGACAACACTCTCCCCTCTCATTGCTATGCCATCACCATGATCTTGCGTGTACGTAGGAAATTTATTGAAATTACTACGTTTCCCAACAGTGGTATCAGAGCCAGGTTTTATGCGTAGATGTCATATGCACGAGTAGAACACAAGTGAGTTGTGGGCGATACAAGTCATACTACTTACCAGCATGTCATACTTTGGTTCGGCAGTATTGTGAGATGAAGCGGCCCGGACCGACATTACGCGTACCCTTACTCGAGACTGGTTTCACCGTTACGAGCACTCGTGCTTAAAGGTGGCTGGCGGGTGTATGTCTCTCTCACTTTAGCTGAATCGAGTGTGGCTACGCCCGGTCCTTGCGAAGGTTAAAACAGCACTAACTTGACGAACTATCGTTGTGGTTTTGATGCGTAGGTAAGAATGGTTCTTGCTAAGCCCGTAGCAGCCGCGTAAAATTTGCAACAACAAAGTAGAGGACATCTAACTTGTTTTTGCAGGGCATGTTGTGATGTGATATGGTCAAGACGTGATGCTATATTTTATTGTATGAGATGATCATGTTTTGTAACCGAAGTTATCGGCAACTGGCAGGAGCCATATGGTTGTTGCTTTATTGTATGAAATGCAAACACCCTGTAATTGCTTTACTTTATCACTAAGCGGTAGCGATAGTCATAGAAGCAATAGATGGCGTAACGACAACGATGCTACGATGGAGATCAAGGTGTCGCGCCGGTGACGATGGTGATCACGACGGTGCTTCGAAGATGGAGATCACAAGCACAAGATGATGATGGCCATATCATATCACTTATATTGATTGCATGTGATGTTTATCCTTTATGCATCTTATCTTGCTTTGATTGACGATAGCATTTTAAGATGATCTCTCACTAAAATTATCAAGAAGTGTTCTCCCTGAGTATGCACCATTGCGAAAGTTCTTCGTGCTGAGACACCACGTGATGATCGGGTGTGATAGGCTCTACGTTCAAATACAACGAGTGGAAAATAGTTGCACACGCGGAATACTCAGGTTAAACTTGACGAGCCTAGCATATAACAGATATGGCCTCGAAACACGGAGACCGAAAGGTCGAGCGCGAATCATATAGTAGATATGATCAACATATTGATGTTCACCGTTGAAACTACTCCATCTCACGTGACGACCGGACATGGTGTAGTAGATATGGATCACGTAATCACTTAGAGGATTAGAGGGATGTCTATCTAAGTGGGAGTTCTTAAGTAATATGATTAATTGAACTTAAATTTATCATGAACTTAGTACCTGATAGTATTTTGCTTGTCTATGTTTGTTGTAGATAGATGGCTCATGCTATTGTTCCGTTGAATTTTAATGCGTTCCTTGAGAAAGCAAAGTTGAAAGATGATGGTAGCAATTACACGGACTGGGTCCGTAACCTGAGGATTATCCTCATTGCTGCACAGAAGAATTACGTCCTGGAAGCACCGCTGGGTGCCAGGCCTGCTGCTGATGCAACTGACAATGTTAAGAACGCCTGGCAGAGCAAAGCTAATGACTACTCGATAGTTCAGTGTGCCATGCTTTACGGCATAGAACCGGGTCTTCAACGACGTTTTGAACATCATGGAGCATATGAGATGTTCCAGGAGTTGAAGTTAATATTTCAAGCAAATGCCCGGATTGAGAGACATGAAGTCTCCGAAAAGTTCTATAGCTGCAAGATGGAGGAGAATAGTTCTGTCAGTGAACACATACTCAAAATGTCTGGGTATAATAATCACTTGATTCAACTGGGAGTTAATCTTCCTGATGATAGTGTCATTGACAGAATTCTTCAATCACTGCCACCAAGTTACAAGAGCTTTGTGATGAACTACAATATGCAAGGGATGGACAAGACTATTCCCGAGCCCTTCGCAATGCTAAAAGCCGTGGAGGTAGAAATCAAGAAGGAGCATCAAATGTTGATGGTTAACAAGACCACCAGTTTCAAGAAAAAGGGCAAAGGGAAGAAGAAGGGGAACTTCAAGAAGAACAGCAAACAAGTTGCTGCTCAAGAGAAGAAACCCAAGTCTGGACCTAAGCCTGAAACTGAGTGCTTCTACTGCAAGCAGACTGGACACTGGAAGCGGAACTGCCCCAAGTATTTGGCGGATAAGAAGGATGGCAAAGTGAACAAAGGTATATGTGATATACATGTTATTGATGTGTACCTTACTAATGCTCGCAGTAGCACCTGGGTATTTGATACTGGTTCTGTTGCTAATATTTGCAACTCGAAACAGGGGCTACGGATTATGCGAAGATTGGCTAAGGACGAGGTGACGATGCGCGTGGGAAATGGTTCCAAAGTCGATGTGATCGCGGTCGGCACGCTACCTCTACATCTACCATCGGGATTAGTTTTAGACCTAAATAATTGTTATTTGGTGCCAGCGTTGAGCATGAACATTATATCTGGATCTTGTTTGATGCGAGACGGTTATTCATTTAAGTCAGAGAATAATGGTTGTTCTATTTATATGAGTAATATCTTTTATGGTCATGCACCCTTGAAGAGTGGTCTATTTTTATTGAATCTCGATAGTAGTGATACACATATTCATAGTGTTGAAACCAAAAGATGCAGAGTTGATACTGTTAGTGCAACTTATTTGTGGCACTGCCGTTTAGGTCATATTGGTGTAAAGCGCATGAAGAAACTCCATACTGATGGGCTTTTGGAATCACTTGATTATGAATCACTTGGTACTTGCGAACCGTGCGTCATGGGAAAAATGACTAAAACGCCGTTCTCCGAAACTATGGAGCGAGCAACTGATTTGTTGGAAATCATACATACTGATGTTTGTGGTCCAATGAATGTTGAGGCTCGCGGCGGGTATCGTTATTTTCTCACCTTCATAGATGATTTGAGCAGATATGGGTATATCTACTTAATGAAACACAAGTCTGAAACATTTGAAAAGTTCAAAGAATTTCAGAGTGAAGTGGAAAATCATCATAACAAGAAAATTTAATTTCTACGATCTGATCGTGGAGGAGAATATTTGAGTTACGAGTTTGGTCTACACTTGAAACAATGCGGAATAGTTTCGCAACTCACGCCACCCGGAACACCACAACGAAATGGTGTGTCCGAACGTCGTAATCGTACTTTACTAGGTATGGTGCGATCTATGATATCTCTTACTGATTTACCGCTATCGTTTTGGGGTTATGCTTTAGACACGGCCGCATTCACGTTAAATAGGGCACCATCAAAATCCGTTGAGACGACGCCTTATGAACTGTGGTTTGGAAAGAAACCAAAGTTGTCGTTTCTTAAAGTTTGGGGCTGCGATGCTTATGTGAAGAAACTTCAATCAGATAAGCTCGAACCCAAATCGGAGAAATGTGTCTTCATAGGATACCCAAAAGAGACTGTTGGGTACACCTTCTATCACAGATCTGAGGGCATGATTTTCGTTGCTAAATTCGGATCCTTTCTAGAGAAGGAGTTTCTCTTGAAAGAAGTGAGTGGGAGGAAAGTAGAACTTGATAAGGTAATTGTACCTTCTCCTGAATTGGAAAATAGTTCATCACTGAAATTAGTTCCAATGATTCCTACACCAATTAGTGAGGAAGCTAATGATGATGATCATGAAACTTCTGATCAAGTTACTACAGAACCTCGTAGGTCTTCCAGAGTACGGTCCGCACCAGAGTGGTACAGTAATCCTGTTCTGAAAGTCATGTTACTAGAGCATGATAAACCTACGAACTATGAGGAAGCGATGATGAGCCCAGATTTCACAAAATGGCTGGAGGCCATGAAATCTGAGATAGGATCCATGTATGAGAACAAAGTGTGAACTTTGGTAGACTTGCCCGATGATCGGCAAACCATAGAAAATAAATGGATCTTCAAGAGGAAGACGGACGTTGATAGTAGTGTTACTATCTACAAAGCTCGACTTGTCGCAAAAAGTTTTTTAACAAGTTCAAGGTGTTGACTACAATGAGATTTTCTCAACTGTAGCGATGCTTAAGTCTGTCCGAATCATGTTAGCAATTGCCACATTTTATGAAATCTGACAAATGGATGTCAAGACTGCATTCCTTAATGGTTTTCTTAAAGAAGAGTTGTATATGATGCAACCAGAAGCTTTTGTCAATCCTAAAGGTGCTAACAAAATGTGCAAGCTCCAGCGATCCATCTATGGACTGGTGCAAGCATCTCAGAGTTGGAATATACGCTTTGATAAGTTGATCAAAGCATATAGTTTTGTACAGACTTATGGTGAAGCCTGTATTTACAAAAAAATGAGTGGGAACAGTCAAAGAAAGAGTTCTTGCCTGTGTTGCAAAGGTATGAAATTAAGTAAGACTCAAATCCCGACCACGACAGAAAATAGAAAGAGAATGAAAGTCATTCCCTATGCTTCAGTCATAGGTTTTATAAAAGTATGCCATGCTATGGACCAGACCTATTGTATACTCTGCCCTGGTTTGGCAAGGGAGTACAATAGTGATCTAGGAGTAGATCACTGGACATTGGTCAAAATTATCCTTAGTGGAATAAGGATATGTTTCTCAATTATGGAGGTGACAAAAGGTTCGTCGTAAAAGGTTACGTCGATACAAGTTTTGGCACTGATCCAGATGACTCTAAGTCTCAACCTGGATACATATTGAAAGTGGGAGCAATTAACTAGAGTAGCTCCATGCAGAGCATTGTAGACATAGAATATTTGCAAAATACATACGGCTCTGAATGTGACAGACCCGCTGACTAAACTTCTCTCATGAGCAAAACATGATCACACCTTAGTACTCTTTGGGTGTTAATCACATAGCGATGTGAACTAGATTATTGACTCTAGTAAACCCTTTGGGTGTTGGTCACATGACGATGTGAACTATGGGTGTTAATCATATACAGATATGAATATTGGTGTTAAATCACATGGCGATGTGAACTAGATTATTGACTCTAGTGCAAGTGGGAGACTGAAGGAAATATGCCCTAGAGGCAATAATAAAGTTATTATTTATTTCCTTATTTCATGATAATTGTTTATTATTCATGCTAGAATTGTATTAACCGGAAACATGATACATGTGTGAATACATAGACAAACATAGTGTCAATAGTATGCCTCTACTTGACTAGCTCGTTAAATCAAAGATGGTTAAGTTTCCTAACCATAGACATGAGTTGTCATTTGATTAACGGGATCACATCATTAGAAGAATGATATGATTGACTTGACCCATTCCGTTAGCTTAGCACTTGATCGTTTAGTATGTTGCTATTGCTTTCTTCATGACTTATACATGTTCCTATGACTATGAGATTATGCAACTCCCGTTTACCGGAGGAACACTTTGTGTGCTACCAAACGTCACAACGTAACTGGGTGATTATAAAGGAGCTCTACAGGTGTCTCCGAAGGTACATGTTGGGTTGGCGTATTTCGAGATTAGGATTTGTCACTTCGATTGTCGGAGAGGTATCTCTGGGCCCTCTCGGTAATGCACATCACTATAAGCCTTGCAAGCAATGTAGCTAATGAGTTAGTTACAGAATGATGCATTGCGTAACGAGTAAAGAGACTTGCCGGTAACGAGATTGAACTAGGTATTGAGATACTGACGATCGAATCTCGGGCAAGTAACATACCGATGACAAAGGGAACAACGTATGTTGTTATGCGGTTTGACCGATAAAGATCTTCGTAGAATATGTAGGAGCCAATATGAGCATCCAGGTTCCGCTATTGGTTATTGACCGGAAACGTGTCTCGGTCATGTCTACATAGTTCTCGAACCCGTAGGGTTCGCACGCTTAAGGTTTCGATGACAGTTATATTATGAGTTTATGAGTTTTGATGTACCGAAGGAGTTCGGAGTCCCGGATGAGATCGGGGGACATGACGAGGAGTCTCTAAATGGTCGAGACGTAAAGATCGATATATTGGACGACTATATTCGGAGTTCGGAAAGGTTCCGAGTAATTCGGGTATTTTTCGGAGTACCGGAGAGTTACGAGAATTCGTATTGGGCCTTAATGGGCCATACGGGAGAGGAGAGAAACGGCCAAAAGGGTGGCCGCACCCCTCCCCTTGGACTAGTCCGAATTGGACTAGGGAGGGGGGAGCCCCCTTCCTTCCTTCTCCTTCTCTCCTACTCCTACTACATGGAAGGGTTCCTAGTTCTACTAGGAATGGGGGAATCCTACTCCCGGTGAGAGTAGGACTCCCCTAGGGCGCGCCATAGAGAGGACCGGCCCTCCCCCCTCCTCCACTCCTTTATATACAGGGGCAGGGGGCACCCCATAGACACACAAGTTGATCTACGGATCGTTCCTTAGCCGTGTGCGGTGCCCCCCTCCACCATATTCCACCTCGGTCATATCGTCGCGGAGTTTAGGCGAAGCCCTGCGCCGGTAGAGAATCATCATCGCCACCACGCCGTCGTGCTGACGGAACTATTCCCCGACACTATGCTGGATCGGAGTCCGGGGATCGTCATCGAGCTGAACGTGTGCTGAACTCGGAGGTGCCGTACGTTCGGTACTTGGATCGGTCGGATCGTGAAGACGTACGACTACATCAAACACATTGTCATAACGCTTCCGCTTACGGTCTACGAGGGTACGTGGACAACACTCTCCCCTCTCGTTGCTATGCCATCACCATGATCTTGCATGTACGTAGGAATTTTTTTGAAATTACTACGTTTCCCAACAGTTAGTCCCAATAAACAATATAAAATAGCATAATAATGCATATAAAATATTCAAAACAGATAATATAATAGCATGGAACAATCAAAATTATATATACGTTGGAGACATATCTATCTCCAAGAACATCGAGGAGAACATGGTATTGAGAATCAAAGAGAGAGAAGAAGCCATCTAGCTACTAGCTATGGACCCGTAGGTCTGAGGTAAACTATTCATGCTTCATTGGAAGGGCAATAGAGTTGATGTAGATGCCCTCCGTGATCGAATCCCCCTCCGGCAGGATGCTGGAAAAGGCCCCAAGATGGGATCTCACGGGAATAGAAGGTTGTGGCAGTCGAAAAGTGTTTTTCGTGGATGCTTATGAGGGTTTTGGAATATATGTGAATATATAAGGGGGAAGATCTAGGTCAGGGAGTCACCGAGGGGCCCACAAGGTAGAGGGGCGCCCCCTAGGGTGCGTCCTCCACCCTTGCCATCGCCTCATGGCTCTTCTGACTTAACTCCAAGTCCCCTGGGTGTCTTCTGTTCCAAGAAAATTCATCGTGAAGTTTTATTCCGCTTGGACTCCGTCTGGTATTCCTTTTCTACGAAGCTCAAAAACAAGGAAAAAACAGAAACTGGCACTAGGCTCTAGGTTAATAGGTTAGTCCCAAAAATAATATAAAATAGCATATTAATGCATATGAAACATTCAAAACAGATATATAATAGCATGGAATAATAAAAATAATATAGATACGTTGGAGACGTATCAGTCATCACCTCCCAAAGCTTCTTCGTGCTCCAAGTCCTAGCAGGATACCGAACGATGCCCCATCGATATTGCAAAACACCAAAGGCACGCTCGACGTCCTTCTTAGCACTTTCTTGCTCTTGCGCAAATCTTTTCCTCTTCTCTCCGACGGGGTTGGGGATTGTCTTCACAATAGTGGTCCACTAAGGATAGATGCCTTCACCTAGGTAGTATCCTTTGTCGTAGGTGTGGCCATTGATGGTAACATTCACCGGCAGGTTGTTGCCTTCGGCAAGCCTTGCAAACACCGGCGAGTGTTGAAGCACGTTGATACCATTGTGCGATCCGGCCATGCCGAAGAAAGAGTGCCAGATCCAGAGATCTTGTGAGGCCACGGCCTCAAGTATGACAGTGCAAGCCCTGACATGGACCTTATACTGCCTTTGCCAAGCAGAAGGGTGGTTCTTCCACTCCTAGTGCATGCAGTCTATGCTGCCAAGCATCCCTGGGAAGCCTCTGCTAGCATTCATCGCCAATAAACGGGTTGTATCTTCAATAGTCGGCTCTCTCAAGTACTCAGGGCCAAACACAGCAATCACAGCCTTGCAGAACTTGTACATGGAGTCTAGACATGTAGACTCGCTCATGTAGACGTACTCATCAATAAGATCACTGGGCACTCCGTATGCAAGCGTCCGGACGGAGGCAGTGCATTTCTGATAAGATGAGAAGCCAATCTTTCCAACGGCATCCTCTTTGCACTCGAAATAGTCATCGTATCTGACTACCCCCTCTCGTATACGGTTGAAAAGATGCCTACTCATACGGAAACGCCATCGGAATTTCTGATGCGTGAACAGTGGGTTGGTTGTGTCAAAGTAATCCTTCCAAAGAAGGAAATGGCCGCTCTCTCGGTTGCGATTCAACGCCGAAAGGTGCCCCGAGATGGAGCCAAGGAACAACGACCGCTGGCTATTAAGGTGGTGATGGACCAACACGGCAGCCAAGATCTCCTCATTATTGGACAAGGAATCATCGGAGCCGCAAAGAAAATTATGGAAGAAGAACTCGTCGGCGGAGTCCATTTTGTATCTTGGCAAATTGTCGAACAGCTTGCGGGCGTTGACGAAGGAGCCGACCGACGAGGAGACGCGCGCCTCCTTTGGACTAGGTGGCTGCCCTGGAGGCGTCCGACGAGCGTGGCGGCGTCAGGGCGGAGGAGCTGACCAGGGTGGCGAGGCGGCTTCCTGCTCGCGTCGACGTCGGGTGGTGGGGGTTGGAAGCTTCAGTGCCCCGGCAGTGAGACGGTGGTGGGGGCAACGTTGGCGGCGGCGGCGGTGGGGAGATGTGTCCGCAACGGCTGCTAGCAGAGGCGCCGGAAATGGGTGGCGGCGGCGACGCAACGGAGGTGGGCGAGGGGTTCGCTGTCGGTCTTGGGGTGGGAGGGGATGGCCAATGTGCCGCCGACTAGTGGGCCATGGGGAGGAGGAGGCAGGCGCCGCGCACGTCCGTTTCTTGTCCGCGCCGACGCAAATCCGGCTCAAAATGGGCCTGGAATGGTCGGCAGGCGGACGAAAAGCGAACGCTCGTCCGGTTGGGTCGCCGCATTGGGCCGACTTTTCTGGCCGCACCAACCCAAATGGACGCGCACGGACGAAATGGGTCGCCGCGTTGGAGTTGCTTTAAGCAATCTTGAGTAGCTTTATTTTAAAAGAACTATATTAGTTAGCATGTACTTTCTCCGTCTCATGATATTAGAGTGTTTTTGACACGTCATAGGCAGAAATATCTTTTGCAATCTATTTGCTAGAAACTTGGTAGCTATCTCGATGGAGCAATTTGTTTTGGCATCAAGCCGCCAAGCAAAGGATCGATGTGGAGGATGCACTAGCCTAGGGCTGGACCAAAAGCTCGTAGCTCACGAACTTAATGAGCGCTCGATAGTTCGGCTCGTTAAGCTCGTAGCTCGCTTCTTAATGAACAGAGTCAATCATTGATTTTAGCTCGTTAAGCTTAACGAGCTAACGAGTTTCACGAGTAGCTCGTTAGTAACAATACAACATATATTTTCATATTACATGACAAATTTTTTGTAGCACCTCAGCCCATCTGTTTAATCTACTCGACATATGAGGCAACATACTATTTCATTTTTTTTTGTAGTCACAATATTTTATCTTGAAAACCATACCTACACATTCATCATGTATATCGTAACATATTATAATTTGTTAACGAGCGCTCACGAGGTTAACGAGCTTCAAACAAGCCAAGCCGAGCAGGGTTTTCTACTCGTTAATCTTACCGAGCTGCTCGTTCGTCCAGCCCGACTAGCCGCAAGTGAAACCGTCTCCTGGGGCTGAACCACTGATGCGAATGGCCAAATCGTTGAAGCTCGCGTGCCACTGATGCGTGAAGGTCCACATGCCAGACCCAGTTTTAACAGAGGAAACAAGAGGCGGAAAAGGAAGAAATCGCAAAACCAGATAAAGCCCACTCTCCCGCGCCTCCACCACTCGCTCTCCCGGCCTCCTCCAGTCCACCACCACCATGCCCGCCTCCCTCCTCCCCCCGACCTTCCTCCCCCACCACCGCCAGCGCCAGCGCCTCCGCCTCCCCCTTCCCGTACCCAGCTGCACCACCTCCTCGGTCTCCGTCTCCGTCTCCGCCAGCCGCTACGACTTCGAGCCGCTGCTCGCCTACCTCTCCGACCCCTCCACCGTCGCCTCGCTCACCTCGCCGTCCCCTCCGCCCTCCGTGCCAGCCCCCGAGCGCAGCCTCGCCGCGTCCTACTCCGCCGTGCCGGCGCACGAGTGGCACGCTCTGCTCCGGGGCCTCGCCGCCAGCGACGCGTCCCTGCCGCTCGCCTTCGCGCTGCTCCCCTTCCTCCAGCGCCACCGCCTCTGCTTCCCGCTCGACCTGCTCCTCTCCTCGCTCATCCACTCGCTCTCCGTCTCCGGCCGCCTGCTCCCGCACTCGCTGCTGCTCTCCTTCCCGCCATCCCTCTCCGACCCGCCCTCCCCGCTGCTGCTCAACTCCCTCCTCGCCGCCTCCGCCGCGGCCTCCCGCCCCGCCATCGCGCTGCGGCTCCTCGCGCTCATCCGCGAGCACAACTTCCTCCCGGACCTCGCCTCCTACTCGCACCTCCTCGCCTCGCTGCTCAACACGCGGGACCCACCCGACGCCGCCATCCTCGAGCGCCTCCTCGGTGACCTCAGGGAGTCGCGCCTCGAGCCGGACGCGCCGCTCTTCTCCGACCTCATCTCCGCCTTCGCGCGGGCCGCGCTCCCGGACGCAGCGCTCGAGCTCCTCGCCTCCGCGCAGGCCATCGGGCTCACGCCACGCTCCAATGCCGTCACCGCGCTCATCTCCGCGCTCGGCATCGCCGGTCGCGTGCCCGAGGCTGAAGCGCTATTCTTGGAATTCTTCCTTGCCGGAGAAATCAAACCGAGGACTCGCGCGTACAACGCGCTGCTCAAAGGGTATGTCAAAATTGGGTCGCTCAAGAACGCTGAGCACGTGCTCGATGAAATGTCAGAGTGCGGGGTTGCGCCCGATGAGGCCACTTACAGCTTGCTCGTGGACGCGTACACGAGGGCTGGAAGATGGGAGAGTGCAAGGATACTGCTCAAGGAGATGGAAGCCGATGGAGTTAAACCGAGCTCGTATGTGTTCAGCCGGATCCTTGCGGGGTTCCGTGATAGGGGGGATTGGCAGAAGGCATTTGCGGTGCTACGTGAGATGCACGCAAGCGGTGTGCAGCCGGATCGGCATTTCTACAATGTCATGATAGATACATTTGGGAAGTACAATTGCCTTGGGCACGCCATGGATGTGTTTAACCGGATGCGTGAAGAAGGGATTGAACCGGATGTTGTCACATGGAACACACTTATTGATGCGCATTGTAAGGGAGGGCGGCATGATCGCGCCATGGAGCTGTTTAAGGAGATGCGTGAAAGTAACTGCCCACCAGGAACGACCACATATAACATCATGATCAATTTGCTTGGTGAACAAGAGCGATGGGTGGGGGTGGAAACAATGATGTCAGAGATGAAGGAACAGGGCTTGGTTCCCAACATTATCACCTACACTACACTTGTGGATGTGTATGGGAGGTCTGGTAGGTACAAGGAGGCAATTGATTGCATTGAGGCGATGAAAGCTGATGGACTGAAGCCATCGCCCACCATGTACCATGCCCTTGTCAATGCATATGCCCAAAGGGTATGGGACGTTTTTAGTGTGGATTTTTCTTTATGGCTTATGATTGACCATGAGTGTACCTTGCCAATTTCCTTAGTTCCCTAGCTAACTATCTTTGATGATGTCGATGCAAAACTGTCGCTGATAGTATACTAAACAATTTTTTTTTCTACATCCTGGATAACTAACTAGCTTTGGTAGTCACTTTCGTCATGCTAGCCAGCACTTTTCTACTAGCAAGAATCTGCATAATCTAATGATGCATTTGAACGGACCATTTCCAGGGTTTGGCAGACCATGCGTTAAATGTTGTCAAGGCCATGAGAGCGGATGGACTCGAGGCTAGCACGGTAGTGCTCAACTCTTTGATTAACGCCTTTGGTGAGGATAGAAGGGTTGTTGAAGCATTCTCCGTGCTTCAATTCATGAAGGAAAATGTAAATGATGTTTTGCGCTCATTTTGTTATCTTGACCTGCATCATATTACTTCTCTTAAACCGCTGGTCATCTATGCAATTGAATCTCATGAAAAGACTTCTTTATTTTGCCCATCAAATTTCAGGATTTTAAGCCCGACGTTATTACATACACAACACTAATGAAAGCTCTAATCCGTGTTGAGCAGTTCGACAAGGTAAGCACAAACTCCTTCAAAATGTTCTTTACTGCAATGCTGGTATAGATAGCTTTGATCGAAATGTTATCTGCTCATTATGCTGGCAATGCTGCGCTACTTACAATTGTTCAAACAAATTGTGTGTGCTATGCTATTCTAACCTTCTCTTCTTAGATAAGTAGACCAGCATCATGGTTAATAAACTAGTTTATTTGATATTACCTGCAAGCCCTGGCAGTGAAAACCCATGATCTGAAGTTGTGGACCTTGTGGTTTGTTAATAATGTAACAGGTTCCAGTCATCTACGAAGAAATGATTACATCAGGATGTGCCCCTGACCGCAAAGCTAGAGCAATGCTGCGTTCAGCTTTAAGATATATGAAACACACAAGGGTTGCATAGGCAATTTAGATACAAGTCACTAATCACTGATGGAAGCACAATGTCTCTGCTGATCTTGTTAAACTCGCAATGGAAGGTTGGTACTGAATTCCAGCATTTACCATTTTGCCTTATGTTGTACTCCCTCCGTTCCTAAATATAAGTCTTTGTAGAGATTTCACTATGGACTACATACGAAGCAAAATGAGTGAATCTACACTCTAAAATGCATCTACATACATCCGTATGTAGTTCATAGTTGAATCTCTCCAGAGACTTATATTTAGGAACGGAGGGAGTAGATGATTTGCAGTTAATACCAAATCTTACTTTTGCTGACATTTCAATTGTTATATCTTCATCAGGTGAAGCTCCATCTGCCTGACAGATAGACTCTGCTTTTTAAGCTGAGATATATGCAGTTAGTTGTCTTCGTAATCGTTTAGGAGAAGAAAGGCACATCTTGGTCATCCGCCGGAAGGAAGGCTATGTACCAAACGGAGAAGGGAACTTGAATACTTGATATAGGAAGCAGATGCATAAAATCTCTGTCGGGACCTCAGACATTCATACTGAAATTTTTGGAACCAATATTGGCCCATAACTCTGATAGCAATACGGTGCCGAGAGATGAATTGTAACGTGGAATTACATTTCCAGGCCAATTCCAAATTGTATTCAGATGTACATTTTTGTAGAGTTTATGTAGGGCGATATTAAAAGATGAAAGGATGCCAGTTTCAGTGTGTCAAATTTACATACTATTGGTGGGTTTCTTTTTCATTTTTTCTCTGCATGTACTTGCTCTATGCAATTCAGCGCATGCGGTAGGGTGTGACGGGGCACACACAGTTGTATGCACCCGCTTGGTGCTGAAGATGTTACATACATCGGCGATATTGAAAATTAAGAAGCTTGGCAGAATCCAAAACATGTGACTTTAGTACTTACATAGATAGAACAGTTAAACATCAGGCATTGCAGTAGCAAATATCTTGGACAAAGCTAATAGTTTGATACTACAAGACTAGTGATAAATCTGCCATACATAAGCTTCAATTCCTGCCAATTTCCAACATCAACCAATCCTTCCTCATGTCCATTGGAAGTGCCACAAGGGATTCAAACTTGCGGTCGCTGCTAGTGAGAATACAGTAGGCCCTCAGCAGATCACCCCGTCCTAAGCCTGGTATCTCTTCGGAGATGCATTAGCTGGTTCCTCTCGAGGTTCATTTGGCTTCATAGATATCTGAAATGAATTCTTGATATTCCCAGACATGCAAAAGAGTGCATCATCTGTTCTGAACCTCTTCCTCCTCGTGCTCTGTAGAGTGGGTTGCATTGATGTCGGCGTTCCACCCTGGTCTTGACTGCTAGGTTCAGATTCTGAAGGTGAATTTTGAATAAGCTCCCGGACATCCTCGGCACCCTTCAATGCCATTTCTTGGGCATTCTCAGCGCCTGCACTCTCATCTTCGCTTGTAGCATAATCTCTGGAGAATATTAGACTTATCGCATCCCAATTATTGATAACTTTGTTTCTGTAGCACGCAGCTGCTTTGTTTTTCTGAAAAATAACCACCAGATGTGAAACAGAAGCTAGAATCGTATCCCAGTAAGAAACAATAGGAACGAATTTGCATACCCCACCTGAATGTACATTTTCCAAGCATCCTCATTGTGAATCACGATCATTTTCTTGTTCCGATCCCATCCAAATTCAGAACGGGCGAGCAACTTGCTGATGGTACTGCAATGCTTGTCAAAGGTCTTGCATCTCGACAGCACGTGATCCCTCGTGATCTCCACATTGCACTTCTCGCGCACATTTTTCACCGCCGCAGAGTATGCATGTGGCTTCCATCCATTCGCTGTATGATTGCCATTGTTGTGATGCTCGACAAGAACATCGAGGAGAGCCTGGTCCATTTTGTCTGTCCAAGTAAGGTAACCCCTGTGTTTCCTCTTCCCGTTGCTTGAATCCATCCGACCACAAGATCACACAAGATCACACTTGCTAGATTCAAGAAACGCAGGGAGAAGTGTCAGTCATGGTCAGAGATTGGCTATAAGCTTTGGATACTCAGGATGAAAAACGAATTGATAAGCATAGGTCGCAAATCACTATCCCATTACGCCTTTCTTCGACATTGAATCTTGGCATTGTTGGACTGATTTTGTGGCAAGCTACTAAGCTAGCAACATGCAAAATGAGATCTGCAGCATAGAGCATACCTGATGACTCACGCCTTCCACGGAGTTGCTGTTTGGCTTCTTGATTTGTCCCTAGTGGCGCGCGCCAGTTACCCTGCGCAAAGGAGCACCTCAATCATTCTGAGAAATTCAACACCGGAGACAGAGCAGCCAGCGTCGAGCAAGGCTTAGTAGATCCGCATCCTGGGGCCACCGGAGGTAAGCACAGTGGCTGTGGGCTGCGGTGGACGGTGGTGGTGGAGGAGGGTCGGGGTACAGGTAGGACAGCATGTTAGGCATGGTTTGGAGAGTGGCCAGTGAGCGGTTTGCCCGTTGCCGGAGACGAGGGAGGAAGGAGGGTACCTGGACTGGAGCCGCCGCCGCCGAGCGTCCGAGAGACGGAGAAAGAGGAGGGATTCAATTCTCAGGATTCCAGTGTTTGGGCTCGGAATTATCTAATTTCTTTTACGTGGTCGATTAATTCTCACAGAATTGGGGGCGGAACTGGCAACTCTAATACCACATCCCGAAATGCCATTACTGGGAATTACCACGCGTCTAACTCAACTCCAATTCCTAGTTTCCAATAATTTCCTGGGAAAAAAACCCGGTCCTCCCTCCTGTGCCCGCAGCCCTACGGCCCGACAAGGGAAGGTAGCGATGCCCACCGGCGTCGAGTCGTGATGCAGCCCACTGCCGACGTGTCTGCCCCTTCCACTGTCTCCTGTGAGATCTTGGCTTTCAGAACTGAAAACTCACTTGTGAAAAGATCTTGGCTTCTAAAATTTCAGATTGATGTTATAGTGACAATGAGGGTGCGTGATTTATGAATCAAGTCACATTGGCCGCTTTGAATTTTAACAGAAAAGTTGACATATTCCAATATTGTTGAAATGTATGCATTCGAAACATTAAGGGCATGTTTGGTTTGTGACTAACTTTGCCAAAGATTGCCACACCTAAAGTTAGGCAAGTTTAACCAACTTAGGTGAGTGTTTGGTTCAAGCCACATCTTAGGCAAGCCACACTTGGGCCCCACATGGCATACACGTAAACAATGTGACAAGATTTCCTTAGGCTTGCCAACTTGTGACTCTCATTTTGATGAACTAACCTTAGGCAAGCTTGACAAAAATGTATGGCAAAATGTGGCAATGCTAGGCCTAGAACCAAACAGCCCCTAATATTTTGTTCTTGAAATGAAGTTCAAATGAGAGTTATTTATGCTACAAAAAATGAGAGGAGCAACAACAAATTTTTATTGGAATTTAAATTTTGGGGATGGTTTAGAAGCCACCCTCTCCTCTCAATATCCATATTTTTGGCGATTTAAATTTTGGGAATGGGTTTTTGGCATGAACTTTTGTGGATGAATTAGACTGCCCTAACTATGCTGGTTAGGATGGCACTCAAGTGGGTTTGGATGGGTAGAGCTCCTCCCGATCCTCATATCCATATAGTCCTAACCATTGCTCGTGTCCATACCTGGATCGGCAGCATACTCCCCAACGCCGTCAGACTATGTCTGCAAATCGCTCCGGGTTGGTTATTCTGAAGAGGAAGTGGCGGGCTTCATCGACGGGATACTATCGGAGAACGACCATGCATGGGAAGGGCTCGACAAGACCGATGAGGTGGAGGTTCTCCGGCGGGTGGTACATCGTCGGACGGCCCCGACGGTGATCCGCCCATGGAAGGGCCCTTTACCTAAGGTATGTCTTCCTTCTCGGACACTTGGTCCTGTAGCGGTGCAGCGTCCGGCACCGTCGCCGACAAACATCAATGAGATCCGAGGGCTCGGGAAGCTCGTTTGAATTCGCCGATTGGCTATGTTGGGCCGCAAGCAGCTGGTACGGCTCTGGGCTTGTCAAATTCTGGGAAGTGGCCCAGAAAGACACCCAAGTTGATGATTGTAGGGTTTCGACCCTGGATTGGATGCATGCACGTACGAGAATGGCGGTCCCTCTACCTGGTTTCCCACCACTTGGGTCGGGACGGGCGAGCAGGGTAACATAACCGCGGCTACGATGGGCCTGGTTGTGGAGTCGACGATTGTCGCGGATGTGGGCTCTCTTCAAACAGGGTATGCGGCCCAGGTTGAGGGTCAGGTTACGAGTCAGACTAGCGTGTATACATTGCATGAATCTCATGTCTGCGAGCCGATCCCAGAACGATCGAGGACTTCTAGGGTTTGGCGTACGCAGGGTTTCACGTCGCTAGGACTGTGTCGGGCTGCCAGGATCAACTGCGCCGCCGGGGCACTTCGTCCGTCCATGGCTGGGCGAGTGATGTCTACTACGTAACTTTATTCTTGTAGACACGTGTTGGGCCTCCAAGCGCAGAGTTTTGTAGGACAGTAGCAATTTCCCCTCAAGTGGATGACCTAAGGTTTATTAATCTGTGGGAGGCGTAGGATGAAGATAGTCTCTCTCAAGCAACCCTGCAATCAAATACAAGAAATCTCTTGTGTCCGCAACACACCCAATACAATGGCAAATTGTATAGGTGCACTAGTTCGGTGAAGAGATGGTGATAAAAGTGTAGTATGGATAGTAGATATGAGTTTTTGTAGTGCTAACAATTAAAAACAGCAAGGTAGTAAATAGTAAAACGGAGCATAAACGGTATTGCAATGATGGAAAATGAGGCCTAGGGTGCATAATTTCACTAGTGCAATCTCTCAACAATGCTAACATAGTTGGATCATATGATTATCCCTCAAAGTGCAATAAAGAATCACTCCCGAGTTCCTATTAGTAGAGAATAAAAGATAGAAATTGTTTGTAGGATACAAAACCACCTCAAAGCTATTCTTTCCGATCAATCTATCCTAGAGTTCGTACTAAAATAACACAAAGCTATCATCAATCTAGCCAAGAGTTCGTACTAAAATAACACCATATGACACACATCAACCAACTCTAATGTCACCTAGATACTCCAATGTCACCACAAGTATCCGTGAGTTAATTCTACGATATGCATCAAACAACTTCATGATCATAATACTCAATCCACACAAAGAACTACAAGGAGACCCCAAAGTTTCTATCAGAGAAAAGATAATAAAAACGTGCATCAACCCCTATGCATAGATTACCCCAAAGTCACCTCGGGGATCCGCAAGTTGAGTGCCATAACATATATCAAGTGAATCAAAATAATACCCCATTGTCACCACAGGTATTCATATGCAAGCCATATATCATGTGTTCTCAGATCTGAACATTCAATCCGACAAGACAAAACTTCAAAGGGTAAAGATTCAATTCGTCAGAACAAGAGTAGAGAGGGGAGAAACATCATATGATCCATCTATGTTAACAAAGCCCATGATACATCAAGATTGTGACATCTCAAGATCGCGTGCGAGAGATTGATTAAACACATAGCTACTGGTACAAACCCTCAGGCACGAGGGTGGGCTACTCCCTCCTCATCATGGTGTCCGCCAGGATGATGAAGATGGCCACCGATGATGATCTCCCCCTCCGGCAGGGTGCTGGAACGGGCTCCCGATTGGTTTTCGATGGCTATAGAGGCTTGCGGCGGCGGAACTTCTGATCTAGGGTCTCCCAGATGGTTTTTGGAATATTTGGGAATTTATAGGGAGAAGAGGAGCTGCAGGAGGCCACCGAGGTGGGCACAACCCACCGGGGCGCGCCTGGGGGCCCAGGCGCGCCCTGGTGGGTTGTGCCCCCCTTGGGGCACCCCCAGGTGCTGCTCTGGCTCATTGGTAGTCTTCTGGTCCATAAAAAATCCACAAAAAGTTTCAGGGTGTTTGGAGAACTTTCATGTCTGCACAAAAAATAACACCACGGTAGTTCTGCTGAAAACAGCGTCAGTCCGAGTTAGTTGAAAGGATCGATATAGTTGACTAGAGTGGGGGGTGAATAGGCAACTAACAATTTTTAGCTTTTCTTTACCAAATTAAACTTTGCATTAAAGTAGGTTGTCTAGATATGCAACTAGGTGAGCAACCTATATGATGCAACAACAACAAGCACACAAGCAAGCAAGGGATAGAACACAAATAAGCTAGCACAAGTAAAGGTGAGAGATAACCAAGAGTGGAGTCGGTGGAGATGAGGATGTGTTACCGAAGTTCCTTCCCTTTGAGGGGAAGTACGTCTCCGTTGGAGCGGTGTGGAGGCACAATGCTTCCCAAGAAGCCACTAGGGCCACCGTATACTCCTCACGCCCTCACATAATGCGAGATGTTGTGATTCCACTATTGATGCCTTTGGAGGCGGTGACTGAACCTTTACAAACAAGGTTGGGACAATCTCCACAACTTAATTGGAGGCTCCGAACGACACCACGAAGCTTCACCACAATGGAATATGGCTCCGAGGTGACCTCAACCGTCTAGGGTGCTCAAACACCCAAGAGTAACAAGATCCGCAAGGGATTAGTGGGGGGAATCAAATTTCTCTTGGTGGAAGTGTAGATTGGGGCCTTCTCAACCAATCCCTAGAGAATCAACAAGTTTGATTGGCTAGGGAGAGAGATCGGGCAAAAATGGAGCTTGGAGCAACAATGGAGCTTCGGAATGGAAGAGGTGGTCAACTTGGAGAAGAAGACCCCCCTTATATAGTGATAGGAAAAATCCAACCGTTACCTACTTACTTAGCCCGCGACATGCGGTACTACCGCACAACCATGCGGTACTACCGCACAGGCCTGCGATACTACCGCGAGGCACCATGGTACTACCGCATGCACTGCAGGAGCTAGACGAGGCCGTGTTGCGTTGAAGCAGCGAGCAGTAGAACCACCGGAGCGGTACTACCGCGTGCCCTTGCGGTACTACCGCAAGGTAGGGTTTGTCTAGGCTAGGAAGGCACGGACTAATAAAATTACATCCGTGGCTACTTCCGCTGAGTTTCGATCTATGCAAAAATCCGACACGAAACTACCGCATGCAGGGAGCGATACTACCGTGTAGGGCGTGGATGTAAAAAATTACATCCGCCCCTACTACTGCTTGTGTTACTGTGTTGGGCCAGAGGCCACGTGTAGGACCTTGAGAAGAGGTGTCTAGAGGGGGGGGGTGATTAGACACTAAGTATCAAAGTTGCAGTTTTTAACTTCTTTAAGTTTAAGTGGAGTTTAGGCACAAGTTTAACATTCACAATACATAACAAGCAAGCATGCAAAGAGTATATGAGCAGCGGAAAGTAAAGCATGCAACTTGCAAGAATGTAAAGGGAAGGTTTTTGGAGGATTCAAACGCAATTGGAGACACGGATGTTTTTGTCGTGGTTCTGATAGGTGGTGCTATCATACATCCACGTTGATGGAGACTTCAACGCACGAAGGGTAACGGTTGCGCGAGTCCACGAGGGCTCCACCCACGAAGGGTCCACGAAGAAGCAACCTTGTCTATCCCACCATGGCCGTCGCCCACGAAGGACTTGCCTCACTAGCGGTAGATCTTCACGAAGTGGGCGATCTCCTTGCCCTTACAAACTCCTTGGTTCAACTCCACAATCTTGTCGAAGGCTCCCAAGTGACACCTAGCCAATCTAGGAGACACCACTCTCCAAGAAGTAACAAATGGTGTGTTGGTGATGAACTCCTTGCTCTTGTGCTTCAAATGATAGTCTCCCCAACACTCAACTCTCTCTCATAGGATTTGGATCTGGTGGAAAGAAGATTTGAGTGGAAAGCAACTTGGGGAAGGCTAGAGATCAAGATTCATATGGTAGGAATGGAATATCTTGGCCTCAACACATGAGTAAGTAGTTCTCTCTCAGAAAATGTATGATGGAAGTGTAGGCACGTTCTGATGGCTCTCTCCACGATTGAAGAGGAGGTGGAGGGGTATATATAGCCTCCACACAAAATCTAACCGTTACACACAATTTACCAAACTCGGTGGGACCGAATCAACAAACTCGATCAGACCGATTTAGCAAATCTAGTGAACGTTAGGATTTTCGGTGGGACCGAAATGCAACTCGGTAGGACCGATATGGTTAGGGTTAGGGCTTAACATAATCTCGGTGAGACCGATTACACAAACTCGGTGGGACCATTTTGGTAATAAGCTAACCAGAGAGTTGGTCAGGCAAACTCGGTAGGACCGATTACTCAAACTCGGTGGGACCGATTTTGGTAATAAGTTGACCAGAGAGTTTGCATTGTAATCTCGGTAGTACCAATTGCTCAAACTCGGTGAGACCGATTTTGGCAATGGACATACACAGAGAGATTACAATCCCATCTCGGTGAGACCGAGATCCCTATCGGTGAGACCGATTTGCCTAGGGTTTGTGGCAGTGGCTATGATATCTGAACTCGGTGGCACCGGATAGAAAGAATCGGTGTGGCCGAGTTTGACTTTAGGTTTAGGTCATATGTGTGGAAATGGGAAAGTAGCTGAGGGTTTTGGAGCATATCACTAAGCACTGTGGAGCAAGAAACTCATTAAGCAACACCTCATCCCTTCTTGATAGTATTGGCTTTTCCTATAGACTCAATGTGATCTTGGATCACTAAAATGTAAAATGAAGAGTTTTGAGCTTGAAGCTTGAGCCAATCCTTTGACCTTAGCATCTTGAAGGAGTTCCCACATCCTTTAGTCCATGCCACTCCATTGTTGAACTTATCTGAAACATACTAGATAAAAGTGTTAGTCCAACAAGAGATATGTTGACATTAATTACCAAAACCACCTAGGGAGCACTTGTGCTTTCAATCTCCCCCTTTTTGGTAATTGATGACAACATACATCAAAGCTTTAGATAAAGATATAAAGAATAGCAAGTAAAGCTTTGGAAAGACATGTAACAAGCATAGGCTCCCCCTACATGTATGCAATCATGTGAATATGGAATATAGAGTCATGTAAGAGCATAACCATGATAGAGTAGGCAATGTGTTACATGTATCTTGGCCATATGCATCAGAGAAACGAATATTAAAAAAAATACCTTCATGCCCATGAGTCCTTCTTGCAAACAGTATGTACATCAGCAAGAGTTCCTCATACACATGATTGTGATGCATATACTTACCTTGTAGTCTTGAGTTGGCTTAGGATGGAATGAACCTGCGTAAACAAGGTTAGATAACACAGGTACATCTACTTGCCAGAGCAAACAGAAGAAACCACAAGAATACCAAGACTAGGATGACATGTAGAGAGTGAGTACTAAGTACCACATTGGATTAGACATGTCCCCAAGAGTAAAGGTATGCAATGAATTTAAATGATCTCTTTCCCTTAGATGTCTTGCTCCCCCTGAATCTAGCATGGGATACTGGGAGAAGATAGGGAATAGAAAATCAGAGCTGAAAGATATAAATGAACAAAGCTAATGCAAATAAGCACATATGAACATGTATTTCCCCTCAAGAAAACATGTGGCATCTCTCCTCTTGAACACCAAGCATCTGGGATCCTTGAGAAATACTTTCTACTTGAGTATTCTCTCCCCCTGGAGATCTCTTCTCCCCCTGAGGAGGTGATACTCTCTCTCTCTCTGATGTGATCTCTCTAAGCGATAAGCTTTGATGTGATCTCTCTCTCTCCCTTTGACATCAATTTCCAAGAAGGGTTTGATCCTTGAGTCACAGCACAAAGCATATATATAAATGTGATGCTTGTAGAGGACAAGATTCATTGAGTGGAGCTGGATCAGAAGAAACACATAATAAGTGGAAAACTGCTTTTCCTGTTGTGAAATCGGTGGCACCGAGTGGTATGCTTCGGTTGTACCTAAAGAATTCGGTTGGACCGAAAACAACAAATCGGTGAAACCGAGTTCATCGCAGAGAAAACACTTGTCACCTCAGCTCACTAGACTAGTAAGATCTCACAAAGATTTGCAAGGAATTTACTGAATGATATGCAATGAATTGGATGCAGAAAAATGCAGAGCAAACAGAAAGAAATCTAGATGAAGTTTTTTTTGAAAGGGGAAACAAATATGCATGAGACAAATGCGAAAGCACAGAAAAGAACACAAGAGAACTTCATCTAGAAATGGTCGGCGACAAAGTCACCTATGTTAGAGTATATTGACTTAGGAGTCAAGTGAGATCACTTGATCATAGGTCATACTCATCGTTTAAGCTCAAAATGGGGTTGCCATTTTTCGTTTAAGTATCTTGATGTATTCACATCTTGTCGAGTTGCTTTAGCTCATGACTTGGAGTAAAGCTTCTCTAAGATGGAATAACATACCTTGGTTGGTGGTGTTGAACATGTAGTTGAACTTGTGTGGGTTGCTCAAGATTGATGTAGCTCATCAAGAATTGGGAGCACCACTTGGAATTTGAGTCCATCTACCTACATGGGTTAGTTCTTGCAAGGAAGAGCACTTGTGTATCCAAAAATGACAATCATGAAGATCAACATAGAATTTGTCAAAGGATATGTTTGAATGGTTCCATGCTTCCTTGTCTTCAACCACCATAGTGTAGAAACTTGGTGATGAAGAGACTGCTCAAGATGTGAGTATATTACGATCTCATGGAATTTGATTCAACCAAGTACCTACATGGGTTATATAACATGCAAGATGCAAATATATCCAAGACATAAGATTTTCATCATAAGAGAAATATCAAGGATTAGTCATAAGCTCATGTCTTGCATGTATCCAATGGAGTTTCTACTCCAAGTTTGAAGCATCTATGATGTTCAATTCTCCTCTCAACCTGCAAAACACTTTCTCATCAAGAGGTTTAGTGAATATATCCGCTAATTGCTTGTCGGTGCGAACATGCTTAAGATTAATGTCACCCTTAGCAACATGATCTCGAATGAAATGATGACGAACTTCAATATGCTTAGTTCGAGAATGTTGTACGGGATTATGACCAATTTTGATAGCACTTTCATTGTCACAAAGCAATGGAACATGTTTCACATATATCCCATAATCTTTAAGAGTTTGGGTCATCAAAGTAATTGAGCACAACATGAACCAACGGCAATGTATTCTACTTCGGCGGTGGATAAGGATACCGAGTTTTGTTTCTTGGAGGACCAAGACACAAGAGATCTACCAAAAAATTGACAAGTACCCGAAGTGGACTTTCTATCAACCTTGTCTCCGACATAGTCTGAGTCGGAGTAGCCAACAAGATCGAAAGAGGCCCTCTTAGGATACCAAATGCCAAAATTTGGTGTATGGATTAAGTATCTCACTATCTTTTTCACGGCCTTAAGATGACATTCTTTAGGAGCAGCTTGATATCGTGCACACATGCACACACTTAGCATGATATCGGGACGTGAAGCACATAGATATAACAATGAACCAATCATAGAGCGATAAACCTTTTGATCAACCGGTTTACCATCTTTGGTCAAGTCAAGATGTCCACTAGTAGGCATGGGTGTAGACATACCTTTGCATTCTTGCATATTGAACTTCTTGAATAAGTCCTTGGTGTACTTCGTTTGAGAAACAAAAGTACCTTCCTTAGTTTGCTTGATTTGCAACCCAAGAAAGAATTTGAGTTCACTCATCATAGACATCTCAAACTTCTCCGACATTAGCTTCCCAAACTTCTCACTAAAATGAGGGTTAGTTGAACCAAATATAATATCATCAACATAGATTTGGCACACAAATAGTTCTCCATTAACCCTTTTAGTAAAAAGAGTAGAATCAATTTTCCCAATTTCAAAGCTTTTTTCAATAAGGAACTTGGTCAAGCATTTATACCACGCTCTAGGAGCTTGTTTAAGACCATAAAGAGCTTTGTGAAGTTTGTAAACATGATTTGGTTTCTTAGGATTGAGAAAGCCGGGAGGTTGCTTAACATAAACTTCCTCCTCTATTTCTCCATTTAGAAAAGCACTTTTAATGTCCATTTGGTACAAGGTGATATCATGGTGATTAGCATAGGCAAGTAAGATGCGAATGGACTCAAGTCTAGCAACGGGAGTGTAAGTCTCACCATAGTCCATACCTTCGACTTGTGTGTAGCCTTGGGCGACGAGACGTGCTTTGTTGCGAACTACTTGTCCATCTTCATCTTGCTTGTTGCGAAACACCCATTTGGTACCGATGATGTTGTGGTTGTTGTCGGGCTTCTCAACCAATGTCCAAACTTGGTTCCTCTCAAAGTTGTGTAGCTCTTCATGCATAGCATTTATCCAATCCGGATCTTCCAATGCTTCTTCGACCTTCATAGGTTCAATGCTAGAGATGAAAGAATAGTTTTCACAAAAGTTAGCTAAACGAGTTTTAGAGCGAGTGATTCTCCCGGTTTGAATATCATTGTAGATTTGCTCGACGGGATGGTCTTTAGCAATTCTTGCTCGAACTCATGAAAGCTTTTGCTTGGTTCTTGGTTGAACTTCTTCTTCATCTTGTTCTTCTTCTTGGCCTTCTTCATTGTTGGCGTTGTCGTTCTCTTGTCGTGGTGGAGAAGAAGGTTGTTGACGTTCATCTTGATGCACTTCCTCGTTCTCTTTATCTTGGTGTGTTCCACTTGTGGATGCTTCTGTATCAACTCTTGGTTCACCTTGTCGTGAAGTAGAAGCTTCCACTTGGACGGACGAGGTACTCTCCTTCACCTCCGTTGGACGGACCTTGCCGATAGACAAGTCTTGGATTGCTTCTGAAGGATCTTTGTCTCCTACATCAATTGGCAATTGCTCTACTTGCGAGCCGTTAGATTCATCAAACTTCACATCTACCGTCTCTTCAACCTTTCGGGTGAAATTGTTGTAGACACGGTAAGTGTGAGAGTTTGATCCATAACCTAGTAGGAAACCTTCATGAGACTTAGGAGCAAATTTAGAACGATGATGCTTATCAAGAATGTAGCACTTTCAGCCGAATACTCGAAAGTATCCAACTTGGGGTTTGTTACCGGTGAGGAGCTCGTATGCCGTCTTGCCAAGTAGCTTGTGAAGATACAAGCGATTTGTTGCATGACAAGCTGTCTCAACCGCTTCTGCCCAAAAGTGCTTCGACGTCTTGTACTCATCAAGCATCGTTCTCGCCATTTCGATGAGCGTCCGGTTCTTCCTCTCAACAACTCCATTTTGTTGAGGTGTGTACGTAGCCGAGAACTCGTGTGAAATCCCTTCTTCGTCAAGAAAGGTGTCCACATTTGCATTCTTGAACTCCGTTCCATTGTCGCTGCGAACCTTCTTGATCTTCACTTCAAATTGATTTTGGGCCTTCCTAGCGAAGTTTTTGAAGATCTTTTGGACCTGCGATTTATCATTGAGAAAGAACACCCACGTAAATCTTGAAAAATCATCAACTATAACTAGACCAAAAGAATTTCCACTGAGACTCTTGTAAGAGTTGGGACCAAAAAGATCCATGTGAAGTAGCTCGAGTGGCCTCCTTGTGGTCATGATGTTCTTCACGGGATGCCTTCCTCCAACCTGTTTACCTACTTGATAAGCACTACAAAGTTTATCCTTATCAAATATGACATCGTTAACACCAAGGATATGATTCCCTTTAATAAGCTTGTCAAGGTTTCTCATGCCAACGTGACCTAGTCGTCTATGCCATAACCAACCTTTTGAGGATTTAGTAATGAAGCAAGTTTTAGGTTGAGCCTTTTTAGAGAAATCAACAATGTAAAGATCACCTCTACGTATACCAGTAAAGACCATTTTATGATTGTCTCGATGAAACACTTGGCAATCTACTTCAGTAAATAGGACATTGAAACCAAAATCAGCAAGTCTAGATACTGAAAGTAAGTTGTATCCAAGATATTCAACGAGCATGACATTCTGAATGGAGCTATCATGTGAGATGGCCACCTTACCGAGGCCAACCACCTTACCCTTTGAGTTGTCACCGAAAGTGACATACTTTCGAGGACTATCATTTTCAGCAAGCTCACGAAACACGTCTTTATCGCCGGTCATGTGATCGGTACATCCACTGTCAAGAACCCATTCCATTCCTCCTGACATATATCCCCAAAGATTTGCCATAAGACCAAAATGTCTCATTGCATCGTCAAGATCGAAGTCACTATCATCATCCTCATCATAGTATCCATGTTCAACATCGTCATGTGGTGGATCAAGTCCTAGAGAGGGTAATTTGTTAGAGTGAGTTTGACAATGATCTTGCTTATGAATTCTTATAGCTTCGGAAATAATATCACCAATAATTCCAACATCTCCTTTGGCACGCATAAGATTTGTAAGTTCAAATAGACGATCACCAAACATAGGATCTCTAGTATTCATCTTACTCAAAGAAATAGACTTATGGAGAATTTCATCTAGATTTTTCAAGGAATAATTTGGAAAGCGTTCCTCAAGAAATTTCCATATAGTGTAGGCACACTCAAGAGTAGGCAAGTTTCTAATTAAGTTTCTAGGCAAGCCTCTAGTGATAAGATTAACAGTTCTAAGATTCCTAATCATGTCAATTGACTCATCAAGAGTAGGATGCGTAGGATCAACATGAGGTGCACAAGGGCTAGAATTGTACTTGTTCAAATGATATTGATTGAAAATTACAAGCATATCATTTTTCCACTCATGAAAATACTCTCCATCAAGAATAGGCACTCTATGTCTAAGACTCCCCAAAGTAGACTCATCCATGTTCCTCCAATGGTGATTAAACCAAGGCAATGAAGACCAAAGCTCTGATACCACTTGTAGGACCTTGAGAAGAGGTGTCTAGAGGGGGGTGATTAGACACTAATTATCAAAGTTGCAGTTTTTAACTTCTTTAAGTTTAAGTGGAGTTTAGGAACAAGTTTAACATTCACAATACATAACAAGCAAGCATGCAAAGAGTATATGAGCAGCGGAAAGTAAAGCATGCAACTTGCAAGAATGTAAAGGGAAGGGTTTTGGAGGATTCAAACACAATTGGAGACACGGATGTTTTTGTCGTGGTTCCGATAGGTGGTGCTATCGTACATCCACGTTGATGGAGACTTCAACCCACGAATGGTAACGGTTGCGCGAGTCCACGGAGGGCTCCACCCACGACGGGTCCACGAAGAAGCAACCTTGTCTACCCCACCATGGTCGTCGCCCACGAAGGACTTGCCTCACTAGCGGTAGATCTTCACGAAGTGGGCGATCTCCTTGCCCTACAAACTCCTTGGTTCAACTCCACAATCTTGTCGGAGGCTCCCAAGTGACACCTAGCCAATCTAGGAGACACCACCCTCCAAGAAGTAACAAATGGTGTGTTGGTGATGAACTCCTTGCTCTTGTGCTTCAAATGATAGTCTCCCCAACACTCAACTCTCTCTCATAGGATTTGGATCTGGTGGAAAGAAGATTTGAGTGGAAAGCAACTTGGGGAAGGCTAGAGATCAAGATTCATATGGTAGGAATGTAATATCTTGGCCTCAACACATGAGTAGGTAGTTCTCTCTCAGAAAATGTATGATGGAAGTGTAGACACGTTCTGATGGCTCTCTCCACGAATGAAGAGGAGGTGGAGGCGTATATATAGCCTCCACACAAAATCTAACCGTTACACACAATTTCCCAAACTCGGTGGGACCGAATCAACAAACTCGCTCGGACCGATTTAGCAAATCAAGTGACCGTTAGGATTTTCGGTGGGACCGAAATGCAACTCGGTAGGACCGATATGGTTAGGGTTAGGGCTTAACGTAATCTCGGTGAGACCGATTACACAAACTCGGTGCGACCGATTTTGGTAATAAGCTAACCAGAGAGTTGGCCAGGCAAACTCGGTAGGACCGATTACTCAAACTCGGTGGGACCGATTTTGGTAATAAGTTAACCAGAGAGTTTGCATTGTAATCTCGGTAGTACCGATTGCTCAAACTCGGTGAGACCAATTTTGGCAATGGACATACACAGAGAGATTACAATCCCATCTCGGTGAGACCGAGATCCCTATCGGTGAGACCGATTTGCCTAGGGTTTGTGGCAGTGGCTATGATATCTGAACTCGGTGGCGCCGGATAGAAAGAATCGGTGTGGCCGAGTTTGACTTTAGGTTTAGGTCATATGTGTGGAAATGGGAAAGTAGCTGAGGGTTTTGGAGCATATCACTAAGCACTGTAGAGCAAGAAACTCATTAAGCAACACCTCATCCCTTCTTGATAGTATTGGCTTTTCCTATAGACTCAATGTGATCTTGGATCACTAAAATGTAAAATGAAGAGTCTTGAGCTTGAAGCTTGAGCCAATCCTTTGACCTTAGCATCTTGAAGGAGTTCCCACATGCTTTAGTCCATGCCACTCCATTGTTGAACTTATTTGAAACATACTAGATAAAAGTGTTAGTCCAACAAGAGATATGTTGACATTAATTACCAAAACCACCTAGGGAGCACTTGTGCTTTCACCATGGTACTACTGCGCCCGAGGAGCGGTACTATCGCGTCCCTAGCCGATACTACCACGGGCCATTGCGGTACTACTGCTCCCTTGAGCAGTACTACCGCATGCCATAACACAATACCACTTGGAATCCTTCATTTTGAAAAGACACGGATAAACAGTCGGTGGTCCAAAGAAACAAAGGAAAGGTGGTGCAAAGGGACATACATGTACGTGTTGATTCCACTCTAACCTTTCTGAAGCGGACCCCCTCTTCATAGTACGGCTTTCCTACGACTCAAATCCACCGAAAAGAAACGTAGAGAAACGCCGTCTTCACTAGGCTCCGAGGGGCAATGAATCATCTTGTGCCTAGACCTGAGATATCTAAAATTCTCAAAGCACACGATTAAACCGCAAATGCATTGTCATCAATCACCAAAACCACATAGGGTGAAATATGCCCTTACAATCTCCCCCTTTTTGGTGGACTGATGATAATACGGGATTTGCACATAAGAGTACAAAAATGAACATAAGAAAACCCAACATCTACAAAATATAGACAGGCTCCCCCTAGATTGTGCACTCTATATAAATGCTTTGGACTGCATGACACACATACTAGGATCAACACTCCCCCTATATTTTATTGACAAGGCATTCATTGCAACAATATAAATGACAGTAAGCATGGAGGCAAGGTAATGAATATGAGCGTAAAGTAAAGGGCACAAGATAGCATAGGCTCACGAACTACTAAGCATAATAGACAATAAGATAAGCTTGAGTGCATATGTCTTACACCATATGATAGTCTCCAGGACTCACGAACACAAGCGCAAACCAACAAACCAAAGCAACACAAACGAGGGTCCAACGAAACGAAAACAAAGAGACACGAAAGCAAATCCTACACTCTCTCCCCCTTTGGCATCGAGACACCAAAAAGGTAGAGAGGACACCTACGAAACATGTGGTAGCATCCTCTACAGAGATCACCCATCAACGTCCTCATCGAACTCAGCAGTGGGAATGGGCTTCTCCTTTGACTCGGTCCCCTGATAGCCCTGCTTGGTCATCTAGTCAGCCTCAGGAGTGATGTTCTTCTCTGACCCGCTCTCCACGTTCTCGCCGAACATCCTCAAGATCCTCTTGTCGCGTTGGGGACTCTCCTTGGAAGCAACATGAGTCATGTACTACCCCTTGGCCTACATGCAGAACATGGTCTTCATCTTTGCCTTCAGCTTCTTAGGCCAAGAGGGCTCAGTAGATGGAGGAGCATACCCAACAGACCTGTCCTCAGCCTCCTCCTCCTCAGCCTCGTCCTCATCAACATCCATCCTAGCAGGCTCAGCCTCAGCCCTGGTAGTGGTATTGGCCCACTTGTTCTTCTGATGCAGCTTGATAGGCTCGTGGCGAACCCAGTTTGGATCAGAAAAGTCCTCCTCCGGATAGAGCTTCTCCCAAGTATTTGAGATCAAGAGGTGCAGGTATGGAACATAGATGGGCACTTTGCGATTGTAGACCACAAACCGGAGGTCAACCCACATGATATGAGAGATGTCCATAGGTTGGGGAGCATGATGATGAGCCTCCTCACACATAAGCAACATATCAACAAGATAAGCATGCACCTTATCCTTGTCACCAATGCGCGGAAAGAGAGTGTTGCGAAAGATCCGGTGCATGATATCGAGGAAAGGGTTGAGAACCCAAGACTGCTTGCCATTGGCTGACTTCTTCTCCACAAGGAACAGTTGAAGCTTGTTCTTGTTGGCGGACTCTGAGTTGCCGTGAGAGCGGGCACCAACGGGCACATCGAGCCCCTCATCACGAACCTGCAGCATCTCCATGAATTCCTTCCATTTGGCAGACATCCTCTTCCCATTGGTCATCCAAGTCATAGTCCGCTCCCCATCCATGTGGAAGTGCACGGAAGCAAAGAACTAAGCCATGATCTCTGGGTCAAAGTCCATGTGGAATGTGATGAAGTCTTCAATGCCAAACTGCTCCACCAAGTCCAATGCTTCACCAAAGTAAGCCCGGTCCTTCCTCAGATGATTCATATCAATCCACTGCATTGGGACATAGATGTTGTGCTTGGACTTGATCATCGATGTAGATGAGATTCTGCTGCTTGGTCCAGAATAGCTCATTGCCTCAGACATTCTCACAAGGGTTCACATAGGGATTGATCCTCTTCGAATGATGAACTCGGATTGATGCATCTCATCCATGCCAAGAACGGGCTCCTTGTTGGCGGTCTTCTTGACATTGCGTTGTTGGGAATTGGAGCCCTCCGGTGCTTCTTGATTGTGAAGCCGCTTAGAGCTCGTGTCGCGGCTTGGATTCGAGTGACAGACATTGGAGCCACCACCTATGACACACAACACAAAAACACACGAGAAGAACGAGAAGGATCAATGCAAAGACCAAGGCCAAAACAAACAAAACAAGTAGAAATAAGATTGGGTAGCCGCAACAAGGTAGTTTAGATGTCAACGGTAGTACCTCACCACGAGGCAGACGTAAAAGTTTACATCTGCTCTAGCCGCGGTAGTACTGCGCTGGGATGGCATGGTAGTACCGCGCCTAGATTGGAAGTAAAATTTTACCTCCGCGCCCCGAGCAATAGTACCGCTCCAGAGGAGCGGTAGTACCGTACGAGGCAGATGTAGCCAGAGCGATAGTACCGCATGGGAGGCACGGTAGTAACGCACGGATTCAAATCTGGCACGAACGGATCTAGGCACATCCACAAATTTGGGTCGGTACTACAGTTGATCAAAATTACCGTGTTGCAACATACCAAATAGCATCTCTACTGCACTAGCACTCTCCTACATCCTCCTCTTGCAATGACTTAGCCAAAAATCTCAAGAACAACATGCATCTCCCCAAAACCTAGAAGAAAAACTACAATGCAAAGAGAGAGGGACTAGGGGAGAAACCTTGTTCCATGGCAAGAGGGCGAGGTGGGGATCGATCCCATCGGTCGGAATGCAAGGAGAGCGGCCTGAGATGGAGATCCGGCGAGGTCCTCCGGCGCCATTCTTTGGCAGGAGAGAGAGAGAGAGAGCGAGACGAAGTGGGGAAAACGAGTTCAATGGGTATGGGGGGGGGTTGGAACTCCCCCTGCCCGCTCTTGACCCCCACCCGCTCGCGACAGCGCGGTAGTACCGCGTGTCATCGTGGTATAGTGGCAATAAGGGTGCGTGATTTATGAATCGTCGCATTGGCCGCTTTGAATTTTAACAGAAAAGTTGACATATTCCAATATTGTTGAAATGTATGCATTCGAAACATAATATTTTGTTCTTGAAATGAAGTTCAAATGGGAGTTATTTATGCTACAAAAAATGAGGGGAACAACAACAAATTTTTTATTGGGATTTAAATTTAGGGGATGGTTTAGAAGCCACCTTCTCAATATCCATATTTTTGGCGATTTAAATTTTGGGAATGGGTTTTTGGCACGAACTTTTGTGGATGAATTAGACTGACCTATATGTTGGTTAGGATGGCACTCAAGCGGGTTTGGATGGGTAGAGCTCCTCTCGATCCTCATATCCATATAGTCCCAACCATTGCCCATGTCCATACCTGTTTGACATTCAACTATCCATGTATATCCATGGAGCAGTAGAAATGGGTAGCTACAAGACACTAAAAAAAGTAGCTCAAGTGCAACGAAAGTTTCAACTTAGTGATATGTTCGACAATAATGGTGTCAGAAAAGAGCGTGATTACCCTCAAGTGCAAGGAAAAAATTGTAGTACTTATGGATCTGAGAGTAATTTGTGTCGAACCCCAATGGAGCAAGCAAGCAGACTTCATATTCTCTCGAGATGTATGCCTATACAAACTTCTATGCACTTTTTAGCATGTGATTTACTAAGGTTCTCTTTAATTAGGGCATGAGTTATGGAGGCAACACCAAGGTGCTGCCCCATGCCCCCACGAGTGCATGATATGGTCAGGCACTAGCTTCATCTAGCACCTTCCCAACCCACTTGTCTGAAGCTATCATCTTTGGTGGGTTCCATTTTCATCTCTCCCCATTGCTTTTTCCATCTCTTTTCTTCTTTTCTAAGCGAAGATTCTGGCTCTTCTACAGGATGTAGCTTTGGTCTGCAAGCAACATGTTGTGCTGATTTGGGACCATCCAAACCTAGGTGGTAGCACATGCGCTTAGATGGAAGTAAATGATAAGTCGGGTACTGGCGATAAAGTGTGCAAGTAAATTAAAGAAGGAATGATGCAGTAATAATAATTGCAAATAAATAAATAAAACAAGGAGGGCAGTAGTAAATAAGGTGGTGGCATTTTCCCTACGCAGTTGGCTTTGACAACATGCCCAATACATACCTTTTACAAATTGATATGTGGGAGAGGCACATACTCAACACGTTGCAAGGCCACTGACTCGCGTGCCACTTATGATTGAATCTTCAAGGGGCAACCCACCTAGTAATTGAAAGTTACTAAGGTACATCCAACCATAGCTTTAGGTTCTTTGGGTCCTCTCTATACCATACACTAAAATTCCAATGTTCGTTTTGTGGTTTCTTATCACTCAGACCCCCCTTCCCACCTTCGTCATCCATATTTGCAAACTCTAGAGTATTGATATAATGTACATATGCACCCACCCATTAGCACATGCAAATAGCACATATAAAAACATATGATTCAAACCAATTGTATAGATCACTGATGCCACAAAGGACAAGGAAAACTACTCAAACTATCAAAAATGATAGACACAACACGAAAAATCATAGGGTAATATTCCATTAAGTGGCATGTCCTGGCAGTATATGATACATCTCCAACGTATCTCTAATTTATGAAGTATTTATGCCATGTTTACAATGATTTTATATGGTTTTGGTATGATTTGCATGGAACTAACCCACATTGACGTTGTTTTCAGCAGAACTACCGTGGTGTTGTTTATTGTGCAGAAATGAAAGTTCTCCAAATGACCTGAAACTTTTTGATGATTTTTTGGAACAAAATAGACCCCCGAAGCTTCGTGGAAGGACCATAAGGTGAAGGAGTAGGGCACAAGACACTGGGGCGCGCCTGAGGGGCCGGGCTTGCTGCTACCTCTTGAGCACTGTGTTGGATTTCCCCGAAGAGGAGAGGATGATGCAGTAAAGTAGCATAAGTATTTCCCTCAGTTTTTGAGAACCAAGGTATCAATCCAGTAGGAGACCACGCACAAGTCCCTCGTACCTACACAAAACGATAGCAACTCACAACCAACGCTTAGGGGTTGTCAATCCCTTCAAGGTCACTTACGAGAGTGAGATCTGATAGAGATAATATTTTTGGTATTTTTGATAGATAGATGCAAAGTAAAAAGTAAAGGCAAAGTAAAAACAAAGCAAGTAAATAATGTGATATAGATTGATATGATGAGAATAGACCCGGGGGCATAGGTTTCACTAGTGGCTTCTCTCAAGAGCATAAGTATTCTACGGTGGGTGAACAAATTACTGTTGAGCAATTGACAGAATTGAGCATAGTTATGAGTATATCTAGGCAATGATCATGTATATAGGCATCACGTCCAAAACAAGTAGATCGAAACGATTCTGCATCTACTACTATTACTCCACTCATCGACCGCTATCCAGCATGCATCTAGAGTATTAAGTAAAAACAGAGTAACGCCATAAGCAAGATGACATGATGTAGAGGGATAAATTCATGCAATATGATAAAAACCCCATCTTGTTATCCTTGATGGCAACAATACAATACGTGCCTTGCAACTCTTTCTGTCACTGAGTAAGGACACCGCAAGATTGAACCCAAAGCTAAGCACTTCTCCCATTGCAAGAACTACCAATCTAGTTGGCCAAACCAAAAAGATAATTCGAAGAGACTTGCAAAGATAACTCAATCATACATAAAAGAATTCACAGAAGAATCAAATATTTTCCATAGATAATACTGGATCATAAACCCACAATTCATCGGTCTCAACAAACACACCGCAAAAAGAAGATTACATCGAATAGATCTCCACGAGAGAGGGGGAGAACATTGTATTGAGATCCAAAAAGATAGAAGAATCCATCTAGCTACTAGCTATGGACCCGAAGGTCTGAAGTAAACTACTCAGACTTCATCGGAGGGGCTATGGTGATGATGTAGAAGCCCTGCGTGGTGGATGCCCCCTCCGGCGGAGCTCCGGAATAGGCCCCAAGATGGGATCTCGTGGATAGAGAAGGTTGTGGCAGTGGAATTAGGTTTGTGGCTCCTGTTCTGATCGTTCGGGGGTACGTAGGTATATATAGGAGGAAGGAGTACGTCGGTGGAGCTCCGAGGGGCCCACGAGGTAGGGGGGCGCGCCCAGGGGGGCGCCCTCCACCCTCGTGAACTCCTCGAAGGCTTCTTGGAGTAGGGTCCAAGTCTCCTGGATCACGTTCGGTTGGAAAATCACGATCCCGAAGGTTTCATTCCGTTTGGACTCCGTTTGATATTCTGTTTCTTTGAAATATTGAAAAAGGCAAAAAAACAACAATTATGGGCTGGGCCTCCAGTTAATAGGTTAGTCCCAAAAGTAATATAAAAGTGGAAAATAAAGCCCAATATAGTCCAAAATAGTAGATAAAGTAGCATGGAGCAATCAAAAATTATAGATACGTTGGAGACGTATCAAGCATCCCCAAGCTTAATTCCTGCTCGTCCTCGAGTAGGTAAATGATAAAAAAAGAATTTTTGACGCGGAGTGATACTTTGGCATAATTTGAATGTAAATCTTCTTAATTGTGATATGAATATTCAGATCCGAAAGATTCAAGACAAAAGTTCATATTGACACAAAAATAATAATACTTCAAGCATACTAATCAAAGCAATCATGTCTTCTCAAAATAACATGGCAAAAGAAAGTTCATCCCTACAAAATCATATAGTTAGGCTATGCTTCATTTTCGTCACACAAAGATGTTCCCAACTTCTATACCCCCGTTGACAAGCCAAGCAATTGTTTCATACTTAAATAATCTCAAACTTTTTCAACCTTCACGCAATACCTGAGGGTGAGCCATGGATATAGCACTATGGGTGGAATAGAATATGATGATGGGGATTGTGTGGAGAAGACAAAAAAGGAGAAAGTCTCACATCAACTAGGCGTATCAACGGGCTATGGAGATGCCCATCAATAGATATCGATGTGAGTGAGTAGGGATTGCCATACAATGGATGCACTAGAGCTATGAATGCTCAAGAGAAAACTAGTGGGTGTGCATCCAACTTGCTTGCTCACGAAGACCTAGGGCATTTGAGGAAGCCCATCGTAGGAATATATAAGCCAAGTTCTATAATTAAAAATTCCCACTAGTATGAAAAAAACAACTTATGAGACTCACTACATGAGGAACAAGGTGCTACTTTGAAGCACAATATATGAGACTCACTACACGAAGAACAAGGTGCTACTTTGAAACACAAGTGTGGAAAAAGAGATAGTAGCATTGCCCCCTTTTTTTGGGGGGCCTTTTCTTTTTTTTGGCCTTTCTCTCTTTTTTTATTTGGGCAATGCCCTAATAATGATGATCATCACACTTCTATTGATTACAACACAAGGATTACAACTCGAAACTTAGAACAAGATATGACTCTATATGAATGCCTCCGGCGGTGTACCGGGATGGTGCAATGAATCAAGAGTGACATGTATGGAAAATAATGCATGGTGGCTTTGCCACAAATACAATGTCAACTACAAGATCATGCAATGGCAATATGACAAAAGTAATGCATGTCATGATGATGGTGGTGGAAGTTGCATGGCAATATATCTCGGAATGGCTATGGAAATGCCATGATAGGTAGATATGGTGGCTGTTTTGAGGAAGATATAAGGAGGCTTATGTGTGATAGAGCGTATCGTATCACGGGGTTTGGATGCACCGGTGAAGTTTGCGCCAACTCTCAAGGTGAGAAAGGGCAATGCACGGTACCGAAGAGGCTAGCAAAGGTGAAAAGGTGAGAGTGCGTATAATCCATGGACTCAACATTAGTCAAAAGAACTCATATACTTATTGCAAAAATTTAGAAGTCATAAAAAATTCAAGTACTATGCGCATGCTCCTAGGGGGATAGATTGGTAGGAAAAGACCATCGCTCGTCCCCGACCGCCACTCATAAGGATGCACAAGCCAGGTACACTTCATGTTTCAAATTTGTTACACAACTTTAACCATACGTGCATGCTATGGGACTTGCAAACTTCAACACAAGTATTTCTCAAATTCATAATCACCCAACTAGCACGACTTTGATATTATCACCTCCATATCTCAAAACAATTATCGAGCATCAAACTTATCTTAGTATTCAATTCACTCAAAAGAAAGTTTCACATATCTTGAACACCAAGTATATTAACATTAAGCAAATTACCATGCTATTAAAGACTCTCAAAATAATCTAAGTGAAGCATGAGAGATCAAATAGTTTCTTTAAAACAAATCCACCACCGTGCTCTAAAAAGATCTAAGTGAAGTACTAGAGCAAAAATTATCACGCTCAAAAGATATAAGTGAAGCACTATGAGCAAAACTATCAAGCTCAAAAGATATAAGTGAAGCACTTAGAGTATTCTAACAAATTCCAATTAATGTATGGCTCTCTCAAAAATATGTGTACAGCAAGGATGATTGTGGTAGACTAACAAGCAAAGACACAAATGATACAAGACGCTCCAAGCAAAACACATATCATGTTGGTGAATAAAAATATAGCTCCAAGTATATTACCGATGGAAGTGGACGAAAGAGGGGATGCCTTCCGGGGTATCCCCAAGCTTTGACTTTTTGGTGTCCTTGGATTATCTTGGGGGTGCCATGGGAATCCCCAATCTTAGGCTCTTGCCACTCCTTGTTCCATAATCCATCAAAAGAATTCACCCAAAACTTGAAAACTTCACAACACAAAACTCAACAGAAATCTCGTGAGCTCCGTTAGAGAAAGAAAACAAAATACTACTTCAAGGTACTGTAATGAATTCATTCTTTATTTATATTGGTGTTAAACCTATTGTATTCCAACTTCTCTATGGTTTATAAACTAATTTACTAACCATAGATTCATCAAAATAAGCAAACAACACACGAAAAACAGAATCTGTCAAAAACAGAACAGTCTGTAGAAATTTGTAACTAACGTAAACTTCTGGAACTCTAACAATTCTACAAAAATAGGAAGTCCTGGACAATTTGTTTATTGATCAGCAGCAAAAAGAATCAACGCAAAAGCACGTTCCTGTGATTTATCATAACTAAATTCGTGCGCGCAAAGTTTCTGTTTTTCAGCAGAATCAAATCAACTATCATCGTAGGTTATCCTATAGGTCCTACTTGGCACAAACACTAATTAAAACATAAAACCTCATCCAAACAGAAGGTAGATGGATTATTTATTCCTAAACAGAAGCAAAAACAAAAAAAAACACAAAATTGGGTTGCCTCCCAACAAGCGCTATCGTTTAACGCCCTTAGCTAGGCATAAAAGCAAGGATAGATCTAGGTATTGCCATCTTTGGTAGGCAATCCATAGGTGGCTCTCATGATAGATTCATATGGTAATTTAATTTCTTTCTAGGGAAGTGTTCCATACCCTTCTTTAAGGGAAATTGGAATCTAATATTCCCTTCCTTCATATCAATAATTGCACCAATCGTTTTAAGGAAAGGTCTACCAAGAATAATAGGACATGAAGGATTGCAATCTATATCAAGAACGATAAAATCTACGGGCACATAATTCCTATTTGCAACAATAAGAACATCATTAATTCTTCCCATAGGCTTTTTAATAGTGGAATCCGCGAGATGCAAGTTTAGAGAGCAATCATCAAATCACAGAAATCTAGCAAATCACATAAAGTTTTGGGGATAGTAGAGACACTAGCACCCAAATCACACAAAGCATGAAACTCAAAGTCTTTAATCTTAATTTTAATAGTAGGTTCCCACTCATCATAGAGTTTTCTAGGGATAGAAACTTTTAACTCAAGTTTTTCTTCATAAGATTGCATCAAGGCATCAACAATATGTTCGGTAAAGGCCTTATTTTGTATATAAGCATGAGGAGATTCTAGCACGGATTGCAACAAGGAAATACAACCAATCAAAGAGCAATTTTCATAATTAAATTCCTTGAGATCCAAAATAGTGGGTTTAGCAACATCACGGTTTTTATTTATTTCAATCCCACTTTCATCAATTTCATCATCAAGATCTAGAAACTCGGAATTCTTAGAACGCCTTCTAGGTAAAGGAAGATAATCTTCAGATTCATCAAGATTCATATTGCAAAACAAAGATTTAATGGGGGACACATCAATAACTTTTAGATCTTCATCTTGATTTTCATAGGGATTGGAAGAACACGCTTTAATAAAGGCATCTTTGGAAGCACGCATCCTAGCGGTTCTTTCCTTGCACTCATCAATGGAAATTCTCATGGCTTTGAGAGACTCATTGATATCATGCTTAGAAGGAATAGATCTAAGCTTTAAAGAATCAATTTCGAGAGAAATTTTATCAACGTTCCTAGCCAAATCATCAACTTTAAGCAATTTCTCTTCAAGCAAAGCATTAAAATTCTTTTGTGAATTCATAAACTCTTTAACACTACTCTCAAATTCAGAGGGCATCTTATTAAAATTTCCATAAGAGCTATTGTAGGAATTTCCATAATTATTAGAAGGACTAGTAGGATATGGCCTAGAATTAAAATTCCCTCTATAAGCGTTGTTTCCAAAACTATTCCTACCAACAAAATTCACATCCATAGATTCATTATTATTCTCAAGCAAAGTAGATAAAGGCATATCATTGGGATCAAGAGGAGTATTTTTAGGAGCAAACATCTTCATAAGTTCATCCATCTTTTCACTCAAAACATTCATTTCTTCTATAGCATGCACTTTTTTACTAGAATATCTTTCGGTGCGCCATTGAGAATAATTAGCCATAATATTATCAAGCACTTTAGTAGCATCCCCTAATGTAATTTCCATAAAAGTGCCTCCCGCGGCCGAATCTAAAAGATTTTTAGAAGCAAAATTCAATCCGGCATAAAATTTTTGTATGATCATCCATAAATTCAAACCATGAGTAGGGCAATTGCGAAGCATTAATTTCATTCTTTCCCAAGATTGTGCAACATGCTCATGATCAAGTTGTTTAAAATTCATGATATCGTTCCTAAGAGTAATAATCTTAGCGGGAGGAAAATACTTAGAGATAAAAGCATCTTTGCACTTGTTCCAAGAATCAATACTATTTTTAGGCAAAGATGAAAACCAAACTTTAGCACGATCTCTAAGTGAAAACGGAAATAACTTTAATTTGACAATATTGTTATCCGTATCTTTTTTCTTTTGCATATCACACAAGTCAACAAAATTGTTTAGATGAGTAGTGGCATCTTCACTAGGAAGGCCGGCGAATTGATCTTTCATAACAAGACTCAGCAAAGCGGTATTGATTTCACAAGACTCATCATTATTAAGAGGAGCAATCAGAGTACTGAGGAAATCATTATTATTGGTATTCGAGAAATCACACAATTTGGTATTATCTTGTGCCATGGCAACAAGTAATCCAACACACAAGCAAACAGAAAGGCAACGAGAAAAAGGCAAACGGGAAAGAGAGGAGGAGATTGGGAAAGAGAGGGCAAAAAATGGCAAGGGTGAAGTGGGGGAGAGGAAAACGAGAGGCAAATGGCAAATAACGTAATGCGAGAGATAGGGATTGCGATGGGTACTTGGTATAGTTGACTTGCTTGCGTGAGCCTCCCCGGCAACGGCGCCAGAAATTCTTCTTGCTACCTCTTGAGCACTGCGTTGGATTTCCCCGAAGAGGAGAGGATGATGCAGTAAAGTAGCATAAGTATTTCCCTCAGTTTTTGAGAACCAAGGTATCAATCCAGTAGGAGACCACGCACAAGTCCCTCGTACCTACACAAAACGATAGCAACTCGCAACCAACGCTTAGGGTTTGTCAATCCCTTCACGGTCACTTACAAGAGTGAGATCTGATAGAGATAATATTTTTGGTATTTTGATAGATAGATGCAAAGTAAAAAGTAAAGGCAAAGTAAAAAAAAGCAAGTAAATAAAGTGATATAGATTGATATGATGAGAATAGACCCGGGGGCCATAGGTTTCACTAGTGGCTTCTCTCAAGAGCATAAGTATTCTAGGTGGGTGAACAAATTACTGTTGAGCAATTGACAGAATTGAGCATAGTTATGAGTATATCTAGGCAATGATCATGTATATAGGAATCACGTCCAAAACAAGTAGATCGAAATGATTCTGCATCTACTACTATTACTCCACTCATCGACCGCTATCCAGCATGCATCTAGAGTATTAAGTAAAAACAGAGTAACACCGTAAGCAAGATGACATGATGTAGAGGGATAAATTCATGCAATATGATAAAAATCCCATCTTGTTATCCTCGATGGCAACAATACAATACGTGCCTTGCAACTCTTTCTGTCACTGAGTAAAGACACCGCAAGATTGAACCCAAAGCTAAGCACTTCTCCCATTGCAAGAACTACCAATCTAGTTGGCCAAACCAAAAAGATAATTCGAAGAGACTTGCAAAGATAACTCAATCATACATAAAAGAATTCAGAGTAGAATCAAATATTTTCCATAGATAATACTGGATCATAAACCCACAATTCATCGGTCTCAACAAACACACCGCAAAAAGAAGATTACATCGAATAGATCTCCACGAGAGAGGGGGAAAACATTGTATTGAGATCCAAAAAGAGAGAAGAAGCCATCTAGCTACTAGCTATGGACCCGAAGGTCTGAAGTAAACTACTCACACTTCATCGGAGGGGCTATGGTGATGATGTAGAAGCCCTCCATGGTGGATGCCCCCTCCGACGGAGCTCCGGAATAGGCCCCAAGATGGGATCTCGTGGATACAGAAGGTTGCGGCGGTGGAATTAGGTTTTTGGCTCCTGTTCTGATCGTTCAGGGGTACATAAGTATATATAGGAGGAAGGAGTACATCGGTGGAGCTCCGAGGGGCCCACGAGGTAGGGGGCATGCCCAGGGGGGTGCCCTCCACCCTCGTGACCTCCTCGGAGGCTTTTTGGAGTAGGGTCCAAGTCTCGTGGATCACGTTCGGTTGGAAAATCACGATCCCAAAGGTTTCATTCCGTTTGGACTCCGTTTGATATTCTGTTTCTTCAAAATACTGAAAAAGGCAAAAAACAGCAATTCTGGGATGAGCCTCCGGTAAATAGGCTAGTCCCAAAAGTAATATAAAAGTGGAAAATAAAGCCCAATATAGTCCAAAACAGTAGATAAAGTAGCATGGAGCAATCAAAAATTATAGATACGTTGGAGACGTATCACTTGCCCTGGTGGGTTGTGCTCACCTCAAGGCCCATCTATGTGTAAAACCGATACCAAAAATCCTATAAATAGAGAAACCATCAGAAATAACCCTAGATCAGCAGTTTCATCGCCGCAAGCCTCTGTACCCATGAAAAACCAATCTAGACCCTATTCCGGCACTCCGCCGGAGGGGGAAATCATCACCGTTGGCCATATTCATCATCCCGTCGGCCATCATGATGAGGAGGGAGTAGTCCACCCTTGGGGCTGAGGGTTTGTACCAGTAGCTATGTGTTCAATCTCTCTCTCCCTCTCTCTCTATCTCTCTCTCTCTATCGTGTTCTTGAGATGCCATGATCTTAATGTGTCGCGGGCTTTGTTAATATAGTTGGATCATATGGTATTTCTCCCTCTCTATCTTGTTGTGACGAATTGAGTTTTCCCTTTGAGATTTTGTTTTATCAGATTGAATACTTTTATGGATTCAAGAGCACTTGATATATGTCTTGGATATGAATACACGTGGTAACAATGGGGTATTATATTGATTCACTTGAGATATGTTTTGGCACTCAACTCGCGGATTCCCGAGGTGGCATTGGGGTAATCTATGCAGAGGGGTTGATGCACGTTCTCGTCTTTTGTTTCTCCAGTAGAAATCTTGGGGCACTCTTTGAGGTTCTTTGTGTTGGATTGAGTATTATGAATCTGAATTTGCTTTGGTGTTATTTTAGTATGAACTCTTGATAGATCAATCAGAAAGAATAACTTCATGTTATTTTAGTACGAACTCTTGATAGATTGATCAGAAAGAATAACTTGGTGTTATTTTAGTACGAACTCTTGAATAGATCGATCGGAAAGAATAGCTACAAACAATTTCTTCTTTTGTTCTCTGCTAGATAAGAAGTTTGGAGTGATTCTTCCTCGCACTTTGAGGGATGGTTAGATGATCTAATTAGATTATTATTGTTGAGAGATTGCACTAGTGAAAGTACGAACCCTAGGCCTCATTTTCAAGCATTGCAATACCTTTTGTGCTCTGTTTTATCAATTGCTACCTTGCTGTTTTTTATTGTTCTTATTACAAAAACCAATATCTACTATCCATATTACACTTGTATCACCATCTCTTCGCCGAACTAGTGCACCTATATAAATTAGCATTGTATTTGGTGTGTTGGGGACACAAGAGATTCTTTGTTATTTGGTTGCAAGGTTGTTTAAGAGAGACCATCTTCATCCTACGCCTCCCAGGGATAGATAAACCTTAGGTCATCCACTTGAGGGAAAATTGCTACTATCCTACGAAACTCTGCGCTTGGAGGCCCAACACGAGTCTACAAGAATAAAGTTGCATAGTAGACATCAAACTCTTTTCTGGCGCTGTTTCCGGGGAGGTGAGTGCTTGAAGGTATATCTTTAGATCTTGCAATTGAATCTTTTAGTTTCTTGTTTTATCACTAGTTTGGTTGATAAAATAAAACTAAAAAAATGGAACTGAGGTTGCATCATATTATTCATCTTTATAATGTCTTTCGTGAAAATTATGGAAAGGAAAATTGTGCTCAATTGATAGAATAAGAATTCTATAAAATGTTTGACAAAGAATCTTTGAATGATGAGCAGGATTGTAATGTTGTTGGTATGAACTCTTTGAATATCCATGATGCTAACGATATGCATGTTGGGGAACGTAGCATGCTATTTCAAAAAAAATTCCTATGCTCACGCAAGATCTATCTAGGAGATGCATAGCAACGAGGGGGAGAGAGTGTGTCTACGTACCCTCGTAGACTGTAAGCGGAAGCGTTTGTCAACGTGGTTGATGTAGTCGAACTTCTTATAGCTCCGACAGATCAAGTACCGAACGTACGACACCTCCGAGTTCTGCACACGTTCAACTCGGTGACGTCCTCGCCTTCTTGATCCAGCAAGGTGTCGAGGTAGTAGATGAGTTCTGTCAGCACGATGATGTGGTGACGGTGATTGTGAAGTGATCCTTGCAGGGCTTCGCCTAAGCACCGCGAGAATATGACCGGGGGTGTAAACTGTGGAGGGGGCACCGCACAAGGCTAACAATTGATGGTGTGTGTTCTAGGCGCCCCCCTCCCGTATATATAGGTGGGAGGGGAGGAGAGGCAGCCAGGGGGCGGCCCAAGTAGGCCGAATCCTACTTGGGGTCTTCCCCAATTCGGCCTCCCCCATTCCATAATTGCCGGAGAAGAAAAGGGAAGAGGGAAGATAAAAGGAAGGGGGCGAACCCCCTCTTTTCCTTCTCCCACTCAGCCTCCTTCCATTGGGGGGCACGCCACCCCTTGTGGGCTGGTGGCTTCCCTCTTATGGCCCATATGGCCCATATCTTCCCTACTGGGGTTCCGGTAACCCCTTCGGTACTCCGATATGTACCTGGTACCCTCTGAAACACTTCTAGTGTCCGAATACTATCATCTTATATATCAATCTTTACCTCTCGTCCATTTCGAGACTCCTCATCATGTTCGTGATCTCATCCGGGCCTCCGAACAAAATTCAGTCACCAAATCACATAACTCATATAATACAATATCGTCATCGAAAGTTGGGCATGCGGACCCTACGGGTTCAAGAACTATGTAGACATGACTGAGACACCTCTCCGGTCAATAACCAATAGCAGAGCAAGGATGATCATATTGGCTCCCACATATTTGTAACGCCCCGAATCCGATGTGCCAGGTGTCTTCCAGTTATTCACCGTAGTTGACATGCCGTTTGCTTGCGTGTTGCTTTTTGCCATGTCATCATCTACATTTCATCTGCATGCTTATCAAAACTTGCATCCGTTCGGGTTCCCCCGGTTCTCTCCGCTGTCCGTTCTGAGCACAAACACACTCGCACGCACCCGTCACCCCTCTCAGATCTTGTTTTTGTGAGCGGGAGAAAAATGTTCCCGGAATGGGCCAAGATTTGCCGAGTGGCCTTGGCATATCACCGGTAGACCGCCCGTCAAATTTTGTTCCATTTGGAGGTCGTTTGATGCCCCAACGGTTAACCAAGTTAACCGAAACCCCCTTCTCTTTGCAGCCCAGCACCTCTTCACACAGCCGACCTAGCCCATCTAACTCCCCTTCATGCTCTCCGCCGTTCGATCACGATTGTGTGGGCAAAAACCGTACCTCATTTGGACTCTCCTAGCTCCCTCTACCTATATAAACCGCCTCTCCCCCGAAATTTCGGGCAAACCCTAGTCTTCTTCCCCTCCACGCCGCTGGACAAAACCTCCTCCGCCGCCGGACATGTCCGCACCGCCGCCTCCAGCCAACCAGCATCCGCCACGTCGCCTCCCCGCGCCCACATCGCCGCCGCCGCCCGGGGCCCAGATCCGGCCCGTCCCGGGTCGAACCGGGCCTTGCCAGGCCCACGCCGCCCTCGCGCTCCTCCGCCGCCCCGCGCCAAGCGCCGCCGCTTCCCGAGCCCTCCGCCGCCATCCGCGGGAGCGCTGCTCCTCCCACCGCCTCCGCCGCGCCCCCGCGTTGGCGCCCCACCGCCACCGCGCCTCGAGGCCGAGCCCCCCGTGCTCACGCGTCGGCGCCGTGACCTCCGCCGCCATCGCCGAGCTCCAGCCGCACCTGCTCTGCCTCCGGCTGGCCCGCCCCTCGCCCTGCTCGCCGCCCCACGCCGGCCACCGCGTCCCCGCGCCGTCCCGCGCCATCCCCGACCTCCTCCGCCGTCCCGCACCCCTCGCCGGCCTCCCCCTCGCCGGAGAGCTCGCCGGAGCCGGATCCAGGGAGGTGGATGAGATCCACCACTCCCCCGATCCAAACGCCCCCCTGCGCCCGGATCTCCTCGTCCCGCTCCGTCCCTTCCATTTTTTCGCGAGGGTAAAATTCTTCTAAGTCCCTAATTTTCAGCGTTCTAGTGCCCTGTTCAACATGCCGTAACTCTCCGACCGTTGGTCTGTTTTGCATGCATAATATATCAAAATGTTCACTGTGAGATGCTCTACATTTCATTCCATTGCCACATGCTTTTTTGAGTCCATCATGATGCCCTTATCATCGTTCCAAGAGTGCTATATGATATAAACTGCTGGAATCTGCTGACTGTTAACATCATTTGTGCCTCTTGTGAGTGCCACAACTGTTTCCCTGTTCATGCTATGATGATGATCTTGATATGCTCATGTTATGCATTTCATGATCTACATTTTGGTGTGATTTTCATTCATGTTAGGTTGAATCTTGGTATCTTAAACCCTGTTGCAAAAGTGCATATTGATGTTAACTGCTGTAACTTGCTGATTTGTCATTTTTGTTGCATTTTGTGTGTGCATCTTATGTGCATGATGTCTACATGTTTTAGGAGCGTATTTATGCCATCTTTACAAGGGGTAATCCATGTATTTTTATATGCCTTGTAGAAAGTGCATCAAGCTTGTGAAGTGGGTCATTTGCTGTTAACTTTCTGTCAATGCTGAAGCTGCTATATCATGTTGCCATGTTTGTTTGATGCTACCATTTTATCCATGCATAATCTGGAGATGCTTAGTTGAGATGTTTTGTTTGATATGTTATGATCTATCATACCATGCCTTTTGATGCCTCATATATGTCCTGTAGTATATGTTTTCATTTCCATGAACATGCTTATATAATGTTCCAGATTCCTGCTTACTTCATGATGCCTTGTTGTCAGCTTGTTATTGAGTGTTTCATGCCTCTTCTGGAGATGCTACAATTACTTGAATTGTATTATGCTATGAGTACTCTGTTCAAATGCCATGCTTGATAATTTCGGATGTCATATACCTCCGTTCCATGCTTGCAAACATGCTATCATAATGTTCCTATTTTACACTTGTTGAAACCATTTCACCATCCAATCTTGTCATATTGGTTCCCACTAATCCATGAGCCATATGTTTATGATGCCATGATGTTATTTTCTCTTTGTTATGTGTACTTTGATGCCATGCCCTTGGTTGCTATGTTTACTTGTTGTAGCTTATCTCTTTATTGCTCTCAAGTTGCCATCATATTAACTCTGCTCATGCGTATGCTGCTGTGTTATTAAGTTGCATTTTGGATTGATCATATTGGTTTAATCTTGATGCCTATGAACCTGAACCTTTAATGATATTTGAATTATGTTATCTGTACATGAAGTGCATGTCAAGTTTGTGCTCATATGTTTCCTGTAGCATGTTCTTTTGATGATTGCAAAGTGCCTACTTGCTATTTTGGATAGATTGTTGTTATATCTTGTTTGGAGTGTATGTGTTGCACCGTTGCTCCGTTTGGAGTGTGCTCTATATGAAACTTGCTTAGTTTTACATGTAGCTTCACATTACCTTTTTGCATTCATCTTTTGAGTGTGTTTTCTTGATGTTTGTATGCCTTTTGCATCAATGCCATGGTTAACTTGTTTTGCTCATATCTTCTAGGCCGTAGCTCCGAACTAAATAAACTTTATATGTAACTTGACTAGAATTTCGTGTAGATCATCTTGGTGCATCTTAACTTGATGTTTAACAACTTGAACATAAGGTTTAGTCAGATCTGGACCAATTTCAAAATTTGCATATGAGGACTTATCGGAATAGTTACATGTGGTTTCCGGTCTCATTTAAACTTGCTTTAATGTGTTGCTCTTGTATGCATCATCTCTTGCCATGAGTAGCGGCATGTAGCCTTGTCATGCATCATGCTTGGTTGTGCATCATGTCATGTTTATGTATTGAGTGTTTACCGTGTGTTTGCTTCTTTCCGGTTGTGCTCCTTCTCGTTAGTTCCTGTTTCGTTGCGATCGTGAGGATTCGTTCGACTACGCTTGGTTCCGCTTCATCCGTTCGTCTTCTTCATGGACTCGTTCTTCTTCCTAGCGGGGTTTCAGGCAAGATGACCATTACTCTGGATCTCACTACTATCATTGCTATGCTAGTTGCTTCGTTCTATCGCTATGCTGCGCTACCTATCACTTATTCTTCAAGCCTCCCAATTTGCCATGTCAGCCTCTAACCTTTTTCACCCTTCCTAGCAAACCATTGCTTGGCTATGTTACCGCTTTTGCTCAGCCCCTCTTATAGCATTGTTAGTTGCAGGTGAAGTTGAAGATTGCTCCATGATGGACAGGATTATGTTGAGATATCACAATATCTCTTATTTAATTAATGCATCTATATACTTGGTAAAGGGTGGAAGGCTCGGCCTTATGCCTGGTGTTTTGTTCCACTCTTGCCGCCCTAGTTTCCATCATACCGGTGTTATGTTCCTTGATTTTGCATTCCTTACGCGGTTGGGTGTTATGGGAACCCCTTGACAGTTCGCCTTGAATAAAACTCCTCCAGCAAGGCCCAACCTTGGTTTTACATTTGCCTCACCTAAGCCTTTTTCCCTTGGGTTTCCGGAGCCCGAGTGTCATATTTATTTACCCCCCGGGCCAGTGCTCGTCGTGAGTGTTGGTCCAACCTGTCAGCCGTCGGTGGCCACCAGGGGCAACTCTGGGCTGGCCTACCAGAAGTTTGGACAATCCGGTGTGCCCTGAGAATGAGATATGTGCAGCTCCTATTAGGATTTGTTGGCACGATCGGGCGGCTTTGCTGTTCTTGTTTTACCATTGTCGAAACGTCTTGTAACCGGGATTCCGAGTCTAATCGGGTCTTCCTGGGAGAAGGAATATCCTTCGTTGACCGTGAGAGCTTGTGATGGGCTAAGTTGGGGCACCCCTGCAGGGTATAAACTTTCGAAAGCCGTTCCTGCGGTTATGTGGCAGATGGAATTTGTTAATATCCGGTTGTAGAGAACTTGACACTTGACTTAATTAAAACGCATCAGCCGCATGTGTAGCCGTGATGGTCTCTTTTTGGCGGAGTCCGGGAAGTGAACACGGTTTTTGGGTTATGTATGAACGTAAGTAGTTTCAGGATCACTCCTTGATCACTTCTAGTTTCTCGACCATTCTGTTTGCTTCTCTTCTTGCTCTTATTTGCGTATGTTAGCCACCATCTGTGCTTAGTCACTGCAACCTCACCACTTATCCATTCCATACCCATTAAGCTTTGCTAGTCTTGATACCCATGGTAATGGGATTGCTGAGTCCTCGTGGCTCACAGATTACTACAACAATAGTTGCAGGTACAGGTAATGCGATGATCATGACGCGAGAGTGATGTTTACTTATTATTCGGAGTTCTTCTTCTGCTTCTTCGATCAGGGGATAGGTTCCAGGTCGGCAGCCTGGGCTAGCAGGGTGGATGTCATTTGAGTTTCTTTTTCTGTTTCATCCGTAGTCAGATGATGCTCTTGTGTATGATGTTGTTGTATTCGTGTGGCATTGTATGCCTCTTGTGTGTATCCCCAACTATTATGTAATGGTACGATGTAATGATATCCACCTTGCAAAAGCGTCTCCAATATGCGCTTCTATCCTTGGTGGGACCTTCGAGTTCCTTTAGGATAGGGTCGCATATTGGGCGTGACAATATTCTACAAAGATCTTTATCGGTCGAACCGTTATGACAACATACGTTATTCCCTTTGTCATCGGTCTGATACTTGCCCGAGATTCGATCGTCGGTATCTTTATACCTAGTTCAATCTCATTACCGGCAAGTCTCTTCACTCGTTCTATAATACATCATCCTGCAACTAACTCATTAGTCACTTTGCTTGCAAGGCTTCTTATGATGTGTATTACCGAGAGGGCCCAGAGATACCCCTCTGATACTCGGAGTGACAAACCCTAATCTCGATCTATGCCAACCCAACAAACACCTTCGGAGATACCTGTAGAGCATCTTTATAATCATTAAGTTACATTGTGACGTTTGATAGCACACAAGACATTCCTCCGGTATCCGGGAGTTCCATAATCTCATAGCGAAGGAATATGTATTTGACATGAAGAAAGCAATAGCAATAAAACCGAATGATCATAATGCTAAGCTAACGAATGGGTCTTGTCCACCACATCATTCTCCTAATGATGTGATCCCGTTTATCAAATGACAACACATGTCTATGGTTAGGAAACTTAACCATCTTTGATCATCGAGCTAGTCTAGTAGAGGCTTACTAGGGACACGTTATTTTGTCTATGTATCTACACATGTATCAAGTTTACGGTTAATACAATTCTAGCATGAATAATAAACATTTATCATGAAATAAGGAAATATAAAGTAACAACTTTATTTTTGCCTCTAGGGCATATTTCCTTCAATGCAAATCCATAAGCTTGGGGATGCTATGTTTGATGAAGATGATATTTTTAGTCCCCCAAGTTTTGATGAGAAAATTTATTATGATGATAGCATGCCTCCTATTTACGATGATTATATTGATGAAAGTGGATTTGGAGAGGTCATGACTTCATTTAATGATGATTCCACTATCTTGGAAGAGGTTTCAATTGATTTTGATAACAAAGTTGCTATCTATGATGATTATGGTGATGACATGTATGCTATATTGAATAATGATAACCATGAAACTTGTCATCATGCTTTTAATTTTCAATCCCATGATAGTTATTTTTTGGAGTTTGCTCCCACTACTATTCATGAGAATAAATTTGCTTATGTGGAGAGTAAGAAAATTTCTATGCTTGTGGATCATGAAAATAATGCTTTATGTGATAGCTATATTGTTGAATTAATTCATGATGCTACTGAAAATTATTATGAGAGAGGAACATATTCTTGTAGGTATTGCAATAATAGCAAGTTTCCTCTTTATGTGTTGAAAATCTTGAAGTTGCACTTGTTTTGCCTTCCTATGCTAGTTGATTATTGCTCCCAAAAGTTATTTGCTCACAAAATCCCTATGCATATGAAGTGGGTTAGGCTTGAATGTGTTTTTCATGTGCTTCGTGATGCTTTCGTTATGTTTCAATTCTTATCTTTTATGTGAGCGTCATTGAAATCATCATGTCTAGCTAAAAGGCATTAAAGAAAAGCGCTTGTTGGGAGACAACCCAACACTTTTACCTGCTATTTTTATGTGTCCACATGATTAAGATACTGTAGTAATAATGTTTTATAGCTTTTGTTCCAATAAAGTGCCAGGTAAAGCCTTCGGGATAGTGTGGATGATAATTGACTTGATTCTATCCAAAAATAGAAACTTTTGCGCTAAGTCCAGGAATTTTAAAAATTCAATGGAACATGATTTTGATCTGATTTTTTTACATGTGATATATATATAAATTACCTACGTTTTCCTATTTTTTTAGAATTTTTGGAGTAGCAGAAGTGTGGTTGTTTTCTAGATCATTATAGACTATTCTGTTTTTGACAGATTCTGTTTTCAATGCATAGTCTGCTTGTTTCCTAGTTTATATGGCTTATATTGCTCAATATCAATTTTGGAAATGATAAGGTACAGTAGGAATTGTGTGAGAACAATTATTAATATTGTCTTGGACAGTACCAAAGTGAATGATTTGCTTTATCATACTAACCTATCTCACGAAGTTTCGTTAAGTTTTGTGTGATTGAAGTCTTCAAATTTTGGGTGAGATATCGACATGAGGAGAATAAGGAGTGACAAGACCATAAGCTTGGGGATTCCCAAGGCACCCCAAGTTAATATTCAAGGAAGATCCAAGCAACTAAGCTTGGGGATGCCCGGAAGGCATCCCCTCTTTCGTCTCCAACATTATCGATAATCTTACTTGGGGCTATATTTCCATTTGTCACATGATATGAGTTTTGCTTGGAGCATCATTTTATTTTGTTTTCATTTGCTTTCTGCTATCTATAATAATGTTTTGCATCTTTCACTTCAATAAAAATGTCAAGTATAGCCTTTGTCATGCTTATTTTGCAAGTATATGAGTTGCTGTTCCAAAACAGAAAGTTTATCGCTATTGAAAAGATCTCTAGAAAAGTAAAAATGTGATAAAAGGTTGAATTTTTTTGCATAGTAAGATATAATAAATTTTCTACAGTGTGGTAATTTTTCAGAATTTTTGGAGTTAGGAAAGTATGATGAATATTCACTCTTTACAGACTGTTCTGTTTAGACAGATTGTTGTTATGTTTGCATTGTTTGCATATGTTTGCTTGTTTAATGATTCTATTTGAGGATGCAGAGGCATTTAGTATGAAATGTTAAATAATAATTTTAGTGCTTTTCTACAGTAGATAATGATAATGTTTTGCATTGGTTTATACTAACTTATCTCACGAGTTCGTGTTGAGTTTTGTGTGGATGAAGTTTTTGTGATTTAAGTGAAACCGTGATACGAGAGGAATGAAGAAGACACAAGAGCTCAAGCTTGGGGATGACAAAGGCATCCCAAGTTAATATTACTAGAAGTCTCAAGCATCTAAGCTTGGGGATGCCCCGGTAGACGTCCCACTTTCTTCTTCAATAATTATCGGTTAGTATCGGTTGAGCCTAAGTTTTTGCTTCTTCACATGAATTGTGTTATTCTTGGAATGCCATTTTATTTTATTTTTATTTTTGTTTTAATAAAATACTTAGGTTTGAAAGTTTTTAAATAAGAAAGAGTCGTCAAATAGCTACCTATTTACTTAACTACTCATTTAATCTTCACTTATATCTTTTTGGAGTAGTTTGTCGAACACTCTCATGTTTCACTTATATTATTTCGAGAGTTGATAATAGTGATGACAATTTGCGCAAGCTTTGAAATTGGTCCTAATATAATGAATATCCAAGAAGGATATAATAAAAGCTCTCATGTAGATCATTGGATATGATAAGTTTGATTCCTTGTATTAGTTTTGTGATATGGAGATAATATTATGTGAGTCATGTTGGTGAGTAATTATGCTTTAGTAAGAATATTGGTGTTAAGGTTTATGATTCCCTATGCAAGCAAAAACGTCAATAGTTATGCAATAAAATTACATCCTACTTGTAGTGCATTATTCGATGTTAGTTATGCTCAATGCTCGTTTATGTGAATTTTTGTTTTTTGGATGGTTGCTTCTCAATCTATTTGCTAGCCTCCATTTGTACTAAGTGGGCATACTACTTGTGCATCCAAAATCACTAAACCCAGTTTTGCCACATGAGTCCGCCATACCTACCTATATGCGGTATTCCTATGTCGTTCCAAGCATATTTGTATGTGCCATCTCTAATTTTCAAAATAAATTTCCTTTTTGTGTGCTCGTACCGCTCACGAAGCGGCAGGGGTGGCTAATGTTTTCCATGCTAGATGTGTTATTCTCAAGATAAGTGTTTATTCACTTGCCGTTGCACGAGAGTATGACAAAGGTATTAGGGATGCCTGGTCCTGAAATGAAAAAGAAATTTACTTTATGTTGTAAAATAATAAATTCCTTGGAAAGTGTTGGTATGGAGGGCACCCGTGGATACGGCTAGCCATGGATTGTGAAAGGATGGTGGAAAAAGGAATAAACTTTATTTTCTATTTGGGACCGGCCTATGATATATCTAGCATGGAAAGTGTTGGGAATTACTCGATCGTTTTCGTTGACAGGAAAAGTATGCCTCCCAAAATCTTTTATCTCTCAATTTAAGCTTTGAGCTCTGGCACCTCTACAAATCCCTACTTCCCTCTACGAAGGGCCTTTCTATTTACTTTATGCAATTTTTATTTTTATTTGAGTCTGCATCTTCTCTTATAAAGCACCAACTAAGGGGCACTATGATCGTACTTGAGCATTGGATGTAGCTAATATGCGAGTGTGTTTCGTCAATGGATCAATGATTGAGCATGATGGGCTAGGGATAACTTTCTTTAGTGTTGATATTTTAAAAGACATGGTTGCTTGTTGATATGCTTGAGTATTGATATCCTCATGTCAAATTATAGACTATTGCTTTGAATCACTCAAGTCCAAATGTTCGTGCTACAAAAGAAAGAATATATGATGAATATGATAGGTAGCATTCCACAACAAAAATTCCGATTTCAATTGCTACTTTAACATGAGAAGTTTTATGAGAAAGAATTTCTGTTATATGATGCTAGGAAAAGTGATTGAAATTATCATTGATCAAACTTGTGCACTTTGCTAGCAATCACACTTCATAAATTATTTCTTTTATCATTTACGATGAGTAGGAACGAAGCTTGAGCATACTGATACGTCTCCAACGTATCTATAATTTATGAAGTATTCATGCCATGTTTACAATGATTTTATATGGTTTTGGTATGATTTGCATGGAACTAACCCGGACTGATGTTGTTTTTAGCAGAACTACCGTGGTGTTGTTTTTTGTGCAGAAATGAAAGTTCTCCAAATGAGCTAAAACTTTTTGCCAATTTTTTTGGAACAAAAGAGACCCCCAAAGCTTCGTGGAAGGACCAGAAGGTGAAGGAGTAGGGCACAAGAAACTGGGGCGCACCTAAGGGCCTAGGCTTGCCCCGGTGGATTGTGCTCACCTCGAGGCCCATCTTCGCGTGAAACCGACGCCAAAAAATCCTATAAATAGAGAAACCATCAGAAATAACCCTAGATCAGAAGTTCCGTCGCCACAATCCTCTATAGCCACGTAAAACCAATCTAGACCCCGTTTCGACACTCTGTCGGAGGGGGAAATCATCACCGGTGGCCATCTTCATCACCCCGGCGGGCACCATGATGATAAGGGAGTAGTCCACCCTCGGGGCTGAGGGTGGCCACCATGATGAGAAGGGAGTAGTCCACCCTCGGGGCTGAGGGTGGCCACCATGATGAGAAGGGAGTAGTCCACCCTCGGGGCTGAGGGTTTGTACCAGTAGCTATGTGTTCAATCTCTCTCTCTCTCTCTCTCTCTCTCTCTCTCTCTCTCTCTCTCTCTCTCTCTCGCGCGCGCGCGCGCGCGCGTGCGCGTGCATTCTTGAGATGGCACGATCTTGATGTATTGCGGGCTTTGTTAATATAGTCGGATCATATGGTGTTTCTCCCTCTCTATCTTGTTGTGATGAATTGAGTTTTCCCTTTGAGATTTTTTTATCGGATTGAATACTTTTATGGGTTTGAGAGCAGTTGATATATGTCTTCATATGAATACCCATGGTGACAATGGGGTATTATGTTGATTCACTTGAGATATGTTTTGGCACTCAACTCGCGGATTCCTGAGGTGACATAGGGGTAATCTATGCATAGGGGTTGACACACGTTCTCGTCTTTTGTTTCTCCTGTAGAAATCTTGGAGCACTCTTTGAGGTTCTTTGTGTTGGATTGAGTATTATGAATCTGAATTTGCTTTGGTGTTATTTTAGTATGAACTCTTGATAGATAAATCGGAAAGAATAACTTCGTGTTATTATAGTACGAACTCTTGATAGATTGATCAGAAAGAATAACTTGGTGTTATTTTAGTACGAACTCTTGGATAGATCGATCAGAAAGAATAGCTACAAACAATTTCTTCTTATGTTCTCTGCTAGATAAGAAGTTTGGAGTGATTCTTCATCGCACTTTGAGGGATGGTCAGATGATCGGAAAGAATAGCATCATTTCTTCTTCTCCCTCTGATCATATGGAAGAGGATGCTTGGTTGATGAAGATCAAGCTGAAGATAGAAGACCCCGTTGGAGCAGCTAAGGAGAACAAGAGCAAGGAGGCCACCGGAGATCAAGTGCCGATGGAAGAGCAAGCCTTGCCCGCCGATGAGGAGGAGGAAGATATCCTTAAACCCTACTATGCTCGTCTTACCCCCACCGAGATTGCAGCCTTCAGAATCATTGAAATAGTCCGTATACAAAATAAGTATCTCACTCGTGAAAATATTCTGCATATGGAGCACATCGCTTCCCTGCGGAGCGTCATCCAAAGATTGGAGAGTCTCTTGGTCCTTAAAGACCGCATCGCTTCTACTTCATCACCACCACCTCCTTCTTCACCACCAAAAGAAAACTGAGTATCGGGTATGGGCACTCCCCTTGGCTTTCTCCAAGCTTGGGGGAGGTGCCCCGGTATCGTATCATCTCCACTATCTTTTGTCTTTACTTTCTAAGTTCGATCCATGGTTATGTTTTGCTATTAGATGAACAAAAGTTTAGTTTGATCCTTTCTTTTTGTGAGTTTGCTTAGTGATCGATCCTTGTAATCGTGTGCGAGATATATAATAAAGTTTGGTTTGAGTTTTGCCTTCTTTAATCTCTTCTTTCAATAAAAAGAAAGGAAATAAAAGAAAAAGATCATATGCTAATCTTATGGTAAGTGATGACATTACACAAGGAAAAGTATAAGTAGAAAATTTTATTGTAGATTGACAAACATAGCATTGGTCAATGATGCAACTCATGAAAGAGTTAATATGGGAAGAGAAGATACACATATAAATATACTATCCTGGAATTCTTTTATGATTGTGAGCACCCATCAAAATATTATATGCCAAAATTGTTGACGTTGGACAAGGAAGACAACTTAATGATTTATGTTTGTTCATATTAACATAGAAGTTATATTGTAATAGATCCTTCAACATGTGGTGCTTGCCCCTATCTTTGCTAGCCAAAAACTCCGCACTAAGTAGAGATACTACTTGTGCATCCAAAACCCTTAAACCCTATCTTGTTTGAGAGTCCACCATACCTACCTATGGATTGAGTAGATCCTTCAAGTAAGTTGTCATCGGTGCAAAAAGGACAATAAAAATTTCTTCTAAAAAGTGTGAGATCATTTAGTGTAAGGGAAAATTGAGCGTTGTACGAACTTGTGATGGTGAAGAATAAAAGCAACATACTTCATAATAAAGGTTGACATCACAAGGGGCAATATAACATGACGTTCTCTTGCACTAAGCGGTTAAGCATACAAACAAAAAGTGCATGGAAACCTCTGCTTCCCTCTGCGAAGGGCCTATCTTTTACTTTCATGTATTTACTTTCATGCAAGAGTCAAAGTTTTTCTCTCTATTCCTTTTATTTTTCTCCTTTGGCAAGCATCATGTGGTGAGGAAAGATCTAGGCACATATATCTAGTTTAATATGGGTAGCATGAGTTAGTATTGTTGGCATCACCCTTGAGGTGAGTGCATTGGGAGGCCAAACTATAAGCCCCTATCTTTCTATGTGTTCGGTTGAAACATTTTGCTCAGGTGTGCGCGGTGAGTGTTAGCAATTATAGAAGACTAAATGATGGTTGAGTATGTGGACTTGACTAAAGGTTCCGATATGTGACCCTTCCTGAAAAGATGATGAATTGTAGTTGCAAAGTTGATTGAGAACATAGTTTGTTGGTTTCCAATAGAGTTTATGCTTTATACTTCGATGCCATGATGAGTTGTCACTTGTTCAGGAGAAGTCTATGATAAAAGTATTATGTTAAAATTTGTTGTTGTTATAATAAGTCACATGATGCTGCTATGTCCGTACTTTTACTTTTTATGGACACCTCTCTCTCTAAGCATGTGGACATGTTTTTCAATTTTGGTTTTCGCTTGAGGACAAGTGAGGTCTAAGCTTGGGGGAGTTGATACGTCCATTTTGCATCATGTTTTCCTACTGCTATTTATGTTGTTTTATTGCATAATAATGCTTTTTGGAGTAATTCTAATGCCTTTTCTCTCATAATATGCAAGGTATGCACAAAGGGGGAGAATTCTGGCAGCTGGAAATCTAGACCTGAAAAAGCTACGTCAAGCTACCTATTCTGCACAACTCCAAATGAGCTGAAACTTCTCGAGGATTTTTTATGGAATATATTAAAATTATTGGAGCAACTAAGTACCAGAGGGGGGCCACCAGGTGGGCACGACCCACCTGGGCGCGCCAGGAGGCCTAGGCGCGCCCTGGTGGGTGCTGCCCTCCTCGGCCCACCTCCGGTGCCCATCTTCTGGTATACAAGTCATTTTTACCTAATATAATGAAGGAGAGGACTTTCGGGACGAAGTGCCGCCGCCTCGAGGCAGAACTTGGGTAGGAGCACCTTTGCCCTCCAGCGGAGCGATTCTGCCGTGGGAACTTCCCTCCCGAAGGGGGAAATCATTGCCATCATCATCACCAACAACTCTCCCATCTTGGGGAGGGCTATATTCATCAACATCTTCAACAGCACCAACTCCTCTCAAACCCTAGTTCATATCTTGTTCAATCTTTGTACCAAAACTATAGATTGGTGCTTGTGGGTGACTAGTAGTGTTGATTACATCTTGTAGTTGATTACTATATGGTTTATTTGGTGGAAGATTATATGTTCAGATCCATTATGCTATTTAATACCCCTCTGATCTTGAGCATTATTATCATTTGTGAGTAGTTACTTTCGTTCTTGAGGTCACGGGAGAAATCATGTTGCAAGTAATCATGTGAACTTGATATGTGTTCGATATTTTGATGATATGTAAGTTGTCATTCTCTTAGTGGTGTCATGTGAACGTCGACTACATGAAACTTCACCATATTTGGGCCTAAGGGAATTCATTGTGGAGTATTTATTAGATGGTGGGTTGCGAGAGTGACAGAAGCTTAAACCCCAGTTTATGCGATATTCCGTAAGGGGCCGATTGGATCCAAAAGTTTAATGCTATTGTTAGAATTTATTCTTAATACTTTTCTCATAGTTGTGGATGCTTGCGAGAGGGTTAATCATAAGTAGGAGGTTTGTTCAAGTAAGAAAAGCACCTAAGCACCAGTCCACCCACATATCAAATTATCAAAGTAGTGAACATGAATTAAGCCAACATGATGAAAGTGACTAGATGAAATTTCCGTGTACCCTCAAGAACACTTTGCTTATCATAAGAGACCGTTTTGACATGTCCTTTGTCTCAAAAGGATTGCGCTACCTTGCTGCACTTTTGTTAATACTTTTGCTACTTGCTCTTCACAAATTATCTTGCTATCAAACTACTCCGCTACTTACAATTTTAGCACTTGCAGACATTACCTTGCTGAAAACCACTTGTCATTTCTTCTGCTCCTCGTTGGGTTCGACACTCTTACTTATCGAAAAGGCTACAATTGACCCCATATACTTGTGGGTCATCAGGGCTATTTTCTAGCGCCGTTGCTGGGGAGTGAAGCGCTCTTGGTAAGTGGAAATTGGTAAGGAAACATTATTACTACGTGCTGAAATTTATTGTCACTGGCTACTGTGGAAAACAATCCTTCGAGGGGTTTTTTCGGGGTGTCTTCACCTTGACCGGAACCACAATTAGTTGCCCCTCAACCTACTTCACCTACTGAAAATATTGAGTTTGAAATTCCATCGGGTATGTTAGAACAACTGCTAGCTAATCCTTATGCAGGAGATGGAACCGAACATCCTGATATGCACTTGATATATGTGGATGAAATTTGTGAATTGTTTAAGGTTGCAGGTTTGCCAGGAGATGAAGCTAATAAGAAGGTTTTCCCTTTATCTTTGAAGGGGAAAGCATTGACATGGTATAGGCTATGCGATGATATTGGATCTTGGAACTGGAATCGGTTGAAATTGGAATTTCATCAAAAAAAATATCCTATGCATCTAGTTCATCGTGATCGGAATTATATATATAACTCTTGGCCTCGTGAAGGAGAAAGTATTGCTCTAGCTTGGGGGAGGCTTAAGTCAATGTTATATTCATGCCCCAATCACGAGCTCTCAAGAGAAATTATTATTCAAAATTTTTATGCTCGGCTTTCTCGTAATGATCAATCCATGCTCGATACTTCTTGTACTGGTTCTTTTATGAAGAAGACTGTTGAATTCTGGTAGGATCCTTTAGAAATAATTAAATGCAACTCTGAAGATTGGGAACTCGATGAAGGTAGAGAGTCAGATATTGAACCTAAGTTTGATTGTGTTAAATCTTTTATGAATACCGATGCTTTTCAAAAGTTTAGCACTAAATATGGACTTGACTCTGAGATAGTAGCTTCCTTTTGTGAATCTTTTGCTACTCATGTTGATCTCCCTTAGGAGAAGTGGTTTAAATATCACCCACCTACTAAAGAAGAAGTTAAAGAACCAGTAAAAGCTAAGGAAGAAACTATCATTTACAATGTTGATCCAGTTGTTCCCACTGCTTATATTGAAAAACCACCTTTCCCTGTTAGGATGAAGGAACATTGTAGGATCGAAAGTATGTCTAGAGGGGGGGGGGGGGTGATTAGACTAATTGACTAAATAAAAACCTATCCTTTTCCCAATTTTAATTCTTGGCAGATTTTAGCAACTTTAGCACAAGTCAAGCAATCACAATACAATTCAAGCAAGCATGCAATGAGTATATGAGCAGCGGAAAGTAAAGCATGCAACTTGCAAGAAAGTAAATGGGAGGAGATTGGAGGGAGCAAACACAATGTTGACACGGAGATTTTTGGTGTGGTTTCGATAGGTGGTGCTATCGTACATCCGCGTTGATGGAGACTTCAACCCACGAAGGGTAACGGTTGCGCGAGTCCACAGAGGGCTCCACCCACGAAGGGTCCAGGAAGAAGCAACCTTGTCTATCCTACCATGGCCATCGCCCACGAAGGACTTGCCTCACTTGGGTAGATCTTCACGAAGTAGGCGATCTCCTTGCCCTTACAAACTCCTTGGTTCAACTCCACAATCTTGACAGAGGGTCCCAAGTGACACCTAACCAATCTAGGAGACACCACTCTCCAAAAGGTAATAGATGGTGTGTTGATGATGAACTCCTTGCTCTTGTGCTTCAAATGATAGTCGCCCCAACACTCAACTCTCTCTCACAGATTTGCTATTGTGGAAAGATGATTTTAGTGGAAAGCAACTTGGGGAAGGCTAGAGATCAAGATTCTTGTGGTTGGAATGCAATATCTCGGACTCAACACATGAGTAGGTGGTTCTCTCTCAGAAAATGAATGGTGGAAGTGTAGGCACTTTATGATAGCTTTCTCCATGAATGAATGGTGGAGGGGAATATATAGCCTCCACACAAAATCTAACCGTTACACACAAATTCCCAAACTCGGTGAGACCGAATGGTAAAACTCGGTCAGACCAATTCAGGTCAAAATATGAACGTTAGGCTTTTCGGTGGGACCAATACAATCAACTCGGTGGGACCGATGCGCTAGGGTTAGGGCATAATGTAATCTCGGTGAGACTGATCACATCAACTCAGTGGTACCGATTTCAGTAAGGCACATAGAGAGTTGGTTTGGCAAACTCGGTGGGACCGATTCACTCATTTCGGTGGGAACGAAACATTACGAAAAGGAAACAGGGAGTTTGCATTGCGAACTCGATGGGACCGATTCGCTCATTTTGGTGGGACCAAAATGTTACGAAAAGCAAACATGGAGTTTGCAATCCCATCTCGGTGAGACCGAGTTCCCTATCAGTGAAAACGAAGTGACTAGGGTTTGTGCCAGTGGTATGTCAAATGAACTCGGTGGCGCCGGATAGATCAAATCGGTGGGGCCGAGTTTGACTTTTAGGTTTAGGACATATGTGAAAATTAGATAGTGGTTGAGGGTTTTGGAGCACATCACTAAGCATTTTGAGCAAGTAAGCCATTAAGCAACACCTCATCCCCTTTTAATAGTATTGGCTTTCCTATGGACTAAATGTGATCTTGGATCACTTAAATAAAAATGTAGAGTCTTGAGCTTGTTGCCAATATGTGTCCTTAGCATTTTGAGGGGTCCACATCTCTAGTCTATGCCATGCCAATCATTGAACTTTCTAAAATGATCATCTTGAAAGAGCATTAGTTCAATGAGCTATATGTTGTTAAGAATTACCAAAACCACCCACGGATTAGTTGCACTTTCAATATCCCCCTTTTTGGTTATTGATGACAACATATAGATCAAAGCATCGACAAATTATAATAAGAATGAAAAACATCGTCGCTTTGAGAAGTATGTGATAAACAAGAGCTCCCCCTAAATTTTTGCATTATTTAAGATTTGCTTTTGAATGCAAAATCACAACCAATTAGGATCATGGGTTACCCTTCCATGTCACATACATCTTGGTGGAGCGCTCAAAATGATAAAAATAGGAACAAGCACTCATGTCCAAAGCAAAGTGAATGATCATACATTAAAGATAGAGAATATCATCATCCAAGCACAAGCATTAATCATGATATGATCAAACACATGACCATACAAAGTATCTCACACACATAAACATAAAATATCAATCAAGCAAGAAAGCAAACAAGTAGCAAAAAGAAGCAAATCTCTCTCTCTCTCTCTCTCTCTCTCTTGAAGCCTATGATCTATACACTTTCATCTTGAAAATGCATAGTGCTATGCAGCTCTCTAGGCTTTATCTCTAGGAGGTAGTGTAGAGAGGACTCCAAGGATGAAAGCATCTGTTGAAGTTGATGGAGTTGCCACTAGAGGGGCATCTGGAGCTGTGGCTGCAGGTGTTGATGCTGTAGCTCTAGTGTCTAGCACTAGAACTGCTGTAGATCTCTGTGCCCTAGGCACTCTCTGAAACACTTCTATAGTTGCTTTCCCTTACTCTCTTCTGCTTCTTCCTGGAGCTGCTCAACTGATGTTTGTATCTCTGTCACCTTCAAGTCAAGATCATAGAATTTTGTTTCAATGATCCTCTCCAAGCTCTCTTGGTTCTGAGTCAGGGTGGCCAAACCTTTCTCAATCCTTAAGGTAGCTTGAATAATATATCCAAGTTGGTCTTGCTTTGACTTGAGGAACACTTGTGAAGCTTCTTCAGCACTTGGCATCTTTGCTGTCTTCACAGCTTTTGCCTTCTGCCTCTTCTCTTGAGCTTCCACAGATGTGGGGATCTTCAGCATTCATGACAACAGTGTTGTCCTCGAAATCAGGCCTCAAGGGAAGATGCTCTTTGTCCAACAAATACACTCCTTTGGGCATCTTGGAGTTTATCAACATATGTATGTGTGGAGCATATCCACATGACCTCTTCTGGTCAGCAGTTGTTCTCTTGATGGTCTCAACAATCAGACTCATAACTTGGAACTTCTGGGGAAAATCAAAGAGCTGGAGTAAGTTGATGGGTTGGCCTCTGATCATCCTATGATCTCCTGATTTGGGCAACAAGGTGTGCCTTAGAATGGTGTTCATGGTGGCCAATCCAGACATCAAGTAGTACATTGATCCGAGCTTGTGTGTCTCCAAGGCTTTGTCAGGTGTCTCCTTGTACATGTTTGCCATGGAGTTGTGATCCTTCTTCTTCTCAGCATAGACATCAATGTCATTCTTAGCTTCTTTGGGGTATTTATGAGCTTGGCCCACTCATCAACAGAAGATTGGTACCTTGTACCTTCAGACATCCAGACTATCTTCCCATCAGGATAGAAATGAGTTGTTGAGTAAAATGGCATAATGAGCTCATCATTCCACTTGGTGAACTTCTGACCCACAAACTTGTCAACTCCATTGAGCTTGAAGCTTTCATGCACTCCTGGAAAGTAATCTTCATTAGCATAAATATATTTCCAATCAACCCACTTCATATCACACATTATGGGCTTCTTGTCAAGCAACACTGTCTCATAGAAATCTTGCTATTCTTTGGTGTGAAACCTGTAGTCCATAGCAGTTCTTCTCCTCACGACATATGGATCAGCTTGTCTCCATAGTCTGGGACCTGCATCCTTTCTCTCCTTCATGTTTTCTGCCACTGGATGATTGTCATCATGGTCTGGTATCTTTGGCTTGAGTTTTCTGAGCACTTGGGCTTCATCATCTTCTTCTTCAACCTCAGGCACTGGGGCCTTGTTCTTCTCTACAGCAGGAATGTTCCTGGTGCTTCTCTTGGGTGCGGTCTTGGAGGCTTGATCTAGAGCTTTGGGGGCTGTCTTGGGCTTTAAAGGAGCAGCCCCAGACTTGATGGCATCCCCTATCAGCTTTTGAGACTTGGGAGGAGGTGCAGCGTCCTCTTCTTCCTCCTCTCCTGCAGAATCTCTTCTCATTGAAGGATTTACAAGCACTCTTGCAACTGTTTTCTTGACCCTTTCTTTTCTCTTCTTGCCATCTCCATCTTCTCTGGACTCAAGAGTGAATTCCATTATCTCTTGTGTTGATGCCCTGGCCTTTGACATAGGCACTCTCTTGGCAGGTGCTTTCTTGTTCTGGCCTAGCTTGGTGGAAGTAGCAGCAGCATATTCCTTTTTTAGCACCTTCTTCTTTGAAGTCACTTCCTCAACTTCAAAGTCTTCATCCTCTGAATCTGAAGTTTTCTTCTTTCTCTGCCTAGTTGTTGCCTTAGGCAGGTTGCTTGGAGTGCTCCTGCAACCCTCATCAAAGCTGCCAGAGGGACTAGTGCCTTCACTTAGGTCCATCTGCTCCTCAGAATTGTTCTGGCTGTCACTCTGATCAGACATTCTGACACTGCAAACTAAGAGCTGACCCTGTGAATAGTTGTAGATGAGATAGAGTAGATGAGCATCACAAAGTGCAGAATTTTTGCAAAACAAATGAATCAAAAACTTAGTTTTAGTTTTCCACAGAAAGCATTTCGGAGATACTGATTTGTTAAACTTGGTGACACCGAAGCAACTTTGGAGTCTAAACTAGTGGAATTGATCAAACCGAGACACAGTTCGGTGACTCCGAGTTTGCTAGGGTTTCACAAAGTCCTGAACTCGGTCACACCAATTTGCAATTTTCAGTCAGACCGAAAATCACATGTGCAATGGCCTAAGACAAATCGATGAGACCAATTTCTACAATTCGGTCGGTCCGAGATGAGTCTGGCGGAAACCTAACCCTAAATTTTTGAATCAAAACTAATCTAAAGGATGTTTTCTATGGATAGATTGATCTCATACTTGGAAAGAAACATGGCATTGTCTTTGTGCTAAGAATCAGAGGTAAGAGATTGCACAAAGTGTCGAACTCATACCCTAACTTGACGAAGAGCTCGCTACGGCGTCAACGGAGGTGAAGATTTCCGTTGATGGCGGCGGAGACCAACGGCGGGGGTCGCTGGCAACGAGACGACGATCCGGAGACCCGAGGCGGCAGAGCTGGACATGCACGGGTGAAGAGGTTTTGGAGAAATTTCCAAAATTTGACCCATCGGTATATATATCATGTCCCTATCGATGTGACCGAGTGGAACAACTCGGTGGCACCGAGATGCAGAATCACAAGCGGTTGCTGCAACTTGGTGTGACCGAAAAGTTCTAATCGGTTGCACCAAGATTGAAAACTAGATCAACTCAGTGAGCTCGGTATGACCGAAATGGATGAATTGGTCAGACCAAAATGCACAAAGAGGTTTTGAAAGTTTAAGTCTGTGACGAATCGGTGACTCCGAGTGCTCCGCACCCAGAGGGTTTGAATTTGACTTGTTCAAACTTTGTGATGTAGCATGAATAGAGTTTGAGACGAGAAAAGTATAGATAGCTAGAGGAGGTTCTTAGGCATTCTTGTCCATCCATTTGGAAAAAGAAGAAAAGAGCCAAACAATCAAAGCAACAAATGGATGTCCTCGAATGAGAAAAATGTGCAATCGACATGCTCACACAATAAAATGGCAAATGAAATATGTGGTGAAGCATGCACAATCACTCTAGCATCTATCAAGCAATTGGTGATGACTAGGTCATCTATATATGAGTATATTGACTTAGGAGTCAAATAAGAACATTTGATCATAGGTCATACTCATTGTTTAAGCACAAGTGGGGTTACCACTTTTACATAAAGCATTGTTGTGTTCACACCATTAGAGTTGCTTTAGCTCAATTCTAGAGTAAAGCTCCCCCTAGATGTGATATCCCCCCTAAGAGGGATGAACTAACCTTGGGTTTTGTCAATGATGACTTCATGTAGATGTTGAAGATGTGGATGCTCATTGTTGGTGTAGATCATTTGGAGCAATCCATATGAGTTGCACTTTCAATACCTACACGGGTTAGTCCCACAAGGAACAAACAAGGATATCCATAGACATATAGTGCAGCACACACATGATGATGTCCATGAAAGCATTAGATTGCCTTGTCCCTTGTCTTACCAACAAGAGGGTTTGTGACTCCTTGAAGTAGTGCAAGATGTGGAAGTTGTTTGCACTTGTCCTTGCCAAAATGAATATGAGTGAAGAATGTTGGCGGAGTCACCCTCAAGAACTCTCTTGTTCTTCTTCTTCGAGATCCACATCATCTTGATGGGAATCCTTGGGGTTGTAGATGTACTTGATGAAGTAGAACTTGATGTAGTCTTGGGAACCCACTTGACCAAGGCCTTTGGAGCATCTTCAAATGCATCAATCTCCTCTTGAAGCTTGTCCTTGCCTTTTAGCTTATGGGCTTGTGGTGGAAGATCATCTTGAGCTTGTGTACCCTTGAAGGAAGTAGGATCATACTTCTCTTGTTGAGAAACAAATTTCATCTTGGGGTATTGATCTTCTTCCCACTCAACTCCATTGGCATTGAACTTTCATTCAAAACCAACACCTTGATTCTTCCGGTGCCTTCCTTGCTTGCGTACAATTTCCTCAAATTGCTTACTTCTGGCAAGGCTCTTGTAAACACCTTTCTCTATAATTCCCTTCAATAAGCTATTTTATTGCTCAAGTGCAACTTGGCTAAGAGAATCATTAGTGGAATCAAGAGAACTACTAGAAGCAACAATATTGGATTTAGCATGATTATTGTTACTACTAGAAGAAGAATCTTTCTTTCCCTTGTTGCTAGACTTTACTTGTGGCATGTAACTAGACAAGAGTAAATGCTTGGCAATGTAAGAAGAACTTTTCTTCCAAAGATCATCATTGATGGCTTTTAAGAACCCATGTTCTTGCTCAAGATTGGGCTTCTCAAAGCGTAGCTTCTCATGAGTTCTTAAAAGTTCTCGATGATCATCTAAAGTAGTTTCATGAGCTAACTTAAGAGTGTTTAGTTATTTAGTTAGACGCTCAATCTCCTTATCATTGTCATTTGTTTCATCTTGATTAGCATGATTAATAGCATTTTCATCATAGTATTCATCACTAGAGTTGTTAACAAGTAAATCATCATCACCTAGCAAGTCATCTTCATTACTATTGATATCAACATACTCGGGTGTGTTACCTTGGGGCCTTTAGCCATGAAGAATCTTCCAATTCCTTTATTTGATGAATCAAATATGTCATAGGAGTTGGTTGACACAAGTGCTAGACCGGCAACACCTTCATCTTGAGTATATTCAGAGTCGGAGTGATAACTTCTGTCGGAGTGGTGATCAAAGTCGGAGCCGAATACCCATTCACTAACATGAGCTTGATGTCTTCATTTTGTGTAGCTCCTTGATAACTTGTCCTTCCTTTTCGAATCCTTGCTTCTTCGAGAGGTTCTTCGTTCATAGCGATCATCTCTACTCCTTCTCTCTCTTGGAGGTGATTCTTCCCTTTTGCTTCTCCTTTTAGGTGAGTCTTCTCTTCCTTTGTAGGGAGCCGTACACTCATTGGAGTAGTGTCCGGGTCTGTCACAATTGTAGCAATTTCGCTCATGACTAGAAGATTTTTTGTCATTGTAGGACCTTGACTTGGAACTTCTTTCCTTGCTTCTACTCTTGTAGAATTTGTTGAAGTTATTCACCATTAAGCTCAATATTCATTGAAGGCTTGTTTCTCACTTGATGATGTAGGAGCATCACATGAGGCTTTGTAAGCACCACTAGACTTGTTGTCAAGCTCTTCTTTATCCTTGAGTGACATATCATGAGCGACAATTCTTCCAATGACTTCGGTTGGCTTGAGATATTTGTAGTTTGGCATCATTTGGATCAAAGTGCTCACGGTATCATATTTTCCATCCAAGGCTCTAAAGATATGCTTGATGATGAATTTGTCAGTCATCTCTTCACTTCCTAAGCGGCAATCTCATTTGTGATGGGAGCAAGCCTAGAGTACATTTTAGCGACACCTTCACCATCCTTCATTTTGAACTTGGCAAGTTGACTTTGAAGCACATCCAACTTGGATTCCTTGACGGAGTCGGTACCTTCGTGCATATGAATCAAAGTATCCCAAATTTCCTTTGCATTCTCAAGACGGTTGATTTTGTTGAATTCTTTGAGGCACAATACGTTGAAGAGGATATCGCAAGCTTGAGCATTTTATTGCAACATCTTCAATTCTTCCGCGGTAGCTTCAAGATTCGGTTCTCTCCCATCAAAGAATTCACCTTGCAAACCAATACACACAATAGCCCAACTGGCGGGGTTATGTCCAAGAATATGCATTTTCATCTTATGTTTCCAACTAGCAAAATTAGTACCATTAAAGTAGGGACCTCTACGGTGGTAATTTCCCACGCTAGACGACATACTCTCCTAGGTTGTGAAACCAAGGATATGATCACCAAAGCTATGAAAATCAAGGCAAATGGAGACCAAAGCTCTGATACCACTTGTAAGATCGAAAGTATTTCTAGAGGGGGGTGATTAGACTACTTGACTAAATAAAAACCTAACCTTTTCCTAATTTTAATTCTTGGCAGATTTTAGCAACTTTAGCACAAGTCAAGCAATCACGATACAATTCGAGCAAGCATGCAAAGAGTATATGAGCAGCGGAAAGTAAAGCATGCAACTTGCAAGAAAGTAAATGGGAGGAGGTTGGAGGGAGCAAACGCAATGTTGACACGGAGATTTTTGGCGTGGTTCCGATAGGTGGTGCTATCTTACATCTACGTTGATGGAGACTTCTTTTTTTTTTTGCGAATAACGTTGATGGAGACTTCAACCCACAAAGGGTAATGGTTGCGCGAGTCCACGGAGGGCTCCACCCACAAAGGGTCCACGAAGAAGCAACCTTGTCTATCCCACCATGGCCATCGCCCACGAAGGACTTGCCTCACTTGGGTAGATCTTCACGAAGTAGGTGATCTCCTTGCCCTTACAAACTCCTTGGTTCAACTCCACAATCTTGATAGAGGCTCCCAAGTGACACCTAACTAATCTAGGAGACACCACTCTCCAAAAGGTAATAGATGGTGTGTTGATGATGAACTCCTTGCTCTTGTGCTTCAAATGATAGTCTCCCCAACACTCAACTCTCTCACACAGATTTGGCTATGGTGGAAAGATGATTTGAGTGGAAAGCAACTTGGGGAAGGCTAGAGATCAAGATTCTTGTGGTTTGAATGGAATATCTTGGTCTCAACACATGAGTATCTGGTTCTCTCTCAGAAAATGAATGGTGGAAATGTAGGCACGTTCTGATAGCTTTCTCCACGAATGAAGAATGGGTGGAGGGGTATATATAGCCTCCACACAAAATATAACTGTTACACAGAGATTCCCAAACTCCGTGAGACCGAATGGTAAAACTCGGTCAGACCAATTCAGGTCAAAATATGAACGTTAGGCTTTTCGGTGGGATCCATACAATCAACTCGATGGGACCGCTGAGCTAGGGTTAGGGCATAACGTAATCTCGGTGAGACCGATCACATGAACTCAGTGGTACCGATTTCAATAATAGGCACATAGAGAATTGGTCTGGAATATTCAGTGGGACCGATTCGCTCATTTTGATGGGGCTGAAACGTTACAAAAAGGAAACAGGGGGTTTGCATTACGAACTCGGTGGGACTGATTCGCTCATTTCGGTGGGACCGAAATGTTACGAAAAGGAAACAAGGAGTTTGCAACCCATCTCGGTGAGACCGAGATCCCTATCGATGAAACTGAAGTGACTAGGGTTTGTGGTAGTGGCTATGTCAAATGAACTCGGTGGCACCGGATAGACCAAATTGGTGGGGCCGAGTTTGACTTTTAGGTTTAGGACATATGTGAAAATGAGATAGTGGTTGAGGGTTTTGGAGCATATCACTAAGCATTTTGAGCAAGTAAGACATTAAGCAACACCTCACCCCCTTTTAATAGTATTGGCTTTCCTATGGACTCAATGTGATCTTGGATCACTTAAATAAAAATGTAGAGTCTTGAGCTTGTTGCCAATATGCGTCCTTCGCATTTTGAGGGGTCCACATCTCTAGTCCATGCCATGCCAATCATTGAACTTTCTGAAATGATCATCTTGAAAGAGCATTAGTTCAATGAGCTATATGTTGTTAAGAATTACCAAAACCACCCAGGGATTAGTTGCACTTTCAAACATGCTAAAGCTTCAACTATTGTTAACAAAAGTTATGTTAGAAGACCCAAACCATGTGAACAAATCAGAGTTGAACCTACTGCTGCTATGGTTAAATATCTCTTAGTTGATAATATTGATGGGCATGTTATTTACTTCTGTGATGAAGCTTCTAGAATTGCCAAACCTGATAAAAAGGATAAACATAGACCAATTGTTGGCATGCTTGTTGCCTCACTTAGGATAGCAGATCACTGTTATCATGGGTTATGTGACCTAGGTGCTAGTGTGAGTGCTATTCCTTTTTCCTTATATAAAGAAATTGAGGATGAAATAGCACCTGCTGAAATAGAAGGCATAGATGCCACTATTAAGCTTGCTAATAGAGATACTATATCACCAATTGGGATTCTTAGAGATGTTGAAGTCTTGTGTGGGAAAATAAAATACCCTACTGATTTTCTTGTTATGAGCTCCCCACAAGATGACTTTTGTCCCATTATTTTTGGCAGACCTTTCTTGAAAACCGTCAATGCCAAAATAGATTGTGAGAAACAAACTGTCGGTGTTAGCTTTGGTGATGAATCTCATGAATTTAATTTTTCCAAGTTTAGTAGACAACCTCATAAGAAAGATTTGCCTAGTAAGGATGAAATTATTGGTCTTGCTTCTATTGCTGTACCTCCTACTGATCCTTTGGAACAATATTTGCTAGACCATGAAAATGATTTGCATATGCGTGAAATAAATGAAATAGATAGAATCTTTTTCGAACAAAAACCTCTGCTTAAACACAATTTACCTATTGAAACTCTAGGAGGCCCTCCTCCACCTAAAGGTGATCCTGTGTTTGAATTAAAACAATTGCCAGACACTTTGACATATGCTTATCTTGATGAGAAAAATATATATCCTGTTGTTATTAGTGTTAACCTTTCAGAACATGAAGAAGAAAGATTATTGAAAGTTCTAAGAAAGCACCGGGCTGCTATTGGATATACTCTTGATGATCTTAAGGGCATTAGTCCCACTCTAGGTCAGCACAAGATTAATATGGAACCTGATGCTAAACCCGTTGTTGATCACCAACGTCGGTTAAATCTGAAAATGAAAGAAGTGGTAAGAACGGAAATATTGAAACTTCTGGAAGCAGGTATAATCTATCCTATAGCTGATAGTAGATGGGTAAGTCTTGTCCATTGTGTCCCTAAGAAGGGAGGTATAACTGTTGTTCCTAATGATAAGAATGAGCTCATTCCAGAAAGAATTGTCACAGGCTATAGGATGGTAATTGATTATAGAAAATTAAACAAAGCAACTAGAAAAGATCATTACCCTCTGCCTTTTATTGATAAAATGTTAGAAAGATTATCTAAGCACACACATTTTTGCTTCCTTGATGGATATTATGGCTTTTCACAAATACCTGTTTTACAACCTGATCAAGACAAAACCACTTTTACTTGTCCTTTTGGAACTTTTTCTTATAGATGTATGCCTTTTGGTTTATGTAATGCACCTGGTACCTTTCAAAGATGTATAATTGCTATATTCTCTGATTTTTGTGAAAAGATTGTTGAGGTTTTCATGGATGATTTTTTCATTTATGGGAAGCCTTTTGATGATTGTTTAAGCAATCTTGATCGACTTTTGCAGAGATGTGAACAAACAAATCTTGTCTTGAATTGGGAGAAGTGCCACTTTATGGTTATGAAGGTATTGTTTTGGGCCATAAAATCTCTTAAAGAGGCATTGAGGTGGACAAAGCCAAGGTTGATGCAATTGAGAAAATGCTATGTCCTAAAGATATCAAAGGTATTCGTAGTTTCCTTGGTCATGCTGGTTTCTATAGGAGGTTTATCAAAGCTTCTCTAAAATTTCGAGGCATCTTACGAATCTTTTGCAAAAGGATATTCCCTTTGTGTTTGATGATGATTATTTGGAAGCCTTTGAAACACTACAGAAAGTCTTAACTACTGCTGAAAGGATTGATATAGTTGACTAGAGGGGGGTGAATAGGAAACTAACAATTTTTAGCTTTTATTTACCAAATTAAACTTTGCATCAAAGTAGGTTTTCTAGATATGCAACTAGGTGAGCAACCTATATGATGCAACAACAACAAGCACTAGCAAGCAAGGGATACAACACATATAAGCTTGCACAAGTAAAGGTGAGAGATAACCAAGAGTGGAGTCGGTGGAGACGAGGATGTGTTACTGAAGTTCCTTCCCTTTGAGAGGAAGTACGTCTCCATTAGAGCAGTGTGGAGGCATAATGCTCCCCAAGAAGCCACTAGGGCCACCGTATTCTCCTCGCGCCCTCACACAATGCGAGATGCCATGATTCCACTATTGGCGCCCTTGGAGGCGGCAACCGAACCTTTTTTTTTTTGACTGTGGCAACCGAACCTTTACAAACAAGGTTGGGGAAATCTCCACAACTTAATTGGAGGCTCCCAACAACGCCACGAAGCTTCACCATAATGGAATATGGCTCCGCGGTGACCTCAACCGTCTAGGGTGCTCAAACACCCAAGAGTAACAAGATCCGCAAGGGATTAGTGGGGGGAATCAAATTTCTATTGGTGGAAGTGTAGATCGCGGCCTTCTCAACCAATCCCTAGAGAATTAACAAGTTTGATTGGCTAGGGAGAGAGATCAGGCGAAAATGGAGCTTTGAGAAACAATGAAGCTTAGGGAGGGAAGAGGTAGTCAACTTGGAGAAGAAGACCCCCCTTATATAGTGAGAGGAAAGATCCAACCGTTACCCACCTATTCAGCCCGCGACATGCGGTACTACCGCACCAACTTGCGGTACTACCGCAAGGCCTTGCGGTACTACTGCTCGGCTGTGAGGTACTACCGCTCCCGTGGCAGAGACCAGACGAGGCCCTGTTACATTAAAGCAACGAGCGGTAGAACCGCCGGAGCGGTACTACCGCGCGTCCTTGCGGTACTACCGCAAGGCAGGGTTCGACTAGGCCGGGAAGGCACGGACTAACAAAATTACATCCGTGGCTACTCTCGCTGAGTTTCGATCTGTGCAAAAAACTGACAAGGTACTACCGCATGCAGGGAGCAGTACTACTGCGCAGGGCGCGGATGTAAAAAATTACTTCCGCCCCTACTTTCGCGCGTGTCACTGTGCTGGGCTAGAGGCCATGGTACTACTGCGCCTGAGGAGCGGTACTACCGCATAGCACGTTACTACCGCGTCCCTGGCCGGTACTACCATGGGCCACTACGGTACTACTGCTCCCTTGAGCAGTACTACCGCATGCCACAGCACAATAGCACGTGGAGTCCTTCATTTTGCAAAGACACGGATAAACGGTCGATGCTCCAAAGAAGCAAAGGAAAGGTGGTGCAAAGGAACAGACGTGTATGTGTTGATTCCACCCTAACCTTTCCCACGCGGACCCCCTCTTAATAGTACGGCTTTCGTACAACTCAAATCCACCGAAAGGAAACATAGAGAAATGCCGTCTTCACTTAGGCTTCGAGGCGCACCGAATCGTCTTGTGCCTAGACATGAGATATCTGAAATGCTCAATGCACACGATTAGTCCGCAAATGCATTGTCATCAATCACCAAAACCCCATAGGGAGAACTATGCCCTTACAACTGCACCTGTTGTTCAACCACCTGATTGGAACTTGCCTTTTGAGATTATGTGTGATGCTAGTGATCATGCTGTTGGTTCTGTTCTAGGACAAAGATTTGATAAGAAACTGAATGTTATTCATTATGCTAGTAAAACTCTAGATAGTGCTCAATGAAATTATGCTACCACTGAAAAAGAATTCTTAGTAGTGGCATTTGCTTGTGATAAATTCAGATCTTACACTGTTGATTCTAAAGTAATTGTTCACACCGATCATGCTGCTATAAAATATCTTCTGGAAAAGAAAGATGCTAAACCTAGGCTCATTAGGTGGGTTCTTCTGCTACAAGAATTTGATTTGAATATCACTGATAGGAAAGGAGCAGAGAACCCGGTAGCTGATAACTTGTCTAGGCTTGAAAATATTCTTGATGACCCACAACCTATTAATGATAGCTTTCCTGATGAACAACTAGCTGCAATAAATGTTTCTAATAGTACACCTTGGTATGCTGACTATGCTAATTATATTGTTGCTAAATACATATGACCGAGCTTCGCATACCAACAAAAGAAAAAAATTCTTCTATGATTTAAGACATTACTTTTGGGATGAGCCACATCTTTATAAAGAAGGAGTAGATGGTATTATTAGACGTTGTGTACCTGAGCATGAATAGGAACAAATACTACAGAAATGTCACTCTGAAGCTTATGGAGGACATCACGCGGGAGACAGAACCGCTCATAAGGTATTGCAATCTGGATTTTATTGGCCTACTCTCTTCAAAGATGCCCGTAAGTTTGTCTCTTCTTGTGATGAATGCCAAAGAATAGGTAATATCGGTAAGCATCAAGAAATGCCTATGAATTATTCACTTGTTGTTGAACCATTTGATGTTTGGGGATTTTATTTCATGGGACCTTTTCCTTCCTCTAATGGGTATACACATATTTTGGTTGTTGTTGATTATGTTACTAAGTGGGTAGAAGCTATTCCAACCAGTAGTGCTGATCACAACACCTCTATTAAAATGCTTAAGGAATTTATTTTCCCAAGGTTTGGAGTCCCTAGATATTTAATGACCGATGGTGGTTCACACTTTATTCGTGGTGCTTTCCATAAAATGCTTGCTAAGTATGATGTTAACCATATAATTGCATCACCTTATCATCCTCAGTCTAGTGGTCAAGTTGAACTTAGCAATAGAGAAATAAAACTAATCTTACAAAAGACTGTCAATAGGTCCCGGAAGAATTTGTCTAAGAAATTAGAGGATGCACTTTGGGCTTATAAAAATCCTATGGGTATATCTCCATATAAAATGGTTTATGGAAAAGCTTGTCATTTGCCTCTTGAGTTAGAACACAAAGCATATTGGGCAATTAAAGAACTCAATTATGATTTCAAACTTGCTGGTGAAAAGAGGTTATTTGATATTAGCTCATTAGATGAATGGAGAGCCCAGGCTTATGAAAATGCAAAGTTATTCAAAGAAAGTTAAAAGATGGCATGAAAAAAGAATCCAAAAGCGTGAGTTCAAAGTTGGAGAATATGTTTTTTTTGTACAACTCTCGTTTCAGATTCTTTGCAGGAAAACTCCTCTCCAAATGGGAAGGACCATATGTCATCGAGGAGGTCTATCGATCTGGAGCTATTAAAATAAATAATGCAGAAGGTACTAACCCGAAGGTTGACAATGGGCAACGAATAAAACACTATATCTCAGGTACGCCCATTAATGTTGAAAGCAATATTATCCAAACTTTGACACCATAAGAACACATAAAGGAAACCTTCCGGAACACTCCAGAATCATGAAAAAAAGGAGGTACATGATACGGTAAGTAAACAGACTGCGAAAAATCCGCAAAAATATTTTTTGTCAGTTTTGAAATATTTTTTTTTAGGAAAATAAGAAACTTCCAGGAAAGTGACCCTGGTGGGCACGATACACCAGGGCGCACTTGGCATGCCAGGCATGCCCAAGTGGGTTGTGCCCACCTCGGGTACTTTTCAGACTCCATTTTTCTTCCGTTCTACTTGTTCCCCAAGATAAAAAATCTTTATATACCTCCCGAACATGTTGACCTCCGTATTGCGGAGAAATCTCCTGTTTTCTTTTCTTGTTGTTTTCTGTCCGATCTGTTGAGCCACGCATCATGTCTTCCTCTCCCTCTGATCATATGGAAGAGGATGCTTGGTTGATGAAGATCGAGCTGAAGATAGAAGACCCCATTGGAGCAGCTAAGGAGGACAAGAGCAAGGAGGCCACCGGAGATCAAGTGTCGATGGACGAGCAAGCCTTGCCCGCCGATGAGGAAGAGGAAGATATCCTTAAACCCTACTATGCTCATCTTACCCCCACTGAGATTGCAGCCTTCAGGATCATTGAAATGGTTCATATACAAAATAAGTATCTCAATCGTGAAAATATTCTGCATATGGAGCACATCGCTTCCTTGCGGAGCGTCATCCGAAGATTGGGGAGTCTCTTGGCCCTTAAAGACCAGATCTCTTCTACTTCATCATCACCACCTTCTTCACCACCAAAAGAAAACCGAGTATCGGGTATGGGCACTACCCTTGGCTTTCGCCAAGCTTGGGGGAGGTGCCCCGGTATCGTATCATCTCCACTATCTTTTGCCTTTACTTTCTTAGTTTGATCCATGGTCATCTTTTGCTATTAGATGAATAAAAGTTTGGTTTGATCCTTTCTTTTTGCGAGTTTGCTTAGTGATCAATCCTTGTAATCGTGTGCGAGATATATAATAAAGTTTTCTTTGAGTTTTGCCTTCTTTACTCTATTGTTTCAATAAAAAGAAAGGAAATAAAAGAAAAAGATCATATGCTAATCTTATGGTAAGTGATGACATTACACAAGGAAAAGTATAAGTAGAAAATTTTATTGTAGATTGACAAACATAGCATTGGTCAATGATGCAATTCATGAAAGAGTTAATATGGGAATAGAAGATTCACATATAAATATACTATCCTGGAAAACCTTTATGATTGTGAGCACCCATCAAAATATTATATGCCAAAATTGTTGACGTTGGACAAGGAAGACAACTTAATGATTTATGTTTGTTCATATTCACATAGAAGTTATATTGTCATAGATTCTTCAACATGTTTGCTTGCCCCTATCTTTGCTAGCCCAAAACTCCGCACTAAGTAGAGATACTACTTGTGCATCCAAACCCCTTAAATCCTATCTTGTTTGAGAGTCCACTATACCTACCTATGGATTGAGTAAGATCCTTTAAGTAAGTTTTCATCGGTGCAAAAAGGGCAATAAAAATTGCTTCTAGAAAGTGTGAGATAATTTAGTGTAAGGGAAAATTGAGCATTGTACGAACTTGTGATGGTGAAGAATAAAAGCGACAGACTGCATAATAAAGGTTGCCATCACAAGGGGCAATATAACGTGACGTTCTCTTGCACTAAGGGGTTAAGAATATACAAACAAAAAACGCATGGCAACCTCTGCTTCCCTCTGCGAAGGGCCTATCTTTTACTTTCATGCAAGAGTCAAAGTTTTTCTCTCTATTCCTTCTATTTTTCTCCTTTGGCAAGCATCATGTGGTGAGGAAAGATCTAGGAACATATATCCAGTTGAATATGGGTAGCATGAGTTCTTATTGTTGACATCACCCTTGAGGTGATTGCGTTGGGAGGCAAAACTGTAAGCCCCTATCTTTCTATGTGTCTAGTTGAAATGTTTTGCTCATGTGTACGCGGTAAGTGTTAGCAATTATAGAAGACTAAATGATGGTTGAGTATGTGGACTTGCCTAAAGGCTACAATAGGTGACCCTTCCTGAATAGATGATGAATTGTAGTTGCAAAGTTGACTGAGAACATAGTTTGTTGGTTTCCAATAGAGTTTATGCTTTATACTTCGATGATGTGATGAATTGTCACTTGTTCATGAGAAGTCTATGATAAAAGTTCTATGATGAAAGTATTATGTTAAATTTGTTGCTATTATAGTAAGTCACATGATGCTGCTATGTCCATATTTTTGTTTTTATCGACACCTCTCTCTCTAAGCATGTGGACATGTTTTTCGACTCCGGTTTTCGCTGGAGGACAAGCGAGGTCTAAGATTGGGGGAGTTGATACGTCCATTTTGCATCATGTTTTCCTACTGCTATTTATGTTGTTTTATTGCATAATAATGATTTTTGGAGTAATTATAATGCCTTTTCTCTCATAATATGCAAGGTATGCACAAAGGGGGAGAATTCTGGCAGCTAGAAATCTGGACCTGAAAAAGCTACATCAAGCTACCTATTCTACACAACTCCAAATGAGCTGAAACTTCCCAAGGATTTTTATGGAATATTTAAGAATTGTTGGAGCAACTAAGTACCAGAGGGGGGCCACCAGGTGGGCACAACCCACCTGGGCGTGCCAGGAGGCCCAGGCGCACCCTGGTGGGTGCTGCTCTCCTCGGCCCACCTCTGGTGCCCATCTTCTGGTATGTAAGTCATTTTGACCTAAAATAATGAAGGAGAGGACTTTCGGGATGAAGCACCATGGCCTCGAGGCAGAACTTGGGTAGGAGCACTTTTGCCCTCCGGCGAAGAAATTTCGCCGAGGGAACTTCCCTCCCGGAGGGGGAAATCATCATCATCATCACCAACAACTCTCCCATCTTGGGCAAGGCTATCTCCATCAACATCTTCAACAGCACCAACACCTCTCAAACCCTAGTTCATCTCTTGTGTTCAATCTTTGTACCAAAACTATAGATTAGTGCTTGTGGGTGACGAGTAGTGTTGATTACATCTTGTAGTTGATTACTATATGGTTTATTTGGTGGAAGATTATATGTTCAGATCCATTATGCTATTTAATACCCCTCTGATCTTGAGCATGATTATCATTTGTGAGTAGTTACTTTCGTTCTTGAGGTCACGGGAGAAATCATGTTGCAAGTAATCATGTGAACTTGATATGTGTTCGATATTTTGATGATATGTATCTTCTCATTCTCTTAGTGGTGTCATGTGAACGTCGACTACATGAAACTTCACCATATTTGGGCCTAAGGGAATGCATTGTGGAGTATTTATTAGATGGTGGGTTGCGAGAGTGACAGAAGCTTAAACCCCAGTTTATGCGATATTCCATAAGGGGGCGATTGGATCCAAACGTTTAATGCTATTGTTAGAATTTATTCTTAATACTTTTCTCATAGTTGCGGATGCTTGCGAGAGGGTTAATCATAAGTAGGAGGTTTGTTCAAGTAAGAACAACACCTAAGCACCAGTCCACCCACATATGAAATTATCAAGGTAGTGAACACGAATTAAGCCAACATGATGAAAGTGACTAGATGAAATTCCCGTGTACCCTCAAGAACACTTTGTTTATCATAAGAGACTATTTTGACCCATCCTTTGACTCAAAAGGATTGGGCTACATTGCTGTACTTTTGTTACTACTTTTGTTACTTGCTCGTCACAAATTATCTTGCTATCAAACTACTCCGCTACTTACAATTTTAGCACTTGCAAACATTACCTTGTTGAAAACCACTTGTAATTTCCTTCTGCTCCTTGTTGGGTTCGACACTCTTACTTATCGAAAAGGGTACAATTGACCCCATATTACTTGTGGGTCATCAGAGACTCTTTGTTTTTTGGTTGCAAGGTTGTTTCAGAGAGACCATCTTCATCCTATGTCTCTCACGGATTGATAAATCTTAGGTCACCCACTTGGGGGAAAATTCTTACTGTCCTACAAAACTCTGCGCTTGGAGGCCCAACACGAGTCTATAATAATAAAGTTGCATAGTATACATCAGTATACTACAAATTCATAAAGAAGAATGCACCGCTGGGCAAAATAAAGAAGGTGGTAATGGAGATGGTAGTTAAGGCGACGATGGTGTCCTCTACAACGTTCCAACACCGTCTGAAGAGAGGGGAAGGGGGCCTTCCTTCTTCTTCTCACTAGTGCAGAACCGGGCTATAGCACCGGTTCGTAAGGACTTTTAGTGTCGGTTCTGTAACCGGCACTAAAGGGTGGGGACTAAAGGTCCCCTCCTTTAGTCCCGGTTCAACACGAACCGCCACTAAAGGGCCACCACGTGGCACGAGCCCGTGCCGGGGTCTGGAAGACCTTTACTACGGGTCGGTAACACCAACCGGTACTAAAAGGTTTAGGGGGTTTTGGGTTTATGATTCCTTTTTCCTTTAATTTTGTGTTTTCCTTTTAATTCTTTTTCATTTGCTGGTATTTTATAATACTACATATTGTACATGGTATGCATATATATATATATATATATATATATATATATATATATATATATATATAGAATTTCTCGTAGAACAGATCATATATTATATATATATATATCATCGAATGTCTCGCACCACCATTCACACATACACATGTATATATATACAATTTGGTATATACAATTTCTCCTACATGGAGGCATTACTGCGGTGGTAGCGGGTAATGGAATTCTCCTTTGGGATCTATGACCTAGTCGAGCAAAAAACCCGCTATTTCTTTTTGAATTGCTCGTACGCGATCCGCTGGTAGGAGCTTCTCCCGCATGTCCTTGAACTTTAAAGAAGGAGATCAAATATGCATGTATTAGTTGTGTGTATATATATTAGATATCGATAATGATGTAAAAAAATTGAATAGTGCTCTGGCAAATGTACCCATTGCTGTCTTTCAGATCTGCTCCTTTCGGACACCATCATGCGAATGTTCTCGCAAACGTAGTATGCACATAAATCATTCCCCGGCAACTGCTTCATGCACTTTACGAGAATAGAATTCAATCAGATAATAATTAATCAAGCATGATAACTAATGGTATTGAAACTAGAATTAAAGAGATGGTAGCTAGCTAGTACTACTTAATTAATTATACCTTGGGTCGATACCAATACAACTTTTCTTTCCATTCGCCTGGAACCTCTTTCCTGAACTTTTTCCAAGCCCTGCCTGTCGGCAAAGAAAATGAATGAAGGAGTTACTAATTAGTTGATATCAGGAAATGCCGAACTAAAGAGGCCGACATATAGTTCGATAATGATTGAAATTACCTGTTGACTATCCCCTTCACGATTTCGTACTGCTCGACTGGTTTAAGTAGCAAGTCCAGAACTTCAACTTCTCCATCTTCAACTCGAATGATTAACAAGATCCAGTGGAAACTGCATGCGCACACATTTGCATGTATAAATTAAGCGGGCATGTGCATAACACTCATCAACTACCCTAAACCTATACACTTATTAATTAACATCTAGCTAGTAAGTAAAAATAGAATTTGTAGTACAAGACAGTGTGACTCACCCGAAGTTCTAAGGAAGTAGTATATCTCAATTGGTATTTAATTAGGCGCTTCAAGAACTCTAGGAAGGTTTTCTCTGTATCATCTCGATAGAATAGCTCTGGCCATATCTGTTGATTAACGGTATTTGGGTCAATGAACCCAATGCCATAGCATCCAGCTTTTTTCATTTCATAGATCTTCATTCCGCATAATACCATAGAAAAGAATATAGTGAGGATAATTACAGTTAGTGATCAACAAGCACTACAACTAGCTTCAGACTTAAATTACAGAAAGAAATCACTTACAGACAATAGCAACTGACGGTAGATTTGTCGAGTTCATCTTGATTGAATAACTGAAATAGTTCTATAAACTCAACATACAGAGCATTCTCATGGTAGTAATGCTCTTTCGTTACTTTCACCATGAGGGACTCTCTATTGGTAGTCTTAGCGATTTTCATGTACCATTCATGCAATTCATACATTCTCGTTGAGAGGTTCTTGACCTCCTCAGGCTTGACCAAAGGTTCGCCGCGGGCATATTTCCGTTTTAGTTCCTACTCTGTAAAAGTATCCATGGGCTCGAGCTCTAGGAGTTGTTCTACAGTGCATCCGATCTCTGCAGCCTGCCTTCTATGATCGTCGGTTATTACCAGATGATCGGCCGCGCCGGTACTACTCATGTGTGTTGGTACAATGAGCGGGGGGGGGGGGGGGGGGGGTCGATTGCACTGCCTGTTCTCCCAGCTGGGGAACAATTTTCCCGCTTTTTTTGGCAGCTGCTTGGCTGGTGCTCGAGCTCGACTCCTTCTTTTGTTGTGCTTGATAGGCCTTCCTGATTTGGCGCTCATAGTCTGAGTCAACAGGCTTGGGAGCTGGTGGTTTATCCATATGAATAAAGTGGTCAATGGCATGCTCATGCAATTTCTCCTTTGGCGGCGATGGCGGTTTCGGTCCAAAATGGGCGTCCGATTGTCTCCTGCATCCGGCTTCGTTTTCCTCTTCGGTCATTTCATAAGGCCTCTGCGGAAGAGGCACGAGGCTTGGACCATATTGGAATCTCTTGCCTCCTATACTTGTACCGCTAGCCGCAATAGTTGCGGTGGATCTCTTCCATTGTTGCTTAGGCGACAGAGCCCGCTGAGGCATGGCTTACGCGATGCCTGACTTGGAGGATGAGGCTTGGGCTGACGCGGTGCCGAACTTGGAGGAGGAGGAGTGGGCTCACGCGGTGCCGGACTTGGAGGAGGAGGAGTGGCCTCACGTGTTGGCGGACTTGGAGGAGCAGGAGTCTGCAGAGGCGATGGCTGACTTGGAGGAGCTGGAGTCGATTGCTGACGCAGTGGCAGACTTGGAGGAGGAGCTGGCTGACGCGGTGTCGGTGGCCTTGGAAAGATGATGCAATCCTTTCTCCATAGAATGATACGATGTAATGCCTCTCCCAGTGTGCACTCGTCGTCACCTCCAGGAATGTCAAGCTGTAGCCCCCAATATCTTCCACCACTTCATCAACCGCGACACGAGCATAGTCAGCTGGAATCAGATTGCAATGGAGGGTTGCTTCAGGGGGATTTGTATAAGCAATGTCGTCCGCCACCTTGATGGATATGTTCTTCATTTTGAAGTGTAGCTCACAATTAGTGTTATCAATGATGTCATCCACAGGGTATCTATACAGCAGTAGTGCCTCATGGCCCGATGCAGAACCCACGCTGCTTCTCGGCATGGATGGGACAGTGCTATCCAATGCTGGATCCGCTAGCTCCTGCCACTACAGAGACCCCCTTCCCTGGCTGATTTCGTCGATTTGCTGCTGCTACCGCTGGAATTGGAGTGCCAACTCCGCGTGCGAAAGTTCTAGGCCTTTAAGGCGTTCTGCTTCCTGCTTCCTTTGCTCCTCCTCCAGCTTCCTCTTCTTCTCCTCATCCATCTTCTTTCTCGCACGACTTCTATAGTCGACGTTCCAGTCTGCAAACCCCTCATACCACGGAACAATGCCTTTGCCTCGTGTTCTTCTCGGGTGTTCAGGATTTCCCAGGGCGCGCGTAAGCTCGTCGTTCTCTTTGTTGGGCGTGAACGCCCCTGTTCGAGCCTCTTCTATTGCAACAAGTATTTTGAGGTCGGCTCCTTTAAGACTTGCCTTCTTCAAAACCTGGCCTGTCTTTGGGTCCAACGCCCTCCCATGCGCATAGAACCAAGTCTTGCACCTGGGGGGGCCAGCTCAATGTAATTGGACTGACCCCTGCATCCATCATCTCTTGCTCAGCCTTATCCCACTTAGGCCGGGCCATCGTGTAGCGACCTGGCCCCAGGCTATGGAAATTCTCCTTTTTCGCGGCATTGATCGTGTTTATTCTCGACTGTTCCTTAGCTAATTCCGATTCCTTGAATTTTACAACAGCTGGCCAGTGATCTCTTTGCTTCTCCAGTGTTCCCATGAATTCTGGAGTCTTCTTTCCTCCTTCGACGTACCTGGCCCATATAGTTTTCTTGTGGTTGTTGAATGCAACCGTCATCTTCCTAAGACCAGTGTCCTTGACTTTCTGCACATCTGCATCTATGAAATGATCTGGTAGGGTGAAATTTGACATGAGAGATTCCCATAGCAGTTTTTTTGCTCTATCGTCAACAAAAGTAAGATCTGGATGTGGCTTTGCTGGCTTTTTCCATTCTTGAATGGAGATCGGGAGTTGGTCCTTCACAAGAACTCCGCACTGACGAACGAACTTGCCCGCATTCTTCTTAGGCGCGATAGGTTCACCATTATCTTTGATGGCATCAATGTTATACTTTATGCCTTCGTTCAACTTTTTGGCCAGGCCTCGCACTGTCCTGCTCCGTAAAGACGATTTGCTCGATCCGGAGGGCTGAAAGAAGAAAGATTGATTCGTTAATATATATATACAAAATCATTTAAAACACTTGATGATCACGAGATGCCTGCTTCTATAAACATACCTCGCCGGTATTTGCTATTTCAAGATAATCATCATAGTTCCGGATATTGGGAGCCATCATCTTCTTCATTCTGATCATCTAGCTGGCTCGGGAGCGTATGAGCTCGAACATAGCCTATTCTCCTTCTCTGCCGGTATTGTCTGCCATAGCTTTTATTTACCTAATCCAGAAGAAATATAAAACAATTTAGTATGCATCTCAAATAATAGTAGATAATTGATATGCATCTCGAACAATAGTAGATAATATATATGCATCTCGAAAGATAAAACTGAATCATAGTAGATAATTAATATGCATCATCGAATATAATCTCGAATACATCGTCCCAAATGTTATCGAATAATATATATGATCTCGAATACATCGTCTCGAATATTATCGAATACATCAGTAGCTAGCTAATATAGATCGAATACTATCAAATTATCTATTTCACTCGCGGTTCCTGAGGCGCGGGCGGTGGACATTCAAAGAGAAGGAACCATCACAGGATCATAGCTCGGGTGAGAGCCCCGAAGAACATGCCAGATATTGGAGAACCTGATGTCCATACCAGCCATGTGGCGACGGACGTGCTCGTCCTCCTCCCTGACACGAAGACGTACCACCTCCGGCGGGGCCAGCTCCCTCTGCACCGAAAGTGGCCCGTGCGAACGCCACCAAAGGAGCTCCGGGTCGACGATAGGACCCGAGGCCGGTTTCCTCACCAAGCGACACGCCCCTGAAGGTAGCACCTCCTAGTGCCAGCCCGGCGGAGCCTAGTCCCGGAAATGGCTCCTTCGAAGTAGGACGTCAGCGTGAACGGGTCGACGGTGAGGATACGGGCCGGGCATCGTTGACGTCGAGAACAAATTCTATATGCAAATGTAACATTTTTTTAAATGATTGGATTGTGATTTCTTATATACAAATTCTATATGCAAGTGTAACATAACGGATTCTCTTAACAAATTCTATATATCTAAAATTCATCTAACATTTCTATAACTAAAAGTATAAAAAACTAAAAAAACATGCATCTAAAAATTATATATCTAATTCATCTAACATTTATATATATATAACTAAAAGTATCAAATTCCTTAACTTTTTTCTTACATACATATCTAATCATTTAGTGAATTTTTTTTGTCAAAATTCATCTAACTAACATTGCTATATCTAAAATTCATCTAACATTTCTATAACTAAAACTATAAAAAAACTAAAAAACATTCATCTAACATTTATATAACTAAAAGTATAAAAACTAAAAAACATAAAATAAGAAAATAAGAAAATATGTGTGTGTGTGTGTGTGTGTGTGTGTGTGCATGTGTGTGTTCAATCATGTGGGAGGGCGGCCATGCATGGCAGTAGGGTTCACAGCGGGGCGTCGGGGGCAGCGACAGGGACGGCGACGGCGACAACATGCGAGCTCGAGGGAGGGGCAACACGCGATGGGGGCGACGGGCGGTGCGTCAAGGGCGGCGGGCTTGGCGTGATGGGGGACGGCGTGGGCGGCGCGTCGGGTGCAGCGTGTCGGGGGCGACGCGTCGGGTGCGGCGACGACGTCGATCGGGCAGGCGGTGCATAGTCGACGGAGAGGAAGAAACAGAGTGAAACTGAAATTTTTTCAAGTGTTGTATATATAGGATGGACCTTTAGTACCGGTTGTAGCCACTGTCGGTGTCAAAACCGGCAGATCTTCGTTAGGGGGGCCCAAGTTGTGGATCTGAAGATCAATGATAACTATGGAGAAGGGACACAGTGTTTACCCAGGTTCGGGCCCTCTTAATGGAGGTACCTGCTTGATTATATTTCAGGGTATAGGGGTTACAAGAGTTGATCTACCTCGAGATCGATCCGGCTAACCCTAGAAAGCTAACCTAGCAATGTTATGATCCTGCCTCCGATCTAACCCTCCGGTTTATATAGACACTAGAGGGGCGTAGGGTTGTACAAAGTCGGTTTTACAGGAAGGAACAACATATGCAAACACCTATACTTGCCATCCACGCATGTGAGAGTCCCCTCCGGACACGAGAGATAACCTTCTGTCTTGTATCTTGACGGCCCATCAGTCTGGCCCAAATCAATAGATCGGACGCCCGAGGACCCCCTAGTCCAGGACTCGCACAGCCACCAACCAGTACTAAAGGTCTATTTTGGCCAGGCCAAGCGGCGGGAAGCGACCCCCTTTACTACCAGGTCGTGGCTGCAACCGGTACTAAAGACCACCCCCCCTTTAGTACAGGTTGGAGCCACGACCCGGTACTAAAGGGGGTGCTGTGTCCCAGGTGCGGTGCACAAGTTTAGTCCCACCTCACTAGCCGAGGGGCGACCGCACTGGTTTATAAGCCCTAGTGCGGTAGCTCTCTCGAGCTCCTCTCTAAGAAGGCCCTTGTGGCCTAAACAATCTATGTTGCCCCGTTGGGCCTATTGGGCTAGTGGGCCTGCATCCTGGCCCAACTACAAGTTGGGTTTCTAGTCGTATGCAGGCCGCTGTGGCCCTAGGCGGGCTTTTTTTATTTATTTTTTTCTTTCCTTCTTTATTTATTTTCTTTTATTTATTTCTGAGTTGTTTTTTGCTGTATTTAGAATTTCTTTGTGAATATTTTTGCTTTAGGTACCAAAAATTACAAACTTTTTGTTAGTGTCAGTAGTTTCCAAATTTGAATAGTTTAAATTTGAATTATTTGAAATTTGTGTGAATCACTAGTTTGGGAATAACTTTACTTTAAAAATATATTTTTCAGTGATTCTTTTTTCTTATGTTTAATATTAGTGTGTCTTATCATTATATTCAATTTGGTAATAATTAGATTATTTAAAAAATAAAATTCCTTTGTAACAGATGAGTTTTCGTCTGAAACCCTGATACTTCGAAAGAGATTGTCCATTTTGTACACGAACTGGATCCAGTTTTTGCTGTAACCCTCTCTACTTTTTTGCACATGCTATGTGGGTGAAATGATGATACCATGCCTACTTTCAACCTTTTCAGAGTTCATTCGTAGTGCTTTTCAATTTCAGGGTCATTTAGCTCAAAAAAATCAGTAAATGCATGAAAGATAGCAAATGATGTCAGAAAGGGTTGAAAGTTGATGACGTGGCTTTGAATGGTGCATACTGAACGCACAAAAAGTCTGGAGTTGTAATAAGTTAAAAAATGAATTGCCTTTGTAACAGATGAGTTTTGTCTGAAACCCTGATACTTCCAAAGAGATTGTCCATTTTGTACACGAAGTGCATCCAGTTTTTGCCGTAACCCTCTCAATTTTTTTGCACATGCTATGTGGGTGAAATGTTGATACCATGCTAACTTTCAACCTTTTAGAGTTTATTTGTAGTGCTTTTCAATTTTAGGGTCATTTAGCTAAAAAATCAGTAAATGAGCTGAAAATTAGCAAATGAAGTCAGAAAGGTACACGTTTGTCCGAAGCACAAAAGTACACGTTTCAAATGCAAAACACATAAGCACCCTAACTATTACAAAGATTCCCTACTATCTTTGGGTGTGAAACTTTTTCTTCGCATGTGTCCCTTTGCTCCGTAACCATGGACAATCTTCATCATTTAACTGGATGCTTGGGTCAATATTCACTGTGAAGGGAGCAATTTCATGAAACTTTTCATAATCTTCTGACATGTCTGTCTTGTCATCCACTCCCACGATGTTTCTTTTCCCTGAAAGAACTATGTGGCGCTTTGGCTCATCGTATGATGTATTCGCTTCTTTATCTTTTCTTTTTCTCGGCTTGGTTGACATTGTCCTTCACATAGAAAACCTGCACCACATCATTGTCTAGGACGAATGGTTCATCTGCGTACGCAAGATTGTTGAGATCCACTGTTGTCATTCCGTACTGCGGGTCTTCCTTTACGCCGCCTCCTGTCATATTGACCCATTTGCACCGAAACAAAGGGACCTTCAAATCACGTCCATAGTCAAGTTCCGATATCTCCTCTATGTAACCATAATATGTGTCATTTCCCCTACTGGTTGCTGCATCAAAGCGGACACCACTATTTTGGTTGGTGCTCTTTTTATCTTGGGCAATCGTGTAAAATGTATTCCCATTTATCTTGTACCCTTTGGAAGTCATTATATTCAAAGATGGTAACTTGGACAGCAAGTACAAGTCATCTTCAATAGCGGTGTCATGCATGGTACGTGTCTGCAACCAACCGGCAAAAGTCCTCATTTGTTCACGTGTAATCCAGTCTTCAGACTGCTCTGGGTATTTGGAGCTTAGTATATTCTCGTGTTCCTCCATATATGGAGCCACCAAGGCGGAATTTTGTAGAACTGTGTAGTGTGCTTCAGTGAGAGAATGCCCGTCCATACATATTATTTGATCCGGTCCTAGCGTGCCATTTCCACCCAGTCTGCCCTTTATGCCTCGATTCAGGAAGACCAATCGGCTTAAGGTCAGGAATAAAGTCAACATAAAACTCAATGACCTCCTCATTTTCTTGGCCCTTGGAGATGCTTCCTTCTGGCCTAGCATGGTTAAGAACATATTTCTTTAAGACTCCCATGAACCTCTCAAAGGGGAACATATTGTGTAGAAATACAGGACCCAGAACGGCAATCTCTTCGCATAGATGAACTAGGACGTGCATCATGATATTGAAGAAGGATGGTGGGAACACCAACTCGAAACTGACAAGACATTGCACCAAATCATTCTCCAACCTTGGTATGATTTCTAGATCGATTAACTTTTGAGAGATTGCATTGAGGAATGCACACAGCTTCACAATGGCTAATCGAAGTTTTCCGATAGAAGCCCCCTCAATGCAACCGGAAGCAGCTGCGTTATAATCACGTGGTAGTCATGAGACTTCAGGTTCTGAAATTTTTTTCTCTGCTATATTTATTATTCCCTTTATATTCGACGAGAAGCCATACGGTACCTTCGTACTGAGCAGGCATTCAAAGAAGATTTCCTTCTCTTTTTTGGTGAGAACGTAGCTGGCATGACCCTGATGTATGTCGTCCTTTCCGTGCATACGTTGTTGGTCCTCACGTGCCTCTGGTGTATCTTTTGTCTTCCCATACATGCCCAAGAAGCCAAGCAGGGTCACGCAAAGATTCTTCGTCACGTGCATCACGTCGATTGCAGAGCGGACCTCTAGGTCTTTCCAGGTCCCAAAATATAGATTTCTTCTTCCACATGGATGTGCGTCCGTCAGCGTCATTGGGAACAGATTGTCCGCCAGGACAATCTGGTGTATCTTTTGTCTTCCCATACATGCCCAAGAAGCCAAGCAGGGTCACGCAAAGATTCTTCGTCACGTGCATCACGTCGATTGCAGAGCGGACCTCTAGGTCTTTCCAGGTCCCAAAATATAGATTTCTTCTTCCACATGGATGTGCGTCCGTCAGCGTCATTGGGAACAGATTGTCTGCCAGGACCATTTCCAAAGATTACCTTCAAATCCTTGACCATATCATGTACATCATCACCGGTACGGTGGCGAGGCTTCGCCCGCTGATCTGCCTCACCTTTGAAATGCTTGCCTTTTTTCCTTACGGGATGCCTGCTCGGAAGAAATTGACGATGTCCCAGGTACACATTCTTCTTACAATTATCCAAATATATATTGTCGGTATCATCCAAACAGTGCGTGCATGCACGGTATCCCTTGTTTGTCTGTCCTGAATGGTTACTGAGAGCAGGCCAATCATTGATGGTCACAAACAGCAACGCATGTAGGTCAAATTCTTCCTGTTTGTGCTCATCCCACGCACGTACACCTTTTTCATTCCACAGCTGTAAGAGTTCTTCAACTAATGGCCTTAGGTACACATCAATGTCGTTGCCGGGTTGCTTAGGGGATGAGCACTAGCATCATAATGAACTTCCGCTTCATGCACAACCAAGGAGAAAGGTTATACATACATAGAGTCACAGGCCAGGTGCTATGGTTGCTGCTCTGCTCCCCAAAAGGATTAATGCCATCTGCGCTTAGACCAAACCATACGTTCCTTGCATCACCTGCAAAGTCCTCCCAGTACTTTCTCTTGATTTTTCTCCACTGCGACCCATCAGCGGGTACTCTCAACTTCTCGTCTTTCTTATGGTCTTCTCTGTGCCATCGCATCGACTTGGCATGCTCTTTGTTTTGGAAGAAACGTTTCAACCGTGGTATTGTAGGAGCATACCACATCACCTTGGCAGGAATCTGCTTCCTGGGGCACTCGCCCTCGACACCACCAGGGTCATCGCAACAGATCTTATAGCGCAATGCACCGCATACCGGGCACATGTTCAAATCCTCGTACTCATCGTTATAGAGGATGCAGTCATTAGGGCATGCATGTACCTTCTGCACCTCTAATCCTAGAGGGCAGACAACCTTCTTTGCTTCGTACGTACTCTCGGGCAATTCATTGTGCTTTGGAAGCATCTTCTTTAACATTATCAACAACTTTCCAAATCCCTAGTCAGATACACCATTCTCTGCCTTCCATTGCAGCAATTCCAGTGTGGTGCCTAGCTTTTTCTTGTCAGCTTAGCAATTCGGGTACAACAATTTCTTGTGATCCTCTAACATTCGCTGCAACTTCTTCTTCTACTTTTCACTTGCGCAGTTTCTCTTTGCATCAGCAATGGCCCGACTTAGATCATCAGCGGGCTCATCTGATGCCTCTTCTTCAGCTTCTTCCCGCATTGCCAACTCAGCTTCTTTCCCCGTTGTTATAGCATCGTATTCAGGGAACCCATGGCCAGGATAGCTATCGTCATCCTCTTCTTCTTCATTGTCTTCCATCATAACCCCTCTTTCTCCATGCTTGGTCCAAAAATTATAGTGGGGCATGAAACCGGACTCAAACAGGTGGACGTGAATGGTTCTTGACTTAGAGTAATTTAGATCATTCTTACAGCCGGCACATGGACAAGGCATAAAACCATCCGCCCACTTGTTTGCCTCAACCACAAGCAGAAAAGTATGTACGCCATTAATGAACTGGGGAGAGCATCGGTCATCGTGCATCCATTTCCGGCTCATCTTCATTTACACAACACTGAAAAACCAAATTAATACAAGTTCACACATAAAGTTCATACAACACATATTCTCATAAAACGGCATACAAATAACTCTCTAGCTAAAGCATTTAAATGCAACAACAAATGTGATCAAGATCGCAACTAAGGTAACAATTGATCCAACAACATAATGATACCAAGCCTCACTATAGATGGCATATTTTCTAATATTTCTAATCTTCAAGCGCATTTTCTCCATCTTGACCTTGTGATCATCGATGACATCGACAACATGCAACTCCAATTCCATCTTCTCCCCCTCAATTCTTTTCAATTTTTCTTTCAAATACTTGTTTTCTTTTTCAACTAAATTTAACCTCTCGACAATAGGGTCGGTTGGAATTTCCGGTTCACATACCTCCTAGATAAAAATATCTATGTCAACTTGATGGGCATAATTTGTCATAAACACGAAATGCAACAAATAGTTATAAAAGAGAATATACCACATCCGAATCATAACCCAATCAAAACCATGGCACTATGTATAACAAACAACGTACGGGTAAGATAATTATACAAGTAACTATATATCTAAATCACACAAACATGAATTTTTATTATATTAAAAATATAAGAACAAGAGGCTCACCACAACATGGAGCCGGCGACAAGACGGTGCAGGCGATCGACGGTGGTTAGGACAGAGACGGGAAGGCACTAAGTAAACCACACCTACATATGCAAACTAAGAGTTATTTTTACCTCAAATTGCATATAAATCAAATACTACCACATATAATTCCTCCCAAAATGAAACCCGCAAATCACTATACTTATAGAGCGTTGCAAGAGCTAATCTAGCAATGAGAGGTGAAAGGACAAAGTTGCTAACCTTTATGATCACTTGGATGGATGGGGTGCCTTCAAATCTTCACAAATTTTGGCAAAAATGGAGTGTGAGCTCGAGAAGAAGAGGAAGAAAACAAAGGAGAGGAAAGGGGAAGAACAAAGCGCTCGAGCGGGACGAAGGGGTTTATATAGGAAGACCTTTAGTACCGGTTTGTTAGACGAACCGGGACTAAAGGTGAACTTCTAGTCCCATTTCGTGGCATGAACCGGTACTATAGGCGCTGGTGGGGCCGCAGCCTGACACCAGCCTGCCACCACCTCTTTAGTACTGGTTCATGGCACGAACAGGTACTATAGGTTAGCCACGAACCGGTACTAATGAGTGCCGCCCGCCTAGCCATTGGAACCGGCACTAATGGTCACATTAGTGCTGGTCCGGTTACAAACCGGGACTAATGTGCTTCACATTAGGCCCTTTTTCTACTAGTATCTTCTTCCTTGGTCCTCTCCTCTGGTAACGAGAGGTGTTTTCCCCAAAAATTTCATGGCTATGGATCGTGGAGAATGATAGACCCCCCAACCACTACCATTGGATCAGACTTAGGCGAGGAGCCCTTTCTGAATACTTAAATCTAACCCCTTCACCGTGACAACGACGCGTCTTGCTCACTCAGTGCATGTAGTCATAGCTAGATGATCTACGGACCTGGATGTAAGTTTTATTTCTTCCTTTTTTCACGGAAAAATTTCCGATCTATTCATCTTAAATCATGGCAATACAATGAACACCAGAAATAATAAAAATTACATCTAGACCTGTAGACCACCTAACAACGACTACAAACACTGAAGCGAGCCGGCGTGCCACCGTCATCGCCCCTCCCTCGCCGGAGTCAGGCAAAACTTGTTGTATTATACAGTCGGAAATTCGCCAGGCTAAGGCCCCATAGGACCAGCGCACTAGAACAACAACCGCCACCGATGAAGAGTAACGTAGATCGGAAGAACCCAACCTAGAAATACACAAACATAGACGAACTACGACCAGATCGGGGCAAATCCACCCAAGACAGATCTGCAGGGGACACACCTCCACACGCCCACAGATGATGCTAGACGCACCACCGGGACAGGGTATAGGCGGGGAGAACCTTATTCCATCTTCAGGGAGCCGCCTCCGTCTCGCCTTCCTGAGTAGGACACAACCCTAACAAAACTCGAAAAAATGTCTAAAATGGACCTCTCCCACTGGCAAAGACCGGGATCGACTGCAACCCTATGGCTCTAAGGCCGCCAGAGACGAGGCGGATTGGCGGCGGCACCGGCAAGAGGCAGAGGAAACCTAGGGAAGAGGGGGCGAATGCGAACGTACAAAACTAGCTAGGCTAGATGCAATTGATCTCCTGCGTATATTACTTGAAGCCAAAGCAAGGCTTAACTAGCATAACAGGAATGTAAATTTTATTATATCTATGTTCTTTGTACTTCCATGAGTAGATCAAAAGTTTTACTATAAAAAAATATACCATCCTCTCGAAAATGACAAGTAGACACACATAAAGGAGAAGATTTATCTTTATATTCATAGTACACATGTCACTCGATGATGGGGCACTTGTTATGATGATATAGGATGCCCTACATCATCTCCCCACACTTGAAAAAGGGATGTCCTTGATGCTAAATCGTTATCACCATGGGAAGGAGGTAGATCAATGACCCTGGTGTAGTCAGAGCAACTCCAACGCACCAACCCAAACAGACGATGTTTTTATCCACTTTTTGTCCGTTTGGGTCGGCCTCCCGCTCGGCATCCGTCAGGTTTTAGATTTGGGTCGGCAGTGCACCCAACACGCCGACCCATATTTGCTGGCGTGGACGGCTGGCCGCCCTTTTTCAATAAATATGCACAAAATTTCACAAGCAAACATATAGTTTCAAACCAAACAAAATAGCATAGTTTACAAGCCGAAGTAATAGTGTCACATAGTTTTGCAAGCCGAATAAAAAAGATACATCTATTGGTTGCCGACATGAGCCCACATATGCTCAACCAAATCATTTTGCAATTGCATGTGATTTTCCCAATCACGCATGTCATGATGAAATTGGGTGAACTGTTCAAACATTGCCGCTCCTCCATGCTCAGGCACAACATTCTAACCATGAAACTAAAACCCTTGATCGTAGATACATTCTGGGCGCTCATCTTATACGATCAAATTGTGCATGATCACATAAGCAGTCATCACCTCCCACAGCTTCTTCGTGCTCCAAGTCCTAGCAGGATACCGAACGATACCTCATCGAGATTGCAAAACACCAAAGGCATGCACGACGTCCTTCCTAGAACTCTCTTGCTCTTGGGAAAATCTTTTCCTCTTCTCTCCGACCGGGTTGGGGATTGTCTTCACAATAGTGTTCCATTGAGGATAGATACCATCACCTAGGTAGTATCATTTGTCGTAGTTATGGCCGTTGATGGTAACATTCACCATTGGGCTGTTGCCTCCGGCAAGCCTAGCAAACACTAGAGAGTGCTGAAGCATGTTGATATCATTGCGTGATCCGGCCATGCCAAGGAAAGAGTGGTAGATCAAGAGATCTTGTGAGGCCACGGCCTCAAGTATGACAGTGCAAGCCCTGACATGGCCCTTATACTGCCCTTGCCAAGCAGAAGGGCAGTTCTTCCACTCCCAGTGTGTGCAGTCTAAGCTGCCAAGCATCCCTAGGAATCCTCTACTGGCATTCATCGCCAACAAGCGGGCTGTATGTTCAGCAATCGGCTCTCTTAAGTACTCAGGGCCAAACATAGCAATCACAGCTCTGAAGAACTTGTACATGGAACCTAGACATGTAGACTCCCTCATACATACATACTCATCAATGAGATCAATGGGCACTCCGTATGCAAGTATCCGGACGACTGCAATGCATTCCTGATAAGATGAGAAGACAATCTTTCCAACGGCATTCTCTTTGCACTCGAAATAGGAATCGTATCCGACTACCCCCTCTCTAATACGGTTGAAAAGATGCCTACTCATATGGAAATACCACCGGAATTTCTGTTGTGTGAACAACGGGTTGATTGTATCAAAGTAGTCCTTCCAAAGAAGGAAATGGCCGCTCTCTTGGTTGCGATTCAACGCCGAAAGGTGGCCCGGAATGGAGCCATGGAACGACGGGTGCTAGCTATTGAGGTGATGGTGGACCAAAACGGCAGCCAAGATCTCCTCATCATCATCGGATAAGGAATCATCTAAGTCGCAAAGAAAATTGTGGAAAAGACCTCGTCGGCCAAGTCCATTTTGTACTTGGCAAACTGTCGAACAACTTGCAGACGTTGATGAAGGAGCCAGCCGGCAAGGAGACGCGTGCCTCCCTTGGACCAAGTGGCTGCCCTGGAGGCGTTTGACGAGCGTGCTGGTGTAGCGACCCGACCTCAGACGGTCAAGTCTCTGTGCTTAAGTGTCATCCCTGGATCGGTATGCTGACACACACAGTACTCGAGGATTTAAAACAGAGATAAATCACATGTATAAAGTAACGAAAATAATATTACCTCAATCCAAATAGCGGAAGTAACAAGGTTGTGGATTCCCATCAACACCAACGGCAAAGTTGAGTGTAGAAATCGTAACCCTAACGTATCACTTACTCGTCGTAAGATTCCTGCAACATGAGACGTTGCAGCCACAAAGGGTCAGTACATTGAATGTACTGGCAAATTCACACTATAGGATAAAAGATGAAGCAGTAGCTATCACTACATGCATATATGGCTGGTGGAAAAGCTCTATGGTTATAATGTTTTGCGAAAAGCCAATTTTTCCCTACATCAAAGGAATAAATTTTATTTAACTATCATGGTGGTTGTTAAACATTGAGAAGGTAGACACCCTCTCAATCCCAATTAAACATCATCATTAAACCCAACAAATTAAATTAAAGTAACATGATGAGATTCACATGATAATCCAAGTACTAGATACTCAAAACGTCCATAACCGGGGACACGGCTAACCATGATTAGTTTATACACTCTATAGAGGTTTGCGCACTTTTCCCCACAAGACTTGATCTCCTCCATTGGGATTCTCGCACTACATGATGTTTGAGAAATGGATGACCGAGACATAGTCTTTCAAAAGCGCTAGCACCTTACGATCGGGTAGACAGTAGCAACCTACATCCCCTACATCTGCTAGTCTACCACTATAAGAGTTCGCACGACTTAGTCAACTATGCTAGAGCCCATAGTAGCTTGTGGCTGCACACGGAAGTTTCTAGCATGAATAATCTCATGATCCCTTTGAGCCTGGGTGGCGGTCCATAAAGAAAAACATGCAATCCCTGGAATACCCAGGTGCCTCAATCCACCCAGATGTGTGTTTAAGTTGCCACCTTAAATAAACCATTAATATAACAATCTCACATCAGTCATGGATACACTCACCCAATCCACGTCTACTAGCATAGCATGGCATAATAAGCAAACGTATAAGTAACTCCCAAGGGCTTGATAATAAAACAGGTAATAGGTACTACCTCATCTACTTCCCAAAACCCACATATTAATCAGATCCTAATCATGCAATTGTTTGAGGATTGATCTAATGCAATAAAAACTGGGTAGTAAAGAGGTATGATCAAAGTGTTACTTGCATGTACTGTTGGTGAAGATGATTTGCACTCATAACTCCTGATAGTTCTACTCATCACACTCCGGTCAATCTATCGTAAGCAAGCAATGGTAACCACACATAAGCAATCACTCAAAAGATCGGATAGAACGAAGAAAACAATTTAGAAAACATCAAAACCAAGCCAATAACTCTTGCAACATGAAACAATTTCTAACAGTACTAAAATTAAGTGAATTTGCCTTATCAAAAAGTTTAGGTCAAGAGCTTCGATTTGCAAAAAGAATCAACTAAATCAGAGTTTTAAAACTCAAGTTACGATCAAACAAAGTTCAAATACAAAATTGTTTGAAATTCAAATTTTAAACTTTCAAAAACATGTTTAAGTTGTTTAACTAGATAGAGGGGATCATAATGAAGAAGTGGGCGTTGGTTTTGTTGGATTTGGATAAACGAGTAAAAAGTAGTGAACGTTTGAAAACCAGGGGCTAATATGTAAATAATTATATTCATAGATAGGTCCCTGACATAAAACTAACAGAAAAAGAAAAATTCTAAATAATGAGCATTAGTTACAGAATGCTAACCAATGAAATTCGTTTGCTCTAGAGCCTAAACTAACGAATGTGTACTAATTAAACAAAAATGTTTCAAATAAAATAAAAAAACGCGATCTAAATCTAACCGTTGATCCTAGATCTAACGAACGAGAGGGGGCAGGGCGTTACCGCGGTGGTGGAAGTCGCCGATGATGAGGGAGGCGGCGGCGGTGGCATCAGCTGCGAGCGGGGAGGCGACTCCGGGGTCGGCGACGACGGCGAAATAGTCGGGGAGAAGCGGCTCGGCGAGATGGAGACGAAGGAGGAGTCGACGGCGGTCTGTGGCGGCGGTGGAGCGCGGGGCAAGGCGGCGGAGCTGCGGCGGCGGTGGCGGGATCCAGCAGCGCGGGGCGGCGAAGTGCGGCGAAGCGAGGAGAGGAACGGGGCCGGGATCGGGCTCCTTATAAAGGGGACGGCCTCAGGTGCGTGGAGGAGGGGGCAAGGGCGGCAAGGAGAGACCGGGCGGAGCACGGCGGTGGCCGGCATCGTATGGGGCTCGGTCTATTTCGGGAGGTCGGTGACGATGCGGCTGGGCTGGGCCTGGCTGGCTAGCTGGACTGGCCCAGTCGGAGGAAGGTTTTTTAAAACATTTTTTTCCAGACAAACAAAAGAATAGAACAAAATAAATAAAAATATTATATAGACATATAATATATCAAAATTTTCAGAAAAAGATTTTCTACAACATGAACATTATTCTAGCTTCAAATAAAATCTTCCAAAATTCAAATAAAGCAAAGAGTGCTACTGCTATAGTAAAACCCAATAAAAATCATTTAAAAAAACAAAATGATTTCAAATTTATTTCTCTACAATTTTCTGTTGTAGGGAATCATTTTACCCTATTTTCCATATATTTTATTTTTGGAGAAATATAATTTGAAATAAAATCCAAATAACTCCAAATTTGAAAATAATTTCAAAGGGACTTTGAATTTGATCCCTTTAAACTTCCAACTCATATTTCATATGTTTTGAAGAAGTCATTTTATCTTCTCTCATGAAAATCATTGAGTTGCTTAAAGTTTTCTGAATTTGAAATATTTTCAAATGAAATTCAAATATTTTCAGCAACCCTTTTCATTTAAATAAATGGAAGAAGTCATGTCATCTTCTCTCTAGGGTTTTGTGATGAAATGAATTTTAATTCACGGAGATGATAAAAGCAAAGTGGAAGTTTGGGAAAGTCCTTTTATTCACTCTCATTTAACTTTCCAAAAGTTTCAAATGTCACTCAACTTCACACAATCAATCAAACAATCAATCATAACTATCTATTTATTATAACATTCCAAAATTTAGAATTTTGGGATGTTACAAACCTACCACCCTTAAAATGAATCTCGTCCTCGAGATTCGGAGAGGCTAGAAAGAAATAGGTTAGGTTTGGGGGGGTCTCCTAAAAAATCCATCAATTGTCACCGGGGTCTGGGGTGCTACCACCCTTAAAAGCATTGCTACGATTCCATCAATAGTCATATACTGCATCCTTATTGTTGACAGTGTCGGTCTTCTCAGATCTTTAGGACAATTCCTTCTCTGGCTCTTCCGGTAGTGGCATAACTTTTTCCTCAATACTCATGTCCTTTCATCCGGGTACGGTTTTGCTGTGACGTGGTCTTCTTAGCTGACGGGTCTGGCGCCAATACTAAACAACTATCGATATCTCATGGTGGTCAACCATTTATGGTATCTCCTGCGGGAAATGAGTCTGGGCTTCATTCTCACCGTATGACCTACGATTGGCAACAACTGCCTGTACAAGGGAGAAAATACTATACCATTGTAAGGTTTAAACAAGGTTTTGATCGTCGTCTCTCTACTATAGGTAAGCCACTCAGATTTACCATCCCACATAGCAAGGCGAATAATAAGAGTAAGTCGGTATGGTGATCAATCCATCCCGCACCCAAATCATTACCTTGTATATGGTTTAGCGAATCTCGCATTCTAACACTCGGTCATCCTCACAAGCATTGCAGAATTTCTCTTGTCAACGAACCAAGTTCGGATAAATCCATAGATTCTGCAAGCCAAACAAACAACACAACTCTCAGGTTTTGCATTACTCCTATAAGATCGTCTGTGGGTAAGGTTGTATCTTCTTCCAGGGTTTTTCCTTCAGCAAGAATGTGCTTGCTTCTTGGCAGGTCCTGGGTCCTGTGGGTTATGGCCCATCTCATCACTTGTAAACCTTGAACTCATCATCGGGGCATCCGATCATTATTCCAACATCCAGCTCCTAGCATTCTTAAATCCATCCAATGGTACTGTCTCCCTTCCTTCTATTAGTACCAAACTAAAACGCGTTTACTCAGACTCATTATAGAGTCACCATTGCTCCATATTACCAACATCATACCTCCTTTATATCCAATAATACTTCTTTCCTTCATGCTCTTGGGGGTATCCAACATATCGAGATAAAACTCATACTTGTTTAGTCCGAAATCCACTCCGTGGAATATCATTATCCTTCCCAGGGGTCAAATCTCCTCACAGGGTACTACCACCCTTAAAATGCTCCAATCTTCCATAGACCATATTTCTCATATCCTCAAAAATGGTCAGAAATCTTCCTTCATGGAATAACAACTCATAAAATCCAAATCAATACCAAAATGCTAACTTTATTGATTCCCAAATTATTACAATCTCCTGCACTTCCATTTCATGCCTCAACTCAACATCCCAATACAGAAGAGATGTTCTCACTACTACTACTACATTTACATTGCTGCTAACTCAAATATTTAGCACAAGTCTCCTTCTTCTTGGGACAATCCCTGGCAAAGTGCCCTGCTTCATTACAACGAAAACATATCACTTCTGACAAGTCTCGAGGTTTCCTTTTTGGGCAACTGTTGAAGTAGTGCCCTGACTCCTTGCACCTGAAACAGGTGATATGACTCAGGTCCTTCCTGGAATCCAATCTACTCCTCTTCCTGGATTTTTTTCCGTTCCAATCAGGGCTTCTATTTCCTGTGGGTCATATTTAACTTCCTTTGTCGGGAATTCTACTAGATCTCCATTTAGACAATTCTGGGAGATGTGTCCTTCTTCTCCACATGAATAGCATGACTTGGTGCAGGCTTTAATTCCGTTTCCTTTGTGTGTGTCCTCGGCATCTTCCTTGATCACCGGTTCTTCTAAAATTTCCATGAGGGCTCCTTTCATTGCTTCTTTCTTCTGCTAGATAGTTCTCTGTATCATAGGGTAAATGTGACACTGAGCAGGGTAGTGGGTAGTTCCTTCACACAAGAAACAAGTAATCTGCCTAGTTGGGTATTCTTCAGCTGGGTGACTTCCTTCACAATTAGGGCATTCATCCTTGTGTTCTTTATGGGTGTGTCCCATTTCTCCACAAATCTTACATGCACACGGCTTCTTCATACCATTTCCATAAGGCTTCATCTTCTGGGACACAAGCCGAGACTTTAGCAAGGTCAACTTAAATTCATTCCAAGTGGTTACTCCTTGCCATCCATTGATGGTTTGGTACATCCTCCACCAAGTTGCAGCACCTCTTTCAAAGCATTGAAGAGCATGCTGGGCCATATCCTTTCCAGTTATAGGGTTATTCTTCATGTGATCCTCCATGTTCTGAATCCATCAGTTCGTCTCCAATTGACTCATCGGTCCAGATAATATGAGCTCATCTCCATTCATCCTCTATTGGGTCCAGGGGTTTTGGGGTGAGATAAGAGAGATAGACAGGGATACACACAATACAAACAATAATTTTGAAAAGACAGGTTTTATTGTGGCTGTCGGAAAAACAAAAAACAAATGACAGCTCACAAACGTCGCATCTAACGTGGGTACAACGGGGTTTGGTCTTCTAATGGTCAATAAATCTTCAACGTCACCAAACTCTTCAAGTCTTGTTCATGTCTCCGATGGCTTCTTCTGATCATGCTTGTCCTTCTCAAGTTCCTATGCCAGATCTCTATTGATGCGAAGTCTCTAGTGACATTCCTTTAATATTTTCTAGAGTTGCATTCCAAACTTCTGGGTTTCAACATCCTTGGTATGAACCATGTCCTTCTATCCTTCAGCTCCTGACGAATCTCCGGTATCTCGAGGTTTTGCTCCTTCAGCTTGGCTACTTTCAGCATCTGGGTCCTGAGTTCTTCACGAACTGCTTCCTTGTCAAATACGGCTTCCTGCAGATCCACCCTAAACTTCTTGATGTAATACTCCAGATCCTAGTGATACACCAGCTAAGGTTAAAACTTGATCTCTTGCTGGCAGGTGCTCCATTAGCCCTTTTGTCATCCAATTCTTCTGAAAGATGCATGCTTAACACCTCACGGTGACAATAACATGAGCGAGCGATAGCATCATGGATATCCATGTTTATGACTATGTCTCTGCCATGAGCTACCATTCCATAGTTGATATTTCCTGTCTTGGGGCTTTCTTGACAAAACCTTAAGTTTTTACGCTCCATGTTCCGGTCTTTCTCCGATTCACCTTGATCTCGGGTATTGACAGCTTCCATAGTCTGACAAATTCCATAAGGGTAGCCTTCCTAGGTCATACAAATCTGTAAATTCTTCAAAGCCTTCAAATTCTCCTAGTCTTCGGAGTCTTCACCGTTGTAGTTTCCGTCATTGTAATGCACGGTAAAAATCCTCTTTATTCCAAAGTAGTCTTAGTTGTCCGATATCTTGTACTTTTTGGAGTGGTCTCATCAGCTGAATCTTCATGTGGTCAAAAGGGGAAAGGGTATAGTCTCACTAAAGGGAATATTTGAATAAGCTCAGAAGAGAAGAGAGGTAAAAGATATTTTTGAAAAGAAAGTTGTATAGAAAATCTTTCCTATGGGCTTGCCAGTTTCTAGGGTCACGTCCTACAGTCAACATGTGCTCTGATACCATCTTGTAGCGACCCGACCTCAAACGGTCAAGTCTCTGTGCTTAAGTGTCATCCTTGGATCGGTATGCTGACACACACAGTACTCGAGGATTTATAATAGAGGTAAATCACATGTATAAAGTAACGAAAATACTATTACCTCAATCCAAATAGCAGAAGTAACAAGGTTGTGGATTCCCATCAACACCAACAACAAAGTTGAGTGTAGAAATCATAAACCTAACGTATCACTTACTCGTTGTAAGATTCCTGCAACATGAGACATTGCAGCCACAAAGGGTCAGTACATTGAATGTACTGGCAAATTCACACTATAGGATAAAAGATGAAGCAATAGCTATCACTACATGCATATATGGCTGGTGGAAAAGCTCTATGGTTATAATGTTTTGTGAAAAGCCAATTTTTCCCTACATCAAAGGAATAAATTTTATTTAACTATCATGGTGGTTGTTAAATATTGAGAAGGTAGACACCCTCTCAATCCCAATTAAATATCATCATTAAACCCAACAAATTAAATTAAAGTAACATGATGAGATTCACATGATAATCCAAGTACTAGATACTCAAAACGTCCATAACTGGGGACACGACTAACCATGATTAGTTTATACACTCTGTAGAGGTTTGCGCATTTTTTCCCACAAGACCCGATCTCCTCCATTGGGATTCTCACACTACATGATGTTTGAGAAACGGATGACCGAGACATAGTCTTTCAAAAGCGCTAGCACCTTATGATCGGGTAGACAGTACCAACCTACATCCCCTACATCTGCTAGTCTACCACTGTAAGAATTTGCATGACTTAGTCAACTATGCTAGAGCCCATAGTAGCTTGTGGCTGCACACGGAAGTTTCTAGCATGAATAATCTCATGATCCCTTTGAGCCTGGGTGGCGGTCCATAAAGAAAAACAGGCAATCGCTGGAATACCCAGGTGCCTCAATCCACCCAGATGTGTGTTTAAGTTGCCACCTTAAATAAACCATTAATATAACAATCTCACATCTGTCATGGATACACTCACCCAATCCACGTCTACTTGCATAGCATGGCATAATAAGCAAACGTAGGAGTAACTCCCAAGGGTTTGATAATAAAACAGGTAATAGGTACTACCTCATCTACTTCCCCAAAACCACATATTAATCAGATCCTAACCATGCAATTGTTTGAGGATTGATCTAATGCAATAAAAACTGGGTAGTAAAGAGGTATGATCAAAGTGTTACTTGCATGTACTGTTGGTGAAGATGATTTGCACTCATAACTCCTGATAGTTCTACTCATCACACTCCGGTCAATATATCATAAGCAAGCAATGGTAACCACACATAATCAATCACTCAATAGATCGGATAGAACGAAGAAAACAATTCAGAAAACATCAAAACCAAGCCAATAACTCTTGCAACATGAAAAAATTTGTAACAGTACCAAAATTAAGTGAATTTGGCCTTATCAAAAAGTTTAGGTCAAGAGCTTCGATTTGCAAAAAGAATCAACTAAATCAGAGTTTTAAAACTCAAGTTACGATCAAACAAAGTTCAAATACAAAACTGTTTGAAATTCAAATTTTTAAACTTTCAAAAACATGTTTAAGTTGTTTAACTGGATAGAGGGGATCATAATGAAGAAGTGGGCGTTGGTTTCGTTGGATTTGGATAAACAAGTAAAAAGTAGTGAACGTTTGAAAACCAGGGGCTAATCTGTAAATAATTATATTCACGGATAGGTCCCTGATATAGAACTAACAGAAAAAGAAAAAGTCTAAATAACGAGAGTTCGTTACCGAACGCTAACCAACGAAATTCGTTCGCTCCAGAGCCTAAACTAACGAACGTGCACTAATCAAACAAAAACGTTTCAAATAAAATAACAAAACGCGATCTAAATCTAACCGTTGATCCTAGATCTAACGAACGAGAGGGGCAGGGCGTTACGGCGGTGGTGGAAGTCGTCGGCGACGAGGGAGGCGGCGGCGGCAGCTGCGAGCGGGGAGGCGACTCCAGGGTCGGCGATGGCGGCGGAATAGTCGGGGAGAAGCGGCTCGGCGAGATGGAGACGCAGGAGGAGTCGACGGCGGTCTGTGGCGGCGGTGGAGCACGGGGCAAGGCGGTGGTGGCGAGATCTAGCAGCGCGGGGCGGCAAAGTGCGGCGAAGCGAGAGGAACGGGGTCGGGATCCGGCTCCTTATAAAGGGGGCGGCCTCGGGTGTGTGGAGGAGGGGGCAAGGGCGGCGAGGAGAGACCGGGCGGAGCACGGCGATGGCTGGCGTCGTACGGGGCTCGGTCTACTGCGGGAGGTCGGTGACGAAGCGGCTGGGCTGGGCCTGGCTGGCTAGTTGGGTCGGCACAGTTGGAGGAAGGTTTAAAAAAACATTTTTTTCAGACAAACAAAAGAATAAAGGAAAATATTATATAGACATATAATATATCAAAATTTTCATAAAAAGATGTTCTACAACATGAACATTATTCTAGCTTCAAATAAAATCTTCCAAAATTCAAATAAAGCAAAGAGTGCTACTACTATAGTAAAACCCAATAAAAAACATTAAAAAAAACAAAATGATTTCAAATTTATTTCTCTCCAATTTTCTGTTGTAGGGAATCATTTTACCCTATTTTCCATATATTTTATCTTTGGAGAAAAATAATTTGAAATAAAATCCAAATAACTCCAAATTTGAAAATAATTTCAAAGGGACTTTGAATTTGATCCCTTTAAACTCCCAACTCATATTTCATATGTTTTGAAGAAGTCATTTTATCTTCTCTCATGAAAATCATTGAGTTGCTTAAAGTTTTCTGAATTTGAAATATTTTCAAATGAAATTCAAATATTTTCAGCAACCCTTTTCATTTAAATAAATGGTAGAAGTCATGTCATCTTCTCTCTAGGGTTTTGTGATGAAAAGAATTTGAATTCACGGAGATCATAAAAGCAAAGTGAAAGTTTGGGAAAGTCCTTTTATTCCCTCTCATTTAACTTTACGAAAGTTTCAAATGTCACTCAACTTCACACAATCAATCAAACAATCAATCATAACTATCTATTTATTATAACATTCCAAAATTTAGAATTTTGGGATGTTACAGCTGGCGTCAGGCCGGAGGAGCTGGCCAGGGGTGGCGAGGCGGCTTCCTGCTCGCCTCGGTGTCGGGTGGTGGGGGTGGGAAGCTTCGGCGCCCCGACGGCGAGATGGTGGTGGGGGCAACGTGGGAGGTGGCGGCGTTGGGGGGAGGTGTGTCGGCACCGGCTGCTGGCAGAGGCGCCGGAAATGGGTGGCGTCGGGGACGTGGCGGAGTTGGGCGAGGATTCACTGTCGATCTTGGGGTGGAAGAGGATGGCCAATGTGCCACCGACTAGCGGGCCAGGGAAGGAGGAGGCGGGCGCGGTGCGCATTTGCGCCGATGCAAATGAGGCTCAAAAATAGAACAGGAACGAGTCGGTAGGCGGACAAAAAGCGGACGCACGTCCGTTTGGGTCAGCGTGTTGGCCCGACTTTTCTGTCCGCGCCGACCCAAACGGATGCGCGCGGATGAAATGGGTCAGCCCGTTGGAGTTGCTCAGCTTGTCAATCACCATGTACTCATCATCTTGACGCTTTATATGGCGATTCTTGAGGTGTATCATGCAAACAATAAGGAAACGACAATGAAATTGTAGCCAATCATCCATAGGTTCAGGTTAATCTACCTTAGTTCCGCACCACGAGCACTACTATGCACACTGACACTTTGACATCCAATTTTTTGCATGATGAGATCTAATCACTGTTTGCTTGCATCATTTTGCTGATCAATGTTGTCTGAAGTAAGTATGGGAGTACCTAGAACTCATCTAGATGAGATATAATTGCTCTCATTCGCTTTGAAAACAAGAACAGATATAACTCATGTTAGCACACACGCATCTTATAGCATCACATTCAATGTCTATAAGAGGTGAATGAGACCAAATTATATCTCATCTAGATGAGTTCTAGCAAAACTGAGTAAGTATTGTAACTAAACCGGACATGAATTTTTATGTGCCAAATACTTATGCCGCTCTAATTATCATTTGCATTCGTGAAATTATCTTTTTTTTTTGAAAGATCCAGCATTGCTGGCTTGTCGTTGATTTAGCAACAAATACAGAGGAGCTCTTTTGACAAGAGCATGCCCGAAGGCAAGGAGAAAAAAAGGCTACTCTCTCCCAAACGGGCCCCAAAAGGGTGCGCTAAGCATTTAGGCCCTGCAATATTCCAGAGCTCTAAATGTGTTGTACACGTCTAGTGACATTGTCCGAGGATGCAACTTTTCCTTTGAAAATGCAGTCGTTCCTCTCCCTCCAAATTTCCCAGCAGATGAGCATGATGATCGAGGTCGCGGTCTTCCGTGCCTTATCATTGCCGAATTTTTGCACGCATAGTTGCACTCTTTGGGTTGAGCTGCCATTGTTGCTCCAGAGAGCGGGATTCAAAGGGCCACAACCATTCCAAGTTGCCGCCTTCTTCCAAATCTCCAGGGCGAGGGGGCATTCCCAAAAGAGATGCACTGATGATTCGATGTGGCGGATGCACAGCGGGCAAAAATAGCCATTGACCTAGCCTCGGCGCTGCAGCCTGTCATTGCACCACAGGCGATCAAGATGCAGCAGCCAAGAGAAGATCTTCAACTTTCCGGGCGCCCAAGGTTTCCAGATGGAGGAGCAAAGATCATCTCTTGTGGGTGATTGAAACTGCATGTTATAGGCCGAGCTCGCCGAGTACTGACCTAAGCTGCCCATTGTCCATGTAATCGTGTCATTGATACCTGCTGTTAGCACATCTTGCATGGCCAGCAGCCGCCAGAGAGAGGAATTCTGTGACGATCACTATCATGTCACCATGTCTGAGATCCTTTATCCAGGTGTGATCCGTGAGAGTGGCAGCCACAGACCTATTTTTTCGGCGGGAGTGCGCGAAGGAAAGACTTGCTTGAGTGGACCAATCTCCAGCCAGTGGTTTTGCCAGAAAGAAGCTGTCGCGCCATCGCCTATTGTGACTCTCATTGCTTCGTTGAACAGCTTGTGGTCTTTCTCGTCGCACGGCACTGGGCTGCCCACCCACGGACGGCAAGGTTGCTGCCAGGCGAGCCATAACCACCTGAGCCGAAGGGCACGACTAAATTTCAGCAGATTCAGGATGCCCAAACCTCCGTGTTGCACCGGCGAGCACATTTGAGACAAATTCACCTTGCACTTCCCCCCGGTTAGATCCTCATTGCCCGCCTAGAGGAAACACCGGCGGACCTTGTCTATATCTTTGAAAAACTTAACTGGCGCCCTGAGAACGGAGATCGCATACATCGGCAAGGCAGACAGGACGCTTCTGACCAAAACCCTCCGACCGGCAGTGGATAGCAAACGGCCTTTCAAGCTAGCGAGGCGTGTGCGGACCCGATCTAGGATGAACTGCAGGTGTACTATACGCAACCTGGATATGGTGATCGGATGACCTAGGTACGTCATGGGGAAACCTACAATTCTACCCGTAAAGCTATGAAGGACATTTTGTAGGTCGAGGTCGTCGTAGCGAATTGGAGCGATGGAGGATCTTTCGGGGTTTATTCTAAGCCATGTTGCATCTCCGAAGAGTGTCATGATGCGCATGAGGTTGTCAAACTCCTATCTACTAGGGTTCGCAAAGAGGATCGTGTTGTCGGCGTATAAACTGACTCTTGCAGTGATTCTACGGTCTGGAGGGGGGCGAGGATGCCCTGCTCAGTTGCCGCTAGGAGAAGAAGATGGAGTGGGTCGGCAGCTAAAATGAACAAAAGTGGCAATATAGGATCTCCCTGTCGAAGACCACACGCATGCTCGATCGTCTCTCCGGGCACTCCATTAAGGAGGCATGACGACGAGGCCGAAGACAGAAGAATAGCTATCCAATCACGCCATCGCGCACTAAAACCTAGCCATTGAAGAAGTACAAGGAGATAATCCCAAGCTATGGAGTCGAAGGCCCTAGCTATGTCAATCTTGATCAGCAGCGCTGGTTTTTTGTTTCGACGCAGGGAGCAGACACAGTTTTGCACGTACAGGAAGGAGTCCTGAATGCATTTCTTCCTCTGAAACGTGCTTTGTGCCAGCGAGATAACATCCTGAAGTACCCCGGCTAGATGGAGAGATAGCACTTTTTCCAGCAATTTTCTGATGGAGTGAATCAAACTTATCGGGCGGTAGTGGCCAATCTCTGAGGCTCCGTTCTTCTTTGGCAATAGTGCGATCATTGCCGTGTTGATTGATTCTGCATTCGTGCTCTCCAGGTGGTAGAATTTCTCGAAAACCCACATTGCATCTTCTTTGATGATCTGCCAGCATGATCTGAAAAACCCTCCCAAAAACCCGTCCGGGCCTGGCGCCTTCTTGACCCGCGAGGCCTTGATGGCCTTCCAGACCTCTCTGTAACGCCACGAATCCGATGCGCCAGGTGTCCGCCAGTTATTCGCCGTTGTTGCCATGTCATTTGCTTGCGTGTTGCATTTTGCCATGTCATCATGTGCATCTCATTTTGCATACGTGTTCGTCTCATGCATCCGAGCTTTTTCCCCGTTGTCTGTTTTGCAATCCGGCACTCCTATGTCCTCTGGCGTTCCGATCTTGTCTATTTTCGTGAACGGGTGTTAAACATTCTCGGAATGGACCGAGGCTTGCCAAGTGGCCTTGGTACACCATTAGTAGACCGCCTGTCAAGTTTCGTGTCATTTGGAGTTCGTTTGATACTTCAACGGTTAACCGGGTAACCGTAAAAGACCTCTTTGTGTTGCAGCCCAACACCCCTCCAAAGTGGTCCAGAACCACTCCAAAACCCCTTCTAATCCTAATCCTAACCCCTTTTCCTATATAAACCCCTCCCCATGCCATTTTTGGGCATTTCCTAACCCTCCACCTACCTCTAGCCTTCCCCTCGGATCAGTCGCCGCCGCCCCATCAAATTCCATGCCGGGCCTCCCCTTCGCCGCCACTTGGCGCCGCCTGAGCGGCTAGCGCTGCCGCAGCTGTCCCTCTCCTCCAACCTGTGCATGCCACGCGTCCCCCTATCCTCCCCCGCCGCCGTGGCCCTGTAGGCCCATTCGCAGCCTGCCCCGGGCCGATCTGGGCCCGGAGGAGCCCGCGCGCCCCGCCACTTGGATCCCCGCTCCCGCAACCACTCGAGGGGAGGAGCCCCTCGATCCAGCTCCCGCCGCCGCATGTCAGCCCCGCCTCCCGCCGGCGAGCTTCACTGCCGTAGCGCCAGCGCCGCCCCAGGTCGTTGTGCCCGCCCTCTCCTTTGGCCTTCTCTCCCTCTCCTCCTCCCTCTAATCCCTCTCCTCCCCGCAGGGAAAAGTCGCTGTCACCGCCGCCATGGGGCTCTCGCCGACCCCGAGCGGGCAACCGCCGCCGGTCACCCCCTCGAGGTCGTTGTCGGCCAGATCCGCCGTCCTCCGGCGACGGAGTCCACATCGGGCCCGGATCCGGCACCGCGCCGCCCGGATCCGTCCATTCCTGCCGCCCCCGTGCTGTTTCTCCTCTTCCTCGCCGTCCCAGGCTCGTCGCCGTTCGCCGGAAGTGCCGCCGGCGCGGCTGCGCGTGCATAAGAGCGCACGGGGCCGCTGCCTCGCGGGCCCCGCAGCCCAGACGCAGGCCCAATCCGCCAGCCTCCCTCGGCCCAGCCCGGCCAACCCTCCTCCTCGTGGTCTGCTGCCACGCCAACTGGGCCAAAGCCCACGTGGTGAGATGCCCTATTCCCCGCCCAGGCGTCTTTTAGCTATCTAACGCTCAGTTTTCAGATCTGTAATTTCGGCCAAGTCCTTTAATTCCAGCATCATATAGGCATTTTGTGAGGGTCATATCTTTGTGACCGTGGCTTCGTTTCATGCATATGATATGTCAAACTGTTCATCTTGAGATACTCTTCATTTCATTCCATTGTGCCATGCTTGTTTGAGCTCATCTTGATGCCTGAATCATCATTACAAGAGTGCTATATGATGTTAATCTGCTGAAACTGTTATAACTTGATGATTTGTCATTTTTGTTGCATTTGATGTGTGCATCCTATGAGCATGAGCTCTACATGAGTTTTGTGCTACAACATGCCATCTTTACTGTGGTGTCATCCATGTATTTTTGTTATTCTTCTAATGAGTGCATCGAGCTCGTGAAGTAGGATACTTGCTGGTGCTGTTTTGCTAGGCTGATTCTGTTATATTATGATACTATGTTAACCTGCTGCTACAAGTCGTTCTATGCATAATATGGAGATGTTCACTAAGGATGTTTTGTTATAAATATCATGCTATATCCATTCATGCTCCTAGTTGCATTTATAGCCTGCTGTAACTTGTGTTTATCTTGCTCCAAACTTGCTAAATAATGTTACTGCCAGCCTGTTAGCATTAAGTTCAGTTTTGCCATGAGCGTTGCTAGTCATCCAAGCACCCTATGAACTTGCTATTGCCATTCTTAGCTTCATAAACATGTCTTCTTACTGTTGGTTTCCTTGCCATGCCATGTATTGCTCTGTGGTGAGTGGTTCAAGCTCACCAACATGCCTACTTATTGTTGTTCCTGCCATGTATGAATCTGTCATATCATTTGCCATGTTTACATGGGTCCCATCATATTTTCTGTGTCCTTTTGGCTCATGGTCAGTAAGGGACTTTTGTTATATGAGATTAGTAGATTCCTTCCATGCCTTTGTTTGCCATGTTAAGTTCCTGTAACATGTTGTTTGATAGCTCTAAACATTGCAACATGATGTTATTTCTGCTAAGCCTGGAACTGTTATTATTTGCAATCTTGCCATGTCCTTTTGAGCATGTTCTAGTGTTTTTTGGAGATAGCTCAGTGTTCATGTTTTGTCATGCTTTACCTATACTTCATGTCCATGCCTTTTGTTCTTATGTTAATGTGCTGTAGCATATTGTTTTGATGCTTGCTAGATGCCTAGTTGCTGTTTTGGACAGCTTGTCCTTTAAACTTGTATAGAGTGTATGTGTTGAACCGTTGCTCCGTTTTGGGTGTGCTCTATATGAAACTTGCTTGATGTTGCATGTAATTTCATATTATTATGTTGCATCCATGTTTGAGAGTGTTTGCTTGATGTTTGCACACATTTTGCATCAATGCCATGTTTGACTTGTCTTGCTCATATCTTCTAGGTCGTAGCTCCGAACTAATGAACTTTATATGTAACTTGACTAGATTTTCGTGTAGATCCTCTTGGTGCTCTTTAACTTTCTATTTAACAACTTCAACTTAATGTTTGTTCAGATCTGGACCAACTTTGAAACTTGCATATGAGGACTTACCGGAATTGTTATAGGTTGTTCCCGGCCTCATTTAAACTTGTTTTGATGTGTTGCTCTTGTATGCATCATCTCTTGCCATGAGTAGCTTCATGTAGCTTGTCATGCATCATACTTGGTTGAGCATCATGCCTTGTCATGTGTGGTGTGTTTACTATGTTGTGCTTCTTCTCGATAGTTCCCGTTTCGTTGCGATCGTGAGGATTCGTTCGTCTGCGTTTGGTTCGTCTACGTGGCTTCATCTTCTTCATGGACTCATTCTTCTTCCTTGTGGGATTTCAGGCAAGATGACCATCACCCTGGATCTCACTACTATCATTGCTATGCTAGTTGCTTCGTTCTATCGCTTTGCTGTGCTTCCTATAACTTGTTCTTCAAGCCTCCCAAATTGCCATGAACCTCTAACCTTTGACACCCTTCCTAGCAAACCGTTGTTTGGCTATGTTACCGCTTTGCTCAGCCCCTCTTATAGCGTTGTTAGTTGCAGGTGAAGTTGAAGATTGCTCCATGGTGGACAGGATTATGTTGGGATATCACAATATCTCTTATATTATTAATGCATCTATATATTTGGTAAAGGGTGGAAGGCTCGGCCTTATGCCTGGTGTTTTGTTCCACTCTTGCCGCCCTAGTTTCCGTCATATCGGTATTATGTTCCCGGATTTTGCGTTCCTAACGCGGTTGGGTGATTTATGGGACCCCCTTGACAGTTCACTTTGAATAAAACTCCTCCAGCAAGGCCCAACCTTGGTTTTACCATTTACCTCACCACCACCTACTTTTCCCTTGGGAGTCGCTCTCTCGAGGGTCATCTTTATTCAGCCCCCCCCCCCCGGGCCAATGCTTGTCTAAGTGTTGGTCCGAACCAGAGCCCTTTGTAGCGCCCCCTCAGGGAAACTTGAGGTCTAGTTTTAGTTGTACGGATTGCTCATCCGATGTTGCCCTGAGAACGAGATATGTGCAGCTCCTATCGGGATTGTCGGCGCATCGGGCGGCTTTGCTGGTTTTGTTTTACCATTGTCAAAATGTCTTGTAAACCGGGATTCCGAGACTGATCGGGTCTTCCTGGGAGAAGTAATATCCTTCGTTGATCGCGAGAGCTTATCATGGGCTAAGTTGGGACACCCCTGCAGGGTATAAACTTTCGAGAGCCGTGCCCGCGGTTATGTGGCAGATGGGAATTTCTTAATATCCGGTTGTAGATAACTTGACACCTGACTCAATTAAAACGCATCAACCGCGTGTGTAGCCGTGATGGTCTCTTTTCGGCGGAGTCCGGGAAGTGAACACGGTTTTGGGTTATGTTTAACGTAAGTAGGAGTTCAGGATCACCTCTTGATCATTGCTAGCTTCACGACCGTTCCGTTTGCTCTCTTCTTGCTCTTATTTGCGTATGTTAGCCACCATATCATGCTTAGTCGCTGCTGCAACCTCACCACTTTACCCCTTCCTTTCCCATTAAGCTTTGCTAGTCTTGATACCCATGGTAATGGGATTGCTGAGTCCTCGTGACTCATAGATTACTACAACAACAGTTGCAGGTACAGGTTATGCGATGATCATGACGCGAGAGCGATGTTTGCTTGTTTTGGAGTTCTTCTTCTGCTTCTTCTTCGATCAGGGGATAGGTTCCAGGTCGGCAGCTTGGGCTAGCAGGGTGGATGTCGTTTGAGTTTCTGTTTGTGTGTCATCCATAGTCGGATGATGCTCTTGTGTAATATTATGTTGTATTCGTGTGGCATTGTATGCCTTTTGTATGTATCCCCATCTATTATGTAATGTTGATGTAATGATATCCACCTTGCAAAAGCGTTTCAATATGCAGTTCTATCCTTGGTGGGACCTTCGAGTCTCTTTAGGATAGTATCGCATATTGGGCGTGACAAGTTGGTATCAGAGCCTTGACCGACACTAGGAGCCCCCTTGTCTGATCGTGTAGTTTGGCCGTTGTCGAGTCTAGAAGAAAACTATTTTCGGAGTCTAGTTATATCAGAGAGTAGGAATTCTTTTTACTCCTCGGCCCCTTCGTCGCTCTGGTGAGGAATCTTGACGTAGGTGTTCTGAATTACTCCTCTTCCCATTCAAAATTTTCTTTAGGTTCACGCAGTTGGTTTTTCGATCTTTGGTTCTCAGCTCTTTTTATCCGGTGCATTTCTCGTCAAGTTGAGTCGAGCCTCTTCTTCTTTGCCAAGTTCAATCCTTAGTTGTTTTCTTTTCCCACCCGCCCTCCCCTTTTTCTCCTCGGAGTCGGAGTCCGTAATCGAGTATCCATCCTACTCGTGCGAAGTCTTTGTTTTTTTTCTCAATGATCTCAACCGGTGTTTTCTCTTCAAGATATTCGTCGGTTCCCCTTCCAAGTTGCCTTTGTTTTTCCCGCCCTCCCACCCTCTTCTTCCCGGAGCCTGAGTCTGTTTCGACCATCAATTTCATTCGTGTGGAGCCTCTTCAATGTTCCCTCAATGATTTCAACCGGTGAATTCTCGTCTCGTTCGTCATTCTTCATCTCTTTTCTTTTCCGGTGGATTCAATTCAAGTTTTTCGGGTTGATTATATTATTTTCCTTGGCTAAAGTGTTTTCCTTGCTCGTTTGCCTCTCACCAGTTTATCATTCCGGAGTGTTCAAGACATCTCAGGAGATTCGGTTATGTTCCAATTAATTCGAGGTTATCACCTCATTCAAATATTTCAATTATTCCGGTGCATCATCTATCTGTTCAACGCCCCTTCCAACGGTGTTTTTCTTTTAGTGGGCCCTAACCCACAGGTCTTTTCCCAGGATCTTACCTGACTCTTCTAATTCCCCTGGAGTTATTCTCAATTCTTTTCAAGTGTGACGTAAGAATGGATCCCATCAGTCACATGCCTTCTCCAAGATCGCTTTCAAATTCTTTTCATTGTTGGCTCAACCTCTTCTCTTTTCATTCTCCCGGAGTATCTCAGTAATTTTGGTGGTGTTTCTCGTCCTCATTTGAAGACCGAAGAAGAGTTTTTCCTCTAAATCTTGTCTGTTCTCTCGAAGATTCGTGGTTCTAGCTTCATTTTATCCTCTCGAATTATTCCATTCGTCAGATATTCTTTTCATCCATCCGGAGCATTTCAAGAGTTGCTTTCTCTCTCGATAATCTGGAGGCCATCTTTTCGGAAGATTTCTTCGTTCTAAGTTTTCAGATTCGTTCTCCAATTATTCTATATCTGTGCCCCTTCGTTCGTCTCAATATTCTTCCGGTGCTTCGTTCAAGTATTCTTCAATCAGTTCACGATCTCTTCATTCTTTTGCATCTAAATCCTCTCAAGCATAATTGTCTTCTAATTCTTCCCGGTGATTCATTCTCTTTCGTCAGTCATTTTCAAATTCTTACGGTGGTTCCTTCAGATTCCTTTTCCTTGGTTATCATTTTAATCCATTCGTTCTTTTCAATCCTTCTGGTGATTCATGAAGCCCTTCTCAAGTTTGTGATATGTCACTTCTCAATCCTTTTCAAGAAGGGTAAGTAGTATGCTAAATCCATTGCTTGTCATCAATTTAATTTGATGAAGGATAAGCATACAATAAATCTTATTCTTATTTCATCCAAGTGATTATTCCTTTTCTTCGGAGTTTGTTCTTGTTGAATAAATTCTAGTTCCAAGTGTTTTCATCTTTTTCTTTCCCGGAGTTCAAAATTTCCTCGGCCATTTCGTCGGAACCTCCATCTAAATCATCGCAAGCTGTAATCTTATCCCTTTCACCCTTCAATTCTATCTCATCATCCTTTTGTTACCGGAGTTCTTCACGGTGGCTCATCATGATTTAATTCATTCATCAAGTGTTCATCAAGATTCTTCTCGAAGGAGATCAAGTATCTTTCCTTCTTGCTTTTTCAAGTGCAATTAATTCTCCATATTCTTTTGAAGTGGAGTTTTGCATTTCTTCGTTGTTCTTAGCTATCCAATCATTTCTGTTTGTGGCCGGTTATCACCTTATGATCTTGAGATGTTACCTATAAGACCACAACAAGCTTATTCTCTCGTTGTTGATTTCCTCAACAACTCCGTTCTAACCTACCTTCTAAAGATGCTTTCAATTTCATTCGTGGCACAAGTTGTCATTTTCTTCTCCATTCTTTTCATTCAACTCTTTCAATTCTTTCTGGACGTTTTGTGTCATGTATTCATCAAGTATCATTCCATCCTCTCAAGCTCGTGTTCTATTCATCCATGTTTCAGCTGGAGTGCTGCCTAAATCCTTTTAGTCTTATTTGTTCCTTATAGGGTTCTAACCGAAGAGGTTTCGGAATCTATCTTATTCTTGAGTTTTTCATTCTCGTCATATTCGTTGTTCCTCTTTTTCTAACCGAGTTCTTTTGACTTGGTTCATATTTTCTCTTGCATTCTTGTTTCACCTCATCCTTTTCTCTCCCGTCTCGGTCCTAAGATCTCGGGACGAGATCTCTTGTTAGTGGAGTGTTGTAACGCCCCGGATCCGATGCGCCAGGTGTCCGCCAGTTATTCGCCGTTGTTGCCATGTCATTTGCTTGCGTGTTGCATTTTGCCATGTCATCATGTGCATCTCATTTTGCATACGTGTTCGTCTCATGCATCCGAGCTTTTCCCCGTTGTCCGTTTTGCAATCCGGCACTCCTATGTCCTCCGGCGTTCCCCTCTTGTCTCTTTTTGTGAGCGGGTGTTAAACATTCTCAGAATGGATCGAGGCTTGCCAAGTGGCCTTGGTACACCACCGGTAGACCGCCTGTCAAGTTTCGTGTCATTTGGAGTCCGTTTGATACTCTAACGGTTAACCGGGTAACCGTAAAAGCCCTCTTTGTGTTGCAGCCCAACACCCCTCCAAACTGGTCCAGAACCGCTCCAAAACCCCTTCTAACCCTAATCCTAACCCCTTTTCCTATATAAACCCCTCCCCATGCCATTTTTGGGCATTTCCTAATCCTCCACCTACCTCTAGCCTTCCCCTCGGACCAGCCGCCGCCGCCCCATCAAATTCCGTGCCGGGCCTCCCCTTCGCTGCCACTTGGCGCCGCCTAAGCGGCTAGCGCCGCCGCAGCTGCCCTCTCCTCCAACCCGCGCATGCCACGCGTCCCCCCTATCCTCCCCCGCCGCCGCAGCCCGTCCTGGGCCGATCTGGGCCCGGAGGAGCCCGCGCACCCCGCCGCCTGGATCCCTGCTCCCGCAACCGCTCGAGGGGAGGAGCCCCTTGATCTAGCTCCCGCCGCCACATCTCAGCCCCGCCTCCCGCCGGCGAGCTTCACCGCCGTAGCGCCAGCGGCGCCCCAGGTCGCTGTGCCCGCCCTCTCCTCTGGCCTTCTCTCCCTCTCCTCCTCCCTCTAATCCCTCTCCTCCCCGCAGGGAAAAGTCGTTGTCGCCGCTGCCATGGGGCTCTCGCCGACCCCGAGCGCGCAACCGCCACCCGTCGCCCCCTCGAGGTCGTTGCCGGCCAGATCCGCCGTCCTCCGGCGACCGGAGTCCTCATCGGGCCCGGATCCGGCACCGCGCCGCCCGGATCCGTCCATTCCCACCGCCCCCGTGCCGTTTCTCCTCTTCCTCGCTGTCCCAGGCTCGCCGCCGTTCGCCGGAAGCGTCGCCGGCACGGCTGCGCGTGCATAAGAGCGCACAGGGCCGCTGCCTCGCGGGCCCCGCAGCCCAGCCGCAGGCCCGATCCGCCCGCCTCCCTCGGCCCAGCCCGGCCACCCCTCCTCCTCGTGGTCTACTGCCACGCCAACTGGGCCGAAGCCCACGTGGTGAGATGCCCTATTCCCTGCCCAGGCGTCTTTTAGCTATCTAACGCTCAGTTTTCAGATCTGTAATAGAAGTCCTTTAATTCCAGCATCATATAGGCATTTTTTGAGGGTCATATCTTTGTGACCGTGGCTTCGTTTCATGCATATTATATGTCAAACTGTTCATCTTTAGATGCTCTTCATTTCATTCGATTGTGCCATGCTTGTTTGAGTTCATCTTGATGCCTGAATCATCGTTGCAGGAGTGCTATATGATGTTAATCTGCTGAAACTGTTATAACTTGATGATTTGTCATTTTTGTTGTATTTGATGTGTGCATCCTATGAGCATGAGCTCTACATGTGTTTTGTGCTATAACATGCCGTCTTTACTGTGCTATCATCCATGTATTTTTGTGACTCTTTTAGTGAGTGCATCGAGCTCGTGAAGTAGGGTACTTGTTGTTGCTGTTTTGCTAGGCTGATTCTGTTATATTATGATACTATGTTAACCTGCTGCTACAAGTCGTTCTGTGCATAATCTGGAGATGTTCACTAAGGATGTTTTGTTATACATATCATGAACTATCCATTCATGCTCCTGGTTGCATTTATAGCCTGCTGTAACTTGTTGTTATTTTGCTCCAAACTTGCGAAATAATGTTGCTGTCAGCCTGTTAGCATTAAGTTCAGTTTTTTCATGAGCTTTGCTAGTGATCCATGCACCCTATGAACTTGCTATTACCATTATTAGCTTCATAAACATGTCTTCTTACTGTTGGTTGCCTTGCCATGCCATGTATTGCTCTTTGGTGAGTGTTTCAATCTCACCAACATGCCTACTTATTGTTGTTCCTGCCATGTATGAATTTGTCATATCATTTGCCATGTTTACATGGGTGCCATCATATTTTCCGTGTCCTTTTGGCTCATGGTCGGTAAGATACTTTTGTTATATGAGATTAGTAGATTACTTCCATGCCTTTGTTTGCCATGTTAAGTTCCTATAACATGTTGTTTGATAGCGCTAAACATTGCAACCTGATGTTATTTCTGCTAAGCCTGGAACTGTTATTATTTGCAATCTTGCCATGTCCTTTTGAGCATGTTCTAGTGTTTTTTGGAGATAGCTCAGTGTTCATGTTTTGTCATGCTTTACCTGTACTTCATGCCCATGCCTTTTGTTCTTATGTTAATGTGTTGTAGCATATTGTTTTGATGCTTGCTAGATGCCTAGTTGCTGTTTTGGACAGCTTGTCCTTTAATCTTGTATAGTGTATGTGTTGAACCGTTGCTCCGTTTTGGGTGTGCTCTATATGAAACTTGCTTGATGTTGCATGTAATTTCATATTATTATGTTGCATCCATGTTTGAGAGTGTTTGCTTGATGTTTGCACGCATTTTGCATCAATGCCCTGTTTGACTTGTTTTGCTCATATCTTCTAGGCCGTAGCTCCGAACTAAATGAACTTTATATGTAACTTGACTAGATTTTCGTGTAGATCCTCTTGGTGCTCTTTAACTTGCTATTTAACAACTTCAAATTAATGTTTGTTCAGATCTGGACCAACTTTGAAACTTGCATATAGGACTTACCGGAATTGTTATAGGTTGTTCCCGGCCTCATTTAAACTTGTTTCGATGTGTTGCTCTGGTATGCATCATATCTTGCCATGAGTAGCTTCATGTAGCTTGTCATGCATCATACTTGGTTGAGCATCATGCCTTGTCATGTGTGGTGTGTTTACTATGTTGTGCTTCTTCTCGATAGTTCCCGTTTCGTTGCGATCGTGAGTATTCGTTCGTCTGCGTTTGGTTCGTCTACGTGGCGTCATCTTCTTCATGGACTGGTTCTTCTTCCTTGCGAGATTTCAGGCAAGATGACCGTCACCCTAGATCTCACTACTATCATTTCTATGCTAGTTGCTTCGTTCTATCGCTTTGCTGCGCTTCCTATAACTTGTTCTTCAAGCCTCCCAAATTGCCATGAACCTCTAACCTTTGACACCCTTCCTAGCAAACTGTTGTTTGGCTATGTTACCGCTTTGCTCAGCCCCTCTTATAGCGTTGTTAGTTGCAGGTGAAGTTGAAGATTGCTCCATGGTGGACAGGATTATGTTGGGATATCACAATATCTCTTATATTATTAATGCATCTATATATTTGGTAAAGGGTGGAAGGCTCGGCCTTATGCCTGGTGTTTTGTTCCACTCTTGCCGCCCTAGTTTCCGTCATATCGGTATTATGTTCCCGGATTTTGCGTTCCTAACGCGGTTGGGTGATTTATGGGACCCCCTTGACAGTTCACTTTGAATAAAACTCCTCCAGCAAGGCCCAACCTTGGTTTTACCATTTACCTCACCACCACCTACTTTTCCCTTGGGAGTCGCTCTCTCGAGGGTCATCTTTATTCAGCCCCCCCCCCCCGGGCCAATGCTTGTCTAAGTGTTGGTCCGAACCAGAGCCCTTTGCAGCACCCCCTCAGGGAAACTTGAGGTCTAGTTTTAGTTGTACGGATTGCTCATCCGGTGTTGCCCTGAGAACGAGATATGTGCAGCTCCTATCGGGATTGTCGGCGCATCGGGCGGCTTTGCTGGTTTTGTTTTACCATTGTCAAAATGTCTTGTAAACCGGGATTCCGAGACTGATCGGGTCTTCCTGGGAGAAGTAATATCCTTCGTTGATCGCGAGAGCTTATCATGGGCTAAGTTGGGACACCCCTGCAGGGTATAAACTTTCGAGAGCCGTGCCCGCGGTTATGTGGAAGATGGGAATTTCTTAATATCTGGTTGTAGATAACTTGACACCTGACTCAATTAAAACGCATCAACCGCGTGTGTAGCTGTGATGGTCTCTTTTCGGCGGAGTCTGGGAAGTGAACACGGTTTTGGGTTATGTTTGACGTAAGTAGGAGTTCAGGATCACCTCTTGATCATTGCTAGCTTCACGACCATTCTGTTTGCTCTCTTCTCGCTCTTATTTGCGTATGTTAGCCACCATATCATGCTTAGTCGCTGCTGCAACCTCACCACTTTACCCCTTCCTTTCCCATTAAGCTTTGCTAGTCTTGATACCCATGGTAATGGGATTGCTGCATCCTCGTGACTCACAGATTACTACAACAACAGTTGCAGGTACAGGTTATGCGATGATCATGACGCGAGAGCAATGTTTGCTTGTTTTGGAGTTCTTCTGCTGCTTCTTCGATCAGGGGATAGGTTCCAGGGCGGCAGCCTGGGCTAGCAGGGTGGATGTCGTTTGATTTTCTGTTTGTGTTTCATCCGTAGTCGGATGATGCTCTTGTGTAAGATGATGTTGTATTCGTGTGGCATTGTATGCCTTTTGTATGTATCCCCATCTATTATGTAATGTTGATGTAATGATATCCACCTTGCAAAAGCGTTTCAATATGCGGTTCTATCCTTGGTGGGACCTTCGAGTCTCTTTAGGATAGTATCGCATATTGGGCGTGACACTCTCCCTCGGTGAATGGCAGATCCAGCGTGTCCCCTTGTACCTGTGGAAGATTGAGCATTTCCCAGTTGATGGTGTTGGCCCGATTGATTCTGCTCCCCGGCAGCCCAGAGAAATGTTCGTGAATGAGTTGTGATTTTCCTGGTGTTCAGAAGCAATGCGATTCCCCTGGTGCAGAGAGTGAATGTAGTTTTTCCGTCTTCTGGAGATCAACCTGGCATGGAAGAGCTTTGTGTTCGCATCACCAGCGCGCAGCCATATTATGTGTGACGCCCCCGATTCAATCGTACACTAATCATGCACGCAAATGTGTACGATCAAGATCAGGGACTCACGGGAAGATATCACAACACAACTCTAAAACATAAATAAGTCATACAAGCATCATAATACAAGCCAGGGGCCTCGAGGGCTCGAGTACAAGTGCTCGATCATAGACAAGTCAGTGGAAGCAACAATATCTGAGTACAGACATAAGTTAAACAAGTTTGCCATAAGATGGCTAGCACAAACTGGGATACAGATCGAAAGAGGCGCAAGCCTCCTGCCTGGGATCCTCCTAAACTACTCCTGGTCGTCGTCAGCGGCCTGCATGTGGTAGTAGGCACCTCCGGTGTAGTAGGAGTCATCGTCGATGGTGGCGTCTGGCTCCTGGACTCCAGCATCTGGTTGTGACAACCAGAAAGAAAGGAAAGGGGAAAAAGGGGGGAGAAAGCAACCGTGAGTACTCATCCAAAGTACTCGCAAGCAAGGAGCTACACTACATATGCATGGGTATATGTAAAGGGCCATATCGGTGGACTGAACTGCAGAATGCCAGAATAAGAGGGGGATAGCTAATCATGTCGAAGACTACGCTTTTGGCAGCCTCCGTCTTGCAGCATGTAGGAGAGTAGATTGAAGTCCTCCAAGTAGCATCGCATAGCATAATCCTACCCGGTGATCCTCTCCTCGTCGCCCTGTTAGAGAGCAATCACCGGGTTGTATCTAGAACTTGGAAGGGTGTGTTTTATTAAGTATCTGGTTCTAGTTGTCATAAGGTCAAGGTACAACTCCAAGTCGTCCTGTTACCGAAGATCATGGCTATTCGAATAGATTAACTTCCCTGCAGGGGTGCACCACATAACCCAACACGCTCGATCCCATTTGGCCGGACACACTTTCCTGGGTCATGCCCGGCCTCGGAAGATCAACACGTCGCAGCCCCACCTAGGCACAACAGAGAGGTCAACACGCCGGTCTAAATCCTATGCGCGCAGGGGTCTGGGCCCATCGCTTATTGCACACATGCATGTTGCGAGGGCGGCCGGAAGCAGACCTAGCCTCCCTTATACAAGAGTAGGCGTTCCAGTCCAATCCGGCGCGCGCCGCTCCGTCGCTGACGTCAAGAAGGCTTCGGCTGATACCACGACGTCGAGTGCCCATAACTGTTCCCGCGTAGTTGGTTAGTGCGTATAGGCCAGTGGCCAGACTCAGATCAAATACCAAGATCTCGTTAAGCGTGTTAAGTATCCGCGAACGCCGAACAGGGCCAGGCCCACCTGTCTCCTCGGTGGTCTCAACCTACCCTGTCGCTCCGCCACAAAGTAACAGTCGGGGGCCGTCGGGAACCCAGGCCCACCTCTACCGGGATGGAGCCACCTGTCCTTTCAGCCCCCTCATCAGAATCACTTGCGGGTACTCATCGAGCTGACCCGGCTTTAGTCACTGAGGGAGTCCTGGACTAGGGGGTGTCCGGACAGCCGGACTATCATTATCCGCCGGACTCCAAGACTACAAAGATACAAGATTGAAGACTCCGTCCCGTGTCCGGATGGGACTTTCCTTGGCGTGGAAGGCAAGCTTGGCAATACGGATATGTAGATCTCCTACCATTGTAACCGACTCTGTGTAACCCTAGCCCTCTCCGGTGTCTATATAAACCGAAGGGCTTTAGTCCGTAGGACAACATACATTACAACAATCATACCATAGGCTAGCTTCTAGGGTTTAGCCTCCTTGATCTCGTGGTAGATCTACTCTTGTACTACCCATATCATCAATATTAATCAAGCAGGACGTAGGGTTTTACCTCCATTGAGAGGGCCCGAACCTGGGTAAAACATTGTGTCCCTCGTCTCCTGTTACCATCCGCCTAGACGCACAGTTCGGGACCCCCTACCTGAGATCCGCCGGTTTTGACACCGACATTGGTGCTTTCATTGAGAGTTCCCCTATGTCGTCACCGATAGAGCGGATGCCTCCACCCGTCTTCGAAGACGGTGTTTTCGCCGGAGGGGCCTTGGCCGCCGGCCAAACTATCCGGCTTGGTGGTTTTCTCATGACCGCCTGTCCGGCCGCCGCTTCGGCAATGACTTCTCAAGTCGTCGAAAGAGATCTTCGCGTCAGCCCTAAGGCTGCCGAACAGTTAGATCCAATAGAGCTCTCGTCTGTTAACGAGCTCTTGGATCGCATCGCCACCCTGGGAGTCGCTACGGACTACAACCAGATTGGGCTTAAAACCGATCTGAGAGAGATTAACTCTCCCCAGGCCACCCACCACGTTGCAGTGGTAGAGGAGCAATACGGCAACTCTTTGCCAGTGTTGAAAACAATTCATGTCCGGATTCCCGAACCCTCCATGCCGGATTCCCGCGGGGGGACGGACTTCGATCGAGCATTGAACTTAAAATCATGCATCGCCCCGGACTCGCTGGATTGTCCCCAGCAAACCACACTTCCGAATTCGGAAACCCCTTGGCCTTTGAGCCTCAAGATGGGCAGGGATCCGGATTTTATTCCACCCACCCGCCCAGACGTATGCGATCTATCTCTAATACGGCAAGAGCCTACAGAAACAGTACATCACTACTGGGCCAGATTCCTCCTGGTTATGGACAGGATAAAGGACTGCCAAGAGGAAAATGCAATATCAATCTTCCGCAATCACTGCACGGACAAGGGAATACTAAACGCCATTGATCGTCGCAAAATTACGCGCTTCACCGATCTGGCATCCATTGTACGAAAGTACTGTGCGATGGAGGGTTTCCGGAAAACCGAAAATCAATTTTGGGATAATCCGGCCCCAAACCCGGTCCGAAGTAAAAGGGTGCCTTACACTCAGGCCCAGATGCAAAAAAGAAAAAACAAAAACCCAATGAGGGAAACGGAACCGTACTAGAGGGATGGCTCAATGGACCCTGTAAGCTTCATAATACAGAGGGAGCCGTCCCAACACATAGCCTTCGAGCATGTTGGATATTATGGCAGGTGGCCAAAAGTGGCGAAGAGCTTCTAGCTCCGAGAAACCACTCCAACAATACCAGCACGGTATTAACAGTCTTCGAGACTTTCGCATCAAATAATATGCGAAAACGATCAATCCGCGAACTCGCCGAAGTCTACCAAGTAGCAACAGCAAATCCATGGAGCGACACAGCTATTACCTTCAATGGCAGCGACGAGCCCACATTCCGAACAACCAGAGCCCCAGCCGCACTGGTACTTAGTCCCATAGTGGACGGCTTTCGACTGACAAAAGTCCTCATGGACGGCGGCAGCGGACTAAACCTCATTTATGAGGAAACCCTGCGAAAAATGGAAATCGATTGGAGCCGTATTGAGCGAAGCAGCACAACCTTTAGAGGAATAATCCCTAGCCGGGAAGCGCGCTGCACCGGAAAAATCACACTCGATGTGGTGTTCGGCTCTCCGGACAATTACAGATCCGAAGAAGTCACGTTCCATGTGGCCTCGTTCAGCAGTGGGTATCACGCCATATTAGGACGAGAGGCATTCACAATTTTTCAAGCAATACCTCATTACGGGTACATGAAGCTCAAAATGCCTGGGCCCAGCGGAATAATCACTCTCGCTAGTGATCCGGACATAGCACTCCGCGCCGAAAACAAGACAGCCGCACTAGCCCTCGAGGCACTATTCGAAGCCGTAGCGGCAGAGGAACTCACCACGCTGCGCTCTACGGTGAACAGGGACAATGTGATACTCGATAAAAGATCCAAGTCCACCTCCTTCAAACCAGCAGACGAGATAATAAAATTCCAGGTCCATCCAACGGACCCAACAAAGACGGCCTCCATTGGGGCATAGTTGAACCCCGAAGTAGACGCCGCACTGCGCGAATTCCTTCGGGAAAATTGGGATATCTTCGCCTGGCATCCTTCGGACATGCCCGGAATCCCTCGCAGGTTGGCAGAACACAGCCTAAACATCCTAAAAGGGTTCAAGCCAGTCAAACAGGCTCTTCAACAATTTTCCGAGCCCAAGAGACAGGCAATGGGAGAAGAGCTAGCCAAACTATTGGAAGCCGGATTCATTAGAGATATCAAACATCCGAACTGGCTAGCAAATTTGGTGATGGTACCAAAGAAGGATAAATCCTGGCGCCTCTGTGTCGATTTTAAAGACCTCAATAAAGCTTGCCCAAAGGATCCCTTCCCTCTCCCCCGCATCGATCAAATTATCGATGCCACAGCAGGGCACGATTCGTTGTGCTTCCTGGACGCATACTCTGGCTATCATCAAATCAAGATGGCGGAAGCAGACCAAGCCGCAACGGCATTTATCACTCCATATGGACCATTCTGCTTCAACACGATGCCCTTCGGACTCAAAAATGCCGGCGCAACATATCAACGCATGATTCAAACGTGTCTGGCCACCCAGATCGGCAAAACAGTCGAGGCATACGTAGACGACGTAGTCGTCAAAACAAAACACGTCGAAACTTTAGTAGACGATTTGAGTCTCACATTCGACAACCTCAGAGCATATGACATCAAGCTGAATCCGGAAAAATGCGTTTTCGGCGTACCAGCCGGAAAGCTGCTGGGCTTCATCGTATCCGGTAGAGGAATTGAAGCAAATCCGGCCAAAATCCGAGCTCTGTCACAGTTGGATATTCCAAAAGACCTCAAACAAATACAAAAATTAACAGGATGTTTGGCAGCCTTAAGCCGCTTTATCTCCCGTTTAGGAGAAAAGGCGTTGCCCCTCTATCGCCTCCTCAGGCGCACCGAACACTTCGAGTGGACGAATGCCACCACTGTCGGACTCGAAGAAATAAAGGCCATACTGGCAACAAATCCGGTCCTGGCTGCGCCCACTCTGGGCGAACCAATGTTGTTATACATCGCAGCAACACATCAAGTTGTAAGCGCAGTCCTCGTCGTCGAACGAGCGACGGAAGGGCATAAACTCCCTCTTCAAAAACCAGTGTATTATGTATCCACTGTGTTAACCCCCTGCAAATCCCGTTACCCGCACTATCAAAATATAGCATATGCGGTGTTCATGGCGTCTCGAAAGCTCCGGCACTACTTTCAAGAGTGCTCGATAACAGTGGCCTCTGAAGTACCACTCAATGACATTATAAATAACCGCGACGCAACGGGCAGGATAGCAAAATGGGCCATTAAGCTCTTACCATTCGACATCACTTACAAACCTCGACGAGCTATAAAGTCACAGGTTTTGGCTGACTTCGTCGCCGAATGGACTGAAGCCGAACTCCCTAAAGAGTACGGCGCATACTCCAATTGGACTATGCATTTCGACGGCTCCAAAATGTTGGCCGGACTGGGGGCTGGCGTCGTACTGACGTCCCCCACCGGAGATACAGTCCAGTATGTACTTCAAATAATGTACACGGACTCCAACAATGCAGCCGAATATGAGGCCCTGTTACATGGTCTCCGGATGGCGGTCTCCATGGGCATTCAACGCCTAGAGGTGCGCGGGGACTCAAACCTTGCAATATCCCAAATAAACGGAGACTTCGACGCCAAGGATCCGAAAATGGCAGCATATCGCAACGCTGTCCTAAAAATGTCAGCTCGGTTTGAAGGACTAGAATTCCATCACATAGCCCGAGATAATAACCAAGCGGCCGACGTCCTGGCACGCATCGGTGCGAAACGTGATGCTGTCCCTCCAAATATCTTCCTGGAACGGCTCTTCAAGCCATCCGTACTATGGGAAGAGGAGCCCGGTAGCGACAAACCGGAGAAAACCGCACCAACCGGTGATTCGGCAGACGACATAACACCCTCCGCCCACGTCATAATGGCAGTAATCGCCGCGTGGTCAGAACCTTTCCTAGCCTACCTACTTAGGCAGGAACTTCCCGAAGACCAAAATGAGGCCCGCTGCATAGTCCGGCGATCGAAGGCCTACAAGGTCCATGAGGGAGAACTTTATAAGAAAAGTATCACCGGGGTCCTTCAAAGGTGTATCTCCGAAGAAGAAGGGCGAAACCTCCTGGCTGAAATTCATGCCGGACTAGGCGGACACCACGCAGCAGCCCGGGCCCTTGTAGGAAAGGCATTCCGTACAGGATTTTATTGGCCGACGGCTCGGGCAGACGCACAGGACTTGGTCCAGCGGTGCGTTGGTTGTCATCTCTTTGCTAATCAGAGCCATATGCCACCCACCGCCCTCAAAACCATACCCATTACCTGGCCGTTCGCGGTCTGGGGGCTTGACATGGTTGGACCCCTTAAAGGGGGAACCCACAAGAAAAAGTACCTATTGGTCATGGTGGATAAGTTCACCAAATGGATAGAGGCCAAACCGGTCAAAACGGCAGAGTCCGGACCAGTGATAGACTTTATATCAGGGGTGGTACACCATTACGGAGTCCCCCACAGCATCATCACCGACAACGGCACGAACTTCACAGCCGACGAGGTTAAGTCATGGTGCAAAAATATGGGCATCAAGCTCGACTATGCGTCAGTCTATCACCCTCAAACCAACGGTCAAGTGGAAAGAGCAAACGGTCTAATAATGAGTGGCATTAAACCCAGACTAGTGAGGTCACTCACTAAATCTGACACACAATGGGTCGAGGAGCTCGACTCCGTACTCTGGGGGCTGCGGACAACGCCTAACCGTACTACCGGATTCACACCATTTTTTATGGTATACGGCGCAGAGGCAGTCTTGCCCTGTGACATTATTCATGACTCACCTCGAGTGCGCATGTATGAGGAAAAAGAGGCCGAGCTTGATCGGCAGGACAGCTTGGACACATTGGAGGAAGAACGTGACTTCGCGAAGGCTCGTTCCGCATTCTATCAGCAGCAGGCCCGAAGATATCAAAGCAGAGAAGTACGGGCCAAGACTTACAACGTTGGTGAACTAGTTCTACGCCTGTCGGACAAGAAAAAGGACAAGCTCAAGCCCAAATGGGAGGGCCCCTTCATCATCGATCAAGTACTGACCGGCGGAGCGTACCGTCTACGAAATGTGTCGGATCACCGACTCGAGCCGAACCCATGGAACGCAGCCCGCCTCCGACGATTCTATGCCTAGCGCTGGACTAAGAGTTCGTCCCCTTCCCCCGTCCAAACTTTTACACTTCGGCTGTCTTTTGTTTCTCTTTTTATCCTTTTCACTTAAAAGGCCTTCCGGGCCTATTTTTGCATTCTTTGCATACGCATGATGTGCCATCCGCACTCATTATTCCTGGGGGCTTCTTTTACAGAAGCTCAATTATACGGGTTTTATACCCAGCACATGTGTCAAGCTTCCACATGTACCTTTTACTCGCCATTATATGCATCGATATGACTTAAGTTTTGGCCAAGCTGGGTTGCCTGGCTCCTGTGCTTACCCCTACGTTCCGATTGTTCGGCTAGGAGGTAAAGGGAGCACCTCTGCGATTGTTACTGCCGGGTCAGCCGGATGTGTACCTCAGACTGGGTGAAGCCGAAAGCTAGCGTTCTTAAGGGAATATTCGGTCGGTGACTTAAAAGATGACTTTTTACCTATTTATCTATTTGCCCCCAGATGTTTTACTGCTTTCTTTGCAGTCCGGACATGCACTTTAGGGCATGCCTCCCAGGGAAAGGAACCCTTAACGGAACTATTCTCCCTGGAAGATGTTTCTTACTAACCATGTAATATAACATAACTAGTTGGGCACTTGTCTGATAAAGCACTAATGACCCCTACGCCTGGTCTCCATGCATACCACGGTTGTTTCTTAACCAAAAAGGTATTCGGACACACTCCGGACTCTAGGGTCCCGAGGTCGAAGCGAAAAGGTCGGCAAAGACAAACGATCTACAATCCGGCTAGAAGGCATTTCACATGTCACTTTAAAGGATAACATACATTGTCAAATTTACTGATTGTATTCCTCCTCAATCCCGTCTAACAGGCTGTCCAGTTTACAGTCCCGTTGGGAAAATTTAGCAACCAACTCTACTTGGCTATACACTAAACTTTACAGGGATCTCCTTCCTATCGGGCCCTACCGGTCCAACTTCGGCCATGTGGTTGGGATCCGCCTTCTTGTACCGCGTATTCACCATGGCCCAAGCCTCCCTGGCACCTTGACGGCAAGCCGAAATCTTCCACAAACGGAAGCGCTGCCGCACTCCCTGCAGCTTCTCCGCAAGCTCCCCGAGGCCCTCGGGTAGGGTGAGGGCTGGCCATAAAGCCTAAACGACGCCGCTCATTGCCTGCCGAACTCGTTCGAGTAGCTGCAACAGTTCGGGAAGTTGATCACCCATTGATATGGGCATCTCCTCTGCAGGACGACCCGTGAGTATACCTACAAGACATATCATGTCAAAATACTTCCTCGCCGAACTCTTCTTTTCAAAAGAGTTCGCTCAAGCACTCACTATAAATGCCGCGACGAAGCCGCTGATTCTCCTTAACGGAGCCGGACAGCTCGGCCTGAGCGCCTTTCAGCTCTTCTCCGAGCTTGGCGTTGGCATCCTGGAGCTTGTTCCTTTCCTGCTGAACCCTATTCAGCACACTCTCGCCGACCTTTAGCTGGCGTAGCAATGCTTGCCTGTCCGGATCTTGTCCGGCGGTACCTGCAAATGTCATTATTAGACTCGCGCGCACGCCGCACAGCGCTTATATTTATTAATAAAAATGTGTTACCAGGAGGGGTCGTTCCGTCTCCTCCTGCGGCAGCAAGTGCGGCCTCGAGTTGGGCCTTGCAATCTTGCAGCTCCCGAGACAGTTGGGCGTTCTTCTCGTTAAGTGCCTGAAATTTCCAATGATCCTTAAATCAGTTAGCATAACTACTTTAAGTCTCGGGGGCTACTGGTATATACAACCATTAAAATTCCCTTACCCGTATGTCTTTCACATACTGCTCCGTGGCTCTGGTAAAACCATTTTGAGCAGCACGGAGATGCGCGTCCCCTGCGTTAAAAGCATCCAATGCCTCAGGGGAAAAGCACGCTTCTTGAAATACTGTCCGGCGGCGCCTATGGTTCATGGCGCTCTCCACCTCAGACTTGGTGGCGGACTGTCTGTCGGTATCCTCCGTTGGAGAAGGATCCGGCTCGCGTCTTGCGCTTGCCTCCCCCTCCAGGCCGGGCGCTGGAGCCTGGCCGGTGTTGGTCGGATCGGCAATTCCTGCGCTCGCAGTCCGGCGAGCGCTTTTTCTCCTACAAAGATCATGAGCACTCAGACGTTTCCTCGGAACGTTGCTCTAGAAATTCAAATACGAGCTATACCTTTGCGGCGACGTTTCCGTCCGCACTGCGCTCCTTTTCCGCCTGCTGGTTCGGACTGACCTCTATTGGTCGGCCGCCGCGGGCTCGGCTTCCTGCCGTAAAGGCGCTTCCTGCAAAATACCATCGTTCGCGAAGGTCAGAAATGGGCAGGGATGAGATAATGGTGTCCGGACTTCGGTCGCGGTCACCTGGGAAGCCGGACTTAGCCCGGGGTAGTCCGCCGTAATGGCGACCAAAGCATTGTCTATGCTGAGCTGGTGATACACCCCGTCGATCAGCTCCACCTCAATATCCGGGTCCTCTTCGGAGGCCGGATCCAGGGATCCTTCTGGATCCTCGGGTTGCGGAGCAGGACTTACCATGTCCTCCACAGTCCGGTGTAGATCCTGCGCCGAAGACATAATGTAAGAAGCTTAAACTTCGAAATCATGGGTTGGGCCCTTCAAGGTGTTCACTTACCCATCCTCTGGGGTTGATCATGGAAAACCCATTCGAAGGGTTCGTTCGAAGGAAATCCTCCTTCTCCCCCTTGTACAGGCTGGACAGGATCTTCACCAGATCCTCGGTCGAATCCGGCCCTTTGCGGCCGTGCCGGGTAGCATCGTCTTCCCCGTTGAAATCCCACATGGGGTGGCCTCTGTATTGCAGTGGCTGTACCCCTCGCTTGATGCATGTCGCCATGACTCTGATCATGGTCAAGCCGGAATGAGCCATTAATCTTATCTGGCCCATCAAGTAGTAGACGCTCTTGTCTTCCTCCAATCGGGGGCTCCGTGGGCGCCAGCTGAGGCGTTTCTTCAAGGGAGCAACACTAAACTCCGGGAGGCCGATCCGAACTGGGTCTGGCAGCGGAGCGTCTCCTATATAAAACCACTCCGAGGGCCAGTCTTCGGACACCTTCTTGGGAGTGTCGGATAGGTATCCGGTCCCGGCGATGCGCCATATTTCGGCGCCGCCCACTTGATATATGGACCCCTGGTAAGAACGGGGTACGAGGCAAAACAGCCTCTTCCACAATGCGAAATGGGGCTCAATGCCTAGGAATAGCTCGCAAAGAGCTACGTAGCCCGCGATATGCAGGACAGAGGCGGGCGTGAGGTGGTGGAGCTGGAGTCCGTAGAACTTCAGGAGCCTGCGGAGGAACGGATGTATTGGAAATCCGAGTCCCCTTATCAGATAAGGGACAAAACATACTCGCTCCCCCTTATTGGGGCTTGGAGTGTCCTCCGCCTGTCTCCCACCTTGATAAGTAACCAGTCCGGCCCGGACTGGGATCATGAAGGCCGGAGGGAGGAATCCCCCCGTTTGGAGCTTCACAAGCTCGTTGTGCGAAATAGAGCACCTCCTCCAATTCCCCGGCGGTGGGCTGGGAGCGCGTGAAGAAGAGCCACGTTGACGATCCATGGTGGAATGGATTGCTAGGTCAAAGGCGCTTCGATGGAGTATTCGCGGGAGGAAGACGGTGTGGTTTGGATCTGGATTCTTGCCTCTTTTATAGGCGGGCGACTCGCACAATTGGGGGGTGAAATGCAAAATATACCCTAGCTTTTCGCATTCATGCGACGCGTGGAAGAGGGCCATTATTTGGCGTAGAAGCCGAGGAACACAGTATTCAAGATGAAGCCGGACACTGTTCGGCAGGTACATAGAATTTGAAGGGAGAACCCGCCTTGCAACGCCGAAGACTATAAACGCGCTGGACTTATCGTCATTGAAGCCTGGTTCAGAGGCTACTGAGGGAGTCTTGGACTAGGGGGTGTCCGGACAGCCGGACTATCATTATCCGCCGGACTCCAAGACTACGAAGATACAAGATTGAAGACTCTGTCCCGTGTCCGGATGGGACTTTCCTTGGCGTGGAAGGCAAGCTTGGCAATACGGATATGTAGATCTCCTACCATTGTAACCGACTCTGTGTAACCCTAGCCCTCTCCGGTGTCTATATAAACCGGAGGGCTTTAGTCCGTAGGACAACATACATTACAACAATCATACCATAGGCTAGCTTCTAGGGTTTAGCCTCCTTGATCTCGTGGTAGATCTACTCTTGTACTACCCATATCATCAATATTAATCAAGCAGGACGTAGGGTTTTACCTCCATCGAGAGGGCCCGAACCTGGGTAAAACATTGTGTCCCTCGTCTCCTGTTACCATCCGCCTAGACGCACAGTTCGGGACCCCCTACCCGAGATCCGCCGGTTTTGACACCGACAGTCACCATCTGTACAGTATGTATGTATGTATAGTATATACCCGTGATCACCTCCCGAGTGATCACGGCCCAATAGTATAGCAAGGCAGACTGACAAGAATGTAGGGCCAATGATGATAAACTAGCATCCTATACTAAGTATTTAGGATTGCAGGTAAGGTATCAACAGATGTAGCAACAATGTCAGGCTATGCAACAGAATATGAGTAACCGAACAGTAACATGCTACACTACTCTAATGCAAGCAGTATAGAGAAGAATAGGCGATATCTGGTGATCAAGGGGGGGCTTGCCTGGTTGCTCTGGCAAGAAGGACGAGTCACCAACACCGTAGTCAAACTGGGGGTCGTCGGCAGTCTCGGGGTCTATCGGAAAGAAGTAACGGAGAGGGAACACAATAAATAACAGAGCACTCAAAGCATCACAAAGCGTAACAAGGCAATACGCGGTGTTCGGTGTGCCCTAACATGGTAGTAGGTGATACCGGTGAAAGGGGGAAACATCCGGGAAAGTATCCCCGGTGTTTCGCATTTTCGGACAAATGAACCGGAGGTGAAAAGTTGCAGGTTCACTATGCTACGGACGCGTGGCGAACGAACGGGCTGCGTATTTGGATTTGTCTTGTCGTTCTGAGCAACTTTCATGTAGAACACATTTTCATCTGAGCTACGGTTTATTTTCTATGTATTTCTAAAGTTTTAATCATTTTTTAAATTTATTTATCTATTTAATTCTAACATTATCCAGAATAGTGTATGCTGACGTCATCATGATGTCAGCATGACGTCAGCTGTCAACAAGGTGTTGACTGGGTCAAACTGACATGTGGGGTCCGCATGTCATAGACTGAACAGGCTAATCAGGTTTTAATTAAGTTAACTAGTGATTAGATTAATTTAATCGGGATTAATTAAGTTAATTAATTCTTTAATTAATTAATTAATATTTTAATTATTAATATTTATTTACTAATTTCTTTTACATTTTTTGTTAAAACGTTCTGTGCGCTGGGCCCCTCTGGTCAGTGGCACAGAGGCCCTAGTGGGTCGGGCCAACGGGCACCGCCCGAACGGGAGAGGGGAAAGCGGGCGACGGGCGTACTGGTGCGGCTGCTCGCACCCGACGCCATGAGAGGCGAGGGCGAGTGCGCCTGGGGCCTCGGTGGCCGGCGACGACGGGAGCAGCACCGTGCGCGGGGGGTTGCAGGGCACGCACACCGGCGAGACGAGCCATGGCGGCCTTCGGCAGGCGCGGGGGAGCGCGGTAGGCGCCGGCAGCTACAGGCTGCAGGGGCGGCGGAAGGCGCAGCCCCGGCGCGGCAGCACGGGTAAGCAGGGCACGAGGCCATGGCGGTGCAGCGCGGGGTCGGCGACGGCAGGCTGCGGCCACAGTAGGCGCGCTCGTAGAAGAGGCGGGGTGAGGCCAGCCCGGGCCGGCCGGAGCCGCGAGCGGCAGCGGGCGCGGCCCCACTTGGGCGGGCGCGTAGTAGGACGACAGCAGGGGCGCGAGGCGCGGCACGGGTTCGAGCGCGTGCATGGGGGAGGAAGAGAGGAGGATCGGCGCGTGCTCACGTGGCCGGTAGGGGTTCGGGCAGTGGTGTTCGGGGAAGAGGTCGGAGACGGCGTGACGGAGAGGAAGCAGGCCGTTGAGGTGGAGGAGGCAGTCTGGCGGGGTAGCGTGGTGGCGCGGGGGCGCCGGCGTTCGGCGGCGACGAGCGGTGGGGGCGAGGGGATCGGGATCCCGATCCAGATCCAGAACGACGAGAGGGAGTGGGGGCGAATGGGTGTCGGTGGGGCTAGGGTTTCGTGAGTGGGGGGATATGGGGAGTGAGGGATGGCTGGTTGGGCCGGCCTGGTGGGTCGTGGCCCAGTTGGGCCACTGGCCTGCTGGGCCGGAGCCCCGGGGGGGGGGGGGAGTGCTTTCTCTTTTATTTATTTTTGTTTGTTTTTTTTATATTTCTGTTTTACTGTTTTTATTTTAGTTTCCTTTTGAATTTGGTTTTATAAACTACACCACTGGTTCCTAATTTAGTTTTAATAAGTATGCCACTGCCCCAATAGTTTTGGGAAGTTAAATAACTTAGTTAATATTTTATTAATTGAAAAAGGCATTTATTTATTTGTTTTTGTTATTGTTTTGTTTATTTTTGAGCATCTAACTATTTTATCAAAATGTGGTTTCTCCACCATAATTACTCATGATTTATTTGGCCCATCTTGAACATTTAGTTTTAACTTTTGAAAACTTTATTTGTTTGACTTGATTTTGAATTTGACTTTGAACGAGATTTGAATCATCGTGAGATTAGCAACAGTAATCGTGGTGACGTGGCCCTGTTAGCAGAGGTTTACTGTAGCTTGATTATCCGGGCGTCACAATTCTCCTCCACTACAAGAAATCTCGTCCCGAGATTTAAGAGGTGGATGACGGGGAAAGGTCTGGTTACGAAATTCTAACTAATCTTCTCGGCCTTGGTTGCTCTTCTCGAAGAGGCTGGTCCAATACATTGATGTCTTGATTTCTCTGCTTCATGTCATCATGATGAATTCGGCGTCCTTTCTTCAAGAACTCCATCGTACTTACGAAAGAATAAAGGGTGGGCATACCGGGAGAACAGACCTCTACAAGGTCAACTATGTGGTCGATAACATCGAGGAAGGTGGCGAAAGTAACTCTCGAGTTGAAACTTACAAAAATATCGACAACAAATTAAGGAGGTATCATGGGAAGTTTCGAGCGGGCAGGCAATCGTTCGATGCCTGAAACAGGGCTCGAATGGGCTCAAAGCAATCGGGAATAAGTATTGTGTCCAGCAACAGATTTGATGATCCCTCGGAAGATGGCTCGTGAATTACATACGAGGCCACACGCGAGGAGCAACCTTGGGATCAGGGGGTGCAGGAGAGTCAGGTTTCGATCCTGTGGAACTGTGGGTTATGGGCCCACCATATGGTTGAAAGTAGGAAGGGGGCCGACATCTTGCACGGTCACGATATTAAGGCGTGCCAGAGGGTAGCCTATCAGTTATGTCGGCAACAACATCGATACCAAGGGCGAGGGACGAAGAGAACCATTTTCCTGCTCGTTGAACGAGGCGGGCCAATAGGCAAGGTTCTCGTCCATCGGTGGCTACCGGAATGTCATCAACAATAGTAACCGGGTCTTACTGACAGAGCGGTACCATGAGGTTTTTACATAAGCAGGAGAATATTACTGCTTAGGTCATATGGATCACAAGAAAGGTTAAATCAAACAATGGAAAGGAAAATATGATTATCAGATTAAACAGAACAATAGAAAGGAAAATGTGTTAAGACACATATTTCGGGGTATTTCCTTCCCAAGGACAAACAGAGCAAGATATCCATGATAGGATATAAAGTAGAAAGCACTTTAGGTAAGGGGAGAGAAATTTCAGGACATTACCCAGGCAACGGTGTTTGGATAATTGAGCAAGAAACATTTAGCATTACGCTCCCAATGTTCTGGTTGATGAACGGAGTATCACAAACATGCTTCGAGATAGTATTAACATGGTCAATGGGTAAAGATCAGACTTTGGATACACAAAGGATCCATCAGGAACAACTTATAGAACAAGTCTTACAATTTTCCTCATGAAAGAATGGCTAAACTTGCTAAAAAGGATATTATAACAATAGGTCCTCCGGCCAGGTGTGCTAGGCATGACATCACCTTACCGATATATAAGGACCAATGTTATAACTCTTGGAAATATGTTCCAACCATCATATCTGACCGAGGTTCAGATCCGATTGGGGTCAGGATACCTCCGACTTAGTATGCCTGAGAAGAAAAGGTGCAACACAATTGACGAGATGACAATGTAAGATTCTCGGGGAATGAACTATGAAGTGATTTCCGTTAACAAGAGTTCATCACTAACACAAGGAGAGGACAAGGAGGTGTCTGGCGAACTCAATGGCAATTCATCAAGATTTCCAAAAGATGGATTTCCACAATTAAGTGAACAAGGAGATAACATTTGTCAGATCAAATGATATAAGGAAGTATGCTCGAGGAAAACATACACAATTAAACATTGGTTGAAAGGTGCGCCCAAAATATGGGTTGGGTTGCACGACCAATGTCAGAATGGTGATTCAATAAGCCATAGTCGTAGAATGAAACTATAGACCAATAACTTCAAAGCAAGAGGGTTGCTCGAAGTTTAGAATTTGCACATCACAGATCATTTTTCGGTATTCCGGTTAGAAACAACACGGGGACCAAGAAAGAATGGTGATGTTAATAAGTATCACTGGTATCAAGAATTCTTAAGGTTGGTGAATTTCTCACGACATTTTTGACATAAAAGATGGTAATACCCAAGGTAAAGAACAAATGCTGGATAGCAAGGATCTCAAGGTATAACACAAAACATGAACAAGTTTGTGTTGAACGGAAGGCAATAAAGTGGTCGATGATAAAACAAATCATCGAGGGCAAGGATGGTATTTCTCATCATGAATTCAATTGATATCTTGGAAGACCTCAGAATGTTGATGATGATCATGACACATTTGTCGAGAGGTTTCAAGAAGATGTAACCGATCGGTGATGACATCAAGTCAAACGAATGATGAAGCGAAAAGTTATTGAAACCATGGGTACGACACAAACTCGAAATCAAGCTTGTTGTTCAAGGACAAATGATATGATGAGGAAGATCGATGTAAGCTTAGCTCATCGTCGAAAGTTGTGCTCCGGGATTAAGGACCAGGTAGCACAGTTAAAATCGGCATGATAATGATATAGCCGAGCAGGCTAGGAATGACGTGATCGAGTTCAAAGTCATAGGTAATGAAGGTTCCAAGAGTTGTTTAATCGCGGTGCGGACTTGATTCAGTTATCGGTGCCTTTGAGTGTTTAATAACTCAGAGCCCGTGAAAAATTTGGAATCAGTGAGAATGTAGTACTTGATGAAGAACTCATAAGGAGTTATGCAGTTCCAAGATAATCTCGAGATACCAGGGGGTAATACTCGACGACAGTCCAAAGTAGAGCTTGGACTGGGGTATTGCTCTAAAGAAGGTAAGTGCTTAAACTTGCACGAGAAATGGTATTTCAAGGAGATCATGGTCGGAACCACGATTGCAAAAGGCCAAATCCCAGATATAAGAACTTATACCAAGGGAATAATTGATTTAAGAGAAGCTTTAATGATACGATCTACATCATGTCCATGGGCATGAACACAAAGTTCAAGGTCGACTCCCACTTCTTCAATGCATAACCTTTCATTCACTTCTCTAGATAAAAATGATTTCAGTGTCAAAACCTACCTGGTGAATTATCAAAGGAGTATGACCCGTGAAAACTTTCGAGTTCACAAAGATTAAGAAAGGCATAGGTTCAACCCATCGGGGCTTCTTAGAACATATACCACAACTTCAAGGGTAAATAACACAAGCTCGAAAGCATAGCATGTTTGACAAAGCAGAGGATACACTTTACAAAAGGCATTATGTATCCGAGAGAAGACTCAGAGTTATTGAATATGGGGGACACTGCCGGATAATAATCCAACAAGAGGTCTGGTGGTCTACAATGGAGCTGATGTGAGTATCGGTACCCTATCAAAGGAAGCAGGAATGCAAGTGCATCGGATATAGAACATCGGAATAATTCGATGCTTAGATAACAAAGTAATTATGATTTCCAAAATGAAGGATCAGAAGCAGACGCTCTGATCAAAGATGGATAACCGAATAGACATAGGGGGCTACAATCGACGGTAACTTGATTCGTCGAGACCCAGCTCGTGTTTAAAAATGGCGTCTGAGACGGAAGGATGAATTCTAGGATTTGATTGAGGTTTGCAAGCATTCGCAACATATTGAATCAACGGACTCAAATGATAATCACAAAGGATGCCAATAAGATTACCAGACTTATGGGATTAATCATAATGGAAGCAAACAAGAAATTTCAGAGCAATAGGTTATTGAGGATTTTTGGTAGATCGAATGGTATTTCGAAGACTTTTGTGAAACACATGAACAACTGGGGATGAGTGGATACTCAATAAGGGCGAGAAATTATCCGTAGGGGTATTCAGGTGGAAAGGAACTGCAAGGCAGTAGGCACAAAATATTCTCGGAGCAATAGAGGGGATTTCATGGTATCTTGTTATAACAAGATCAACTGGGCATAAAAGTAAGAACGGCAAGTGTATGTATTTATCCATAGGGATATTTTGGTGGTTGGGAATTGCAAAAGCAATAGGCTCAAAGTCTCGAGAGAACATCGGAGAGTATCTTCGAAATCCTTCGGTGCACCAAGTAATCATCTGGACTGAAGAGGCTCTCCGGGAGAAAGTATTATCGAGAACCTAGAGTCAGAGTTAGTAAAAATTGTTTAACCCGAATAGAAGAGAGATCAGAGTCCCAGAGTAAAGGTCGAGGAGTAAAAGATCCTAGTACCACCCAATGGCGACGTGGGCCCTTAAGCCACACAGGCATGTTAGTAAAAGTTTTTGCAATGTCTAGACTCGACTTCGGCCAAGGAGTTGGAAAGGGGGATTCCTACAGGCAGTCGGCTCTGATACCAACTTGTGACGCCCCCGATTCAATCGTACACTAATCATGCACGCAAATGTGTACGATCAAGATCAGGGACTCACGGGAAGATATCACAACACAACTCTAAAACATAAATAAGTCATACAAGAATCATAATACAAGCCAGGGGCCTCGAGGGCTCGAATACAAGTGCTCGATCATAGACAAGTCAGCGGAAGCAACAATATCTGAGTACAGACATAAGTTAAACAAGTTTGCCATAAGATGGCTAGCACAAACTGGGATACAGATCGAAAGAGGCGCAAGCCTCCTGCCTGGGATCCTCCTAAACTACTCCTGGTCGTCGTCAGCGGCCTGCATGTGGTAGTAGGCACCTCCGGTGTAGTAGGAGTCGTCGTCGACGGTGGCGTCTGGCTCCTGGACTCCAGCATCTGGTTGCGACAACCAGAAAGAAAGGAAAGGGGGGAAAGGGGGGAGAAAGCAACCGTGAGTACTCATCCAAAGTACTCGCAAGCAAGGAGCTACACTACATATGCATGGGTATATGTAAAGGGCCATATCAGTGGACTGAACTGCAGAATGCCAGAATAAGAGGGGGATAGCTAATCATGTCGAAGACTACACTTCTGGCAGCCTCCGTCTTGCAGCATGTAGAAGAGAGTAGATTGAAGTCCTCCAAGTAGCATCGCATAGCATAATCCTACCCGGCGATCCTCTCCTCGTCGCCCTGTTAGAGAGCGATCACCGGGTTGTATCTGGCACTTGGAAGGGTGTGTTTTATTAAGTATCCGGTTCTAGTTGTCATAAGGTCAAGGTACAACTCCAAGTCGTCCTGTTACCGAAGATCACGGCTATTCGAATAGATTAACTTCCCTGCAGGGGTGCACCACATAACCCAACACGCTCGATCCCATTTGGCCGGACACACTTTCCTGGGTCATGCCCGGCCTCGGAAGATCAACACGTCGCAGCCCCACCTAGGCACAACAGAGAGGTCAACACGCCGGTCTAAATCCTATGCGCGCAGGGGTCTGGGCCCATCGCCCATTGCACACCTGCATGTTGCGAGGGCGGCCGGAAGCAGACCTAGCCTCCCTTATACAAGAGTAGGCGTTCCAGTCCAATCCGGCGCGCGCCGCTCCGTCGCTGACGTCAAGAAGGCTTCGGCTGATACCACGACGTCGAGTGCCCATAACTGTTCCCGCGTAGTTGGTTAGTGTGTATAGGCCAGTGGCCAGACTCAGATCAAATACCAAGATCTCGTTAAGCGTGTTAAGTATCCGCGAACGCCGAACAGGGCCAGGCCCACCTATCTCCTAGGTGGTCTCAACCTGCCCTGTCGCTCCGCCACAAAGTAACAGTCGGGGGCCGTCGGGAACCCAGGCCCACCTCTACTGGGATGGAGCCACCTGTCCTTTCAGCCCCCTCATCAGAATCACTTGCGGGTACTCATCGAGCTGACCCGACTTTAGTCACCATCTGTACAGTATGTATGTATGTATAGTATATACCCGTGATCATCTCCCGAGTGATCACGGCCCAATAGTATAGCAAGGCAGACTGATAAGAATGTAGGGCCAATGATGATAAACTAGCATCCTATACTAAGTATTTAGGATTGTAGGTAAGGTATCAACAGATGTAGCAACAATGTCAGGCTATGCAACAGAATAGGAGTAACCGAACAGTAATATGCTACACTACTCTAATGCAAGCATTATAGAGAAGAATAGGCGATATCTGGTGATCAAGGGGGGGCTTGCCTGGTTGCTCTGGCAAGAAGGACGAGTCACCAACACCGTAGTCGAACTGGGGGTCGTCGGCAGTCTCGGGGTCTACCGGAAAGAAGTAACGGAGAGGGAACACAATAAATAACAGAGCAATCAAAGCATCACAAAGCGTAACAAGGCAATACGCGGTGTTCTGTGTGCCCTAACGTGGTAGTAGGTGATACCGGCGAAACGGGGAAACATCCGGGAAAGTATCCCCGGTGTTTCGCGTTTTCGGACAGATGAACCGAAGGTGAAAAGTTGCAGGTTCACTATGCTACGGACGCGTGGCGGACGAACGGGCTGCATATTTGGATTTGTCTCGTCGTTCTGAGCAACTTTCATGTAGAAAACATTTTCATCTGAGCTACGGTTTATTTTCTATGTATTTCTAAAGTTTTAATCATTTTTTGAATTTATTTATCTATTTAATTCTAACATTATCCAGAATAGTGTATGCTGTCAGCATGACGTCAGCAGTCAACAGGGTGTTGACTGGGTCAAACTGACATGTGGGGTCCGCATGTCATAGACTGAACAGGCTAATCAGGTTTTAATTAAGTTAACTAGTGATTAGATTAATTTAATCGGGATTAATTAAGTTAATTCATTCTTTAATTAATTAATTAATATTTTAATTATTATTATTTATTTACTAATTTCTTTTACATTTTTTGTTAAAACGTTCTGTGCGCTGGGCCCCTCTGGTCAGTGGCACAGAGGCCCTAGCGGGTCGGGCCAACGGGCACCGCCCGAACGGGAGAGGGGAAAGCGGGCGACGGGCGTACTGGTGCGGCTGCTCGCACCCGACGCCATGAGAGGCGAGGGCGAGTGCGCATGGGGCCTCGATGGCCGGCGACGACGGGAGCAGCACCGTGCGCGGGGGGTTGCAGGGCACGCGCACCGGCGAGACGAGCCATGGCGGCCTTCGGCAGGCGCGGGGGATCGCGGTAGGCGCCGGCAGCTATAGGCTACAGGGGGCGGCGGAAGGCGCAGCCCCGGCGCGGCAGCACGGGCAAGCAGGGCATGAGACCATGGCGGTGCAGCGCGGGGTCGGCGACGGCCGGCTGCGGCCACAGCAGGCGCGCTCGTAGAAGAGGCGGGGTGAGGCCAGCCCGGGCCGGCCGAAGCCACGAGCGGCAGCGGGCGCGGCCCCGCGTGGGCGGGCGCGCAGTAGGACGACAGCAGGGGCGCGAGGCGCGGCACGGGTTCGAGCGCGTGCATGGGGGAGGAAGAGAGGAGGATCGGCGCGTGCTCACGTGGCCGGTAGGGGTTCGGGCAGCGGTGTTCGGGGAAGAGGTCGAAGACGGCGTGACGGAGAGGAAGCAGGACGTTGAGGTGGAAGAGGCAGTCCGGCGGGGTAGCGTGGTGGCGCGGGGGCGCCGGCGTTCGGTGGCGACGAGCAGTGGGGGCGAGGGGATCGGGATCCCGATCCAGATCCAGAACGACGAGAGGGAGTGGGGGCGAATGGGTGTCGGTGGGGCTAGGGTTTCGTGAGTGGGAGGATATGGGGAGTGAGGGATGGCCGGTTGGGCCGGCCTGGTGGGTCGTGGCCCAGTTGGGCCACTGGCCTGCTGGGCCGGAGCCCGGGGGGGGGGGGGGGGGGGTGAGTGCTTTCTCTTTTATTTATTTTTGTTATTTTTATATTTCTGTTTTACTGTTTTTATTTTAGTTTCCTTTTGAATTTGGTTTTATAAACTACACCACTGGTTCCTAATTTAGTTTTAATAAGTATGCCACTGCCCCAATAGTTTTGGGAAGTTAAATAACTTAGTTAATATTTTATTAATTGAAAAAGGCATTTATTTATTTGTTTTTGTTATTGTTTTGTTTATTTTTGAGCATCTAACTATTTTATCAAAATGTGGTTTCTCCACCATAATTACTCATGATTTATTTGGCCCATCTTGAACATTTAGTTTTAACTTTTGAAAACTTTATTTGTTTGACTTGATTTTGAATTTGACTTTGAACGAGATTTGAATCATCGTGAGATTAGCAACAGTAATCGTGGTGACGTGGCCCCGTTAGCAGAGGTTTACTGTAGCTTGATTATCCGGGCGTCACATTATGCGAGATGCTTGACACTTCCTTGCCCACTCAATAGCCGTGAAGCCAGTGATTCTCTACTTTAACAGCTCGCGAAGACTGAATTCCTGAGGGGTGAGCTGTCTTCTTTCTTGGGCCTCATCCAGCCAAAGAACCACCTCCGAAGCAATATGCAGTTTCAGACGTGCACCACTGAAGAGGGTCTTGCTCCACACCTTGAGATCCGCTGCCACACGCTGCATTTTGATCATGATACGCACGTAGGGGCAACTGTGGTTTTGCTGGCCTTTGCCAGGCTCTCTGAACTGTTTCCTGAAACCTTGGGAATTTGGCCAGAAATGCTCATATCTGAACTTTGCTTTCCTCGGAGGGGCGGCAACATAGGCCAGAACAAGAGGACAATGGTCTGAGATGGAGGTTGAGGCAGCCATCAACAGATACTCTTGATGATCCATCTCCCAATCCATGTTACAGAAGAACTTGTCGATACTGAACATTGTGGGCCGGACGCGCTCATTGGACCAAGTAAACTTTCTGTTCTTGCATTTGATTTTCCTGAGGCTAGCAAAGTCGATTGCGTTCCGAAACTTCCCCATCATACGCCTGTTAATTCTGTTGTTGCTTTTGTCCCTAGCTTCATAGATGAGGTTGAAATCTCCGCATATGAGCCATGGTTGACCAGCCGGAGGAGCAGCGGCAGCCAACTCCTGAAAGAGATCATCTTTCAGAGCGTCGTCCACCCAGCCGTATACATTGGTGAGCCAGTACCAGCCTGTTGATAGTCGCGATGAGACTTTTGCTGTCAGTGAAAATTGGCCAACAGCATGGGTTTGGATTTCCAGGGCCGACTTGTCCCAGAAGATGGCCACTCCTCTTCTTGATCCTACTGCAGGCAGAACCGCGCAACCTTCCAGAGTCGATCCACCAATCTATCTGACCAGTTCCAGAGACCATTGTTCATTTTTTGTTTCCTGCAGACAGAGAATGCCTAGCTTGTTGGCCGAAACCACCTCGTTAACAGTCGTACGTCTTGCGGGCGCATTTAGACCTCTGACATTCCATGACATAATTGTTGGGTTGTAGCTACTCATCAGGAAACCAAGATTACTCTGCAAACTGAAGAATTTTACTAGAAAAACAGGTGATACACAACCCAACTAGCAGGGGGGCGACGACATCCACCAATAGCCCCAAAACATTGTCATCATATAACTAACCTAGCCACTGAGCTAACACAGTACATCATCATCATTCCTAACTCAAACTAGCTTAAGGCTGGTCACCTGCGGAGCCTAACTACTGAAGAAACTAACATGATCAAACATCGACCTCCTCGGCCACAGCGGCAGTGTCGGCCTGGCGACGGCGACCCGTAGAGCGGCTTCGTCCAGGTCCGTGAGCTTAGCGATGGCCTGAATGTCACTTTTGGATAGGGGCTCATCGAAGCGCTTGATGAGGGCAGCCACGGCGCCCGTCGTCATCTTGTCCTTCGGGCCCAGGGCTCCAAGCTCCTGGATCAGCCTTAGCGCAGCCGTTGCGCCACCGGCATGGTAGAGTGCAAGGCCACCTACTTGGCACTCTGTCTTCTCGGGGTCGGAGCGGCGCGCGTCTTCGGGGGAGCAGAGGATCGGCGGTTGGAGCGGGGCAGGAGAGGACCAAGGACCGCAGGCTCCATGCCGGTGAAGAGGAGTTGCGGGTCGTTGTTCTCATCGTCCCCGATCCCCATGGCCTGGACCTGGCTGGAGACTGCGCAAACTTGAACTTCAAGGGCCGCGGAGGAAGGCGTGGACCGACATGCGTGCAGAGTGGGGGCGCCGAACTCCAGGGGATTCTCCAGCGTGGCCTTGATGGAGGCGTCCAGCTCAAGCTGCATGCAGTCCATGCGAGCCGGGGAGGGGACGAACTAACCCGCGAGGAAGTCCACAATAGGATCAACGCGAGGGGGGGGGGGCGACGTCGGAGGAGGGTCCTGACGCAGAGGGCCGGGCGGGGTGGCGGACAAGGCCGCCGGCTCGTGCTCCCGTCTGGAGTTGCTACGTCCCCTCGTGGCGCCACCATGGTAACGGGGCACCGGCGTCCTGCTGCGGCGCCTGGACGAGCCCTCATCTTGTGCCTTCTCCTTTCCTTTGCTCGAGCGGCCCCTGCCAAGGAGGGTGTGCCGCCATGAGCGCCGCCCGCAGCCTCCATCGCCTTGGTCGTTAGTGTCGTGGTCGCGGTGGTGATCGCCGGAGGAGAAGTCGCGGCAGCCCATGGACAACACACGAGGCGCACTCCTGCGTTCCCGTGCCTGTCCGTCTTCCACCCCCTTCGACCACACCCCCGAGTCGGGCAGCCGTTCACCATTGTCCGAGTCCGAGGATGGGATGCCGCTCTGACCGGAGTGGGAGGAGGGCGGGGAGTGGCGCGGGGCCCAGTCCTCCACCCGGTCAACGTGGATGAGGAGGTCGTACCGCCGCGCGCCAGGCGGCGGCGCCACCTTGCGCTCTGGGGGGAGCAGCCCAGCAGCTCTTCGACATGGCCGGCTCTGCGCTTCAGCACCCACAGGGTGTGGGTTGTTGGGATGTGAGCCACATCCCACACCCAAACCCAGCAGGCGAAGAGCTTGGTATGGTCGCGCTCATGCATCATGCTGTCAAGGCGATCGACGCGACACATCTTCCCCGGCGCCTCCTCCGCCCCTTCCAAGGACCAAAAGTGCATCGGGAGGTTCTCGATGACGATGCGCATGTGGAGGGTGAGGTTGAGCAGCGCCGCGTGGTCGTCTTCATGCCAGGGGTTGGTGTTGAAGTGAACTTCGTCCACCATGACGAAGCCCCTCGCCACGGCGTTGTCGCGGAGCGCCGGGAGCTCGAGGTAGACGAAGAAGTGCTCCAGGTGATGCGCCGTGACGTGCAGCGGGTGCGGTGGGACGCACAGATGCTCCTCAAAAGCGTGCCCCACCAGCAGAGGGCTCGCCGCGCCCGGCCCCTCCGGCGCGGAGAGGGTGACCGCGTGCTGACGCAGGACGAACACCTGGTGGTCCATGGCCAGGGAGGACACGACCACGCTGTGGCTGGTGCGCGGCCGGCGAGACGGGTTGGTGTGGGCGAAACGAGCATGCCCGGACATGGCGGAGGCAGGGGTGGAGCGGACTGGGAGCGGCTGCGGCGGAGGGGGAGGAGTGGGGAAACGGAGCCGGTCCCGGACCGGCACCGGAGCTTGGAGAGGGCCTAGCCTATTTCTAGCAGAACCACCGGGGCCGCCGTTTCTAGGATTTTGTGGGCATTCCTTTCCAAAATGTCCAGGATGCTTGCAAATGATGCAGCGGAGAGGATCTCTACAGTCTTTCCGGCGGTGGAGCGAGCTGAGACAGCGAAAAAAGAGGCCATGGAAGCGCTTTAAGAAGGCCTCGCGCCCGGGGTTGGGGGCCCTAGAGCCAACAGGGGGGCAGCGCCAGCACGCACTATTGACCTCGGTCCACCCACTGTCCGAGCCAGAAGAGGAAAGCGGAGCGGGGGAGGAAGGACGAACCACAATGGATTTGAGCTTCTGCTTCCTGAAGGAGGGAAGCGCGGGTGGATCTGCTGGGCAAAGGGGGGGCGGCCCGCGGGAGCACTCCCCCCGAAGCAGGATTCGCGGCGGAGGCGATGGATCTGGCGTGGCCTCATGGGAGGGGGAGGCCCTAGCTAGATCTGGCATCGAGGCCGGTGTCCCCCATCCCGCGCTGTCCCAAGAGAGGCGCCTTGAAGAGCAGCCGAAGCCGCGGGACCGCGAGGAGCGAGAACGGCGATGGCCCATGGGGTCGGGAGGAGCCTCCTGCCCCGGAGACGAGCTGTGGCGGGGGTGGCCACCGCGGCCGGAGCGGGGAGAGAGCGAGAGCTCAAGAGCCTTTCACCTCCTCATAAGCTTGGTTTAGTTCTTGAGTTCTCGTGTAATTATCTTCAAATGTATCGCTTAGATTGGTCAAATAATTGGCACAAGCATGATCTATAGATGTTGTGTTTGTGTCCGCATTTTACTCAAAAAGAGTTTCAAAACATGCAATAAGGCTACCAAGATTGGGTGGACATATACACCATTTCAGTTCTAAGTTTCACGGGATATCAAGATGTCTGAAGCAAGATTGACGCGAGACAAAATGTGTCAGGAGTATACGCGAGCTTTCACATGGAAGATGACAATACATAATTAAATCTAATCGAAAGTCCGAATAAATACCAACACATCAAAGTCAGCTCTTGTTGGCTTCTTGCACCTGAGAATAAGAATCACTCGGTAGTCAACAGGACCAAGCTTACCCCGGAACGGCTGATTCAGCTGTAATGTCAAATCTGTGGTCAAATTTGTACAGAACTACGATAAGCAAAACACATTCAAGGATGACAGATTAAGATAGCTTCCAGCAAACTATTGGCAGATGACTCATTCTTGAGTTGTTCTAAGCTGATACGAATATTTCTCAATTCTGGAAGTCCAAGTCTGCGCTATGGCACCTTTAGGAAATCATCTGCAATGTGGCGACGGTAGCAGTGAATAACAATCGTCAACTAGTGTCATTTGCATGGAAAGTGCATCTTTAAACTTGTAACCTTTGGATCAGATTAACGAGAAATCTGGATATTTTGTCACTCCAAACAATAGCAATTCCATCTTTCCCACTCCATGTCATAACGACATGTGGCCCCAAGACCCAAATATCTGTGTGATATGGGTGGCAATGCCATTCTTTGGAGTGCAGAATATTCAATTTTAGCAATAATGAAACGATCAAAGCAAAGTAAAATAATTCCTGGTTATCATAACATACAATTTCAGCACTATAGTATGTACCCTTCAGATCTGCAAGTAAGTAAAAGACTTCCAGCGATCTCCATATTTAATATAACTTCACGGCAAAATATTTCAGAAGAGTGACTTACTATCCGTTGCAGCCTTCCTTACACAATGATGGCAAAATGATTGCCAACTACATCTAAGCTTACAAATTTCTTCCATGATTAAATAATATATAGTGTTCATGTTAACATATTGAAATGGTGGTGAAACCTTATTTTTTGATAGATATTCAATTACTAAAGAGTAAAAGAGACACCGATTTCCCTTCTACGTGTGAAGATCGGCCTATATAGATGCCAGGTACAATTTATGGCACACAGACTCCACATGTGCCACTAAACGTTTTGGGTTCCTGTAACACATGGTTAAAAGGGAAAATCGAGGTAGCACCATATCATATGTTTTGACTGATTTTTTTCTGTAACTCAAAAGGGTCACTTATTACTTTGTAAGCAGGAAAGGTTTGCCTAGCTAGATAACAAAAATAAATGAGGTAACAACTCAATATGGCAAGTTATGATTAACTCTACTTAACTAAATTTGGGTACATATCCACACAATTACAAGATATATTATTAGAATTTGAACAAGTGCTGGTACTGAAACATTTAATGTTTGACAGCAAAATGATCAGTAGGTCCATATTTAATGTTTGACAGCGGAGCAACCGGTTTCTCTGAAATTTCATTCGAGTCGAAACAAGCACTTGCCATATCTTGCTCATCCTCAAGTGTCATGTTATGTAGTATAATGCAAACCTGCATGATTTTGCCTAGAGTTGCCTTCTGGAAGAATTTTGTTGGGCCACGCACGATGGGAAAACGTGATTCTAGGAGTCCAAATGCTCGTTGGACATCATTCCTTGCTCCTTTTTGATATCGTGCGAATAATCGATCCTTTTCAGTTTGAGGGAGGGGCATCGCCTTAATGAAGACAGGCCATTCTGGGTATATACCATCAGCAAGATAGTAACCCATACTGTACTGCCTCCTGTTGATGGAGAATTGCACATGAGGACCTTGACCTTTCAAGACATCGGTGAACAAATGTGATTGATTCAGCATGGTAATATCACTGTGAGACCCAACAACACCAAAGAAAGCGTGCCATATCCAGAGGTCTTGTGAAGCAACTGCTTCAAGAATGATATTGACAACACCATGATCACTGTGAGTAAGATGACGCACCCATTTAACTGGGCATTTTTTCCACTCCCAGTGCATACAGCCAATGCTTTCCAACATGCCAGGGAACCCACGGGTCTCACCCATTTGTAGAAGACGCTGCATATCAACACTAGTGGGGCTCCTCAAGTATTCTTCACCAAACATGTTGATCACCCCGTCCACAAACTGCTCCAAACAGTTCATTACTGTGCTGAAACCAATTTCTACGTATTTGTCAGTGACGCCAGAGGGAGAACCCAATGCTAATATACGAATAGCTACTGTGCACTTCTGTAGAGGTGTGAGTCCTTGACGATTAAGGCCATCTCTCCTTTCTGTGAAATAGGGAGACCACTCTCCCAAGGCACGGACTATACGTAGAAAGAGGGGCCTTCTCATCCTGTACCTTGTACGGAACTGTTCGTCAGTGTAGGTTGGATGCTCAGCGAAGTAATCAGCCACAAGTTGTTCATGGCCCTCTTCACGATTTCTCACTATGTACTTCCTACTCCCGCGGTGAGATGCACCAGCTTGCTGAGGTTTAATTTTGGCCTGGATCTTCACATTGATCCGCTCAAGGAAATTGTGGAAGATGCTTTGTTCAGAAATCAAATCTTCCATAGTGTATATGCCGGTTGGGTCAATGGTACTGCTGTCATCGGAATCATCCGAGCAGGATGATGTGTCTGATTGGTGGGACATATCTGCAAAGATAAGCAATGAGTAATGCTTCAACATGAATGTGAAATACTTGCTGATGGTAAATCCGGGATGAAGATGACAAAAAAAAAACTTCAACATTCATTTGTTTTCTACAAATAAAAATGCACAAACCCAGGACATAAATGAACTTGACACTGTATGCATTGCAAATACATGTATCAAAGTTTATCATTGGGCCAGCACAACTGGTAGCTCTTAAACATAAATAGCAAAATGAAGATACTAAGGGCATCTCCAAAGGTTGCGTTGCTTCTTCCCTACTTGTCCGTTTCGGACAGGGCGGATAGAAATACTCCCCAATGAGGACCCCCACTTCCTCCTTATTTGTCCATTGTGTCCACTTCTCCCCATTTTTTCCCTACTTCTGGGGAAGAAGTAGGGGCGTCCGGCAGACAGCCACCTCAGCAGCAGGTAGTGGGGCCCACGCGTGAACCCCACAATGCAGCTCCCCCCCCCCCCCCCCCCCCCCCGCTCTCTCTCTCTGTCCCTCTCCAACATCTACTTCGCCACGAGCGAAACCCTCATCTCCCGCCACCGCCATCCGCTCCTCCTGGCCGCCCTCCCGCGTGCCATGGTAGGCGCCCACGGTTCCGACGACCTCGCAAGCACCTGCGTTAGGCATGAGCAACCCCAACGCCGCTCTTCTGACCGGTGCATTGGGCCTCACATCGGCACGCCATCACGTGGTGCCGGTCCTAGCCACCCCGCGGCAGCAGATCAAGCCACGCCGGCCCCTTTAACGGACCCGGCAGCGACTGGCTGCACTCTTGCTCTCCTCCACCGAGTTGCCCGAGGAAGAGTAGGGGAATGTTGCGTCGGCCGAGGAGAAGAGGAATGACGCACCATCCGAGGAGGGGAATACCGCTCCGACCGAGGGGGAGGAGGATCTGGCAGTCGCGGTGGCCATAAACGCCTCCTTGGGGTTTATGGAGGAGGCAATGCAAGCTTCCCTCGCTGGCACAGACAATGTCGATGATGACAACCTCGGCCTCGAAGACAACAACGGCGAGCTTGGGGGCAATGAAGATGAAGGCACCGACAACGACTACGGCAGTCGCCTCAAAAACTTCACCATTCACTTGAACTATGGCTTCCTTTTAGTGGTCGTTATTTGTTCAATGCCGAATAGCGTATGTGTATGTCGTGATGAACTATTTCTAATTAGCCGTATGTGATGAAATATGGATCTGTAGCGTATGTGTAGGCAAATTCCAAATTTTCAAATTGGAAATTTGGAAAAAAAAATTGGGGGCGGACAAATAGGGAGGACCATTGGATACCATGGTACAATGGTGTCCTCCCTATTTGGAGATGCTCTAACAACAACAGCTCACACAAAAAGTCAAGGTTTATCCAAAGATCAAACAAAATTAAGGTAGACTACAGCGGCATGACATGTAAGACAGTTCCAGATGCAAGCAAGGGCAAAAAAAACACTGGACCTGTATCAAAGAAAAAGGTTAAAAGGAAAACTAATCATTTCCAGGTGCTTATGCAACTCACGGACCACACAAGTTATTATAAAATCAGATATCCATTGGGAAAGCTTCACTTTTACTTGCACTAGGCACTGTAAAATACCATCACCCAAGCAAAAATACAAGAACTACCTAAGCTACTGACAAGAAAGTTCTTCAACTCGGCAACTAACTCTCTCTGTCCCTGAATTTCATCAATCATCCAGAATGCCATGGTCCAAGAAAGGTGAGGGCAACCGTTGATTATGTACTGTAGGCCTAGGCTACTGATCTAGAAATGCCTAGATATCCTTTATTGAGTGGGTGAATTGCTGCATGCCCTTGCGTTTTACAGGTGATTTGCTACTATGATTACACCCCCTTATCATTTGTCCATTCACCCTCTAGTCTACGCTAAAGCTTAATACCTGGTATAATGCTCCAATTTGTCAGGTTTCAGTGAAAGAGAAGCAGTGGAAGTTCAGAAAAACATGGGCGCAAAGCTTCCAACAGGGGATTCCCAAGGTTCTGCATTCAGCAGCGAACAATCCCCCAATTCGTGAGGACAACAAGTAATTGGACGCTAATTTAGTAGTAACCGAACCAATGCAGTGATCTAAAATGCCATTTTTGCGGCAGGAAGCCATGGCAGAAAGTTAAACGGAGGGAGGATGATAATGAGAATACAACAAAATACCTGCTTCGCGCACGGTGGGAGGAAGAAGGGACGACTGGTCGGTGGAAGGAATTTGGGAAACTAAAGGGGAAACAACAGGAGACCCCGACAGGGGAAATATCCAGTGCTCCCGTCCATCAGCTGATACGGTGCTACGGTATTGCATGGAGCGTTGGATCTACATGAATGGACTGGATCAATTCACTTTGTCGTTTAAATATGTCCCCTGTAAAATTTGCATCTTGGTCCTCAAAAGAAGCATAGTCAAAACCTTGTCACATGCCTCTCCTTCAAGTCCCCGTTGATGATAATTTTTCCTGAACACTAAGCATGGAGTACACTGGTCAGTGGTCACCTATATATTGACTGGCTAGGTGCTTGCATATAAATATTGAAGCCTCAAAAGACATCAAATACTCAATATGGAATTAGGAAATATGCCATTTAAGAATGCATGCAGCAACTCTAGGTGAGAATGGTTGTCACAATGTATACATAGAACCAGTGAAATCAAATATAGGCACTTTCAGCACATATTCCTACAAGCGAGCAACACTATTTAATTTATCCAAAGTTCCAAAACAATAGAACAAACACCCCTGCAGCTTCTGCCTACATCCCTACACATCAAGATCAGACAAAAATAGATATTAAGTGAAGCAAAACTTGCCAAATTAAAGGAGATTCCACAATACTACTAACACCTCCAGATATAAAAACATGTAGTTGTCCAGTAAAGCAAACCACAACGGTATAATCTTCCAGATTGACACAATGCAACACTTGCCATGAAATTGCACATATATTTAACACCAGCTATAGTTCTGATTCGCTAGACTAAACATGGTGTTACTCCTAAACCTAAAAGGCATATATTGACTGTAACGTTACAACTCTTGTCAGCTGCTAACACGACGATTCCCCTAATTACACAGCAAGAACACCAAAAAGATGAAGATGTTTCTGCTCCGAAATCGGTAGACCCAGCCATGTGGTCATTTTGCATGTCGTGTCAAGGCCAATCCGTGCCTAGAGCCAACATATTCCACATCCGGATAATGTTTCCTGGATTGTGAAAGCGTGCACATCATTTATTGGAACATCTGTCTCCCTAAAGAGTCGCCTAGATAACTAAGATAAGCAATGGTTTTATCCTGCATTCTGAAACATGTCGAAATTAGTATGAGTTGATTACATGAAAAGTTAAGATATCCCTAGCAAAAACAGTGTACTTGCATACCATCTCGTAAAAAATCATACCGAAGGAACAATTATACCTTCAAAAAATTAATCACTCAATCTATAGACATGACTAAGCAACAGTCTGAATGTTAAACGAACCAATGCAGTGATCTAAAATGCCATTTTTGCGGCAGGAAGCCATGGCAGAAAGTTAAACGGAGGGAGGATGATAATGAGAATACAACAAAATACCTGCTTCGCGCACGGTGGGAGGAAGAAGGGACGACTGGTCGGTGGAAGGAATTTGGGAAACTAAAGGGGAAACAACAGGAGACCCCGACATGGACCAACCTAGCTGGTTACGCTACGCACGGCGCGACGGTGAGGAGGAGGCGCAAGGCGAGAGAGGCGGTGGGGCTAGGGTTAGGGGTCGCCGGCGATTCGGGGGGTGTTGGCCGCGTCCTGCAGTGCGCGTGCGCCGCCGTGGTGGTGGAAGCCGGAACTGACGAGCGATGGAAGCTCCAGAGTCTTTTTTTTTCCTTCCCTTTTTGAGCCGAAGGAGGCCGCAGAGTTGGGGGAGAGCCCGGAAATTGGTTTCGGCCCCCGACGAGATTACGTTTGATATCGGCCTGTTACGGAAAACGATTATAAATCCATTCTTGCCTCACTCACTGCCGGCCTGGCCCATCAACTCTATGAGTATATCGTGCGCCTCCTGGCCCATCTGTACATGGGCCTGATGCCCGAGGTTATTAGGTCACCTCCAGTATAAATGTGCCGAGCAGGGTCTCCTCGTCCTGCCCCTACTCTTCCCCCCGCCGCCGCCGCCTCCTTCTCCTCGGGTTTGCACAGTCGTCCACCATGGTGAGCTTCTCTCCTCCCCCGCCACGGTGATATTTCCGGCGGGTGCCTCTTCCTTTCGTAGCGGATGCAGTTGCGTGGTGTGGTAACGAATCCTTTGTTGTTGCTCCGCAGCCGAAGCAGATCCACGAGATCAAGGACTTCCTGCTGACGGCGCGCCGGAAGGACGCGCGGTCGGTGCGGATCAAGAGGACCAAGGACGCCGTCAAGTTCAAGGTGCGCTGCTCCAGGTACCTCTACACGCTCTGCGTCTTCGACGCCGACAAGGCCAACAAGCTCAAGCAGTCCCTCCCACCAGGTTCGTCCTCGTGCCCCCGCCTCCTCCACCATTTAGGTCTCGACCAGTTCGATTTGTGATGTTTAGCTGCTTATTACAGTACAAGATAGATTGGTGAAAGATCCCAGTATGCGTAGCGTGTTTCGTCTTTGACGCACCCCATAAGTAGGTAGTACATTAGATGTGTTGCTCCACGCGAGTTCTGAATGGTTTGTGCATATAAGTACGTATGCTTGTGGAAACGATTTGTTTGTGACATGGTATTGCGGAGGTGTTGATTTTATCTGGGATAATCTGCACTGCAAGCAATAAAAATCTCGTATATTCATATACATCCTGGTGTATGATGGAAACTATTGACTTTCCAGCTAATCTGCTACTTTTACACAATTGCTTGAGATAGATTTATCTTAGTCGTTTGCATATGTTACTGTTGGACACTCAGTGGTGGCCAGTTCGCCACCAGCTCTTACTCTGCAATGGCACTGCAGATTCACTGTAGCACTTCGTTAGATTTATTGTTGTCTTCTTAGTTATATGTCTTGTTAGTTATAATTTGCTCCAGTGATATTATAACTGCATAATGCAATGAGTACAGTATTTGATGTTGAGGAACTGCTCAGTTCTGAGCCAGATTGTCCATGACTAGCATGTCTGCACTAATTGTTTACATCGTCCTTGGTTTAGTCATGTTTCACTTCATACCCAGCCTTTATGATTTGTATCCAATATGTGCTCCACGGACATAAGTTTGTTATATGCATAATATCCCATTTCACAGCCATTGTTATGCTTACTAACTAATTGTGATGCTCTCTTTGCAGGTTTGAGCGTCCAGGAGGTTTAAGCATCAAGCCAGACAATGCCTTTTCTAGTAGCGGGAATGTTCTATCCATCTTGCTTTAGTAACTGTTAGCAGGCTCTCCTTGTTTACCCCCATTAAGAGAGTTTTGATGTCCCAAGACTGGAATGTAATGTTGGGAGCTATGTGGTTGAACCTGTGAGGATTTTTGTGTTATTTTCACTTGCTGGAGAAGGAGATGTATTATCTTATCCTAAATTGGTTTAGTATCTCACTATTTTCCTGAATGTTCTGCATTTTCTTCAGCCATGGCCCATGGTTAGCCACTCTTAACTCAAATCAATAACATTTAGAAAGGGTCATAGGTAAAACTCGTTCAAAGGTGGACATTGTATGTGCAACTTATGAGGTGATAGATCGATGGGCTGCAACGGCAGCAAAGTGCTTGAAGAGTGTTCCAGTGTGTGCCGTGGACAACGGAAACAATTTCGGAGGCACACCCATCCTATCTATTCGTAAAGTGTTTGATCCAGTTTATAAGGAAAATTTATCGAAAACTTTAACAAGTTGACCCCCTTTATAAGGGAAACCGGCCGAAAAACCGCACAGGAGGGAAATATTACATAGGGCCCACCCGAAGAAGGCACTACCTAACTAGCAAGCCAAGAGACCACCACCATAAAAGTCGAGTGGAAGTGGTGTGTCGTCGAGGAATCACAATACCAACACTAGACCTTTGGCACAACAGAGGAGCAGCACCAATCAATGAGTGACCCATCACGAACCTTAAGTGGAAACTCCGCCACAACAAGCCGACACGATTAGCAAGGTGGGGAGGCAACGTTGCGTCGTTGTTGAGCAAAGATGAACCGAGATAGCACGAAGAGCATGAAGCTCACCAAAACAGACAACATGCATGAGAGGGTCTTGAGCTAGCAGAGCAGAGGATGACCAACCCCCAAGGGCAAGGATGAATGGCGGCAAGGAGCTCCCTGGTGACGCCTTCAAGAAGCCGAGAGCTTTCGCCTGGAGCATAACCGGTTAAATTCCCAGAGGGCAGAGCCGAGAGCTGCGAATCCGGATCGAGAGACAAGAGTGGCACATGAGCCACGCCCCCAAGAGGGTCAGCGACGCCGGAGTAGCGACGCCATGGTCAGCTGACAAGGTCAGCGGGGATTTCTCCCTAGCACATCCGTCAATGGTGGGCCGCCATGTAAGTGGAGTCGAGGGGCGACAGAGGACAGGACCGAGACGGACATGTGAGGCAGATGGTGAACCGAGGAAGGGCGAGTGGAGCAGGCCGCCGGTGAGGAGGGTGGAGACGAGGTGGGGTAGTGGAGCAGCGGGGGCCGCTGAACCACAGCAGGGGCGGGGGCACTGCTGAGTGGAGGTCCTTCCCGGCAGGAACCGGCGGCGTCGGAGGTGGACAGAGGGTGGGGGCACCCGAGTGGAGGTTCTCCCGGCAGGAATCGACGGTGGCGGAGGCGAGGAGGCCGGGAGGGGTCCGTCGCTGGATCCACCGGACCAGCCGCAGCCCATCGTGACGGGCGCGCAGGGGGGCGGGGGCGGGGAGGGCGAGCGGGGTGGAGGCGCAGGACGGGTCGTCGATGTGGAGTGGAGGGGACGCCGACGCCGGATCTGCGGCCGCCAGGCTTCGGGCGCGCAGGAGGACGTGGTCGAGGAGGATCCCCGCTCCACCTCGTCTTTCCTGGTATTGATGCCATGAAGAGCTAGTTCATATTGATCCGCCGGCTTCATTGGCGGCGGCTTGATGTTCATAGGTTTAGGGTTACCCGAGCATCGGTCCAGCCAGATAGCCCATTCTTCATTCAGATTCAGTTTTCTTTTCGTGTTAATTTCGTTTTCTTTCGGTGAAGATCCAGAGAGGTGTTGAATCTCCCTCAGTTGATTTTGTGGATTTTTAATCTTCGCACAGTGACGAGATGCCGTGGATTTTGTGGATGTGTGATATTCCTGGTTCTGTCACATCTGGTGCCATGGATACATCTTTATCATACTAGCATCCAACCTTCTGTTTTTCATCCGAGGGACCTATAGATGTCCCGTGCTGTGTCTACCAAGTTTGCGTTTGGACATTATATAGCAAATTGTTCTTCAATTATCTTGCTTGAAACTCTTTTGTGAGATGGAAACGTTTGCTGTCACTCAATTTATGTATAATCCAATGAATTTTTGTTCCTAAATTTCAGTCTTATAAAACAGACCCAACGAGCGACGATTCGGGCAGCCCTTATGCCCCATTCAATGGCAATGGAGGTGTTGCGTTGCTCGGAGAGTAAATCTTCTGCTCTTCAGATTAGCTGAGGGGGAGGCTCTGCTTTCCTCTTTGAAGCTTGTCTACTCCCTCCTTCCATCTATATAGGGCCTAATGCGTTTTTTAAAACCGCATTTGACTATTGACAAGATTAATAATACATGACATGCACAATGTGAAAATGAAATCATTGAAAGCTCCTTTCACACATGAATTTAACGGTGTGCTTTGTGTAAGTTGCATGTCATATATTATTGCTCTAATATTTGGTCAAAGTTAGCCTCGAAAAACGCATTAGGCCTTATATAGATGAAAGGAGGGAGTAGTAGTCTTAAGAACATCAACTAATTGTCCGACGTAAAACATTATAGTTCTGTCCCGAGCGACGATTCAGGCAGCCTCTTTACCATTACAGTGGCATTGGAGGTGTTGCGTTGCTCAGAGAGTAAACCTTTTGCTCTTCAGATTAGCTGAGGGGGAGGCTCCTGCTTCCCTCCCTGAAGTTGGTCTAGTAGTCTTAAGAACATTATTATCAGTATGTTTCTCATACCCAATTTGATTTTGACCACCTTCTTAATTTTTGGTTGGCGATCCATGAAACAAATGATGATAGCAAGACAGGTACATCAGAACCCTGAATTTCAGGGTTATGACAGACTACGTCTGTTAGAATAAATCCGAGGCGCTTCGTCGATCTACCGAGGATCAAGCAATCACACGAGGCATGACACCGAGATTTATTAACGAGGTTCACCGATATGGCTACATCCCCGGAGCATGACTACGGGCGCTCCTCCCCATAACACCGTCACAATACCGCACACCGGCCATCCGGGCGCCGGCACACGCCGCCGGCTCCCCCTGCGCGCCTGTGCTATTATGTTGGCATAGGTTACATCGTGTGTCTACCCCCGCTATATATGAGAGGTCTAGGATACAGGTGTCCTATTAGGACACAACTCCTACCCTGTCTACACACAGTCCAAAACCAAGTCCAACTGTAACCTAACTTGTACAATAATATTCGACACAATTCTAACAAACTCCACCTTGGCGAATATTCTCCACCACCTCGGATTTATCCATGCGTCGAACCTCCATGTACATTGGACTTGAGATACACCATGAGCACCGCTGCTACTCCCAGACTCCATGTGACTCCACCTGCAAGTGAAGTCCCTTCTTGTCTTCTTCACAATCAACACTCGAGCAAAGTTAAGTTCCTCATTACTCTACCTTGTGCTTCCAACTTCCGAAGAATCCGTTCAACACCATCACACATCGCCCACTGTCTATGTGAAAATAAACAACTCACATATTGGATGCCACATATAAGAGTTACTTGAACTCAGTGTCGCCGCTCTTTCTTGACTGTCTGTTTGAACTTTGAAGGAATTTCACCGTCGCCCTGTGTCATCCTGAGTCAAATTCGCAGTTGTCTCACCCTTCTTCCGGATAGTCTCTGACATGTCCCACCGCTATAGCACTCCGCCTCCTTCTGCCTTGTCATCCGCACTTCTCCATGTGCACTGAACACCACAGAATATACGACCATGTACTCTCTCAGCTTTTGACAATTTTAGACTTTCCACCACTTTCTCAGATTCTCCACGGTCAACTCTTGTCTATCAAATAGCACCGATAGACCCAGTCACCAACTTGAATCTGGTACTCGTCAACACTGCTTCAGCACCCTTGCACACTTTGTCTGACCACCAGTGCCTTGGTCTGTCGCTGTGTCCCGTGCTTACCGCACGCCTCGCCATTATCACCGCGTCGAGCCTTTGCTGTCCCGGTCGAGTCTCTAGGGCCGCAGACCCACACCACTCAAGCCCCTACTGCAGAGAACCATCGATCATCACCGACCGATGCCGAGTATCACCCCTCCATCAGACCATTGGTACCCAGTCCGACCCACGTGTCTCTCGCTATCCCGCTGAAATAGGCTTCGACTCTCCATGCATTTACGCCGTAGCCCTCCATCAGTTCAGAGTGTAGTCATCCATCAGACTCCAGCTCCACCTTCAACATGACTCCATGGTGGTTGTACGTGCCACCTCCGCGCCCCGTGGACTTCAAACTCTCATGTGTACACAAGCTTGAATCAACCATGCGCCATTGTCTTGTCGAAGCCGCACAAGCCCTCAGGCCTGCACCAACATGTTTCCACGCCCCAAAAGTCGGCCACCATCAGTATCACGCTCCTATGTCGTCGTCGCTGAAATCACCGCCGTCTTCTTCTTTGACCGACATCCCCTTCGATCCGTCAGACAGTCCAGTCCGACCCAGCCAAAGTTATCCGACTGCAACCATGCTCCACTCCGCGTCGTGTCCGCCCCGCACTTCTCCGTGCATTGCTTGATGCCCTGTGTTTGCATGATCCTGTCACAACATGCTCTAGACTCCTTCGAGCTTATACGCACGTCTCCATCCTCGTCGTGCACATCCATCTTCATCAACTTGGCGTTCCGCTACACAATCAAGCAATCCTTCGCACCAACAGATCACATCCTTGATGCAACACTTGAGAAAACATATAGCCATCAGACCAAAAAATAACCGTGGATCCACGCGCCAACTCCTGTTGATCTTATATGAATATGCGACGCGGCTTCTCGACACACCTTCATGCTGCCATCACGTACAACCCATGTACAAAGCAAAGAAAGTCAAAACAACATCCCTTGTAGCCTTCTCCGTGTAAAGAATTCCATGTCCACCACACCTAGCTATTGTAGATTTGGTTTACTATCTTTCCTGCTCATCAGTGCACGCATCATGGTGTTCTCTGACGCCCCTTTTTCCAACAAAAAACTCGTGTCAATCTGCTGCAGACAATTTCGGCATGCACGCACGAGCCAGCCGAACTAGGACCTCACCACGTATTGCGCCCGAGCTGCGTCCTGGGACTTGCTCCCCTGGTCATCGCTCCCTCATGGGCGGAGCCCCGCGTGGGCCAAGACCCATGTTGCGCTGCTACGTGGCCCTGCCTGCACGCACACCGCTCCTGGTTTTGATCGGAACCGATCCGATCTGACCTGTTGCTAGCGCTATCCCGCGCCGCCGCCGAAAACTCCTGGTGCAAATCGATCGGCCTCCCGCTTCCAATTCCTTCGTGTACTCGCCGACTACTGCCGCTTCAAAAAATTCTATCGATAGTCCTGGTTTGCCATCCACCACCAACGAGATTGCTCCCGATTGCCTGACACACCATGGATCGAACTAATTTCTTTCGCGGCCTTCGGCGTCATCACCTCTAGATCAACAACCGCAGCCTCAAATCGAACCTTGCTCATGATACCACTTGTTAGAATAAATCCGAGGCGCTTCCTCGATCTACCGAGGACCAAGCAATCACACGAGGCACGACACCGAGATTTGTTAACGAGGTTCACCGATATGGCTACATCCCCGAGGCATGACTACGGGCGCTCCTCCCCATGACACCGTCACAATACCGCACACCGGCCACCCGGGCGCCGGCACACGCCGCCGGCTCCCCCTGTGCGCCTGTGTTATTATGTTGGCATAGGTTACATCGTGTGTCTACCCTCGCTATATATGAGAGGTCTAGGATACAGGTGTCCTATTAGGACACAACTCCTACCCTGTCTACACACAGTCCAAATCCAAGTCCAACTGTAGCCTAACTTGTACAATAATATTCGACACAATTCTAACAACGTCTATAATGGGAATCTCTCTGATGTTTTCGGTTCCAAGTTAAATTGTTCTGGTTTTCTCCTTTTCAATCATTCTACTTTGGACGACGGTTCTCTTTCTCGTTTGCAATTCTGATCTTAGATAACAATGCAAGGCTTAGGTTTGGCCTCCTCAAACATTGTGTGTACAGCTAGATCCAATGACATATAAAGCAGTTACACAATTGGCAACTGAAGCTATACAGGAATAATGATCATCTTTAACTAACCCAAGGCTTCCAGATGGCCCTTTCTGAATCGAATGGAAGCAAAACAAATGATGTAAAAAACAGTTAAATGTACTATGATTAAATGGAGCCCTTATGAACATATTTGACTGATCATATTTGATTACCAGGACTCCGAATGTTAGTTCAATATGTGAAACAAATCATTAAACGGTCTTATTGTTTGTTTGCAACTGAAGCATGAGTTTCTGAAAAATACCTATCTGAACATCAATGCAAATGTTTTGAGGGACAATTGTTTTTGAGATTTTGTTAATCATTTTTACTGATGATCAAACTAATACTTTCGTTCTTCTGATGTGCCATATTGTGCCGTTGTGCTGAAGCAATTTGGAGACCTGAGCTGAGGAAATGCTTGATAATACCAACTTCTTGATCTTTGTCGTGTCTGCTTCTGGCTTCTGGGCTGGATGGAATGGGTGGTAGGTTTGATTAACACCAACTTTTTGATCTTTGTCGTGTCTGCTTGTGGGCTGGATGGAATGGGTGGTAGGTTTGATTATGTATGGCGGAGAGAAACAATGCACTGATAATACTCCCTCTGTTCCTAAGTATAAGTCTTTGTAGAGATTTCACTATGGACACATATGGAGCAAAATGAATGTATCTACACTTTAAAATGCACTTATAGGAACGGAGGGAGTAGCTAGTATGATTGCCATATGAGTAGTAGGTGTTTCTTTTTTTTAAAGGAGTAGTAGGTGTTTCTTATGGACCCTAACAGGGAGCAAACAGATGCAACATCAAAGAGAGTTGCCATGGTCTGGCGATGTCATCAGCAAAAAACGAAGCTGCAATGTGTTCACGGATTACCACATCGAAACAAAGAAGAATTGCCACGCCGAGAATTGTCATACTATATGATAGAAAATTACCTGCATGTTTAAGAATTTCCATGCTGCCATTCTACAGTAGAGGAAGTTGCCACACATGTCCATGAATCGCCATGCTACAATAGAGAGAAACTGTCATGCTACAACATAGTAAAATGCCATGCTACAAAAGAGAAATTGCCACACATATTTTAGGAATTGCCTTGTCATATCAGAGGAAACTATCTTGCTACACACAAAAATTATCATGCTCTATATAAATGATGCTACTCGTGCAAGATTTGCATAATTCGCTCAGAGGCGTGGATGGAGGAAACATTCTGCGTCGTTTAGCTTAGGGGGTGGATGGAGCGAACGATACCCCACGACTCCACGAGGATTGCCACACTACCACGTGTTGAGACTTGTACGAATGCGCCACATGGCTTTCATTCCAAAAACCAATCCCAAAGAACTTTTCACTCATTATCATTTCTGTTTTCTATTTTTTTGGGACAACCGTTTTCTATTTGAGTTTTTTTAGGGGAACCATTTCTATTTGAGTGGGGCTATGGTACTCAACCCTTGACCGTCTAGCCTTTTAAGCCTAACCATTATGCTAAAGCCCAACAACAATAGGTGAAAGGATCGATATGGTTGACTAGAGGGGGGGTGAATAGGAAACTAACAATTTTTAAACTTTTCTTTACGAAATTAAACTTTGCAACAAAATAGGCTGTCTAGATGTGCAACTAGGTGAGCAACCTATATGATGCAATAACAACTAGCACACAAGCAAGCAAAGGATGTAACAACAAGTAGGCTTGCAAAAGTAAAGGCACGAAATAACCAAGAGTGGAGCCGGTGGAGACGAGGATGTGTTACCAGAGTTCCTTCCTTTTAAGGGGAAGTACGTCTCCGTTAGAGCGGTGTGGAGGCACAATGCTCCCCAAGAAGCCACTAGGGCCACCGTATTCTCCTCACGCCCTCACATAATGCGAGATGCCGTGATTCCACTATTGGTGCCCTTGAAGGCGGCGACCGAACCTTTACAAGCAAGGTTGGGGCAATCTCCACAACAATCGGAGGCTCCCAACAACAACAACAACACCACGAAGCTTCACCACAATGGAGTATGGCTTCGAGGTGACCTCAACCTTCTAGGGTGCTCAACACCCAAGAGTAACAAGATCCGCAAGGGATAAGTGGGGGGAATCAAATTTCTCTTGGTTGAAGTGTAGATCTGGGCCTTCTCAACCAATCTCGAGCAAATCAACAAGTTTGATTGGCTAGGGAGAGAGATCGGGCGAAAATGGAGCTTTGAGCAATAATGGAGCTTTGGGGGAAAGAGGTAGGTCAACTTGGAGGAAGAAGACACCTTATATATAGTGTGGGAACTCATCCAACCGTTACCTCACTGGGCAGCCGCGCACAGAGCGGTACTACCGCTGAGAGCGGTACTACCGCTCCCTACCCAGCGGTACTGCCGCGCTGGATAGGAAGCCAGGCCACTGGCCCCAGAGCGGTACTACCGCGGGAGTAGGAGCGGTACTACCGCTCGGAGCGGTACTACCGCTCGGAGCGGTACTACCGCTTCTACTACCGCGGTTAGTGCCGCAAAACCCGACACGAGAAAACACTGTCTCGAATCGAGGCGGCAGTAGCGCGGTACTGCTGCGGTACTACGGCCGAAGCCCGCGAGCGGTACTACCGCTTCATGGAGCGGTACTTCCGCTGGAGGGCTTCGGCGGTACTACCGCTGGAGATCGCGGTACTACCACTGGCACAGGGCGAAGCAGGAACGAAAGAGAAGTTGCGACTCCAGAGTTGCGAAAGGAAGACGACGGGTGTGATAAGGATGTGTACGTGTTGATTCCACCCTAGTCTTACAAAAGCGGATCCCCTCTTAATAGTACGGTGACTCCTACGAAACTAGTCCACCAACAATGAAACGAAGGAGCTACACCGTCTTGAATAAAACACCGAGGGGAGGAAATCGTCTCGTGCCAATGGATGAATCTCTGAAAGAACTTAACGCACACGATTAGTCTGCAAAAGCATTGTCATCAATCACCAAAACCACTAGGGGATAAATATGCCCTTACAATCTCCCCCTTTTTGGTGGATTGATGACAATACGGGATTTGCATAAACAAGGTATAGAGTAAGCATACAAACCCCACGGTCCTAACATGTAGATGGGCTCCCCCTAGATGTGTGCTATTTAGATAAGTGCTTTGGACTGCACAGCACACATACTAGGATCAAAGCTCCCCCTACATTTTAGAGACCAACAATCTAAGCATGGTGTATGAGAGCAGCATAGATGATATAACAAGAAAAGCACGCAACTCATAAGCTAGAGTGACATAGATAATGATACTGGAAAGGTAAGGTAGCATATGTCTCACACCATATGACTCGTACTTAAGTCTCACTCGAACTTAGGTCTCACAGACAAACCAACCAAAGCAAATGCGAGGAAAACACGAACAAGACACGAATAAGAGACGAAAGACACAACTCGCAAATCCCTAAACTCTCTCCACCTTTGGCATCGAGACACCAAAAAGGAGAGGGAGTGTTGCTACGGCTCCAGGTGAGAGCAAATGAGGGACACACGCATCAGAGCCCAGCGGAATCATCGGCACCACCGTCGTCAGTCTGGAAGTGCTCGGCCTCACAATCGGTCCACGGGCAGTGCTGCTGAATCCACTCCTCCTCCTCAGTAAGCTGGTCCTCAGATCCACTCTTGACTGTGTTGGGGAACGTAGTAATTTCAAAAAAATTCCTACGCACACGCAAGATCATGGTGATGATATAGCAACGAGAGGGGAGAGTGTTCGTCCACGTACCCTCGTAGACCGTAAGCGGAAGCGTTAGCACAACGCGGTTGATGTAGTCGTACGTCTTCACGATCCGACCGATCCAAGCACCGAACGTACGGAGCCTCCGAGTTCAGCACACATTCAGCTCGATGACGATCTCCGGCCTTCGATCCAGCCGAGCTCCGGAGATGAGTTCCGTCAGCACGACGGCATGGTGACGATGATGATGTTCTACCGGCACAGGGCTTCGCCTAAACTCCGCGACGATATGACCGAGGTGGAATATGGTGGAGGGGGGCACCGCACACGGCTAAGGAACGATCCGTAGATCAACTTGTGTGTCTATGGGGTGCCCCCGCCCCCGTATATAAAGGAGGGAGGAGGGAGGTGCGGCCGGCCCCCTAGGGGTGCGCCTTGAGGAGTCCTACTCCCACCGGGAGTAGGACTCCCCCCTCTTGCCTTGGTGGAGAAGGAAAGGGGGAGGGGAAAGAGGAAAGGGGGGCGCCGCCCCCCTTCCTTGTCCTATTCGGACTTGGGGGGAGGGGGCGTGCGGCCTGCCTTGGCCGGCCCTCCTCTTCTCCCTCTTGGCCCACTAAGGCCCATTATCCCCCGGGAGGGTTCCGGTAACCCCCCGGTGTTCCAGTAAAATCCCGATTTCACCCGGAACCATTCCGATATCCAAACATAGGCTTCCAATATATCAATCTTTATGTCTTGACCATTTCGAGACTCCTCGTCATGTCCGTGATCACATCCGGGACTCCGAACAAACTTCGGTACATCAAAACTTATAAACTCATAATAAAACTGTCATCGTAACGTTAAGTGTGCGGACCCTACGGGTTCGAGAACTATGTAGACATGACCTAGAACCATTCTCGGTCAATAACCAATAGCGGGACCTGGATGCCCATATTGGTTCCTACATATTCTACGAAGATCTTTATCGGTCAAACCGCATAACAACATACGTTGTTCCCTTTGTCATCGGTATGTTACTTGCCCGAGATTTGATCGTCGGTATCCAATACCTAGTTCAATCTCGTTACCGGCAAGTCTCTTTACTCGTTCTGTCATACATCATCTTATAACTAACTCATTAGTTACAATGCTTGCAAGGCTTAGGTGATGAGTATTACCGAGAGGGCCCAGAGATACCTCTCCGACAATCGGAGTGACAAAACCTAATCTCGAATTATGCCAACCCAACATGTACCTTCGGAAACACCTGTAGAGCACCTTTATAATCACCCAGTTATGTTGTGACATTTGGTAGCACACAAAGTGTTCTTCCGGTAAACGGGAGTTGCACAATCTCATAGTTGCAGGAACTTTGTATAAGTCATGAAGAAAGCAATAGCAATATACTAAACGATCAAGTGCTAGGCTAACGGAATGGGTCATGTCAATCACATCATTCTCCTAATGATGTGATCCCGTTAATCAAATGACAACACATGTCTATGGTTAGGAAACATAACCATCTTTGATTAATGAGCTAGTCAAGTAGAGGCATACTAGTGACGTTATGTTTGTCTATGTATTCACACATGTATCATGTATCCGGTTAATACAATTCTAGCATGAATAATAAACATTTATCATGAAATAAGGAAATAAATAATAACTTTATTATTGCCTCTAGGGCATATTTCCTTCAGTCTCCCACTTGCACTAGAGTCAATAATCTAGTTCACATCGCCATGTGATTTAACACCAATATTCATATCTGTATATGATTAACATCCATAGTTCACATCGTCATGTGACCAACACCCAAAGGGTTAACTAGAGTCAATAATCTAGTTCGCATCGCTATGTGATTAACACCCAAATAGTACTAAGGTGTGATCATGTTTTGCTCGTGAGAGAAGCTTAGTCAATGGGTCTGTCACATTCAGAGCCGTATGTATTTTGCAAATATTCTATGTCCACAATGCTCTGCACGGAGCTACTCTAGCTAATTGCTCCCACTTTCAATATGTATCCAGATTGAGACTTAGAGTCATCTGGATCAGTGTAAAAGTTTGCACCGATGTAACTTTTACAACGAACTCTTTTATCACCTCCATAATCGAGAAACATCTCCTTAGTCCTTACTAAGGATATTCTTGACCGCTGTCCAGTGATCTACTATTAGATCAAAATTGTATTCCTTTGCCAAACTCAGAGCAAGGTATACAATATGTCTGGTTCACAGCATAACATACTTTATAGAACCTATGACTGAGGCATAGGGAATGACTTTTCATTCTCTTTCTATTTTCTGCCATGGTCGGGTCTTGAGTCTTACTCAATTTCACACCTTGCAACACATGCAAGAACTTCTTCTTTGACTGTTTCATTTTGAACTATTTCAAAAATTTATCAAGGTATGTATTCATTGAAAAATCTTATCAAGCGTCTTGATCTATCTATATAGATCTTGATGCTCAATGTGTAAGCAGCTTCACTGAGGTCTTTCTTTGAAAAACTCTTATTCAAGTATCCTTTCATGCTTTGCAGAATAATTCTACATTATTTCCGATCAACAATATGTCATTCACATATACTTATCAGAAATGCTGTAGTGCTCCCAGTCACTTTCTTGTAAATACAGGCTTCACCGCAAGTCTGTATAAAACAATATGCTTTGATCAACTTATCAAAGCATATATTCCAACTCCGAGATGCTTGCACCAGTCCATAGATGGATTGCTGGAGCTTGCACATTTTGTTAGCATCTTTAGGATTGACAAAACCTTCTGGTTGCATCATATACAACTCTTCTTTAAGAAAACTACAAATGAATGCAGTTTTGACATCCATTTGCCAGATTTCATAAAATGTAGCAATTGCTAACATGATTCAGACAGACTTAAGCATCGCTATAGTTTGAGAAAATCTCATTGTAGTCAACACCTTGAACTTGTCAAAAACTCTTTTGCGACAAGTCGAGCTTTGTAGATAGTAACACTACTATCAGCATCTGTCTTCCTCTTGAAGATCCATTTATACAATATGGCTTGCCGATCATCGGGCAACTCCACCAAAGTCCACACTTTGTTCTCATACATGGATCCCATCTCAGATTTCATGGCCTCAAGCCATTTCGTGGAATCTGGGCTCATCATTGCTTCCTCATAGTTTGTAGGTTCATCATGGTCTAGTAACATGACTTGCAGAATAGGATTACCGTACCACTCTGGTGCGGATTGTACTCTGGAAGACCTACGAGGTTTTGTAGTAACTTGATCTGAAGTTTCATGATCATCATCATTAGCTTCCTCACTAATTGGTGTAGGAATCACTGGAACTGATTTCTGTGATGAACTACTTTCCAATTCGGGAGAAGGTACAAATTACCTCATCAAGCTCTACTTTCCTCCCACTCACTTCTTTCGAGAGAAACTCCTTCTCTAGAAAGGATCCATTTTTAGCAACGAATATCTTGCCTTCGGATCTGTGATAGAAGGTGCACCCAACAATTTCCTTTGGGTATTCTATGAAGATGCACTTCTCCGATTTGGGTTCGAGCTTATCAGGATGAAACTTTTTCACATAAGCATCGCAGTCCCAAACTTTAAGAAACGACAACTTGGGTTTTTGCTAAACCACAGTTCATATGGTGTCGTCTCAACGGATTTAGATGGTGCCCTTTTAACGTGAATGCAGCTGTCTCTAATGCATAACCCAAAAACAATAGTGGTAAATCAGTAAGAGACATCATAGATCGCACTATATCCAATAAAGTGCGGTTACGATGTTTGGACACACCATAACGTTGTGGTGTTCCAGGTGGCGTCAGCTGTGAAACTGTTCCACATTGTTTTAATTGAAGACCAAACTCGTAACTCAAATATTCGTCTCTGCGAGCAGATTGCAGAAACTTTATTTTCTTGTTACGATGATTTTTCCACTTCACTCTGAAATTCTTTGAACCTTTCAACTATTTCAGACTTATGTTTCATCAAGTAGATATACCCATATCTGCTCAAATCATCTTGTGAAGGTCAGAAAATAACGATACTTGCCACAAGCATCAACACTCATTGGATTGCATACATCGGTATGTATTATTTCCAATAAGTCAGTAGCTTGTTCCATTGCTCTGGAGAACGGAGTTCTAGTCATCTTGCACAAAAGGCACGGTTCGCAAGCATCAAATGATTCATAACCAAGTGATTCCGAAAATCCATCTTTATGGAGTTTCTTCATGCGCTTTACACCGATATGACCAAAATGGCAGTGCTACAAACAAGTTGCACTATCATTATTAACTTTGCATCTTTTGGCATCAATATTATGAATATGTGTATAACTACGATCGAGATCCAACGAACTATTTTCATTGGGTGTATGACCATTGAAGGTTTTATTCATGTAAACAGAACAACAATTATTCTCTGATTTTAAATGAATAACCGTATTGCAATAAACATGATCAAATCATATTCATGCTCAACGCAAAGGCCAAATAACATTTATTTAGGTTTAACACTAATCCCGAAAGTATAGGGAGTGTGCGATGATGATCATATCAATCTTGGAACTACTTCCAACACTCATCGTCACTTTCCCTTCAACTAGTCTCTGTTTATTCTGTAACTCCTGTTTCGAGTTACTAATCTTAGCAACCGAACAAGTATCAAATACTCAGGGGCTACTATAAACACTAGTAAGGCACACATCAATAATCTGTATATCAAATATACCCTTGTTCACTTTGCCATCCTTCTTATCCACCAAATATTCAGGGCATTTCCGCTTCCAGTGACCATTTCCTTTGCAGTGTAAACACTCAGTTTCAGGCTATGGTCCAGCTTTGGGCTTCTTCGCAGGAGTGACAACTTGCTTGTCTTTCCACTTGAAGTTCCCTTTCTTTCCCTTTGCCTTTCTCTTGAAACTAGCGGTCTTGTCAATCATCAACACTTGATGCTCTTTCTTGATTTCTACCTTCGTTGATTTCAACATCACGAAGAGCTCGGGAATCGTTTTCTTCATCCCTTGCATACTATAGTTCATCACGAAGTTCTAGTAACTTAGTGATGGTGACTAGAGAATTCTGTCAATCACTATCTTATCTGGAAGATTAACTCCCACTTGATTCAAGCGATTGAAGTACCCAGACAATCTGAGCACATGCTCACTAGTTGAGCGATCCTCCTCCATCTTTTAGCTATAGAACTTGTTGGAGACTTTATATCTCTCAACTCGGGTATTTTCTTGAAATATCAACTTCAATTTCTGGAACATCTCATATGGTCCATGACGTTCAAAACGTCTTTGAAGTCCCGATTCTAAGCCGTTAAGCATGGTGCACTAAACTATCAAGTAGTCATCATATTGAGCTAGCCAAACGTTCATAACGCCTGCATCTGCTCCTGCAATAGGTTTGTCACCTAGCGGTGCATCAAGGACATAATTCTTCTGTGCAGCAATGAGGATAAACCTCAGATCACGGATCCAATCCGCATCATTGCTACTAACATCTTTCAACATAATTTTCTCTAGGAACATATCAAAATAAACATATGAAAGCAACAACGCGAGCTATTGATCTACAACATAATTTGCAAAATACTACCAGGACTAAATTCATGATAAATTTAAGTTCAATTAATCATATTACTTAAGAACTCCCACTTAGACAGACATCTCTCTAGTCATCTAAGTGATCACGTGATCCAAATCAACTAAACCATAACCGATCATCACGTGAGATGGAGTAGTTTTCAATGGTGAACATCACTATGTTGATCATATCTACTATATGATTCACGCTCGACCTTTCGGTCTCCGTGTTCCGAGGCCATATCTGCATATGCTAGGCTCGTCAAGTTTAACCTGAGTATTCCGCGTGTGCAAAACTGGCTTGCACCCGTTGTAGATGGACGTAGAGCTTATCACACCCGATCATCACGTGGTGTCTGGGCACGACGAACTTTGGCAACGGTGCATACTCAGGGAGAACACTTCTTGATAATTAGTGAGAGATCATATTAAAATGCTACCATCAAACAAAACAGAATAAGATGTATAACAGATAAACATCATATGCAATCAAAATATGTGACATGATATGGCCATGATCATCTTGCGCCTTTGATCTCCATCTCCAAAGTACTGTCATGATCTCTATCGTCATCGGCACGACACCATGATCTTCATCATCTTGATCTATATCAATGTGTCGTCACATGGTCATCTCGCCAACTATTGCTCTTGCAACTATTGCTATCGCATAGCGATAAAATAAAGCAATTATTTGGCACTTGCATCTTATGCAACAAAGAGACAACCATAGGGCTTCTGCCAGTTGCCGATAACTTCAACAAAACATGATCATCTCATACAACAACTTATATCTCATCACGTCTTGACCATATCAAATCACAACATTGTTGGGGAACGTAGTAATTTCAAAAAAATTCCTACGCACACGCAAGATCATGGTGATGGCATAACAACGAGAGGGGAGAGTGTCCGTCCACGTACCCTCGTAGACTGTAAGCGGAAGCGTTAGCACAACGCGGTTGATGTAGTTGTACGTCTTCACGATCCGACCGATCCAAGCACCGAACGTACGGAGCCTCCGAGTTCAGCACACGTTCAGCTCGATGACGATCTCCGGCCTTCGATCCAGCCGAGCTCCGGAGATGAGTTCCGTCAGCACGACGTCGTGGTGACAATGATGATGTTCTACCGGCGCAGGGCTTCACCTAAACTCCGCGACGATATGACCGAGGTGGAATATGGTGGAAGGGGGCACCGCACACGGCTAAGGAACGATCCGTAGATCAACTTGTGTGTCTATGGGGTGCCCCCCGCCCCCGTATATAAAGGAGGAGAGGAGGAGGGGGCCGGCCTAAGGGGAGGCGCGCCCTAGGAGGGGGAAACCTACTCCAAGTAGGTTTCCCCCCTCCCTTTCCTAATCCAAGAAGGAGGGGGAAGGAAGGAGTGGGAGAGGGGGAAGGCAAGGGGGGCGTCGCCCCCCCCCCCTTCCTTGTCCTATTCGGACTCAAGGGGAGGGGGCGCGCCACTTGCCCTGGCCGGCCCCTCTCTTTCTCCAATAGGGCCCATCAAGGCCCATTACTTCCCGGGGGGGGGGGTCCGGTAACCCTCCGGTACTCCGGTTTTCTCCGAAAACTTCCGGAACACTTCCAGTGTCCAAATATAGTCGTCCAATATATCAAACTTTATGTCTCGACCATTTCGAGACTCCTCGTCATGTCCGTGATCACATCCGGGACTACGAACAAACTTCGGTACATCAAAACTTATAAACTCATAATAAAACTGTCATCGAAATGTTAAGCGTGCGGACCCTACGGGTTCGAGAACTATGTAGACATGACCTAGAACCATTCTCGGTCAATAACCAATAGCGGGACCTGGATGCCCATATTGGTTCCTACATATTCTACGAAGATCTTTATCGGTCAAACCGCATAACAACATACTTTGTTCCCTTTGTCATCGGTATGTTACTTGCCCGAGATTTGATCGTCGGTATCCAATACCTAGTTCAATCTCATTACCGGCAAGTCTCTTTACTCGTTCTGTAATACATCATCTCATAACTAACTGATTAGTTACATGCTTGCAAGGCTTAGGTGATGAGTATTACCGAGAGGGCCCAGAGATACCTCTTCGACAATCGGAGTGACAAAACCTAATCTTCGAATTATGCCAACCCAACATGTACCTTCGGAAACACCTGTAGAGCACCTTTATAATCACCCAGTTACGTTGTGACGTTTGGTAGCACACAAAGTGTTCTTCTGGTAAACGGGAGTTGCACAATCTCATAGTTGCAGGAACTTTGTATAAGTCATGAAGAAAGCAATAGCAGTATACTAAACGATCAAGTGCTAGGCTAACGGAATGGGTCATGTCAATCACATCATTCTCCTAATGATGTGATCCCACTAATCAAATGACAACACATGTCTATGGTTAGGAAACACAACCATCTTTGATTAATGAGCTAGTCAAGTAGAGGCATACTAGTGACTATAGTTTTGTCTATGTATTCACACATGTATTATGTTTCCGGTTAATACAATTCTAGCATGAATAATAAACATTTATCATGATATGAGGAAATAAATAATAACTTTATTATTGCCTCTAGGGCATATTTCCTTCAGTCTCCCACTTGCACTAGAGTCAATAATCTAGATTACATAGTAATGATTCTAACACCCATGGAGTCTTGGTGCTGATCATGTTTTGCTCGTGAGAGAGGCTTAGTCAACGGGTCTGCAACATTCAGATCCATATGTATCTTGGAAATCTCTATGTCTCCCACTTGGACTTGGTCCCGAATGGAATTGAAGCGTCTCTTGATGTGCTTGGTCCTCTTGTGAAATCTAGATTCCTTTGCCAAGGCAATTGCACCAGTATTGTCACAGAAGATCTTCATTGGTCCCGATGCACTAGGTATGACACCTAGATCGAAAATGAACTCCTTTATCCAGACTCCTTCATTCGCTGCTTCAGAAGCAGCTATGTACTCCGCTTCACATGTAGATCCCGCCACGACGCTTTGTTTAGAACTGCACCAACTTACAGCTCCACCGTTTAATAAAAACACGTATCCGGTTTGCGATTTAGAATCGTCCGGATCAGTGTCAAAGCTTGCATCGACGTAACCATTTATGACTAGCTCTTTGTCACCTCCATATACGAGAAACATATCCTTAGTCCTTTTCAGGTATTTCAGGATGTTCTTGACCGCTGTCCAGTGATCTACTCCTGGATTACTTTGGTACCTTCCTGCCAAGCTTATTGCTAAGCATACGTCAGGTTTGGTACACAGCATTGCATACATGATAGAGCCTATGGCTGAAGCATAGGGAACATTTTTCATTTTCTCTCTATCTTCTGCTGTGGTCGGGCATTGAGTTTGACTCAACTTCACACCTTGTAGCACAAGCAAGAACCCTTTCTTTGCCTGATCCATTTTGAACTTTTTCAAAATTTTGTCAAGGTATGTGCTTTGTGAAAGTCCTATTAAGCGTCTTGATCTATCTCTATAGATCTTGATGCCCAATATGTAAGCAGCTTCACCGAGGTCTTTCATTGAAAAACTTTTATTCAAGTATCCCTTTATGCTATCCAGAAATTCTATATCATTTCCAATTAATAATATGTCATCTACATATAAAACTAGAAATGCTACAGAGCTCCCACTCACTTTCTTGTAAATACAGGCTTCTCCAAAAGTCTGTATAAAACCATATGCTTTGATCACACTATCAAAGCGTTTATTCCAACTCCGAGATGCTTGCACCAGTCCATAAATGGAAAGTCGGAGCTTGCATACTTTGTTAGCACCTTTTGGATCAACAAAACCTTCCGACTGCATCATATACAACTCTTCTTCTAGAAATCCATTCAAGAATGCAGTCTTGACATCCATTTGCCAAATTTCATAATCATGAAATGCAGCAATAGCTAACATGATTCAGACAGACTTAAGCATCGCTACGGGTGAGAAAGTCTCATCGTAGTCAACCCCTTGAACTTGTCGAAAACCTTTCGCAACAAGTCGAGCTTTATAGACAGTTACATTACCATCAGCGTCAGTCTTCTTCTTAAAGATCCATTTATTCTCAATGGCTTGCCAATCATCGGGCAAGTCAACCAAAGTCCATACTTTGTTTTCATACATGGATCCCATCTCAGATTTCATGGCCTCTAGCCATTTTGCGGAATCTGGGCTCATCATCGCTTCCTCATAGTTCGTAGGTTCATCATGGTCAAGTAACATGACTTCCAGAATAGGATTACCGTACCACTATGGTGCGATCTTACTCTGGTAGACCTACGAGGTTCAGTAGAAACTTGATCTGAAGTTTCATGATCAATATCATTAGCTTCCTCACTAATTGGTGTAGTCGTCACAGGAACCGGTTCTCGTGATGAACTACTTTCCAATAAGGGAGTAGATACAGTTATCTCATCAAGTTCTACTTTCCTCCCACTCACTTCTTTCGAGAGAAACTCCTTCTCTAGAAAGGATCCATTCTTAGCAACGAATGTCTTGCCTTCGGATCTGTGATAGAAGGTGTACCCAACAGTCTCTTTTGGGTATCCTATGAAGACACATTTCTCCGATTTGGGTTCGAGCTTATCTGGTTGAAGTTTCTTCACATAAGCATCGCAGCCCCAAACTTTAAGAAACGACAACTTTGGTTTCTTGCCAAACCACAGTTCATAAGGCGTCGTCTCAACAGATTTTGATGGTGCCCTATTTAACGTGAATGCGGCCGTCTCTAAAGCATAACCCCAAAACGATAGCGGTAAATCGGTAAGAGACATCATAGATCGCACCATATCAAGTAAAGTACGATTACGATGTTCGGACACACCATTTCGTTGTGGTGTTCCGGGTGGCGTGAGTTGCGAAACTGTTCCGCATTGTTTCAAATGTAAACCAAACTCGTAACTCAAATATTCTCCTCCACGATCAGATCGTAGAAATTTTATTTTCTTGTTACGATGATTTTCCACTTCACTCTGAAATTCTTTGAACTTTTCAAATGTTTCAGACTTGTGCTTCATTAAGTAGATATATCCATATCTGCTCAAATCATCTGTGAAGGTGAGAAAATAACGATATCCGCCACGAGCTTCAACATTCATCGGACCACATACATCTGTATGTATGATTTCCAACAAATCTTTTGCTCTCTCCATAGTACCGGAGAACGGTGTTTTAGTCATCTTGCCCATGAGGCACGGTTCGCAAGTACCAAGTGATTCATAATCAAGTGATTCCAGAAGTCCATCAGTATGGAGTTTCTTCATGCGTTTTACACCGATATGACCCAAACGGCAGTGCCACAAATAAGTTGCACTATCATTATCAACTCTGCATCTTTTGGCTTCAACATTATGAATATGTGTATCACTACTATCGAGATTCAATAAAAATAGACCACTCTTCAAGGGTGCATGACCATAAAAGATATTGCTCATATAAATAGAACAACCATTATTCTCTGATTTAAATGAATAACCGTCTCGCATCAAACAAGATCCAGATATAATGTTCATGCTCAACGCTGGCACCAAATAACAATTATTCAGGTCTAAAACTAATCCTGAAGGTAGATGTAGAGGTAGCATGCAGACCGCGATCACATCGACTTTGGAACTGTTTCCCACGCGCATCGTCACCTCGTCCTTGGCCAGTGCTCGCTTATTCCGTAGTCCCTGTTTCGAGTTGCAAATATTAGCAACAGAACTAGTATCAAATACCCAGGTGCTACTACGAGCTCTAGTTAGGTACACATGTATATCACATATACCTTTGTTCACTTTGCCATCCTTCTTATCCGCCAAATACTTGGGGCAGTTCCGCTTCCAGTGACCAGTCTGCTTGCAGTAGAAGCACTCAGTTTCAGGCTTAGGTCCAGACTTGGGTTTCTTCTCTTGAGCAGCAACTTGCTTGCCATTCTTTTTGAAGTTCCCCTTCTTCTTCCCTTTGCCCTTTTTCTTGAAACTAGTGGTCTTGTTGACCATCAACACTTGATGCTCCTTTTTGATTTCTACCTCCGCGGCTTTTAGCATTGCGAAGAGCTCGGGAATAGTCTTGTTCATCCCTTGCATATTATAGTTCATCATAAAGCTCTTGTAGCTTGGTGGCAGTGATTGGAGAATTCTGTCAATGACACTATCATCAGGAAGATTACCTCCCAGTTGAATCAAGTGATTATTATACCCAGACATTCTGAGTATGTGTTCACTGACAGAACTATTCTCCTCCATCTTGCAACTATAGAACTTATTGGAGACTTCATATCTCTCAATCCGGGCATTTGCTTGAAATATTAAGTTCAACTCCTGGAACATCTCATATGCTCCATGACGTTCAAAACGTTGTTGAAGACCCGGTTCTAAGCCGTAAAGCATGGCACACTGAACTATAGAGTAGTCATCAGCTTTGCTCTGCCAGACGTTCTTAACGTCGTTAGTTGCATCAGCAGCAGGCCTGTCACCCAGCGGTGCTTCCAGGACGTAACTTTTCTGTGCAGCAATGAGGATAATCCTCAGGTTACGGACCCAGTCTGTGTAATTGCTACCATCATCTTTCAACTTTGCTTTCTCAAGGAACGCATTAAAATTCAACGGAACAACAGCACGAGCCATCTATCTACAAACAAACATATACAAGCAAGATACTATCAGGTACTAAGTTCATGATAAATTTAAGTTCAATTAATCATATTACTTAAGAACTCCCACTTAAACAGACATCTCTCTAGTCATCTAAGTGATCACGTGATCCAAATCAACTAAACCATAACCGATCATCACGTGAGATGGAGTAGTTTTCAATGGTGAACATCACTATGTTGATCATATCTACTATATGATTCACGCTCGACCTTTCGGTCTCCGTGTTCCGAGGCCATATCTGCATATGCTAGGCTCGTCAAGTTTAACCTGAGTATTCTGCGTGTGCAAAACTGGCTTGCACCCGTTGTAGATGGACGTAGAGCTTATCACACCCGATCATCACGTGGTGTCTCGGCACGACGAACTTTGGCAACGGTGCATACTCAGGGAGAACACTTCTTGATAATTTTAGTGAGAGATCATCTTAAAATGCTACCGTCAATCAAAGCAAGATAAGATGCATAAAGGATAAACATCACATGCAATCAATATAAGTGATATGATATGGCCATCATCATCTTGTGCTTGTGATCTCCATCTCCGAAGCACCGTCGTGATCACCATCGTCACCGGCGCGACACCTTGATCTCCATCGTATCATTGTTGTCGTTTACGCCATCTATTGCTTCTATGACTATCGCTACCGCTTAGTGATAAAGTAAAGCAATTACAGGGCGTTTGCATTTCATACAATAAAGCGACAACCATATGGCTCCTGCCAGTTGCCGATAACTTCGGTTACAAAACATGATCATCTCATACAATAAAATATAGCATCACGTCTTGACCATATCACATCACAACATGCCCTGCAAAAACAAGTTAGACGTCCTCTACTTTGTTGTTGCAAATTTTACGTGGCTGCTACGGGCTTAGCAAGAACCGTTCATACCTACGCATCAAAAATCACAACGATAGTTCGTCAAGTTGGTGCAGTTTTAACCTTCGCAAGGACCGGGCGTAGCCACACTCGATTCAGTTAAAGTGAGAGAGACAGACACCCGCCAGCCACCTTTAAGCACGAGTGCTCGTAACGGTGAAACCAGTCTCGCGTAAGCGTACGCGTAATGTCGGTCCGGGCCGCTTCATCTCACAATACCGCTGAACCAAAGTATGACATGCTGGTAAGCAGTATGACTTGTATTGCCCACAACTCACTTGTGTTCTACTCGTGCATATAACATCAACGCATAAAACCTAGGCTCGGATGCCACTGTTGGGGAACGTAGTAATTTCAAAAAAATTCCTACGCACACGCAAGATCATGGTGATGGCATAGCAATGAGAGGGGAGAGTGTCCGTCCACGTACCCTCGTAGACCGTAAGCGGAAGCGTTAGCAAAACGCGGGTGATGTAGTTGTACGTCTTCATGATCCGACCGATCCAAGCACCGAACGTACGGAGCCTCCGAGTTCAGCACACGTTCAGCTCGATGACGATCTTCGGCCTCCGATCCAGCCGAGCTCCGGAGATGAGTTCCGTCAGCACGACGGCGTGGTGACGATGATGATGTTCTACCGGCGCAGGGCTTCGCCTAAACTCCGCGATGATATGACCGAGGTGGAATATGGTGGAAGGGGGCACCACACACGGCTAAGGAACGATCCGTAGATCAACTTGTGTGTCTATGGGTGCCCCCCGCCCCCGTATATAAAGGAGGAGAGGAGGAGGGGGCCGGCCTAAGGGGAGGCGCGCCCTAGGAGGGGGAAACCTACTCCAAGTAGGTTTCCCCCTCCCTTTCCTAATCCAAGAAGGAGGGGGAAGGAAGGAGTGGGAGAGGGGGAAGGCAAGGGGGGCGCCGCCCCCCCTTCCTTGTCCTATTCGGACTCAAGGGGAGGGGGCGTGCCACTTGGCCTGGCCGGCCCCTCTCTTTCTCCAATAGGGCCCATCAAGGCCCATTACTTCCCGGGGGGGGGGGGGGGTTCCGGTAACCCTCCGGTACTCCGGTTTTCTCCGAAAACTTCCGGAACACTTCCGGTGTCCGAATATAGTCGTCCAATATATCAATCTTTATGTCTCGGCCATTTTGAGACTCCTCGTCATGTTCGTGATCACATCCGGGACTCCAAACAAACTTCGGTACATCAAAACTTATAAACTCATAATAAAACTGTCATCGAAACGTTAAGCGTGCGGACCCTACGGGTTCGAGAACTATGTAGACATGACCTAGAACCATTCTCGGTCAATAACCAATAGCGGGACCTGGATGCCCATATTGGTTCCTACATATTCTACGAAGATCTTTATCGGTCAAACCGCATAACAACATACTTTGTTCCCTTTGTCATCGGTATGTTACTTGCCCGAGATTTGATCGTCTGTATCCAATACCTAGTTCAATCTCGTTACCGGCAAGTCTCTTTACTCGTTCTGTAATACATCATCTCATAACTAACTGATTAGTTACATGCTTGCAAGGCTTAGGTGATGAGTATTACCGAGAGGGCCCAGAGATACCGCTCCGACAATCGAAGTGAGAAAACCTAATCTCGAATTATGCCAACCCAACATGTACCTTCGGAAACACCTGTAGAGCACCTTTATAATCACCCAGTTACGTTGTGACGTTTGGTAGCACACAAAGTGTTCTTCTGGTAAACGGGAGTTGCACAATCTCATAGTTGCAGGAACTTTGTATAAGTCATGAAGAAAGCAATAGCAGTATACTAAACGATCAAGTGCTAGGCTAACGGAATGGGTCATGTCAATCACATCATTCTCCTAATGATGTGATCCCACTAATCAAATGACAACACATGTCTATGGTTAGGAAACACAACCATCTTTGATTAATGAGCTAGTCAAGTAGAGGCATACTAGTGACTATAGTTTTGTCTATGTATTCACACATGTATTATGTTTCCGGTTAATACAATTCTAGCATGAATAATAAACATTTATCATGATATGAGGAAATAAATAATAACTTTATTATTGCCTCTAGGGCATATTTCCTTCAAACATGCCCTGCAAAAACAAGTTAGACGTCCTTTGCTTTGTTGTTGCAAATTTTACGTGGCTGCTACGGGCTGAGCAAGAACCGTTCTTACCTACGCATCAAAAACCACAACGATAGTTCGTCAAGTTGGTGCTGTTTTAACCTTCGCAAGGACCGGGCATAGCCACACTCGGTTCAACTAAAGTTGGAGAAACCGACACCCGCCAGCCACCTGTGTGCAAAGCACGTCGGTAGAACCAGTCTCGCGTAAGCGTACGCGTAATGTCGGTCCGGGCCGCTTCATCCAACAATACCACCGAACCAAAGTATGACATGCTGGTAAGCAGTATGACTTGTATCGCCCACAACTCACTTATGTTCTACTCGTGCATATAACAACAACGCATAAAACCTAGGCTCGGATGCCACTGTTGGGGAACGTAGTAATTTCAAAAAATTTCCTACGCACACGCAAGTTCATGGTGATGATATAGCAATGAGAGGGGAGAGTGTTTGTCGGTGTCAAAACCGGCTGATCTCGGGTAGGGGGTCCCGAACTGTGCGTCTAGGCAGATGGTAACAGGAGACAAGGGACACGATGTTTTACCTAGGTTTGGGCCCTCTCGATGGAGGTAAAACCCTACGTCCTGCTTGATTAATATTGATGATATGGGTAGTACAAGAGTGGATCTACCACGAGATCAAGGAGGCTAAACCCTAGAAGCTAGCCTATGGTATGATTGTTGTAATGTATGTTGTGTCCTACGGACTAAAGCCCTCCGGTTTATATAGACACCGGAGGAGGCTAGGGTTACACAGAGTCGGTTACAATGGTAGGAGATCTACATATCCGTATCGCCAAGCTTGCCTTCCACGCCAAGGAAAGTCCCATCCAGACACGGGACGGAGTCTTCAATCTTGTATCTTCGTAGTCTTGGAGTCCGGCGGACGATGATAGTCCGGCTGTCTGGACACCCCCTAGTCCAGGACTCCCTCAGTAGCCCCTGAACCAGGCTTCAATGACGATAAGTCCAGCGCGCATAATGTTCAGCATTGCAAGGCGGGTTCCTCCCTTGAATAATCCAGAGAAGATCATGAACCCCAGGATAGTGTCCGGCTCTGCAAAATAAATTCCACATTCCACCGTAGAGAGAATAAAATGTACACCAGTCCAATCTGCTGACGTATTATGCGGCGTGACATCACACCGCCACCAAGCCTTTGTTTGAATCGTTTTTTACTATACCACCTCAGCACGTTTAGCGAAGCGGTTTCCTTGGCACGTCTTGTCGAAGCAGAGATCGTGTTCCCCTTATTCCGGGATTCTCATCAATACGTGCGTGGGTAACCCAAAAGTTTCCGTCGCCACGCCTCCTCTATCGAAGGTGAATCCCAAACGGTCACGGAGACAGCTCTTGGTATTTTTCCCCTTTATAAGAGGACCAAGGCTCGTTCCTGTTCTTCAATCTCGCATCGAATCTCCTCCTCGCTCCTAGTTCCAACACCCAGAGCCTCAGATTCGAGCGCTTTCGGATCCTCAACCATGTCCGGCTCCGACCTCCAGGGCCGGTGGATGCCCTCCTCCGTCACGGAGGAGGACATATTGAAGTTACGTGAGGCCAAGTACCTGACCTACGAGATTTCGCACAGGTTGCCTGCCTAAGGGCAGGCCGTGCCCACCCCCGAGCCCAGCGAATACGTCGTCTTTGTATCCCACCTCCGTCGGGGTTTAGGCTTCCCGACGGACCCCTTCGTGAGAGGGCTCATGTTCTACTACGGGCTGGATTTTCACGATTTGGCTGCGGAGTCCATCCTCCATATCTCCGCATTCATTATCGTCTGCGAAGCCTTCCTCCGCGTCACTCCCCACTTCGGCCTGTGGCTGAAGACCTTCAATGTGAAGCCGAAGATGATCGGGGGGCGTCAAGCGGAGTGCGGCGGGTGGCCATAAGCAAAAAGGCCAATGCCCCGTGGCCCGAGGGTTCCTTCCAAGAGGAATTTGGACTGTGGCAGCAGGAGTGGTTCTATATCACCGCTCCGAGGGGCAGCAAGCAAAAGCCGCCGCCTTCATTCCGCCCGGGACCTCCATGCCAACTGATGTCGTGGGTCAACCAAGGGCTCAATTGGGGGCCGTCCGAAGACGTGCCCTCACTGCAGGGCCGGATTCGAGACCTCCAAGCGAGGGAGATCAATCTGGTCGTGGTGATGCAGGTTATGCTAATCAGGCATCTTCTGCCCTGCAAACACCGTCCTCTCCGTTTATGGGAGTTCAACCCGGAGGGACCTCGGATTCTCCAACACTTCATGGGTGCAACACCCGTGGAGATGTACAAGTTGTTCTTCGGACCGCATGTGGCGTGTCCGGAATTAGCCGAGGACGCAGGCCTAAGCCGCAATCGCCCGGATACTCAGGTAAATAGCTCAGAGTCCGGACATTCTGTTTATCTGCCTTTCTAGAGTTCGCCTCCTGACGCATTACTCTTCACAGGAGTGGGTGGCGCGATCAAGGCTGATAAGGTGTCCGGCCCCCCTCCCAGAGACCGCACTGGAGCCCGTGGTGGTCAGAATGTTGGAGGTCGCGCCCACAGAAGGGAGCAATGGGGAAAATAGAGGAGCTAATATTTCGCCCAAAGGGGCATCAGAAGAGGGGGGAATCAAGAACCCCTCCTTCCAGGGGGAGAAGAGGACCGCCTCCGAGGATCCGGAGGCCAAAGCCCCTAAACGGGGGAAGAGATCTTCCCCGGGGGATCCGGCGTCCGAGGAGAATCCGGACGCACAACCATCGCCAAAGGATCAGCCCTCCAGCGAGCCGTGAGTATGAAAAGGGAATTTCATCAGTAAGAAAGTACCTCCATTTATGCTTCAGTGGGTGACCGAAATTTTTATTTTGCAGTTCGGATTTGCAGCCTTCGCAGATGAGTTCGTCTTCGGGGGACCTTCTTCCGGATATGATGGAGAGCGAAACGCCCCCGTCTGCTGCGCCATCAGATAAGGCAGACGAGCCTGAAGTATCCTCATGGAGGGTATCCCCAAGTCCGGAGGGGCCGGAGAGTTCGGCGCCCACTAGTATCCGGCCGGAAGGACTGAAGAATATGCTTGAGAGGGCATCCATCTCAGAAGATCATCGTGCGCTAATGCACATGGTGATTGGAAGGATTTCGTCCGCCAAGAGCGGATTGCGTAACGCCGCTATGAGTTTGCTGGCGGGATTTGAGGTACGCGAAAATGACGCACCTTCTATTTTTGACAGTTTTGCACATAAAAGTGTGCTCTGTATAGATAGTAGCCCCTGAGACTCGGTAGGTTGTCGAAGACGACAGCGTGCCGAGGATCGAAATCGCAAGTAATAAATGTCGCCGTTCCTATGCAGGTGGCGGATAGTCCGAGGGCTAGCCGGACTAGTGGGGTTGCCGAGTTAATGCGGCAACTTGACGCAGCGGATGCGGACATCGCACTTGTCCACCGGCGACTTGATGAGTCGCAAGGTAAATGAGTTCTCCACGGTCGCTTTATTAATGGGGTCAAAGCCCTCCTCTGATAAATTATATGCTGTTATACAGACGGTGCTGCTGCTGTGGAGAGCCTTTGGGCCGAACTTGCTCAAGCTAAGGAGCAAGCCCGAAGGAGTGACGCGGCTGCCTCGAGGGCGGCCGAGGAGTTGAAAGCCGAAAAGGCTGCTCACTGCCTAAGCACGGAAGAGGTGGCTGAATTGGCCGTAAAAGTGAAAGATGCTGCCGACCGCAATAAGGCTCTTGAAAAGGAGCGCTTATCGGAGCGGGAAGACCTAAAGAAGGCCACTGTCGAGGCCAAGGATGCCCGCTCTGCAATGCGGGCCATGAGGAAGGAGCTGCGCCAGGCCGGAGATATCGTGGCTGACAAGCCTTATCTGCTGCGTCGCCGGTTTATGGATCAAAAGTATGCTCAATTTGATCGGCTGTGGAGTCCGGAGGATCCGTATATGGACTTAGCGGCAAGTGCGGCTGATGCCATTGAGCACTTCCAGAGCCAGAAGGATCACAAGACGGAAGAGCTATTTTGGTCTCAATTCCATAGTCCGGATCGCTCACTTCCGTTGACCGACCGGTTGGCCGAATGGGCCGAGCTAAATAGGTTGTCCGGACTTGCCATGACTGACATCGTGGCTCATGTCTGGCCAGAGAGGCCCAAGGCGACGAGCTACTTCGGCTTACTGCAGCAATTCCTTGGAGCGGTGCCGCATATCAAGGAGATGAAGCGGTCGGCCTGCATCGAGGGCGCGCGGATGGCACTTGCCCGCGTAAAGGCGCATTGGACAGAGATGGATGCCACCGCTGTTGCCGCCCAGGGCTTGGATGAAGACCGGCTCCCCGCCGAGCACTATTTCGGGGAAGTTATGCGTGGCGCTCGTGTAATAGAGTCGCAGTGCTAAAAAAATGTCACGTTCAAATGAACGTTTTAGCTTGTAAAACGATGATTATGATATAACTGCTTTTTATACTTGTGCGTCCCAAGTAATAAAACTTCTCCTATGCGGCCGTTTACGTATACACTTGTATAACCTGAAAGATTGCAGTCTTCGGCTTCAGCCCCCACGCACAAGGTGCGGGGGTGTTCGCAAAAATAGCGCGTGTTCACACTTAATCTGACGTCTCGGTCCTGTTTAGGAGGTGGTAGCGTAGCGAACGAGGCAATCCGGACTATAATGCTTTATCACTTTCACTTAGCCATTGGAGCTCGAGGGTGGGGCTACGATATAGCCCCTGGGGGCGCCGCGCTTCTCCGAGTTCGGGGCGCGTGTGTGCCTGACCGGGAAATGGTCCTTCGTCAAAGCGGGGAATTCTAAACATTCCGGTAGTCGATCGAGTGGTTGACCAGTCTCTTGCTATATCATGACAGTCAGTTTTCGGCTTTCTCTACTGAGGTGCTCGCCCAGCCGAACTGGGGCACAATCGCAGTAGTTCTCCTGGTGCCGCGTTAGCCGATGATACGGAACGTAAGGCAGCAAAACACAGGAGCCGGGCAAACCCAACATTTGACCAAAGACATGATTCGGAGCTGATGCATATAATGCCTAACTCGAGACGCCGAACACTCCCTGAGGTGTTCGGTCTTTATGATAATGGGCAGAACAATGCCCTAAGCCCCTAGTGTCCAAGTACGGGCATGGTCTTCTGACGCGGCCGATGCCAAAACGTCAGGCTCCGCTTTGGCTATAGGAAGAAACCAAGGGAGAATAACAACAAGAGACATTTATAAAAGGTCTATGCAGGGTCTTAATCTGAAAAGAATCCTAGCAACGGGTCCCTACTGCACGTCTGCACCTGTGTCTCCGTTGCGCCGTTATCCTGGACGGGTATGCACGTTGTTCATCTGTAAAAAGAGAGGAACGCTTAGTTTGGAAACAATTTGTGCGAAAAATATATGTGTAAAAGGAGAAATATAAATAAGTAAAGCGGGGTTTGTATGAACCCGCGGTTGTTTGTGCGCGCAGCCCCCTGTGAAGAGGTGTGCGGCTAGGGAGCCCCTAGCCAGCTGAAGCTGGACTCGTCTATCTGAGTCCGGGGTCTTTGAGTGACCCTCGCACTGAAATGATGCCACGCGGACCGGGCATCTTGAGTGTAAGAGATGCGTAATGCGGTATGGCGTTGAAACGGACAAAAGCCTTTCATCCCAATAGTGCTTGATATCCACTTTTAAATGGGACAATGTGAAAAATTAGTTTTTCGCGCCGAAAATTGTTCGGTGATCCGAACACGACTTCTAGTAATATGGAGCCTGTGCACTTGGCGTAAGGTCCTGGCGTCACTCCTTTGAAGGAAGTGCGGCTGTGTCGGATTTTTGTAGGGTCTATCCCCATCTGACAGATTGTGTTTGAATACAGCAGGTTTAAGTCGCTGCCTCCGTCCATTAGGACTTTAGTGAATTGTAGTCCGTCTATTATGGGATTCAATATCAGGGCAGTCCGTCCTGCGCTTCGAACGCTTCTGGAATAGTCCAGGTGGTCAAAAGTGATTGGTTTTGATATCCAATCTCTATGGTCTGCTGGTTTGGACCGTGCGAGGCTCTTTTTAGGAACTGCCGCACTATTTTTCCGTATTATCACATGAAGTGAGTTTACTGCTTTGACCTCTTGTGGGAAAGTCTTTTGTTTTCCGGTGCTCTGCTGGTGGGGTTTATCTTCTTCGCTTGACGCGTCGAGCCCCTTGTGTTCGGCGTTTAGTCGGCCGGACTGTTTAAAGACCCAACAATCCCTGTGGGTGTGATTTGCAGGCCTTCCGGGGGTACTGTGGATTTGACATATCCGACCCAAAATCTTGTTTAAGTTGGACAATTCATTGCTGTCATCCTTAAGAGGTTGTGTTTTGTTGTTTGGCCGCGAGCTTTTGAATCCGGCGTTCACTGCCGTGCTCTTTGGGCTTTTCTCTTTATTCCGGCGCTGCTCTTTTCTGCGCCGTGATTTTCCGTTTCCATCTCTTATCTCTGTACTTGGGTCGCTGGTGCTGCATCTTGCTAGCCAGCTATCCTCTCCCGCACAGAAGCGGGTCATGAGGCTTGTTAGGGCGGACATTGTCCTCGGTTTTTCTTGGCCGAGGTGCCTGGCAAGCCATTCGTCTCGGACATTGTGTTTGAAAGCTGCTAAGGCTTCGGCGTCCGGACAGTCGACTATTTGGTTCTTTTTGGTGAGAAACCTGTTCCAGAATTTCCGCGCTGACTCTCCGGGCTGTTGAGTTATATGACTTAGATCATCTACATCCGGAGGGAGGACATAAGTCCCTTGAAAATTTGCTCTAAACGCGTCCTCGAGCTCTTCCCAACTTCCAACAGTGTTTTCAGGGAGGCTTTTAAGCCAATGACGGGCTGGCCCTTTAAGCTTGAGGGGTAGGTATTTTATGGCGTGGAGATCGTCTCCTCTGGCCATGTGTATATGCAGTATATAATCTTCTATCCAGACTCCAGGGTCTGTTGTTCCATCGTAGGCCTCTATGTTTATGGGTTTAAATCCTGCTGGGAATTCGTAGTCCAGCACCTCATCGGTGAAACATAGTGGGTGTGCGGCGCCCCTGTATTTGTGTGTGCCGCTATCTTCGGACACTTGACGTGTTGCCTTGCTTCCTGGGGCCTTCTTCTTTGGCCCGTAGATGGACCTGGCTGGGCCATCTGTCTTTCCAGGTTCATTAGTTGGTTTATGTGCGGCGCCGCTTTCAGAATTTGGCCTACCATCTGGCCGTCTATCCAACCAGGCAGCCTCTTTATTTTTTGACTGTGGGGGCTCTGTGGCCTCGTCGTCGAATTCTGGTAGCAGCTTGCGCTTCGGGTAGCTCTTTGATTGGTGGCCATTGCCGTATTTGTCTGCGGTTTTGAGCACTTTGCTCCATCTCATTCTGAGTGTGTCTTCCGTTGTTTTGAGCTTCCGCTTTTCCTTCTTCAGGCTTCTTGCAGTGTTGACGAGTCTTTTCCGAAGGTTTTTGCTCTCCGGCGGCGTGTCCGGCATGAGGTCATCCGGACTGTCATTTTCGCCGGGTCTGGACTGATTATCTGACTCGTCATGTTCGGACGGTTGCTTATCTGCATGTTCGTCGTCCACTTGTGAGCCCTGCTGTATGATAGGCTCCTTGGGAGCGTTGTTGTCGTCGAGGCGGGACTTAGGGCGGCGTCTGCGTCGCCGTTTTGGTTGTTTATCGGCGGGGTTATCTTCTGCCGCGGCCCGTTGGTCCTCGTCATCGCCCTCCTTTGGGGTATCCACCATGTATATGTCATATGACGAGGTGGTCCTCCCGTGCCTTATAGGCTCTGTTTCTTGTTCGTCTCCGGCATCGTCGTCCATAGCATCGATGTCGTCGGAGTCGTAGTCTAGCATGTCGGTTAGATCGTCGACAGTGGCTACAAAGTGGGTGGTGGGTGGGTTCTGAATTTCTTCGTCGTCCGTACCCCAACCATCCTGGCCATAGTCCGGCCAGGGCTCTCCTGATAATGAGAGGTGCTTTAGTGAATTCAGGATGTCGCCAAAAGGCGAGTATTGGAAGATGTCCGCGGCGGTGAATTCCATAACCGGCGCCCAATCCGATTTGGTTGGTAGGGGCGTGGGAGGTTCGGAGTCCGGCAAGGAGTCCGGCACCTCGAAATCACGAGTTTCGCGGGGGACAGGATTAATGTTCGGCTCCATCGCCGTGGAAGTTGAAGCCCCCGAGGCGGTGTCTATCCACCGATCCTCTATCCGGGCAATCGGCTCCGGACTAACGGCCGGAGCGGATTCGTGTGCGGCCACCAAGGCACTATTCGGCGGCAGAGCTAGATCATGCCCATCGCAACAGTGCGGTGCGCTTGGCTGTGGCTCGGGTCCGTCGAAGATCAAGTCTCCGTGGACATCGGCCGTGAAGTTTAGGCTTCCGAATCTGACCTGACGGCCAGGGGCGTAGCTTTCGATCTGCTCCAGATGGCCAAGAGAATTAGCCCGTAGTGCGAAGCTGCCGAATACGAAGATCTGTCCGGGGAGAAAAGTCTCACCCTGGACAGCGTTGTTGGTTGAAGATGCCATCAAGCCTATCGGTGACGACATAGAGGAACTCTCAATGAAAGCACCAATGTCGGTGTCAAAACCGGCTGATCTCGGGTAGGGGGTCCTGAACTGTGCGTCTAGGCGGATGGTAACAGGAGACGAGGGACACGATGTTTTACCCAGGTTCGGGCCCTCTCGATGGAGGTAAAACCCTACGTCCTGCTTGATTAATATTGATGATATGGGTAGTACAAGAGTGGATCTACCACGAGATCAAGGAGGCTAAACCCTAGAAGCTAGCCTATGGTATGATTGTTGTAATGTATGTTGTGTCCTACGGACTAAAGCCCTCCGGTTTATATAGACACCGGAGGAGGCTAGGGTTACACAGAGTCGGTTACAATGGTAGGAGATCTACATATCCGTATCGCCAAGCTTGCCTTCCACGCCAAGGAAAGTCCCATCCGGACACGGGACGGAGTCTTCAATCTTGTATCTTCGTAGTCTTGGAGTCCGCGGACGATGATAGTCCGACTGTCCGGACACCCCCTAGTCCAGGACTCCCTCAGTGTTCGTCCACGAACCCTCGTAGACCGTAAGCGGAAGCGTTAGCACAACGCGGTTGATGTAGTCGTACGTCTTCACGATCCGACCGATCCAAGCACCGAACGTACGGAGCCTCCGAGTTCAGCACATGTTCAGCTCGATGACGATCTCCGGCCTCTAATCCAGCCGAGCTCCGGAGATGAGTTCCGTCAGCATGACGGCGTGGTGACGATGATGATGTTCTACCGGTGCAGGGCTTCGCCTAAACTCCGCGACGATATGACCGAGGTGGAATATGGTGGAAGGGGGCACCGCACACGGCTAAGAAACGATCCGTAGATCAACTTGTGTGTCTATGGGGTGCCCCCCTCCCCTGTATATAAAGGAGGGAGGAGGGAGGTGCGGCCGGCCCCCTAGGGGTGCGCCTTGAGGAGTCCTACTCCCACCGGGAGTAGGACTCCCCCCTCTTGCCTTGGTGGAGAAGGACAGGGGGGAGGGGAAAGAGGAAAGGGGGGCGCTGCCCCCCCCCCCCTTCCTTGTCCTATTCGGACTAGGGGGGAGGGGGCGCGCGGCCTGCCTTGGCCGGCCCTCCTCTTCTCCCTCTTGGCCCACTAAGGCCCATTATCCCCCGGGAGGGTTCCGGTAACCCCCCGGTGTTCCGGTAAAATCCCGATTTCACCCGGAACCATTCCGATGTCCAAACATAGGCTTCCAATATATCAATCTTTATGTCTCGAACATTTCAAGACTCCTCGTCATGTCCGTGATCACATCCAGGACTCCGAACAAACTTCGGTACATCAAAACTTATAAACTCATAATAAAACTGTCATCGTAACGTTAAGCGTGCGGACCCTACGGGTTCGAGAACTATGTAGACATGACCTAGAACCATTCTCGGTCAGTAACCAATAGCGGGACCTGGATGCCCATATTGGTTCCTACATATTCTACGAAGATCTTTATCGGTCAAACCGCATAACAACATACGTTGTTCCCTTTGTCATCGGTATGTTACTTGCCCGAGATTTGATCGTCGGTATCCAATACCTAGTTCAATCTCGTTACCGGCAAGTCTCTTTACTCATTCTGTAATACATCATCTTATAACTAAATCATTAGTTACAATGCTTGTAAGGCTTAGGTGATGAGTATTACCGAGAGGGCCCAGAGATACCTCTCCGACAATCGGAGTGACAAAACCTAATCTCGAATTATGCCAACCCAACATGTACCTTCGGAAACACCTGTAGAGCACCTTTATAATCACCCAGTTACATTGTGACGTTTGGTAGCACACAAAGTGTTCTTCCGGTAAACGGGAGTTGCACAATCTCATAGTTGCAGGAACTTTGTATAAGTCATGAAGAAAGCAATAGCAATATACTAAACGATCAAGTGCTAGGCTAACGGAATGGGTCATGTCAATCACATCATTCTCCTAATGATGTGATCTCGTTAATCAAATGACAACACATGTCTATGGTTAGGAAACATAACCATCTTTGATTAATGAGCTAGTCAAGTAGAGGCATACTAGTGACGTTATGTTTGTCTATGTATTCACACATGTATCATGTTTCCGGTTAATACAATTCTAGCATGAATAATAAGCATTTATCATGAAATAAGGAAATAAATAATAACTTTATTATTGCCTCTAGGGCATATTTCCTTCAGACTGTAGCACCCAACTGACGCATGAGCTCCTTGTGACGACCTCGAGCCTTCTTCTTAGCCACATGAGTCATGTACTGACCGTGAGCCTCCATGCAGAACAGCTTCTTCATCTTCTTTCATTGCAAACTCATCGGCTTCATCTTGCACCACTTCATAGTTGGAGCGTTGAATGCTAGCACTTCCATGATAGAGACCCTCGACACATTTCCATGCTTCTTTAGCCATGACATGGGGTCGAAGGTGAGGGAGATCTTCGGGAAAGATTGCATCTTGGATGATGAAGAGAGCACTCTCATTGAATTGATTGTCCACAGCTTCTCGAGGGGTGAAGTTGCTTGGGTCATGAGGATAAAAACCTTCTTCAATGATTCTCCAAAGGTTAGTGTTCACATGTTTCAAATGATGCTTAAAGCGATAGACCCAAGAATCAAAATCTTCATGTTTCTCATATTTAGGAGGAGAACCGGCATGATTCAAATGAGTGGAGGGAATTGGCCCTCCATAAACCGGGGGTTCCACATGGGCAAAGATGCCGGTACCATTTCTACCACTAATAGAAGGACTCTTATCAATGTTAGCTTCCCCCTTGTCGGAGGGAGCATCCGTCATCTTGTTGGTGGGATCACCCACTTTCATCGGCGAGGTAGATTGTTTAAGTCCTTCTAGGAATTCCTTAAACATGTCCTTGACCTCGGTCGTCATGGAGGTTTTCAATGTTTCCAAAGCAACATTGAATTCCACACGTGAGATCGAGTTACCCCCATCTCCCGTAGATGAGATCGGATTCGCACCGAAGTGCTCTCCCACCTCATCTACGACATCAACCATACTCTTTGGACGGTAAAGTCCTTAAAAAGAGACGAGGCTCTGATACCAATTGAAAGGATCGATATGGTTGACTAGAGGGGGGGGGGTGAATAGGCAACTAACAATTTTTAAACTTTTCTTTACCAAATTAAACTTTGCAACAAAATAGGTTGTCTAGATGTGCAACTAGGTGAGCAACCTATATGATGCAATAACAACTAGCACACAAGCAAGCAAAGGATGTAACAACAAGTAGGCTTGCAAAAGTAAAGGCACGAAATAACCAAGAGTGGAGCCGGTGGAGACGAGGATGTGTTACCGGAGTTCCTTCCTTTTAAGGGGAAGTACATCTCCGTTAGAGCGGTGTGGAGGCACAATGCTCCCCAAGAAGCCACTAGGGCCACCGTATTCTCCTCATGCCCTCACACAATGCGAGATGCAGTGATTCCACTATTGGTGCCCTTGAAGGCGGCGACCGAACCTTTACAAGCAAGGTTGGGGCAATCTCCACAACAATCGGAGGCTCCCAACAACAACAACAACACCACGAAGCTTCACCACAATGGAGTATGGCTTCGAGGTGACCTCAACCGTCTAGGGTGCTCAACACCCAAGAGTAACAAGATTCGCAAGGGATAAGTGGGGGGAATCAAATTTCTCTTGGTGGAAGTGTAGATCTGGGCCTTCTCAACCAATCCCGAGCAAATCAACAAGTTTGATTGGCTAGGGAGAGAGATCGGGCGAAAATGGAGCTTTGAGCAACAATGGAGCTTTGGGGGAAAGATGTAGGTCAACTTGGAGGAAGAAGACACCTTTATATAGTGTGGGAACTCATCCAACCGTTACCTCACTGGGCAGCCGCGCACAGAGCGGTACTACCGCTGGGGCAGGGTGGTACTACCGCTGAGAGCGGTACTACCGCTCCCTACCCAGCGGTACTGCCGCGCTGGAGAGGAAGCCAGGCCACTGGCCCCAGAGCGGTACTACCGCAGGAGTAGGAGCGGTACTACCGCTTCTACTACCGCGGTTAGTGCCGCAAAACCCGACACGAGAAAACACCGTCTCGAATCGAGGCGGCAGTAGCACGGTACTGCTGCGGTACTACGGCCGAAGCCAGCGAGCGGTACTACCGCTCTACGGAGCGGTACTACCGCTGGAGGGCTTCGGCGGTACTACCGCTGGCACAGGGCGAAGCAGGAACGAAAGAGAAGTTGCGGCTCCAGAGTTGCGAAAGGAAGACGACGGGTGTGATAAGGATGTGTACGTGTTGATTCCACCCTAGTCTTACCAAAGCGGATCCCCTCTTAATAGTACGGTGACTCCTACGAAACTAGTCCACCAACAACGAAACGAAGGAGCTACACCGTCTTGAATAAAACACCGAGGGGAGGAAATCGTCTCGTGCCAATGGATGAATCTCTGAAAGAACTTAATGCACACGATTAGTCCGCAAAAGCATTGTCATCAATCACCAAAACCACTAGGGGATAAATATGCCCTTACAATAGGCCCACCTACAAGTGTATCAAGCTAAAAAAAGGCCGATTCCTAAACGGCGCCCGCTGCGCCGGTTAGAGGCACCTGCGCAAACGGGCGCACACCGCCCACCTTTCTCGTCGATGCTATATGGGCCGGCCTTCTAACCTTTTTCTGTTTAATTTTTCAAAAAAGGTTCGGCCGCAGGATTGGAACTGCAGACCTGTTCAACAAAGGACATCGTGAGTAATCACTAGGAAAGCTAGCGCTTTGTGGCTATCTCTTCGTTTCTCCCTTTTAGTCTTCTTCAGCTCACCCGAAGCCTGGGTTCCCAGCCGGCTTTACTTTTTTTTTCATATTTTTTTTCTGGACCGGTTTTATTTTTTTGCTTTTTATTTTGTTTTCTTTACATTTTAATTTTCTCAAAAGGCATGAACTTTTTTCAAATTCAATGAACTTCTTTTGAAAATCCATGAAATTTTCTACAATTTTGATGAACGTTTTTCAAATTCGATGAACTTTCATTTCGAATTTGATGAACTTTTTTTCACACTCGATGAACTATTTTCAAGTCAATGAACTTTTTTTGAAAATTCATGAACGGTTTTCAATTTTGATGAATGCTTTTCAAATTCGATGAACGGTTTTCAAATTTGATGATTTTTTTTCAAACTCGAAAAACTTTTTTCAATTTTGATGAATATTTTTCAAATTTCATGAACTTTTTTCAAATTTGGTAAACTTTTCTTCAAATTCGACAAACTTTTTTTTCAAATTCTATGAACTATTTCAAGTTTTATGATAGTTTTGTAAATCCATTATTTTTTTTAAATTTGATGTATTTTTTTCAAATTTGAAGATTTTTCTTTTCAAAGCCCATGATTTTTTTTTCAAATTTGATGAACTTTTTTTTGAAAATCAATGGAACTTTTTCAGGTTTGCGAACTTATTTCAAAATCCATGAACTTTTACAAAGTCATGTTTTTTCCAAATAATTCAAAAATAGTTAAGCGATGGTTTCGTGCTAGTATTAAATAGCGCGGCGGACAGTGTTTATTACGCATTTGTCGCTGATACAGATCACTAACCTTTGGTAGCTTTTTTTTTTTGAAGCTTAACCTTTGGTAGCTCGAGTGCCTATTGGGACTCACGGTTCGGGCGCCTGAAGCGCCCGATAGGAGGGGAGCTACCAAAAAAAGGTACTACCAAAAAAAAAAAAAAGTCGATGCCGCTGAGCGTCACGAACCCCTGAAGCCAATCCCGAACTCGCCGTCGACACTGAGCTCGCGCGTCCTTCGACCGTCTCTTCCCCAATCCCCTTGGCCCGCGCCCTGCCCCCCTCCATTCCCTCCCGCGCCTCCAGCACCGCCCCTCTGGCCCTGGCTCCGTCGCCTCCGCTGGCCTTCGCATTCCCCTCGCCGACGGCCATGATTGACTGCCCGCGGCTGCTTCTTGCTGCCGCGAGCTCCGCTCCCTGCCCCTCGTCCGCCGCCTGCCGGAGGTTCACCACCGGATGCCCTCCCTTCTCCCTTTCATGCCGCGGCCGCCTTTCTTCTTTCCATGGTGAGCTCCTCCTCTCATACTCCTCTGCAAGTACGCATCCGTGAGCTATTCAACTGCTGACTCTTAGATAAAAGTGTTCCTGTGTAAGATGTCAAAGTATACCTACGCCAACTATGTACTTATATGTTTGTATGGGCGCGAGGGTTTTAAAGCTGACGCTCCTAGTTTGGCTAAAGAGAAATCGGGTGTTCATTTTTAGAAAAGGAAAATCGGGTGTTCATGCTTTAGTTTTCTTATATCCTGTGGATGGGACGATGACAGACTTGGATCACCACAGTGCAATCTGCATCCTCTGGGGCGGGGAGCCAGTCGAGCGTCGTGGATGAGCCGGAGGCCGTCGAATGGGCCATGCAGGGTAATCTATTTGCTCACTTCTTGATTTCTTTCAGTGGGTAATGGTCAGGCCTGTGTTTTTGTCCCTCGCTGGGTTGTAATTGTAATCCATATGACTGGAAGTTGGGTGCAGACTTCTACGCTTTGCGCAAGGATGTTGAGTTGGCCGTAGAGCGTGTCAATGAAGTCAGGCAGGATGCTGGACTGGAACAGCTTCTGGAGGAAATCGCTTCACTGGAGAACAAGTCTGGAGATAGCACCTTGTGGGATGATCCTTCCAAGGCACAGGAGTTGCTTGTTGCTCTCACAGAGCTCAAAGAGAAAGTCAAGCTTCTTAACGATTTCAAGTCGCAGGTCTGACTCCATGGCATTCTTATGCATCCAGCACCTGAAATGATATATCTTGCAAAACTTTAGTCATGTTATATCTGTATATTAGTTCGCACGTCATGTACGTATAATATTTATATAATGGTAATAATAGTTTAGGAAAAAAGATACACTTTTTCTTGGCATATCCATATAGATGATATAAATTTGTGGAACAAGCATGGCAATAAGTTTTTTTTCTTTCGAAAAGGAGGTTTAAACCCCTGGCCTCTGCATCATTGTGATGCACACAGCCAATATTATTAATTATTGAGGAGAGTACAAAACAAAGACAATCACGGCCAAGCCATTACAAGAGAGATAAATAAAACACCTATGAGGCTATGACTAAGTCGACTTCTTTGGGAGCAACGCCTTCAGGAAGGGGTACCGTTGCCATTTCTGGCTGAGCATGGCAATAAGTGACCATCAATAACAGTTCTTGATTATGGTCTTTCCTACATTCAGGTTGAAGAAGCGGATACCATTGTGCAGCTTACAGAGGAGTTAGACTCCATAGACACAGGCCTTCTTGAAGAGGCCTCAAAGATCATAAAGGCATTGAATAAGGCACTAGATAATTTTGAGATGACACGGCTTCTTTCTGGGCCTTATGACAAGGAAGGAGCTGTAATTACTATCTCTGCAGGCGCTGGCGGCACCGACGCCCAGGTATTTGTTCACTCCATTTTCAGGCTTTAACCTCTTTAGACCAGCAGAAGTTGTACTTTAGAGTTTAATTTACTTTCTTTTAGGTAGCATGACAGTGCTTGTTATTTTAGCTTGGACTGTTTTTCTGTTGCTTTGGTATTTGGGTTTTATGAATCTTATGTGTTAGTCATTTGGTACTGTTGCTTCAGAAGAAATTTGATCTTATACTAATGCTAATTCTCTTTGCTATCCGGTCATAGTTTGCTACCGTATATGCAATTACTTGTATGGATTTTTTAATTGTATCACCATAAAAGGCTGCTCTTCAGACTCCGAGAGTAACAAACTAGTCCAGCTATGGATCCGGAACTGCACAAACTTCGACTATATGATGATCAATAACCCCTAGTTGTTCTCATCAACAGAAAGCAAGCGAGCCTGAGCGCTGAAAGTCCTCGTCCATGATGATGGCTTTTAATCCATATTGTACATTTTTTCGACAAAGGGCATTTTTATTCACTCATAATGTAGCATCAAGGGGATATAACCATGATAACTGGCCTGTAACCCATCTATGTATATGTAGTTATACTCTGATCTCACATTCTCACTTAAGAATGACAACAAATGATGCTTGGCATTTCCTCCGAGAAAGCACGTGCTATGGATAAACAGTTGTGATTGCATTCTTTTAAACTTGGCTTGATCTTTGCAGGATTGGGCTGACATGTTACTCAGGATGTATGTTAGGTGGGGAGAGAAGCAGCGCTACAAGTCAAGAGTGGTAGAGAAATCCCCTGGTGAGGAGGCTGGAATAAAATCAGCAACAGTTGAATTAGAGGGAAGATATGCCTATGGGTATCTCTCAGGAGAGAAAGGGACACACAGGATTGTCCGCCAGTCTCCATTCAACGCTAAAGGCCTTCGACAGGTATCTTCATTTTGCAGTCCTCCTTTTCTGTTTGTTATCCATATTGTTGCAAGCTGAAGGTAAAACACGTATAATAGGTTCTTTCTAAAAGTTTGCGTGATGTGCTAATTTTTGCAGACCAGCTTTGCTGGTGTTGAGGTCATGCCTCTTTTACCAGAGGAATCCTTGGATGTAGAAATTCCTGAAGAGGATCTAGACATAAGTTTTACGAGAGCTGGAGGTAAAGGAGGCCAAAATGTGAACAAAGTGGAGACGGCTGTTCGCATGGTTCATATCCCCACTGGCATTGCCGTTCGTTGCGCAGGTATTAATTACTGAGAACAGCTTGCATCACACTGCTACATTGAACAACTACGCGACCTGTTATGTATGGGTAGACATGGGATCTCACTCATCTCAGGTTGACAAATAAGCACACCGAGTGCAGGAATAAATTCGTGGTGATTGAAATTTGATGTGAAAAACTGAATGATGCTCTGCTGAAACTAGCTGAACCTCCTGGTCCGGGGTCCTGGCATAGTTGATAGGCAATATCTTTGCAGCTTTTCCCAACGATAAGTTCAGTTTGTCACAGAATAGGTCATTTATGGTCTTACATGTATTAGCTGTTTAAGAATTTCACTGGAAATATTTTTGAAACAAGAACAGGAGTTAACCGAGTGTGATGCAGAATGAAGCTGACATTTGTGTTATCATGTCTAACTTTGCAGAGGAGAGGAGTCAGCTGGCTAACAAGATAAAGGCCCTAAGACGGCTGAAGGCAAAGCTTCTGGTGATCGCCGAGGAGCAGCGTGCGTCGGAGATCAAGCAGATACGTGGTGATGCGGTGAAGGCGGAGTGGGGGCAACAGATACGCAATTATGTCTTCCACCCCTATAAGCTCGTCAAGGACGTCCGGACGGCGTGCGAGACGTCAGACATCAGCGGTGTGATGGATGGCGAGCTGGATCCCTTCATCAAAGCCTACCTTCAGTATAAGCTCTCTGCTGCTGCCGAGGAGCAAAGCGTCAGATGATGCTGACATCGACTATCCAAGGTAGCAGTATGGAATTTTGATGCGCTGGTCATCGTTGGCTGTGGCTGATTGAGCCGCCCTAGTGAAGGTATGCAGTTTTACAGGGGCTTTTGCAGTTTTTGTAGTCTTTGTGTCCAGTGCCTCTAAAGGTTCTGGATATGAAAAACAGCCAAGTGATGAATTAAGTTGAATGTTGTGACTAGTGAAACAGCTCGATGAGAGTTTTTAACTGTTGGAACCAGAAGCCACAAAGGCATGATGGTTGAAGCATTGGTCTCATAACACATGAAGGGTGCCTTCTGTACTGTACTACTGGTGCTTCTTTCACCATTTGATTTTTGCCTATGATGAATTCCTGAGTAAGCTGAACCGTAACAAACTGAAGTCGACGATGGTTTGTCCGTTGAATTTTGTGTCCATGGGAATATTGACCATAGATACCTGGGAAGTAATATTGTGTGTAGGATTATTCTGCTGGAGGTTTTTAAATTTTGATGATCGATCCCTTCTTATTTTTCTTTTGATGCCAATTAGTTGCCTCTTTAGCTAGATTGGGCTGCAACTCGGTTAGGAAAAGCCGACAAGCTATTAGGCCCAACTTGCTATTCGCGTATGTCCGAGTTTGGACTTCCAAGAGTGAAAGGCGGGCCCCCATGGTCATGGTGCGCGCGCGCGCATGAGTTTATTCTTCCGACGTTAATACCATGTTGAAACTTTGTGTTGTCATGTGTCTCATTTTGGGTTGAAGTTGAAAATTATGATTACAAGTTGAAAGCTCCGGATTATAAGTCGAAACCTGCAGATACTTGATTATAGTAGATGCTAACTTTTCTTGTGCAAAGTCCATGTATTGTGGGTCGAATGTTGGTATATTCCGGGTTGAAAGTTGAACAGTACAAAGTTACTAGCAACATGGCCGGGAGGATTGAAAGTTGGTTTTATTTGAGTTTGGAAAGTTGCAGCGCTGAAGTTGAAATCTTTGCGTTTTCCATTGAAGTTTGATTATTTTTTTGTAGAAAAGGTGTGCCACTGTCAGAAGTGTCACACCACCCATCTTGGCCTACCCCAGTACCCCACTAACCAGAGTACCAGGGGGTGCTTTACTTCCACGTAATCCTTCTTGTACTGCTGCCACGTTTCCCTGTAGGAAAGGAAAAATATTACAACTCCTACCACGTGAGCAGTAATCGTAAAGTGAAGAGAGGGGAAAAGGTTAATTAACGGCGACACCATGATTGAAAGCAGAAAGGAGGCAGGGAGGGCCATCCTGCTTTGCTTTGCTTTGCTTCGGGGATGACGCAAAACTGCGACCCCTCCCTCTCTTACCTCCCTGGTGTAGTCATTAGTCAACCTAAACATTCAAAAGATTCCACAACAGTACCGGATCCAGCTTTCCGCCCAATGGCCCATTCTCGCGAAACCATCTGTCCCATTTTTGCCCATCGCACACGGTCGAGTTGGCACGCCGATCAGACAAGGAAAAATTATCATCCATCCATCCATCCATGAGGGACCATTATCGAATCCAAGCGATCGAAAACCCACCCTCTCGGCTAACAAAAGTCGAGTTTTGGTGCGGGCGAGACGCCGTGTTTGCCAAAATGCCGAGTGCCCATGTCTAGTAGGAGTAATAGCGATGCAGAAACATCAAACCAGTATGATTGCTAGCCAGAGATTAGGAGCATGGCAAACACGAAGACGCTTTTCTGAATCAAGGACCACGCGGCGTACAGCACCTTTAATCTGCTACTATACCCACACCGATCTTACTGAATCCATCTATTCGGAGTCCTCGTTTCACAACGCAGTACAATACCAGTGGTCATATTCTTACAGATGTATGCTTGCATGAACCCCAAAGCCCAAGCTATGCCCTTTTTCTCAGAGTTGTAACCTGTACACGTAAAGCAAAATCAGAAAGCCGACTCGATTGAGCTGCGAGCTTTGACCACAGCCACTAGTTAATTGTTTTCTGATCAAGCACACGGATGCACGTGCAAAAGGCATCCACGAGGCTAAGATGCTACGGAAATACAGTAATCGCTTAGATTGCACTCCTCCTTTCCTTGGTTAATCCATGGAATCGACCACACGACCCGCAAAATCCAAGAAAAATGCATGCATGCATGCATCGTGGAGGCGCATGGAGCAAAAGTTGGCGACAACCACACGCATCGTGCATCGGTGCATGCATGCATGGGCATGGCTGGGCTGGCGTCGTCGCACCAGCTTGATTAGTGGTGCCGCTCCTAATTAACTAGCGTGTTGACTTGGATTTGGCCCGGACCAGATAAGGATCAGAGAAATCATCAAGTCAGCATCAACCGGACGCCGCTACTGTAAGTAAGAGCGAGCAAGCGATCCCTTAGGACGCACTGCTCATGCTGTCAGGCATTGGGTTTCTGATTAATTAATTGAGAGATGAAGCTGGCCTAGAGCTTGCATGGCTTCAGGGACTGACACACACTGTATTGGATGCTCCTAAATCTATACTGTTAAAGGGATCATCTACAGATCCAGAGCAGAAGGTTATTGCATGTAATGTGCTGTTTTCGGTCAGGAGCATGCGTGCATGTTCTCTCATTAATGCATAAAGGAGTTGAGATGTTGGAGTGAGCCCTAACTAAGAAGAAACTGTCACTGGCCTGCTGCAGATGGGCAGCATGTGAAGCAGCATTCCCAGAATTTTCTGGTGTATCAACTTGTTTAGAAATGTATGATTGTACTAAGACAGGAGTACTATACGACTAGACAACACAAGATTACTGTAGTACCTAACGCTGCGCGTGTAGAAGAAGAGGTTAGCATGGAAGGTTCCCATTTTGAAATGGCAAGATTCCCTGCCGCGGAGGCCGAGAGGCTAAACAACGTATTCCAGACATGACCTAGCTTGCGAGTGACTACTCCGCCACTACGCTATGAGAAGAGGAGCATCCTATTCCTATCCTAGGGGCAGCAGAACTGGAGTGGACAGGTCTCGAGCTTGAGTTGAAGGACCCGAGAAGAGACCAGCATGGGTTGGGAACAGCGGCCGATTGAATGGAATGGATGGTTGCTTAACAAACAAAAAAACATTGGTGCCACCCTTGCCTCGCCTGGGGTTCTGGTTCTGGAGCGGCTGCAGAAAGGCGCGAGCATGGGCGCCCCGCCGGCCGCTCCTCCTGCCAAACAGCAGCAGCATTGGTCCGCGCTCCTTGGTGTAGTGGCTTTGAGATTCTCACGCCGCTCGCCGTCGCAGTGACGTAAACGCCGGCCCATCCGCGCGCGTGGAGGCGTCGGAGTCCGCGACACGGAGATCGCTCAGTGTCAGTCGGTGACTGAGTGGGATTCCTGCATGCTGCCGAGTGAGTGAGTAGCTAGTAGGCCACGCTTCTCTTGTCCTGTGCCGCCCGTATAGTAGGAAGGAGCATGTTACTTATATTGTTATTCAACCAACGTGGTAGATAACTTGCAAAAAAAAAAAAAAAAAACGTGGTAGATCAAATAATCTACTCCACGAGACTACGTACTGTGCTGCCCGCCTTGCTTTGTGTCAGCGAACCACTGTCGACCAAGGTGATTGCTGACGAAGGAGAAACTGCAGCGACTACAACTGGTGTCGACAACAGCAAGACAGCTACAGTGCCAGAGCCGAGGCCCAAGTCCACTCGGCCCAGGAAGATACCCCAGTGGCTTGCAAGCCCGAACTGGGCCCGTTAATTCGGGTGTAATAGTACTTATAGCCGTTAGTTGCTTTCCTTTTGTTTTTGGCGACGGACTCGGTGGCTACGGCCAACTTGTATCTGATACAGACGTGAGGGTGGTTGGGAGGAACACGCCTGTCAATTTCAAATTCTAGATCGAATCCCCAATTTTCGCCATGGCCATGTGAGCTAGATCTAAGTACCTCACAGTTGGTAATCAGATCTGTTCGTCCTGGAGTTTCCGCTACACCACCACCGCACCAGATTCAGCGACCGCCGGCGACGCCAGGCCATGGAGGAGCTCAGCGACGAGAGTCGCGCCGTGTTTGATCTGCTTCGCCGTGAAATCAACATCGATTTGGACCGGAAGCTCAAGGCGCAAGGCGAATCTCTCCTCAAATCCATGAGTAAGATGCTGGAAGCCAACAATTCGGCGCTCGACAACCTCATGTCGGCAAGAGCTAACGGCATCCGCGAGGAGATCGCGCTCGACATCGAGCAGGTGCGAGCCGATGTCAACAAGCTTGAGTCCGTGGATCAGGGACCCAGGCCGGAGGGGAGCTTGCCATCTCGTCAGGGCGGGCCGTCTCGAGGAGGCGCAGCCAGCGACGGGCTGGGGTTTGAGAGCGACCACCGCGGGAAGTCCCATAACATCTATGTGCCTCCGCCGGCGAGAGGTGCGCGAGATCTGAATCCTTCGCCCAAAAATTTTTCGCCTCGCGATTTCTCTGTTCTGGATACTGCTAAGTCATCTTCCTGCTCTTTGCATCTGGAGATGCCTCGATTCGATGGTACTAATCCTCGATTATGGCAAAATCATTGTGAGGATCAGTTCAGATTGTGGAGCGTCCCTGCCCACAAATGGATTTCTCTGGCTACAGCTGAAGTAAATATGCCCTAGAGGCAATAATAAAGTTATTATTTATTTCCTCATATCATGATAAATGTTTATTATTCATGCTAGAATTGTATTAACCGGAAACATGATACATGTGTGAATACATAGACAAACATATAGTCACTAGTATGCCTCTACTTGACTAGCTCATTAATCAAAGATGGTTATGTTTCCTAACCATAGACATGTGTTGTCATTTGATTAATGGGATCACATCATTAGGAGAATGATGTGATTGACTTGACCCATTCTGTTAGCCTGGCACTTGATCGTTTAGTATGTTGCTATTGCTTTCTTCATGACTTATACAAAAGTTCCTACAACTATGAGATTATGCAACTCCCATTTACCGGAGGAACACTTTGTGTGCTACCAAACGTCACAACGCAACTGGGTGTTTATAAAGGTGCTCTACAGGTGTCTCCAAAGGTACATGCTGAGTTGGCATAATTCGATATTAGGTTTTGTCACTCCGATTGTCGGAGAGGTATCTCTGGGCCCTCTCGGTAATACACATCACTTAAGCCTTGCAAGCATTATAACTAATGAGTTAGTTACGAAATGATGTATTACGGAACGAGTAAAGAGACTTGCCGATAACGAGATTGAACTAGGTATTGGATACCGACGATCGAATCTCGGGCAAGTAACATACCGATGACAAAGGGAACAACGTATGTTGTTATGAGGTTTGACCGATAAAGATCTTCGTAGAATATGTAGGAACCAATATGAACATCCAGGTTCCACTATTGGTTATTGATCAGAAACAGTTTTAGGTCATGTCTACATAGTTCTCGAACCCGTAGGGTCCGCACGCTTAACGTTACGATGACAATTTTATTATGAGTTTATAAGTTTTGATGTACCGAAGTTTGTTCGGAGTCCTGGATGTGATCACGGACATGACGAGGAGTCTCGAAATGGTCGAGACATAAAGATTGATATATTGAACGGATATATTTGGATACCGGAAAGTTTCCGGATGAGATTGGGACTATACCGGAGATCCGGGAGGTTACCGGAACCCCCCGGTAAGTATATGGGCCTTATTGGGCCTTAGTGGAAAGGAGGGAGAAGGAGCAAAGGAGGGGGCGTGCCCCCCCAAGCCCAATCCGAATTGGGAGGGGGGCCGCCCCCCCTTTCCTTCTTTCCTCCCCTCTCTTCCTTCCCTCTCCTACTCCTAATAGGAAAGGGGGGCCAAACCTACTTGGAGTAGGATTGCCCCCCCTAGGGCGCGCCTCTCCCCTTGGCCGGCCCCCTCCTCCTCTCCCCCTTTATATACGGGGGAGGGGGGCACCCCTAAGACACACAAGTTGATCTACGGATTGTTCCTTAGCCGTGTGCGGTGCCTCCCTCCACCATATTCCACCTCGGTCATATCGTCGCAGAGTTTAGGCGAAGCCCTGCGCCGGTAGAACATCATCATCGTCACCACGCCGTCGTGCTGACGGAACTCATCCCCGACGCTTTGCTGGATTGGAGCCCGGGGAACGTCATCGAGCTGAACGTGTGCTGAACACGGAGGTGCCGTACGTTCGGTGCTTGGATCGGTCGGATCGTGAAGACGTACGACTACATCAACCGCGTTGTCATAATGCTTCCGCTTAACGGTCTACGAGGGTACGTAGACAATACTCTCCCCTCTTGTTGCTGTGCATCACCATGATCTTGCGTGTGTGTAGGAATTTTTTTGAAATTACTACGTTCCCCAATAGTGGTATCAGAGCCTAGGTTTTATGCGTTGATGTTATATGCACGAGTAGAACACAAGTGAGTTGTGGGCGATACAAGTCATACTGCTTACCAGCATGTCATACTTTTGTTCGGCGGTATTGTTGGATGAAGCGGCCCGGACCGACATTACGCGTACGCTTACGCGAGACTGGTTCTACCGACGTGCTTTGCACAAAGGTGGCTAGCGGGTGTCGGTTTCTCCAACTTTAGTTGAACCAAGTGTGGCTACGCCCGGTCCTTGCAAAGTTTAAAACAGCACTAACTTGACGAACTATCGTTGTGGTTTTGATGCGTAGGTAAGAACGGTTCTTGCTAAGCCCGTAGCAGCCACGTAAAACTTGCAACAACAAAGTAGAGGACGTCTAACTTGTTTTTGCAGGGCATGTTGTGATGTGATATGGTCAAGACGTGATGCTATATTTTATTGTATGAGATGATCATGTTTTGTAACCGAAGTTATCGGCAACTGGAAGGACCCATATGGTTGTCACTTTATTGTATGAAATGCAAACGCCCTGTAATTGCTTTACTTTATCACTAAGCGGTAGAGACAGTCGTAGAAGCAATAGATGGCGTAAACGACAACGATGCTACGATGGAGATCAAGGTGTCGCGCCGGTGACGATAGTGAGCACGATGGTGCTTCGGAGATGGAGATCACAAGCACAAGATGATGATGGCCATATCATATCACTTATATTGATTGCATGTGATGTTTATCCTTTATGCATCTTATTTTTCTTTGATTGACAGTAGCATTTTAAGATGATCTCTCACTAAAAATTATCAAGTAGTGTTCTCCCTGAGTATGCACCGTTGCCAAAGTTCGTCGTGCCCAGACACCACGTGATGATCGGGTGTGATAAGCTCTACGTCCATCTACAACGGGTGCAAGTCAGTTTTGCACACGCAGAATACTCAGGTTAAACTTGACGAGCCTAGCATATGCAGATATGGCCTCGGAACACGGAGACCGAAAGGTCGAGCGTGAATCATATAGTAGATATGATCAACATAGTGATGTTCACCATTGAAAACTACTCCATCTCACGTGATGATCGGTTATGGTTTAGTTGATTTGGATCACGTGATCACTTAGATGACTAGAGAGATGTCTGTCTAAGTGGGAGTTCTTGAGTAATATGATTAATTGAACTAAAATTTATCATGAACTTAGTACCTGATAGTATTTTGCTTGTCTATGTTTGTTGTAGATAGATGGCTCGTGCTGTTGTTCCGTTGAATTTTAATGCGTTCCTTGAGAAAGCAAAGTTGAAAGATGATGGTAGCAATTACACGGACTGGGTCCGTAACTTGAGGATTATCCTCATTGCTGCACAGAAGAATTACGTCCTGGAAGCACCGCTGGGTTCTAGGCCTGCTGCAGGAGCAACGCCAGATGTTGTGAACATCTGGCAGAGCAAAGCTGATGACTACTCTATAGTTTAGTGTGCCATGCTTTACGGCTTAGAACCGGGTCTTCAATGAAGTTTTGAACGTCATGGAGCATATGAGATGTTCCAGGAGTTGAAGTTAATATTTCAAGCAAATGCCCGGATTGAGAAATATGAAGTCTCCAATAAGTTCTACAGCTGCAAGATGGAGGAGAATAGTTCTGTCAGTGAGCATATACTCAAAATGTCTGGGTATAATAATCATTTGATTCAACTGGGAGTTAATCTTCCGGATGATAGCGTCATTGACAGAATTCTCCAATCACTGCCAGCAAGCTACAAGAGCTTCGTGATGAACTATAATATGCAAGGGATGAACAAGACAATTCCCGAGCTCTTCGCAATGCTAAAGGCTGCGGAGGTAGAAATCAAGAAGGAGCATCAAGTGTTGATGGTCAACAAGACCACTAGTTTCAAGAAAAAGGGCAAAGGGAAGAAGAAGGGGAACTTCAAGAAGAACAGCAAGCAAGTTGCTGCTCAAGAGAAGAAACCCAAGTCTGGACCTAAGCCTGAAACTGAGTGCTTCTACTGCAAGCAAACTGGTCACTGGAAGCGGAACTGCCCCAAGTATTTGGCGGATAAGAAGGATGGCAAGGTGAACAAAGGTATATGTGATATACATGTTATTGATGTGTACCTTACTAGAGCTCGTAGTAGCACCTGGGTATTTGATACTGGTTCTGTTGCTAATATTTGCAACTCGAAACAGGGCCTACGGAATAAGCGAGCACTGGCCAAGGACGAGGTGACGATGCGCGTGGGAAACGATTCCAAAGTCGATGTGATCGCGGTCGGCACACTACCTCTACATCTACCTTCGGGATTAGTTTTAGACCTGAATAATTGTTATTTGGTGGCAGCGCTGAGCATGAACATTATATCTGGATCTTGTTTGATGCGAGACGGTTATTCATTTAAATCAGAGAATAATGGTTGTTCTATTTATATGAGTAATATCTTTTATGGTCATGCACCCTTGAAGAGTGGTCTATTTTTATTGAATCTCGATAGTAGTGATACACATATTCATAATGTCGAAGCCAAAAGATGCAGAGTTGATAATGATAGTGCAACTTATTTGTGGCACTGCCGTTTAGGTCATATCGGTGTAAAGCGCATGAAGAAACTCCACACTGATGGACTTTTGGAATCACTTGGTACTTGCGAACCGTGCCTCATGGGCAAGATGACTAAAACACCGTTCTCCGGTACTATGGAGAGAGCAACAGATTTGTTGGAAATCATACATACAGATGTATGTGGTCCGATGAATGTTGAAGCTCGTGGCGGATATCGTTATTTTCTCACCTTCACAAATGATTTGAGCAGATATGGGTATATCTACTTAATGAAACACAAGTCTGAAACATTTGAAAAGTTCAAAGAATTTCAGAGTGAAGTAGAAAATCATCGTAACAAGAAAATAAAGTTTCTACGATCTGATCGTGGAGGAGAATATTTGAGTTACGAGTTTGGTTTACATTTGAAACAATGTGGAATAGTTTCACAACTCACGCCACCCGGAACACCACAATGAAATGGTGTGTCCGAACGTCGTAATCGTACTTTACTATATATGGTGCGATCTATGATGTCTCTTACTGATTTACCGCTATCGTTCTGGGGTTATGCTTTAGAGACGACCGCATTCACGTTGAATAGGGCACCATCAAAATCCGTTGAGACGACGCCTTATGAACTGTGGTTTAGTAAGAAACCAAAGTTGTCGTTTCTTAAAGTTTGGGTCTGCGATGCTTATGTGAAGAAACTTCAACCAGATAAGCTCGAACCTAAATCGGAGAAATGTGTCTTCATAGGATACCCAAAAGAGACTATTGGGTACACCTTCTATCACAGATCCGAAGGCAAAACATTTGTTGCTAAGAATGGATCCTTTCTAGAGAAAGAGTTTCTCTAGAAAGAAGTGAGTGGGAGGAAAGTAGAACTTGATGAGGTACCTATACCAGCTCCCTTATTGGAAAGTAGTTCATCACAGAAATCAGTTCCTGTGACACCTACACCTATTAGTGAGGAAGTTAATGATATTGATCATGAAGCTTCAGATCAAGTTTCTACTGAACCTTGTAGGTCTACCAGAGTAAGATCCACACCAGAGTGGTACGGTAATCCTATTCTGGAAGTCATGTTACTTGACCATGATGAACCTACGAACTATGAGGAAGCGATGATGAGCCCAGATTCCGCAAAATGGCTAGAAGCCATGAAATCTGAGATGGGATCCATGTATGAGAACAAAGTATGGACTTTGGTTGACTTGCCCGATGATTGGCAAGCCATTGAGAATAAATGGATCTTTAAGAAGAAGACTGACGCTGACGGTAATATAACTGTCTATAAAGCTCGACTTGTTGCGAAAGGTTTTCGACAAGTTCAAGGGGTTGACTACGATGAGACATTCTCACCCGTAGCGATGCTTAAGTCTGTCCAAATCTTGTTAGCAATTGCCGCATTTTATGATTATGAAATTTGGCAGATGGATGTCAAAACTGCATTCCTGAATGGATTTCTGGAAGAAGAGTTGTATATGATGCAACCGGAAGGTTTTGTCGATCCTAAGGGAGCTAACAAAGTGTGCAAGCTCCAGCGATCAATCTATGGTCTGGTGCAAGCCTCTCGGAGTTGGAATAAACGCTTTGATAGTGTGATCAAAGCATATGGTTTTATACAGACTTTTGGAGAAGCCTGTATTTACAAGAAAGTGAGTGGGAGCTCTGTAGCATTTCTAATATTATATGTGGATGACATATTGTTGATTGGAAATGATATAGAATTTCTGGATAGCATAAAAGGATACTTGAATAAAAGTTTTTCAATGAAAGACCTCGGTGAAGCTTCTTATATATTGGGCATTAAGATCTATAGAGATAGATCAAGACGCTTGATTGGACTTTCACAATGCACGTACCTTGATAAAGTGTTGAAAAGGTTCAATATGGATCAGGCGAAGAAAGGGTTCTTGCCTGTATTACAAGGTATAAAGTTGAGTCAGACTCAATGCCCGACCACTGCAGAAGATAGAGAGAAAATGAAAGGAGTTCCCTATGCTTCAGCCATAGGCTCTATCATGTATGCAATGCTATGTACCAGACCTGATGTGTGTCTTGCTATTAGTTTGATAGGAAGGTACCAAAGTAATCCAGGAGTGGATCACTGGACAGCGGTCAAGAACATCCTGAAATACCTGAAAATGACTAAGGATATGTTTCTCGTATATGGAGGTGACAAAGAGCTAGTCGTAAATGGTTACGTCGATGCAAGCTTTGACACTGATCCGGACGATTCTAAATCGCAAACCGGATACGTATTTTTATTAAACGGTGGAGCTGTAAGTTGGTGCAGTTCTAAACAAAGCGTCGTGGCGGGATCTACATGTGAAGCGGAGTACATAGCTGCTTCGGAAGCAGCAAATGAAGGAGTCTGGATGAAGAAGTTCATTTCCGATCTAGGTGTTATACCTAGTGCATCGGGACCAATGAAGATCTTCTGTGGCAATACTGGTGCAATTGCCTTGGCAAAGGAATCTAGATTTCACAAGAGGACCAAGCACATCAAGAGACGCTTCAATTCCATTCGGGACCAAGTCCAAGTGGGAGACATAGAGATTTGCAAGATACATACGGATCTGAATGTTGCAGACCCATTGAATAAGCCTCTCTCACGAGCAAAACATGATCAGCACCAAGACTCCATGGGTGTTAGAATCATTACTATGTAATCTAGATTATTGACTCTAGTGCAAGTGGGAGACTGAAGGAAATATGCCCTAGAGGCAATAATAAAGTTATTATTTATTTCCTCATATCATGATAAATGTTTATTATTCATGCTAGAATTGTATTAACCGGAAACATGATACATGTGTGAATACATAGACAAACATATAGTCACTAGTATGCCTCTACTTGACTAGCTCATTAATCAAAGATGGTTATGTTTCCTAACCATAGACATGTGTTGTCATTTGATTAATGGGATCACATCATTAGGAGAATGATGTGATTGACTTGACCCATTCTGTTAGCCTGGCACTTGATCGTTTAGTATGTTGCTATTGCTTTCTTCATGACTTATACAAAAGTTCCTACAACTATGAGATTATGCAACTCCCGTTTACCGGAGGAACACTTTGTGTGCTACCAAACGTCACAACGCAACTGGGTGTTTATAAAGGTGCTCTACAGGTGTCTCCAAAGGTACATGTTGAGTTGGCATAATTCGAGATTAGGTTTTGTCACTTCGATTGTCGGAGAGGTATCTCTGGGCCCTCTCGGTAATACACATCACTTAAGCCTTGCAAGCATTATAACTAATGAGTTAGTTACAAAATGATGTATTACGGAACGAGTAAAGAGACTTGCCGGTAACGAGATTGAACTAGGTATTGGATACCGACGATCGAATCTCGGGCAAGTAGCATACCGATGACAAAGGGAACAACGCATGTTGTTATGCGGTTTGACCGATAAAGATCTTCGTAGAATATGTAGGAACCAATATGAACATCCAGGTTCCATTATTGGTTATTGATCGGAAACAGTTCTAGGTCATGTCTACATAGTTCTCGAACCCGTAGGGTCCACACGCTTAACATTATGATGACAGTTTTATTACGAGTTTATAAGTTTTGATGTACCGAAGTTTGTTCGGAGTCCCGGATGTGATCACGGACATGACGAGGAGTCTCGAAATGGTCGAGACATAAAGATTGATATATTGGACGGATATATTTGGATACCGGAAAGGTTCCGGATGAGATTGGGACTATACCGGAGATCCGGGAGGTTACCGGACCCCCCCCCCCCCCCGGTAAGTATATGGGCCTTATTGGGCCTTAGTGGAAAGGAGGGAGAAGGAGCAAAGGAGGGGGCACCCCCCCAAGCCCAATCCGAATTGGGAGGGGGGCCGGCCCCCCCTTTCCTTCTTTCCTCCCCTCTCTTCCTTCCCTCTCCTACTCCTAATAGGAAAGGGGGGCCAAACCTACTTGGAGTAGGATTGCCCCCCCTAGGGCGCGCCTCTCCCCTTGGCCGGCCCCCTCCTCCTCTCCCCCTTTATATACGAGGGAGGGGGGCACCCCTAAGACACACAAGTTGATCTACGGATTGTTCCTTAGCCGTGTGCGGTGCCCCCCTCCACCATATTCCACCTCGGTCATATCGTCGCAGAGTTTAGGCGAAGCCCTGCGCCGGTAGAACATCATCATCGTCACCACGCCGTCGTGCTGACGGAACTCATCTCCGACGCTTTGCTGGATTGGAGCCCGGGGAACGTCATCGAGCTGAACGTGTGCTGAACACGGAGGTGCCGTACGTTCGGTGCTTGGATAGGTCGGATCGTGAAGACTTACGACTACATCAACCGCGTTGTCATAACGCTTTCGCTTAACGGTCTACGAGGGTACGTAGACAATACTCTCCCCTCTCGTTGCTATGCATCACCATGATCTTGCATGTGCGTAGGAATTTTTTTGAAATTACTACGTTCCCCAACAACAGCGCAGTTTGAAGGAGCAGCAGCGCGTTGGCTGGAGTCTGTGCAACGTCGTATGCCCAATTCCGGTTGGATTGAATTCTGTTCTGCTCTTCAAGCCAGGTTTGGCCACAACCAGCACCAAACTCTCCTGCGCAAGCTATTTCGAATTGCGCAAACAAGTACTGTAGAAGATTATGTGGATCGTTTCGCAGAACTGTATGACCAACTGACAGCCTATGAAGATACACCAAATGACTTGCATTATACTACCAGATTCCTTGACGGACTAAAACCAGGTGTACGGATTGCTGTAGCTCTGCAGAAACCTAAGAATTTAGATGCTGCCTATGAACTGGCCCTGTTACATGAGGAGCTTGGTGAAGGTTTCACACCGATCAATAGCTATTCTGCCAAGCGCATGTCAACTCCTACACCTACCACTTCTCCTTCCATTGTCAAAACTGTAGAAGGAAAGAGGAGGACTGAAACTGCCAAAACCAACCGAACTGAAGATAAGTGGTCAGCGTTGAGAGAATTCAGGAGATCCAAGGGTCTCTGTTTTGTTTGTGGTGAGAAATGGTCCAGAGATCATGTGTGCAAGTCCACTGTGCAACTGCATTTTGTCCAGGAGATGATTGAACAGTTGCAGGCTAGCTCACCAGAAGAATCTGAAACTTCTGACAGTGAACACCCTTCTTCTGTTTCATCTTCAGTGCACTACATCAGACTTTCTGCTGCTGCTATGGGAAGGGAACCTGAGGCCCCTATTCTGCAATTACAAGTGGATATCCAGGGGCATAATTTGAGTTTCCTCGTGGATTCGGGCAGCACTCATTCATTTATTGACATCAAATTTGTAACATTGTCATGTGTGGCTCCCATTGCTCCTGTTAAAGTTACAGTGGCAGGAGGGACTATTATATCTTGTCAGCACAGTATTGAGGCTTGTAGCTGGATCAGTAATGGGGTACAATTTCAATCCAACTTCAAACTATTACCTCTCAACACGTATGATGGTATTCTTGGACTCGATTGGTTAGCCCAGCATAGCCCTATGAAAATCCATTGGGTGGAACAGTGGATGTGTTTTAGTTATGAGGGAAGTGTGGTCACTGTCGTGGTTCTAAGTCTGACAGTAGAATAGGGGGGTAGGAATGGAGAGGCAAGATCCCAGCTATGGAGTAGTTGTATACGCAAGATGTTTACGATTTCAGACCCTTCTCGGAGGAAGTAACAGCCCTACGTCTCGGAGCCCGAGGGCGGTCAACTGGATTATGTGTGTATGAGTTACAGGGGTGCGAACCCTTTACACTGAGGAGGGGGGTGGCTTATATAGAGTCCGCCAGACCCCTCCGGCCCTTAGTTATGCAGGGTTTAAGGTACATTAAGGTCGGGCGTTACCGGTAACGCCACAAATAAAGTGCTATGATGACCATAAAAGCTACTTAATGACAGACCATTTGCATGCAGAGTGACTTTAGGTCTCCTGGCAGTCAAGTGATTGGCTTCATGGTCGAGTGTCTTCGAGTCCGTCGAGTGGAACCCTTCCAGGTCGACTGAAAGATGGTTTCTTCTAGAGATGTCCTTGGGGAGGGTATCTTGGACAGGTCCATGACCCTACCCTAGGTACATGGCTTCATCATTAGCCCCCGAATGGATCGAGGTTTGATTGGGGAAGGAGTTGAACGCACTTCCGACCCATTTTCGTGCTATGAGTATGTCTTGTTCTGGATCAATGAACTTAGGTGAAGGCACCAACTTCTTTTTCAGTCGCCTTGATCCATTCTTTGTATCCGTCGAGTGAATTTCTTTACTTGGAGAACTCCGAACGACAGGGAGGAGGAAATCTTCCATCTGACGATTTGCTCTGCAGCCCGCGGATTTAGCGGGATTCGAATTTCGGGAAGCGCGCGGGGCGGAGGAGGCCGCAGTAATTGGATGGGATAAAGCAGGGACGCCTCAATCTCCGTGCCACCTTTTTCGCCACTCTCACGCCCAATATGCGACCCTATCCAAAAGGAACTCGAAGGTCCCACTAAGGATAGACCCGCATATTGAAACGCTTTTGCAAGGTGGATATCATTACATCAACATTACATAATAGATGGGGATACATCAAATACATACAATGTCACATGAATACAACAATATACAACATACAAGAACAACATCCGACTACGGATGAATCATAAACAGAAACTCAAACAATATCCACCCTGCTAGCCCAGGCTGCCGACCTGGAACCTATCCCCTGATCGAAGAAGCAGAAGAAGAACTCCAAACAGGCAAACATCGCTCTCGCGTCATGATCATCGGATAAACCTATATCTGCAACTGTTGTTGTAGTAATTTGTGAGCCACGAGGACTCAGCAATCCCATTACCATGGGTATCAATACTAGCAAAGCTTAAAGGGAAAGGAAGGGGTAAAGTGGTGAGGTTGCAGCAGCGACTAAGCATGAAATGGTGGCTAACATACGCAAATGAGAGCGAGAAGAGAAACAAAGGAACGGTCGTCAACTAGCAATGATCAAGAGGTGATCCTGAACACCTACTTACGTCAATCATAACCCAGAAACCGTGTTCACTTCCCGGACTCCGCCGAGAAGAGACCATCACGGCTACACACACGGTTGATGCGTTTTAATTCGGATCAGGTGTTAAGTTGTCTACAACCGGACATTAACAAATTCCCATCTGCCACATAACCGCGGGCACGGCTCTCGAAAGTTTATACCCTACAGGGGTGTCCCAACTTAGCCCATGACAAGCTCTCGCGATGAACGAAGGAATATACCTTCTCCCAGGAAGACCCGATCAGTCTCGGAATCCCGGTTTACAAGACATTTCGACAATGGTAAAACAAGACTAGCAAAGCCGCCCGATGCGCCGACAATCCCGATAGGAGCTGCACATATCTCGTTCTCAGGGCAACACCGGATAGGTCAGCCTACGAGTAAAACCAGACCTCGAGTTGCCCCGAGGGGGCCCCGCAGTCTGCCCGGTTCAGACCAGCACTTAGAGAAGCACTGGCCCGGGGGGGCTAAAATAAAGATGACCCTCGAGAGAGCGACTCCCAAGGGAAAAAGTAGGTGGTGGTGAGGCAAAAGGTAAAACCAAGGTTGGGCCTTGCTGGACAAGTTTTATTCAAAGCGAACTGTCAGGGGGGTCCCATAAATCACCCGACCGCGCTAGGAATGCAAAATCCGGGAACATAACACCGGTATGACGGAAACTAGGGCGGCAAGAGTGGAACAAAAACACCAGGCATAAGGCCGAGCCTTCCACCCTTTACCAAATATATAGATGCATTAATAATATAAGAGATATTGTGATATCCCAACATAAACCCTGTCCACCATGGAGAAATCTTCAACTTCACCTGCAACTAGCAACGCTATAAGAGGGGCTGAGCAAAGCGGTAACATAGCCAAACAACGGTTTGCTAGGAATGGTGTCAAAGGTTAGAGGTTCATGGCAATTTGGGGAGGCTTGAAGAGCAAAAGATAGGTAACGCAGCATAGCGATAGAACGAAGCAACTAGCATAGCAATGATAGTAGTGAGATCCAGGGTAGCGGTCATCTTGCCTGAAATCCCGCAAGGAAGAAGAACGAGTCCATGAAGAAGATGAAGCCACGAAGACGAACCAAGCGTAGACGAACGAATCCTCACGATTGCAACGAAACAAGAACTAACAAGAAGAAGCACACAACATGGTAAACACACCACACATGAACAAGGCATGATGCACAACAAGCATGATGCATGACAAGGCTACATGAAGCTACTCATGGCAAGAGACGATGCAAACAAGAGCAACACGTCAAGACAAGTTTAAATGAGGCCGGGAACAACATATAACAATTCCGGTAAGTCCTCATATGCAAATTTCGAAATTGGTCCACATCTGAACAAACCTTATGTTCAAGTTGTTAAACAGCAAGTTAATATGCACCAAGATGATCTACATGAAATTCTAGTCAAGTTACATATAAAGTTCATTAGATTCGGAGCTACGGGCTATAAGATATGAGCAAAACAAGTTAAACATGGCATTGGTGCAAAATGCATACAAACATCAAGCAAACACCTCAAAACAAGGATGCAACATGATAATATGAAACAACATGCAAAATCAAGCAAGTTTCATATAGAACACACTCAAAACGGAGCAACGGTTCAACACACACACACTATACAAGTCATAGTAACAATCTGTCCATAACAGCAACTAGGCATCTTGCAAGCATCAAAACAATAAGCTACAGCATCCCAACATGATAACAAAAGGCATGGGCATGAAGTACACGTAAAGCATAACAAAACATGAACACTGAGCTATCTGCAGAAATCACTAGAACATGCTCCAAAACACATGGAAAGATTGCAAATAATAACAGTGTCAGACTTATCAGGAAATAACATCAGGTTGCAATGTTTAGAGCTATAAAACAACATGTTACAGGAACATATCATGGCAAACAAAGGCATGGCATGATACTACTAAATGCATAGAACAACAGTCCCTTACTGACCATGAGCCAAAAGGGCACAGAGAATATGATGGCACCCATGTAAACATGGCAAGTTATATTACAGATTCATACATGGCAGGAACAACAATAAGTAAGCATGTTCGTGAGCTTGAACCACTCACTACAGAGCAATACATGGCATGGTAATGCAACCAAAAGTAAGAAGGCATGTTTATGAAGCTAAGCATGGCAAGAGCAAGGTCATAGGGTGCATGGATCACTAGCAAACAATCATGGAAACATTGAACTTAATGTAAACAGGCTGACAGCAACATTTTCAAGCAACTTCGAGGCAAGATAACAACATGTTCCAGCAGGCTATAATTGCAACCAAGGGCATGAATGGATAGAGCAAGACATGTAGATCAAAGCATGTTTATAGAGCATCTCCAGATCATGCATAGAATGATTAGTAGCAACATGTTAACATGGCAACAAAATATAACAGAATTTGTCTAGCAAAACAGCAACAGCAAGTACACTACTTAACAAGCTCGATTCACTCACCACAAGTCATTGCATGACAAGATAAGCATAGCATCATCAAGAAGACATGTTAGTGAAACCAACCAAGGCAAGAACAAGTCCATAGCATGCAAGGATCAACTATAGCAAGCTTGGCCAAATTGAATAACAAGTAAACAATCTGCCAGGAAACATTTTGAAGCAAAAGTAGAGCACGAAAATGACATGCTAGACTACTCCATAATTGCAACCAAGGGCAGGGATGGATAGACAACAACCATATGTTCAAAACACCCTTACTGAAGTATCTCAAAATATGCATGGATCTCTCTGTAGCATCAAGTTTACATGGCATCAAAATAACAGCAGAACGGGGACTAAAATCAGCAATATCACGAAGCCTAGTTTGCATGCTTGTGCTAGTCACCACATAGATCACAAAAATACATGTCATACACCCCTGGAAAGATGGCATGGCATAGATCAAAACACATGAAGACATCAACCTCATAGGATGCACACATCAATCATGGCAAAAATGACAAATGAGCAAGTTATAACAGTTTCAGCAGATTAACATCAACATGCACTCTTCCAACAGCATTTCGGGCATCAAGATGAGCTCAAATGAAAATGATGCAATGGAATGAAATGAAGTACTCATCGAGACGAACAATTTGACATATTACACGCACGAAACGAAGCTACGGATGTAGAGATACGACATGATGAACATGGCATGATAATGTCAGAAAACAGGGACTTAGGCGATTTTCGAGGTCAACCTTCGGGTTTGGCACACGGATCGAGGTGGCCGGGATCCCGCCGGGGATGGCCGGAGAGAGGTCGGGGCGCCGGATCCGGGGACCGGCGAGGTCCGGGGCGGCGCGGGCGGACGGCGGCAGGGCGGATCCGGCCGGGGCGCGGTCGCCGGAGGAGGCGCGGGCGGGCGGCGCTCCGGGCCGGGAGGAGGCGGAGGCCGCAGCGGGCGCAGCCGGCGGGGAGGCGGAGGCGGCGGCCGGCTCGGCACGCGGCGGGGTCGGGGAGCCGCGGCCCCGGGCAGGCGCGGGCGGAGCGGGCCGGCGCGGGGGCGAGGCGCGGCGGCGCGGCTCCCGCGGTGGCGGCGAGCGGGCACCGGCGCGGAGGCGGCCGGGCGCCGGCGACGAGCGGCGGCGGGGCGCGCGGGAGGCGCGCGGGGCGGCGCGTGGGCCTGGGCGGGCCCGACCCAGCCCGGCGGGCCGCGGCGGCGGGAGGAGAGAGAGAGGGCCGGCGGGGACAGGTGGCGCGCCGCGATTGGAGGAGGGTGGCGGCGGAGCGACGTGGCAGCCTCTGATTGGCCGGGGCGACGTGTCCGCGGACACATCCGGCGCGGACGGACGTGTCCGGCGGCGCGAGGAGGAAGACACTAGGGTTTGGACTGCGGGAATTCGGGGGAGGCCACATATTTATAAGTAGAGGGAGCTAGGAGAGTCCAAATGAGGTGCGGTTTTCGGCCACGCGATCGTGATCGAACGACCGAGAGCATGGAGGGGAGTTTGGTGGGTTTTGGGCCACTTTGGAAGGGGTGTTGGGCTGCAACAAAAGAGGCTTTGCGGTTACCCGGTTAACCGTTGGAGTATCAAACGACCTCCGAATGGCACGAAACTTGACATGAGGTCTACCGGTGCTATACCAAGGCCGCTTGGCAAACCTCGGGCCATTCCGAGAAAGTTTAACACCCGCACAAGAGAAGAGGCAAAAAGGAGGCGCCGGAGGACATAGGAGTGCCGAATTGCAAAACGGACAACGGGGAAAATGCTCGGATGCATGAGACGAACATGTATGCAAAATGAGATGCACATGATGACACGATATGAAATGCATAAGATGACATGGCAAAGTGCAACACGTAAGCAAATGACATGGCAACAACGGCGAATAATTGGCGGACACCTGGCGCATCGAAACCGAGGCGTTACAACACTCCTCCACTAACAAGAGATCTCGTCCCGAGATCTTAGGACCGAGACGAAGGGAAAAGGATGAGGTGAAACAAGAACTCAAGAGAAGAAGCAAAGAATCGAGAGCACTCAAGAAGAAGAGAGGAACGACGAGAATGACGAGAATCAAAAAAACTCACGGAATCAGATAGACTATGAAATCACTCGTTCTAACCGGAGTGGTTAGAATGAGAGAAGAAACGAATAAGACTGAAACGATTTAGGTAGCACTCCGGCTGAAAAGGAAGGATTAGAACAAGAACTTGAGAGGATGGAATGATACTTGATGAACTCTTGAAGAATGAAATAAATCATGAATAACCACCATGAAGAACTCCGGTAACAAAAGATGATGAGGTACTCCGGGAAAATGAAAAGCAGAGAGGTTGAGCCAACAATGAAAAGAATTTGAAATCGATCTTGGAAAAGGCATGTGACTGATGGAATCCATTCTTACGTCAAACTTGAAAAGAATTGAGAATAACTCCGGGGAAATTAGAAGAGTCAGGTAAGGTCCTGGGAAAAGACCTGTGGGTTAGGGCCCACTGAAGAGAAAAACACCGTTGAAAAGGATGTTGAACAGATAGATGATGCACCGGAACAATTGAAATATTTGAATGAGGTGGCAACCTCGAATTAATTCGAACACAGACGAATCTCTTGAGATGTCAAGAGCACTCCGGAAGGATAAACTGGCGAGAGGCGAACGAGCAGGGAAAAACACTTGAGCCGAGGAAAAAGAATATGAACAACCTGAATAACTTGAATTGGATCCACCGGAAAAGGAAAAGAGATGAAAAATGACGAACGAGACGAGAATTCACCGGTTGAAATAATTGAGTGAAGACTGAAGAGGCTCCGTACGAATGAAATAGATGCTTGAAACAGACTCAGGCTCCGGGAAGAAGAGGGTGGGAGGGTAGGAAAACAAAGACAACTTGGAAGGGGAAAAAATCAACGAATAACTTCAAGAGGAAACACCGATTGAAAACATTGAGGAAAGAAGGCAAAGACTTCGCACGAGTAGGGTGGATACTCGATTACGGACTCCGGTTCCGAGGAGAAAAAGGGAGGGCGGGTGGGAAAATAAAACAACTGATGATTGAACTAAAAGATGAAGAGGCTCGAGTCAACTTGACGAGAAATGCACCGGATAAAAGAGCCGAGAACCAAACGATCGGAAAACCAACTGCGTGAACCTAAAGAAAAATTTGAATTGGAAGAGGAATAGTTCAAAACACCTATGTCAATATTCCTCACCAGAGCGACGAAGGGGCTGAGGCGTAAAAAGAATTCCTACTCTCCGATATAACTAGACTCCAAAAACAGTTTTCTTCTAGACTCAACAACGGCCAAACTACACGATCAATCAAGGGGGGCTCCTAGGGTCGGTCGAGGCTCTGATACCAACTTGTCACGCCCAATATGCGACCCTATCCAAAAGAAACTCGAAGGTCCCACTAAGGATAGACCCGCATATTGAAACGCTTTTGCAAGGTGGATATCATTACATCAACATTACATAATAGATGGGGATACATCAAATACATACAATGTCACATGAATACAACAATATACAACATACAAGAACAACATCCGACTACGGATGAATCATAAACATAAACTCAAACAATATGCACCCGGTTAGCCCAGGCTGCCGACCTGGAACCTATCCCCTGATCGAAGAAGCAGAAGAAGAACTCCAAACAAGCAAACATCGCTCTCGCATCATGATCATCGGATAAACCTGTATCTGCAACTGTTGTTGTAGTAATCTGTGAGCCACGAGGACTCAGCAATCCCATTACCATGGGTATCAAGACTAGCAAAGCTTAAAGGGAAAGGAAGGGGTAAAGTGGTGAGGTTGCAGCAGTGACTAAGCATGAAATGGTGGCTAACATACGCAAATGAGAGCGAGAAGAGAAACAAAGGAACAGTCGTCAACTAGCAATGATCAAGAGGTGATCCTGAACACCTACTTACGTCAATCATAACCCAGAAACCCTGTTCACTTCCCGGACTCCGCCGAGAAGAGACCATCACGGCTACACACACGATTGATGCGTTTTAATTCGGATCAGGTGTTAAGTTGTCTACAACCGGACATTAACAAATTCCCATCTGCCACATAACCGCGGGCACGGCTCTCGAAAGTTTATACCCTGCAGGGGTGTCCCAACTTAGCCCATGACAAGCTCTCGCGATTAATGAAGGAATAGACCTTCTTAGAGGAAGACCCGATCAGTCTCGGAATCCCGGTTTACAAGACATTTCGACAATGGTAAAACAAGACCAGCAAAGCCGCCCGATGCGCCGACAATCCCGATAGGAGCTGCACATATCTCGTTCTCAGGGCAACACCGGATAGGTCAGCCTACGAGTAAAACCAGACCTCGAGTTGCCCCGAGGGGGCCCCGCAGTCTGCCCGGTTCAGACCAGCACTTAGAGAAGCACTGGCCCGGGGGGGGGGGGGCTAAAATAAAGATGACCCTCGAGAGAGCGACTCCCAAGGGAAAAAGTAGGTGGTGGTGAGGCAAAAGGTAAAACCAAGGTTGGGCCTTGCTGGACAAGTTTTATTCAAAGCGAACTGTCAGGGGGGTCCCATAAATCACCCGACCGCGTTAGGAACGCAAAATCCGGGAACATAACACCGGTATGACGGAAACTAGGGCGGCAAGAGTGGAACAAAAACACCAGGCATAAGGCCGAGCCTTCCACCCTTTACCAAATATATAGATGCATTAATAATATAAGAGATATTGTGATATCCCAACATAAACCCTGTCCACCATGGAGAAATCTTCAACTTCACCTGCAAGTAGCAACGCTATAAGAGGGGTTGAGCAAAGCGGTAAAATAGCCAAACAACGGTTTGCTAGGAATGGTGTCAAAGGTTAGAGGTTCATGTCAATTTGGGGAGGCTTGAAGAGCAAAAGATAGGTAACGCAGCATAGCGATAGAACGAAGCAACTAGCATAGCAATGATAGTAGTGAGATCCAGGGTAGCGGTCATCTTGCCTGAAATCCCGCAAGGAAGAAGAACGAGTCCATGAAGAAGATGAAGCCACGAAGACGAACCAAGCGTAGACGAACGAATCCTCACGATCGCAACGAAACAAGAACTAACAAGAAGAAGCACACAACATGGTAAACACACCACACATGAACAAGGCATGATGCACAACAAGCATGATGCATGACAAGGCTACATGAAGCTACTCATGGCAAGAGACGATGCAAACAAGAGCAACATGTCAAGACAAGTTTAAATGAGGCCGGGAACAACATATAACAATTCCAGTAAGTCCTCATATGCAAATTTCGAAATTGGTCCAGATCTGAACAAACCTTATGTTCAAGTTGTTAAACAGAAAGTTAAGATGCACCAAGATGATCTACACGAAATTCTAGTCAAGTTACATATAAAGTTCATTAGATTCGGAGCTACGGGCTAGAAGATATGAGCAAAACAAGTTAAACATGGCATTGGTGCAAAATGCATACAAATATCAAGCAAACACCTCAAAACAAGGATGCAACATGATAATATGAAACAACATGCAAAATCAAGCAAGTTTCATATAGAACACACTCAAAACGGAGCAACAGTTCAACACACACACACTATACAAGTCATAGCAACAATCTGTCCATAACAGCAACTAGGCATCTTGCAAGCATCAAAACAATAAGCTACAGCATCCCAACATGATAATAAAAGGCATGGGCATGAAGTACACGTAAAGCATAACAAAACATGAACACTGAGCTATCTCCAGAAATCACTAGAACATGCTCCAAAACACATGGAAAGATTGCAAATAATAACAGTTTCAGACTTATCAGGAAATAACATCAGGTTGCAATGTTTAGAGCTATAAAACAACATGTTACAGGAACATATCATGGCAAAAAAAGGCATGGCATGATACTACTAAATGCATAGAACAACAGTCCCTTACTGACCATGAGCCAAAAGGGCACAGAGAATATGATGGCACCCATGTAAACATGGCAAGTTATATTACAGATTCATACATGGCAGGAACAACAATAAGTAAGCATGTTCGTGAGCTTGAACCACTCACTACAGAGCAATACATGGCATGGTAATGCAACCAAAAGTAAGAAGGCATGTTTATGAAGCTAAGCATGGCAAGAGCAAGGTCATAGGGTGCATGGATCACTAGCAAACAATCATGGAAACATTGAACTTAATGTAAACAGGCTGACAGCAACATTTTCAAGCAACTTCGAGGCAAGATAACAACATGTTCCAGCAGGCTATAATTGCAACCAAGGGCATGAATGGATAGAGCAAGACATGTAGATCAAAACATGTTTATAGAGCATCTCCAGATCATGCATAGAATGATTAGTAGCAACATGTTAACATGGCAACAAAATATAACAGAATTTGTCTAGCAAAACAGCAACAGCAAGTACACTACTTAACAAGCTCGATTCACTCACCACAAGTCATTGCATGACAAGATAAGCATAGCATCATCAAGAAGACATGTTAGTGAAACCAACCAAGGCAAGAACAAGTCCATAGCATGCAAGGATCAACTATAGCAAGCTTGGCCAAATTGAATAACAAGTAAACAATCTGCCAGGAAACATTTTGAAGCAAAAGTAGAGCACGAAAATGACATGCTAGACTACTCCATAATTGCAACCAAGGGCAGGGATGGATAGACAACAACCATATGTTCAAAACACCCTTACTGAAGTATCTCAAAATATGCATGGATCTCTCTGTAGCATCAAGTTTACATGGCATCAAAATAACAGCAGAACAGGGACTAAAATCAGCAATATCACGAAGCCTAGTTTGCATGCTTGTCCTAGTCACCACATAGATCACAAAAATACATGTCATACACCCCTGGAAAGATGGCATGGCATAGATCAAAACACATGAAGACATCAACCTCATAGGATGCACACATCAATCATGGCAAAAATGACAAATGAGCAAGTTATAACAGTTTCAGCAGATTAACATCAACATGCACTCTTCCAACAGCATTTCGGGCATCAAGATGAGCTCAAATGAAAATGATGCAATGGAATGAAATGAAGTACTCATCGAGACGAACAATTTGACATATTACACGCACGAAACGAAGCTACGGATGCAGAGATACGACATGATGAACATGGCATGATAATGTCAGAAAACAGGGACTTAGGCGATTTTCGAGGTCAACCTTCGGGTTTGGCACGCGGATCGAGGTGGCCGGGATCCCGCCGGGGATGGCCGGAGAGAGGTCGGGGCGCCGGATCCGGGGACCGGCGAGGTCCGGGGCGGCGCGGGCGGACGGCGGCAGGGCGGATCCGGCTGGGGCGCGGTCGCCGGAGGAGGCGCGGGCGGGCGGCGCTCCGGGCCGGGAGGAGGCGGAGGCCGCAGCGGGCGTAGCCGGCGGGGAGGCGGAGGCGGCGGCCGGCTCGGCACGCGGCGGGGTCGGGGAGCCGCGGCCCCGGGCAGGCGCGGGCGGAGTGGGCCGGCGCGGGGGCGAGGCGCGGCGGCGAGCGGGCACCGGCGCGGAGGCGGCCGGGCGCCGGCGATGAGCGGCGGCGGGGCGCGCGGGAGGCGCGCGGGGCGGCGCGCGGGCCTGGGGGGGCCCGACCCAGGCCCGGCGGGCCGCGGCGGCGGGAGGAGAGAGAGAGGGCCGGCGGGGACAGGTGGCGCGCCGCGATTGGAGGAGGGTGGCGGCGGAGCGACGTGGCAGCCTCTGATTGGCCGGGGCGACGTGTCCGGCGGACACGTCCAGCGCGGACGGACGTGTCCGGCGGCGCGAGGAGGAAGACACTAGGGTTTGGACTGCGGGAATTCGGGGGAGGCCACATATTTATAGGTAGAGGGAGCTAGGAGATTTCAAATGAGGTGCGGTTTTCGGCCACACGATCGTGATCAAACGACTGAGAGCATGGATGGGAGTTTGGTGGGTTTTGGGCCACTTTGGAAGGGGTGTTGGGCTGCAACAAAAGAGGCTTTGCGGTTACCCGGTTAACCGTTGGAGTATCAAACGACCTCCGAATGGCACAAAACTTGACAGGCGGTCTACCGGTGCTATACCAAGGCCGCTTGGCAAACCTCGGGCCATTCCGAGAAAGTTTAACACCCGCACAAGAGAAGAGGCAAAAAGAAGGCGCCGGAGGACATAGGAGTGCCGGATTGCAAAACGGACAACGGGGAAAATGCTCGGATGCATGAGACGAACATGTATGCAAAATGAGATGCACATGATGACACGATATGAAATGCATAAGATGACATGGCAAAGTGCAACACGAAAGCAAATGACATGGCAACAACGGCGAATAATTGGCGGACACCTGGCGCATCGAAACTGGGGCGTTACAGCCACGTATCGCGCGCGTGACTGTTGCGGGATTTGACAGGATCGCCTGGGCCTACAAGTCAGTCACTCGGAAGTAACCTCATATAAGGCCCCGGACGGGGGTTTTTGAACAGTGCGCTCTCATTTCCTCCTCTCTTCCTCAGACTTATCTGCCGCATTCGCCTCCGTCTCAGTGCCGCCGCTCTGTGCGCGTCTCGCCGGTGACGATGGTGAAAGAGAAGACGGCGGCCCTGGAGCGGGCGAAGTAGGCGATGGCGAAGGCGAAGGGAAGGGCGACCAGTCGGGGCAGATCTTCATCGAGGGCCGGCCTGCCGCAGGGCTGGATCCGCTCGACAATTCGTCAAGAAAATCTTGACGACCTGGCCAATGGAGGACTGATCCCCCATGGATCGGCGCGGCTCCCGGGGAAGGAGTCTGAGCCGCAGCCTCAGGAGGGTGAGGTTGTTCTCTTGGCCACCCATGTCGACCGTGGGTTTTCTTTGCCGCCTCATCCTTTCTTTCGGGGATTTCTGAATTTCTTTGGGGCGCAACTCCACCACTTCACACCCAACACCATTGTGTACCTCGCTGCTTTTGTGTCTTTGTGCGAGAATTTCTTGGGTTGCCGGCCTCATTGGGGTCTTTTCAAGCACATTTTCACCTGTCGCTCCCAGACGGTGAAAAAGGCCAATCCGAGTGACGAGAGAACGCAAGTGATTCAGATGTGTGGGGGTCTTGGGGTCCAAATGAGGGGGAAAAGTGCTTTTTCGGTCATGGTCCTACCCGACTCGGTCCGTTGATGGCAGTTGACCTGGTTTTACTTCAAAGACCAGCCGACGCCAGGGCAGTCGACCGGACTTCCTCCTTTTTCCATGGATCGAGTGAGGAAGCCTTCCTCTTTGAAGGTGATCCCAGAAGAGAAGGTGCAGGTTAAGGTGCTGGTAGAATGTGTTGTCCAGCTTATCCGTGACGGGGTGACCGGCATGGACCTCTTGGAGGTCTTCCTCCGACGACGCATCCAGCCACTTCAAGCTCGAGACCATCCGATGTGGTTGTATTCCGGCACTTAGGACACCACTCGGATCCACCCGGAGGAGGTCGAGGAAGCCACGCTAGAGAGGTGGCTGATGGCCATCACAGGGAACAAAGACAACCCCCGAGGAGCCAGGAGGATTCCTCCACCCGACCAATCATACGAAGTAGACCAGGTCCAATTCTGCATCTCCGACTGTGATCTTGCTTTCTTCATTCTGTTTGCTTGAAATCAGTCGACTGACTTTTGTCTTGTTTGTTATCTTCTAGGCTACCACTGAGATGTACTCGATGCCCAACAGGGCGCAAGAGCAGGCTGAGGAGGAGGAGGTGAGCGAAGGCGAAAGTGAGGAGGAGTGGCAATCTGACGGTGAGGGGGAAGAGGACGACGACGGCTCCAGTGAAGAGGAGGAGGAGGAAGTCGATCCTCCTCGCTCGGAAAGGCAATCCAAGCTCACCCACGACCCCGCGAGTGAGCATGGCAAAGCGACTACGCCCATTGGGCAGTCGTCAAAACGTCCTCGGACGACTTCTTCGGCGCCGACTGAAAAAGCGCCGAAGCATCCACGAGCAGCGTCGTCAAAGACACCGAAGGCCTTGCCCAAGATGAGAATGACCATTCCCACCATCTCCGGGTAACAGCAGAACTTGTGTTTTCTCGTTTAGCATGGACAAACTCTTGGTCGACTCGTTGACTAACCGACTGGTTTTTTTTGAAATCTGTAGTGCTGCTACCTCTGAGACCTCCGCCAAGAACGAAGACCAAGAAATGGAAGACGCTGCCACCTCCAACCTTGGTATGATCTCTGTAATTTCACTTTTGGTCGATTGGATTCTCGTTTTTAACTTTGGATCTTTCCCGCAGCTCCACCTCATGTCATTGATCTCCCTGATGATGACGATGAGGCGCCACTGAGGCCGAGGAGGAATAAAAAGGCGCCAGCCGGCAAGACTACTCAGATTGCATCAGTGCCTGAGGCGCTGGTTCAGGAGGGTGGCAACATCACTCGGACTTCCGTGTCCTTTGCTGTGCCGCTGACGAGTGCTCGACCTTCGTCGTCGACTGCTGATCCGCCTTCCCTTTTCGCCACACACCACGTCCCAGAGGACCAAGCGGGTGCTGCTAAGGAAGCTATACGCCAGGCGGGGATCATGATGGAGTAGGTGAAGGCGATCCGGGAAGCCAGCCAAGCGGCCTATGATGCTAGCTCAGCCCTTCAGAGGAACGTCCAGGTTAGTTGGTCACCGCCTATTCTGTTAGGATATGCTATCTAAAGACTTTCTTTCGGAAGATCTTTGCATCTGTACACCCACTGGGTGTGTCGATTGAATTTTTGGATTGGTGGGGGCACACTGAGTGCACCCACTGGGTGTAGTCCCCGAGACTATGGTGGACTGCTGGCAGTTGACTGTAGTCTTTGTATTTTGAATTTCTTCACTATAAGTTCTTCACTCTGTCTGGTTGGACCATGTCGAATGGAATCTTGGAACCAGTGGGGGCACGCTGAGTGCACCCACTGGGTGTAGTCCCCGAGACCATGGTCGACTACGGCAGTCGACTAAGGTCTGAAGAACCTGTTTTTTTAGATCATGCTGATATCGTGGCCGACTGCTGGCAGTTAGCTATGGTTTAGGATCATAATCTTTTTGTCTCTTTCGGTCGACTGATCGGACTGAGTCGGTAGAACCAGTGGGGGCACGCTGAGTGCACCCACTGGGTGTAGTCCCCGAGACTACTGTTGAATATTTTGATTCGGCTGTAGTTTTAGAAATGCTACGATTTTTCTCTTAGTCACTCGGAAGCAACCTACCTTTGATGTCTGTCGACTGACCCTTCACTGAAATCTTGCGAGCTTGTGGCTCGTTACACTGAATTGGAAAACAAACACATCCAGCTCGACCTTGACTTGTAGCTTGTTCAGGAGAACTTTAAGAAGGCGAAAGATGAAGCGAAAGGTATGGTTGGTGAGAATCTTGACGACTGTCTTTATCTTTCTGCCCATTCCTGATTCTGATCTCATTGTCACTTTGCAGATAAAATGAAGGAGGCTCTGAAGAAGAAGGACCATGACCTCGCCGAGGCGCAGAAGGCGGCTTTGGACAAAACGAAGCTTGCGGAAGAAAAACTGGCTTCAGTCGGTAAGCTTGAAGAGGAGAACGCCAATTTGAAAGCTGCTCTCGACGCGGCCAACAAGGAGGTCAGCCGTCTGAAGAATGATAAGGTAGCTCTGAGTGACAAGGCTAGTGAACTGGCGGGAAAGAAGAACGATCTGGAGGCTTATCTGGGAGGGCTCGCTAAGAAGTTATTCATCATGCTTGAAGGTAATCTCTTCTATCCAACTGACTTGTTATCATCGACTCACCATAGAACTGTGGGCTTAACTTTGAATTGTGTTTACAGAATTCTGCCAATACTTCGAGGAGGAGACCAGTCGAGTGGAGGCAAGCTTGGACCCCATTAACTCTCCTGTGAAGGATGAAGCCGCTATGAACATGCTCCGACTGGAGTCTCGTGTTGCTGGAGTTGTTGACTACCTTGCTCGACTGAAGGTTGTGGCATCGCGAATCGACACGACACTCTGGCCGGGAGAGACGCTTCAAAATGACCTCAAGTCTCTAATGACTCGACTGAATGAAGTTCCAGGTTGGGTGCAGGAATGGAAGAAGTCTTCTGCCAGGTGGGGTGCCGACGTTGCTCTGTTCCTGGTCCATGTTCACTGCAAGGATGCGCGAGAGGACAAGCTGGCGTCCATCAAAGTGGCCAATACCAAGAAACACGACTTCCAATCTTTCATGGAGACCTTCATTGCTGCTGCCACTCGGATTGCTGACAGAATCGACCTGGACCAGTTTGTCGCGCCCTCCAGTCCTCCACCTGAGGAGTAAGAAAAACTTCTACGCTTCGCCTTAAATTTGCCTCGGAATGCCGAGTGGTTTTGTAACCGATAAACTTTTACAGGCTTGACGCCTGAGCACTTCTGAATCCGTAGGATGTTATTTGAACTTGGCTTATCGTTGAATATGCTTGCATTTGCCTTCGAGCAAACTTTGTTCTTCACTCGGAATATGCTTTAGTGCTTGAGATGCAGCTCTGAGGTGGAAAGTCCAGTTGACCTGCACTTCATCGCTCTTTCAGGTAGGGATGGAGCACAGATTGTAGTCGACCTGCGTCCTTCCAGATCAGGATGGAGCGCACATTGTATTTGTGGCGTAGCTCAGAAGGAGAAGGTAGCAGTCGACCTACACCACGTCATCCTTGCAGAGCGCACGTTGTATTTGTGGTGTAGCTCTGAAGGAGAAGGTAGCAGTCGACCTGCACCTCGTCGTCCTTGCAGAGCGTACGTTGTATTTGTGGCGTAGCTCCGAAGGAGAAGGTAGCAGTCGACCTGCACCTAGTCGTCCTTGCAGAGCGCACATTCTATTTGTGGCGTAGCTTCGAAGGAGAAGGTAGCAGTCGACCTGCACCTCGTCGTCCTTGCGGATCGGAATGGATTAAATACTTAGGCGAGTACTGGACTGTAGCTAAGTCCCCGAGTGGGAGGATTGCTCTCCACTTGGTAGGATTTTTAAATACTTAGGCGAGTACTAGACTGCAGCTAAGCCCCCGAGTGGGAGGATTGCTCTCCACTCGGTAGGATTTTTAAATACTTAGGCGAGTACTGGACTGCAGCTAAGCCCCCGAGTGAGAGGATTGCTCTCCACTCGGTAGGATTTTTAAATACTTAGGCGAGTACTGGACTGCAGCTAAGCCCCGAGTGGGAGGATTGCTCTCCACTCGGTAGGATTTTTAAATACTTAGGCGAGTACTGGACTGCAGCTAAGCCCCCGAGTGGGAGGATTGCTCTCCACTCGGTTGGATTTTTAAATACTTAGGCGAGTACTGGACTGCAGCTAAGCCCCCGAGTGGGAGGCTGGCTCACCACTCAGTAGGATTTTTTAAACTTAGGCGAGTACTTGGACTACAGCTAAGCCCCCGAGTGGGAGGCTGGCTCACCACTCAGTAGGATTTTCAGATACTTAGGCGAGTACTGGACTGCAGCTAAGCCCCCGAGTGGGAGGCTGGCTCACCACTCGGTAGGATTTTTTAAATACTTAGGTGTGTACTAGACTGCAGCTAAGCCCCCGAGTGGGAGGCTGGCTCACCACTCGGTAGGATTTTTTAAACTTAGGCGAGTACTTGGACTGCAGCTAAGCCCCGAGTGGGAGGCTGGCTCACCACTCGGTAGGATTTTCAGATACTTAGGCGAGTACTGGACTACAGCTAAGCCCCCGAGTGGGAGGCTGGCTCACCACTCGGTAGGATTTTTTAAACTTAGGCAAAACGGATTCGCAGCTAAGCCTCCGAGTGGGAGGCTGGCTCATCACTCGGTAGGAATTTTTTTTACAAGCTTAGGCGAAACGGATTCGCGGCTAAGCCACCCACTGGGGGATTTCTCACATAAACAAAAGCAACAACAATCACTGGGAAAATCATAAAACTCTTGTCTTTGATAAACGAACTACAAAGGTACTTTTTGTTACATCTCATCCGAGTGAGTACTTAAGTATAAAAGGGGCGGAGCAGCTCCGCATTCCAAGCTTGTGGCTCGTCAATCTGGCGATCGACATTGTAAAGACGGTACGCTCCATTGTGGAGAACTTTGGTGACGATGAAGGGGCCTTCCCAAGTAGGAGCGAGCTTGTGTGGCTTCTGTTGATCCACTCGGAGGACCAAATCTCCTTCTTGGAACGCTTGACTCCTCACATTTCTGGCATGGAATTGACGCAAGTCTTGTTGATAGATAGTCGAGCGGATCAAGGCCATCTCTCTTTCCTCTTCTAGGAGGTCGACTGCATCCTGCCGGGCTTGTTCTGCTTCAGCTTCAGAGTAGAGCTCGACTCAGCGTGCATTGTGAAGCAAGTCACTCGGCAGAACTGCTTCAGCTCCATAGACCAGAAATAATGGAGTTCGTCCAGTTGACCGATTAGGAGTGGTCCTTAATCCCCAAAGAACTGAAGGAAGTTCCTCGACCCATGCACCTACTACGTTCTTGAGATCGCGCATCAGTCGGGGTTTCAGTCCTTTGAGAATTAGACCGTTTGCTCTTTCTGCTTGTCCATTCGACTGGGGATGAGCGACCGAAGCGTAGTCGACTCGTGTGCCTTGAGAGGCGCAAAAGGCTTTGAACTTGCCGGAATCGAAGTTCGACGCATTATCAGTGATGATGCTATGCGGAACTCCATATCTGAATATCAACTCTCTGACAAAACTGATAGCAGTGCAAGCATCGAGATTCTTGATAGGTTTAGCTTCAATCCATTTAGTAAACTTGTCGACTGCCACTAGCAAGTGAGTGAAGCCGCTCCTGCCAGTTCTCAGCGGTCCAACCATATCTAACCCCCAAACAGCGAAGGGCCGGACGAGTGGAATGGTCTTCAAGGCTGAGGCGGGCTTGTGTGACATATTGGAATAGAACTGACATCCTTCACACTTGTCGACTATCTCTTTCACCATTTCATCTTCCCTTGGCCAGTAAAACCCCGCTCGGTATGCTTTAGCCATAATGGTCCGAGAGGACGCATGATGACCACAGGTCCCCGAGTGGATATCGTCAAGAATTATCTGACCTTCTTCTGGTGTTATACATTTCTGACTGACTCCAGTCGCGCTTTCTCTGTACAACTGTCCCTTTATCACAGTAAATGCCTTGGATCGACGGACGATCTGTCGATCCTCTTCCTCGTTCTCTGGGAGCTCTTTCCTTAGGATATACGCGATGTACGGCACTGTCCAGTCGGGAGTGATGACCAAAACTTCCATGATCAGGTCGACCACAGCTGGGACCTCAACTTCAGTCGGATCCATGACACTCTTTGGCTGCGGGGCTTCTTCAGTGAAAGGATCCTCTTGAACTGATGGTGTGTGGATATGCTCCAAAAAAACATTACTGGGAATGGCTTCTCTCTTGGAACCTATTTTTGCCAAATCATCAGCCGCTTGATTTTTCAGTCGGGGTATATGATGGAGCTCTAACCCCTCGAATTTCTTCTCTAGCTTTCTCACTGTATTGCAGTAACCAGTCATGGCTGGACTTCTGACGTCGCACTCCTTCATCACCTGATTAACCACCAAATCTGAGTCGCCATAAACCATGAGGCGATGGACGCCGAGTGAAATGGCCATACGCACCCCATACAAAAGTGCTTTGTATTCTGCTTCGTTATTGGAGGAATCAAAGTGAATCTAGAGCACATATCTGAGCTTATCTCCTCGGGAGGAAACCAACACTACCCCAGCACTGGAACCATTCAGCATCTTAGAGCCATCAAAGAACATGGTCCAGTGCTCCGAGTGAACTTGAGTCGGCAGTTGCTGTTCAATCCACTCGGCGATGAAATCTGCTATTGCTTGGGACTTGATGGTTTTCTTTGCCTCAAACTTGATATCAAGGGGAAGGAGTTCAATCGCCCATTTTGCCACTCGACCAGTTGCATCTCTGTTGTGCAAAATCTCTGACAATGGAGCGTCGCTGACGACTGTAATGGAATGGTCAGAGAAGTAATGAGCAACCTTCTTCCTGGTCATATAAATCCCATATACAAGCTTCTAATAATGAGGGTATCTTTGCTTTGATGGGGTCAAAACTTCAGAAAGATAATATACTAGGTGTTGAACTTTAAAGGCTTTTCCTTCTTCATCCCGCTCGACCGTAAGTACTGTACTGACGACTTGTCTTGAGGCTGCAATGTAAAGCAGCAAAGGCTCTTTGCTGATTGGGGCAGCAAGCACCGGCGGACCTCCTCGCCAATGGCCTTTCTAAGAGCCGACCCACCTCCTCGCCAATGGCCTTTCTCTTCTGGACGACAGACCGTCGAAGATGTTCCTTGATAGGTTTCACTTTTGAGTCGACTCGTAGACGGTGCTCAGCCAGCCCCCTGGGAACACCCGGCATGTCAGAAGGCTTCCATGCAAAGATGTCCCAGTTCTGACGGAGGAACTGGATGAGCGCTTCTTCCTATTTGGAGTCGAGAGTTGCAGAGATATGAGTCGGAGCAGCACTGGGGTCGGTCGGGTGAATGTGAATCGGCTTTGTCTCACCGGACGACTGAAACGCTGATTCCGTAGCGGGCTTCTTGGCTCGCAACAAATCACTCGGATCTGCAGTTTTCTGGTATTCCTGCAGCTCTACCACTGCCATCTGAGCATCGGCGATCTTTGAGCCTTTCTGAAAGCACTCTTCCGCCTTCTTCCGATTGCCAGTAATAGTGATCACACCTTTGGGACCAGGCATCTTCAATTTGAGGTACACATAACATGGTCGAGCCATGAAACGTGCATAAGCTGGCATGCCCAAAATAGCGTGATAAGCACTTTGGAAATCCACAACTTCGAACGTCAAATTTTCTTTGCGGTAATTCTTGGAATCACCGAAAACCACATCAAGAGCAATTTGGCCGAGTGACTCAGCCTTCTTTCCAGGAATGACTCCATGGAAACTCATGTTGCTGGTACTAAGTCTGGACATTGGAATGCCCATCCCTTTCAACGTCTCTGCATACAATATATTCAGGCCACTGCCACCATCCATCAAAACTTTAGTAAGTCGAGTGCCTTCGACGACTGGGTCGACCACCAAAGCTTGCCTCCCAGGGGTGGCTATGTGTGTCGGATGATCGGACTGGTCGAATTTGATGGCAGTCCGAGACCATTTCAGATAACTGGGTGTCACCGGAGCAACCATATTCACCTCTCGGTTGATAAATTTCAATCGACTTTTGCTTTCAACATCAACAAAAATCATCAGGGTGGAATTGACCTGGGGATATCCATCATCACTATCTTCGTTGTCTTCAACTTTGTCCGACTCCTTTTCCTTATTTTTGGGCTGTTTCCCCTGGAATTGCTGGATCAAGAGCCGACACTGTCGAGTGGTATGTTTTGGGTAAATGAATTTACCCTCCTTATCTTTCTTCGTGTGGATGTGGCACGACAGATCCATCACGTCATTCCCTTCCTTGTCCTTCACCTTCTTAGGGTTCCAAGACCCTTCGGACTTCCCTTTAAACTTTCCTTGAGTCACGGCCAAGGCTTCTCCAGGAGCAGCTGGTTCGGCTTTCCGCTTCTACTTTCGACTGGAGTTCCCTCCTCCGGTTTCGTGGGCGACTAACTTGTGCTTGCCACTCCGGAGCCGATCCTCTTCTTCACCATTGGCATACTTGGCAGCAATCTCCATCATTCGACTCAGAGACATGTCTCTGGTTCGACCAAATTTTAGGTTTAGCTCTCTGTACTTAACGCCTTCCTTGAAGGCACAGACTGCCTGGTGATTAGATACATTCTCTACTGTGTGATGCAACGTGATCCATCTCTAGATGTAATCCCTCAAAGTTTCATTCGACTTCTGCACACAAGATTGCAGCTCTGTCAACCCTGCTGGTCGGTTGCAAGTTCCTTCAAATGTTCTGACAAACACTCGGGCAAGATCTTCCCAAGTTTAAATGCTGCCGAGTGCTAATTGATTCAACCATGCTCTGGCCGAGCCCTCCAACATAAGAGCCAGGTGTTTTATGGCCACCTCATCATTGCCGCCGCCAATCTGAACAGCCACTCGGTAGTCTTCAAGACAAGTATCAGGCTTGGACTCACCGGTGAACTTACTAACTCCAGTTGCCAACCTGAAGTTAGGAGGAATCACCGCGGCCCTGATGGCTCTGCTGAAGCACTCTGGCCCTGAAACGTGTACTCTGCTGCTGGTAGGCACATATCTGTCATGACCTTCTCGGTGAGCTCTGTTCCTGTCGACCAAACCTTGAACGATAATGGATCTCGCATCAAAGCCTGGTTCCCTGGGGTCGACTGGAATCCTTCGCCCAACACTGTGCTGACGTCTGTCATCCTGCTGCCGAGGCGCGTACGATCCACCCCTTGGGGGAGGGGTGGGCACTCGACGTCGATCATTGCGATCGAGTCGGTGATCATACTGCTCACGGTTCTTGTACTGATCACGCCGGTCTCCACATTCCTCACGCCTCGGGGGCGATCTTGGGCTATGGGCTGACTGGACTGTATTCGCAGCGACGGATCTGCTGTGAATCCTATTCCGTGACTGTGGGACAGCTGAATTTTGATCTCCCGCCGCCCAGAGTAATGCTCTGATCTGTAATAAGCCTCTGCCAGCCTCTGACTGGGAAGGCTGAATCGACTCTGCTATACGGGCTGCAGCTGCTAAATTTTGAATCGGAGTTCGATATACCTGAGTCGGTGGTGGAAAGAGTTGACGTCGACTGGTTTCTGGAACCCGTTGCCGCATACACTCGTCGAGTGCTCGCTGGAGGTTCTCCAGTCGAGTGCGCTCAGCCAAGTTGGCCAGGCGCGCATCCTCTAAGGCACGAGCTTCGGGGGTTTCTCCAACGATAGGAGTGTGCAGCGCATCCATGTTCCGGCGGCGAAGTTCTTCCCTCTGCAGCGAAGTGAGGGGCTCGGGGAGATACTCTTCATGGACCCGCGCTGGATCGCCTCCGCCGTCGCCTCCGTCGGCGCGAGGAAAGCTGGGAGGACTGTGTGGTCCATTGACCATCAGAACCTCCACCGCCGGATCACTGCTGTCGCACTCGGATGCAGTCTCTGCGGAGTCGACAGATCGAACAGGCCGTAGAGATATTTGTCGGGATCGATTACCGCGACTTGGGGGGTGGCCGACGGGCGGGCCACCGCGTGCCTCACTCACCGCTGAAGCCTTGACCGACCGGAGCGCTTGCGCCGGCGAGAAACAGGGAGGGAGGACGACATAGGGGTCGACCGATACTGGGTTGACGGTTGCCGCAGGAGAACGCCGCGGACGCACGCGCGAAAGTGCGTCACCCCGCGGACAGGGAGCGCGTCGATGTCGAGCGGAGCCTCCTGAAGCCAAGCGGAGTCGTCGGCGATGAACGTGAGCGTGCCGAGACGGATCTCGCGGCCCTCAACCAAAACTCCGCCTGAAACCATGATGAAGGAGATTGGAAAAATCGCAACTTCTCCAATAAGTCGCTAAGACACGTGCCCCACGGTGGGCGCCAACTGTCTTGGTTCTAAGTCTGACAGTAGAATAGGGGGGTAGGAATGGAGAGGCAAGATCCTAGCTATGGAGTAGTTGTATACGCAACATGTTTACGAGTTCAGGCCCTTCTCGGAGGAAGTAACAGCCCTACGTCTCGGAGCCCGGGGGCGGTCGACTGGATTATGAGTGTATGAATTACAGGGGTGCGAACCCTTTACACTGAGGAGGGGGTGGCTTATATAGAGTCCGCCAGACCCCTCCGGCCCTCAGTTATGCAGGGTTTAAGGTACATTAAGGTCGGGCGTTACTGGTAACGCCACAAATAAAGTGCTATGATGACCATAAAAGCTACTTAATGACAGACCGTTTGCGTGCAGAGTGACTTTAGGTCTCCTGGCAGTCGAGTGATTGGCTTCATGGTCGAGTGTCTTCGAGTCCGTCGAGTGGAACCCTTCGAGGTCGACTGAAAGATGGTTTCTTCTAGAGATGTCCTTGGGGAGGGTATCTTGGACAGGTCCATGACCCTACCCTAGGTACATGGCTTCATCAGTCACCTTACAGGGTATAAATGCAACATAATACACTTATGCATGTGTGTCCATTTCAACCATCCAAGTCACAGAACCCACTGCAATTCCTGAAGAGATGCAACAACCTATAGATGAGTTTACTGATGTGTTTGCAGCTCCTACTGAGTTACCCCCCAGGAGATAAAGTGACCATCACATTCCCCTAATTCCAGGGGCAAGGCTTGTTACTTCACGACCTTACAGAATTGTTCCTCAGTTGAAGGATGAACTTGAGAGGCAAATCAATGAACTGCTTGCAGCTGGACTGATCAGAGTTAGCAAAAGTCATTTTTCTTCCCCAGTTTTACTTCAAGAAGAAAGGAGGAGAATGGAGACTGGTTGTGGATTATAGGATGTTAAATGCAATTATTTTTACTGGTAAGTTTTCAGTCCCAGTTATAGACGAGCTACTGGATGAGTTAGCTGGTGCTGCATGGTTCACTAAGATGGATTTGAGGGCTGGTTATCATCAGATTCGGTTAGCTCCTGGAGAAGAGTACAAGACTGCATTCTCTACACATATTGGTCACTATGAATTCAATGTGTTGGCCTTTGGATTGAGTGGTGGTCCTGGCACCTTCCAGGGTTCTCTAAACAATACATTGAAACCCGTCAACAGAAAGAATACACTCTGTTTCTTCGATGATATCCTCATCTTCAGCAAAACTTACAAGGAGCACCTTGCTCATGTTAGAAGGGTACTGGAATTACTCAGAGCTGATCAGTGGGAAGTTAAGTTGTCCAAATGTGCTTTTGCTCAACAACAAATTGATTATCTGGGCCACACTATTAGTGCTGCAGGTGTATCCACTAATTCTTCTAAAATATCCACTGTTCAGAACTGGCCTACTCCTACTAATGTAAAGGAAGTGAGAGGATTCCTTGGTCTCAGTGGGTATTACAGGAAATTCATACAACATTATGGCATAATCAGCAAACCACTGACTGAACTCCTCAAGAAGGGAGTACCATTTGTGTGGTCTCCAATTACTGCAGAAGCATTTTCTATTCTGAAGCAGAAGCTGATTGAGGCCCCTGTTTTAGCTCTTCCTCAGTTCAATAAACCTTTTGTTATTGAAACAGATGCCTGTGACAAGGGGATTGGAGCAGTCTTAATGCAAGAAGGTCATCCCCTGGCTTATGTCAGTAAAGCCCTAGGGCCCAAAAATAGAGGACTATCAGTTTATGAGAAGGAATACATGGCTATTTTACTAGCTATAGAACAGTGGATACCTTACCTATAGATGCAACATTTTGTGATCAAAACTGGTCAGAAAAGTTTGGTCCATTTGCAGAACCAAAAGCTGCATACTATTTGGCAACAGAAAGCTCTCACCAAGTTGATGGGATTGGATTATGAGATTGTATATAAGAAAGGGGTTGAGAATTCTGCAGCAGATGCTCTGTCCAGGAGACCACCAGATCAACAATTGTTTTCTATATCTAAGATACAACTAGTGTGGATGACTGAAGTAATTGACAGTTACAGTGATGGCAAGTCTGCTATTGAACTTCTGCAACAACTGGCACTGGACCATGTTGCTAAACCCAATCACCAATTGCTGCAAGGGATAATTAGGTATAAAGGAGCCATATGGATAGGTAATAAGCAAGAGTTACATGATAAAATCTTTGCTGCCTTCCATGACAGTCCAGTAGGTGGCCATTCAGGATTTCCTGTTACTTATCACATGATACATTCTCTGTTTAGATGGTCAGGAATGAAGAAATTCATCAAAGATAAGGTACAATCTTGCATTATCTGTCAACAAGCTAAGCCAGAAAGGGTTAACTACCCAGGGTTGTTGTCCCCTTTGCCAGTTCCTAAGAAAGCTTGGGAATATATTACTATGGATTTCATTTCTGGTCTGCCAGTCTCAGGTCAATTTGATTGCATATTCTTGGTTATTGACAAGTTTACTAAATATGGCCATTTCATGCCCTTGAAACATCCTTTCACTTCTACTAAGGTTGCTGAAGTGTTCCTAGATAATGTGTACAAGTTGCATGGGATGCCAGAGTATATAGTGTCTGACAGGGACCGTGTTTTCACTAGTGCATTTTGGCAAACTTTGGTCAAAAGAACTGGCACCCAACTTAACATGAGTACTGCTTACCATCCAGCTACTGATGGACAGACCGAGAGAGTGAATCAACAGGTTGAGTGTTACCTCGGGAGTTTTATCAGTGCACATCCTAAACAGTGGAGCAAGTGGCTTGCAATGTGTGAATTCTGGTATAATACTAACTGGTACTCTGAAGTGGGCAAGACTCCCTTTGAGATTTTGTATGGCCACTCTCCCAGGTACTTTGGCATCACTGCTAGTGACACTGTAGCTTCTCTTGATATCCAACAGTGGCTATTAGAAAGGCAGACTGTGTTAGATTCTGTCACTCAACATCTGCACAGGGCTCAACAGAGAATGAAAGCTCAAGCTGATAAGCACAGGTCTGAACGTGTCTTTGATGTTGGTGAATTGGTTTTTCTCAAGCTCCAACCTTATGTCCAATCCTCAGTTGTTCGTCGAGCAAACCACAAACTCTCCTTCAAATACTTTGGTCCATACAAAATTCTTGGCAAAATAGGTGAAGTGGCATACAAGCTGGAGTTGCCTGCTACTAGCAAAATCCATCCAGTTTTCCATGTCTCACAACTCAAAAAGGTGATCTCTCTTGGTACAACGGTTATTCCTAATCTTCCGTCCCAGTTTTCTGATCTGTAGGTGCCAGTGCAAGTTCTTCAGTCTCGAGTGCGTCAGGTTGGTCAGAAAACAGTGACGCAGGGCCTGATATTGTGGAGTGGTTCTTCTCCGGACGAAGCTACATGGGAAGACCTGGAGTCTCTGCGGCAACAATTTCCTAGGGCTGCGGCTTGGGGTCAAGCCGCTACTCAACGACTGGGTCAATGTTGAACAGTTTATCTTTGCTCCAAGAAAAAACAACGTGGTAGATCAAGTAATCTACTCCACGAGACTACGTACTGTGCCGCCTTGCTTTGTCTCATCTACTATGCCCCATGTGTGCCTGGAGCTAGTGTGCGAGGCGAAGCACAAGTCAATGGGACAAGGGGACCGTGCCGTATGTACACTGAGTATCCACGTTTTGGAATTACTCACTCCCTGTGCTAGGTTACTCTATATCAGACAACGTGGGGTGTTCCACAATTCAAGTTTTCATCGAGCAAGGAAAGATCTTCAGATTTCACCGAGTTTAGTACGGAGGGCCCCGTAGCCAGCGACGGCTCCACTCCGGCATGGCGGCATTCGCCGTCAGTGTACTTTGATTGCGCGAAGGCAGCGGTCGACCAGGACGCGGGGGCTCGCCTGTTGCGCTCCAGTGCCCCGCTTGGTACGTACTACTTACTACTCCCACTCGGATCAGTGATGCATGCACCAACAGGAACAGCGCGATCCGTGATCCCGTATATCCAGGCGATCGCCGTACGCGCTCCATCGTGCACCGCCCCGGCCCTGCCAAGCGTACCATGCGTACTACTACTGCACGTCCAACAGCGGCCGTCAGGGGCCACGTCGGCTCGCCGGATGAACAGAACAGTGTCCCGTGCAGCGTGGATGAATGGGCGACGAACGCGGCGGTATTGAATGCTACACAGGTCTGGAACTCGCCGACCTGCTGGTTTCTGTTTTCGTACATGCCGCAGTTTTGTACACGACCGAGGTCGGCCAACGGAATTTGGACATACGTACGCCCATGAGTTGGATCCATACAACAAGAACAGGGACAGGAACACCGACGACAGGTCCACGGCGCGGTCAGTATGCGTACAAACAAACGATCAGCTTATCCGAGGAGACTGGTCATCTCACCTCACTGTCGTTGCAGATCGTGTTTGATTGATCAGCTTGTATCCGGTTTGGACATACATACGCATGAGTTGGATCGCTCCGACCTCCCGTATTGCGACGCTACAATTCCGCAGAAAACAATACTGCTACGACGTGGGCTACTCTCAACGTGCTCTATCTCTCCAGAGTCCAGGCCCAAGAAGCCACAAAAATCTTTCGAAATGATAGGTGCGAGTACCCATCGTCACTTCCTTCCCTGGTGGTGGTTGTATAATGGCCATGCTCAATCCGCCCAACCCATTGGGTGGCTGCATGCATCTAGCTGGAAATAATCAATCGCGTCCGTGCATTTTGTACGAGTGGTGCGGTGCGGGAGCTACAGTAGAGCGTACGTTGTGGTTGCCCAGGTCGAAAATCCTAGACACACGGACAATCACGGGCTGATTACGGGAATATTCTCATTAATTAACCTCCGCCACCCCTGATTTTCATGGGGGTGGGCCCTGTTTCCCCCTTAATCTCCAATTAAACCATGCCAGCTAATCAGAGTCCGTTGATTCCGTAGTCATCGGCGCGTGTGTGTAGCATTGCCGTGCCCAGGTCGATCGGCGGGATCGGGGTGCTAGTCGACGCATGCAGAAACCCACCACATTTCTCGCCACATTTATTACTCCACTAGAAGGAAAAAAGATGGACCTCGAACTGAACTGAAGGGGGACAAGCAGCACGGAGCATGAGATTGCATGAGGCACGGAGACGGAGGGAGGAAATCAAAATCATGGCGGCACCTGGTACCGGCAGGCCACCATGGCTCTGCTGTCGGTCTGCGCTGCGCTGCGCTGTGGTCTCGCAGCCGTGGCCCATGGTGGAAGAGGTCCATGCAGGCAGGGATGGGCCGGGCGTAAACTCGTAAAGGTCGGCGCCTTTTTGACCGTGGTGATTGTGCGGATGGCCTGTGCGCGATGTACAGGGAAAGGAAGGAAGCTTGTCATGACTCGGTGACGAGCATCTTTCATCCTGCTGCCACTCTGCATGTCCAACCCAAATCCATGATGATCCCCTGAGCACCACCAAAAGTGTGTTCTACTAGTAACTAGTACGTACCCCTACATTGTTTTGTCTCGAAAGAAAAGTAAATTCGCACTGATACCAAGTACGGATGATTTGTATTTGTTTTCCCCCGTTTTAGTTCAAGTTCAAACACGAGGCACCTAGCTCAAAACGGGCAAGTGATTTTCCAAATTCCTCTGTTTTAGTTCAATTTCATAGCCAACGCACATAGTTTAAATCAGAACAAAATGTTTTTGGTTCATGCTTTTGAACAGAGGTAAATATTCGTCTCATCTTATTACGTAATTAAGAAGAAGAGTTCACAATAGACTAAAGCAAAAGATAATGACGATGCACCCACTCCCGCCTTCCTTTGGCGAGGGGGGACCCTAGCCGCCGCCATCTCCCCCCGCCACCCATCCCTGCCGCATCGCCACCAGAGGCCCCAACTAGCGAAGCTCGCGCTGCTGTAGGGGAATGTGGAGGCGGGGCCTTCGTCATTCATGAGGCTCATTGGGGCGTCATTGTGAGTACCTTCAGTGTGTCTAGGTTCCAGGTGAAAACCCTAGCCCATTATTTTAGGCACGGTGGGCAGGTGCTACCCCCCCCCCCCCTCGGGTAGATTTTTGCACCAGTATTTTTTATACTGCCTTCGTCCTTGTTTATTGGTCCCCTTTGCATTTTGTGTTAAACTTTGACCATAGATTTATCTAAGAAAATATTAATGCATGTTACCAAACAATATATCGTTGAATTCGTAGTTGAACATAGTTTCCAAGAATATTATTTTTGGTGACATGCATTAACATTTTGTTAGATAAATTTAAGGTCAAAATTGTGCACAAAATACAAAGAGGACCAATAAACCAGGACGGAGGTAGTATATTTAATAAAAATTTCCATCAAGTTTCGTCCAATTCCGAGAACTTTTATTTCTGCACAACAAAACAACACCAAGGTAGCTCTACTGGAAACAACATCAGTCCGGGTTAGTTTCATTCAAATCATGCAAATTAGTGTCCAAAACAAAAACAAAAGTGTTTGAAAAAGTAGATATGTCTCGGATCTTCCCGCAAAGGATCCTTTCGCGAGACATTTCCCCGGGAAAAAGAAAATGAAGACATACACCGGAGACAACATTGTCGTCAATGCTCAAAGCTATGGCTTGGTGTATTTTTACCCAAATGATCATCCCTACGGTTGAGCTATCCGGTAAATTGCCTCCAAACTCATCTATTATTCTTCTTCTTCCTCCAAACCATACCCGAACTCTTCCCGATCTCCCTAATCATTCGACTTCAGTTCAAACCCTTCCTCGTGATCGAACTACGGTAAGTTTTTCCTCTGATCCCCCAACTTTCGCAAATCCATGTTCTATGTGCCTAGCATTCTAGGGTATGCGTATTTTTGACCCAAATTTTGATTTTGGCTTGTATTCGAGGAGTATGATGTTTTAATTACCGTGGGATCATTATTGTATCATTCTATTGGATTGAAAATTATTTTGTAGACGTTCACGAGGAGGTCCACATGTGTCGCTCGCGGTGATGCACCAGGTTCATCTACAAGTGCCACACAAAGTGTCATAGCCCTAGAATGATGATTGTAATTAATTGCAGCAGTGAGCATCACGCATCATGTTAAATTCAAGAAATTTGAATTGGGGGCGATCAAACCTAGCACAGTATAACTCAACTAGGTTCAATTTAAAAATATTTCAATGAACCCAAAATACCATACAGAAAAGTCCATCATTTTTGAAAAGGATGAAAACCTCTGCCAAAAATGGTGCACATTTTTCTAGGTCATTTTTGGATATTTGAATTAAATCATAGTTTATTTGAATTTGAGAATTTAATTGCTCAAATTATTCTAAGTGCTCAAATAATTCTGACACTAAATGTGGGCCACTGGAATAATTCAGAAAGTGTCCACAAATTATTTCAGAATTTTACAAAATGCCATAGTATTTTTACTAAAGCCAAAACAGTAGCAGAAAATGAAAAAGAGAAATAAAACTAAGAGAGAGAGAGAGAGGGAGAGGGAAAAGCCTGCTTGGCGCCACTTGATCCCCCTTCCAGTCATCTCCTACCTTTGCCAGAAGGGAGAGGTAGGACAGCGCACGCGTGCGTGAAGCGCCACGCCTCCACCCTGCGTGCTTGCACCCCCCCTGGACAGCACGACACCGCGGACGACCTCGCCGCTTGCGTCTAGATTGAGCCGACGCCCTCATTATCCCCCTCACCCCTGGATGCCATGGCCGAAGCTGCCGATTGCTCATCGTCGCTGCACGCATAGCCACTGTGCCTCGTTCACCTCCCCACCATGTCCACGAGCTTTTCCTCGACGCCCTAGCCCCCTCTGTCGACTCACATGATGCTCGACGCCCTGAAGCGCCGGCCACGCCGTCTTCTTAAACCTCGGGTCGCCGAGATCGACCTCGCCGTTCTGCCTGCACCGGACCTTCCCCGAGCCCGCTTCGACGCCATCTGCAACCGCCGTAAGGCACTGCCCCGGACCCCCTCTACTTTGTATCAACTGCCCCTCTAGTCATTGCCTCCATCGAGCCCGAGAGCTCAGCTCCGCTGGCCATGTCGCCGCCGTGGCCACTGCTACTTCTTGAGCTTGCGTTGTTTTTCTCTTAAAGGGGAAAGGGTGTTGAAGCAAAGTAGAGATAAGTATTTCCCTCGGTTTGAGAACCAAGGTATCAATCCAATAGGAGAAGAACGCACAAATCACCAATACCTACACAAACAATCAAACAACTTGCACCCAACGTGATAAAGGGGTTGTCAATCCCTTCACGGTTAATTGCAAAAGTGAGATCTGATAGAGATGGATAATCAAAAGATAAAATATTTTTTTGGGGTTTTTTGGTTTATAGATATGAAAATAAAATATTGCAAAATAGTACATTAGAAACTAATATGATGGAAAATAGTAGATCGGAAACTAATATGATGGAAAATAGACCCGGGGGCCATAGGTTTCACTAGAGGCTTCTCTCACGAAGGCAAATAATACGGTGGGTGAAAACAAATTACTATCGAGCAATTGATAGAAAAGCGCAAAGTTATGACGATATCCAAGGCAATGTTTATGCAATATAGGCATCACGCCTATGTCAAGTAGACCTAAACGATTCTGCATCTACTACTATTACTCCACACATCAACCGACTCCTTCCTGCATCTAGAGTACTAAGTTCATAAAGAACAAAGTAACGCATTAAGTAAGATGACATGATGTAGAGGAATAAACTCAAGCAATATGATGAAAACCCCATCTTTTTATCCTTGATGGCAACAATACAATACGTACCTCGCTACCCCTACTTTGTCACTAGGTGAGGACACCGCAAGATTGAACCCACAGCTAAGTACTTCTCCCATTGCAAGAAAAACCAATCTAGTTGGCCAAACCAAATCGATAATTCGAAGAAAAATACAAATATATCAAATCATGCATATAAGAATTCAGATAAGATTCAAATAATATTCATAGATAAGCTGACCATAAATCCACAATTCATTGGATCTCGACAAACACACCGCAAAAGAGTATTACATCGGATAGATCTCCAAGAACATCGAGGAGATCATGGTATTGAGAATCAAAGAGAGAGAAGAAACCATCTAGCTACTAGCTATGGAACTGTAGGTCTGAGGTGGACTACTCACGCTTCATCGGAAAGGCAATAGAGTTGATGTAGATGCCCTCCGTGATCGAATCCCCCTCCAGCGGGATGCCGGAAAAGGCCCCTGGATAGAATCTCACAGGAACAGAAGGTTGCGGCAGTAGAAATTGTTTTCGTGGATGCTTTTGGTGGTTTGGGAATATTTGCAAATATATATGAGGAAGATCTAGGTCAGGGGGTCACCGAGGGACCCACAAGGTAGGGGGCGCGCCCTCCACCTTTGTCGCTGCCTCGTGGCTCTTCCGACTTGCACTCCAAGTCTCTTGGGTGTCTTCTGGTCCAAGAAAAATCATCATGAAGTTTTATTCCGTTTGGACTCCGTTTAGTATTCCTTTTCTACAAAGCTCAAAAACAAGGAAAAAACAGAAACTTGCACTGGGCTCTAGGTTAATAGGTTAGTCCCAAAAATAATATAAAATAGCATATTAATGCATATAAAACATCCAAAACAGATAATATAATAGCATGGAACAATAAAAAAATTATAGATACATTGGAGACGTATCAAGTATCCCCAAGCTTAATTCCTGCTCCTCCTCGAGTAGGTAAAAAATAAAAACATAATTTTTGATGTGGAATGCTACCTAACATCTTTATCCATGCAATTTTCTTCATTGTGGCATGAATGTTCAAATTCATAAGATTCAAAACAAAAGTTTAATATTTACATCAAAATGATAATACTTCAAGCATACTAATAAAGCGATCATGTCTTCTCAAAATAACACGGCTAAAGAAAGTTATCCCTACAAAATCATATAGTTTGGCTATGCTCCATCTTCATCACACAAAATATTCAAATCATGCACAACCCCGATGACAAGCCAAGCAATTGTTTCATACTTTTGGTGTTCTCAAACCTTTTCAACTTTCACGCAATACATGAGCGTGAGCCATGGACATAGCACTATAGGTGGAATAGAATATGGTGGTTGCGGAGAAGACAAAAAGAAGGAGATAGTCTCACATCAACTAGGCGTATCAATGGGCTATGGAGATTCCCATCAATAGATATCACTGTGAGTGAGTAGGGATTGCCATGCAACAGATGCACTAGAGCTATAAGTTTATGAAAGCTCAAAAAGAAACTAAGTAGGTGTTCATCCAAACTTGCTTGCTCATGAAGACCTAGGGCATTTGAGAAAGCCCATCGTTGGAATATACAATCCAAGTTCTATAAGGAAAAATTCGCACTAGTATATGGAAGTGACAAAATAGGAGACTCTCTATCATGAAGATCATGGTGCTACTTTGAAGCACAAATGTGGAAAAAGGATAGTAACATTGCCCCTTCTCTCTTTCCTCTCATTTTTTCGAATGGCTTCTTTGGCCTCTTTTTTTATTTAGGCTTCGTTGGCCTCTTTTTTTTCCTCACATGGGAAAATGTTCTAATAATGAAGATCATCACACTTTTATTTACTTACAACTCGATACTAGAACAAAATATTGTTGGGGAACATAGCATGCAATTTCAAAAAAATTCCTATGCTCACGCAAGATCTATCTAGGAGATGCATAGCAACGAGAGGGGGAGAGCATCTTCATACCCTTGAAGATCGCTAAGCGGAAGCGTTTATCAACGCGGTTGATGTAGTCGTCCACCTTCACGATCCGTCCCAATCAAGTACCGAACGTACGGCACCTCCGCGTTCAGCACACATTCAGCTTGATGACATCCTCGCCTTGTCGATCCAGCAAGATGGGCGATGTAGTAGATCAGTTCCGGCAGCACGACGGCGTGGTGACGATGTTGGTGAAGAACAATCTCCGCAGGGCTTCGCCTAAGCACTACAGAAACTATGACGGAGGATAAACTACAGGGGACGGGGTTGCCGGTACACGGCTTGGTGATTCTTGATGTGTCTTTGGTGCTAGCCCTGCCCCTCTATTTATATGTTGAGCCCTAGGGTTGAAACTTGGAGCAAAAGCCTCCTCAAAGTTGGTTTTGCCCGAAAGGAAAGAGTCCCACTCGGACTCCAGGACCAAACACCACAATCCTTGGCGCCTGGCCCAGACGCCAGGGTCTCCGGCGTTTGGCCTCTGACCTCTGCAAAACTTTCTTTTGCACAGACCTATAGCCCCGTGGGCCTGACCCCTTGGCCTAACCATATCATCCAATATATGAATATTTACCTCTGGACCATTCCGGAGCTCCTCGCCATGTCTGTGATCTCATCCGGGACTCCAAACAACATTCGGTCACCAACATACATAACTCATATAATACTATATCGTCAACGAACGTTAAGCGTGCGGACCCTACGGGTTCGAGAACTATGTAGACATGACCGAGACACCTCACCGGTTAATAACCAATAGCGGGACCTGGATGCCCATATTGGCTCCTACATATTCCACGAAGATCTTTGTCGGTCAAACCTTATGACAACATACATAATTCCCTTTGTCTATCGGTATGTTACTTGCCCAAGATTCGATCATCGGTATCTTCATACCTAGTTCAATCTCGTTACTGGCAAGTCTCTTTGCTCGTTCAGTAATACATCATCCTGCAACTGACTCATTAGTTACTTTTCTTGCAAGGCTTCTTATGATGTGTATTACCGAGAGGGCCCAGAGATACCTCTCCAATACTCAGAGTGACAAATCCTAATCTCGATCTATGCTAACCCAACAAACACCTTCAGAGATACCTGTAGGCATCTTTATAATCACCCAGTTACGTTGTGACATTTGATAGCACATAAGGCATTCCTCCAGTATCCGGGAGTTGCATAATCTCATAGTCAGAGGAATATGTATTTGACATGAAGAAAGCAATAGCATTAAAACCGAACGATCATTATGCTAAGCTAACGGATGGGTCTTGTCCATCACATCATTCTCCTAATGATGTGATCTCATTCATCAAATGACAACACATGTCTATGGTTAGGAAACTTAACCATCTTTGATCAACGAACTAGCCTACTAGAGGCTTACTAGGGACACAATATTTTATCTACGTATCCACACATGTATCAAGTTTCCGTTTAATACAATTCTAGCATGAATAATAAACATTTATCATGAAATAAGGAAATATAAAATAACAACTTTATTATTGACTCTAGGGCATATTTTCTACAGTCTCCCACTTGCACTAGAGTCAATAATCTAGTTCACATCGCCATGTGATTTAACACCAATAGTTCACATCGTCACGTGACCAACACCCAAAGGGTATACTAGAGTCAATAATCTAGTTCACATTGCTATGTGATAAACACCCAAAGAGTACTTAGTGTGATCATGTTTTGCTTCTGAGAGAGGTTTAGTCAATGGGTCTGCCACATTCAGATCCGTATGTATTTCGCAAATTTCTATGTCTACAATGCTCTACATGGAGCTACTCTAGCTAATTGCTCCCACTTTCAATATATATCCAGATTGAGACTTAGAGTCATCTGGATCGGTGTAAAAGCTTGCATCAACGTAACTCTTTACAATGAACTCTTTATCACCTCCATAACTGAGAAACTTTTCCTTAGTCCTCTAAGGATAATTTTGACCGCTTTCCAGTGATCTACTCCTAGATCACTATTGTACCCCCTTGCCAAACTCATGGCAAGGCACACAACAGGTCTGGTACACAGCATGGCATACTTTATAGAACCTATGACTGAGGCATAGGGAATGATTTTCATTCTCTCTTTGTCTTCTACCGTGGTCGGGTTTTGAGTCTTACACACCTTACAATAAATGCTAGAACTCCTTCTTTGACTGATCCATTTTGAACTCCTTCAAAATCTTGTCAAGGTATGTACTCATTGAAAATCCTATTAAGCGTCTTGATCTATCTCTTATAGATCTTGATGCCCAATATATAAGTAGCTTCACCGAGGTCTTTCATTGAAAAACTCTTATTCAAGTATCCTTTTATGCTATCTAGAAATTCTACATCATTCCCTATCAATAATATGTCATCCACATACAATATTAGAAATGCTATAGAGCTCCCACTCACTTTCTTGTAAATACAGGCTTCACCATAAGTCTGCATAAGCCCATATGCTTTGATCACCTTATCAAAGCGTATATTCCAACTCCGAGATGCTTGCACCAGACCATAGATGGATCGCTGAAGCTTGCACACTTTGCTAGCACCTTTAGGATCGACAAAACGTTCTGGTTGCATCATATACAACTCTTCTTTAAGAAATCCATTAAGGAATGCAGTTTTGACATCCATTTGCCAGATTTCATAAAATGCGGCAATTGCTAACATGATTCGGACAGATTTAATCATCGCTACGGGTGAGAAAGTCTCATCGTAGTCAACCCTTGATCTTGTCGAAAACTTTTTGCGACAAGTCGAGCTTTGTAGATAGTAACACTACCATCAGCGTCTGTCTTCCTCTTGAAGATCCATTTATTCTCAATGGCTTGCCGATCATCGGGCAAGTCCACCAAAGTCCACACTTTGTTCTTATACATGGATCCTATCTTAGATTTCATGGCCTCAAGCCATCTGTCAGAATCTGGGCTCATCATAGCTTCTTCATAGTTCGTAGGTTTGTCATGGTCTAATAACATGACTTCCAAGACAGGATTACCATACCACTCTGGTGCGGAACATGCTCTGTTCGACCTACGAGGTCCAGTAGTAACTTGATACGAAGTTTCATGATCATCATCATTAGCTTCCTCTCTAGTTGGTGTAGGCATAACGAGCACGGATTTCACTGATGTGCTACTTTCCAATTCGAGAGAAGGTACAGTTGCCTCATCAAGTTCTACTTTCCTCCCACTCACTTCTTTCGAGAGAAACTCCTTCTCTAGAAAGTTTCCATTCTTTGCAACAAAGATCTTGCTTCCGGATTTGTGGTAGAAGGTGTACCCAATTGTTTCCTTAGGGTATCCTATGAAGACACACTTCTCCGATTTGGGTTCGATCTTATCAAGATGAAGCCTTTTGACATAAGCATCACATCCCCAAACTTTAAGAAACGTCAGCTTAGGTTTATTGCCAAACCATAGTTCATACGGTGTCGTCTTGGCGGATTTTGACAGTGCCCTATTTAACGTGAATGCATCTATCTCTAATGCATAACCCCAAAATGATAGTGGTAAATTGGTAAGAGACATCATAGATCGCATCATATTTAATAAAGTACGGTTACGATGTTCAGACACACCATTACGCTCTGGTGTTCCAGGTGGCGTGAGTTGTGAAACTATTCCACATTGTTTTAAATGAAGGCCAAACTCGTAACTCAAATATTCGCCTCCGCGATCAGATCGAACTTTATTTTCTTGTTACGATGATTCTCCACTTCACTATGAAATTCTTTGAAATTCTTAAATTTTTCAGACTTGTGTTTCATTAAGTAGATATACCCATATCTGCTCAAATCATCTGTTAAGGTCAGAAAATAACAATACCCGCTGCGTGCCTCAACACTCATCGGACCGCATACATTGATACTTATTATTTTAGTAAGTCATTGGCTCGCTCTATTGTTCCGGAGAACGGAGTTTTAGTCATCTTGCCCATAAGGCATGGTTCACAAGTATCAAATGATTCATAATCAAGTGATTACAAAAGCCCACCAGCATGGAGTTTCTTCATGTGCTTTACACCAATATGACCTAAACAGCAGTGCCAAAAGTATGTTGTACTATCATTATCAACTTTGCATCTTTTGGCATCAATATTATGAATATGTGTATCGTTACGATCGAGATTCAATAAACCATTAACATTGGGTGTATGACCATAGAAAGTTTTATTCATGTAAACAGAATAACAATTATTCTCCGTCTTAAATGAATAACTGTATTGTAATAAACACGATCCTACCTTGTTCATGCTCAACACAAAACACCAAATAACATTTATTGAGGTTCAAAACTAATCCCGAAATATAGGGAGTCTGCGATAATGATCATATCAATCTTGGAACCACTTCCAACACACATCTTCACTTCACCCTCAAGTAGTCTCCATTTATTCCGCAACTCCTGTTTCGAGTTACTAATCTTAGCAACCGAACATGTATCAAATACCCAGGGGCTACTACGAGCAGTAGTAAGGTACACATCAATAACATGTATATCAAATATACCTTTGTTCACTTTGCCATCCTTCTTATCCGCAAAATATTTTGGGTAGTTCCGCTTACAATGACCATTTCCTTTGCAGTAGAAGCACTCAGTTTCTGGCTTAGGTTCAGCTTTGGGCTTCTTCATGGGAGTGACAACTTGCTTGCCATTCTTCTTGAAGATCCCTTTCTTTCCCTTGCCCTTTTTCTTAACTAGTGGTCTTGTTAACCATCAACACTTGATACTCTTTCTTGATTTCTACCTTCGCCGATTTCAGCATTGCGAAGAGCTCGGGAATCTTTTTCGTCATCCCTTGCATATTATAGTTTATCACAAAGTTCTAGTATCTTGGTGATAGTGAATAGAGAACTCTGTCAATCACTATCTTATCTGGAAGATTAACTCCCACTTGATTCAAGCGATTGTAGTACTCAGACATTGTGAGCACATGCTCACTGGCTGAGCTATTCTCCTCCATCTTGTAGGCAAAGTACTTGTCAGAGGTCTCATACCTCCCGACACGGGCATGAGTCTGAAATACCGATTTCAGCTCTTGTAACATCTCATATGCTCCGTGGCATTCAAAACATTTTTGAAGTCCCGGTTCTAAGCCGTAAAGCATGGTGCACTAAACTATCAAGTAGTCATCATATCAAGCTTGCCAAACGTTCACAACATCTGCATCTGCTCCTGCAATAGGTCTATCACCTAGCGGTGCATTAAGGACAATAATTCTTCTATGCAGCAAGGAGGATAATCCTCAGACCATGGACCCAGTCCGCATCATTACTACTATCATCTTTGAACTTAGTTTTCTCTAGGAACATATCAAAAAACATAGGGGAGTTACAACGCGAGCTATTGATCTACAACAGAATTTGCAAATGCTATCGGGACTAAGTTCATGATAAATTAAGTTCAATTAATCATATTACTTAAGAACTCCCACTTAGATAGTTCTACCTCTTGAGCTTGCGTTGGTTTTCCCTTGGAGAGGAAAGGGTGATGCAACAAAGTAGCGTATTTCCCTCAGGTTTGAGAACCAAGGTATCAATCCAGTAGGAGACAACGCACAAGTCACCGAATACCTGCACAAACAATCAACAACTTGCACACAACGTGATAAAGGGGTTGTCAATCCCTTCACGGTCACTTGCAAAAGTGAGATCTGGTAGAGATAGATAAACAGTAAAGTAAATATTTTTGGTATTTTGATTTATAGATTGGAAAGTAAAGATTGCAAAAGTTTATCGGAATCTAGCAAGATGTAAACGCGATTTAATAGTATGTAAAAGAGACCTGGGGGCCATAGGTTTCACTAGTGGCTTCTCTCAAGATAGAAAATATTACGGTAGGTGAACAAATTACTGCCGAGCAATTGATAGAAAAGCACATAGTTATGATGATATCTAAGGCAATGATCATGAACATAGGCATCACGTCCGTGTCAAGTAGACCGACTCCTGCCTGCATCTACTACTATTAGGTCCACACATCGACCGCTATCCATCATGCATCTAGAGTATTAAGTTCATAAAAAATGGAGTAATGCATTAAGCAAGATGACATGATGTAGAGGAATTAATTCAAGCAATATGATGAAACTCCCATCTTGTTATACAATATGTGCCTTGTTGCCCCTACTGTCACTGGGAATGGACATCGCAAGATTGAACCCAAAGCTAAGCACTTCTCCCATTGCAATAAACATCAATCTAGTAGGCCAAACTAAACCGAAAATTCGAAGAGACTTGCAAAGATATCAAATCATGCATATAAGAATTTAGAGAAGAACCAAATAGTATTCATAGATAATCTTGATCATAAATCCACAATTCATCAGATCTGCACAAACACACCGCAAAAGAATATTACATTGAATAGATCTCCAAGAGCATCGAGGAGAACATGGTATTGAGAATCAAAGAGAGAGAAGAAGCCATCTAGCTAATAAATATGGACCCGAAGGTCTGTGGTAAACTACTCACGCTTCATCGGAGAGGTAATGGTGTGGATGTAGAATCCCTCCGTGATCGAATCCCCCTCAGGCAGGACGCCGAAAAAGGCCCCTAGATGGGATCTCACGGGTATAGAAGGCTGTGGCAGTGGAAAAGTGGTTTCGTGGCTCTCCTTGATGTTTTTAGGGTATAAGAGTATATATAGGCAAAGGAACTAGGCCAAGGGAGCCATGAGGGGCCCACGAGGGTGCGGGGCGCGTCCTACCCCCTGGGCGCGCCCTCCTGCCTGGTGGCTTCCTCGTTGCAGCTCCGACTTCATCTCCAAGTCTTCTGGTTTGCTTACGGTCCAAGAACGATCACCGCGAAGGTTTCATTCCGTTTGGACTCCGTTTGGTATTCCTTTTCTGCAAAACTCTAAAATAGGCAAAAAACAGAAACTAGCACTGGGCCATCGGTTAATAGGTTAGTCCCAAAAATAATATAAAATAGCATATAAATGTCTATTAAACATCCAAAACAGATAATATAATAGCATGGAACAGTCAAAAAATATAGATACATTGGAGATGTATCAAGCATCCCCAAGCTTAATTCATGCTCGTCCTCGAGTAGGTAATCGATAAAAACAGAATTTTGATGTGGAATGATACCTAACAAATTTATCCATGTAATTTTATTTATTGTGGCATGAATGTTCAGATCCGAAAGATTCAAGATAAAAGTTTAATATTGACATAAAAACAATAATACTTCAAGCATACTAACAAAGCAATCATGCATGTCTTCTCAAAATAACATGGCCAAAGAAAGCTATCCCTACAAAATCATATAGTCTGGCTATGCTCTATCTTCATTACACAAAATATTTAAATCATGCACAACCCCGGTTTCAGCCAAGCAATTATTTCATACTTTAGTATTTTCAAACTTTTTCAATCTTCATGCAATACATGAGCGTGAGCCATGGACATAGCACTATAGGTGGCATAGAATGGTGGTTGTGAAGAAGACAAAAAGGAGAAGATAGTCTCACATCAACTAGGTATATCAACGGGCTATCGAGATGCCCATCAATGGATATCAATGTGAGTGAGTAGGGATTGTCATGCAACGGATGCACTAGAGCTATAAGTGTACGAAAGCTCAAAAAGAAACTAAGTGGGTGTGCATCCAACTTGCTTGCTCACGAAGACCTAGGGCACTTTGAGGAAGCCCATCATTGGAATATACAAGCCAAGTTCTATAATGAAAAAAATTCCCACTAGTATATGAAAGTGACAATCATAAGAGACTCTCTATCATCAAGATCATGGTGCTACTTTGAAGCAAAAGTGTGGAAAAAGGATAGTAACATTGCCCCTTCTCTCTTTTTCTCTCATTTTTTATTTGGGTCTTCTTCTTTTTTTTCATTTTTATGGCCTCTTTTTTTGTCCAGAGTCTCATCCCGACTTGTGGGGGAATCATAGTCTCCATCATCCTTTCCTCACATGGGACAATGCTATAATAATGAAGATCATCACACTTTTATTTCTTACTACTCAAGAATTACAACTCAATACTTAGAACAAAACATGACTCTATGTGAATGCCTCCGGCGGTGTACCGGGATGTGCAATGATTCAAGAGTGACATGTATGAAAAAATGATGAACGGTGGCTTTTCCACAAATACAATGTCAACTACATGATCATGCAAAGCAATATGACAATGATGAAGCTGTCATAATAAACAGAACGGTGGAAAGTTGCATGGCAATATATCTTGGAATGGCTATGGAAGTGCCATAATAGGTAGGTATGGTGGCTGTTTTGAGGAAGGTAATGGTGGGTGTTATGGTACCTGCGAAACTTGCGCGGCACAAGAGAGGCTAGCAATGATGGAAGGGTGAGAGTGCGTTTAATCCATGGACTCAACATTAGTCATAAATAACTCACATACTTATTGCAAAAATCTACAAGCCATCAAAACAAAGTACTATACGCATGCTCCTAGGGGAAGGGTTTGTAGGAATTAACCATCGTGCGATCCCAACCTCCACTCATAAGGAAGACAATCAATAAATAAATCATGCGCCAACTTCATCACATAATGGTTCACCATACGTGCATGCTACGGGAATCACAAACTTTAACACAAGTATCTCTCAAATTCACAATTACTCCACTAGCATGACTCTAATATCACCATCTTCATATCTCAAAACAATCATAAAGAATCAAACTTCTCATAGTATTCAATGCACTTATATGAAAGTTTTTATTATATCCATCTTGAATGCCCATCATATTAGGACTAATTTTATAACCAAAGAAAATTACCATGCTGTTCTAAAAGACTCTCAAAATAATATAAGTGAAGCATGAGAGTTCAACAATTTCTATAAAATAAAACCACCGACGTGCTCTAAAAAGATATAAGTGAATCACTAGAGCAATATTGGCTAGCTCAAAAGATATAAGTGAAGCACATAGAGTATTCTAATAAATCACGATTCATGCGTGTCTCTCCCAAAAGGTGTGTATAGCAAGGATGATTGTGGTAAACTAAAAAGCAAAGACTCAAATCATACAAGACGCTCAAAGAAAAACACATATCATGTGGTGAATAAAAATATAGCCACAAGTAAAGTTACCGATAGACGAAGACGAAAGAGGGGATGCCTTCCGGGGCATCCCCAAGCTTAGGCTTTTGGTTGTCCTTTAGTTTTACCTTGGGCTGCCTTGGGAATCCACAAGCTTAGGATTTTGGTTTTCCTTTAATTTTACCTTGGGGTGCCTTGGGCATCCACAAACTGAGGCTCTTGCCACTCCTTATTCCATAGTCCATCAAATCCTTACCCAAAACTTGAAAACTTCACAACACAAAACTCAACAGAAAATCTCATGAGCTCCGTTAGTATAAGAAAATAAATCACCAGTTTAAGGTACAGTTGCAAACTCATTCTTTATTTATATTGGTCTAATATCTACTGTATTTCAACTTCTCCATGGTTCATACCCCCCGATACTACTCATAGATTCATCAAAATAAGCAAACAACACGCGAAAAACAGAATCTGTTAAAAACAGAATAGTCTGTAGTAATCTGTAACTCTCGAATACTTCTGTAATTCCAAAAATTCTGAAATAAATTGGTGAACGTGAGGAATTTGTCTTTTAATCTTATTCAAAAATAATAAACTTAAAATCACTCTTCTGTTAAAAATGACAAATAATCTTGTGAGCGCAAAAGTTTCTGTTTTTCAGCAAGATCAAATGAACTTTCACCCAAGTCTTCCCAATGGTTCTACTTGGTACAAACACTAATTAAAACTTGAAACCACAACAAACCAGAGGCTAGATAAATTATTTATTACTAAACAGGAGAAAATATTAAAGAACAAAATATAAAATTGGGTTGCCTCCCAACAAGCGCTATCGTTTAACGCCCCTAGCTAGGCATAAAAACACGAATAGATCTAGGTATTGCCATATTTGGTATGCAATCCATAAGTGGCTCTCATAATAGATTCATAAGGAAATTTAATTTTCTTCCTAGGAAAGTGTTCCATGCCTTTCCTTAACGGAAATTGGAATCTAATGTTTCCTTCTTTCATATCAATAATTGCACCAATCGTTCTAAGGAAAGGTCTACCAAGAATAATAGGACATGTAGGATTACAATCTATATTAAGAACAATGAAATCTACGGGCACATAATTCCTATTTGCAACAATAAGAACATCATTAATCCTTCCCATAGGTTTCTTAATGGTGGAATCCGCAAGATGCAAATTTAAAGAACAATCATCAAATTCACGGAAACCTAGCACATCACACAAAGTTTTTGGAATCGTGGAAACACTAGCATCCAAATGATAGAAAGCATACATTCATAATATTTAATCTTAATAGTAGGTTCCCACTCATCATAAAGTTTTCTAGGGATAGAAACTTCTAGTTCAAGCTTTTCTTCAAAAGATTGCATCATAGCATGAACGATATGTTTAGTAAAAGCTTTGTTTTGATTATAAGCATGAGGAGAATTTAACACGGATTGCAACAAGGAAATACTATATATTAAATAAAAATTATCATAATTAAATTCCTTGAAATCCAAAATAGTGGGTTCATTGCTACCAAAAGTCTTGACCTCTTCAATCCCACTTTTATAAAATTTTGCATCTAGATCTAAAAACTCTGAATCATTGCGACACATTTTAACTAAAGTTGACTCATCTCCAGTCCCATATTTATCAAGATTCATATTGGAAAACAAATATTTAATAGGAGGCACATCAATCACTTTTAGATCTTCATCATTATTATCATGAAAGCTAGAAGAACACGCTTTTACAAACCAATATTTTTTAGCATGCATCTTAGCGATTCTTTCTTTACACTCATCAATGGAAATTATCATGGCTTTGAGAGACTCATTGATATCATGCTTAGGTGGGATAGATCTAAGTTTCAAATAATCAACATCAAGAGAAATTCTATCCATGTTCCTAGCCAACTCATCAATCTTAAGAAATTTTTCTTTAATCAAAGCATTGAAATCCTTTTGTGAACTCATAAATTCTTTAACACTATTATCAAAATCAGAGGGCAACTTCTTAAAATTTCCATAAGAGTTGTTGTAGGAATTACCATAATTATTAGAGGAATTACTAGGGAACGGCCTAGGATTAAAATTGCCTCCATACGCATTGTTACCAAAATTGTTCCTACCAACAAAATTCACATCCATAGGTTCATTATTATTCTCAATCAAAGTGGACAAAGGCATATCATTAGGATAAGAAGAAACACTTCTATTAGCAAATAATTTCATAAGTTCATCCACCTTTCCACTCAAAACATTAATCTCTTCAATCGCATGAACCTTTTTACTAGTGGATCTTTCGGTCTTCCATTGAGAATAATTAACCATAATATTATCTAGGAGCTTAGTAGACTCTCCTAAAGTGATTTCCATAAAAGTGCCTCCCGCGGCCGAATCTAAAAGATTTCTACAAGCAAAATTCAATCCGGCATAAATTTTTTGTATAATCATCCACAAATTCAAACCATGTGTAGGGCAATTACGTATCATCAATTTCATCGTCTCCCAAGATTGTGCAACATGCTCATGATCAAGTTTCTTGAAATTCATAATATCGTTCCTAAGGGAGATGATCTTAGCAGGAGGAAAATACTTAGAGATAAAATCATCTTCACACTTATTCCATGAATCAATACAATTTTTAGGCAAAGATGAGAACCAAGTTTTAGCACGATCTCTAAGCGCAATCAGAAATAGCTTCAATTTAGCAATATCATTATCCACATCTTTCTTCTTTTGCATATCGCACAAATCAACGAAATTGTTTAGATGGGATGCAACATCTTCACTAGGAAGGCCAGAAAATTAATCATTCATAACAAGATTCAACAAAGCGGCATTAATTTCGCAAAATTCGGCATTACTAGTAGGATCAATCGGAGTGCTAATAAAATCATTGTTATTGGTGTTGGAAAAGTCACACAATTTAGTATTATCCTGAGCCATAGTGACAAAGCAATCAATCCAACACACAAGCACACAAGAAGCAAGCGAAAAGATACGAACAGAAGAGGGGCGAAGAATTCAAAAATCATTTTAGAAGTGGGGGAGAGAAAAACAAGAGGTGAATGGCGAATAATGTAATGCAAGGGAGAAGAGTTTATGATGGATACTTGGTATGGCTTGACTTGGCGTAGATCTCCCCGGCAGCAGCGCCAGAAATCCTTCTTGCTACCTCTTGATCTTGCATTTGTTTTCCCTTGAAGAGGAGAGGGTGATGCAACAAAGTAGCATAAGTATTTCCCTTAGTTTTGAGAACCAAGGTATCAATCCAGTAGGAGACAATGCACAAGTCACCGAATACCTGCACAAACAATCAACAACTTGCACCCAACGCGATAAAGGGGTTGTCAATCCCTTCACGGTCACTGCAAAAGTGAGATCTGATAGAGATAGATAAATGGTAAGGTAAATATTTTTGGTATTTTTGGTTTATAGATTGGAAAGTAAAGATTGCAAAATAGTAGATCGGAAACTAGCAAGATGTAAACGAGATTTAATAATATGGAAAAGAGACCTGGGGGCCATAGGTTTCACTAGTGACTTCTCTCAAGATAGCAAATATTACAGTGGGTGAACAAATTACTGCCGAGCAATTGATAGAAAAGCACATAGTTATGATGATATCTAAGGCAATGATCATGAACATAGGCATCGCGTCGGTGTCAATTAGACCGACTCCTGCCTGCATCTACTACTATTACTCCACACATCGACCGCTATCTAGCATGCATATAGAGTATTAAGTTCATAAAGAATGGAGTAACGCATTAAGCAAGATGACATGATGTAGAGGAATTAACTCAAGCAATATGATGAAAACCCCATCTTGTTATCCTCGATGGCAACAATAAAATATGTGCCTTGCTGCCCCTACTGTCACTGGGAAAGGACACCGCAAGATTGAAGCTAAGCACTTCTCCCATTGCAAGAAAGATCAATCTAGTAGGCCAAACTAAACCAAAAATTCGAAAAGACTTGCAAAGATATCAAATCGTGCATATAAGAATTCAGAGAAGAACCAAATAATATTCATAGATAATCTTGATCATAAATCCACAATTCATCGGATCTCGGCAAACACACCGCAAAAGAATATTACGCTGAATAGATCTCCAAGAGCATCGAGGAGAACATGGTATTGAGAATCAAAAAGAGAGAAGAAGCCATCTAGATAATAACTATGGACCCGAAGGTTTGTGGTAAACTACTCACGCTTCATCGGAGAGGTAATGGTGTTGGTGTATAAGCCCTCCGTGACTGAATCCCCCTCCGGCAGGACACTGGAAAAGGCCCCTAGATGGGATCTCACGGGTACAGAAGGTTACGGCGGTAGAAAAGTGGTTTCGTGGCTCCCTTGATGTTTTCTGGGTATAAGAGTATATATAGATGGAGGAACTAGGTCAGGGGAGCCACAAGGGGCCCACGGGGGTGGGGGGCACGCCCTACCCCCTGGGCGCACACTCCTGCCTCGTGGCTTCCTTGTTGCGTCTCCGGCTTCATCTCCAATTCTTATGGTTTGCTTTCGGTCCAAGAAAGATCATCGCGAATTTTTCATTCCGTTTGGACTATGTTTGGTATTCCTTTTCTGCAAAACTCTAAAATAGGCAAGAAATAGAAACTTGCACTGGACCCTCGGTTAATGGGTTAGTCCCAAAAAATAATATAAAATAGCATATAAATGCCTATTAAACATCCAAAACAGATAATATAATAGCATGAAACAATAAAAAATTATAGATACGTTGGAGACGTATCAGATAGACATCCCTCAAGTCATCTAAATGATATGTCATCCAAATCAACTAAACCATGTCCGATCATCACGTGAGATGGAGTAGTCTTCAATGGTGAACATCTCTATGTTGATCATATCTACTATATGATTCACGTTCGACCTTTCGGTCTCCAGTGTTTCGAGGCCATGTTTGTACATGCTACCATTGGTACGCGTCGGTGCTATACAAACGGTTTTAAACCCCTTTCCGCAACGATATTTGGAACCGTCACCAAGTGAGTGTGGGTATAGGGGGGTCCTTCCCACATGGCCCACAAACCATCGGGGATAGGCCCTCCTGGCACACAAGCTGGCTCGTGTGCGATCGGGCGAGGCATGGAAACCCAATTGTTTCCATTCGTATGTACATCCCACACGGTGAATCCCAGAAAAACATTTCCATTCGTATGTATATCACACACAATCAATGCAAGGAGTACGTTTCCGTTCTTATGTACATCCCAAACGATTAGGCCGCTATAGTCGTGTGAAAAAGGTGGACATCAACATTTAATCTGCCGATATGTTTGTGATAGGTACATTATCGCACACGGTTCAAGAATGTAAAATGTGTGCGGTGCCTCTACTAACGCTAATGTGTACATTTTCGTAACTGTGTGCTATTGGTATTCCTATCACACACGCACACTGGTTTGAAACGTTTGACGTATTACCATGAATCGCACACGCATATGATATGAAACCGTGTGTGCGTCCGAAGGGCATCGCAAACGTTTCACATCAAAGAACCGTATGTTTTCGTTTTTCATTGCACACGTTGTTTTCTTTCTAACAGCGTGCACATTATTTTATTCGCTCTTGTACAATTTTTTTGGCTGTAATTTATTATTCGAATTGGAATTTTTGAAATATGAAACGTGCAATTCAAATTCTCAGCACAATGGTTCAACAACGAATCCATAAATAAAATTGTCAGTACAATATATTCAGTAATTACAGGATTAGACAACAATTAACTATGATGAACCACAATATTTACAGGCGGTAAAGGTGAAGCGACAAGTGTAAATCATTTTGACTGCCGATGTTATTGAATAAGCAGAATGCCCATAATGTGCTTTCCTGCATGCCATAGGCACGAACAAATTTTGTCCAACCCCTTGTGACGATCGCCCACTCATCCTTCACCACCTTCAGGAAGACTTCTAGAGCATTATCATGGTAGCATGAATTATATACTTTAACCTTAGTTGCCTCCACTCCGGTCATGTAGTTTTTAAGGTAATCATCAGTAAATAGCTTCGAAAACCATTGAAAAGAGAAAAATATCAGATCATGAGGTCTAATAGAGTAACTTGTTGTGGGTAGGGGGAAAAGGCAACAGATTACTTACCATCCTATAGTTCACGGATGTCTTGGACAAAGTGTAAATAAAGAGCTTAATTCCCATCACCTTCTTTTGCCTAACAATCTTTCTTAGTTTCCTCACTTGACGCTTGTTCATGAATATCTCATTGCCCTATACGCAAAAGGGATCGAAGCGTGGATCACTACCACTCATATACGTACCTACAAGCAACCAGTAAATGTTAGAAGCTAAATGAGATTGCACAAATGATGTAAAATACAACTACCTACATTCCTAAGTACAAGTATTTTTAGAGATTTCAATATGAACTACATACAAATGTATATAGAATTATAGATATAGTTTAGATTAGAATCTAGATTCACTCATTTTGCTCCTTATGTAGTCTATATTGGAATCTCTAAAAATACTTAAATTTAGGAATAGATGGTGTATAAGACATGAGATGTAGCTAACGTCGACGGCAAACAACAGCACCCCCCATTGTAGCCTTGTGTAAGTACATGGAAAACCAATATTAACTACAACAGGGTTAACATCCACCAAAAATAGCAAATGGTAATAAAACGGCAACATCTGTAGTGATATCTTCATTGCGAAAGAGTAGCACGGTAGCAAAGGGACGGATAAAAATATGGATACAACTGTTAATTACAATAGGCTTAACAGCATCCTAATTCATGTTTTGTAAGTTTGTAGACATTGAAATACAACTGTTTAAAAATGGATACAAATGTTAATTGCAACAGGCTTAATGGCCATTGAAACTGGTACTGGTAAAAATGCAATTGGCAGAGTTAAACTTCACAAGGCAGGTGTTGCCAGAGCAGATAATGGCCCAGTTGTCTATAAGAAGATAGGGGAAATAGCTAAAACGTGTTAGGCATGTTTACTACAAGATGCTTAAGACATCAACCGTACATGACATAGCCATTAATTGCAACTGGTATTGGTAAGATTGAACTGGTGAGTTCATACTTGGTAAGTCCTGAGAGGTAGTTGCTGGGGCACTTCATCTTGGCCAGAGCCCGCCCAAAGTCAGCGGCGGTGGAGGCAAGCTCTTCCTCTGGGTCGAAGCGTGGATCAGTGCCCCCGACATGTGTGCCTACAAGAAGCAAGTAAATGTTAGAAGCCAAACTGCAATTGCACAAATGATGTAAAATACTGTAAGACATGGGATGCAGCTAACCTCGATGGCGAACAACAACATCGCCCATTATGGCCCTACGTAAGTACATGGATAGGCATGTTAAATACAACAGGGTTGGCATCCACCAAAAATAGCAAATGGGCAACATTTCTAGTATATCTTCATTTCGGAGAGTAGCATGGTAGCAAAGTTTGTTGCTAGTATTGGTGAAATTGAACTGAACAGTTAATACTTGAACATCATATAGTGAGCAGTACTGAAATAAACATGGCATGAACATGCTTAATACATCAACCGTACAAAACATAGCCATTGCAAGTGGTATTGGTAAGATTTAGCTGGTCAGATCATACTTGTTAAGTCTTGGGGGGTAGTCGTCGGGGCAATTCTTCTAGGCCAGAGCCTGCACCATGTCGGCGGCGGCGGAGGCGAGGTGTTCCTATGGGTCAACACGCACAGCGGCCATCACGCCATGGACCGCCATTAGCTCCTCGACCTCCACGTGATATGTGGTTGGGCTTGCGCGGCGATGCTCTGGAGGTAGGGACGATGGGGATTTGGAGGCATGAGGATGTTTTGCAGGCGCCATTTAAGAAATCAGGCCGGGGCCGTGATAGAGATTGGTGGGTCACTTGACTGGATCCGAGCAGAACGTAGATGTGGTTGAAGCTGTGGTTGCGGCGGCGGTTGTTTGAGCTGTCGGTAGGGGGAGGCGCGGGGGCGCGGGAGGGGGGGAGGGAGGGGGAGGTGGGGGAGAGATACTGAGGAAATTTGATGGGTGGGGATGTGGTTGGCGGAATAAATTCTGAAACCGCGAAACTTGAAACTTGGGCAGGGGAAACACACAATGGAGACAAAGCAGGTAAAATACTCACGTGCAAGAAAACAGAAAATTGGCAGTTCACGTCTCCAAAAATATGTACACGTGTAGTCATTTTTGGGGTCAATGGTATGCCTGGTTTATTAGGAACCATCTCACAGGTAACAGACTTATGGACCATTAAGGCAAAAAAAATGCACATGGGTACGACATAGAAACCGTGTGTTTTGTGATCTTCTAATGATTAACGCAAAAAAGTGCACATGGTCACACATGTTAATCAACGCTCAAAGCCCTCAAAGGATGCTCATTGTATGTTGATACCATACCTGGCCATACCTCGGGCCGGGCCGGGCTTCGGGCCGGGCCTAGCCAAGCCCGACGAAAAAAACCCAGGCCCGAGCCAGGCCCGGCCCGGCCATCGGGCCTATTTTTTGGGCCCGAGCCCGACTCGAACATGTAAAAGCCCGTCGGGCTTCGGGTCGGCCCGGCCCGACCTTCAGAGAAATGCAAAAACAATGGGCCCGAGCCCAGCCCGGCCTGGCCTTCGGGCTCAAATTCTAGGCCCAAGCCCGGCCCGAGGGCAGCGTCGGGCTGGGCCGGGCCGGGCTTCCCATGGCCAGGTCTAGTTGATACTACAAACTTAAAGTACTACTGGTAATTTGCTCTAATACTACAAACTTAAACTACTTCTCACATGCTGCTATCGGGGCATGCTGGCCAGATGCCAGTGTTCTCCTTCCCGGCCTTGTAGGCGGCAGCCAACTGTGCTTTGATCTCCGCCAAGCTCTCTGATACGTCTCCAACGTATCTATAATTTATGAAGCATTCATGCTATTTGATTATCTATTTTGAATGATTATGGGCTTTATTATACACTTTTGTATTACTTTTGGGACTAACCTATTAACCGGAGGCCCAGCCCATATTGCTGTTTTATTGCCTGTTTCAGTATTTCGAAGAAAAGGAATATCAAACGGAGTCCAAACGGAATGAAACCTTTGGCAGCGTGATTTTTGGAACGAACATGACCCAGGAAACTTGGAGTGCAAGCCAGAGGAGCATCGAGGAAGCCACGAGATAGGGGGGTGCGCCCACCCCCTGGGCGCACCCTACCCTCTCGTGGGCCCCTCGAGGCTCCCCCGACCGACTTCTTTCGCCTATATATTCCCGTATACCCTAAAAACACCGATAAGGAAGATAGATCGGGAGTTCCGCCGCCGCAAGCCTCTGTAGCCACCAAAAACCTCTCAGGAGCCCGTTCCGGCACCCTGCCGGAGGGGGAACCCATCATCGGTGGCCATCTGCATCATCCCGGCGCTCTCCATAACAAGGAGGGATTAGTTCACCCTCGGGGCTGAGGGTATGTACCAGTAGCTATGTGTTTGATCTCTCTCTCTCTCTCTCTCGTGTTCTCTCTATGAAACGATCTTGATGTATCACGAGCTTTGCTATTATAGTTGGATCTTATGATGTTTCTCCCCCCTCTACTCTCTTGTGATGAATTGAGTTTTCCTCTTGAAGTTATCTTATCGGATTGAGACTTTAAGGATTTGAGAACACTTGATGTATGTCTTGCAGTGCGTATCTTTGGTGACAATGGGATATCACGTGCCACTTGATGTATGTTTTGGTGATCAACTTGCGGGTTCCGCCCACGAACCTATGCATAGGGGTTGGCACACGTTTTCGTCTTGGCTTTCCGGTAGAAACTTTGGGGCACTCTTTGTAGTACTTTTGTGTTGGTTGAATAGATGAATCTGAGATTGTGTGATGCATATCGTATAATCATGCCCACTGATACTTGAGGTGACAATGGAGTATCTAGGTGACATTAGGGTTTTGGTTGATTTGTGTCTTAAGGTGTTATTCTGTTATGAACTCTTGAATAGATCGATCCGAAAGAATAACTTTGAGGTGGTTTCGTACCCTACCGTAATCTCTTCGTTTGATTCCCGTTATTAGTGGCTTTGGAGTGACTCTTTGTTGCATGTTGAGGGATTGTTATATGATCTATCTGTGTTATTATTGTTGAGAGAACTTGCACTAGTGAAAGTATGAACCCTAGGCCTTATTTCCTATCATTGCAATACCGTTTGTGCTCACTTTTATCATTAGTTACCTTGCTGTTTTTATATTTTCAGATTACAAATACTTATATCTACCATCCATATTGCACTTGTATCACCATCTCTTCGCCGAACTAGTGCACCTATACAATTTGCCATTGTATTGGGTGTGTTGGGGACACAAGAAACTCTTTGTTATTTGGTTGCAGGGTTGTTTGAGAGAGACCATCTTCATCCTACGCCTCCCACAGATTGATAAACCTTAGGTCATCCACTTGAGGGAAATTTGCTACTGTCCTACAAACTTGTGCACTTGTAGGCCCAACAACGTCTACAAGAAGAAGGTTGTGTAGTAGACATCAAGCTCTTTTCTGGCGCCATTGCCGGGGAGGTGAGTTCTTCAAGGTATATTTTTAGATCTTGCAATCGAATATTTTTTTCTTGTTTTATCACTAGTTTAGTTTATAAAAGAAAACTACAAAAAAAATGGAGTTAAGCTTGTCTCATATGCTTCGTCTTTTTAATATCTTTTGTGAGTATGATGGAAAGGAAAATTGTGCTCAAGTGGTAGAAGAAGAATGCATTAAAATGCTTGGTACTAAATCTTTGAATGATGAGCACGATTGCACTGTTGTTAGTATGAACTCTTTGAATATCCATAGTACTAATGATGATTGCACTAGTTATGATGAAAATGTCTCTTATAAGCATGTTGATTTTTGTGGAGTAGAATGGGTTTGCATGGACACACCAAATAGAGAAAATAGATATTGCAAGAGGCATAAGTATTTAAAAACTAAAGGTTTGCAAGAAAGTCTTGATGATTGTGCTGAAAGATTCAATATTTTTCGTGCCCCTTGTGAACTTTGCAATGAACATGGTCATTTAAATCTCCAATGCAAATTGTTTCATGATCGAATCGTGTCCAAAAATTGTGATAACTTGATTACCCTTGGGCATCATAAAGAGCTTAGTCTTCTTTTGGGGTATGAATAAATGAAACGTATAACTGAGGGTATTCCAAAATTTAATCTTGATAGATTTCTTGATTTTGATCTAGAGGATATTTATATGTTTTGTGCGGTGAATTGCATTGAAAATCCTTATATTGCCAATTACATAAAGAAAAGAAAGCAAACAGAAGATGAAAAGAATACTAATGAAAGGGAAGAGACTTCCCAATCTCCTCCTATTATTTCTTATGATGAATCAGGTAACGAGGAGGAGCTTTCTATTCAACCAATCTCATTAATAAGGAGCTCAAAGAGGAAGGTTGAACCCACACATAATGTGAAGAAGAAAAAGAAAAGAAGGAGCAACAAAGGTAGAAAGGTATCCCTCCCAAATGATGTTGCTCCTACTACTTACTGTGATGATGATAATTGCTATACTATTGGTGCTATCCATATTTTTAATGATGAGAGTGATTATGCTTATGATATGAAAGGGCCCAAGCTTGGGGAAGTTATGTTTGATGAGGATGACATATTTGAGAATATATTTGCTGAAATTAATGTTTGTCCCAAGCTTGGGGATGCTATGTTTGATGAAGATGATATGTTTAGCATCCCAAGTTTTGATATGCAAAGTTGTTATGATGATAGCATGCCTCTTACCTATGATGATTATATTGATGAAAGTGGGTTTGGAAGAGTGTCAACTTTATGTAGTAGTTATCCCACTATTTCGGAGTATGTTGAATCTTATTGTGATGAATATGAAAGTGGATTTGGAAGAGTGTCAACTTTATTTAGTGATGATTCCACTATCTTGGAAGAGGTTTCAATCGATTATGATGAGAACGAAGTTGCTACTTATGATGATTATTGTGATGAAACTTATGCTATAAAAAGTAGTGATGATTATATTTATAAAACTTGTCATGATTATGATTACCCTTTTTCTGAACATTACTCTTTTAATGTGGAAACAATTTTTAGTGTTCAAGTCTCTTATGATACTCCCACTATTCCGAATGAGAAGAATTTTGCTTATGTGGAGAGTAGTAAATTTTCTATGCTTGTAGATCATGAAAAGAATGCTTTAGGTGCTGGTTATATTGTTGAATTCATTCATGATGCTACTGAAAATTATTATGAGGGAGGAATATATGCTTGTAGGAATCGCAATAATATCAAGTTTCCTCTCTATGTGCTTAAAATTTTGAAGCTATACTTGTGTTATCTTCCTATGCTTGTGATTATTGTTCCCTTAAGTTGTTTGCTCACAAAATCCCTATGCATAGGAAGTGGGTTAGACTTAAATGTGCTAGTCATATGCTTCATGATGCTCCCGTTATGTTTCAATTCTTATCTTTTATGTGAGCATCATTGTCATCATCATGCCTAGCTAGAAAGGCATTAAAGAAAAGCGCTTGTTGATAGACAACCCAATATTTACCCTTACTGTTTTTGTGTGTTCATATTATTATTCTACTGTATTAATCATGTTTTATAGGTTTTTTTCAATAAAGTGCCAAGTAAGACCTTTAGGATAGCTTATGGTGATAGTTGTGTTGATCCTGCTTAAAATCAGAAACTTTTTCACCCAGCAAATTAGTTTTGTTAATTCACAGAAATGTGCTCTTGATCTGATTATTTTTGCTCTGGATTGGTACACAAATTTCTTAGGACTTCCTAATTTGGTAGAATTTTTGGAGTTCCAGAAGTATACGTTTGATAAAGATTACTACAGACTGTTCTGTTTTTGACAGATTCTGTTTTCTATGTGTTGTTTGCTTATTTTGATGAATGTATGAGTAGTATCGAAGGGTATGAACCATAGATAAGTTGGAGTACAGTAGATATTACACCAATATGAATTTAGAATGAGTTCATTACAATACCTAAGTGGTGATTTTATTTTCTTATACTAATGGAGCTTACGAGTTTTCTGTTGAGTTTTGTGTTGTGAAGTTTTCAAGTTTTGGGTAAAGATTCGATGGACTATGGAATAAGGAGTGGAAAGAGCCTAAGCTTGGGGATGCCCAAGGCACCACAAGGTAATATTCAAGGACAACCAAGAGCCTAAGCTTGGGGATGCCCTGGATGGCATCCCCTCTTTCGTCTTTCGTCTATCGGTAACTTTACTTGGAACTATATTTTTATTCACCACATGATATGTGTTTTGCTTGGAGCGTCATTTTCTCTTGTTAGTATTTGCTTGTTGTTATTTAGAATAATGTTTTTCATCTTTAGTTTCAATAAAAATGTTAAGGATAGCCTTTACCATGCTTATTTTTCTAGTATGCATGTTGCTGTTTCAAAACACAAAGTTTACCGCTGTTGCAAAAATTCCCTAGAAAAGTCAGAGCATGATATAATGTTGAAACTTTTTGCATAATGTGCTCTGATTAATATTATACAGTGGGATTTTTATTTCATAATTTTTGGAGTTAGGGAAGTATGATGAATCTTGCATTCTTTACAGACTATACTGTTTTGGCAGATTGCTGTTATGGTTGCATTGTTTGCATATGTTTGCTTGTTTAATGATTCTATTTGAGGATAGGAGTGTTAAATATGCAGATGCATTTAGTATGCAATGTAGAATAATATTTTAGTGATTTGTTACAGTAGAAAATGATAAGGTTTTGCATTGGTTTATACTAACCTATCCTCACGAGTTCTTGTTGAGTTTGGTGTGGATGAAGCTTTTGAGAAATAGAGAAACTATGATATGAGAGGAATTAAGGAGACACAAAAGTTCAAGCTTGGGGATGCCCAAGGCACCCCAAGACAATATTTCAAGAAGTCTCAAGCATCTAAGCTTGGGGATGCCCCGTTAGACATCCCACCTTTATTCTTCAACAACTATCGGTTAGTATCGGTTGAGCCTAAGTTTTTGCTTCTTCACCTGAGTTGTGCTATCCTTGCAATGTCATTTTGTTTTGCTTTGCTTGTTGTTTGAACACAATACCAAGATCTGAAATTCTTTAATTAGAGAGAGTCTTCACATAGTTACATAATCATTTAGCTACTCATTGATCTTCACTTATATCTTGTTGGAGTAGTTTGCCATTTACTCGTGTGCTTCACTTATATCCTATGAGTAACTTGTTGAATCAGTTGATTGTAATAAATCTGAAATTATATATGTTTCATTTGCTTATCCCATGGGGAGTAATGACTTCACATCTAAGAAGTAGAGGTTGTAAATTTATTGAAGGTTAGCAAGCATTGTATTGGTCATTTGAACAATTCATGAAAGAATATTGAAGGAAGAGAGATTCCACATATAAATACACTATCCTAGACATGTTTTATAATTGTGAGCACTCATTAAGTATGACATGCTAAAGAGTTGATGTTGGACAAGGAAGACAACGTAATGGGTTATGTTTTCGCACATCTTAGTTAAAGTATATTGTTATGGATCATTCAAATATGTTGAGCTTGCCTTTCCCTCTCATGCTAGCCAAAATTCCATGCACCAAGTAGAGATACTACTTGTGCTTCCAAATATCCCGAAACCCAGTTTTGCCATGAGAGTCCACCATACCTACCTATGGATTGAGTAAGATCCTTCAAGTAAGTTGTCATCGGTGCAAGCAATAAAAATTGTTCTCTAAATATGTATGATCTTTTGGTGTGAAGAAAATAGCTTTATACGATCTTGTTATGGAAGCAATAAAAGCGACGGACTGCATAATAAAGGTCCAAATACAAGTGGCAATATAAAGTGACGTTCATTCGCATTAAGATTTTGTGCATCCAACCCTAAAAGCGCATGACAACCTCTGCTTCCCTCTGCGAAGGGCCTATCTTTTACTTTATGTCTTTTACTTTATGCAAGAGCCAAGGTGATCTTCACCTTTCCCTTTTTCATTTTATCCTTTGGCAAGCACCTCGTGTTGGAAAGATCCTGATATATATATATATATCCAATTGGATGTAAGTTAGCATGAACTATTATTGTTGACATCACCCAAAGGTGAATACGTTGGGAGGCAACACTATAGGCCCCTATATTTCTCAGTGTCCGATTAAAACTCCATAACCATTAGTATTGCGTGAGTGTTAGCAATTGTAGAAGACTATATGATAGTTGAGTATGTGGAGTTTGCTAAATTAAAGCTCTGACATAGACCCTTCCTGAAAATAGGATGAATTGTAATTGTTTGATGACTGAGAACGAAGTTTGCTAGTTTTCAAGAAAGTTTATGGTCTATGCTTTAACATGTGAATAGCTTGTTACTTGATCATGAGAAGTTTTATGAGATGAACTACTGTTATGACATAGAATCATGCTAGAAAAGGTGATTGAAATTATCATTGATCAAACTTATTCACCTGCTAGCATTCACACTTCATAAACTCTTTCATCATTTACCTACTCGAGGACGAGCAGGAATTAAGCTTGGGGATGCTGATACGTCTCCAACGTATCTATAATTTAAGAAGCATTCATGCTATTTTATTATCTATTTTGAATGATTACGGGCTTTATTATACACTTTTATATTACATTTGGGACTACCTATTAACCGGAGGCCCAACCCATATTGCTGTTTTATTGCATGTTTCAGTATTTCGAAGAAAAGGAATATCAAACGGAGTCCAAACGGAATGAAACCTTCGGCAGCGTGATTTTTGGAACAAACGTGACCTAGGAAACTTGGACTGCAAGCCAGGGGAGCATCGAGGAAGCCACGAGATAGGGGGCGCGCCCACCCCCTAGGGGCGCCCTACCCTCTCGTGGGCCCCTCGAGGCTCCCCCGACCGACTTCTTTCGCCTATATATTCCCATATACCCTAAAAACATCGATAAGGAAGATAGATCGGGAGTTCCGCCGCCGCAAGCCTCTGTAGCCATCAAAAACCTCTCGGGGCCCGTTCCGGCACCCTGCCGGAGGGGGAAACCATCACCGGCGGCCATCTTCATCATCCCGGTGCTCTCCATGACGAGGAGGGATTAGTTCACCCTCGGGGCTAAGGGTATGTACCAGTAGCTATGTGTTTGATCTCTCTCTCTCTCTCTCTCTCTCGTGTTCTCTCTGTGGCACGATCTTGATGTATCACGAGCTTTGCTATTATAGTTGGATCTTATGATGTTTCTCCCCCTCTACTCTCTTGTGATGAATTGAGTTTTCCTCTTGAAGTTATCTTATCGGATTGAGTCTTTAAGGATTTGAGAACACTTGATGTATGTCTTGCCGTGCGTATCTGTGGTGACAATGGGATATCACGTGCCACTTGATGTATGTTTTGGTGATCAACTTGCGGGTTCCGCCCACGAACCTATGCATAGTGGTTGGCACACGTTTTCGTCTTGGCTTTCTGGTAGAAACTTTGGGGTACTCTTTGAAGTACTTTTGTGTTGGTTGAATAGATGAATCTGAGATTGTGTGATGCATATCGTATAATCATGCCCACGGATACTTGAGGTGACAATGGAGTATCCAGGTGACATTAGGGTTTTGGTTTATTTGTGTCTTAAGGTGTTATTCTAGTACGAACTCTTTAATAGATCGATCCGAAAGAATAACTTTGAGGTGGTTTCGTACCCTACCATAATCTCTTCGTTTGATTCCCGTTATTAGTGGCTTTGGAGTGACTCTTTGTTGCATGTTGAGGGATTGTTATATGATCTATCTATGTTATTATTGTTGAGAGAACTTGCACTAGTGAAAGTATGAACCCTAGGCCTTGTTTCCTATCATTGCAATACCGTTTGTGCTCACTTTTATCATTAGTTACCTTGCTTTATATTTTCAGATTACAAATACTTATATCTACCATCCATATTGCACTTGTATCACCATCTCTTCGCCGAACTAGTGCACCTATACAATTTGCCATTGTATTGGGTGTGTTGGGGACACATGAAACTCTTTGTTATTTGGTTTCAGGGTTGTTTGAGAGAGACCATCTTCATCCTACGCCTCCCACAGATTGATAAACCTTAGGTCATCCACTTGAGGGAAATTGGCTACTGTCCTACAAAGCTATGCACTTGCAGGCCCAACAATGTCTACAAGAAGAAGGTTGTGTAGTAGACATCACTCTCCTCATCACGGCGTGCGACCTCTTCTTTCTTGCGGCGGCGGGACTCTCTATTCTTGACTACTTTCTGCCTTTTCCGACCCTCCTGTGCGGCTTTGGCCGCCTCTAGTTCCACCGCCCATTCGGCCATGGCAGCCTCAAAGTCCGCCCACGTAACTGTGTGGGCGCCGATGGCGATGAACTCGGCGCGGCGAGATGTCGTCGCTTCCTTACCATGTGGTCGCAGGCGGCGAGGAATGCGGCGCCATGAGATGCCATCGTTTCCTTGCCAGTTACTGTGCACTGTGGTGCCATGAACGATGCTTGGAGAGAGCTCTAGGACGGAGGGGCCGGGCAACCATACAGTGTGGTGGTTTTTAAGAGCTCAACGACAAACGGCAAAGGAAATTTGGCTTCCCTTACAATTTTGCTCGTTCATTATCGCACACGGTTCAACTCGGTCACTTCCAGAAATAATGTGTGCTAAGGCTATTGTGTGTTGCGTTATGATTGGCCGAAACCCCAGCCACGCGGATCGCGCATGTGCACCGTAGGATGCGCCGCCATCGAACGACAATCCACGTCCCTCACATCACATCCGTGCAGCTATAGCTGGATTGGACTTATATGCGCCAAATGCCTACAAAATGCACATAATCCCTTAAATATGGTAAATGAGCCTGGAAAAATGCCAATTTTGAACACGGTGATTTGCAGGGTGTATGTTCTCCATAGAAAAAAAACTCCAGGGCAAAAAATGAAGAAAATTTGGACCCCCCTTCAATCTTGGTGATTTCCCTCTCGAAAACATGGAACTTCCCCGACGATGGTTCAATTATTGAAGGGCGTGCATGACTACTTAAGTCTAACCTTCTCAAATTTTCACCATGGCATGGTGAGGGCATACCATGGCACCATGCCAGGCGTCATGTTTTTCAATCATTTATTTCATTTTTCTATGGTTGAAAACCCAATAAACAAACGTTTGTGGTTGACTATTGCCACACATTTCCTCGAAATATCTGTCCATTCCTTGTAAAAGGCATGAGAATTTACTAAATGGAACGAGGATGGTTTTCTAGACCGTTCTTGTGCACTTTTTCATGCAACGATTGTTCGAATTTGAATTATGTGCATTAATGCCTAGAGAATGCAAACAATCCCCTAAATATGGTAAATGAACATGGAAAAATGTCAAATTTGAATGTGGTGATTTGCAGGGTGTATGTTCATCATAGAAAAAAACTCATGGAAAAAGGACAAAGGAAATTTGGATCCCCCTTCAATCTTGGTGATTTCCCTCTCGAAACCTTGAAACTTCCTTGGTGATGGTTTGATTTATGAAAGGCGTGCATGACTTCATAAGGATAACATTCTCAAATTTTTACCAGGGCACGGTGAGGCCATACCATGGCACCACGCGAGGCATCATGTTTTTCAAGCATTTATTTCATTTTTTGTATAGTTGTTACCCAGTAAATGACACGTTTATGGTTGACTATTGATATGGTAAATGAACACGGAAAAGTGGCAAATTTGAACGTGGTGATTTGCAGGGTGTATGTTCATCGTAGAAAAAAACTCATGGACAAAGGACAAAGGAAATTTGGATCCCCCTTCAATCTTGGTGATTTCCCCCTCGAAACCATGGAACTTCCTTGGTGATGGTTCGATTTATGAAAGGCGTGCATGACGACATAAGGATAACATTCTCAAATTTGTACCAGGGCAGAGTGAGGCCATACCATGGCACCACGCCAGGCATCATGTTTTTCAAGCATTTATTTCATATTTTGTATAGTTGTTACCCAGTAAACGACGTGTTTATGGTTGACTATTGCCACACATTTCCTCGAAATATCTGTCCATTCCTTGTAAAGGGCATGAGAATTCACTAAATGGCACGAGGATGGTTTTTCAGACCGTTCTTGTGGGCCTTTTCATGCACCGTTTGTTTGAATTTGAATTATGTGCATTAATGCCTAGATAATGCAAATAATCCCCTAAATATGGTAAATGAACATGGAAAAGTGTCAAATTTGAACGTGGTGATTTGCAGGGTGTATGTTCATCCTAGAAAAAAAATCATGGATAAAGGACAAAGGAAATTTGGATCCCCTTCAATCTTGGTGATTTCCCCCTCGAAGCCATGGAACTTCCTCAGTCATGGTTCGATTTATGGAAGGCGTGCATGACGATATAAGGAAAACATTCTCAAATTTTTAGCAGGGCACGGTGAGGCCAAACCATGGCACCACGCCAGGCGTCATGTTTTCCAAGCATGTATTTCATTTTTGTATACATTAATTCTGGGTTCGTTTGGCATTTTTATACATTATTTGAATTTCTGGGCATTTAATGTGCATAATTCAAATTTGAACTACAAGCACATGCTCCAGTGCACCAAAGTTGGTTGAAAAATCACATGTGTGTCCTTGGGTGAATTTCTAGGTCCCATGCAAGAAATGGGAATGAAATTCAAACATCTGAGCATCGTGGCACGGCCGGAAAGCTCAACTTGATTTTTTAATTCATGTAAATCCAAAACACGTCTGAAAATCATGAAACTTGGCATGGTGTCATAACTTGGCACCAACATGTTGCGGTAATGTTGTTGGCCGTATTGGGACAAGCTTTGGTATAAGCTGCTTGCAAACCGGAGCTTCTGTCAAGAAGGCTCGTGGTTCTGAGAGGGAACGTGTCACCTTCGTGTGCGAAACAACATACGTACACTGCCTTCTCCCACCTTAATTTGTTTACACAGGCAGATTAGATAGAATAGAAGTATCGTGCTAAATTTTGGAATTACTCCGGGTTCATTTGGCCGTTTTTGTACATTAATTTAATTTCTGGGCATTTAATGTGTATAACTCAAATTTGAACTACAAGCACATGCTCCAGTGCACCAAAGTTGGTTGGAAAATCACATGTGTGTCCTTGGGTGAATTTCTAGGTCCCATGCAAGAAATGAGAATGAAATTCAAGCATCTGGGCATCGTGGCTCGGCCGAAAAGGTTGAGAAACTTCGTTTTTTAATTCCTGTAAATCCAAAACACGCCTGAAAATCATGAAACTTGGCATGGTGTCATGACATTGGCACCAACATGTTGTGGTAATTTTTCTGTCCGATTTGCGAAGGCGCACACATTAAAAATCAACAAAGTCATTTTGGAACAAGTGTTGTCACGTTACAAATCGGAAACACAACTATTATTGAAACCATGGGCGTTCTACTTACCAATTACGTGCCGCCACACATCCCTTTTTTATTGGCTAGGAGGTGCTGTGCGGGGTAGCTATTTGAGTACGGGAGGCGTGCAATCAGACCCCTGCGCGTGCTCATCTGGAGGAGAGCCCTTTGACCTCTATCCGCCGTGCACCTCCCTCCCGACGTCTCCAAAAATGGGACTTGAGCCCCTATTTCACGGCGTGGCTATGTCTCACTGGACTGAGATTTAAGAGAGAAAAGTGAAAATTTTGAAAAGATAGTTTTGCACGGATCTTGATATTAGATCCGACGGACCTATATAGCATCGACTGCGACCTATAACAAGCATGATGAATATAAGGACGATGATAATGGATAATAATTGTCTTACGTATCTAGGAAGATAACTAAAAAGCCACATGCGGCCACCACGGAAATACACAAGGGCAAAGGAAGAAGGAAGACACATACAACGATCTGTCTCGCTGATCTCAACTTTCTTGATGCGCTGCCGGTAACAGAGACTAGTTCACGCCGTGAGCGGTGATGATCTCTTTCATTAGTTTCATGTCCTTATTATGCTGCTCGGAAGCAACCGCAGATTCCTCCACCAGCCTTTCACGCTCGATGCGGAGCATGGCATTCTCGTCCATAAGTTTATTGATGATGACGCCCGTCCTCTTCAACAAGGCAGCAGTCTCCTCCGCCTGCTCCGCCCTTCTGGCGATCTTCGCCCTCAGCAGGTCATGGTCGGCCTAGAGTTGTTCAAACAAGGCATTCAACTCGTCCCGCAGCTTCATCCAGCCGGAGATCTGATCCATCTGTCTATGGAAGATCGCATGCATGTGCCTGTAAGAGTCCTCGCCTGCCCGTGAGAGATTTTCCTAGGCTGCCGCGGCGCGGGAGGACATCTCTGCTGCATTCGCGGCACGGCAGGACATATCTCCTGCTTCCGCAGCGTGACTTGACCAGTCTGCTGCATCGACGGTGCGGCGGGACCTCCGTGCTGTTTCGGTGGCACGGCGAGACCTCCGTGCTGCTTCGGTGGTGCGATGGGACATGTCAGCTGCTTTCGCGGCTAAGCGGGACGTCTCTCGTGCTTCCGCTTCCATGCTCGCCTCTCCGTGGTGGTAATCTCTAGACCGAGAACTCAATCTGGCCATGACAGATGCAAGAGAACGATACTGAATGACTTGTTTGCTTTTGTGGATGAGGAGGTGAGGAAGGAATGTGCAGTCATCTTGGCATAGTGCAGTATTTATAACTGAGTACTAATACACTCCTAAGTGGGAAACCATTTGGGTTTTGATCGGTGTGAACAGGTTTGCAATTTGGAAGGTGGCGGGACGCAGGCTCAAAATTTATTAACGGTTATATAATTTCTAAGTGCGGCACTATTCCCGGACGGCGTAACGTGGGCATGCTTTCTCAGCTGCGTACATGGCGTTTGGTGCACTGCAATAGGCAATGTCAGCACACGTCTTGTTCCAAGAACTGTGCGCGCTCGTTATTACCATCGCGCACGCTTCTTTTAATTAGAATGTGTGCCCGTCTAGCGCACACACGTTGATCTGTCTAACTGTTTCTGTTTGTTGTGGCTAATCGCAAACAGTTCATCCGTGTGAAGTGTATGCCATCAATCGCACACACCTTTGATCTGGCTGACCGTTTCTATTCTGTTGCCTAATCGCAAACAGTTAATCTTTCTGAAGCATATGCCCTCCATCGCACACACCTTTATCTAGTTGTCTGTTTCTGTTGTTCCTCCTCATCACAAACAGTTAATCCGAGTGAACTGTATGCTGTGTATTGCACACGTCTTCATCTGGCTGCCCATTTCTTTTGTTCTTCCTCATCGCAAACAGTTCATTGAACTAAACCGTATGCCGTGCATCGCACACGCAACTAAAATCTGAACCTGTTTGATGCATCCGTCATCGCAAACGTTTTGGACATTTTTTACGTTTCTCTGACACCACTGTTTGCGATTATTGTATTGCACACAGTTTCTCAAAGGGTCTCTGATTGTAGTGTCGCATTAGCAGCATCCCGCAGTAGTGTAGGCTCGTCAAGTTTAACCTGAGTATTCTGCATGTGCAAAACTATCTTGTACCCGTTGTACGTGAACGTAGATCCTATCACACCTGATCATCACATGGTGTCTCAGCACGAAGAGCTATTGCAACGGTGCATACTCAGGTAGAACACTTATACCTTGAAATTTAGTTAAGGGATCATATTATAATGCTACCGCCGTACTAAGCAAAATAAGATGCATAAAGATAAACATCACATGCAATCAAAATATGTGACATGATATGGCCATCGTCATCTTGTGCTTTTGATCTCCATCTCCAAAGCATCGTCATGATCTCCATTGTCACCGGCTCGACACCTTGATCTCCATCGTAGCGTCGTGGTCGTCTCGACAATTATTGCTTCTACAACTATCGCTACCGCTTAGTGATAAATAGAGCAATTACATGGCGTTTGCATTTCATACAATAAAGCGACAACCATAACGCTGCTGCCAGTTGCCGATAACTTTTACAAAACATGATCATCTCATACAATAACGTATATCACATCATGTCTTGACCATATCACATCACAAGCATGCCCTGCAAAAACAAGTTAGACGTCCTCTACTTTGTTGTTGCATGTTTTACGTGGCTACTACAAGCTTCTAGTAAGAACCGTTCTTACCTATGGCACAAAACCACAACGGTGATTTATCAAGTTTGTTGTTTTAACCTTCAACAAGAACTGGCCACAGTCAAATTTGATTCAACTAAAGTAGGAGAAACAGACGCCTGCCAGCCACCTTTATGAAAAACTAGTTGCATGTCTGTTAATGGAACCGGTCTGAAGAACATGGTCATGTAAGATTGGTCCGGGCCGCTTCATTCAACAATACCACCGAATCAAAATAAGACATTGGTGGTAAGCTGTATGACGATCACCGCCCACAACTCTTTGTGTTCTACTCGTGCATATCATCTACGCATAGACCTGGCTCAGATGCCACTGTTGGGGAACGTAGCATGCAATTTCAAAAAAAAACCTTCACTCACGCAAGATCTATCTAGGAGATGCATAGCAACGAGAGGGGGAGAGCATCTTCATACCGTTGAAGATCGCTAAGCGGAAGCATTTATCAACGCGGTTGATGTAGTCGTACACCTTCACGATCCGTCCCAATCAAGTACCGAACATATGGCACCTCTGCGCTCCGCACACGTTCAGGTCAATGACGTCCTCGCCTTCTTGATCTAGCAAGACAAGCGAAGTAGTAGATGAGTTCCGGCAGCACGACGGCGTGCTGACGGTGTTGGTGAAGAACAATCTCCACAGGGCTTTGCCTAAGCACTACGGAAACTATGAAGGAGGATAAACTAGAGGGGATTGGGTTGCCGGCACACGGCTTGGTGATTCTTGATGTGTCTTTGGTGCTAGCCCTAACCCTCAATTTATATGTTGAGCCATGGGGTCGAAACTTGGAGCAAAAGCTTCCTCAAAGTCGGTTTTGCCGGAAAGGCAAGAGTCCCACTCAGACTCCAGGACCAAACGCCACAATCCTTGGCATCTGGCCCAGACGCCATGGGCCTCGGCGTCTCGCCGAGGGCCAGATGCCAGGGTCTCCGGCGTTTGGCCTCTGAGCTCCACAAAACTTTCTTTTGCTCCTACCTATAGCCCCATGGGCCTGACACCTTGGCCTAACCATATCATCCAATATATGAATCTTTACCTCTGGACCATTCCGGAGCTCCTCGTCATGTTCGTGATCTCATCCAGGACTCCAAACAACATTCAGTCACCAACATACATAACTCATATAATATTATATCGTCAACGAACGTTAAGCATGCGGACCCTACGGGTTCGAGAACTATGTAGACATGACCAAGACACCTCTCTGGTCGATAACCAATAGCGGGACCAGGATGCCCATATTGGGTCCTACATATTCTACGAAGATCTTTATTGGTCGAACCTTATGACAACATACGTAATTCTCTTTGTCTATCGGAATGTTACTTGCCTGAGATTTGATCGTAGGTATCTTCATACCTAGTTCAATCTCGTTACCGGCAAGTCTCTTTACTCGTTTTGTAATACATCATCCTGCAACTAACTCATTAGTTACTTTGCTTGCAAGGCTTCTTATGATGTGTATTACCGAGAGGGCCCAGAGATACCTCTCCGATACTCAGAGTGACAAATCCTAATCTCGATCTATGCCAACCCAACAAACACCTTTAGAGATACATGTAGAGCATCTTTATAATCACCCAGTTACACTGTGACGTTTGAAAGCACACAAGGCATTCCTCCAGTATCCGGGAGTTGCATAATCTCATAGTCAAAGGAATATGTATTTGACATTAAGAAAGCAATAGCATTAAAAATGAACGATCATTATGCTAAGATAGCATATGGGTCTTGTCCATCACATCATTCTCCTAATGATGTGATCACGTTCATCAAATGACAACACATGTCTATGGTTCGGAAACTTAACCATCTTTGATCAACGAGCTAGTCTAGTAGATGCTTACTAGGGACACCATATTTTGTCTATGTATCCACACATGTATCAAGTTTCCGGTTAATACAACTCTAGCATGAATAATAAACATTTATCACGAAATAAGGAAATGTAAAATAACAACTTTATTATTGCCTCTAGGTCATATTTCCTTCAAATATGACTCTATATGGATGCCTCCGGCGGTGTACCGGGATGTGCAATGACTCAAGAGTGACATGTATGAAAATTATGAACGGTGGCTTTGCCACAAATACTATGTCAACTACAAGATCATGCAAAGCAATATGACAATGATGAAGCGTCTCATAATAAACGGAACGGTGGAAATTTGCATGGCAATATATCTCGGAATGGCTATGGAAATGCCATAATAGGTAGGTATGGTGGCTGTTTTGAGGAAGGTATATGGTGGGTGTATGGTACTAGTGAAAGTTGCGCGGTACTGGAGAGGCTAGGAATGGTGGAAGAGTGAGAGTGCGTATAATCCATGGACTCAATAGTCATAAAGAACTCACATACTTATTGCAAAAACTATTAGTCAATGAAACAAAGTACTACACGCATGCTCCTAGGGGGATAGATTGATAGGAAAAGACCATCACTCATCCCCGACCGCCACTCATAAGGAAGACAATCAATAAATAAATCATGCTCCAACTTCGTCACATAACGGTTCACCATACATGCATGCTACAGGAATCACAAACCTCAACACAAGTATTTCTACAATACACAATTACTCACTAGCACGACTCTAATATCACCATCCTCATATCTCAAAACAATCATAAGGAATCAAACTTCTCTTAGTATTCAATGCACTTTATATGAACATTTTTATTATATCCCTATTGGATGCCCATCATATTAGGACTAAATTCATAACCTAAGCAAATTACCATGCTGTTTAGAGAGACTCTCAAAATAATATAAGTGAAGCATGACAGTTCAACAATTTCTATAAATAGAACCATCGTCGTTCTCTAAAGAGATATAAGTGAAGCACTAGAGCAAAATTGCCTAGCTCAAAAGATATAAGTGAAGCACATAGAGTATTCTAATAAATCACGATTCATGCGTGTCCCTCTAAAAGGTGTGAGCAAGGACGATTGTGGTAAACTAAAAAACAAAGACTCAAATCATACAAGACGCTCCAAGCAAAACACATATCATGTGGTGAATAAAAATGTAGCCTCAAGTAAAGTTACCAATAGACTAAGACGAAAGAGGGGATACCTTTAGGGGCATCCCCAAGCTTAGGCTCATGGTTGTCCTTGAATATTACCTTGGGGTGCCTTGGGAATCCCCAAGCTTAGGCTTTTGCCACTCCTTATTCCATAGTCCATCAAATCCTTACCCAAAACTTGAAAACTTCACAACACAAAACTCAATAGAAAATCTTATGAGATCTGTTAATACAAGAAAATAAATCACCACTCTTGGTACTGTTGTGAACTCATTATTTATTGGGATAACTAATTTTATGCCCCTAGTTGTGTCCCACTCGTCTGTTTTACCCCTAGTTTCAGAAACTCACCTGTTCTGTCCAAGCCACTTTGGGATTCTTCCGTTTTGCCCTTCCACCACGGTTCCGCTTGGTTAGCGCTGTTTGACCTTATATTGTGCTTCGTTTTGGACAATTTTGCCCCTGTGGCCATTGCCCCCTTACCGCTTCGTCCTCCTCGAGCTCACTTGGGGAATCAAACAGAGGCGCTGGTGAAGAACAAATCCAGAGGCGTGGGAGAGGACTGAAGGGAGGAGAAGATGCAGACGACAAGCTTCGGGTCCTTGAGCTTATCTACCGTGGTTGGTTTGGAAGCAGAGGTAAGTGAAGCACTCCATTAGGATTCGACCCCAATATCATTCTAGGGTTTCTCTGATTTGTTTTTTTTCCTCTTTTTCGATTTAGATTGATGGGATTGGGATTGTGGAGTTTGTCTTAGAGTACCATCACCCAGACGAATCATTTTGCGGCTTGGAATCAAGGTCCAAGCATCGATGCCCTGGTCATGGGCTAGTTCCTGCTCGCCGGGTGGCTTGGGGAGGGCCTAGCACTGGCCGGCGTTTTTTAGGATGCCCACTTGATGTAATCAAGTAATATTGTCAATTTGTTTCCGATTTGGTTGCTGCTAATGTGAAATTTCTAAATCTGTTGTTCTTTTCTGATGTAACTAGTTACCAGATGAGTGCAAGTGGGTGGTTTGGGTTGACCCACCTCCTCCAGTGCATGTGGCACTTGCATTTGAAGATCTACATGCTGAGGTTGAATGCAGCTGGATCAAGTCTTACAAATTGCAGAGGGAAAATATGGAGCTGACAAAGAAGAACCGTGCTTTGAAGAAGAAACTGAAGGAGAGAGATGAGATGCTCAATGTTTGGGTAGTGTTGTTTGCTGGAATTATTGTATGTGTTGTACTTGTTGCATTTTCAAGGTAGTGAGTAAATCAAGTATGTTTGTTGTAAGGGATCCCTTGTAGTAATGTACCAAACTTAATGTAATGCAGTTTGCTGTTGGATGATGAAAGCAATTTGCTTCATATTGTTAGATGACTTAGGTACATGACCAAATTGTCGTCGACGACGACAATTTGGTTCATTTTGTTACATTACTTATGTACATGACCAAATTGTCGTCGACAACGACAATTTGGTTCATATTGTTAGATGACTTAGGTACATGACTGATACGTCTCCGACGTATCTATAATTTTTGATTGTTCCATGCTATTATATTACCCGTTTTGGATGTTTATGGGCTTTACTTTACACATTCATATCATTTTTGGGACTAACCTACTAACCGGAGGCCCATCCCGTATTACTGTTTTTTTGCCTATTTCAGTATTTCGAAGAAAAGGAATATCAAACGGAGTCCAAACGGAATGAAACCTTCGGGGGCGTGATTTTTCGAACGAACGTGATCCGGAGGACTTGGAGTGCAAGCCAAGAAGCAGCCGAGGCGGCCACGAGGGTGGAGGGTGCGCCCACCCCTACAGGTCGCGCCCCTATCTCGTGGGCCCCTCGGGCGGCCACCGACCTACTTCTTCCTCCTATATATACCCACTGAAAGCACAAGTGCTCCCTAGGTGGTTTTGGTAATTAATGTCAACATATCTCTTGTTGGACTAACACTTTTATCTAGCATGTTTCAGATAAGTTCAACATTGGAGTGGCATGGACTAAAGGATGTGGGAACTCCCTCAAGATGCTAAGGACAAAGGATTGGCTCAAGCCTCAAGCTCAAGACTCTTCATTTTACATTTTAGTGGTCCAAGATCACATTGAGTCTATAGGAAAAGCCAATACTATCAAGGAGGGATGAGGTGTTGCTTAATGAGCCTCTTGCTTCATGTGCTTTGTGATATGCTCCAAAACCCTCAGCTACTTTCCCACTTCCACAAATGACCTAAACCTCAAGCCAAAATCAGTCACACCGATTCTTCCTATCCGGCGCCACCAATTCCAAAACTCATAGCCACAACCCTAAGCAAATCGGTCTTACCGATAGGGATCTCGGTCTCACAGAGATGGGATTGTAATCTCTCTGTGTATGTCCATTACCAAAATCGGTCTCACCGAGTTTGAGCAATCGGTACTACCGAGATTACAATGCAAACTCCCTGGATAACTTATTACCAAAATCGGTCTCACCGAGTTTGAGTAATCGGTCCCACCGAGTTTGCCTGACCAACTCTCTAGAAAGCTTATTATCAAAATCGGTCTCACCGAGTTTGTGTAATCGGTCTTACCGAGATTACATTATGCCCTAACCCTAACCGTATCGGTCTCACCGAGTTGCATTTCGGTCCCACCGAAAATCCTAACGGTCACATTATTTGCTAAATCGGTCTGACCGAGTTTAACGATTCGGTCGCACCGAGTTGTGTGTAACGGTTAGATTTTGTGTGGAGGCTATATATACCCCTCAACCTCCTCTTAATTCGTGGAGAGAGCCATCAGACTGAACCTACACTTCCAGCATACATTTTCTGAGAGAGAACTACCTACTCATGTGTTGAGGCCAAGATATTCCATTCCTACCATATGAATCTTGATCTCTAGCCTTCCCCAAGTTGCTTTCCACTCAAATCTTCTTTCCACCAGATCCAAAACCTATGAGAGAGAGTTGAGTGTTGGGGAGACTATCATTTGAAGCACAAGAGCAAGGAGTTCATCATCAACGCACCATTTGTTACTTCTTGGAGAGTGTTGTCTCCTAGATTGGCTAGGTGTCACTTGGGAGCCTCCGACAAAATTGTGGAGTTGAACCAAGGAGTTTGTAAGGGCAAGGAGATCGCCTACTTCGTGAAGATCTACCGCTAGTGAGGCAAGTCCTACATGGGTGACGGCCATGGTGGGATAGACAAGGTTGCTTCTTCGTGGACCCTTCGTGGGTGGTGCCCTCCGTGGACTCGCGCAGCCGTTACCCTTCGTGGGTTAAAGTCTCCATCAACGTGGATGTACGATAGCACCACCTATCGGAACCACGCCAAAAACATCCGTGTCTCCAATTGCGTTTGAATCCTCCAAACCCTTCCCTTGACTTTCTTGCAAGTTGCATGCTTTACTTTCCGCTGCTCATATACTCTTTGCATACTTGCTTGATATGTATTGTGAATGTTGAAATTGTGCCTAAACTCCACTTAAACTCAAAGAAACTTAAAATTGCAACTTTGGTACTTAGTGTCTAATCACCCCCCCTCTAGACACCGCTTCTCAAGGTCCTACACCCACGTACCCCGAAAACATCCAGGGAGCCAACGAAAAACAATTTCCACCACCGTAACCTTCTATATCCGCGAGATCCCATCTTGGAGCCTTCGCCGGCGCTCTGCTGGAGGGGGAATCGACCACAGAGGGCTTCTACATCGACACCATAGCCCTTCCGATGAGTTGTGAGTAGTTTACCACAGACTGATAACCCACAAGTATAGGGGATCGCAACAGCTTTTGAGGGTAGAGTATTCAACCCAAATTTATTGGTTCGACACAAGGGGAGCCAAATAATATTCTTGAGTATTAGCAGTTGAGTTGTCAATTCAACCACACCTAGATAACTTAGTATCTGTAGCAAAGTGTTTAGTAGCAAAAGTGGTATGATAATAATAGTAGCGGTAGCAAAAGTAAAGATAAATGTTTTTGGGTTTTTGTAGTGGTTGTAACAGTAGCAACGCAAAAGTAAATAAGCGAAGAACAATATGTGAAAAGCTCATAGGCAATGGATCAATGATGGATAATTATGCCGGATGCGATTCCTCATGCAATAGTTATAACATAGGGTGATATAGAACTAGCTCCAATTCATCAATGTTATGTATGCATGTATTCCGTAAATAATCATACGTGCTTATGGAAAAGAACTTGTATGACATCTTTTGTCCTACCCTCCCGTTGCAGCGGGGTCCTTACGGAAACTAAGGGATATTAAGGCCTCCTTTTAATAGAGAACCGGAACAAAGCATTAACACATAGTGAATACATGAACTCCTCAAACTACGGTCATCACCGAGAAGTGTCCCGATTATTGTCACTTCGGGGTTGTCGGATCATAACACATAATAGGTGACTATAGACTTGCAAGATAGGATCAAGAACACACATATATTCATGAAAACATAATAGGTTCAGATCTGAAATCATGGCACTCGGGCCCTAGTGACAAGCATTAAGCATGGCAAAGTCATAGCAACATCAATCTCAGAACATAGTGGATACTAGGGATCAAACCCTAACAAAACTAACTTGATTACGTGGTAAATCTCATCCAACCCATCACCGTCCAGCAAGCCTACGATGGAATTACTCACGCATGGCGGTGATCATCATGAAATTGGTGATGGAGGATGGTTGGTGATGACGACAGGGACGAATCCCCCTCTCCAGAGCCCCGAACGGACTCCAGATCAGCCCTCCCGAGAGAGATTAGGGCTTGGCAGCGGCTCCGTGTCGTGAAACGCGATGAAACTTTCTCCTTGATTTTTTTCTCCCCGAGACGGTATATATGGAGTTGGATTTGAGGTCGGGAGGTGTCCAGGGGGCCCACGAGATAGGGGGCCATGCCCTAGGGGGGGGCGCCCCCCTGTCTCGTGGACATGCCGTGGGCCCCCTGGCACTAATTCTTTCGCCAAAAATTCTTATTAAATCTGAAAAGTGCCTCCGTGGATTTCTAGGACATTCCGAGAACTTTTCTTTTCTACACATAAAACAACATCATGGCAGTTCTGCTGAAAACAGCGTCAGTCCGGGTTAGTTTCATTCAAATCATGCAAGTTAGAGTCCAAAACAAGGGCAAAAGTGTTTGGAAAAGTAGATACATTGGAGACGTATCAACTCCCCCAAGCTTAAACCTTTGCCTGTCCTCAAGCAGTTCAGTTGATAAACTGAAAGTGATAAAGAAAAACTTTTACAAACTCTGTTGCTCTTGTTGTTGTAACATGAAAAGCCAACATTCAAGTTTCAGCAAATATTATGAACTAACTATACTAACAATAACACATAGGTCTCACAATTACTCATATCAATAACATAATCAGCTAGCGAGCCATAATAATAAAACTCGGATGACAACACTTTCTCAAAATAATCATAACATGATATAACAAAATGGTATCTAGCTAGCCCTTTCTGGGACCACAAAACATAAATGCAGAGCACCTTTAAAGATCAAGGACTGACTAAACATTGTAATTCATGGTAAAAGAGATCCAGTCAAGTCATACCCAATATAAACCAATAATAATGAATGCAAATGACAGTGTGCTCTCCAGCGAGTGCTTTTTTAATAAGAAGGGTGATGACTCAACATAAAAGTAAATAGATAGGCCCTTCGCAGAGAGAAGGAGGGATTTGTAGAGGTGCCAGAGCTCGATTTTAAAATAGAGAGTGAATAACATTTTGATCGGTATACTTTTGCTGTCAACGCAACAACTATGAGATGGTTGTATCTTCTATACTACATGCATTATAGGCAATTCCGAAACAGAATGGTAAAGGTTTATACTCCCCCAACCACCAACAAGCATCAATCCATGGCTTGCTCGAAACAATGAGTGCCTCCAACATACAACAGCCCTGGGGGAGTTTTGTTTAATTATTTTGATTTGCTTTGATCTTTTTGGATCATGGGACTGGACATCCCGGTTACCGACCCTTTCTCGTGAATGAGGAGCAGAGTCCACTCCTCGTGAGAATAATCCACCTAGCATGGAAGATATAGGCAGCCCTAGTTGAAACATGAGCTGCTCGAGCATACAAAACAGAATTTCATTTGAAGGTTTGGAGTTTGGCACATACAAATTTACTTGGAACGGTAGGAAAATACCGCATATAGGTAGGTATAGTGGGACTCATATGGAACAACTTAGGGGTTTAAGGAGTTTGGATGCACAAGCAGTATTCCCGCTTAGTACAGGTGAAGGCTAGCAAAAGACTGGGAAGCGACCAACTGAGAGGGCGACAACAGTCGTAAACATGCATTAAAATTAATTTACACCGAGTACCAGCATGAGTAGGATATAATCTACCATGAACATAAATATCATGAAGGCTATGTTGATTTGATTCAACTACATGCGTGAACATGTGCCAAGTCGAGTCACTCAATTCATTCAAAGGAGGATACCATCCCATCATACCACATCATAATCATTCTAATAGCATGTTGGCATGCAAGGTAAACCATTGTAACTCATAGCTAATCAAGCATGGCACAAACAACTATAATCTCTAAATGTCATTGCAAATATGTTTACTTCATAATAGCTGACTCAGGAACGATGAATCATCATATTTACAAAAACAAAAGAGGTCGAGTTCATACCATCTTTTCTCATCCCAATAAGTCCATCATATATCGTCATTATTTCCTTTCACTAGCATGACCGAACAATGTGTATAATAATAAGAGTGCACGTGCATTGGACTAAGCTAGAATCTGCAAGCATTCAACTCAAGAGAGAAGGCAAGTAATATGGGCTCTAAGTTAAATAAACAATCATGCAAATAAGAGCCACTAAGCATTTTCAATATGGTCTTCTCGACCCCTAAAAGAAAGAAAAGAAAATAAAACTATTTACACGGGAAAGCTCCCAGGGGTTTTCATTTTAATTTCTACTACAAGCATGGAAATTAAACTAACTAATTTTTTTGGTTTTTCTTAAGGTTTATCAAACACACAAGAAGAAAACTAGAAAAAGAAATTTAAACTAACATGGATAATACAATGAAAGAGTATGAGCACCGACGACTAGTGTGTGAACATGAATGTAAAGTCGGTGAGAAATACGTACTCCCCCAAGCTTAGGCTTTTGGCCTAAGTTGGTCTAATACCAATGACCGTTGCTACTCTCCCCGGTGTAGTGGGAGGTGTAATCTGGATACCACTGGCTGGTCAACTCCGGATCCCACTGGACAGATGATGCACGATAAGGGTCCAACTCAGGTTCCGGCTCAGGTTCAGGTTCTGGTGTGAAAGCTTGGGCTAGATGGTTGTTCACCGCTTCCGGCGTAACAAGGAGATTTTCTGCAAGCAAGTCAAATAATAGAGGTACAGGCAAAATAATAAACTCAAAGTGTTTCTTATTGAATCTAAGTCTATACAAGAGCATCTTCTCTTCGTTGTCAACAATAAACTTGTGTGCTACCATGCTCTTATAATCTAAAATGTGCGGAGGTAATTTTGTCTCCTCCTCCTCATGGTGCCTAATGGGTATCAGAAAATGTTCAGTAAGGCGTGCAACATAGATACCTCCAAATATGGGGCCTTTTGTACGATTCAGGGCTAGCTGTTTAGCAACGACGGCACCCATACTAAAAGTATTGTCTCCCAGCAAAGCATGTTGAAGAATAATAATATTTGGAATGCTCAAATTTCAACTATTTCCACGACCAATCAAGCATCTACTAGCAAATATGGCAAAGTAGCGTAAAACAGGAAAGTGTATGCTAGAGACTTTTGCCTCAGAGCCCTTCTTTGGCTCTTCTACAGCAATAGTTTTAAGGAAGCCATCCACATCTTCATGATGGGGTTCCTCTAATTCTTCCTCATAAGGTATCCTACATACCGCGCAAAAATCACGTAAAGGCATTTCTCTGAATTCATCATATAAATGAAATGATACTGCAGGCGGTGACTTCTTAGGATAATAATAAAAATTTTGCACGAAAGTATTGGCAAGTAAGATATATTGATCGATTCGGTCGTTCATGAAACCGGTGAGGCCTGCAGTCCCGATTAAAGCATAAAAGTTTTCATGAATTCCGGCTTCTTTCAAGAATTCCTCACACAGCCATTCACATGACCGTACTTCCGCTAAGCGAGGAAGATTATACTTGGTTTTTTCCTTCTCTTTGTCTTGTTTTTCCTTAGAGCTTTGGCTAGAGGAGCCTTTAAAGAGCCTCCTTAATATTTTCTGAAAATTTCTAAAATTTTAGTAACTTCAAAATAAAAGTGAATAAAACTAAACAAGATTGATAGCAACTACTCCTACAAGTGCCTAGAGCCTATATCGTGCATTGGAATTCCTTGGGACCTCAAAAATTTAACATGCAAGCTCAAGAACATGGTCACCTATGCAGCAAAAATTTGCAATGAATAAATCACTAGAACAAAAACTAATTGGGCTAATGGAGGAGTCACATGCCAAGCAACAATCTCCCAAAGCAGTTTTGCGAATGGAGCTTTGAGCTAAGAGATCGAAAATCGCAGCAAAACGAGCTAGAACTCGGGCTTGAGCTGGATGGGGATTTTTTGGGTAGAAGATGAAGTGTGTGGGTGCTGGCATAAGTGGAGGGGGGCCACCAGGGGCCCACGAGACAGGGGGCGCGCCCTACAGGGGGACGCGCCCTCCTCTCTCGTGGCTTGGTGCTTGGCCCTCCTGCTGTGTTTTCAGTGCCTAAAATCCTCAAATATTCCAGAAAAAATCATACTAAATTTGCAGGGCATTTGGAGCACTTTTATTTTCGGACTATTTTTTAATGCACGGGTAATTCAGAAAACAGACGGATATTATTATTTTTGCTTTATTTATTCTAAATAACAGAAAGTAAAAAGAGGATACAGAAGGTTGTGCCTTCTAGTTTCATCCATCTCGTGATCATCAAAATGAACCCACTAACAAGGTTGATCAAGTCTTGTTAACAAACTCATTCCGAATAACACGGAACCGGAGAAATTTCGAATAACACTAAGTTACCTCAACAGGGATATGAAAATTCCCAACAATAAGAATATCATACTTTTTCTTGACAGTAGGGAGAGGAAATTCAAAACCTCCAAAAATGATAGTTAGAACTTTTTCAATAGAATTGATGCTATGAACTTGAGATTGTTTCCTCGGAAAGTGTACCGTATGCTCATTACCATTAACATGAAAAGTGACATTGCCTTTGTTGCAATCAATAAGAGCCCCTGCAGTATTAAGAAAAGGTCTACCAAGGATAATAGACATACTATCGTCCTCGGGAATATCAAGAATAACAAAGTCTGTTAAGATAGTGACATTTGCAATCACAACAGGCACATCCTCACAAATACCGACAGGTATAGCAGTTGATTTATCAGCCATTTGCAAAGATATTTCAGTAGGTGTCAACTTATTCAATTCAAGTCTATGATATAAAGAGAGAGGCATAACACTAACACCGGCTCCAAGATCACATAAAGCAGTTCTAACATAATTTCTTTTAATAGAGCATGGTATAGTTGGTACACCCGGATCTCCAAGTTTCTTTGGTATTCCACCCTTAAAAGTGTAATTAGCAAGCATGGTGGAAATTTCAGCTTCCGTTATCTTTCTTTTATTTGTGATAATATCCTTCATATACTTAGCATAAGGATTTACTTTCAGCATATCAGTTAAGCGCATACGTAAGAAAATAGGTCTAATCATTTTAGCAAAGCACTCAAAATCCTCATCATCCTTTGACTTGGATGGTTTAGGAGGAAAGGGCATGGGTTTCTGAACCCATGGTTCTCTTTCCTTATCGTGCTTCCTAGCAACAAAATCTCTCTTATCATAACGTTGATTCTTTGACTGTGGGTTATCAAGATCAACAACAGGTTCAATTTCTACATCATTGTTTTTGCTAGGTTGAGCATCAACATGAACATTATCATTAACATTATCACTAGGTTCATGTTCATCACCTGATTGTGTTTCAGCATCAAAAATAGAAATATCATTGGGATTCTCAGGTGCGTCTACAGTAGGTTCACTAGAAGCATGCAAAGTTCCATCGTTTTTCTTTTTCTTCTTTTTAGAAGAACTAGGTGCTCCTAAATTATTTCTCTGAGAATCTTGCTCGATTCTCCTAGGGTGGCCTTCAGGATACAAAGGTTCCTGAGTCATTCTACCAGTTCTAGTAGCCACTCTAACAGCAAAGTCATTTTTATTATTCAATTCATCAAGCAAATCATTTTGAGCTTTGAGTACTTGCTCAGCTTGAGTAGCAACCATAGAAGCATATTTGCTAATGCGGTGAAGTTCATCTTTAAGTCTAGCCAGATTATCACCTACGCGTCCTATCTCGAAAGCATTATTCTTTAACTCTCTACCAACATAAGCATTAAAACTTTCTTGTCTAGCCGTGAAGTCATCAAATTCATCTAAGCATGGGCTATGAAATTTAGTAGAGGGTACTTCAACTTTATCATATCTATAAAGAGAATTTACCTTTACTACCCGTGCCTGGTTATCAAGACAATGTGGTTCTTCAGGCGGTAAATTAAGACCATTTATTTCTTCAATAGGAGGTAAATTCTTAACATCTTCAGCTTTAATACTTTTTCTTCATTGATTTCTTTGCCTCTTGCATATCTTCAAGACTGAGAAATAAAACACCTCTCTTCTTCGGAGTGGGTTTAGGAATAGGCTCAGGAGTTGGCTCAATTGGTTTAGGAATTACTTCAGGAACTAGCTTAGGAAGAGTCCAATTATTTTCATTAGTCAACATATTATTCAATAGTATTTCAGCTTCGTCGACTGTTCTTTCCCTGAAAACACAACCAGCACAACTATCCAAGTAGTCCTTGGAAGCATCGGTTAGTCCATTATAAAAGATATCAAGTATTTCATTTTTCTTAAGAGGATGATCAGGCAAAGCATTAAGTAACCGGAGAAGCCTCCCCCAAGCTTGTGGGAGACTCTCTTCTTTGATTTGCACAAAATTATATATTTCCCGCAAGGCAGCTTTTTTCTTATGAGCAGGGAAATATTTAGCAGAGAAGTAATAAATCATATCCTGGGGACTACGCACACAACCAGGAGCAAGAGAATTATACCAAGTCTTAGCATCACCCTTTAATGAGAACGGAAATATCTTAAGGATATATAAATAGCGAGACTTGTCATCATTAGTAAACAGGGTAGCTATATCATTCAACTTGGTAAGATGTGCCACAACAGTTTCAGATTCAAGGCCATAAAAAGGATCAGATTCAACTGAAGTAATAATATCAGGATCAACTGAGAATTCATAATACTTATCAGTAGCACAGATAGGTTATGTAGAAAAAGCAGGATCGGGTTTCATTCTAGCAATAAGAGACTGCTGCTTCCATTTAGCTAATAATTTCTTAAGATCATTTCTATCATTACAAGCAAGAATTTCCATAGCAGCTGTTTCATGCATAACATAACCCTTAGGAACAACAGGTAAAACATAATCATTGGGGGGACCTTCATCATCACTATCATCAGTAATAGGATCTTCAGTAATTTCATTCCCCCTAAATCTAGCAAGTTGTTCATCTAGAAATTCACCTAATGGCAAAGTAGTATCACGCACAGAAGTAGTTTCATCGTGCATAGCAGAAGTGGCATCATCTATAACATGCGACATATCAGAATTCACAGAAGTAGCAGGTTTAGGTGTCGCAAGCCTACTAATAACGGAAGGAGAATCTAGTGCGGAGCTAGATGGCAGTTCCTTACCTCCCCTCGTAGTTGAGGGCAAAATAGTAGTTCGATCGTCTTTCAAGTTCTTCATAGTGATCAACAGATATAAATCCCAAGTAACTCAGAGAATAGAGCTATGCTCCCCTGCAACACCACCTGAAATTATTCTTGATAACCCACAAGTATAGGGGATCGCAACAGCTTTCGAGGGTAGAGTATTCAACCCAAATTTATTGGTTCGACACAAGGGGAGCCAAAGAATATTCTTGAGTATTAGCAGTTGAGTTGTCAATTCAACCACACCTGGATAACTTAGTATCTGCAGCAAAGTGTTTAGTAGCAAAAGTGGTATGATAATAATAGTAGCGGTAGCAAAAGTAAAGATAAATGTTTTTGGGTTTTTGTAGTGGTTGTAACAGTAGCAACGCAAAAGTAAATAAGCGAAGAACAATATGTGAAAAGCTCGTAGGCAATGGATCAATGATGGATAATTATGCCGGATGCGATTCCTCATGCAATAATTATAACATAGGGTGATATAGAACTAGCTCCAATTCATCAATGTAATGTAGGCATGTATTCCGTAAATAATCATACGTGCTTATGGAAAAGAACTTGTATGACATCTTTTGTCCTACCCTCCAGTTGCAGCGGGGTCCTTACGGAAACTAAGGGATATTAAGGCCTCCTTTTAATAGAGAACCGGAACAAAGCATTAACACATAGTGAATACATGAACTCCTCAAACTACGGTCATCACCGAGAAGTGTCCCGATTATTGTCACTTCGGGGTTGTCGGATCATAACACATAATAGGTGACTATAGACTTGCAAGATAGGATCAAGAACACACATATATTCATGAAAACATAATAGGTTCACATCTGAAATCATGGCACTCGGGCCCTAGCGACAAGCATTAAGCATGGCAAAGTCATATCAACACCAATCTCAGAACATAGTGGATACTAGGGATCAAACCCTAACAAAACTAACTTGATTACATGGTAAATCTCATCCAACCCATCACCGTCCAGCAAGCCTACGATGGAATTACTCACGCACGACGGTGAGCATCATGAAATTGGTGATGGAGGATGGTTGGTGATGACGACGGCGACGAATCCCCCTCTCCGGAGCCCCAAACGGACTCCAGATCAGCCCTCCCAAGAGAGATTAGGGCTCGACGGTGGCTCCGTGTCGTGAAATGCGATGAAACTTTCTCCTTGATTTTTTTTCTCCCAGAGACGTTATATATGGAGTTGGAGTAGAGGTCGGGAGGTGTCCAGGGGGCCCACGAGATAGGGGGCCGCGCCCTAGGGGGGGGGCGCCCCCTGTCTTGTGGATTGGCCGTGGGCCCCTTGGCACTAATTCTTTCGCCAAAAATTCTTATTAAATCTGAAAAGTGCCTCCGTGGATTTCCAGGACATTCTGAGAACTTCTCTTTTCTACACATAAAACAACATCATGGCAGTTCTGCTGAAAACAGCGTCAGTCCGGGTTAGTTTCATTCAAATCATGCAAGTTGGAGTCCAAAACAAGGGCAAAAGTGTTTGGAAAAGTAGATACGTTGGAGACGTATCACAGACCTTCGGGTCCATAGTTATTAGCTAGATGGCTTCTTCTCTCTTTTTGGATCTCAATACCATGTTCTCCCCCTCTCTTGTGGAGATCTATTCGATGTAACTCTTTTTGCGGTGTGTTTGTCGAGATCCGATGAATTGTGGGTTTATGATCAAGTTTACCTATGAGAAATATTTGAATCTCCTCAAAATTCTTTTATGTACGATTGAGTTATATTTGTAGTTCACCAAAAGGTCGCAATAGCAACGAGGTGAAATGGATAGCCCTGTTTGCAAAAAAGAGGTAGAAAGGAAACAATTACTGGCCAATAACAGTTGATGACACATGCGACAACAAAAAAGAAGCATATTCCTTGCCCTAAGGGAAGATAACAACACGGTTGTGTTTGTCTAAAATGGTGTGAGGACGAGAATGCAATATGGAAAGTATGCTGGACGAGCTACATTTTGGGCAAAGAACTATGGAAGATCCACATGCAGTGACTTGGGAAGACGGGCAGTGGAGCAAGGCCGGAGGGGATACCTGGAGGTCGTCGGGATGTAACTAGGTGAGCGGCGGCGGGCGGAATCTGCGAGCAGGTGGCGTAGGCCCTGCCGCGCCGGAGCTTGGTCAAAGAGAACGGCGTGTACCGCAGATCGGGACATGCTGCCTCGGCACCGTCGAACGGAGAAATGATGCACTTCCTCCCTTTCCCCCGGCGGACGGGATGCGGCCGGATCAGTGACCAACGGTGAGAGAGAGAGGCCACCGCACTCCCTTTCCCCCGGCGGACGGGATGCGGCTGGATCAGTGACCAACGGTGAGAGAGAGAGAGAGGCCACCTCAGCCTTGTGTGAGATACTCTAAAGGGCGACAAACTAGGCATTGAAGGCTCCATTGTATATAGTGAGCAGACTACCTTTTTCTCCATAAAAATCATTTTATATTCTGTGTATGTGCCATTGAGCGCTATAACTTTATTTAAAAATAACGTGGCAACGCGTCAAGTCGAACTTTGTTTCGTGCAGGCGTGGTACATGACCTCCCTAGGTAAAGAACCGCTACAGGCATTCAAATTAGCACGTGGGCTGCCATTTCGTAAAGAAATGAGCCCCACCGTGTACCCGCGTGGGTGTGGCTGGGCACGAAGCGTGAGTACGTGCACAATGCACCTATTCTCTTCTTGTATACGTACACCACCTACGTGGGGTTGTGTGAGAGAGATACAAACCTAGAGAGATATAGTGTGTGGGTTCTTGAGAGTTTTTTTGGGGGGGGGGTCAATCAAAAAAATGTAACATATGCAATGTGTGTGAAATAGAGTCCTGGATATAACATATATATAGAGGGGGCGATCCACGAGAAGAGAGTGGAGGTATCATCGGCTTGAGATGTCCATAGAATCGAAAAGAGGGATGATGTGTGTGTGTGTGTGTGTGTGTGTGTGTGTGTGTGCGCGCGCGATCGATAAAGAGTGCCATAGAATTTGTGTGTGCCCACGTCAAAGATATAGAGTGGCTGGCCTACTGGAACGTGAGAGGGGACATGTGCAGTTTGTCTCTGTGGCATGGATACCTACCTGCAGCGCTCGACTATCGGTGTGTGGTGGGGGAAGAGGGAGGCCCAATTAACTATAGAGGTACAATGGCTGGTATATGTGTGGAGGAGGAGAGAGGCCTACCTCATGCATCAAGGAGATCGATCTGCCTCATGTATTAAGGGAGATCGATCGGCATCCATGCATATGTGCAGGAGAGGAATAAGGTTGGGAGAGAGACAGAGCTAGAGTGTTGGAGGGGGTGGTAGTGGAGTTGCTTCTAACAAATGGTGGGATAGGCTTGCTAGACAAACGGAGGGCACGCCCACAATATCAATAAGAGAGGAGATGGCTGCTTGTTGTCTGTGCACGTGCGTGTGAGAGACGGGTCAGGAGGCATGCACGAATGATGAGGGGGGACGATGTGGCTGTGGTAAGAAGACATAACTACATAGGAAGATCAATCGCCCTTTGTTAGAGAAAGGAGAGACATAACTTGTGAGGTACGTCGATCGATGGGGGATGGGGTAGTTAAAGTCGATCCAGGTATATGTTGGGAGATCGATCGGTATACATGCATGTGTGTGTTAGAAGCAAACGAGGCACGAGGAGAAGGATAGAGATAGAGGGTTGCATGTAGGAGGTGGTACGAGAGGCATACTATATCGAGCGGGGAGGAGTGTGCGAGTACGAGAACGATGAAAAGAGTGATGGGAGTGAGGCATGGACGGTGACAAGAGAAGAGGGGAAGCTTGTGTTTGTGCTAGGCACACCTGGCTAGAGAGGCATATCGATCGATGTGTGCCGTAAAGAAGGAGCTGGGGGTCCTACACACACCGTGGGCGAACGACCTAAAGTGAAAAGACGAATTTGCGCGATGGAGCTAGAGAATGCTGAGGGAGGGTGAGAGGGATGCCGGCGTGTGCATGCACAAGAGAAAGTTAGCGCTAGCTACAAAGATAAGAGGGTTGTGTGGGTATAAAAGACGAATAGAGATCATATATACTTCATTATAAAAAGCGAATTCAGATATTTGAAGAATTTATCATAGTGTTCTAAACTGACGCATGTGTGAATATATATAACGGTGATACACATGGTGTGTTTATGAACATGTTATACTACATTTAATATATTTTATCTCTGTTCTTATAAAAAAACAGAGTTGTTGCTGATGGTGTGCCTGCCATCCTGCATTATAGGCCGTCCGATTTATATCTTGTGGATAGCAAGGAAACTATGATGGTTGAAGTTGCCAATAATCATGATTATAGATTCTTATTGAAATAGAGAAACGAATTCAAATTTAGTTCGAATTGCAGCGGTAGTATAGACATTTGAAATGCACTAAAATGTTGGTATGAGTAGGTTACATGCATTATACAGCAAGCAAAAAAAATAATCGGACATAACATGGATTCATACTCCCTCCTTCCATCTATATAGGGCGTAATGAGATTTTTAAGACCACCTTTGACTATTGACAAGATTAATAGTACATGACATGCACAATGTGAAAATTATATCATTGAAAGAACCTTTCACAGACGAAGTTAATGGTGTGCTTTGTGTAAGTTGCATGTCAAATATCATTGCTCTAATATTTGGTCAAAGTTAGCATCAAAAAACGCATTAGGCCCTATATAGATGGAAGGAGGGAGTAGCTTTGAATAGCATTTGTATAGTAAAACGGGGCAAGACTCTCTCTTTGTGTGGTGTGAATAGTTTTATTTTTTTCGTTTTCTTTTTGGTTAAGGGAAGTGCGAATTGATTTGGTATGTACAAGTACAATATTACTACACGTTAGGCTTGTCCCTAAAATTCAACCCGCGTCTTGTTATATCCCGAAAAGTCAGATATCATGCTCCCAAAACTGGCGCCTTCACAACCCATGCCTTGCTATCCCAAAAATACAACACACGCAAAAACTCCGTCCAACTGCCAAATCCCGACATGCGAAATCCCCCTTCTAACCCTGAGCCGAAAGGGCCACTCGTTCAAATCAGTGGGGGGTACTTTTGTAACACACCCTACATTTTGGACATGCGCGTCCCTAAGTCATGCTTCACCCCCTCCCATCGCCCCCTTTTTGCCATTCAAAATCCCAAGCCGCCATAACTCTCCGCTCTAGCCGCGAAACCCCACCCTCCTCCGTTCGCCACGTCACCGCTGCCCAGCCAGAGCCTCTTCCCCGACGACGTCGTCCATCGCAACAGCTCGATGTCCCTCGTCCACCTCCCAGGATGAGGATCCTTCGTCCATCTCGCCGTCCCGCTGGTTCAGCCGCCCCGTCCTCCACCTCCAAGGAGCTGCTCCGACGATCGCCTCGTCTATCGCGGCTGCTCCATCCCCACATCGCCGCCTTAACCTGCTCCACCGGAACCGCAACATCCTCACTGACTCCTCGGATGAAGCCGAGGCCTACTCGGCGCCACCAAAGAGGTTGCACTACAAAAAAATACACTTCCGTGATGATACGTGTTTGTCACAGTAGGTCGCGTTTTTTGTCATGCATGTACATCCATGACAAATTTATGACAGAATCAAGATAGTCATACCTGTGCTGTCGTAGAAGTGTTCCATGACATTACCAAAATTATCATCACGGAAGTGTCCACTTCCAGGACGATAAATCGCGCGTCATAGAAGTGCTTTTGTCAAGGGTGACCGACACGTGGCATCCACCATAATGGAACGCCGTTAACCTATCGGGTCGGGTTTTGGATCCGATAACCCGTTAACAGCCCCGACCAATGGGGATTTTCCACGTGTAAAATCATCATTGGCTGGAGGAAACACGTGTCGGCTCACCGTTGGGACAGATGTCATCCACTCATTGGACAGAAGACGCCCATGGTACGTCGACACGTGGCACGGCCCAACAGAGGCCCATTCCTATGAAAAGGCCGGCCCAGTTAAAATTAGCAGGCCAGCCCATATAAGGCCTACTTGTGTCAGGTCCATTTAAGCCCACGACCCATACAAGATGAGCCAATTCGGCCCGTCAACGGCCCGTTAAAGATTTGACACCATTGCAGCCCATCGTCACTTCGACCCCGTTAACAGCCCACTATATATCTGGGCTCAATATCGGCCCGATGAGATTTTGGCCTGTTAACGACCCGTTTAATGGATGGGCCAATTTTCAGGATGTACATCTTTCGGCCTTTTAGCGACCCATTTAAATGTTGGGCTAGTTTCCGGCCCAGTGTGTCTTTCAGCCTGTTGACGGCCCATAAATCTGATGGGCCATTTGTTGTCGGACCTGAGTTTCGGCCTTTTAGCGGCCCATTTAAGTGTTGGGCCAATTTTCTGGCCCGGTGTCACTTTCAGCCTGTTGACGGCCCATAAATCAGTTGGGCCATTTTTAGTCGGACCTGAGTTTTCGCCTTTTAGCGACCCATTTAAGTGTTGGGCCAATTCCCAGCCCTGTGTGACTTTCGGCCTGTTAACGGACCATAAATGAGTTGGGGCATTTGTAGTCGGACCTTAGTTTTGGCCCTTTAACGGCCCATGCCCTTCATGGTCCAATACCAGCCCGGTTTCTCTTTCGGCCTGCTAAAGGCCCACAACACAGTTGGGCCATTTACAATACGACTTGACTTTCGGCCTCTTAGCGGCCCATGGTCTTCATGGTCCAGTACTAGCCTGCTGTCTCTTTCGGCCTGCTAAAGGCCTACAGTATAGTTGGGCCATATGTAGCCCAAACTTAGTAATGGCCTGTTAACGGCCCATGAAATAAACTGGGGCCACCTGTTGCCCGCTTCGATGTCAGCCTGTTAACGACCCGGGAGGTAAGAGGGTCGACCATTAACTTTCGGCCTAGTAACGACCCATTAACTTAATGGGCCCACTAAAGTTCGTACATGTATTTAGGCCAAATTAGATAATTTGAGCCCGTTACGACGAGAAATTATGCACAGGACCAAAACCGATCACGTAAAGGTACGGCATACAGGGAATAACGTTGCACATCCAGCATATATTACAGAAAATTACATCCACTGGGCAATCAAAGATTGATGCCAGTGCAAATAAATGAGCAGAACCTAACCATCTACAACGTCACAATCTGCAACCTCAGCACACATGACGCCCATAAGCATGTGGGCAAGTTCTTTCTGCTTTGCTACACTGTCTCTAAAAACATTGATCAGTTGTTGTGTCGCACGACTCTGCACCTCTGATTCATCCACCATTTCCATCATTGCTTCAACCATTAATTGGTTCACAAACATACATTTATTCCGTTGCATTCGAGACAGAGGATACTAAACAGATTCAGATGGCGATTTTGGTAGGCTTGTATTATTGATTGTGGCGAGTGTCTCGACCACTGCATCATAACATAAATTAGGACAGGAACCAAACAGATTAATCATGAGTTATTGCCATATTACCTGGCCTAGATTTACTGGAAAGAAACAATGGGGTTGCCTTGCTGTTTTCAGAGTTTGTCTTCTTATCTTCAGCAGCCTGCACAAAATTAACACACTAGCATCGCTATCATTGGCCAAGTCAGATAATAGGAAAGCAACATTGACACAACGAACGTTTGGGCAAGTAGCCTACACCAAATTAACACAATATGGCACAGCTATCATCAGCCAGGTAAGGTAGTACAAAAGCAACATTGACACAATGAATGAATGGGCAACCAGAGAAGCACTACAATTCAGTAATGTGCGTGATATGAGATAGTACATTCATGCAGCTCAGTATGCAAAACTACCAGGCAGTTTTCCTTACAAAAATCAACATTGGTGCCTTTAACATTTTGCTACAACTAATTTTAGATCAGATAAAGGTTAGATTCATGACGATTAATAAAATACATGTTGATGTAAAAATATAGTGATATACAACAGGTACTTACATCAGGATTGGAGCACAGAGAATTCCCGCAAGATATTTTCCTCGAATACGATCCCAATGGAGGAAGTCTTTTATCGTTTAACCTTATTTTCTAAAAGAGAGATGGGTAAGAAACATGTAGAAAATATGATCAGAATGTTATAAAATTTCATGATGCGAGGATACGCACACGCTTCTTAGAATGGAGTTGATATTCTTTTGCTGGATTGGAGGGGACTAGTTCTTTGGCCACTGGAATCTGCTTATTATCAGTGGGAGTTGGGTTTCTCTGTGCTGGAGCAGTATCTATGAAAAATGGAGTTGGTTTATTATCTCCTGGCGATTGGATCTTTTGCAAAGACCTAGTTTGTAAACCTTCAGATTCTAACAGATCCGTCTTCCCCTTGCATGCCTTATATAGAAGAATGGTGATTCAGTTATAAAACATGCTACAATAGAGATGGAATAGGTACTGAAGAATAGAAAGGCATGACATATTGACATGTATTCCCTCCATCCGGAAATAAATGGATGGGTCTAGGCATATTTCAGTTCTAGATACATCCAGTTTTATCCATTTCTGCGACATTTAATCCGGACGGAGGGAGTATGATGTAAGAGCTAGGGATACGACAGGACAACACAGTAAAAAAACACTGAAAAACCCACTGCAGAACCAAAGTATTCAAACCCACTAATATGAGATAGTATACTCATGCACCTCAGGATGCAAAACTACCAGGCAGTTTTCCTTGCAAAAATCAACATTGTGGCCTTTAATCATACATTTTGCTACAACCAAATTTAGATCAGATAAAGGTTGGATTCACGCCGATTAACAAAATACATGCTGATGTAAAAATATAGTGATATACAATAGGTACTTACATCTACATTGGAGCACAGAGAATTCCTGCAAGAATCTTTCCTCATAAACGATACCATTGCAGAAATTCTTCTATCTGTTAAGCTAATTTTCTGAAAGAGAGATGGGTAAGAAACATGTAGAAAATATGATCAACATGCTATAAAATTTCATGATGCAAGGATACGCACACGCTTCTTAGAATTGAGTTGACATATTTTTGCTCGACTGGAGCGGACTAGTTCTTTGGCCACTGGAATCTGCTTATTATCAGTAGGAGTTGGGTTTCTCTGTGCTGGAGCAGTATCTATATAAACTGGAGTTGGTTTATTATCTCCTGGCGTTTGGATCTTTTGCGAAGGCCTTCAGATTGTAACATAGTCGTCTTCCCCTTGCATGCCTTGTATAGAAGAATGGTGCTTTAATTATAAAACATTTGACAGCAGAGAGATGGAATAGGTACTGAAGAATAGAAAGGCATGACATATTGACATGTATTCCCTCCATCCGGAAAAAAATGGATGGGTCTAGGCGTATTTCAGTTCTAGATACATCCTTTTTTATCCATTTTGGCAACATGTAATCCGGACGGAGGGAGTATGGTGTAAGAGATAGGGATACGACAGGACAACACAATAGAAAAAAAACTAGTTGAATGTAAAACTATATGCTAGCGGAATACGTACAAAAATAACCAAGGCAACATCCACGTGTATGATTGGGAAAATAAGATGGCATTGCAATAGAGCACTAGAACAACACTTCAATGTAAAAAAACATGGTATGGCAGACAGATGAAGTACATACTGATGAATAACAATGCATAAGATATTTCGAAGCATGATGTCCAAATTAAGCAGATGGCATTGCGATAGAGTAGAATGACAGTACTTGAATTTGAAAACATGTTATCATGAATGGAATAGGTACTGAAAAACAGGAAGGCATGACATATTTACATGCATGATCAGCATGCTAAGCACATGGCATTGCAACAGAGTAGATACACTCCAGGACATTATATGCATGTTGTACCCATATCACAGGCCAAGTTAGAGCAAGGACCTTGTGGGGTGAAGAGGATTCATCATCTTTCTGCAAGTCTTCTGAAGAACTGTCTTTACATGTTCCATCATATTGGGTATCATTGACATCAAGTTTATTGGCCTTTACGTTGCTCTGTGAGGTTCTTGTGGATATATCAGTGTGTGCAATTATATCTGACATGCATGGAAGACAACTAGTAGTTAGATTTATGTAAATGAGTGCCTGTTGGAGATGACATAAATAGTAGGACTGGGGTTAACTAGCAGCAACAGGTCTCATAAGCTAAAGGGAGAACACAGATGAAAGCTATAGAACATGTATCATTTGTACTCGAGATTAACTAGATGGCACTCAAAAGTATTAAAGAACAACATAGGTAATACTAGAAGTGGTATAATACTATAATCACCAGCCTGTGGGATAGCATTGGCTGATGGATGATAACTATGGAACAACGTTACCTAAATAACAAGTATCTTAGCTGAACTATGGAACAACGTGAACTCCTGAACAAGACTCGTAAGAGATCAGCATGAATATACAGTGAAATGTGATGATCTATTTTTCGTGCTTAGATGAATAACAAAGCCATAAATGTTGCACACAAGTAAGATGAGGGTACAACCTATCTGGCTGCCATCCATAGGAGTGAGCATCATGTGCTGACTTGTCGATGGATTTGCAGTTGTTGTGGCTGTCCATGTCGGGCACGCGCATTCGATGCAGGGAACTGTTGAGTGGGGACTGTAGCTCCCTTCTGGTGTATGCTTCCCTTGTTGGAGTAGCTGCGGTGAGTCGGAAGACGGTGTGTCTGAAGATGCAGATAACACATAAAATTAAGAACGACATATCTCTCTAATCTGAAGAAATACACTAAGAGATCAACAGCAAGGTACGAGAGTGGTCACACATCTGTTGACTGAAGACTAAATTGGGGTCACACAATTTTATTTTATTTTGGTACTGTCCGATCTACGCCGGATGGCTTGATAGCTGTCTTGTGCCTCCTGGCTGACACTATTCGGAATCTTCCCCGAAGAGCCAGCGACCAACGGCAGAGCAACCTGCCTCCACCGTCCGTGGCCCCGTCCAAAACCCCGCTCTCCGCCCCACCGCACTGCCGTGGTTGCGCCGCCCCCGGGCCAATCCACAAAGACTCCCCGTCATCCAGATCCGGCGGTGGCAGTACCTTCAACCCACGCAACTCTAAAAGATAGCCATCTAAGCGCTGCTTCCGCGGCAAACTTGCAGCCCCGCACCCTTTCGTTAGACACCAGCCAACCGTCAGCCTAGGAGCTCCGCCGCCTCGAGGGGTGCTCCTTCCCATTGGGAATCGATTGGCCCAGAATAAAAATTCAAACAACTGACGCCTAAATAAAGTGATTTCAGATGAGGGTGCGACCTATCTGGCGGCATGGTGAAGTAGGCAGGTCCAGCTGCCGAGTCGGTCAGGCCGGCGTGGTTGCGGTGGTGACCGGCGGCAGGGAAAGAGCGATGTCGCGACGGTCGACGGCTACGCGGAAGCAGCGCCAGGACTCTGGACGGATCCGAAGTTGGAGCCGCTCCGGCACCGTGAACAACAACGGGGGTGAATCGGCTCCGGTACGGTTCACGCGGCCTTCGTCGAGGCAGCACCAGAAGCACGGAGTAAGAGGCACACGACCCAGTTCACGACGGCAATTAGACAGTGTCTCCGGCATTAGGGAGGAGGGCAGCTGTGAAATTGGTGCGGTGGGGGGCGCCATGGAGGTGGGGCTCAGGTTTCGCTGCTCGGGAGAAGGGAGCTTCCCGGGGAGAAGGTGATTTGGCGCCCACGAGGTAAGAATGGGGGCGGCGGGGGGGGGGGGGGGGAATTGGGAGGGGAGTGGAACCATGTCTTATGGACGTATTTGTCTGAAATGTGAGGGGGAGTTACAGGTCTACCCTTGCCTATAGGCTTCTCGGGTTGGGTCTGTGTACTGAGGGTCGGGGATAGTAGAGTAACTTTGCTTCTCCCCAAATAGTGGGCGGGAGCGATTTCGGGTGAAGAGGTCGTGTTTTGAACTATAGTGGGTGCGAGCGAATTTGGGCGAGGAGAGCGTGTTTTGAAATAGTGGGCGCGAGCTATTTTGGGCGAGGAGAGCGTGTTTTGCCGGCCATGGTTTATGAATTATTCGGCACATGTCATTTCGGTCATGGAGAAGGCACGCTTGGATGAAGTTACGAACCTACCCTCGATGTACAACGGGCCAATTGATGCGTGTTCCACATAGGAGGGTAATTTCACATCTCCCATTTATTTGCTCGGGCGAATTCCACCGAGCAGAGAGGATGTTTAACGATTCATTCAAATTTTGGGAGAACGAGCATCCACGTCTACCTTACCAAGTCGATTTGAATCAAATTTTGAAATATTAGCTTGCCACTTCTTTTTTATATGGAGAGATTATGCTCGGGAGTAATGTGTTTTTACATGCTCGATGCTAGCGATTTACTATATGACAAATAGTTGTCCACTCAAAAACGCGAATCAAACCCAAAATGAAATATATCGATTCAATGAACTAGCTCGTTCAGTAGGTCAAAATAGTGAACTAAATCCAAAATTGAACACCTCAATCGAGTATCATGTTGTACAGTATTATAGTACTCCATGAACATGTTGAAAGTCAAATTAATGAACTTGTTTGATATACGCATATATCCGTTCATGTGTGGATTGCAGACAATATGGTCTCCAATTTAAATATTTGAATGCAAGTTTATATCAGTCTTTGATGCATAAAACGCGACCTCCCCCTCTCTCGGACTCCTGTTCTCTCTCTCTCTCTCACTCTCTCGCCGACAATCTTCAATTCTGTCACACGCATCCAACACAAAAACCTTGTTGGTCCCTCTCTCTGTGTGTGTGTGGGGGGGGGGGGGGTCTTTCTAGTCCACATTCATATCTACACCATCTATAGGTCTCTCTCGCACACTATGTATGATACTCTAGCTAGTCCAAGCTAGATATCTTGGGTGCACTCATCGTACGCACACAAATTCCTTGGCTCTTTGCCCGTAACTCTCTCACGCACCACTATGTCGTCTCGGAGCTCTTCCCCCCTCTCTCAAACTCTCCATCCATCTGGGTCACACATACACATGCATATCTCACTCGCACTCGATAGGCCCATCTAAAACTCTATCTGTCTCCATTGTTCTCTCTCCATCTCACACGCACACACACACACACAATCTCATGCCCAGCTAGCCAAGTATGATGGTCTCTCACTCAATTGTAGGCACACGCAATCCCCCCTATATGTATATGACTAGCTAATCTTAATCTCCATCACAAACATGTGCATGGTCTATCTCGATTTCTCTTGGGGCATCTTTCTGTCGTGCATGCACTCCCTCCATCTTCCACCCATATAGTCCCCTCACGATCTCGAGGGGATCTCTCTATCACAAACACACCCTCTCTCCCTCCCCTTGCGTCCATGCCATCCATGTGTCCCTCTCGACCTTTTTTCCTTGTTGGCCAGAACTCTATTGGACATGTGCTATAGGGGTGTCTCTCTCCGTTGCAAACAATCACACACTAGCTATCTTCGTGTATCTCGTCGCCTCGCTTTTCCATCTCTGAGATGCATGCATGATATGTTCTCATAAGAAACGAAAAAACACACACTCTCTCTAATTTATCATTTGTTGTCACTTTCTCTTTCACACATATACTCTTTTTGCACACTTACTCATTCTCCTTCACACGCACTTGATCTGTCTCGACTGAGGCACTCACCTGCGTCCATAGCACATAGATTTATTGAAAAGTCAAACATCACAAAGTTTCACCATGTACGTGGAGAAAAAGAATTACATCTAGTACGACAAGCATATACCATTAGATTCACCATGAGATGTAGTTTTGTATGATGTATCTTTGGTATTCTAGATATAAATAACATTTGCGTAAACCTGATCGAAGTTTCCAAAGTTTGACTTCTAAAAAATTTACATGCACTGCATTATCGAGCAGATGGAATATCTCTTTCCCCCTCTCAGCTATCTGACGCACCACTCAGCCCTATCGGGGCTCCTCAATCTCTCTCAGACTTTATTGGTCAGTTTGCTTCGTGACCTGACCCTCATGCCTTGATGGTCGGTACTGCCTGGTGTGGACGTGAGATGTAAAATATTTCTGCCTGGCCAGGCTTGTGTGGTGCTGAAGCGTTTGGTTCATGCCTGGGCCAGGCAAAGCATCAACGTCCCATCAATAAATCCATGCATCAATTATTTAATGCTAATATCCATCCATGTTGCTGTTAGACTCGTGGCTGCACGGCCAGGCACGGCCAGGCGTTCGAAATTGGTCGCTTGGGCCAGGCTACTTGCAGTGTGTGGAGTTCAGCCAGGCTAATTAAAGTGCAAGGGAACCCAACCCAGCCCGTTTCCCCTCCGAGGGAAGAGTCTTACGCTCCTCGCCGACAGGATGACAGGCGTCAGTTCAGTGTGGGGCGAAGGGTTCCAGTCGACCCCAGGGGGCCAGGCTTCGACGCGCGATCCATTATCGTGCAAAGCTTGGTCGACCGGAACAGAGCCCATCGAGGTGGACCCGAGAGAGATGCACCCACGAGCAGTCGAGTGCATGTTTCTGGTCTAGAGTGTTTTAGCAGGGCTATCAGAGCCGCAGTGATTCCCCCCAATTTCAGGTTGGCGACAGGAGTCAGCAAGTTCACTGGAGAGTCCAAGCCTGAAACTTGGCTCGAGGATTACCGAGTGGCTGTTCAGATTGGCGGCGGGAATGATGAGGTGGCCATGAAGCATTTGCCCCTTATGCTGGAAGGTTCAGCCAGAGCGTGGTTGAATCAGTTACCTCCTAGCAGTATTTACACTTGGGAAGACTTGTTCCGAGTGTTCGTCAGAACTTTTGAAGGAACCTGCAAGCGACCAGCTGGTTTGACAGAGCTGCAAGTTTGTGTGCAGAAGCCCAATGAGACTCTCAGAGAGTATATTCAGAGGTGGATCACTCTGCACCATACTGTGGAAAATGTGTCTAATCATCAAGCAGTCCGCGCCTTCAAAGATGGCGTCAAGAACAGAGAATTGAGTCTGAAGTTTGGTCGAACCGGAGACATGACTCTGAGTCGGATGATGGAGATTGCTACCAAGTACGCAAATGGTGAGGAAGAGGACCGACTCCGAAGCGGCAAGTTTAAGCCAAGTCAGTCGGAGAAGGGAAATTCCAGTCGGAAACAGAAGCGGAAAGCCGAGCCAGCAGCTCCTGGAGAGGCCCTGGCCGTAACTCAGGGAAAGTTCAAAGGGAAGCCAAAAGGATCCTGGAATCCTAAGAAAGTAAAGGATAAAGAAGGAAACGACGTGATGGATATGCCATGCCACATCCACACGAAGAAGGATGAAGAGGGCAACATTATTTACCCAAAGAACACCACTCGCCAGTGTCGACTCCTGATCCAGCAGTTTCAGGGAAAACAGTCTAAGGACAAGGAGAAAGAGTCAGACAAGGCCGGAGACAAAGAGGACAGTGAGGAAGAATATCCGCATATCAACTCCACTCTGATGATCTTCGCGGATGTGGAAAGCAAGAGTCGACTGAAAGTCATTAACCGTGAGGTGAATATGGTTGCCCCAGCAAAACCAAGTTATCTGAAATGGTCCCAAACACCCATCACATTCGACCAATCTGATCACCCGACTCATATTGCCACCCCTGGGAGGCAAGCTTTGGTGGTCGATCCAGTTGTCGAAGGCACTCGACTGACGAAAGTGTTGATGGACGGTGGCAGTGGGCTGAACTTGTTATATGCAGACACACTGAAGGGAATGGGCATTCCGATGTCCCGATTGAGCACCAGCAACATGAGTTTCCACGGAGTCATACCAGGGAAGAAAGCCAACTCACTCGGCCAAATAGCCCTGGACGTGGTTTTTGGCGACTCAAAACATTTTCGCAAGGAAAAGTTGACCTTTGAGGTTGTGGATTTTCAGAGCGCGTACCACGCCATTTTGGGGAGGCCCGCCTACGCACGGTTCATGGCTCGACCATGTTACGTGTACCTCAAACTGAAAATGCCAGGTCCCAAAGGGGTGATCACTGTCACTAGCGATCGGAAAAAGGCAGAAGAGTGCTTTCAGAAGGGCTCAAAGATTGCCGATTCCCAGGTGACAGCGGTCGAGTTCGAAGAATACAAGCAAAACGCAGATCCGAGTGATTTGTTGCGATCCAAGAAACCAGCCACAGAATCTGCATTTCAGTCGTCTGGTGAGACGAAGCCTGTTCATATTCACCCGACCGACCCCGATGCAGCCCCGACTCACATCTCCACGACACTCGACCCGAAATAGGAAGAAGCGCTCATCCAGTTCCTCCGTGAGAACTGGGACATTTTTGCATGGAAGCCAGCTGACATGCCAGGTGTTCCCAGGGGACTGGCTGAGCATCGCATCAGAGTCGACAAATCAGCAAAGCCAGTCAAAGAGCATCTTCGGCGGTCCGCCGTCCAGAAGAGAAAAGCTATTGGTGAGGAAGTGGCTCGACTGTTGGCAGCAGGATTTATCCGAGAGATATACCACTCCGAGTGGCTCGCTAATGTCGTCATGGTTCCCAAGAAGGACAAGTCACTCTGCATGTGCATTGACTTCAAGCACATCAATCGGGCCTGCCCGAAAGATCATTTTCCTCTCCCTCGCATAGATCAAATTGTTGACTCAACCACGGGATGTGAGAGATTGTCTTTTCTAGACGCATATTCCGGGTATCATCAGATCCGTCTGTACGGACCCGACGAAGTAAAAACAGCTTTCATCACTCCATTCGGGTGCTTCTGCTATATCACCATGCCATTCGGCCTCAAGAATGCCGGAGCCACATTTATGCATATGATTCAGAAGTGTCTTCTCACTCAAATCAGTCGGAATGTGGAAGCGTATATGGATGATATCGTCGTTAAGTCGCGAAAAGGTTCCGACCTGCTTGCTGACCTCGCCGAAACATTTTCCAACCTCAGAAGGTATGATATCAAGCTCAATCCATCGAAGTGCACATTCGGAGTTCCTGGTGGCAAGTTACTCGGTTTTCTCGTTTCCGAACGAGGAATCGACGCAAATCCAGAGAAGATCGGCACTATTCTCCGAATGAAACGTCCTGTGCGAGTGCACGATGTCCAGAAGCTTACTGGATGCTTGGCCGCATTAAGTCGATTCATCTCACGACTCGGTGAAAAGGCATTGCCTCTTTACCAACTGATGAAGAAGGCAGACAAGTTCGAGTGGACTCCAGAAGCTGATGCAGCGTTTGCCGAGCTAAAAGCTCTGCTCTCCACCCAGCCGGTGCTTGCTGCTCCAATCAGCAAAGAGCCTTTGTTGCTTTATATTGCAGCCACAGGACAAGTCGTCAGTACGGTACTTACGGTCGAGCGGGAGGAAGAAGGAAAAGCCTTCAAAGTTCAGCGCCCGGTGTATTATTTGTCTGAAGTTTTGACTCCATCCAAGCAGAGATATCCTCATTATCAGAAGCTTGTGTATGGAATATACATGACCACGAAGAAGGTTGCTCATTATTTCTCTGATCATTCTATCACAGTCGTCAGCGACGCTCCACTATCAGAGATTCTGCACAACAGAGATGCAACTGGTCGAGTGGCGAAATGGGCGATTGAACTTCTTCCCCTTGATATCAAGTTCGAGGCGAAGAAAGCCATTAAGTCCAAGGGAATAGCAGATTTCCTCGCCGAGTGGATTGAACAACAGCAGCCGACTGAAGTTCACTCGGAGCATTGGACCATGTTCTTCGATGGCTCTAAGATGCTGAATGGTTCTGGTGCTGGGGTTGTTCTGGTTTCCCCCAGAGGAGATAAGCTTAGATATGTGCTCCAGATTCACTTTGATTCCTCCAACAATGAGGCAGAGTATGAGGCCCTTTTATATGGATTGCGCATGGCCATCTCACTCGGCGTCCGTCGCCTGATGGTTTACGGCGATTCAGATTTAGTGGTCAACCAGGTGATGAAGGAGTGGGACGTGAGAAGCCCAGCCATGACTGGATACTGCAATGCAGTGAGGAAGCTGGAAAAGAAGTTCGAGGGGTTGGAGCTCCATCACATCCCCCGACTGAAAAATCAAGCAGCAGATGATCTGGCAAAAATAGGTTCCAAAAGAGAAGCCATTCCGAGTGGTGTGTTTTTGGAGCATATACACACACCGTCAGTTAAAGAAGATCCCTTCACAGAGGAAGCTCCACAGCCCAAGAGTGCCACAGATCCGACTGAGGTTGAGGTCCCAGCTGTGGTCGACTTGGTTGTAGAGGTTTTAGTGGTCATTCCCGACTGGACAATTCCCTATATTGCGTATATCCTGAGAAAAGAGCTCCCAGAAGAGGAGGAAGAGGCTCGACAGATCGTCCGTCGATCCAAATCCTTTACCGTTATCAAAGGACAGCTGTATAGAGAAAGCCCGACTGGGGTTGGTCAAAAATGCATAACGCCAGAAGAAGGTCGAATCATTCTCAATGATATCCACTCAGGGACCTGTGGTCACCATGCGTCCTCTCGGACCATTGTAGCCAAAGCATACCGAGCTGGATTTTACTGGCCAAGAGCGAATGAGATGGCAAAGGAAATAGTGGACAAGCGCGAAGGATGTCAATTCTACTCCAATATGTCGCATAAGCCCGCGTCAGCTCTTAAGACCATTCCACTCGTTTGGCCATTCGCAGTATGGGGGTTAGACATGGTCGGTCCCTTGAGAACAGGTCGAAGTGGTTTCACGCACGTACTGGTCGCAGTCGACAAGTTCACAAAGTGGATCGAGGCTAAACCGATCAAGAATCTTGACGCCGGTACTGCAGTTACCTTCATCAGGGAGCTGACGTTCAGATATGGAGTTCCGCACAGCATCATTACGGATAATGGGTCGAACTTTGACTCGGAAGAATTCAAGGATTTCTGCAACACTCAAGGCACACGAGTAGACTACGCTTCAGTCGCTCACCCCCAGTCGAATGGACAAGCGGAGCGAGCCAATGGCTTAATCCTCAAGGGTTTAAAACCCCGACTGATGCGTGACCTCAAGCACGCGGCCGGAGCATGGGTCGACGAACTTCCTTCGGTGCTTTGGGGTTTGCGAACCACACCCAATCGGTCGAGTGGAAGAACTCCAGTCTTTTTGGTCTATGGAGCTGAAGCAGTCTTGCCGAGTGATCTTCTTCACAATGGTCCTCGAGTTGAACTCTACAACGAAGCAGAAGCTGAGCAAGCGCGTCAGGACGCAGTCGACCTTCTAGAGGAAGAAAGGGAGATGGCTCTGATCCGATCGACCATCTATCAACAAGACTTGCGCCGCTTTCACGCCAGGAATGTGAGGGGTCGAGCCTTCCAAGAGGGAGATCTAGTTCTCCGAGTGGATCAGCAGAAACAGCATAAGCTCGCTCCTTCTTGGGAAGGACCCTTCATCGTCACCAAAGTTCTCCACAACGGGGCTTACCGTCTCTACAACGTCGAACACAACATCGAAGAGCCCCGAGCTTGGAATGCGGATCTGCTTCGCCCGTTTTACATCTAAAAATTTTCCACTCGGATGAGTTGTAATAAAATACTTCTGTAGTTCATGGATCTCGAAATAATAGTGCCATAATTCCTTCATAACTTTTGTCACTTTTTCCCCCAGCGGGTGGCTTAGTCGCGAATCCGTTTCGCCTAAGTTTATAAAAATCCTACCGAGTGGTAAGCCAGACTTCCACTCGGGGGGCTTAGCCGCGAATCCGTTTCGCCTAAGTTATAAAAAATCCTACCGAGTGAAGAGCAAGCCTCTCACTCGGAGGCTTAGCTGCAGCCCAGCGCTCGCCTAAGTTATAAAAAATCCTACCGAGTGAAGAGCAAACCTCTCACTCGGAGGCTTGGCTGCAGCCCAGCGCTCGCCTAAGTTATAAAAAATCCTACCGAGTGAAGAGCAAACCTCTCACTCAGGGGCTTAGCCGCGAATCCGTTTCGCCTAAGTTATAAAAAATCCTACCGAGTGAAGAGCAAACCTCTCACTCGTAGGCTTAGCTGCAGCCCAGTGCTCGCCTAAGTTATATAAAATCCTACCGAGTGAAGAGCAAACCTCTCACTCGGAGGCTTAGCTGCAGCCCAGCGCTCGCCTAAGTTATAAAAAATCCTACCGAGTGAAGAGCAAACCTCTCACTCGGGGGCTTAGCTGCAGCCCAGCGCTCGCCTAAGTTCTAAAAAATCCTACTGAGCGAAGAGGAAACCTCTCACTCGTAGGCTTAGCTGCAGCCCAGCGCTCGCCTAAGTTCTAAAAAATCCTACCGAGCGAAGAGCAAACCTCTCACTCGGGGGCTTAGCTGCAGCCCAGCGCTCGCCTAAGTTAAAAAAATCCTACCGAGTGAAGAGCAAACCTCTCACTCGGGGGCTTAGCTGCAGCCCAGCGCTCGCCTAAGTTATAAAAAATCCTACCGAGTGAAGAGCAAACCTCTCACTCGGGGGCTTAGCTGCAGCCCAACGCTCGCCTAAGTTATAAAAATCCTACCGAGTGAAGAGCAAACCTCTCACTCGGGGGCTTAGCTGCAGCCCAGCGCTCGCCTAAGTTCTAAAAAATCCTACCGAGCGAAGAGCAAACCTCTCACTCGTAGGCCTAGCTGCAGCCCAGCGCTCGCCTAAGTTATAAAAATCCTACCGAGTGAAGAGCAAACCTCTCACTCGGGGGCTTAGCTGCAGCCCAGCGCTCGCCTAAGTTATAAAAAATCCTACCGAGTGAAGAGCAAACCTCTCACTCGGGGGCTTAGCTGCAGCCCAGCGCTCGCCTAAGTTATAAAAATCCTACCGAGTGAAGAGCAAACCTCTCACTCGGGGGCTTAGCTGCAGCCCAGCGCTCGCCTAAGTTCTAAAAAATCCTACCGAGCAAAGAGCAAACCTCTCACTCGTAGGCTTAGCTGCAGCCCAGCGCTCGCCTAAGTTATAAAAATCCTACCGAGTGAAGAGCAAACCTCTCACTCGGAGGCTTAGCTGCAGCCCAGCGCTCGCCTAAGTTATAAAAAATCCTACCGAGTGAAGAGCAAACCTCTCACTCGAAGGCTTAGCTGCAGCCCAGCGCTAGCCTAAGTTATAAAAATCCTAGCGAGTGAAGAGCAAACCTCTCACTCGGAGGCTTAGCTGCAGCCCCGCGCTCGCCTAAGGAATAAGAATCCTACCGAGTGAAGAGCAAACCTCTCACTCGGCGGTTTAGCTGCGGCCCAGTGCTCGCCTAAGGAATAAGTCGACTGCAGTGGGCATCTTGCTGTAAACCTGCAAAAGACAATTCGAACCAAGAGCAATCATATCCAAACATCAAATCCAAGTTTAGGTCGATACCTAAAGGAACCGAGAGTGCTCAGGCACTAAGCCTGTTAAGGTTTACCGGTTACATTTACACTCGGCATACCGAGGCAAATTTAAAGTGTTGGGCTTAAAGAAAGTTTTTTACCCCTCCTGTGGAGGGCTGGAAGGAGCAACAAACTCGTCGAGGTCGATCCTGTCTGCAATCCGGGTAGCAGCAGCGATGAAAGTTTCCATGAAGGACCTGAAGTCGTGTTTCTTAGTGTTGGCCACTCGGAGAGCCGCCAGCTTCTCTTCTTGTGCGTCCTTGAAGTGGACTCGGGCCCGACACAGGGCAACATCTGCGCCGCACCGAGCCGAGGACTTCTTCCACTCTTGCACTCGGTCGGGGACTGCGTTTAGTCGAGCCATCAATGACTCGAGGTCATTCTGAAGTGTCGCCCCGGCCAAAGCGTCGAGTCGATGCGAGAAGTGGCGGCCTTCAGCCTTGCAAGATAGTCCACGACAGCTGCAACACGAGACTCCAGCCGGAAGACATTCATGGCGACTTCATCATTCACCGGAGAATTGACAGGATCAAGGTTCGGCTCCAACTGGCTAGTCTCATCTTCAAAGTTCTGACAGAATTCTGCAAGGACAAAACACCGAGTCAAGGCAATGGTCGAATGGAAGCATCACAGTTGAAAATGTTGGTCAAGTGAATAGTTTACCTTCGAGCATAAGGAACAGTTTCTTAGCAAGACCGCCCAGGAAGCTTTCAAGGTCATTCTTCTTCCCAGTCAATTGGTTGATCTTCTCGGTCAGGGTAGTCTTGTCAGCTTTCAGTCGGTCAACATCCTTGGAAGCAATCGCCAGAGCAGTTTTCAGATTGTGATTTTCCTGTTCAAGCTTGGTGACTGAAGCTAACTTCTCGTCAGCAAGCTTGGTCTTCTCGGCTAGCTCAAGGTCCTTCTTCTTCTGGGCATCCCACACTTTGTCTGTAAGTTACAGCAAAGTCAGATCTTGAAATAAATGAAAGGAAAAAGGAGTCGTCGAGGTCTCACCGAACATACCTTTGGTCTCCTCCTTCGCCTTCGTCAGATTCTCCTGCACCAGCTTCAAATCCAACTCGAGCTGAATATGCTTCTGCTCCAGTTCCGTATAGCGAGCCGCAAGGTCACAAGATTTCTACGAAGAACCAATCAACAAAATATCAAAGATGGTTCGCTTCCGAGTGGATAGAGAAAAATCATACGTTTCTAGACTACAATCGAATGCAAGCATTCAACCGTAGTCTCGGGGACTACACCCAGTGGGTGCACTCAGCGTGCCCCCACTAGTTCTGTCCAAGACAGAGTCGACCAGTCGACCAAATCAAATGATGAACAACCTTTACTTCTAAAGCCTAAGGTCGACTGCCAGCAGTCGACCTTAGCCTTGGGGACTACACCCAGCGGGTGCACTCAGCGTGCCCCCGCTAACATGGAATTTTCTATCAACACTCCCAGCGGGTGATTGCTATGGATTTCAGAAATCAGAAAGAAAAAATCTTGATAGCATATCCTAACAGAATAGGCGGTGGTCGACTGACCTGCACATTGCTTTGAAGGGCAGAGCTGGCGTCATAAGCTGCTTGGCTTGCATCCCGAATGGTCTTCACCTGCTCCATCATGATCCCCGCTTGACGTATCGCCTCCTTAGCAGCACTGGCTTGGTCCTCTGGGACATGATGTGTTGTGAAGAGCGAAGGTTGTGCAGCACTCGACGAAGTGGGACGAGCACTCGTCAACGGCACCGCGAAAGACACGGTGTGTCGAGTGAGGTTTTCCCCTTCCGTGGTCACAGCTTCGGGCGCCGTTGTACTCTGGGTTGCCTTACCAGTAACGTCTTGCTGCTCATCCTGTGCCTCAGTGGTTCTTCATCCTCATCATCATCTTCGGGAAGGGTGATAATGTCATGGGGTGGAGCTTCGAAAAAAGAATCAAAGTCAGAAATCTTGAGTCAGTCGACTAAGGACAGAATTGAGAGTATAGTACCAGGATTCGAGGTTGCTCCGTCCTCCATCTCATGGTCGTCAGCCTTGCCTGAGGTCTCAGAAGTTGCAGCACTGAAGTCCCAAAGAATCAGTCGACCAACTCAAATATCAACCAGAGATAAAGCCTTATGCAAAACAAGAGAACTCAAGTAACGTGCTTACCCGGATATGGTGGGGATGGACACTTTCATCTTCGGCAGGAGCTTGGGGGGTTTCGGCAGAGCCATCCTCGACTGCTTCGGAGCCCTGTCACTCGGCACCGGAGAAGCGGTCCGAGGGCGCTTGGTCGACTGCGAAGCAGTCGCCACCCCCTTACTGCGTTCAGTCGCGGGGTCATGGACAAGCTTTGACCGCCTTTCCGAGCGCGGCGGTGCAACCTCCTCCTCCTCTTCCTCCTCTTCGTCCTCGTCATCATCGTCGTCGTCGTCACCTTCAGCAGCGTCTGAATCCCATTCCTCCTGGCTCTCGCCCCCGCTGGCTTCTTCCTCCTCAGTCGGAGCCTGAGCTCCATTGGGCATCGAATATAGGTCAGTGAGGGCCTAAAAGACGTCAAAACAGAGATCAATCGACCAAGTCACAGAATATACAGAAACTCACTCGACGGATGTACAATGGAAGGCAGAGCAAGTATACCTTGTCTGGATCGGTGTGATGGTCGAGTGGAGGAACCCTCCTGGATCCACGGGGATTATCCTTATTCCCAGTGACCGCGGCCATCCATCTTTCCACCGTGGCGTCGTCGACTGCTTCTGGGTGGACTCGGGAATCGTCTTCAGTCCCGCAGTACAGCCACATGCCATGGCTTCGGAACTGAAGAGGTTGGATCCGCCGCCGAAGGAAAACCTCCAGAAGGTCCATGCCAGTCACGCCGTCCCGGACCAACTGCACCACTTGGTCCATCAACATCTTCACATCAGCCCTTTCCTCCAGAACCACCTTGAGAGAGGAGGGCTTGTTCACTCGACTCATGGTGAATGGGGGAAGCCCACTCGACTGTCCCGGCATCAGCTCGTCCTGGCAGTAGAACCAAGTCGACTGCCAGCCTCTGACCGACTCGGGAAACGTCATAGCGGGGAAGGTGCTCTTGTTCCTCACTTGAATCCCCAGACCCCCGCACATTTGGACAACCTGGGTCTTCTCGTCGCCTGGACTCGCCTTCTTCACGGTCTGAGAACGGCACGTGAAGATGTGCTTGAACAAGCCCCAGTGTGGTCGACAGCCCAGGAAACTCTCGCACATGGATAAGAATGCAGCAAGGTACGCAATAGAGTTCAGAGTAAAGTGGTGGAGTTGGGCTCCGAAGAAGTTCAAAAAACCACGAAAGAAGATGCTCGGTGGCAAAGAAAACCCTCGATCAATATGAGTCGCCAGGAGCACGCACTCACCCTCTTCTGGCTGAGGTTGCCACTCTTTCCCTGGGAGTCTCGCTGCGCCATGGGGGATCAGCCCGTCGTCGGCCATGTCGAGGAGATCCTTCTCCGTGATGGTCGACTGGATCCAATCTCCCTGGACCCAGCCCTTCGGCAAGCGGGATCTCGACGAAGACCCACTGCGGCTGGTGGACCTCCCCTTCGCCTTCTCCGCCGCCGATGCCTTCTCCGTCGCCGACGCCTTCTTTGCGCGCTCCAACGCCGCCGTCTTCTCCTTGACCATGGCTGCCGGCGAGGTGCGCGAGGGAGAGCTTTGCGGGGGCGAGAGCAAGCGCACTGGGCGGAGACAAGGAGAACAGAGGAGAAAGAATGAAGCACTATTCAGAAAACCCTCGCCGGTTGCATTTATATACCATCCCTTCCGAGTGGATGACATGTGGACCCAGGCAACCTAATCATATCCCGAAACAGTTGCTTTGACACGATACGTGGTGGAAAAGGCGGCGCAGAGATCGAGGCGTTCATGTCCCGTCCCGTCCGAGCGCCACGGTCTGTTCCGCTTCGCGCGCTCCCCCAAATTCCGTATCCCGTGGAATCCGCGGACGGCAGATCGGTCTGTCAGACGCGAGATTTCCTGCGATCCGTCGCTCGGGAACCAGCAAAGTCTAAAAGATCACTCGACGAAAGACAAGAATGGATCGAGTCGACTGAAGAAAAGTTGTTCGTTATCGACAAAGAAGATCTTGATCCAAAACGACGCATAGCCAGTATGCAAAAGCCAATCGGAAACAGCATCAACTCTTTCCTTATTCAAGCCTCAATCCATTCGGGGGCTAATGATGGATTCATATACCTAGGGTAGGGTCATAGGCCTGACCTGAATGCCCTACCCTAGGACAGCCTTAGAAGAGATCACCTTCCAGTCAACCAACGAAGAACCCACTCGACTGGAAGAAGGACTCGACTATGGAGATTCACTCGACCATGGAGATACACTCGACCATGGAGATACACTCGACCATGGAGATACACTCGACCATGAAGATACACTCGACCACCAGAAGGTCAGAAGGCACTCCGTACTGCAACGGCCTGTAATTGAATAGATTTAATGATAGTTAAGGCATTTTATGTGGGGCGTTACCAGTAACGCCCCAGACTTAATACACTTTAAACCCTTCATTACGTGGGCTGGTAGGGGTCCTGGCGTACTCTATATAAGCCACCCCCCTCCACAGGCAGAAGGGTTCGCACTCCTGAAACACTTATACACATAATCCACTCGACCGCCTCAGGGCTCCGAGACGTAGGGCTTTTACTTCCTCCGAGAAGGGCCTGAACTCGTACATCGCTTGTGTTTACAACTTCTCTATAGCTAGGACCTTGCCTCTCCATACCTACCCCCCACTCTACTGTCAGACTTAGAATCACGACACATGTCTCTTTCACACACACACACACACACACACACACACACACACACACTTTTCACTCTCTCTCTCTCTCTCTCTCTCTCTCTCTCTCTCTCTGTCTCTCGTGAGGGACTCTGTCACGTCCATACGCATATGGATGTTTTGAAAAGTCAAACCTCAGAAAAGTTTGACTAGGTATATGTGGAGAAAAACATTTACATCTGGAACGATCATTAGATTCATCACAACATGTACTTACTTCATACTATCATTTATCTTTGGTATTGCCGATAAGTAATTTCTTTATAAACTTGGTCAAAGTTTCAAAAGTTTGACTTTAAAAAATGTTGTAACTACATTATCAAACGGAGGGAGTAGCTCTTTCTCTATCTCTCTCTGCTATCTCTCACGGGCCTCCCCTCTCACTCGAACTCTCTATACCGACAGATTATACGCTCACCGTGTCAGCGTATAGCTCTGTATATTGTTTAGTTGACCGGTCAACCAATCCACATGCTGCATTGTCAGCTTGTGTTCTGTATCTTGGTGTGCTGGCCCATGTAGCAGTGGGTGAAATAAGTAAACTAGAGGCCCATCTGACACGTGGTGAAGGAAACAAAGTTGAAACCACTCGGGGTAGCACCCCGCACGCTAGTAAATTGAGGGCACATTGAGGACAAACTTCTTGCGCGTGAAGGACACACTCGCGCACAATTCACCACTGCGTGGCGGCATGCATAGAAGGACGCACTCGCGCACACCCAGCACACAACACACACCAGCACCCGTGTACACCGGCGTCGCCGCCGGTTGAGATGGACGGCGAGGAAGCCAACAAGCGGAGGTCGCTCGAGCCAAAACCGCATTCGGCGAGCCTGGACTTCATCAGCAGCCTCCCCAACGACATGCTGCTCGTCATCATCGGCCTCCTCCCCACCAAATCTGCCGTGTGGACCGCCTGCTCTCCCGGTGGTGGCGCCCCCTCTGGCGCTGCGTCCCCCTCAACCTCACCGTCGACAGCTGCCTCTGCGACGGGGATTGCAAACGCATGGCCGCAGTCTCCAAGGTCCTTTCATCGCACCCTGGGCCAGCCAGACGCCTTGACATCCGCATGTTCAGTACCAACTGCAAGGTCCAGCCCAAGTTCGACGAGTGGTTCTTATCCCCCGCCCTAGATCAGCTCGAGGAGCTCAGCTTTGAAGCTGGACGATGTCGCTCTCTGCCGCCGTCCGCGCTCCGCCTCACGCCAACGCTACGCCGCGCCAGCTTCAGCTCCTGCAATCTTCCCCAGATTGATGCCGCGCCCGCCCTTCTTCTCCCTCAACTCAAGAAGCTCGACCTCTTCGACGTTGTCATCTTGAAGAAGGCTATGGAGCACCTACTCCGCAGCCATACTGCGCTCGAGTACCTTCGTCTTGAGCAGATCCACGGGTTCATTAGCCTCCACATCGCCTCGACGAATCTCCGATGGATTTATGTGTCTTGCTGGCCCCACAACAAGACATCAATTGGGAAGAGATCACTCCAGCTGTTCCACGTTATGGTCATTGAGAATGCACCTTTCCTTGAGAGATTGCTTGTATCGGATCTAGAAGGTCCAACAAAAATCAGGGTCATTGACGCGCCGAAATTGACAGCGTTGGTGTACTCATCTGCCAAATTCTCCGAACTCTTTATTGGATCCGTAATCGTTCAGGTACAACACTCATCTTCTTCTCCGTCTTCTTGAAATTCACATTTTTCAATTTCTTCTTGATGTATTTACGACCGTCTTCTAGAAAATGATTCCCACAAGCTTGACCCAGTCCATGCGCACAGTGAAGATCTTAGCACTAAAATCTATCGGCCCCAATCTGGATCAAGTTGTTGGATTCCTTGCATGCTTTCCATGCACGGAGAAGCTACTCATCGAGGTGAAACTTCTTTCCTATTAGTAAACGGTAATCACAACGTAGCTCAACTTTTTCGTAATTTTCCCAAATTACGATGACAAGTGTAGTGTTTAAAACTACATCTACGCACTGCACCGAAAGAAATGTTTTTAGTATTTTTTCTCACGTGATCACCTGCATCATTTTTATGCTGTACTACTATAGTAGCCTACGCTAGTCATAGTGGAAAGTAACTTAGACTACTCCAGTAACTCTATGGTTACCCTAAGGGCAAGTACTACTACTACCTCCGTCCTGGTTTACTCTTCCAATTTTGTAGTATCAAAATTTGACCATAGATTTAACTAACAAAATGTTAATGCATGTCACTAAGAACTATATCATTGGATTCGTATTTGAACATAATTTCAAATGGTGTAATTTTTAGTGACATGCATTGGCATTTTCTTAGGTGAATCTATGGTCAAAATTTTATACTAAATACGAGGTAGTATTCCCTCTGTCCCAAAATTCTTGTCTTACATTTGTTTAGATACGGATGTATCTAACACTAAAATGTAACTAGATACATCCGTATTTAGACAAATTTAAGACAAGAATTTTGGGAAGGAGGGAGTACAAAAGTGGGCTATGTAGGCCAAAACATGTGCCAAATTCACTTGTGATGCATTTGGCATCGATGCCCCTCCGTTGCTCACCTGGTGCCCCAATCTGGAGCACCTACTTTGCTCCGGTGCCAAATTAACTCACGCAATGAAAAAACACTGCATGGGAGAGAGAGAGGACTCAAGCAATAAAAAAACACTTGTTTGGGAGAGTGAGAGGCTGGTGTAGTTGGTTTGATTGATTTGTTTATACATGTGGGTCTGTGTGCACAGCGGTGCCAACTCTCTCACATCGCGAGAGCGGTGCCAAAATCTTTTGATTTGACATCGATGCGTATTATATGGCATACTTTTGAAAAATATGGCATCGGCCACATAGTGGAAGGCAACAAATGCCCAAGCTCTTCACGTGCTCCTAGTTAAATGAGAGGAAACAGAAACAGAGAGAGAGAGAGGGAGAGAGAGAGAGTGAAAAAATATCACTAGCCAGCCAACCCTATCGTATGAGAGAATGACATTGGTACCTCTTGATGACACGGCAATCTTATGCAGCCAACTGCTCTAATATGTTCTCTTCTTTTGCAGATAAAAAAAGACCCGAAAGTGAAAAATGTGCTGCACTATAATAATCTCATCGAATGCCTTGATCTCTATCTTGATCGACTACCGAGGCAGCACATCTGAGACTAAATTGGACAGGTTCTTTGTTCTGGAGGCAAGTGTGCTCAAGGTAATGAGGTTTGGCGTTCTCTGGCGCAACAATGAATGGTGTGCTGATCACCGCAAGCGTCTAAGCCTAAATGAAAAAGTCTCCGCGGAAGCTGAATTTGTTTTTGAAACATCAAGTGGCCAGAGACTCGAAAACTTACTTACCCATTAGTGACTTGTCAGGGCGGTGGATTTTAGTTTGTACGATAACACTGCATTCACCTAAAGTAACGAAAGTTCTTACGTGAACTTCCTAGTAATTCCCTCTTCCTAGGTGCAGCATTACTCCTAACATTTGTAATATCAGTTTGAAACTTGTAATATTGCCGTGTCCTATTCCTGCGTTTTCAAAATCCTGCGAATCAAACAGGTCCTGAGTTGGTGATGATGTTGTGCCTCCCATCTTTCACCAGTAGCCGTCGGATCTAGATCTGACACATACAAACCAAGCTTCTCCATTTTTGCAAAAATATGCCCGCACTTGTTCCCTATTTACAAAAAACTCCTTGTCTCTCACAATCAGCCTTATCTCCTCCCCACCACATCTAGAAGGCCGTGGAAAAATCTGGCGCGATGGCCGCTGCCGGAGAAGTCCACCCCCAATCTTGGTGTTCCGTGCAATGCACGGGCATCTACGCACGGGAAATTATGTCGAACAGGGCTAGTTGTAAGCAGGCTAGCTCTACAACCATGATGATAGTGACTGCAGACGGTGAGGCTGACTATGGTATGCCGAACACAGCACCTATACTCAGGTGTCATCTCCGGCGCAGGGTCTTGTCACTTCACTATGAGGAGCAGCACGTAATAATTTGACCAACGGGTAGTACAATGCTAGTACTCCTAGGAGTTGGTAGTACTACTACTAGTACTAGTAGCACCACCGTCTGGATTTAGGAGTACTACCACGTCCATCTGGATTTTAGTATTTGACTAGCAATATCTAGTAATGCATGTCACAAAAAATGTACTACTCCCTCTGTAAATAAATACATGGTGTTTTATTCCTATCGGCCAGAGAACTTAATGTTTTCTTGGTAACTAGAGTCTTAATAGGATTACATGCAATGAACTAAACACTGCATGTCATGTTTGGTAGTCTCAAGTCATTGAAAGTATGCACGGCCCACATCTCTCATTGGTTGATATGTCATGAAATAAGAAACAAGGAGGGAGTTAATGCACCGTGCCTAAGTGTTTCGGGATTATTTGGTTTTCGTAATGTGACTTACACAACATGTTTGTTTACATGCATTAACATTTTATTAGTTAAATTAAAGGTCAAAACTTGGCGCAAAATGCAAAGGGGACCAATAAACCAGTAAACATCAAACTTCTCTTGTTTGGCCCCAACTAGAGGTCCGGTGAGATGACTATACTGCACCGGCACGGAGGGGGCGCAGCTTCATTGACTTACGGCAACTGCCTTTGGGTGAATGACACGTGGGCCCAGGGGGTGGCTGGCCCACCTATCATACAGCCAAAGGCAGGTGCAGTAGAGGGCCGAGGAGTAGTACGAAATCCGACGCACCTACGCACGCTAACCAAGGGCAAGAGTGATCACTCGAATCGCAAGATCAGTTGACTAGTAGAAGCTAAGCTAGACCCATGGAGGCGATGAGCGCGAGCATCAGCCGGCTGTGCCAGATGGTCCACGACACCGGCCTGCGGCCCGGCAACGAGGAACGTCACCAGGTAGTATTGCTTGAGGCCGGCAGGGCGAGGGGCTGCTTGGACGACAGCTTTGTCTCCTTGTTCGACGAGGTCCTCGTCGGTTTCCTCGACAAGTTCACCGTCGTCAAGAAGCTTGCGGAAGACTTTGACGTAAGCCTTCAGCCGATGCGCCCAGGCTCTGCGATGCCTGCCACCCTCAACGGTCACTATGGTGACAACCTCTTCGACGCATTGGTGGCCCTGCGACTGCCCGCCGTCGCGCCGGAGAATGTCCACCTTGAGGTCACGCTCGCCGTGCAGCGCCTGGCGCAGCAAGACACCATGGACATAATCACCCACGTCTACGCGCACGCAAGAGGAGGACGATAGGACGCTGGCTTTCTTGGAGCGCAGGGCAACCTTGGACGCATTGTTCAGAAGCATGTTGAGCTCGCCGCCAACGCCGGTGCTCCTCACATGTCGGTTGGTGACCCGGCACACTAGGGCGTGAGGATGTCGTTGATGGATCCGTATGTATTTTTATCTTTCCATCAAATCCATGTAGTAGTATCTGATACTACAGTAATTATCTTACCTTTCGCATCAACTTCATAATTTTCGTACGTACTCCATGCATGAACGGCGCCAGAACCAAACTTCTCATTACACTAGGCAAAATCGTTATTTTCTATCTATCGATCGCGCCATGGAGCAGAACCAAATTTTACAAGTTACGAGTTCAAAAGGAAAAGCCTGCCGTGTTCGCGTCGCACCTCCACACGGTTGGTCCGGCACGCCGCTCAAGCGGGAATGCGTGCGGTGTTGCATTTTCACTTACAAGTGGGACCGTAGTTGAGCAAACCGACTATCGGCAAACCCCCACCCCGCCCACCGTGCGATGGCTGAGAAAACAGGAGGGAGAAGAGATGGCTGTAGCACGGTCTCCAAGAAAATTTGTGTCGGATGGGACTCATGTGAGTGGCGTGTGCCGTAGTGCTAGACGAGAATGCTAGTTATGGCCCATGCCACCCCACTATATCGAGCCTATATCGAGGTACAGTATGTAGAATAAATTTCCTGCAGTCCGTGCTCAGCACTCCTCTATCTTTCTTCTCAGCTAGCCAGCGGACGCGCGGAGACCATCGTCTGTTTGCTCACATGCGGTCCCACATGTCAGTGAAAACGCAAGCGGACCCACTGAACCTGCACATCTTTCACCTCGACGTGCTGGTGATGAAAAACAAATCCAAGAAAGATCTTCGGTGGCCGCTTTTGGAGTTACTCAAGAGTAGTAAGATTCTATTTACAGTTTAACCCAAGATGCACATCTCGTGGCTTCAACTGATCAACTACCACTCTATTTTCTTTCATGACACGACCTGGATGCTGGATGTCCCACGTGTCGGCAAAAGGAGGAAGAACCCGACCAAATCTTAGGTTGTGCTCTCGGATTAGACTAGTTGTGCTAACTTAAATTTTTTATTGTGTACTCCCTCCGTTCCAAAATACTTGACTTTCCATTTGTCCAAAAATGGATGTGCCTATATACTAAAACATGTCTAGATACATATATATTTTGACAAACATGTCTAGATACATGTGTAGAAGCCATGTATTATGCAACGGAGGGAGTAGAATGGATGCAAGTTTTTGTATTGGGAAGAAGAGTACATCCATATATTGATAGAGCGTTGGAGTTGGCCTTACAAGTGGAACGCAATTGAGGAAACCGACTATTGGCAAACCCCCACCTTGCCCGCCGCGCGATGGCTGAGTTAGAGAAACGATGAGGTTGAAGAGATTGCTCTAGCACAGACTTAGGGATGGCAATGGATCGGGTTTGGGGCGGGTGGAGCTGGTCCAAATCCAACCCATGACCCATCTTCCTACTCTCTGCCCATCCACCAAATTATCCATGGGCAAAACTTGTGCCCATGTCCAAACCCACTGGATACCCACATACCCATGGAGCTCCATGGGCATATAAAAGTCAGCATGAAGCCTTCCCAAAGAGAAAATGAACTCATCATCATTCACTCACAAATGACAACATAAGCTACATGCATAAGTAGGCAACAAGTAATACGATGAGTCCTTAAGTGTGACATACCAGAGGTTGATTCCCCAGCATATAGCTCATGGAACAAGTTGCATATTTCCTGCCATTTCCCATTGATTCGCTCTTTCTACTATCACTGGCATATGGCCCCACATGTCATACAGGTATCCATTGGATATCCTTGGAGCATACACTATAACCATGCCCAACCCGGCTGTTCGTGGGTATCCATATCCATGGACCCATGGGCAAAAATGTTCTCCATACCCTTGCCCAACCGAGTCGGGTATCCATGGGTATCTAGATTCGTGGATAAAATTGCCATCCCTACACAGACTCCAAGAAATTTGGTGTCAGATGAAAGTCGTGCTGGTGGCGTGTGCCGTACTACTAGTAGTATATAGTACTACTAGTATCGAGGATTCGAGGTGCTGGTTATGTATGGCTACAGTAAAACACCCGCACGACACGCGAAGCATGTGAAGCTAGTACAAATAGTGTACTACTATTGTTGATGATTGGCCTCATCCGATAACCTATTGCAATGCACGTACAATTATGTATTCAGAAAATATTTTTTGCCTCGTTGCACCACTCACTCACAGAAGCAACTCGAAAGGCATTCATAAATTTTGTAAGTTTATCACAGGCATATCATTTTATTACATACAACAGGTCATCAACCCACATCGACAACGAGGATACATTATAAATACTAAAGTTTTCACCACACAACAAATAACAAGCAATGAAATGAACTTCAACTAAACCATTCCTCGGTGTTGGAAACGCTTGCTTTGAACCACAAGTGATTCTCTGGGACGGGCCATCCATTGTCGATCTGGAGACCAACGCAGGACTGATCATCCAGGCTGAAGCGGCCTACTATATCAGTGCCAGGGTAGGGGAACCACCCAAATGTCCGAGGTATAGACACAGTTGCTTCACATAAATGGTAGTAATGTTGTGTCAACAGCAGTTGGATCACCTTTCACCATCATTGGATAGTTTTGTCCAAGGAAGAGCGAATTTTCTCCAAGACTATCAAATCTGTACCAGGGAGAAGGAGTTGGCGCTAGCACACTAGTATCCATCCCGAATACCATGCAACGGGTGTTGGAATAGGTCCGAAGAGTGTGACCATGGGATACTACACCTGCTTCCTTAGCAGTAACATCATTAGTGGGCTGTATACACACGAGAAGAGGTGATCCATCGGAATTAGTTGCCAGGCGCCAAATAGTATATGGGTGCTACTCGTCCTCATGCTCGTGATCATCACCATCATCATCTCCCCCTTGGTTATAAAAATCTTCAAGTATAGGTGGTGGAATGTTCACAGGACCTTGGAAACACAAGAAGAAGGTTAATTAGTAAGGCTGGCCATAGTGGGGGTAACATAAGTAGTATCATGCACTTGGGACTCGCAAACATGCTTATATGGCAGGCAATTAAGGAAGAGAGAGATGGCTATAGTAACATAGGTAGATACCATAACATAATAAATGTGATGCTACTATGTGTCATGCATGGCAAAAAATGAGACCACCTATGATACTAATCTAAGATACTAAGCACTATAGAGGTAGTAACATAAACTAGTAAGATATGCATGTTGCTAGTCTAAGTTACTCCCCACTATGACCAGCCTTGCTAACCCGCATGCATGTGGATGAAACAATTATAATTACGGTGGAAGACAAACGTGCCGAAACAACGAGGATGCCATGCAAAAACAGTGCCAAGAGTGGTGGCAGCAAACACAAGGCCCTCGTATTCAATTGCATGACAGTACTCATCCGTGTACAGAAACTGATTTTTGAGCAATATCCATCCAGTCAAACCACTGACGACGGCAACAAGCTTGTCGAAGATAGCAACAACTTCATAGTTGGTGTAATTCCAAGAGCGGTTGGGGACTCGAGAAATTGCTATCTTCTGTAGAAGACAGTCACCATGATTGTATTTGAACATGCGTACAATACCGGTGTGCTCAACCTCTGGGCAGTCTGCTGGGATTTTTGGAAGTGGAACCCGGTCACGAGTGTACACATTCACAAGTTCCCACTCGCAGTTGGACCCAATGTAAACAGCCCAATCTCCATTTGCGCCTGCCTAAGCCTTGCTCTCAAGCGATGGCATCTTAACATCATACGTATCATTATCAAGCGGCATCAACTTGCATAGGGCGAGGCCTCCATCGTGATGGCGCCAGTCATCAGGGTCACGGCGAAGAAGATAGGGGAGATCAAACCGCTCCTTGACTCTTGGGTTCCTTGTAATGATGTTATTAGTTGAGTCGAGACTGGGCTTGAACGAACCTGCCATGCTAGCCGAGGTGATGACGTCGCACCGATCAATGAGTTCCTCCACCACATCATCTTTCAGATCGGGGCAAGAATAACGGGGTCATTTCCGTCCTGTTCCCTCCACGGAGAAGTCGATCGAACAATGGCAGAAGAAAGCGTGAAGGGCTGAAGGAAAATGGAGGAGGGAGAGGAAGAGTGTGCGATAGCAGTTCCAAATCGAGAGGGAAAGGCGAAGAGTCGGTGGACGGTTGCCAGTTTGCCACGGTTCACGAAGGGGCGCCCCGACCTACACGTCGGTTCGGAAATAGTCCTACTTCTCGCTGTCGTCTCACTAATATGTGGAACGGGACCACATGTCAACGAGACATGGTATGTTGGCCCGAGGTGCCGTATTAGTTATCGGCCTTTATTTTTCTTAATGGCGCGCCGTTCAGTTTTGAAGCACGACTAACTAGTACTGTACGCAGAGAAAATATAAACTACTCTACCACTACTCCACCTCCAGTACTAGTAGTATAAAGAAGATATATAGGCTGGAGCTTCAACGCTTTCTTGCCAAGGGCTGCCCACTTGCTTCTCACACTACCACCCTCTCTCCAGATCTAAAAAAGATGGCCCCTCTCTCCCTCCTCACCGGTGGTCACAGATCCGCCGGGGAAGAAAAGGACGTGCAGCATTGACGCACTCGTCGTCGGCGAGCGAGGTCACGCACTGACGACAAGGCCGTCCTCTCAGACCTAGCGCCTGCGCGGGATCGCTGCCGTAGTGTGTGCGGAGGACGACGACCACGAGCGAAGCCACTTCCCGCCGACCCTCAGGTATGCTACCTCTTTTCGAACCATACCCTTGTTCTATTGCCCCATCTGGCATGTCGTTGCATGTGGATCTTTTTCCACTCCACCATCTTCCCAATTTGCTATGCTCTGCTCTGCTGGCCACACAGACGAAAACCATAATTTGCACTATTAAAGGAAACCCTACTTCATGCATACTAATGCATGTCTGGGTTGAATAAGGAAAGGAAGGGAGACTGTACTGTCCAAGAGAGTAGGCATCGAACCCGCATCTAGGTTGAAAAGGGGAAAATCAGCAGCTAAGGAACGAGTCTCGTGTCTCTTGGTTGAAGAAGGGTAGAAAGGCATGACAACGCAATAGAGAATGACCAGGTTGATCGGTTTGTTGTCCTCACATAGGAAAAAATGGCTAAAGAGAACAAAAATGGGACGTAATCCACATATGCTGCCTGGATATTTGTTGCTCTGGGCAACCATACCTCCCTCACCACTCTGCGTCCGTGGAGGTACATCATACTGGTGCACCCACTGTCCGAATGGGCCTCCCATGCTCTTATTGCCACTTTTTTTGCTGTTAGTATAACGCCAGTAGTCAAGTCAAGCAATGCTACTGCTAAAGTGATGCCACATTTAACTAATGCCGCTCTCAGTCTAATGCCACAGATAAATTTAAGCAGTGCCATTTAATGTCACTGGATCATTTCAGGGTTAGCTGTTGATTGTGGATGTATTAAAGATTTTTCAGCTAAGGCATTCTAATGCTGTTGCACAGCCAGTATACCAACGATGAAACTTGTTACTACCTTCAGATTTTTGCACTGTTAATGCTTATAGATTACATACCTCACTTTCATGAGATAAGTTAAGTTTTTTGTACAGTGTCACCAAAATGCCAAGGCGCTGATGTCATTTTATTTTGGTTAAACTGCATAGACAATTATGAAGACAAGAGGAAAGGTCAAGAGTGGGCACCTCCTCCTCCAGCTGTTCTCTTGATTATCAAGAGGAAAGATCAAGTTTCTATGTTTGATCGATTATCAAGATTGGGATAGCAATTTTTAAGGCCCCCCGAGTTTGAAATGATATTTACCTTGGAGGTACATGGTTTGCAATTTTTTTGTACTGTCATTAGTTAATAATGCTAGTTACCATCAGACTTTTGTATTTGGTTTAATGCTCATGCACAGCTAGTATACCAATGCTGAAACTTGTTACCTTTACATTTTGTATTGTTAATTCTTATAGAAACCTTCCAGTGCTTGAGTTTATTGAAATCTGTCCAATAAAACCATTATACTATACCCTGTAATAAACTAACTACTCTACTGTTGCACTAGCCACTGGATTAGTGTATATTTGTAGTATTCGAATGGTGTTGCATTAGCGTATGGACATAAATAAAGTGTGGCAAGCTTTCCCAGATATGTGCTCAAGAATACTACTACCTGTTTTTCTAAATACTAGACGTTTGGATACTTTAAATTGAACCGTGAAAACGTCTTATATTAAGGAACAGAGGGTCTAGAGTTCACTCAAATTATCCTGGTAAAGCTAGTCACACCTTTGTTAAAGTTAATGTTCATTATGTTATCGGAGGAGGTCTATATGTTTGTCTCTAATGCATGTCTACTACATACCCGACATCATGATGTAATGTCAAGTCATTTCCTTTTGTACAGTGTAACTAAATTGTCAAGGCGGTGATGACATTTTATTTTAGTAGAACTGCACAAAATTTGCTTAAAAGAAGAGGAAAGGTCAGGAATGGCTCAGTTTTTCAGAAAAAAACTATGTCTGCCTTCCTGACATCAGCCGTTGTTGCTTTATTTATTCCTTCAAACAGGTGGTTAGAAACAGTCTTGCTACCTTTTCCCATTAAGAAATTGGAATGCTTATATTTGTGAGTCTATGCTTCAACTAGTGCCACTTTTATAGTAATCACACTTTCAATATCTATGCAAAGAGGGATGCTCGATTTTAGTGGAGCTGCACAAAAAGTCTAACTGGTTCAACATTAGGAGCATGTTTTTTTCCAAACCTTTATATCTAATTGGTGGCACTATGAGCTGCTCATTACGAAGGTACATGGTTTGCTACTATCTTGCTACTCTTTTTGTACCGTCATTTGGTAGTAATACTAGTGGTTTGCATGTGAATTTATTGGCAGGGTGGACCTACATTGGAGGTGCAGGACATGATTCAATGATTGGATGCTCAATTTCGGTTGTATCGATTTCACCTCTTCCATCACTGCGAACATGGTGTGGTATATGTTTACTAGCTGCTTGATATTTGTGCAGACAGAGATGTCTGCCCGTTGCTATTTCACAAACAAACAAAGTGTCCGCAATTTTGGTTGAACTGCACAAGAGAATAGTATAGTCACTGCATGCAGTGCCATTTGAAAATAGACACAAAGATTGGATAGTCACTTCATGGACTACAGAAAAGTAGTACTGTACTATTTACTGGCCAACACTTGGTGCTTCATTGCTTTGGTCTGATTATACAATGGGCATCATTTTCCCTAAGTTAAAGTTTTATTCCGAAAATAGTCTCGTGGTGTGATCGAGAGAAGACCAAATCATATTGCAGTGGATGTTCCTCCATCATGTGTGCTTCATTCTCATGGTTCCAGCTGTTGGTGAAACCACTTACGTTTGCAAGAGAAATTGTAGACTTCACAAACAAATTTGTCTTTCAGTCTATACTGAATGTTGGCCAAGAGAAGCATCCATGTTAGTAGGAAGAACAGATGTTTTTTCTAGATCTTTGCTTTTGGTGCTACATATTTGTATATGATCTGTGAATCATTGGGATGCATTAACATGGTGATCTTATGTATGGGAATCGTACTAGTTAGTTTTAGTTGCGACACAAGATCCGAAGTGGCTAATCTTTGCTTTTGGAGCTACATATTTGTATATGATCTGCGAATCATTGAGATGCATTAACAGTTACTTATTTCTGTTCGCTCAGTGTTTACAAGTTACTGATCGATCACTAGCTAGCCTACAAATGCGCACCTGGCAGTTTTATTTGCGACGCAAGATGCAAAGTGGAAGTTTTTTGAATAAAAATGCCTACCTCTAAAGAAACTGACAAGCTACACTATCGATCCTACGCGGATAAAAATGCCTACCTCTGAAGAAACTGACAAGGTACACTATCGATCCTACACGGATAAATAGCATATCACGCACGTACTACCTCCTTTCCGGTTTGCAGGGCTCAATTCAAGAAATGACCTACTCGATCCTACACGAATAAATAGCAGACCACGCACGTACTAGTACCTCCTTTCTGGTTTGCAGGGCTTAATTCAAACCTCTGACCAACCAAGGTACTCCCTCCGTCTGGGTTTATTAGTCCCGTGAGCAAAGCAGCAAGACCAAGGCATGGCAATAATTAACGGCATGCGGAAGTTTAAGCCTAATTAATTCCAGCGATTTAAGTGGCTGCATGCATGCCCTCGGCTACGACTCGTTGCATGCTGCTTCGCGTACTGCCTGCGAGAGATTCTGAGTGCCTGTATGCAGCCGGCCGTAATTAAGGCAGCTAACTGATGCGAAAAAAGATACACTTTAATTGTTGTGGGCTTTTTAAATCCGTGAAATCATTATTGACAAGGAGGGAGATGATTCGAGTGCACTCGTTTGACCACCATGCCGGCGTGCGACCCAGACGGGACGGGACGACACAGTCATAATTTTAGTTTCCCTAGTTTTCCACAGCAAGCTGGCGCGCTAAGCCATTATGCATTGAATTCCAATGACCGTCGCTCTACCTTCCCCCCTATAAGTACTGTTTCCCGGCATTCTCCAGTGCCACCATGACCCAACTCGCCATATCCTCATAAGCCCCCACCAGCCCGACGTCGCTCGCCACATCCGCCATGCCCCCGCCCGTCCGCGGTAGGCGACACCAGAGGCGGTCACCGCCGGAACTAGTGTTCGGTTTTTCACCGGAAGGCAGACGGAGAGAGGAGGCATTCTATCTGTCTTTAGATGGCAATGCGCAGATCGAGGAGTTGTTGGAGCGCGACCGCATGGCGGAGGAGCAGGAGTTGTTGGAGCGAGACCGCCTGGCGGAGGAGCAGCGTAACACCGATTTGCGCCGCCAGCAGGACATGGAGCAGCAGCGCACCGATGCTCTGAGTCGCGAGCAGAGCGCCCGCAACTGGGCAGACTACGTGGAGGCCGGCGCCCAGCAAATAGCCCTGGAGGCTGTCGGGCACGCACGCGTTTGCGACGCCGATTTTTACTACCAGCTCGTCAAGTGGGTTTCCCGCTTGGAAGCCGAAGCTTCGGTGGACCACGCCGGCATGGAAAGGGCCAACGCGCACGAGCAACACGCCCTATCGCACCTCTGTTAAGTACGAGGCGAGGCGCAGGACGCCGGTGCCGGCGTTTAGCGTGTACCGCCGGCATCGTATAGTTAGCTAAGAGTAAGTTAGTACTTGTCTAGTGGGAGTAGATAGTTAACTTGGCTATGATGGTTGTCAACGTGGAAGTTTAGTACTCTATATGTGGATCAGACCTATTACTTTGCTCTGAATGTTGAACTTTCCATTTGAACGTATGGAATGGGCTGTTATATTTTTAATAGGTTGTATTTGTCCTCCACGGGTTTAGAGACTGACTTGTGGGCCTAACAAGTTGATGCGTACACAATCAGGAGATGATTGTACGTGGAGAGGATGACAGCAGGGACCCGCCAAGGTCATGGCAGTACGCAAGCAAGTGCCTCCTTATTTCAAGCCAATAAAAAAATGGCTCCTCCTAGTGGAGATCTGACATCTGGGTCCCATGCCATTGTCAACGTAGTCAGTAAATGAGAGAATTGCACAACGAACGCCTGACACCAGGGACCCAACAGCTCGCCCAGTTTTTTTTGTTTTGGGTTAATTTGATAAATGCCTCTGAGAAATGCCACTGCAATTTCCAAACTTTGAAAAATGTCATTTCATGCCATTTCTAGTGACATTTTGTGAAGTCTAGAGTGGCGTTTTTCAAAGTTTGCAAACTGCATTGGCATTTTTCAAAATTTGCAAAAATTGCAGTGGCATTTTTCAAAGTTTGGAAATTGCAGTGGCATTTTTATGAATCGCCATAATTGGTGTGGCATTTATCTAATATGTTTTTGAGACGGAAGCAGGGTGTCAACTGGGCTGTGTGGGACACTCTGGCCTGTCTAGACAGCCTTTTCTTTTATGTTTACCACAGACCAGCCCAGTAGTTATTTTTTTTGAAAATGGCTAGCCCGGTTTTTTTGTGATTTGTCAAGTAAGTCACTTTATTAGGCCTGTTGGGCTAGACGAGGAGAGCTTCATTCGGCTGGCCGAGAAAATGGCCTATCAGCAGTAATGAGAAATGGGTTGTACATTTTTAACACATCAAACCGGCAATTAATTTCAAATATCTTTTTTTCATTTCGAGATTTTAAATTGCATTGATTTTTATGCATGGACAATTTATTGGATTTTATATTGATATAAATTTATTTTTAAAATCAGTCTGAATGTGACTCGAAATTTCGGGATTAAAAACAGTTCAGACCGCACCGACATATGCAAAATTTCGTATAATTTTTTAACCGTGGCCACAATATGGGCTGTAATGCTAACAAAAAGAATATGGGCTCCAAAAAACCCGTAAGAATTAGCAAATGGGCTGTAAACTATTTGAAATAATGGCAGATGGGCTGCATGCTGTTTTCCACAGATTTGAGGCTTTCCACAGATGGCCTGTATACTGTTGGATGTCCATCCAACGACCGTCGTGCTTCTTCAATCTCTGCTCTTCCTGCTCTAGCCGCTCAAACAAGCGCCAGCGGGACTGCCTGCTCCCTCCTCCCCGCGGCCGGCTGTGCTGCCATGCAGGCCTCGCCGCCCCACCATACTCCCATCGCTGGCCTAGCTATCCCTCTACTCACCCTCAGTCCCACACATGCTGTTATTCTCCGGCGACGGCAGACGAACCAGTAAACCCTCGTACTCCTCCGCATGGGAAATAACTGCCGAGTATTCCCTGGCTCTATGTTGTTCCCTTCCTAGGCCTCGCCGTCATCCACTACCCTGGTGCTCTCGGCGCGGCCTGGTCAACGTGGTCAATGAACGACATCCATCGGAAGTGGACTGTATGTGGAGAGGCAGACAGCTGGGTCCACGGCCGCATGCAAGAAAATGCCTCCTTATTACACGCAAAATAATGATTCCTCCACCTGACATCTGGGACCCACCGAAAGGGCCTCTGTATTTCGTGAAAAAAATGTTACCGCCGCTGACAGCTCGGACCCACCAGCTATATCTTCGTACGCAAGGAAGTGCCTCCTTATTATGCCCAAAAATAATAATACTCCCCTGCTAGCTGGGACCCAGTATAGTGGGCCTACTAAGTTGACGGGGACGAAGGGCTTTGTCAACGTAGTCAATATGCACGATTCTAGCTCGACTGACCGTACGATGTCCATCCAACGGCCGTAGTGCTTCTTCAACCTCTGGTCTTCTTGCTCCAGCCGCCCAAAGCAGCGCCGGTCGTGCCGCCTCCTCCTGCCTCCCGTGGCCGGCTGTGCTGCCGCGGAGGCCTCACCTTCCCCATACTACTCCCACCGCTGGCCAGGCCATCCCACCACTCCACTCACCCAAACCCCCTGTTATTCTGCGGCGACGGCAGCGCAGCCGAACCAGTGAACCCTCATACTCCTCTCCGCGTGGGCATCCACTGCCGCGTCTTCCCCGGCTCCGCGTCATCCCCTTCCTAGGCCTCGCCGTCGTCCACTGCCGTGGTGCTCGCGGCGCGGCATGGTCAATGTGGTCAACGACCGAATTCCATCAGAAGAATACTGTACGTGGAGAGGCTGACAGCTGGGTCCGTGGTAGTCGCAAGGAAGTGCCACCTTATTACATGGAAAATAATTATTCCTCCACCTGACAGCAGGGACCCACCGGACGGGCCACCAGTATTTCACGAAAAAAACATTTGACCCTGACTGATGGGACCTACCCGACGGGCCACCGTATTTTGCGAAAAAAAGATCCCCCTGCTGTCAGCTCGTACCCACTGGAAGTGCCTCCTTATTACACACAAATAAATGAATACCCCCCCCCCCAGCTAGCTGGGACCCACCTTGGTGGGTGGCTGACTTATGGGCCTACTAAGTTGACGGGGACGGAGGGCTTTGTCAACTTAGTCAATATAAATGATTCTAGCTCCAGTGATCGTACGATGTCCATCCAACGACCGTAGTGCTTCTTCAACCTCTCGTCTTCTTGCTCCAGCCGTCCAAAGCAGTGCCGGTCGTGCCGCATGCTCCTGCCTCCCGTGGCCGGATGTGCTGCCGCAGAGGCCTCACCGCCCCTACTATTCCCACCGCTGGCCAGGCCCTGCGGCGACGGCAGCCTCACAGCGCAGCCGAACCAGTGAACCCTCATACTCCTCTCGGCGCGGGCTTCCACTACCGCGTCTTCCCCGGCTCCCCGTCGTCCCCTTCCTAGGCCTCGCCGTCGTCCACCGCCCTGGTGCTCTCGGCGCGGCATGGTCAACGTGGTCAAGGAACGGCTTCCATCAGACGTGGACTGTACGTGGAGAGGCTGACAGCTGGGTCCACGGCCGCAGCAAGGAAGTGCCTCCTTGTTATGCGCAAAATAATTATTCCTCACCTGACAGCGGGGACCCACTGGACGGGCCACCATATTTCGCGAAAAAAACGTTTCCCCCCAGACTGCTGGGACCCACCAGCTACATCTTCACACGCAAGGAAGTGCGTTCGGGCAAAAAGACAAAACGATTCGCCCCCCTGACCGCTAGGACCCACCAGCGACACCTTCGCACGCAAGGAAGTGCGCCCGGGCAAAAAAAAGATTTGCCCCCCTGACTGCTGGGATCCACCAGCTACATCTTCGCACGCAAGGAAGTGCGTCCTGGAAAAAAAACCAAAACGATTCGCCCCCCTGGCTGCTGGGACCCACCAGTTACATCTTCGCACGCAAGAAAGTGCTTGACAGTTGGGACCCACCTGGTCGAAGCATATGTAGCGTTGTCATTCTGGTCGCGAACGTGTACGTACATATATACTGGTGGATGTAGAGGCACGCACGTGTCGTAGTAGAGGCGCGCACGTAGCATGTACACGTACGTACAGCGGCGAGGGTGCAAGAAAGAAAATACGGCCACGTACGTACATACGGGCAGGGTCTCTAACACCTATCGCGCATAAGTACATGGCTGGGTCAGAAAGGAGAAACGGCGTCGTCGTCATGTTCATGGGGAGCCAACGGAATGCGTCGTGTTCATCGGGAGGCAACAGAACGCGTGGGAGCCAATCGGCTGGGTCAGAAATGCGTGGTCGTGTTCATCGGGAGGGCTTGGACGGAACAAGCGATGGAAACGAGGCCTGGCGTACCACACAACGGAGGAAACAGACCTCCTACGGTCGAAACGGGGGTCCTGTTGATCGGGAGGGGTGTGGCGTACCGCAAAACGGACGAAACGAACCTCCTACGGTCGAAACGGGGGTCCTTGTTGATCGGGAGGGGTGTGGCGTACCGCAAAACGGACGAAACAGACTTGTGTTGGAGCGCTACGGTCGAAACGGGGGGGGGGGGGGGAGGGGTGTGGCGTACCGCAAAACGGGACTCCACGAGATAATGTTCATCTCCACCGTCGACCTCGTCTAGCCTCCACGGGCTACCGTCGACCTCCTCCAGCCTCCACGGGCTCCTGTTCATCCAGCCTCCACCGCGCACTACTCCACCGGCTACTGTTCAACCACCCCTCCACGGGCACCCCTCCACCGTCTACTATTCATCCAGCCCTCCACACCACGGGGTCCTTTTCAACCACCCCTCGACGGCCACCCCTCCACCGTCTACTGTTCATCCAGCCCTCCACACCACGGGGTCCTGTTCAACCACCCCTCCACGGCCACGCCTCCACCATCTACTGTTCATCCAGCCCTCCACACCACGGGGTCCTGTTCAACCACCCCTCCACGGCCACCCCTCCACCATCTACTGTTCATCCAGCCCTCCACACCACGGGTTCCTGTTCATCCAGAGGCAACACCACCACTCACTATTCATCCAAACCCCCCTACAACGCTCACTGTTCATCCCAGAGGCAGGATCGATCGGCTTCAGTTAGCAGCAGTAGCGAAGGAATCGCTCCATCGGGTTCAGTAACGCGTAGCCTGCAGTGCAATCACTCGGGTTCAGTTAGAGCCCAACGCCTCGCTCGGCTTCAGTTAGAGCCAACTCCTTGCACACACGCGCGTATGTACGAGAGAAACGCGCATCGCTCCACCCCCGACCTCCCACCGTAACCGGCAACTCCCCGAAATTTTCCACCCCCTCGCTTCTACCACGGTTTTTTCCGTCATGGACGAACCAAAGAATGTCATGCAGGTGCGTGTCCGGCCCGCCCAGGACGAAAAGCCCATTTTCTGTCATGATTTTTTGTCATAGAAGTAGGAGCCCACCAAATCTATGATGATACCAGGTTTTGTCACAATTATCGTCATAGAAGTGTCATATGTATGTCAAAATTTTTTTTCGTTCGGCCTGAAATGTCATGGATGTGTCTTTTTTTGTAGTGTTGTACACTCATCGCATCGCACCTTCTCCTTAACTAGACCTCCCGGCGCCGACGGTTCTCCATCCCACACCCCCATGGAGCGGCTACCTTGAAGCCGGCGCTGCGGTCGACATCTCCACAGCGGCTCTCCCCCAGTGCGAGGCCCCTTTGGCAGCGGCATCCATACCAGCCGGATCTGCTGCTGCTTCTCTAGCTCTCGCTCGCTCGCTCGCGCTGCTGCTGCTGCTCCGACTCTCGCTCGATCGCTCGCTCGCCCAGCTACTGCTGCTGCTCTCCCCCTCGCTCGTGCTGCTGCTCTGCTTCGATTAATCCACACTTCAGTCGACTGAATCGACTTTTGGGTCAGTCGATTTTCAGGGGTTGGGGGGGGGGCTCGCCGTAGTTAAGGAAGAACCACCCGCAGCGGGGACAGGGGCTCGCCGGAGAGGTACCCCACTATCTATCTTAGGGTTTAGGGTGGGGGGGCTAGAGGGCTGGCCGGGGCGGCGGTGGCGAGTTGTTTCGGGGCGGCGAGGCGGCGCTGGGGCCGGCGGTTCGGCCGGTGGTGGCTGGCGGCTCAGCGGGGGGCAGGTTGAAGATGAACTGCAGGCCCTCCCTAAACTACATGTCAAGTGCCTCTCTACTACCATTGCATTCAGTTTCGACAGTAGCATTCAGATTCCACAGTAAATTTCAGTTTCGACAGTTAAGTTCAGAGTCAACAGTTTTTACTTCATCTGTTGTACTCAGGTGGCTTTTGGTGATGTTAATTTTACATCCATTTTACATCATCTATTGGAGATGCTATTGGAATCCCACTTGAGATTGACGATGTCTATCTTGTGCTGTTTCAGCCTTGACGTCTTACAGCTCACCGGAGCTGCTCCAACGACAGAACGATCCATCACAAAGAGCAGTGCCCTGGACGCCGTCTACAGATTCCTCAGATCTTCCTCCACACCTCCGACAGCCACCTCTGCCTCAACTGCTTCAGCGACCAACCCAATGATGCTGAGGTCGACACGGCTACGGCAAAGAGGTTGTACACTTGTTGCATCACTTATTACTATACATTCACGTCGATCCATTAGGGCTATTTTGGTTCAACGGAAAAACGTCGATCCACTGGTTGTTACCATCACTCTAAATTTTTGCATGCTCTCCTTACATAATCTCACCATATTTTTTTCGTATGCATGTCAGATATTGTACACAGTCATGCTGAACATGTAGAGAAAAAGAGAAGAGTTTTGCGCGACAATACAATGTCATGCAGACATCGCTCCATGGTGGGTTCAATGGCAAACCCTCCCCACCGCTTTCCAGATTGTAATCCAGAGGAAGATATCTGTTCTGAATCGTATTCAGACGCCGCTGACCACTCCTATTTACCCCCCAAGGTGTTTGCTCTACCTTGGCATGATGATGTTAGTCATATCATGCATATGTTGCCTTGCAGTGCCTACTTTTGACATCATATATGTCATCTGCTTAGTTTAGACATGTTCTGTAATGCCACCTGTTTAGTTTCTATATCATATATGGGAATTATGCAGTCTCATGTCTTTTAGCCAGCCATAATATATGTGAAATGTGCAATGCCATCTTGTTTAACCAGACATCATATATTTGAATGATATCTTGCCCATCCTTTTCTTCATTACATTTCCATTTGTCGACAATGTTTGTACATTAAACTACTCTTCCTGTGGATCAGCCATTTGGGTGGGAGATGGAAAAATCTGGAGTGAAAACAAGGCCTTCAGAGCAGACAGTGCTACCTGTCGAAGCAGATCTCTTGTTGGGTCCCGATAGCTCCTCAGAGATGGATTCAGAGACAGATGACCAGTCCTATTCCCCCTCTGAGGTGTATGCTCTAACTTGGCACGGTTATACTGCTCATATCATGCATACGGTGTCTTGCATTGCATAGTTTAGACATCATATACACAATATTCAACACCATGTTCTTAGTTCAGACATCATATCGAATGCCCTCTGTTTAGCATATAAATCACATATTTGAATTAAATGATGCGATCCTGATTACTTAGATAACATGTAGGTGAATTATGTCATGCGATCCTGTTTAGTTATTCATCATATCTTTGAATTATGTTATGTTATGCTATCCAGTTTAGATAGACATCATATATGTGAAATTATGTCATGCTATCCGTTTTAGTTAAACAATATACATGTCAACTATTTCATGCCCTCTTTTTTCCACACTATCTATTGCATCTGTCTCTCATACAATGTATGTACATTCAACTATGTTTCCTATTTATCAGCCATTCGAATTGGAGCAGATGATGCCAGTATCTAGCAGAATAAAAACACGGTCTTCAAATAAAACAGTGCTACCTCTTGTTGGAGATAGCACCCCGGTTGTACGTGCACAAGAACCAGCCCTACCACACATAACCCAAACCCTCGCAGATTGTACCCCTACTGCGATGGACAGAGAACCAGCTTCACCCAATCTTAACCCCAACCCCAGCCGATAGTAACCCAGTTCCTGTTGACACAGCAGCATCTCCACCACAGAGCTCCCAAACAAGAGCAGTTAGTAAGGCAGCTCCAGTGCCCAAAGGGCCAGTACTATCACGGCAAACCCCAACTCCACCAGTTAGTATGCCTTTTCCTGTGGAGGAAGCACAACTAGCCAATCATATTTTAGCATCTATTGCATTTCATGTTGTTAAATTGTATGTGCGTATCTTCCCATCTTGGAAATATTATACTGAAGATGAAGGAAAATGCCAGTTGCAGGTGTTTGTCCAGGAGTTATGTGTAAGTAATGTTATTCATGGCAATTACTTTACTTCGTCCCATACATCCTACCTCCATGATGGTTATAATACAGCAAATTTTCCCATTTTTCTATATAGAGAAGGACCGATTTGGAAACTCAGGATGAGGTAACCTATGCTAATACCTCTGCTATCTTCAAGAATGCTTGGTGGCAGTATCGAAATTACCTGAAGAAAACGTACTTCACCAGCAAAGAAACTCATCAAATTCCCTTATGTTCTCCTGAGACACATTTACTAGACAATGACTAGGAACGCCTTGTTTTGTACTGGTCCCGAACCAAGAATGTGGTAAGGTCTATGAGCTCATTTTCTATTTTTAAGTATTTTATTCTTGCGTCTTACTATACTCTGTTCATGTAGAACAAGTGCCTAAACCTGAAGAACAACTGTTCTAATTTAAGATTCCATTGCTATCATAGTTCAAAAAAGCGCTAGGCGTTAATTGTGCATTTTGCCACCGCCTTGCGCTTTACTGACCAAAGTGCATGCTTATGCGCACTTATGCACATATTATGCGTAGTTATGCGCAATGCATTTTGCCAACACCTAGAGCCTAGGCGCGTTTAAGCGCTCGCTTAGGCGCGCCTTTTTTAACTATGATTGCTTTGCTCTTGTATCACTATATTTACTCATACAAACTTATTTTTAAATTGAAGGATCCAATCGAAACTCCAATGGCATAGTAGGTATGTTCACGCATGTTTCATTAACAGGTTTGCTCTTATCAATAGCTCTGTTGATTTCAATTTCAATTGTGTATACAGTTGACTTTCATATCATGCACATTACTAGCATCACAATAGAGACAATAGTGTTGTTGTACATGTAGACCCGTGGTACCCATCTGAAATCTTGTTGTGCCGTGTAGTTTCCCACGCTTTGTATTCTTTAACTGCTGCTTTGTCTTGAACTGATATGATTTGAACCATGTCTCTATTTTGATTTGGCAAGACAATGCAGTGAGCATAGGACATAGATAGATGTTTGTTTGATGCTTTTAATATGTAATAGTACTTGGCAATAGAAGACTTGGTAGTTTAATCATGTCCACCTTACTAATGAACTGGTTCACCGAAATGAGTTTCATATACTAGTACATGCTAAACTTGTTATGTGTCTGCTTGTTTCTTCTTTTAGAATGCTGACATAATATTGGGGAAGAGTGCCTTATTAAGCAATGGTAAAGGAAGTAATGCAGATAAGGTTCAGGATAGTGACACATCCTTGTTGGTCTCCAACAAAGCTGATAAAACAGCTAAGGAAGACTATCTTGAAGATAGCGAGACAACCCCAAAGTCCTGTCTTGGTTTAGTGTTCGAGTTACTGGCCACTAACGCATGCACAAGCTATTCAAACTCACTGTCTGAATCAGTTCGGTTTCTTGAGTCTCAACTACAAGCTGAAAGACATCGATCAGCCGTGCTACAACAAGAAGCGGAAGGACTGCGGAAGTCCCTGGAGCATTCAGATGCATACTTTCTGGTGCAACAGCAAGCATTGGAGGATTTTAGCGCCAAACAGGACAAAGCTAATCAGCTTGCTAAGCTTATTGCCAGCATGGTGGATACCCAGGATAACGTTTCTTGAGCTCTTTTGAAGTTGTTTCAGTTATGCTCTTGTTTTGCTGCCGCGTTTATTTGCACCGGTGGCTAATTTTGACGGCCAGTGTATGTAATATGCTGCTTTGTTCCCTATATTTGCACTGGTGGCGAACTTTGATGCCCAGTGGATGTAATATGTGTAATAGCGGTAATAGGCTAGCCTTAATTGCTTGCTTATTTATTTCCTTATTGTCTTGTTTAGTTGTTTGCTTGTAGTCACTACAGTTCTTTTGTTGTGTTTTTCTAGTGGCCACAATATCCTATTTTTGGTAACTAGGCCAAAATAATCATGGCAACACAGAGACTGTTGTAACCATGGGCCTCCTGCAGGCTATATGATCCATGGGCCTTCTTTCGGCTGTAGGACCATTGGCCTTCTATACAGGCCGTAGGATCCATCGGCCTTCTATACGGGCCTTAGGGATCAATGGGCCTTCTATGGGCCGTAGGGTCCATGGGCCTTCTACGGGCCGTACGATCCATGGGCCTTCTACGGGCCGTACTATCCATGGGCCTCATACGGGCCATAGGATCCATGGGCCTTCTACGGGGCGTATCATCATTTAGCCAATCATGGGTCGTACTATTCGTGGACCATAACGGGCCGTTAATAGGCCGTATTTAATAACTCTATGAAAACAGCCCATCGGGTTTTTTTTGACATGAAAACGGCCCAACGTATTAACGGTCCGCAAACGGGCCGACTGTAACGACGGGCTGAATTTGGCCCACAAGCAAAAAATGATAGTAACGGGCCATATGTAATCGAATGCTGCAAATGAGCCCAAGAATCAATGGGCCCTGAGAAGGCCGAAAGATAACTTGGGCTGGAAACGGCTGAGGGAGTCCTGGACTAGGGGGTGTCCGGACAGCCGGACTATCATCGTTAGCCGGACTCCAAGACTATGAAGATACAAGATTGAAGACTTCGTCCCATGTCCGGATGGGACTTTCCTTGGCGTGGAAGGCAAGCTTGGCAATACGGATATGTAGATCTCCTACCATTGTAACCGACTCTGTGTAACCCTAGCCCTCCCCGGTGTCTATATACACCAGAGGGTTTTAGTCCGTAGGACACACAACCATTACAACAATCATACCATAGGCTAGCTTCTAGGGTTTAGCCTCCTTGATCTCGTGGTAGATCCACTCTTGTACTACCCATATCATCAATATCAATCAAGCAGGAGTAGGGTTTTACCTCCATCGAGAGGGCCCGAACCTGGGTAAAAACATCGTGTCCCTTGTCTCCTGTTACCATCCGCCTAGACGCACAGTTCGGGACCCCCTACCCGAGATCCGCCGGTTTTGACACCAACATTGGTACTTTCATTGAGAGTTCCTCTGTGTCGTCACCGATAGGCTTGATGGCCTCTTCAATCAACAAAAACGCCGTCCAGGGTGAGACTTTTCTCCCCGGACAGATCTTCGTGTTCGGCGGCTTTGCACTGCGGGCCAATTCACTTGGCCATCTGGAGCAGATCGAAAGCTACGCCCCTGGCCATCAGGTCAGGTTTGGAAGCCTAAACTTCACAGCTGACATCCGCGGGGATTTGATCTTCGATGGAGTCGAGCCACAGCCGAGCGTGCCGCACTGTCACGATGGGCATGATCTAGCTCTGCCGCTGGACAGTACCCTGTAGGCCGCACACGAGTCCGCTCTTGCCCTTAGCTCGGAGTAGACCACGCAGATCGAGGCCAGGTGGCTGGACACTGCCTCGGGGGCTGCAACCTCTAGGGCGATAGAGCTGAATACTGATATTGTCCCTTATAAAGCTCGTGACTCTGAGGCGCCGGACCCCTTGCCGGACTCCGAACCTCCCGCGCCCCTACCAATCGAATCCGATTGGGCGCCGATTATGGAGTTCACCGCCGCGGACATCTTTCAGCACTCACCCTTTGGCGACATCCTGAATTCGCTAAAGCATCTCTCGTTATCAGGAGAACCCTGGCCGGACTGCGGTCAGGACGGTTGGGATGCGGACGACGAAGAAATTCAAGGCCCACCCACCACCCTCTTCGTAGCCACTGTCAACGATCTAACCGACATGCTAGACTATGAATCCGAAGACATCGACAGTATGGACGACGATACCGGAGACTACCAAGAACCAGCGCCTATCGAGCACTGGAAGGCCAACCCAAACCATGTATATATGGTGGACACCCCAAAAGAAAGCGATGACGAGGAACAACGGGACGCGGCAAAGGATAATTCCGCCGACAAACAACCAAAACGGCAACGCAGACGCCGCCCTAAGTCCCGCCTCGACAAAAACAGCACTCCTAATGACCCAGCGATAGAGCAGGGCAAACCAGTGGATGACAAACATGCAACCAAGCAGCCATTCGAGCAGGACGAATCGGACAATCAATCCATGCCCGGCGAAAACAACAGTCCAGACGAACTCACACTGGACACACCACCGGAGCATAAGATCCTGCACAAAAGACTGGTCGCCACTGTAAGAAGTCTGAAAAAGGAAAAACGGAAGCTCAAAACAGCGGAAGACATACTTAGAATGAGGTGGAGCAAAGTACTCAAGACCGCGGACAAATATGGCACTAGCCACCAAACAAAGAGCTATCCAGAGCGCAAGCTGCTGCAAAATTTGACGAGGAGGCCATAGAGCCCCCACAGTCAGAAAACAAAGAGGCCGCCTGGCCGGATAGACGACCAGATGACAGGCCAAAAGCGACAAGCGGCGCCGCACACAAGACGACACACGATCCTCACAAAACAGATGGCCCAGTCAGGTCCATTTACGGGCCAAAAAAGAGGGCCCCAGGAAGCAACACAACATGCCGCATGCTTGAAGATAACGGCACGCCTAAATGCAGGGGCGCCGCACACCCACTATGTTTCACCGATGAGGTGCTGGATCATGAATTTCCAGCGGGATTCAAACCCGTAAACATAGAGTCGTACGACGGAACAATAGACCCTGGAGTCTGGATTGAGGATTACATCCTCCACATACACATGGCCAGAGGAGATGATCTCCATGCCATAAAATATCTACCCCTCAAGCTCAATGGGCCAGCTCGGCATTGGCTCAAAAGCCTCCCAGAAAATACTGTTGGAAGTTGGGAAGAGCTTGAGGACACGTTTAGAGAAAATTTTCAAGGGACTTATGTCCGCCCTCCGGATGCAGACGATTTAAGTCACATAACTCAACAGCCCGGAGAGTCAGCGCGCAAATTCTGGAATAGGTTCCTTACAAAAAAGAACCAAATAGTCAACTGTCCGGACGCCGAAGCCTTAGCAGCTTCTAAACATAATGTCCGAGACGAATGGCTCGCCAGACACCTCGGCCAAGAGAAGCCGAGAATAATGGCCGTGCTAACAAGCCTCATGACCCGCTTTTGCGCGGGGGAAGACAGCTGGCTAGCAAGATGCAGCACCAGCGACCCGAGTACATCCGAGATTAGAGATGGAAACGGAAAATCACGGCGCAGAAAGGATCAGCGCCAAAATAATGAAAAAAGCCCAAAGAACACGGCGGTCAACGCCGGATTCAAAAGCTCGTGGCCGAACAACAAAGCACTGCCTCTCAAGGACAACAGCGAAGAGCTATCCAACTTAAACAAAATTTTGGATCGGATATGTCAAATCCACAGCACCTCCGGAAGGCCTGTAAACCATACCCACCGAGATTGTTGGGTCTTCAAATAGTCCGGCAGACTCAACGCCGAACACAAGGGGCTCGACGCGCCAAGCGAGGATGATGACGAACCCCACCAGCAGAGCGCCAGAAAACAGAAGACTTTCCCGCAAGAAGTCAAAACAGTAAATTCACTTCATGTGATAATACGGAGCAACAGTGCGGCACCCGCCAAAGTAGGTATCGCACGGTCCACCCCAGCGGAACCTCAAGGTTGGATGTCAAAACCATTTACTTTCGACCACCTGGACTATTCCAGAAGTATTCAAAACGCAGGATGGACTGCTCTGATATTGGATCCTATAATTGACGGACTACAATTTATACAAGTCCTAATGGACGGCGGCAGCGATCTAAACCTGCTATATCTGGACACAATCCGCAAACTGGGATAGACCTTACTAAAATTCGATATAGCCGCACTTCCTTCAAAGGAGTGACGCCAGGCCCTTACGCCAAGTGCACGGGCTCCTTACTACTAGAAGTTGTATTTGGGTCACCCAACAACTTCCGACATGAAAAGCTACTCTTTCATGTCGCCCCATTCAAAAGTAGCCATCAAGCACTATTGGGACGTGAAGCTTTTGTCCGCTTTAATGCAATACCACACTACGCGTCTCTTACACTTAAAATGCCCGGTCCACATGGCATCATCTCACTAAAAGGTCGTGCAATACCTCGGACACGGTTAGAGGAGTCCGGCATAAAATAAGCTAGGGGCTCCCTAGCCGCACACCCCTTTACAAGGGGCTGTGCGTATGAGCTAATATAGGCTCAGCTTTATTTATTCATTCATATTTCGATTTTTAATACATTTTTTTACACGATTTCCTTGCAAGCTAAGTTCCTCTCCTTTTACAGATGAACGACGTGTACACCCGTCCAGGATACGTCACAATGGAGACACAGGCGCAGACGTGCAGCACGGACCCGTCGCAAGGATTCTCTTCAGATTAAGTCCCCGCATAAACCTTTCTTACTGTCTTTTGTTGATCACATCCCACGGTTTTTCACCATAACCAACGAGGAGGCTGGTGTATTGGCATCGGCCGCGCCAGAAATTCTTGCCTGTACCTGGACACTAGGGGCTTAGGGCATTGTTCTGCCCATTATTATAAAGTCCGAACACCTTAGGGAGTGTTCGGCGTCTCGAGTTAGGCCTTATATGCATCAGCTTCGAGTCATGTCTTTGGTCAAATGTTGGGTTTGCCCGGCTCCTGTGTTTTGCTGCCTTACGTTCTGTATCATCGGCTAACGCGGCACCAGGAGAACTACTGCGATTGTGCCCAGGTTCGGCTGGACAAGCACCTCAGTAGAGAAAGCCGAAAACTGACTGTCATGATATAGCGAGAGACTGGTCAACCACTCGATCGACTATCGGAATGTTTAGAATTCCGCCGCTTTGACGAAGGACCGTTTCCCAGTCAGGCACATACGCGCCCCGAATTCGGAGAGCGCGGTGCCCCAAGGGGCTATGTCGTAGCCCCACCCTCGAACTCCTATGGCTAAGTGAAAGTGATAAAGCATTATAGTCCGGTTGCCTCGTTTGCTACGCTACCACCTCCTTCACAGGACCAAGACGTCGGATTAAGTGTGAAAATGCGCTATTTTTGCAAACACCCCCGCACCTTGTGCGTGGGGGCTGAAGCCGACGACTGCCATCTTTCAGGTTATACACACGTATACATAAACGGCCGCACAGGAGATATTTTAATACTTGAACGCACAAGTACAAAAAGCGCTGACATCATAAACATCGTTTTACAAACCAAAATGTTCATTTGAACATGACATTCTTTGAGCACTGTGACTCAATTACACGAGCACCACGCAGAACTTCCCCAAAATAGTGCTCGGCGGGTAACCGGCTCTCGTCCGAACCCTGGGTCGCAACTGCGGTGGCATCCATCTCTGTCCAATGTGTCTTCACACGGGCGAGGGCCATCCGTGCACCCTCTATGCAAGCCGACCTCTTCATCGCCTTGATATGCGGCACCGCCCCAAGGAATTACTGCAATAAGCCAAAATAACTCTTCGGCTTGGGCCTATTAGGCCAGACATGAGCCACGACATCCGTCATGGCAAGTCCGGACAATCTATTCAGTTCAGCCCACTCGGCCAGCCGATCGGTCAGCGGAAGTGAACGCTCCGGACTATGGAATTGAGACCAAAATAGCTCTCCCGTCTTGTGATCCTCCTGACTTTGGAAGTGCACAACGGCGTCTGCCGCACTCGCCGCTAAGTCCATATAAGGATCCTCCGGACCCCACAGCTGGCCAAGCTGAGCATACTTCGGATCCGTAAACCTTCGGCGCAGCAAAAAGGGCTTGCCAGCCACAATGTCTCCGGCCTGGCGCAGCTCCTCCTTTATAGCCCGCATTGCAGAACGGGCATCCCTGGCCTCGGCGGTGGCCTTCCCCAGGTTTTCTCGCTCCGCTAGGCGCTCCTTTTCAAGAACCCCATTGCGGTCGGCAGCATATTTTAACTTCACGGCCATTTCGGCCATCTCCTCCCTCCTTCGGCAGTGTGCAGCCCTTTCGGCTTCTAACTCTTCGGCCGCCCTCGAGGCAGCCGCATCACTCCTTCTGGCTTGCTCCTTGACTTGAGCAAGTTCTGCCCGAAGGCTCTCCACAGCAGCAACACCATCTGCAATTGAACACACATGTGGTAAGGAGTGGGCTTCGGCTCCCTTACCAGGTGACCACGAAAAAAAAACCCTACCTTGTGACTCGTCAAGTCGTTTATTGACCAGCGCGATGTCTGCATCCGCAACATCGAGCTGCCGCTTTAGTTCGGCAACTCCATCTGTCCGGCTAGCCACCGAACTATCCGCCACCTGCTTAGGAAAGGCGTAAATTAATACCTGGGATTTTTTGATCCTCGGCACGCTGTCATTCTCGACACCCTACCGAGTCTCAGGGGCTACTATATATACAGGGCGCACTTTATGTGTAAAACTGTCAAAGAGTATGTCATTTTTACGTACCTCAAACCCCGCCAGCAAACTCCTGACGGCATCACGCAATCCGCCTTCGGCGGATGAAATTCTTTCAATCACCGTACTCATTAGTGTACGGTGACCTTCTGAGATGGACGCCCTCTCAAGCAGATCCTTCAGCTCCCCCGGCCGCACACCAGTCGGTGCCGAACTATTCGGCCCTGCCGGACTCGGGGACACCCTCCGTGACGACACTTCAGGCTCGTCTGCCCCATCCGATGAGGCGGCAGATGGGGGCGTCTCACTCTCCATCATATCCGGACGGAGTTCCCCCGAAGACGAGCTCATCTGAGATGGGCGGAGATCCAAACTACAAGGTAAAAACTTAAGTTATCCTCAGAAGCACAAATAGGGATGTCCCTTATTACAAAACTCCCTTTTTTCTACTCATGGCTCGCTGGAGGGCTGATCCTTTAGGGGAGACTGTGCGGCCCGAGCCTCTCCGGACGTAGGACCCTCTGGTAAAGATTTCTTGCCCCGCTTCGGGGCTTTGGCCTCCGGGTTTTCGGAGGCGGTCCTCTTCTCCCCCTGGAAGGAGGGATTCTTGATCCCCTCTTCCTCAAAAGCCTCCTTGGCTAAGGCAGTAGCTCCTCTGTTCTCCCCTTCGCCTTCCTCTGAAGGCGCATCCTCCAGCATTCTGACCAGCATGGGATCCGGCGCGGTCACTGGGAGGGGGGCCGGACATCGTATCAGTTTTGCTTGCGCTATCCACTCCTGTTTAGAGGGCTGTTGGTCAAAAAGCGAATCATAGAAAGGCAAATAGACGGTATGTCCGGACATGGAGCTACTTACTTGTGTATCCGGGCGATTGCAGCTTAGGCCGGCATCCTCGGTCAATTCCGGACACGCCTCTCGTGATCCGAAGAACAGTTTGTACATCTCCACGGGTGTCATACCCATGAACTGTTGGAGAATCCGTGGTCCCTCTGAATTAAACTCCCACAGCCGGAGAGGGCGGCGTTTGCAGGGCAGGAGAGGCCTAATCAGCATGACCTGCATCACCATGACCAGATCGATCTCCCTCGCTTGGAGGTCTCGAATCCGGCCCAGCAGTAGGGGCACATCCTGTGGCGGCCCCCAGTTGATCCCTTGGCTGACCCATGACATCAGCCGCTGTGGGGGGCCCGAGCAGAAGATGGGCGGCGGCTTCTGCCTGCTGCCCCTGGGAGCGGTTATGTAGAACCACTCCTGCTGCCACAAGCCGAGCTCCTCCTGGAAAGAGCCCTCGGGCCATGGAGCGTCGGCCCTTCTGCTCACAACCGCCCCGCCGCACTCTGCTTGACGCCCCTCTGCCATCTTCAGCTTCACGTCGAAGGTCTTAAGCCCCAAGCCAAAATGAGGGGTGACGCGGAGGAAGGCTTCGGAGACGACAATGAATGCGGAAATATGGAGGATGGACTCCGGAGCCAAGTCGTGGAATTCTAACCCATAGTAGAACATGAGCCCCCTCACAAAAGGATCCATCGGGAAACCCAAACCCCGGCGGACAATATCAAGAGACGAGCCTTGGTCCCTTATAAAAGGGGACAATATCAAGAGCCATTCCCGTGACCATTCGAGACTCGCCTCCGATAGAGGGGGCGTGGCGACGGGCACAATTGGGTTACCCACGCCCGTATTGATGAGAATCCCGGAATAAGGGGAACACGATCTCTGCTTCGACAAGATGTGCCAAGGAAACTGCTTCACCAAACACGCTGAAGTGGTATAATAAAAAATGATTCAAGTAAAGGCTTGGTAGTGGTGTGACGTCATGCCGCAAAATACGTCAGCAGATTGAACTTGTGTACATGTTATTCTCTCTATGGTGGAATGTGGAATTTATTATGCAGAGCCGGACACTATCCTGGTGTTCACAATCTTCTATGAATTATTCGGAGGAGGAACCCGCCTTGCAATGCCGAACAATATGCGCGCCGGACTCATCGTCATTGAAGCCTGGTTCAGGGGCTACTAAGGGAGTCCTGGACTAGGGGGTGTCCAGACAGCCGGACTATCTTCGTCAGCCGGACTCCAAGACTATGAAGATACAAGATTGAAGACTTCGTCCCGTGTCCGGATGGGACTTTCCTTGGCGTGGAAGGCAAGCTTGGCAATACGGATATGTAGATCTCCTACCATTGTAACCGACTCTGTGTAACCCTAGCCCTCCCCGGTGTCTATATAAACCGGAGGGTTTTAGTCCGTAGGACACACAACCATTACAACAATCATACCATAGGCTAGCTTCTAGGGTTTAGCCTCCTTGGTCTCGTGGTAGATCCACTCTTGTACTACCCATAACATCAATATCAATCAAGCAGGAGTAGGGTTTTACCTCCATCGAGAGGGCCCGAACCTGGGTAAAAACATCGTGTCCCTTGTCTCCTGTTACCATCCGCCTAGACGCACAGTTCGGGACCCCCTACCCGAGATCTGCCGGTTTTGTCACCGACAACGGCCTAATGGAATAACAGGCCGTTAATGGGTATAAAGTGATACACTATTCATTACGGGCCAGTTTCACCATGGGTCGTTAATGGGGAAAGAGTTACAAAGGTCCTCATATGGGCCGAAAGAAGTCATGGGCCACACATGGGCCGAAAGTTAAAACGAGCTGAATCATATTGGACGGCCCAGATGACGCTACTGGGCCTAATTCGGATAGGGCATAACGGGCCCTGGGTTAGCGGGCTGTAAATGGGCTATATGCGAACAGGCCGTTAACAGGCTTTCCGTGTGCCGGCCCGCCACCTTTTGACCAAGTCAAATGGGCCGGCCTTTTCACAGGAATGGGCCTCTATTGAGCCGTGCCACGTGTCGCCGTATCATAGGCGCCTTCAGTCCAATGAGCGGATGACATCTGTCCCAACGGTGAGCCGACACGTGTTTCCTCCAGCCAATGATGATTTTACACGTGGAAAATCCCCATTGGTCGGGGCTGTTAACGGGTTATCGGATCCAAAACCCGACTTGATAGCTTAACGGCGTTCCGTTACGGTGGTTGCCATGTGTCGGTAACCCTTGACGAAAGCACTTCTGTGACGCACGATTTATCATCATGGAAGTGGACACTTCCGTGATAATAATTTTGGTAATGTCATGGAACACTTCTACGACAGCACATGTATGACTATCTTGATTCTGTCATAAATTTGTCATGGATGTACATGCATGAAAAAAACGCGACCTACTGTGACAAACACATATCATCACGGAAGTGTATTTTTTTGTAGTGGATGTACCTGACTACACTAGCGTTTGTAGATGATGGTGTTGGCTCTCTAGCTGGCTCTTGTAGTGGATCTGCTGGTGGGTGTACTTCCTCTCCATCTGTTCCATCAACTACTTCTAGTTGATCTGCTGGTGGATATCCTTCCTCTCCATTTGTTCCATCAACTACTTCTAGTGGACCTGTTGGCTCTTTCACTGCTGGCTCTTCTGCATTATCTACTCCCCAATGTTCATCTTCACCAAATGCTGCATCAACTGAATTTTTGCACTTGTTTGCATGGTGGCCTAGTCTTCCACACCTGCCACACTTGTACTTCCAGGGACCAAGTCCCTTTCCTTCACTGCTAGACCTTATCCTAGTTTTCCTAGGCCTACCTGGTGCTCTGTTTTGAACTGGAGCACAGAGTTTAAATCCTGGATTCACAATTTCCCACTGTTGTTTTCCTTCCAAAGCTGGAAGGTTATCAACATATGTAGCTCTGAATTTCTCAATAGAGTAAAAGTTGTGCACATACCGATCTATTGCACTAGCTTCACCTCTTAGAGCAGTGATAAAGCAGAGAGCATGGATGCATGGCTTACCAGTTATATGCCATTGTCTATAACTACAAGTCCAGTTCTCCAAGTCAAGTGGGTACCTCCATTCTCTTTTTTCTTTTTCAGTAGTAGTAACTTCAGCCTCCTTTGGGCTTCTCCTAATCAAAGTCATCTCTAAACCTTTTGTTTTTGCCATTAAGGCCTTCATTACAGATGGAACAATCAAGTGGCCTTCAAAATGGTCAATGGCAATCCTGTTCCTGATATCAAATTTCTGCATAATATACTGCCTGATCTTGTCACACAAATCTACTATGTGAAGCCCCTTGTATTTCTTGATCCTTGAGTTGAAAGCTTCAGCTCGGTTGTTGTTCACGTAGTCCACTTTGCAAGTATCATTGAGGAGTGCCCTAGCCCATATTTTTGTGTGGTGCTCCTCTAAATATTCTTTTACTTTGGGCATGTTGTGCAACTGATTTAGATGGTAGTTGTGCTTCTTTATGCTGTATGTAAGTGAGCACGGCCACAAACTGTCATCATAGAACTTGCCTTTGAACTTCTTGCTGAAGTTCTGAGCCAAATGTCTCATGCACTCCCTATGCTCTACTCCAGCAAATACATCATCAACAGCTGTCTCCAATCCTTTGCAAGCATCAGTATGTATGACTAAACCATCTGGATGCCCTATGAGTTTCTTCAGTTGTTGGAAAAACCAAGTCCAGCTCTCAGTTGACTCTGCTTCTATGACAACATAGGCAACAGGGAATAACCAGTTGTGAGCATCAAGGGCACAAGCAGAAACAAGCTGACCCCTATACCTACCATTCAATGCAGTTGAATCCACAACAAGATAAGGCCTGCACCCCTCCAAGAAACCTTTTTGACATGCCTTGAAACACACAAAAACTCTTCTGAAGAACTCCTTGTACATTTTCTTTCCTCTCACTGTGTACTCCACATTGTGCTTGTCGATTTCAACTACACCACCTGGTGATGTTTTCTGAACTTCAGCTTTGAATGAATAAATAAGACTGAAACTCTCACTGTACTTCTCAACCATATTTTCTAGTGCCATCTCTTTACCAAAATAACACCTACTGTATGGAACCTCCACTCCATATTTCTCAGACAACCTCTGCTGAATTTCCTTTGGGCCCATGCCTGGATTATTTCTAATCCACTGCATACAAGCATCTGCTATCCATCTTCTCTTTGCAGCCCTCAATCTCTGAGATCTATTAACACTTGGACAATTGTGAGGGTAAGGGTTGACCTTAATCTAAAAAGAAGAATAACAAACAGTTAGTAAATGCAACAGAATTGTTTCACAATTACTATAGAAACTAAAGAAAGAAGAAAATGCATAAGTACCTGAAATAATGTGCTTCTCCTCATTAAAGAGGCATGTAGCCTCCACTTACATCTCTCAGAGGCACATTTGATAGTAAACCTTGTTGGGCCACTTTTCAAAATAATGAACTCTGTTTCACTCTTAATTGAGAAAGTTGCAACTGCATTTCTACACTCAACTGCAGAAGGAAAAACTACCCCCTCCTCAATAGAAGGAATTTCTCTGTCATACATCATTACAGGTATGTCCTCATCTTCAGTTCCAAATTCTGCATTGTCCTTTTCCTCTAGCTTCTCATTTTCTTTATCTTCCTCCATGTTGTGCTCAGTAGATCCTGGGTAAAGTTTCTCATCCTCTTCATCAGACAAAGGTACTGCATCAGGCTCCGCTTCCTCCAAAACAGGATCAACAGCTATGCTAAGTTTAGCTTGGGTTTGATACGCCTCCGTCGTATCTATAGTTTTTTATTGTTCCATGCCAATATTCTTCAACTTTCATATACTTTTGGCAACTTTTTATATTATTTTTTGGGACTAACATATTGATCCAGTGCCCAGTGCCAGTTCCTGTTTGCTCCATGTTTTATGTTTCGCAGAGAACCCATATCAAACGAAGTCCAAACGGGATAAAAACGAACAAAGAATTATTTTGGAATATTTAAGATTTTTGGGAAGTAAAAACCAACGTGAGACGGTGCCCGAGGGGGGCAGGAGATAGGGGGCGTGCCCCAGGGAGGCAGGCGCGCCCTGGACTCTCCTGCCCCCCCCCCCCCCCCCCCGTAAGGCGGTTGACGCTCTTCTTTTTTTGCAATAAAGCTAATTTTATGAGAAAGATCTGGGCGAAATATTCACCCCAATCGGAGTTACGATCTCCGGATATAAAAGAAACAGTGAAGAGGCAGAATCTGAGAACGCAGAAACAGAGAGAGACAGAGAGATAGATCCAATCTCAGAGGGGCTCTCGCCCCTCCCATGCCATGGGAGCCAAGGACCAGAGGGGAAACCCTTCTCCCATCTAGGGAGAAGGTCAAGGAAGAAGAAGAAGGGGGGCCCTCCCCCCCTTGCTTCCGGTGGCGCCGGAACGCCGGCGGGGGCCATCATCGTCACCGCGATCTTCATCAACAACTTCACCGCCTTCATCACCAACTCTTTCCCCCTCTATGCAACGGTGTAACTCCTCTCTTACCCGCTGTAATCTCTACTTAAACATGGTGCTCAACGCTATATATTATTTCCCAATGATGTATGGCTATCTTATGATGTTTGAGTAGATCCATTTTGTCCTATGGGCTAATTGATGATCGTGATTGGTTTGAGTTGCATGTTTTATTATTGGTGATGTCCTATGGTGCTCTCCGTGTCGCGCAAGCGTGAGGGATCCCCACTGTAGGGTTTGTAATATATTCAGGATTTGCTTATGGTGGGTGGCGTGAGTGAACAGAAGCACAGACCCGAGTAAGTAGGTTGTTTGCGTATGGGATAAAGGGGGCTTGATGCTTTAATGCTATGGTTGGGTTTTACCTTACTAATCTTTAGTAGTTGCGGATGCTTCCTAGAGTTCCAATCATAAGTGCATATGATCTAAGAAGAGAAAGTATGTTAGCTTATGCCTCTCCCTCAAATAAAATTGCAATAGTGATTACCGGTCTAGTTATCGATTGCCTTGGGACAAATAACTTTCTCGTGACAAAAAGCTCTCTACTAAAACTAACTTAGTCCTGTCTTTATCTCAACAGCCCCTAGCTTTTATTTACATGTTCTTTATTATCTTGCAAACCTATCCTATCACACCTACAAAGTACTTCTAGTTTCATACTTGTTCTAGGTAAAGCGAATGTCAAGCGTGCGCAGAGTTGTATCGGTGGTCGATAGAACTTGAGGGAATATTTGTTCTACCTTTAGCTCCTCGTTGGGTTCAACACTCTTACTTAACGAAAACTATTGCGATCCCCTACACTTGTGGGTTATCAAGACCTTTTTCTGGCACCATTGCCGGGGAGTCATAGCGTGGGATGAATATTCTCATGTGTTCTTGTTTGCTTTATCACTAAGTAATTTTTGTTTTCTGTTCTAAGTTGTTCTCTATCTTTAATTATGGATATGGAACACAAAACACCAAAAAAAGTAGGTGTACTTGCTACTCATGGAAATGGGGAACCTCCTAAAACCCTCGATGCTCGTTATGTTCAAGATATTATGTACTACTTTGATAATCCTAAGAAAACCCCATTCAATTATGTTATGGGAGACACGTTCACTACAAAAAAAATACACTTCCGTGATGATACGTGTTTGTCACAGTAGGTCGCATTTTTTGTCATGCATGTACGTCCATGACAAATTTATGACAGAATCAAGATAGTCATACCTGTGCTGTCGTAGAAGTGTTCGATGACATTACCAAAATTATCATCACGGAAGTGTCCCCTTCCATGACGATAAATCGCGCGTCACAGAAGTGCTTTCGTCAAGGGTGATCGACACGTGGCATCCACCATAACGGAACATCGTTAAGCTATCGGGTCGGGTTTTGGATCCGATAACCGGTTTACAGCCCCGACCAATGGGGATTTTCCACGTGTAAAATCATCATTGGCTGGAGGAAACACGTGTCGGCTCATCGTTGGGACAGATGTCATCCACTCATTGGACAGAAGGCGCCTATGATACGTCGACACGTGGCACGGCCAATTAAGTTTAAATGGGCCGGCCCAACTAAAGGCCCACAAGATTTGGGGGCCCATAATTGGTCATTCCAGTTAAAGGCCGACGAGATTTTTCGAACTATAATGGGCTGGCCCAACTAAAGGCCCACAAGATTTCGCGGGCCATAATAGGCCGGCCCAGGTAAAGGCCCAGAAGATTTTTGTGTGCCATAATGGGCCGGCCCAGGTAAAGGCCCACAAAATTCTTGCGGATCATAATGGGTCGGCCCAGCTAAAGGCCCACGAGATTTCACCGACATTAATGGGTCGGCCCAGCTATAGGCTCACAAGATTTTGAGGACCCGAGTAGGCCGGCCCATTAACTGGCTGCCATGTTTTGGGCCAAATGTCGGCCCATAATTGATCCGGTCCATTAATGGCCTGCCATGTTCCGGGCCTAGTAATGGCCCATATAAGATCCGGCCTGTTAAAAGCCTCCCACTTTCTGGGCCAAATCATGGCCCAGATCAGGTCCGACCCTTTAAGAGGCTTTGGGCTTAATTATGGCCCATATCAGATTCGGCCCATTGACTGGACGCTATGCTTTTGGGCCCACTTGCTAAAGGCCCATTTTGTAATTCGGCCTGATATTAGTTTCGGCCTATTAAGGGCACATTTAACATTTCGGCCCTATATTAATTTCGGCCTGTTAAAAGCCCGTCATATAGTTGGGCCTAACTACGGCCCGGTTTGCATCCGGCCTGCTCGTAGCCGATATCTGATTGGGCCAAACAAGGACCGAGAGAACTTTGGCCTGTTAAAAGCCCGTGAATTGATTCGCACAATCATGGGCCGGGGTCCATTTCGGGCTGCCGCCGGCCCGTGAGCTATGCAACACGTTTCAGGCCCAGCCTACTTCTCAGCCTACTAAAAGCCCATTGAGTTTTCTTGCGAAAAGAGGGTCGGGGGTTACTCAGCCTATTAAAGGCCCGAATCTACTAGTGGGCCAGTTTGACGGGGCCCATGATGCGGATCATACATCGTGATTGCATGACGGCTCGATTATGTACCGTAATTTTACGGTTTGGCCGGTTTACGGCGAAGACAGGATATATATATATAGTAAAATAATTGTGGCATCGTGAATAAGAAAAAACCTAGACTATACAATAAAGAAATTACGGCATATTACATCCACTGGGCATCAAAGTTCGCCACTATGATAATAAAGCACAAGCAGACAGCAGATTACATACACTAGGCATCAAAGATCGCCACCAGTGCAAATAAACACGCCCACAAAATAATATACAAAACCGACAGCACTTCAATAGAGTTCAAGAAAGGTTAGCCCTGCTGGGGAGCTGCAGCGCAAGCAGCTGATCAAGATGATGATACTGCGCTTGTTCAACACTTATATCTTCCTCACTCTGAAAGATAAACAAGCAGACAGATGACAGGTTTTGCACATAAAAGTATCAGTGCTGACAATTCATCACATTTCTTACTGACGAATAGAGTGACACAATTTAAAATTGCATTAACACAATATGGTATTGTTCAGGTCAAGACATGGCAGGAATTGACAGTGTGAAGGAGTTGGAAGCTTCACGACACCACTGGATTACAGATCAAGAACTCATAAGTATCAATGGTTAGTGTGCTGTCAATTTATCCCATTTCAGATTGGCAAATAAAGAGGCGGTTTAAATAATAGTCGAATGTATGCCATTGTTCATAGTTAAGACATTGCAGAATATGGCATTGTGCTGTAGTGGGTAGGTTCACCACACCACTGGATTACGGATGAAGAACAGAAGCATACATGCAGTGCAAAAGAAGATCACTTGCTCTGTATAGTTTAATTTACATGGTATGAAGAAGGAACTTGGTTGTACAACTGAAAACTTAAATTGAGAAGGACAAACTTTTGTTTATGAACTACATAATAAACTTTAAACATGCAATTTGATGCAAACACCAAAAATAAACAGCTGTTGTAGTCATGCCTAACCAAATATACACAACAAAGTATGAAGGCTTGAGAAGGACAAACTTACATTACTGGTGAAGACAGGCTCTATAAAGCCCTTGTCCATGCTGATGGGGGGGGGGGGGCAATTCAAGAAGCTTAGCACAGAATGTTCTTCATAAGCATTGCCTTTATTCTACATTTTGTTAAGAGTAAATATAGATGTGATAATATACGAAAAAATGGAGAATATTTAAGATAAGATGAAGAGTGATGCTACATAACCAAGTTGCTATAAATGTAAGTGCAGCGATATAGGCAAAAGGCACAGCCAAGAGCAATGCACAACTAAACTTCTTCAGTACCAACCTTATGGCAAGAGTAAATATAGATCTGATGTGTAGAACATGGAGGGCAAAGGAAAATAAGCTAATGGATTCATGTACCTAGGGTAGGGTCATAGACCTGATCTAAGTACCCTGCCCAAGGATACCCTTAGAAGAGATCACCTTCCAGTCGACCTACGAGGAACCCACTCGACTGACTTGAAGGACTCGACCATGAAGACTCACTCGACCACCAGAAGGTCAAGAAGCACTCTGCACTGCAACGGTCTGTAATTAAGTAGACTTTATGATAGTTAAGACACTTTATGTGGGGCGTTACCAGTAACGCCCCGGACTTAATGTACCTTAAACCCTTCATTACGTGGGCTGGCAGGGGTCCTGGCGTACTCTATATAAGCCACCCCCCTCCACAGGCAGAAGGGTTCGCACCCCTGTAACTCATATACACATAATCCAGTCGACCGCCTCCGGGCTCCGAGACGTAGGGCTTTTACTTCCTCCGAGAAGGGCCTAAACTCGTACATCTCTTGTGTTTACAACCTCTCCATAGCTAGGACCTTGCCTCTCCATACCTACCCCCCACTCTACTGTCAGACTTAGAACCACGACAGTTGGCGCCCACCGTGGGGCAGGTGTTTTAGCGATCTTGTGGAGAAGTTGCGATTCTTCGGACTACTTTCATCATGGTGGCTGCTGGAGTTTTGGTCGAGGGTCACAAGATCCGTCTCGGCGCTCTCACCTTCATCGCCGACGACTCCGCTTTGCTCCAGGAGGCTCCACTCGACGTTGATGCGCTCCCCGTCCGCGGTGTGACGCATTTTCGCGCATGTGTCCGCGGCATTCTGCTGCGACAACCGTCGACCCCGTATCGGTCGACTCCCCTATCGACCACCCTCCCGGTCTCCCGCCAGCGCAAGCGCTCTGGTCGGTCGAGGCTTCAGCGGTGGGTGAGACACGCGGTGGCTCGCCAGACGGCCACCACTCAAGTTGCGGCAATCGAGCCCGATGAATCTCTCTACGGCCTGTTCGATCTGTCGACTGGCTCTGTAGAGACTGCATCCGAATGCGATAGCAGTGATTCGGCGGCGGAAATCCTGATGGTCAACGGACCTCGCAGTCCCCCTGGCTTCGCCCATGAAGGTGGGGCAGGCGGCGGAGACGACCCCGCACGAGACCACGAAGAGTACCAGCCCGAGCCACTCGACTCTCTGCAAAGAGAGGAACTTCGCCGCAGGAACATGGATGCCCTGCATACTCCCATTGCAGGAGAAACCCCCGAGGCTCGCGCCTTGGAGGAGGCACGTTTGGCCAATTTGGCCGAACGCGCTCGCTTGGAGAATCTTCAGCGAGCACTCGACGAGCGCACGCGGCAACGAGTTCCTGACGCCAATCGACGTCAACTCTTCCCGCCGACTCAGGTATATCGAACCCCAATACAGAATTTAGCAGCTGCGACCCGTATAGCAGAGTCCATCCAGCCCTCTCAGACGGAAGCTGGCAGAGGCTTGATGCAGATCAGGGATTTGCTCCGGGCAGCAGGGGACCAGAATTCAGCCATGTCGTAGTCGGGCAACAGAATCCACAGTCGATCTGTCGCGGCGAGACGGGCGTGAGAATCGGCGAGACCAGTATGGAGACCGACACGACCGAGATGATAGGCGTCGAGTGCCCACTTCCCCTCCGAGGGGTGGGTCTTACGCTCCTCGGCAGCAAGATGACAGGCGTCAGCACAGTGTGGGGCGAAGAGCTCCAATCGACCCTAGAGAACCAAGCTTCGACGCGCGATCCATTATCGTGCAAGGCTTGGTCCGACAGAGATGCGCCCACAAGCAGTCAAGTGCATGTTTCTGGTCCAGAATGTTTCAGCAGGGCTATCAGAGCCGCAGTGATCCCCCCCAATTTCAGGTTGGCAACAGGAGTCAGCAAGTTCACCGGTGAGTCTAAGCCTGAAACTTGGCTTGAGGACTACAGAGTGGCGGTTCAGATTGGTGGTGGGAATGACGAGGTGGCCATGAAGCATTTGGCCCTCATGTTGGAAGGTTCTGCAAGAGCGTGGTTGAATCAGTTACCTCCCAGCAGCATTTACACTTGGGAAGATCTGTCTTGAGTGTTCGTCAGAACGTTTGAAGGAACTTGCAAGCGACCGGCTGGATTGACGGAGCTGCAAGTCTGTGTGCAGAAGACCAATGAGACTCTCAGAGAATATATTCAGAGATGGATCACTTTGCACCATACTGTGGAGAATGTGTCTGATCATCAGGCAGTCTGTGCCTTCAAGGATGGCGTCAAGAACAGAGAATTGAGTTTGAAATTTGGTCGAACCGGAGACATGACCTTGAGTCGGATGATGGAGATTGCTACCAAGTACGCCAACGGCGAAGAAGAAGACCGACTCCGAAGCGGCAAGTACAAACCGAGTCAGTCGGAGAAGGGAAACACCAGTCGGAAACAGAAGCGGAAGGCTGAACCAGCAGCTCCTGGAGAGGCTCTGGCCGTGACTCAGGGAAAGTTCAAAGGGAAACCTAAAGGATCCTGGAACCCTAAGAAGGTAAAGGATAAAGAAGGGAACGACGTGATGGATATGCCGTGTCACATCCACACGAAGAAAGATGAAGAGGGTAATATCATTTACCCAAAGCATACCACTCGCCAATGTCGACTCCTGATCCAACAGTTTCAAGGAAAACAGTCTAAAGACAAGGAAAAGGAGTCGGACAAGGCCGAAGACAAGGAGGACAATGAGGAAGGATATCCGCATGTCAACTCCACTCTGATGATCTTCGCAGATGTGGAAAGCAAGAGCCGACTGAAGGTCATTAATCGTGAGGTGAACATGGTTGCCCCAGCAAAACCAAGTTATCTGAGATGGTCCCAAACGCCCATCACATTCGACCAATCTGATCACCCGACTCATATTGCCACCCCTGGGAGGCAAGCTTTGGTGGTCGATCCAGTTGTCGAAGGCACTCGACTGACAAAAGTGCTGATGGACGGTGGTAGTGGGCTGAACTTGTTGTATGCAGACACACTGAAAGGAATGGGCATTCCGATGTCCCGACTGAGCACCAGTAACATGAGCTTTCATGGAGTTATACCCGGAAAGAAAGCCGAGTCACTCGGCCAAATAGCTCTGGACATGGTGTTTGGTGATTCAAAACATTTTCGCAAAGAGAAGCTGACATTTGAGGTCGTGGATTTTTAGAGTGCGTACCACGCCATTTTGGGGAGGCCAGCTTACGCACGGTTCATGGCTCGACCATGTTACGTGTACCTCAAACTGAAGATGCCCGGCCCCAAAGGAGTGATCACTGTCACCGGTGATCGGAAAAAGGCAGAAGAGTGCTTTCAGAAGAGCTCGAAGATTGCCGATTCCCACGTGACAGCGGTCGAGTTTGAAGAATATAAACAAAGCGCAGATCCGAGTGATTTGCTGTGATCCAAGAAGCCCGCCACAGAATCTACATTTCAGTCGTCCGGTGAGACAAAGCCTGTCCACATTCACCCGACCGATCCCAATGCAGCCCCGACCCACATCTCCACAACACTCGACCCGAAATAGGAAGAAGCGCTCATCCAGTTCCTCCGTGAGAACTGGGACATTTTTGCATGGAAGCCAGCTGACATGCCAGGTGTTCCCAGGGGACTGGCTGAGCATCGCCTTAGAGTCGACTCATCAGCAAAACCAGTTAAAGAACATCTTCGGCGGTCCGCCGTCCAGAAGAGAAAGGCTATTGGTGAGGAAGTGGCTCGACTGTTGGCGGCAGGATGTATCCGAGAGATATAACACTCCGAGTGGCTTGCTAATGTCGTCATGGTTCCTAAGAAGGACAAATCGCTATGAATGTGCATTGATTTCAAGCACATCAATCGGGCCTGCCCGAAAGATCATTTTCCTCTCCCTCGCATTGATCAAATTGTTGACTCGACCGCGGGGTGCGAGAGATTATCTTTTCTAGACGCCTATTCCGGGTACCATCAGATCCGTCTGTATGGACCCGATGAGATAAAAACAGCTTTCATCACTCCATTCGGGTGCTTCTGCTATATCACCATGCCATTCGGCCTCAAGAATGCCGGAGCCACATTTATGCGAATGATTCAGAAGTGTCTACTCACTCAAATCAGTCGGAATGTGGAAGCGTATATGGATGATATCGTCGTCAAGTCACGAAAAGGTTCCGACCTGCTCACTGACCTCGCCGAAACATTTGCCAACCTCCGAAGATATGATATCAGGCTCAATCCATCAAAGTGCACATTCGGAGTTCCTGGTGGCAAGTTACTCGGTTTTCTCATTTCCGAGCGAGGGATCGATGCTAATCCAGAGAAGATCGGCACTATTCTCCGAATGAAACGCCCTGTGCGAGTGCACGATGTCCAGAAGCTTACTGGATGCTTGGCCGCATTAAGTCGATTCATCTCATGACTCGGTGAAAAGGCATTGCCTCTTTACCGACTGATGAAGAAGGCAGACAAGTTCGAGTGGACTCCAGAAGCTGATGCAACGTTTGACGAGCTAAAAGCTCTGCTCTCCACCCAGCCGGTGCTTGCTGCTCCAATCAGCAAAGAGCCTCTGTTGCTTTATATCGCAGCCACAGGACAAGTCGTCAGTACAGTGCTTACGGTCGAGCGGGAAGAAGAAGGAAAAGCCTTCAAAGTTCAGCGCCCAGTGTATTATTTGTCTGAAGTCTTGACTCCATCCAAGCAGAGATATCCTCATTATCAGAAGCTTGTGTATGGAATATACATGACCACGAAGAAGGTTGCTCATTATTTCTCTGATCATTCCATCACAGTCGTCAGCGATGCTCCACTATCAGTGATTTTGCACAACAGAGATGCAACTGGTCGAGTGGCGAAATGGGCGATTGAACTTCTTCCCCTTGATATCAAGTTAGAGGCAAAGAAAGCCATTAAGTCCCAGGCAATAGCAGATTTCCTCGCCGAGTGGATTGAACAGCAGCAGCCGACTGAAGTTCACTCGGAGCATTGGACCATGTTCTTTGATGGCTCTAAGATGTTGAATGGTTCCGGTGCTGGGGTTGTCCTGGTTTCCCCCAGAGGAGATAAGCTCAGATATGTGCTCCAGATTCACTTTGATTCCTCCAACAATGAGGCAGAGTATGAGGCCCTCTTATACGGATTGCGCATGGCCATCTCACTCGGCGTCCGTCGCCTGATGGTCTATGGCGATTCAGATTTAGTGGTCAACCAAGTGATGCAGGAGTGGGACGTGAGAAGCCCAGCCATGACTGGATACTACAATGCAGTGAGGAAGCTGGAAAAGAAGTTTGAGGGGTTAGAGCTCCATCATATACCCCGACTGAAAAATCAAGCAGCTGATGATCTAGCAAAGATTGGTTCCAAGAGAGAAACCATTCCGAGTGGCGTGTTTTTGGAACATATTCATACGCCGTCAGTTAAGGAAGACCCTTTCACTGAAGAAACCCCACAACCCAAGAGTGCCACGGATCCGACTGAGGTAGAAGTCCCAGCAGTGGTCGACTTGGTTATGGAGATCTTGGTAGTCACGCCCGACTGGACAATTCCCTATATCGCGTATATCCTGAGAAAAGAGCTCCCAGAGGATGAGGAAGAGGCTCGACAGATCGTCCGTCGATCCAAGGCCTTTACCGTTATCAAAGGACAGTTGTATAGAGAGAGCGCGACTGGAGTTGGTCAAAAGTGCATAACGCCGGAGGAAGGTCGAATCATTGTCAATGATATCCACTCAGGGACCTGTGGTCATCATGCGTCCTCTCGGACCATCGTGGCCAAAGCATACCGAGCCAGATTTTACTGGCTAAATGCGAATGAGATGGCAAAGGAAATAGTGGACAAGTGCGAAGGATGTCAGTTCTACTCAAATATGTCACACAAGCCTGCGTCAGCTCTGAAGACCATTCCACTCGTTTGGCCTTTCGCAGTATGGGGGTTGGACATGGTCGGTCCCTTGAGAACAGGTCGAAGTGGCTTCACGCATGTACTGGTGGCAGTCTACAAGTTCACCAAGTGGATTGAGGCTAAGCCAATCAAGAACCTTGACGCCGGTACTGCTATTAGCTTCATCAGGGAACTGATATTCAGATATGGAGTCCCGCACAGCATCATTACGGATAATGGGTCGAACTTTGACTCGGAAGAATTCAGGGATTTCTGCAACTCTCAAGGCACACGAGTCGACTACGCTTCAGTCGCCCATCTGCAGTCGAATGGACAAGCAGAGCGAGCCAATGGCTTGATCCTCAAAGGATTAAAACCCTGACTGATGCGTGATCTCAAGCATGCGGCTGGAGCGTGGGTCGACGAACTTCCCTCGGTGCTATGGGGACTGCGGACCACACCTAATCGGTCGACCGGAAGAACTCCATTCTTCTTGGTCTACGGAGCTGAAGCAGTCTTGCCGAGTGATCTTCTCCACAATGCTCCTCGAGTTGAACTCTACAACGAAGCAGAAGCTGAACAAGCGCGGCAGGACGCAGTCGACCTTTTAGAGGAAGAAAGGGAGATGGCTCTGATCCGATCGACCATCTACCAACAAGACTTGCGTCGCTTTCACGCCAGAAATGTGAGGGGTCGAGCCTTCCAGGAAGGGGATTTAGTACTCCGAGTGGATCAGCAGAAACAGCATAAGCTCGCTCCTTCTTGGGAAGGGCCCTTCGTCGTCACCAAAGTTCTCCACAACGGGGCGTACCGTCTTTACAACGTCGAACACAATATCGATGCGCCCCGAGCTTGGAACGCGGAACTACTCCGCCCATTTTACACTTAAAGTTTTCACTCGGATGAGTTGTAATAAAGTACTTCTATATTTCATGGATTACAAAATAATAGTGTCATAATTTCTCCATAATATTTGTCACTTTTTATTTGTCCAATAAAATTTCCCCTCCAGTGGGTGACTTAGCCGCAAATCCGCTTCGCCTAAGTTTGTAAAAAAATCCTTACCGAGTGGTGAGCCAGACTCCCACTCGGGGGCTTAGCCGCGAATCTGCTTCGCCTAAGTTTGTAAAAAATCCTACCGAGTAAAGAGCAAACCTCTCACTCGGGGGCTTAGCTGCAGTCCAAGTACTCGCCTAAGTTATAAAAATCCTACCGAGTGAAGAGCAAACCTCTCACTCAGGGGCTTAGCTGCAGTACAGTGCTCGCCTAAGATATAAAAATCCTACCGAGTGAAGAGCAAACCTCTCACTCGGGGGCTTAGCTGCAGCCCACTGCTCGCCTAAGTTATATAAATCCCACCGAGTGGCGAGTCAGACTCCCACTCGGGGGGCTTAGCTGCAGTTTAAACACTCGCCTAAGTACAATGTACGCTCGCAAGGAGGACGAGGCACAGGTCGACTGCGACCCTCTCCTCTGAGCTACGCCATAAGCACAATGTACGCTCGCAAGGAGGACGAGGCGCAGGTCGACTGCGACCCTCTCCCCTGAGCTACGCCATAAGTACAATGTGCGCTCGCAAGGAGGACGAGGTGCAGGTCGACTGCGACCCTCTCCTCTGAGCTACGCCATAAGTACAATGTGTGTTCGCAAGGAGGATGAGGTACAGGTCGACTGCGATCCTCTCCTCTGAGCTACGCCATAAGTACAATGTGCGCTCGCAAGGAGGATGAGGTACAGGTCGACTGCGACCCTCTCCTCTGAGCTACGCCACAAATACAACGTGCGGTCGTAAGGAGGACGAGGTGCAGGTCAACTGCGACCTTCTCCTCTGAGCTTCGCCACAAGTACAACGTGAAAATCCTACCGAGTGAAGAGCAAACCTCTCACTCGGGGGCTTAGATGCAGCCCAGTGCTCGCCTAAGTTACAAAAATCCTGCCGAGTGAAGAGCAAACCTCTCACTCGGGGGCTTAGCTGCAGCCCAGTGCTAAGATATAAAAATCCTACCGAGTGAAGAGCAAACCTCTCACTCGGGGGCTTAGCTGCAGCCCAGTGCTCGCCTAAGTTACAAAAATCCTGCCGAGTGAAGAGCAAACCTCTCACTCGGGGGCTTAGCTGCAGCCCAGTGCTCGCCTAAGATATAAAAATCCTACCGAGTGAAGAGCAAACCTCTCACTCGGGGGCTTAGCTGCAGCCCAGTGCTCGCCTTAGATATAAAAATCCTACCGAGTGAAGAGCAAACCTCTCACTCGGAGGCTTAGCTGCAGCCCAGTGCTCGCCTAAGATATAAAAATCCTACCGAGTGAAGAGCAAACCTCTCACTCGGGGGCTTAGCTGCAGCCCAGTGCTCGCCTAAGTTACAAAAATCCTGCCGAGTGAAGAGCAAACCTCTCACTCGGGGGCTTAGCTGCAGCCCAGTGCTCGCCTAAGATATAAAAATCCTACCGAGTGAAGAGCAAACCTCTCACTCGGGGGCTTAGCTGCAGCCTAGTGCTCGCCTAAGATATAAAAATCCTACCGAGTGAAGAGCAAACCTCTCACTCGGAGGCTTAGTTGCAGCCCAGTGCTCTCCTAAGATATAAAAATCCTACCCAGTGAAGAGAAAACCTCTCACTCGGAGGCTTAGCGGCAGCCCAGTGCTCGCCTAAGTTACAAAAATCCTGCCGAGTGAAGAGCAAACCTCTCACTCGGGGGCTTAGCTGCAACCCAGTGCTCGCCTAAGATATAAAACTCCTACCGAGTGAAGAGCAAACCTCTCACTCGGGGGCTTAGCTGCAGCCCAGTGCTCGCCTAAGTTACAAAAATCCTACCGAGTGAAGAGCAAACCTCTCACTCGGGGGCTTAGCTGCAGCCCAGCGCTCGCCTAAGTGAATTAAGGAACAAGTCGACTGTAGTGAGCGTCTTGCTTTGAACCTGCAAAAGACATTTCGAGCCAAAAGCAATCATATTCAAACATCAAATCCAAGTTCAGATCGATACCTAAAGGAACCGAAAGTGCTCAGGCGCTAAGCCTGTTAAGGTTTATCGGTTACAAATTCACTCGGCATACCGAGGCAAATTTAAAGTGTCGAGCTTAAAGAAGTTTTTTACCCCTCCTGTGGAGGGCTGGAAGGTGCAACGAACTCATCAAGGTCAATTCCGTCTGCGATCCGAGTGGCAACAGTGATGAAGGTTTCCATGAAAGACCTGAAGTCGTGTTTCTTGGTGTTGGCCACCCGGAGAGCCGCCAGCTTGTCTTCTCGCGCATCTTTGCAGTGGACTCGGGCCAGACACAGAGCAACATCTGCACCGCACCGAGCCGAGGACTTTTTCCACTCCTGCACTCGATCAGGAACCGTGTTCAGTCGAGCCATTAGTGACTCCAGGTCATTCTGGAGTGTCTCCCTGGGCCAGAGCGTTGAGTCGATGCGAGAAGTGGTGGCCTTCAGCCTTGCAAGATAGTCCACGACGGCTGCAACACGAGATTCCAGTCGGAAAACATTCATGGCAACTTCATCGTTCACCGGAGAATTGACGGGGTCAAGGTTTGGTTCCAGCTGGCTAGTCTCTTCTTCAAAGTTTTGACAAAATTCTGCAAAGACAATCACCGAGTCAAGACAATGGTCGAATGGAAAGATCACAGTTGAAAATGATTGTCGAGCGTAAAGGATTACCTTCGAGCATAAGGAACAACTTCTTGGCAAGTCCATTCAGGAAGGCCTCCAGATCATTTTTCTTCCCAGTCAACTGACTGACTTTGTCGGTCAGGGCAGCTTTGTCAGTTTTCAGTCGACTGACTTCCTTGTTGGCGATCCCAAGAGCAGCTTTCAGATTGGTATTTTCTTGTTCGAGCTTGGTGACTGAAGCTAACTTCTCGTCAGCAAGCTTGATCTTCTCAGCTAGCTCAAGGTCTTTTTTCTTCTGGGCCTCCTTCACCTTGCCTGCAAGTTACAGCAAGGTCAGATTTTGAAACAAATGAAGGGAAAAAGGAGTCGTCGAGGTCTCACTGAACATACCTTTGGTCTCCTCCTTCGCCTTCGTCAGATTCTCCTGAACTAGCTTCAGATCCAGTTCGAGCTGAATGTGCTTGTGCTCCAGCTCGGTATAACGAGCCGCAAGGTCACAGGATTTCTGCGAAGAACCAATCGACAAAATATCAAAGATAATTCACTTCCGAGTGGATAAGATAAAATCATGCGTTTCTAAGACTACAGCCGAATACAAACATTCGACCGTAGTCTTGGGGACTACACCCAGTGGGTGCACTCAGCGTGCCCCCACTAGTTCTATTAAAGACAGAGTCGACCCCAAAAAAAATGCTCAAGACATATTCTTCAGACTATAATCAACTGCAAGCAGTCGACCACAGTCTCGGGGACTACACCCAGTGGGTGCACTCAGTGTGCCCCCACCGGTTTGGGAAATCCATTCGCCAAAGTTGAATGACGGAAAGACTGAACTTATAAAGCCTAAAGTCGACTGCCAGCAGTCGACCTTAGCCTTGGGGACTACACCCAGCGGGTGCCCTCAGCGTGCCCCCGCTAACACGGAGTTTCAATCGACACACCCAGTGGGTGATCACTATAGATTCCGGAAAGAAAAGCTTTTGATAGCATATCCTAACAGAACAAGCGATCCGACTGACCTGTACATTGCTTTAAAGAGCCGAACTAGCGTCGTAAGCTGCCTGGCTCGCATCCCGGATGGTCTTCACCTGCTCCATCATGATCCCCGCCTGGCGTATCGCCTCCTTCGCGGCGCCAGCTTGGTCCTCTGGGACGTGGTGCGTCGTGAAGAGGGAAGGCTGTGCGGCACTCGACGAAGCAGGGAGAGCACTCGTCAATGGAACTGCGAAGGACACGGCGTGTCGAGTGGTGTTCTCCTCCTCCGCGACCAGAGTCTCGAGCGCCGTCACATCCTGGGCCACCCTGCCGGCAGACGCTTTCCTGCTCCTTCTGTGCTTCAGCGGTTCCTCATCGTCATCGTCATCAGGAAGAGTGATAACAACATTGGATGGAGCTACAGAAAAGAATCAGAATTAGAGATCATGAGTCAGTCGACTAAAAACGGAATTAAGAGTATAGTACCAGGGTTTGAGGTTGCTGCGTCCTCCATCTCATGGTCGTCAGCCCTGGCTGAGGTCTCAGAAGTAGCAGCACTGCAATTCCAAAGAATCAGCCGACTAACTCAAGCGTCAACCAGAGATAAAGCTCGCACAAAACAAGAAGACTTTAGCAGCATGTTTACCCTGATATGGAGGGGATGGACACCTTCATCTTCGGCAGGAGTTTGGTCGGCTTTGACGGGGCCGCCCTGGGCTGCTTCGACGCCTTTTCAGTCGGCACCGGAGAAGTGGTCCGAGGGCGCTTGGTCGACTGCGCAACAGTCGCAACCCCCTTGCCACGTTCAGTCACAGGGTCATGGACAAGCTTCGACCGCCTTTCTGAGCGCGGTGGTGCGACCTCCTCCTCCTCCTCTTCTTCGTCCTCCTCATCGTCATCGTCATCATCATCATCCTCAGCGGCATCCGAGTCCCACTCCTCCTGGCTCTCGCCCCCGCTCGCTTCTCCCTCTTCAGTCGGAGCCTGTGCTCCATTGGGCATCGAGTACAGCTCGGTGACGGCCTGATAGACATCAAGACAAAGATCAATCGACCGATTTGCGGAGAAAACAGAAATAAATGTGACAAGAATACAATGGGAAGTGGAGCAGACATACCTTGTCTGGAACGCTGCGGTGGTCAAGTGGAGGAATCCTTCTGGCTCCACGAGGGTTATCCTTGTTCCCAGTGACAGCGGCCATCCACCTTTCCAGAGTGGCATCGTCGACTGCTTCTGGATTGATCCGAGTCTCATCTTCAGTCCCGCGGTACAACCACATGCAATGGCTCCAGAACTGAAGAGGCTGGATACGTCGCCTAAGAAAAACCTCCAGGAGATCCATACCCATCACTCCCTCCCGAACCAACTGAACTACACGCTCCATCAGCATCTTCACGTCGGCCTTCTCCTCCGGTACCACCTTTAGAGAGGAGGGCCTGTTGACTCAGTCCATGGTAAACTGAGGGAGTCCACTCGACTGCCCCGGCGTCGGCTCATTCTGGCAATAGAACCAGGTCGACTGCCAGCCTCTGACTGACTCGGGAAACGACATGGTTGGGAAGGTGCTCTTGTTCATCATCTGGATCCCCAGACCTCCACACATCTGGACAACATTGGTTTTATCGTCGCCTGGGCTCGCCTTCTTCACGGTATGAGAGCGACATGTGAATATGTGCTTGAACAAGCCCCAGTGCGGTCGGCAACCCAGAAAATTCTCACACATGGACACAAACGCGGCAAGATAGGCGATAGAATTCGGGGTGAAGTGGTGGAGTTGCGCTCCAAAGAAGTTCAAGAAACCACGAAAGAAAACACTCGATGGTAAAGAAAATCCGCGGTCGACGTGGGTAGCCAGAAGCACGCACTCACCCTCTTCCGGCTGGGGCTGCCACTCCTTCCTCGGAAGCCTTGCGGCTGCGTGGGGGATCAGACCGTCGTTGGCCATGTCGAGGAGATCCATCTCCGTGATGGTCGACCGGATCCAGTCTCCCTGGACCCAGCCGTTCGGCAGACGAGATCTAGACGAAGACCCGCCACGACTGGTGGATCTCCCCTTCGCCTTCTCCGTCGCCAACGCCTTCTTCATGCGTTCCAGCGCCGCCGTCTTCTATTTGACCATGGCTGCCGGCGAGATGCACGAGGAGAGGTTGTGCGGAGATGAGAGCGAGCGCATTGGGCGGAGATGAGGAGAGCAGAGAGGGAATGCTGAGGCACTGTTCAAAAACCCTCGCCTGGCGCATTTATAAGATCCCTTCCGAGTGGATGACAGGTGGGCCCGGTCGATCTAATCATATCCCGAAACAGTTGCACAGACGCGATACGTGGCAAAAAAAGCGGCGCGAGGATCGAGGCGTCTATGCCCTATCCCATCCGAGCGCCGCGGTCCGCCCCGCTTCGCGCGCTTCCCCAAATTTCATATCCCGCAGAATCCGCGAACGGCAGATCGGTCTGTCAGACGTGGGATTTCCTGCGATCCGTCGCTCGGAAATCGGCAAGGTCCAAAAAGATCACTCGACGAAAGAAAAGAATGGATCGAGTCGACTGAAGAAAAGTTGCTCGTTATCAACGAAGAGATTCTTAGTCCAAAACAACGCATGACCAGTATGCAAAAGTCAATAGGAAACTGCATCAACTCCTTCCCCACTCAAGCCTCAATCCATTTGGAGGCTAATGATGGATTCATGTACCTAGGGTAGGGTCATAGACCTGATCTAAGTACCCTGCCCAAGGACACCCTTAGAAGAGATCACCTTCCAGTCGACCTACGAGGAACCCACTCGACTGACTTGAAGGACTCGACCATGAAGACTCACTCGACCACCAGAAGGTCAAGAAGCACTCTGCACTGCAACGGTCTGTAATTAAGTAGACTTTATGATAGTTAAGACACTTTATGTGGGGCGTTACCAGTAACGCCCCGGACTTAATGTACCTTAAACCCTTCATTACGTGGGCTGGCAGGGGTCCTGGTGCACTCTATATAAGCCACCCCCCTCCACAGACAGAAGGGTTCGCACCCCTGTAACTCATATACACATAATCCAGTCGACCGCCTCCGGGCTCCGAGACGTAGGGCTTTTACTTCCTCCGAGAAGGGCCCGAACTCGTACATCTCTTGTGTTTACAACCTCTCCATAGCTAGGACCTTGCCTCTCCATACCTACCCCCCACTCTACTGTCAGACTTAGAACCACGACATAAGCTGCAGAGTGATGGTACATGAACAACTACCTGTCAATATAAGTACACTGATAAAAGACATCATGTACTTACAAGAACAATGCAGAGCTAAAAAAATTCATTGGCATTGGATATATTCTACACTAATGTAACCATTCATACAGATCAAATAATTTGGGGCGAACAATTGATAAGCAAGCTATCATGCATACTGCTGTCACATAATGAACCAGGTATGTATGCAAGTACAGTGATACAGGACAACAGGTACTAACAAGAGCAAAGCAGCGGGCAGCATATTTGCGATATCATGTCATTCTTTTCAAACCGGAATTCTTCTTCGTGCAGATTTCCTGCAAAAAAGATCCGTAAGGCACATGCGGAAAAGTAGAAGTTCAAATTGTCATGTGATTTCATAGACAGTACCTCATCCTGGGAACGAGACCAGTGCATAACAACGTTTTTCCATTCAATGTCTTCTAAATTTAGCACAGGAGACTTCACCGGAAATTCGTTTATAGACTTGCCATCAAAGTGTGATTTCCTCAGGTAACACCGATACTGCTGCAATGCTTCCTTGAAAAGCACACGCAAGCTTTGCTTGTCATGACTATCCAGATTGACCCTCACCTAGTTACAACAGTGTAATGTAAATCATTGATGTGTTCGATCAGCAGAAAATAGGAAAATAATAACCATGAATTATAGCACTTACACGTAAGTTGGACAGGAAGATGTGAAAATGGTGTTTGTCTTCACTATAATCTTCCCATGATGGGAATATATGCACGTAGTCCCTAACAACATTGAAAGCATTGTCTTTTAAACTGGGAATAAATGGAATGGGGTTCCAATCTGCAGGAATTGGCCGTCTCTATAGTTGGGATAGGTCTTCGGTCGGTGGACTTGCTGTACTTTTTGCTGGAGTGGGATTTTTCTGTGGTACGGCTGGTGCTATGGCAAATGAAATCGGTATACCTTTTGCTGGAGTGCAGGTCCTGTGTGGTGGGGCTAGTGGTGTGGCCAGTGAAGTATGGGTATAGTCTGCTGGAGTCGGTCCTATGTTTTGTGTCACTGGTTGTACAACCAATATAAGTGGGGCGCTGTCTGATTTCTCCGGCACCACCATGTTTTTCAAGGTCTTTGCCGGTGCTCCTTCAGGTTCGGCAATCACCCTCTTCCTTTTTGATGTCTGATGCACAAGAACAACATTTGAGTGGAAAAACATGGTATGATGACAGATGTAATATGTATTGATAATGGATGGGCATAGCATCTCGAGTTATATGATGAGTAAACTAAGCAGATGGTGGTGCAACAAAGTAGAAGAAATGCAAGAAAATATATGCAAGATACGCGCAATCAATAAAACCTTGCCAAATTAGAATAGGCACCTTGATGGGTGAACAGGACAGGCCATCTGCCTTTGACTCCTCGAGGTTAGAATAGTCATTAGAATGATATTTTGAACAAGAATCAACAGGTGGGGAGCGTACGAGTTTCATTGCTTCCAAAATGGCACTCAATGCCTTGGTGCCAATTTTGTAAGTCATTGTAGTGTTCCACAATATTCTTCTGATGCGCGGATTCTGATATTCACTGTAATTGCGTATAATATCTGAGAACCATGAAAACATAAATAGTTGTGAGATTATCTTTGTAATGCAGATGATATTCTAATATAGGGGCGCCCCTGTAAACACTTATGTGCTATCACTGGATTCTGATGAGAGAGCTCATGTGTGCTGTAATATCGTGCGTGCATTTATATAATCTGGCACAAGTACACAAAAAATAGGCTCCAGAAGTAAGGATAGCTGGCAGATGATAGGTTCATAATATAGTGTATAGATAGTTTATTGCCAAACCATGATAACAAGAGCACACAGCAACTAGGCAGATCATAGTGTATATAACAGGGGTACACCATAACCACGATATATAAATCGGGAAAGTGGAACTGGCTTGAAAATACGGTGTTGTATTGCCGCTAGTAATTGAAAGCCTATCGATCACGTACAGGCCAGCACTATGGAACATGGTAAAGAAGAGCAAGCAGATTTTGGATAATTAAATGTTGGTTGCGCAGTGCCCACACATGATGAACCAGAGCGCATTAAGAATGCAACTCCCAGCTGTCTCTCGACCATTTCAGGCGGTTGGATGAAGATCCTACGTCTCCTAACCCTTCTTCTTCCTTGTCTGTGATTCTTCCCATACAGAACACCGCACGGGCCGCCCGCCGGACCACCGGCCCCCACCGCCTGTGTTCCTCTGCCACCCCCACCCCCCACCCGCGTTGAGTTTTCTTCATTCGGCGAGGCCCCACAACCACCCGAGCCCCTTGGATCGCACCGGCGAACTCCGGCAAGCTCTGAAAAATCGACTGACCCAATTTTGAAATTTAGTCTACTGTGATTTAACTAGTGTGGAATATAAAAGGGGAAAACCATAAGCATTTGGAGTATAGTGTTGAGCGTGCCATGGCGGATCTGAAGGTGCAAACCGGACAAAGGCAACTTCGCAACCAAGACAAGAAATCAGAGTAAAGCAGTGGTGATCTATTTTCTTGCTGCGATAAATAAGTTGAGCAGATACGAAAGGGTACCGCCTCTGGTGCGGCGCCGTGTACGCATCTGGTGAGAATTTGACGGTGTTGCGGTAGCGATGGCTGTCGGCGGCGTGGAAGCAGATCTAGGAGGGTAGACGGTGGCGGCGGGGCATGGTGGACGAGACGGTCGTAGGAGCGGCGCCGGCAAGGTGGACGACGGCGGGGATGAAGCGAGAGGACAGGATGCAAGGATCCCGGTCCGAAGGCGTGGATGAGAGAAGTCGATCTCTTGTAATGGACAGCGGCGTCGGGGTATCAGCTCCGGCATGGTGGAGGAGGATGGCGGTGGATGGGGTCGCGGATGGCAGCGGACGGAGGAGGGTGGGGTGGAGAGGGTGTTTTGGCGCCCACAGAGTACGAATGGGGAAAAGGGAGGTAGAGAGGAAGGGGTAACCATGTAGTCAGGGCGCGCTTGTCTCAAATGCAAGGAAATTTACAAACTTAGCCCCCGTTTCAAATTTCTACTACATCACAGCAACATTAGTCGGTTGGGGATAGGACGGTAATCTCGCATACACCGAATATTTGCCGACGAGAGTTTGTTTTTGGCGCCCACCGTGTATGAATATGAATCGGGGAGGGAGTCGATTTCGGACGAGGGCACACTGTGTTTTGGCGCCCACCGTGTATGGATCCGGGTGAGAGGCGGTTACGTCACGTTTGGGTGAAATTACAAACCTACCCCTATCGAAACCTATAGAAATCCAGCAGACAGGCTTTGCGCGGCAGGGATAGGCAGTAGTGATTTCCATCTCGCAGATTTTGGTTTCGGGCGGTTACTGCGACTTTCCCCGCTTCGTTCAAATTTTGCACAGTGCATGTTTACTGTGCCAACTCAATTCGAATCCCGTTTGTATTCTACTATTTTTTTCGGGCGGGATCTATTTTCAGTTGGAATTACATTCTATATACATCATTTTTTTACATATATACTTTCAAAAGCACAACACCGTTTATACATAAATATGGTTTACGAATGGCATGATCTCAGATTCATAAGGTTGTATCCATCAATTTGGATTTTCAAATATTTGAAACCACTTTATGTTCAAATCCAATGTATGCATTCCTCACTAACTGTCTCGAATTAATCTGTGTTTCATGCGGGTTTTTTTTAACTTCTCAAACATGTATAATGTGTTTCACACATGCAACATATAGTGTAATCCCGTTTAGATACTAATTGCATATAAACCATGCATTGTTTGTAATTGAAGAATCTATGGATCACCAATATTGATAAACTATATAACATTACACGTGTGCCCAAATTCAAATGAATATGCATGTTTGATACACCAATTTGCGTTATGATATTATCGATGTCGTGATCTCCAGTTTAAATATTTGAATCCCCTTTAATCCAGATATTCATCTCATATAGCTATCACTCATGCTTATATAGGACTATCTCTCTGGACCTATACGCGTTCATCGTCTCTCAGGCATCTCTCGTGCTACCTGCATGTCGACAATGATCTTTTATCTTCGTAACACACTGACGGTACTCTCTCCATCGACCTTCATCACTCCATCTCTCTCTCTAAGTATATCTCGCTCCCTGCTATGTGTCTCTAGCTATGATTCTCCATGTGGAATCTCTTTCTCTCACACAAACACAAAACTTTGTCTCCCGGGATCTCATTTCTCTCAACTATTCCCATGTGTGCCACTCGCACACCCCTCATACAGAGATGTCTTTCGCTCCTTAGATATGAGCACATACGACTCTTCCTCTTCAATATCTCTTTCTCACACACAAACACAAACTCTGTCTCCCAGGGTCTCATATTTCTCCATTGTTCTCTTGTATGTCGCTCAAACACACCCTCTCTCCCTAGAGATATCTTGCGTTCCCTCATATGTCTCTCTGGCTATCACTCTCGTTGTGAAATATCTTTCTCTCTCGTAGACACAAAACTCCGTCTCTTTGGATCTCATCTCTCTCTGATATTTGTTTGTATGTGACTCGCATGCACCCTCTCTCTATCTCTCTCACACCCACACACATAACCCAGCCTTCTGATCCACTCGACTCCTATCTCTAGCACACACTAGCTAGCATCTTTATCTGTCTATTTATATGTTTCTCCATCAACCTTCTTTCTCGCCCTCACTCTTGATTCCTATCACGCACACTACATATGTTTCTTTCTACATGCATGCAGTCAAGTGCCCTCTCACACACATATATAACTTCACCCTTTGAACCACCCGGCGGTCATCTCCGACACCCAAACTAACGGATATCTCTCTAGCTAGCATCTCCATCTCTGTATCTATCTGTAGTTTCTCCGTCAACATTTCTTTCTCGCACGGAGTCTTGCTTCCTATCACCCACACTATATATGTCTCTCCATACATATGCATTTATAGGTTGATCTCTTTTGCACAATCATTGCGCCTCACCCCCTCTGCTCGCCATATATGCATGCTCCAGCCCATGCCACTATCTCTTAAAGACAAAAACACATGCTCAATTGTCGGGCCTTCTTCCCTGCATTCTCACATGTATGCATATTGTCATACCGATCCGTCTCTCCCATGTCGTTGATCTTAGGACTTATGTCTTCTTTCTTTTATCTCGATCATGCGTGCGCGCACACACACACACATCCCACCTATACATGTATACCTCTCACACATGCACGTTCAAGGTCTCTATGTCTACATACGTAGTTAATTGCCCTCAATCCTAACGCCACATCGAATCGTTCTCCTCTTTTGTGCACATAACTTCCGCCTGGATGGGCAAAACACACACTCACACTTAACAATCTCCTTCTGGCTACCCCCCCCCCCCCCCGCCCCGCGCGCCTCTCACTCTTCCCCTATATCCCCGAAACCAATAAGACCATCCCTTTGTTTAATTCCCGCCTACATGCACCATCGATATATAGTAGTCTTATGTGGTGTCTATCGAACAAACACGTTCTCTCGATGTCGACTCCTCTTACGCGCAAGCACCTTCTCTTCCCTCCTACGAGCTTTTTCTCTCTCGCACCCCATCGTTGGTGGCCTCTGCCATATACATCACCTCTCTATGATGAAGCCATGCACACTTAAATTACATCCGCCACAGAGGACCCCAGGACACACACGCGCGCGCGCGTGCACACACACACACACACACACACGCAGGCACCCCCCCACACACACACTAGGACTCCATCTCTCTCTCTCTCTCTCTCACACACACACATAAACACACACACACACACATGCACCCCCCCACACACACTTAGACTCCATCTCTCTCTCTCACACACACACAAACTAAGACTCCATCTCTCTCTCTCCTCTCTCTCTCACTCACTCTCTCTCTCTCTCACACACACACACACACACACAAACACACACACACACACACCACACACACTAAGACTCCATCTCACACACACATGCTCTAGGCGGAGCATTTGTTCCTACCACCCTTCATCCAACCTTACCTGTATGATAAACAATCACCTTTATTTACTTGCATAACATGGACAGATTCCACTTTACTTTAGTAGTCAGCAAACTTATCATCTGTATACCCTTATAAAAAAACGAGTTGGCGATGATGGTGTGCCTGCCATCTTGTAATACAGACCGTATGATCTATATCTGACGGATAGGAAGCAAACTATGATAATTTTACAAAAGATACCCGCACCTCTCTCCACATCATTATCTCCCGCGACCTCATTGCTAAGCAATTAAAAAAGGAATAAGTCTCTGGAACAATCTTGCATGCATGGTGGCCGCTGCCGCCTGCCGGCACCGTCCATCCCCATGCCTCCGCCCATTCCGACCACCAGTCACCACCACGCTCCACTCCTCCTCGCCTTATCTCTCATCTTTCATTTTTTCGATGACATTCTCGAGATACCAGTTTTCCGATAAAATTTTCGAGATATCATTAGTTTTTACACATGGGATTACTCCTGCATGGGTCAATCACAACAGGTGTTTTGTAAAAAAATGCATATTGATGTTCCGTGCAATGCACGAGAATCTTGCTTGTAATTATATAACGCAAATCACGAGCAGGAAGTGACATTTTTTTTTAAAACAACCACGTTAACATGGCCACGTAAATCACGAGCAGGAAGGAGAAGGGAAGCGGGTTGTGGAGTAACGCTTTTTACCACAATTTCTTAGGAAACTCAATGTAATAATTGAGTAGTTTTGCAAACTACCATTACTACTACACCTGAAACGGTTCAAAACCTATACTCCCTTGCCAGCGTGCGCTTCCCACGTGAAACGGTCAGCGTTGCCTGGAGCGTCAGTGCCACATTAATGCCCGGCCAGAGCGGAGGCGACCTCTCACTGGCGCCGGCTTTGAAGTGGCGCGACGGCCGAGAGAGCGCTGCTTCCCGGTGCACGCGACTGCTCCGCGTTGAGACTGGCCATAAGCCCTGTTTGGATCCATGGGTTAAAGTTAGTTTGAGCTAGTTGGGGCTCAAATAGCCCTAAAGTATCCAAGCATGAGGGTTTAAATTGGAGCAAGTTGCACCGAACCCACCAAAAAAACTATCCCACCCAAGAGGTGCTAACTGGAGATAGTTCTCACTGGGACCACTGAAAAATCGCTTTTCTCTCTCCATGAAGTGCATTTATTGTCAATCTAACCCTGTCACCAAACACCTCTTTGGCTACAGTTAGTTCAGGGTTAGTCATGAGTTAGTCTAACCTCTAGCTAAGTTAGGGTATCAAACAGGAGCAGTATAGGACATGCAAGTTGCTCAAAGCATACAGGCAAATTCGTACGTGAAAGGATTTTTTTATTTTTGAAAACGGGACGTGAAAGGAATTTTTTTTAGAATGCTCTTGGCATGTCGCTAACATGTGATAGTTAACCGACCTCAATAGATGGCAAAAACGCCAGCCCGCCGCACTTTGATAGAGACGAGGAGGGAGAAGCGATACAGGCTGCTGGATTACTAGAGATAGGTGTCGCACGGAAGCCAAGAAATATGGTGATAGCGTGGGTTAGCCATGTACTAGTGTATGATGTAACTACACTTGGCTGCCGTGTTTCGTACTCTTCCAGTCCACTGTGGAGATGATTGGTTAATTTTATATCGCTGAATAATATTAAATATTATGAGTGCAGATGCTCCACCACGAGGTTCCTTGCTCCTTCTCGGTCGTCCGGAATCTATGTTCTTCCACTCTATTTTTTTACGTGAGCTTTGTTCATCCTTTTGCCAACACGCGAGACATCTAGCATCAAGGTGCACGTGTTATGCAACGATCATTCCATCTATATGAAGAACACGTGGCACTGGAACGACGAGACGGACATGTACCCAGGAGTGGACGTACGAACCTGAGTAATGTAGCGCAATAAGTGAAGTAGAAAGGCACAAATGGTATGAACATGCGTGGCATACAGGGTGTGTTTGGTTGCGTTCTTATCTCAGCATAGTTGTTCCCTCTTCATGCATGCTCAACTCAACACCCCTCTTCATGCATGCTCTCTTCGTGCATGCTTCTAGTGTATTTGTGCTAAACTAGTGTGGACTCATGCACCCTCCATACACTCTACCAAACACCCAAAAGTAGGTCGAGAAGGGAACTCTTGGGCGGCATTTGTCTCTTACTACGTACTACCACTAAATGTTGTACGTGCAATGCACGGTGATGTTATGGAGTACATGTCTAAGTACTCTACTACTACTATATTAGTTGGAGGCACGTATTAACTTTTATATTTGTTTACGTGTATGCCTCGAGACCTTCCAACTAGACGTGTATTTCTCTCCAGGTTGCACTTTGTATCGTTCATACAGCTATGTACTACTACGTGTGGTCTCCGACCCAGAAGTGGAAGAAGTGGAGACACTCTACCACGCTATTTTTTTACGCTGGGCTCTACCATGCTGTTCATGTCCCACTCCTTTCGCTGACGTGTGGGACATCCAGCACGTGCCGTGTTTGGCACCCTTCGTCGTAAGAGTTGAAATGCTAGCATTCATCAGAAATAAAAAATAATTATAAATCGACAGTGATACTATTTTTTTGCGAACCAATCAGCAGTGATACTATACCACACGGTTTCCTTGCTCCTCGATATCGGAAAGAATACTTCCGTTCGCCAACATGTGGGACGTCGACCATCCTGGTCCACTTGCCATGCACGCAGAACTCCAAGGGAGAGTCACCCAGGTCGTCGCGCCGCAGTAACAATGACTAATGAGCCGTCAAATCACAGGCCCACTTCCCACATCGAAGTTTCTCGGACGAAGGAACCATCATGACTTCGTTGAATTCCGCTTCTTGAAGAAAACTACTGTACCAGCAGTACTCCTAGCTACAGTATTTACTCCAACAGAGGCCTCCTTTCGTTCATAGGATAGGAATATGAAAATCATAGGAAGTGAGATGACATGCATCTCAATTCCTATAGAGAAAGAGATGCCATTTGTTGCATAGGATAGGAATTTTTACACTTAGTCTAGGCTAATGTACTGGTAATTTGCTCTAAAAACTACATTAGTAACTAGTAGTACTGGTACATGCTCGTACTCAGACACAGACACACACACTAACTACTAGTACTACTACTTCTCACATGCTGGCCAGACGTCGTCGTTCTCCTTCCCGGCTTTGTCGGTGACACCCCACCGTGCTTGGATCTCCGCCGACCTCTCCGCAGCAGCGCGTGCATCCTTTTCTTTCTTGCGGCGGCGGGCCTCTCTTTTCTTGAGTGCTTTCTGACTTTTCCGCTCCCTCTGTTCGGCTTTGGCCGCCTCTTGCTCTACCGCCCATTCGGCCTTGGCATCTTCAAATTCCTCCCACATAGTTGTGAGGTCGCGAGGGGCGATGAACTCAGCACGGCGGGATGCCATCGCTTCCCTACCATTTTGTGTGCGTTCGTGGGTGGCGAGGAACTCGGCGCGGCGGGATGCCATCACTGCCTTACCGGTTAGTGTGCGGAGCGGTGGCATGAACGACGCTTGGTGAGAGCTCTGGGTGGAGTGGCCGGACAACCGTATAGTGCATTGGTTTGTCAAGAGCTCAAGGACAGAAGAGGAAGCAAATTAGGATTCCTCTTCAATCCTGGTCATTTATTACCGAGTAAAATGCGTTGGCGGTCATTGAACTTGTCTTGATAGCTCACTTTGATCATTGTATACGAGATATGGTGATTATACGGTCGCTGGCTCAGCGTATATCTCCATATTTGTATGGTTGACCAGTCAAACAGTCCGCATGCGCCTGAAACGGTCACCGTCTCTCCAGAATGTCAATGCCACATTCACTGGACTTAATTGCAGGTGTAATTGGTGTGTCACTGACATGGGGGCCAGACGCCCATTGGGCCCACATGTTAGACACCCAAACGCATCTGCAGTTAAGTCACTGAAGCAGCGTCCGCATTCACGCCCGACGAACCTACTCCGGCGCCAGATGTCCATCCGTATTCCGCGGCTCATTGCCATTAGCCCGCTATATTAACTTGAGCCCCAGCTCCCAGCCATAGCCAAAGACCCACATTTATTCTCCTCTGGCCCCTTCCTTCTATTGGCACGTGGCGCTCTGAAGCTCTCTTGGACATATTCTCGCAGGAGCAGACAAGGGACATCGGCGGCTCCGCTCCGGGCGCGCTCCAAAGCTCTCTTTGACGTACTGTCGCAGGAGCTAATGAAGGAGATCGCCGGCACCCCCCGGGCCGCCCTCCGCCGCCACGACCATGAAGCCGGCGCGCGTGCACGGGCACAGCCGGCAGCGAGGAAGAGTAGTACACGGTAGGTCGCCGCCGCTCTGGTCCCGGGAAGGCCACCGCTACTCCACTCAGTCGACGCCAAGCTTGGTGGGGTAAACATCGGCGGCCGATTAGCCGCTTGACGGAGACGTGGAGGCGGAAATCTTCATAACCTTGTGCTCCGGCCGAAGGAGGAGGTTATCAAGGCGGATGAGGAGGAGGCAAAGGCAATGGCCGGCTTTCTCGGGTTCATGGCCGGACTTGGTGGTCGGGCGCCGGCGATCGTTTAGATTAGGTTTACAGTAGGTTTAGTACGGTTTGTGTGAAATATATAATGATTTCGTCCAGTTTGTAGGAAAAGTTTTTGAAATATAATGAATTTCATCCGGTTAATTTGAAATTTGCTTTGTTTGCACGAATTTTGTCCGGTTAGTTCATATAGTTGTCGAAAGGTATGCGGGCAGCATCGGATGGCATCCATCAGTGTCCTCGGACAGATGCCGGTGTAAATTTGTGGGCCAGCGCTGGAGATGCCCTAACTATCATGCTATAATCGCTAACAATCTTCCATTATTTGGATGGGAAGAGTTATCCCTCGATCAAAATCAGATCCGCGGTGTTTCACACTCCTCCCGCGTACGAGTGTAAACTCTTGCTTACATAAAAATGGAGCAAGTGGACGGCACTGTGGCACGTCATATCACTCGAACTAGCCCGCCTAATGAGCGGGAAAGCACCACCCTCGTCATTTTGTTCTGGATTTCTATCGATCGATCGTGCGAAAATGTTACGCTTCGCAAGTTCTAAAGGAAAAGGCGGCACACTTACGACTCGTACGCGTCGCAACCCTCACAGTCCGGCTCGCACGCCACTCACCAAAGGGGACACACGTTGTCTTGCAGTTTCACTGACATGTGGGACCGTAATTGAATAAACCGTCGATAGCCGAAATCTAATCGCTCGGCGGGCGTCGGCTGAGAAGAGAGAAATGGGGGAGGGAGAAGAGATCGCCCGCCCACCGCGCACGGACTCCAAGAAATATATGGTGATAATGTGAGGTCGGCCATGCTAGAGTCCGGACTGCTTCCGGAGCCCGCTCTCACCGCCCTGGCCCCTCAAGACGCCAGCTGCCCGCTGCATGCATAGCAAGTAGTCCCCGCTTATGTGGAGGAGAGAGAGGCATTGACAAAGTCAAGGAGTAACAGTGTAGACAATAGCTTTCATCAAAAATAAACAATGAATACTCGTTGCTCGTCCTCTATATCGGAAAGAATACTTTCATTCGCCGACATGTGGGACGTCGACCATCCTGGTCCACCTGCCATGCACAAAATTATCCTGGTCTACCCCGATCGTATCACATGCCCAACCTTTGCCACTGTAAGTTGTTCGGACGAAGGAACCATCATGACTTTGTTGAATTCCGCATCTTCAAGAAAACTCACTGTTCCCGCAATACTGCTACCACACGCAAAGACTGGACGGCACCGTACCACGTCATATCACTGAAAGCCACTAGGCCAAACTAGCCCGCCTAGGTCACCTATTTTGGAACGGAGGGAGTACGTCTCTGCACTGCTATGATTTTGTGTTGCACGTTCTCTGTACTTTTGCTACGATTTTCCTACCCTATGAACCAAATGAGGCCTGAATGTATGTCGACTATTGTCTGATCGATCGCTAAGCCTACTATTTTAGGAGCTAGGGCTATTGGTCGATCGACGAGGGATAAGTATAAGGGTACCACGAGCTCATCAGCCCCAACTTTTCTCTTCGGTGAGTGTTTTGCAAGTACTATAGCTCGCACAGTAGCTAGCCTACTAACACCAAGAATCATCAAACAAGCCCTGCTGATATGATAAACAGTTCAAACTTACACCTAAGCATGCCATATATTACATCAAAAGCTGGTGAGGATACATCTGTTTCCATAACTCGGAGAGGGTTCGCATGATTCATCGCATGATTCACTATCAAACAAAAGTAGGAAGATCCGCCCACACAAGACAGTGCACTAGCCCTAAGATGGTTTGATAACACGCATCGTTCTGGTAATTAAACACAGGGCAATGCAAACTACCCTGAAGGATTAGCGCGACCAACTATTTCTTGTCATCGATCTCTCGGGCAATGACCACAGCACGGACAGCGGCATGTGAATCGATTTCTGGGGCGATGTCCACAGGACTGACCGCGACATCGGAATCGATCTCTGGGGTGATGTCCACTGGATGGACAGCAGCATTGGAATCGATCTCCGGGGCGATGCCAACAGGACGGGCCACGACATCGGAATCATCAAGGACAACCACCGGCACCTGCACAACACTAACATATTAGCAAGCACATTGCAAATAATCAAAAAGCAAGCACATTGCAAATAATCAAAAATCACAACTATGGTAATAAGCCATTATTTTTTACCTTGTGCAGCTCACCGGGGGATCTCATCCCTCCGGGGGCCATCTCCTCGTCCTCGATGGGGGCCATCACCTTGCCAGGGGAAAACTGCTTCTCAACGGCGACTATCTCCTCAAACTCAGTCTTGAGCCTCACATAGGTGGCAATCAGAGCTCCTGGGGTAGGCACGATGGGGTCCTTGTTGTTCTTCCAACTTTCTTTGACGAGTTTGTCCGCCAACGTCCTCAACTCTTTAGCCAGTGCTTGTTTCTTGGAGTTCTTCATCTCCATGGGTTGGCCCGCCAACATGGTCAACTCATTGGTCGGTGCTCGCGTCCTAGAGATCGTTGTCTCCAGTGGGTTGTCCGCCGGCAACTCTTTGCCTAGTGCTCCAGGATCCATCAATGAACTGACAAACAAAAAGCAATCGAAAGGAAACCACAATCGCAATGAAAACGGGAAAAGAATAGGATGTGAGAATCGGTCGGTGCTTCGTAAAAAGAAGATTATTGGAATGAAAATATAGCAGCATAACTGATTCACCCACCTTTCCTTTGTCGGTAGAGAAGAAAAATGGCAGAAGTGAGTAGCCTGGAGTGAGGTTTTCTTCAAGAAAGGGAAGAAAGGGCTTGAACGAGCGTTCCAATGAAATGATGGTTGCTTCGTCCAGTCCAACTTGGAGGCCACCTTACCACTGCTGGTAAAGGTGTGGGTTTTGTGATATGACGGGTCATGACGGCCACACCGGGGTGACAGGTGAGTCTCGACTGTAGCACCTTGTTGTGATTTGGTGGATGGCACGCGGGCCCGGATGCGTTGAAATGTCCCGCATGTAGATAGAGCGGCTAGTCATATAGGAGTGCTCAATATTGTGCACCGCGACCAAGGCGGAGAGGAAAATGAGAGAACTACGTAATTAATGCATGAGTTTAATTAGGGTAGCTTTGTAAAGTACGAGATACATTCCTCCAATCGCAAAATGCCTTGGTTCATGAGATTTGAGATTTGAGCCCTATAAACCGGAGGGGAGGGGGTACTGCACACAGTGTAGTCTAGTCACTTGCTTTTTTTTTGAGCCGAAGTCTAGTCACTTGTTGAAATCTCTAGAAAGGCAAATACTCCTTTCCGGTTTACAGGTCTATACTACTCCCTCCGTCTAGGTGTGTAAGTCATCTTATGAAAACCAAATAGTCCCAAAACACTTAGGCGCGGTGCATTAACTTCTACCTTATTTCTTGTTTCTTGACATACGTATCAACCAATAAGAGATGAGAGGTGTGCATGCTTTTAATGACTTGCAATGGCTAGTTCATAGCATGGAATGCTATTAATTAGCAAATAAACATTGGTGACTCCAGGAGGAAACGGTGCTAAGCGCGTGGACCTATGCAGAATGAGTATCAACCAATGGGTAATGGAGTTTAATTGTTAAACAATAGCAATTTTGTCTCATGCAAGAGCCTGGCTAGTACTCCAAGGAACCGCACCACGCGAGCATTCGCAACTGCCACATTCGGTTTGCACTTGGCTCTTCGCCTCTTCGAGAAGACGAACAATGATGTTACTCCTACTTCTACAGTATCGAATCCACTGCTGCATGTCCGTCCACCTCGTGCGCGAGGGATAGAGTGTAGCGAAAGCTTCTACTTACTGCTCCTGCCTTTGCGTCCATGACAGGTGGGCCCAAGAGGTGGTTGGCCCACCTGTCATGTAGCCAAAGGCAGGTGTAGTTAAGGCACCGGAGATCAGTCTGCAAGGGAGAGGGCATCGTAGTAATCAAATTTCTCGGGCTTGTACGAGTTGACGCGACACATCAAAGCACTGTATTCGATAAAACTCTTTTTACACATTTCAAATGGGCTACATCGTATGTAGGAGTAGACATATTCTGCTTCGTATGTACTCCCTCCGTTCCAAAATATAAGTCTTTTTAGAGATTTCACTATGAACTACTCCTACATACGAAACAAAATGAGTGAATCTACACTCTAAAATATGTCTATATACATCCGTATGTAGTTTGTAGTGGAATCCCTAAAAGGACTTACATTTAGGAACGGAGGGAGTAGTCACTTGTTGCAATCTCTAAAAAGACTTATATTTGGAAACGGAGGGAGTACAGCGCATGCATGCATGCCGTGACTTTCCTTTTGATACTTTCATGTGTTGATTTGATGCAACTTGCCAAATTTTGACTATAAATTTAACTAACCAAATTTTCATGCATGTCACAAAAAATCACGAGGCTGTTTGGATTGTGACTATGTTTGTCTTATGTTGCCACATTATTTTTCCCACACTTGCCACACTTGCCTAACCTGAGTTGCTCAAATTGTTAGACACACTTTGGCTTGCCTAAGGGAATCTTGCCAAAAATTTTGTGTCTATGACATGTGGGGTTCACTGCTAATAAAAAAATTCTTGTCGTAGGTGTAGCTAAAAAAAAGACTTATATTCAGGAACGGGGGGAGTAGAAAATATAAATAATAATGCATGTTGGGGCAACCCACGTTTCCGCTAATTTTAGCCGTGGGCTTGTTCACAATTTTTACGAGGGGGTGGTTGTTCATTTAATGGAGGTACTTGTAGTACTACCAGACTTGAACGATACAAAGTGCGACCTGGCACACCGTAACACCACTTGGAACAAGCGGGTAGCTATCTCAAAAAACAATCAACAACTAAAAAAACCCGCGACCTGGCATGTAGTATAGTACACAATTTTAAACGATTGTTTTGATGGAGTGAAAAAGGAAAACTACCCCACTACTTATATATAGGCCCGAGCCTCCGCGCTTGCTTGCTAGGGCTGCTCTATTCACACACTCTCATCCTCTCCAGATCTAAACAAGATAGGGGTAGTAACCCTGTCTTTCTGCCTTCAAAAAACACCGGCTTTCTATCCTCACCGCTGGTTACAGATCCGAACGTATCCCCCTCCGCCGGTGAAGGGGAGGAGGGGCAGCGTTTAGGCCGTCGTCGACAGCGAGGGAGGAGACCCACTGCCGGCCGCACCGTTATCTCTGGCCGAGCGCCAGCGCGGGAGGTCCTCCGATCCCTTCGTCGTTGCCTGTGGGCGGATCCAGCCTCCCGCCGCCCACCTATCCACATCCCGACGACCTTTAGGTATATCTTCGTTCGAAACCGCCTTAGCTCTACTTCCCCAGCTCGCTACGTCGCTGCATGTGCATCATTTTCTACCTCTCAGCCCCTCTCGATTGGATGGTCCAACGTCACCTATTTTTTTCTTCTATTGTTAGAGGTAAAGCTACTTCATGGAGTCGAATCTTGTACTCCCTCTGTCCGAAAATACTTGTCATTGAAATAAAGTGGGGGTGGGGGAATTTAGTATGTACATCGGACTTGGTACAAACAGGAAGGAAAGGGGATGAAAGTAGTACAGACTGGTCATCCAACCGGTCTCTTGGTAGAAAAGGGAAATATAGGGGTAACATTGTACACAGTGGTATGACCAGGACTAGATTTGCTATCCACACATAGGAGTAGGTGGCTAGAGTGAACAAAAATGGGACCAACCCAGATAGTATGTTTCTTGGATGTTTGTTTCTCGGGGCAACAAACTATGAATCACCACTTTATGCCCCTGTTTACGTACATGGTGTTGTACTGCTGGTGCACCCACTGTCCCATTCCCTTATACCAAATATTTAGGCTCCGGTTGGAATAAAGGGGCAGAAAACATAAGTCTTGATGAAAATAGAGGAATAGGAAAGGAATGTAGGTATAAAACTATGGAACAGCGAACCGGAGGAAACTCTCAAGAGAATGTGTTCGGATGGACTACGAAATGTACAGATTTGTTTTTTTAGAGTAGCATGCTTGGCAGTATGAGATGCTATTTGTTTATTTAGCTGCACAGTGACTACTCTTGTCCTCACCTCACGTACCACACATAGGTTGACTTTTTTATTCCAGCAAACACAGCACAGAAACCTGTCTAACGCATGGCAGTGAGCGCCTGCCTCGGGCTTCCGCCCAAAAAATGAGCAGCGCGTGGATGTTTCTAATCCGATGGAATCAGTACTACAAGACCAGCTTTCCTATGAAACACTATTCACCTTTCCCGTGTTCCGAACGGTTGGAAGGGAAAGAATACGGTAGGAATTGTGTTCCTACGAAAATCCTGCACCAAACCTGTGAACCGAACGCAGCTTTAGTTGTTCTTAATATAATGTCCCTGGTAAAAATGAAGCCATGCCACTGTTTTTGCCTCTAATTGTTTGAGACTCTGACAAGTTTAGCCAAATGTTTTTGCCTGTAATTTTTTGAGACTCTGACTGTTTCCTCTGTGCCTTTTTGTGCAAACAGGGATATCCAATTCACCTGGTTGCTGTTGTGACCTTTTGGTGCACTGCACAAAACTCTTCTTAAAAGAAGTGACTTTTGTGCTGTTTAACTGGAATGTCAGATGGAATAGTTGGTTCATTTTGGTGGAACTGCACAAAGGGAGATCTGTGTTCCAATCCTCATCATCCATATTGGCGCCATAACCTTCCTTTAGGTAAGAATGATATTTAATGCATGTGTTCATCTCTATTTTCCAACTGCCATGAGAAAATAATGCTGTTTTTTACTAGTACACTTGTACTCCCTCACTGACAAAACCAATTCTGAATTAGAAGGCCAATCATGTACTTGGTTTCACCAACTGGTGAGGAGAAAGAGAAACATAGCATGAAGAGGAAGAAGAAGAAGAAGAAGAATAAACAGTGCCAAGGCGATCTTGCTGAAGCCAGAGGCCTCAGTCGAGGCTATTCAAGGGCTCCGACAACGACTACCTTACATGTGAGACGATCCTCCAGGGATCCCTTCCACTTCTGCTGTCTCACTTAATTAATTAGGAGCACTTAAGTACCACTAATTTATTACTGCCTAATTTTCCTGTTGGAGTTAAACAAATCTTTAGTAGGACCCTATGCTGAATCATGTACGTGTGAATGTTTGTCTATGGAGGTGAATCATGTGGTGGAGTAGGGAGGGAATATCATTAGTGTCATGACATAATAGTGCTATTGTTTTGCATGGTAATTTATTGCCATTGGCTCAATGAGGCAATATTTTGCGTATTGTCCATCATGAATTTGATGCTACTATTTGAGTAATATGCTAATGTCTTCCTATCCTTTCTCACTAAGCTAATGAAGGTTTCACCTTGTTCCTACTTGTGCAAACATGGATCATGTTGTGCCAATCATACATTTTAGTGGAACTACACAAGACAATACAATGAACTGTATCCCAGCCAGTGCTTTAACTCTGCTGGAAGTTCTTGATAATCTTTTGATATAATCTCAGCACTGGTAAACAAGAGTGATTTCAACCATACATTTGAAGTGCACAAAAAATATATAATCCAGTGAGTGCTTTATCATCTCTTATGGGACTACATGAATAAGATTTTTTTCTCAGGTTGGTACGGGCCTAAGGCCTTCATCCATATTAGTTTGTTGTCATCTCTATTTGTATCGTGCTACTGTCATGAGAAACTCCTTTATCTTTGCACTTTTAAGTTTTGCAACCTATGATAAATGGAAATGCTTCGAGTGTTGAGTTGAGCTAATTGGCACTGATTAAATAAACTAATACCTCTCTTTAAGCAAGACTACTATGTTGCTAACTTTACCCATTAAGATAATGAGGGTGCTTCTATTTGTTAGTGTATGTTTCATCAACAAGTCCCACTATTACAGTAATCTCACTCTCCCAATATATGTGCCAACAGGGATGCTCGATTTTGGTGGAACTGCACAAAAACTTTGGGTGCTTCATTGCCTCGACAGCTTCCGTCCTTTCCTGTCAGTCGCTAATCTCCGCTTGCTTTCTTCCTTTGCTGTCAGTCGCTTGGCTTATCTCGGCTTCCAGTTAAAGTAAATAGTAATTGATATGCTACCTCACAGAGGTTGGTACTAGTCTTTATCCTGATTATTGTGCCTGTCATATGTATTGGTAATTTGGTATTGTGCTACTGTTTGCCGATTTCATAAAGGAGTAATTTGGAGCCTGAACTCTCAGGCAAATCATTACATCGGGTGATTTCAGTAGAACTGCACAAAATGATCAGATGGACAGGTACTTATGCTACTGCTATGTACTCCAAAGTTCACTTAGACAAGCATCAATGTTGACAAGAAGTGCCTATATTCATTCAAGTATCAACCGGCGTCAACCAATTGTCAAACTCCAAGTATTAGGAGAGTGAACGCCAAAAATATTGCTTGGTGCATAGCCCAGAAAAACGCAGTCCAGTCTTTGGTCCCAACTTGTGCCTTTTGGTTATCGACACATATGTAGCGAACTATATGGCATGGAGTCTAAAGATTCCAGACAAGTTGGTTGATGCGTATATTCATCTGGGACTTAATCAGTCTGCACGCCAAGGATGCTCCATTTCAGTTGAACTGCACAAAAAATTTGGGTGGTTCATTTTCTCAACCGCCTCCTTTCTCGTCTGCAATGTAGAATTTTGGCGAGATACATGACCAAGATGAGCCAGTAAACTAGTTGGATGAAAGTAGTGTCCAAGTTGCTCAAACCTCCATCGGCACGAGGCCACTATTTGAGGATAAACCTACCAGCAAAGTTCAGATTGTCTGTGCTGCCTCTTATGTACTCGAAAGTTTACTCGTACAAGAAATAATTTTAGCAAGAAGTACCTCTGATTGAACACCATTTACCAGTCTGTACCCTAGGTAATTAAAGTTCGTCCATGGATCATATCGGCTGTGATCTCAATCATTTGGATGCATAAACATACTGAACATGTGTATATATGAATCTTTTTGTGAATTATGTATGAATATTGTCGTGTGATCTATCAATCATTTGGATGCATAGATATGTTGAGCTTGTGTATATATGAATCTTTTGAGTTGTTGATAGTGAATGTTGGCTATGAATATGAACGTGTCCTGTGAACCTGAGTTTGATATGAATTGCAACAGAACCAGTTATAACCCTTCTCCTCCTCTCAATCTGCGACTCCACTGCCTCGTTCTCCCATCTCCGAGTCGTTCCCGTCCTAGGCCTCGCCATCGTCCACCGCCTCGTTGTGTTCAGTGCGGCGTGATCAACAAACGAGAGTCATCGGAAGAGGACTATACTGAAGGAAATATGCCCTAGAGGCAATAATAAAGTTATTATTTATTTCCTCATATCATGATAAATGTTTATTATTAATGCTAGAATTGTATTAACCGGAAACATAATACATGTGTGAATACATAGACAAACACAACGTCACTAGTATGCCTCTACTTGACTAGCTTATTAATCAAAGATGGTTATCTTTCCTAACCATAGACATGTGTTGTCATTTGATTAATGGGATCACATCATTAGGAGAATGATGTGATTGACATGACCCATTCCGTTAGCCTAGCACTTGATCATTTAGTATATTGCTATTGCTTTCTTCATGACTTATACATGTTCCTGTAACTATGAGATTATGAAACTCCCGTTTACCGGAGGAACACTTTGGGTGCTACCAAACGTCACAACGTAACTGGGTGATTATAAAGGAGTACTACAGGTGTCTCCAAAGGTACATGTTGGGTTGGCATATTTCGAGATTAGGTTTTGTCACTCCGATTGTCGGAGAGGTATCTCTGGGCCCTCTCGGTAATGCACATCACTATAAGCCTTGCAAGAAATCTAGCTAATGAGTTAGTTACGGAATGATGCATTACGTAACGAGTAAAGAGACTTGCCGGTAACGAGATTGAACTAGGTATTGGATACCGACGATCGAATCTCGGGCAAGTAACATACCGATGACAAAGGGAACAACGTATGTTGTTATGCGGTTTGACCGATAAAGATCTTCGTAGAATATGTAGGAGCCATCTAGGTCCCGCTATTGGTTATTGACGAGAATAGTTCTAGGTCATGTCTACATAGTTCTCGAACCCGTAGGGTCAGCACGCTTAATGTTACGATGACAGCTTTATTATGAGTTTATAAGTTTTGATGTACCGAAGTTTGTTCGGAGTCCCGGATGTGATCACGAACATGACAAGGAGTCTCGAAATGGTCGAGACATAAAGATTGATATATTGGACGACTATATTCGGACAATGGAAGTGTTCCGGGTGATTTCGGAGAAAACCGGAGTGCCGGAGGGGTTACCGGAACCCACCGGGGAAGTATGGGCCTTAGTGGGCCTGAGGGGAGAGAGAGGGCATCAGCCCAGGAGGTGCCCCCCCCCCTCATGAGGAGTCCGAATTGGACTAGGGGAGGGGGCGCGGCCCCCCCTTTCCCTCTCCCTCTCCCTCTCTTTCCTTCCCCCTTCCTCCTTCCTAGTGGGACTAGGAAGGGGAGTCCTACTCCCACTACGAGGAGGACTCCCCCCTCCTTGGCGCGCCCCCTAGGGCCAGCCGGACTCCCCCCTTGCTCCTTTATATACGGGGGCAGGGGGCACCCTAGAGACACACAAGTTGATCTACGGATTGTTCCTTAGCCGTGTGCGGTGCCCCCCTCCACCATATTCCACCTCGGTCATATCGTCGTGGAGTTTAGGCGAAGCCCTGCGCCGGTAGAACATCATCATCGTCACCATGCCGTCGTGCCGACGGAACTCATCCCCGACGCTTTGCTGGATCGGAGCCCGGGAATCGTCATCGAGCTGAACATGTGCTGAACTCGGAGCTGCCGTACGTTCGGTACTTGGATCGGTCGGATCGTGAAGACGTACGACTACATCAACCGCGTTGTCATAACGCTTCCGCTTACGGTCTACGAGGGTACATGGACAATACTCTCCCCTCTTGTTGCTATGCCATCACCATGATCTTGCGTGTGCGTAGGAATTTTTTTGAAATTACTACGTTCCCCAACAGTGGCATCCGAGCCAGGTTTTATGCGTAGATGTCATATGTACGAGTAGAACACAAGTGAGTTGTGCGCGATACAAGTCATACAGCTTACCAACATGTCATACTTTGGTTCAGCGGTATTGTTGGATGAAGCGGCCCGGACCGACATTGCGCTTACGCGAGACTGGTTTTGCCGCCGTGCTTTGCACACAGGTGACTAGCGGGTGTCTGTTTCTCCAACTTTAGTTGAACCGAGTGTGGCTACGCCCGGTCCTTGCGAAGGTTAAAACAACACTAACTTGACGAACTATCGTTGTGGTTTTGATGCGTAGGTAAGAACGGTTCTTGCTAAGCCCGTAGCAGCCACGTAAAATTTGCAACAACAAAGTAGAGGACGTCTAACTTGTTTTTGCAGGGCATGTTGTGATGTGATATGGTCAAGACATGATGCTATATTTTATTGTATGATATGATCATGTTTTGTAACCGAAGTTATCGGCAACTGGTAGGAGCCATATGGTTGTCGCTTTATTGTATGAAATGCAAACGCCCTGTAATTGCTTTACTTTATCATTAAGCGGTAGCGGTAGTCGTAGAAGCAATAGATGGCGTAACGACAACGATGCTACGATGGAGATCAAGGTGTCGCGCCGGTGACGATGGTGATCACGATGGTGCTTCGGAGATGGAGATCACAAGCACAAGATGATGATGGCCATATCATATCACTTATATTGATTGCATGTGATGTTTATCCTTTATGCATCTTATCTTGCTTTGATTGACGGTAGCATTTTAAGATGATCTCTCACTAATTATCAAGAAGTGTTATCCCTGAGTATGCACCGTTTCGAAAGTTCTTCGTGCTGAGACACCACGTGATGATCGAGTGTGATAGGCTCTATGTTCAAATACAACGGGTGCAAAACAGTTGCACACGCGGAATACTCAGGTTAAACTTGATGAGCCTAGCATATACAGATATGGCCTCGGAACAAGGAGACCGAAAGGTCGAACGTGAATCATATAGTAGATATGATCAACATAGTGATGTTCACCATTGAAACTACTCCATCTCACGTGATGATCGGACATGGTTTAGTTGATTTGGATCACGTAATCACTTAGATGACTAGAGAGATGTCTGTCTAAGTGGGAATTCTTAAGTAATATGATTAATTGAACTTAAATTTATCATGAACTTAGTACCTGATAGTATTTTGCTTGTCTATGTTTGTTGTAGATAGATGGCTCGTGCTGTTGTTCCGTTGAATTTTAATGCGTTCCTTGAGAAAGCAAAGTTGAAAGATGATGGTAGAAATTACACGGACTGGGTCCGTAACCTGAGGATTATCCTTATTGCTGCACAGAAGAATTACGTCCTGGAAGCACCGCTGGGTGCCAGGCCTGCTGCTGATGCAACTGACGATGTTAAGAACTTCTGGCAAAGCAAAGCTGATGACTACTCGATAGTTCAGTGTGCTATGCTTTACGGCTTAGAACCGGGTCTTCAACGACGTTTTGAACGTCATGGAGCATATGAGATGTTCCAGGAGTTGAAGTTAATATTTCAAGCACATGCCCGAATTGAGAGATATGAAGTCTCCAATAAGTTCTATAGCTGCAAGATGGAGGAGAATAGTTCTGTCAGTGAACACATACTCAAAATGTCTGGGTATAATAATCACTTGATTCAACTGGGAGTTAATCTTCCTGATGATAGTGTCATTGACAGAATTCTTCAATCACTGCCACCAAGCTACAAGAGCTTCGTGATGAACTATAATATGCAAGGGATGGACAAAACTATTCCCGAGCTCTTCGCAATGCTAAAAGCCACGGAGGTAGAAATCAAGAAGGAGCATCAAGTGTTGATGGTTAACAAGACCACCAGTTTCAAGAAAAAGGGCAAAGGGAAGAAGAAGGGGAACTTCAAGAAGAACAGCAAACAAGTTGCTGCTCAAGAGAAGAAAACCAAGTCTGGACCTAAGCCTGAGACTGAGTGCTTCTACTGCAAGCAGACTGGACACTAGAAGCGGAACTGCCCCAAGTATTTGGCGGATAAGAAGGATGGCAAAGTGAACAAAGGTATATGTGATATACATGTTATTGATGTGTACCTTACTAATGCTCGCAGTAGTACCTGGGTATTTGATACTGGTTCTGTTGCTAATATTTGCAACTCGAAACATGGACTACAGATTAAGCGAAGATTGGCTAAGGACGAGGTGACGATGCGCGTGGGAAATGGTTCCAAAGTCGATGTGATCACGGTCGGCACGCTACCTCTACATCTACCATCGGGATTAGTTTTAGACCTAAATAATTGTTATTTGGTGCCAGCGTTGAGCATGAACATTATATCTGGATATTGTTTAATGCGAGACGGTTATTCATTTAAATCAGAGAATAATGGTTGTTCTATTTATATGAGTAATATCTTTTATGGTCATGCACCCTTGAAGAGTGGTCTATTTTTATTGAATCTCGATAGTAGTGATACAAATATTCATAGTGTTGAAACCAAAAGATGTAGAGTTGATAATGATAGTGCAACTTATTTGTGGCACTGCCGTTTAGGTCATATCGGTGTAAAGCGCATGAAGAAACTCCATACTGATGGGCTTTTGGAATCACTTGATTATGAATCACTTGGTACTTGCGAACCGTGCCTCATGGGCAAGATGACTAAAACACCGTTATCCGGAACTATGGAGCGAGCAACTAATTTGTTGGAAATCATACATACTGATGTTTGTGGTCCAATGAATGTTGAGGCTCGCGGCGGATATCATTATTTTCTCACCTTCATAGATGATTTGAGCAGATATGGGTATATCTACTTAATGAAACACAAGTCTGAAACATTTGAAAAGTTCAAAGAATTTCAGAGTGAAGTGGAAAATCATCGTAACAAGGAAATAAAGTTTCTACGATCTGATCGTGGAGCAGAATATTTGAGTTACGGGTTTGGTTTACATTTGAAACAATGCGGAATAGTTTCGCAACTCATGCCACCCGGAACACCACAACAAAACGGTGTGTCCGAACGTCGTAATCGTACTTTACTAGATATGGTGCGATCTATGGTGTCTCTTACTGATTTACCGCTATCGTTCTGGGGTTAAGCTTTAGAGACGGCTGCATTCACGTTGAATAGGGCACCAACAAAATCCGTTGAGACGACGCCTTATGAACTGTGGTTTGGCAAGAAACCAAAGTTGTTGTTTCTTAAAGTTTGGGGCTGCGATGCTTATGTGAAGAAACTTCAACCAGATAAGCTCGAACCTAAATCGGAGAAATGTGTCTTCATAGGATACCCAAAAGAGACTATTGGGTACACCTTCTATCACGGATCTGAGGGCAAGATCTTCGTTGCTAAAATCGGATCCTTTCTAGAGAAGGAGTTTCTCTCGAAAGAAGTGAGTGGGAGGAAAGTAGAACTTGATGAGGTAACTGTACTGGCTCCCTTATTGGAAAGTAGTTCATCACAAGAACCGGTTCCTGTGACAACTACACCAATTAGTGAGGAAGCTAATGATATTGATCATGAAACTTCAGATCAAGTTTCTACTGAACCTCGTAGGTCTACCAGAGTAAGATCCGCACCAAAGTGTTACGGTAATACTATTCTGGAAGTCGTGTTACTTGACCATGATGAACCTATGAACTATCAGGAAGCGATGATAAGCCCAGATTCCGCAAAATGGCTAGAGGCCATGAAATCTGATATGGGATCCATGTATGAGAACAAAGTATGGACTTTGGTTGACTTGCCCGATGATCGGCAAGCCATTGAGAATAAATGGATCTTTAAGAAGAAGAGTGACGCTGATGGTAATGTAACTGTCTATAAAGCTCGACTTGTTGCAAAAGGTTTTCGACAAGTTCAAGGGGTTGACTACGATGAGACTTTCTCACCCGTAGCGATGCTTAAGTCTGTCCGAATCATGTTAGCTATTGCTGCATTTTATGATTATGAAATTTGGCAAATGGATGTCAAAACTGCATTCTTGAATGGATTTCTGGAAGAAGAGTTGTATATGATGCAGCCAGAAGGTTTTGTTGATCCAAAAGGAGCTAACAAAGTGTGCAAGCTCCAGCGATCCATTTATGGACTGGTGCAAGCATCTCGGAGTTGGAATAAACGCTTTGATAGTGTGATCAAAGAATATGGTTTTATACAGACTTTTGGAGAAGCCTGTATTTACAAGAAAGTGAGTGGGAGCTCTGTAGCATTTCTGATATTATATGTAGATGACATATTATTAATTGGAATGATGTAGAATTTCTGGATAGCATAAAGGGATACTTGAATAAAAGTTTTTCAATGAAAGACCTCGGTGAAGCTGCTTACATATTGGGCATCAAGATTTATAGAGATAGATCAAGACGCTTAATAGGACTTTCACAAAGCACATACCTTGATAAAATTTTGAAAAAGTTCAAAACGGATCAGGGAAAGAAAGGGTTCTTGCAAGACCACAGCAGAAGATAGAGAGAAAATGAAAGATGTTCCCTATGCTTCAGCCATAGGCTCTATCATGTATGCAATGCTGTGTACCAGACCTGACGTATGCTTAGCAATAAGCTTGGCAGGAAGGTACCAAAGTAATCCAGGAGTGGATCACTAGAGAGCGGTCAAGAACATCCTGAAGTACCTGAAAAGGACTAAGGATATGTTTCTCGTATATGGAGGTGACAAAGAGCTAGTCGTAAATGGTTACGTCGATGCAAGCTTTGACACTGATCCGGACGATTCTAAATCGCAAACCGGATACTTTTTTTATTAAACGGTGGAGCTGTAAGTTGGTGCAGTTCTAAACAAAGCGTCGTGGCGGGATCTACATGTGAAGCGAAGTACATAGCTGCTTCGGAAGCAGCAAATGAAGGAGTCTGGATGAAGGAGTTCATTTCCGATCTAGGTGTCATACCTAGTGCATCGGGACCAATGAAGATCTTCTGTGACAATACTGGTGCAATTGCCTTGGCAAAGGAATCCAGATTTCACAAGAGGACCAAGCACATCAAGAGACGCTTCAATTCCATCCAGGACCAAGTCCTAGTGGGAGACATAGAAATTTGCAAGATACATACGGATCTGAATGTTGCAGACCCGTTGACTAAGCCTCTCTCACGAGCAAAACATGATCAACACCAAGACTCCATGGGTGTTAGAATCATTACTATGTAATCTAGATTATTGACTCTAGTGCAAGTGGGAGACTGAAGGAAATATGCCCTAGAGGCAATAATAAAGTTATTATTTATTTCCTCATATCATGATAAATGTTTATTATTCATGCTAGAATTGTATTAACCGGAAACATAATACATGTGTGAATACATAGACAAACACAACGTCACTAGTATGCCTCTACTTGAGTAGCTTATTAATCAAAGATGGTTATGTTTCCTAACCATAGACATGTGTTGTTATTTGATTAATGGGATCACATCATTAGGAGAATGATGTGATTGACATGACCCATTCCGTTAGCCTAGCACTTGATCGTTTAGTATATTGCTATTGCTTTCTTCATGACTTATACATGTTCCTGTAACTATGAGATTATGCAACTCCCGTTTACCGGAGGAACACTTTGGGTGCTACCAAACGTCACAACGTAACTGGGTGATTATAAAGGAGTACTACATGTGTCTCCAAATGTACATGTTGGGTTGGCATATTTCGAGATTAGGTTTTGTCACTCCGATTGTCAGAGAGGTATCTCTGGGCTCTCTCGGTAATGCACATCACTATAAGCCTTGCAAGCAATGTAGCTAATGAGTTAGTTACAGAATGATGCATTACGTAACGAGTAAAGATACTTGCCGGTAACGAGATTGAACTAGGTATTGCATACCGACGATCGAATCTCGGGCAAGTAACATACCGATGACAAAGGGAACAACGTATGTTGTTATGCGGTTTGACCGATAAAGATCTTCGTAGAATATGTAGGAGCCAATATGGGCATCCAGGTCCCGCTATTGGTCATTGACCGAGAATAGTTCTAGGTCATGTCTACATAGTTCTCGAACCCGTAGGGTCCGCATGCTTAACGTTACGATGACAGTTTTATTATGAGTTTATAAGTTTTGATGTACCGAAGTTTGTTCGGAGTCCCAGATGTGATCACGGACATGACGTGGAGTCTCAAAATGGTCGAGACATGAAGATTGATATATTGGACGACTATATTCAGGTACCAGAAGTGTTCCGGGTGATTTCGGAGAAAACCGGAGTGCCGGAGGGGTTACCGGAACCCCCCGGGGAAGTATTGGGCCTTAGTGGGCCTGAGGGGAGAGAGAGGGCAGCAGCCCAGGAGGTGGCGCCCCCCCCTCATGAGGAGTCCGAATTGGACTAGGGGAGGGGGCGCCCCCCCCTTTCGCTCTCCCTCTCCCTCTCTTTCCTTCCCCCTTCCACCTTCCTAGTGGGACTAGGAAAGGGGAGTCCTACTCCCACTAGGAGGAGGACTCCCCCCTCCTTGGCGCGCCCCCTAGGGCCGGCCGGCCTCCCCCCTTGCTCCTTTATATACGGGGGCAGGGGGCACCCTAGAGACACACAAGTTGATCTACGGATCGTTCCTTAGCCGTGTGCGGTGCCCCCCTCCACCATATTCCACGTCGGTCATATCATCGCGGAGTTTAGGCGAAGCCCTGCGCCGGTAGAACATCATCATCATCACCACGCCATCGTGCTAACGAAACTCATCCCCGACGCTTTGCTGGATCGGAGCCCGGGGATCGTCATCGAGCTGAACGTGTGCTGAACTCGGAGGTGCCGTACGTTCGATACTTGGATCGGTCGGATCGTGAAGACGTACGACTACATCAACCGCGTTGTCATAAGGCTTACGCTTACGGTCTACAAGGGTACATGGACAATACTCTCCCCTCTCGTTGCTATGCCATCACCATGATCTTGCGTGTGCGTAGGAAATTTTTTGAAATTACTATGTTCCCCAACATATACGTGAAGAGCCTGACGGCTGGGACCCACGAGGTCCATGGTCACACGCAAGGAAAGTTCCTCCTTATTAAGTTGAAAAAAATGTTTCCTCCACCTGACAGCTGGGACCCACCGGCTGTATCTTCGCACGGAAGGAAGTGCCTCCTTGTTTTGCGAAAAAAATTATTCATCCCGTTGACAGCTAGGACCCGCCAGATTTGGTGACTGACTTGTGGGCCTACTAAGCGGACGTGTACGCACGGCTTTGTCAACTTAATCAACAAATGATTCTAGCAGCTGGACCGTTGGATGTTAATCCAACAGCCGTACTCCTTCTTCAACCTCTGTTCTTGCTCCTGTCTCCCATGAGCGGCACCGCGGATGTGCTGCCGCGCACCCGAACCAGTGAAGTTTCCCACTCCTCTCCATCTGCGACTCCACTGCCCCGTCTTCCCCATATCCGGGTCGTTCCAGTCTGGGTGCGCTCGGCACGGTGTGGTCAATGTGGTCAACAACTGAGAGTCATCGGAAGATGACTGTACGTGAGAGGCTGACAGTGGGGACGCACCACACCCATGGACGCATGCATGCAACGGAACGCGGCGAGGTCAACGTGGTCAAGGAACGACTTCCATCGGAAGTATACTGTACGTGGAGAGTCTCAGCTGGGTCCACGGCTGCTGGAGCTACCCCGCAACGAAGCAGCTGTGCTACCAGGTCATGGTTGGACGTCGCTGGAACCAGGTATGATCAAGATTTCATGTGATGGAGCACTCAATGTGGCGGAAGGTCGAGGAGGTGCGGCTGGCATAGCCCGGTCCGTATCCGCGCTCTTGGGTGCTTGGTGCAAGCCTTTCGGTGACATATCTGATCCTCTTATAATGGAAGCCCTATCAATCCGAGAAGGAATGCTTTTTGCAAAACTTCGAGGCCTATCGCATGTGATAATGGAGACTGACTGTCAGGAGTTAGTGCAACTCTGGCATACACGCCACAACTCACGTTCAGTTGTGGCTCCTATCCTAGATGAAATAGGAGAGCTTAGTTGTGATTTTTCTGTTTTTGAGATTCAACATGTATTAAGGTCAGCAAACTTACCGGCACATCTATGTGCAAAATGTGCATGCACATTGAATGTGACTGAATGTTGGCTAGAGGAGACCCCTAGTTTTTTGGTAACCAGCCTTCTGGCTGATTGCCCGAGGAACACTTTTGTTGAATAAAGCTCTCTGATTTGCCCGCAAAAAAAGTAAGTGCCTCCTTATTACGCGGAAAATAATGATTCCTCCAACTGACAACAGGGACCCACTGGACGGGCCACCGTATTTTGCGAAAAAAACGTTTGCCCCCTGACTGCTGGGACCCACTTGACGGGCCACCGTATTTCATGAAAAAAATGTCCCCCCCCCCCCCCCGCTGTCAGCTCGGACCCACCGGAAGTGCCTCCTTATTATGCACAAAAAAATGAATACTCCCCCTGCTAGCTGGGACCCACCTTGGTGGGAGGCTGACTTGTGGGCCTACTAAGTTGACGGGGACGAAGGGCTTTGTCAACTTAGTCAATATGAACGATTCTAGCTCCAGTGACCGTACGATGTCCATCCAACGGCCGTAGTGCTTCTTCAACCTCTGGTCTTCTTGCTCCAGCCGCCCAAAGCAGCACTGGTCGTGCCTCATGCTCCTGCCTTCCGTGGTTGGCTGTGCTGCCGCGGAGGACTCACCGCCCCTACTATTCCCACCGCTGGCCAGGCCCAGCGGCGACGGAAGCCTCACACCGCAGCCGAACCAGTGAACCCTCGTACTCCTCTCCGCGCGGGCTTCCACTGCCACGTCTTCCTCGGCTCCGCGCCGTCCCCTTCCTAGGCCTCGTCGTCGTCCACCGCCGTGGTGCTCTCCGCGCAGCGTGGTCAACGTGGTCAAGGAACAACTTCCATCGGAAGAGTACTGTACGTGGAGAGGCTGACAGCTGGGTCCATGGCCACAGCCCAGTTTTTTTGTGATTTGCCAAGTAAGTCGCTTTGTCAGGCCTGTTGGGCTGCAAATCTTTCAAGACAAGGAGAGATTTCATTCGGCTGGCCGAGAAAATGGCCCATCAGTAATGAGAAATGGGTTGTACATTTTTAAAACACATTAAAGCGGCAATTAGTTTCAAATATCTTTTTTTTCATTTCGAGATTTCAAATTACATTAATTTTTATGCGTGCAGAATTTGTTGGATTTTATATTGATATACATTTAGTTTTAAAATCAGTTTGAATGCGAGTCGAAATTTCAGGATTAAAAACAGTTCGGACCGCACCGAAATATGCAAAATTTCGTATAATTTTTTAACCGTGGCCACAATATGGGCTTTAATGCTAACAAAAAGAATATGGGCTCCAAAAAAAAACTTAAGAATTAGCAAATGGGCTGTAAATTATTAGAAATAATGGCAGATGGGCTGTATGCTATTTTCCAAAGATTTGAGGCTTTCCTAAAAAAAAGGTTGACGCACAAGCTGTGATGGTTGGATGGCCATCCAACGGCCGTTGTGCTTCTTCAATCTCTGCTCTTCCTGCTCCAGCCGCTCAAACAAGCGCCGGCGGGACTGCCTGCTCCCTCCTCCCCGCGACCGGCTATGCTGCCGCGCAGGCCTCACCGCCCCACCATACCCCCATCGCTGGCCTAGCTATCCCTCAACTCACCCACACCTGCTGTTATTCTTCGGCGATGGCAGACGAACCAGTAAACCCTCGTTCAGTCGTACTCCCCTCTGCGTGGGAAACAACTGCTGAGTCTTCCCTGCTTCCGTGTCGTTCCCTTCCTAGGCCTCGCTGTCGTCCACCGCCCTGGTGCTCTCGGCGCGGCCTGGTCAACGTGGTCAACGATCGACATGCATCTGAAGTGGACTGTACGTGGAGAGGCCGACAGCTAGGTCCACGGCCGCACGCAAGGAAATGACTCCTTATTATGCGCAAAATAATGATTCATCCACCTAACATCAGGGACCCACCGAAAGGGCCTCAGTATTTCGCGAAAAAAACGTTACCGCCGCTGACAGCTCGGACCCACCAGCTATATCTTCGCACATAAGGAAGTGCCTCCTTATTACGCACAAAACAAATGAATACTCCCCCTGTTACCTGGGACCCAGTATAGTGGCAGGCTGACTTGTGGGCCTACTAAGTTGATGGGGACGGAGGGCTTTGTCAACTTAGTCAATATGCACGATTCTAGCTCCAGTGACCCTACGATGTCCATCCAACGGCCGTAGTGCTTCTTCAACCTTTGGTCTTCTTGCTCCAGCCGCCCAAACCAGCGCCGGTCGTGCCCTGTGCTCCTGCCTCCCGTGGCCGGCTGTGATGCGGCGGAGGCCTCACCGCCCCCTACTACTCCCACCGCTGGCCAGGCCATCCCTCTACTCACCAACACCCCCTGTTATTCAGCAGCGACGGCAGCCTCACACCGCAGCGAACCAGTGAACCCTCGTACTCCTCTACGCATGGGCATCCACTGCCGCGTCTTCCCCGACTCCGCGTCGTCCCCTTCCTAGGCATCGCCGTCGTCCACCGCCCTGGTGCTCTCGGCGCGGCGTGGTCAATGTGGTCAAGGAACGGCTTCCATCGGACGTGGACTGTACGTGGAGAGGGTGACAGCTGGGTCCATGGCCGCAGCAAGGAAGTGCCTCCTTATTACGCGCAAAATAATTATTCCTCCACCTGACAGCGGGGACCCACCGGACGGGCCACCATATTTCGCAAAAAAACGCTTCCTCCTGACTGCTGGGACCCACCAGCTACACCTTCGCACGCAAGGAAGTGCGTCCGGGCAAAAAAAACGATTCGCCCCCCTGACCACTGGGACCCACCAGCTAGCACGCAAGGAAGTGCGTCCGGGCAAAAAAAACGATTCGCCCCCCTGACTGCTGGAACCCACCAGCTACCTCTTCACATGCAAGGAAGTGCCTGACAGTCGGGACCCAACTGGTCGAAGCGTACGTAGTGTTGTCATTCTGGTCGCGAACGTGTACGTACATACTGGTCGATGTAGAGGCGCGCACCTGTCGTAGAGAGGCGCGCACGTGTCATAGTAGAGGCGCGCACGTAGCATGTACACATACGTACATCAGCGAGGGTGCAAGAAAGAAAATACGGCCACGTACGTACGTACATGGCTGGGTCGGAACGGAGAAACAGCGTCGTCGTCGTGTTCATGGGGAGCCAACCAGCTGGGTCGGAACGGAATGCATGGTCGTGTTCATCGGGAGGGCTTGGACGGAACAGGCGATGGAAACGAGGCCTGGCGTACCGCACAACAAAGGAAACGGCCTTGTGTTTGACCGGCCACGTTCGAAACGGGGTCCTGTTGATCGGGAGGGGCCTGGAGTACCACAAAACGGAGGAAACGGACCTCCTACGGTCGAAACAGGGGTCCTGTTGATCGGGAGGGGTGTGGCATACCGCAAAATGGAGGAAACGGACCTCCTACGGTCGAAACGGGGGTCCTGTTCATCGGGAGGGGTGTGGCGTACCGCAAAACGGACGAAACGGACTTGTGTTGGAGCGCTACGGTCGAAACATGGGGGGAGGGTGTGGCGTACTGCAAAACGGGACTCCACAGGATACTGTTCATCTCCACCCTCGACCTCCTCCAGCCTCCACGGGCTACCATCGACCTCCTCCAACCTCCACGGGCTCCTGTTCATCCAGCCTCCACCACGCGCTACTCCACCGGCTACTGTTCAACCACCCCTCCACGGGCACCCCTCCACCGTCTACTGTTCATCCAGCCCTCCACACCATGGGGTCCTGTTCAACCACCCCTCCACGGCCACCCCTCCACCGTCTACTGCTCATCCAGCCCTCCACACCACGGGGTCCTATTCAACCACCCCTCCACGGCCACCTCTCCACCGTCTACTTCATCCAGCCCTCCACACCACGGGGTCCTGTTCAACCACCCCTCCACGACCACCCCTCCACTGTCTACTGTTCATCCAGCCCTCCACACCACGGGTTCCTGTTCATCCAGAGGCAACGCCACCGCTCACTGTTCATCCAAACCCCCCCGCAACACTCACTGTTCATCCCAGAGGCAGCATCGATCGGCTTCAGTTAGCAGCAGTAGCGAAGGAATCGATCCATCGGGTTCAGTTAACAGCCATCGATCGATCCCTCGGGTTGAGTAACGCGTAGCCTGCAGTGCAATCGCTCGGGTTCAGTTAGAGCCCAACGCCTCGCTCGGCTTCAGTTAGAGCCAACGCCTCGCACACACGCGCGTACCTATACGAGAGAAACGTGCATCGCTCTCCCACCATAACTGGCAACTCCCCGAAATTTTCCTCCCCCACGCTTCTACCACGGTTTTTCCGTCATGGACGGCCCAAAGAATGTCATGCAGCTGCGTCTCCGGCCCGCCCAGGACAAAATGCCCATTTTCTATCATGATTTTTTGTCATAGAAGTAGGATCCCACTACATCTATGATGATACCGGGTTTGTCACAATTATCGTCATAGAAGTGTCATATGTATGACAGAAAAAAATTGTTCGGCCCAAAATGTCACGGATGTGTCTTTTTTTTTGTAGTGGTTGGATCAACGTGAATACTTTAGGGATTATCGCTTGACACAAAAAGGGAAACTATTATGGGATCAAATTCATATATTACGTTGGTATGCTCGTCAACTATGCTTCATACATGATTATACTTGTTGCTCTAGGATGAAGGCTCCACACCTTCCCTTTTCATGCAAATTCAATGATAATAAAACCTTAGCTTCTTATGCTAATGGTGTATATGATTACTAAAATGTGGAACAAATAGAAGAATTTGTTGCTTTTATGGGTGCTTATGAGATTGAATCTATGTTTAAAGAGTTTGATGATTTTGATGATTCAGTTTATAGACCTGAAAATTTTGCTATACTTAAATATTGTTATAAGAATTATGAATATAATTACAATATTGATGCATTTATTGAGAAAGTCTCTGCTGTCCAAGAAGAGGCTAATATTTTGCAGGAGTCTATGGAAGAAGAAATTGATGAAACTACGGGCTCATTGGATGAAAAAGATGATGAGGAGAGTGAAGAACAAAAGGAGGAAGAGCGGATTAGCTACCCGTGCCCACCTTCTAATGAGAGTAACTCTTCAACTCATACATTGTTTAATTCCCCTTCGTGCTTACCGAAGGATGATTGCTATGATAATTGTTATGATCCCGTTGTTTCTCTTGAAATATCCCTTTTTGATGATACTTGCTATGCTTGTGGCCAAGATGCCAATATAAATTATGCTTATGGAGATGAACTTGCTATAGTTCCTTATGTTAAACAAGAAATTGTTGCTATTGCACCCCACGCATGATAGTCGTATTATCTCTTTGAATTCTCCCAACTATAATATATAGGAGAAGTTTGTGCTTATTAAGGATTATGTTGATGGTTTGCATTTTACCGTTGCACATGGTGATTTTGATAGATATAATATGCATGTGCTTGCTGCTCCTACTTGCAATTATTATGAGAGAGGAACTATATCTCCACCTCTCTATGTTTCCAATATGATAAACTTGCAAGAAACTGCTTATACTATGCATTGGCCTTTACTTGGTGTGCATGAATTGTTTTTTTATGACATGCCGAGGCATAGGAAGAGAGTTAGACTTCGTTGTTGCATGATATATGTTACTTTGTGCTCACTACTAAATTACAAATCATTGTTAATTAAAATTGCCTTTGATATACCTTGGGATCCGGGTGGATCCATTACTTGAGCACTATATGCCTAGCTTAATGGCTTTAGAGAAAGTGCTACCAGGGAGACAATCCAGAAGTTTTAGAGAGTCATTTATTTCTGTTGAGTGCTTTTATATAGTTTAAAAACAAAAAAATAAAGAGGGGAACCCAAAACTTTTCAAAAAGGAAAGTGAAAGTGAGAAAGACAAGCATTGTTGAAGTGGGGGAGCTCCTTGAACTTTGTTCATGCTCACGGAAACATTGTGAATCTTGATTACAGAAACTTTTCAACAAAAATAATTATCCCCTTGTACAATTCCATTGTATTATAAAAATAATGTGCCAAGGTTTGCCTTTAGGATGTTTACAATGCTTGTTGGTTTGTACGGTGCAGGACAGAAACTTTGGCTGTAGTCCGCAATTTTACATTTTTAACTGGAGGGTCAAATGGTTCTGATTCCTTTTGTAATGTATTTATGTACAAATTTTTTATTTTTGCTAATTTTGGTAAAAATTTGGGGTAACATAAGTATGGTGAATGTTCAGATTTCTACAGATTGTTCTGTTTTTGACAGATTCTGTTTTTGATGCATAGTTTGCTTGTTTTGATGAATCTATCAATTTATATTAGTGGATTAAGCCGTGGAAAAGCTATATTAAAGTAGACACAATGCAAAAACAAAATATGAATTGTTTTTCAACAGTACTTAGAGTAGTGATTTGCTTTATTATACTAACGGATCTTACCGAGTTTTCTGTTGAAGTTTTGTGTGGATGAAGTGTCTAATCGAGGAGGTCTCGATATGAGGAAAAGGAAGAGAGGCAAGAGCTCAAGCTTGGGGATGCCCAAGGCACCCCAAGTAAATATTCAAGGAGACTCAAGCATCTAAGCTTGGGGATGCCCCGGAAGGCATCCCCTCTTTCTTCAACAAGTATCGGTATGTTTTCGGATTCGGTTCGTTCATGTGATATGTGCAAGTCTTGGAGCGTCTTTTGCATTTAGTTTTCACTTCTCTTTTATGAACCATGCTGGTATGAGATAGTCCTTGGTTTATGTATAGAATGCTCATTTCACTTCACTTAAATCTTTTGAGTATGGCTTTATAGAATGCTTCATGTGCTTCACTTATATCATTTGAAGTTTGGATTGCCTGTTTCTCTTCACGTAGAAAATCGTCATTTGTAGAATGCTCTTTTGCTTCACTTATGTTTGTTAGAGCATGGGCATATCTTTTGTAGAAATAATTAAACTCTCTTGCTTCACTTATATCTATTTAGAGAGATGACAGGAATTGGTCATTCACATGGTTAGTCATAAAATCCTACATAAACTTGTAGATCGCTGAATATGATATGTTTGATTCCTTGCGATAGTTTTGCGATATAGAGATGATAATATGTGGGAGTTACTAGTAGATGGTTGTGTTCAGTAAGGATGTTGGTGTTAAGGTTTGTGATTCCCGAAGCATGCATGTATGGTCTACTAACTATGTAACCAAATTGGCACGCATTGTATTTTGATTGTTTATCTTTGCGTGAAGGTCGGGGGCGCGCGATGGTTAACTCCTACCAACCTCCCCCCCTAGGAGCATGCGTGTAGTACTTTGCTTCAAGGGATAATAAATTTTTACAATAAGTATGTGAGTTCTTTATGACTAATGTTGAGTCCATGGATTATACGCACTTTTACCTTTCCATCATTGCTAGCCTCTTCGGTACCGTGCATTGCCCTTTCTCACCTTGAGAGTTGGTGCAAACTTCGCCGGTACATCCAAACCCTGGGATATGATACGCTCTATCACACATAAGCCTCCTTATATCTTCCTCAAAACAGCCACCATACCTACCTATCATGGCATTTCCATAGCCATTCTGAGATATATTGCCATGCAACTTCTATCATCATCATATACATGACTTGAGCATTCATTGTCATATTGCTTTGCATGATCGTAAGATAGCTAGCATGATGTTTTCATGGCTTGTCCTTTTTGATGTCATTGCTACACTAGATCATTGCACATCCCGGTACACCGCCGGAAGCATTCATATAGAGTCATATCTTTGTTCCAGTATCGAGTTGTAATATTGAGTTGTAAGTAAATAGAAGTGTGATGATCATCATTATAGAGCATTGCCCCATGAAAAAAAGAAAAAAGAAAAAAAAGGAAAGGCCAAAGAAGCCTAAATAAAAAGGGGGCCAAAGAAGCCAAACCAAAAAAAGAAAAAAAGAAAAAAAGAAAAAGAAAAGGGGCAATGTTACTATCCTTTTTCCACACTTGTGCTTCAAAGTAGCACCATGTTCTTCATATAGAGAGTCTCCTATATTGTCACTTTTGTATACTAGTGGGAATTTTCATTATAGAACTTGGCTTGTATATTCCAACGATGGGCTTCCTCAAATACCCTAGGTCTTCATGAGCAAGCAAGTTGGACGCACACCCACTTAGTTTTAGTTTGAGCTTTCATACACTTATAGCTGTTAGTGCATCCGTTGCATGGGAATCCCTACTCCTCGCATTAACATCAATTGATGGGCATCTCCATAGCCCATTGATTAGCCACGTCGATGTGAGACTTTCTCCCTTTTTGTCTTCTCCACATAACCTCCACCATCATATTCTATTCCACCCATAGTGCTATATCCATGGCTCATTCTCATGTATTGAGTGAAGGTTGAAAAGGTTTGAGAATACTAAAGTATGAAACAATTGCTTGGCTGACACCGGGATAGGCATGAGGGGTACCTTGTGTTAAGAAAAGGGAGCATACAAGACTATATGATTTTTAGGGATAACATTCTGGAAGCATTGATATTTTGAAAGACATGATTGTTTGTTGGGATGCCCTAAGTATTTTTGTTTTATGTCAAATGATAGACTATTGCTTTGAATCACTCGTGTCTTAAATATTCATGCCATGATTAGATATATGATCAAGATTATGCTAGGTAGCGTTCCACATCAAAAATTATCTTTTTTATCATTTACCTACTCGAGGACGAGCAGGAATTAAGTTGGGGATGCTGATACGTCTCCGTCATATCTATAATTTTTGATTGTTCCATGCCAATATTCTTCAACTTTCATATACTTTTGGCAACTTTTTATATTATTTTTGGGACTAACATGTTGATCCAGTGCCCAGTGTCAGTTCCTGTTTGTTGCATGTTTTATGTTTCGCAGAAAACCCATATCAAACAGAGTTCAAAGGGGATAAAACGGACGGAGAATTATTTTGAAATATTTATGATTTTTGGGAAGTAAAATCAACGTGACACGGTGCCCGAGGGGGCCAGGAGATAGGGGGGCGCGCCCCAGGGAGGCAGGCGCGCCATGGACTCTCCTGGGCCCCCCGTAAGGCGGTTAACGCTCTTCTTTTGCCGCAAGAAAGCTAATTTTATGAGAAAGATCTGGGCAAAGTATTCACCCCAATCGGAGTTACGGATCTCCGGATATAAAAGAAACAGCGAAGAGCCAGAATCTGAGAACGCAGAAATAGAGAGAGACAGAGAGATAGATCCAATCTCGGAGGGGCTCTCGCCCCTCCCACGCCATGGGAGCCAAGGACCAGAGGGGAAACCCTTCTCCCATCTAGGGAGAAGGTCAAGGAAGAAGAAGAAGAAGAAGAAGAAGGGGGCCCTCTCCCCCTTGCTTCCGTGGCGCCGGAACGCCGCCGGGGGTCATCATCATCACCGTGATCTTCATCAACAACTTCACGCCTTCATCACCAACTCTTTCCCCCTCTATGCAGCGGTGTAACTCCTCTCTTACCCGATGTAATCTCTACTTAAACATGATGCTCAACGCTATATATTATTTCCCAATGATGTATGGCTATCTTATGATGTTTGAGTAGATCCGTTTTGTCCTATGGGTTAATTGATGATCGTGATTGGTTTGAGTTGCATGTTTCATTATTGGTGTTGTCCTATGGTGCTCTCCATGTCGCGCAAGCGTGAGGAATCCCCTCTGTAGGGTTTGCAATATGTTCATGATTTGCTTATGGTGGGTGGCGTGAGTGAACAGAAGCACAAACCCAAGTAAGTAGGTTGTTTGCGTATGGGATAAAGGGGACTTGATGCTTTAATGCTATGGTTGGGTTTTACCTTAATGATCTTTAGTAGTTGCGGATGCTTGCTAGAGTTCCAACCATAAGTGCTTATGATCCAAGAAGATAAAGTATGTTAGCTTATGCCTCTGCCTCAAATAAAATTACAATAGTGATTACCGGTCTAGTTATCGATTGCCTTGGGACAAATAACTTTCTCGTGACAAAAAGCTCTCTACTAAAACTAACTTAGTTGTGTCTTTATCTCAACAGCCCCTAGCTTTTATTTACGTGTTCTTTATTATCTTGCAAACCTATCCTATCACACCTACAAAGTACTTCTAGTTTCATACTTGTTCTAGGTAAAGCGAACACTAAGCGTGCGTAGAGTCGTATTAGTGGCAGATAGGACTTGAGGGAATATTTGTTCTACCTTTAGCTCCTCGTTGGGTTCGACACTCTTACTTATCGAAAGAGGCTACAATTATTCTGTATACTTGCGGGTTATCAGGGTTTTACTGCAAGAATGCTCTGACTAAACATTTGCACTAGGAGTTGTAGGTGGCTTGCAGCTGCTGCTTGTTGCCCTTGTTTTAGTCAGTTTTCCAGATGCTTTAGTACTAGAGGGCCTTGAACCAGTGGGATTGGAATTTTTCTGTGATCTAGGCCTCTAAATAACATTGATTTCCATATTGCATGACATGGTTTGTGCATTAGTAGCAAACATGACACCTAACTCACTATCAGACTGAATAGGAACCCAAGCAACTTTGGATGCATCCCAATACCTTATCTCCACAACATCATATAACCCCCAAGGATATTTGGCACCAATTGTTGACCTTAACTGATCAAATGTGCTATTGTTGTCCACAACTAATGGAAATGTGAAGCCTTATTCTTTTCCTTTTGTACCAGCACCAGATAAAATGCATGTCTCCATTCTAACACTGAGATTAAATGCTCTATCCGTATCCATCCTATGCAAACATGTCAAATATTAAAATACAGCAAGAGACTAGCCTAAATAAGATACAAACATGTATATCCTAACCTAAGTCCACCAAGAAATAGTATATCTAGGGGACAGAGGCAAGAGACAACAGATCTGGAGGGGACGGGGGAACTTACTGTGATGTTCTCTGAGATTTCCGTATTCTTTGCTCGCAGGCGCCGCCTGTGGCAGCGCTGCCATCCAGGTCGTCCCCCACCGCCAGCACGAGTGGATCTGCTGGGCGCTGATTCGGTCGCCGTCGCCGTCGCCTAGGTCGCCAGCAGGAATGGATCTGGTGGGCGCTGATCCGGTCGCCATCGCCGCCGCCTAGGGTTTGTGAGAGAGAGTGGGGAATGAGAGAGTGGGGAACGGGAGAGTGGGGATGAGAGTGAGATGGGCCCGAGTGGGTTATGTCCAAGCCAGGGGCATCTGGTGTCCAAAATAGAGCGCCATATACGGCCAAACGGCGCTGACCAAGCGGAACCGTGATGGAAGGGCAAAAACAAAAGAATCCCAAAGTGGCTTGGACAGAACAGGTGAGTTTCTGAAACTAGGGGTAAAACAGACGAGTGGGACACAACTAGGGGCATAAAACTAATTATCCATTATTTATTTATATTGGTGTAATATATACTGTATTCCAACTTCTCCATGGTTCATACCCCCCCCCCCCGGATACTACCCATAGATTCATCAAAATAAGCAAACAACACAAAGAAAACAGAATCTGTCAAAAACAGAACAGTCTGTAGTAATCAGAGAACTTCGAATACTTCTGTAACTTCAAAATTTTTGAAAAATTAGGAAAACCTGGGAAATTTGCATATCAATCTTGTGTAAAAACTTCATATTAAAATCAACCTTCTGTGAATTAAGAAAATTATTTTCTTGGTGCAAAAGTTTCTTGTTCAGCAAGATCAAATCAACTATCACCGTAAGCCATCCCAAAAGTCTTACTTGGCACAAACACTAATTAAAACACAAAAACACATCTTACCAGAGGCTACATGAATTATTTATTACAAAACAGAACCAAAAAAGTAAGAACAGAAATAAAATTGGGTTGCCTCCCAACAAGCGTTATTGTTTAACGCCCTTAGCTAGGCATAAAACATAGATCTAGGTATTGTCATCTTTGGTATGCAATCCATAAGTAGCTCTCATAATAGATTCATATGGAAACTTAATTTTCTTTCTAGGAAAGTGTTCCATGCCCTTCCTTGTTGGAAATTGAAATCTAATGCTTCCTTCTTTCATATGAATAATTGCACCAATCGTTCTAAGGAAAGGTCTACCAAGAATAATAGGACATGTAGGATTGCAATCTATATTAAGAACAATGAAATCTACGGGCACATAATTCCTATTTGCCACAATAAGAACATCATTAATCCTTCCCATAGGTTTGTTAATAGTGGAATCCGCAAGATGCAAATTTAAAGAACAATATTCAAATTCACGAAAACCCAGCAAATCACATAAAGTTTTTGGAATTATGGAAACGCTAGCACCCAAATCACACAAAGCATGGCACTCATAATCTTTAATCTTAATCTTAATAGTAGGTTCCCACTCATCATAAAGTTATCTAGGGATAGAAACTTCCAGTTCAAGCTTTTCTTCAAAAGATTTCATCATGGCATCAACAATATGTTTAGTAAAAGCTTTATTTTGATTATAAGCATGAGGAGAATTCAACATAGATTGCAACAAGGAAATGCAATATATCAAAGAACAATTATCATAATTAAAATCTTTGAAATCCAAAAGAGTGGGTTCATTGCTACTTAAAGTCTTGACCTCTCCTATCCCACTTTTATCATTTTTTGCATCTAGATCTATAAACTCCGAATCATTGCGACGCCTTTTAACAAAGTTGACTCATATCTAGTCCCACCTTTATCAGTATTTATAATGGAAAAAACGATTCAATAGGAGTCACATCAATCACTTTAAGATCTTCATCATTATTTTCACAAAAACTAGAAGAACTGGCTTTTACAAACCAATCTCGTTTAGCATGCATCTTAGTGGTTCTTTATTTACACTCATCAATGGAAATTCTCATATCCTTTAGAGACTCAATAATAGCATGTTTGGGTGGAATAGATATAATTTTTCAAAGAATCAATCTCAAGAGAAATTCTATCCATGTTCCTTGCCAAATCATCAATCTCAAGCAATTTTTCTTCAACCAAAGCATTGAAACTTTTTTGCGAAATCATAAATTCTTTAACACTATTCTCAAAATCAGAGGACATCTTATTATAATTTCCATAACAATTTTTGTAGGAATTACCATAATTATTAGAGGAATTACTAGGAAACGGCCTAGGATTAAAATTGCCTCTATACGCGTTATTACCAAAATTGTTCCTACCAACAAAAATCACATCCATAGATTCATTATTATTCTCAATCAAAGTAGAGAAAGGCATACCATTAGGATCAATATGGGCACTCTTGCTAGCAAATAATTTCATAAGTTCATCCAGCTTTCCACTCAAAACATTAATTTCTTCAATCACATGCACTTTTTTACTAGTTGAAGATCTTTCACCCTGCCATTGAGTATAATTAACCATAATATTATCTAGGAGTTTAGTACCTTATCCTAAAGTAATTTCCATAAAAGTACCTCCTGCGGTAAAATCTAAAAGATTTCTAGAAGCAAAATTCAATCCGGCGTAAAATTTTTGTATGATCATCCATAAATTTAAACCATGAGTAGGGCAATTTCGTATCATCAATTTAATCCTCTCCCAAGGTTGTGCAACATGTTCATGATCAAGTTGCTTAAAATACATAATATCGTTTCTAAGGGAGATGATCTTAGCGGGAGGAAAATACTTGGAAATAAAAACATCTTTACACTTATTCCATGAATCAATACTATTTTTAGGCAAAGATGAAAACCAAGTTTTAGCACGATCTCTAAGTGATAACGGAAATAGCTTCAATTTAACAATATCATTATCCACACCTTTCTTCCTTTGCATATCACACAAATCAACTAAACTGTTTAGATGGGATGGGACAGCTTCACTGCGAAGGCCAGAAAATTGATCTTTCATAACAAGATTCAGCAAAGCGGCATTAATTTCACAAGATTCCGCACTAGTGGCGAGAGCAATCGGAGTACTAATAAAATCATTATTATTAGTATTGGAACAGTCACACAATTTGGTATTCTCTTGAGTTATCGTGACAAAGCAAGCAATCTAACACACGAGCAAACAAAAAGTAAACGAAAAGGCGAATGGAAGAGAGGCGAAGAAAAGGGCGAATATTTTCGAAAATCATTTTAAAAGTGGGGGAGAGGAAAACGAGCGGCGAATGGCGAATAATGTAATGCAAGAGATGAGAGTTTTATGATGGGTACTTGGTATGTCTTGACTTGGCATAGATCTCCCCGGCAACAGCGCCAGAAATTCTTCTTGCTACTTCTTGAGGTTGCGTTGGTTTTTCCCTTGAAGAGGAAAGGGTGATGCAGCAAAGTAGAGACAAGTATTTCCCTCGGTTTGAGAACCAAGGTATCAATCCAGTAGGAGAAGAACACATAAATCACTAATACCTGCACAAACAATCAAACAACTTGCACCCAACTCAATAAAGGGGTTGTCAATCCCTTCACGATTACTTGCAAAAGTGAGATATGATAGAGATAGATAAACTAAAGATAAAATATTTTTTGGGTTTTCAGATTTATAGATTTGAAATTACAAGATTGCAAAATAGTAGATTGGAAACTAATATGATGGAAAATAGTAGATCAGAAACTAATATGATGGAAAATAGACCCGGGGGCCATATGTTTCACTAGAGGCTTCTCTCACGAAGGCAAATAATACTGTGGGTGAACAAATTATTGTCGACCATTGATGGAAAAGCACAAAGTTATGACGATATCCAAGGCAATGATTATGCAATATAGGCATCACGTCCGTGTTAAGTAGACCGAAACGATTTTGCATCTACTACTATTACTCCACACATCGACCGACTCCTGCCTGCATCTAGAGTATTAAGTTCATAAAGAACAGAGTAACACATTAAGTAAAATGACATGATGTCAAGGAATGAACTCAATCAATATGATGAAAACCTCATCTTTTTATCCTTTATGGCAACAATACAATATGTGCCTCGCTGCCCCTACTTTATCACTGGGTGAGGATACCACAAGATTGGACCTAAAGCTAAGCACTTCTCGCATTGGAAGAAAAACCAATCTAGTTGGCCAAACCAAACCGATAATTCAAAGAGAAATACAAAGATACCAAATCATGCATATAAGAATTCAAAGAAGATTCAAATAATATTCATAGATAAGCTAATCATAAATCCACAATTCATCGGATATCGACAAACACACCGCAAAAGAGTATTACATCAGATAGATCTCCAAGAACATCAAGGATAACATGGTATTGAGAATCAAAGAGAGAGAAGAAGCCATCTAGCTACTAGCTATGGACACGTAGGTTTGAGGTGGACTACTCACGCTTCATCGGAAGGGAAATAGAGTTGATGTAGATGCCCTCCATGATCGAATCCCCCTCTGGCAGGATGCCGAAAAAGGCCCCTAGATGGGATCTCACGAGAACAGAAGGTTGCGAAGGTGGAAACATGTTTTCGTGGATGGTTCTAGTGGTTTGGGAATATTTGCAAATATATAGGAGGAAGATCTAGGTGAGGGGGTCACCAAGGGACCCACAAGGTAGAGGCGCGCCCTACCCCCTGGGCGCGCCCTGCACCCTTGTCGCCGCCTCGTGGCTCTTCTAACATTCACTCCAAGTCTTCTGGATGTCTTCTGGTCCAAAAAAATCATCATGAAGTTTTATTCCGTTTGGACTCCGTTTAGTATTCCTTTTCTGTGAAGCTCAAAAACAAGGAAAACACAGAAACTGGCACTGGGCTCTAGGTTAATAGGTTGGTCCCAAAAAAATAGCATACTAATTCTTATAAAACATCCAAAAAAATAATTTAATGGCATGGGACAATAAAAAATTATAGATACGTTGGAGACGTATCAGCCATAGCCACGTAACCTCAAAACCGAGCACGTCATCGTGCTCAGGGCATCTCCACGAGCTCGAAGCACCGCCCGCTAGGCCTGCCATGCACCGTAGCCCAACTCCGTGCACACCCGAGCACCGGCCGTCACACTTCAGGTCGCCGTTGTCGTTCTAGCCCGCCTTCGGTCAAACCCGTAGCACCAACCGATGAGGACGGGACCCTGGCCGATCTTGTTGACCACTGACATCACATTGATGTCATGCAAGAGTAGTAAATCATTTTCTGGATTTGTTCTAATTCAAAATAACCTAGAAATTCCAGAAAATCTTTAAACCTTCAAAAAATCATATAAAATCAATTGTAGCTCACATGAAAATAATTTATATATGAGAAGTTATCAGAAAAATATGAAGAATTTGTTTATGCCATGATCATGCATGTTTGAACAAGTTAACCTCATTGAATAGGACAAATGATGATTAGGGCAATTTATGAAATAACATTTGGAGTTGGAATTTGATCTTGTTTGAATTCCACTTCATTTAATTTGGTTAAATGTTGCATTAGGTGAATTCCGCACCTTAAAATGTCATGTAAAACATTTGGTTGTGCATTGCATTAATTGTGTTCCTTCTCTGCTAGCCGGTGTTGTTCCTTCTTGATAGCTAACGTTGTGATCGTTGTCACTAATGAAGACACAATGCTATCTTCATAAGTGCCAGGCAAGCAAACCCCCCTTGATCACTCCGATACAATCCCACTCTCTCGCTCTTCCTATCTTTTATTGCATTTCGACAACAATGATTCAACTGTTACATATTGCGGTAGTTGAACCCATTCCTCTGCATGAACTGTCTTTGCCACAGCAATTAGTTAAAACCCTCTAGCATGAGTAGGAGTTGCTTGAGCTATGTTCTGACTACTCATCCATGCTTGCTTGTTATGACTTCTATGCTTAGAGTTGTGTCTGCTCTGATCCATCTGGGCAATGAATTGGAATGGTTGTGTTCATGTCCTACTGTGCTAGAGCTAAGTGTGTGAGCACGATTTGGTAAAGGCAGCGATGAGAGGTGCTACTTATGAGTTGCATTGGGATTTCCTCAAAGAGGAGAGGATAATGCGGTATAGTAGAGATAAGTATTTCCCTTAGTTAAGAACCAAGGTTATCAATCTAGTAGGATAACCACACAACACCTCATGAACAACACCTATAGGCAAAATAACAAATACTTGCACCCAACACAGACAAGGGGTTCTCAATCGCTTGGCGGTTAATTGCAAGGATCAAATCTCATAGTGATAGATAGATAAAGAAAAACACAAAATAAAATAAAAGTAAATAAATTGTAGCAAGGTATTTTTTGGATTTTAATATCTGATAAATATAGATCCCGGGGCCATAGTTTTCAGTAGAGGCTTCTCTCTCAAATGAAAAACGTATGGTGGGTAAACAAATTACTGTTGGGCAATTGATGGAAAAGCGCATAGTTATGATAATATCCAGTGCAATGATCATGTATATAGGCATCACATCCGAGACAAGTAGACCAACTCCTGCGTGCATCTACTACTATTACTCCACACATTGACCGCTATCTAGTATGCATCTAGAGTATTAAGTTCGTAAAGAACAAAGTAACGCGTTAAGAAAGATGACATGATGTAGACAAAGTAAATCCAATCAGTATGAATAAACCCCATCATTTTATCCTTAATGGCAGCAATACAAATACGTGTCATGTCCCTGCTGTCATTGGGGTTGAGCACCGCAAGATCGAACCCATCACAAAGCACCTCTCCCATTGCAAGATAAATCGATCTATTTATCCAAACCAAACAGATAGATCAAAGAGAAATACAAAGCTATAATAATCATGCATAAAAGATTCCAGAAAAGACTCAAATAATATTCATAGATAATCTGATCATAAACCCGCAATTCATCGGATTCCAACGAGCACACCATAAAAAGGGATTACATCGAATAGATCTCCAAGGACATCAAGGAGAACATTGTATTGAAGATCAAAGAGAGAGAAGAAGGCATCTACTTACTAGCTATGGACCCATAGGTTTGTCGTAAACTACTCACACATCATTGGAAGGGCAGCAAGGTTGATGTAGAGGCCCTCCGTGATCGATTCCCCCTCCGGCAGAGTACCAAAAAATGCCTCCAGATGGGATCTCGCAAGAACAAAAGCTTGCGGCGGTGGAAAAGGTATTTTGGGTGGCTCTTTGTTGGTTTCCTGATTTTAGAGCAAACGGAGGAACGAGGGGCCCACGAGGCACATGGGCGCGCCTAACTCCCTGGCTTGCCCATGTGACTTGTGGCCCACTCCTTCGCCTTCTGGCCTCCTCCCGAAGCTTCCAGGGTCTCTTATGTCCAGAAAAAAACCGTCAAAAATTTTCGTGGCACTTGGACTTCGTTTGGTACCGATTTCCTGGAAAACCAAAAACAGGCAAAAAAACAGCAAGTGGCACTTGACACTAAGTTAATAGGTTAGTCCCAAAAAATGATATATAATTACGTATAATTGCATATAAAATATCCAAGATTGATACTATAATAGCATGAAACAATCAAAAATTATAGATACGTTGGAGACGTATCAAGTATCCCAAGCTTAATTCCTGCTCGTCCTCGAGTAGGTAAATGATAAATACAGAATTTTTGATGTCGAATGCTACCTATCATATTCATTATGTAATCTATCTTTTGTGGCATGAATGTTAAGATCTGAATGATTCAAAGCAATAATCTATAATTTGACATAAAGACATCAATACTCAGGGATACCAACAAACAATCATGCCTTTCAAAATATCGATGCTAAAGAACGTATCCCTGCAAAATAATATAGCCTTGTCATGCTCCATATTCTTAACACAAAGTATTGATCATGCACAGCCCTGATGACAAGCTGAGAAATTGGTTCGTATTTTTTATTGCGCTTTAGCTTTTTGAACCCCCATGCAATACATGAGCGCAAGCCATGGATATAGCACTATGGGTGGAATAGAGTATGGTGATAGAGATAATATGGAGAAAAAAGGAGAAAGTCTCACATTGACGAGGCTAATCAACGGGCTATGTAGATGCCCATCAATTGATGTCAATGCAAAGAGTAGGATTGTCATGCAACAGATGCATTAAGAGCTATAAGTGTATGAAAGCTCAAAAAGAAAACTAAGTCGGTGTGTATCCAACTTGCTTGCTCATGAAGACCTCGGGTATTTGAGGAAGCCCACCAATAGAATATACAAGCCAAGTTCTATAATGAAAATTCCCACAAGTTATAAGAAAATGAAAGCATACGAGACTCTCTATATGAAAAACATGGTGTCTTCACAGCACAAGTGTGGAAAGGATAGTAACATTTCTCCTTCTCTCTTTTCTGTCATATTTATTTTTTTTCTCTTTTTTCTCCTTTTTTTGTTGGGCTCTCTTTTTGGCCTCTTTTTTTGTGGGCTCCTTTTGCCCTCTTTTTTTATTTACTCACTTGCGACAATGCTCTAGTAATGAATAATGATGATCATCATCACACTTCTATTTACTTATAACTCAAAATTACAACTCGATACTAGAACAAAATATGACTCTACATGAACGCCTCTGGTGGTGTACCAAGATGTGCAATGATCTAGCGTAACATGCGTAAAAAATGATGACCGATGGTTGAGCCACAAATACTATATCAGCTATATGATCATGCAAAGCAATATGACAATGATGATGTGTGTCATAAAACCGAGGAAATTCTCATAAAGAGAGATGAAAGCCGAAAGGTAGATGACAACGTTTGGGGGAAGATGGTCGAGCTGCGCCCCGAAATAATCAGGAAACGCATGAAAAGGGACGGGAAGGCATCGAGAAACCTCTCTCAATGTGGGTGACTAGAAGAACACACTCGTCCTGCTTCAGCACCGGCTCGACCTCCCCCGCCTTTGAACGGTGCCACCAGTCTTGCGGGATGAGACCCTCCACAGTGAGGTCTTCCAGCCGCTTGGTCGAGATGTTCAAGGGGATCCAATCCCCTGATGCACCCCCAGTTGACGCGCTGGAGCCGAAAGAGGTGGCTTTCTGGCCTTCTTCACCTTCTCCGTGTTGGCCGTGGAGTCCTTCGCCATGGTTTGGGGTGTAATACGCGCTAGAGTGGAGAGGAGAAGCGGAGAATCGAGAGGGAGAGAAGAGGATCTGGAGGTCTAACCCTAGCCCCGAGACCTTTTATATCTCCAATAAAATCACACGTCGGATCTCTCGCTGTAGATCTCTAGCTCGACGGAACACACAACGAGGTATCGCATAGAGCAACTGAGGCACGTGGCGGATTTCGTGGGCAAAAATTGAGGCATGGTGCTCCCACTTTCCCCACGAACCCACGTTGTTACCGCTTCTGCACACGCACGCACAAATTCAAATCCCTAGATTTCCGGGGAAAACTAATCCGATTGATAGCCCACAGTCCCTTTCCCAAGGGACGCTGTCGGTTCGACTGACTACCCTCCACGGTGACCTGTGCTCTCGTCCATGCTAAACACCTGATTGAAGTCTTCTTCAGGATTGCTATGAGACGAGCTTCATGCCCCTTCGTGGGTTGGCTTGGCCCTTTCACTAGGCCCCAAGGTACATGACTTGTAAATCTAGACTTGTAGATGGCGTGCGCTAACGTTCTCCTGGGATAAGGAGTGGCATCTCGCCAGAGAATCAGACCATGCGCCAGCATCGCCACTTGAGTTATAATTGCATGCCCTCACTCGGGCCTCAAGTCTATCTCCCCTGAGAGACAAATGAATGCCACCAGATTTATCTCGGCGACCAACGACACCCGGCCGCCCAGGGAACCTATAGTCCAGAATATGTCATGTTTTCGTCGAAGGAGCAACGAACCATGATTCGGAAACATATTTCTAGTGCCCCTGAAGCACTCGAACTTAACCGAAGGCTCGGTTTGTATGCCCTACAAAACCTCAACCGGTTCGGGGGCTAATGATGAGGCCACATACTATAGGTAGGGTCAAGAGCCTGTCATATGAGGTCCACCTAGGGCCCCACACCATCATTGGCCGGTCTCAAGACCACACTCACATTCGGATGCATGTACTAGGAGGTCCACTTGGACACCTCAATCGGCACTCCGTAACCACTCCTCAGTCGACACGACCACCATCACTCGACAATGGAGGTGAAGGGGCAACGTGGGAGCTGCAACGGTCAGGGAATCCTGAGTCATTCTTAAAGTAGATTCATAGCTACCGTTACCTGTAACTTTTGTAGTTGTGACGCTTTATACCTGTAACTTTCGTAGTAATGAGCATTAAGTGCACTAGTGACGTGGTAGCGATGGAGCAGCAACACACTCTATATAAGCCGCACTCCTCCTACTGAGCTGGGGTTAAGCAATCTCTGTAATCATACCCCCTCAAGAAAAACTGATCCTCGGGGCACGAGACGTAGGGCTATTACCTCCACGAAGAGGGGTCTGAACTCGGTAAACACTGAGAGTTACACCTGCATTGTAGGTAGGCTCTGCCCCTCTTTCGTACTCGTAGCACTCATTATGAGGATCGTAACCCCGACAGGGAGAGTCCTCCTCCTCCTTGGCCGGCCAAGGGAGGTGTCGGTGTCAAAACCGGCGAATCTCGGGTAGGGGGTCCCAACTGTGCGTCTAGGCGGATGGTAACAGGAGACAAGGGACATGATGTTTTTACCCAGGTTTGGGCCCTCTCGATGGAGTTAAAACCCTACTCCCACTTGATTAATATTGATGATATGGGTAGTACAAGAGTAGATCTACCACGAGATCAGAGAGGCTAAACCCTAGAAGCTAGCCTATGGTATGATTGTTGTTCGTCCTACAGACTAAAACCCTCCGGTTTATATAGGCACCGAAGAGGGTTAGGGTTAATAGAGTCGGTTACAATGGTAGGAGATCTACATATCCGTATCGCCAAGCTTGCCTTCCATGCCAAGAAAAGTCCCATCCGGACACGGGACGAAGTCTACAATCTTGTATCTTCATAGTCCAGGAGTCCGGTCAAAGGCTATAGTCCGGCCATCCGGACACCCCCTAATCCAGGACTCCCTCAGTAGCCCCTGAACCAGGCTTCAATGACGACGAGTCCGGCGCACATATTGTCTCCGACATTGCAAGGCGGGTTCCTCCTCCGAATACTTCATAGAAGATTTTGAACACAAGGATAGTGTCCGGCTCTGCAAAATAAGTTTCACGTACCACCGTAGAGAGAATAATATTTGCACAAATTCAATCTGCTGATGTATTCCGTGGCGTGACATCACACCACGGCCAAGCCTTTATTCGAATCGTTTTTACTGTCCCACCTCAGCGCGTTTAGTGAGGCAGTTTCCATGGCACGTCTTGTCAAAGCAGAGATCGTGTCCCCTTATTTCGGGATTCTCATCAATACGGGCGTGGGTAACCCAACCGCGCCATTGATTACGGTGCTTGGGAGTTAAGCGAGTTTTACCAGGCTGGTGGGGACGCATAGCTTCGTCCGTCCATATAAGGGGATAAGGATCCACCTATTTACCTATGCCTTCTTCCTCCTTTGCTCATCCATTTCCGCGCACTCGAGCTCCAGCGCCCAAGTCCGCACATCCCACCTCAACCTTCTCCAGCCATGTCCGGAGCGGGAGGCAAGTGGATGGCCTCCTCCATCACGGAGGGGCACATCAAAAAGCTGCGGAAGGCCGGATACTTGTCCAACGACATCACGCATCGGCTCCCCGACAAGGGGCAGCTCATCCCCACCCCCAGGCCCCATGAGAGGGTGGTGTTCCTCACCCACTTCCTCCGCGGACTAGGTTTTCCACTTCACCCATTTGTCCGGGGGCTCATGTTCTACTACGGCCTGGATTTCCACGATCTGGCCCCGAATTTCATCCTCAACATCTCGGCGTTCATCGTCATGTGCGAGGCCTTCCTCTGCATCCAGCCCCACTTCGGCTTATGGCTGAAGACCTTCAATGTCAGGCCGAAGGTAGTGGGCGGCCGCCAGGCGGAGTGCGGAGGTGCCATGGTGGGCAAGATGGCGAACGTCCTATGGCTCGAGGGCTCCTTCGTGGAGACCATAAAGGGGTGGTAATCGGGGTGGTTCTACAGAACCGAGCCATGTGACCCTAAATGGGTGGCGGCCCCCGAATTCCAATCTGGATTCCCTACACGGCTCACCTCCTGGAAGGAGAAGGGCCTGACGTGGGGTAATTCGGAAGAGCTGACCGGACTCCAAACCTGCGTCCAAAACCTGGTGAACAAGAAGCTCAAGCTTGTCAACACAGTCCAGGTCATGCTCATCCGCCGGATCCTCCCGTGCCAACAACGGGCCTTCAGCTTGTGGGAGTTTGATCCGGCAGAGCACCAAACCTTGAGCAGGATCTTCGACACTATGTACGAACATGCCTGGAAGGTGTTGTTCAAGGGCACCGAGGCTCCCGCATCCGCTACCGAAGATCGCGGATTCAGCTCGCAGTGTCAAGCCAGGGAGGTAAGCTACTTTACCCTTTACGGGACTCTTGTTTTCCATAGTTTGACTCTATGTGGGATCTAAACTCCCCTGCCTTTGACAGGAGTGGCAGAAGACGTCCGGGCAGGTTGACTGTCCGGCTCCCTTGCCAGAAGACCCAGCGGACGCCCGATTAACAGGGCTGCTGGTTCCGGCACCTCACGTGGTGCCGGAGAAGAAGGCCAATAAGAAGGCCCCGGGAACTCGAAGGAGTTCCCAGCGCCAGGTGTTGTCGGACTCGTCGTCCGATGACTCCGAGGCGGACTCCTCCCGCGAAGACGAGGAGGAGGAAAAAGAGGCCTCTCCCCCAGGGGGGAGAGAAGAAAAGGAAGGCCGCCCCAACTGGGGAGGCCGGAGGGTCCAAGAAGGGAAGGACCCTTCCTCCGGACTACTCCACCAACGCCGACGACGGTGAAGAGGAGTGGCCATCGAGGGCTAAGCCCCTGGCGACATCGTAAGTGTCCGGATACCAGAATAACTCATGGCGTTTCGTTTGTCGTACAGAATCTCCTAACGCCGAATATAACCCTGCAGCCCGCCCAAGGACGGGCTCGACGCTTCAATGAGCGGCTCCCTGGATTCGTCGGACATGAATAGCACCTCACTTCCGGCTGCCTCCTCTCCTCGCGCTGCAGATGACGCTGAGGTGGGGTCCCAAAAGGGGCCCAGCCAGGAGGAGGAGGTCCACGAGGCACCGCAAGGCAACCTCCCGGACTCCAGGCACAAGGGGGATAAAACCCCAAAGGGCTCTAAGTCCGGCCCTGGGCCAGACTCTGCATCGGAACCTTCAGTGGTTCCGGAGTCCGGCAGGCGGCCCCTTCATAAGAAGGGCAAGACTGCGACACCGGTGACCTCCGTCCAACCGGAGGCACCGGATAATTTGCTGGAGGCGCTTAACGGCGCCTCCATCGACGAGGAGCACTGCACTGTTATGAGTGTGGTGATCCAGAAAGTTCAGTCCGCCAAGAGCGGGCTGACTGAAGCCTGTGTCAGCCTTCTAACAGGCTTTGAGGTATGTATTTAAGATATGTAAAAATATTACTGCATAGACAATAGCCCCTGATGCTCAGTTTGGTGTTCGGAAAGAAAAGCCGAACTGAGGATCTAAAAAGATGTACGCAGGAGTCTAACATAAGTATGTCAATATGGGAATGCAGGCTGCGCTGCTGACCTCTGCCGCACTGATTGCGGAGGTCAATGCATTGAAGCAGAGCCTCGAGCGGTCCGAGAACAAGCTCGGCCTTGCTAAAAAGAAGCTTGAGGACAAGGAAGGTAAGTAATACCATATGGAAGTATATAAAAGATGTAGCTGCAAAAAATGACAGGAATAACGTGAGTATTGTAGGGGCCACGAACGAGGTGGCGACCCTGAAGGAAGCGGTGTCCAAGGACGAAAGCAATGCGGCCGCGGAGTGCACCGAGCGAGAGAAGCAGGAGGCGCGGGTGGCGGAGGTGCGGCAAGAGCTCCAGGATCTCATGGAAAAACACGAGAGTTTGGAGCGTGACTCAAAGACTCGAGAGTCCGAGCTCGTCTCAGCCCTTGAGAGCGCCAAAGCCGCTAAGGCCGAAGCCCAAAAAGCCCTCCAGGAAATTAAGGCAATGAAAAAGATAGCGGCGGGTAAGGCATTCTTTATGCAAAGCAAGCACGTGAAAGTGAATTACTTGTTACTTACCCTAATCCGAAGCTCTCCAGGAGTGTTCGCAGATCTGCCCCGCAGTGTGTCCGACGCTGCCGCATTCTACCAGGCCGAGGAGGGGAGCTCGACGGAGAAGGTGTTCTGGTCTTAGTATGCTGAGGCCGGACACCCAGTGCCCTTGAGCGACCAGCAGAAGCAGCTGGTCGAGCTCCATAAGGTGGCCGAACAGGCCATGAAGGGCCTCATAGTTCGGCTGTGGCCTAAGGAAGCCATGCCTAGGAGCTACTTCAGGCTGGTGAGGCGGCTGGTGGACGCCTGTCCATGGATTGAAGTCGTCAAGCGCTCCATCTGCATCAAAGGTGCCCGTAGGGCCCTTGCCCGTGCTAAAGTGCACTGGGGCAAGATGGACGCTGAGAAGCTTGTGATGGACAGACCACCACCGGGCAGGGAGTATCGCAAGCCCGAGATGTATTATGAGGGCGTCCTGAAGGGTGCCCGCCTTATAGCGGGTGAATGCTCCAAAGATGTAATTTTTGAGTAAACTCGCATTTGTTATCCTGTACGCTGAAAACTTGTTCATATGCGCTAAGCAACGCTTGTGAATTTAAAATATTACCTTCTGTGTGGCCGTTTATTAAATTTGAGAGATGGCGAGTCATCGGCTTCTTCCCCCATGCCACGAGTGCTGGGGTGTTCGGGATAAACTTGAGCGCTCTTTTTCCCATTCTTGGGTCCTTCGAGGGAGGCGCTCAGCGCAACGAACGAGGCAACCGGACTATAATGCTTGAACACTCTCACTTAGCCATAGAATTCTATAATTTTAAATTTCGGCGAAGCCCTTAGTATTCGGAAGACCGAGTTCGGGGCGCTATCCACGCCTGGGCCGGACAAAGCCGACTCCTTGCTCTAAGCGGCATAAGTCTTTAGGGACTCGAAAACCTCTCAAACAGCGACCGGCTCTCGCCCTATCATGACGGTCAGTTTTAGCTTTCTCCACTGAGGTGCTTAACCCAGCTCAACTGGGGCACAATCGCAGTGGTTCTCCCAGCGCTACCTTAGCCGATATAATGGAACGTAAGGTACCAAAACATGGGAGCCGGGCAAACCCAACTATTGACCCAAGACATGATTCGGAGCCGATGCATATAATGCTATAAGTTCGGGGTGCTGCACTTGTGAAAGTGTTCGGACTTATCACACCATATTTTGGGGTACTTAAGCCCCTGGTGTATTTGGTCGTACCAAAGTGTACGGATGCAACATGTCATAACTGAACATATATAGATAAAAAAAGGAATGCAATAATAGGCAGAAGCTATGTATTGTTTATTCAAAAAGGCTGCGATAAAAGTAGAATGATACAAATAGTGCGATAAGCAATGGACGGGACTATTTGACATGTCCCCCTCCAGGGGCGAGCTGCGGGATGATATGTGAAACAAGTATACTGCTCGTTATAGAGACCACCTGGACAATCAACGTAGCTTTCTGCTTCCCTGGCTGTTGCATCGTGTGTTCGGTGATTCTACTGCTAGACATGGCTTCTTGAGAACAGAGTCCTGAAAGTAAGGAAAAAAGAATGACACAATCAGGAGCCCCTGGTGCGGTTGATCCGCATTCTGGGCCTGCCGTGGTCGTGCCCCTCCCCCTATGACCATGGTATTTCCAGAGCGTAATTATGTACGTGTAGTACTGGTTTCGCAATTTCGCGAGGGATGGGGTTGGGGCCGCATTGCTACGCGTGCTCGGAACGTGCCAGGCGGTCTTGTTATAGGTTACTCCGGGCGCGCTTGACGGTGTCTGGACGTTGAATAGTCGGACTCGAGAATTGCCTTGAGAGGCTGCTTTTTACTTCCGCCGCAAGGGCCGCCGTATGCTCCTCCGATCGGAGAGAGCATTCGGTGTTTCCGTTGACCGTAATGACTCCTCAAGGGCCTGGCATCTTGAGCTTGAGGTATGCATAGTGCGGCACCGCATTGAATTTTGCAAATGCGGTTCGTCCGAGAAGTGCGTGATAGCCACTGCGGAACGGGACTATGTCGAAGATTAACTCCTCGCTTCGGAAGTTATCCAGGGATCCGAAGACTACTTCAAGTGTAACTGAGCTTGTACAGTTGGCCTCTACACCTGGTATGACGCCTTTAAAGGTCGTCTTTGTGGGTTTAATCCTTGGGGGGTCCATGCCCATTTTGCGCACTCTATCATGATAAAGCAGGTTCAGGCTGCTGCCGCCGTCCATCAGGACTCTAGTGAGGTGAAATCCGTCAACGATTGGGTCTAGAACCAATGCGCGAATCTGCCATGGCGGATGCTAGTGGAGTGGTCCCTTCGATCAAAAGTGATCGGGCAGGAGGACCACAGATTGAACTTTGGGGCGACTGGCTCCATCGCATATACGTCCCTTAGTGCACACTTCCGCTCCCTTTTGGGTATGTGGGTTGCGTATATCATGTTCACCGTCCGCACTTGTAGGGGGAAGCCCTTCTGTCCTCTATTGTTCGGCGGCCGGGGCTCCTCCTTGTCGTTGCTATGCAGCCCCTTGTCATTGTTTTCGGCATTTAACTTGCCTGCCTGCTTGAACACCCAACAATCCCTGTTGGTGTGGTTGGCTGGTTTTTTGGGGGTGCCGTGTATCTGGCACGAGCGATCGAGTATTCGGTCCAAATTGGACGGGCCCGGAGTATTTCTTTTGAATGGCTTTTTCCGCTGACCGGGTTTAGAGCCTCTGAATCCGGCATTGACTGCCGTATCCTCAACATTATCGCCATTAATGCGGCGCTTGTGCTTGTCGCGACGCGACCTGCCGTTGTTGTCCTTGGTATCCAAATTACCAGGGCTCTTGGTCATGTTGTTACTACGAGCAAGCCAGCTGTCCTCTCCCGCGCAAAAGCGGGTCATGAGTGTTGTCAGGGCTACCATGGATTTCGGCTTTTCCTGTCCTAGGTGCCGGGCAAGCCACTCGTCGCGGATGTTATGTTTGAAGGCTGCAAGGCCCTCTGCATTCGGACAGTCGACGATTTGATTTTTCTTGGTTAGGAACCGTGTTCAGAATTGTCTGGCCGATTCCTCTGGCTGCTGAATTATGTGGCTTAGGTCATCGGTGTCTGGTGGTCGCACATAGGTGCCCTGAAAGTTGTCGAGGAATGCGGCTTCCAGGTCTTCCCAACAACCAATTGACTCCGCTGGCAAGTTGTTAAGCCAATGCCGAGCTGGTCCTTTAAGCTTGAGTGGGAGGTATTTGATGGCGTGTAGATCATCACCGCGGGCCATGTGGATATGAAGGAGATAGTCCTCGATCCATACCGCAGGATCTGTTGTGCCATCGTATGATTCAATGTTTACGGGTTTGAAACCCTCAGGGATTTGATGATCCATCACTTCGTCTGTGAAGCATAGTGGGTGTGCGGCGCCTCTATATTGGGCTATATCACGATGCAGCTCAAATGAGCTTTGTCTACTGTGTTCGGCCCGACCGGAATTGCCATATCCGGCGTGACGGTTATCATCACGTATCGTGGGGCGCCCACGCGATACGTAGATCGATCTTATTTGCCTTGCCTTGTCCTCCAATATATCCCGCAGGTCTGGCGCATTTCCCGGCGCCTTGGTATTTTTTGAGCGGCGTCAGGGTGCGGCTTGAGTGGAGGGCTGAGAGGCCTCTCTGTCGCGGCCACGAGGTGGTTGGTCGGCCGTATCATACGCTGGTGATGTAGGTTTAGGTGCTTCCTCCTCTAATCGGGGTAGCAGCCTGCGTTTTGGGTAGCTCTTGGAGGGGCGTTCGAGTTCATACTCTTCGGCCGCAAGGACTTCAGTCCATCTGTCGGCTAGCAAGTCTTGGTCAGCTCTAAGCTGTTGTTGCTTTTTCTTGAGGCTGCTTGCCGTGGACATAAGCCTGCGTTTGAAACGCTCTTGTTCGATGGGATCCTCAGGCACGACAAATTCATCGTCGTCGAGGCTTGCCTCGTCTTTGGAGGGAGGCATGTAATTATCGTCCTCTACCTCTCTGCCTGCCGCTCTCTCATGAGGGATGGCTTCTCCATCCTCCTGCACTGAATCCTGCTGGAGGGGGTTGTCTTCGGCACTGTCCGGGCTATTATTGTCTCCCGTGCCGGAATCACCGTTTTGCTGTGGTAGGATTTAGAGCGGCGCCGCTGATGCCGGCGCTTAGGCTGTTTCTTGGAGGGGTCATCCTCCGTTGTTCCATCGCCATTCCCATCTTTTGGGATGTCCACCATGTAAATGTCGTATGACGAGGTGGCCTTCCAGTGCCCTGTAGGCGCTGGTTCTTGGTTGTCTCCTACATCGTCGTCCATACTGTCGATGTCTTCGGAGTCGAAGTCGAGCATGTCGGTTAAATCATCGACAGTGGCTATGAAGTGGGTGGTGGGTGAGCTTTGAATTTCTTCTTCGTCTGCATCCCAACCTTCCTGACCATAGTCCGGCCAGGGCTCTCTTGATAAAGAGAGAGACTTTAGTGAATTCAGGATGTCGCCAAAGGGCGAGTGCCGAAAGGTGTCCACGGCGGTGAACTCCATGATCGGCGCCCAGTCGGATTCGATTGGCAGGGGCATGGAAGGTTCGGAGTCCAGAGAGGAGTCCGGTGCCTTGGAGTCACGAGCTTTGCAAAGGACAGGGTTGGTGTACGGCTCAATCGCCGTAGAGATCGCAGCCCCCAAGGTGGTGTCCAGCCACCCGTCCTCGATCGGCGCAGTCGGCTCCGAGCTAAGGGTCGGAGCGGACACTGGTGCGGCCCCCAAGGCACTGTTCAGCGGCAGAGCTAGATCATGCCCATCGTGATAGTGCGGCGCGCTTGGCTGTGGCTCGAACCACCCGTCGAAGATCAAGTCTCCGCGGTCGTCAGCCGTGTAGTTTAAACTTCTAAATCTGACCTGATGGCCAGGGTCGTAGGTTTCAATCTGCTCCAGATGGCCAAGCGAATTGGCCCGCAGTGCAAAGCCGTCGAATACGAAGATCTGTCCGGGGAGAAAAATCTCACCCTGGACCGCATTGTTGTTGATGATCGGAAGAGCCATCGGGCCTAAAGATGACGACACAGAGGAACTCTCAATGAAAGAACCAATGTCGGTGTCAAAACCGGCGGTTCTCGGGTAGGGGGTCCCGAACTGTGCGTCTAGGCGGATGGTAACAGGAGACAAGGGACATGATCTTTATACCCAGGTTCAGGCCCTCTCGATGGAGGTAAAACCCTACTCCTGCTTGATTAATATTGATGATATGGGTAGTACAAGAGTAGATCTACCACGAGATCAGAGAGGCTAAACCCTAGAAGCTAGCCTATGGTATGATTGTTGTTCGTCCAACGGACTAAAACCCTCCGGTTTATATAGGCAGTGAAGAGGGTTAGGGTTACACAGAGTCGGTTACAATGGTAGGCGATCTACATATCCGTATCGCCAATCTTGCCTTCCACGCCAGGGAAAGTCCCATCCGGACACGGGACGAAGTCTTCAATCTTGTATCTTCATAGTACAAGAGTCCAGCCAAAGGCTATGGTCCGGCCATCCGGACACCCCCTAATCCAGGACTCCCTCAGGAGGAGTGATACGTCTCCAACGTATCTATAATTTTTTATTGTTCCATGTTATTATATTATCTGTTTTGGACATTTTATATGCATTAATATGATATTTTATATTATTTTTGGGACTAACCTATTAACCGAGAGCCCAGTGCTAGTTTCTGTTTTTTTTTCTATTTTAGAATTTTGCAGAAAAGGAATACCAAACGGAGTCTAGACGGAATGAAACTTTCGCGATGATCTTCTTGGACCAGAAGCAAACCAGGAGACTTGGAGATGAAGTCTAAGACGCAACGAGGCGGCCACGAGGGTGGAGGGCGTGCCCAGGGGGTAGGGCGCGCCCCCTACCTTGTGGGCCCCTCGTGTGTCTCCTGGCCTAGTTCCTTCGCCTGAAAACATCCAGGGGAGCCATGAAATCACTTTTCCACTGCCGCAACCTTATGTACCCGTGAGATCCCATCTAGGGACCTTTTTCGGTGTCCTGTTGTATGGGGATTCGATCACGGAGGGCTTCTACATCAACACCATTACCCTTCCGATGAAGCGTGAGTAGTTTACCACAGACCTACGGGTCCATAGCTAGTAGATAGATGGCTTCTTCTCTCTCTTTGATTCTCAATACCACATTCTCCTTGATGTTCTTGGTGATCTATTCGATGTAATATTCTTTTGCAGTGTGTTTGCCGTGATCCGATGAATTGTGGATTTATGGTCAGATTATCTATGAATATTATTTGGTTCTTCTCTAAATTCTTATATGCATGATTTGATATCTTTGCAAGTCTCTTCGAATTATCGGTTTAGTTTGGCCTACTAGATTGGTTTTTCTTGCAATGGGAGAAGTGCTTAGCTATGGGTTCAATATTGCGGTGTCCTTTCCCAATGACAGTAGGGGCAGCAAGGCACATATTGTATTGTTACCGTCAAGGATAAAAAGATGGGATTTTCATCATATTGCTTGAGTTAATTCCTCTACATCATGTCATCTTACTTAATGCGTTACTCCGTTCTTTATGAACTTAATACTCTAGATGCATGCTGGATAGCGATCGATGTGTGGAGTAATAGTAGTAGATGCAGAATCATTTCGGTCTACTTGACACGGACGTGATGCCTATGTTCATGATCATTGCCTTAGATATCATCATAATTATGCGCTCTTCTATCAATTGCTTGGCAGTAATTTTTCACCCACCGTAATATTTGCTATCTTGAGAGAAGCCACTAGTGAAACCTATGGCTCTCGGGTCTCTTTTCCATTATATTGAATCTCTTTTACATCATACTAGTTTCCGATCTACTATTTTGCAATCTTTTACTTTCCGATCTATAAACCAAATATATTTACTTTACCTCTATGTCTATCAGATCTCACTTTTGCAAATAACCGTGAAGGGATTGATGATACGTCCATTTTGCATCATGCTTTTATATCAATATTTATTGCATTATGGGCTGTTATTACACATTATATCTCAATACTTATGGCTATTCTCTCTTATTTTACAAGGTTTACCATGAAGAGGGGGAATGCCGGCAGCTGGAATTCTGGCTGGAAAAGGAGCAAACGTTGGTAACCTATTCTGCACAGCTCCAAAAGTCCTGAGACTCCACGAAACAACTTTTTGGATTTAATAAGAATTTATGAGCGAAAGAAATAGGCCAGGGGGGCACACCCTGTCCAGGAGACAGGGGGCGCCCCCCCCCCCCTATAGGGCGCGCCCCCTATCTCCTGGGCCCCCTGGTGGGCCTCCGGTGTCCATCTTCTGCTATATCATCACTTTTACCCTGGAAAAAATCGTGGGCAAGCTTACGGGACGAAAATCCGCCGCCATGAGGCGGAACCTTGGCGGAATCAATCTAGGGCTCTAGCGGAGCTGTTTTGCCGGGGACACTTCCCTCCCGGAGGGGGAAATCATCACCAACGTCATCACCAACGATCCTCTCATCAGGAGGGGGTCAATCTCCATCAACATCTTCACCAGCACCATCTCCTCTCAAAACCCTAGTTCATCTCTTATATCCAATCTTGTATCAAAACCACAAATTGGTACCTGTGGGTTGCTTGTAGTGTTGATTACTCCTTGTAGTTGATGTAATTGGTTTACTTGGTGGAAGATCATATGTTCAGATCCTTTATGCATATTATTACTCCTCTGATTATGAACATGAATATGCTTTGTGAGTAGTTACGTTTGTTCCTGAGGACATGGGTGAAGTCTTGCTATTAGTAGTCATGTGAATTTGGTATTCGTTCAATATTTTGATGAGATGTATGTTGTATTTTCCTCTAGTGGTGTTATGTGAACGTCGACTACATGACACTTCACCATTATTTGGGCCTAGAGGAAGGCAGAGGGAAGTAATAAGTAGATGATGGGTTGCTAGAGTGACAGAAGCTTAAACCCTAGTTTATGTGTTGCTTCGTTAGGGGCTGATATGGATTCATATGTTTAATGTTGTGGTTAGGTTTACCTTAATACTCCTTTTTGTAGCTCGGATGCTTGCAATAGGGGTTAATCATAAGTGGGATGCTTGTCCAAGTTAGGGCAGTACCCAAGTACCGGTCCACCCACATATCAAATTATCAGAGTACCGAACGCGAATCATATGAACGTGATGAAAACTAGCTTGACGATAATTCCCAATGTGTCCTCGGGAGATCCTTTACCATTATTAGAATTTGTCCAGGCTTATCCTTTGCTACATAAAGGATTGGGCCACCTTGCTGCACTTTGTTTACTTTATTTACTTGTTGCTCGTTATTGTTTATCTTATCACAAAACTATCTATTACCTACAATTTCAGTGCTTGCAGAGAAAACCTTACTGAAAACCGCTTATCATTTCCTTCTGCTCCTCGTTGGGTTCGACACTCTTACTTATCGAAAGGACTACGATAGAGCCCCTACACTTGTGGGTCATCAATTGACAACCCCTTTATGGCGTTGGGTGCAAGTTATTGATTGTTTGTGCAGGTATTCGGTGACTTGTGCGTTGTCTCCTACTGGATTGATACCTTGGTTCTCAAACTGAGGAAAATACTTACTCTACTTTGTTGCATCACCCTTTCCTCTTCAAGGGAAAAACCAAGGCAAGCTCAAGAGGTGGCAAGGGGGCTTTCCCTCACCCTTATGGCGCCCCTCCCCTCCTCCTATCCTATATATATTTGTGTTATTGGCCCTTTTCTACATACAACTTTTGGAGTCTCCTCTAGTTCTTCTAGTTCTAGTTCTAGTTTGTCCTATTTGACTAATTAGAACTAGGTTAATCCTCTTGTCCTCATAATTAGAAGCCCAATGTGGTTCTAATCTCCTCCCTCTAATTCTCCGGCAATGATTAGCTCTAGATGGTGACGCGCTGCCGGATCTTCAAGGCTGCACGCTTGCAACCAAGTAGAGAGGTAGTGTTTTTGGTCTTCAGTTCGAGGGACCATTCATGGGCAGTACGAGGGATTGTTCATCGATGGTTCGAGGGACTCCAAGTAAGATCTATACCGACACGTTCTTCTTCCGCTGCAACTCGGTGATGGTAACGTTCGTGATCCTTATGCATCTTCATATTGATCTTGGGTGATCGTAGGCGCGTTTTTTTTTGTTTTCTACTACCTTTTGCGACAGTTCCGGAGTTGTCTCTTGTCTCGTTCGCGTTCTTCATCCCTACAGGTACCCAAGATCATGGAGAGTGAGTCACGAAGAGGCTAAGGGCAGAGACCGTGAAGTGTTATTCTGAACACCAGAAACAGAAAGGTTTAGTACGGTAACACGGATCCTATCCTTGGGGATTCAAGAGGTGTAGTCATTAAACGCCCAATGCTTTTGTCTGATTATTACTATCTTAATTACCGGAGCAGCCGCGCGACGGATAGGGCCTTCGATTGGACAACTGACTCTTTATGCAGGACGCGTGCCGGTCAAGACGTAATTTGGACACATCCACCACTTCGATGCATAGAAAGCACATCTTGATGGATGACTTCGAGAGCACAAATTAAGATCATGATGATCCCGACACAAATATATGGTTGTAAGCATAAGTCCTCATACCCATGCCTATTTTTATTATAAGTGTTTTTAGTGTGAGCTTGATTCCGATCCGGACAAAAGATGGAATTATTTCTCTAGCTAAAGATTGTTTGAAACCCTTGCTTAAAGGGCATCCTCCTCTCTTGGGTTCGATAACACAAGGTCACATATGGGGAAAAGGCGAGAATCCTTACTGCTCTATTTCCGGATCACTAAAGGAGCTAATCACATGCTCGCGGAGGCCGCTTCGACAGGCGAAGAATTCTCCGTCAGACAGAGATCATGACGGAGCGATCGCTTTGTGAGATGGGCCCGACGCCACCATCGCCTGCTCGTGTCAAGGACGAGCCACTATCCCTGCCGCGTTACAACGTGAACGGTAGCCAACGTTCCCACTCTGGCGGGTCAACGAGCCCCCCCCCCCCCCCCCCGCACAACCGCGGCATCTAAATCGGATGCCGCGTGAAGGAGGAGCCGGCGTGGCCATCCATGCACAGCTGGTACGCCCGCATTGAGTCGCCCGCGTCGCCGCCCGCCATCCTGTCAAGGACGAGTTGCCGCCCGTGATCATGAAGGCGCGGGGTCGTATCCTCCAGTACTTCGGAAGCGGCGTTGGCGACGGTCCCTCAGGCTTGAGGGCCCGTGTCCAAGGAGGAGCTTGCGGTGTCTGGTTTGCGGGTTAGCGTTGGAAATGCCCTAAAGTTTTAAAGAAGTAAAGCAAAATAATTTTTTTTTACGAAATCTTCTATTTACAAACAAATGCAGCCAAAAAAAGGGCACAAAAAGTTTATATCAAGGCACGGAAGCAAATGGTGAGCTAGAATTGAAGAATTCTATATTCTGCTGTAACTGGAAGCATGAGGAAGGCACAATTGTAATGAAAAGTAACTAGATGAGCACATGTGGGAGGTTGGACACTGCACACTCATTCAAATCATGTTTTAGTCTCTCAAAGAGCATCCAAAAAGCCGATGAGAAAGTCCCTGCCAATTGCCAAGCTAGAAAGCCCCAATGGCCCATGTTCTTTGCTACTCAAAGTCTCAAAACATATCAGACGGTCAGAGGTGTCCTTGCTTTCCAAACACTGTAACATCAATCTTTAACCCCGGCCTGTTAATCTACGGTCTACAAGTCAACTGTTCCCCTGACCTTGGCCGCCATGATGTCATCTTCTTTTTTGCTTGATCACGCTTTATGCTGCACGTTCTTAGAGGTTAACAAGTAACTTAACCACGACATCCCGGAGGATTTGTTTATCCTTGCTGAACTGTCGAGGTCATGGCTTGAATTGTTTTTGTAGATTGCACGACATGGTCATGGCATAGTCAGTACCCTAAAAAATGTGGCAGTTGTACTTGGAATCTTACTTACATTTCTGATAAGGTTGTTAGTTATTCGACCATCTGTTCACTGAGATGTAACAAGAACAGATTCCCCAGCTCCACCCACATCAGATTAGATCAATCACCAGGAATCGATACACAGATAAAAATTGACAAAAGTGAAGCAACAAAGAACAGAAAAACAGGACGCTGCAACTGCTCCTAGCAGTATGTACATTCACTACCGTGCAGAGTGAAATGGGATGATCAAGAACACATCCTGGGAAGTGATCTCGCGGCGGCGCCGCCTCCTCCTGCTCCTCGCCGGGAGGCCTTCATCTTGGTCATCTGCGTCTTCATCCGGCTGCACACCTTCTCCAGCTCCATCACCCGCCAGTGCATGCTGTCCAGGAGCGACTTGAGGTTCTGGTTCTCCAGCGTCAGCTCCAGCCTGCTCGCGTACAGGACCACCTGCCCGTTGCTGTCGCCGTCGGCGTCGTCGTAGCTCTCGCGGTGGGCGGCCGGAGGAGGCGGGGGCGACGCCGGCTTCAGCGGGCCGGAGTGGCGGATGATGCCCTTGAGCACCGTGTGCTGGGACGCCAGCGCCTGCACCGCCGCCCTCGTCGGGAACCCGGAGTTGGTCGCCAGGTGCTTGCAGCACTCCGGCGACAGCTTCTCGTAGTTGATGCCCTTGCAGATCTTCATCTTCTCGTCGTCCGTCAGTCGGCCGTGGACCTGCGGCCATGAATGAACGGGACAGAGTTATTTTTTCAGCTCGAGCAATCAATGCGAGGCACTGTGCAACTCAATTCTGCTTCTGACATCCCTGAGTTCTGGGGAGAATGTAGTACCTGGAAGTAGACGTCGATGGCGCGGTACAGCGCGTCGTGGCAGTCCCTCGCGGCCGCCGGCAGCGCGGTGGCAAGCTCGACGAACCTGGCCGGCCGCAGCGACGGGTCCGGCGCGACCTCGGCCAGGTACAAGTCCATGAGCTCGCCCACCTTCTTCAGCCTCCCCGGCTCGTCGCCGTGGCGCAGGAACGCCTCCAGGAACCTGAGCACCAGGCTCACGTCGTACAAGCTGCTCGTGCCGGACGGCGCCTGGACCAGCAGGTTGTCGAGCGTCGCGTGGTCGAGCTTGCGGCCTATCATGGCCACGAGCATTTCCTGGCAACCGGCGGCCAGCTTGACAGGGGAGGCGATCCTCAGGATGCCGAACAGGCCCTTGCAAGAAACGGAACTCCGGTCGAGGTCGGCAATGACGGTGATCGCCGCCTCCAGCATCGCCTTCTTGTCCTCGGCGTTGGCGCCGGCGATGCGGCACTTGAGGTAGTAGAAGAGGAACCGGGCGACGATGCCGTGGTCGGCGCCCCTGGCCAGGAGCGCCTTGGCCACGCGCTCCACCATGCCGGGGCTGAGGACGACGAGGTCCTCGAACCACCAGGTGCGGCGCAGGCTGAGGCTGCTGCACTTGGTATCGCAGGAGAAGCGGAACGCCGAGCTCTCCGGCGAGGAACTCGTCGGGGTGGCGTCACCAGGGGCAGGGATGGCCATCTGAGCCAGCAGCGCGCCGACGACCTTGTCGAACACCCCGGTGGATTCGGCGAGCGGGAAGAGGCTCTGGCACTGCTTCACGGCGTCCACCACGCAATGCCACGGCCAGTGCGGCATATCCTCCAGCGCCTTATCCGCCACCTTGGCCAAACTCGGGGCGGTGGCCGCGGGCGCGTCCGTCATCTCCATGTACTGTGCCGCGCACCGCACCGCGCAGGCGTTGGCCGCGGTCACCGTCACTCCGCCGCCGCCGCCGTAGCAGAACCTCGCGACGAGCTCGAACGCCTCGGCGCCGCCAGGGAAGCCGTGCAACACTAGTCTGCGACGAGACGACGCCGCAGCTCCGACCAGCTCCTCCTGGAACAGATTCTTGATCCTGCGGCTGAACGGTGCAAGAGCGTCCTGCCAATCATCCAACAACAAATGAGAACAAGAACGCCATAGAATTAATGAAGCACGCCACGCGTAGATTAGCAGGAGTACTAGCGGAAGAAGAATCCAAGGACAGCGTGCTACACTGGAGCAATCCGCACCCACTCAAGATGCCGAGTTAATGCGGGCACCAAAAGAGCGATCAGGTCCTTTCCAGAGAACAATCTAATCTTTTTAATGGCGAGAAGCTACCGGCCGTTTTAGCCACCAAACGCCATTAAAGCTTGGGGAGAATAAAGGCGAGGAGGAAGATGAGGTGTAGCTATGGAGCCATTAACGTGAGCACGCGGCAGGGAGAGGAGGAACGGAACGACGCGACCACGCGAGAGCAGAGGCACCACAAGCACGTTCAGGCCCCAGAAAAGACCATGGACAGTTTCGCCATTAATGGGGGGAGGAGAAGGACCGGCAATGGCGAGCTGGTGGCTGGCTCATTGAAGGCGATGATAGGGAAAGGGACGCAGTTTCACTGTGCGGCCATTAAAACACTCTGCAGTTTAATGGAATGGATCCCACGCCCATTGCGCTGGAGTGGCACAAGATCGATCGAGACGCCTTCCGGAAGGAAAAAGAAACAGACGGGGTTAAAATTTACAGTTCCATGAGAGAGTGCCAGGCAAATTTACAGCAAGAACATGTGGTTAGGGGGCAGCGCGGTGATTTTAGTCCATGGAGTGAATCATGACCGGATGGATTCACGGCAGAAGGAACAAGAAGTAGAAGCTCTGAGTTGGGAAGGGAACCAGCAGGAAGTGACAAGAAACACTCGGCCCAAGGACCCGAGACCAAGTGCAACTGGAGATGGAGATGGAGACGAAACCAAGCAGCTCGGGAGGTCGAAAAGGAAGCGATGCAAGAGACCAAAAATGGGGAGAAATGTCAGAGGGTAGATGCCAAAAATTCTGGTACGCCGGTGTCGCCAAAAATTTGGTTGCTACCTAGTCCTACCTGAGCTGATTTAGCCAGAGGAAGCAACAAGGGCTAGAATTAAAACAAGCACCACTCCACCAGGATATGTCGAAGCCTCCCTGGTCATCACCCCCTAGAGGCTAGACCTCTGAGAATCGCTACACGCTAGAAACCAGCAGCTACACAACGCTACCTATAGGAGAGGAAGAAACAGAAACGAAAAAACAAGAACATAGAGCAAAACGAGACCTTGGAAGAAGAAGAACAAGTAAGGCGCGCGAAATTGGGGAAGCAGGAGGAGGAGGAGGAAGAAGAAGAGGCGGCCACCCACCTTATCAAGGAAGAAGACGGCTTCAGCATCCACATCGACCTCAAGGACAGAGCCCATCCTTCTTTCTGCTGCTATTCCCCAACAGCTTTAAAGCATCAACATGGGAAAGAAGAGATGTAGTAGTAAAAAGGCTGCAATGATGGGGATGGAACCAGCAAGCACAAAGGGGGGTGGCAGCGCCACCACCCACACCTCGCTCGCAGAAAAGCCCAAGCCGAAGCTGCCAATGGCAAAACGCCCAAGGGAGGGCAGATGCTCTGGCCTCCTCCTCTGGGAGAGTCCTTACTGATGAGTGGTCAATGCCACAAATCTGGAGCAGGAAAGGAGTGTGTGTGTGTGTGTGTGTGTGTGTGAGAGAGAGAGAGAGAGAGGGGGGGGGGGGGGGGGGGGGGGGAGGGGCCAAAGGAAGTTGGTGGATGATCTGAGCTCCTGACAGCCCCTGCTAGCATGCAAGTGGAGTTTTCAGAGGAGGTTTGGGGAATATGTAAGGCCGGGTCTTGATTTATCTGCACATGTATCCCTGGGTGGTACTTGATTTATCTGCATATGTATCCCTGGGTGGTACTTTATACTAGCGGGTTGAAGACCAAGAGGGGTGGTTTTCTTACAGGAAGTGGGCTGGTTAAGCGTGAAGAGACAGAAATGCAGTCCTTGTGCTGTCATGGATTAAGAAGGGAGTGTATCTGAGTTGGGTCATCAGTCTCCATGTGACACTGAGATATCTGATACCCTGATGTGAGCGTTATTTTTGCCATCGCTGGGGTAAGCACAAAAATGTCGTTTCTGTTGAAATACATATGGGCTTTAGGCCCATATAAAACAATTTCAGAAAAAAAAATTGAAGGCTCATGTGGGTGTTATGATTAGATGGTGGGAAGTTTAGTGTTTGAGGAGGGAGAAGGAATGAGACTCAATGCACATCAATTAGCTCATCGGCTGGGGGTAATATACAGGTTACAGGAGGCCACAACCCAGGGGATCGTGCGCCACTACATACAGATCATGTGCCACGATCACACGCGCTCACACGTACAACGGTTGACTAAATACATACGTTGTACGGTATATACACAGTGTACCCTAACACCCCCCCGCAGTCATGACGTCGGCCGAGGCAACGCAAAGACTCGACTTGAACCGAAGAAAAATGTCCGAGGCTAGCCCTTTGGTCATGGTGTCAGCCAACTGTTGCGCGGTGGGAATGTGGAGGACACGACATACACCCATCACGGCCCGCTCCCTGACGAAGTGGATGTCGAGCTCCACATGCTTGGTGCGCAGATGGTGAACTGGGTTTGTCGACAGGTACACGGCTGAAATGTTGTCGCAGTAGACGATCACCACCGCCTGGAGCGAAAGAAGAAGCTCACCAAGGAATTGGTGAAGCCACACACACTCAGCGACGTCATTGGCCACCCCTCTATACTCAGCTTTGGCGCTCGAGCAGGACACTGTCGCTTGGCGTTTAGACGACCAGGAGACAAGAGCATCACCAAGATAGACCCAGAATCCGAAGGTAGAACGCCGGGTGTCAGGGCACCCCGCCTAGTCGGCGTCGGTATAGGCGCAAAGCTCCACTGTAGACGAAGCAGGTAGGTGAAACCTGAGCGAGGGAGAGCCGCGCACGTAGCGCAGGACTCGCTTGATCAGGTTCTGGTGAAACTCCCCTAGATCATGCATATGCAGGAAGATCTGCTGCACCACGTACGCGAGCTCTAGGCGCGTGATTGTCAGGTATCGGAGGGCGTCAGCGAGACTGCGGTACGCGGAGGGATCAGCGACATGTGGTCTGTCCACAGGGGGCAGCTTCCCTTTAGTGTCAATTGGCGTGGGGCGACGGCTTGCACGAATCCATGCCAGCACACTCAAGGATATCCTCGACACACTGGTCCTAACAGAGGAATAAGCCGGCGGCGAAGCGGGTCACACGAATGCCAAGGAAGAAGTGGAGAGGCCCCAGGTCTTTCATGTCGAATTCTGTGGAGAGCCGAGCGACGATGCGGTGAAGCAGAGCCGGAGTGGACGTAGTGAGGATTATGTCATCGACATAAAGTAGCAGGAAGGTTACGTCTTGGCTGGCGGTGTAGGTGAACAACGACGAGTCGGAGCGCGTAGTAGTGAAGCTGATCGTCCGCAGAAACCCAGCGAAGCGCAGGAACCAGGCTCGAGGGGCCTGCTTCAGGCCATAGAGCGACTTCGCAAGCTGGCAATCATGATCGACTTGGTGTCGTCGACGAAGCCAGCTGGTTGCAGTTAGTAGACCTCCTCATCGAGCGTGCCATGGAGGAACGCATTCTTCATGTCGAGCTTGTGGACAGGCCACCTGCGTGAAGCAGCAACAGTGAGTGACATGCGGCACGCTGACAGAACCCCCGGACCAAGCATCGAGCTTTGTAGCACTCTAGCGGGCCGTCGGCACTGGTTTTGTGGCAAAATTCCCACTTGCCGATGATGGGGTTGGCTCTGGGAGGCCGAGGCACGAGCTCCCATGTGTGGTTGCCGACGAGGGCCGTATACTCTTCCCGCATCGCAACAAGCTAGTTGGCGTCACGGACGGTGACGCAAACAGAGCTGAGGGTCGGCGAGATCGCAGTGCTCCGCGAGGCAGTAGTAGCGTCGTAGTAGCGAGGGTTGGGATAGAAGATGTCGGACTAGCCTCGCGTGATCATTTTCCGCGGGGGAGGCGGCGGAGGCGCGGGCGGAGACTGGGTTGACGTGGCGGAGCTGTCGGAGGAAGCCCGCAGAACGGTTTCTAAATCTGCACTGTGCACCTGAGGACGAAGCAGTCGAGGTAGCCGAGCCGTGCGATGAAGATCGGACAGAGGCGTTCGAATGCGCCGAGCATGTGCCCGAGGACGAGAGATGCGAGTCGTCCCTTGAAGATTTGATGGCACCATTTGAAAGCGGCGACGCGCGCGCAACAGCAGAGCTAGGCATGCCGAGTCATGGTGGTGGTGCGGCGCTAGGTAGAGCCGACACAGCAGGGGCACCGTGGCGATGGAGTACCTGCAGAAGGGGAGTAGTGGCAGGTGGTGCAAGGGAGGTCGTGGGATTAGTGGGTGGATTAGTGGTGAAGGGGAAGATGTCTTCATGAAAGTACACATGATGGGAAGTAAGCACGTGCCGCGAGACAGGATCAAAGCACAGATAACCACGATGATCAGAGGGTATCCCAGCATGCAGTGGAACGACAGTCAAGTTTATTGCGGGCGGTGGGGGTGGTATTGGGGTATCAGAGGCACCTTGGCTGTAGTCAGGAGCAACACAGAGTAGCAGCTCATGAGGTGTGTGTGTGGCATGCTGGTATGGCAGGGCCGTCGGTTCAGCAGAAAAGTGGCAGTGTTTAGTGCTTCAGCCCGAAAGAGTGGAGGCATGGATGCATGGGGAAGAAGGGTGTGAACACTATCATTTAGAGTGCGTAGGATGTGTTCTACTTTATCGTTTTGTTGGCTAGTGTATGGGCAAGATAGACGAAGAACAACACCATGCCACACGAAGAACTGATGCGAGGAAATGTTGTCGAATTTGCGCCCATTGTCAGTCTGAAGAGAGAAGACATGTAGATGGAACTGAGTACGCACATAGGCAAAGAAATCACGTAAGATAGGGTGCATATCAGATTTGTGTTTGAGTGGAAAAGTCCATACAAAGTGGGTATAATCATCAAGGATAACCAAGTAAAACTGATAGCCCGAGATGCTTACAACTGGTGACGTCCATACATCAAGGTGTAATAACTGGAAAGGAAAGTATGTACAACCGGTGTAAACGGGTGTTTTTGCCTAGGCGACAGGCATTACACACATGCGAGGTGGACTTGCTAAAACTGAACTGAAGCTGATGAATAGCATGCTGAACCGAAGCAGAACCAGGGTGCCCGAGGCATAGATGGAGTAGGTCAATGGCAGCGATGCCAGCAAACGGAGAGGATGCCAGGGAGGACGCTATGACTGGGTACAGATCGCCAGGGGAGTCACAACGGAGGATCGCCGCCCTGGTTCGGAGGTCCTTAAGAAAGAAGCCAAGCAAGTCAAATTCAACAGTCACGGGGTTATCACGACATAAGTAATGAACATATAAGAGGTTTTTGATGAGGGAAGGAGCAAGCTGCACATTGCGTAGTTAGAGATGAGAAGTGCCGGGAATGAGAGACTGGCGTCCGTGTGTGTGATGGGTAGGTGCTCACCACTGCCGACAATGATGTGAGAATGAGAGTAGGAGGGGAAAATGGTGTGGAGATTATCGGAGAAGTTGGTCATGTGAGACGCAGCACCCGATTCCATGTACCAATCCGAAGACCTCTCGGAGGAAGATGGCTCGGCGGTGGCACCGTGGAGCACCATATGGAGGTGCCGCGACGTTGCTTGGCAGTGGAGGAGCGTAGCCGTACCCGTAGTTGTACGCGCCCGACACCGGAGCATAGGGCGCGGCGAACATCACCTGCTGGTGCGGAGCACCAGGGCGGAGGCCAAGCACACCAGACCCCGGAGCATGGCACGACATGGGCCAGGCTTGCACAAGCCCGATCCACGAGTTGGCCCCAGAGTGGGAGCAGGGCGACCAGCAGGACATGGTGCGCTGCTACCTCTTGAGCTTGTGTTGGGTTTTCCCTTGAAGAGGAAAGGGTGATGCAGCAAAGTAGAGTAAGTATTTCCCTCAGCTTTTGAGAACCAAGGTATCAGTCCAGTGGGAGACAACGTGACAAGCCAGCGAATACCTGCACAAACAAACACCAACTTGCACCCAACACGATAAAGGGGTTGTCAATCCCTTCACGGTTATTTGCAAAGTGAGATCTGATAGAGATGGATAAACGGTAAAGTAATGTTTTTGGTATTTTTCGTTTATGGAATGGAAAGTAAAAGATTGCAAAGAAAATAAATAGGAAACTGAAATCGTAGATCGAAAACTTGTATGATGGAAAATAGAAGATTATATGATGAAAAATAGACACGGGGGGCATAGGTTTCACTAGAGGCTTCTCTCAAGATAAGAATTATTACGGTGGGTGAACAAATTACAGTCGAGCAAATGATAGAAAAGCGCAAAGTTATGATGATATCTAAGGCAATGTTCATTAATATAGGCATCACGTCTATATCAAGTAAACCGAAACGATTTTGCATCTACTACTATTACTCCACACATCGACCGCTATCCAGCATGCATCTAGAGTCTTAAGTTAATAAGAACAAAGTAACGCATTAGGCAAGATGACATGATGTAGAGGAATTAACTCAAACAATATGATGAAAACCCCATCTTTTTATCCTCTATGGCAACAATACAATACATGTCGGTTCCCCTTCTGTCACTAGGATCGAGCACCGCAAGATTGAACCCAAAGCTAAGCACTTCTCCCATTGCAAGTAAAACCAATCTAGTAGGCCAAACCAAATCGATAGTTCAAAGAGACTTGCAAAGATATCAAATCATGCATATAAGAATTCAGAGAACATTCAAATAATATTCATAGATAAGCTGATCATAAATCCGCAATTCATCGGATCTCGGCAAACACACCGCAAAAGAGTATTACATCGAATAGATCTCCAAGAACATCGAGGAGAACTTTGTATTGAGAATCAAAGAGAGAGAAGAAGCCATATAGCTACTAGCTATGGACCCGTAGGTCTGTGGTAAACTACTCACGCTTCATTGGAGAGGCAATGATGTTGATGTAGAAGCCTTCCATGGTCGAATCCCCCTCCGGCATGATGCCGAAAAAGGTCCCTAGATGGGATCTCATGGGTGCAGAAGGTTGCGGCGGTGGAAAAGTGGTTTAGTGGCTCCCCTGGAAGTTTTTGGGGAATTTGAGAATATATAGGAGGAAGATCTAGGTCAGGGGGTCACCGAGGGGCCCACAAGGTCGGGGGGCGTGCCTTACCCCCTAGGCGCGCCCTCCACCCTTGTGGCCGCCTTGTGGCTCTTCTGACTTGCACTCCAAGTCTCCTGGGTGTCTTCTGGTCCAAGAAAAATTATCATAAAAGTTTTATTCCGTTTGGACTCCGTTTGGTATTGTTTTTCTGCGAAACTCTAAAACAAGGAAAAAACAGAAACTGGCACTGGGCTCTAGGTTAATAGGTTAGTCCCAAAAATCATATAAAATAGCATATTGATGCATATAAAACATCCAAAATAGGTAATATAATAGCATGGAACAATCAAAAATTATATTTATCCAAGCTTAATTCCTGCTCGTCCTCGAGTAGGTAATCGATAAAAACAAAAAAAATATGTGGAATGCTACCTAATATATGTATCCATGTAATTCTCTTTATTGTGGCATGAATGTTCAGATCCGTATGATTCAAAACAAAAGTTTAATTTTGACATAAAAACAATAATACTTCAAGCATACTAACAAAATAATATGTCTTCTCAAAATTACATGGCCAAAGAAAGCTTATCCCTACAAAATCATATAGTCTGGCTATGCTCCATCTTCATCACACAAAATATTCAAATCATGCACAACTCCGATGACAAGCCAAGAAATTGTTTCATACTTTTGATGTTCTCAAACTTTTTCAACTTTCACGCAATACATGAGCGTGAGCCATGGACATAGCACTATAGGTGGAATAAATTGTGGTTGTGAAGAAGAAAAAAAGAAGGAGATAGTCTCACATCAACTAGGCGTATTAATGGGCTATGGAGATGCCCATCAATAGATATCAATGTAAGTGAGTAGGGATTGTCATGCAATGGATGCACTAGAGCTATAAGTTTATGAAAGCTCAAAAAGAAAATAAGTGGGTGTGCATCCAACTTGCTTGCTCACGAAGACCTAGGGCATTTTGAGGAAGCCCGTCATTGGAATATACAAGCCAAGTTCTATAATGAAAATTCCCACTAGTATATGAAAGTGATATCATAGGAGACTCTCTATCATGAAGATCATGGTGCTACTTTGAAGCACAAGTGTGGTAAAAAGTATAGTAACATTGCCCCTTCTCTCTTTTCCCTCATTTTTTATTGGGCCTTCTCTCATTTTTTTGGCCTCTTTTTTCGTCCGGAGTCTCATCCTGACTTGTGGGGGAATCATAGTCTCCATCATCGTTTCCTCACATGGGACAATGCTCTAATAATGAAGATCATCAAACTTTTATTTACTTACAACTCAAGAATTACAACTCAATATTTAGAACAAATATGACTCTATGTGAATGCCTCCCGCGGTGTACCGGGGTGTGCAATGAATCAAGAGCGACATGCATGAAAGAATTATGAACGGTGGCTTTGCCATAAATACGATGTCAACTACACGATCATGCAAAACAATATGACAATGATGATGCATGTCATAATAAACGGAACACTGGAAAGTTGCATGGCAATTTATCTCGGAATGGCTATGGAAATGCCATAATAGGTAGGTATGGTGGTTGTTTTGAGGAAGATAATGGTGGGTTTATGGTACCGTCAAAATTTGCACGGTACAAGAGAGGCTAGCAATGACGGAAAGGTGAGAGTGCGTATAATCCATGGACTCAACATTAGTCATAAAGAACTCACATACCTATTGCAAAAATCTATTAGTCATTAAAACAAAGTACTACGTGCATGCTCCTAGGGGGATAGATTGATAAGAAAAGACCATCGCTCATCTCCGACCGCCACTCGTAAGGAAGACAATCAATAAATAAATCATGCTCTGACTTCATCACATAACGGTTCACCATACATGCATGCTACGAGACTCATAAACTGTAACACAAGTATTTCTCAAATTCACAACTACTCACTCGCATGACTTTAATATCACCATCTTCATATCTCAAAACAATCATAAGGAATCAAACTTCTCACAGTATTCAATGCACTTTTTATGAAAGTTTTTATTATGTCCCTCTTGGATGCCTATCATATTATGACTAATTTTATAACCAAAGAAAATTATCATGATGTTTAGAGACTCTCAAAATAGTATAAGTGAAGCATGAGAGTTTGTCAATTTCTATAAAATAAAACCACCGTCGTGCTCTAAAGAATATAAATGAAGCACATAGAGCAAAATTGCCTAGCTCAAAAGATATAAGTGAAGGAGATAGAGTATTCTAATAAATCACAATTCATGTGTGTCTCTCCCAAAAGGTGTGTACAGCAAGGATGATTGTGGCAAACTAAAAGGAAATACTCAAATCATACAAGACTCTCCAAGCAAAACACATATCATGCGGTGAATAAAAATACAGCCTCAAGTAAAATTACCGATAGACGAAGACGAAAGAGGGGATGCCCAAGCTTAGGCTCTTGGTTGTCCTTGAATATTACCTTGGGGTGCCTTGGGCATCCCCAAGGTTAGGCTCTTTCCACTCCTTATTCCATAGTCCATCAAATCCTTACCCAAAAATTGAAAACTTCACAGCACAAAACTCCAACAGAAAATCTCATAAGCTCCATTAGTATAAGAAAATAACTCACCACTTTTGGTAATGTTGTGAACTCATTATTTATTTATATTGCTGTAATATATACTGTATTCCAACTTTTCCATGGTTCATACCCCCCGATACTAGCCATAGATTCATCAAAATAAGCAAACAACACGCGGAAAACAGAATCTGTCAAAAATAGAACAGTTTGTAGCAATCTGGATATTTCGAATGCTTATGTAACTACAAAAATCCTGAGAAATTAGGAAGTCCTAAGAAATTTGTTTATTAATATTCTTCAAAAATAATCAACTTAAAATCACGTTTCTGTGATTTATGAAAATTATTTTCGTGCGCGCAAAAGTTTCTGTTTTTCAGCAAGATCAAATCAACTATCACCGTAAGCTATCCCAAAGGTCTTACTTGGCACAAACACTAATTAAAACATAAAACCACATCTAATCAGAGGCTAGATGAAATACTTATTGAAAAACAGCAAGGAAAATTATTGTGTTGTCTCCCAACAAGCGCTTTTCTTTAAAGCCTTTTAGCTAGGCATTGATAATTTTAATGATGCTCACATGAAAGACAAGAATTGAAGCACAAAGAGAGCATCATAAAACATGTGACAAACACATCTAAGTCTAACATACTTCCTATGCATAGTCATTTTATTAGCAAAAAAATTGTCAAGGCAAGAAAAATCTAGCATATGCAAGGAAGAAGAAAGAGACGATAGCAATCTCAATATGAAGAGATGTAATTTAGTAACATGAAAATTTCTACAACCATATTTTCCTCTCTCATAATAATTACATGTACGATCATAAGCAAATTCAATAATATAGCTATCACATAACATATTCTCAACACGATCCACATGCATGCGAAGTTGACACTCTTCAAAAATAGTGGGAGTAACATTAACTAAAGTCATGACCTCTCCAAACCCACTTTTATAAAAAAAATCGTAATTGAAGATTCTCCAAATATGTGGGATCTAAACCCACTTCCAATATTATTGCAAAAACTATTATCAATCTCATATTCATCATGGGGCTTAAATAAAATTTCAAGATCATAAGAAGAATCATCCCAATCATGATCATTGAAACAAATAGTGGACATAGCAAAACTAGCATCCCCAAGCTTAGGGCTTTGCATATCATTAACACAATTGACATTAATAGAATTTATAGTAAAATCATTGCAATCATGCTTTTTATTCAAGGGGCTATCGTGAATCACTTCATAAATTTCTTTATCACAAATTTCAGGTCCACGAATTTCAAGCAAAACTTCATAAAGATAATCTAGTGCACCAAACTCACTAGCAACTGGTTCATCATAATTGGATCTCTTAAAAATATTAGCAAGCGGATGAGGATCCATAAATCTTAGATTTTTAGCAAGCGAATATGCAAGCAAATAGATGGCACATGGTAACACAAACAAAGGTAACAAACGAGCAAAAAGGAAAACGAAAAAGACGAACGAAAGAAGGGTGAAGAAAAAGGCAATTTTTCGGCAATCGTTTTAGAAGTGGGGGAGCGGAAAATGAGAGGCTAATGGCGAATAATTTAATGCGAGGGGTGAGAGTTTATGATGGGTACTTGGTATGGCTTGGCTTGGCATAGATTTCCCCGGCAACGACACCACAAATTCTTCCTGCTACCTCTTGAGCTTGCGGTTGTTTTTTCCTTGAAGAGGAATGGGTGATGCAGCAAAGTAGAGTAAGTATTTCCCTCAGCTTTTGAGAACCAAGGTATCAATCCAGTTGGAAACAACGCGACAAGCCACCGAATACCTGCACAAACAAACACCAACTTGCACCCAACGCGATAACTGGGTTGTCAATCCCTTCACGGTTATTTGCAAAGTGAGATCTGATAGAGATGGATAAACGGTAAAGTAATATTTTTGGTATTTTTGGTTTATGGAACGGAAAGTAAAAGATTACAAAGAAAAAAATAGGAAACTAAAATTATAGATCAGAAACTTGTATCATGGAAAATAGAAGGTTATATGATGGAAAATAGACCCGGGGGCCATAGGTTTCACTAGAGGCATCTCTCAAGATAAGAATTATTACAGTGGGTGAACAAATTACTGCCGAGCAATTGATAGAAAAGCACAAAGTTATGACGATATCTAAGGCAATGCTCATGAATATACGCATCACGTCTATATCAAGTAGACCGAAACGATTTTGCATCTACTACTATTACTCCACACATCGACCGCTATCCAGCATGCATCTAGAGTCTTAAGTTCATAAGAATAGAGTAACACATTAGGCAAGATGACATGATGTAGAGGAATTAACACAAACAATATGATGAAAATCCCATCTTTTTATCCTTGATGGCAACAATACAATACGTGTCGGTTCCCCTTCTGTCACTAAGATCGAGCACCGCAAGATTGAACCCAAAGCTAAGCACTTCTCGCATTGCAAGAAAAACTAATCTAGTTGGCCAAACCAAATCGATAGTTCGAAGAGATTTGCAAAGATATCAAATCATTCATATACGAATTCAGAGAAGATTCAAATAATATTCATAGATAAGCTGATCATAAATCCACAATTCATCGGATCTCGGCAAACACACCACAAAAGAGTATTACAACGAATAGATCTCCAAGAACGTCAAGGAGAATTTGTATTGAGAATCAAAGAGAGAGAAGACGCCATCTAGCTACTAGCCATGGACCCATAGGTCTGTGGTAAACTACTCACGCTTCATCGGAGAGGCAATGGTGTCGATGTAGAAGCCCTCCATGATTGAATCCCCCTCTGTCAGGATGCCGGAAAAGGTCCCTAGATGGGATCTCATGGGTATAGAAGGTTTCTGCGGTAGAAAAGTGGTGTCGTGGCTCCCCTGGAAGTTTTTTGGGGGTATTTGAGAATATATATAGGAGGAAGATCTAGGTCAGGGGGTCACCGAGGGGCCCATAAGGTCAGGCGGCGCGCCCTCCACCCTTGTGACCGCCTCGTGCCTCTTCTGACTTGCACTCCAAGTCTCTTGGGTGTCTACTGGTCCAAGAAAATTATCACGAAAGTTTATTCCGTTTGGACTCCGTTTGGTATTCCTTTTCTGCGAAAACTAAAACAAGGAAAAAACAGAAAGTGGCACAGGGCTCTAGGTTAATAGGTCAGTCCCAAAAATCATATAAAATGGCATATTAATGCATATAAAACATCCAAAACAGATAATATAATAGCATGGAACAATAAAAAATTATAGATACGTAGGAGACGTATCATGCGCCAAATGGAGGGGTGACAGGACTGCTACCGCCATCGCGGCCATGGCATCTCAGGCGGCCAAGCCCACGAGACATGTCATTGTCGGAGGAGGCAAGTGGTGGCGCAGGTGGCGCTGCAGACAAAGGTGTATGCGAAGCACTAATGCTGCGCCCGGCGACCAGGGCGTGCACTCCCTGCTGCTGCGTGCTCTGCTTGGCGCAGTGCTCGTCAAGTAGAAGGAACAAGTGCGCCTGAAGGAAGGAGGGGAGTGGTGACAGTGATGTGAGGTGGGGCATGGCATTGTGGTACTGACGTCCGAGACCACGGAGGTGGCTGAAGAGCTGTTGGGTGTCAGTCTTGGGCTGAGCGAGGTCACGCAAGTGGTTGGTGTACGACTTGAGCTTCGTGCAGTACTACATGATTGTCATCTCCCCTTGCACGACGGCGTGGTACTCGGCGTTAATGTAGAAAGCTCGCTCGAGTTGGTTGTCGCGGAAGAAGTCGTTGGTCGCCGTCCACACGGTGAGTGTTGTTTCTTCGTTCTGCATCACAGCATCGAGGAGGCCGGGCGAAACGGTGGTGTTGAGCCAGTGGACAATGGCATGATCAGCCATCAGCCACTCAGGATTATTGGGGTGATGTACGACGTCGGCGTCGACATGGTCCCGGAGACCGAACATGTCAATGGCCGCGTCGAAGTGGTGGCATCACTACGCGTAGTTGCATCGAGGAGATCTAGGGTGATAGGCACATGCTTGCGGATGTCGATCGTCTACGACCGACGAGGGGACGGGAGCAACTGGTGGCGCGGTGGTGGTTGAGGTCGTAGCAGCAATCGGACTAGCGGGCAGAAAATAAGGCGGGGTTGGAGCTGTGACGGCGGGAGGATCGGACCTGTCGGCCGCAGGGGAGTCAGGGGCATCGCCCATAGCAGCGAAAGCAGGATCGGTGACCGGAGCAAAGGGATTGATCGGGTCAGGGGTATCTGATACCATGTTTAAGGAGGGAGAAGGAATGAGACTTAACGCACATCCATTATCTCATCGACTCGGAGTATCTGATACCAAGGGGATCGTGCGCCACCACATACAGATCATGTGCCATGATCACATGCGCTCACACGTACAGTGGTTGACTAAATACATGTGCTATACGGTATATACATGGTGTACTCTAACATTTAGTTCCACCTCATTGGGTGGAGGAGTGTGGAGATCTCCTTATAAGGGACTCCGTCTACTTTTATTTTTCTTAGAAATGACAGAATTTCTGCATTCATTAACAAGAAAAGAGTTGCTCAGTGAATTAGGGCAAATCGAGCGAAAACCAGATTGCCCCATTAATTGTGAAGAACCGGGTGAAAACTATCACAACCGCTGAGCGACACACATAAGAAACCCCACGAACACCACTCCGAGGAGGGCCACACCAAGACAACACACATGCGTCATCGTCCTCGCTCCTTCCCTAGAGGCGGCACCATGAAAGGATCGAGAAGAGGGGTCTAGAGGGGGGTGATTAGACCCTTAACAAGGAAAAGTGGCAGTTTTTAGTTTCTTCAAGTTAAGGTTGAGTTTAGCACATATTAGGGAGCATGCAATACATATCAAGCAAGCAATGCAAGAGTATATGCGGCTGAAAAGGTAAAGCATGCAATTTGCAAGAATGTAAAGGGATGGGACTGGAGTGTGTAAATGCAATGGAGACACGAAGATTTTTGGCATGGTTCCGATAGGTGGTGTTATTGTACATCCATGTTGATGGAGACTTCAACCCACGAAGGGTAACGGTTGCGAGAGTCCACGGAGGGCTCCACCCATGAAGGGTCGACAAAGAAGCAACATTGTCTATCCCACCATTGCCGTCACCCACGCAGGACTTGCCTCACTCGGGTAGATCTTCACCAAGTAGGTGATCTCCTTGCCCTTACAAACTTCTTGGTTCAACTCCACATCATGTCGGAGGCTTGATGTCTACTGCGCAACTTTATTCTTGTAGACTCGTGTTGGGCCTCCAAGCGCAGAGTTCTGTAGGACAGTAGCAATTTTCCCTCAAGTGGATGACCTAAGGTTTATCAATCCGTGGGAGACATAGGATGAAGATGGTCTCTATCAAACAACCCTACAACCAAATATCAAAGAGTCTCTTGTGTCCCCAACACACCAAATACATGGTAAATTGTATAGGTGTTCGGTGAAGAGATGGTGATACAAGTGTAGTAATGATAGTAGATATTGATTTTTGTAATAGGAACAATAAAAAACAGCAAGGTAGCAAGTAACAAAATTGAGCACAATCGGTATTGCAATGCTTGAAAACAAGGCCCTGGGTTCGTACTTTCGTTAGTGCAATCTCTCAACAGTGCTAATTTAGCGACCCGACCTCAAACGGTCAAGCCTCTGTGCTTAAGTGTCATCCCTGGATCGATATGCTGACACACACAGTACTCGAGGATTTATAACAGAGATAAATCACATGTATAAAGTAACGTAAATACTATTAACTCAATCCATAAAGCGGAAGAAACAACAAGGTTGTGGATTCCCATCAACACCAACGGCAAAGTTGAGTGTAGAAATCGTAACCCTAACGTATCACTTACTTGTCGTAAGAATCCTGCAACATAAGACGTTGCAGCCATGTAGGTCAGTACATTGAATGTACTGGCAAATTCACACCATAGGGTAATGCTGAATAATAGCTATCACTACATGCATATTTGGCTGGTGGAAAGCTCTAAGTTTACTTTTTTTTTGCATAAAGCCAATTTTTCCCTATAACAAAGGAATAAATTTTATTTAACTACAAAGTTTGTTGAAAAATATTGAGAAGGTTCCTCCAACTCAATCCCAAATTAATAATCATCAACCCAACAAATTATTTAAGTAACGTGATGAGATCAACATGATAATCCAAGAACCATATACTCAAGATGTCCATAACCAGGGACACGGCTAATCATGATTAGTTTGTACACTCTGCAGAGGTTTGCGCACTTTTCCCCACAAGACTCGATCTCCTCCGTTGGATTTCTCGCACTTCATGATGTTTGAGAAAAGGATGACCGAGACAGTATTTCAGAAGCATTAACTCTTTACTCTGGGTAGACAGTACCACCTACATCCCTCTACATCTGCTAGTCTACCTCTTCAAGAGCTCATGCAACATACTCAACTATGCCAGAGCCCATAATGGCTTGTGGCTGCACATGGAAGTTTCTAGCATGAATAATCTTATGATCCGTTTGAGCCTGGGTGACATTCCATAGGGTGATCACACGGGTACTCCGGGATCCCATTGGGCAAGCACCGGGTTCTCCAGGTGCCCTGGCAACCACTGGGTACTCCAGGGTGCCTCAACCAATCCACCCACATGTGTATTTAAGTAGCCACCTTAAGTTAACCATTAATTAACAATACTCACATCTGTCATGGATACATTCACCCAAATCCACGTCTACGAGCATAGCATAACAATCCTGAGCATAACGTAGAAGTAACTCCCAAAGGTTTGATAACAAAAGGATAATAGGTTCTACCTCATCATCTACTTCCCAAACCCACATGTTAATCAGATCCTAACCATGCCATGTTTGAGGGTTAAAACTAATGCATAAAAACTAGGTAATGAAAAGTATGATCAAAGTGTGAACTTGCTTTGTACGGTTGATGAAGATTCGTCGCACTCATAACTCGTGATAGATCTACTCGTCGCACTCCGATCAATCTATCGTAAGTAACCACACATAAGCAATCATGCAAGAGAATCGAAGAAAAGATCTCAAAAAGCTTCGAAAACCAGCAATTAACTCTTGCAATAGAAACAATTTCTAACAGTACCAAAATTAGATGGATTTGGCCTTATCAGAAAGTTTAGGTCAAGAGCTTCGATTAGCAAAAAGAATCAACTAAAACGAAGTTATAAAACTCAAGTTACAAATGAAACAAGATCGAATACTAATCTGAACTAAACTCAATTTTTAAATTTGTCAAAAACATGTTTAAGTTGGTTTACTAGACAGAGGGGATCGTTACGAATATTTAGGCGTTGGTTTCATCGAAAATGGAGGTACGGATAAAAAGATATAATCAAAAGAAATTTGAGTATGAATCTGAACAAATTTTGAAATTTGAAAGTTGCAAAAAGTTTATTTGATAGATTCATTAGATAGGTGGAATCAATATGAAAATATTGGTGTTGATTTCGTCTAATTTGGATGAACGATTAATAGGTTATGGCTATTTAAAAAATCAGGGTCAAGCTGTTTAACGAAAGAAAAAGGCTATGGCTAAAAGAATTCTAGTCCTAAAATGTAAATACATAAACTAATTTATAAATCTAATTATTCTACCGTACACTATTCTAAAATTTAATAAGCTATGGAAGTATATAAAAGAAATACGAAGAAAGATACCTATTAGATAGAGAAAAGACGACTTCAGAGAGAGGAGACAACTTCTAGAAGTCCCGCCGGAGAGGAGAAATATTTTTTTTTAGTGAATCTAGTCGAACCAAAAATATTGATTTAACCTCAATCGGATGATTTTTGGAGACTCTATGGGTCTATATTTATAGATGGAAAAGAGGCTTAGAGATTAAAGACTAGGCAATGCAGGACTAAACGTAGATGAACAAATAAAATAACGGGGAACCGTATGGGTTAAAAATCACCGTGGGCCGGCTGCGCGCGCACGTACATGGCGCTGCAGTTTTTTTCTTTTTTGCAATTAAAAGAAAAGTATGGAGGAAAAAATATGGGGAAGAATTATGGCCGGCTGGGCTGGCCCATTTAGGAGAAAACAATGATGGGGCGCCAGATGCTATTATGCAGCACATGTGGGCGACGGTTAGTTCTAGGCGCACGCGCATTTAAAAAAATGTAAAAACAGAAAAGGGAAAACTGAAATAATGAAAATACTAGTTAAATTGTACATAGGCATATTATATATCAAAAGTTTCAGAAAAAGATGTTCTACAGCTTGAACATTTTTCTAACGTCATTTTACACTATTTTCCATATATTCTATTTTTGGAGCAAAATAATTTGAATAAAAACCAAATAGCTCCAAATTGAAAAATAACTTCAAAGGGACTTTAATTTGATTCTTTTAAACTCCCAACTCATATTTCATAGGATTTGTAGAAGTCATTTTATCTTCTCTCATGAAAATCATTGAGTTGCATCAAGTTTCTGAGTTTGGAATATTTCCAATTGAGATTCAAATATTTTCAAAAACCCTTTTCATTTATTTAAATGGAAGAAGTCATGTCATCTTCTCTCTAGGGTTTTGTGATGAAAAAGAATTTGAATTCATTGAGATCATAAATGCAAGATGAGAGTTGGGGAAAGTCCTTTTATTCTCTCTCATTTAACTTTCAAAAAGTTTCTAAATTCACTCAATTTCAGACAAGCAACCACACCACAATCAAACAATCAATCAAAACTATTTATTTATTATCACATTCCAAAATTTAGAATTTTGGGATGTTACAGCTAACATAATTAGATCTTATGGCAATCCCTCAATGTGCGACAAAGAATCATTCCAAAGTTCTTATCTAGCGGAGAGCATAAGTCAAAATTGTTTGCAGGGTACGAAACCACCTAAAAGTTATCCTTCTGGTCGATCTATCGAGCTATTCCTATAAGTGTCACAAACAACCCAAGAGCCATACTAAAATAACACCATATCATACACATCAACAAACTCTAATGTCACCTAGATACCCCAATGTCATCACTAGTATCCGTGAGTTGATTATATGATATGCATCAAACAACTTCAGAGTCATAGCACTCAATCCAACACAAAGAACTTCAAAGAGTGCCCCAAGATTTCTATCGGAGAAACAAAGATGAAAACATGCATCAACCCCTATGCATAGATTACCCTAATGTCACCTCGGGAATCCGCTAGTTGAGTGCCAAAACATAAATCAAGTGAATCAATATGATACTCCGTTCAACAACAACAACAACAACAACAACAAAGCCTTTAGTTCCAAACAAGTTGGGGTAGGCTAGAGGTGAAACCCATAAGATCTCGCAACCAACTCATGGCTCTGGCACATGGATAGCAAGCTTCCACGCACCCCTGTCCATAGCTAGCTCTTTGTCGATACTCCAATCTTTCAGGTCTCTCTTAACGGACTCCTCCCATGTCAAATTCGGTCGACCCCGCCCTCTCTTGACATTCTCCGCACGCTTTAGCCGTCCGCTATGCACTGGAGCTTCTGGAGGCCTTTGCTGAATATGCCCAAACCATCTCAGACGATGTTGGACAAGCTTCTCCTCAATTGGTGCTACCCCAACTCTATCTCGTATATCATCATTCCGGACTCGATCCTTCCTCGTGTGGCCACACATCCATCTCAACATACGCATCTCCACTACACCTAATTGTTGAACATGTCGCCTTTTAGTCGGCCAACACTCCGCGCCATACAACATTGCGGGTCGAACCGCCGTCCTGTAGAACTTGCCTTTTAGCTTTTGTGGCACTCTCTTGTCACATAGAATGCCAGAAGCTTGGCGCCACTTCATCCATCCGGCTTTGATTCGATGGTTCACACCTTCATCAATACCCCCATCCTCCTGCAACATTGACCCCAAATACCGAAAGGTGTCCTTCCGAGGTACCACCTGGCCATCAAGGCTAACCTCCTCCTCCTCACACCTAGTAGTACTGAAACAGCACATCATGTACTCGGTTTTAGTTCTACTAAGCCTAAACCCTTTCAATTCCAAGGTTTGTCTCCATAACTCTAACTTCCCATTTACCCCCGTCCGACTATCGTCAACTAGCACCACATCATCCGCAAAGAGCATACACCATGGGATATCTCCTTGTATATCCCTTGTATCAATATGATACTCCGTTCACTACAAAAAAAATACACTTCCGTGATGATATGTGTTTGTCACAGTAGGTCGCGTTTTTTGTCATGCATGTACATCCATGACGATTTTATGACAGAATCAAGATAGACATACCCGTGCTATCGTAGAAGTGTTCCATGATATTACCAAAATTATCATCACGGAAGTGTCCACTTCCATGACGATAAATCGCACGTCACAGAAGTGCTTTCGTCAAGGGTGACCGGCATGTGGCATCCACCGTAACGGAACGCTGTTAAGCTATCGGGTCGGGTTTTGGATCCGATAACCAGTTAACAGCCCCGACCAATGGGGATTTTCCACGTGTAAAATCATCATTGGCTGGAGGAAACACGTGTTGGCTCATCGTTGGGATAGATTTCATCCACTCATTCGATAGAAGGTGCCTATGATACGTCGACATGTGGCACGACCCAATAGAGGCCCATTCCTATGAAAAGGCCGGCCCGTTTGACTTGGTCAAAAGGTGGCGGGCCGGCCCATGGAAAGCCTGTTAACGGCCTGTTTGCATATAGCCCATTTCCAGCCCGCTAACCCAAGGCCCGTTACGCCCTATCCGAATTAGGCCTAGTAGCGTCATCTGGACCTTCCAATATGACTCCAACCCGTTTTCACTTCTGGCCCATGTATGGCCCATGACGTCCTTTCAGCCCATATGAGGCCCTTTGTAACTCTTGGCCCATTAACAGCCCGTGGTGAAACTGGCCCGTAATGAACAGTGTATCACTTTACACCCATTAACGGCCCATGGTGAAACTGGCCCGTAATGAACAGTGTATCACTTTATACCCATTAACGGCCCGTTATTCCATTGGGCCGTTTCCAGCCCATGTTATCTTTCGGCCTTCTCAGAGCCCATAAATTCTTGGGCTCATTTCCAGCATTTGTTTACTTACAACCCGTTACTGTCATTTTCCGCTTGTGGGCCAAATTCAGCCCGTGGTTACAGTCGGCCCGTTTGTGGTCCGTTAATTCGTTGGGTCGTTTTCATAGCGTCATCAAATACGGCCTATTAACGACGTCCCGTTATGGTCGGCCCATGAACGGACGATTCCAACTCTAGCCCGTTTACGGCCATAATGCGGTATGTTATTGGCCCATGTTTGGCCAATAGATCATGCGACCCGTATAAGGCCCATTGATGATACGGCCCATAGAAGGCCCATTGTTTCTACGGCCCGTAGAAGGGCCACTGTTTCTACGGCCCGTAGAAGGCCCACTATTTCTACGGCCCGTAGGAGGCCCAGTGTCACTACAGTAAATATTAGCCCATGGTATTGTGGCCTAGTTTAAAAAATAGGTTATTGCAGCCACTAGCAAACCGCGGAAAAAAAACTACACTGACTACAAGCAAACAAATAAACAAGACAACAAGGAAATAAATAAGCAAGCAACTTATGCTAGGCTATCACGGCTATTACACATATTACATCCAGTGGGTATCAAAGTTCGCCACCAGTGCAAATATAGGGAATAAAGCAGCATATAAACGCCGCAGCAAAACAAGTCCAGAACTGAAACCACTCCAGAAGAGTTCAAGAAACAATATCCTGGATACCCATAATGCTGGCAAGATGCTTAGCAAGCTTATTAACTTTCTCTTGTTTGGCGCTTAAATCCTCCAGCGCTTGCTGTTGCACAAGAAAGTACGCATCTGAATTCTGCAGGGACTTCCTCAGTCCTTCGGCTTCTTGCCGCATCACAGCTGACTGATGCCTTTCAACTTGTAGCTGAGACTGAAGAAGCCGAAGTGATTCAGGCAGCAAGTTCAAAGAGCTTGTGCCAGCGGTACTGGCCAGTAACTCGAACACTACATCAACGCAGGACTATGGGGTTTTCTCACTGTCTACAAGATCATTTTTATCACCTTTCTTGGAGACCAATAGGGTTGTCTCACTATCTTGAACCTTATCTGCATTACTTTCTCTACCATTGCATAGTGGGGTGCTCTTCTCCAATATTCTGTTTGCATACTACAAGAGAAACAAGCAGACAGATCACAGGTTTAGCTTGTAGTATACGAAACTCATTTTGGTAAACTGGTTCAGTAGTAAGGTGGACAGGATAACAACATGAAACAAACATATATCTATGTACTATGGTCACTATATTGTCCATATCATTCTAGTTTATGTTCCCTAATCAAGATAGAGACACAATTCAACTCATATATTTTTAAGACACAACAGCATAGACAGAATATAAGTGTGAGAAACTACACAGCATTGGCAGCACTTGTAATGTGCATCACATGAGAACATAACTGTTTATACAACTTAAACTGAAATCAACATAGAGCAAGAAGTTAGAACAACAATCCAGTTAAAGAAATAGGTTTAAAACATACCCGTTGCGCCATTGGAGTTTCAATTGGATCCTTCAAATTCGAAAGTAGTTGGTATGAGTAAATACAGTGATGCAACAACAAAGGAGTATGGACCATAGCTACGGAATCTGACCTGAGAACAGCTGCTCTTCCGCTTTAAACGTGGAGTTTGGGTTAGTTGTGGTGGTCTTTGTGCTTTGGGCACCGCAGTAGCTTTACAAACTGCTCGTGTGGGGGTACTCTCTGGTGGACATAGTGCTTTGTCAACTAGAAGTGGGTTACTATCCGCTGGGGTTGCGGTTAGATGGGTTGTAGCTGGTTCTCTGCCCAAGGGTGTAAGTGTGCAATCTGGAAGAGTCTCGATTATGTGTGGTGGGGCTAGTTTGTGGGCTAGTACAACCATGGTTCTATCTGCATCGATGGGTAGCACTGTCTTTTGTGAAGAACGGGTTTTTGCTCCCTTAGATACTGCCATCACCCCCTCCAATTCAAATGGCTGATAAACAAGAAAAGAAATTGAACATACAGACATTGTATGATAGACAGATGTGGTAATTCACATATATGTTGTCTAACCAAATAGGACGGCATGACACAATTTCACATATATGATGCCTAACTAAACATGATAGCATGACACAATTTCAGATATATGATGGATAACTTAACATGATATAATGGCATAATTCAACATATGATGAGTACCTAAACAGGATGACATGACAAAACTATATGATGTCTTTCTAAAATAGGTTGGGATGAAATAATTCACATACATGTTGTCTAAGTATACAGGATGTCATGATATAATTGACATAATTGATTCATACACTAAGCAGCTGGCACTCGCATGTATGATCTCTAAACTAAGCAGATGGAATTCAATATTGTGCATATGATGTCTAAACTAAGCAATGCAAGACACCATATGCATCATATGAGAAATATAAACATTGCAACTTAGAGCATACACCTCAGGTGGGATATAAGACTGGTCATCTGTCTCTGAATCCTCCTCTGAGGAGCTCCCTATAACCATCGAGATATATGCTTCAACAGGTACCATTGCCTGCTCTGAAGACCTTGTTTTCACTCCAGATTTTCCATAACCGGCTCAAATGGCTGATACACATGAAGATTAGTTCAATACACACAGATTGTCAACAAATGGAATACGTAATAAAAAAAGATGGCATGAGATAGTTCACATATATGATGCCTGGCTCCATGGCAGTGCATGATTCACATATATGATAACTGGCTGAAAAACATGGCATTGCATAATTCACATATCTGATATAGAAAGCAAACAGGAGGCATTCACACAAAGCATGTCTAATCTAAGCAGATGGCATGGCGATGCAAGACACCATATGCATGATATGAGCAATATAACCCACCCAAGTTAGAGCATGCACCTCGGGGGGGGGGGGGGGGATACGACTGGTAATCTGTCTCTGAATCCTCCTCTAAGGAGCTATCTATAACCAGCAAGAAATCTGCATCGACAGGTAGCACTGACTGCTCAGAAGACCTTGTTTTCACTCCAGATTTTCCCATGACCGACTCAAATGGCTGATGCACAAGAAGAGTAGATGAATGTATAAACATTGTTGACAAATGGAATACATTATGGAAAAAAATATGGCATGATACAATTCACATATACGATGACTTGCTAAATAGGATGGCATTGCATGATTCACGTATATGATGTCTGGCTAAAGAAGATGGCATTGCATAATTCCCATATACTCCCTCCGTTCCTAAATATTTGTCTTTTTAGAGATTTCAAATGGACTACCACATACGGATGTATATAGAAATATTTTAGAGTGTATATTAACTCATTTTGTTCCGTATGTAGTCACTTGCTGAAATCACTAAAAAGACAAATATTGAGGAATGGTGGGAGTATGATATAGAAACCAAACAGGTGGCATTCACACAAAGCAAATCTAAACTAAGCTGATGACATATAAGACGTATAATGTAAGCAATGCAAGGCACCATATGCATGATATGACCAACATCAACATGCCAGGTTAGAGCAAACACCCTAGGTGGTAAACAGGCGTGGTTGACTCCTTCTGAATCCGCATCTGAATAGTTATCTTCCTCTGGAATACAATCTGGAAATGTAGGAGGGGGGGGGGGCACTTCGCCCACCATGGAGCGGCATCTGCATGACATTATATTCCCACACAACGGTCTTATTTTTTTCTCTACATGTTCAGTACGATTGTGTACAATATGTGACATGTATAATAAAAAAAAATAGTTAGATTTTGTAAGGCCTAAGGGGTGCATGCAAAAATCAAGACTGGTGGTAGCAAATGAGTGGATGGATCCAAAACTAATGGTAGCAGGTAGATTATAGCTTCAGTTTAAAAAGATAGACAATGGATCATCTATTGTTTGTTGCCCACCCAACATAAACCACATAGAAGACTCCAGATGAACCAGATAGTAGACATATACTATTTGTTGCTGGCTCGATATGAGACCAATGGGCATTTCAAAACTCAAGTTTGAACGATAAAGTACCAGGTAATAATAACCGATGTATAACGTAAGCAAACAAGAAAGACTGCGACCTCTCTTCCAGAACTGTGTAGTCCTCAGGTTCATCTGCTCAGTCAATGATGGTAATGCAGTTGGCGTGGGGGGATCTCTGTTGCAGTGAACGCTTCTGTCGATGGTGCACCTCAGGTGGGGTGGATGACGGCACGGTAGGAGCAGGACATAACACACAGAGTTTTCTTTGACGCCTATCTGAAAATGAAGTAAATCTGTAAGGGCTCCTTAGAATTGGAGGATTCTATAAACGCAGGGACAGGAAAAACACAGGAATATGATAGGAATGCACGTGCAAAACAGAGCATTTGGAAACATAGGATTTCAGTCAACCTGGGTGTTTGGTTCACAAGAATTGGAAGAACACAGGAATGGAGAAACGTGGTCAAATTAAAGTCAAACCACGTTTAAATGAAAAAAATAAGAATCTTATTATGCCAGTAATGCAATTAGTTCTATTCGTCATGCATATTAATTTGAAAAGGACGTCCAAGTGAATAAAATTCCTACATTTTTTCTTCGAAAGAGACACCAAAGGAAAAAAAATCCTCCAGTTTTGCTTTGCTCCACTCCTTCTAACAGATTTGCACGAATAGTAGTTCCATAGCAAAGGATCCCCGAGGGATCGACATGAATGCAGAGTAAGAAAGTGATGCGACGAGTGTACAACCTCTTTGGCATAGCCTTGTGGACCTCAGCATCATTGAGTTGGACGTGGAGGATGGTGATGATGCTGGTGTGACTGTCGGAGGCGGGGAAGAAGATCCGAGGCCTCTGGAAATGACGCCGAGGGTACTGCTCTGCTGTGATGGACGGTTCCGTCGTTGGAGCAGCTCCGGTAAGGTGTACGGCGACGAGGCTGAAGCAGGACAAGATAGACAACATTAATCTGAAGTGGGACCCTAATATCATCTGCAATAGATGATGTAAAATACATCACCAAAAAGTGCTAGATGTAAATCGCATCAGCCGCGCCACGGCCGCTCCGAAGATGCTGTAAGTACTGTTCACTCTGAACTTAACCAAAGAAAATGAACTTTATAGTCGAAACTGAATTTTACTATCGAAACTGATTGAACTAGTAGCAGAGCATTGCAATAGATGTTTAGGGCATTCGAGCACTAGTAGCAGAGAAGCAGTGATCTAAATCAGCAGATGCTCGAGCAGGGAACGCACTAGCAGAGAGCAAGTCGTGCAGTAGCACTGCGAGCGAGTGCTAAAGCAGCAACTCCTGTAGCTGCCGGAGGTCGTGCAGCAGTAGCAGTAGCGCAAGCGAGAGCAAGAGCAGAGCAAGAGCATGAACGAAAGCAAGAGCAGTGCAGCAGCGCGACCGACAGCAAGAACAGAACCGCAGCACGAGCGAGAGCCGGAGCAGCTGCAGCTAGTGCCGTTGTGGAAGTCACCGCCGAGGAAGCAACGACATGGGGGAGAAACGCCGTGGATGATGTGGCCAGCGACGGCGCCGTCGATGGAGACCCGCCATGTCTGCTTGGTATCGAGCACCGGCAACCCCGTGAGATCGAATAAAAGATAAAATGCAGCGGTGAGTGCAGAACCTCCTTGGTGGCGCCGATTTGGCCTCGGCTTCATCGGAGGAATTGGTGAGGGTGTTGCGGTTCCGATGGGGCAGGTCAAGACGGCGCTGTGGGGATTGAGGTGGCGCGATAGACGAGGCGAATGTCGGGGCAGCTCCTTGGAGGTGGAGGACGGGGCGGCTGATCCGGCGGGACGACGAGACCGACAACGGATCCTCATCCGGTGCGGTGGATGAGGGACGACGAGCTATTGCGGTGGACGATGTAGTCGGGGAAGAGTCTCCGGCTGGGCGGCGGTCGGGAGGCCGACGAAGGAGCGTGGGGTTTCGTGGGTTTTGGCGGCCTTGGTGTACGAATGGGGGGGGTGAAGGGGGAGGGGGGAGTAGATCTTAGGGACGCGCTTGTCCGAAATGTAGGGTACGTTACCAGCGTACCCCCACCGGTTTTGACACCGCGACGTGGAGCTTCATTTTTGGCTGAGGGGTAGAAGGGGGATTTCGCGTGTCTGGGCTGCGGGACCGATTTTGGATGAGCAGGGAGTTCTCGCACGCGTCGAAATTTCGGGATAACAAGGCATGACGCGGGTTGAAGAGGCGGGAGTTTCAAAGCAGGTGAGACAAAAGATACTCGAGCTTGAAAATTTCGGGATAACAAGGTGTGGATTCCTTGTTCGACAGAACAAACTTAACATGTAAAAAAACAATTCATACAAGACACAAGAGAGTCATGTCCCCTTTTACTATATTGCTATAGATGCCATTGAAAAAACTACAAGAAAAATGTAAAAAAATCAGGAGAACAAGATTACCCTCCATAGTACCAAATCGATTCGCACTTCCCTCAACAACAACAAAAAACAAATCAATTCCCACCAAAAGAAAGAGTAATGTCCCTTTTTATATGATTACAAATGCCAGGATCTCGAATTTCAATTTGTGAATCCACGTTATGTTGAATTCAAATATATCGTTAATGACCTTGCGGTTTATAATTGATGTAGTCGTACATTTCGATCTTCCATCATATATGAACATTTTACTCCACCATGTGAACATATATATTGTCGTCTACCATATGGACTAAATTTGAATCAGTTTTCCTTATTTGAATACGATTGTTGTCAAGTTATACAATAATTTAAATATTATCTTGATAACAAAAAACATGCATATAGCAGTAATGTTATTTCACTATGAACTATATGTACCATACGCTCTCCAATTCAAATATTTGTATCCATTTTATGTTGAATTCAAATCATAGTACATTATTGGTCTAGGTAGCGAGATGTTCGGGATAATCTAAACCCTGTTTTCATATGTATAATTTTTGGTTGAATTGGGACAAGTTTTGGTATAAGCATCTTGCAAAACCGGAGATTCTCTCAACAAGCCTCGTGGTTCCGAGAGGGAACGTGTCACCTTTGTGTGCGAAACGATATACACTGCCTCCCCCCTGATTTTCTTTACAGAGGCAGCATAGAACTATATGAGTGACCTGTTAAATTTTGGAATTATTCCGGGTTCGTTTGGCCTTTTTATACATTAATTGAGTTTCTGGACTTTTAATGTGCATACTCTAAATATGAACTGCATGCACATGCTCCAGTGCACCAAAGTTGGTTTAAAAATCACATGTGTATCCTTGGTTGAATTTCTAGGTCCCATGGAAGAAATGAGAATGAAATTCAAACATCTGGGCATCGTGACTCGGCCAAGAACATCGAGAAACTTAGATTTTAAATTCATATAAATCCAAAGCTCGCCTGGAAATCATGAAACTTGGCATGGTGTCATGTCATGGCACTAACATGTTGTGGTAAAAAAATGGGCCGATTTGGAAGCTCATGGTTCTAAGAGGGAACGTGCCACCTTTGAGTGTGAAACGATATACGCTGCCCCCCCTTGAGTTTCTTAACAAAGGCAACATAGAACTACATGAGTGCCCTGTTAAATTTTGGAATTATTCCGGGTTCGTTTGTCGTTTTTTATAAATTAATTGAGTTTCTGGTCATTTAATGTGCATAAGTCAAATTTGAACTACAAGCACATGCTCTCGTGCACCAAAGTTGGTTGAGAAATCACATTTGTGTCCTCGGGTGAATTTCTAGGTCCCATGCAAGAAATGAGAATAAAATTCAAACATCTGGGCATCATGGCTCGGCCGAGAACATTGTAAAACTTGGTTTTAGAATTCCTGTAAATCCAAAACACATCTGAAAATCATGAAACTTGGCATGGGTGTCATGTCATGGTACTACCATGCTGCGGTAAAAAAATTGGCCGAATAGGAACAGATTTTGGTATAAGCTTCTTGCAAACCGAAGCTTCTCTCAAGAAGGCTCGTGGTTCTGAGAGGGAACGTGCCACCTTTGAGTGCGAAATGATATACGCTGTCCCCCTTGAGTTTATTTACAAAGGCAACATAGAACTACATGAGTGCCCTGTTAAATTTTGGAATTATTTCGGCTTCATTTGGCCTTATTTACACATTAATTGAGTTTTTGTCATTTAATGTGCATAATTCAAATTTGAACTACAAGCACATGCTCCCGTGCACCAAAGTTGGTTGAAAAATAACATTTGTGTTCTCGGGTGAATTTCTAGGTCCCATGCAAAAAATGAGAATAAAATTCAAACATCTGGGCATCGTGGCTCGGTCAAGAACATTGAGAAACTTGGTTTTAAAATCATGAAACTTGGCATGGTTTCATGTCATGGTAGTATCATGCCGTGGTAAATTTTTTTGGCCGAATAGGAACAAATTTTGGTATAAGGTTCTTGCAAATCGGAGCTTCTCTCAAGAAGGCTCATGGTTCTGGGAGGGAACGTGTCACCTTTGTGTGCATAATTCAAATTTGAAATACAAGCACATGTTCTAGTGCACCAAAGTTGGTTGAAAAATCACATGTGTGTCCTCGTGTAAATTTCTAGGTTCCATGCAAGAAATGGGAATGAAATTCAAAGTTCTGGGCGTCGTAGCTGGGCTGGAAACATTGAGAAACTTAGTTTTTTAATTCCTATAAATCCAAAACACGCATGAAAATAATGAAACTTGGCTTGGTGCCATGACATGGCACCAACATGCCGTGGTAATTTTGCAGTCTGATTTGCGAAGGCGCACACATTAACAATCAACAAAGTCATTTTGGAACAAGTGATGTCACGTTACAATCGGAAACACAAGTATTATTGAAACTGTGGGCTTTCTATTTACTACCATTTACGTGCCGCCACGCATCCCCATTTTTTATTAGCTAGGTGGCGCCATGCAGGGTAGCTATTTGAGTACGAGAGGCGTGCGATCAGACCCCTGCGCGTGCTTATCGGGAGGAGAGCCCTTTGACCTCCATCTGCCGTCCACCTCTCTCCCAAGGTCTCCATTAATGGCGCCCGAGCCTCTGTTTAATGGCGTGGCTATGTCTCACTTGACTGAGATTTAAGAGAGAAAAAAGAAAATCTGAAAGCACGGATCTTGATGTAAGATCCGATGGACCTATATAGCATCTACTGCGACTTATAGCAATACTGATGAATATATAAGGATGATTAATTGTCTTACATAATTAGAAAGATAATTAAAAAGCCACATGCGGCTACGCCGGAAATACACAAGGGCAATAGAAGAAGGAAGACAAGGATCTGGCTCGCTGATCTCTACTTTCTTCATGCATTGCTGCAGGCCGCGGGAACTAGTCTCCGCGGCGAGTGGCGATGAGATCGTTTGTGTCCTCAAGACGCTGCTTGAGAACATCCACCGATTCCTCCACCAGCCTTTGGCACTCGTTGCGGAGCATGTCATTCTCATCCATAAGTTTCTTGACGATGACGCCGGTCCTCTTCAACAAGGCACTGGTCTCCTCCTGCTGGTCTGCACTTCGGACGATCTTCGCCCTCAGCAGGTCGCGCTCGACCCGGAGCTTCTCACTGCCCTCCCTTAGTTGCTGGATGACGCCGGTAGCCTGTTCAAACGAGGCTTTCATGTCATCCTGCAACCTCGCCCAGTCGGAGATCTGATCCATCTGGCTATGGACGATCGCATGCATGCGCCTGTAACAGTCGTCGCCTGCCCGCGAGAAATTTTCCCAGACCGCCATGGCGCGGCGGGACATCTCTGCTGCATTCACGGCGCGGCGGGACATCTCTGCTGCTTCCGGGGCGCGGCCAGACCAGTCTGTTGCATTGACGGTGCGGCGGGACCTCCGTGCTACTTCAGCAGCACGGCGGGATCTCTGTGCTGCTACTTCCGCGCGGCGGGACATGTCGGCTGCTTTCGCAGCGAGGCGGGGCATCTCTCGTGCTTCCGCTTCCATGCTCGCCTCTCCCTGGTGGCAATCTCTCGACCCAGAACTCATGCTGGCCATGGCAGACGCAAGGGAAGGATGCTGAATGACTTGTTTGTTCTTGTGGATGAGGAGTTGAGGAGGAATGTGCAGTCATCTTAGCATACTAGTATTTATAACCGAGTACTAATACGCTCCTAAGTGGGAAACCGTTTAGGTTGTGATCAGTGTGAACAGGTTTGCAATTCAATATAGCATGGTACTAATACGCTCCTAAGTGGGAAACCGTTTAGGTTGTGATCGGTGTGAACAGGTTTGCAATTCAATATAGCGTGGAGTAATTTGGAATGTGACGAGACGCAAGCTCAAAATTTATTGACGGTTCTAGTTTCGAAGTGCGGCACTATTCCCGGATGGAGTAGTTCTTTTTCTGCTGCTGTGTACGTGCAATAACTGGCACCATCGTATACATATCTTACGGTTAATGGGGCGTTCGACAGGAATAGCCGCATGGCGAGCTATAGGCTAGTCTTTTTTTCAGACGCATTAAACCTATCTCTCAGGACTTCTCGCATGCACCATCGTGCCACCCACAAAAACTTGTACTCTGAGTTTACTACGTTATGCAAGAAGAGAAGAGGTGCACGCATGCACTCGTCCTCTCACACATGCGTCTGTTTTTTTCTCGAAAAGGAGGATGATGACCCCCGGCCTCTGCATCTGGGAGTCACACATGCATCTGTAGCTATGAATTGTAGTGTTCTCAACCATCCGATTGGTTCACCATGGATGTACCTATATACTAAAACATGTCTAGATACATCTATATTTTGACAAATGGAAGGCATGTATTGTGGAACGGAGGGAGTGCTTGTCATCAAAATGGATAAAAATGGACGTATCTAGAACTAAAATACGTCTACATACATCTCCTTTTATCCATTTTGATGACAAGTAGTACTTCTTACCCAAAGGAACTTTATATCCAACAGACACAAAATATCCATTCGACTGTTGGAAATTACTGATATGATGTCGAAGTAATTGTTGCATCACCACCAAAACCCACCATTTCTTAAGCTAAAGTAGACCGAGGTAATCCCTATATTAGCATATTACTAAGATAAACAAAAGGCACTGTAGAAACATTTAGGACGTGAGCTTGTCAATCTGAATGTGGAGGGACACCAGCTTAGCCTCGGCCAGCAGCTTGGGCGGAACTGTGAAGAAGGTCAGCTCCTGCACGTTGACGTCACCGGGATCCTTGCTGCTTGTCACCTCCATTTCCACCTTGACGGCGTCGGTCGTGCCTTTGGGCTCCCCCAGCAGGCCGTTCGCCCACAGCTTGGCCACGTAGTGCGGCAGTGGGGACGCCCCCGCTTTGATACAGACGACCGACACGACGATAGCCGCGCCGATGTCGAGCATGCCACCGACCAAGAAAAACGCGTGACCGTCCTCCTCCGCGAACAGCAAGAGCCGTGGCTCCGATAGTGGCACTTGCAGCTGGAGCACCTTGCCGTATTGGATCCTGTGCACGGGCATGGGATGCGCGGTGCTATTGTGGTGGTAGAGCGTCGGCGGCGGGCCTTCGTAGCCGCAGACGGGCGCGGGGCATTTGCAGGGCGCGAGCGGACACACGCTCTGGTGATCGGCGAGCTTGTGGTAAGTGACGTAGAGCCCACAGCCTTCGTGCTAGCAGTCCACCCTCACCTACGAAAGGACGGAGTCCACCACCGTGTTCCGCACATCGAAGCCACCGCCGCGCTCGCACTTCTGGCACTGCCGCTGGTTCCTGGGGCGCTTGACGCGGCAATCCGCGCAGGCCAAGTGCCCTCCCTTGCACTACAGAAATCAATCGAACAACACATTAATCAAGAAACCTGCACCTTGCTCAATCAGCCGAACGGACGAGGTGTATTCGAACCTCATACACTGGAGGCGTCAAGGGACGGAGGCAGAAGGGGCAGTGGAGCATGGTGAGGTCCATCGAGACCTTAGAGAGCTCCATCGTCGGGTCCTGTCCGGTCTGCATGATCTTGCCCTCCTCGTGCACAACCATCTCTCGACTTGGGCCGGGGCATTACAAAGCTTTACCGTCACATATTTTATACTACTTCAAGGTGCATTAAATCAACACATGCAAGTATCAAAAGGAGAGTCACGGCATGCATGCATGCGTTGTAATTAATGCATCGGTAAACACACATTATTGAAATATATCGAGTGCAGTGCTTTGATGTGTCGCGTCAACTCGTACATCAACGAGAAGTTTGATTATCCTCTCCCTCGCGGACTTAACTGCACCTGCCTTTGGCTGTATGACAGGTTGGCCACCCACCTGTCGGGCCCACCTGTCATACACGCAAAGGCAGGAGTGTCCCTCCCTCGCCCATGAGTGTGGTGGCTGGCAAGACTAGGAGAAGCTTTCGCTACACGCTCTCCCTCCCGCACGCGGTGGACATGCAGCAGTTCAATTGGTGTCAAATGGCCAGAAGCGTACTGTAGTACTCCTCCAGTGCAGTAGTACTCCATCATTGTTCGACTTCCCGAAGAGGCGAAGAGCCAAGCATAGCCCGGACGCTCGTGTGGCAGTTTAATGTGTAGAGTAGTCTAGGATAGCGTGTACCATGCCTGTAAGCTTAAAATCGTTGGGGTCGGCTCCATGCTATGTGGCCATCTCGAAGTTTTTTTTTTTTTAAAAATAGTCCTCTGGCCCTACCTGTCACCCTTGTGATTGTAGTTTGCACGCTCATCTGGTCAAGACAGGAATATATATTTTAATTTTTTTAAAGGGGGGACTCCTCAGCCTCTGCATCAGAATGATGCATACGGCCACATATATTTTAATTTGTGGTGGGTAAATGTTAGAGGTTGCAGCAAATATATTGTACACTGCAGGTCTTTTAGCCAAGTTTAGAGGCAAGCATGTGGGGCCAGTGCTATGATGTGTCGCGTCAACTCGTACAATGAGGAGAAGCTTGATTTTACTACTACACGCCTTCTCCCTCGCCCATGCGCGATTGCTCACAAATGAGGACATGCTTTTGCTTAGTAGTACTTCTACAACAAGCTATCCCTCCCGCTCGCGGTGGACGAACATGCAGCAGTGGATTCGACACTGTAGAAGCAGTAGTAGTAACATCATTATTCGTCTTCTCGAAGAGGCAAAGAGCCAAGCGCAAACCGAACGTGGCAGTTGCGAACATTGGAGCACGCATGTAGCCACGCTCTTGCATGAGACAAAATTGCTATGTGAGCCCACTATTATACTAGTACGTACAACTACTTGCTAGTATAGCCCTGTAAACAAGAAAGGAGTATTTTCCCTTCTAGAGATTTCAACAAGTGACTAGACTACACCGAGAAGGAGTACATATGGAGCAAAATGAGTGAATCTGCACTGTAAATAAATACGTACTCCTAGTTCTATCATTTTCCTCTCCGAGGTGCACAATATTGAGTATACTGACTAGTCTCTTTTTGACACGCATTTACTTTTTTTTGACACAGTACAGACGCAAGCGCTCATATACACGCGCATACACTCACCTCTATGAACGCACACATGCACAACACTATCATCTTGAATTTACGAAGTCACCATAGGCACCTTGTCGTCGACGGGTCCATAGGTGCTTGAATGCCAAGGAGGGAGAGGATAGCGGTTCCCGAGACATTGAACGATCAATGATGCATCCTCAATTACATGCAGAGGGAATTAATTGGAGAAGCAGAATAGAGCCAGCACGATGTGAATGCAACAGAGTTTGGACTCTCATATAATAAAGGCGCCCCACCACTCCAATCCATCTACTCCCAAGTCTCTGCACAACACTGCTCACTCCAATCCAAGACCAAGTGACCAGAAGCCACAAGCACCTATGGAGGCGATGGATGCGAGCGGCAGTCGGCTGTGCCAAATCATCCAAGGCGCCGGCCTGCGGCCTCGCACCATGCAACGTTTCTAGACGGTGCTGGCGACCTCCGGCATCGTAGCCCTCGCCGACGCCGGCTTCGCCTCTCGCATGGATGACATGATGGTCAACTCCATCCGCAAGTTCACCGCCGTCAAGAAGCGCACGGACGACCTTGCCGTACTGCTCCAGTCCGTGTGCCCAGGCTCCTCATTGCCTGCCACCCTCATCGGCCTCGATGGTGACAAACTCTTTCAAGCCCTGGTGGCCCTTCAGGTGCCGGAGGTCGCGACAAAGAATGTGCACCTCGAGGCCGCGCTCGCCGCGCAGCGCCTCGCCATGCAAGAAACCGTCGACCTGCACATCCACGTCTACGAGGAAATTGTCTACATAGGCCACTACAAGGCAAGCGAGGATAGAAAGACGTTGGCCTTCTTCCAGCGGCTGGAATCTTTGGACGCCATTGTTCAGAAGCACGTCGACCTGGCCACGAAAGCCGCTGCTACTTAGGCGCCGTTCGGTGGGCCGGCACCCTGAGTCGAGGAGGTAGACGTCGTCGATGGATGCATCTCTTCTTCTTGCCTCCTGTAACCAGCACTGCATCGCCTCATGGCCTTAATGTTTTATTAGTGTAGTACTCCCTTCGTTCCCAAATATAAGTCTTTCTAAAGATTCCAGCATGTGACTACTACATACGGAGAAAATATGAGTGAATCTACACTCTAAACTATGTCTACGTACATATGTATGCTGTATTCCATTTGAAATAGTATCTAAAAAGGCTTATATTTAGGAACGGGGGGAGTATATGGCATTTTTATTCCAGTTGTAATGTTTTCACTATGAGGTGGGGCCGCAGTTGAGCAAACCCACCCCGCCCACCGGGCGTCAGCCGAGTTTAGAATTAGAAGAGAGAAACGAGGGAGGAGAGCTAGCTGTAGCACGAACGGTATTGTCAAATGGGACTCGTGTTTATAGAATAGGAGTACTGAGCACTCGTGCCTCTTTTTTTTGAGGAAAAAATTAGTCGTATGTCTAGTACCACTAGTTGGGTGCGTGCGACCTATAGCTGTCATCACTTTAGGTCTCCTTTTCGACCTATGTGCGTGCGACCTATGTGCTTCACAGTACATATTTTTTCACGCATTTATCCTTCTATATGTACTCCTAGGCTATTTCCACGTGCTCCCATTCGCCGACATGTGGGACATAGAGCATCTGGGTCGTAGTGCATGCACGACTCAGAGCATATGCCGGGGTACTTTACATTCCAGACCTCACGAATTACATGCAAACCCCCCGCAGAAGAATAAATAAATAAATGAATTACTACATGAAACAGTATTATTTTCGTAGAAACCGGAGCACGGTCATTAAATTTTGGACATAACACGTTTATAAAACATGACCGGACCTAAACTAGTCTAAGGCCTCTTTGATTTTTCCCGCAAAAAAAGGGCCTCTTTGATTCGCAGGATACTGAAAACACATGAATGGGGAAAGTATGATGGCGATGAACCAAGACGAGGAGAACTCTAACTCAGTTAGAGGTTAGAGTTAGATTCTAACCCTAAACTAACTCTAAACCAAAGAGGTGTATGGATGGCAGGGTTAGATTGACAATAAATGTTCTTTCTCAATCATTTGACTACTTTGGACCCTATTTCCTGCCAGATTTGGTGTGGCCGGCTCTTCTGCCTCCCGCTCACAATTGACATAAATGAACCATCTTTACAAATCAAGCATGCAAAATATGATAATCTTTACTTTGTCCATACAAATGAGATATCCCACTTAAACATACAAGTCGTCAATCAAGCTTCACAAAAAAAAACACTCCATGAAACAAAGCTTGAGCTAACTCATCATGGAAGTCATTCATGATAGGGAGGGAGCTCGGAGCCCCTCATGCACCGAGGGAGGAGCTCGCCATCGACGCTTTGAAGGAAGGCTCTGTAGAGCCCAAGCCCCAGGAACCCCTCCGACGCCGGCCCTTGTGAGTTGAGGTCGACACCGGCATGGTTAGCAGGGCCGCTTGCCGCCGACTGGGAACTTAATCTTTGGGCCTCTAGAAATAATGCAAGCCTGTAACTAAAATACCTAGAAAGGTGAACTGAATTTTTGGGCCTCTAGAAATACTGCAAGCCTGAAACTGAAATATCTAGAAAGGTGAACTGAATCTTTGGGCCTCTAGAAATAATGCAAGACTGAAACTGAAATACCTAGAAAGGTGAACTGAATCTTTGGGCCTCTAGAAAGATTTATTACCTCCTCATGCAGCATCAAACAATTCCATGCGTGCACCACAAATCTATACCAAGTTTGATCAGGATCTACTTTTCCAAATCATAATTAGCGCTAGAGCAAGCAAGATCAATGATATGGCCGTGAGACAGATAAGGAACGAACAAACTCACCCGTCTTGCGACCTCCCTGGTAGATGCGCCGCCGCCACGCACGACAGAGGGAGAAAAACGACCGATGAAGGGGGCGCGGGGCGACCTTCGAAGGCCAGAGGGAGAGGGCGGCCGGAGTAGGGCGGCGGAGGCCGAAAGGAGAGGGCGACCGGAGGAGAGAGAGGGCGAGCGACGCTTGGGCGGGCGGCCCTATGGGGAACAGAGAGGAGTCATGCGAGAGGGGGGGGGGGCAATCTGGTGCGGGCAGGGGAGATTTTTTTAGTTCTCTTTTAGTGGGCCCGAGGATAACTAACCCAATTAGAACCTCTCCACCAGGCTAGTTTTTTTAGCTGGGTTAGAGCAAACTAGCTCAAACTAACCCCTCTTGTTTTGATAATTTGAGGCTATTTCAACCCAAACTAGCTCTAACTCAGGGATCCAAACAAACAGGAGTGTTACTATACATGCTACAGTGTGGACCGTAGCACATTGTTTTTATGGCCATATCACCACATTGTTTTCTACTGCTGGTTCATTGGGCTACCGTGGTTCGCACTGCTGGTTCACTGGGCTGCCGTGGTTCGCACTCCTCCGACCTGAGTAGTAGTAGTACTAGTATATACTGCATCATTCTTTGCTCCTTCTTACTACTCCGACATGTGGGAGAGCCAGCATCGGAGTCGATGTGTCATGCACCAGATTAGAGTGCGGAACGGAAGGGGGGCATGGTCATATCACAAGTCTTTCTAGTAGTAACGCGCCGTAAAATCGCACAACCCGACCTTTCCAGCAGTATGTTCGAGAATCCGCCACTCGCCCATCCTCCTCGCCTCTCTGTCAAACCCACTACCCGAGAACTTCCGCGTGTACTGCCCGGGAAAAGCCCAGCCCTCAACTTTTAACTACACAAAAATAGTTCGAGCTTGTTTGTTCTATATAAATACAGTACTTAATGTATGTTTATTCACCCGTGGGGTTGTTCAATGAATGGAGGGACGGGGAGCACAAGTGAACAATACTAGTACTACTAGTAGTAAGTAGGAGTCGTACAATAGTCACCTTAAATAGAGAGTTTGTTTTCTTTAATGCCACGTACACAAATTGAAACGCTTGTTGTGGAGGGAAAAAAGATAATCACTCCACTATATATGTACGCAGGGGCCTGAGCGCTTGCTTTACTAGGGTTGCTCTCTTCATTCTCTCATCCTCTCCAGATATAAACAAGACAACGGTAGCAACATTTTCTCTCTACTCACCGCTGGTCACAGATTCGGCCCGATCCCTTCGGCTGGTATGTGTAGAGGACTAAAAGGTGCATCATTCACGCGGTCATTGCTGCCAAGGGAGGAAACCCGCAGCTGCCGGAGGGGTCCGATCCTCTGCCCGTGCTGTTCTCTCCGACACAGCGCCATCTTGGGAGGTCCTCCGACCCTTCTTCCTCCCTGTCGTATTGTCCGCAGATCCGACCTGCCGCTGCGAACATCCTGGCGACCCTTAGGTATAAGTTCTTTGAAAGCGGCCTTGCTCTACTGCCCCAGCTCCCCACGTGTCTGCATGTGCATCTTTTTCTACTCCCATCATCTCTTCCAAAGCCACCTAAATTTTTAGTATTATTAGAGGTAAAGCTACTTCATGCATTCGAATCTAGGGCTTTGTTCAAACAACGAAGAAAGGGGGGAAAGTTGTAGCATGAATCTAGGACTTGATTCAAAGAGGAAATAATATAGTGAAAGTAGTAGAGACTGGATACCCAACCGGTCTCTTGGTTGAAAAGGGAAATAATGGAAAACGCAGTACAAACTGGATAAGGAATAGATCAATTATTGGTTGAAAAAAGGATAGAAAGTGGCGGCTGGTGGACCAGTCAATAGAGTATGTCCAGGATTAGGTTTGCTGCCCTCACATAGTAAAAGATCTCCAGGATTAGATTTGCTACCCTCACATAGTAAAAGGTCTCAGGATTAGATTTGCTGCCCTCACATAGTAAAAGGTCTCCAGGATTAGATTTGCTGCCCTCACATAGTAAAAGGTCTCCAGGATTAGATTTGATGCCCTCACATAGTAAAAGGTCTCCAGGATTAGATTTGCTGCCCTCACATAGTAAAAGGTCTCTAGGATTGGGTTTGCTACCCTCACATAGCATGAACAAACCCAGCATCACCACTTTATGCCTCCTTGTAGGTACATTGTGCTGATGCGTCCACTGTCGCATGTCCTTATACCAACCTTTTGCTATTGTAATGTAAGGGCGCATGTAAAATGAAGCGATCACACTGTTACCTTAGGGACATGTCTAACCAGTGTTATTGTTAATCTAATGCCTAAAATGATAAGATGCAATTAAACTGTGCTACAAATGGAACTCCTGCTGTTTTCCCCAGTATGATAAGTAAGTTGCTCCTTTACGTTGCTGAGTGTCCTGGTGTCCCCACGGTCCCATGCCCTTAAACCAACTCTTTAGCTGCTGTTGATTTACTCTGTCTGGTAAACAAGCAATGCCACCATTAAAGTAATCCCATATTTGAGGAATCTCATTGTTGATCGTAATGCTTCTGGTAACATGAAGCATTGCTGAAGTTTTAAAATTTCTACTGTCCTTGCGTGATTGCCATGAACATAATTAAGATGTTTCTTTTCATTTTGTATATGTTTCATATATTCTTATTGACCTGCAACTGTTTAATTTCTATCTTTTTGTGCAGATAGGGATATCCATTTCACCTTGTTGATATTGTGACCTTTTGGTGAACTACACAAAACACTTTTTTTTGGAATGAGTGTCTTGTGCAGTTCAACTAAAATGTCACGTGGGCAACATCTCTCAATTTTTGTGGAATTGCACAAAATGGTGATTGGAGTTTCCAAAATCTCCGTCAAGTTCTGCTGGTAATCTCGCGCAACATTTTATTAGCCTTTGCAAGATGAGCCGTCACTGTCACCACAATGGCACTTTATTTTAGTGGAACTGCACAAAAGGATAAGAAAATTATAGTTGCACCTTACATGAGCCGGACAGATAACCTTAATGTTCCTCAATTTTAGTGCAACTACTAAAGAAGAACCTGCCAGCTCATGAGAGCAAGTACTTCTTGCTAGCTGAATGATGCAATCTTTGCTTCATCTTAGGTGAACTACAGAAAAAGGCGCATGAATTGTATCATGGAGCTGGAGGTTGACCTCATCCTAGTGGAGATGCAGTTTGAGTTCAAGGAGGCCCCTACTAAAGTGAAATCATGCTCTTCTTGTTTGTGCTGTGCAAACAGGAATACTCAACTACATATGTTGTGACGGTCAAGAGCATTCGCCAAGTTCTTCGATTGTATGACATGGCTAGCCAAGATGGATTTAATCCCGATATTAAGTTTATCAAAAGGCTCTAATGGGTTGGTTCTGAATCTTGCAAGTTTGGAATCAATGAGATGTGTAGGCATCTTTGTTGTACTTATTATTTGAATCTTATTTGTTGGTTCTGAATCTTGCAAGCTGGGAATCAATGAGATGTGTAGGCATCTTTGTTGTACTTATTATTTGGATCTTATTTGTTGGTTCTGAATCTTGCAAGCTGGGAATCAATGAGATGCGTAGGCATCTTTGTTGTACTTATTATTTGGATCTTATTTGTTGGTTCTGAATCTTGCAAGCTGGGGAACACGGCATGATGATGCAGAGGACCACAACCATAACAAACAATTCAAACTTGGTAGTATTATCTTTGTGAAAGTGCGACAAATGTGTTGATCGTGTGTGTCCTGAGAATAATAATTCTAATTGTTGTGCATGTTGATCCTGTGGCACTGATAGAACGAGCCAATGCATTGCTTGTTTTAAGTATAAATTTCTATTAAAGCTAATTAAATTTAAGTAAAGTGACCACTAACTCCTGTTATTACAGTCCCAATACAAACCCGCTCGTGAACCGACGTGTGGCCGGAGTAGGTTTCTTAATGGAGGCGTTTGAATGCGCCGAGGGTGCATCTTCTGCCGGGCGTGTAGCGGACGAGGGAGGGGTAGTAACTATTGTCGCCTGTACACACTCAGTTTACTGTTGAATCCAGTTCCCCAAGAGATGAAAAACAAACTACTGCCGCCGCCTACACACTCGTTCACTCGAAGAGACTCCAATGGCGATCCGAGGGGTGATCCTGCTCGATATGGACTTCAGCAAGGAGTTCCCCTTTGAGTTCGCCGTTCAGTCCTATGGCTGCACCAAGTTGAATGTGATGTACACCAACGATCCGGACTCGGTGAAGCTTTGCCTCGCCGAGTTCAAGCAGTACCTACAGGACGAGAAAGCACAAGGTTGCGAGACTAGACCTTGTGCCCATCCATTCATCTCCTGACAGGGACCAGCGGATCACCGTCGCCCAGGTATGTGTGCGGGACGAGGTTCTCATCTACCACTTCTGTAGGGCCATCAGAGGTTCTGGAGCATTCACCCGTTTCATCGGCAGCGCCGACTGCACCTTCGCTACGGTGGAGAGAAGGAGGAATGCGAAGATTCGGCCATCTGGTGCAACAATCGACATCCAGAAGCAATACAAGATCATCAGCAACGGGCAGGAGAAGGACTCTGTGGTTGACCTCGCCGAGACCATCATCGACCCCTGATGCGCCAACATGAAAGAAGACAACGATACCAAGGATCTGAACACGTGGGAGGTACCTCTGAATCTAGCCTACATAACCTACGCGGCCAAGGACGCATACGCATGCTACGACATGTATAGGCAGATCTTGGACATGAGGGCGTGTCTGCTTCCCGTAACCGACGAGTACACGGACAGCCGCAGCATCATGATCAAGCGTGCCAGGAAGGTCTAGATGTTGTACTTGATCTATTTATAAGCACCTTTATCATCTGAGTGTTTCATGCATTAGCCTATGTGTCGTAATTATCTGTTTTGTCCGAAATATTTCTTTTAAGAACCCATTAACATGATTGCTTTTTAGAGGCTATTTGCTTATGTATGTAACTAGTTAACTTGTCCATTAAAAAAACTAGTTCACTCGGCTGCCGTGCTTTGAATCTCCTTCCTCCCAACATATTCCCCTCCTCAGGTGGACCCAGCAGGTCTCTGAATTATCTCCCACTTTCTTTTTCGATGTAAACTGAGTTTTCTCCCAGTACTTTTCCCTAGAACCAACTCAACTGTCCCACGTCTAGCCTAAAAAATAATAATACCCCACGTACTATTAACTCATCAAATTTAAATGATATTTTATTTCGAAGTTGAAAGTTCTTACAAAATAATAAAATAATTGTTTATATATAACTTGGCAAGTTAACTCCTAGTGATTGCGAACATAAGCTTGCAAAGATTTTACTGACCAATGCAGTAATAGACGTGCAATCGTGTGTTTATGTTTTTATAACATTTCTCCGTCTAGCCCAACATGATATTTTCACCCAGCCCAGCAAGTCCGCGGATTTCGAGAAAAATGCAAATGGGATTTAAACGGGCTGCATAGATGCTACATCATTGTTTCACCCAGCCCACCAAATGGACTAAAAAAACAAATGGATTGTCTAACATGTGGGCCAGTAGGTCAAAGCCTAAGAAGGCGTTGGATTTACATCCAAAGGCCGGCATTCTTCTTCAATCTCTCGTCTTCTTACCCCGGCGCTGCCGGGACCGCCTGCTCCAGCCTTCGGCATCCAACGGCGTTGTTTTGCGCTCCTCAGAGATATGCTACCCCACCGACGGCCAGGCCATCCCTCCACTCCGCACCTCCTGTTATTCTCTAAGTGTAGGCCCACCCCGCACCCGAACCAGTCAAGTTTCCCACTCCTCTCCGTCTGCGACTCCACTGCCGCGTCTTCCCCATCTCCGGGTCATTCCAGTCTGGGGCCTCGCCGTTGTCCACCGCCTCGGTGCGCTCGGCACGGCGTGGTCAACATACGAGAGTCATCAGAAGAGGACTATACGTGGAGAGCTTGACGGCTGGGACCCATGAGGTCCATGGTCGCACGCAAGGAAAGTTCCTCCTTATTACGCACTGTACGTGGACTGTACGTGGGAAGGGCTTCTGTATTTTGCAAAAAAACGTTCCCCCCGCTGACAGGTCAGACCCACCAGCTATATATTCGCACGCAAGGAAGTGCCTCCTTATTACGCACAAAAAAATGAATACCCCCTGCTAGCTGGGACCCACCATAGTGGGTGGCTGACTTGTGGGCCTACTGAGTTGACGGGGACGGAGGGCTTTGTCAACTTAGTCAATATGAACGATTCTAGCTCCAGTGACCGTACGATGCCCTTCCAATGGACATAGTGCTTCTTCAACCTCTGGTCTTCTTGCTCCAGCCGCCCAAAGTAGCACCGGTCGTGCCGCGTGCTTCTGCCTCTCATGGCCGGCTGTGATGCCGCAGAGGACTCATCGCTCCCTACTACTCCCACCGCTGGCCCAGGGCATCCCTCTACTCACCCACACCCCCTGTTATTCTGTGACGATGGCAGCCTCACACCGCAGTCGAACCAGTGAACCCTCTTACTCCTCTCCGCGTGGGCATCCACTGCCGCATCTTCCCCGGCTCCGCGTCGTCCCCTTCCTAGGCCTCGCCGTTGTCCACCGCCTTGGTGCTCTCGGCGCGGCGTGGTCAATGTGGTCAACGACCAACTTCCATCGGAAGAGTACTATACGTGGAGAGGCTGACAGCTGGGTCCATAGCCGCAGCTAGGTCCACGGCCACACCCCAGTTTTTTATGATTTGCCAAGTAATTCGCTTTATCAGGCCTATTGGGCTACAAATCTTTCAAGATGAGGAGAGCTTCATCCGGCTGGCCGAGAAAATGGCTTATCAGTAATGAGAAATGGGTTGTACATTTTTAAAACACATCAAACCGGCAATTAGTTTGAAATTTCTTTTTTTCATTTCGAGATTTTAAATTGCATTTGTTTTTATGCATGGAAAATTTGTTGGATTTTATATTGATATACATTTATTTTTAAAATCATTTTGAATGCGACTCGAAATTTCGGGATTAAAAACAGTTCGGACCGCACAGAAATATGCAAAATTTCGTATAATTTTTTAACCATGGCCACAATATGGGCTGTAATGCTAACAAAAAGAATATGGGCTCCAAAAAACCTTAATAATTAGCAAATGGGTTGTAAATTATTAGAAATAATGGCAGATGGGTTGTATGCTGTTTTCCACAGATTTGAGGCTTTCCTAAAAAAAGGTTGACGCACAAGCAGTGACTGTTGGATTTCCATCCAACGGGCGTCATGCTTCCTCAATCTCTGCTCTTCCTGCTCCAGCCGCTCAAACAAGCGCCGGCGGGACTGCCTGCTCCCTCCTCCCCGTGGCCGGCTGTGCTGCCGCGCAGGCCTCATCGCCCCACCGTACTCCCATCGCTGGCCTAGCCATCCCTCTACTCACCCACACTTGTTGTTATTCTTCGGCGACGGTAGACAAACCAGTAAACCCTCGTACAGTCGTACTCCCCTCCGCGTGGGAAACAACTGCCGAGTCTTCCCTGCCTCCGTGCCGTTCCCTTCCTAGGCCTCGTCGTCGTCCACCCCCATGGTGCTCTCGGCGCGGCCTGGTCAACGTGGTCAACGACCGACATGCATCTGAAGTGGACTGTATGTGGAGAGGCTGACAACTGGGTCCACGGCCGCAGCAAGGAGGTGCTTCCTTAGTACGTGCAAAATAATTATTCCTCCACCTGACAGCAGGGACCCACCAGACGGGCCACCGTATTTCGCGAAAAAACGTTTCCCCCTGACTGCTGGGACCCACCAGCTACATCTTCGCATGCAAGGAAGTGCGTCTGGAAAAAAAAACGATCGCCCCCTGACTGCTGGGACCCACTAGCTACATCTTCGCACGCAAGGAAGTGCCTGACAGTCGGGACCCACCTGGTTGAAGCATACGTAGCATTGTCATTCTGGTCGCGGACATGTACGTACGTACTAGTGGATGTAGAGGCGCGCACGTGTCATAGTAGAGGCGCGCACGTAGCATGTACACGTACGTACAACAGCCAGTGTGCAAGAAAGAAAATACGGCCACGTACGTACATACGGGCGGAGTCTCGAACGCCTACTCGCGCATACGTATGGCCAGGGCTCGTGTACATGGCTGGGTCGGAATGGAGAAACTGCGTCATCGTCATGTTCATGGGGAGGCAACGGAATGCGTCGTGTTCATGGGGAGGCAACGGAATGCGTCGTGTTCATCGGGAGGCAACAGAACGCGTGGGATCCAACCGGCTTGGACGGAATAGGCGATGGAAACAAGACCTGGCATACCGCAGAACGGAGGAAACGGCCTTGTGTCGACTGGCCACGTTCGAAACGGGATCCTGTTCATCTGGAGGGGTCTGGCGTACCGCAAAACGGAGGAAACAGACCTTCTACGGTCGGAACAGGGGTCCTGTTGATCGGGAGGGGTGTGGCGTACCGCAAAACGAACGAAACAGACTTGTGTTGGAGCGCTACGGTCGAAACCGGGGTCCTATTCATCGGGAGGGGTGTGGCGTACCGCAAAACGGGACTCCACGGGATACTATTCATCTCCACCGTCGACCTCCTCCAGCCTCACGGGCTACTGTTCATCCATCGTCGACCTCCTCCAGCCTCCATGGGCTCCTGTTCATCCAGCCTCCACTACGCGCTACTCCACCAGCTACTGTTCAACCACCCCTCTCCACGGGCTCCTGTTCAACCACCCCTCCACGGGCTACTGTTCATCCACCCCTCCACCGTCTACTGTTCATCCAGCCTCCACAGGGTCCTGTTCATCCAGCCCTAACCGGCTCGATCGATCGGGGTCCTGTTCATCCAGAGGCAACACCACGGGGTCCTGTTCATCCACCGCCACCGCTCACTGTTCATCCAACCCCCCCACCCCCCGCAACGCTCACTGTTCATCCAGAGGCAACATCGATCGGCTTTAGTTAGCATAAGTAGCGAAGGAATCGCTCGATCATGTTCAGTTAACAACCATTGATCGATCGCTCAGGTTCAGTAACGCGTAGCCTGCAGTGCAATCGCTCGGGTTCAGTTAGAGCCCAACGCCTCGCTCGGGTTCAGTTAGAGCCAACGCCTCGCACACACGCTCATACGTGTATGAGAGAAACGCGCATCGCTCAGCCCCCGACCACCCACCGTAACCGGGAACTCCCCGAAATTTCCCTCGCCCTCGCTTCTACCATGGTTTTTTCTATCATGGACGGCCCAAAGAATGTCATGCAGCTGCGTCTCCGGCCCGCCCAGGACGAAAAGCCCATTTTCTGTCATGATCTTTTGTCATAGAAGTAGGAGCCCACCACATCTATGATGATACCGGGTTTTGTCACAATTATCATCATAGAAGTGTCATAAGTATGATAGAAAAAATTTTATTCGACCCAAAATGTCACGGATGTGTCTTTTTTTGTAGTGATTGTCACCATAGGTATTCATAGCAAGACATACATCAAGTGTTCTCAAATCCATAAAAGTATTCAATCTGATAATAATGAAATCTCAAAGGTAAAACTCAATTCATCACAACAAGATAGAGAGGGGAAAACACCATATGATCCAACTATATAAACAAAGCTCGCGATACATCAAGATCATGCCAAATCAATAACACAAGAAAGAGATCAAACACATAGCTACGAGTACAAACCCTTAGCCCTGAGGGTGGACTACTCTCTCCTCATCATGGAGACCGCCGGGATGATGAAGATGGCCTCTGGTGATGATCTTCCCCTCCGGCAGAGTGCCGGAAAAGGGATCTAGATTGGATCGTGGAGGTACACAGGCTTGCAGCGACGACGTCGAAGTTCTAGGGTTATTTCTGGTGGTTTATCTATTTATAGGATTTTTTGGCGTCGGTTTCACGCTCAGATGGGCCACAAGGTGCCCACTACCCACCAGCCCACCACTTTGGCCCCTGGCGCGCCCTGATGAGTAGTGGCCACCTCGTGGCTCTTCTGGTCCTCCCATGAAGTTTCGAGGGTCTCTTTTGTTTAAAAAAATCATTAAAAAGTGCTGCATTTGGACTTCATTTGATATGGATTTTGTGGAAAACCAAAAACAAGCAGAAAACAACAACTTGCACTGGGCACTAGGTCAATATGTTAGTCCATAAAAATCATATAAAAGCCATATAAAAGTGCACCAAAATCATACGAAACTATAATAAACATGGCATGAATACTTCATAAATTATAGATACGTTGGAGACATATCATGGCTCCCAAGCGACACCTAACCAATCTAGGAGACACCACTCTCCAAAAGTTAGTAGATGGTGTGTTGATGATGAACTCCTTGCTCTTGTGCTTCAAATGATAGTCTCCCCAACACTCAACTCCTCTCACAGATATGGATATGATGGAAGAAGGATTTGGGTGGAAAGCAACTTGGGGAAGGCTAGAAATCAAGGTTCAAATGGTAGGAATGGAATCTCTTGATCTCAACACATGAGTAGGTGGTTCTCTCTCAGAAAATGAATGGTGGAAGTGTAGGCATGTTCTAATGGCTCTCTCATATAGTAAGAGGGGGTGGAGAGGTATATGTAGCCTCCACACAAAATCCCACCGTTACACACTTTTGACCCATCTCGGTGGCACCAAACAGAAAAATCGGTGGCACTGATCTGTTCAAAAATATGAATGTTAGGAATCTATATGGGATTGATGGGAACAACTCGGTGGGACCGATGTGCTAGGGCTTAGGGCAAACCTCATCTTGGTGGCAGCGATTGCATCAACTCGGTAGGACCAAAGTGAAGCAATAAGGAAACAGAGAGTTGGCAAGTCATCTCGGTGAAACCAATTGCAATTCTTGGTGATACCAAAATCATTGCAACAAGTAATAGAGAGTTGGCAAGGCCATACGGTGAGACCGAGATCCATATCGGTGTGACCGAGCTGTTAGGGTTTCGGCTGTGGCTATGTCAATATGAAGTCGATGGCTCCAGATAGGAAATATCGGTGGCGCCGAGTTGGGAATTAGGGTTTTGACATATTTGTATAGAGAAAGTGGCTGAGAGTTTTGGAGCAATATCACTACGCACTTTGAGCAAGTAGACTATTAAGCAACACCTCATCCCCTTTTAATAGTTTTGGCTTTCCTATGGACTCAATGTGATCTTGGATCACTTAAAAAAAGTAGAGTCTTGAGCTTTTGTCCTTAGCATTTTGAAGGGGTTCCACGTCCTCTTGTCCTTGCCACGACACTGTTGAACTTGTATGAAATATACTAGATAAAACTATTAGTACAACAAAAGATATGTTGACATTAATTACCAAAATACCTAGGGAGCACTTGTGCTTTCACACCACCATCGCTAAACTCTGAGCACATGACTCTGACTTCGCCATAGGCGATTGTTGACACAATGTAGCGGACGCATGAAGTTGAATGAAGATCCGCGCCAAAGCCCAGTCACCTGTGACCAGATAGCGCAACTCTAACTCCGACGAAGAACTCTGAAGGACAAAACTAGGCATGGCTGGCGCCACGAAAGATAGCTGAATGGGCCACCTGAAGCCAGTCATTGTACACCGTAGGTGTCACACCCTGATTTTCAAGGCAGAACACTTAAGATGATAAATCATGATAAAATGTGGTTTGACAAAAACTTTTGCATTATTTGACTTTTTATTTGGAGTTGGTTTTCTCTTTGTGTTTTTCAAGTGCTCTTTAAAGTCAACACAACTCCACCTTCTATACCTCATCTCCTTGCCCCAAGCTTATGCCCAATGATCATGCCATGTGTATAGAGCAATATAGTATTTTCTTACAAAAATAATTTGGCCAAAAAGTATTTTCTAAAATTAGTTTTCCAAAAACCCCTGAATTGAGGTTTGCACTACAAGTACTTGATTTGGGGTGTGAAAAATATTTAAAAAGGTATATTTGAATCCTATTATATATAGTACTCCCATAAACCACAAAAATATAATTTTAAAAGTTATTTTCCTATTTTATTCAAAAGCTTTTTCTTAAGGCCAGAAATGGTCTTTAATAGGGAAAAATTATTTTATTGTTTTAAAAATATTTGACAAAAATCAGGGAAACTCAGTGGGAAATACTTCCCATATATAAGAGTTTCAACACATGGTCATGTTCAAAATATTGGACAAAACCTCCCAAAACCATTTCTGCCCATTTCAAGGATTTGAAATATTTCTATAGGAAATGTTTTCATAAAAATCCAAGGAAAATCCAGCAAGTCACAAATGCATATTGTGATCACTTTCCAAAGCCTCATGTCAATCAAGGTCATTTTGGTTCACCAAAATGCCCCAAAACCCTCTCTGACCAGAATCAAATTTGAACAACTCTACATTGTCAACTTTCTCCTTTTGCTCTCAACCTTTGTGGGCATGTTCTAAACACTAAATGATGACACCAAACCAAGTGGTGCATCAAGGAGAATAGTTTTGCATGTCTAGATCTTGGAAAACTCATTTATGTTGGTTTCTAGGGTTTACAAAAGTTGCATTGGCAACTTTGCCCAAATGGACTCAACCTTGGTGGAACCTATTATTATCTCATGCCATTTGACCCTGTCAATCCCCATGACAAGAGGAGTTCATCTTCTTGCCCAAACCAGCAACAAACACCTTCTGCCATTTTACTGAAACCCCTGTTTTGACCACTTCCACTCTTCTCCATGGCCTCAACTCTTTACCACACCTCCTCCCAACCTCCCTCTACCTCTGGCATTCAACACAAGTCAATGCTTATTGATCAAGGGGATGGAACCACCAATTTTCTATTCTGGACAACCCCATTTCCACTCTTCTCCTTCCTCTCTCTTCACCCACTGGCCACCCAAAGCATCCAAGGCCAAGATCCCTTCCTTAGCACCCCCCCCCCCCCCAAATACTACTTGACATACAAGGGCGCGCCCACAAGCATAGAAAATGGCCTGGACAGCCATATGGGCGCTCTAGAGCGCGCTACAGTGCGCTCCCGCACTGTAGCCGCCCCCTTCCAACCGCCTCCGGCCACCTCGGGCATCCCTAGCACGCCCGACGAGACGCCTCGACGTCTGTAGCAAGCTACTCTATCGGCCCCCTCCTCTCTCTCCCTCTCTGGCTCTCCTCGCATGCGGACAGAGCGCCTCCCGAGCACGCCAGTCATTGCCCACGATGGGGACCCGCTCTGCCGTGTTCCCCGCTCCCTCTCTTCTCCCCCTGGGCGTAGTCGACCCCCACAAACGCCCTAGACTCGGCTCAGCACCCACTCGAGGCCCGTAGCGACGAGCACGAGCTCGCGGGCGGACGAGCCCACGATGGACCACCGCTCGCCTATATAAGGCATCCCCGAGCCCTCCTCTCGCCACCACTCGTCCCCACCCACTCCAAATAGCCCCACTGGGCCTCCCGTTCATCCCCAGAGCCGCCCAAGCTCAAGATCGAGCTCGAGCTCCGCCGCTTCGGGTCGTTGTCGATCTCGTGGTACAAGCCTCCTTTGTCCTCTCTCTCTCTCTCGATCTGGAACCGCCTCACCTCTCTTAACATTTCCCTTCTGTCTCCCCTCTCTATTGCAGCCGGAATCGATCAGGGCAAGCTCCTCCCGAAGCTCTGCCGCCGGCTTCCTCGTCGCCGGCGAACCCCTGCACCCCGGCGACCAACTCAACCTCCACCCGAACGGCGACTCCGCCGTGAGCATGGCGGTGCCCTTGGATCGCCTCGCCGTCGACCACAACGACGCCGGTGAGCTCGCCTCCCTCTCTGGCCGAGGTTGAAAACGACGGTCATGGGGCCCGTCAGTCAGCGTCACATACTGATGGGTGGGCCCCACCCGTCAGATTTAAAATGCACGCGCGCGCGTACCGGTTTGCTGCGTCGGCTGAAGGCATATTTTTCCTTGACGCCTTCGACGTGGCAGCCTCGCGTGGGCTGAAACCCATCTGGGCCTGCTGCACTGTGGTCCTTCTGGCCCAGTGGCATAGTGCCACTTTTCTTTTTCTTTTTCTGTGAAGTTTCCAAAAATTCCACAGATTCAAATATTTATCCAAATTAAATGTTTCCAACTCCTAAATTCTTCTAAAAATCCCACCTATTTAATGGTGTAACTTCCATAAATATCCATCAAACTTTTCTGCACTGTTTAAATTTAAATTCAAATTTGAGCATTTATATTCCCCTCTGAAAATCCATTTATCCTATTCCACAACTCCAAATCCATAACTAGTAATTTTCCCCTTCTTAGCTTTCCCCCTAGTATTTATCAAAAATAAGTTGACATTTTCCTGAGCACTTTGGTTTTTCTATTTTATTATTGCCTTATTTTTCTCGCTATTATTTTGTGACGATAGATTGTGTTGCCGACGAAGGAGTTGGACCAGAAAACCTTGAAGACCCAAGAAGACTTTGCTAAGCCAGGCAAGCAGCCCTTCATATAGCACTTTTATTGCTTGCATCGGAGACATGATACTGTGGTAACCACATGGGGTGGTTTGCCACTGTTACTTCCTCGTTGATACTTGCATTGTGCATGACCCTACCTTCTTATGAGGGTTATGCCGGTGGGAGTAGATAGGATGCTAAAGTAGATGCTACGCAAAAAGGGACGGGTATATGCATGGTGAAGGAGGCAAAGTATTTTCAAAAGACTTTTCGAAAACCCCGTCGGGTGCCACTTATGCCTGAGGGAGATGATGAGATGGGTAACCACTTGATGACGAAGTGGTGTACCGAGGCAAGTGTGTGTTGTTTTCGAAAACGGATTAGATTTAAGATTTGTCGACTGTCCCAACCTTACATGCGCAACCACTCAACCCTTGTATGGGAAAGGGCATTATTGATTACCTTGGCCGATACTAGCTTGGAGCCCGCATTACTAGTGACGGGGGAGAGTTGGTGCTCTCTCTCGGGACAGGGTCGTGCCAGGTAGGGCGACCATGACCTTTTTTATAGGGCACATGATACACCGTTGCGTCCCCTCTCGGATGTTACGATCTCGAGTGAGTCTCGTATGATGTACATCGTGAGGATACGGAACAACGAGTGGACTCCTTGTTAGTGTCGTCTAGGGAAAGATAGTGATCGGGTGCTTACCCCGGGTACTTGAGGTATCGTGGGTCGTGGATGACACGGAAGTTCCCCGGATCTTGTGGGTAAAGTGTGCAACCTCTGCAGAGTGTAAAACTATTCGAATAGCCGTGTCCACGGTCAAGGACAATTGGGCGGTGCTGCTTAAACTACGTCCAGAGTTTCACAAACCAGTGTGTGTGTTTGGATAATTGGGGAGAACTACTTGGGTCAAGTCAAGGGACTTGACATGATTGAGTTGGGTTGATGCCCACTCTATTTATGTTGATATCTGTAACCTGTCCTCATGGTTACTTGAATTCTCCTGATGCATGTCTTACAAGTTGTTGAACATGTCATTGCACTCAAAACTAGCTTTCTGCAAAAATTTACCTATATCATGTATTGTTACATCTTGGACCAAAACATGGGTTGCTTGCGAGTACATTCAAAGTACTCATTGGCTTGCCACTGGTTATTTAATTGGCCAGGCATGGAAGAACCGGAGTTCAAAGAAGAGTTCTTTGGAGACGAACATGCGAACTAGGGCGTTTCTCAGTCAGAATGCCTGTAGGGTTAAGGCAGATGGCATGGGTTCTACTTATCGACGAAGATTTCCGCTGCTTGTGTTTCATTTGATGTTCAGCCCTTAAGGCTTTATCAGTGTAAGACTTGACCATAATGGTCATAATTTGTGTAAGACGGTATGTATGAATGTAAGACTCTTGTTATTCAGCTTCTGTGTGTTCAGTGAGCATTGATCTCTGGGATCACTGTACACGTGCATTCGGTGATCTAGACTTACGAGTCGGGGTCCCCACAGTAGGGCTCCGTCACCGCAGCTTAGACTCCACAGCAACAACCAAACTGAGAGATGTGGAGAAGAGCCGACTACCACAACCGTTGTCGCGTCGCCGACATCGCTCTGACCATCATCGTTGCCATAGAAGTCTATATGCCACAACTACCACCAACCATCGGTCTCACTTTCCGATGTTGTGCTTCGAGACGAAGCCCCCAAGAGGGAAAACAACACACCAAAGTGCTGCCATCGCCCGATCACAAGATCAAAGGTTTCCCTGAAGAGGCCGCGACAGTGCTAGGGATCGTTGCATGGAAAACAAAATAAATCTACAAATTCACCCAAGATCTAATCTAGTAGATACATAGCAACGAGAGGGAGTGTCTACATACCCTTGTAGACTGGAAGTGGAAGCGTTTATAATGCGTTTGATGTAGTCGAATTATCTTCGTGATCCAATCCGATCCAGCACCGCACGAAAGCCACCTCCAAGATGTGCACAAGTATGCCTCGGTGGCGGCTCCTCCTTCCCGATAAAGCAAGCGAGAGGAGAGGTAGATGAGATCTAGGCCAGCAACACGACAACATGGTGGTGGGGGTGGTGATTGCAGAGGAATTTCTACAGGGCTTCGCCAAGCGCTATGGAGGAGGAAGTGGGGTACAGTTGCCAGGTGAAGAGATGGCTGCCCCTGCGCCTGATATGTCTCCATCGCATATACTTTCCCAAACACTTTTGCTCTTGTTTTGGACTCTAACAAGATTTGAATGAAACCAACCCGTACTGACACTATTTTCAGCAGAACCAACATGGTGTTGTTTAGAAATAAAAGTTCTTGGAATTGGACGAAACATTTTGGAGTTTTTTTATGGAATAAACAAAAAATAATCGAGCAAAGACCCATAGGAGGGAATCCACCAGTGGCCCACAAGGAACTTGGGCGTGGACACCCCCTAGGCGTACCCAAATACCTTGGGGGGCCCACGTGGCTCCGCTGACCCTAATCTCAAGCCTATGAATTCCTGTTTCCCGAGAAAAAATAGGAGAAGAAGTTACATCTTGTTTTATGATACGAAGCCGCCACCACCTCCTGTTCTTCTTCAGGATGCCAGATCTGGAGTCCGTTCAGGGCTTCAAAGAGGGGGGTTCATCGCCATCATCATCACCAACCCTTCTTCATCACCAATTTCATGATGCTCACTTCCTTCGTAAGTTTGCTAGACGGTGATGGGGTTGGATGAGATTTGTTATGTAGTCGAGTCAATTTGTTAGGGCTTGCTCCTCAGTATCCACTATGTTCTGAGATTGATGTTGCTATGACTTAGGTATGCTGAATGCTTGTCACTAGGGCCTGAGTGCCATGATTTCAGATCTGAACTCTTTATGTTTTCATGAATATATTTGAGTTCTTGATCCTATCTTGCAAGTTATATGCACCTATTATGTGTTATGATCCGCATACTATGTGTTAATGCATTGTTCTGTTTCTCTATTAAAAGGAGGCCTGAATATCCCTTAGTTTCCTTATGGACCCCACTGCCACGGGAGGGTAGGACAAAATATGTCATGCAAGTTCTTATCATAAGCACACATGACTATATATGAAATACATGCCTACATTATATTGAATAATTGGAGCTAGTTCTGTGTCGCTCTGGGTTGTGACTGTTACATGATGAATGCCATCCAACACAAATATCTATCACTGATACAATGCCAACACTTTTCATATATTGATCTTTGCTAAGTTACTATTTCTACTCCTGCTGTTACAATCGCTATAAAACTATCACTGTTACTGTTGCTATTGGTACCGCTACTATCAAACTATCATACTACTGTGCTACTAATCACTCTGCTGCCAATATTTAGGTCTTTGGGTGTGGTTGAATTGACAACTCAGCTGCTAATACTTGCAAATATTCTTTGGCTCCCCTTGTGTCGAATCAATAAATTTGGGTTGAATACTCTATCCTCGAAAACTGTTGCGATCCCCTATACTTGTGGGCTATCAAGACCTTTTTCTGGCGCCGTTGCCAGGGAGCATAACTCTATTTGCTGAGTTACTTGGGATTTATATATGTTGATCACTATGAAGAATCAGAAAGACTCTAGAACCAAGATCACACCCTGTACGATGAGGGAAAGTAAGGAACTGCCATCTAGCTCTGCACTTGATTCACCTTTTGTTTTGGGTAGACTTGTGACACCACCACCTGCTATTAATTCTAATATGTCGCAAGAAATTGATGATGCTACCTCTAGTATGAATGGCGCTAGTACCCTGTTTAATGAAACTATGCCAATAGGTGAATTTCTTGATGAACAACTTGCTAAAGCTAAAGAAACTGAGAATGTTGAAACAGATGAAATTTATGGTTCACCTATTAGGCTTACCTCTCCTAGAATTGAAATGCCTAAGGTACCTGAGGGTTATATTGTGGATGAGGAGATAACTAGAGAATTTCTTGCTTGTAATGATAGAGATTATGTCATGAGACTACTATGTAAGCCGAAAGAAAAATCTCTGAATGCAAGAAAATATGATCCTAGGTTTTCTACTTCACCCATCTTTGTTACTGATAAGGATTTTGAATTCTCTGTCGATCCTAAGTTGATTACTTTGGTTGAATCTAATCTTTTTCATGGTTATGAATCTGAAACTGTTGTGGCACATCTTACTAAATTGAATGATATGGCCACCTTATGTGCTCACGAGGAGAAAATTCGCTACTACTATATCCTTAAGTTGTTTCCTTTCTCGCTAAAGGTTGATGCTAACATATGGTTTAATACTCTTGCTCCTAGGTGTGTGCGTAGTCCCCATGATATGATATATTACTTCTCTGAAAACTATTTTCCCTCTCATAAGAAACAAGCAGCCTTACATGAAATATTTAACTTTGTGCAAATTGAATAAGAGAATCCCCTCAAGCTTGGAGGAGGATTCTCCAACTACTTAATGCTTTGCCTGATCATCCTCTTAAGAAAAATGAAATACTGGATATCTTTTATAATGGACCAAACGATGCTTCTAGCGACTACCTAGATAGTTGTGCTGGATGTGTTTTCAGGGAACTAATTGTTGACCATGCTAAAGAACTATTGAATGATATATTGAGGAATGATAATGATTGGACACTTTCTGAACCACCACGTAAGCCAACTCTAAAGAAGATATGTATTCTATTTCTCAGTCCTAAAGATATGCAAGAGGCAAAGAAATCTATGAAAGAAAAGGGTAGTCAAGCTGAAGATGTTAAGAATTTACCACCTACTGAAGAAATACATGGACTCGATACCCCGACATAGGTAATAGAGGTAAATTTTCTTAAGAGATTTGATGAAGGTGATATTCCTTATAACAAATTTGCTAGTCAATGCTTGGGTAAATTTGATAATAACATTGTTAGGCAAGAACACTTTAATATGTATGTTACCAAGGTGTTGAAACATCATTTTTTCATGATTGATCGTTTGAGTGACTTAATATTCAGAATTGCTAATGATGTTAAAGGTCTAGGTAAACATGCCTCCATAGTCCAAACTCAGTTAGAAGAAGTTGCTAAGTCTCAAAATGATTTGCTTAATGAGATGAATAATAATATGAATGATCATGTTGTTAGAGTAATGACTAGAGGAGGAAAAATGACCCAAGATCCACTTTATCATGAAGGTCATTAGAAAAGAATTGAGCAAGATTATCAGAAAATTAATGTTGATGCACCAAGTTCATCTAAGAAGAAAAAGAAAAAGAAAAATGGTAGAACTATGCATACTTCTAGTGAAACTGAGGTAGAAAAACCTTCTGAGAATAGTAATGATGTTTCTATTTCTGATGCTGAGACACAATCTGGTGATGAACATACACCTAGTGATAATGATAATGATAATGATAATGATGATGTTCATGTTGATGCTCAACCAGACAATGATGAAGAACCTGGTAATGATGTAGAATTAGAACCTGCTATTAATCTTGATAACCCACCTCCAAAGAATAAACAATATGATAAAAGAGATTTCATTGCTAGAAAACATGGTAAAGAAAGAGAACCATGGGTTTAGAAACCCATGCCTTTTCCTGCTAAGCCACCTAAAAAGGATGAGAAAAAATTTCAATGCTTTGCTAAAATGTTTTTGCAAGTCTTTTTGCGTACTTGTTTGACTGATATTTTGAAGATGGCCTCATATGCTAAGTATATGAAGGATATTGTCACTAATAAAAGATAATAGCTAAAGTTGTAATTTTCACCATGCTTGTAAATTATTCTTTTAAGGATGGAGTACCTAAGAAACTAGGAGATCTAGAAATACCTACTATACCATGCTCCATTAAAAGAAATTATGTCAAAGCTGCTTTATGTGATTTAGGAGCCGGTGTTAGTGTTATGCCTTTCTCTTTATATAGAAGACTTGATTTGAATAAGCTCACATCCGCTGAAATATCATTGCAAATGGTGGATAAATCAACTGTCATACCTATCGGTATTTGTAGGGATGTGCCTGTTGTGGTTGCAAATGTTACTCTCTTAATAGAGTTTGTCATACTTGATATGCCCGAGGACGACAACATGTCGATTATCCTTGGTAGACCCTTTTTGAATACTGTAGGGGCTGCTATTGATTGCAAAAAAACAAGATCACTTTTCATATTAATGGTAACGAGAACACGTTGCACTTTCTAAAGAAACTATTTCAAATGAATGGTATCAATTGTATTGAAAAAGCTTCAACAATTACTATTAGTGGTTTTCAATTCCCTCTTCCTTCTGCCAAAAATAAATATGAAACTCTTATTATAGGGGAGATGCACATCCCCGTTGAGGTAACCTAGTGTTATATGAAAGTTCATCGGTTTCATGTTACTCGGAAATAGTTTGTTAATAAGACTTGATCAAACTTATTAACGGATTCTTGTTTAGGGGCATGAGGTCGACGAATTTAGTAAGCACAAAACTTTTTGTATCTAATGTTTGTTCTCAGTTATTTCTAGTTTAATAAAGTAAAATGCGATGATTATCTTGTGTTTCTGAATTATTTGTGCCATAAAAAATGACCAAAAAACAGAAGTGCTCAGAATGACGTAAAATTTTAACATGATTTTTTCTGGAATATATAAGAATTTTTGGCAATGAACACAACCCTGGAGGATGCCCCTGGTGCTCACAAGGCACCAGTGCACGGCCACCCCCCTAGGGCGTGTCAAGATGCTTTGTGGGCCCAACAGGGACCCACTGACTTATCCATTCAGCCCACTTTATCTCTTATCTCTAGAAAGAATTCTTGGTTGCTCTCTCCCTCGTGTTCTTGCTCCCAAACCTAAGATTCTTGATCTCTTTGCTCGGAGCTCCGTTTCACAAACTATTTTACGGGATTGTTCCTTGGTATGTGACTCCTCCATTGCTCCAGTTAGTTTTTGCTTTAGTGGATTATATTTTGCATAATTAGATGCTCTTGGTGCTACTGAAAATGAGCTTGCATGTTGAATTCTTTGAGTTCCAAGTAGTTTGAATGCTTGATATAGCCTCTAGACATTCATATGAGTAGATGCTATCAATCTTATGAAGTTTTATTGACATCATTTTGTGGCACAAAAAATTCAGAAATTTGTTCGTAGGAAAAATGAACTTCTTCATAAGGAGTTCTTCGAGGAGGGTGGTACGCTCAGTGCCCCTGACCTTGCAATTTTATGCCATGCACTTTTTAGAGACAACACTTATAGCCTTGGAGCTATCATTGCACGCCGCCTTCACAACAATAGAACTTGGGGCAAGATTCATGGTGGCATTTATGCTACTCGCTTAGCGAGACAGTTCCATGTTGATATACACCAACATGATTATTTGTTGCCTAGGATTTACTTAAATCACCAAGCCATGATAGACCACCGCTTTATTGATGAACCTGAGCCTCCTCACCACAGTCGTTATAACCTGGTATATAGTGAGGATACTCGTGATATTATTCTGTTGCACACACCTTCTTTGTTTGATTATCATGCCAGGAACAGATACACTATCATGCCACCGGACATCACTGCTTACCGGAACGTGTTGACCATGACAGAGAACGAGGCACATGCTTGGGACACTTAAGTACCGCCGCCTCAGCACTTCCGCACCGGACCAGATGGCTACTACTAGTGGTGATCACCAAGCTAGGCAAAACCTAATAAGCTTGGGGAGTATGTATTTGTCGTTGACATTAAATTCATGTTCACACATTTCATTCCAGTTGTCGGTGTTCATTCTCTTTCGTTGTATAATCCATGTTAGTTTTATTTTCGCTTTCTTCTTGTGTGTTTGAAAAGCTTTAATAAAATCCAAAACTATTTCTCTCTTCTTTTCGGTTTTTCTTTCTTGATTAATTTGTTTGTGATACGTCTCCATCGTATCTACTTTTTCAAACTCTTTCCCCCTTGTTTTGGAATCTAATTTGCATGATTTGAATGGAACTAACCCGGACTGACACTTGTCATGGTATTATTTTTGTGCAGAAATCAAAGTTCTCGGATTGGCCTGAAAATTCATGAAGAATTTTTGTGGAATATAAAAAAAATACGGGTGGAAAAGATAGCAAAGGGGGGCCACCCAGGAGCCACAAGCTCTGGGGTGTGCCTCCCAAGCATGTGGGGCCCCTGGAGCTCCGACAACCCTAAGTCCAACTCCATATATACCTATTCACAGAGAGAGAAAATCAAGGAGAAGAATTCATCGCGTTTTATGATACGGAGCCGCCGCCAGCTCCTGTCCTTCATAGGGAGGGCTGCTCCGGGGTCCGTTTGGGGCTCCGGAGGGTGGAATCCGTCACCATCATCATCATCAACCTTCCTTCACCACCAATTTCATGATGCTCACTGCCGGGAGTGAGTAATTCCATTGTAGGCTAGCTGAACGGTGATGGCTTGGATGAGATTTATCATGTTATCGAGTTAGTTTTGTTAGGGTTTGATCCCTAGAATCCACTATGTTCTGAGATTGATGTTGCTATGACTTTTCTATGCTTAATGTTTGTCACTAGGGCCCGGGTGCCATGATTTCAAACCTGAACCTATTATGTTTTCATGAATATATGTGTGTTCTTGATCCTATCTTGCAAGTTGTAGACGCCTATTACGAGTTATGATCTGCATACCCCAAGGTGACAATAATTGGGATTCTTTCCGGCAATTATCATAGTTTGAGGAGTTCATGAATTCACTAAGTGCTAATGCTTTGTTCTGGTTCTCTATTAAAAGGAGGTCTTAATATCCTTTAGTTTCCTTATGGACGCCACTGCCACGGGAGGGTAGGACAAAAGATGTCATGAAAGTTCTTTTCCATAAGCACATATGACTATATACGGAATACATGCCTACATTACATTGATGAATTGGAGCTAGTTCTGTGTCGCCCTAGGTTATGACTGCTACATGATGAATATTATCCAACACAATTATCCATCGCTGATCCGATGCCTACGAGCTTTTCACATATTGATCTTTGCTAAGCTACTTTTGTCATTGCTACTGTTACAATCACTACAAAATCACTAATGTTACTATTGCCACTGTTATGGTTAGTATCATACTACTTTGCTACGGATATTAAGTCTTTATGGTGTAGTTGAATTTACAACTCAACTGCTAATACTTGCAAATATTCTTTGGCTCCCCTTGTGTCAAATCAATAAATTTGGGTTGAATACTCTGCCCTCGAAAACTATTGCGATCCGCTATACTTGTGGGTTATCATGACCTTTTTCTGGAGCCGTTGCCGGTGAGCATAGCTTTATTTACTGAGTCACTTGGGATTTATATCTGTTGATCACTATGAAGCATCTGAAAGATACCAGAACCAAGATCGTTCTCTCTAGGACAAGGGGAGGCAAGGAACTGTCATCTAGCTCTGCACTTGATTCACCTTTTGTTTTGAGTAAGCTTGCGACACTACCACCTGCTACTAATTCTGATACGTCGCAAGTAATTAATGATGTTATTTCTGCTATGAATGATGCTTATGATGATCCTAGTACTTTGCTTGATAAGACTATGTCACTAGGTGAATTTCTTGATGAACAACTAGCTAGGGTTAATGAAATTGAGAACGCTGATACTGATGATATTTCCTGAAACAGATGAAATTATTGAAACTGAAAACTTTGAAACACCTATAGACCTAGCACTCCTAGATATGAATTGCCTGATATACCTGAGGGTTGTGTTATGGATGGAGAAGTAGCTAGATCTTTCTTGGTTGTAAGGATAGAGATGATCTTAAGAAATTACTAGTGAAGTTGAAAGAAAAATCTTCGAATGCTAGAATGAAATATGATCCTAAGTTTGCTACTTTGCCCATCTTTGTTACTGGTAAGGATTATGAATTCTCTGTCGACCCAGAGTTAATTACTTTGGTTGAATTTGATCCTTTCCATGGTTTTGAATTTGAAACTGTTGTGGCACTTCTTACCGAACTAAATGATATAGCCACCCTATTTGCTCATGAGGAAAAAATTGCTATTACTATATTCTTAAGTTGTTTCCTTTCTCGTTAAAGGGTGATGCTAAGACATGGTATAATTATCTTACTCCTGGTTGTGTGCGTAGTCCCCAGGATATGATATATTACTTCTCTGAAAAATATTTTCCTGCTCATAAGAAACAAGCTGCTCTGCATGAAATATTTAAATTTGTGCAAATTGAAGAAGAGAGTCTCCCACAAGCTTGGCGAGGCTTCTCCAATTACTTAATGCTTTGCCTGATCATCCTCTCAAGAAAAATGAAATACTTGATATCTTTTATAATGGACTAACTGATGCTTCTAGGGACCACCTAGATAGTTTTGTTGGTTGTGTTTTCAGGGAACGAACTGTTGAACAAGCTGAAGAACTATTGAATAATATATTTACTAATGATAATGATTGGACTCTTGCTGAATCACCGCACAAGCCAACTCTGAAGAAGAGGGGTATTCTATTACTTAGTCTTGAAGATATGCAAGAGCCAAAGAAATCTATGAAAGAAAAAGGTATAAAAGCTATAGATGTTAAGAATTTACCACCGATTGAAGAAATACATGGTCTTAATACCCCGACATGGGTAGTAGAGGTAAATTCTCTCTATAGATTTGACGAAGGTGATACTCTCTTATACTAAATTTGCTTGTCAATGCTTGGAGGAATTTGATAAATTTATTGTTAAACAAGAAAACTTCAATGCATATGTTAGTAGACAACTGAAACAAAATGCTTATATGATTGAACACTTGAGTGACTATATGTTTAGAACTGTTAATGATGTTAGGGGTGTGAGTAAACATGCTTCCATGATAAAAACTCAAGTTGAACAAGTCCTCAAGGCACAAAATGATTTGCTTAATAAGATGAACAATAAGAAAAATGATCATGCTATTAGGTTATGACTAGGGGTGGTAAACTGACTCAGGAACCTTTGTATCCTGAAGGTCATCCTAAAAGAATTGAACAAGACTCTCAAAGAACTAATGCCGATGCACCTAGTCCATCTAAAAAGAAAAAAAAGATGATAGGACTTTGCATGATCTAGTGAACCTACTATAGACACACCTAAGAATCCAGATGATATTTCTATTTCTGATGCTGAAACACAATCTGGTGATGAACATGAACCTAGTAACAATGATAATGATGATGTCCATGTTGATTCTCAACCTAGTAATGATAATGATGTGGAGATAGAACCTGCTGTTGATCTTTATAACCCACAACCTAAGAATAAAAATACGATGAGAGAGACTTCATTGCTAGGAAACATGGTAAAGAAAGAGAATCATGGGTTCAGAAACCCATGCCTTTCCCTCATAAAGCTTCAAAGAATAAAGACAATGAAGAATTTGAGTGCTTTGTTGAACTTCTTAGACCTATCTTTTTGCGCCTTCATTTGACTGATATTCTGAAAATGTCCCCTTATGCTAAGTATATGAAGGATATTGTTACAAATAAAATAAAGATATAGGAAGCTGAAATTTCCACCATGCTTGCTAATTATACATTTAAGGGTGGAATACCAAAGAAACCATGGGACCCTGGAATACCAATGATACGTCTCCATCGTATCTATAATTTTTGATTGTTCCATGCCAATATTATTCAACTTTCATATACTTTTGGCAACTTTTCATACTATTTTTGGGACTAACATATTGATCCAGTGCCCAGTGCCAGTTCATGTTTGTTGCATGTTTTATGTTTCGCAGAAACCCAATATCAAACGGAGTCCAAACAAAAAAAACAGACGGAGAAATATTTTGGAATATTTGTGATTTTTGGGAGGAAGAATCAACGCGAGACGGTGCCCGAGGGGGCCACAAGACAGGGGGGCTCGCCCCAGGGAGGCAGGCGCGCCCTGGACCCTTTTGGGCACCCTGTAAGGTCGTTGGCGCTCTTCTTTTGCCGCAAGAGTGCTAATTTTGTGAGAAAAATCTGGGCGAAAGATTCACCCCAATCGGAGTTACGGATCTCCATATATAAAAGAAATGGTGAAGGGGCAGAATCAGGGAACACAGAAACGAAAAGAGACAGAGAGATAGATCCAATCTCGGAGGGGCTCTCGCCCCTCCCACACCATGGGAGCCAAGGACTAGAGGGGAAACCCTTCTCCCATCTAGGGAGAAGGTCAAGGAAGAAGAAGGAGAAGGGTGGCTCTCTCCCCCTTGCTTCCGGTGGCGCCGGAGCGCCGCCAAGGGCCATCATCATCACCGCGATCTACACCAACACCGCCGCCATCTTCACCAACATCTCCATCACCTTCCCCCATCTATATTCAGCGGTCCACTCTCTTGCAACCCGCTGTACCCTCTACTTGAACATGGCGTTTTATGCTTCATATTATTATCCAATGATGTGTTGCCATCCTATGATGTGTGAGTAGATTTTCGTTGTCCTACTGGTGATTGATGAATTGCTATGATTGGTTTAAGTTGCTTGTGGTTATATTGTTGCCCTATTGTGCCCTCCGTGCTGCGCAAGCGTGAGGGATTCCCGTTGTAGGGTGTTGCAATACGTCATGATTCGCTTATAGTGGGTTGCTAGAGTGACAGAAGCTTAAACCAGAGTAAGGGGATTGTTGCGTATGGGATAAAGGGGACTTGATGCTTTAATTCTATGGTTGGGTTTTACCTTAATGATCTTTAGTAGTTGCGGATGCTTGCTAGAGTTCCAATCATAAGTGCATATGATCCAAGAAGAGAAAGTATGTTAGCTTATGCCTCTCCCACATAAAACTTGCTATCGATCTAGTAAAGTAGTCAATTGCTTAGGGACAATTTCACAACGCCTACCACCACTTATCCACACTCGCTATATTTACTTTATTTCTTCTTTATCTAAACATCCCCTATTTTTATTTACGTGCTCTTTATTGTCTTGCAAACCTATCCAACAACACCTACAAATTACTTCTAGTTTCATACTTGTTCTAGGTAAAGCAAACACTAAGCGTGCGTAGAGTCGTATCAGTGGCAGATAGGACTTGAGAGGATATTTGTTTTACCTTTAGCTCCTCGTTGGGTTTGACACTCTTACTTATCGAAAGAGGCTACAATTATCCCTTATACTTGTGGGTTATCAAGACCTTTTTCTGGCGCCGTTGCCGAGGAGTCATAGTGTGGGGTGAATATTCTCGTGTGTGCTTGTTTGCTTTATCACTAAGTAATTTTTATTTGTCGCTCTTAATTGTTTTCTATCTTTAGTTATGGGTAGGAAACGCAAAATACTAAAAAAATTAGTTGTACCTACTACACCAATGGTTGAAGAACCACTCAAAATCTATCACACTCCTAAAGATTTTTACTTGGATCATCTTTGATCCCTTTGTGCTCGTGCTAAAACCCCAACTAGATTAGTTGAGGGCAAATCTTTAGATGAGAATGCTTGTTATGTGCGACACTGTATATCTGAAAAAGGGAAACTTTTACTGGATCAAATTATGTGAAATATATGATGTTACTTGTTGTTCTAAAAACCCTAAGAAACACCTTCCCTACCAATGTGAGTTTATTGATAATGGAATCATATCTTCGTATGCTAAGGGTGTTTATAATTACTATGATGTTCAACAAATTGAAGAATTTGTTGCTTTTAAGGGTGCTTATGAAATTGCTTCTTTGATTGAAAAGTATGATGCTACTCTCTACAAATCTGAAAATTTCGCCATACTTGAATATTGTTATGATAATTATGCTTCTAATGCCTATGTTAAACTATATATTGAGAAATTCTCCGCTGTCCAAGAAGAGACTTATATTTTGCAGGAAGCTATGGAAGAAGAAATTGATGAAACTGTGAGCTCATTGGATGAAAAAGATGATGAGGAGAGCGAAGAACAAAAGGAGGAAGAGCGGATTAGCTACCCGTGCCCACCTTCTAATGAGAGCTCCAACTCATACATTATTTAATGTCCCTTCGTTCTTACCGAAGGATGATTACTATGATGATTGTTATGATCCCGTTGATTCTCTTGAAATACCCCTTTTTGATGATGCTTGCTATGCTTGTGGCCAAGATGCCAATATGAATTATGCTTATGGAGATGAACTTCCTATAGTTCCTTATGTTAAACATGAAATTGTTGCTATTGCACCCATGCATGATAGTCCTATTATCTTTTTGAATTCTCCCTACTACACTATATCGGAGAAGTTTGTGCTTATTAAGGATTATATTGATGGGTTTCCTTTTACCATTACACATGCTAATTTTAATTGATATAATATGCATGTGCTTGCTGCTCCTACTTGCAATTATTATGAGAGAGGAACTATATCTCCACCTCTCTATGTTTCCAATATGATAAAATTGCAAGAAACTGTTTATACTATGTGTTGGCCTTTACTATGTGTGCATGAATTGTTCTTTTATGACATGCCGATGCATAGGAAGAGAGTTAGACTTTGTTGTTGCATGATATATGTTACTTTGTGCTCACTACTAAATTACAAATCATTGTTAATTAAAATTGGCTTTGATATACCTTGGGATCCGGGTGGATCCATTACTTGAGCACAATATGCCTAGCTTAATGACTTTAAAGAAAGCGCTGCCAGGGAGACAACCCAGAAGTTTTAGAGAGTTGTTTATTTCTGTTGAGTGCTTTTATATAGTTTAAAAACAAAAAATAAAGAGGGGAACCTAAAACTTTTCAAAACGGAAAGTGAAAGTGAGAAAGATGAGCATTGTTGAAGTGGGAGAGCTCCTTGAACTTTGTTCATGCTCACGGAAACTTTGTGAATCTTAATTACAGAAAATTTTCATCAAAAATAATTATCCCCTTGTACAATTCCATTGTATTATAAAAATAAATGTGCCAAGGTTTGCCTTTAGGATGTTTACAATGCTTGTTGGTTTGTATGGTGCAGGACATAAACTTTGGGTGTAGTGCGATATTTTACATTTTCAACTGGAATGCCAAATGGTTCTGATTATTTTTGCACTGTCTTTCTGTACAAATTTTTTATGTTTCCTAATTTTTTTTAGAATTTTTGGGGTAACATAAGTATGGTGAATATTCAGATTGCTTCAGACTGTTCTGTTTTTGACAGATTCTGCTTTTGATGCATAGTTTGCTTGTTTTGATGAAACTATCAATTTATATCAGTGGATTAAGCCATGAAAAAGTTATATTATAGTAGAAACAATGCAAAAACAAAATATGAATTGGTTTGGAACAGTACTTAGAGTAGTGATTTGCTTTATTATACTAACGGATCTTACCGAGTTTTCTGTTGAAGTTTTGTGTGGTTGAAGTGTTTGATCGAGGATGTCTCGATATGAGGAAAAGGAAGAGAGGCAAGAGATAAAGCTTTGGGATTCCCAAGGCACCCCAACTAAATATTCAAGGATACTCAAGCGTCTAAGCTTGGGGGTGCCCCGGAAGGCATCCCCTCTTTCTTCAACAAATATCGGTATGTTTTCGTATTCTTTTCGTTCATGCGATATGTGCAAGTCTTGGAGCGTATTTTGCGTTTAGTTTTCACTTTTATTTTATGCACCATGCTGGTATGAGATAGTACTTGGTTGATTTATAGAATGCTCATTGCACCTCACTTAAATCTTTCAAGTATGGCTTTATAGAATGCTTCATATGCTTCACTTATATCATTTGAAGTTTAGATTGCCTGTTTTTGTCCACATAGAAAACCGCCATTTGTAGAATGCTCTTTTGCTTCACTTATATTTATTAGAGTGTGGGCATATATTTTGTAGAAAGAATTAAACTCTCTTGCTTCACTTATATCTATTTAGAGAGATGACAGGAATTGGTCATTCATATGGTTAGTCATAAAATCCTACATAAAACTTGTAGATCACTGAATATGATATGTTTGATTCCTTGCAATAGTGTTGCGATATAGAGATGATAATATGTGGGAGGTTCTAGTAGATGGTTGTGTTTAGTAAGGATATTGGTGTTAAGGTTTGTGATTCCCGTAGCATGCACGTATGGTAAAAGTTGTGTGACAAATTTGTTGCATGGGGTGCTCTTTTAATTGTCTTCCTTATGTGTGGAGGTCGGGATCGCGCGATGGTTAACTCCTACCAACCCTTCCCCTAGGAGCATGCGTAGTAGTACTTTGCTTCGAGGGCAAGTAGACTTTTGCAATAAGTATATGAGTTCTTTATGACTAATGTGAGTCCATGGATTATATGCACTCTTACCTTTCCGCAATTTGCTAGCCTCTACGGTACCGTGCATTGCCGTTCTCACCTCGAGAATTGGTGCAAACTTCGCCGGTGCATCCAAACCCCGTGATACGATACACTATATCACACATAAGCCTCCTTATATTTTCCTCAAAACAGCCACCATACCGACCTATCATGGCATTTCCATTGCCATTCCGAGATATATTGCCATGCAACTTCCATCATCATCATATACATGACTTGAGCATTCATTGTCATATTGCCTTGCATGATCGTAAGATAGCTAGCATGATGTGATGTCATTGCTACGCTAGATCATTGCACATCCTGGTACACCACCGGAGGCATTCATATAGAGTCATATCTTTGTTCTAGTATCGAGCTGTAATATTGAGTTGTAAGTAAATAAAAGTGTGATGATCATCATTATTAGAGCATTGCCCCAATGAGGAAAAGATGATGGAGACTATGATTCCCCCACAAGTCGGGATGAGACTCCGGACTTTACCAAAAAAAATAAAAGTGGCCAAAGAAGCCCAAATAAAAAAAAGAGGCCAAAGAAGCCCACCAAAGAAAAGAAAAAATAAAATAAAAATGAGAGAAAAAGAGAGAAGGGGCAATGTTACTATCCTTTTACCACACTTGTGCTTCAAATAGCACCATGTTCTTCATATAGAGAGTCTCTTGAGTTATCACTTTCATATACTAGTGGGAATTTTCATTATAGAACTTGGCTTGTATATTCTGATGATGGGCTTCCTCAAATGCCCGAGGTCTTCATGATCAAGCAAGTTGGATGCACACCCACTTAGTTTTTAGTTTGAGCTTTCATACACTTATAGCTCTTAGTGCATCCGTTGCATGGCAATCCCTACTCCTCGCATTGCCATCAATTGATGGGCATCTCCATAGCCCATTGATTAGCCGCGTCGATGTGAGACTTTCTCCCTTTTTGTCTTCTTCACACAACCTCCATCATCATAATCTAATCCACCCATAGTGCAATGTCCATGGCTTGCGCTCATGTATTGCATGAGGGTTGAAAAAGCTGAAGCGCGTTAAGAAGTATGAACCAATTGCTTGGCTGAAACCGGGGTTGTGCATGATGGGAGTATTTTGTGTGATGAAAATGAAGCATGGCCTAACTATATGATTTTGTAGGGATAGCGTTCTTTAGCATTGATATTTTGAAAGACATGATTGTTTGTTGGGATGCCCTAAGTATTATTGCTTTTATGTCAAATGATAGAATATTGCCTTGAATCGCTCGTGTCTTAATATTCATGCCATAATTAGATATTTGATCAAGATTATTCTAGGTAGCATTCCACATCAAAAATTATCTTTTTTATCATTTACCTACTCGAGGACGAGTAGGAATTAAGCTTGAGGATGCTGATACGTCTCCGTCGTATCTATAATTTTTGATTGTTCCATGCCAATATTATTCAACTTTCATATACTTTTGGCAACTTTTTATACTATTTTTGGGACTAACATATTGATCCAGTGCCCAGTGCCAGTTCCTGTTTGTTGCATGTTTTATATTTCGCAGAAACCCAATATCAAACAGAGTCCAAACAAAAAAAAGATGGAGAATTATTTTGGAATATTTGTGATTTTTGGGAGGAAGAATCAATGCGAGACAATGCCCGAGGGGGCCACGAGACAGGGGGCGCGCCCCAGGGAGGCAGGCGTGCCCTGGACCCTCCTGGGCACCCCGTAAGGCAGTTGACGCTCTTCTTTTGCCGCAAGAAAGCTAATTTTATGTTAAAATCAGGGCGAAAGATTCACCCCAATCGGAGTTACGGATCTCCGGATATAAAAGGAACGGTGAAGGGGCAGAATCAGGGAACACAGAAACAGAGAGAGACAAAGAGATAGATCCAATCTCGGAGGGGCTCTCGCCCCTCCCACGCCATGGGAGCCAAGGACCAGAGGGGAAACCCTTCTCCCATCTAGGGATAAGGTCAAGGAAGAAGAAGGAGAAGGGGAGGCTCTCTCCCCCTTGCTTCCGGTGGCGCCGGAACGCCGCCAAGGGCCATCATCATCACCGCGATCTACACCAACACCGTCTCCATCTTCATGAACATCTCCTTCACCTTCCCCCATCTATATTCAGCGGTCCACTCTCTCGCAACCCGCTGTACCCTCTACTTGAACATGGTGCTTTATGCTTCATATTATTATCCAATGATGTGTTGCCATCCTATGATGTGTGAGTAGATTTTCGTTGTCCTACCGGTGATTGATGAATTGCTATGATTGGTTTAAGTTGCTTGTGGTTATATTGCTGCCCTATTGTGCCCTCCGTGCCGCGCAAGCATGAGGGATTCCCGTTGTAGGGTGTTGCAATACGTTCATGATTCGCTTACAGTGGGTTGCTAGAGTGACAAAAGCTTAAACCTGAGTAAGGGGATTGTTGCGTATGGGATAAAGGGGACTTGATGCTTTAATTCTATGGTTGGGTTTTACCTTAATGATCTTTAGTAGTTGCGGACGCTTTCTAGAGTTCCAATCATAAGTGCATATGATCCAAGAAGAGAAAGTATGTTAGCTTATGCCTCTCCCACATAAAACTTGCTATCGGTCTAGTAAAGTAGTCAATTGCTTAGGCACAATTTCACAACGCCTACCACCACTTTTCCACACTTGCTATATTTACTTTATTGCTTCTTTATCTAAACAGCCCCTACTTTTTATTTACGTGCTCTTTATTGTCTTGCAAACCTATCCAACAACACCTACAAAGTACTTCTAGTTTCATACTTGTTCTAGGTAAAGCAAACACTAAGCGGTCGTAGAGTCGTATCAGTGGCAGATAGGACTTGAGAGGATATTTGTTCTACCTTTAGCTCCTCGTTGGGTTCAACATTCTTACTTATCGAAAGAGGCCACAATTATCCCCTATACTTGTGGGTTATCAACTAACTATACCATGCTCCATTAAAAGAAACTATGTTAAAACTGCCTTATGTGATCTAGGAGCCGATGTTAGTGTTATGCCTTTCTCTTTGTACCAAAGACTTGATTTGAATAAGTTGACACCAACCAAAATCTCTTTGCAAATGGCTGATAAATCAACTTCTATACCCATCGGTATTTGTGAGGATGTTCCTATCGTAGTTGAAAATGTTACTATCTTAACGGACTTTGTTATTCTTGATATGCCCGAGGATGACAGTATGTCGATCATCCTTGGTAGACCCTTTTTGAATACTGCAGGGGATATTATTGATTGCAACAAAGGCAATGTCACCTTTTATGTCAATGGTAATGAGCATACGGTACACTTTCCGAAGAAAGAACCTCAAGTGAATAGTATCAATTCTATTGATTTTTTTCAATAATTCCTATTGGAGGTTTTGAATTCCCTATTCCTACTGTCAAAAAGAAATATCATATTGTTATTGTTGGGGACATGCATATCCCCGTTGATGTAACCTAGTGTTATACGAAGATTCTCCGGTTTCATGCCACTCGGAAGAAATTTGTTAATAAGACTTGATCAACCTTATTAATGGATTCCTTTTGACGGGCATGTGATGGATGAATTGAGTAAACACAATATTCTGTGCCCACTTTTTACTTTTTGTTATTTAGAATTAATAAAGTAGAAATGCTATTATTTTACTATTTTCCAAATTATCTGTGCAATAAAAAAATGACCAGAAAAATAAAAGTTCTCCAAATGCCATGAAAATATTATATGATTTTTCTGTAAAGTTTGAATTTTTTGGCACTGAACACACCCCAGGGGGTGCACCTCTGAGCCACAAGCTCACAGGGCGCGCCCACCCCCTGGGCGCGCCATGCAAGCTTGTGGGGCCAATGTAGGCCCCCTCACTTATTCCAGCCACCCATGCACTTCGTCTTCCTCCAGAAAAAATCACACCCTTGCTCAAACCCGCGTTCTTGCTCATCTTGCCGCCATTTTCAATCTCCTTGCTTGGAGCCCCATGATACGTCTCCAACGTATCTATAATTTTTGATTCTTCCATGCTATTATATTACCCGTTTTGGATGTTTATGGGCTTTACTTTACACATTTATATCATTTTTGGGACTAACCTACTAACCGGAGGCCCAGCCCGAATTGCTTTTTTTTGCCTATTTCAGTGTTTCGAAGAAAAGGAATATCAAACGGAGTCCAAACAGAATGAAACCTTCGGGAGCGATCTTTTTGGAACAAATGTGATCCAGAGGACTTGGAGTGGAAGTCAAGAAACAAGCCAGGCGGCCACGAGGGTGCCCGGTGCGACCCCTAGGGCTGGGCGCGCCCCCACCCTCGTGGGCCCCTTGGGCATCCACCGACCTACTTCTTCCTCCTATATATACCCATGTACCCCGAAAACATCAGAAGCGACCACGAAAAACTATTTCCACCGCCGTAACCTTCTGTATCCGTGAGATCCCATCTTGGAGCCTTCGCCGGCGCTCCGCCGGAGGGGGAATCAATCACGGAGGGCCTCTACATCATCTCCAAGGCCTCTCTGATGAGTTGTGAGTAGTTTACCACAGACCTTCGGGTCCATAGTTATTAGCTAGATGGCTTCTTCTCTGTCTTTGAATCTCAATGCAAAGTTCTCCTTGATCTTGGAGATCTATTCGATGTAACTCTTTTTGCGGTGTGTTTGTCGAGATCCGATGAATTGTGGGTTTATGATCAAGTTTATCTATGAGAAATATTTGAATCTCCACTGAATTATTTTATGTGTGATTAAGTTATCTTTGCAAGTCTCTTTGAATTATCAGTTTGGTTTGGCCTACTAGATTGATCTTTCTTGCAATGGGAGAAGTGCTTAGCTTTGGGTTCAACCTTGCGGTGTCCTTTCCCAGTGACAGCAAGGGCAACAAGGCACGTATTGTATTGTTGCCATCGAGGATAAAAAGATGGGTTTTATATCATATTGCATGAGTTTATCCCTCTACATCATGTCATCTTTGTTAATGCGTTACTCTATTCTTTATGAACTTAATACTCTAGATGCATGTTGGATAGCGGTCGATGTGTGGAGTAATAGTAGTAGATGCAGGTAGGAGTCGGTCTACTTGTCACGGACGTGATGCCTATATACATGATCATGCCTAGATGATCTCATAATTATTCGCTTTTCTGTCAATTGCTCGACAGTAATTTGTTCACCCACCGTAATACTTATGCTATCTTGAGAGAAGCCATTAGTGAAACCTATGGCCCCCAGGTCTATCTCTTATCATATAAGCTTTCAATCTACTTTTACTTGCATCTTTACTTTTCCAATCTATATCATAAAATACCAAAAATATTTATCTTACCATATTATCTCTATCAAATCTCACTTTTGCAAGTGGCCGTGAAGGGATTGACAACCCCTTTATTGCGTTGGTTGCGAGTTCTTGTTTGTTTGTGTAGGTGCGTGGGACTTTTGAGGAGCCTCCTACTGGATTGATATCTTGGTTCTCAAAAACCGAGGGAAATACTTACTCTACTTTGTTGCATTACCCTTTCCTCTTCAAGGAAAACCAACGCAAGCTCAAGACGTAGCAAGAAGGATTTCTGGCACCGTTGCCGGGGAGGACTTTGCTCAAGTCAAGACATACCAAGTACCCATCACAAGCTCATCTCCCTCGCATTAAATTATTTGCCATTTTCCTCTTGTTTTCCTCTCCCCCACTTCACCATTGCCGTTTTATTCGCCTTTCTTATGTTCGTCTTTTCGTTTGCTTTGATGTCTTACTTGGCTCGTTTGCTCGTTTAGTTGGAATAGTTGTTTATTTATTGCTAAACAGAGAACCTAAGATCTATGGATCCTCATCCGCTTGCCAATATTTTTAAGAGATCCAATTATGATGAACCAAATTCTAGTGATTTGAGTGCACTAGATTATCTTTATGAGGTTTTGCTTGAAATTCATGAATCCGAAAATTGTGATGAAGAAATTTATGAAGAGATTCACGATAGCTCCTTGAATAAAAAGCATGATTGCAATGATTTTATTTTAAATTCTCTTGATGTCAATTGTGCTAATAATATCCAAAACCCTAAGCTTGACGATTCTAGTTTTGCTATGCCTACTACTTGTTGCAATGATCATGATTGGGGTGACTCTTCATATGATCTTGAAAGTTTATTTAAGCCCCATGATGAATATGAGATTGATAATAGTGTTTGCAATAATATTGAAAGTGGGTTTGGAAGAGTGTCAACTTTAGATCCCACATATTTGGAGAATGTTCAATCTTATGGTATTTTTGATAAAAGTGGGTTTGGAGAGGTCATGACTTTAGTTAATGATAATCCCACTATTTTGGAAGAGTGTCAACTTCACATGCATGCGGATCGTGTTGATAATATGTTATGTGATAGCTATTTTGTTGAATTTGCCTATGATCCTACATGTCATTATTATGAGAGAGGAAAATATGGTCGTAGAAATTTTTATCTTACTAAATTACCTCTCGTAATGTTGAGATTGCTATCGTCTCTTTCTTCTTCCTTGCATATGCTAGTTTTTGCTTGCCTTGCAAATTGGTTTGCTTCTAATACGCCTATGCATAGGAAGTATGTTAGACTTAGATGTGTTTGTCACGTGTTTCATGATGCTCTCTTTGCGCTTCAATTCTTGTCTTTCATGTGACACTAAAAAAATACACTTCCATGATGATACGTGTTTGTCATAGTAGGTCGCGTTTTTTGTCATGCATGTACATCCATGACGGTTTTGTGACAGAATCAAGATAGTCATACTTGTGTTGTCGTAGAAGTGTTCCATGACATTACCAAAATTATCATCACGGAAGTGTCCACTTCCATGACGATAAATCAGCGTCACAGAAGTGCTTTCGTCAAGGGTGACCGACACGTGGCATCCACCGTAACGGAACGCCGTTAAGCTATCGGGTCGGGTTTTGGATCCGATAACCCGTTAACAGCCCCAAGCGATGGGGATTTTTCACGTGTAAAATCATCATTGGCTGGAGGAAACACGTGTCGGCTCATCGTTGGGACAGATGCCATCCACTCATTGGACAGAAGGCGCCTATGATACGTCGACACGTGGCACGGCCCAACAGAGGCCCATTCCTGTGAAAAGCATGGTCCGTTTGACTTGGTCAAAAGGTGGCGGGCCGGCCCATGGAAAGCCTGTTAACAGCCTGTTTGCATATAGCCCATTTACAACCCGCTAACCCAAGGCCCGTTACACCCTATCTGAATTAGGCCCAGTAGCGTTATCTGGGCCATCCAATATGATTCCAGCCCGTTTTCACTTCTGGCCCATGTATGGCCCATGATGTCTTTCGGCCCATATGAGGCCCTTTGTAACTCTTGGCCTATTAACGACCCGTGGTGAAACTGGCCCGTAATGAACAGTGTATCACTTTACACCCATTAACGGCCCGTGGTGAAACTGGCCCGTAATGAACAATGTATCACCTTTTACCCATTAATGGCCCGTTATTCCGTTGGGCCATTTCCAGCCCATGTTATCTTTCGGCCTTCTCAGAGCCCATTTATTCTTGGGCTCATTTCCAGCATTCGTTTACTTACGGCCCGTTACTGTCATTTTCTGCTTGTGGGCCAAATTCAGCCCATGGTTATAGTCGGCCCATTTGTGGTCCATTAATACGTTGGGCCGTTTTCATAGCGTCATCAAATACGGCCTATTAACGATGGCCCGTTATGGTCGGCCCATGAACGGACAATTCCAACTCTAGCCCATTTACGGCCATAATGAGGTCTGTTTGGCCCATGTTTGGCCAATCGATCATACGGCCCGTATAAGGCCCATTGATGATACGGCCCGTAGAAGGCCCATTGTTTCTACGGCCCGTAGAAGGCCCATTGTTTCTACGGCCCGTAGAAGGCTCACTGTTTCTATGGCCTGTAGGAGGCCAAGTGTCATTACAGTAAATATTAGCCCATGGTTATTGTGGGCTAGTTTTAAAAAATAGGTTATTGCAGCCACTAGCAAACCGCGGAAAAAGAACTACAATGACTACAAGCAAACAAATAAACAAGACAACAAGGAAATAAATAAGCAAGCAACTAACGCTAGGCTATCACGACTATTACACATATTACATCCACTAGGCATCAAAGTTCGCCACCAGTGCAAATATAGGGAACAAAGCAGCATATCATATACACTGGTTGTCAAAGTTGGCGACCAGCGCAAATAAACACCGTAGCAAAACAAATCCAGAACTGAAACCACTTCAGAAGATCTCAAGAAACAATATCCTGGGCACCCATAATGCTGGCAAGATGCTTAGCAAGCTTATTAACTTTCTCTTGTTTGGCGCTTAAATCCTCTGGTGCTTGCTGTTGCACCAGGAAATATGCATCTGAATTCTGCAGGGACTTCCTCAGTCCTTCAGCTTCCTATCGCAGCACATCTGATCGATGTCTTTCAACTTAAAGTTGAGACTCAAGAAGACGAACTGATTCAGGCAGCGAGTTCGAAGAGCTTGTGCCAGCAGTAGTGGCCAGTAACTCGAACACTACATCAAGCTAGGACTTTTGGGTTCTCTCACTGTCGTCAAGATAGTTTTTATCATCTTTCTTGGAGACCAACAGGGATGTCTCACTATCTTGAACCTTATCTGCATTACTTCCTTTACCATTGGATAACACGGTACTGTTCTCCAATAATTTGTCCGCATTCTAAAAGAGAAACAAGCAGACACATCACATGTTTACCATGTTGTATATGAAACTCATTTTGGTAAATTAGTTCAGTAGTAAAGTGGACGGGATAACAACATGAAACAAACATATATCTATGTACCATGGTAACTTTATGGTCTATATCATTCTAGTTTTTGTTGCCAAATCAAGATAGAGACACAGTTCAAATAATATTTGTTCAAGACAAAGCAGAATAGACAGAATATAAGTATGGGAAACTATAGAGCAATAACAACACTTGTAATGTGCATGACATGAGAACATAACTGTTTATTCATTGAAACTAAAATTAACATAGAGCATGTTACAGCAGCAAACCAGTTAAAGAAACAGGTTTAAAACATACCTTTTGCGCCATTGGAGTTTCAATTCCATCCTTCAAATTTTAAAATAGTTGGTATGAGTAAATACAGTAATGCAACAGCAAAGGAGTATGAACCATAGCTACAGAACCCAACCTAAGAACAAATCTTCTTCTTCTTTAAGCGTTGAGTTGGGATTCGGAGTGGTGGTCCTCGTGCTTTGGGCACTGCAGTTCCCTTACTAACTGCTCGTGTTTGGGTGCTCTGCGGTGGAGACGGTGCTGTGTCAACTGGAACTGGGTTACTATCTACCAGGGTTGGGGTTAGAAGGGGTGTAGCTGGTTCTCTGTCCAACTGGGAAGGGGTACAATCTGCGAGAGTCTGGGTTATGTGTGGTGGATCTAGTCCTTGGGCAAGTACAACCGTGGTTCTATCTGCATCAACTGGTAGCACTATCTTTTCTAAAGACCGTGTTGTTACTCCCTTAGATATTGCCATCACCCTCTCCAATTCAAATGGCTGATAAACAAGAAAAGTAATTGAAAGTATAGACATTGTATGATAGACATGTGCAATGGATAGTGGGGAATAAAAGAGGGCATGAAATAATTCATATTTATGTTGTCTAACCAAATAGGATAGCATGACACAATTTCACATATATATGATGGCTAACTAAAGAGGATAGCATGACACAATTTCACATTATGATGGCTAACTAAAAAAGATGGAAAGACATAGTTCAAAATATGAGACTATGTAAACAGGATGACATGATATAACTATATAATGTGTTTATTAAATAGGTTGGCATGCCATAATTCACATACATTCACGGATAGAATGCCATAATTCAAAATATGATGACTGTAAACACTAAACAGGATGATATTATATAACTATATGATGTCTTTATTAAATGGGTTGCCATGCCATAATTCAGATAGATGATGTGTATGTACTATGTAAACATGATGACATGATATAATTCAAATATATGATTTATATAGTAAGAAAGTAAGCAGATGGAAATCAATATATGATGTAAAAACTAAGCAATGCAAGACAACATGCATGACATGGGTAGTATAACCCTGCCAAGTTTGAGCGTAGACCTCAGGGGGGAAATAGGACTGGTCATTAGTCTCTGAATCCCCCTCTGAGGAGCTCTCTGTAACCAGCAAGATGTCTGCTTCAGCAGCTAGCATTGTCTGCTCTGAATACCTTGTTTTCACTCCAGATACTTCCATCACTGTTGCAAATGGCTGATGCACAGGAAGAGTAGTTGAATATACAAACGTTGTCGACAAATGGAACACGTAATACAAAAAAATGATAGCATGATATGATTCACATACATGATGATTGGCTAAACAGCATGGCATTGCATAATTCACATATATAATGCCTTTGCAACAAGATGGCATTGTATAATTCACATATATAATGTCTTGCAACAAGATGGCAATGCATAATTCACATATATAGTAATTAGACACTGAACAGGTGGCATTCGCACAAAGCATGTCTAAACTAATCAAATGACATAGCAATGCGAGACACCATACGCACGATATGAGCAACATAACCCTACCAAGTTAGAGCATACACCTCGGGGGGGGGGGGATAGGACTGGTCATCTGTCTCTGAATCCTCCTCTGAGGAGCTATCCGTAACCAGCGAGATATGCGCTTCGTCAGATAGCATAGTCTGCTCTGAAGACCTTGTTTTCACTCCAGAATTTTCCATCACCGTGTCAAATGGCTGATGCACACGAAGAGCAGTTGAATGTACTAACATTGTTTACAAATGTAATATGTAACGAAAAAAAGGATGGCCTGATATAATTTACATATAAGATGACTGGCTAAGCAGGATGGCATTGGAAAATTCACATATATGATGCCTGGCTAAACAAGAGGGCGTTGCATAATTCACATAAACGATGAATAAACTAAACAGATGGCATTCGCACAAAGGATGTCTAAACTAAGCAGATGGCATATTTGATGTATAAAGTAAGCAATGCAAGACACCATATGCATGATATAACCAACATCAGCATGCCAAGTTAGAGCGAAGACCTCAGGGGGTAAATAGGAGTTGTCTTCTCCTTCTGAATTCCCCTCAAAACAGATATCTTCCTCTCGATTACAATCCAAAATGCATGGAGGGGGGCTGCCTTTGCGCCTACCATGGAGCGATGTCTGCATGAAATTTCACTGCCACGCAAGGCTCGTCTCTTTTGCTCTACGTTCAGTTCCATTGTTTACAATAACTGTCATGCATTGGAATAAAACATAGTGAGATTATGTAAGGAGTGCATTCAGAAATCCAGAGTGATGGTAGCAACATGTGGATAGACCCAAAACCAATAATAGCATGCAGATAATGGCTTCAGTTAAAAAATACAGATAATGGCTTCATTACTGTTTGTTTCCCACCCAACATGAAACTCATAGTAGACACCGGAGACTAACTAGATAGTAGATAGATACTATTGATTGCGGCCCCGATATGTACCCCACAACCATTTAAAAACTCAAGTTTGACCATTAGTTTGGAGCTGACTCAGAGTCTAATCGGTGAACAGGACGATAAAGTAGCATGTAATATTAAGCGATGCATAACGTAAGCAGACACGAAAGAGTGCGACCTCTCTTGCGAACCCGTGTAGTCCTCGAGGTCATCTGCTCGGTTGATGATGGTAATGCAGTTTTCATGGCTGCCGGCGGCGGGGAAGAAGATCTGAGGCGGCGAAAGACAGTCTGGAGGCCGAATCCCTATTGTGCTGGACCCTTCTGTCGTTGGAGCAGCTGAGCTGGTGTGGACGACAGCGCAACAGGAGCGGGACAAACCACGCAAGGTTTTATTTGACAACTATCTGTAAGAGAAGTAACTTTGTAAGGGCTCGTTTGAATTGGAGGATTCCAACAATGCAGGGATAAGAAATAGACTGGAATAGGATAGGAATGCACGTGCAAAACAGAGAATTTAAAAACACAGGATTTCTGTCAATCTAGGTGTTTGATTCACAACAATTGTAAGATGAGAGGATGCAAAGAAGCATGGTGAGATTAAGTCAAACCACAAGAAAATGTACAATTATAATGCTATTATGCTACTATCTCTTAGTCTTGTGCTTCATGAATAGGAATTTGAAAAGGAGCACAAGTGAAAATTAAAATTCCTACATTTTTTCTTTCAAGGAGACACTAAAGGAACAAATCCGTGTGCTCAGTGGACAATATATATATAACATGTAGAGTAAAAAAGAGATGCAACAAGTGTACAACCTCTTTGGCGAAGCCATGTCGGTCTCAGTGTGATTGGGTTGGCCGATGAGGATGCTCCGGCTGACTTGGCTGTCGGAGGAGGGGAAGAAGATCTTAGGCGTCTAGATATGGAGCCCGAGGTACTGCTCCGCTGTGATGGAGGGTTTCATTGTTGGAGCAGCTCCGGTGAGTTGTACGACGCCGAGGCTGAAGCTGGACAAGAGAGACAACGAACAATGTTAACCTGAGTGGAATTCTAATAGCATCTCCAATACATGACATAAAATACATAACCACAAAGTGCTAGATGTAAAATACATCAACCGCTCATCTCTGAACTTAACTGTCGAAACTGAATTTAACTGTCAAAACTGAACTTAACTGTCGAAACTGAATTTTGCTGTCGAAACTGAATTTTGCTGTAGAAACTGAACGCACTAGCAAGGTGAGGCTACACGTCGGTCGACTGACTTTTTCATTTCTGGTCAGTCGATTTTGCAGCCATTGGATACAAAATCAAGGGCCTGCAGTTCATCTTCAACCTCCACCCTACTGAGCCGCCAGCCACCACCGGCTAAACAGCAGCCCCCCGCCCGCCCCGAAAACACTCCCCACCGCCGGTTCGCCGCCGCCCCGGCCATCCCTCTAGCCCCCCCCCCCCGCGTGCCGAGCTTTTTCTCCGGCGATCCCCACGCCACCGCCCGCCAACGCCCCGCCACCGCCGGCGACCACCGCCCCCACCCTGGACCCTAAGATAGATAGTGGGGTACCTCTCCCGCGAGCTCCCTCCCCGCTGCGGCTGGTTCTTCCTTCACTCGGCGAGCCCCCCCACCCCCTGAAAATCGACTAACCCAAAAGTTGATTCAGTCGACTGAAGTGTAGCTAAATCGGAGCAGCATCGCAAGCAAGAGCAAGAGCGAGAGCAGCAGCGCAAGCAAGAGCAATAGCAAGAGCAGACCAGGCAGGGGACCGAGAGCAAGAGCAGAGCAGCAGCGCGAGCAAGAGCTAAAGCAGCAGCAGCTCCTACTGATGTGGACGTCGCCGCCGAGGAAGCGATGCCCTGGAGGAAGTGGCCGGCGACACCGCCGTGGATGGAGCCGCGCCGTGTCGGCTCGGGACCGAGCACCGGCAGTACCGTGAGATCGAATCAAGAAGAAAATGCGGCGATTAGTGTAGAACCTCTTTGGTGGCGTCGATTAGGCTTTAGCTTCATCCGAGGAAACGGTGATGATGATGCTCTTCCGGTGGTGCAGGTGAAGACATCGATGTGGGAAGGGAGGTGGCGCGAAAGACGAGGGGAACGTCGGGGCAGCTCCTTGGAGGTGGAGGACAAGGTGGCTGAACCGTCGGGAGGACGAGATCGACGACGGATCCTCATCCAGTACGGTGGATGAGGGACGTCGAGGTGTTGCTGTGGACGATGTCGTCGGGGAAGAGGCTCCGGCTGGGTGGCAGATGGAGCAGGGTGTGGGGTTTCATCGCGGGTTTTCGCGGCCTCGGTGTATGAATGGGTGGGCGGATGGGATGGCAGTGGGTAACCATGGCTTAGGGACGCACTTGTTCGAAATATGGGGTAAGTTACGAAAGTACCCCCACTGATTTGAGGCGGTTCTTTCGGTTCAAGGGTACCACGGGCATTTCGCGTGTCGGTATTTCACAGGAGGTGGGAGTTTTCGCGCACGTTGTAATTTCGTAATAGCAAGGTGCGGGTTGAGATGGAGGGAGTTGTCGGAGCACGACGAGACAAAGATATATCTTAAATATTTCGGGCTAACAAGGCGCGGGTTGAAATTTCCGGACAAGCCTACGTGTACTGTACCAAATCAATGCGCACTACAAATGTCATTCAAAACTTTGAATTCATGTTATGTTCAATTAAAATATTTCGCTACGTGTATAATGCATGCAACCTAATATTCAAATGAATGTTTTAGTGCATTCCAAACGTATATACTACCGCTTCAATATGAACTAAATTTGAATTCGTTTCTCTATTTGGATAAGATCTACAGTAATGATTGTTGTGAAGTCAAAGCATTTGAATTCGTTTCTCTGTTTTAATAAGATCTACAATCATCATTATTGTCAAGTTAAACCATCGTTTGTGTATTATCTTCACCGCACACCACATGATTAGTCTCGAGTTACATATGAACTATGTGTACTATATGAACTCGAACTCGATTTTTTGAATTCACTTTATGTTGATTTCAAATCACATTACATTTCTAGCTCTAGCTAGATCTTCATAATCTAAACCATGTCTCATATGTATAATGTGTTTATCACATTATGTATGGTGCCCCGCCCCCTACGCCTACAAGTATTTAGATGTGAGTTGCAAACGCCACACATTACCATAAATTCAAATAAAATGTGAGAATGTTCGATATATAATATTGTTTAGATTGTTCGATATTTAGTTGTAAGCTGCAAACGCCACACATTATGACAAATTCAAATAAAATGTGAGATTATTTGATGTATAGTATGGTTTAGATTTTTCGACATTTAGCTGTGAGTTGCAAATGCCATGCATTATCACATTATGGTATAAGATGTGCACATCACGTGTATCACCGCTATATTCATGCATGCAATGTTTAAAACACTATGATCTCCTATTCAAATATATGAATCTGCTTTCATATCAAATTATGATCTTTCTTAGTCTCTTACACCCACACAATCCTCTAACCTTTGTAGCTACCACTAACTTTCTCTCATGCATGCACACGCCCTCCTCGCCCTCCCCCTCCCTCGGCATTCTATCCACCGGGCACATTCAGTTTTTTCTTTAGGTCGTTCTCCCAGAGTCTCCACAACTCCTTTCCGACACACACCGATCGATAAACCTCTCCAGTGATGCATGCCTACAACATACACACACACCTTCAATCTCCTCCTTTATGTGTCCTTGCCTCATGTCCCTCATACAGTCACACACACGTGTAAACTCTCGCCCCTCTTTTCATCGATCTCACAACCGCACACTCCTCCCCCCATCTAGCTAGTAGCTGGGCCTCACGCACCACCTCCTAGCTCCATTCTCTCTGTCTATTTGTCTCGCTGGGCCTTATTTGCCTCTAACAAATGGACGTACACCGACTGATCTCTCGCTATAGATATAGCTAGCTAGGTCCTTATAAGTCATTTTTACCCACGTGTCGATCGATCTACCTCACGAGTTGTGTCTCTCCCTTTCTCTGACAAACAACAATTGATCTACCGATCTAGTTAGGTTTGCTTACCAAACACATGGTTCCCCTTCATCATCGATAGATGCGTCCTGACAGAACTATCACGCACAGGCACACATAGAAACACATCCCCACTCTTATTGATAACATTGCAGTTCCACCCTCAGTTTGTCTAGTAGGCCTCTCCCACCATCTTCGAGAAGCAACTCCATCACCCATCCAGCACTCTACCTCTCTCCCTCCCTCTCTCTCTCTCCTCTCTCTCTCTCTGTCCCATCATATTTCCCGTCCTTCAGTTATGTATGGATGTCGACCGATCTCCCTCAAGACATAGCTGGGTCTCTCCTTCTCAACACATATACGAGTCGTTCTACCTCTATAGTTAGGCCTCTGCCTACCCCTCCCCCACCCCCTCCCCCCCCACACACCGATACATCGAGCTCTCTAGTCATGTCTCCCTGCCACACACAAACTTGACATGTGCCCTCTAACGTTCCGGTAGGCCAGTCGCCCTATATCTTTGACTTGCACACACACACACAATTCCGATGGCTCTCTTCATCGATCTCACACCCACCCACTTAATCCTCTCTTCTACTCTACCGATAGCTATGACCCCTCCCTCTCTTCTCGTGGATTTCCCGACCCTCTATATATGATATGGATAGGACTCCATTTCACACACATTGCATGCAAAATTTTGTTTGAGATGTCATCGACACATATTCCCACAAATAATTCACAAAATCAACCCCCACCCCACCCCCCACCCCCACCCCAAAACAAAAAACACTCACGAACGTGGTTTGTATCTCTCACACACACACGTAGGTGGGGGACGTGCACGAAGAGAAGAGGTGCATGCACGGCGCACGTACTCCCGTCTCTTTCCCAACCACACCCACGCGGGTACATGGTGGAGCTCATTTCTGTACAAAAAAGGCAGCCCACGTGGTAATTTGGCACGTGTACTGGTTGTCCACTTGGTGGAGGGAGGATCGTCTACCACGGGTGAACAAACAAATTGCGACTTGACGCGTTATGTTAAATTAAAAAACGAGGCAAACCATGTGGGGCCTACCTTAGAGGCAAGGCTCTATATATTGGAGTACTTTTGATGTGTCCCGTCAACTCGCAGAATGAGGAGAAGCTTGCTTAGTATGCCGTCTCCCCCGCCCATGGGCGCGGTGGCTCGCAGGATGAGGTGAAGCTTGCTCCACTTTACGCCCGCTCCCTCGCCCATGCGCGCGGTGGCTCGCAGGACGAGGAGAAAAATTTACTACTCCCTCCGTTTACTCCTCGTCCCTACTACCTTGGTTATAAAGGCTATATCATATTGTTTGGAATATATATGTCCTTTAGTAGATTTCAATATGAACTACTAGTACATACTCCAAACACTAATGTATGTAGACGTATTTTAGAGTGTAGATTCACTCATTTTGCTCCATATGTAGCACTCTCCCTCGCCCCTCGACCCTCGCCCACGTGGTGTACATGCAACAATTCATTTGGTCTCATATAGCCAGAACGATATATACTGCACTACCATTATTGCTCGACTTCCCGAAGAGGCGAAGAGCCAATCACAAGGTTAATATATTGGAGATGCCAAGCGCAAGGTTATAGGAGAACGAGTAGTAGGTGCCACGTCATCTATAAATAAAGTTTTTTTTCTTCAGTGGCACGTACACAATATGATAGGTTCATATGGAGAGAAAAGGAAACCGCTCTAGTATATACATAGTCAGGACGGGCCAGCCTACACGGTTGATTGCTAGGGTTGCTCTCTTCACACTCTCTTGCACAAAATGACTGTGGCCACGTCCACTGGGGGAAGGGGTGGATGCTTAGTGTAGATGCGGTCACCATCACCGACGGCGAAAACCCACTGTCGGCACGTCCCAATCAGGGGTCCCCGCCGTTCTCTCTCACAAAGCCGGTGAGGTTACCTTCATCCCTTGCTCACTGCCGCGACGTGAGCAGTTGCCGCCTCCCGCCGCCCTCCTCAAGGTTGAGCTATGTCCCTCAGGTATAACTCCCTTTACAGTGCTTGCACCACTGCTCCAGCTGCCCACATCACTCCCTGTGGATATTTCTCGACTTCTTTGCCCCGCACATACCTCTACTGGCTTCTACATACTGTATTTTTGATGAGTTTATGTCTCATCAACTAGTCCCAGTAATCTTATTCTAATCACTCTTCTTCAATTTCTTTGCCACAGGGATGCTCATCTCGATTTTGGTGAAACTGCACAAAATGATCCGATGGTCAAAAGGTTGCAAACTTCATTTATTAAGAAGCTCGAACGTTGCCAGCAAATTGAAGCCTAGTTAGGGTTCACGGTTCAAGAGGTAGCGACTGCATGGATCGTTTTTTTCTTTAGCTGCCTCTGTTCCAAAATAAGTGTCAACTTTAGTAGTAGTACAACTTTGTACTAAAGTTTGCACAAAGTTGAGACACTTATTTTGGAACGGAGGGAGTACACATTTGCTATGATCTGTCAATCATTGAGATGCAATAGCATGCATGTTAGTCTCCTTTGTATTTGATGAAATGTTGCAACGGGCAACCTTGGATGCAAGATACATGTAACAGAAGCTGGAAGCTACATAGCATTGTAAAAATTTATCTCGCTGATAAATTATAGTACATACAATACTAGTACTTCCTCCGTTCCTAAATATAAGTCTTTGTAGAGATTTCACCATGAACCACATGCGGATGTATATAGATGCATTTTAAGTGTAGATTCATTCATTTTGTTCCGTATGTAGTTTACCTAGTGGAATCTCTACAAAGACTTATCTACTAGTAATAGCTAGTCCCCACTACTAGGAATTCTCTATCCTCTCCTTGAGCCACATCATCAAAATTAATGTAGCCGTTAGATGAACTAAATCAGTCCATAATAGCCATCTGATCTAGACGTTGAGAGGCTCCACACTAAGCCACATGCAAGCATGCCGAAATACCATGGCATGCATGTGAGTGGGTTTTAAATCACATCAACATGTCTGCATGCAAGCATGCACCGGTAGCATGCATGTAAGTGAGCTTTTAAGTCCCATTATGCAGTAGGAGTTGGCTGATCTTTTTTCCTTACATGGGATGATCTAAATGATGATGGGAGTTTATTTAGTTTGGCTACCACATTTGTCATGCGGTTATAGAATTTTTTTTAGTTCTACGAAATCGATAATTTTGCGCAGAGAGATATACGGCTGTTCCGCGGCAACGCACAGGGACTCATCTAGTAATATTTAGGAACAGAGGGAGTACTATGTAAAGAGTTAGGTGTCGCACGGTGATAGTGTGAAGTGGGCCATGTAATCACTGAGCCTGCGTATTTTCACTGCTCTTGCACTCCTCCGCTGTAAGAATGGAGAAAATTGTAATCTAGTAGTACCTCCTTTCGCCGAAAGCGTGGAACATCCAGCAGTCCTACCACCTCAGTAATAAAGACCAATGAGCCGTCAAATCATATAGACCCAGCAGTAAGTTGGACGGACGAAGCAACCATCACTCTTGCGCCATTGAGAGGTCGCGTCTGCTCTGCCCGGGCATGAATGCGGCACTGATTCTTTGGAGCGGCGCTGACCGTTTCGGGCGGGAAGTGCGCGCTGGCGATGGAGGGGCTTTGGGTGGGCCAGGATGGTCAGGAGCGGGCATGGTAGTTGTCCGAATGTCCCTTCCGGACACGCCCGGAAACGAGAGGATGCACCGACTCTCGCGGCTAAAATCGTACACTACACACCATCTCTCATAGGAGTAGGTCGATCTGTCGCTCTCTCTAACACACACATGTTGTTAATCACACACACACACACACACACACACACACACACACACACACACACGCACCTTGGTCCCGTTGCACCTTCTAACGTGACTTATTACACCTAGACGGAGGGAGTAGTAAGTATATGAGATACAGTGGCACACTGACTTAAGTCAATTACAAGTGCCCAAAATTGTGTGAATGTTATAATAAGGATTCACTTAAAATAGTACGTGAGTGAACAGAGGGATCAATTGGACAGTGTTCCCGAGCAGTAGCGAGATGTGTGAGGTAAGATACACCGCTGGCGCTTTTAATTTTTCTTATTAATTTGTTTGTTTCACCCTCTGACTGGTGGGACCCAACGTACTACGGGGAGAGAGGTAAGGTGACTAAGGCTACATTATTTCTGCACCACTATGGATAGTCTTACCACCAAAGCCACATGACACGATTATGATTGAAATCCCAATGACTCCCACACACACACACACAAAAACATGGCATGCTTGTCACACGAATGCAGGAATGTATAAAAGGTTATTTTCCTCTCATTGAACATAACGGGAGGGTTGTGTATCTGGTTAGCCTGTTCGCTCATCAAACTTGAGGTCTCGGGTTCGATAACTACACTTGAGCATAATTTGTGCCAAGAGGATTCTTTGACTAGTCAAAATGGATGGATACAGAGCTATATGATCTTGTAGTGACCGTATAATCACCTCATCATGTATAAGCTGCAGCCTCGGCGCTTGTTTTCTAGGGTTTGCACGCTTCACACTCTCTCTCCAGTATATATATACATGCTAGAGCCTCAGCGCTTGTAGTTGCTCTCTTCACACTCTCTCGCCCTCTCCAGATATGAACAAGACTTCGTTGGCCTCTCTCTCCCCTCACTCTGCTCAAAGAGCCGGCAGGATCCGTCCGCCGGGAAGGGAAGGAGGCTTAGCGCTGTCATCATCGGTGAGGAAGGGAATCCACTACCGGCGTAGCTGTTCACTTTCACCCAGCGGCAGCGCGGGAGGGCCTCCGACCCCTTCTTCTTTGCTGCCGTCCCGTCGCCCACCGAACCACGCCCCAAGAACCTTAAGGTATAATTTACTTACTCCACATGCATTGCTCTAGCTGCATGTATACCATGAATCTAGGACGTGGTTCAAAGAGGAAAGGAGTGGGGGAAAGTAGTGGGAAAAGTTGTATATAGCATGAATCTAGGACGTGGTTCAAAGAGGAAATGAAGGGGGAAAGTTGTATAGCATGAATCTAGGACATGGTTCAAAGAGGAAAGGAATGGGGGAAAGTTGTGGGGAAAGTTGTATCGCATAAATCTAGGACGTGGTTCAAAGATGAAAGGAAGGGGCGAAAGTACTAGTACAGATTGGCTATCCAGCACCTACGTTGGTCGAAAAGGGAAAACAATGACAAACGCAGTACACACATGTGTACCGAACTAATCTTTTGTTTCGGGGGACAAGGCTGTAGAGTTTGAGCAGGACTAGATTTGCTGCGCTCACATAGGGAAAGGTGTCTAAAGATAACAAAACTGGGACCAACACAAATATGCTCCTTGGTTGTTTGTTCTTTGTTGCAACAGACTGTGCATGACCACAGTACATCGGTAGATGCACATGGTGCCGGTGTGTCCATTGTCCCGTGCAACTCATTAGCTGTTGTTAATCTAAGGCCCTGTTTGGTTAAAAACTCCCTAGTCCCTACATGCTTGTTTCCAGGGACTAAACATGGACTAGAGGTTATTAAATGACATGCTAAAAGACCATGTTATCCCTAGTAATGAACTAATAGAGACAAGGTGTGATGCGTGGCAGGGGCAACTGTTGGAAAAAGTCCCAAAAAGACTCCCTCGGGGTCTTCTTTATTTAGTCCCAAATGCCCACTTTTAGTCCCTAAAAGTCCCTCCTGTTTGGTTTAGATGGGACTGACACGGAGTTTTTTTAGTCCCTACACCAAAATGTCCCTGTAAACAAACACCCTCTAATAATGCCGCTGGAAAATTGATGCAATGCCATAGTTAAAAGCAAATTACATGTTTAATGAATTTTATTGTTAATATAATCTCTATGTTAATATTAATCAATGCCACCGTTTGAGAAATGCTAATGTCTTGCTTTCTTTCCCATTTAGATAAGGTAGATGCTTCTTTTTGTTGGCTTCTTTTTGTTGGCTTTTGTTGGCTTCTTTGCACCTCTGTGTAAACAAGGTTATCTACTTCACCTCGTTGCCATTGTGACCTTTTGTTGCACTGCACAAAACACTTTTGTTTTAAGAGTGTTTTGTGCAGTTCAACCAAAATGTCACACCGACAACGTTGGTTGATTGCTTGATCTTAGTGGAACTGCACAAGAGGAGATCTTACTTCCTATCCGTGTTGGCAAATTTGGTTCAGATCTTCTTCTTGTGAGTTGTTTGAATTCCACATCATGAGAGGTCAGTACTAGCCTTCTTTCACATGATTCTGCAGTGTGCTTTCATATGTTGTGCTACTTGTACGATAATGTTGCTTGATTTTAGTGAACTGCACAAATGGAGACAAGACTTCCAATCTTTATGTGCACCGTAATATCCCATTGAGGTAAGATAAGGATATTTCACAACTGTTGGCCTGTATTTTGCCACTTTCATTAGAAAATTAAGTTTAGTACTATACTTGTGCTCCCTAATTGACATGCCAAATCTTACATTGAAGGTGAAGCTTGTTTGTTATTGAACCAAGTGATGAAGGGGAAGAACAAGCGGAAGAAAAATAAAAATCAACTCCCGATGCTGTAATGAAGCACTGGAACTGTGATGACACGAGTAATGATATAGTTTTGCATCTTAATTTATTGCTATGGCTGGAACGTGCAATTGTTTGCCACTGATTTGATGCCACTCTTAATGTAATACGTAATTATCTCTACTTGTGCAAACAGGGATCTTCTTTGAAGATACCATATATTTTAGTGGAACTGCACAAGAAGATGTTGGAAACATTAAACTAGTTGAGGAGTATATAGTAAGCATGGCCACCACCGTAGATAGCAACAGATGGTTCCAGAGAAGTGCTTCATCTGTATGGTTTGCACAATAAGCCTCCTGACAAAGGTTGGTACTCGCCCACTGATTTCATCCATATGATTGAGCTTTGTCATCTCTATTGGTGTTGTGCTACTATTTAGATACTGTCATGAAAAAGTGGTATTGTCCTTGAGAAGTGCTTCATCTGCGTTGTTTTAAATATTTCCTTTCCTTTTTTTCGAGCAAACAGGGATGCTAGCATTTAGTTAGTAGTCCTCTTGTCTTTGCACAACAGGATCATCTTCCTCTGAAGAAGAATATGGAGTACGTGAAGTGACTAGTTTCGATTATGCCAGGATGAAGAAGCCATGTCTATCTTCTCATCAGAAGGAGCAGTTGAAGGATGGTTACATTACTCCCCACAAGACCAAACTAACTTCAGCTCAGAAGGACTGACAAATCTCCATTTTTTTGCTATGATCCGCGAGTACAATGTAGTTCTAGGATTCTTTCTGGTGAGTTCCATTTTTCTAAAAGTGTGCTCTACATGGACCATGTATGTGCCTGTTTAAACTATCAATTCATAGTACAGTTTGCTTTATACTAATCACTTTTTTGTATTTGTGCAAACAGGGGTGCTCAGCTTGATTTCAATGGGAACTGCACAAAATGTTCATGAATACATCAAATCATTCATTTCCACCAAAAGTAAGGAGGTGCCAATAAGTTCAAGGCGTTGCAACATATAAGGGTGAAATCATACAAGCTACACGCAAATTTGGTTGATTTTGGTGGAACTGCATAAAAAGAACAGCTGGTTTATTTAGCACGAGGCGCCATGTCAATGTCCAAACTAATGGAAAACCCTGCCCATTCCACAATCGTAGGCATTTGATATTTTGGAATGGGACAACCTTGTCAAATTTTGCTCGTTGATTTTAGCAAAACATGCGTTTGATATTTTCGAATGGGACGCCCTTTGCTGTCAGCAGCGTCGATCAATTTTTTCTTTATTCTTTAGTTCTGAAGTAAATATTGCCTCTGACATGTGAGTCGCTGAGATGCATAATCATCGATTGTTTTGAATGTTCTCTATGAATTGCCAGCCCTGTGTGTTTGATTGCAATGTACAGAAACCTAAAAGGCTGCTCAAACTCTTTGTACTCTTTCTGTTCCTTTTTACTTTGCACATTGTGAAAGTGCATACTTTTTTTATAAGATTGGTCAAAGTAGAGATACTTTGACTGCAGACAAAACTTGTATGCAGACTAGAAAGGACCGGAGGGAGTACATGTGAAACTGCTGCAAACGAGGTGATCACCCTAGGAATAATGCTAGTACGTATTGTTTTGCATGTTCATCCAATGCTAGTGATACAGGAATTCGAACTAATCGAAATAAATTCATTCATACACGGTCGGATTTCATATAAACATGCCGGATTTCATTACATTTCATACATTCTTCAACTAAAAAGGGGTGCGCTGGAGGTATAATTAATTAACCGAAGCTACCCACCTGTGTCCCGCTGAGCCGAACAGAAGCTTCAGTGACTTAACTGCAGGTGCAGTTGCATAATTGACATGTGGCTTGTTGGGACCACGTGTCAGTCAGGCAACTGCACCAGCAGTTAAGTAGAAGCAGCGTTCTTCTCCAGCGCAGCTCTCCGACTCCACGTCGCCGCCAAGAAGCTAATCGGCCGTCATGGTCAACCCGCCTAGCTTGGCTTCAGTCGGAGGGTAGCAGCGGTGGCCTTACTTGGACCCAAGCGGCGACGACCTACCGTGTTCTACTCTTCCTCATTTTCTGTGTGGCGTGGCCTCGTTGGCAGCGGGGCGGGGCCTCGGTGGAGCCGGCGATGTCCTCTGTCTCGTTGCCAGCAGGCGGCGCCTCGGCGGAGTGGTGGAAATCCCCCCCCTCCTTGCCGGCAGGGTGGGGCCTCGGCTGAGTCAGCGATGTCCTCTGCCTCATTGTTGGCACGGCGGGGCCTCGGTGGAGCCGGCGGTGTCCTCTGCCTCGTTGTTGGCGCCACGAGGCCTCGGCGGAGCAGGGCCTCGTCGACGCCAGCAGAGCGGGGACTCGTCGGAGCCAGCATTGTCCTCTGCCTTGTCCTCGGTCTTGCCAAACAACGCCTCACCCGCTTCATTGCCCTCTTTGTAGGCGGCCGTAGCCTACGCCACCCGCATGCGGTGCCACCAGCGCTCGAGGCGCCCCTTGCGGGCGGAGCGGTACGAGTCGAGTAGCGCCTCCTGCTCCGCCCGCTCCGCGGTGATCTGCTCCTCCGCCTGCAGGTGCTCCTAGAGGAGATGGTGGTTGTAGGTGGCGTCGGCCTGCGCCTCCCGGAACTGCTCCTCACGCATCTGCCTCACCGTGTCCATATATTGGGCACGGGCCTCGCCGATGGTCATGGTGCAATGCACCGGCGAGGATGGCGCGGAGGAGGGGGTTGGCACCGGATAATCGACTACCATATTCTCCATTGGGACGTCGTCGTCCTCTGGCTGCCTGCCGGCCAGCCGGTCGGCGGCAATGGCTGCCATCTCCTTGTGTTCCATCGTCCGCCCGTCCCGAAGAGCGCTGGAGCCCGAGGAAGCCATTGTGGGCAGTAGTGGTGTGGACAGGAGAAAGGAAACGGATGCGGATGACTGCGGCCGGTGCAGCAGTTTATATAGCACTGGTGGGCGGCGGAGGGACGAACGTGTGGTGCCGGAGTAGCCGCCTCGGCAACCGCGTATGATTAATGTGGGCGGCAGATGGACGGACGGACAACACTTGTGTCGTTTGAAGGCGGAGCAATCGCCTGCACCGGAAAGCGGGGCGGGCGGCGCTGACTGTTACGGGCGGAAAGCGCGCGCGGGCGAGGAGATGACTTTACTTGGAGAGGATGATAATGGGGACCCACCAGGGCCATAGCCTCACGTACGCAAGTGCCTCCTTATTTTATATTTATATATATATATATATATATATAACTATAATTTATTTTGCTTCCTCCTGATTTCCTGACATCACGGTCCCACACCATTGTCAACCTATGTACTCCTTCCTTTCCGGTTTATAGGGCTTATCTCAAAATTTTAGTTTGTCCATTTTAGAAGGCTCAATTTGGTTGTTTTCCATCACATGTTCAGATTCCAAGGTGCATTAAATCATTGCATGCAAGTATTAAGAGAAAGTTGACCAATGCATGTACTTTATGCATGCATGCATTGCAATTAATGCATTGATAAACATAATTTTTTGAGGATAACAAGAGCATTAATTAGGTGCTTTTGCAAAACTACAAAAAGTATTCCACCACTCGCCATCTACCTTGATTGGTGAGATTTTTGAATTGAGCACTATAAACCGGAAATGAGGGAGTAGTCAATAAATGAGAGAATTGCACAAGAAGCGGCCGACAGCTACACTACTAGGGAAAAGCCTATACACAGAATCTTAGCAGCAGCGCAGCTCAAAAATGAGCGCTGCTGCTAACTAGTAGTAGCGCGTGCTCCGTAAACTCGCTGCTGCTAAGGATCTAGCAGTAGCGCGGTCGGCTTAAAACGCGCTGCTACAAATATCGACCAGCGGTGTTCACCTAACTCTAAGTAGCAGTAGCGCGATCTCGCGAACCGCGCTACTGCTAAATATGTAGTAGTAGCGCGCTTTTCCCGAGATCGCTGTTGCTAAATTTCAAATTGCCACAATTTTTTATCCCAGTTAGCACTAGCGTCGTACCCCAAAGCGCGCTGCTGCTAATTCCTTAGCAGCAGCGCATTTTAGATCCTGCGCTACTGCTAACCTGCACCAACCCAACACCTTTCCCCACCCGTCCCTCCCCTCCCCCTCCTCTCTTTTCCTTCCTCCTACCTCCCCCTCCCCCTCCTCTCTTTTCCTTCCCCCTACCTCCCCCTCCCCCTCCTCTCTTCCTTCCCCCTACCTCCACCACATGCTCCCGCTCTCACTCTTCTTCTTCCTCAATACTTCTCCCCCATTACTCTCTCTCTCTTCTATCCACCTTTCTCTATCTTCATTACTCTTACATAACTACACCACCTCCATTAATGCATCTCCTTTCTCTTTTTCCTCCCCCTCCACTAGTTGAAGTTATCTCCTCCCAAATTAGGTAGCTAGGTAGATGTAGGATTTAGTTAAGTGACCTATTTGCCCCCTAACTAGATCTATCTTTGTCAAGAAGAGCTTTGTGCACTTTTGATCTCCCTACAACATCATCTCCACCGTGTGCTCGATCTCAATCGAGATAGAGGTGATGAAAATTTCATGCTTTTGCAAAATGGAAATATGTTTATGTGTGTGTGATATGTTTGTGGAAATTGTGTGTGTGGCATGAGTTGACGCCGCCAAATTGTGCTTTTGAGTTGCCTATGTTTTGCCGAAATGTCGATTTATTTCCGTTTCGGTGAATTCCGGGCAAACTCTAGATCCATATATGTCCTATTTTTAGGGAAGGTCATGCCAAATTTTTTTATGACTTTGATGCATGCATGCATTTTTATAATCAATTTGTTTATTATTACCGTGCAGAGTTGACGATGGTCAGTGGAACGATGGTCGACAGGTGGTTGCGGTCGGCGGTGCAGGACATGAAAGAAAATAACCGGACAGAGGTTTTATGTCCGTGTCGAAAATGCAAAGGAATAGTTTGGCTCGACCCCCGTGATGATGGTCGTGTCGAAGCGCACCTGCTCATGACTGGTTTCATGGATGGCTATACTTGGTGGATAATTGAAGATGAGGATGACGATGTTGAGGATGCTGACGGGGCAGGCAATGATGACACAGGGCAAGACGAAGAGATGATCGATAATGGCGGCGGGGAAGAGGCCGGACATGGCGGCGGAGAAGGGGCCGGACATGGCGGACGAGAAGGGGGCGGACATGGCGGCGGAGAGAACGACATGGACTCCATGCAGCAGAGTTCGTCGGTACTAAGTTCAATTGTGCGGGACCCTCATGTTCAAGCATTGCTTCGCAATGAGACGAGTACTGAGAGAGCTGCTTCTAGAGAGGAGGCTAAGCTGGAGAAACTGGTGGTAGACTCGAACACTCCTTTGTATGATGGTTGCAATCCTGAGGTGACCCGCTTGAGTTTCACGCTCCAACTCCTAAAGACGAAGGCTAAAAACAAATGGACCGACACTAGCCTCGATGAGCATCTCAAGTACCTAAAGGATGTTCTTCCCGCGGGTAATCTATGTACTACTAGTATTGATGAGGCAAGGAAGATCGTGTGCCCTCTTGATCTGCCACACGTTAGATACCATGCATGCATCAGCGATTGCATAATTTATCGGAAGGAGCACGCGGAAAAAACAAGCTGTCCGGTGTGCAATGCTTCTCGATACAAGAAGGCCGGGAAGAAATGTCCCCAGAAAGTTGTATGGTACTTACCGATCACTCCCCGTCTCCAGAGGTATTTTGTAGATCCCAAGGAAGCTAAGCTAATGCGCTGGCACGCGGAGAGGAAGAAGCCCGACGATGGAGATGATCCGAAGCTGAGACACGTGAAGGATGGAAGCCAGTGGAGAGCGTTGAACAGCTTCTATCGGTATTTTGAATGTGATGCAAGGAACATCGTGCTCGGTGCGTGTACCGATGGCATGAATCGGTTTGGCAACCAGAACACCAACCATAGCACATGGCCCGTGTTTGTATGGATGTACAACCTCCCCCCTGGTTGTGCATGAAATCGAAGTACATTCACATGAGCATGCTTATTGAAGGGCCGAAACAACCAGGAAATAATATTAATTTGTATCTGGGGCTACTTCAAGAGGAGTTAGACACGTTATGAAAAACACCGGCCAAGACATGGGATGCTAGCAAAGGTGAGTATTTCAACATGAGAGCCGCGCTGATCACGACAGTGCAGGACTATCTCGGTTACGGATATGTGGCAGGCCAGGTGTGCCATGGATATTGCGGATGCACGCAGTGCATGGATGATACGACGTCTCAGCAGCTAACATCAAGGAAAGATGGCGGGTCTGGGAAAATCGTGTACATGGGGCATCGAAGATGGCTTGAACAGGACGACCCGTGGAGAACCGTGGAGATCTATTCAATGGTCGCGCTGAGCATGGAGGACCTCCACGTAAGCGGAGCGGTGCCGAAATCGATGAGCTGTTGAAAAACTAGAAGGAGTGCCCCGCGCCGGGAAAGACGATGAGAAAGGCGCCGGAGCTGCTGCTGAAGGTATGGAAGACGAGGTCTGTGTTCTGGGACTTGGAGTACTGGCACAAACTCGATACACCTCATTGCCTTGATCAAATGCATATCTGTAAGAATGTCCTTGAGAGCTTGCTCGCAACAGTGATGAACATGCCGGATAAGACCAAGGATGGGCTGAAGGCAAGAAAAGACTTGCAAGATTTGAAAATCAGGGAATATCTGCACATGCCGCCCCGTAAAATGTCAGACGAGACAGAGACGGAGACAGAGGCACGGGAGAAGAAGGGCAAGAAAATAAAGAAAGAGGATTATTGCCCCCCTTCTTGCTTCATCTTAAGTCAGGCTGAGATCAATCAATTCTTTAAGTGCCTTACCGGAGTCAAAGTTAGTTCCGGTTACTATGGCAAGATAAGCAGATATCTAGACACGGAAAAAAAAAGGTTCAGCGGGATGAAGTCTCATGACTGTCATGTGATGATGACGCAGATACTACCTGTTGCCCTTAGAGGGATAATGGACAAGCACGTCAGTGACACGCTTATTGGTCTCTGCAACTTTTTCGACGTCATCTCTCGAAAGTCGATCAGTGTGAAGCAGCTCCAAAGGCTACAGGAAGAGATCGTTGTGATACTAAATGAGCTTGAGATGTACTTCCCGCCTGCGTTCTTCGACGTGATGGTGCATCTGTGTATCCATATTGTGGATGACATAATAGACCTGGGGCCGTCATTCCTGCACAACATGATGCCGTTTGAGAGGATGAATGGGATCATCAAAGGATTCGTTCGTAACATGTCCCGTCCGGATGGAAGCATCGTCCAGGGCTATTTGGCACAAGAGTGCATCTCTTTCTGTGAGAATTTTCTATATGGCACAGACCAGCCGCCTGGTGTTAGTGTTGGATTGCCCGTTAACAAGCACGATGGGAGGCTCGAAGGAGATGGTCACTGCAACGGTCGCAGGGAACTGCACGTGGCATACTCAGATCGACGCAGCGACTTTGACAGAGCAAACTTGGTAGTGCTACAACACCTAGACGAGGTAGATCCTTTCATGTCACTGCACAAAGAAATTATCGCAAAGAAGTATCGTGACCGGGGGGTATGCAGGACGGACACCGAAGTTACTAGAGAGCACAACTCCACTTTCCTGCATTGGTTCAAAGAGCATATTATTGCTAATCCCCCGGAGGAGGGCTCCAAGGACGGATTGCTCATATACGCCTTAGCACATGGCCCCTCGCCCAACCTCGTAACCTATCAGGCATATGATATCAATGGATACACGTTCTACACGGAGGCCAAAGATATGGACAGTGATGATCAGAACTCAGGGGTGACGATGGAATGAATGACCAGCAGCGACAACGGCGCAACTGAACGATTTTATGGAAGGGTCGAGGAGATCTAGGAGCTTGACTACTCTGGACTGCACAACACGACGATCTTCCGTGTCAGATGGGCTAAGAATGTTGAAAGAGAAAGCTGGATGTTCACTACCATGACTATACCCGACGCCAAGAGCGCTACCGTGAACGCTATTGCAAAAAACGAGCCATGGGTACATGCTAAGCACGTGACACAATGCTTCTTCATAACTGACCCGCGCAATCCCAGCCGTGTTGTCGTGAGGAGAGGCAAAAGGAACATCATTGGAATGGATGGAGTCGCCAACGAGGAAGACTATGATCAGTACGGCAACCCAATGAGGGAAGATGACGATGATGATGAAGTATGCGTCAAAAGAAGAATCAATACTACATTACCTAAGAAAAATCGTACTCCATGGAAAAGGCAAAGTCACAATGAGGGGCTCAATTATTCTTCGACGAACAAGAAGGGAAAGAAGCTGACTCAAAAACGAAAACGTCAGCACTGAGGAAACATATGTTATAGGTCCAATGATGTGTAATATATATGTTCCTATTTTGCATACATATTTAACCATCAAATGATGAAATATATATCGCCCTCCCTTCATTCACTGCCCTCGGGAAATAAACTTTGGATAAAATAAAGGAAAAGAAAAAGGAAAACTGGCAGTAGCGACGGTAGTAGCAGCGCGTTTTGCATAAACCGCTGCAGCTACTGAATTTAGTAGTAGCGCATTTCTCCTAAACCGCTACAGCTACTGATGTTAGTAGCAGCGCGTTTTGACATAACGCGCTACTGCTACATCCACTTAACCAAAAATTCTCACTCGCCCTGCTTCATCCCGCCATTTCCCCCCAAGTCCCCACTCTCTCTCCCCCGTCGCACCGCCGCGCCCGACCCGGCCCCGGCGCTCGCCCCCGACCACGGCGCTCGCCCCCGTCCCGGCCCTTGACCCCGACCCCGGCGCCGGCGCTAGCCCCCGACCCCGGCGCTCGCCCCCGACCCGGCCGGCCCTCGCCCCCGACTCCGGCGCCAGCGCTCGCCCCCGACCCCGGCGCGCTCGCCCCCAACCCGTCGGCCCTCGCCTCCCTCCTCTCCCATGCCGGCCGTCGTCGGGCCTGCCTCCTCGCCCCTGCACTCTCTGTAAACCCCCCTCTCTCTACTAGGGTTCTTCGGTTATGTTAATTAATTAGGTTATCTATTTAGTTATGAATTTAGCTAGGTTTCAAAATTAGCTGAATTTATATGCAAATTTGAACTGGACATGTGATATGTGCATATGTCATATTTTGGACATGTCATGTTTTGGACATGTCATGTTTGGAAAATGATCCGAGTGGCCTATGTTACGCCGGAATGTTGATTCATTTCTGTTCCGGTGAATTTCAGGCGCTCGATATGTCCATTTTTTCAGCAAAGGTCATGCTGAAATTTCCCGTGAATAAAGGCATGATTTGTGCTACATAGTTGGCATATCGAGTGCTGGCACATAGATTTCTTTTTATGTCATTTATCATTTATTCATACTTTTAGAAATAAATGAGGCCACTTAATCATAGGAAACATGTCGAACAACGAAGAAACTGGGCCTTTGACCAAGATGCAGACGAGATGGATTATGAGGGTGAACAAGAGTACCTCGACTATTTGACTGCTAAGCAAGGTTTGCAGGTCGGCCTCGATGATGGTACTGACGCCGACATCGACACCAACGGCGCCGGCACCGATGGCGGCACCGAGACCGGTGGGGAAGGTACCGGCTCCAATGCTGCTACCGAAAAGAGGAAGCATAAGAAGCAGAGGATACGAAAACCTAACAAACTAGGGATTGGACGACTTGTGATCACAGAGATGGCACCTGGCAAGTTTGAGCCGTTAGAGCCGGAAGAACCTCGCAAGTGCTATGGGAACCAAGTAGGATGCATCCTACGGGAATGCGCGAGCATCAACGACGATGACTTAAGGAGTAAAGAACATTTGACGCAGTTGCTCCTAACGAAGTTGCACAAGAGATTCAAGTTCCCCGACCGGGATGATAACATAGAACAACCGTGGGATGATCCGAAGATGAAAAAGATTAACAATCACACCATGGGCATGTTCATCAATGATTTGGCCTCCTAGAAAGGGAGGGTGAAATGAGCTATTGGGGCTGATGAACCCCTGTGCAAAATTCTGGAGGAAAATCCGACACTTACGGAAGAGGAGTTCGGAAAGTTCAAGGACACTTGCGCTATCGAGGCAGCCAAGGCTAAGGCTGCGAAATTCAAAAGCCTTCAGCAAAGGAACACGGGGAAGCATCGCCTCGGAAGCCGTGGCTACCTCGGTAAAAGGCCCATATGGGATAAGGAGGACGCGGAACGTGAAGCCGCGGGTCTCCCAGACCCCTTCGCGAAGTTCGCCAACCCCTTGGAGCATGACTTCATCAGGGCCTGCTACAAGTGGGACAAGGAGAAAAAGGTTTTTTACACGGACAAGATCACGAGGAAATTGATTAGACTACTGGAGAAGCAACACCGGCTTGCAGCCGAAAGCCCTACTTCTCCGATGAGGCCCAAGTGGGACACCCCTCTCAACCGGGCCTTGAACGAACTTAAGGGACTCCCTTTGGACCAGCGGCCGCAATATGGTCATGTGCACGGCGCTAGAGACGGCGCCACGTGGAAGGTGTTTTACAATGACGGCCCGGAGGCCAAGAAGCAGAAAAAGAAGTTTAGTCAGGCGGACATCAATGCAAAGGTGAAGCTTGCGGTCGAGAAAAAAGCAGCTGAGGACGCGAAAAAAGCAGTCGAGGACAAATATGAGTTGCTACAGCAGGCAGTCAATGCAGCTGTAACTGCCTGCAGAAATGATTTCGCTACTAACTTGGTTCCAGTTATCATCAACTGGGCGAAGGAAAATCCAGACAAGACGGTACATGATTTCCCGATGCCCAGTTTCATCGCGAGCAACTCCATGAACAACAACACCATCGCACCATCACTTTCTCAAGCAACCGGGCCTCCTCTCGCAGCCGCTCCCGCTCATAGCAGCCCGTCCTCAGTCTCAGGCGCGCTAGGTGGGCCTTCGTCTTTGGCTGAGCTCAACGCCGTCACGGTAATTACATGTCGCACCAACATATATATATAGATAATATTCCATTTTTGTTGCCTTTCGGTGGTTTTACGCCACAGACATATGTGTTTGCAGGCGAAAGAAACCCCGTGCACCATACTCTACTTGATCAAAGGCCAGAAGGTGGACGTGGGAAAGGGGATGATAATGGACCCCTCTCAACGCACGTTCCACAATCAGCCGATCCCCGCTGGGCACTTCAGGGTTAGCTTGACCAGTGTGAAATCGGGGCACGAGGATTTGCCTCCTCCAATACAGCATGTGGGAGCGGACGACGAGACCCCGCCGCGGATTGGAAGCTGCAAGTTTTGGGTGCTGCTATGGCCGAAGAATCTTATTCGTCTGGAGCCGGCCGAGAGCACACCAATAACTACCACACATCAACAAGCATGTGCGGAGACCACCACCCCGCCTACGCAATTACCAGCTCCTGTAGTGTCGGGTGAGAGCGGCGGACGACATGATGAAGGGGGTGCAATAGTACTGGCTGATGTAATTTCTCCTGTAGAATAGAGAATGGATGATGAGACGGATGTCGACCCTATGGATTACCTCAATACAAACGCGTATGACTGTGACATAGATATGATGAGTCAACAATATGATGAATCGGGCTATCAGCTTGCTAATGAGGATATGGATGATATGCCCGGGCAGGGTCGTACCATGGATTGCAAAAAGTCTCTCTTCATGAAATCCTCACAGGACACGCCTGAAGATGCCGCCTTGACACAGGCTCAACTAGCCGGGCGCGAGGGTCATACAGTACTTAGCCCGGGAACACTGGGGTAGGGGTTAAGGAAGGGTCTGGAAGGTGTGCCCAAGAAAAAGGAGAGGAAGAGATCGGGGAAGGTAACTGCCTCCAAACAAGCCAGAGCACACAGCAGCCAGACGATGCATTCTGAAGAGCGTGTACCCGTGAAAGGTGCGGTCATGTTCCATCTCACGGGCGAGCCGATGCTACCGCCGAAACTGTTGGAGGCACTATCAGGGGATCTCAGGAGACTGCACGACCATGTGCTGTCGACTGAGAAAAGCCTACTAGCCTCAAAGGATCCAGGATATCCGACATACGCGGCTCGTGTGCCTGAGGGGAAGTGCTACGTCGACACACGGCCCGCAGAGGTGTTCTTCCTGCGGTTTGACCATATCTTTGAGATATTTCTAACAAGGCGGCTTGATTTTACTATCGTCCGCCTTTTTGCGCTACATATGATCTCCGTCATGAAGAGTGAAGAAGTCTCGCAAATCTGTGTGGCGGATCCATACTACATGCACTAGTCTTTCTTGAGCGTGAAACTGCTAGGGAGTACCTCCAAAACTTCATGGTACAGAATAAGGACCGGGAAATTGTCCTCGTGCCTTATCATCCAAAGTAAGTTAGTTCCGGACAACCCTTTCGTACATTTCAATCATTCCTTCTCTCTCATATGGGGAATAATTTGAGGTGTCTTTTCCCCGTAGCAATGGGCGCGCCGTCCTTATCGTTCTTTACCTGCAATTCTCCCACGCCGTGTATTTTGACCCTTCCAGAGACTACGAGAAACAGGACTACACCCACATAATGAATATTCTAGATGATGCTCTCCAAGGCTTCAGCTTTAGAGGTGGCCACGTGCAGATCAAGAAACGAAGGAACAAGAAGATGGGTTTTGCGCATAAAACTAACTTCTCCTGCATCCATGTCCCAAAACCAAGCAAGAAGGATGGATTCTACATCGTCCATCTCATGATTCAGTTCAACACGGATCACCAAAAGCTTCGCATTAACAGCAGAAATGATGATCATATCCACAAGTGGCTAGAATCTCATGGAGAAGAGAATTATAAACTTAGAGATGACTTCTTTCGCATCCAAAGCGACATTGCGACGATCATCATGAAAGAAGTCGTCGATGAGAAGGGGATGTTCCACCACGGCCCTATATCGCGAGCTGACGTCCGAACTCGCATAGGCATGCAACGTCTAGACCTCACGCCGTTCAAGAAGCTAGGGTTTGTCCTTGATGATATGGAAGGATGGAACTTCTAGTGATTTATGATGCCGATGATGATGATATGTGTCGGTTGAACTTGTATACTTTTTGTAGCGATGAAACTTTGTGATGTCCACGGTCCCTGCCGAACTTGCGTAACACTACTTTGTTAGTTTGCGTACGATGACCTGCGTACCTCTAGTTAATTAATTTGCGTACTATATATGTTGCATCTAGTTGCTAACCCTTTCTTTTTTGGTGTTGCTCTAGTATATTTTGTTGCATATATATGATTGTACATCCTCTTCATGAACATGCATCTCTAACAGGTACCTAGTTTCTTGATGGCGAGATGGAAATGCTATGTCGTGTACAAAGGGAAGGTTCCGGAGGTGTACAACGAGTGGCATGAGTGTCAGGCACAAGTGAATGGGTTCACGGGCGCCATCCATAAAGGCTTCAAAAGCAGACAAGAAGGAGAAGCTAGTTACTTGAGGTTCACGCTAGCGCGAGAGAGGACTCGTAACCGCCACCTCATGTACTGCATAGTTCCGCTCTCACTCATAGTGATAGCACTTCTTGCGTATACCTTTGTTTAGATGGATGACGTTGTTGTAGTTGCAAGTATTCGAGACTTGCATGTATCGCTATTTTCGAGATGATGACAAGATATCACTTTGTGTTGGATGATGATTATGATGAGACTATTTGTATGTACATGCTATGATTACATTTGTGGTCTCACAGGCATTTGTATGTGTATCATGATGACATTTCTATGTGCTAAAGATTCTTCTACAAGGCCTGTTCAAATACCAAACAAATATGCCAAAAAAACTACTTAAATTAGCAGTAGCGAGTGTATAAAAGTTAGCAGCAGCGCCTCAATAGCAGTAGCTCGTCCAGCCAAAGCGCGCTAGCGCTACTAGCAGTAGCGAGCTTCCTCTAACCGCGCTACTACTACACTTGTGTAGCAGCAGCGCGGGTGAGCACGCGCTACTGCTATGCGTTAGCTGTAGCGCCTTATTAGTAGCATCGGTACCCGCGCTACTGATACATCTAAAACCCGCGCTGCTGCTAGCCTTTTCCCTAGTAGTGCTAGGACTAAGCAGCTCGAGCAGTATTTATGTTTTTGAGGTGTGAGCACTGCAGATTTTTTTGATGTTTAGCCTAGATATTAATTTTTCTCCTCTGAACAACAACGAAAACATCACTGCATGTATTAACTGGGTGGACTGTGGCCCGTCTAGCCCAGGCCAGATATCCAGCCCAGATACAATTATTTGTCAAGCTGAAAATGGCTAGCCCAGCTATACTTTTTTTTAGGAATACCCAGGCAAGGTCAAGTTGTTATTCTCCGCCCCGCTGGGCTGCAAATCTTTCCTAAGAGGGATGCATTAGGCTTAACAAGAAAATGGGCTTTAAGAAATAATAAATGGGATGTAATTATAAAAACAGGGCAGTAGCTATAAAAAAATGCACCAAACACGTAATTACTTTATAAAATATTATTTTTGGATATTGAAAATTTTAAAATTTCATTAATTGTTGCGAGCACAATTCGTTGGATTTTTACGTAATATAAATTTATATTGAAATTGTATTTAATCTGACTAGAAATTTCGGGATAAAAATATTTCGGATCCCATCAAAATGTGGGAAATTTTATTGAATTCTATTTTGAACGGTTGGTTGAAATGGGTTGTACTTTTAACAAACTGTAAATGGGCTTTAGTAAATTCCATTAGAATTCAAAAATGGGCTCCACATTCTTACAAATCTCAAATGGGCTATAAGTTCTTTGTCACACACTTCTGGCCTCACTAAGTTGACGCGTCCCCTAAAAAAAGAGAGTTGACGCGTATGCAAGGCTTTGTCAACTTATAGTCAACACACGGTTCTAGCAGCAATGGCTGTTGGATGTCCATCCAACGGATGTTGTGCTTCTTCTTCAATCTCGGATATTCTAGCTTCACCCGCCCAAAAAATGATTCCTTCCCCTGACATCTAGGGCGCACCGTTTCGGAAGCTGGCCTATGGGCCTACAAAGTTGACGTACCAAGGGCTTTGTCAACTTAGTCAATATAAATGATTCTAGCTGTAGTGACCGTACGATGTCCATCCAACGGCCGTCGTGCTTCTTCAACCTTTGGTCTTCTTACTCCAACCGCCCAAAGCAGCGCCGGTCATGCCGTCTGCTCCTACCTCCCGTGGTCGGCTGTGCTGCCGCGGAGGCCTCACCCCCCTACTACTCCCACCGCTGGCCAGGCCATCCCTCCACTCACCCACACCCCCTGTTATTCTGCGGTGACAGCAGCCTCACACCGCAGTCGAACCAGTGAACCCTCGTACTCCTCTCCGCGTGTGCATTCACTGCTGCATCTTCCCCGCCTCCGCGTCGTCCCCTTCCTAGGCCTCGCCGTCGTCCACCGCCGTGGTGCTCTCGGTGCGGCGTGGTCAACGTGGTCAAGGAATGACTTCCATCGGACGTGGACTGTACGTGGAGAGGCTGACACCTGGGTTCATGGCAGCCGCAAGGAAGTGCCTCCTTACTACGCGCAAAATAATTATTCCTCCACCTGACAGCAGGGACCCATCGGACGGGCCACCATATTTCGTGAAAAAAATGATTCGCCCCGTGACTGCTGGGACCCACCAGCTACATCTTCGCACGCAAGGAAGTGCGTAAAAAAACGATTCGCCCCCCTGACTGCTAGGACCCACCAGCTACATCTTCGCACGCAAGGAAGTGCGTCCGAAAAAAAAGCGATTCACCCCCCTGACTGTTGGGACCCACCAGCTACACCTTCGCACGCAAGGAAGTGCCTTCGGGCAAAAAAAACAATTTGCTCCCCTGACTGCTGGGACCCAGCAGCTACATCTTCGCACGCAAGTAAGTGCCTGACAGTCGGGACCCACCTGGTCGAAGCGTACGTAGTGTTGTCATTTTGGTCGCAAACGTGTACGTACATACTGGTCAATGTAGAGGCGTGCACGTGTCGTAGTAGAGGCGCGCACGTGTCGTAGTAGAGGCGCGCACGTAGCATCTACACGTACGTATAACGGCCAGAGTGCAAGAAAGAAAATACGGCCACGTACGTACATACGGGCAGGGTCTCGAACGCCTACTCGCGCATACGTACGGCCAGGGCTCGTGTACATGGCTGGGTCGGAACGGAGAAACAGCGTCGTCGTCGTGTTCATGGGGAGCCAACCGGCTGGGTCGGAACGGAATGCATCGTCGTGTTCATCAGGAGGGCTTGGACGGAACAGGCGATGGAAACGAGACTTGGCGTACCGCAGAACGGAGGAAACTGCCTTGTGTTCGACCGGCCACGTTCGAAACGGGATCCTGTTCATCGGGAGGGGTCTGGCGTACCGCAAAACAGAGGAAACGGACCTCCTACGGTCGAAACGGGGGTCCTGTTCATCGGGAGGGGTGTGGCGTACCGCAAAATGGGACTCCACGGGATATTGTTCATCTCCACCATCGACCTCCTCCAGCCTCCGCGGGCTACCGTCGACCTCCTCCAGCCTCCACGGGCTCCTGTTCATCCAGTCTCCACCGCGCGCTACTCCACCGGCTACTGTTCTACCATCCCTCCATGGGCACCCCTCGACCGTCTACTGTTCATCCAGCCCTCCACGGGAGTCGTCCTATTCATCCAGCCCTCCACGGGGTCATGTTCATCCAGCCCCAACCGGCTCGATCGAGGCAACGCCACGGGGTCCTGTTCATCCACCCCCACCACTCACTGTTCATCCAACCCCTCCCCCCCCCCCCCCCCCGCAATGCTCACTGTTCATCCTGAGAGGCAGCATCGATCGGCTACAGTTAGCAGTAGTAGCGAAGGAATCGCTCGATCGGGTTCAGTTAACAGCCGTCGATCGATCGCTCGGGTTCAGTAATGCGTAGCCTGCAGTGCAATCGCTCGGGTTCAGTTAGAGACCAACACCTCGCTCGGTTTCAGTTAGAGCCAACACCTCGCACACACGCACGTATGTGTACGAGAGAAACGTGCATCGCTCGGCCCCGGACCGCCCGCCGTAACCGGGAACTCCCCGAAATTTTCCTCGCCCTCGCTTCTACCACGGTTTTTTCCGTCATGGACGGCGCAAAGAATGTCATGCAGCTGCGTCTCCGGCCCGCCGAGGACAAAAAGCCCATATTCTGTCATGATTTTTGTCATAGAAGTAGGAGCCCACCACATCTATGATGATACCAGGTTTTGTCACAATTATTGTCATATAAGTGTCATAAGTATGACAGGAAGAAATTCGTTCGGCCCAAAATGCCACGGATGTCTCTTTTTTTTAGTGTGAGCATCATTAAAATTATCAATGCCTAGCTAAAAGGCTTTAAAGAAAAGCGCTTGTTGGGAGACAACCCAATATTTTTCCTTGCTGTTATTCAATAAATATTTCATCTACCTTCTGTTTAGATGTGTTTTCATGTTTTAATTAGTGTTTGTGCCAAGTAGAACCTATAGGATAACCTACGGTGATAGTTAATTTGATTCTGTTGAAAAACAGAAACTTTGCACGCACGAAAATAATTTTAGTAATTCACAGAAACATGCTTTTGCATTGATTATTTTTGCTGTAGGTCAATAGACAAATTTCCCAGGACTTCCTATTTTGGTAGGAGTTTTAGAGTTCCAGAAGTATTCGAGTGTTACAGATTTCTACAGACTATTCTGTTTTTGACAGATTCTGTTTTTCGTGTGTTATTTGCTTATTTTGATGCATCTATGGCTAGTATGTAGGGGTATGAACCATAGAGAACTTGGAATATAGTAGATTTAACACCAATATAAATAAAGAATGAGTTCATTACAGTACGTTATGTGGTGGTTTTTTTCTTTCTTGCACTAACGGAGCTTATGAGATTTCCTGTTGAGTTTTGTGTTGTGAAGTTTCCAAGTTTTGGGTAAATATTTGATGGACTATGGAATAAGGTGTGGCAAGAGCCTAAGCTTGGTGATTCCCATGGCACCCCAAGATATTCAAGGATAACCAAAAGCCTAAGCTTGGGGATGCCCCGGAAGGCATCCCCTCTTTCGTCTTCGTCTATCGGTAACTTTACTTGGAGCTATATTTTTATTCGCCACATGATATGTGTTTTGCTTGGAGCGTCTTGTATGATATTAGTCTTTGCTTTTTATTTTACCACAATCATCCTTGCTGTACACACCTTTTGGGAGAAACCCACTTGATTGGAATTTATTAGAATACTCTATGTGCTTCACTTATATCTTTTGAGCTAGATAGTTTTGCTCTAGTGCTTCACTTATATCTTTTTGAGCACGGCGGTGGCTTAATTTTGTAGAAATTGTTAATCTCTCATGCTTTACTTATATTATTTTGAGAGTCTCTTAGAACAGCATGGTATTTGCTATGGTTATAAAATTGGTCCTAGAATGATGGGCATCCAAGTTGGGTATAATAAAAACTATCATAGGAAGTGAATTGGATGCTATGATCAATTTGATACTTGATAATTGTTTTGAGATATGGAGGTAGTGATATTAGAGTCATGCTAGTTGGGTGATTATGAATTTAAAGAAAGCTTGTGTTGAAGTTGGCAAGTCCCGTAGCATGCACGTATGGTAAAAGTTGTGTAACAAATTTGAAATATGAGGTGTTCTTAGACTGTGCATCCTTATGAGTGGCGGTCGGGGACGAGCGATGGTCTTTTCCTACCAATCTATCCCCCTAGGAGCATGCGCGTAGTGCTTGGTTTTTGATGACTTGTAGATTTTTGCAATAAGTATATGAGTTCTTTATGACTAATGTTGAGTCCATGGATTATACACACTCTCACCCTTCCATCATTGCTAGCCTCGTCGGTACCATGCATTGCCCTTTCTCACCTTGAGAGTTGGTGCAAACTTCGCCGGTGCATCCAAACCCCGTGATACGATACGCTCTATCACACATAAACCTCCTTATATCTTCCTCAAAACGGCCACCATACTTACCTATTATGTCATTTCCATAGCCATTCCGAGATATATTGCCATGCAACTTTCCACCGTTCCGTTCATCATGACACGCATCATTATTGTCATATTTCCTTGCATGATCATGTAGTTGACATCGTATTTGTGGCAAAGCCACCATGCATAAATTTTCATACATCTCACTCTTGATTCATTGCCCATCCGGGTACACCGCCGGAGGCATTCATATAGAGTCATATCTTGTTCTAGTTTTGGGTTGTAATTCATGAGTTGTAAATAAATAGAAGTGTGATGATCATCATTATTAGAGCATTGTCCCCAAATAAAAAAAGAAAGGCCAAAAAAAGGAAAGGCCAAAGAAAAAAAAGGCCAAAAAAGGCCCAAAAAGAGAAAAAAAGAAAAATAAAATAAAAATAAAAAGGAGGCAATGTTACTATCTTTTTCCACACTTGTGCTTCAAAGTAGCACCATGTTCTTCATATAGAGAGTCCCATATGTTGTCACTTTCATATACTAGTGGGAATTTTTCATTGTACAACTTGGCTTGTATATTCCTACGATGGGCTTCATCAAAATGCCCTTGGTCTTCATGAGCAAGCAAGTTGGATGCACACCCACTAGTTTCTTTTGTTGAACTTCCGTACATTTATAGCTCTAGTGCATCCGTTGCATGGCAATCCCTACTCCTCATGTTGACATCAATTGATGGACATCTCCATAGCCCGTTGATTATCCTCATCAATGTGAGACTTTATCCTTTTTTGTCTTCTCCACAAAACCTCCATCATCATATTCTATTCCACCCATAGTGCTATATCCATGGCTCACGCTCATGTATTGCGTGAAAGTTGAAAGAAGTTTGAGATTATTTAAGTACGAAACAATTGCTTGGCTTGTCATCGGGGGTGTGCAAGATGGGAGCATTTTTGTGTGACAAAAATGAAGCATGACCTAACTATATGATTTTGTAGGGATGAACTTTCTTTAGCCATGTTATTTTGAGAAGACATGGTTGCTTTGATTAGTATGCTTAAAGTATTAATATTTCTTATGTCAATATGAACTTTTATTTTGAATCATTTGGATCTGAATATTCATTCCACAATAAAGAAAATTACATTGAGAATAATGATAGGTAGCATTCCACATCAAAAATTCTGTTGTTATCATTTACCTACTCGAGGACGAGCAGGAGTTAAGCTTGGGGATGCTTGATACGTCTCCAACGTATCTATAATTTTTGATTCTTCCATGCTATTATATTACCTGTTTTGGATGTTTATGGGCTTTACTTTACAGTTTTATATCATTTTTGGGACTAACCTACTAATCGGAGGCCCAGCCCAAATTGCTGTTTTTTTTGCCTATTTCAGTGTTTCGAAGAAATGGAATATCAAACGGAGTCCAAACGGAATGACACCTTCGGTAGCAATCTTTTTGGAACAAACGTGATCCAGAGGACTTGGAGTGGAAGTCAGCAAACAAGCCAGGCGGCCACGAGGCTGCCCTGCGCGCCCCCTAGGGCTGGGCACGCCCCCCACCCTTGTGGGCCCCTCGGGCGTCCACCGACCTACTTCTTCCTCCTATATATACAACATCAGAAGCAACCACGAAAAACTATTTCCACCACCGCAACCTTCTGTATCCGTGAGATCCCATCTTGGAGCCTTCGTCGGCACTCCGCCGGAGGGGGAATCAATCAGGGAGGGCCTCTACATCATCTCCAAGGCCTCTCCGATGAGTTTTGAGTAGTTTACCATAGACCTTCGGGTCCATAGTTATGAGCTAGATGGCTTCTTCTCTGTCTTTGAATCTCAATACAAAGTTCTCCTTGATCTTCTTGGAGATCTCTTCGATGTAACTCTTTTTGTGGTGTGTTTGTCGAGATCCGATGAATTGTGGGTTTATGATCAAGTTTATCTATGAGAAATATTTGAATCTCCTCTGAATTCTTTTATGTCTATTAAGTTATCTTTGCAAGTCTCTTCGAATTATCAGTTTGGCTTGGCCTACTAGATTGATCTTTCTTGCAATGGGAGAAGTGCTTAGCTTTGGGTTCAATCTTGCGATGTCCTTTCCCAGTGACAGCTGGGGCAGCAAGGCACGTATTGTATTGTTGCCATCGAGGATAAAAATATGGGGTTTATATCATATTGCATGAGTTTATCCCTCTACATCATGTCATCTTTCTTAATGCGTTACTCTGTTCTTTATGAACTTAATACTCTAGATGCATGCTGGATAGCGGTCGATGTGTGGAGTAATAGTAGTAGATGCAGGCAAGAGTCGGTCTACTTGTCACGGACGTGATGCCTATATACATGATCATGCCTAGATAATCTCATAATTATTCGCTTTTCTATCAATTGCTCGACAGTAATTTATTCACCCACCGTAATACTTATGCTATCTTAAGAGAAGCCACTTGTGAAACCTATGGCCCCCGGGTCTATCTCTTATCATATAAGCTTTCAATCTACTTTTATTTGCATCTTTACTTTTCCAATCTATATCATAAAATACCAAAAATATTTATCTTATCATATTGTCTCTATCAGATCTCACTTTCGCAGGTGGCAGTGAAGGGATTGACAACCCCTTTATTGCGTTGGTTGCGAGTTCTTGTTTGTTTGTGTAGGTGCGTGGGACTTTTGAGGAGCCTCCTACTGAATTGATACCTTGGTTCTCAAAAACTGAGGGAAATACTTACGCTACTTTGCTGCATCACCCTTTCCTCTTCAAGGAAAACCAACGCAAGCTCAAGACGTAGCACCCCATTTCTTAAACTGTTTGGGGGATTGTTCTTTGGTATGTGACTCCTCCAATGGTCTAATTAGTTTTTGTTCTATTGCTTTATATATTGCAATTTTTTGCTATTGGGGTGACCATGTTCTTGACCTTGCATGTCAAATTTATATGGTTCAAGTAGTTTTGTTGCATGATATAGCCTCTAGACACTTATAGGAGTAGTTGCTATCAACTTTGTTGAGTTTTGTTCACTTTTATTTTGAGTCACTAAAATTTCCAATATTTCAGAGGAAGTGAATGCTTAGGAAGATGTTCCAAGGTGGTTCTTCAAAGAAGAAATCCCGAAGGCTCAAGACATGTGAGTTGGCCTTTGAACCACCGCGGGATGCTCTAGTGCGACCTTGCGAATGGCCGTCGGATCATTTCATGACTCGCACGGGTTTCAAGGAAGAATTTGATATGTACGTGCACAGCGCCGGCCTGACGGATGTCTTGTCAGATAAGTGCTTGCAATACTACAATCTTACTGATTCTTTCATGCAAAGATTTGAATATTCAGTCCATTGCAATACATATTCTGTTTTATTTGATCTCTGTGATAAATCATTTCGCATGGACCTCGAAGAATTTAATGAAGCATGCAAAATTCTGCAAGGGGGCATTTATACTGAACCTCGTAAATCTGATTGCGTTTAATTCCTTGCTGGCATCACAAGGGGAGAAACTAGAAGCGTAACACAAGCTACTATAGGGAGCATTCACTTTTCTACTTTACATTATTTTGCTCTCTTTATAGGTAGATGCATTAATGGGAAACATGACCATAGCCGCCTTTGCTCTCCTGATTTAAGTGTCCTCAAGAGCGCGGTAATGGATGACAAATGATATAACTTGGGGGCTATTATTGCAAGGCGGTTACATAATGATGCTCTGGATGGGGATTTCTTTGGTGGAATTTATGCCACTCGTTTAGTTGATTATCTTGGGGTTCCAATAAAAGAAAATGATGCTCAGTTGCCACTTGCTTTCCTTGATTATGATGCTATGGAACATTTCCAATTTCTTGAGAGGGTCGATCAACCTTTTCCGTATAGACTAATCTTTGACAGGCGTCGCGTCTTCCATATTAAGCTTCCTACTCCTGCCTTCTTTGACTTTCAGGTAAAACAAAGATATTTCATACTTGGAGAGGAGGCATACGAGTATGAGAGGGCGAGTGAGACCGCTCGCCTCAATGAGGCAGCCCTCCAAGCAGTGGCGGATGTAATCCAGTTCAACCCCAACTATGACTTTGGATAATACCCCAGCCAGCCTTGACCATAAACCAACTTAGTCCAAAAGACTAAGCTTGGGGGAGTATGTATTTCTCACTGACATTACATTCATGCATCAAACATTCATTCCAATTGTCGGTGTTCATCCTTTTTCATTGTATAATCCATGTTAGTTTTTTTGGCTTTCTTTTTGTGTGTTTGAAAAACTTTGATAAAATCCAAAAATATTTCTCACTTCTTTTTAGTTTTTCTTTCTAGTTCAATTAGTTGTAGTATTAAAAGAAAACCCAAAAAGATTTCACGTCCTTCTTTTGCTTGTTGGGAGCTTTCCAGTGTAAATAGTTTTTCTTGTTTTCATTTTTTCTTCATTTTACTTTCTTCAGAGAAAAACAAAAACTCCAAATATATTTGAGTGTGTTTCTTTGAAATACTCTTCTTTTCTTTGGGTTATAAGGAGAACACCACGATGAAAATGTTGAGTGGCTCTCATATGCATTATTGTTGATCTAACAAAGATCCCATATTACCTTGTCTTCTCCTTTGAATAAATGTTCGCAGATTCCAGCTTAGTCCACTGCTGTAAGTGCATCTAGTGCCCCTTAGTGATTTTGGTGTATTGAAGACTTATAGGTTAAGGGATTGATGCCTTTGTGAGTGTACACAGGTCTATAAGTCTATGAGGAGTTTGATATTTATAGAGAAAGTCGACCCCTAAAAATGAAGTTCTTCAACTGAAGACTTTGGATTTCTTAAGACTTTCTGAAGACTTTGAAAGTGAAGAAATTGGTGTGACCTTGAAGACTTGGCAATCATTTGAGGAACATGAAGCGTGAAGACTTTTGTTTTCGTAGCTTCATTTTCTCTTTCTTGCGTCATAGGAAACACCGTACTGTTAAAGGGGGTTGAGGAAATACTAAGGAAAAATTTCCATGTGATGCTCAACTCAAAATCCTACACCTACCAATCCCTTCGAGTGAAGCCATTGGAAATCTCATAGAGTTCAGTCAATTTCTTTAGTAACAGAGACGAAGTTCTTCTGGTTGCTGAGGAATTTGTTCTGACTGAGGAGTTAGGAATTCGCCAGTGCGGATTGCCTACACAGTGAGGAACATGATAGCCCTGAGTCAAAATTCCGATCGTTGTTGTGCTATGCGCCAACTATCCCAAAATATCTACCCACCTAACGGTCATATCATTAAAGGGCATTTATGTCTTATCATGTCGGGCTGCTCCCTAGGCTATAAATAGTCGCCCTCTACAACCACTAGCTAGTTGGCTGCTCCGAGAGAAACTGACACTTCTCATTTGAGAGCATCGCATCCTCCGAGGACTTTGAGCGAAAATCATCAAGTGAGGAAAACCCAAACCCAACACACCTACAACCCAAAGTGATTGAGCATCACTGAAGAGATTGATCCTGCGTGGCTCCAATGATTATTATCTTTGAAGATTGTGCTTCTTCCAAATGGTTAGGCGTCATGGTCTAGAGCATCCAAGAGGAATTGTGGATCGCCGAGTGACCTAGTCTGTGAAGGTTTGGAAGTCACCTAAAGACTTACCACGAGTGATTGGGAGAGGTCTTTGTGACCTTAGCTCAAGGAGAATACAGTGAGGACTATGTGTCCGGGACTGTGTGTCCTCAGGTTTAATTACCTAGCCGCTCCAACCAGACGTACACCTGAGACAGCAGTTGGAACTGGTCTACCAAATCATTGTCTTCACCAAGCTTACTGGTTCTATTTCCTCAACTCTTTCATTTCCTCATTTCTGTCGTTGTTTGCTTGCTCATATCTATTTGAAGACTTTGACTGAAGACTTTCTCAATTTCCTCAGTTCAATTTCTTCAGTCTGTCCGTCTTCATCCTGTGTTATCCTGTGTTTACGCTTTCTGTACTCTGTGATTGTCTTCATTTCATCATGATGACTATGCTAGTGTTCTGTTATGTTTACTTCTAAGTACTTATTCTGCTGCAAGTAGTTCTTCGCTAAGGAATTTCCTCACCAGCAAATTCCTCAGTGAAGAATTCATAAAAATCGCCTATTCACCTCCCCTCTAGTCGATATAATGCACTTTCAATTGGTATCAGAGCAAGGTACTCCATGTTCTATGTGATTTTGGTTTAACCGCCTGGAGTTTTAGTTATGTCGACTGCAGGTATGATCAAGGTCTCTGCTGGGTGTCCTACCTTCGATGGAACAGACTACCCCTACTGGAAGAATAAGATGCGATTGCATCTTGAGGCAATTGATAACGATCTCTGGTATGTTGTGGAAAATGGTGTTCCCTTAGTCACACCTTCTCTGAACGCTACTGATGTGAAGAGATTCAAGCAACTCGATTCTCAAGCGAAGAATATCATATGCGGCCATCTGAGCAAAGGGCAATATGGAAGAGTGAGTGCTTTGGAAACTGCTAAGCTTATCTGGGATAGGCTGTCCAAAGTGAATGAAGGAGTCTCAACTCAACGTGACTCTTGTGTTGACGTTCTTCGCAATCTCTTCAACCCCTTCAAAAGACTCAACAATGAAAATGTTCAGCAAACCTTCGATCGCCTTACTGACATCTCAAATGAGCTTCAAGCACTTGGCGCCACTGACATCACCGACCATGAGGTCGTGAAGAAATTGCTGAGATCGCTCGATTCTTCATTTGATACTCTGGCACTGATGATTCAAGAACATGCTGATTACAAGTCACTTGACCCCGCTGATATCCTCGAGAGGCTAAATACTCATGACTTCCAGCTTGCTGAGAAGAGAGATCTCTATGGTTCGAGCTATGGAGATCACGTGCTCTGAAGGCCAAGGCAGTCTCTGAGTCTGAATATGAAGACTCTACTAGCAGCCTTGGTGATCCTGAAGAACTGAGCCAGGAACTAGCACTGCTCGTGAAGAAATTTCAGACGTTCTCAAGACGTGGTCGCTTTGGAAAATCCTCAAGGAGCAATGATTCCTCATCCAGTGACTACAAGAAGAGGCTATGCCACAAATGCAAGAAACCTGGTCACTACATTCAAGATTGTCCTCAGTGGGATAAGGAATCAAAGAAGAAGAAATACAAGGACTACAGTTCTGATGACGCAAAGAAGAAGAAGAAATCTTCGAAGTCTTCATCATCAAAATCCTCGAAGTCTTCATCTCATAAGAAGAGAAGCTCCAAGAAGGCTCGGGCATTCATTGGCAAGGAAATGGACTCTGAGGCTGAATCTGAGGAACATGAGAACGAGGAGGCATCTGAGGAGTCCGAGTCTGGTGTGGCGAGCCTAGCTCTCGCTACTGCATTCGTCAACAAGTCTGTCTTCAACTCTGAAGAAAATGGCTTCACCAACACAGCTGATGAAGGCAATGATGACTACGCTCCCACCTATTGCTTCATGGCAAAGGGTGCCAAGGTATCTAAATACCCCTACTCTGAATCTAGTGAGGATGAATCTGATGAAAACCTCAAGCCCGGCTACTCTAAACTTGCTAAGATTGTTGTGAAACAACAAAAGGCTATTGAAAAGGTTCAAAACATGCTAGACAAAAGTGATTATATGTTGGGTGAAGAAATGGATTGCACTAAAACCTTGACTGAAAATCTTCAGAGACTTCAGTCCAAGTTTGACAACCTTCAAGGTCATCATAACACTCTCTTATCTGATCATGACAAGCTTTCTTATGAATTTCTTCAAAGAAAGCAAGATCTTGAGAATCTAATAGTGAGTTATGAAGATCTTCAGAAGGAGCGTGATTCATTACTTGCTCAAAAAATCAGCGCTACCCAGGAAGAATTTGTTCCTCCATGTTTGAAGTGCATTGAACATGAAACTGCTAATTCATCACCTGAATGTTCAAATGTTTCTAATGCTACAAATTCTTCATCTGTCTCTGCTATCACTAATTCCTCATCTGAGGACATTGCTAGTATCACTGATGATGCAGGGCTGAAGGAATTGTACATGACAGGCATGTACAAAAGCCTCAAAGGGCATCAGACTCTTTGTGATGTGCTTAAAAAGTAGATCCTCAACAGGAACCCTAGGAAAGAGGGTATTGCCTTTGAGTGGAAACTCAATGCTGATGGAACATATTGGAAGCCCGAGCAGTACCCCAAAACCTCATGGGTTGCTGCAAAGGGACCACCAGTTGATCCATCCAATTTATCTGGCTTTACATGTGAATCTCCTCATTCTTCTGATGAGTCATTTGACTCCAACTATAAACTATTCAAAAATCAGAATGCTGAAGTATTTGCTAGATATGTTGGCACTAACTGCAGGAACGGTTCTCCTATGAAGAAAATCTGGGTTCCCAAAAGTTGCCTTGAAAGTCTTCAGGTGAATGTCCTCATGACACCACTTGTGAAGAATAGGAACTCCAGATCGAATTCTTCATATGGACCAAATTCTTCATATGGATCCAAGTCCTCTTACGGACCAAATACCTCACGTGGATCAAATTCCTCAAAAGGATCAAAGTCCTCATATGATCATCATCGTGCTAACCCTTCTGTTTCGCGGAGTAGAGCCAAGGGCTATGAATATGAGCATTATTCTTCTAATCATTATGTTCATAAGTCCTTGAAGAATTTCTCTGCTTATTCATATGCTTATCTAACCCCTCTAATGTGAAACGAGGTGGACTGGCTTCTATGACACCTTTCTCATATGGTGCTCGCAGAATGATGAATTCTTTGCCACCCCTTCAGATGTGGGTGGTGAAGAAAAAGAACTAATCTCTTATGCATGGTCAGGTCTCCAGACGTGCTCAAAACGTCTGAAGAATTTTCTGGAGACCTGAACATTGCCTGGAAGGACACAAGCTAATCATGAAGAAATGAACCTTCATTTCTCACGTCCTCATACTGTTTTATCTGTTCTATTGCTTGATGAAATTGATCTGATGATATTGATGTCATATTCTTCACTGATGAAGTATATGAGTTTGTAAGTTGCACTAATTCATCTGCAGGATCATCAACCCAAAGCCAATGAGTGGGTCCTCGATAGTGGATGTACGAATCACATGACTGGTGACAAGAATCTATTGATGGATGCTCCTTTATCACCATCACATCTGAAGCATATCATCTTTGCTGACAAAGGCAAAAGTCAGGTATTGGGTCTAGGTAAGGTTGCGATCTCAAATGATCGACACATGGACAAAGTCATGCTTGTTGAGTCCTTAGGATACAACCTCATGTTTGTCTTGATGCTTTGTGATCTCGATATGGTTGTTGTCTTTGGCAAATATCATTGTGTTGTGATCATGGAAGCTAACAATTCCAAAGTCTTCGAAGGCTTTAGGAGAGGAGACTTGTATATTGTTTATTTCTCTACAGGACCACAACCAGCCGTATGCCTACTTGCAAAAGCTTCAGAAGGCTGGCTATGGCATCGACGACTTGGTCATGCTAGCATGAGGAATTTGCACACGCTCGGAGAAGAAGCATGTCATTGGCATTGAGAATGTCAAATTCCTCAAGGATCACTTATGCAGAGCCTGTGAAGCTGGAAAGATGACAAAGGCCAAGAATCCAGTGAATACTATCATGACTACCACTCGACCATTTGAATTGCTTCACATGGATCTCTTTGGTCCTAATCATTATTCTGCTGTTACAAATGACGCATCTCTATATGGCTTTGTTATTGTTGATGATTATTTTCGTTACACATGGGTGCACATTGTCACTTACAAACATGAGGTGCAGGAAGTCTTCAAACGATTTTCCTCGAGGGCTTCAACCAACTTTGGTGTGAAGATCAAGCACATCAGAAGTACAATGGGACCGAGTTCAAGAATTCTGGTCTTGATGACTATCTTGATGAAGTTGGTATTACTCTTGAGTTATCTGCTCCTTATACTCCTCAGTAGAATGGCGTCGTGGAGTGCAAGAACAGAACTCTTGTTGAGATGGCTCGCACTATGCTTGATGAATACACGCCTCGTCGTTTCTGGATTGAGGCAATTGATACTGCGTGCCACATCATCAACAGAGTATATCTTCACAAATTCTTCAAGAAGACTGCTTATGAAGTCCTCACTGACAAGAAACCCACTGTGAGTTACTTCAAAGTCTTCGGTGCTAAATGTTGGATTAGAGATCCTCATCACAATTCTAAATTTTCACCGAAAGCACATGAGGGTTTTATGCTTGGTTACGGAAAGGACTCGCACACCTACAAAGTCTTCAACAACGTTCTCCACAAGGTTGTTGAAACTGTAGATGTGCGGTTCAATGAAACTAATGGCTCGCAAAGAGAGCACCTACCTTCTGTGTTAGATGAACCAACACCTAAGGAATCTATCAAGTTCAAGGCTACTGAGGATGTCATTCCTACCAAAGAATCTGCTGAAGAATTCATTCCAGAACATGAAGAACATCGAGCTGGGGCACCTAAAGAAAATGGTGCTGAGGAAAATGCTCCTGAAGAAAATGGGGATCAAATTCCTTGAAGACAACCCGCTCATCCTCGCATTGCAAAAGAAGTGCAAGTCAAGAAGATCACCGATGACATTGAAGCACTAGGTCCTCTCACACGCTCAAAAGCTTCACATTTGTCTAACTTTTGTGGGCATTTTCCTTTTGTCTCTATCATAGAGCCCACTAAGGTAGATGAAGCATTTCTGGAGCCTGAGTGGATTCAAGCTATGCAAGAAGAATTACATCAGTTCGAGCTCAACAACGTCTGGGAACTGGTCAAACGTCCAGATCCTCACAAGCACAACATCATTGGCACAAAGTGGATCTACCGCAACAAGCAAGATGAAAATGGCCTTGTGGTGAGGAATAAGGCACGACTTGTAGCTCAAGGCTACACACAGGTTGAAGGAATTGATTTTGATGAAACTTTTGCACATGTTGCTAAACTTGAGGCTATTCGCATATTACTTGCTTATGCTAACCATCATGATATTATCTTGCAACAAATGGATGTGAAAAGTGCATTCCTGAGTGGTAAGCTTGAGGAATAAGTATATGTTGCTCAACCCCGGGTTTTGAAGATCCAAAGCATCCTGACAAAGTCTTCAGACTCAATATGGCCCTGTATGGCCTCAAGCAGGCCCCTCGGGCATGGTATGATACTTTGAAGGAATTCCTCATGAAGAAAGGCTTCAAACCTGGTTCACTTGACCCAACTCTTTTCACTAAATCTTATGATGGTGAATGATTTGTGTGCCAAATTTATGTTGATGATATCATTTTTGGCTGTACTGACCAACGTTACAGTGATGAATTTGCCTATATGATGAGTGAAGAATATAAAATGTCTATTATGGGAGAATTTAAATTCTTTTTAGGTCTTCAAATTCGTCAATAGTGCAATGTCATATTCATATCTCAGGAGAAATACCTCAAAGATGTATTGAGAAAATTCGGCATGCAAGATTGCAAAGGGGTCAAAATTCCAATGCCCACAAATGGCCATCTATGCACTGATGAAAATGGTAAAGACTTCGATCAAAAGGTGTACCGCTCCATGATTGGCTTTTTATTGTACCTATGTGCATCTAGGCCGGATATTATGCTTAGTGTTTGCATGTGTGCCCGATTTCAAGCTACACCGAAGGAACCACACCATAAGGCTGTGAAGGATATTCTTAGATATCTAGATCACACACCAACACTTGGATTATGGTATCCCAAGGGCTCTTAATTTGATCTCATTGGATATTCAGATTCTGACTATACTGGTGATCGTGTGGACCGCGAGTCAACGTCAGGCACATGCCATTTCCTCGGACGATCTTTGGTCTGTTGGTCCTCAAAGAAACAGAACTGCATTTCACTCTCCACTACAGAAGCTGAGTACATTGCTGCTGGATCGTGCTGTGCTCAATTACTATGGATGAAGCAAACACTCAAGGACTATGGCATCAACGTGAATAATGTTCCTCTCTACTGCGACAATGAGAGTGCTATCAAGATTGCTCATAACCCAGTTCAGCGCTCGAAGACCAAGCACATCCAGATTCGTCATCATTTTCTTTGGGATCATGTGTTGAAGGGAAACATCTCCATCGACCACGTAAGCATTGAAGACCAGCTGGCCGATATCTTCACTAATCCCTTGGATGAGGAGAGATTTAGCAAGTTGCGGTGTGAGCTAAATATCCTAGAATTTCCGAATGTTCTCTGAAAGGGACACACATCCTAACACTTATGCTGACTTGATGACTTAGATGTGCAACACACAAAGTAACATTTTTATTCAATCAATGAAGACTAAGCCTCTAAGTGTGAAGAAATTAATGAAGAAATTGATTCTCAGAGCCCTACGACAATTGTACGCGGTGTCTGAAATCAGCTTTCTTATACGGTGGGTTACGCCACCAACCAAAGTTGAAAATCTTCAATTTGAGTTTTTCTTCGTTTTGGAAATTCCTCAGTTTTTTCAAAATTTTCAACTTTGCATTGTCTTCACTCTTTCCGGCATTGTTCTTCATTTGAATAAATATATATATGAGTTTATGTCCTCTGCAGCATTCACTTATTGCTAATTCTTCAAGTTTTTTTCCTGCTAAGTGAATGTGATCGGACCCTTTCCCCTCTATGCTAAACTCAATCCTGTCTGTTCACAAATTCTTCATGTGCATTCTCTTTGAAACTCATTCAAAATCTTCACTGTGTCCTTGACAGCTGAAGAAATTGCGGATGAAACTTTTAACTTATCTTATGTAAATTTTCGGCTTTGCCGCTCAAACCGTTCCGCATCCCACGACAATACTTATCTATTCACCCACGATCTTACACAATCGCCACCTCTCAATACGTGGGTGACACATGTCAAGCGAATGAGAAGGGTCAGGGGCATGTTCGTCCAATTTCTTCGGGCGTATAGTTATTTCAGTTCGACTATAAATACCCCCTCCCCTTCCTCACTTCATTTTTTACTCCGCTCATTCTCACTCCCGCTCGAGCTTCTCAAACCCTAGCACCGCCGCTACTTCATCGTCGCCGGTGAGGAAGAGCTTCACTGCCTCGACCTCGTCGCCGTCGTACTCGCGCCGGTTGCGGATTTCTTCACTCCGCGGACGCCGTAGATGTCTTCCTCTACCGAGTTAGGGCGTGGAAGATCTGAACTGACGAACTTCACATCTACACTTCCCAGTTCGTCGTGTTCTTCATCAAGGGTAATTAAAAGTTACCTTTATTGCCCTCTTTGATTAAAATGTTTTCTTGAAAATCTTCAAAGGTGTTTATTCTTCAAATCTTCACACACTGAACACCTCACATATCATCTGCTCTTGATTCGTTTCTCTAAGCAATGATTTTCTTCAAGATTCCTCAATTGTGTGGATTTTCAATCTATACAACTCTGGAACCTAAGACAAAGAACGCTTAGTGAAATTCTTCAAGACTCATCTGGTCAAATTCCTCAAACTTATTCTTTCTGAAAAACCTTCTGAGAACGCATATGACCTCTCCAAATTCCTCGCAACTATACTATGTTCACAGGTACTCATGACCGCTGCTGAATCACTAGGTTCTCATCAACTTAACTCATTTGCAGCGTTCCTCGAAGAAAAGTTGCACACCTCTTCAGAAACTTCAATTGTTCATATTCCTCAGCTGAAGAAAATGGCTAACGGTAAGAAGCCACAGAAGGGTGGAAAGAGGCCCGAGGTCAACACAGTATTTGAGATCCCTGATGATATTTATGCTGGATACTGCACACCCCCTGAGGAAGATAAAAATCAGCGCAAGGTGTGCATTCAAAAGATTGAGAGGAGATGGGCACGGGAATGGAGGGACTACAGATATGTCACTCCCAAGTATATGAAGAAATTCGCACTCAACCCTCCATGCCCAAGACCTCCATTGGCACCTGGCCAATTGGCAGATCCCAGCAGCCTCAAGCGCGGTGAGGATTATCCTGATGAATGGGCAAAGCTCCAGGCCAAACTGGCCAAACAAGCAAATGTAGCAGTGAGGAAATTTAATGAAGACTATGTTGCTGCTGCTACCGCTGCTGAGACCTCTGCTAGCAAGCCGAAGAAGGCCATGGCTAAGATGCCTGCTCACAAGACAAGTGCTTCACCCTCAATGCCCTCATGGCCAAGTTCCTCAGTAATGCCCTCACGGCCAGGTTCTTCAAAGCCCTCACGGCCAATTCCTCAATCTGCTCCTCCTTCAAAGTCATCAGCTCCTCCGACAAAGTCCTCAGCTACTCCCACTAAATCCTTAGCACCTGTGCATCTCGCCACATGCCAAAGGACTACAGGCATCTCAATTGCCTCAAGAGCTTCTGCGAGTTCATCAACTTCACTAAATTCAACTGGCCCCTCTCTGCTGAAGAAAAAGGCCACTGCTGGACGAGGCCTTCGACCAAGTCCTCACAAGAAGTAGGTCGCCTTTCAAGTGCCTTTTGATGATGAGGCTGATGATGAAGAACTTGCCGAAATCATCAGAGACAGGCAGGCCAGGGCCGCTAGAGCCAAAGGCAGCAATGTGCCAATGTTACTGGATCCGAAGTTGATCCTAGACTTCATTGATCTATGGCACAAGGACCTAAACACACCTTTTCCGAAGATGAACCTCATCCTGGTCAAAGTCATGTGTTGACTGCCTTCATTGAAGAAGAAAAGTGGAAATTTGAAGAAGGAAGAAGACTAAAGAAAGCGCAGTACAAGAAGCAGCACTACCTAAAGGACAGTGTCCTCACTCTTACCCCTGACCAACTCGTTGCCTTGCAAGATGAGATCAAGCAACTGAGTGATGAATTCAATCGCTACTATGCTGACTGGAAGGGAGCCAAGGTCCGGTTCATCAAGCTGACAAAGACATTCACTTCAAGTGATGCTGCTCCTGTGCATATAGAAGTCACTCCGGCTGAAGCATCTGCTCAGCCTACTGAAGAACATGGCAGCACCGCTGATGACAATGAGGCTGCTGAAGAAAATGAAAGTACCAGGGCTGATGACTGCATTCCAGCCGTTGAAGAAATTGCCAGGGCATCCACTAGTGGTGCGCCTGAAGAAAATGAAGAAGTCAGGGCAACTGCATCAGCTGCGCCTGAAGAAATTGAACCAAATTCCTCTTCTCCTCCTGCGCCTACACCAACTCCGATTCTTCCATCTGCATCAGATGCGAAGAAGACCAAGGCTGCAGAGCATGCAGCTGTGAAGAAAAGGAAGGCATCAACTTCATCAGATTCTTCAGCTCCGAAGAAGATGAAGCCTTTGACAAGCTCAATTAACAACCCAATTGATGTCGTTCCTGTCTCATTCATGCCATCAAAGGACCTTGTTCCTTTTGGTGAAGATTATGTGATTCCCAGCGAATCCGATGAAGAGAATCCTTCTGCTGCTTCATCAGAGCACTTGGATGAAGAAATTAAAGTGGATGCAATCCCTTCAACACCAGTTGTCTCCTCGACTATACCTCAGTTTACTGCTGAAGAGGCCGGCATTGAAGAAATGGAAGATGAGGATGTGGACATTGGTTGTACCACACCTATGCTGAATGATGACTTTTGGGAAAGTCAGCACCCCAACTCTCCAATGTTCACTCCACTTCAAGCAATTCCTTAGTCCCCTGCTGCTATTGAAGTACAAATGGGATCTGAAGAACCTCATGCAACCCCATCTGTCCATGAAGAAATTCCAGCCACTAGTGCTGATGAAAATGTAAATGAAGAATTGAAGACCCAGGCTGCTGCTGAAGAAGAACCTCCAATTCCTCAGCCTGTAGATCCTGAGATTGTGATTTCTAAGGTGGTGATGCAATTGAGTGATACTCTTCAGCCCAAGCCAAAGGATCCCTTCTCAAAGAAGCAGAAATTCAAGGCTTATGACTTCTTCGGCAAGCATGTTTTCTTCATTGAATTCAACCCTTATGATAATGCTCGTCTTAGAAGGAAGCGCTTCTGGACTGCCAGCCAGGCCAATTTCTATTCTTCACTACTTTTCAACAAGGACAAAGTCTTCGACCACGAGCATATTCCTCACGTGGACATGGAATTAATGCCTTGCTTCTCTCAAGTCCTTAGTATGCTTCATGATGCAGGACTGCTCAACTTTTGCTCTGAGATAGTTGATTGGAATGAAGAGCTTATTCTTCAGTTCTACGCCACACTGCACATCACAGGTGATGCTGGTGATATCAACACTTGGGTGTTGGATTGGATGACCGAAAACACTCATTACAAGGCACTGGCCTCTGAATTACTTCATGCCCTACCAATCAGTCCTCCACCTGAAGGTGCTCGTTGTCTGTACCAAGAGCCTTAAATCACTACTCATTACATGCAAGTGCTCATGAAGCCTCTGAAGCCTGGTCAAGCCCCAAGGACCAAATTCCTCATGAAGGAATTGTTGTATGTGCCAAGAACCGTCTATCGCATTCTGACGAAGACTATGAGTCCTATCAAAGGCCACGACTCATCTGATGAGGAAATTGTTGGCATCATGAAGAATATGCTATTCAACATCATGCATGGCATCCTTGTCAACTATCATGATTTCTTTATTCGGACTCTGGCAAATGTTGCACTTTTTCCGTTTGAGCTGAAGCTTTATGCTCCTTGGATCATGATATTCCTCAGAACAAGGTCTTCACTCAACTACAAAGCTGACTTTCAGAATCACCTCGGCTACTTGCCACCGATTGAAGTCCTCAAGCGGACATATTCCTCAGCTGATGAGAAGGGCAAGGCACCAGCTGTTATCGATGAAGGTATTCGTCCATTGAATTCTCAGTTCCGCTAAGCTGCATCTTATTCCACCAATGACGACTCCGCCACTCATGATTCTACTGCCAATGCATCCAAGCCAAATCCTCAAGCCACTGCTCCTCATGTGATGACTGACCGTGAGCTGCTTCTTAGTCTTCACCAGAAGGTCGATCGAAACCACAAATGGGTTAAGTGTTAGTTTGGCTCTATTCTTCACAACATGACTGCTACACATAATGCAGTGAACAAAAACCATTACTACCTCCATGAAGTCTTCGATCACACCTGGGCTATTCTGTCTCATCTCTATGGTGAAGAAGATTTGAAGCAAATGGGTTTCAAAGAAGATTTTGACTGGTCTGCTCCTCCACCGAAGAAATACAAGAAGGTCAAGGTTCCTTCCTTGGTCGCTAGTTCATATTCTTCATCACGCGACACAGACGAGTATGAAGACTTGGACGACACTGCAGCAGGCCCTACATCGACTCAAGACCCCAACAACGCTGGCGCTCCTCCATCATCATGATATTATTCAGGGGCGTTAGTCCTCATTTTCAACCCTTTTAGTCATACGATGACAAAGGGGGAGAAATTTGAGTTAGTCTTCAAGCGGGTCTATCTTATATGGGCGTTTTTTTGCTAAGTTACAACTCTCGTTCTTTTGATGACTTTGCTGGATCGAGTTGTAATCTTAAACTCTATGGTGGGCTGATACTTTTGCTGTGTTCTTCTGCATGCTTATTCCTCATTAATGTTAATGCACGCATTCTGAATTACATTAGTCACCATATTTCATCATGCATTTAAAATTCTTCATACTATATGTCAAATGCGTGTATGAATTACAAGATATAGGGGGAGATCTCCATGATTATACTCTTCAAGTGTGCATTGCTTCAAAAGCAAATTCCTCACTATGCACATCTTCAGGGGGAGTTCTTCTTTATCTTGTAATCAAATTCCTCAATATCAGTATTTACACTTCATATGTTTATCCCCGTTGAAAAATTAACCTATATTGTCATGAATCACCGAAAAGGGGGAGATTGTAAGTGCGTCTATTGCCCCTTAGTGATTTTGGTGTATTGAAGACTTATAGGTTAAGGGACCGATGCATTTGTGAGTGTACACAGGTCTATAAGTCTATGAGGAGTTTGATATTTACAGAGAAAGTCGACCCCTAAAAATGAAGTTCTTCAACTGAAGACTTTGGATTTCTGAAGACTTTCTGAAGACTTTGAAAGTGAATAAATTGGTGTGACCTTGAAGACTTGGCAATCATTTGAGGAACATGAAGCGTGAAGACTTTTGTTTTTGTAGTTTCATTTTCTCTTTATTGAGTCATAGGAAACACCGTACTGTTAAAGGGGGTCGAGGAAATACTAAGGAAACATTTCCATGTGATGCTCAACTCAAAATCCTACACCTACCAATCCCTTCCAGTGAAGCCATTGGAAATCTCATACAATTCAGTCAATTTCTTCAGTAACAGAGACGAAGTTCTTCTGGTTGCTGAGGAATTTGTTCTGACTGAGGAGTTAGGAATTCGCCAGTGCGGATTGCCTACACAGTGAGGAACATGATAGCCCTGAGGAATTTGAGAGTCAAAATTCCGACCGTTGTTGTGCTATGTGCCAGCTATCCCAAAATATCTACCCACCTAATGGTCATATCATTAAAGGGCATTTATGTCTTATCATGTCGGGCTGCTCCCTAGGCTATAAATAGCCGCCCCCTACAACCACTAGCTGGTTGGCTGCTCCGAGAGAAACTGACACTTGTCATTTGAGAGCATCCCATCCTCCGAGGACTTTGAGCGAAAATCATCAAGTGAGGAAACCCCAAACCCAACACAACTACAACCCAAAGTGATTGAGCATCATTGAAGAGATTGATCCTGCGTGGATCCGACGCTTATTACCTTTGAAGACTGTGTTTCTTCCAGATGGTTAGGCGTCATGGTCTAGAGCATCCAAGAGGAATTGTGGATCGCTAAGTGACCTAGTCTGTGAAGGTTTGGAAGTCACCTGAAGACTTACCACGAGTGATTGGGCGAGGTCTGTGTGACCTTAGCTCAAGGATAATACGGTGAGGACTGTGTGTCCGGGACCGTGTGTCCTCAGGTTTAATTACCTAGCCGCTCCAACCAGACGTACACCTGAGACAGCAGTTGGAACTGGTCTACCAAATCATTTTCTTCACCAACCTTACTGGTTCTATTTCCTCAAGTCTTTCATTTCCTCATTTCTGTCGTTTGCTTGCTCATATCTTTTTGAAGACTTTGATTGAAGACTTTCTCAATTTCCTCAGTTCAATTTCTTCAATATGTCCGTCTTCATCCTGTGTTATCATGTGTTTACGCTTTCTGTACTCTGTGCTTGTCTTCATTTCATCATGATGACTATGCTAGTGTTCTTTTATGTTTACTTCTAAGTACTTATTCCACTGCAAGTAGTTCTTTGCTAAGGAATTTCCTCACCAGCAAATTCCTCAGTGAAGAATTCACAAAAATCGCCTATTCACCCCCTCTAGTCGATATAACGCACTTTCAACTACACATGCACTATTATTATTATTCACATCATTCGGACATGCAAGTGAAAGGCAATAATCACGAAATTTGATGAAATGATTGAGATGAAGAAAAGTTGGTATGAACTCGATCTATTTGTTTCTGTAAATATGATTAGCTCACCGTTCTTGATTCAGCCTATTTTGAATGAAAATGTTTGCAATGACAATTAGAGATTATAGTGACTCATGCCATGCTTAATTAGCTAGGAGTGCATAATGGTTTATCTTGTGTGTCAACATGCATTTAAAATGGTCATTATGTCGTATGATAGGATTGTATCCTCTGGATAATTCAAGTGGCTTGACTTGGCACATGTTCACACATGTAGTTGAAGCAAAACCTACATAGCCTCCATGATATTTATGTTCATGGTGATTTATATCCTACTCATGCTTGCATTCAATGTTGGTTAATCTCAATGCATGTTTATGACCGTTGTCTCTCTCTAGTTGGTCGCTCCTCAATCTATTTGCTAGCCTTCACTTGTAGTAAGCGGGAATACTGCTTGTGCATCCACTTACTTAAACCCAAAGTTATTCCATATGAGTCCACCATACCCTATATGTGGTAATTACCTACTGTTCCAAGTAAATTTGCATGTGCTAAACTCTAAACCTTAAAATAATAATATGTTCTGTATGCCTGAGTTGCTCATGTAGCGACAGGGGACTGTCGGTATCTTCCACGCTAGGCGGGTTATTCTCATGATGAGTGTTTATTCACTTGTCATTCACGAGAAAGTTGCTGGTAATCAGGATGCCCAGTCCTATGATCAAAATCAAAATCAAAATATAATAATGAAACAAAACTACCCCGGATTGTTGTTTTTGGAGGGTACCCGAGGATTCGGCTAGCCATGGCTTGTGTTTGTTGGTGGAGTGGGAGTAAACCTTTACCATTCTGTTTGGGAATCGCCTATAATGTTTCTAGCATGGAAAATAGTGAGATCCCTTGGTTGTTATGTTGACAATGAAAGCATGTCTCCCAAAATTATATTCATCTCAGTTTTAAACAGCATCAAGCTCTGGCACCTCTGCAAATCCATGCTTCCCTCTGTGAAGGGCCTATGCATTACTTTTATTGTTGAGTCATCATCTTCTTATTAAAGCACCACCTGGAGAGCACTACTATCATTTGTATGCTTTGTTTTTAGTCGATATTGAGTATGACTATGACTGGATCTCTTTTACCATGAATTATAATATCTAGTCAGTGCTTGAACTTCAGGGGTGCTCTGCATTTATGTTTCGCGGTCTCGGAAAGGGCTAGCAAGATACCATTATGTCATATTATATCATGATTGTTTTGAAAAAGTGTTGTCATCCGAGATATCTTATTATTGCTTGCTAGTTGATTATGTTATTGATATGAGTAAATGTGAGACCTAAGTGTTATTGTGAATATGGTTAGTTCATAATCTTTGCTGAAAACCTGAACATTGGTTAGACATATTTGCAACAACAAGATCAAATAGAGTTTGTAAAAGTTATTCTTTGTCACTTTCAGTTTATCAACTAAATTGCTTGAGGATAAGCAATGGGTTAAGCTTGGGGAGTTGATACGTCTCCATCGTATCTACTTTTTCATACTCTTTTGCCCTTGTTTTGGATTCTAATTTGCATGATTTGAATGGAACTAACCCGGACTGACGCTGTTTTCAGCAGAATTGCCATGGTGTTATTTTTGTGCAGAAATCAAAGTTCTCGGATTGACTTGAAAATTCAAGTAGCTTTTTTGTGGAATATATAAAAACTACTGGTGGAAAAAGATACCAGAGGGGGGCCACCCAGGAGGCACAAGCTCTAAGGGTGCGCCTACCCCCCAGGGCACGCCTCCTAGGCTTGTGGGCCCCTTGGAGCTCCGCCAACCCTAAGTTCAAGTCCATATATACCTATTCACGGAGAAAAAATTAGGGAGAAGGATTCATCATGTTTTACGATATGGAGCCGCCGCCACCTCCTGTTTTCATCATCGAGATCTGATCTGGAGTACGTTCGGGGCTTTGGAGGGTGGAATTCGTCACCATCGTCATCATCAACCTTCCTCCGTCACCAATTTCATGATGCCCACTGCTGGAAGTGAGTAATTCCATCGTAGGCTTGCTGGATGGTGATTGGTTGGATGAGATTTATCATGTAATCGAGTTAGTTTTGTTAGGGTTTTATCCCTAGTATCCACTATGTTCTGAGATTGATGTTGCTATGACTTTGCTATGCTTAATGCTTGTCACTAGGGCCCGCGTGCCATTATTTCAGATCTAAACCTATTATGTTTTCATGAATATATGTGTGTTCTTGATCCTATATTGCAAGTTGTAGACACCTATTACGAGTTATGATCGGCATATCCCAAGGCGACAATAATTGGGATTCTTCCAGTGAATATCGTAGTTTGAGGAGTTCATGTATTCACTAAATGCTAATTCTTTGTTCCAGTTCTCTATTAAAAGGAGGCCTTAATATCCCTTAGTTTCCTTATGGACCCCGCTGTCACGGGAGGGTAGGACAAAAGATGTCATGCAAGTTCTTTTCCATAAGCATGTATCACTATATACGGAATACATGCCTACATTGCATTAATGAATTAGAGCTAGTTCTGGGTCGCCCTTGGTTATGACTGCTACATAATGAATATTATCCAAGACAATTATGCATCGGTAATCCGATGCCTGCGAGCTTTTCACATATTGATCTTTGCTAAGTTATTTTTGTCGTTGCTACTGTTACAATCACTAGAAAATCACTATTGTTACTATTGCCACTATTATTGTTACTATCATACTACTTTGCCACTAAATACTTTGCTGCAGATATTAAGTCTTTCAAGTGTGGTTGAATTGACAACTCAACTGCTAATACTCGTGAATATTCTTCGGCTCCCCTTGTGTCGAATCAATAAATTTGGGTTGAATAATCTACCCTCGAAAACTGTTGTGATCCCCTATACTTGTGGGTTATCAGTTTGTAGCCTTAAAGGAATATCCAAAAAGATTTCTCATTTCTTCTTTTGCTTGTTGGGATTTTACTCATGTAAATAGTTTTTATCGCCTTTTGATTTTCCTTCATTAATTTGCTTTCTTCAGGAAAAAACTAAAAACTCCAAAAATATTTCAGTGTGTTTCTCTGACATTCTTTTCTTTTTATTGGTCGTTGTAAGGAGAAGACCATGATGGAAATGTTGAGTGGCTCTCATACGCACTATTGTTGATCTAACAAAGAGCCAATATTACCTTGTCTTCTCCTTTGAATAAAATGTTTGCAGATTCCAGCTTAGTCCACAACACTCTTGCACTATTTTTCCCTATCATTTGGTCCTGCAAGTGAAAGGCAATAATGACATAATTTGATGAGGTGACTGTGACGAGGAAAAGCGGGTATGAACACAACATGTTTTTGTAAATATGTTTGACTCAGTATCCATGATTCGACATATTATGAGTAAACATGTTTATGATAACAATTAGAGATTATAGTTGCTCATGCCACGCTTAAGTATCTGGGAGTGGATATTGAATTATCTTGAGTGTCAACGTGCATTACAATGGTTATGATGTAGTATGATAGTATGGTATCCTTCTTTGAATGTTTAAAGTGGCTTGACTTGGCACATGTTCACGCATGTAGTTGATTCAAACCAAACATAGCCTCCACGATATTTATGTTCATGGTGTTTATATCCTACTCATGCTAGTATTCAATGTTAATTATTCACAATGCATGATTATGACCGTTGTCGCTCTCTAATTGGTCGCTTCTCAATATATTTGCTAGCATTCGCCTGTACTAAGCGAGAATACTACTTGTGCATCCAAATCCCTAAGCCAAAGTTGTTCCAGATGAATCCAATATATCTACCTATATGCGGTATTACTCTGTCGTTCCAAGTAAATTTGCATGTGCCACCTCTTATCCTTCAAATAATCATATGTTCTGTGTGCCCGTACCGCTCATGTTGCGGCAGGGAGTGGTCAGTATCTTCCATGCTAAGCAGGTTATTCTCATGATGGGGGTTTATTCACCCGTCATTGCATGAGAGAGGCTGGTAATTGGGATGCTCGGTCCTATAATAAAAATGAAAAAAATATATAATGAAAACAAACTCCCCCGGAAAGTTGTTGGTATGGAGGGCACCCATGGACTCGGCTAGCCATGGCTTGTGTTTTTTGGTGGAGGGGGAGTAAGTTTTACCTTTCTGCTTGGGAACTGCCGATAATGTGTTTAGCATGGAAGATATTGAAAACTCTCGGTCGTGACATTGACAGGAAAGACATGCCTCTAAAAATTGCATTTATCTCTGATTTAAGTTTCGAGCTCTAGCACCTCTGCAAATCCCTACTTCCCTCTGTGAAGGCCTATCTATTTACTTTTATGTTATTTTACTTTTATTGTTGAGTCATCATCTTCTCAATTAAAGCACCAGTCCTGAGAGCAGTATTGTCATTCTTATGCATTGTGTATAGTTAATATTGTGTGCATCATGATTTGATCTCTTCTACCATGAATTACAATGTTTAGTCGCTGCTTGAACTTTGGAGGTGCTCTGCATTTATGTTTTGTAGTCTCATGAAGGGCTAGCGAGATACCATGTTATCATATTATATCATGATTGTTTTGACAAAGTGTTGGCATTTGACATATGTTATTATTGCTCACTAGTTGATTATGCCATTGATATGAGTGAATATAATTCCTCAGGGTTATCATTTGCATGGTTAGTTATGATCTTTGCTAAAAACTTGGGGTACTATTTAAGCTTATATACGGATACAGGAATAAAAGTGTTTGCAAAAGTTTTTCTTTATCACTTTTAGTTTTTCAACTGAATTGCTTGAGGACAAGAAATGAGTTAAGCTTGGGGGATTTGATACGTCTCCATCATATCTACTTTTCCAAACACTTATGCTCTTGTTTAGAACTCTAATTTGCATGTTTTGACTGAAAACCTGCACTGACATTGTTTTCAGCAGAACTACCATGGTGTTGTTTTTTGTGCAGAAATAAAAGTTCTTGGAATTGCACGAGACTTTTTGGAGATCTTTTATAGAATAAATAAAAAATACTCGAGCAAAGACCCATAGGAGGGGACCCACCAGTGGCCCACAAGTACCTTGTGGGGCCCACATGGCTATGCTAACCCTAATCTCAACCCTATAAATTCCTATATACCGAGAAAAAATAGGAGAGGAAGTTTAATCGTGTTTTACGATACAGAGCTGCCGCCACCTCTTGTTCTTCATCTCGAGGGCAGATCTGGAGTTCGTTCGAGGCTCCGGAGAGGGGGATACATCGTCATCATCATCACCAACCCTTCTTCATCACCAGTTTCATGATGCGCACCACCAGGAGTGAGTAATTCCTTCGTAGGCTTGCTAAACGGTGATGGGATTTGATGAGATTTGTCATGTAATCGAGTCAATTTGTTAGGGCTTGATCCCTAGTATCCACTATGTTCTGAGATTGATGTTGCTATGACTTTGCTATGCTTAATGCTTGTCATTAGAGCCCGGGTGCCATGATTTTAGATCTGAACCCTTTATGTTTTTATGAATATATTTGAGTTCTTGATCCTACCTTGCAAGTTAAATGCACCTATTACGTGTTATGATCCGCATACCGCAGGGTGACAACAATTGGGATTCTTTCCGGTGATGACCGTAGTTTGAGGAGTTCATATACTCACTATGTGTTAATGCTTTTTCCCAGTTCTCTACTAAAATGAGGCCTTAATATATTAGTTTACTTATGGACTCCGCTGCCACAGGTGGGTAGGATAAAAGATGCCATGTAAGTTCTTATCGTAAGCATGTATGACTATATACGGAATACATGCCTACATTACATTGATGAATTGGAGCTAGTTTTGTGTCACTCTAGGTTGTGATTGTTACATGATGAATGTCATCCAACACAAATATACATCACTTATCCAATGCCTACGCTTTTCATATATTGAACTTTGCTAATTTACTATTGTTGCCATTGCTATTATTACAATCGCTACAAAACCGCCACTGTTACAGTTACTGTTGCAATGCTACTGCTACTATCAAACTATCATACTACTGTGCTACTGGTCACTCTGCTGCAGATATTTAGTTTTCCAGGTGTGGTTGAATTGACAACTCAACTAGTAATACTTGCAAATAATCTTTGCCTTCCCTTGTGTCGAATCAATAAATTTGAGTTGAATACTCTACCCTCGAAAGTTGTTGCGATCCTTTATACTTGTGGGTTATCGGCGGCTCCCCTCTCTTTATAGAGGCTAGGGGCAGGGGTGACCAAAATCCTCCTAGGGCCGGCCACAAGGGAGAAATCCCTTTAAATTTAGAGATAAGATCTTATCTCTAGATTTAACCCTTTATATTTAGAGATAAGACCTTATCTCTATATTTAAACAACCTGGGCATTGGGGCTTGTGTGGCCAGTCCATGTGGGCCCTTCCCGGATCGTTGTTCCCCTCGGTAGAACCCCCGGAACCTTCTAGAAGCTTCTCAGTACTCTACCGAAAATTCCCGAACTTTTCCGGAACCCTAGAAAAGACTTTTCATGTATAAATGTTTACCTGCGGACCATTCCGGAGCTCCTCGTGATGTCCCAAATCCCATCCAAGACTCCTAACAATATTTGGTCTCACCATTGTGAATATCCCAATACTACCCTAGCCTTACCGAATGTTAAGTGTGTGACTCTACGAGTTCAAGAACATGCAGACATGACTGAGACACCTCTCTGATCAATAACTAATAGCGAGACCTGGATGGTTATAACGACTCCCACATATTCAAGAAAGATCATTATCGGTTTGAATCACGATGTCGAGGACTCAGATAACCCTATATACAATTCCCTTTGTGTGGCGATATATTACTTGCCCGAGATTCGATCGTCGGTATCGCCATACCTAGTTCAATCTCGTTACCGGCAAGTCTCTTTATTCGTTCCGTAATACAAACAATGTTGGTTGTTTGCAGTTTGAATTTGCTTACCACGTTGATCGTTTGGTATCAGTCAATAAATCATGCATCCCTTATGGAATCCTAGTAGAAAGCTCCTAGAACCTGAACACCCATGCTTTGTAGTGCATGTTTCTTTTTACACGGGGAACTTTGAAGAGAACCTCCAGGGAGCTTGATTGAATCGAGGACTAATTTCTTGGTCCAGAAATGTGACTCCCGTTTGTAAAAAAAACAGGAACCTTTCTTGGAAGATACAATGGTACGGGTGTCTCCTATTTGGCGCGCAGGTCACCCGTAAACGACCTCCCCCCCCCACCTGCCCAAACTAGCTCCATCTGGTTTTGGGAAGGTTCTAGAACTTTCCTAACCATTTTTTTCTTTTTTTGTTTCTCCTTGTGGATTTCTTCTTTTTTTCATTTTTTGCTATTTCCTTTATTTCTATCATCTTTGTTATTCTTTTTCATCTAATTTGTTTTTCCATTTTCTTTCAATTTTAGTTTCTTGTTTTCTTTTTCATTTCCAAAATTTTCACGAACATTTTCTGAAATTCGAGAACATTTTTACAAATTGGTGAACATTTTTAAAATTGGGGTGACCATTTTTTAAATTAAAAAAATCATTGAATTTAAAGAATGTTACTCATATATTTGAAATTGCGAACATTTTTAAATTCATGAACATTTTTTAAGGGGGGTGAACTTTTTTGAATTCAAAATTTGTTAGTCAAATTCGAGAAAATATACATCATATTTTTGAAATTGCAAACAGTTTATAAAAACACAACCATTTTTAAAAAAATCATGAATATTTTTTAAATTCACGGACATTTTAAAAAATTACGAACATTTTATATATTTATGAACATTTATTACAAGTTTGTGAACATTGTTCGAATTCGCAAACAATATTTTGGAATTGCATACATTTGGTTTTAAATCGTGAACAAATATTTGCATCAGAGAACATTTTTGGAAATTCGGGAACAACAAGAACAACAATGCCTTTAGTCCCAAACAAGTTCAGGTAGGCTAGAGGTGAAACAAAAAGTTCTCGCAACCAACTCATGGTTCTGGCTCATAGATAGCAAGCTTCCACGCACCATTGTCCATGACTAGTTCTGTGGTGATACTCCAATCCTATAGATCCCACTTTGCAGACTTCTCCCATGTTATGTTAAGTTCGGTCTACCCCGGCCTGTCTTAGACATTATCAGCACATTTTAGCCATCCGCTATACACTCACACTTTTGGAGGCCTGCGTTGTATATGCACAGACCATCTCAGACAATGTTGGGCAAGCTTCTCTTCAATCGGCGCTACCCCAACTCTATCTCATATGTCATCATTCTGGATTCGGTACATCCTTGTGTGGCCACACATTCATCTCAACATGTGCATCTTCATCACACCTAACTGTTGAGCATGTCACCTTTTAGTCGGCCAACATTCAGCACAATACAATATTGAGGGTCGAACCGTCGTTCTATAGAACTTGCCTTTTAGCTTTTGTGGCGCTCTCTTGTCATAAAGAATACCATAAGCTTGGCGCCACCTCATCCATTCGGTTTTTATTTGATGATTAACATATTCATCGATACCCCCATCCTTCGACAGCATAGACCCAAAATATCTAAAGGTGCCATTCTGGGGCATCATCTGCCCATCAAGGCTAACCTCCTCCTTCTTGCGCCTAGTAGCACTGAAACCCCACCTTATGTACTCAATTTTAGTTCTATATAAGCCTAAAACCTTTGGAATCCAAGGTTTGTCTCCATAGCTCTAACTTCCCATCGAACAGTTTTTGAATTTTCTGAACATTTCCCTTAAGTTTCAGAACAATATTTTTAATTCCTAAACATAGTTTTGAGTATTTTTAGAAGACATAAACATATTTTTTTTGAAATCACGACATTTTTTGATTGGATAATTCTTTAAAAAAATCAGGAATAATTTTCGGATTAACAAACTTTTTGTTAGAATTCACGAACATTTTTTCAAAATCATGAACGTTTTATGATTTCTGTTTTTTCTCCAAAATTCACTTTTTTGAAAATTTGAAATTTTATTAAATTTCCTATTACATTAAGAAAGGAAAAATAAAGACAAAATAAGAAACAGCGGGTCGTCCAACCCCGCTCATGGGCCGGCTCAATAGGGGGGCATGCTGGATAAGAGCTCCCAATGGTAGGGGAAAATATTTGGTGCACCGGAGCTTGTGGTGCTACCGGTGCACCGAACTCACATTGTGCTTTTAAAATGTTTAAAAATTCTGAATTTTTTTTATCACACTCACACAACATCAGTATAGGTTATCACAAAAATTCAAGTCAAAATTCAAAACATAACTCAAAAAACAAAAATGACAAATCCAATAGAGAATATTACATAACATAACTTGGGCTTTAGATTTGGCCCATTAGTAAACTGATGTCAAATTTGTCACTTTTGTATCTGAAAAATATTTCAAATTTTTATCCAAATTTTATGACATTCTAGATTTTTTTTTCAAATTTAAAAATATATTGTATGGCATCCGGTGCAGCGGTAGCACCACAAATGCGGGTGCACTGGATACAGTCCCCCCAATGGTATGGTAGTATGATGTCTACTATGCAACTTTATTCTTATAGACTCGTGTTGGGCCTTCAAGCGCAGAGTTTTGTAGGACATTAGCAATTTTCCCTCAAGTGAATGACCTAAGGTTTATCAATCCGTGGGAGGCGTAGGATGAAGATGGTCTCTCTCAAACAACACTGCAACCAAATACAAGAAATCTCTTGTATCCTCAACACACCCAATACAATGGCAAATTGTATAAATGCACTAGTTCGGCGAAGAGATGGTGATAAAGGTGTAATATGGATGGTATAAATATATTTTCATAATCTGAATAAATAAAAACAACAAGATAGCAATCGATAAAAATGAGCACAAACGGTATTGCAATGCTTGAAAACAAGGCCTAGGGTTCGTACTTTCGCTAGTGCAATCTCTCAACAATGCTAATATAATTGGATCATATAACCGTCCCTCAATGTGCAATGAAAAATCACTCCAAAGTTCCTATCTAGAGGAGAACATAAGAAGAAATCGTTTATAGGGTACGAAACCACCTCAAAGCTATTCTTTCTGATCGATCTAACCAAGAGTTCGTACTAAAATAACACCAAATAATTTCAGATTCATAATACTCAATCTGACACAAAGAACCTCAAAGAGTGCCCCAAGATTTTTACCGGAGAAACAAAGACAAGAACATGCATCAACCCCTATGTGTAGATTAGCCCAATGTCACCTCGGGAATCCACGAGTTGAGTGCCAAAACATATATCAAGTGAATCAATATGATACCCCATTATCACCACGAGTATTCATTTGCAAGGCATACATCAAGTGCTCTCAAATCCATAAAAGTATTCAATCCGATAAAACAAAGGGAAAACTCAATTCATCACAAGGTAGAAAGGGGAAAACACCATATGATCCGACTACATTAACAAAACTCGCGATACATCAAGATCGTGACATCTCAAGAACACAAGAGAGAGAGAGAGAGAGAGATTAAACACATAGCTACTGGTACAAACCCTCAGCCCCGAGGGTGGACTACTCCCTTCTCATCATAGTGGCCGCTGGGATAATGAAGATGGCCACCGGTGATGATTTCCCCCTCCGGCAGAGTGCCGGAACGGGTTCTAGATTGGTTTCTCGTGGCTACAGAGCCTTGAAGTGGCAGAACTTCTGATCTAGGGTAACCCGAGGGTTTTTGGAATATTTGGTGATTTATAGGGTGAAGAGGGGGTACGGGAGGACACCGAGGTGGGCACAACCCAGGTGCTGCTCTGGCTCATTGGATGTCTTTTGGTCCATAAAAAATCCACAAAAAGTTTCGCAGTGTTTGGACTCCGTTTGATATTGATTTCCTACGATGTAAAAAATAAGCAAAAAAGCAACTGACACTGGGCACTGCGTCAATAAGGTTAGTCCCAAAAAATGATATAAAGTTGCTACAAAATGATTGTAAAACATCCAAGAATGATAATATAACAACATGAATACTTAATAAATTATAGATACATTGAAGACGTATCATAGTACAGTCGCAACTGGGAGCTCCTAGTCGACGATGTAGGCGCCCGCACCTACAGCGCGCCCTCTATGGGTCGTTTCTACGCTCGGCCCGTAACAAATTCGTTCCCGAAAAAACACGCAAAAAATGGCAGAACGAGGTATCGATCTCGCAGCACACTTGCCTATATGTGCTTATATTAACCACTACGGCTTAGAGCGCTAGTGAACAAAATTCAACGCGAACTACTTTAGAACTAATGCAACGACCCTATTTATTACTCAGCCATTTACTATACCACTTAGATTTTTGACTTGTTTGAAAATTATTTGGAAAATATCAATTTTTCTAATAAAAAACTGTTCACTAAATTTCAAAAACAGTTCATGAGTTTCAAAAAGTTCATCGAAAATGAAAAAAAGTTCATCAGATTGGATAAAAGTTCACTGATTTTGGAAAAAGTTAATCGGATTTGAAAATATTTCACCGATTTTGAAAAAATGTCCATTCTATTTGAAAAAGTTCATTGATTTTGAAAAAATTAACCGTTTGAAAATTAGTTCATTAGGTTTTAAAAAAGTTCACTGATTTTGACAAAAATATTGTCCATTTAGGAAAAAAGTTCGTCGAATTTGGAAAAACCATTGGATTTGAAAAAGTCCAGCAATTTTGAAAAAAGTTCACCGGTTTTGAAAAAAATTTGTCCATATGAGCAAAAAGGTCATCAGATTTGAAAAAAAAATCACAGCTTTTGAGGAAAAGTTCGTTGATGTTTAAAAAAATTCTCAATTTTGAATAAAAAATTCATCAAATTTGAAAAAAGTTCATCAAAGTTAAAAAAGTTCACCGGGTTTGAAAAAAGTTCATCCAATTTGAATTAGTTTGTGCATAAAAAGTAAATAAAGAGGAAAAAGATATAAAAGAAAATAATGATAATAAAACAAAACAAAAAACCGGTCCAAAAAAAAGACACAACAAGAAAGAAAAAAAAATCATCTGGCAAAGTATAAAAGATGAAAAGGAAAATAATTGCCAGGCCGTGTTGTCATGCGAGTGGAACTTACACTCTTTTTTTGCGCATCAAGAGCGCTGCAGGCACCCGTTAGCGAAAATGCCCTATAACTGGCGCCAAACAGGGTTTGCCATGGCAACTTTCTCCTCTTGTTTTGTACGGTACGTGGATATGGTTGCAGTCCAAACTCCTTAAGCCTTACCGTCGCAAACACGCCGGATCCTCTTGTTGCACCACTACGCTACTTACTACTCCACACGACGATCTGCTACTGCTAGAATAGACATGAAAGATATCCCATGTCCAAGCTGGTCTCGCCGCCGGCCCTGAGCTACGTATAGCACGGTCCCCTCGAAATCTGTGTGCCCAAATTTCCCAGGACACGTTACTCTCATGGTCATGGCCTCATGGGCACCGTGCTGTACATGCCACTTAGATCGCTCAGTGCTAGTAGGCGCTAGCTCTAGCTGGTCCTGCGCTGCCATAAAACGGAGTAACACCAAAGATTCCGAATCGCCTCGAGGGCGAATACACGACTGTCACGACTTGGCAGTTCTGCACTGAAGAAACAACTTTTTTAGACTTAATTTGCATCTAGAAGATGTAGATGTTAGTGTGGACTATGCCCACTCAATTTGGAAGTCAGTCTAGATAACATTAGGATTGTGACACAGAGTCCCGCACTCATCTGCACCCGGCCAGAAAAAATAATTAAAACAAATACTAGCAAAATTCAAAAAATTGTAATTTTTTTGTATGGTTGATAATTTGATGCGTGAGGTCCTCTCTAATTTTTAGATCATTTGGACATCTGAGCAACTCTCAGCAAAAAAAGATAAATCGGGTCAGAACAGTGCGTGAACAATAAATATTTTTATAGACCTGAATTTGTATTTTTTGCTGAGAGTTGCTCAGATGTCAAATGATTTGAAAATTGAAGCGGACCTCACGCATCAAATTATCTACCACACAAAAAATAAATGAAATTTTTTCTAATATTTGTATTGATTTTTTTCATCAGGATGGGTGCAGTTGAGTCTGGGCTCAGAAATGGATTATCATTGTGATGCATGAGTTGTAACATGTACGAGTTTTCCCCTATGTATTGCAATTGGTTAGTATGTTTCGTTGAAAATTTATTTTTGTTGAAAAATTCATGACATGTACTACGCTAAACTAACCTAAAAAAATATCTTATATTTAGGTGCAAAGGTAGTCTTCCTCAGTTTCGAGAGAACATTCAGATTTTATAATTCATTTTTAAACGAAGGCGCAAATCAGGCAATGAGTATTAAATTAATAAGGCCCCAAACCAGGCAATGGGTAACAATTTTACTTTGCCTATCCATGCTTCTGTCTTGGCCGAAGATCAAGCTCGAAGCTTCTAATTGTGGTTGTGGCGTAGCTGGTTCTAAGCATTTGAGATTACTGATGCCGTGAGTGTGGGTTGTGTGGGTTATGTGCTCTCAATTGCTTTCTTTATTATGTGGAGCAGCATTTGCCGATGTTTCCTTTTTTATCTTTCACTTTAGTTAATCGTCGCGTGTGGGCAGGAGATGCGCTTGCACTGAAAAAAAAGCAACACAGATCCGAGACGTCGGTTTCTTAGGTCGCCCGAGCACTCGCACCATTGCTCGAGCCTCGAGCTACGAAGCCGACAATACCGCGCCCAATCTCCTGAGCGTCTGCCTGGGAGAAAAAGCTCGTCGACTCGAGCCTATCTGAACAGAGACTTGAAAGTGATCTGGCCGCGGAAAGAGGCTAGCGGCAGCAATTCTGCACGTTTGATTCATCTCAGGTCGTTGATGGCGTGGCCAAAGCACTCGCTCATGTTTAGTCTGGGTGCATCAATGAAAGCTATCATGTTCTGTACCTGCCTGCCGACAGCTATGGATTGAAGTTTGCAGCGTGTTTGGATTAGATTTTTAGCATCATTTTGGGGATGAAATGTAACTATGATTGCTTGTTAAACCCAAAATCTGTGCAAAGATAAAAATACGAGTGAAAGGAGTAGGGCGTTTTGATGACCAGGCTCCATGTAGACTGAAAATTTTAAAATTCAAACTTTTCAATTTTAAAAAGTTCTGAAAACATATGCATGCATGTAAAGATGAAATGTATGTATGTGTAAAAATTCATGATGAAATACCTTGAATTGCGATCATGTGCCGAAAAGCCACAATAATTTCTTCTGCACAACCCTCAGTTCAATGTATTTCAACGTGAAAATTTACACACATGTACATTATGTATCCATGTATATCCATATTTTTTCTGAATTTTTTGAAACATAAAATATGGATTTTGATAAATTTTGAATTTTTCAAAAAAGGCCGCTCGGCGTTCAAAAGCAATTTTTCGGAGTGGAAGTATGCAAATAAAAGTTCAACATATACAGAAGGAACTACATATTCTTGTTGATCTCAAATAAATGTAGGATTTTACATGCACTCCACATCATTCGGTTGTTAAAACCTAGTACTACAAAGATTTCTAACTTCTATAAAAAGGAAGAAGATAGATATGTAGTTCTCTTTTCCGTGAAGATATGATCTGCAAAAGGAACCAAATTAGTGCTCTAAAAGCTTCAAAAATAGACCGTGTTTTTTGTCTAGTGCTAAGATAGAACACTAATTTCAAAGCTTCAAAAATTAGTTCTTTTATTAATACAGTGCAGACGTAGATGTTCATGCATACCCTAAAATTAGTGCTCTAACTTAGCACTTTGTACCCAATTGAACAATTTGACCAAACATGACAGATTTGCCTACATGTCAGGCTAAATGGGTTGCTTATCATTTTTTTCTTACGGGTAAAATACTTTATTTCTCATATAATGGTCATATCATTTACAAGAAGAAGAGAAATAAAATCTGGGGTAGAATTCTACCACAGGCCAGACGATCGGCTATCGAATGGATATCTAGCTAAACTGTCAGCAACTTGATTCACCTCCCGGAAGCAATGTTTATAGCAAACTTTTGTGAAATCCATAGCCATCTGTTTACACTCTAGTACCAAAGCTGCATCAGCTCCAAGATACGCATCCATTCATTGCATAGCTTCACTGCCAGCATGCAATCAGACTCAGTTTCAACACTATGGCAACCGATGTTTGCTGCGAGACATAGTCCGTTCCTGATGGCCTGAAGCTCTACTGATTCAGTATCGCGAATGTGTGGTAGAAACCAGTTTGCCACTGCAACAAAGTCACCATGATTGTTGCGGACAACAGCGCCACATGCGCCTGATAGAGTATCTTTAATGAAAGTTACATCAACATTTATCTTGACCAAACCATGGCTAGGTTTTGCCCACATACGATCATGCTTCCGAACCGGTAGCTGAGAAGTCATTGACTTTATGAAACTTGTAGCGAGAACTCGAATAATTACTACCGTTTTCTCCACCGTTTGGACCGAAACTCCTTTAATCATCTGTGGATGTTGCCACCAGATGTACCATGCCGCTACAAGGGCCAGTTCCGCCGCTAGGAGATAATTGGAAATAATAACAGTTTTGGAGAGAATTTCAAGTGTTATCGATCCCGATCGATCTTCCAATATAGCTGTGTTAATAATTTCCAACAGACCAAGTGCATCCCATATTTCTTTGGTCCGATTGTATTGAAACAAACAATGCTGAATATATTCGACTCCAATTGCACAAGTAGGACACCACGGCGAACATGGAATATGCCAAGATGCTAGTACACAGTAGCAAGGTAGAACCCCATGCAATGTGTTTAACTTTACCAAGGACTCGCAATTGCCAAATATCCTTGTATACTAGTTTATACTGACACTCCCAAGACCATTTGTTAGCATGATTCTGCTCCCAAACTGGTGATCGAATTTCCTATGGTAGGTTGATCGGACTGAGAAATAACCCAACCATGTAAAGTTCCATGGAGCAAAATCCTCAGTCACTTGGACATTCAAAAGAATCTACAGAATTCTGTTCACATCGACCAGTGAGAAAATGTCATTGATAAGCTCCTCGTCCCATTGTCCCAAGAGAGGATTAATCATATCTTCCACATTAGAGAGCATGGTACCTCCTCTAGAAGTGATGATCTTACGAGATGCACTCGTTGATATCCAGGGGTCATTCCATATTTTGATTTTTGAACCAGTTGCAACTCTCCAAGTACAACCCCTTTTCAAAGTTTGAATATATGCTTATGGCACTTCTATGACGATAATTGTGACAAAAGCATGTATCATCATAGATGTGGCTGACTCCTACTTCTATGACCAAAAATCATGATAGCAAATGGGCTTTTGTTATGGGCGGGCCGGGATGCACCTGCATGACATTCTTTGGACCGTCCATGATGGAAAAAATCATGGTAGAAGCGAGGCGAGAAAAATATCAGGGAGTTCCCAGTTACGGTGGGTGGTCAGGGTCGAGCGATGAATGCGGGTTTCCACGTTTCTCTCATACATGTACGCGCGTGTGTGCGAGGCGTTGGGCTCTAACTGAACCCGAGCGAGGCGTTCGCTTACTGAACCCGAGCGATTGCACTAGCTACATTACTGAATCCGAGCGATCGATCCCTTGGTTGTTAACTGAATCCGAGCTATTCCTTTGTTACTGCTGTCGGTGTCAAAACCGACGGATCTCAGGTAGGGGGTCCCGAACTGTGCATCTAAGGCTAATGGTAACAGGAGGCGGGGGACACATTGTTTACCCAGGTTCAGGCCCTCTCTATGGAGGTAATACCCTACTTCCTGCTTGATTGATTTTGATGAATATGAGTATTACAAGAGTTGATCTACCACGAGATCGTAATGGCTAAAACCCTAAAAGTCTAGCCTATGAGATTATGATTGCCTCTATGGACTAAACCCTCCGGTTTATATAGACACCGGAGGTGACTAGGGTTATACAAAGTCGATTAGAGATAAAGGAATCTACATATCCGGATCACCAAGCTTGCCATCCACGCAAAGGAGAGTCCCATCCGGACACAGGAAGAAGTCTTATGTCTTGTATCTTCATAGCCCAACAGTCCGGCCCATGTTAATAGTCCGGCTGTCCGAGGACCCCCTAATCCATGACTCCCTCAGTAGCCTGAACCAGGCTTCAATGACGAGGTGTCCGACGCGCAGATTGTCTTCGGCATTGCAAGGCGGGTTCCTTCTCCAATTACTTCAAAGTACCTGACTTAAAGAGCAGTATCCGGCTTTTCATTTAATGTTGCGCTCATCGGCTTCTGCACCTTCATGATTTCAGCTTCCACGTGTCGCGAATACGAGAGGTCGGGGCATTTTTGCACATACCACCCTGACCATGTGAGAAGGTTGTCTATTTAAAGAGATGGGGATCTTCAGATCCAGCCCACACCAAGCGCAGAATCCTCAGAGCTTGCTAGTAGAGACCAACCCAACATGGCTAGCGCTCCCAGCTCTTCCTCCCGCCCTCACGGCCCCAAAAAAGGCGATTGGGAAAAGTGTTCCGTATCCCACAATCAGCTAGTGAAGCTGCAGACACAGGGATTTCTTTCCCCCGCAGATCTAGTCCTCGTTCGAGCCGGATTGGCTTCCTTCGATGGGGGGGGGGGGGGAGCAGGCGGAGAATTTCCCCAACCCATCCAGGGCGAATGAGTATGCTTGGTTCCCTACTTATTGAGAGGCGTTGGATTGCCTATCCATCCGTTCCTCTGAGGGCTTCTGCAGTATTATGGCCTCCAACTACACAACATCACCCCTGCCTCCATCCTGCACATTGCGGGTTACATTGCTCTTTGTGAGCTATTGCTGGGTTGCGAGGCCCATTTTGATTTATGGAAGAAGTTATTCTGCCTCGTCCCTCGTAATCAAGAGGGATCAATATTTAAAGTGGGCGGCGCCGAGGTATGGCGCAACGCCGGGACCAGATACCTGCCCAGCACGCCAAAGAAGGCATCTGAAGAGTGGCCTTTCGGATGGTTCTATATTGAGGACGTCTCCCTTCCCGACCCAGTCCGAATGGGTCTTCTCGAATTTTCAAGTGCTCCGTTGAAGAAACACTACAGCTGGCGCCCTTGGAGCCTCGGGGAGGAAGGTAGCAGGAAGTCCGTCAATTAATGAGCAAGATAAAGACGCTCGCCCGATACGGATTGTCAATAGTCGAGGTTATGGTGACATTCATAGTGCGGGGAGTCCAGCCACTCCAATACAGAGGGCGTCCCATGTGGCACTATAACGGAGAAGATGACGCCACCCGCTGCGGTCAGAAAGGCCCAGATACCCCCGCCGCTTTGGCCAAAATACTGGCCGGACTATACAAAGGGGAGAAAGAGGAGTTCATCCGCATTAAGCGCATGGATGGTTTTTCCATGTACAACCCTCCCAGCTGGGTGAGTTTCCATCCCCCTGCTCCACTCCATTTACTCCCTGAGTCACTTTTCATAAACATTAATCCTTCCATTTGTAACAGGAATGGCGGAAGGGCGCCAAGGAGCTCCACAGCCGCGCACCACAGCCAGAGGATCACAACCAGGCCCTTGACCCTGGATTCAAAGAGGATCCAGATATGTTCGTGGAGCTCGAGGATGGAGTGTTCTACCAGGAGATCCATGAAGGCACGGAAGTGGCCATCACCGCTGACTATCCCGGCCTTCTTCCTGCCTTAGATGTAAGTAATCAGGAGATTTCTCCGTCGAAAGAATTTCCTCATTCTGCCTCACTCACTGCACTATCTCGTGCTCCAAAGGGGAGGCGATCGACGCACCATGCTGCACCTGAGGTGACTCACAAGAAAGTGGCGCCTATGTCGGGCAAACCTTTGAAGAGGAAGGCAAATAGAAACACGACCGAGCCTTCATCAAAGAGGTATGGTTTTTAAATATGCTCCTTCACTGTCACATTAGAGTATGACGCTATCCATTGTGTCTTATCAAGAAAAATATTCACCGGACGTGTACGGGAATCCTGCCGGACATGCCTCCACTAGCCAGATTCCGGACCCTGTCTCAAGGACTGAGGCTGACGCGGGCGTGACTCCGGATTGTCCTTCTGCAGAGGATTCGGATAATGTATCCATCACAAACTCTGAAGTGGAAAGCGCCATGAATCATAGGCATTGGCGGGCCGCTCTTCGCGACACCGAATTTTCAGAAGAGGCTTTCAACGCCTTCAACTCAAGTGATGCATACATCCAAACTGCTCGAGATGGGCTCACAAAAGCCACTGATCAATATTTGAAAGATATGCGGGTAAGTACACACTTGTACAATTCTGATAATTATATACTAGTAGCCCCCGAGACTTGAAGCAGTTGAAGCAACTGATTTGAGGATTGTTGTATATCTAGGTGCTCACAGAGAAGAACAACCTGTTGTCTCAGGAGCTGGAAAAATGTCGGACCCAGCTAGCCACTGCTACCACCGAACTGGAGAAATCCAAGAAGGCAATGTCTGGTAATGAAACCCTCCATAGAGAAAACATAATCATATACCAGGATTATTAATAAAGGTGCATATTTTATGGCACAGTCGTCAGATCATCTGGGATAGGTACCGGAAGTCACACAGGCGGGAGGTCCAGAAGCTCAAAGGAAACTGGCCGCGGGCGAACGTATCCTGACACGGGTCAGGGAGGAGAAAATCAAACTCCAAGATTCCAACCCGAGCTAGGCGTGGAACTAAAAGATGTTCGGACCCAGCTGGCTGACTCTGTGAAGGAAAATAAGAGGCTACGCGGCGGCATATTTAGTATGTGTTCAAACTTACCTTCACATAGTTCGGTGAGGAAAGGAACTGACATAGTTATGTCTGCAGGTATGCTGACCGGCCGTCGCGAAGAGGAGATGTCCGGATCTTCGGGCGATCTAATACAAGAGCTGTCGCAAATGCACGAGAAAGCTCGGCAGGCGATGCAAAGTATTGCCAAGGCCTTATGGCCATTCGACTCCCCTCCAGGAAGTATGGAGGAGTTGGTACATCTGTTCAAGGGAGCGCGCCGGCGCTTCCGATTATGGAAGATATCGGCCTGCCGGGAAGGTGTGCAAGAGGCCTGGGCCATGGTAAAAACACGGTATACCAAGCTCAACCCGAATCACATGGCCCGGTTCGGACCTTTAGGTCCAGATGGAAAAGAAATTCCTGTTAGCTTGGTACATGACCAGGTACAAGTAGCCGCCAAGTATTCCCAACAGGATTGTAGGCTAGATAGCCTGTTGGATGGCATAGAGGAAGAAGTTTTTGAGTCCAAGTGACTATGTACTTCAATTGACAAATTTGACCCTAGCCGGATTGTAAAATGATTGTCATGGAGGACCTTTTTGCTTCGACCTCTGGACCCAAAGGTGCGGAGTGTTTCTGAATACCCGCTCGATAATATATACCGGAGTATGCGTGGAAACCAGGCGTAGGGGTCATAGTTTCTTGAACAGACAATTATACGGCTAGCTATGTTATATTACATTGTTGATCGTAAGAAACATCTTCCAGAGAGAATAGTTTTGTTATGGGTTCATTTCCCTGGGTCAGCACGCTTTAACGTGCATGTCCGAACTATGATTGAAGAATCACAGCATACATATCATCTGGGGGTTCATAGTGTAATGAGTAAAAAATATCTTTAGACGCCGACCGAATATTCTCTTAAGAACGCTAGCTTTCGGCTTCACCCAGTCTGAGGTACACATCTGGATGACCCGACAGTAACAATCGCAGAGGTGCTTCCTTTATGCCCTAGCCGAACTAACGGGAACGCAGGGCATAAGCACAGGAGCCAGGCAACCTAGCTTGGGCAAAACTTAAGTCATATCGATGCATATAATGGCGAATAAAAGGTACATACGCGAAAAAGACACATGTGTGGTGAGCTTGATGCTTGGAAAATAATAATAATAAGCTTCTGTACAAGAAGCCCCCAGGTATAATTGACGTACATATTTGAGAATGTGTGCGTCGTAGTTGTACGGCCTAGCCGCACAAGAGCTTTAAGGCTACAAAAAAGAAGATGTGAAATAGAGGAAAATGAATAATGGGGACAAAAAAAGGGAAAAGGGAGATGAACGAAGAGTCCGACGTTAGGCATAGAATCTTTGCAGTCTGGCCGCGTTCCATGGGTTCGGCTCTAGGCGATTGTCTGATGCGCTACACAGGCGGTACGCTCCTCCGGTGAGGACTTCTTCAATGATGAAGGGACCCTCCCATTTGGGCTTGAGTTTGTCCTTTTTCTTCTCTGGCAAGCGTAGAATGAGTTCACCAACATTATAAGTCTTGGCCCGTACTTCTCTGCTTTGATATCTGCAGGCCTGTTGTTGATAAAATGCGGAACGGGCTTTTGCAACGTCGCGCTCCTCCTCCAGGGCATCTAATCTGTCCTGCCAATCAAGCTCAGCCTCTCTCTCTTCATACATGCACACTCGAGGTGAGTCATGAATAATGTCGCAGGGTAACACAGCCTCTACGCCGTACACCATGAAGAAATGTGTATATCCGGTAGAACGATTGGGCGTGGTCCGCAACCCCCAGAGTACAGAGTAGAGCTCCTCGACTTAGTGCTTGTCTGATTCTTTCAAAGACCGCAATAGTCTGGGTTTAATGCCGCTCATAATAAGACCATTCGCTCGTTCGACTTGACCGTTGGTTTGTGGGTGATAGACGGAGGCGTAATCGAGATTAATGCCCAGATTAGCACACCAAGTTTTCACCTCATCGGCTGTGAAATTGGAGCTGTTGTCGGTGATGATGCTGTGTGGAACGCCATAATGGTGCACAACACAGGATATGAAGTCTATCACTCGTCCGGCTTCGGCCATTTTAACTGGTTTGGCTTCTATCCACTTACTGAATTTGCCCACCATGACCAACAGATATTTTTTCTTATGGCTTCCTTCTTTAAGGGGTCCGACCATATCAAGCCTCTAGACCGCAAAAGGCCAAGTGGTGGGGATTGTTTGTAGAGCGGTGGGTGGCATGTGGCTTTGGTTGGCGAAAAGCTGGCATCCGACGCAATGTTGGACAAGGTCCTGTGCGTCTGCTCGGGCCGTCGGCCAATAGAAACCTGTATGGAAGGCCTTGCTTACAAGGGCCTGAGCCGCGCCGTGGTGACCACCGAGACCGGCATGAATTTCAGCCAAGAGCTGCCGCCCTTCTTCCTCGGAGATACATCGTTGCAAGGGCCTGGTAGCGCTTTTCTTGTAGAGTTCTCCCTCGTGAACCTTGTAGGCTTTAGAGCGCCGCACTATGCAGCGCGCCTCATTCTGATCCTCAGGGAGTTCTTGCGGTGTCAAAACCGGTGGATCTCGGGTAGGGGGTCCCAAACTGTGCGTCTAAGGCTAATGGTAACAGGAGGTTGGGGACATGATGTTTACCCAGGTTCGGGTCCTCTCTATGGAGGTAATACCCTACTTCCTGCTTGATTATCTTGATGATATGAGTATTACAAGAGTTGATCTACCACGAGATCATAGAGGCTAAATCCTAGAAGCTAGCCTATGGTTATGATTGTTGTTGTCCTACGGACTAAAACCTCTAGTTTATATAGACACCGGAGGGGGCTAGGGTTACATCAGGTCGGTTACAGAGAAAGGAATCTACATATCCGAATCGCCAAGCTTGCCTTCCACGCAAAGGAGATTCCCACTCGGACACGGGACGAAGTCTTCTATCTTGTATCTTCATAGTCCAACAGTCCGGCATAAGCATATAATCCGGATGTCCGAGGACCCCCTAATCCAGGACTCCTTCAGTAGCCCCTGAACCAGGCTTCAATGATGATGAGTCCGGCGCGTAGATTGTCTTCGGCATTGCAAGGCGGGTTCCTTCTCCGAATACTCCAAAGTAGATCTTGAACACAGGAATCGTGTCCGGCTCTGCAAGGCAAATTCTACATAGCACCGTAGGGAGTATAATATTCCACGAGTCTAATCCGCTGACAATTTTTCCATAGTGTGACATCACGCCGCGGCCCGGTTATTATTCGATCCGTTTTTCCAACCTGCCACTACGCGTTTCACGAGGCAGTTTCATTGGCACGTCTTGTCGAAGCAGAGATCGTGTCCCCTTATCACGGGATTCTCATCAATACAGGTGTGGGTAACCCAACGGCTCCATTAGTATGACTCCTTGGATTAGGCAAGTTCCAAACGGCCGCGCGAAGGATGCTTTACATTCATCCCCTTTATAAAGAGGTCAAGACCCGTCCTGTTCTTTCCATGTACGCTTGATCCTTCCCTTCCCCCACCTCGAGTTCCAATATCCAAGGCTCAGTCCAAGCACTTCGGACCTCCAATCATGTCCGGATCCAGCCTTCAAGGCCGGTGGATGGCCTCTTCTGTCATAGAGGAGGACATCACGAAGCTTAGGGAGGCTAGGTACTTGACCGCCGAAATCCTTCACAGGCTTCCTGCTCAAGGGCAGGTTATCCCTACTCCCAAACCCAACGAGAGTGTCGTATTCGTCTCCCACTTCCTCCGAGGGCTAGGCTTCGGTCTTCATCCCTTTGTCAGAGGGCTCATGTTTTATTACAAGCTAGATTTTCATGATCTATCTCCAGATTCCATCCTTCACATCTCAACGTTCGTCGTTGTGTGTGAGGCCTTCCTCCGCATTACCCCACACTTCGGCTTATGGCTCAAGACCTTCAATGTGAAGCCGAAGATAATCGACGGGCGACACGGAGTGCGGAGGCGCTATAATAAGCAAAGGTGTCGATGTTTTATGGCCAAAGGGTTCCTTCCCGGAAGTTTCTGACCTATGGCAACGGGAGTGGTTTTATATCACAGCACCCCGAGGTAGAAAGTGGGCGGCCGCCCCAGCCTTACGCTCCGCTCCTCCCCCACAGCCTGCATCATGGGTCAACAAGGGGCTAGACTGGGGATCGGTTGATGACGTGCGGACATTGCAAAGCCGCATTCAGGATCTCATCAAGAAGGACAACAGTCTTGTCAAAGTAATCCAAGTAATGCTAGTTCTTCGAGTCCTGCCATGCCAATATCGACCTCTCCATATGTGGGAGTTCAACCCGGAAGGACCGCGAACTGTTCAGCACTTCTTCGGCATGACGCTCGAAGGGATGTATCAATTATTCTTCGGATCACGAATAAAGTGTCCAGACACAACAGAGGATGCAGGCATCGATTGCAACCATCCAGATACCCAGGTAGGTAATTCCACAATCGAACATGCTAGAATTATATTTGTCACAACATTATCCTGAAAAACCATCCTCGGCCAGGGCTAGATAAGAAAGGCGAAGTGGATCAGGTGTTCGGCCCCTCTTCCTGAAGATTCGGCGGATCCTGTATTAACCAGGACGCTGGCTCGTGCACTTATCAAGTGCCATCAGGGAAGGACAAGGAGAGGAATGGGGAAGCTGAAAGCGGACTTCACGCTGGAGGTACGTTACGCATCGTAACTGGGAAAATTGGTACTCCCGTGTTGGAGGATGAACGGGGAGAAGAATCTAGTATCCCCTCCCCCCACGGGAAGAAAAGGGCCGCCCCCGAAGACTTGGAAACAGAGGTCTCCCAACTAGGGAAGAAACCTTTATCAGGGGGCCCTGCCCCGGAGGGCAACATTGCTGCACAGCGCCCACAGGGGGGCCAACTGTTAACCGAGCCGTAAGTGAACAAAGGTGCTTTGTAAGCATACCCCATTCTTTTCCTGAGAATAACGACTGGGACGTATGTTTTGCAGTTCGGCCTATAGCCTCCCTCAACAATCTTCGTCCTTGGGGGATCTTCTTTCGGAGATGATGGAGAGCAAAACGCCTCCTCCTACTTCTCCGCCTCATAAGGCGGACGACCCTGAGGTGTCGTCCCGGAGGATCTCTCCCGATCCACAAAGGCCAGAAGGTAACTCTTCGGCTGCCCGAGGTCCGGGGTGTTCGGCTCCTAGAGAGACCAACAGAAAAAAGCCCCGGACTGTCCGATATACAGCCGGACACATTGACGGGTCTTCTGCGGCAAGCGCCTATCTCAGAGGCACATCGTACCTTGATGGGTATGGTGGTTGAGAGGATTTCGTCCGCAGAAAGTGGGTTGAATGAAGCTTTTATGAGCCTGCTAAGAGGTTTTGAGGTACGCAATGTGATATTTTTTGGATTGTACCGTAAACACAAGGTGCACTGTGTATAGATAGTAGCCCCTGAGACTCTGGTTGCCATCCGAATGGGGCGATCAGAGGATCAAAAACAGAAATAATCTCAGGTAACATTTTGGCAATTTTGTACACAGACGGATGTAGCCCCGGCAGCTGCCCGGGCTGCCGAATTTGCCGAACTGAAGCGAAAACTTGATGTGGCGGATGAAGACATCACGCTTGTGAACAAGTGGCTTGACGAGGCACAGGGTATGTATATTTGGGTGGTCAGTGAATATTAATAAGAGCATGATGCTGGGATTTATAATATGCTTTGACTGCAGATGGTGCTGCCGTCATGGAGACCCTTCGGGCTGAGCTTGCCCAGGCCAAGGAGCAAGCCAGGAGAAGCAATGCGGCTGCCGAGAAGGCAACTGATGAATTAAAAGCCGAACAGGCTGCTCATCGCCAAAGTGAGGATAGAATGGCCAACATGGCTCTTGAGCTACAGAATGCTGCTAGCTGATACAAGCTTCTCGAAAGGGAAAACCAAGCAAAAACGGTTGTCCTAGAAAAGGCCTTACAGGCAGCGAAGGAAACTCTCTCTGATATCAAAGCGGCTCGGGAGGAGCTCCGGCAAGCCAGTGAGATCGCGGCTGGGAAGCCCTTTTTATTGCGAACTAAATTCGGTGATCCGAAGTATGCCCTTCTTGATCAATTGTGGAGTTCTCCAGACGCATACTTGGATTTTGCAAAGAGTGCTGCCGATGCGACATAGTATTTCCGAGATCAAGAAGATCATGAAGCGGAAAGATTGTCCTGGTTGCAGTTCAGTATTCCAAGGCGTCCGCTGCTGTTGAACGAGCAAATGGCCGAATGGGCCGAGCTCCATAGATTATCCGGGCTTGCCATGAATGCTGTCGTGGATTGCCTGTGGCCGGAGGAACCAAGTCCAGATAGTTATTTTAGTTTGGTCCAACGATTTATTTGTGCTGTGCCACATATCGACGTTGTCAAGCGGTCGACGTGCATAGAGGGTGCGCGGATGGCCCTTGCATGTGTTAAGACATACTGGACGAGGATGGAGGCCACCTATATTGCAACCAGGGGTCCACCCGGGGGACAGGACTCGCCCGAGCACTATTTTAAAGAAGTCTTAGAAGGTGCCCATTTAATAGAGGCTCAGTGCTCAAAGAATATCATGTTCGAATGACATGTATCTTGATTGTAAAAACAATGCTTTTGATAATAAAGGCTATATTTATACCTTTGCCTATGAAGTATTGTAGTGCCTCCAGTGCGGCCGTTTATGTATATATGTATATAACTTGAAAGTTTGTAGTCGTCGGCTTCAGCCCCCTCGCGTATAACGCGGGGGTGTTCGGTAAAAGCGCGTAATCACACTTGATCCAACATCTTGGTCTGTTAAGGAGGTGGTAGCGCAGCGAACGAGGCAATCAGACTATATAGCTTTAATACTTTCGCTTAGCCATAGGAGTTTGACGGTGGGGCTACTATATAGCCCCTTGTATTTCCACGTTTATCCGAATATGGTGCATTTACATATGTGATCGGAAAACCGGTCCTTCGTTAATGCGAAGGAATCGCGAAGATTCCGCTAAGTCATCGAGTGGTTGACCAGTCTCTCACTTTATCATGACGGCCAGTTTTTGGCTTTCTCTACTGAGGTGCTCATCCAGATGAACCAGGGCACAATCACAGTAGTTCTACCTGTGCCACCTTAGCCGATAGTGCGGAACGTAAGGTAGCAAAACACGGGAGCCGGGCAAACCCAGCTATTGACCATAGACATGATTCCGAGCCGATGCATATAAGGCCAAACTTGCGACGCCGAACACTCCCGAAGGTATTCGGTCTTTACAACATATACTGGGATGAATACAGCCCTCGATAATGAGACCTGAATTTCAAGGTACGTGCATCAATCCGGCGTGACGAAAGAGCGCCTGTGGTGAGAGCATAGATCTCAAAAACACACCGGTTGCTCCCTATGTAACATCTATTTTTAGAACGGCGAATCATGAGCTCGCCAATAACGTCGGTATCCCGCTTGGTCATTTTAAGTGCCAGGAGGGTGTGAGACAACAAGAGACAATAAAAGGTTTACACATGGTCTTAATCTAAAAAGAAACCTTTGAACGGGGCCCTGCTGCACGTCTGCGCCTTTGTCTCCGTTTTGCCGTATCCTTGAAGGGTATAGCACGATTGTCATCTGTAAAAAAAGAAAAACCTAGGTGAAAGAATCTGGTGTGACCGTGCGTAAAGTCGGTTTATCTTAATGAACCGTGAAAATGCAATCTCTTGAGTGTAAATAGGGTCAAGCCGAACTATGGACCCTTTACATGCGGGCAGCCCCCCGCGCCACATATGGGGGCATAGCTGCTAATCAAGCTCAGGTTTATCTGAGCTGCTACAACTAGTTATGCGTCGAACACGTCTAGCTGTGCCCGTGGTTTTGGAGACTGAGGGAGTCCTGGACTAGGGGGTGTCCGGACAGCCGGACTATCATCGTCCGCCGGACTCCAAGACTACGAAGATACAAGATTGAAGACTCCGGCCCGTGTCCGGATGGGACTTTCCTTGGCGTGGAAGGCAAGCTTGGCGATACGGATATGTAGATCTCCTACCATTGTAACCGACTCTGTGTAACCCTAGCCTCCTCCGGTGTCTATATAAACCGGAGGGCTTTAGTCCGTAGGACAACATACATTACAACAATCATACCATAGGCTAGCTTTAGGGTTTAGCCTCCTTGATCTCGTGGTAGATCCACTCTTGTACTACCCATATCATCAATATTAATCAAGCAGGACGTAGGGTTTTACCTCCATCGAGAGGGCCCGAACCTGGGTAAAACATCGTGTCCCTCGTCTCCTGTTACCATCTGCCTAGACGCACAGTTCGGGACCCCCTACCCGAGATCCGCCGGTTTTGACACCGACATTGGTGCTTTCATTGAGAGTTCCTCTGTGTCATCACCGATAGGCCCGATGGCATCTTCAACCAACGACGCCGTCCAGGGTGAGACTTTTCTCCCCGGACAGATCTTCGTATTCGGCGGCTTCGCACTGCGGGCTAATTCGTTTGGTCATCTGGAGCAGATCGAAAGCTACGCCCCTGGCCGTCAGGTCAGATTCGGAAGCCTAAACTTCACGGCCGATGCCCGCGGAGACTTGGTCTTTGACGGACTCGAGCCACAGCCAAGCGCGCCGCACTGTGACGATGGGCATGATCTAGCTCTGCCGCCTAACAGTGCCTTGGTGGCCGCACGCGAATCCGCTTCGGCCATTAGTCCGGAGCCGATTGCCCTGATAGAGGATCGGTGGATGGACACCGCCTCGGGGGCTTCAACTTCCACGGCGATGGAGCCGAACACTAATCTTGTCCCTCGCAAAACTCGTGATTCCGAGGTGCCGGACTCCTTGCCGGACTCCGAACCTCCCACGCCCCTACCAATCAAATCGGATTGGGCGCCGGTTATGGAATTCGCCGCCGCGGACATCTTCCAATACTCGCCTTTTGGCGACATCCTGAATTCACTAAAGCATCTCTCGTTATTAGGAGAGCCTTGGCCGGACTATAGCTAGGATGGTTGGGATACGGACGACGAAGAAATTCAGAGCCCACCCACCACCCACTTTGTAGCCACTGTCGACGATCTAACCGACATGCTAGACTACGGCTCCGAAGACATCGACGGTATAGACGACGACGCCGGAGACGAACAAGAAACAGCGCCTATAGGGCACGCGAGGACCACCCCGTCATACGACATATACATGGTGGATACCCCAAAAGAGAGCGATAACGAGGATCAACGGGCCGCGGCAGAGGATAACCCCGCCGATGAACAACCAAAACGGCGGCGCAGACGCCGCCCTTAGCCCCGCCTCGACAACAACAACGCTGCTAAGGACCCCGCAATACAGCAAGGCACAAAAGTGGACTACGAACATGCAGATAAGCAACCGTCCGAACAGGACGAGTCAGATAATCAGTCCAGGCCCGGCGAAAACGACGGTTCGGACGATCTCACGCCGGACACGCCGCCGGAAGGTAAAAACCTTCGGAAAAGACTCGTCAACACTGCAAGAAGCTTGAAGAAGGAAAAGCAAAAGCTCAAAACAGCGGAAGACACACTCAGAATGAGGTGGAGCAAAGTACTCAAAACCGCGGAAAAATATGGCAATGGCCACCAATCAAAGAGCTACCCGAAGCGCAAGCTGCTACCAGAATTCGACGACGAGGCCATAGAGCCCCCACAGTCAAAAAATAAAGAGGCTGCCTGGTTGGATAGACGGCCGGATGACAGGCCAAATTCTGAAAGCAGCGCCACACATAAACCAGCCAATGAACTTGGAAGGACAGATGGCCCAGCCAGGTCCATCTACGGGCCAAAGAAGAAGGCCCCAGGAAGCAAGGCAACACGTCAAGTGTCCGAAGATAGCAGCACACCCAAATACAGGGGCGCCGCACACCCACTATGTTTCACCAATGAGGTGCTGGACCATGAATTCCCAGCGGGATTTAAACCAATAAACATAGAGGCCTATGATGGAACAACAGACCCTGGAGTCTGGATAGAAGATTATATACTACATATACACATGGCCAGAGGAGATGATCTCCACGCCATAAAATACCTACCCCTCAAGCTCAAAGGGCCAACCCGTCATTGGCTTAAAGGCCTCCCAGAAAACACTGTGGGAAGTTGGGAAGAGCTCGAGGACGCATTTAGAGCAAATTTTCAAGGGACTTATGTCCGCCCTCCGGATGCAGATGATCTAAGTCACATAACTCAACAGCCCGGAGAGTCAGCGCGCAAATTCTGGAACAGGTTCCTCACTAAAAAGAACCAAATAGTCGACTGTCCAGACGCCGAAGCCTTAGCAGCTTTTAAACACAACGTCCGAGACGAATGGCTTGCCAGACACCTCGGCCAAGAGAAACAGAGGACAATGTCCGCACTAACAAGCCTCATGACCCGCTTCTGCGCGGGAGAGGATAGCTGGCTAGCAAGATGCAGCACCAGCGACCCAAGTACATCCGAGATAAGAGATGGAAACGGAAAATCACGGCGCAGAAAAGAGCAGCGCCGGAATCAAGAGAAAAGCCCAAAGAGCACGGCAGTCAACGCCGGATTCAAAAGCTCGCGGCCAAATAACAAAACACCGCCTCTTAAGGATGACGGCGATGAGCTGTCCAACTTAAACAAGATTTTGGGTCGGATATGTCAAATCCACAGTACCCCCGGAAGGCCTGCAAACCATACCCATCGAGACTGTTGGGTTTTCAAACAGTCCGGCCGACTAAACGCCGAACACAAGGGGCTCGACACGTCAAGCGAAGACGATAAACCCCACCAGCAGAGCACCGGAAAACAAAAGACTTTCCCACAAGAAGTCAAAGCAGTAAACTCACTTCATGTGATAATACGGAAAAATAGTGCGGCACTTCCTAAAAAGAGCCTCGCACGGTCCAACCCAGCAGACCATAGAGATTGGATATCAAAACCAATCACTTTTGACCACCTGGACTATTCCAGAAGTGTTCGAAACGCGGGACGGACTGCCCTGATATTGAATCCCATAATCGACGGATTACAATTTACTAAAGTCCTAATGGACGGAGGCAGCGACTTAAACCTGCTGTATTCAAACACAATCCGCAAGATGGGGATAGACTCTACCAAAATTCCACACAGCCGCACTTCCTTCAAAGGAGTGACGCTAGGCCCTTATGCCAAGTGCACAGGCTCCCTATTACTAGAAGTCGTGTTCGGATCACCGAACAACTTTCGGCGCGAAAAACTAATTTTTTATATCGTCCCATTTAAAACTGGATATCAAGCACTCTTGGGACGAAGGGCTTTTGTCCGTTTCAATGCCATACCACATTACGCATCTCTTACACTCAAGATGCCCGGTCCGCGTGGCATCATCTCAGTGCGAGGGTCACCCAAAGACCCCGGAGTCGGATAGACGAGTCCAGCATCAGTAGGCTAGGGCTTCCTAGCCGCACACCCCTTCACAAGGGGCTGCGTGCACAAACAACCGCGGGTTTATTCAAACCCCGCTTTGCTTATTCATATTTTTTCTTTCACACATACCTTTTTCGCACGAATTATTTTCAAACTAAGCGTTCCTCTCTTTTTTACAGACGAACAACGTGCATGCCCGTCCAGGATAACGGCACAACAGAGACACAGGCGCAGACGTGCAGTAGGGACCCGTTGCGAGGATTCTTTTTAGATTAAGACCCTACGTAAACCTTTTTTACTGTCTCTTGTTGTTATTCTCCCTTGGTTTCTTCCTATAACCAAAGCGGAGCCCGACGTTTTGGCATCGGCCGCGTAGGAGGACTATGCCCGTACCTGGACACTAGGGGCTTTGGGCATCGTTCTGCCCATTATTATAAAGACCGAACACCTTAGGGAGTGTTCGGTGTCTCGAGTTAGGCATTATATGCATCAGCTCCGAATCATGTCTTTGGTCAAATGTTGGGTTTGCCCGGCTCCTGTGTTTTGCTGCCTTACGTTCCGTATCATCGGCTAACGCGGCACCAGGAGAACTACTGCGATTGTGCCCCAGTTCGGCTAGGCGAGCACCTCAGTAGAGAAAGCCGAAAACTGACTGTCATGATATAGCGAGAGACTGGTCAACCACTCGATCGACTACCGGAATGTTTAGAATTCCCCGCTTTGACGAAGGACCGTTTCCCGGTCAGGCACACACGCGCCACGAACTCGGAGAAGTGCGGTGCCCCCAGGGGCTATATCGTAGCCCCACCCTCGAACTCCACTGGCTAAGTGAAAGTGATAAAGCATTATAGTCCGGATTGCCTCGTTTGCTACTCTACCACCTCCTCAATAGGACCGAGACGTCGGATTAAGTGCGAAAACGCGCTATTTTTGCGAACACCCCCGCACCTTGTGCGTGGGGGCTGAAGCCGAAGACTGCAATCTTTCAGGTTATACAAATGTATACGTAAACGGCCGCACAGGAGAAGTTTTACTACTTGGGACGCACAAGTATAAAAAGCAGTTATAGCATAATCATCGTTTTACAAGCTAAAACGTTCATTTGAACGTGACATTTTTTGAGCACTGCGACTCTATTACACGAGCACCACGCATAACTTCCCCGAAATAGTGCTCGGCGGGGAGCCGACTTTCATCCGAACCCTGGGCAGCAACAGCGGTGGCATCCATATCTGTCCAATGCGCCTTCATGCGGGCAAGAGCCATCCGCGCGCCTTCGATGCAGGCCGACTGCTTCATCTCCTTGATATGCGGCACCGCTCCAAGGAATTGCTGCAGTAAGCCGAAGTAGCTCGTCGCCTTGGGCCTCTCTGGACAGACATGAGCCACGATGTCAGTCATGGCAAGTCCGGATAATCTATTTAGCTCGGCCCATTCGGCCAACCGGTCGGTCAACGGAAGTGAGCGATCCAGACTATGGAATTGAGACCAAAATAGCTCTTCCGTCTTGTGATCCTTCTGGCTCCGGAAGTGCTCCACGGCGTCAGCCGCACTTGCCGCTAAGTCCATATACGGATCCTCCGGATTCCACAGCCGATCAAATTGAGCATACTTTTGATCCATAAACCGGCGACGCAGCAGAAAAGGCTTGCCAGCCACGATATCTCCGGCTTGGCGCAGCTCCTCCTTCATGGCCCGCATTGCAGAGCGGGCATCCTTGGCCTCGGCGGTGGCCTTCCTCAGGTCTTCCCGCTCCGATAAGCGCTCCTTTTCAAGAGCCTCATTGCAGTCGGCAGCATCTTTTATTTTCGCGGCCAATTCGGCCACGTCTTCCCTTCTTAGGCAGTGTGCAGCCCTTTCGGCTTTCAACTCCTCGGCCGCCCTCGAGGCAGCCGCGTCACTCCTTCGGGCTTGCTCCTTAGCTTGAGCAAGTTCGGCCCAAAGGCTCTCCACAGCAGCAGCACCGTCTGTATAACATCATTTAATTTATCAGAGGAGGGTTTTTGACCCCCTTAATAAAGCAACTATGGAGAACTCATTACCTTGCGACTCGTCAAGTCGCCGGTTGACAAGTGCGATGTCCGCATCCGCCACATCAAGTTGCCGCATTAACTCGGCAACCCCACTAGTCTGGCTAGCCCTCGGACTATCCGCCACCTGCATAGGTACGGCGACATTCATTACTTGCGATTCCGATCCTCGGCACGCTGTCGCTTTCGACAACCTACCGAGTCTCAGGGGCTACTACCTATACAGGGCGCACTTTTATGTGCACCACGGCCAAAAAAACAGGTGCGCCATTTTCGTGTACCTCAAATCCCGCCAGCAAACTCGTAGCGGCATCACACAATCCGCTCTCGGCGGACGAGATCCTTCCAATCACCATACGCATCAACGCACGGTGATCTTCTGAGATGGACGCCCTCTCTAGCAGATTCTTCAGTTCTCCCAGCCGGACACTAGCGGGCGCCGAACTCCACGGCCCCTCCGGACTCGGGGACACCCTCCATGACGATACTTCAGGCTCACCTGCCCTATCTGACGGCGTAGCAGACGGGGGCGTTTCGCTCTCCATCATCTCCGGAAGAAGGTCCCCCGAAGACGAACTCATCTGCGAAGGCTGCAAATCCGAACTACAAGATGAAAATTTCGGTCACCCACAGAAGCACAAATGGAGGTATTTTCTTACTAATGAACTCCCCTTTTCATACTCACGGCTCGTTGGAGGGATGATCCTTTGGTGATGATTGTACGTCCGGACTCTCCCCGGATGCCGGACCCCCTGGTGAAGATCTCTTCCCCCGTTTAGGGGCTTTTGCCTCCGGATCTTCGGAGGCGGTCCTCTTCTCCCCTTGGAAAGAGGAGTTTCTGATTCCTCCCTCTTCAGACGCCCCTTTGGGCGAAGTAATAGCTCCTGTATCTTTCCCATCGCTCCCTTTTACGGGCACGGCCTCCAACATTCTGACCAGCACGGGCTCCAGTGCGGTCTCTGGGAGGGGAGCCGAACACCTTATCAGCTTCGATCGCGCTACCCACTCCTGTGAAAAGTTATGGGTCAGGAGGCGAACCCTAGAAAAGCAGATAAATAAAACGTCCGGACTCTGAGCTATTTACCTGAGTATCCGGGCGATTGCGGCTCAGGCCTGCGTCCTCGGTCAATTCCGGACACGCCACCTGCGGTCCGAAGAACAACCTGTGCATCTCCACGGGTGTTGCACCCATGAAGTGTTGGAGAATTCGCGGTCCCTCCGGGTTGAACTCCCATAGACGGAGAGGACGGTGTTTGCAGGGCAGGAGACGCCTGGTTGGCATTACCTGCATCACCATGACCAGATTGATCTCCCTCGCTTGGAGGTCTCGAATCCGGCCCTGCAGTGAGGGCACATCTTCGGGCGGCCCCCAATTGAGCCCTTGGTTGACCCACGACATCAGTTGGCGTGGAGGTCCCGGGCGGAATGAAGGCGGCGGCTTTTGCTTGCTGCCTTTCGGAGCGGTGATATAGAACCACTCCTGTTGCCACAGTCCGAGTTCCTCTTGGAAGGAACCCTCAGGCCACGGGGCATCGGCCCTTATGCTTATGGCCGCCCCGCCGCACTCCGCTTGACGCCCCCCGATCATCTTCGGCTCCACATTGAAGGTTTTCAGCCACAGGCCGAAGTGGGGGGTGACGCGGAGGAAAGCCTCGCAGACGATAATGAATGCGGAGATATGGAGGATGGACTCCGGAGCCAAATCGTGAAAATCCAGCCCGTAGTAGAACATGAGCCCTCTCACGAAGGGGTCCGTTGGGAAGCCTAAACCCCGACAGAGGTGGGGTACAAAGACAACATACTCACTGGGCTCGGGGGCGGGCACAGCCTGCCCTTGGGCAGGCAACCTGTGCGAAATCTCGTAGGACAAGTACTTGGCCTCATGCAGCTTTAACACGTCCTCCTCCGTGACGGAGGAGGGCATCCACCGACCTTGAAGGTCGGAGCCGGACATGATTGAGAATCCGAAGCGCTCGAATCTAGGGCTTTGGGTGTTGGAACTGGGAGCGAGAAGGAGATTCGATGCGAGATTGAAGAAAAAGAACGAACCCTGGTCTTCTTATAAAGGGGAAAAATACCAAGGGTCGTCTCCGTGACCGTTCGGGATTCACCTCCGATGGAGGAGGCGTGGCGACGGGCACGGTTGGGTTACCCACGCACGTATTGATGAGAATCCTGGAATAAGGGGGAACACGATCTCTGCTTTGACAAGACGTGCCAAGGAAACCGCTTCGCTAAATGTGCTGAGGTGGTATAGTAAAAAACGATTCAAACAAAAGGCTTGGTAGCGGTGTGATGTCATGCCGCATAATACGTCAGCAGATTGGACTGGTTTACATTTTATTCTCTCTACGGTGGAATGTGGAATTTATTTTGCAGAGCCGGACACTATCCTGGTGTTCATGATCTTCTCTGGATTATTCAAGGGAGGAACCCGCCTTGCAATGCCGAACATTATGCGCGCCGGACTTATCGTCATTGAAGCCTGGTTCAGGGGCTACTGAGGGAGTCCTGGACTAGGGGGTGTCCGGACAGCCGGACTATCATCGTCCTCTGGACTCCAAGACTACGAAGATACAAGATTGAAGACTCCGGCCCGTGTCCGGATGGGACTTTCCTTGGCATGGAAGGCAAGCTTGGCGATACGGATATGTAGATCTCCTACCATTGTAACCGACTCTGTGTAACCCTAGCCTCCTCCGGTGTCTATATAAACCGGAGGGCTTTAGTCCCTAGGACAACATACATTACAACAATCATACCATAGGCTAGCTTTAGGGTTTAGCCTCCTTGATCTCGTGGTAGATCCACTCTTGTACTACCCATATCATCAATATTAATCAAGCAGGACGTAGGGTTTTACCTCCATCGAGAGGGCCCGAACCTGGGTAAAACATCATGTCCCTCGTCTCCTGTTACCATCCGCCTAGACGCACAGTTCGGGACCCCCTACCCGAGATCCGCCGGTTTTGACACCGACAGAGACCGATGAGTTGCTCTTGTTGGGAAGGCCATTCTGTTATTCGGCTGCTAGAGCTGCCACGTATTCTTCCGTACGAAGAGAACGCTCCGTGTTTCCGCTGATTGTGATGATGCCCCGTGGACCAGGCATCTTGAGTTTGAAATAAGCGTAATGCGGGACTGCATTGAAATGAGTGAAGGCCGTTCTTCCGAGTAGTGCATGATAGTCGCTTCAAAATGGAGCAACGTCAAAAATTAGTTCTTCGCTTCGAAAGTTATCGGGAGAACCGAATACAACCTCCAACATTAAAGAGCCCGTGCAGCGGGCCTCTGTGCCTGGTATTACTCCTTTAAAGGTAGTACTGCTTTGGTTGATTCTTGACGGGTCTATCCCCATCTTGCAGACAGTGTCCTGATATATGAGATTAAGACTGCTGCCACCGTCCATGAGGAATCGAGTGAGATGGTATCCGTCGATTATTGGGTCGAGCACCAAGGCAGCCGAACCGCCATGATGGATACTAGTCGGATGATCCCTGCCATCAAAAGTGATCGAGCAGGCCGACCATGGGTTGAATTTGGGGACGACGGGCTCCATAGCATATATATGTCTCGGAGTGCGCGTTTGCGCTTCCTCTTTGGGATGTGGGTGACATAAATCATGTTCACTGTTTTGACCTCCGGTGGAAATTTTTTCTGGCCCCCTGTGTTCGGCTAGCGAGATTCGTCCTCATCTTCACTTAAGAGGCTCCTTCCCTTTCTGTTCGGTGTTTAGCTTGCTGGTCTGCTTGAAGACCCATCATTCTTTGTTAGCGTGATTCGCAGGTTTCTCGGGGGTGCCATGAATCTGACAGGACCTGTCTAGAATTTTATTTAGGCTGGACGGACCATCTCTGGTGCCTTTAATTGGCTTTTTCCGTTGACCGGGTCTAGATCCACTGAATTCGGCGTTTACCACTGTATTGTCTGGGCTGTCTTCATTATTTTGATGTTTGTTTTTATTGCGTCGTGGTTTTCCATTGCCATCCCTGATTTCGGATGTGCCTGGATCGTTGGTGCTGCTGCGGGCCAACCAACTGTCCTCTCCCGCGCAAAAGCGGGTCATAAGAGTTGTTAGGGCTGCCATTGTCCTTGGCTTTTCCTGGCCGAGGTGTCTTGCAAGCCATTCCTCCCAGACACTATGTTTGAAAGCTGCTAGGGCTTCGGCATCCAGACAGTCGACGATTTGGTTCTTCTTGGTGAGAAATCTGTTCCACAGCTTACGGGCTGACTCTCCGGGTTGTTGGGTTATGTTACTTAAGTCATTTGCATCCGGAGGTCGGACATAGGTCCCTTGAAAATTAGCCCTGAAAGCGTACTCGAGTTCCTCCCAGCTTCCAATGGAATTTTCGGGGAGGCTTTTGAACCAGTGCCGAGCTGGTCCTTTCAACTTGAGGGGCAGGTATTTGATGGCATGGAGATCATCTCCGCGAGCCATATGCATGTGAAGAATAAAGTCCTCTATCCAGACCGCAGGGTCTGTCACTCTGTTGTATGCCTCAATGTTTATAGGTTTAAACCCTTCTGAAAAATCATGATCCAGCACCTCATCTGTGATGCACAGGGGGTGTGCGGCACCCCTGTCCTTGGCTTTGTCGTGGCATGGGTCCGACGGTTGTAGTGTTCGGTGTTGATTCCGAGCTGGTAGTCGATCAGTATAGTCGGTTTGGTGGCCATGATCCTGCATAGGAACACGTTTCCTAGATCCATATATGGACCTGGTTATGCCAGCTCTTATGTCCAAGTGCTTACGTAGATCGTGTTTCTGGTACTTGGCTGCGACCTCCCTTCCTTTATGGGGTGCTGATTTGTGTGCAGCGTCATTAGCCGCTTTGTCTCGGCCACGAGGTGGCCGGTCTGGCAGATCGGCCGTATTGTTTTTCGGCGGAATGGGCGCGATAGCCTCGTCGTCGAATTCGGGCAGCAACTTACATTTGGGTAGCTCTTTGTCTAGCGATCACCGCCGTATCTTTCCTCAGTGTCGAGCACTTCATTCCATCTGTGGTTGAGTGTGTCCTGCGCAACTTTAAGACGTTGCTTCTGCTTCTTCAAGCTCCTCGCAGTGGCAATATGTCTCTTGTGGAGGTGCTCTTGTTCCAAGTGTTTTTCCGGGATGATGTATGCATCGTCGTCCGGACTGTTCTCCTCTCCGGAGACAGGTTTATAAGTTTTGTCTTCGGCATCGCTGTGATCGGACAGCAGCCCCGGACTGTGTTTGTCGTCTCCTTGCTCGCCCTGCTCCATCGCTGGGTCTGCGGGGTCTTCATTGTCTTCGGCATCGTTCGGGGTGTTATTCTTTCTTGTGCCGGTGATATGTCTACAACATATCTACTTTTCCAAACACTTTTGCCCTTGTTTTGGACTCTAACTTGCATGATTTGAATGAAACTAACCCGGACTGACGCTGTTTTCAGCAGAACTGTCATGATGTTGTTTTATGTGTAGAAAAGAAAATTTCTCGGAATGTCCTGGAAATCCACGGAGGCACTTTTCAGATTTAATAAGAATTTTTGGCGAAAGAATTAGTGCCAGGGGTCCCACGGCCTGTCCACGAGACAGGGCGGCGTGCCCCCCTAGGGCGTGGCCCCCTATCTCGTGGGCCCCCTGGACCTCCTCCGACCTCAACTCCAACTCCATATATTCTGTCTCGGGGAGAAAAAAACCAGGGAGAAAGTTTCATCGCGTTTCACGAGATGGAGCCGCCGCCAAGCCCTAATCTCTCTCGGGAGGGCTGATCTGGAGTCCGTTCGGTACTCCGGAGAGGGGGATTCGTCGCCGTCATCATCATCAACCATCCTCCATCACCAATTTCATGATGCTCACTGCCGTGCGTGAGTAATTCCATCGTAAGCTTGCTGGACGGTGATGGGTTGGATGAGATTTACCATGTAATCAAGTTAGTTTTGTTAGGGTTTGATCCCTAGTATCCACTATGTTCTGAGATTGATGTTGCTATGACTTTGCTATGCTCAATGCTTGTCACTAGGGCCCGAGTGCCATGATTTCAGATCTGAACCTATTATGTTTTCATGAATATATGTGTGTTCTTGATCCTATCTTGCAAGTCTATAGTCACCTATTATGTGTTATGATCCGACAACCCCGAAGTGACAATAATCGGGATACTTCTCGGTGATGACCGTAGTTTGAGGAGTTCATGTATTCACTATGTGCTAATGCTTTGTTTCGGTTCTCTACTAAAAGGAGGCCTTAATATCCCTTAGTTTCCGCTAGGACCCCGCTGCCACGGGAGGGTAGGACAAAAGATGCCATGCAAGTTCTTTTCCATAAGCACGTATGACTATTTACGGAATACATGTCTACATTACATTGATGAATTGGAGCTAGTTCTATGTCACCCTATGTTATAACTATTGCATGAGGAATCGCATCCGGCATAATTATCCATCACTGATCCATTGCCTATGAGCTTTCCACATATTGTTCTTCGCTTATTTACTTTTACGTTGCTACCATTACAACTACTACAAAAACCCCAAAACATTTATCTTTACTGTTGCTACAATTACCTTTATTATCATACCACTTTTGCTACTAAACACTTTGCTGCAGATACTAAGTTATCCAGGTGTGGTTGAATTGACAACTCAACTGCTAATACTCAAGAATATTCTTTGGCTCTCCTTGTGTAGAATCAATAAATTTGGGTTGAATACTCTACTCTCGAAAGCTGTTGCGATCCCCTATACTTGTGGGTTATCAAGACTAATTTGTGGCGCCGTTGCCGGGGAGCATAGCTCTATTCTCTGAGTCACATGGGATTTATATCTGTTGATCACTATGAAGAACTTGAAAGACACTAAAACCAAGATTTTGCCCTCAACTACGAGGGGAGGTAAGGAACTACCATCTAGATCTGCACTAGATTCTCCTTCCATTATTAGTAGGCTTGCGACACCTAAACCTACTACTGGTATGAATTCTGATATGTCGCATGTTATTGATGATGCCACTTCTGCTATGCATGATGAAACTACTTCTGTGCGTGATACTACTTTGCCATTAAGTGAATTTCTAGATGAATAACTTGCTAGATTTAGGGGGAATGAAATTACTGAATATCCTATTATTGATGATAGTGATGATGAAGGTCCCCCCAATGATTATGTATTACCTGTTGTTCCTAAGGGTTATGTTATGAATGAAACAGCTGCTATGGAAATTCTTGCTTGCAATGATAGAAATGATCTTAAGAAATTATTAGCTAAATGGAAGCAGCGGTCTCTTAATGCTAGAATGAAACCCAATCCTGCTTTTGCTACTTCACCTATCTGTGTTACTGATAAGGATTATGAATTCTCTGTTGATCCTGGTATTATTACTTTAGTTGAATATGATCCTTTTTATGGCCTTGAATCTGAAACTATTGTGGCACATCTTACCAAGTTGAATGATATAGCCACCCTGTTTGCTAATGATGAGAAGTCTCGCTATTTATATATCCTTAAGATATTTTGGTTCTCATTAAAGGGTGATGCTAAGACTTGGTATAATTCTTTTGCTCCTGGTTGTGTGCGTAGTCCCGAGGATGTGATTTATTACTTCTCTGCTAAATATTTCCCTGCTCATAAGAAACAAGCTGCCTTGCGGGAAATATATAATTTTGTGCAAATCAAAGAAGAGAGTCTCCCACAAGCTTGGGGGAGGCTTCTCTAGTTACTTAATGCTTTGCCTGATCATACTCTTAAGAAAAATGAAATACTTGATATCTTTTATAATGGACTAACCGATGCTTCCAAGGACTACTTGGATAGTTGTGCTGGTTGTGTTTTCAGGGAAAGAACAATCGACGAAGCTGAAATATTATTGAATAATATGTTGACTAATGAAAATAATTGGACTCTTCCCGAGCCAATTCTTGAAGTAATTCCTGAACAAATTGAGCCAACTCCTGAGCCTATTCCTAAACCCACTCCGAAGAAGAGAGGTGTTTTATTTCTCAGTCCTGAAGATATGCAAGAGGCAAAGAAATCAATGAAAGAAAAAGGCATTAAAGCTGAAGATGTTAAGAATTTACCCCCTATTGAAGAAATACATGGTCTTAATTTACCGCCTGAAGAACCACATTGTCTGGATAACCCGACACAGGTAGTAAAGGTAAATTCTCTCTATAGATATGATAAAGTTGAAATACCCTCTACTAAATTTCATAGCCCATGCTTAGATGAATTTGATGACTTTATGGCTAGACAAGAAAGTTTTAATGCTTATGTAGGTAGAGAGTTAAAGAATAATGCTTTTGAGATAGGACGCGTAGGTGATAATCTGGCTAGAGTTAAAGATGAACTTCACTGCGTTAGCAAATATGCTTCTATGGTTGCTGAGCAAGTACTCAAAGCTCAAAATGATTTGCTTGATGAATTAAATAATAAAAATGACTTTGCTATTAGAGTGGCTACTAGAACTGGTAGAATGACTCAGGAACCTTTGTATCCTGAAGGCCACCCTAAGAGAATCAAGCAGGATTCTCAGAGAAATAATTTAGAGGCACCTAGTTGTTCTAAAAAGAAGAAAAAGAAAAATGACAGAACTTTGCATGCTTCTAGTGAACCTACTGTAGACACACCTGAGAATCCCAATTATATTTCTATTTCTGATGCTGAAACACAATCAGGTGATGAACATGAACCTAGTGATAATGTTAATGATAATGTTCATGTTGATGCTCAACCTAGCAAAGACAATGATGTAGAGATTGAACCTGTTGTTGATCTTGATAACCCACAATCAAAGAATCAATGTTATGAGAAGAGAGATTTTGTTGCTAGGAAGCACCGTAAAGAAAGAGAACCATGGGTTCAGAAACCCATTCCCTTTCCTCCTAAACCATCCAAGTCAAAGGATGATGAAGATTTTGAGCGCTTTGCTGAAATGATTAGACCTATTTTCTTATGTATGCGCTTAACTGATATGCTTAAAGTAAATCCCTATGCTAAGTATATGAAGGATATCATTACAAATAAAAGAAAGATACCGGAAGCTGAAATTTCCACCATGCTTGCTAATTACACTTTTAAAGGTGGAATACCAAAGAAACTTGGAGATCCGGGTGTACCAACTATACCATGCTCTATTAAAAGAAATTATGTTAGAACTGCTTTATGTGATCTTGGAGCCGGTGTTAGTGTTATGCCTCTCTCTTTATATCATAGACTTGAATTGAATGAGTTGACACCTACTGAAATATCTTTGCAAATGGCTGATAAATCAACTGTTATACCTGTCGGTATTTGTGCGGATGTGCCTGTTGTGGTTGCAAATGTTACTATGTTAACGGACTTTGTTATTCTCGATATTCCCGAGGACGATAGTATGTCTATTATCCTTGGTAGACCTTTTCTTAATACTGCAGGGGCTGTTATTGGTTGCAACAAAGGCAATGTCACTTTTCACGTTAATGGTAATGAGCATACGGTACACTTTCCGAGGAAACAATCTCAAGTTCATAGCATCAATTCTAATGGACAAGTTCCAACTATTATTCTTGGAGGTTTTGAATTTCCTCTCCCTACTGTCAAGAAAAAGTATGATATTCTTATTGTTGGGGATTTTCATATCCCCATTGAGGTAACTTAGTGTTATTCGAAATTTCTCCGGTTCCGTGTTATTCGGAATGAGTTTGTTAACGAGACTTGATCAACCTTGTTAGTGGATTCATTGTGATGATCACGAGATGGATGAAACTAGAAGGCACGACCTTCTGTACCCTCTTTTTACTTTCTATTATTTAGAATAAATAAAGCAAAAATAGTATTATCTGTCTATTTTCCGAATTATCCGTGCATTAAAAATAGTTCGAAAATAAAAGTGCTCCAAATGCCCTGCAAATTTATATGATTTTTTCTGGAATATTTGAGGATTTTAGGCACTGAAAGCACTGCAGGAGGGCAAGCACCAGGCCACGAGAGAGGAGGGCACGCCCCCCTATAGGGCGCGCCCCCCTATCTCGTGGGCCCCTGGTGGCCCCCCTCCACTTATGCCAGCACCCACACACTTCATCTTCTACCCAAAAAAATCCCCATCCAGCTCAAGCCCGAGTTCTAGCTCGTTTTGCTGCGATTTTCGATCTCTTAGCTCAAAGCTCCATTTGCAAAATTGCTTTGGGGGATTGTTGCTTGGTATGTGACTCCTCCATTGGTCCAATTAGTTTTTGTTCTAGTGCTTTATTCATTGCAAAAATTTTCTGCATAGGTGACCATGTTCTTGAGCTTGCATGTTAAATTTTTGAGGTCCCAAGCAATTCCAATGCATGATATAGGCTCTAGGCACTTGTAGGAGTAGTTGCTATCGATCTTGTTTAGTTTTATTCACTTTTATTTTGAAGTTACTAAAATTTCTGAAATTTTCAGAAAAAGAAATATGCTTAGAAGAATGTACTAAGGAGATTCCTCGGCAAAGAAAGGGCCAATGATTGCTATACGTGAACAAGATGTTAATTTGCCAAGGGACGCAAATGTACGGGCTTGTGAGTGGCCATCCGATGATTTTATGGTCGAAGCAGGCTTCAAGGAGGAATTTGACGCGTATGTGCATAATGCCGAGCTGGAGGACTTCTTACAAGATAAGTGTCCTCAATACTATCAATTGACTGATTCCTTTGTGCGGAGGTTCGAATATATTTCTGTGCATAATTCTCCTAGTGTTATGTTTGATATTTATGATACATCTTATACCATGGATTTAGATGATTTCACAACTGCTTGCAAACTCCCGCAGTGGGGTAATATTAATGATCCTCCAAAATCCGAAGTTAGAGATTTTCTTGCTAGTATTACTGTGGGAGAATCTAGGGACGTAACACAAGCTACCATAGGGAGCATTCACTTTCCTGCTATACATTATTTTGCTCTCTTTATTGGTAGATGCATTAATGTAATGACGAGGTATGTCACATGTGTGCTCCTGATCTTTGTGTCCTCAAGAGTGCTATGTCAGGTTATAGAGGTTATAACTTGGGGGCAATAGTTGCACGTAGGTTGCATAATAATAGTAGAAGGGGAGATTTCTTTGGAGGAATTTATGCAACCCGTGTGGCTAATTTTCTTAATATAGCTCCACGAGAGGGGGATATGATTGTACCTCCTATTTATTTGGATAAAGAAGCTATGTTTGATCATCATTTTCTTGAGAGGAACGAACAATTCCTCCATTATCGACTGACCTATAACAGATGCAACGTCGTCCCTGTTACTCTTCCTGCCCCCTACCTTTTTGATTATCAGGCAAAAGGAAGATATGTTGTCACCACGGAAGAAGCCACTGAATATGAGAGGGGAATGGAGGCAGCTCGCCAACACACTTCTGCTCAGGAGGCGGTCGCCTCTTCATCTCAGTACTACCGCAGTTTCACTTATGGATATCAGCCAGGCGGTCACTGGTATTAGACCAACTTAGGCCAAAAGCCTAAGCTTGTGGGAGTACGTATTTCTCACCGACTTTACATTCATGTTCACACACTAGTCGTCGGTGCTCATACTCTTTCATTGTATTATCCATGTTAGTTTAAATTTATTTTTCTAGTTTTCTTCTTGTGTGTTTGATAAACCTTAAGAAAAACCAAAAAAATTAGTTAGTTTAATTTCCTTGCATGTAGAAGAAAATTAAAATGAAAACCCAAAAAGATTTCTCGTTCTTCTTTTACTTGTTGGGAGCTTTCCCGTGTAAATAGTTTTATTTTCTTTTCTTTCTTTTGGGGGGTCGAGAAGACCATATTGAAAATGCTTAGTGGCTCTTATATGCATGATTGTTTATTTAATTTAGAGCCCATATTACTTGTCTTCTCTCTTGAGTTGAATGCTTGCAGATTCCAGCTTAGTCCAATGCACGTGCACTCTTATTATTATACACATCGTTCGGTCGTGCAAGTGAAAGGCAATAATAACGATATATGATGGACTTATTGGGATGAGAAAAGCTGGTATGAACTCGACCTCTCTTGTTTTTGTAAATATGATGATTCATCGTTCCTGAGTCAGCTATTATGAAGTAAACATATTTGCAATGACATTTAGAGATTATAGTTGCTTGTGCCATGCTTGATTAGCTATGAGTTATAATGGTTTACCTTGCGTGCCAAGATGCTATTAGAATGATTTTTATGTGGTATGATGAGATGGTATCCTCCTTTGAATGAATTGAGTGACTCGACTTGGCACATGTTCACGGATGTAGTTGAATCAAATCAACATAGCCTTCATGATATTTATGTTCATGGTGGATTATATCCTACTCTTGCTTGTACTCGGTGTAAATTAATTTTAATGCATGTTTACGACTGTTTTCGCTCTCTCAGTTGGTCGCTTTCTAGTCTTTTGCTAGCCTTCACCTGTACTAAGCGGGAATACTGCTTGTGCATCCAAACTCCTTAAACCCCAAAGTTGTTCCATATGAGTCCACTATACCTTCCTATATGCGGTATTTAACTACCCTTCCAAGTAAATTTGTATGTGCCAAACTCCAAACCTTCAAATGAAATTCTGTTTTGTATGCTCGAGCAGCTCATGTTTCAACTAGGGCTGCCTATATCTTCCATGCTAGGTGGGTTATTCTCAAGAGGAGTGGACTCCGCTCCTCATTCATGAGAAAGGGCCGGTAACCGGGATGCCCAGTCCCATGATCCAAAAAGATCAAAGCATATCAAAATAAAAAGATCAAATCAAATCAAAATAATTAAACAAAACTCCCCCATGGCTTTTGTATGTTGGAGGCACTCATTGTTTCGAGCAAGCCATGGATTGATGCTTATTGGTGGTTGGGGGAGTATAAACCTTTACCATTCTGTTTGGGAACTGCCTATAATGCATGTAGTATGGAAGATACAACCATCTCATAGTTGTTGCGTTGACAACAAAAGTATGCCGCTCAAAATGTTATTCAATCTCTATTTTAAAATCGAGCTCTGGCACCTCTACAAATCCCTGCTTCCCTCTGTGAAGGGCCTATCTATTTACTTTTATGTTGAGTCATCACCCTTCTTATTAAAAAGCACCTGCTGGAGAGCACACTATCATTTGCATTCATTACTATTGGTTTATATTGGGTATGACTTGACTGGATCTCTTTTACCATGAATTACAATGTTTAATCAGTCCTTGATCTTTAAAGGTGCTCTGCATTTATGTTTTGCGGTCTCAGAAAGGGCTAGCGAGATACCACTTTGCTATATCATGTTATGATTATTTCGAGAAAGTGTTGCCATCCGAGTTTTATTATTATGGCTCGCTAGCTGATTATGCTATTGATATGAGTAATTGTGAGACCTATGTGTTATTGTTAGTATGGTTAGTTCATAATATTTGCTGAAACTTGAATGCTGGCTTTTCATGTTACAACAAAAAGAGCAAACAGAGTTTGTAAAAGTTTTTCTTTATCACTTTCAGTTTATCAACTGAATTGCTTGAGGACAAGCAAAGGTTTAAGCTTGGGGGAGTTGATACGTCTCCAACGTATCTACTTTTCCAAACACTTTTGCCCTTGTTTTGGACTCTAACTTGCATGATTTGAATGAAACTAACCCGGACTGATGCTATTTTCAGCAGAACCGCCATGATGTTGTTTTATGTGTAGAAAAAAAAGTTCTCGGAATGTCCTGGAAATACACGGAGGCACTTTTCAGATTTAATAAGAATTTTTGGCGAAAGAATTAGTGCCAGGAGGCCCACGGCCTTTCCACGAGACAGGGGGGTGCGCCCCCCTATCTCATGGGCCCCTTGGACCTCCTCCGACCTCACCTCCAACTCCATGTATTCCGTCTCAGGGAGAAAAAAACCGGGGAGAAAGTTTCATCGTGTTTCACGACATAGAGCCGTCGCGAAGCCCTAATCTCTCTCGGGAGGGATGATCTAGAGTCCGTTCGGGGCTCCGGAGTGGGGGTTTCGTCGTCGTCGTCATCATCAACCATCCTCCATCACCAATTTCATGATGCTCACCGCCGTGCGTGAGTAATTCCATCGTAGGCTTGCTGGACGGTGATGGGTTGGATGAGATTTACCATGTAATCAAGTTAGTTTTGTTAGGGTTTTATCCCTAGTATCCACTATGTTCTAAGATTGATGTTGCTATGACTTTGCTATGCTCAATGCTTGTCACTAGGGCCCGAGTGCCATGATTTCAGATCTGAACCTATTATGTTTTCATGAATATATGTGTGTTCTTGATCCTATCTTGCAAGTCTATAGTCACCTATTATGTGTTATGATCCGACAACCCCGAAGTGACAATAATCGGGATACTTCTCGGGGATGACCGTAGTTTGAGGAGTTCATGTATTCACTATGTGCTAATGCTTTGTTTTGGTTTTCTATTAAAAGGAGGCCTTAATATCCCTTAGTTTCTGCTAGGACCCCGCTGCCACGGGAGGGTAGGACAAAAGATGTCATGCAAGTTCTTTTCCATAAGCATGTATGACTATTTACGAAATACATGCCTACATTACATAGATGAATTAGAGCTAGTTCTATGTCACCCTATGTTATAACTATTGCATGAGGAATCGCATCCGGCATAATTATCCATCACTGATCCATTGCCTACGAGCTTTTCACATATTGTTCTTCGCTTATTTACTTTTACGTTGCTACTGTTACAACTACTACAAAACCCCAAAAACATTTATCTTTACTGTTGCTACCGTTACCTTTATTATCATACCACTTTTGATACTAAACACTTTGCTGCAGATACTAAGTTATCCAGGTGTGGTTGAATTGACAACTCAACTGCAAATACTCAAGAATATTCTTTGGCTCCCCTTGTGTCGAATCAATAAATTTGGGTTGAATACTCTACCCTCGAACGCTGTTGCGATCCCCTATACTTGTGGGTTATCAGACGGTATCTCTGTTTTTGCTATGGCGGGGTTTAGAGCGGCGCCGCTGACGTCGGCACCTTGGGTGCTTCTCAAGAGGATTATCCTCTGTTGCATCCTTTTGATCCTCGCCATTGTTTTCTTTGGGCGTGTCCACCATATATATGTCGTATGATGAGGTGGCTGTCCAGCGCCCTATAGGCGGTGGTTCCTGTTTTTCTCCGGCGTCGTCGTCCATACTGTCAATGTCTTCGAAGTCGAAATCAAACGTGTCGGTCAAGTTGTCGACAGTGGCTATTAAGTGGTGGTGGGTGTTTAACGAATTCCTTCATCGTCCGCTTCCCACTCAAGCTGGACATACTTCGGCCGAGAGTCTCCTGACAAGGATAGAGATTTCAATGAGTTTAGCAGGTCGCCCATGGGCGAGTGTTGAAAAACGTCCGCGGAGCTGAACTCCAAGATCGGTGCCCAGTTGGATCTGATGGGCGCGGATACACGCGGTTTGGAGCCTATGGCCGGAGACGAGTCCGAGGGTCCGATGACACAGACCTCATTAAAAGGGAAATATGTGTTTGGCTCTATCACCGTTGAGTGTGCGGCTTCCGTGGTGGGGTCCATCCTTCCGTCCTCGGATGGCACGATCTGCACTGGATCTAAAGCCAGGGCAGCTGCAGGTGAGATCTCCTGAACACCGTCCGATGGCAGATCTAGGTCATGCTCATCGTGGTTGTAGGGTGCACCTGTCATGGGCTCGAATCCGTCAAAGATCAAGTCTCTGTGGATGTCGGCAGTGTAGTTCAGGCTTCCAAACCTGACCTGATGGCCAGGGGCGTAGCTATCGATCTGCTCTAGATGGCCAAGCGAGTTGTCCCGCAGTGCGAAGCCTCCAAATACGAAGATCTATCTGGGGAGGAAAACCTCACCCTGGACCGCGTCGTTGTAGATGATTGAAGGAGCCATCAATTCTTATGGTGATGACATAGTGGAACTCTTAATGAAAGCACCGATGTCGGTGTCAAAACCGGCGGATCTCAGGTAGGGAGTCCCGAACTGTGCGTCTAAGGCTAATGGTAACAGGAGGCAGGGGACACGGTGTTTACCTAGGTTTGGGCCCTCTCTATGGAGGTAATACCCTACTTCCTGCTTGATTGATCTTGATGATATGAGTATTACAAGAGTTGATCTACCACGAGATTGTAGAGGCTAAACCCTAGAAGCTAGGCTATGATTATGATTTTTATTGTCCTACGGACTAAACCCTCCGGTTTATATAGACACCAGAGGGGGCTTGGGTTACATCAGGTCGGTTATAGAGAAGGGAATCTACATATCCGAATCGCCAAGCTTGCCATCCACGCAAAGGAGAGTCCCACACGGACATGGGATGAAGTCTTCTATCTTGTATCTTCATAGTCCAACAGTCCGGCATAAGCATATAATCCGGCTGTCCGAGGACCCCCTAATCCAGGACTCCCTCAGTTCTCGCCTATTAAGGTAGGCCAAGAAGGTTTCAGTCCATGGGGCAATGACTACCATGATGAGATGGGCCGACGGAGTAATTTCAATGGCTGAGCCGCCGATGATGTCGGTGTGTTCGAAATCTGGGGCTACAGTCGGATCCGGATTGGTCTTGCCGCTCTCCCCTTGCCACACCAAGGATGGCTTAAAAAGCCTTTCCAAAAAGATGTTAGGTGGGACGGGGTCGCGCTTGGCGCCGATGCGAGCAAGGACATCCTCTGCTTGATTACTTTCTCGAGCCACATGGTGAAACTCGAGCCCCTCGAACCGAGCCGACATTTTGAGAACGGCATTACAGTAGGCAGCCATCTTCGGATCTTTGGCATCGAAATCTCCATTTATTTGTGATATTGCGAGGTTTGAATCCCCACGCACTTCCAGGCGTTGTATGCCCATGGAGACAGCCATCCGAAGACCATGCAATAAGGCCTCGTATTCGGCTGCATTGTTGGAGTCCATGTATAATATTTGGAGTACGTACTGAACTGTATCTCCAGTAGGGGATGTTAGGACAACTTCTGCTCCTAGGCCCGCTAGCATTTTGGAGCCGTGAAAGTGCATGACCCAATTGGAATATGTGCCGTACTCTTCAGGAAGTTTGGCCTCTGTCCATTCGGCGATGAAGTCAGCCAACACCTGGGATTTGATGGCCCTGCGCGGTCTGTATGTTATGTCAAATGGGAGGAGCTCAATGGCCCACTTGGCAATCTGGCCCGTGGCGTCGCGGCTGTTTATTATGTCATTGAGTGGTACCTCGGAGGCCACCGTTATTGAGCACTCTTGAAAGTAGTGTCATAGCTTCCGTGATGCCATGAAGACTGCGTATGCTATTTTTTGGTAATGAGGGTACCGAGACTTACATGGTGTGAGGACAGTGGATACGTAGTATACCGGTTCCTGAAGCGAGTTGTGTCCGTCCTCCTCTCATTCGATGACGAGCACCACACTTACGACTTGGTGTGTGGACGATATGTATAATAGCATGGGTTCACCGACATTCGGCGCAGCCAAGATTAGGTTGCTTGCTAGAAGAGCCTTTATTTACTCTAGTCCGGTTGTTGCCGCATCCGTCCACTCGAAGTGATCGGTGCGTCGGAGAAGGCAATAAAGTGGCAATGCTTTTTCTCCCAGTCTGGAGATAAAGCGGCTTAAAGCTGCCACACATCCGGATAGTTTCTAGACTTGTTTGAGGTCTATTGGCGTAGCCAACTGTGACAAAGCTCGGATTTTAGCTGGGTTTGCCTCAATTCCCCTGTTGGAAACGATGAAGCCCAACAGTTTTCCAGCGGGAATGCCGAAAACACACTTTTCCGGATTGAGCTTGATGTCATATGTTTAGAGGTTGTCGAATGTGAGACGTAGATCGTCTATTAATGACTCGATGTGCCTAGTTTTGATGACTACGTCATCACATATGCTTCAACTGTCTTGCCGATTTGTTTCTCCAGGCAAGTTTGAATCATGTGTTGGTAGGTGGCACCGGCGATTTTGAGCCCGAAGGGCATAGTGTTGAAGCAGAAAGGCCCATATGGGGTGATAAATGCCGTTGTAGCTTCATCTTGATTTGATGGTATCCGGAGTATGCGTCGAGGAAACATAGTGAGTCGTGTCCTACGGTAGCATCGATAATTTGATCGATGCGGGGGAGGGGGAAGGGATCTTTAGGGCAGGCCTTGTTGAGGTCTTTGAAATCGACACATAGGCGCCAGGATTTATCCTTCTTTGGTAACATCACCAGGTTTGCTAGCCAGTCTGGGTGTTTTATTTCTTTGATGAGCCCGGCCTCGAGTAACTTGGCCAGCTCCTCCCCCATAGCTTGTCGTTTGGGTTCTGAAAAGCGCCGCAGTGTTTGCTTGACTGGCTTATATCCCTTCAATATGTTGAGTTTGTGTTCGACCAGCCTACGAGGGATACCTGGCATATCATAAGGGTGCCAGGCGAATATGTCCTAGTTTTCACGTAGGAATGCTCGCAGTGCAGCGTCAACCGTTGGGTCCAGCTGTGCCCCAATGGATGCTGTCTTCTTGGGGTCTGTCGGGTGGACTTGGAATTTGACTATTTTGTCAACTGGTTTAAAGGAGGTGAATTTGGGTCGCTTGTCCAGGATCATGTCGTCCTTATCCACCGTGGAGCGCAATTTGGTTAACTCTTCGGCCACGAGGGCTTCAGACAATGCCTCGAGGGCCAGGGCTGCGGTTTTGTTTTCGGCGTGGAGTGCTATGTCCGGATCACTGGCAAGAGTGATAATACCATTGGGCCCGGGCATCTTGAGCTTCATGTACCCGTAATGGGGTATAGCTTGGAAGCATGCGAATGCATCTCACCCTAATAAGATGTGATATCCGCTCTTGAAAGGGGCCACTTGAAAGGTTATCTCTTCGGACCGGTAATTCTCCGGCGTGCCGAATACCACATGGAGTGTGACTTTTCCTGTGCATCGTGCCTCTCTATTGGGAATGATTCCTCAGAAGGTCGTGCTACTTTGCTCAATGCGGCTCCTGTCTGTTTCCATTTTGTTGAGAGTTTCCTCATAAATGAGGTTTAGTCCGCTGCCGCCGTCCATGAGCTCTTTGGTTAGCCGAAAGCCGTCCACGATCGGACTGAGGACCAATGCAGCTGGTGCCCGGACTGTTCTGAATTTTGGTTTGTCACTGGCATTGAAAGTTATGGCCGTGTCGTTCCAGGGGTTTATCGCTGTGACTTGGCAGACTTCAGCAAGGCCACGGACTGCCCTTTTGCACCTATTGTTTGAGGCGAAAGTCTCAAAGACTGTCAATACTGTAGGGTTGTTGTCTTCCGTGGGATGTTGCTCTGCGGTATTTCTGGTGAGGAGATCCTCGCAGCTCTTGTCCACTTGCTGGAGTATCCTACATGCTCTAAGGCTGTGGGTCGGTACGTTATCCGGAGTTGTGTGTATTTTGCATGGTCTATCGAGCCATCCCTCCAGAATGGTTCCGCGCCCCGTAATGGGCTTCGATTTTTTTACTATTGGATCAGGTGACTGACGAGGGTGCATCCATTTTGTCCGGACGAGGGGTTGAGTGGAAACCGGTGGCTCCCAAGAAGTTGCCTGAGTTTTCCAGGCACTTTCCATTGCGCAGTACTTCTGTACTATGATTGCCAGGTCAACAAAGTGTGATACGTGACGATGGTTGATGGCATCGAGGATTCCCTCGTCCATGCAATTTTTGTAGAATGATGAGATTGCGTTTTCATCGCAGCAGTTGTTGATCTTGTCTTTGACAAGGAGGAATCTGGCCCAAAAGTGATGGACCATTTCTTGAGACTGCTGTCTGATGTGGATAAGATCACGTGTATCTAGGTGGGTGAGTGGATTTAAGTCCGAACCCTGACCCAATTTGGTATCCAGAGTTTGAGAAACATCCGAGCTTAACAGTACGGGCTCCGGAATATCAACCAATTTTTCAGGCCCACAGTCCGACTCTAGGTTTGGAGTACGGGGCACGTCTTCTCGCGGGCGGGTATCCGGCTCTACGAGCTTGGAAATCCGAACATAATTCGTCCTCAATATAGAGGAAGAGTTGTTGTATTGCTCCTCCACTACCACTATCGGATGGGTGATCGATGGAGATTCAATTTCTCTCTGATCGGGTTTAAGCCCAATCCGATTGTAGTCTTTAGAAACTCCAAAGGCGGTGATGCGATCTAGGAGTTCGTTTAAAGATGACAACTCCGTCGGATCCATCTGTTTGGAGTATTCTGAGTCGACGCGAAGGCGATTTTCGATGACCCAAGAAGTCATCGTTGGCCCGACGGCTGAACGGGCGGTCATAGTGAAGCTTCCCAGTCGGAGGGTTTGGCCTGTGGCCAGGGCTCCTCCAAGGGTGATGTTGTCCTTGATAACAAGGCGAGCCATCAATCCTATCTTCAACGTCACAGCGGAACTCTCAATGAAAGCACCAATGTCGGTGTCAAAACTGGCGGATCTCGGGTAGGGGGTCCCGAACTGTGCATCTAAGGCTAATGGTAATAGGAGGCGGGGGACACAATGTTTACCCAGGTTCGGGCCCTCCCTATGGAGGTAATACCCTAGTTCCTGCTTGATTGATCTTGATGAATATGAGTACTACAAGAGTTGATCTACCATGAGATCGTAATGGCTAAAGCCCTAGAAGTATAGCCTATGAGATTATGATTGCCTCTATGGACTAAACCCTCCAGTTTACATAGACAGCAAAGGGGACTAGGGTTATACAAAGTCAGTTACAGAGAAAGGAATCTACATATCTGAATCAACAAGCTTGCCATCCACGCAAAGGAGAGTCCCATCCGGACACGGGAGGAAGTCTTTTGTCTTGTATCTTCATAGCCCAACAGTCCGGCCCATGTTAATAGTCCGGCTGTCCGAGGACCCCCTAATCCAGGACTCCCTCAACTGCTGCTAACTAAAGCCGACCGAACCTACTTGCTCTTGATGAATAGTGACCGTTGTTGCATTGGATGAACAATTCCCGGTGGGGTTGGATGAACAGGACCCCGTGGTAGTAGAGGTCGTTGTCGCTGGATGAACAGGACCTCGATCGGGGAGTAGGGGTAGATGAAGAGGACCCCGTGGAGGGATGAAAGAACAGTAGCCCATGGATGAACAGTAGCCGGTGGAGTCTAGAGGAAGTCAACAGTGGATGAACAGTAGCAAGTGGAGGCTGGAGGAAGTCGACGGTGGATGAGCAGTACCCCGTGGAGGTTGGAGCGAGGTAGTAGACGATGGATGAACAATATCCCGTGGAGTCCCATTTTGCGGTATGCCACACCCGTCTCGATGAACAGGATCCTGGTTCGACCGAGGCGCTCGAACACAAGTATGTTTCCTCCGTTTTGCGGTACGACACACCCCTCCCGATCAACAGCACCCAGTTTCGACCGTAGGAGCTCGAACACAAGTCTGTTTCCTCTATTCTGCGGTACGCCAGGCCTCATTTTGGCTGTTCCGTCCAAGCCGGTTGGCTCCTGATGAACATGATGCATTCCCTTGCCTCCCGATAAACACGACGCGGTTTCTCCGTTCCGACCCAACTGGTTGGCTGCCGATGAACAGGACGCCGTTGCTGCCGTCCGCTGACTCTCCATGTACACGAGCCCTGGTCATACATATGCGCGAATAGCTAGGCGTTCGGGACCCCGCGCATATGTACGTACATGGCCGTATTTTTTGGCATGTGGTTGTACGTACGTGTACATGGTTTAGAAGGGACTGCCTGAACTGCTACGTCGAGGGCTCTAGTACTACATGTGTCGCTGCTTGCCCGACCACGGTTCATCACTGCAGAGAGACCAATCAACCAGTATGTACGTACATGTTCGCGACCAGACAGACAAGGCTACGTATGCTTCAACTGGGTGGGTCCCAACTGTCAAGGAGGATAAGAAGGCACTTCATTGTGTTCGAAGATATAGCTGGTGCATCCCAGATGTCAGGGGGAAGAATCATTTTTTTGCCCTTAATATGGACGCACCTTCTTGCGTGCGAAGATGTAGCTGGTGGCTCCCAGCTGTCAGGGGAAACGTTTTTTTCGCAATATACAACTAAGCCAAAATACAGAGGCCCATACGGTGGGTCCCCGCTGTTAGGTGGAGGAATCATTATTTTGCGCGTAATAAGGAGGCACTTCCTTGCTGTGGCCGTGGACCCAACTATCAACATCTCCACGTACATTCCTCTTCTGATGTAAGTCGTTCCTTGACCACGTTGGCCACGCCATGCCGAGAGCACCAAGGCATGGATGATGGCGAGGCCTAGGAAGGGAATGACCCCGAGCCGAGGAAGACTCGACAGTTGTTTCCCATGCGGAGAGGAGTACGAGGGTTTACTGGTTCGGCTGCAGTGTGAGGCTGCCATCCCCGGAGAATAACAAGAGGTCTGCATGAGTGGAGGGATGGCTAGGCTAGCGATGGGAATAGGGTGGGGAGGTGAGGCCTGCGCGGCAGCACAGCCGACCGCGGGAGGAGGGAGCAGGCAGTCCCAGATGTCACAAATCAATTAGGAGGAACCATTTTTTGGCTAGAAATAAAGAGGCACTTGTTTGCGTACTGCCATGACCCTGGTGGGTCCCTGCTGTCATCCTCTCCATGTACAATCATCTCCTGATTGTATACGCGTCAACCTAGTAGGCCCACAAGTTAGCCTTTAAACCCATGGCAGACAAATACAACCCATTCCATACGTTCAAATGAAAAGTTCAACAATCAGAGAAAAGTAACAGTCTGATCCAGATAGAGGACTGAACCTCCACATTGACAACCATCATAGCCAAGTTAACTATCTACTCCCACTAATACTCTAGTAGTGTACAAGTACTAACTTACTCTTAGCTAACTAGACGATGCCGACAGCCATCTGTGGTACATGCTAAACACTAGCACCGATGTCCTCCTCCTCGCTTCAGACTTGCTAGAGGTGTGATAGGGCGTGTTGCTCACGCGTGTTGGCCCTTTCCATGCCAGCGTGGTCCACTAAAGCTTTAGCTTCTAAGAGGGAAACCCACTTGATGAGCTGGTAGTAAAATTGAGCATCGCGAACGCGTGCGTGCTCGACAGCCTCCAGGGCTATTTGCCGGGCACCGGCCACCATGTAGTCGGCCCAGTTGCGAGCGATGTGCTTTTGACTCAGAGCGTCGGTGTGCTGCTGCTCCATGCCCTGTTGGCGGCGCAAATCGGTGATACGCTGCTCCTCCGCCAGGCGGTCGCGCTCCAACAAGTCCTCATACTCTGCATTGCCATCTAAAGACCGACAGAATGCCTCCTCCCTCCGTCTGCCTTCCGGTGAAAAACCAAACACTAGTTCCGGCGGTGACCGCCTACGGCATCGCCTATTATGGATGGGCGGGGGCTTGATAGACGTGGCGAGAGCGAGGGCAAGTGGTGAGCGATGTCGGGCCAGTGGGGGCTTATGAGGATAAGACGAGTTAGGTGATGGTACCACCGAAGAACACCGGGAACCAGTAATTATAGGCGGAAGGTAGGTGAATCAGCATGTCACGAGAAATGCGACAGTCATCGCGGTCATTGGAATTCAATGCATAAGCAGGCATGGCTTAGCACGCCAGCTTGCCGTGGAAAACTAGAAAAACTGAAATTATGACTGTGTCGTCCCGTCCCGTCAGTGGTGCGTCCCATCCTTGCTGGGTCACACATCGGCATGACGGTCAAACGAGTGCGCTCGATTCATCCAGATCAGGTATGTGCCTGATCCGTTGGTTATTCGCGTATGATCAAGTCGGTCGGATAGTGTAGGTGTAGGATCGCAATACCTGATGAACATTCGCTGGGAGATAAGGCATTTGCGAACGTTTTTGCTGGCAGTTTCTTCAGATTCGCATGGCATTTTCTTCAGAACAACATGTAATTTTCTTCAAAGGTAGGAATTTTTATTTTAAAAACTGCCACCTTTGGATCTTGCCTTGCAACTAAAACTGCCAGTAGCGTATTAGTAGGCTAGCTAGTGATTAATCGATAACTTGTAAACACTGAGCGAATAGAAATAAGGAACTGCTAGTAACTTGTAAACACTAAGCACACAATATGCACAGTAGTAAGAGCTGATCCGTTCGAAATGTTCACACGAGACTTACAGTCACAGGCCTGACATTGTAATATGTTCACATTAGTAGCCCAAATTCACAACCAACTAGTATGATTCCCATACATAAGATCAACATGTTAACGCATCTCAATGATTCACATATCATATACAAATATGTAGCTCCAAAAGCAAAGATCTAGAAAAAGCATCTGTTCTTGGTACTAACATGGATGCTTCTCTGGGCCAACATTCACTACAGAGTGAAAGCCAAATTTGTTTGTGAAGTCTACATTTCCTCTTGCAAACGTAAGTGGTTTCACCAATAGCTGGAACCATGAGAATGAACCACACATGATGGAGGAACATCCACTGCAATATGATTTGGTCTTCTCTCAATCACACGGCGATGCTATTTTCGGAATACAAACTTTAACTTAGGCAAAATGATGCCCATTTTATAATCAGACCAAAGCAATGAAGCACCTAGTGTTGGCCAATAAATAGTACAGTGCTACTTTTGTGCAGTCCATGAAGTGACTACCCAACCTTTCTGTGTCTATTTTCAAATGGCACTGCATGCAGTGACTATACTATTCTCTTGTGCAGTTCAACGGAAATTGAGGTAAATTTGTTTGTTTGCCAAATAGCAACGGTCAGACATCTGTTTGCACAAATATCAAGCAGCTAGTAAACATATACCCCACCTTGTATTTTCGGTTTAAACACATCTCTACTAGTCGTTTCCGCTTAGCATCTGTCATGTTTTGCACTGGACAATTTGATACTGTCATGTTTTGCCCTGGACAATTTCATACTGAATTGATTTGCTGGTATAGAGCAGAAATATAGTGCCTATTCTTCTTCAGACCAAGGATATATATTCATGTTCGCAGTGATGGAAGAGGTGAAATCGATACAACCAAAATTGAGCATCCAGTCATTGAATCATGTCCTGCACCTCCAATGTAGGTCCACCCTGCCAATAAATTCACATGGAAACCACTAATATTACTATCTAATGACAGTACAAAAAGAGTAGCAAGATAGTAACAAACCATGTACCTTCGTAATGAACAACTCACAGTGCCACCAATTGGATATAACATTTTGGAGGAAAACATGCTCATAATGTTGAACCATTTGGACTTTTTGTGCAGTTCCACTAAAATCAAGCATCCCTATTTACTCAGATATTGAAAGTTTAATTATTATAAAAGTGGCACTAGTTGAAGCATAGACTCAGAAATATAAGCAATCCAATTTCTTAATGGGAAAAGGTAGCAAGACTGTTTCTAACCACCTGTTTGAAGGAATAAATAAGGCAACAACGGCTGATGTCAGGAAGTCATGCATAATATCTTCTGAAAGATTGAACCGTTCCTTACCTTTCCTCTTCTTTTAAGCATATTTTGTGCAGTTCAACTAAAATAAAATGCCATCACCACCTTGACAATTCAGTGACACTGTACAAAAAGAAATAACTTACCGTTACATCATGATGTCAGGTATGTAATCGGTAGGCATTTGAGACAAACATGCAGACCTCCTCCGATAACATAATGAACATTGATTTTAACAAAGGTGTGACTAGCTTTACCAACATAATTTTTGTAAACTCTACACCCTCTGTTCCTTAATATAAGATGTTTTTGCAGTTCAATTTAAAGTACCGAAACGTCTAGTATTTAGAAGAACAGGTAGTAGTTTTCTTGAGCATATATCTGGGAAAGCTTGCCACACCTTGTGTATGTCCATACGCTAATGCAACACCATTCATATAGTACAAATATACACTAATCCAGTGGCTAGTGCAACAGTATAGTAGTTTTTTTATTATGGGGTACAATTCAATGGTTTTACTGAACAGATTTCAATAAGCTAGCACTGGAAGATTTCTATAAGCATTAACAATACAAAATGTAAAGGTAACAAGTTTCAGCATTGGTATACTAGTTGTGCAACAACATTAAACCAAATACAAAAGTCTAAAGGTAACTAGCATTATTAACTAATGACAGTATAAAAATTTGCAAACCATGTACCTTCAAGGTAAATATCATTTCGAACTCGAGGGGACCTCAAAATTGCTATCCCAATCTTGATAATCGATCAAACATAAAAACTTGATCAAACAAATCAAGAAAACAGCCGAAGGAGGAGGTGTCCACTCTTGACCGTTCCTCTTCTCTTCATAATTTTTTGTGCAGTTTAACCAAAATAAAATGACATCAACGCCTTGGCATTTTGGTGACACTGTACAAAAAATGACTTATCTCACAAATGTGAGGTATGTAATCTATAAGCATTATCAGTGCAAAAATCTGAAGGTAGTAGAAAGTTTCATCGTTGGTATACTAGATGTGCAATATCATTAGAATGCCTTAGCTGAAAATCTTTAATACATCCACAATCAACAGCTAACCCTAAAATAATTTGGTGACATTAAATGGCATTGCATAAATTTACCGGTGCCATTAGACTGAGTGCGGCATTAGTTAAATGTGTCATCACTTTATCAGTAGCATTTCTTGACTTTACCAGTGGCATTATACTACCAGCAAAAAAGTGGCAATAAGAGCATGGGAGGCCCATTAGGACAGTGGGCACACCAGTATGATGTACCTCCACGGACGCATAGAGTGGTGAGGGAGGGATGGTTTCCCAGAGCAACAAATATCCAGGCAGCATATGTGGATTACGTCCCATTTTTGTTTTCTTTAGGCACCTTTTCCCTATGTGAGGACAACAAACTGATCGACCTGGTCATTCTCTATTGCGTTGTCATGCCTTTCTACCATTTTTCAACCAAGAGACACGAGACTCATTCCTTAGCTACATATTTCCCCCCTTTTCAACCTAGATGCGGGTTCGATACCTAGTCTCTTTGACATTCTTCCTCCCTTCCTTTCCTTATTCAACCCAGACATGGATTAGTCTGCATGAATTAGGGTTTCCTTTAATAGTGCAAATTAAGGTTTTCGTCTGCGTGACCAACAGAGTAGAGGATAGCAAATTGGGGAGATGGTGGAGTGGAAAAAGATCCACATGCAGCGATGTGGCAGATGGGGCAATGGAACAAGGGTATGGTTCGAAAAGAGGTAGCATACCTGAGGGTCGGCGGGAAGTGGCTTCGCTTGTGGTCGTCATCCTCCGCACACACTGAGCTTCTCTCAAGAGCCATCCCATGCAGGCGCTAGGTCTGAGAGGACGGCCCTGTTGTCAGTGTGTGACCTCTCTTGCCGAATACGAGTGCGTCAACATTGCACGTCCTTTTCTTCCCCTGCCGATTTGTGACCACCAGTGAGGAAGGAGAGAGAGGGGCCACCACCGTGTTTTTTAGATCTGGAGAGAGGGTGATAGTGTGAGAAGCAAGTGGGCAGCCCTTAGCAAGCAAGCGCTAAAGCTCCAGCCAATATATATTTTTTGATACTAGTACTAGAGGTGTAGTGGTAGAGTAGTTTATATTTTATCTGCATATAGTACTAATTAGTTGTGCTTCAAAACTGAACGGCGCACCATTAAAAAATAAAGCCGAGAAATAATGCGGCACCTTGGGTGAAAGGATCGAGATGACCTAGAGGGGGGGTGAATAGGTACAATTACAAATTTTAATTGTTACTTAGCAATATTAGACAATAATGCAGAATATGAAGTTGAGCCTAACAATTACAAGTGTGAAGCTATGAGCTAAGCAAGGTAAACGAGTAACACAACTAGCAGAGTAAGAAAGCACAATATGATATAAGTAAAGACTAAGAGACAAGTAACCACAAGTAGGGAGTTAGGTTTAGGGATAACCGCAACTCCGAGAGACGAGGATGTATGCCGATGTTCACTTCCTTGGAGGGAAGCTATGTCACCATTAGAGAGGTGGGTGTTACCATGAAGGCACACCAACGCCACAAAGGCTCACCCTATTCTCCCTTTGAGACAACACCACGAAGGCATTTCTCAACCACTAGTGGTAGACCTTGGGGTGGTCGCCAAACCCTCACAAACTTTCCGGGGGTAATCACGAAGAACGATTCCTCTCCGAATGACTCCTACCGCCTAGGAGCATCCAACCTCCAAGAGTAACAAGAACGATGGGGAAAAGCTCAAGACTTGCTCAAATCACAAATTCCTTTGATGCAAAGAAGGGGAAGGAGTGGATCTATCACTTGGGTGGACAACTTCTCTCAAATGCGCTGAAATCCATTAGGGATCTGAGATTTGGTGTTGGAGTGTGAGAGAGAGTGAAATGTGTTCTAGGGTTTTCTCAAAGTGATTGGTCAACCCTTTCTTGTGGGGGAAGAGGGCTATATATTGTGTGTGAGTAAAAGTGACAGTTGTAGTGCAAATAACAGGGTAGGCCGGACATCTGGGGTAGAGGCCGGACATCCGGCCTAATGTAGCATTACAAGCGTAAAGAAGACATCAGATGGTGAAGTAGAGGGGGCCGGACATCTGGGGCAAATCCTAGGCATCCAGCAGCACAGGAAGGCCCGGACATCCGGGGCAAGGTCCGCACATCGGGCGTGGCTGGAAGTCTCGGACATCTGGGGTGAAGCCTGGACATCCGGCAAATGCATGCAAACCTACTGGAGTCTGGATAGCAGGGAGCCTGACATCCGGGGCAAAGTCCGGACATCCGGCATGGCTGGAAGTCCCAGACATCGGGGTGTAGCCCGGACATCCAGCAAAAACGTGCACACCTACTGGTGTTTGGATAGTAGTGAGCGGGATATCCGGCGTGCAGCCCGGACGTCCGGTCGGCAGCCCGGACATCCGGCATGGGAGCAAAACAGAACATATGCACCAAAATATTTTTGTGTGACCGTAAGATTTTGAAGCTAGGAATTATTGTGGCTTGAGCAAGTCTTTCACTAGCCCTACCGATCCGGGGCAAGGTCCGCACATCGGGCGTGGCTGGAAGTCTCGGACATCTGGGGTGAAGCCTGGACATCCGGCAAATGCATGCAAACCTACTGGAGTCTGGATAGCAGGGAGCCTGACATCCGGGGCAAAGTCCGGACATCCGGCATGGCTGGAAGTCCCAGACATCGGGGTGTAGCCCGGACATCCAGCAAAAACGTGCACACCTACTGGTGTTTGGATAGTAGTGAGCGGGATATCCGGGGTGCAGCCCGGACGTCCGGTCGGCAGCCCGGACATCCGGCATGGGAGCAAAACAGAACATATGCACCAAAATATTTTTGTGTGACCGTAAGATTTTGAAGCTAGGAATTATTGTGGCTTGAGCAAGTCTTTCACTAGCCCTACCGATCCCCTCTTAATAGTGCGGGATCCTATACTCGAATGATGCAATCTTTTTGATACTTCTTGCTTGAGTATACTTTGGGTAAAATCAACTTCGTATGTTCATGATCCTTACACATTTTGATGAACTGGAGACTAACACTTGAGATTTACTTGCAAACATAGTTAGACACCTACATGTATATTGTCATCAACATCAAAACATGATGTAAGGGCAAGATTGCACTTTCAATCTCCCCCTTTTTGTTTGTTGATGACAATCATACATGTAGTATCATAGATGCGAAAAATATATCTTGCATTGTAAATCATGAGAGCATAATATAGTATATGTTCCTATTTGCTTTAGCTCCCCCTCATTGAGTGCATGGGATGATTATGTTAGGATGTACAACACAAACTCTCATGATAGCATATGTCACTCAAAAAAGATAAGAAAGTATGACACACACATATGAGAGTATGAGACAACAACAACCGTAGCCATAAGGTTAACAACATAGTCTCAAACGATTAAGCACCATATGTAGCTTACATAAGAGTTTGAATAATAGCACACACACATGACCAACTTATAGCATGATCCAAACCCAAACTAAGATACTACTTCTCCCCCCTTTGACAGCAACATGCAAAAAGGGGTGAAGAACCATAAGAATACAATAGAAATCACTCCTGGCGGATGTCATCATTATCATCAAAGAACTCAGTGAACTCCTCACGAGACAGGAATCCGAAGGTGGAAGAGGATGGAGCCGCCGGAATAGGATCATCATCACTCACGGGACTCCCACGGTCGCGAAGGCACTGCTTGAGCTGGTTCTTGGAGATGATGAGGCGCTTCTGAACATCATGGTTTTGCTGACAGTAGAAAGTGATCACCTTCATAATAGCAGACTGAGCCTTGCTCAAGAACATGGCAAGACGTCCACAAGGTGCGGTCGAGGAGGAAGGCACGGAGGAGCCTGTGGGCTGAGACACACCAGCAGACTTCCTAGACTGCCTAGGAGCAGCAGATGGTGCAGCAGCAGACATGCGCTTATGAGGAGGTTGTTTCCAAATAGCACGCACCTCCGTATTTGCAACCTTAAACGGAGCAGTGTGATCAATCAGTGCCTGAATTAACGGAGCATGAGGGAATTGGCGCGACTGAAGAAAGCTGGAAAGACGGAGCTCATGCCAAATGTAATGAGCTGTGTCAAGAGGCTCAGTAGGCTTCTCATGCATACGAATCTTCAAGTCAATGTAGTAGTTGCGAGCCCTTGAGTGATCTCCCTTCTTTGGATAGAGAGTGCAAAGCACACACTGATAGAGAATGTAGTAAGGAGACTTGAAGATGGATACCTCATTGGGTGGATACACACGTTCCTCCTCAGTGAGCTGAGTGATAAGCTTAACAAGAGGCATGCAATCATCAATCCCCTTGGGCTTATGCAGTGGATCAAGATTGTGGATTTTGTGTCCACCACCGGAGAGGCCCAAAATCTGAACAAAACGCTCATAGCTGATGCTCAGCACGGTATCATCGGTGATCCAGGTGAGAGTGTTGTCAGGGCCAAAGAAGTAGGTGGCATAGAACTGAAGGATTGCAGCTTCATTCCAATCACACCTGAAGGTCATTGCTAGACCGAGAGTCATATCATCAATGATCTTGACTGGGTTCTCAAGGAACATGGCAGGATTATCACGCAAGAACTTAAGATCCAGGCACTTGTGAGCAGCAAGTCCACGGCCGTGGGCAAAGCTAGAGTAGAGGTCCTGCTGCATGCGAGTACGAAAACGAGCATCCTCAGCATCAGCCCTCATCTCAAATTGATTGATATCCCTTCGAAACTCAAGGTATGGACCAGCCCCCACGGTCATGAAATCATCAATGGGGCGACCCCCAATGTTAGGGATCTCCAGGGAGATGTGGCGACCACAGGCAACAGGCATAGCAGACCCTCGAACTTGAGGCACGGGCCCCCTCCGGGTGCCCGGCTTTGACTGACCAACAAAACTCCTAGGGCAATGTCTTCCTCTTCCTCACCAACATAGTCCTCATCATCCGGATCAGAGGCGGACGGACTTGGTGATGGTGCCCTATGCTTCTTCTTAGGACCGGTGGAGTCCTTCTTCTTCTTAGGTCGAGCATGTTCATCGGAGTCGGTGGAACCTTGCCGGAAATTGACTGAAATAGATACACAATAAGGGTACCAATGAGAAGGAGTCAAAAAATATGAACAAGGATAAAACAAATTAAACAGTGAGGATGTGAACATTTTCGAACATGAACATATGAGAAGTCCAAGTGGTAGATCAAAATATTGACATGCCCATGATTAAGTTGATTTAGCCAAGTACATAGAGAGGATTTTAGGCTAGGCAAGTGACATCAAATCTCTAGAGAGAGATATACACCAAGATAGCCATGAGATATCATGAAAACCTAGAATGGTTGTGCCAAACAGGAAGAGAGGCAAGAGTAGATAGCAACAATACCCCGGGAAGAAGGAGGAGGGCCGCAATTCTTGGTACGAGCCATGAAGAACTCCAGCGGCCGATCCACAAGTCAACACCCGAACCGGTCCCTCCTGAGTGATTCACACCACAACCCAGAGAATGGATTGGATAGAATCGTAGATCGGGAGGAGTTGAAAATGTAGGCAGGAGATCGGGGCCCAAGGTTGGAGGAGATGGTCGGGGTAGCGCCGCAGCACATCCCGGCGGCGGTGATGTGAAATAGATGGGGAGAGCGAGAGAGAAGGAAAGGGGAACTGCCCCCAACTCCCGAGCCCCCATCCCGTTTTGTGTGTCTGCGGGGCGATGGACCGAACATCCAGGGTGAAGCCCGGATATCCAGCGGCTAGTAGTAAGGGAGCAGACAAGAAGTACTCCAGGGCCCGGATGTCCGGCTAATGGCCCGGATGTCCGGGCACTGGAGACGCCCGACGATTTTAGGCAGCAAAGAAGTTCCAGGGCCTGGATATCCAGCTAAGGCCCGGATGTCCGGCCACTAGACACAGCTTGAGACTGAGAGAGGTAAGTGAAGGGCCATATAAAGTTAGATTGTGATAAAGACTCCGCCAAGGAGGTTTTGATATTGTAGAGATGAAAGACAAAGTAATTTTATGGTCATACTAAGATGTGAAATAATAACCCAACAATATTAAGTAAAGAAAGGTTCATATAAGCAATCCATGAGCGGTGACCGAGGTCACCATGTTTGAGCATATGGGACATCGGATCGCAAAGATTTCGACTTTGGATACATAGTCACGACTCCATCACTTAAAGCACCATAGTTTGAAAAACTTGGTAACTTTGAGAGTGTTTGTTCTTTTTATGTATTATGTAGGATGAGAGTACTCATGAATTGAATGTCTCCCCCTAAATATATGCCTACATCAAGACAAGACATGATGAAAATGCATGAATGGGTACTAGATTTCACATAATGTTGTCAAGCTCCAAGATACCAAGTTCACGCCTAAGTTGACAAAACCTTGCTTCATCCAATGGCTTGGTGAAAATATCTGCAAGTTGGATATCAGTACCAACATGATCAATATGGATGTCACCCTTTTCCACATGATCCCTCAAGAAATGATACCTAATATCAATGTGCTTGGTGCGGGTATGATGATCTTTGGGATTCTCGGCATATTGATGGCACTTTCCTTCTCACACAGAAGAGGCACATGTCTATAGGTTGTAATCCTTCAAAGTTTGCCTCATCCATAGTAACTGAGTAGCACAACTGGCGGTTGCAATGTATTCAACTTCAGCGGTGGAGAGGGAAACGCAATTTTGCTTCTTTGAGGACCAACTTACCAAGGAGCATCCAAGAAATTGACGTGCACAAGAGGTGGACTTCCGTCCCACTTTGTCTCCAGCCCAATCCACATCCATGTACCCAATGAGATCAAACTTAGCATCCTTGGGGTACCATAGACCCAACTTTGGGGTGTGAACAAGGTATCTAAGAATATGCTTAACTACCTTATGATGATTTTCCCTAGGGGAAGCTTGAAATCTAGCACACATGCACTCACTGAACATGATGTCTGGTCTGGATGCACAAAGATAGAGCAATGAACCAATCATAGAGTGGTAAATAGATGGGTCGAAAGGGATACCATTCGTGTCTTCAGTGAGTACAATTTTGGTTGGCATGGGTGTCTTACATGGAATAGCATCAGACATGCCAAATTTCTATAGGATATCCTTGAGGTATTTTGCTTGAGACAAGAAAATTCCTTCTTGAAATTGTTGAATTTGAAATCCAAGAAAGAACTTCAAATCCGTATTGAGTGACATTTCAAAATTCGTGGTCATGGAGGCTTGCCTTGTTACGGATGATTACACCATTCTCAACTTGCTTGTTCTTGAAAATCCATTTTGTTCCAATGACATTGTTCTCCGTAGTTGGCCTCTCGACTAATGACCACACTTGGTTGCGTTCAAAACTATTCAACTCTTCTTACAAAGCAATGAGCCAATTGTTGTCCATCAATGCATATTGTACCTTGAGAGGCTCAACACTAGACACAAACGAGAAGTGAGCACAAAAGTTTGTCAAATGTTTACGAGTGACTCTACCTTCCGATATTCCGGTGAGAATTTTGTCAACATCAACACGACCGGCCAGACGAGGCATGATGGAGGTTAGGGTTTTGCGAGGTTCAACTTCATGCCCATCATCCACGTCCTCAACATATGGATCATTAATGTGTGGTGGAAGATCTTCTTCTTCATCTTGCATTTGTTGAGGTTCATGATCAATGATTGCACTTTCTTGTTCTTGCCCTTGATGATCTTGTTCTTGAAGATTGTCATGAGGAGGGACTTGATCATGTTCTTGCACTTGGACTAAGGGCCTTGGTTGAGCAATAGGATCTTGAGGAGGTATGAGTGTTGAAGTACTTTGATGATGTGTGAAGCTTCCATCTTCTTCTTCATCATCATGAGGTTCTTGTTCCATTGTAAGAAGTGCACCAACACCTGGTCAAAATATCTTGAGAAGCATCTTCTTCACCTACATCACTTAGATCAACTTGGTCCGCATGGGAGCCATTAAATTCATCAAACACCACGTCACAAGTTTCTACAACACGTCCATTCGATTTGTTGTAGACTCTATAGGCGTGAGAGTTTGATCCATAGCCAACAAATATTCCCTCAATTGTTTTGGATTCAAATTTTCCTAACCATTCTCTTTTGTAGAGGATGAAACATTTGCACCCAAATACCAGAAAGTACTTGACATTTGGCTTGTTCCCAGTTAGGAGCTCGTATGGAGTCTTTCCAATATAGTGCGAAGGAAGAGCCGGTTTGATGCATGACATGTCGTGTTCACAGCCTCGGCCCAGAAACTATGTGGTGACTTGTATTCATCCAACATAGACCTTGCCATCTCCACAAGTGTACGGTTCTTCCTTTCGGCTACACCATTTTGTTGAGGAGTGTATGGAGCTGAATATTGATGCTCAATCCCTTCATCTCTAAGAAATTCTTCCAAGATGTAATTCTTGAACTCAGAGCCATTATCACTCCTTATTGCCAAGATGTCTTTATCAAACTTGCGTTGTGCTTGCTTGGCAAAATCAATGAAGGTGATCTTTGTCTCGTCCTTTGATTTGAGGAAAACACCCATGTATATCCTGAGAAATCATCAACAATGACAAGCCCATACTTTTTCCCACCAAGACTATCCCATGAAGGAGGCCCAAAAAGATCCACATGAAGGAGCTCCAAAGGCCTTGAAGTAGACATGATATTCTTGGGTGGGTGCTTTGATTGATGTTGCTTCCCGGCTATGCATGCACTACACACACGATCTTTCTCAAAAGAGACATTGATTAGTCCAAGGATGTGATTACCCTTTAAGAGATCTTGAAGATTTCTCATGCCAACATGGGCTAGCCGGCGATGCCATAGCCACCCCTTATCGGCCTTGGCCATTAGAAAAGTTGCATGGAATGTGCTCTCTTTCGAGAAATCAACCGTGTAAAGGTTGCCATCCAACTCTCCAACAAAGGCCACTTCGAGAGTATCTCTCTTAAAGACTTTCACATCTGTTAGTCCAAAGAGTGTATCATAACCAACAGAAGCCAATTGGCGAACAGAAAGCAAATGATATTTAAGAGATTGAACAAGCATGACATTTGCTAGAGACATGTCATTTGTGATAGCCACCTTGCCCAACCCGAGTACCTGTCCTTTTGAACCTCCACCAAACATAATGCTCATAATTGGTTGAATAGCTTCCATGAAATCATAGAGCAATCTGCTATGTCCGGTCATATGATTGGTACATCCACTATCAATCACCCATTTTACTCCACTAGAGAAGGCAACGTACACACAATTATGACTTGGTTAGAGGCACCCATTTTGCAATGGGACCTCTCAAGTTAGTCACAAGGGTCTTAGGGACCCAAATAGCATAGAATCGGAATTCATTTCAAGGACCAACAAATTTTGCATAAACTTCTCCATCCTTAGTCTTACGAAGTACATAGGATGGAGGCACGAACTATTTTGGCTTGTTGAGAGTGGGCATGCCCCTTGTGGCCTTCCCACTAACAACTTTACCTTTCTCCTTGTGCCTTTATCGTACAAATGTTTCCTTTAGAGGGGTGGTGCACTTTTGAGAGGACGACTTCTTCTTGCTTGTGCTTGGGTCAAACCCGAGCCCATCTTTGGCAAACACCTCATTGTGTTGGATCAACACCTCATTAAGGTTATTTTGTCCTTGAGCACATGTCATGAGACCTTTCTCGATTTGAGCTTTGAGAAAGTGATTCTCCTCAAGAATAGATGCAACATCACTACTAGAGTTAGTAGTATAAGCATCAACATTGATAATAGGAGAAGAGTAGGCCTTGGCTAGAGTTTCAAGATAAGTAAGCTTGAGCGTCTCAAAACTCTTTATAAGAAGGGTGAGCTCTTCTTCCCTAGTCTTGAGGGACACGGATAGGAGCTCATAATCCTTAGAGAGAGAAGCATGAGACTTCACAAGCTTACTTTTATCATTCATCAACTCTTCTCAAGAGTCCTTAGCCTTTTTCAAGGAGGCAAGATCTTTAGCATGAACATCAATGTTTGCACCAATTTTCAAGCAAAGCTCATCATTTTGTGCTTCCTCATATTGGACTTTCCGCTCAAGGATTTCATATTTTTCCTTTTCCTCGGTGATGAGGGTTTTGAGTTCCTTAATGGTGATGGTGTGATTACTCACCATCTCCATAAGCATATGAAACATAGTGATATTATTTCCTTTGAGGGAGCACATGAACTTATTAAGTTTAGCAAGCATAGGATCATCTATATCATCATCCTCATAACTACCCTCAGCATCAAGATACTCATCACTAGGAGTAGAAGGAGTGAAAAGAGGAGTATTTGATCGTGGGGTTACCTTGACCTTGTCAGGAGAGATTTGGTCCTCTCCATATTCTACCACGACCTTTGCCATTAGGCACTTGTGAGCGTTGCCCTTGTAGTCTTTCATGTAGTTGTAGGTGACCACATGACCACTCTTGTTCACTAGCCTCAAAGTGTTTTGAGAATCTTGAGCAACTCTGGCAACACCACTAACATCATCCGGATCGGATTCTTCATGAGCAACCATTGCTTTCCCATCTCTCTTCTTGAGCTTGGAGTTCAAAGGATTTGGCAACTTCTTCTTGGGAAAGGTCTTGGGAGACCTTGGTTGTATCTTCTCTCTTCTCATAAGGTCACTCGTTGGAGAAGTGGTTGGTTTCTTCACATTAGTAGTATTTCCTCACTTTCTTCTTTTGGAACCTTCCCTTGAATTTTCATGTGCTTAACTTCTTGACAAAGAGAGCAATGTCTTCATATGAAGAGCTCTCATCTCAGTCCATCTCATCACCATCCTCCTCCTCCTCATCTTCTTCTTCTTCACTTTGCTCTTCTTCACATACATGCTTGGCCTTCAATGCAAGATTGATCTTTGATGTTGAGATACCATGCATGGAAAGATGTTTTGTGGCATTTGCCTTTGACTCTTCAAATAGTTGTAAAGTGGATATGATGTCATCTAGAGTCATTTCCTTGAATCCATGGTGTTGTCTTATGTCTCACACCATTTGGTGATGATATGGAGCAAGAGCATGAAGCAACTTATCCACGAGGAATCGCTTAGTCAAGTTGAATCCATCTTGAGTCTTGTCACATTCACATGACTCAGTGTCGGTGGTGAGAGTCATGAGACGCTCAAGTAGTTGCTTGGGAGATTCACCTTTCTCCATACAAAAGTTTTGCAATTAAGTCTTGGCAATTTCATATTGAGCAAGCCAGAGAGTGGAAGTACCGGTCTTGGTCCTCACAATGCTATTCCATAATTCCTTGGCACTTGTGATATGTATGTATGGTCTCCTTTGCTTGTCATTCATACCTCTTCTTATGCACATGGTTGTTGTGTCGTTGAGATTCTTGTCATAAACCTCTCTTGGAGTAAGATTTTTTGGGTCAACAGCTTGGTAACTGCTACCTCTTAAGCACTGCGTTGGATTTCCCCAAAGAGGAGAGGATGATGCAGCAAAGTAGCATAAGTATTTCCCTCAGTGTTTGAGAACCAAGGTATCAATCCAGTAGGAGGCCACACACAAGTCCCTCGTACCTACACAAAACGATAGCTCCTCGCAACCAACGGGATTAGGGGTTGTCAATCCCTTCACAGTCACTTACGAGAGTGAGATCTGATAGAGATGATAAATAATATTTTTGGTATTTTTGGTATATAGATGCAAAGTGAAAAGTAAAAGGAAAAGTAAAAACAAAGCAAGTAATAAAGTAATGGAGATTGATATGATGACAATAGACCCGGGGGCCATAGGTTTCACTAGTGGCTTCTCTCAAGAGCATAGATATTCTACGATGGGTGAACAAATTACTGTTGAGCAATTGCCAGAATTGAGCATAGTTATGAGTATATCAAGATATGATCACGTATATAGGCATCACGTCCAAGACAAGTAGACCGAAACGATTTTGCATCTACTACTATTACTCCACTCATCGACCGCTATCCAGCATGCATCTAGAGTATTAAGTTAAAAACAGAGTAACGCCTTAAGCAAGATGACATGATGTAGAGGGATAAATTCATGCAATATGATAAAAGCCCCATCTTGTTATCCTCGATGGCAACAATACAATACGTGCCTTGCTGCCCCTTCTGTCACTAGGAAAGGACACCGCAAGATTGAACCCAAAGCTAAGCACTTCCCCCATTGCAAGAACACCAATCTAGTTGGCAAAACCAAACGGATAATTCGAAGAGACTTGCAAAGATAACTCAATCATACATAAAATAATTTAGAGAAGATTCAAATATTATTCATAGATAAGATGGATCATAAACCCACAATTCATCGGTCTCAACAAACACACCGCAAAAACAAGATTACATCGAATAGATCTCCAGAAGAGAGGGGGAGAACATTGTATTGAGATCCAAAAAGAGAGAAGAAGCCATCTAGCTACTAGCTATGGACTCGAAGGTCTGAAGTAAACTACTCACACTTCATCGAAGGGGCTATGGTGTTGATGTAGAAGCCGTCCATGGTGGATGCCCCCTCCGGCGGAGCTCCGGAACAGGCCCCAAGATGGGATCTCGTGGATACAGAAGGTTGCGGCGGTGGAATTAGGTTTTTGGCTACTGTTCTGATCGTTTGGGGGGTACGTAGGTATATATAGGAGGAAGGAGTGCATCGGTGGAGCAATAGGGGGCCACAAGGCAGAGGGCGCGCCCTAGGGGAGGCGCCCCCACCCTCGTGAACGCCTCTGTTACTTCTTGGAGTAGGGTCCAAGTCTCCTGGATCACGTTCAGTGAGAAAATCACATTTCCGAAGGTTTCATTCGGTTTGGACTCCGTTTGATATTCCGTTTCTTCGAAACACTGAAATAGGCAAAAAACAGCAATTCTGGGTTGGGCCTCCGGTTAATAGGTTAGTCCCAAAAATAATATAAAAGTGGAAAATAAAGCCCAATATAGTCCAAAAGAGTAGATAAATTAGCATGGAGCAATAAAAAATTATAGATACATTGGAGACGTATCAGTAACCATACTCCAAGATCTCCAACATCTCATCATTTCCATATCAAAGATGATCCTGCATAGCAACTCTCCACAAAGCAAAATCGATAGTGTCATCAAGTAAAGGAGGTTTGACTTGAGGGTTATACTTAGGTTTCTCTATTTGAGGTCATGCATAAAGCCAAGGAACACTAGAGTGTTCATTACTAGGAGGTTGTTGGCCAAGTTAGGGAGTAGGCACAGCTGGCCTCGAGGCCGCACCACCAGAAAGTTGTGCAAGCATCGTGGTTAGTGTGGCTATCCTCATTTGGACCAAGGCCTCAAGAGAGGCATCATGCTCCTCCTTTTTCTTAGCAAGAGCTCATTCTAAATCTTCTTAAGTGAAGGACTTGGCTTCCGTGGAAGCCGCGCCCGTACTCTTCAGATCTGCAACAAGGGGAGTCCCATCAGGGTTCATCTCACTCTAGGGTGGTTAAGCCACAAGAATAGACCACGAGGCTCTGATACCAATTGAAAGGATCGAGATGGACCTAGAGGGGGTTAAACAGGTACAATTACAAATTTTAATTGTTACTTAGCAATTTTAGGCAATAATGCGGAATATGAAGTTGAGCCTAACAATTGTAAGTGTGAAGCTATGAGCTAAGCAAGGTAAAGAAGTAACACAAGTAGGAGAGTAAGCAAGCCCAATATGATATAAGTAAATACTAAGGGATAAGTAACCACAAGCAGGGAGTTAGGGTTAGGGATAACCGCAACTCTGAGAGACGAGGATGTATGCCGATGTTCACTTCCTTGGAGGGAAGCTACGTCACCGTTAGAGAGGTGGGTGTTACCACGAAGGCACACCAACGCCATGAAGGCTCACCCTATTCTCCCTTTGAGAAAACACCACGAAGGCATTTCTCAACCACTAGTGGTAGACCTTGGGGTGGTCTCCAAACCCTGACAAACTTTCCGGGGTAATCACAAAGAACGATTCCTCTCCGAATGACTCCTACCGCCTAGGAGTCTCCAACCTCCAAGAGTAACAAGAACGACGGGGAAAATCTCAAGACTTGCTCAAATCACTAATTCCTTTGTTGCAAAGAAGGGGAAGGAATGGATCTATCACTTGGGCGGACAACTTCTCTCAAATGCACTCAAATCCCTTAGGGATCTAAGATTTGGTGTTGGAGTGTGTGAGAGAGAGTGAAATGTGTTCTAGGGTTTGATCAAAGTGACTGGTCCACCTTTTCCCGTGGGGGAAGAGGGCTATATATAGTGTGTGAGTAAAAGTGACCGTTGTATTGCAAATGACAGGGTAGGCCGGACATCTGGGGCAGAGGTCGGACATCCGTCCTAGAGTAGCATTACAAGCGTAAAGCAGACATCAGAGGATGAAGCAGAGGGGGCCGGACATTCGGGGCAAAGCCCAGACATCCGGCAGCACAAGAAGGCCCGGACATCCGGGGCAAGGTCCGGACATCCGGTGTGGGTGGAAGTCCCGGACATCCGGGGTGAAGCCCGGACATCCGGCAAATGCGTGCAAACCTGCTGGAGTCTGGATAGCATTGAGCCGGACAACCAGGGCAAAGTCCGGACATCCGGCCTGGCTAGAAGTCCTGGACATCCGGGGTGCAGCCCGAACATCCGGTGAAAACATGCACACCTACTGGTGCCTAGATAGCAGTGAGCCAGACATCCGGTGAGTGGGCCGGATATCCGGCGTCGGCCCAGATGTCCGGCCGGCAGCTCGGACATCCAGCATGGGAGCAAAACAAAACATATGCACCAAAATATTTTTGTGTGACCCAAAGATTTTGAAGCTAGGAATTATTGTGGCTTGAGAAAGTCTTTCACTAACTCTATCGATCCCCTCTTAATAGTGCGGGATCCTATACTCAAGAAATCAAATGATGCAATATTTTTGATACTTCTTGCTTGAGTATACTTTGGGTAAAATCAACTTCGTATGTTCATGATACTCACACATTTTGATGAACTGGAGACTAACACCTGAGATTTACTTGACAAACATAGTTAGTCCCATACATGTATATTGTTATGAACATCAAAACATGATGTAAGGGCAAGATTGCACTTTCATCGGGTCAATGCGGCCAGATCGCATTTTGCACGAGAAATGACACACCATGTGTCATTCACATGTGGTCCCATTCCAACATATCGGTGAGATGACGATGAGTCCTTTTGTACAATTTCCGAACAGACGTCTATGTAGGCCAGGGCACCTCTTCCTGTATCGTGGCAACCATCCACCGCCTCTTTGCCTGCCCCTCTCGATTTGGAACTGCTGTCACACGCTCTTCCTCCCTCCATTTGCTTCACCCTTCCTTCTGCCATTGTTTGACCGTCTTCTCCATGGAGGGAACATGCCGGAAACAACCCCGTTATTCTTGCCCCAATCTAAAAGATGACGTGGTGGAGGAACTCATTGATCGGTGCGACGTCATCATGTTGGCTAGCATGGCAGGTTCGTTCAAGACCATTCTTGACTCAACAAATAACACCATTACAAAGAACCCAAGGGTTCAGGAGCGGTTTGATCTCCCCTATCTTCTTCGCCATGACCCTGCTCGCTTGCACGGGGACGATAGAAGCCTCGCCTTGTGCAAGTTGATCCCGCTTGATAATGATACGTGTGATGTTAAGATGCCATCGCTAAAGGGTAAGGCTCGGGCAGGCACAAATGGAGATTGGGTTGTTTATATTGGGTACAACCGCGAGTGGGAACTTTTGAACGTGTACACTCATCACCGGATTCCACTTCCAAAAATCTCAGAGTGCCCTGAGCAAGAGCACACAGATGATCTACGTACGTTCAAATACGATCATGGTGACTGTCGTCTACATAAGATAGCAATTTGTCGAGTTCCCAACCGCTCTTGGGATTGCACAAACTATCAAGTTGTTACTATCTTTGACAAGCTTGTTTCCGTCCTTACTTGCACGCCTCAATGGATATTGCTCAAAAACCAATTTCTGTACATGGATGAGTATTGTGATTCAATTCAATACGAGCGTCTTGTGTTTGCTGCCACCACTCGTGGCATTGTTTTTGCATGGAATCCTTATTGTTTCGACATGTTTGTCTTCCACCATAATTAGAATTGTTTCATCCACGTGCATGTGAGTTAGTAACCCCGCACTAATTAACCTTCTTGTTTTTCCAAGGTCCTGTGAACACTCCACCACCTATACTTGAAAAACTTTATAACCAAGGGGTAGATGACGATGGTGATGATCACGAGCATGAGGACGAGCGGGACCTACATACTCAATGGCGCCTGCTTACTTATTTCGATGGATCACTGATACGTCTCCAACGTATCTATAATTTTTGATTGTTCCATGCTGTTATATTATCATTCTTGGATGTTTTACAATCATTTTATATCATTGTTTGGTACTAACCTATTGACATAGTGCCCAGTGCCAGTTGTTGTTTCCTGCATGTTTTTTTACATCGCATGAAATCAATACCAAATGAAGTCCAAATGCAGCGAAACTTTTTGTGGATTTTTGGGCCAGAAGACATCCAGTGGGCCAGGAAAGCACCTCGGGGGTGTTCCGAGGGGCGCACAACCCACCAGGGCGTGCCTGGAGGCCCAGACGTGCCCCGGTGGGTTGTGCCCACCTCGGGTGCCCCCTGAACCGCCTCTTTGCTCTATAAACCCTAGGGGAGTTAACGAAAATCAATTCCAGCCGCCGCAGAGTCCAGAAACACAAGATCCAATCTAGACACCATCTCAGAGGGGTGCATCATGTCCATTGGTGCCTCTCCGATGATGCGTGAGTAGTTCTTTGTAGACCTACGGGTCCATAGTTAGTAGCTAGATGGCTTCCCCTCTCTCTCTCTCTCTCTCTCTCTCTCTCTCTCTCTTGATTATCAATACAATGGTCTCTTGGAGATCCATAAGATGTAAGTCTTTTTGCGGCGTGTTTGTTGGGATCCGATGAACTTTGAGTTTATGATCAATGATACGTCTCCAACGTATCTATAATTTTTGATTGTTCCATCTTATTATATTACCCCTTTTGGATGTTTATGGGCTTTATTTTACACATTTATATCATTTTTGGGACTAACCTACTAACCGGAGGCCCAGCCCGTATTGCTTTTTTTTGCCTATTTCAGTATTTCAAAGAAAAGGAATATCAAACGGAGTCCAAACGGAATGAAACCTTCGGGAGCGTGATTTTTGGAACGAACGTGATCCAGAGAACTTGGTGTGCCAGTCAAGAAGCAAACGAGGCGGCCAGGAGATAGGAGGGTGTGCCCACCCCTCCACGGCGTGCCCCCTATCTCCTGGGCCCCAGGAGCGGCCACCGACGTACTTCTTCCTCCTATGTATACCTACGTACCCCAAAAACATCCAGGGAGCCAATGAAAAACAATTTCGACCGCCGTAACCTTCTGTATCCGCGAGATCCCATCTTGGAGCCTTAGCCGGTGCTCCGCCGAAGGGGGAATCGACCACGAAGAGCTTCTACATCAACACCATAGCCCCTCCGATGAGTTGTGAGTAGTTTACCACAGACCTTTGGGTCCATAGTTATTAGCTAGATGGGTTCTTCTCTCTTTTTGGATCTCAATACAATGTTCTCCCCCTCTCTTGTGGAGATCTATTTGATGTAAACTCTTTTTGCGGTGTGTTTGTCGAGATCGGATGAATTGTGGGTTTATGATCAAGTTTATCTATGAGAAATATTTGAATCTTCTCTGAATTTTTTTATGTATGATTGAGTTAGCTTTGCAAGTCTCTTCAAATTATCAGTTTGGTTTGGCCTACTAGATTGATCTTTCTTGCCATGGGATAAGTGGTTAGCTTTGGGTTCAATCTTGCGGTGTCCTTACCCAGTGACAGAAAGGGTTGCAAGGCACGTATTTTATTGTTGCCATCAAGGATAAAAGGATGGGGTTTATATCATATTGCTTGAGTTTATCCCTCTACATCATGTCATCTTATGAACTTAATACTCTAGATGCATGCTGGATAGCGGTCCATGTGTGGAGTAATAGTAGTAGATGAAGGCAGGAGTCGGTCTACTTGTCGCGGACGTGATGCCTATATACATGATCATGCCTAGATAATCTCATAATTATTCTCTTTTCTATCAATTGCTCCATAGTAATTTGTTCACCCACCGTAATACTTATGCTATCTTGAGAGAAGCCACTAGTGATACCTATGGCCCCCGGGTCTATCTTTTATCATATAAGCTTTCAATCTACTTTTATTTGCATCTTTACTTTTTGCATCTATATTAAAAAATACCAAAAATATATTTATCTTATCATACTATCTCTATCAGATCTCACTTTCGCAAGTGGCCGTGAAGGGATTGACAACCCCTTTATTGCGTTGGTTGCGAGTTCTTTGTTTGTTTGTGTAGGTGTGTGGGACTTTTGGGGAGCCTCCTATTGGATTGATACCTTGGTTCTCGAAAACTAGGGGAAATACTTACGCTACTATTGTTGCATCACCCTTTCCTCTTCAAGGAAAACCAATGCAAGCTCAAGACGTAGCAAGAAGGATTTCTGGCGCCGTTGCCGGGGAGGTCTTCGCTCAAGTCAAGACATACCAAGTACCCATAACAAACTCATCTCCCTCGCATTTACATTATTTGCCATTTGCCTCTCGTTTTCCTCTCCCCCACTTCACCCTTGCCGTTTTATTCGCCCTCTCTTTCCCAATCTCTCTCTCTCTTTTTTTCACTTGCCTTTTTCTGTTTGCTTGTGTGTTGGATTACTTGTTGCCATGGCGCAAGATAATACCAAATTGTGTGATTTCTCCAATACCAATAATAATGATTTCCTTAGTACTCCGATTTCTCCTGTTAATTATGTTGAGTCTTGTGAAATCAATACTGCTTTGCTGAATCTTGTTATGAAAGATCAACTCGCCGGCCTTCCTAGTGAAGATGCCGCTACTCATCTAAACAACTTTGTTGATTTGTGTGATATGCAAAAGAAGAAAGATACGGATAATGATATTGTTAAATTGAAGTTATTTCCGTTTTCACTTAGAGATCATGCTAAAGTTTTTGTTTTCGTCTTTGCCTAAAAATTGTATTGATTCTTGGAACAAGTGCAAAGATGCTTTTATCTCTAAGTATTTTCCTCCCGCTAAGATCATCACTCTTAGGAACGATATTATGAATTTTAAACAACTTGATCATGAGCATGTTGCCCAGTCTTGGGAAAGAATGAAATTAATGATTCGCAATTGCCCTGCTCATGGTTTGAATTTATGGATGATCATACAAAAAAATTTATGCCAGTTTGAACTTTGCTTCTAGAAATCTTTTAGATTTGGCCGCGGGAGGCACGTTTATGGAAATCACGTTAGGAGATGCTACAAAACTTCTTGATAATATTATGGCTAATTATTCTCAATGGCACATCGAAAGATCTTCTAGTTAAAAAGTGCATGCTATAGAAGAAATCAATGTTTTGAGTGGAAAGATGGATGGACTTATGAAGTTGTTTGCTACTAAAAATACTCCTCTTGATCCCAATGATATGCCTTTGTCTACTTTGATTGAGAATAATAATGAATCTATGGATGTGAATTTTGTTGGTAGGAATAGTTTTGGAAACAATGCTTATAGAGGAAACTTTAATTCTAGACCATTCCCTAGTAATTCCTCTAATAACAATGTAAATTCCTATAATAATTCTTATGGTAATTTTAATAAGATGCCCTCTGATTTTGAGAATACTGTGTAAGAATTTATGATTTCTCAAAAGAATTTTAATGCTTTGCTTGACGAAAAATTGCTCAAAGTTGATGATTTGGCTAGGAACGTTGATAAACTTTCGCTTGATGTTGATTCTCTTAAATTTAGATCTTCTCCTCCTAAGCATGATATCAATGAGTCTCTCAAAGCAAATAGAATTTCCATTGATGAGTGCAAGGAAAGAATCGCTAGATTGCGTGCTAAGAAAGATTGCTTTGTAAAGGCGTGTTCTTCTAGTTTCAATGAAAATAATGATGAAGATATTAAAGTTATTGATGTGTCTCCTATTAGATCTTTGTTTTATAATATGAATCTTGATAATAATGGGACTGCAGATGGGTCAACTTTAGTTAGAAGGTGTCCCAAGAATTCTGAGTTTTTAGATCTTGATGCTAAATTTGGTAAAAATGGGATTGGAGAGGTCATGACTTTAAATAGCATTGAACACACTATCTCGGATTTCAAGGAATTTGATTATGATAATTGTTCTTTAGAAGGTTGTATTTCCTTGTTGCAATTCATTGTTAATTCTCCCCAAGCTTATAGTCAAAATAAAGCTTTTACCAAACATATTGTTGATGCCTTGATGCAATCTTATGATGAAAAACTTAATTTGGAAGTTTCTATACCTAGAAAACTTAATGATGAGTGGGAACCTACTATAAATATTAAAATTAAAGATCATGAGTGTTTTGCTTTGTGTGATTTGGGTGCTAGTGTTTCCACGATTCCGAAAACTTTATGTGATATTCTAGGTTTCCATGATCTTGATGATTGCTCTTTAAATTTGCATCTTGCGTATTCGACCATTAAAAAGCCAATGGGAAGGATCAATGATGTTCTCATTGTTGCAATCTTTCTTGCCCGTAGATTTTATCGTTCTTGATATAGATTGCAATCTTTCTTGCCGTATTATTCTTGGTAGACCTTTTCCTTAGAATGATTGGCGCGATTATTGATATGAAGGAAGGGAATATTGGATTCCAATTTCCATGAAATAAAGGCATGGATCACTTTCCAAGAAAGAAAGTCAAATTACCTTATGAATCTATCATGCGAGCTACTTATGAATTGTGTGCCAAAGATGGCACTACTTAGATATATCTTCGCTTTTATGCCTAGCTATGGGCGTTAAACGATAGCGCTAGTTGGGAGGCAACCCAATTTTATTTGTGTTTTTTGTTTTTGTTTCTGTTTAGTAATAATTTTTGCATCTACCTTCTGTTTAGATGTGTTTTTATGTTTTAATTAGTGTTTGTTCCAAGTAGAACCTATAGGATAACCTAGGATGATAGGTTATTTGATTTTGCTGAAAAACAGAAACTTTGCGCGCACGAAATTAGTTTTGTTAAATCACAGAAACGCGATTTTGCATTGATTCTTTTTGCTGCTGATCAATAGACAAATTTTATAGGACTTCCTATTTTGGTAGGATATTTAGAGTTACAGAAGTTTGCGTTAGTTACAGATTGCTACAGACTGTTCTGTTTTTGACAGATTCTGTTTTTCGTGTGTTGCTTGCTTATTTTGATGCATCTATGACTAGTAAAATAGTTTATAAACCATAGAGAACTTGGAATACAGTAGGTTTAACACCAAAATAAATAAAGAATAAGTTCATTACAGTACCTTATGTGGTGGTTTTGTTTTCTTTCACTAACGGAGCTTATAAGATTTCCTGTTGAGTTTTGTGTTGTGAAGTTTTCAAGTTTTGGGTAAAGCTTTGATGGACTATGGAATAAGGAGTGGCAAGAGCCTAAGCTTGGGGATGCCCATGGCACCCCAATATATACAAGAATATCCAAAAGCCTAAGCTTGGGGATGCCCCGGGAAGGCATCCCCTCTTCCGTCTTCGTTCATTGGTAACTTTACTTGGAGCTATATTTTTATTCTCCACATGATATGTGTTTTGCTTGGAGCGTCGTGTATTATATTAGTCTTTGATTTTTATTTTACCACAATCATCATTGCTGTACACACCTTTTGGGAGAAGCCCACTTGATTGAATTTGTTAGAATATGCTATGTGCTTCACTTATATCTTTTGAGCTTGATAGTTTTTGTTCTAATGCTTCACTTATATCTTTTAGAGCACGGCAGTGGCTTAATTTTGTAGAAATTGCTAGTCTCTCATGCTTCAATTATATTATTTTGAGAGTCTTTTAGAACAGCATGGTATTTTCTATGGTTATAAAATTGGTCCTAGAATGGTAGGCATCCAAGTTGGGTATAATAAAAACTATCATAGGAAGTGAATTGGATGCTATGATCAATTTGATACTTGATAATTGTTTTGTGATATGGAGGTAGTGATATTAAAGTCATGATAGTTGGGTGATTATGAATTTAAAGAATGCTTGTGTTGAAGTTAGCAAGTCTCGTAGCATGCACGTATGGTTAAAGTTGTGTAACAAATTTGAAACATGAAGTGTACCTGGCTTGTGCATCCTTATGAGTGGCGGTCGGGGACGAGCGATGGTCTTTTCCTACCAATCTATCCCTCTAGGAGCATGCGCATAGTGCTTGGTTTTTGATGACTTCTAAATTTTTGCAATAAGTATATGAGTTCTTTTGACTAATGTTGAGTCCATGGATTATACGCACTTTCACCTTTCCATCATTGCTAGCCTCTTCGGTATCGTGCATTGCCCTTTCTCACCTTGAGAGTTGGTGCAAACTTCGCCAGTGCATTTAGACCCCGTGATACGATACGCTCTATCACACATAAACCTCCTTATATCCTCCTCAAAACAGCCACCATACCTACCTATTGTGGCATTTCCATAGCCATTCCGAGATATATTGCCATGCAACTTTCCACCATTCCGTTCATCATCATCATGACATACTTTACTTTTGTCATATTGCCATTGCATGATCATGTAGTTGACATCATATTTGTGGCAAAGCCACCATGCATAATTTTTCATACATGTCACTCTTGATTCATTCCACCATCCCGGTACACCGCCGGAGGCATTCATATAGAGTCATATCTTGTTCTAGTTTCGAGTTGTAATTCATATGTTGTAATCAATGAAAGTGTGACGATCATCATTATTAGAGCATTGGCCCAAAAAAAGGAAAAGCCAAAAGAAAAAAAAGGCCAAAGAAAAAAAAGGAAAAAAAGAAGAAAAAAGAAAAGAAAAAAAGAAAAAAAGAAAATAAATAAAGGGGGCAATATTACTATCTCTTTTTCCACACTTGTGCTTCAAAGTAGCACCTTGTTCTTCATGTAGTGAGTCTCATATAGTGTGCTCCAAAGTAGCACCATGTTTTTCATATAGAGAGTCTCATATGTTGTCACTTTCATATACTAGTGGGAATTTTTCATTATAGAACTTGGCTTGTATATTCCTACGATGGGCTTCCTCAAATGCCCTAGGTCTTCGTGAGCAAGCAAGTTGGATGCACACCCACTTGTTTTCTTTTGTTGAGCATTCATTTATAGCTCTAGTGCATCTGTTGCATGGCAATCCCTACTCCTCATATTGACATCAATTGATGGGCATCTCCATAGCCCGTTGATTATCCTCGTCAATGTGAGACTTTCTCCTTTTTTTGTCTTCTCCACACAATGCCCATCATCACATTCTATTCCACCCATAGTGCTATGTCCATGGCTCACACTATGGCTCACACTCATGTATTGCGTGAAGGTTGAAAAAGTTTGAGATTATTTAAGTACGAACAATTGCTTGGCTTGTCATCGGGGGTGTAGAATTTGGGAACATCTTTGTGTGACGAAAATGAAGCATAGCCTAACTTTATGATTTTGTAGGGATGAACTTTCTTTAGCCATGTTATTTTGAGAAGACATGATTGCTTTGATTAGTATGCTTGAAGTATTACTATTTCTTATATCAATATGAACTTTTATTTTGAATCATTTGGATCTGAATATTCATGCCACAATAAAGAAAATTACATTGAGAATTATGCCAGGTAGCATTCCACATCAAAAATTCTGTTTTTATCATTTACCTACTCGAGGACGAGCAGGAATTAAGCTTGGCGATGCTTGATACGTCTCCAACGTATCTATAATTTTTGATTGTTCCATGCTATTATATTACCCCTTTTGGATGTTTATGGGCTTTATTTTACACATTTATATCATTTTTTGGACTAACCTATCGGAGGCCCAGCCCGTATTGTTAATTTTTTTTGCCTATTTCAGTATTTCGAAGAAAAGGAATATCAAACGGAGTCCAAACGGAATGAAACCTTCGGGAGCGTGATTATTGGAACGAACGTGATCCAGAGAACTTGGAGTGCAAGTAAAGAAGCAAACGATGCGGCCAGGAGATAGGAGGGCGCGCCCACCCCTCCTTGGCGCGCCCCTGTCTCCTTGGCCCCATGGGCGGCCACCGACGTACTTCTTCCTCCTATATATACCTACGTACCCCGAAAACATCCAAGGAGCCAACGAAAAACAATTTCCACCGCCGTAACCTTCTGTATCCGCGAGATCCCATCTTGGAGCCTTCGCCGGCGCTCCGCCATAGGGGGAATCGACCATGGAGGGCTTCTACATCAACACCATAGCCCCTCCGATGAGTTGTGAGTAGTTTACCACAGACCTTCGGGTCCATAGTTATTAGTTAGATGGCTTCTTCTCTCTTTTCGGATCTCAATACAATGTTCTCCCCCTCTCTTATGGAGATCTATTCGATGTAAACTCTTTTTGCGGTGTGTTTGTCGAGATCCGATGAATTGTGGGTTTATGATCAAGTTTATCTATGAGAAATATTTGAATCTTCTCTGAATTCTTTTATGTATGATTGAGTTATCTTTGCAAGTCTCTTCGAATTATCAGTTTGGTTTGGCCTACTAGATTGATCTTTCTTGCCATGGGAGAAGTGCTTAGCTTTGGGTTCAATCTTGCGGTGTCCTTACCCAGTGACAGAAAGGGTTGCAAGGCACGTATTGTATTGTTGCCATCGAGGATAAAAAGATGGGGTTTATATCATATTGCGTCAGTTTTGCCCTCTACATCATGTCATCTTTCTTAATGCGTTACTCTGTTCTTTATGAACTTAATACTCTAGATGAATGCTGGATAGCGGTCAATGTGTGGAGTAATAGTAGTAGATGCAGGCAGGAGTCAGTCTACTTGTCACAGACGTGATGCCTATATACATGATCATGCCTAGATAATCTCATAATTATTTGCTTTTCTATCAATTGCTCGACAGTAATTTGTTCACCCACCGTAATACTTATGCTATCTTGAGAGAAGCCACTAGTGAAACCTATGGCCCCCGGGTCTATCTGTTATCATATAAGCTTTCAATCTACTTTTATTTGCATCTTTACTTTTTGCATCTATATTATGAAATACCAAAAATATATTTATCTTACCATACTATCTCTATCAGATCTCACTTTCGCAAGTGGTCGTGAAGGGATTGACTACCCCTTTATTGCGTTGATTGCGAGTTCTTTGTTTGTCTGTGTAGGTGCGTGGGACTTTTGGGGAGCCTCCTACTGGATTGATACCTTGGTTCTCAAAAACTGAGGGGAAATACTTACGCTACTATTGCTGCATCACCCTTTCCTCTTCAAGGAAAACCAACGCAAGCTCAAGACGTAGCAATCAAATCTATGTTTTTATCCATGGACGTTATTTGAGTCTTCTTTGATCTCTTATATGCATGATTGATTATAGCCTCGTATTTCTTCTCCGATATTTGTGTTTTGTTTGGCCAACTTGATCTATTTATCTTGCAATGGGAAGAGGTGCTTTGTGATGGGTTCGATCTTACGGTGCTTGATCCCAGTGACACAAAAGGAAACAGCACGTATGTATCGTTGCTCTTAAGGATAACAAGATGGGGTCTATTTCTACATAAATAGATCTTGTCTACACCATGTCATCATTCTTATTGCATTACTCCGTTTTTCCATGAACTTAATACACTAGATGCATGCTGGATAGCGGTCGATGTGTGGAGCAATAGTAGTAGATGCAGGCAGGAGTCGGTCTACTAATCTTGGACGTGATGCCTATATAATGATCATTGCATGGATATCATCATGATTATTTGAAGTTCTATCAATTGCCCAACAATAATTGTTTTCCCACCGTTTGCTATTTTTCTCAAGAGAAGCCACTAGTGAAACCTACGGCCCCGGGTCTCTTTTCATCATATTTGCCTTTGTGATCTATTTTCATTTGCATTAATTTTCACATCTATTAGACCAAAAATACAAAATACCTTGCTGCAATTTATTTGTTCTGCGATCTATTTAACCTATCTACCACTTTTATCTCACGTTATTTGCCTATCTTGAGGCGCCGTACCCGAAAGGGATTTACAACCCCTTTAACACGTTGGGTTGCAAGTATTTGTTATTTATGTGCAGGGGCTGTTTACATGGTGTGAGGAGGTTCTCCTACTGGTTTGATAACCTTGGTCTCATCACTAAGGGAAATACCTACCGTCACTATACTGCATCACCCCTTCCTCTTAGGGGAAATACCGACGTAGTTCTAGGAGGCATCAAAAGGAATTTTTGGCGCCGTTGCCGGGGAGGATCAAGTCAAAATAGTCTCCCGACAACTCGCCAATTTCTGGCGCCTTTGCCATGGAGGATCTTCAACATCAATCAGGCTCCCAACCACAAATCTCATCTCCTCGCAATTTACATCATTTGCCATTTGCCTCTCGTTTTCCTCTCCCCCACTTCACAAAAATTTGCCGTTTTATTCGCCCTCTTTTTCGTTCGCCTTTTTCTCGTCAGATCTGTTTTGGAGTGCAATCTTGTTGTGAAGTCATCATGATTCAAGAGGACACCAAGCTGTGTGATTTCTCAAATACCAACAACAATTATTTTATTAGCACTCTGATTGCTCCTCCCGCAACTAGTGCGGAGTCTTGTGATATTAATACTGCTTTGCTGAATCTTGTTATGAAAGATCAATTTGCCGGTACTCCTAATGAGGATGTCTCGTCCCATCTTAACACATTCGTGGAATTATGAGATATGAAATAGAAAAGATGTTGACAATGATATGGTGAAGTTGAAATTATTTCTGTTTTCTTTGTGAGATAGCACAAAAAATTGGTTTTGTTCTTTGCCTCGCAATAGTATCGATTCTTGGAACAAGTGCAAGGATGATTTTATTACTAAATATTTTCCGCCCGTAAAAATATTTCCCTTAGAACCCAGATCATGAATTTCAAGCAACTTGAACATGAGCATGTTGCATAATCTTGGGAATGGATGAAATTGATGCTAAGGAATTGCCCAACTCATGGGTTAAATCTTTGAATTTTGTTTCTCGTAATCTTTTAGACTCCGCCGCGGGGTGAACTTTTATTGAAATTACTTTGGGAGAAGCTAGTAAATTGCTAGATAATATTATGGTAAATTACTCGCAATGGCATACCGAAAGAGATCCTACTAGTAAAAAGGCTAATTCGGTAGAAAAATAAATTCTTTGAGTGAAAAAGTTGATGCTCTTATGAAGTTGGTTGCTAATAAAAGTGCTCCTATTGATTTTAATGATGTGCCTTTGTCTACTTTGATTAAGCAAAATAGTGATGCCATAGATGTGAACTTTATCTTGCGAAACAATTTCAATAACAATGCTTATAGAGGTAATTTTAATCCTAGGCCTTTTCCTAGTAATTACTCTAATAATTATGGTAATTCCTATGGTAATCCTACTTATAATACTAATAGAAACACCTATGATCTTGAGAACAATATTAAAGAATTTATCAATACTCAAAAAGCTTTCAATACTTCGATAGAAGAAAAGTTAAATAAAGTTGATGATTTTTCTAGAAGTATTGATAGAATTTCTCATGATGTAGAAACTCTCAAGATGAAAATTGTTGTGCCTAAAGTTGAAGAATCAATTAAAGCACTTTATGTTTCCACGGATAAAAGTAAGAAAGGAACCGCTATGCTTAGAGCTAAAAGAGAATTTTTAGAAAGAGTTTTTTCTAATGATTACTTTCATAAAAGTGATGAAGATCTTAAAATGATTGGTTTTTCTTCTTTTGACTCTTTGTCTAGTAAAATTAAGATTGATGAAAAAGGGACAGGGGAAGAGTCAAATTTAGTTAGAAGGCGTCCCTATGATCCGGAGGGTGAAAATCTTGTTGAAAAAATTGATAAAAGTGAGTTTGAAGAGGTCAAGACTTTAACTAGTGATGTGCCCACTATCTTGGATTATAAAGGCTTCAATTATGATAGTTGCTCTTTGGTTGATTGTATTTCTTTTGTTTAAATCCATGATAAATTCACCCCATGCTTATGAACAAAATAAAGCTTTTACTAAACATATTGTTGACGCTATGATGAAAGCTTTTGAAGAAAAATTAGAATTAGAAGTTTCAATTCCTAGAAAATTGCATGACCAGTGGGAATCTACTATCAAAGTCAAGATTAAAAATTATGAGTGTTTTGCTTTATGTGACTTGGGTGCTAGTGTTTCTACAATTCTGAAATCTTTATGTGATGTGCTTGGCCTTACCAATATTGAAGAATGCTCTTTAAATTTACACTTGGCGGATTCTACTATTAAAAATCCTATGGGAAGAATTAATGATGTTATTATTCTTGCAAATAGGAATTATGTGCCCATAGATTTTATTGTTCTTGATATTGATTGCAATGCTTCTTGTCCAATTATTCTTGGTAGACCATTTTTACGTACTATTGGCGCCGTGATTGATATGAAAGAAGGCAATATTAAATTTCAGTGTCCACTAAGGAAGAGAATGGAACACTTCCCTAGAAAAAGAATTAGGCTACCATATGAATCAATCATGAGGGCATCCTATGGATCTAGAACCAAAGATGACAAAACATAGATCCTACGCGTTATGCCTAGCTAGGGGCGTAAAACGACAGCGCTCGTTGGAAGGCAACCCAACTTGTATCTTTTTTCTTTTTGGTTTTTGGTTTCCTTGCTGTTTTTAATAAAATACCCAATTATACCTCTGGTTAGATGTGTTTTTGTGGTTTAATTTAGTGTTTGTGCCAAGCAAGGCCTTTGGGTTGATTTGGGTGAAAGTTGATTTGATCTTGCTGAAAGACAGAAACTTATGCACTCACGAAAATAATTTTCATAAATCACAGAAACGTGCTTTTGAGTTGTATCTTTATGCAAAAGATAAATATACAAATTTTTCAGGCTTTCCTAATTTCTCAAGATTTCTGGAGTTACGTAATTATTCGAAATATCCAGATTGCTACAGACTGTTCTGTTTTTGACAGATTCTGTTTTCTTTGCATTGTGTGCTTGTTTTGATGATTCTATGGTTTTCTTTGATGAGTTTTTGCCATAGAAAAGTTGGAATACAGTAGATATAATGTAAAAAATAAAATATGAATAGGTTTGAAATAGTACTTATAGTAGTGGTTTGCTTTCTTATACTAACGGATCTCACGAAGGTTTTGTTGAGTTTGTGTGATTGAAGTTTTCAAGTTTTGGGTGATCTTACGATGGATGAAGGAATAAGGATTAGCAAAAGGATAAGCTTGGGGATGCCCGAGGCACCCCATGATAATATTCAAGAAGTAGCAAGCAACTAAGCTTGGGGATGCCCCCGAGTGGCATCCCCGCTTTCTTCTAACAATCATCGGTATTTTACTTGAAGCTATATTTTTATTCGTCACATATTATGAGTTCCGCTTCGAGCATCTTATATGATACGAGTCTTTGCTTGTTTTTCTTTGTGTTTTAAGTGTTGAATCCTTGCCGAACACACCTTTTTGAGAGAGCCAAAAATTATATTATGCTTGGTCCTATGCTTCACTTAAATTTTTAGAGCCATGGATTTGCTCTAGTGCTTCACTTATATCTTGTTGAGCACGGTGTGCTTTGTTATTTTTGAAGAAATGCTCTCATGCTTCACTTAGATTTATTTGTGGGTTAGTAAATTTTTTAGAAATTATCGCTTGCTTCACTTAGATTATCTTGAGAGAAAGAAAAATTATGCTCATGTTCTTCACTTATATTTGTTTGAGATTATCAAAAGCAACATATGAAAATAGTCCCAAAGTGATAGATATCCAAGGAGAGAACTTTCATGAAGATCATTGGACAAAATAAACTTGAATCTTAGTAATGGTTTTGAGATAGGACGATATGATATGTGAGTCATGTTGATGAGTAATTGTGCTTTAGTAAGAATACTGATGTTAAGGTTTGTGATTCCCTATGCAAGCACGAAAGTCAATAGTTATGCAATGAAATTTATATCCTACTTGTGGTGCATTATTCGGTGTTACTTATGCTTAATGCTTGGGTACAAGATTTTTTGCTTTTTGGTTGGTCGCTTCTCAATCTTTTTGCTAGCCTTCATTTTGCACTAAGTATGATCACTACTTGTGCATCCAAAACCCTTTAAACCATTTTTGCCATATGAGTCCACTATACCTACCTATATGCGGTATTTCCATGTGATTCTAAGCCAATTTGCATGTGCCATCTCTAATTTTCAAAATAAATTTCTCTTTTGTGTGCTCTACCGCTCGCGAGGCGGTGAGGGGTGGCCAATATTTTCCATGCTAGATGTGTTATTCTCACAATGAGTGTTTATTCACTTGTCATTGCACGAGAGTAGGGCAGAGGTATTAGGGATGCCCAGTCCCGAAATGAAAAATTAATTTACTTCAAATAATAAATTCCTTGGAAAGTGTTGGTATGGAGGGCACCCATGGATACTGACAAGCCATGGAAAGTGAAAGTAAAGGTGGTAAAAGGAATAAACTTTATTTTCTGTTTGGGAACCGCCTATGATGTATCTAGCATGGAAAGTGTTGGGAGCTCTAAGTCGTTTTCGTTGGTGGGAAAAGTATGCCTCTCAAAATGTTTTTATCTCTCAATTTAAGCTTTGAGCTCTGGCACCTCTACAAATCCCTACTTCCCTCCGTGAAGGGCCTTTATTTTACTTATGCAATTTTTATTTTGAATTTGAGTCTCCATCTTCTCTTATAAAGCACCAACTAAGGGGCTCTATGGTTGTATTTGAGCATTTGGTGTAGCCAATATTCGAGTGTGTTTCATGAATGGATCAATGATTGAGCATAATGGGCTAGGGATAACTTGCTTTAGTGTTGATATTTTGAAAGACATGGTTGCTTGTTGGTATGCTTGAGTATTAAAGTCTTCATGTCAAAACTAGACTATTGCTTTGAATCATATAAAAGTCCAAATGTCCATGCTATAAAGAAAAGAAATGTGATCAACATGTTAGCCAACATTCCACATCAAAAATTCTATTTTTTATCATTTACCTACTCGAGGACGAGCAGGAATTAAATTTGGGGATGCTGATACGTCTCCAACGTATCTATAATTTTTGATTGTTCCATGTTGTTATATTATCATTCTTGGATGTTCTACAATCATTTTATAGTCATTTTATATCATCTTTTTGTACTAACCTATTGACATAGTGCCCAGTGCCAGTTGTTGTTTTCTGCATGTTTTTTACATCGTGGGAAATCAATACCAAACGGAGTCCAAACGCAACGGAAATTTTTGTGGATATTTTGGGCCAGAAGACATCTAGTGGGCCAGGAAAGCACCTGGGGGTGCTCCGAGGGGAGCACAACCCACCAGGGCTCGCCCGAAGGCCCAGGCGCGCCCCGGTGGGTTGTGCCCACCTTGGGTTCCCCCTGAACCGCCTCTTTGCTCTATAAATACCCCAATATTCCAGAAACCCTAGGGGAGTCGACGAAAATCAATTCCAGCCGCCGCAGAGTCCAGAAACACAAGATCCAATCTAGACACCATATCAGAATGGTGCATCATGTCCATTGGTGCCTCTCTAATGATGCGTGAGTAGTTCTTTGTAGACCTACGGGTCTGTAGTTAGTAGCTAGATGGCTTCTTCTCTCTCTTGATTATCAATGCAATAGTCTCTTGGAGATCCATGTGATGTAAGTCTTTTTTCGATGTGTTTGTTGGGATCCGATGAACTTTGAGTTTATGATCAGATCTATGTTTTTATCCATGAAAGTTATTTGAGTCTTCTTTGATCTTTTATATGCATGATTGATTATAGCCTCGTATTTCTTCTCCGATATTTGTTTTTTTGCCAACTTGATCTATTTATCTTGCAATGGGAAGAGGTGCTCTGTGATGGGTTCAATCTTACGGTGCTTGATCCCAGTGATAGAAAGGGAAATGACACGTATGTATCGTTGCTATTAAGGATAACAAGATGGGGTCTATTTCTACATAAATAGATCTTGTCTACATCATGTCATCGTTCTTATTGCATTACTCCGTTTTCCCATGAACTTAATACACTAGATGCATGCTGGATAGCGGTCGATGTGTGGAGTAATAGTAGTAGATGCAGGCAGGAGTCGGTATACTAATCTTGGACATGATGCCTATATAATGATCATTGCCTAGATATCGTCATGATTATTTGAAGTTCTATCAATTGCCCAACAGTAATTGTTTTCCCACTGTTTGCTATTTTTCTCGAGAGAAGCCACTGGTGAAACCTACGGCCCTCGGGTCTCCTTTCATCATATTTGCCTTTGCGATCTACTCCCTCTCAGTTCCAAAATAGATGACTCAACTTTGTACTAAAGTTAGTACAAAGTTGAGTCGTCTATTTTGGAACGGAGGGAGTATTTTCCTTTGCGTTTATTTTCAGATCTATTAAACCAAAAATACAAAAAATACCTTGCTGCAATTTATTTGTTCTATGATCTATTTATCCTATCTACCACTTTTATGTCACTTTATTTGCCTATCTTGAGGCACCATACCCGAAAGGGATTGACAACCCCTTTAACACATCGGGTTGCGAGTATTTGTTATTTGTGTGCAGGGAATGTTTACGTGGTGTGAGGAGGTTCTCCTACTGGTTCGATAACCTTGGTCTCATAACTGAGGGAAATATCTACCGTCTCTATACTGCATCATCCCTTCCTCTTTGGAGACGTAGTTCTAGCAGACATCAATCACCTCTTCTTGTATGTATACAGGGCACTGCTGATGTTACTAAGGAAGCAGGTGTTGTCTCGCATGGTCGCACTCTCCGGACCTATTCCAACATCCGTTTCAGGGTATCCGGGATGGATACTAGTGTGCTAGCGCTAGCATGTTCTGACTAGTTTCGTATTGATAGTCTTGGATAAAACTCGCTCTTCCTTGGACAAAACTATCCAATGATGGTGAAAGGCGATCCAGTTGATGCTGGCACAACGTTACTACCATTTATGAGAAGCAACTGTATCTATACCTCGGACATTGCTATGGTTCCCTACCCTGGTTATGACAATATGCATCCTGATATAGGCCGCTTCAGCCTGGATGATGAGTACTGCGTTGGTCTTGATATTGACAATAGCTGGCCCTTCCCAGAGGCTTACTTATGGTTCAAAGCAAGCGTTTCCAACGCTGAGGATTAGTTGAACTGAAGTTCATTTTATTGCTTGTCATTCTTTGTGTGATAAAAACTTTAGTATTTACTAGAATGTTTTGTTGGAAATAATCTATAATCCAACATGTATCCTCGTTGGCGTTGTGTGTTGATGACTTGTCGTATGTAATGAATGGTACATTTGCATATGCATGTGATAAACTCAATTTATGAATGGTTTTCGAGTCACTTCTTGGAGTGTGAGTACCGTAGTAGTATAGCCAACATCGTATGAAGTTGCCACATCACATAGAGCCAACCTAATAGTATGCTATGCTACAATAGTTAGTCCTAGTAGTAGTATACCATCAACTAGAGCTAGGTGTCGCATAGAGGTTGAGAAATATGGTGATAGCGTGAGATAGGATTGTACGTATGATGTAGGCACAAGGCTTGCCGTGTTTCCTACACCTTCGGTGTAAATGTGGGGAAGATTTGGTCAAGTTCATCCTCCTTTTGCCGACAGGCGGGACATCCAACATCCAGGTCGTGACATGCAAGAAAATGGACTGCTAGTTAAAGGCACATGTTGTGCATCTTGGGTTAAACTGTAAATTGAATCTTACTCTTGAGTAACTCCAAAAGGGGCCATCGAAGATCTTTATTGGATTTGTTTTTCATCACCAGCACGTCGAGGTGAAAGATGTGCAGGTTTAGTGAGTTGTCTTGCGTTTTCACTGACATGTGGGACCGAATGTGAGCAAACAGGCGATGGGCACACTCCACGCGTCTGCTGGCTAGCTGAGAAGAGAGAGAGGAGGGCTGAGCACGGACTCCAGGAAATTTCACGACAATGTGAGTACTAGTACTAGTGGTGTACCATACTCCTAGAGAGAACTGTGTTCGCTCTACGTGACCAGCACCTCAATTAATAGTGGGTTGGCATGGGCCATAACTAGCATTCAGGTCTAGCAGTACGGCACATGCCACCCACATGAGTCCCATCTGACACCAATTTTCTTGGAGTCCATGCTACAACTATCTCTTCTCCCTCCTGTTTTCTCTAGCTCACCCATCGCGCGGTGGGCGGGGGGGGGGGGGGGGGGTTTGCCGATAGTCGGTTTGCTCAACTGCGGTCCCACTTGTAAGTGAAAATGCAACACAACACGAATTCCTTCTTGGCACGACCGATAGATAGAAATAACGATTTTCCCTAGAGTAATGAGAATTTTGGTTCTGGCGCGGTTCATGCATGGTACGTACAAAAATTATGAAGTACTCCCTCTGTTTCTAAATATTTTTCTTTCTAGATATTTCAACAAGTCACTATATACTGAGCAAAACGAGTAAATCTACACTCTAAAATATGTCTATATACATTCGTATGTGGTAGTCCATTTGAAATCTCTAAAAAGACAAATATTTAGGAACGGAGGGAGTAGATGCGAAAGGTAAGATAATTACAATATACTACTACTACATGGAATTGACAGAAAGATAAAGGTACATATGGATCCATCAACGACATCCTCATGCCCTAGTGGGCCGAGTCACCAACCGATGTGTGAGGAGCAGCTACATTGGCGGCGAGCTCAACATGCTTCTCAACAATGCCGTCCAAGGTTGCCCTGTGGTCCACAAAGGCCAACATCCTATCGTCCTCCTATTGCATGTAGTAATCCTTGTGCACGATTTGCTCGTAGACGTGGGTGATTATGTCGATGGTGTCTTGCTGTGCTAGGCGCTGCGCGGCGAGTGCGACCTCGAGGTGGACATTCTCCAGCGCAATGGCGGGCAGTCGCAGAGCCACCAGTGCGTTGAAGAGGTTGTCACCATAGAGGCCATTGAGGGTTCTCACACAGTTCTCTCATCTCAGTTTTGGTGGCAAATAGGACTAAGTTTTTCTTGTCGCTCATCGTGGAGGCACTCGATTTTGGCTTGTGGCGCTCACTCTCTTTTGGGTGGGTCACTCTCTCACTCTTTTCTCCATGATGGGTGGCTTGCTTGTCGGTGATCACTTGACTTGGAGACATAGGTCGTATCACATACTCCTTTCCTTTCATCTTGAAGCTATAGTGATTGCTACGCCAGTTGTGGACGACGCCTCGGTCAAATTCCCATTGTCGACCAAGAAGGAGGAGGCAAACTGTTAGTGTACTAAAGTAGGGGCACTCCTTTGTACCCCTTACTTGTGCACGAGTAGTCAGAGCCACAGGCCGAAGCCACACTTAGCAGGCAACAGGGAGGAGTCGAAGCCACAAGAACAATCAGCACAACGCCAAAGACCGAGACCACAGAGAGCAGATGGATGAAGCAGGGTTCCCCGGCAAGACTCTTGCCGGGCCAGCCTCAGCAGCCCCGGCAAGACCCTTGCCGGGGCAGCCTCAGGAGCCCCGGCAAGCCCCTTGCCGGGGCGGCTCGCCCACACCAGCGAAGTGAGCCACCCTCGAACCCACGGTCTTCAAACACCATCAACTATGATTGGGCCAGGGCTCGGGAGGCACCTCCATGGTGGCATGCAGATCTTTGTGAAGACAAAGAATATTCAAGATCGGATGAGGATTGGAAGGCACCGACCCTCGACAAGATCCTTGCCGAGGAAACCCACAAGACCCCCGGCAAGATCCTTGACGGGGACGACAGCACGCCATGGCCCGGCAAGACCCTCGCCAAGGCTGTTAGCGGGCCCACTACCAGGCCTGCACCAACCAAGTCTGCACCGACGTTCACATGCAGCTGCCAGCCCAACCAGCTGGGCAGGCACCTGCGTGGCAACATGCAGCTTCCAGGCCAACTCAGCATGCGCCTGGGTGGCGGCATGCATATCTTCGTGGAGGCTCCACCACCGCGCCACCTCAGCTACTTGCCTGCCTACATGGCGCCGCATGCATCGCTGGCTAGGGCGCGTGTCAAAGCAAGGAGGAGCGGCGACGAATGGGACGGGCCTCGCTCCCGTCCCCAACAAAGCAAGGGGACACCTAAGCTACGCATTAAATGCGTCTTGTCCTATAATACGAGCGATAAGCTCATAGCACTATAGGCCTTTCCACCTCGTGTGTGCCACCGTGACAGCCCCTTTCGACTATAAAAGGAGGCCCATGGCGTACTGGAGAGGGATTCGGCTCTTTGGAACCACGCAGCCACCGTAGCTAGTTAAGGAGCTCAAGAAGGACTAGGGGTTTTACGCATCCTCGCGGCCTGAACCTGGGTAAACGATCCTTGTGCTGATTGCTAATCCTGCTCTTCTCACAACCCCGCGCCCCGCAACCGCAGAAGGGATCCTCGTGATCCCGTAGGTGTCGTTTCCCATCGACATCTTTGGCGCGCCAGGTAGGGGGCGCAATTGTGAGAATCTGGTCTGGTACTTGGCCTAGCAGTTCTTCATCACCATGGCACCTAAGAAGAAGAGGACCATGGCGATCAGTTCGTCCGGGACCGGACTGCCAGTATCGGTGCGGACCAGTGGCAGGCCCAGTCGCGGAGAGAACCTGCGGCGCGGCCCGCGAACATCCACATCACCCTGGCAGTCCAGGCCTGGTGAGCGGTGTCGTTAGTACGCCAGGCAACGAGCCACGCGTCGTGAGCTCCAGAGATGGAGTCGGGCCCCCTGCAGGCTGCGCGGGGCCCTCCAGGGGCGTCGTCGTGCCGCCAGACGGCGGTGCGGCGGCCTCCAAGACACCAACACCGGCATCCATGGCGTGCTCTTCTCAGGTCGTGCGCGATGAGCAGCGCCGCCCTGCTGGTGACCCTGGGCGCCGCCCTGGGAAGAGTCCCATGCACCCTTCACATGATGAGGAGGGCCAACATGTGCGCCGAGGTGCTGGCGGAGGTGGCGGACGGCCGCGGGGCCGTGATGGGTCTCCTTCTAACGCGGTTAGAAGTCGAAGCGCATCACGGTCCACACAGCTTTCGCCGCCGCCCACGCCAGCAGAAGCCCTAGCACGCGTGCAGCTGCTCCTCGACTTTCCTCCCGCTGCGGAGAAGCTTGACGAATGGAGGGCCACCATCCAGAGCCTCGTCGGCGTCGCTAACAACAATGAGTTGCGGCCGGCGGGACCCGTTGTCCGTCACTCCATCGAGCCACCGCAAGCCAGCGGAGGTCGGGCCGGAGGCGATGCGGCCACAGTGCACTCCCCTCCTCCATGCCGTCCACTGCGGGTGTCGGTCCATCACGACGATGCTCGTGATGATATCTCCATAGCGTCGTCCGATCCGCGAACCCACCACGACCAACGCCAAGTTCTTCGGGAGCGAGCTCATGAAGACGCTTGAACCACCATCGAGCGACGGCATGACGTGCGCCACCAGTCGGACAGGCGGGCAGGGCCCACTATGGACCACCCAGCACCGGGAGGCTACGGTGGCTTACCCTACGAGGTGGGTTGTCCGGCCTTCACCCGTGAGCTACGACAGTTCTAGTGGCCCTCCCACCGCACATTCAAGCCCGACGTGGGTGAGAAGTACAATGGCAAGACTCACCCATCGGAGTTCCTCAGCATCTACACCATCGCGATGCAAGCTGCTGGGGGCCGCAACAATAAGGTGCTTGCCAATTACTTCCCGTTGGCACTCAAGCCCAATGTTATGTCATGGTTGATGCACTTGCCGGTGGACTCCATTTCTTCTTGGGCGGATCTGTGTCATGAGTTTGTTGGCGCCTTTACTGGAGGCCACCAAGCTCATGGCCAAGCGAGCGACTTGCACATCATCCCCCATAAAGAAGGAGAAAACTTGCATAAGTACATCCAAAGGTTCAGCCGAGTGCAGTACAACATCCCGGACGTTCATCCTGCCACCGTGATCAGTGCATTCCATCAGAATGTGCGCAATCGCAAGATGCGTGAGGAGCTGGCGATGAACAAGGTCAAGGATGTGGCCGAGCTTTATGTTCTAGCTGATCGGTGCGCTCACGCTGAAGAGGGAAGTAAGTACCCCGGCGAAGACGCCGGCGTGGAAACCGACTCCACGGATGATACCGCCACCCCAGCGAAGAAGGGTCGGGGCCGTAACAGGAAGCGCAAGGGCAAGCCGTGTTTGCTGTCGAGGGGTCCGACGATACCAGCACCACCAAGAAACCCGAGGCGAGTGACCCCGGCAAGGAGGTTGCCGGGTGTGTCGCTTGCCGGGCCTTGGCGGCTGCCGATAAGCCAGGGGGCTCCGACAAGCAGTATTGCAAGATCCACCGCATCAAGGGCCATGACCTCCAGAACTGCCGGCAAGTGCAGCTGCTTGCTGAGAAGCAGAAAGCTGAGTATGAGCAGTCGGACAAGGAGAAGGGACAAGAGGGTGCCGAGGGATCCGGCAAGAGGCGTGGCGGCCAAGGAGGCCGCCACGGCAAGGATAATCAGTAGGAGAGGCCCGCCCAGGGCCGCGACAAGAAGCAGGAAGATGATGATCACGACGAGGACAATGAGTCCGGCGACCACGAGTTCCAGAAACCCACGGAAGCCATGTGCGTCGATGGTGGCACCTTGCTGCATACATCCCACCGCCAGCTCAAGCAGTGGGCACGTGAGATCACATCGGTGGAGCCGTCGTTCGACGCATGGAAGCCGCTGAAGTGGTCCAGCACGCCTATCATCTTCGACACCGAGGACCATCCTAACCGCACTACTGCGGTCAGGTGCTTGCCGTTGTTGGTTTCATCGACAATCTGCAACCTCAAGGTGATGAGGATGCTGGTTGACGGCGGGGCCGGTTTGAACTTGATCTCGCTTGTCGTGATCAAGAGGCTGTAGATCCCTTATGGAGACCTCGAGGAGACGGGCACGTTCCAAGGGGTCAACCCGGGGAGGAGCCAGCCAAAGGGAAAGGTCACGCTGCCCATGACGTTCGGAGGCGAGCTGAACTACAGGACGGAGAGGATTGTCTTTGATGTAGCCGAGATCCCCTTGCCCTACAACGGGATCCTCGGCCGCCCGGCACTAGCCAAGTTCATGGCGGCTTCACATTACGCCTACAACACGCTGAAGATGCCCGGGCCGATGAACATCATCACCGTTCCCTCTGACAAGAAGGACGCATTGATTTGCGCCGACCAACTCTACCGGGAGGCAGTTGCAGCAGCTGCCGCCAAGGCACCTGCTCCTGCCAACGGAGTCCGGGGAGGGAAAAAGACCGACGAGACCCCTCACACCCACTCCGGCAAGCGCACCTCTTCGGGGTGATGCGCTCCCATTGAGGACGTGCCAGAGAGCTCCACCGGCAGAAGCAAGAAGTCCAGAGCTGCACCACCAGAGACCAAGAATGTGCTCGTCAAGGAGGACGGTACGGGGGGAGCTTTTACCATAAGCTCCACCCTTGATAGCAAATAGGAAAGTGAGCTCGTCACTACCCTGCGGGCGAATGTCGATGTGTTTGCATGGCAAGCCTCCGACATCCCCGGCGTTCCCAGGGAAGTGATTGAGCACCATCTTGCTGTCTATCCTCATGCACGGCCCGTCAAGCAGAAGGTCAGGAAGCAAGCTCTAGAGAGGCAGGAGTTCACCACGGAGGAGATCAGAAAACTAGAGGCGGCAGGCTTGGTAAGGGGGGTGCTCCATCCGACGTGGTTGGCCAACCCGGTAGTGGTACGCAAGGCGAACGGGAAGTGGAGGCTGTGTTTTGATTACACAGACATCAATAAAGCCCGTCCAAAGGATCCCTTCCCGTTACCGCACATCCACCAAATTGTTGACTCTACGGATGGGTGTGACCTATTGTCATTCCTCGACGCCTACTCAGGGTACCACCAGATCTTCATGACAAAAGAAGACGAGGAGAAGACATCATTCATCACCCCATGTGGTATGTATTGCTTTTTACGGATTCCTTTCGGGTTGAAGAGTGCTGGCTCAACCTTTGCAAGAGCAGTCCAAATCGGTTTTGAGCCCCAGCTACATAGAAATATGGAAGCTTATATGGATGACATAGTGGTCAAAACCAAGGACAAAGCAACACTTGTGCAAGATCTGGAGGAAACATTTGCGAACCTACAAGATCAACCTCAAGTTGAACCCTGAGAAGTGTGTCTTTGGTGTCCCGTCCGGCAAGCTTCTCGGGTTCTTTGTGTCGCAGTGCGGAATTGAGGCAAACCCAGATAAGATCAAGGCCATCGAGCAGATTGAGGCACCTAAACAGATCAAAAACATGTGTCGGCTCACTGGCTGTGTTGCCACCATGAGCAGATTCATCTCCAAGTCCGCGGAGTGTGCCCTTCCCTTTTTCAAGATCTTGAAGAAGACGGGCCCAATGGAGTGGACCCTGGAGGCCGAGGCAGCGCTGCAGGATTTGAAGAAGTACCTCTCCTCTACCCCAATGCTGGTTGCGCCCAAACCACAAGAACCCTTGATGCTGTACCTAGCGGCAACGAATCAGGTGGTTAGCGCCGCACTAGTGGCACAGAGAGAGGTCGACGAAGAAGCAGCGGCAGCGGCAGAGTCAACGGATGGCGAGCCGGAACCCTCCCCGGCAGGGCTCGATCCCGGCAAGACTGAGTCCCCGGCAGAGGCTGACGCTAGAGAGATAGGGCCCGTGCGACTGGGTGAAGTGGCGCGGAAGAAGAAAATGGTGCAACACCTAGTTTACTTCGTCAACTCCCTCTTGCAAGGGGGCTAGGTCGAGGTACTCAGGTGTGCAAAAATTGCTATTCGGCCTCCTTATGGCCTCGAGGAAGCTGCGTCATTACTTCCAAGCGCACGAGATCACCGTGGTCACCCGCCTCCCGTTGCAACGGATATTGCATAACCAAGATGCAACGGGGAGGATTGTGGAATGGGCCCTGGAGCTGTCGAGTTTCGGTTTACAGTTCGAAAGCACCTCGACGATTCAGAGCAGAGTCTTGGCGGAGTTTGTTGCAGAATGGACCTCGACGCCCGACGAAGAGGTACAGGAGACCACTCTCCCGGCAAGGAAACGAGCCACAACTGGATCATGTACTTTGATGGGGCTCTTTCGCTGCAAGGCGCCGGTGCTGGTATGCTGCTTGTCGCACCCAGTGGAGAGCGCCTCAAGTATGTTGTCCAAATGCACTTTCCCTCAGAGATGTCAACTAACAACACAGCCGAGTACGAGGGCTTGCTTGCCGGTCTCAGGATTGCAGCGGATCTCGGAGTCAAAATGCTCATCGTCAGGGGCGATTCGCACCTTGTCGTCAGGCAGATCAACAAAGATTATCAAAGCCCGTTGATGGAAGCTTACGTGGATGAAGTGAGGAAACTAGAGGAGCGCTTTGATGGTATACGAGCAGATCATGTCCCTCGGACGGAGAACGACATTGCTGACTACCTGTCAAAGTGCGCTGCCCTCAAGCTACTTGTGGAACCAGGTACTTTTGTGCTTCGGTTAACTCAACCATCCGTCGAACCATCAACCAGGCAGAACAAGCGGAGGAAGCTGGGCCCCGGCAAGTACTTCCCCACCGAGCTCCCCGGAGCCGCTGGAGAAGATGTTGCCGTGGATGCCAATCCTGCCGCGGGGCAACCGACTCCGACAGGGCCTCAGGCCTTGGCCGTAGAGACGGCCGCTCCCGTGGTGGAAGAGATGCCTTTGGTCTTTGTCATCGAGCCACGGGCTCCGGCATGGGTGCAGCACACCGTCCGATTCCTCCAAAAAGGAGAGCTTCCTGAGGAGCAGGAAGAGGTAGAGAGAGTAGCCTGCCGATCTGCTCTGTACCAATTCGTTGACAACGTCTTGTACAGAAAAAGACCGAATGGGGTGAAATTGAAGTGCATCTCTCAGGAGGAAGGACTGGAGCTGTTGGCATATGTGGCTCCCACATAGGGTCGAGGGCCCTTGCTGGTAAGGCTTTCCGGCAAGGTTTCTTCTGGCCCACTGCCCTCCAGGATGCGACAGCACTGGTAACCAAGTGTGAAGCGTGCCAGTTCCATTCAAAAAAGATTCATCAACCAGCTCAAGCCCTTCAAACCATCCCTCTCTCCTGGCCATTCTCGGTCTGGGGGCTCGACATATTGGGCCCTTTCCCTCGTGCCGTCGGGGGCTTTGAGTACTTGTACATTGCAATCGACAAGTTCACAAAGTGGCCAGAGGTGGAAGCAGTGAGGAAGGTGACAGCGCAGTCAGCCATCAAGTTCTTCAAGGGACTAGTTTGCCATTTTGGGGTACCCAACAGGATTATCACCGACAACGGCACACAGTTCACAAGCCACGCCTTCATGCAGTACATTGAGGATCTCGGCAGCAAGGTCTGTTTTGCTTCCGTGGCACACCAACGGAGAAACGGCCAAGCAGAGAGAGCAAATGCTGAAGTTCTGCGAGGCTTAAGAACCAAGACTTTTGACAGGCTGCGCAAGAGTGGAAGGCGCTGGATCGATGAGTTGTCGGCGGTTCTTTGGTCGATCAGAACGACGCCAAATCGAGCCACCGGCCAGACACCCTTTGCCCTGGTCTACGGGGCAGAAGCGGTTCTCCCCACGGAACTCATATACGGGTCACCTCGAGTGCTCGCTTATTATGAGCTTGAGCAAGAGCGATTGCAGCAAGATGACGCAACGCTCCTTGAGGAAGATCGTCTCCGGGCGGCTGTGAGAGCAGCACACTACCAGCAAGCCTTGCACCGCTACCATAGCCGCAATGTTCATGCCCGGAGCTTTGAGGAAGGCGACCTTGTTCTTCGGCACGTTCAGTCGGCCAAGAATTCCAACAAGTTCACGCCAAAGTGGGAAGGCCCTTATCGGGTAACACGAGTCACCAGGCCCGGTGCAGTCCGCCTGGAGACTGAAGATGCCATTCCAGTGAACAATTCCTAAAACATCGAGCATCTTCGCAAGTTTTACCCATAAGGCACGGCTGCCGGGCCTCCCGGCAAGCCACCTTTTGTACAAGCCTTGCCGGCAAGGCATGTAACCCTTTGTACAAAGCTAGGCGCAGACCCTGAGCATAAATAAACGAAGCGCTGGCGCCCTAAGTTTTAGCATGCATGCTAGGTCGAGTCTCTTCCTTGGTTAGGGTTGATAGTGCTTAGCGGCGGCTAACCCCTAGCTTAGAGGTCGAGTGCGCGTCTCTCTATTCTTTTCTGTCATCTTTGGTTCGCAGGGTACATGAGCACTTCTGCCGAGCTATTTTGAAGAAAAATAACGGACCGACGTCTTGACCCCGGCAAACTAAAGTTGCTGGGGGCTACAAGTACAAGGATCCAACCACAGCAAGCCAAGGTTGCCGGGGGCTGCAGATCCAGATAAGTCTTTTATCCTCTATCATGCATTTTGATATGGAACTGGGATATGTGAAACCTCGTTTTATTTCTAGGCTACCGTGCTCCCCTTTTTCTATACCCAAGGATTATCTCCTAGGTCCGGATTTGGTTGTGGTCGCGGCAGCAGGGAAATGGAACGAGGAGCCTAAGCCCACCTCATCCCTGCCTCCGCCAAGGGCGCGAGAAAGGTCGAGCAAAGTGGGGGGGGGGCAAGGCCTGTTGCCGGGCGAAAAACATTTATCTTAAATAATAACGAGGATTCGCTCCTTGTCACAGGTTTCAGCCATGAATGAAAAACTCGGCAAACATCCCTTTTTCATTAAAAACATCCCGTACAGGTACAGTTCATACGGAGTGAAAAACATGAGCAAGAGGATTACAAGTTCTAAATTTAACAAAGGCCCGAAGGCTTACAGACTAAAAAGAGATAAGATGCCCGTAATTCCTTTCTTGTCCCTCTCCTCAGGAGGCAGGTCAAGGAAGCAAAAAGGGGCAAAAGGGGCGCCTAGGTGAGCTACGAGCGGCGGAGAGCACCAAGAGAACATCTCGATGGCCGTCCAAAGGTTGGCTGGTGATGACGACACCGGGGGAAGAGCTCGAAGACGAGGTGGCAGGACGTCAATACACGATGAAGGCGTCGGTGCCCGCGTACTCCGACTTGACGGCCTTGCCGCCCGCCCTCTTCCTCTTCTGCAGCCTTCCAACGCCAGCCGCCCAAGGAGACGACCCCGAGAAGTTCAAGGAGCTGGCCCCTCCCCCGGCAGATTCCGCCGGAGGAGCGGCCAGGTGCAGATGCTACTGCTGCCGCACCCGCCCAGGCACGGGGCGTCCGACACCTAGTCGGACTCGTCCCCATCATCTGCCCCGCTGTCCTCCTCGTCACTCTCACTTGAGGAAGAGTTTCCGTCGTCAGAGGAGCTCTCCACGCAGCACCTTACGCGAGTCCCGAAGTGCCCAAAGACCTTGACGGAGAGGAGGCCGCTCTCCATTAACTTGAAATGGAGAGTGAGCCCCTCCATCAGGCTGTGGATACGGGAAAAGGTCTTCCACCCTCGGCGAAGATACATGACGTGAGGGGCGGGGAACTCGACGTCGTCCCATGTACCGCTGTTCCCGCGGCCCCTCATATGCAGCCGCAGTGCCTGCGGCGGGTCTAGCTCCATCTCCCGTGCAAATGGGGTCGGGAAACAAAGACAACGGCGTGGTGGCTGGCGCAGCCTAAGGAAGAACTCATAGGGGTTGTCCCTGATGTGGCCCTCCACCGGGGGAGGGCCCGCTGGCGGAGGCGAGGCCGATGCGCCGCCCCATCCTCCTCTTCCCCGGGCGCCGCGACGGCCTCGACCTCGCCCCCTCCCCCTTCCTCTAACGGCTGGCTCTTCCGCCACGAGCTCTTGGGGAGGAGCGATGCATTGTCTAGCCGAGATCCTTGCTGCCATCGATGAAACGTCGCCACGCCCCCTTGCCATGGCAGAAGGAAGGAGGAAGCAGGAATGGGGAGAAGCGGATGACGAAGGATTGAGAGGCGCCGTTCCTCCCACTACCCTCTTTATAAAGGGGCGGAGGCGGGGCTCGGCCGCCCCTTTCGGCCAATCAGGCCCATTGAAGTGACAGCGGGCAGGGCCGTCGACCGCCCTCCCCGCCCAATTGAAGGCGCGTGGGGAATCGACCCATGCGCGCGCAACTTCCCGTATCCCGCGCACCAGTCATTCGCTCTGTGTCATGCATGCAGCAAACATGGCGCAAGAGACGGGCGCAATGGGACGCGTGGAGCGACGGTTCCCAAGTAAGGGCAGTAAATGAGCAGTGGCCCTGTGGTCTCGAGGAGACACGCAAGCCGCCTCTTTACTGTCCACCACAAGATGACGCCAGCGTGCTTCGGTCACGCGCACACGTGCGACCCCCACGTCGCGCATTCAACGCGGGTCGTGGGGAAGCGCAGCGGACAAAAAGTTTTTATTGCGGTAAAAAATGCCATGACGGCCCACGCACCGTTTTGGGCCTGGCCCAACAATGCATTGTGCCTATGTGTGGTCCAGGCCCGGGGGCTCCTGTCGGTGTACTAAAGTAGGGGCACTTCTTTGTACCCCTTACTTGTGCGTGGGCAGTCAGAGCCACAGGCCGAAGCCACACTTAGAAGGGCATAAGGGAGGAGTCGAAGCCACAAGAACAATCAACGCAACGCCGGAGACCGAGACCACAGAGTGCAGATGGACGAAGCAGGGTTCCCCAGCAAGACCCTTGCCGGGGCAGCCTCAGCAGCCGCGGTGAAAGATCGAGGATGTCGCCTAGAGGGGGGTGAATAGGCGCTTTAAAATAATTACGGTTTAGGCTTGAACAAATGCGGAATAAACCTAACGGTTAATTTGTCAAGCACAAAACCTAGAACAACTAGGCTCACCTATGTGCACCAACAACTTATGCTAAGCAAGATAAGCAACTATGTGATAGCAAGATATATGACAAAGAACAATATGGCTATCACAAAGTAAAGTGCACAAGTAAAGTGCTCGGGTAAGAGATAACCGAGGCACGCGGAGACGACGATGTATCCCGAAGTTCACACCCTTGCAGATGCTAATCTCCGTTTAGAGCGGTGTGGAGGCACAATGCTCCCCAAGAAGCCACTAGGGCCACCGTAATCTCCTCACGCCCTCGCACAATGCGAGATGCCGTGATTCCACTAAGGGACCCTTGGGGGCGGTCACCGAACCCGTACAAATGGCAACCCTTGGGGGCAGTCACCGAACCCGTACACTTTGGCAACCCTTGGGGGCGGTCACCGGAACCCGTCAAAATGCTCGGGGCGATCTCCACAACCTAATTGGAGACCCCGACGCTTGCCCAGAGCTTTACACCACAATGATTGAGCTCCGAACACCACCAACCGTCTAGGGCGCCCAAGCACCCAAGAGGAACAAGCTCAAGGGCACCAAGCACCCAAGAGTAATAATCTTCTCAAACTTCACTTCCACGTATCACCGTGGAGAACTCGAACCGATGCGCCAAATGCAATGGCAAGGGCACACGGAGTACCCAAGTCCTTCTCTCCCAAATCCCACCAAAGCAACTAATGCTAGGGAGAAAAATGAGAGGAAGAATGAAAGAAGAACACGAAGAACTCCAAGATCTAGATCCAAGGGGTTCCCCTCACTTAGAGGAGAAAGTGATTGGTGGAAACGTGGATCTAGATCTCCTCTCTCTTTTCCCTCAAGAACTAGCAAGAATCCATGGAGGGATTGAGAGTTAGCAAGCTCGAAGAAGGTCAACAATGGGGGAATAACACGAGCTCAAAGGATTAGGTTCAATGGGGAAGAAGACCCCCTTTTATAGGTTGGGGAAAATCCAACCGTTATGCTCACAAGCCGCACAGAGAGGTACTACCGCTCGTCCTCACGGTACAACCGCTAGGGATCGCAGTACTACTGCTTGCGGTACAAAAAAAATACTTCCGTACAAACCTCCGCAGGACTTGGGACGAGTTTTTTGGTCCGGAGCGGTACTACCGCTGTAGGAGCCGCGGTAGTACTGCTTTGGAGCGGTAGTAAAAAATTACATCTGCTCCAATTCGCGGTAGTACCGCTGCAGCCTTTTCAGAACACCAAAACTGCCACAACTTTTGCAAACGGACTTCGAATTCGATGAAACCGAGTTTGTTGGAAAGCTAGCGAAAAGGGCTAGCACAATCTTGATAGAAATACCAATAATAAGCAAATGAGAAAAGGCCCAAAATAAAATGGTGAGAACCCTTCCTCGGAGAAGACCGGTAAAACCTCCAACACCGAAAACATCATAGAAGACGCATGCAAACTCCGTTTTTGATGAACTCAAGCTTGTCATCAAGATGACCATAAGCTCTAAGACTCACAAAGAGAATCAAACAAGAACCAAGAAACATGATGCAAGGATGCAATGGTTTGAGCTCTCTACGAACGATACGATCAAGCAACTCATCGAGAGCCCCCCTTGATAGTACGGCAATCGATCCTACAACCCGGTCTCCCACAACTACCATGAGACCGGTAAAATATCAAGGGCAAAACTTTGACTTGCACATGGTCCACTTGAGCTAGATGATGATGATCTTCACTCCCTCAAGTTGGACCACCTTTCTTGATTGCGTTGGCTCGATGAAGACTAGATGATTGCTCCCCCATAGTCCACTATGGGTGAGCCACTCTTCGGCTCATCTTAACAAGTCCATTGACACCAAAATGGATGGCAAGATTCAAGCACTTGATCTCTTCGTGATGCTCCACTTGAACTTGCACACGGCAATCTTGATGACGATCACCACTTGATGTCATCCTTTCCATGGGTTGTATGATATCTTCCTCTTGATGCAAGCCCATGGATACGTACCTAACCCTACATAGAACTCTCACATAGACCATGGGTTAGTACACAAAGTGCAATGGACAATGCTTACCATACCATGGGATCACTTGATCCCTCTCGGTACATCTTCTACGCTTTGTGAGTTAATCAACTTGATTCACTATTGACTTAGTCTTGATCAACCTTGAATCTTTGCAACTCTCTTCATTTGGATGATGTATTGAAGGTAAACATGAATGATCACACAACCTTCTTCTTCAAGACATGCTTGCAATAAGCTCAACACTCGCATGACCAATCTTTGGATAATTCCTTAATAGCACCTTGGTCAACTCATAAACTCCTTGAAACCAACACATGGACTTCAAGAAAAGCCTATGGACAAATCCTTCAAATATAAATCAAGACAACCATTAGTCCATCGAGATTGTCATCAATTACCAAAACCAAACATGGGGGCACCGCATGTTCTTTCACCCGGCAAGCCCCTTGCCGGGGCGGCTTGCCCACACCAGCAGAGTGAGCCACCCACGAACCCACGGTTTTCAAACACCATCAACTTCGATTGGGTCAGGGCTCGGGAGGCACCTCCACGGTGGCAGGCAGATCCTTGTGAAGACAAAGAATATTCAAGATCGAATGAGGATTGGAAGGCAATGACCCTCGACAAGATCCTTGCCGAGGAAACCCACAAGACCCCCGGCAAGATCCTTGCCGGGGACGACAGCGCACCACGGCAAGACCCTTGCCGGGCCACCCGGCAAGACCCTCGCCAAGGGCGTCAGTGGGGCCACTGCCAGGCCCGCACCAACCAAGTCTCCACCGCCGTTCACATGTAGCTGCCAGTCCAACCAGCTAGGCAGGCACCTGCGTGGCAACATGCAGCTTCCAGGCCAACTCAGCACGCGCCTGCGTGGCGGCATGCAAATCTTTGTGGAGGCTCCACCATCGCGCCACCTCAGCTGCCTGCCTGCCTACATGGCGCCGCATGCATCGCTGGCCAGGGCGCGTGTCAAAGCAAGGAGGAGCGGCGACGGACGGGACGGGCCTCGCTCCCATCCCCAATAAAGCAAGGGGACACCTAAGCTACGCATTAAATGCATCTTGTCCTGTAATACGAGCGATAAGCTCATAGCACTGTAGGCCTTTCCACCTCCTGTGTGCCACTGTGACAGCCCCTTTCGACTATAAAAGGAGGCCCATGGCGTACTGGAGAGGGATTCGGCTCTTTGGAACCATGCATCCACCGTAGCTAGTTCAGGAGCTCAAGAACACTCAATACATCCACCAAAGCAGGACTAGGGTTCTACGCATCCTCGCGGCCAGAACCTGTGTAAATGATCCTTGTGTTGATTGCTAATCCTGCTCTTCTCACAACCCCGTGCCCCGCAACTGCAGAAGGGATCCTCGTGATCCCATAGGTGTCGTTTCGCACCGACACAAACGGACATTGGGACGACATCACACTCCAAAGTGTCTTCATATGCTCCAATTTTGAAGGAGACTTTCACTGTATGCTCAATTTGGATAGTGCTGGAATCACTTAGCCATTGAACCTTGTATGGGTGCGTGTGCTTCATCTTGACCAATTGGAGCTTTGAGCATAGTTCTTCACTTGCCAAGTTGTGAAAACTCCCTCCATCGATGATGACCTTGACGGACTTTCCGTTTATGTTGGCCTTCGTGTGGAAGATATGGCATCTTTGGTCTTCGTCTTGTTGATGTTCAAGAGTCAAGACTTTGGAGAAAACATGAGTGGGGCTTGAATTATCATCACAAAATACTTGATCATGTTCATCTTCGTTCACGCGCCGGTGCATGGCCACTTGCTCAATGGCTTCCATCTCCTCTTCACTCATGGAGTCATAGGTTCCGTCGTCACTGAGTATCATGGTGCGCTTGTTGGTACACTCAAAGGACTTGTGGCCTAGGCCACCGCATGTGAAACACTTGATGGAGCTTGACTTGACGGTCTCATCGGTTGGAGTAGATGATGAAGCGCGCGGCTTGAAGTTTCTTGTAGTAGGATGATGGCTTGAGGTTGTCGAAGTTTTCTTGTAACTCGACTTGTCGTCGTTGCTTGTAGATGGTTTGGTTGAGGTAGAAGTTCTTGGAGTCATTGAAGCTTGGGTGTTGGAGAAGCCGTAGCTCTTCGAAGAGTACTTGGCGTACTTGAAGTCATCTTGCACTTGACGTTCCGCTTTGGTAGCTTGATGCACGAGCTTAATAAGGTTGGAGTAGGGTTATAAGTCGGCAATCTTCTTGATGGGATGATTGAGGCCATTAAAGAAACGGGCCATAGTTTGCTCATCATCTTCCATGACATTGGCTCTTATCATGGCAATCTCCATTTCCTTGTAGTATTCTTCAATGCTCTTTGTTCCTTTCTTGAGGAGTTGGAGTTTCTTGAAGAGATCGCGGTTGTAGTAGGTTGGCACGAAGCATGCTCGCATGACATCTTTCATTTCCTCCCATGTGGTGATTGGTGGTTCACCTCTTGCTTCTTGGCGCTCAAGGACTTGTCCCCATCATATGAGCACATAGTCTTGGAACTCAAGGGATGTCATAGCGATCTTCTTCTCTTCCTCATAGTTATGCAAATGAAAGATCTTGTCGACCTTCAATGCACATGGAAGGTACTATTCGGGATCATTGCTTCCATGGAACTTGGGCATGGTGAGCTCGAGCTTGTCGTAGCGTTGCTCTTCATTGTGTTGGGGTCGAGGGTGATGATGACGCCCTTGATGTGGATGATTGTCAACCTCATATTGCTCTTGGCGTGGAGGATTTCCAAAGTCATCTTGCTCTTGATGAACTTGAGGTTGTGGAGGAGCTTTTCGACCTTGTGGAGGAGCTTGAGGAACTTGATGATGCACTCTTCCTTGGTAGTTTCGCTCTTGGATTTCTTCGCGAAGTGCTTCCTCTTGATTGCGCCTATCTCGGTTGCAGTTGGCAATGGCTCGACTTGATTCTTGAAGGGCCTGTTGCGCCTCAAGGGCTTGTGCTTCACGTTGTTGTTGTTGAAGATGTTGAGCCTCGCCGTCTTGTTCGTCTTGATGTTGTCGCACTCGCTCTTCCTCTTGGAGACGTTGACGTTGCCGTTCTTGAGCTTGTGCAAGAGGAGCTTGGTGTTGACGATGATGATGTGCTTGCTCGTCGAATTTCTCTTGTGGATGATTGCCGTGTGGAGTATTGCGAGTTGCTTGATGGTCTTGGCGCGTGGCTTGACGTAGAGTGTTCGATGTCAGTGTACTTGAGCCGAAGAAGGTGTCGTCGGAGTGTCAACTCAAGCGGCTCCGTCTTGAGTAGGACAAAGTGGTAGAATGGCAATTCACCAACAAGGCACGAATCTCGTCCATTCTTGCATTGTTCTCTTGTTTGTGAGCGTCGAGCTTGTTGTCGAAGTAGTCTCTTGTTCGTTGCTCGGAGAGTCGCAAGTCGGTTGCAAGATTGTCGATGCGGCCGCTCATTGCTTGTTGTTCTTGATGCAAAGCTCATTGTGAACCAAAGAGGTGACTCTTGGTGACATAGGATGACATGTCATCGTCTTGCTCGATGAAGAGTGGGTTGGTAGAAGAACTTGGCCTATCCATCATTCCAAGAAAATATGCGAGTGGGAGAAAGAGAAGAACTTATACCAAATGTACCTTGACCGATGTTGAAGATGGAACAATGATCACTCAGATGTGGAACAAGGAAATAGCACAATTGGTACCAATTCTTGTCGGTTCTCACACCTACACAAGTAAAAGCTTATGGTGGAGCTCAATTAGAATGGTGGCACAAAATTTGATGCAATTGTTAGTGAGCTTCAATAATGTTGGAAAAGATTCACAATTTTTTCAAATGCAACAAGTAGACCAATACCAAGATATGGTACATGTAAACACACACGCAAATAGATAAGTGGGGTCGTGCAACCAAGGAATGAGCCAAAATGTGGAATCCACGAAAATGCTCTTGTTGCACAACACTAGAGAGACACAAGGATGATTGCACAATAGACGGACACTGAACTTGCGCACAACCTACTAAGCAAAAATGCACCTACTTCTATCCCAAGTATGCTATATGTATGGTATTCCGATGGTATGATCCAAGATGATCGGATATGAAAATCTTAATGTAGTATGATGCCATGGTTCTTGCTTAGAAGCTCTTTGCTTATATTTCCTTCTTGCTTAAAAGCTTGTTTGGCTCTTTCTCTTTTGAGCTCTTTTCTCATGCAAAACTTCACGAGATAGCAATTGTGTATGCGATGACAACTTCGTGACACAAAATATGATATCAAGATATGCACCACTATGATATGGTATGTATGCTATATGGAGTATGTTCACTAATGTGCACAAGTCACGTTGCCGGCAATACTCAAAGGCTAGTCTTGATGGGTAAGCAACGCAAAAGTAAGGCTATGGTGGTTATCAATGCAATGTCAAGGAATGTATCATGAAAGGATACCATGATACCAAGATGAAATAGAGGTTACCGTTCTTGCTTATAGTCGAGGTGTCAAAATTTTGTAGCGGTCGATGTCGGAGATGATGAGTCCTTGGTGGAGATGAGCGGTGGTGATGTTGATGTCGCACCGTACCTACATAGCCGATACACAATAGGACACGGGAACCACAACTCAAATTCCCAAAGACCAAAATGGGTCAAAATTGTCATAGTTGATAGCGGGTGAGCGATGGTGGTGCTTGCAGAAAGCGTTGGTGGTATGCGGAAGTGTATGTGGTCACCCGAAAAAAATTGGCGAAAGTTAGGCGGAAAACTGGGCGGTGGATGGAAATATTGCTGACAGGGGCCGGATGTCTAGGGGGTCATGGGCCGGATGTCCAGGCTCGGGGTCCGTGGACGAACTCGATGAACTTTGCAGGGAAAAAGTCAAATCCGGGCAAACTTCGGGGGATTTTGTGGAGGGAAAAGGCGGAGATGATGGGGGAAAGATAGATCCACACGTGGCAAAGCAAATCCATGGCTCAAATACAACAAAACTTTATCACACCAACAAATCACAAAAAAAATGGGCTATTTTGGTGGGGATTTTCAGATTAGGACGAAAAACAACAAAATCAAGCTAGAAAAAGAGGGGTACATAGGGGCTCCAAATACGTTATCAACGTGGCTCTGATACCAAGATGATGTAGGGTGGAACCCTAGATGCCCGATCTTTCACTACTGGAGGGGATCCTACAAAGAACACGAAGAACACGAGGGGGAAACCGAGGGAAAAACAAGGGGAAACACAATAGAAATCACTCAACCAACAAGATCCGGTTACACATATGCTAGATTCCTCGAAATACAAAGAGATACACGATCCGAATCCAACAAAGGATGATACAAGTGGTAGTAGTTCTTCTCTATGAGGAGGTCTTGAAGGTCTTCCCATGATGGGGTCTTGAATCCGCTTGGGGGATCTTCTCCGAAGAGGTCGTGAGCTCCAAGGAGAAATAACCAAGTGGATGAGCAAAGCTCTATCTCAAATATGAGCTATCACAATGCTAACCCTAGAAAGAGGGGGGAGGAGGAGTATATATAGTCTAGGGGGCGAAGGGATACATGGGCTTAGCCATTTACACCGTGCGCAGACAGGGGTGGCCGGACGTCCGGGCGCTCGCAAGGCGCCGGATGTCCGGGCTGTCGGGCCGGATCTCTGGGCTGGCCTGGCGCCGTCTTGGAGCTCCCTGGATGGGGCTGGTCCGGATGTCCGGGCGTCGGCCGGATGTCCGGGGCGTCGTGAGGGGCTGAATGTCTGGGGTTGTGTCCGGATGTCCGGGCTGGCGGGTCAGGCTTCGGTACTCCCTGGACGCCTTGTCCGGATGTCCGGGCTGGGGGCCGGATTTCCGGGGCGACGGGCTGGATGTCCGGGCTGACCGCTGGATGTTCGGGCCCTGTAGTTTTGGCCGCTGGTCCTTGGCTGTAGGCGACACCTCCAGGGGCCGGATGTCCGGGTCCTGGGAGCTGTTCTCATCTCCTTCCGTTGGTTCTCTTCATCCGTGGACTTGGGAGCTTGACCATCTTCATGTACATCCTCGGAACGGTTCTTTCGGTACCTAATCATGCACAACATTCCGGACTTAGGTAGTAGCCATGTCTCGAGTGGATCATATGAGATATCACTAAGGAAAGAAGTCACCTCGGTCTCGAGAGCTCTAGCTCGTGCTTGTGTCATGGGTCCTCTTGGCACTTGGTGAGACGATGGTAGGTCCATGGGGATGACCGTAGGATGCTCCGCATCAGAGATTGACTGACATGGTGTGTGCACGATAGAAGATACCCCGAGAGATATCGAGATAGACGTAGGAATGGAAGGAGACAATACATGTGTTCCTTATGGGTAGTGAGAGATAGTCATCCTTAGGGGGGAGTGCGTGTTCCTATGATGGAGTGAAAGATTATGGTACTTAGGGGGGTGCGTGTCACATAGAGAGAAAACAAGGGTGGAGATTGTTAGTTGGGTCTATGTAGTGCAAGCGATCTAGATATGTGTATGTGTGAACTAGGGAGAGATATAAAGTTTTAGAGAGATAGAGGAGCCTCGATACGGCTGAGTGCAGATAGCTGAGAGGGAAAGAAATACTCCATCAATCCGTTTGACAATGCAGTGCATATAAACTTTCTATAAGTAAAACTTTGGAAACTTTGACCAGGTTTACATAAAATATATTTTTATCTACAACACCAAAGATACATCATATGAAATTACATCTTGTGATGAATCTAATGATATATGTCTTCCGTTCTAGATGTAATTGTTTTTCTCCACGTACCTGGTCAAACTTTATGAAGTTTGACTTTTCAATAAATCTATATGCTATGGACAGAAGAGAGTACCTAGGTCGAGAGAGATCAAGTGCAAGTGAAGGAGAAAGAGTGAGTGTGCAAAAAGAGTGTCTGTGTGTGTGTGTGTGAAAGAGAAAAGGACAACAAACGATAAAATAGAGAGAGCATGTGTGCGTGTTTTATGCAAACATATGATGCATGCATCTCCGAGATAGAAAAGTGAGGTGAGGAGATACCCCGGAGATACCTAGTGTGTGGTTGTTAGCAACAGAGAGAGAGATCCCGCTATAGCACCTATCCAATAGAGGTGTGGCCAACAAGGGACAGATGCCGAGAGGGACGTAAGGGAAGGATGGACGCATGGGGAGGGAGATATGGTGTGTTTGTGATAAAGAGATCCCCTCGAGATCGTGAGGGGACTATTGGGTGGGAGATCAAGCGACGAGGTTGTGTGCAATAGATAGATGTCCCGAGAGAAATCGAGATAGACCATGTGAGGGAAAGAGGCAATGGGTATCTTTGTGATGGAGATTGAGAAATAGTCATATACATAGGGGGTACTGCGTGTGCCTACAATGGAGTGAGAGACAATTATACTTTACTAGGTGTGAGATTGTGTGTGTGTGTGTGCGTGCGTGTGAGATGGAGAGAGAATGAGGGAGAGAGAGAGTTTTAGATGGGTCTATCGAGTGCGAGTGAGATATGCATGTGTATGTGTGACCCAGGGAGAGGGAGAGTTCGAGAGAGAGAGAAGGAAGAGCTCTGAGACGGCAGAGTGGTGCATGAGAGAGTTATGGACAACGAGCTAGGGAATTTGTGTACGTACGATGAGTGCACCCTAGATATTCAGCTTGGACTAGAGAATCATACATTGTGTGCTAGAGAGCTACCTATACAAGGAATGTGCATGGGAACTAGAAAGACCGAGACACAGACACACACTGACACACACACACACATAGAGAGAGAGAGGGAGAGCGACCAACAAGGTTTGTGTTTGGATGCGTGCAATAGAGACGAAGATTGTCAGCGAGAGAGAGAATAGGAGTCCAGGAGAGGGGGAGGTCGCGTTTATGCATCAAAGACTGATATAAACCATGTTTCAAAAAAAAATTGCATTCAAATATTTGAATTGGAGAACATGTTGTCTGCAATCCACACATGAACGGAGATATGTGCATCAAACAAGTTCATTAATTTGACTTTCAGCATGTTCATGGAATACTATAATACAACATGCTACTCAATTGACGTGTTCAATTTTGGATTTAGTTCACTATTTTGACCTAGTGAACGATCTATTTCATTGAATCGAGATATTTCATTTTGGGTTTTATTCCTGTCTTTGAGTGGGTCAACTATATGTCATATAGTACATCGTTAGCAACGAGCATGTAAAAACACATTAGTCCCGAGCATCATCTCACCATCTAAAAAAGAAGTGGCAAGCTAATATTTCAAAATTTGATTCGAATCGAATTGGTAAGGTAGACATGGATGCTCATTCCCCCAAAATTTGAACGAACCGCTAAACACCCTCTGCTCGGTGGAATTCGCCCGAGCAAATAAATGGGAGACGCGAAATTACCGGCCTATATGGGACACACATCAATTTGCCCGTTGTACATCGAGGGTAGCTTCGTAACTTCATCCAAGCACGCCTTCTCCTAGGCCGAAATGACAGGTGCCGAATAATTCATAAACCATGGGCGGCAAAACAGCCTCTCCTCGGCCAAAATCGCTCACGCCCACTATTTCAAAACATGCCCTCCTCACCTGAAATCTCTCGCGCCCACTATTTCAAAACACGCCCTCCTCGCCCGAAATCAATGGCGCCAACTATTTGGGAGAAGCAAAGTTAGCCTACCATCCCCGACCCTCAAGACACAGACCCAATCCCAAAAGCCAAAAGGCAGGGGTTAGAACCGTAACTTCCCCCACATTTCAAACAAATGCGTTTGTAAGACATGGTTCCCCCTCCCGATTTCCAATTCATACAACATGGGCACCAAATCACTTTCTCCGCAGCCGCGAAACCCCAGCCCCTCTACCATGGTGCACCCCACCGCACCAAATTCATCGCCGCCATCCTCCCAAATGCCGGAGCCGCTGTCTGTTTGCCGTCGTGCATTGGGTCGTGTGCCTCTTACTCCGTGCTGCCGGAGCTTCCTCGATGACGACCACGTGAACTGTCCTGGAGCCAATTCACCCGCGCCGTTGTGCACGATGCCGGAGCGGCTCCAACTTTGGACTCGTCTAGGGCCCCGGTGTAGCTTCCCCGTAGCCATCGACCGTCGTGACATATCTGCTTTCCTGCCAACGGGAGCCACCGCAACCACGCTGGCCTCACTAACTCGGCACCTGGAGCTGCCTCCTTCACCGGGCCGCAAGATAGGTCACACACTCGTCTTAAATCACTTTACTTAGGCGTCAGTTGCCTGAATTTTTATTTCGGGCCAGTCGATTGCCAATGGGAAGCAGCACCCCTTGAGGCGGAGGAGCTCCTAGGATGCCGGTTGGCTGGGGCAGTGCCTCGGTGTCTATCATAGGGGGTGCAGGGGCCCAAGTTCGATGCGGAAGCAACGCTTAGGTGGATATCATAGTGTTCCATGGGTTGAAGGTACTACCGCCACCGGATCTGGATGACGACGAGTCTTTGTGGTTTGGCTTGGGGTGGTTCAACCACGGCAGTGCGGTGGGGCAGGTGGTGGGTTTTGGTCGGAGCTCTTGCGACCAGGGACACCGGAGGCAGGCTGCTTTGTCGATGGTCGCTCGCTCTTCAAGGAAGATTCCGAACAGTGCCAGCCGGGAGGCACAAGATGGCCATACAGCCATCCGGCATAGACAGGACAGTACCAAAAAATAAAAATAAAATCATGTGACCCCAATTTAGTTTTCAGTCATCAGATGTGTCACCAGTCTCGTACCTTATTGCTGATCTCTTAGGGTATTTCTTCAGATAAGAGATATGCGTCATTCTTAACATTATGTGTTTTCTGCATCTTCATCCACACCGTCTTCCTTCTCACTACAGCTGCTCCAACAAGGGAAGAATACACCAGAAGTCCCCACTCAACAGTTCCCTACCTCGAATGTGCGTGCCCGACATGGACAACCACAACAACCGCAGGGCCATCAAGAAGTCAGCAGATGATGCTCACTCCTATGGATGGCGGATAGATAGGTTGTACCCTCATCTTACTTGTGTGCAACATTTATGGCTTCGTTATTCATCTAAGCATGTAGAATAAATTATCACATGTCACTGTATATTCATGCTGATGTCTTAAGAGTCTTGTTCAGGAGTTAACGTTGTTCCATAGTTCAGATAAGATACTTGTTCAGGTGTTAACATTGTTCCATACTTATCATCCATCAGCCAATGCTATCCCACAGGCTGCTTATTATACCACTTCTATTATTACCTATGCTTTTGTTCTTTAATACTTTTGTGTGTCATCTGGTTAATCTCGATTACAAACAACATATATTCTATAGCTTTAATTTGTGTTCTCCCTTTAGTTTTTGACACCTCTTGCTGCTAGTTAAGTCCATTCCTACTATTTATGTCGTCTCCTATGGGCACTCATTACATAATCTAACTATTAGTTGTCTTCCATGCATGTTAGATATAATTGCACACACTGATATATCCACGAGAACCTCGCAGAGAAATGTAACGGCCAGCAAACTTGACGTCAATGATAGCCACTAGGATGGAACAGTTAAAGGCAGTTCGTCAAAAGACTTGCAGAAAGATGATGAATCCAATTCACCCCACAAGGTCCTTGCTCTAACTTGGCCCGTTATATGGGTACATCATGCATATAATGTCCCGGAGTGCATCTACTCTGTTGCAACACCATGTGCTTAGCCTGCTGATCATGCATGTAAATATGGCATGCCTTCCTGTTTTTCAGTACCTATTCCATTCATGACAACATGTTTTAAAATACATGTACTGCCATTCTACTCTGTCGCAATGCCATCTGCTTAGTCTGGACATCATGCTTTTAATATCTTATGAATTGTTATTCATCAGTATGTGCTCCATCCGTCTACCATACCATGTTTTTTTACATTGAAGTGTTGTTCTACTGGTCTGTTGCAATGCTATCTTCGTGTTTTTCTGTACCTATTTATCCATCATGCAGTTTTACATTCAACTAGTATTTTTTTTACTCTGTTGTGCTGTCGTATCACTAACTCTTACAACATACTGCCTCCATCTGGATTACCTGTCGCACAAATGGGTAAAAGTGGATGTATCTAGAACTGAAATACACCTAGACACATCCATTTATTTCCGGATGGAGGGAATACATGTCAATATGTCATGCCTTTCCATTCTTCAGTACCTATTCCATCTCTTTGCCGTAGCATGTTTTATAATTGAAGCACCATTCTTCTATATGAGGCATGCAAGGGGAAGACGGCTATGTTAGAATCTGAAGGGCTACAAACAAGGTCTTTGCAAAAGATCCAAACGTCAAGCGATAGTAAACCAACTCCAGTGTTCGTAGATACTGCTCCAGCACACAAAAACCCAACTCCTCCTGATAATCAGCAGATTCCAAAGGCCAGAGAACTAGTCCGCTCCAGGCCAGCAAAAATATGTCAACTCCATTCTAAGAAGCGTGTGTGTATCCTCGCATCATGAAATTCTATAGCATTCAGATCATATTTTCTACATGTTTCATACCGATCTCTCTTTTAGAAAACAAGCTTAAAGGATAGAAGGCTTTCTATATTGGGATCGTGTTCGAGGAAAGTATCTTGCGGGAATTCTCTATGCTCCAATGCTAACGTAAGTACATGTTGTATATCACTATATTTATCAGCATGTATTTTGTTAATCAGCATGAATCCAACCTTTATCTGATCTAAATTTACTTGCCGCAAAATGTATAATTAAAGGCGACAATGTTGATTTTTGTAAAGAAAACTGCCTGGTAGTTTTGCATACTGAGCTGCATCAGTGTACTATCTCATACAATGCACATTACTAAATTTTAGTGTTGTGTTCTGGTTGCCTAATCATTCATTGTGTCAATGTTGCTTTCCAATTATCTTACCTGGCTGATGATAGTTGTGACATATTGTGTTAATTTGGTGTAGCCTGGTGTGGTTTGGTTGCCCAAACGTTCATTGTGTCAATGTTGCTTTCCTATTATGTGACCCCACTACTAGGGAAAACCTTATACACAGAGGTATAGCAATAGCGCTGGTCAAAACTAGGCGCCACTGCTGCTTAGTAGTAGCGCTTGTCACAAAAGCACGCTACAACTATAGTTGTAGCAGTAGCGCGTCTACCCAGAAAAGTGCTACTACTATAATTCCCACACTATTGCCTGTAGGCTAGGAATGGTAGTAGCGAGCCTTTTTGAAACACATTGTTGCTAAGTTTGTTGTAGCAGCGCGTTTCTATGGTAGAGCCCTACAGCTAAGAAAAAGAAAATAAGTAGAAAATAAATAGAAAACTAAATGAAATTGAAAGAAATAGAAAAAGGAGAAATGAAAAAAAAATAGAGGAGGAAGGCATAGCAGTAGCGCTTGTTCTCATAAAGTGCTATAGCTACTTTAGCAGTAGCGCTTTTCTATTCACGCGCTATAGCTAAGTTGCTTAGATAAATGGAAAAGAAAAACGGAAAATAAATAGCTACTTCCTGTAGCAGTAGCGCGTTCTAGTGGAAACCGCTATAGCTAACTTAGCTATAGCGCGTTTTCCTTTCCAGCGCTACTGCTAGTTCGACATAACCATGTGCGGGATCAAAATTTTCGTAAGTCCTTTTCCCCCTCTCCCCTTCTCCCCCACCGTTTGTCGCCCTGCCTCCCCGCAACCGTTCTGCCGAGCCACCGTCGATCGCCCTGTGCCAAAGCCGCGCGCCCCCGGGGCCACCCTCGTCTGTTCCTCGCCGCCCCTCCTCCCTCGTCGCCTTGCCTCTGTCGCCGTCCCCGGAGCCGCGTGCCATCACCGCAACCAGAGCCGTGCGCCCCCGGAGCCACCCTCGTCCATTCCTCACGTCTCCTGCCTCCCTCAACGCCCTGCCTCCCCGCAACCGTTCCCCCGAGCCACCCTCAACGCCCTCCTCTCTGTAAGCCCCATCCCTCCTCTCTAGGTTAATTAACTTAGGTGAATTTAGTTATGAACCCTAGGAATTAGCAGTTGTGGTACTTGTAGATGTTAATTAGATTAACTTAGGTTAATTAGGTTAGGGCAGCAGAGCAGCAACATATAACAGGACCCTAGGAATTAACTTATGTTAATTAGGTTAGGGTAGTAGTGGTACTACTAGATGTTAATTATATGTTTTTTAGTTAGGGAAGTAGGGTTTTACTAGGTTAATTAGGTGAAATTAAATGAATGACCTAAATGAATGAAATTAGTAGTTAACTGAATTTTTAGGACAAATTTGTATATGCTTAAGGACTTAACTAAATATTATTTTTAGGAAAAACTTGTATATGCTTAAGTAGTTCACTAAATATATAATAGGGTTGTATATATAGTTGCTTAAGTACTTATATAGTTGTTCTGCACCAAATGTATGCTTAAGTAGTTGTATAATTCCTAGTGTTCATCAATGGGTGCTTAAGTAGTTGTAGATGCTTAAGTAGCTAGCTAGGGTTCATCTAATTAGTTAGTACTTGTAGATGCTTAAGTACTAGGGCAGTAGAGTTAGGGCAGTAGGACATAATTTGAATTGAGTTCTAGGGTTCATAATTTGAAATTTGTGTAGATTTTCTTGAAGTGTGAAACATTGAAGTGGTCATGATATATGAAAATTCCTCGATTGTGCCCAAGTGTCCTTCTGTAGTTTCAAGGGAATGAAGCCGAGTGGCCTATGTTTTGCCAGAATGTTGGTTCATTTTCGTTCCGGCAAATTTCAGGTGCTCAATTTGTCCACTTTTTAGCAAAGGTCATGCCGAAATTTTCTGTGAATTTCGGGATGACTTGTGCTACAAACTAGGACCTCGAGTGCCCGGGATTTACCGCATCGGGAAGGAATCAACATTCCTGCAAATCATAGGCCTTTTTATGTCATTATTCATTTTATTAGGTCTAGAATTAATTGACAAGATTTAATCGTAGGAAACATGGCTAGCAACGACGAAGGACAGGGTTCTGGTGATTGTGACGACGTCTACCTGGCGGCAGATGAATATTTGAACCTTCCGAACTATCAACGGTTGTTGTTGCTGGGCCCACCTGTCACATCCGGGACCGACATCGAGACCGGCGCCGAGATTGGCGTTGAGACCCAAAAAGGCACCGAGACCGGCACCGAGACTGGCAAAGCCATACAACCGAAATCAAAGAGGAGATGTCGACGCCCAAAGTAGCTCCTCACTACTAGACTAGTGGTCATGAAGGTGGACGACGGCAATTTTGAGCCAAAACTGCTTGTGGAAGCGCGCTCCTACTACGGCAATCAAATAGGCTGCATAGTACGGGCGGGTGCCACCATCAACGATGAGAAACTAAAGAAGAGGCCAAATATGAAGGACTCTCTCCTAACCCTGCTGCACCAAATATTTTTGTTCCTGGGTCGGGATGAAACCCAATATACTGATCCAGAAAAAGACCCGACAATGAAGAAGATAAACAAATACGCCATGACCAAGTTTAGCGACGCGTTGGCCGCCTAGGAAGTAAGGGTCAAACGCGCCATCGATAAAAAGGAACCCTACTCCGAGATTGTAAAGGATAATCCAGCAATCATGGAAGAGCAGTTTCAAATATTCAAGGCGGCTTGCGATGCCGAAGATGTCAAAGAAAAGTCAAAGTACATGAATGGGCTTCAACAGAGGAACATGAGATACCACCACCTCAGAAGTCGTGGTTACGCGGGGAAGAGGTCCATATGGGCCAAGGAGGATGCATAACGCGAAAGTCTGGGCATCCCAGCCCCCTTGGTGGAGTTCACCATCCTATAGGAGCATGACGTCCTCAGGGCTCGGTACCGTTGGGACCCAGTCAAGAAGGTTTTCGAGACGGACCCGATCATGACAAAGTTCGTGAGACTGCTGGTAATTTCAGTTTCTGATCAATTCGACTGCACATTTAGTCATATTTGTAAATGATCCTTGTTCCTTTTGCAGAGAGAGCAGCACAGGATTGCGGCCGAAAGCGACCCGCCGTCTGAGGCATTGGCGATGCCCAAGTGGGACACCCCATTCAATAGGGGATTGAACATATTTAAACGATTCCCAGTGGGCACTCGACCATCGTATGGATGCGTGCATGGTGTTGGAGACAGCGCCACGTGGAAGAAGTACTACAGTGAGACCACGGAGGAGAGAAAGGAAAGATGAAGGTTAATTGAAGAAAACATCGACAAGAAGGTTGAGATTGTGGTTGAGAAGAAATTAGTTGGGACAGTCGCAACAGCGGTAGCTGCCGCAAAACGGGAGCTGGCAGCTGCATCTGGTGTCTTGGTTCCGGCTATCGTCAGTTGGAGCAGGCAAAATCCAAACAAAGATTCAGCAGACTTTCCCCTTGCCTACTTCATCAGGAGCAGCCCGACTAGCGATGCAGCAGCACCTGCACCAGCACCAGCACCAGCACCTGCTCCTGCACCGGCCCCGGCACCTGCTCATAGCAGCCCGTCCTCCGTCTCGGACATGCTCGGCGGTGCTTCATCTTTGGCTGAACTCGACGCCCTCATGATACCTATCACACCGGCCCTCTTCAATAAATGTATAATCTCCTATTTCCGTTGCCTTTTAGATGTATCACATTGCAGACATGTCTTTGCAGGCTGACGCCCCGTGCACCATATTGTACGACATCAATGGCCCGAAGGTGGACGTGGGGAAAGCGACGATAATGAAGCCGAAGGAACAATCTTTCCACACCCGGCTGATCTCCCCTCACGTCTTCAAGGTTTCCATGGCCAGTGTCAAACCGGGCCATGAGAATTTGGCTCCTTTGGTACTAGGGGGAGATGACGACGGGACCCGGCGGTGGCTTGGCGATTGCAAGACGTGGGTCCTGTTGTGGCTAAAGAGTCTACTTCGTCTAGAGGCGGCCGGGAGCACACCCACGACCATACAGTCTCCGCAAGGTATAAACATCAGCACCCCACCTACCCAATTAGCGTCGCCTGTCATGCTGGCTGATAGAGAAGGGGTGAGGAAGAGGCTCCATTAGTCAATGATGTTGTTGCCATAGATGAGGATGAGGACGACACTCAACTGTATCTCAATACTGGCGCCATTGATGACGTAGGATTGATGGCTTAGTAGTATGAGTACTCAGGGTTTGAGCGTCATGAGTCGGTACCTGAATTACCGCCTCTGGAGCCTGAACGTATTGTAGACGGCCTTCCACCAAAGAAACATCGGAAGAAAATGAGGAAAGGCAACAATAAAGCTGCTGCTATGATCTAGCCGCCTCCGCAGCCTCGGGTTCAAGACCGTATACCTGTCCGCGATGCAGCAAAATACCATATCCCCGGTGAACCAATCCTACCTAAGGCATCAGTAGAGGCCATACACGGCGATCTAAGGAGACTTCATGACGATGTGATGCGGAGAGACAAAAGCCTAATCGCCTCGGAAAATCCAGGATACCCACTCTACATGGTTAACGTGCCGCGGCAAAGGTTGTACGTTGACTCATTCCCCGCTGTTGGTGTCAAAACTGGCGGATCTCGGGTAGGGGGTCCCGAACTGTGTGTCTAAGGCTAATGGTAATAGGAGGCGGGGGACACGATGTTTACCCAGGTTTGGGCTCTCTCGATGGTGGTAATACCCTACTTCCTGCTTGATTGATCTTCATGATATGAGTATTACAAGAGTTGATCTACCACGAGATCGTAGAGGCTAAACCCTAGAAGCCAGCCTATGATTATGATTGTATCTTGTCCTACGGACTAAACCCTCCGGTTTGTATAGACACCGGAGGGGGATAGGGTTACACAGAGTCGGTTACAAAGAAGGAGATCTACATATCCGAATTGCCAAGCTTGCCTTCCACGCAAAGGAGAGTCCCACCTGGACACGGGACGAAGTCTTCAATCTTGTATCTTCATAGTCCAACAGTCCGGCCAGAGTATATAGTCCGACTATCCGAGGACCCCTTAATCCAGGACTCCCTAAGTAGCCCCTGAACCAGGCTTCAATGACGATGAGTCCGGCGTGCAGACTGTCTTTGACATTGCAAGGCGGGTTCTTCTCCAAATTCTCTAGAGTACCTGTTGTAACGAGCAGTGTCCGGCTTCCCATTTAATGTTGCACTCCTTGGCTTCTGTGCCTTAATAATGGCTATCTCCATGTGTCGAGCGAATGCGAGAAGTCGGGGCATTTTTACATTTGCCACCCCGACCATGTAAGTAAATCGTCTATTTAATGAGACGGGGATCCTCAGATCCAAATCACACCATCTTCCCCCAGCGAGTATCCATCAGAGCGCGCCTGGAAAAATCCATCCCATCATGGCCGGCCGTCGCGGCTCCTCCTCTCGCTCCCGTAGCACTAAGCCAGGCGATTAGTAGAAGTGTTCCGTCCCCCATAGCCGATTGGTAGAGTTGCAGACCCAGGGGTTTCTCCCGCCTACATACATGGTCCCCGTCTGAGCCGGACTAGCCACTTACAATGCGGGGAGCAAGCAGAGAGTTTTCCCAACCCGTCCAAGGGGGAGCGGGTATGCCTTGTCCCTTACTTGCTGAGGGGACTCGGATTTCCAATCCATCCGTTCCTCCGCGGGCTCCTGGAGTTCTACGGCCTCCAGCTGCATAACTTCACTCCTGCCTCCATACTACACGTTGCAGGCTACGTTGCCTTCTGCGAGCTATTTCTGGGCTGCGAAGCTCATTTCGAGCTATGGAAGAGGCTATTCTGCCTTGTACCCTGTACTCAGGAGGGGTCAATATATCAAGTGGGTGGAGCCGAAATATGGCGCATCGCCGGGACCGGATACCTGTCCGGTACTCCGAAGAAGACATACGAAGACTGGCCTTCAGAGTGGTTTTACATGGAGGACGTCCCCCTTCCGGGCCCTATTCGCATGGGCCTTCCTGAGTTTGTAAATGCTCCATTGAAGAAACGCCACAGCTGGCGCCCCCGGAGCCCCCAGGAGGAAGATAACAGAGAGGTCCTTTTCCTGATGGATAGGATAAAGACGCTGGCCAAATCAGGACTGACAATAATTGAGGTTATGTCAATATGTATAATGCGGGGAGTGCAGGCACTTCAATATTGGGGGAATCCCATCTGGCACTTCAATGGAGAAGACGATGCCACCCGCTACGGCCGTAAAGGTCCGGACTCCGCCGCCGCTTTGGCGAAAATACTGTCCAATTTGTACAAAGGAGAAGAAGAGGAGTTCATCTGTATTAAGCCACGGGATGGATTCTCCATGTACAACCCCCCAAGCTGGGTGAGTTGATATCTTTTATTCCAGTCTTTCCTGCATTCTTCATCACAAATATTTACCTTGCCAATTCATAGCAGGAACTGCGAAAAGCTATGAGGGAGGTCCACAGCCCGTCTCCACAACCAGAGGACCCCAACCGGGCCCTCGACCCCGGACTTGAAGAAGATCCGGACATATTTGTGGAGCTCGTTGACAGGACATTTTATCAGTTAAGCTGTGATGGTGCCTTGGTGGCCATCATAGCTGATTATCTTGGCCTACTCCCTGTATCACATGTAAGTAAAACCGGAGTCCCAACTTCCAAGAAGGATCCCCTCTTTGCGCCTTACCCACCGCACATGTATTGCATTTTACAGGGATGGCCATCGGGACGCCGCGCCGAACCCGCGGTGACTTGTCAACAAGGGGCACCGAAGCCGGGTAGGCTTAAAAGGAAGGCGGTCAGGACCGAGACGCTGTTGCAGAGGTACGATTAAAAACATGTTACATAATTATCATCTTTAAAATATAACAATGTCCATGGTTTCCTGGCTGAAAAAGCACTCGCCAGACTGTATTCGGAGAGCCTGCCGGCCACGTCTCCACCAGCCGGACTCCGAGGCCGGAATCAAGTGCGTACGTCAATGCGGGGACAACACCGGACGGTCCTCCTACAGAGGATGCAGATATATTGTCCGCTACAAACTCCAAAGTGGAGAGCGCCATGAATCACAGGTGCCGACGGGCCACACTACGCAACCCTAATTTCTCATAGGTGACGTGTACATCCGAGCTGCTCAAGATGGCCTCGCCAGAGCCACGGACCAGTATGTAAAGGATATATGGGTAAGAAAATCTGATAAGTATGTATATCAGTAGCCCCTGAGACTTGAAATAGTTGGCACAACTGATTTAAGGATCATTGTATGCATAGGTTCTTACATAGAAGAATACCCAGCTGTCTAAAGAGCTGGAGGAGTGCAAAGCCCAGCTGCGGGCCGCAGTTGCCGGAATGGAGGAGTCCAAGAAGGCCCCATCTGGTAATACTTGTTTTAGTAAAAAAAGAATGTAATGACATGTACCAGCTAGTATTCGGCATTCATGCAAATCTAACAATAGATTCTGCAGACGATCCCAGAGGCAATCCGGAGGTCGTATCGGTGGATGAGCAACATGCTCAACGACAGCGAGAGGCTGGCGAGCGCATGCTTACACGGGTTATTTGAGAGAATAATGATCTCAAGGATGCCAAGACCCGGTTGCACGTTGAATTAAAAGATGTTCGGGGCCAGCTTGCTGACTCCGTGAAGGAGAATAAGAGGCTTCGACGCGGCATTTTTAGTAAGTGCTCGAACGAACCTTTATACAGTTCGGCAGAGAAGCAGGCTAACAGAGTTATGTCTGTAGGTATGCTGATAGGTCGTCCTGAAGAGGAGATGCCCGGATCTGCAGGCAATCTTCTGCAAGAACTCTCACAACTGCACGAACAAGTTCGGCAGGTGATGCAAGGTATCGCCCAGGCCTTGTATCCATCAGCCTCCCCGCCAAGAGGCATGGGGGAGCTTGTAGAGATGCTCAAGGGAGCGCAGAGGCGCTTCCGATTATGGAAGATATCGGCCTGCCGACAAGGTGCAAGGGAAGCCTGGGCCATGGTGAAGACGTGATACACCAAGGCTGACCCGAACCACATGGCCGAGGTCGGGCCCGTAGGGTCAGATGGGAAAGAGATCCCCGTTAGTCTGGTATATGACCAGGTAGCATTAGCCGCAAAGTATTCCCAACAGTATTGTAGGCTAGACAGCCTGTTGGATGGTATAGAAGAAGAATTTAGTCAGTCTAAGTGACTGTTTACTTCAAATGGCATATTTTGTCCCTAGCCAGGTTGTAAATCATTTGTCATGGCAGACCTTTTCGCTTCAACCTCCGGACCCGACAGTCCGGAGTGTATCCAAATACCTGCTCAGTTATGTAAAAATCAGGGTACGCGTGGAAACCAGGCGTAGGGGTCATAAGTGCTTGAACAGACAAGTACCCAACTAGCTATGCTATATTACATTGATAGTAAGAAACATCTTCCAGGGAGAATAGTACCGTTAAGGGTTCCTTTCCCTGGGTACGCAAGCATTAATGTGCATGTCCGAACTGCGAAAAGCTACGCAGGATATAAACATCTGGGGGCATGTATTGCAATAGGTAAGAAACATCTTTTGTTCATCGATCGAATATTCCCTTAAGAACGCTAGCTTTTAGCTTCACCCAGTCTGAGGTACACATCCGGCTGACCCGGCAGTAACAATCGCAGAGGTGCTCCCCTTATGCCATAGCCGAATTAATGGGAACGTAGGGCATAAACACAAGAGCCAGGCAACCCAGCTTGGCCAAAACTTAAGTCATATCGATGCATATAATGGCGAAAAAAGGTACATATGGAGAAGTGACGCATATGTGGTTGGCATAAAGCCTAGAAGACAATTATATTAAGCTTCTGTATAAGAAGCCCCTAGGTATATTGAGCATGCATAGCGCGGCAGGAGTGTGCGATCGAAGCACACTTGAAGCTTTTTAAGGCTATAAATATATAAAAAAGGAAAGAGAGAAAGAGGATATAACTTTTTTTAAAGGCGGAGGTAAGGAGACGAACACGGAGTTCGGCACTAGGCGTAGAATCTTTGGAGTCTGGCCGCATTCCATGGGTTCGGTTCGAATCGATTATCTGATGCATCACGCAGACGATACGCTCCTCCGGTGAGAACTTTATCAATGATGAAGGGACCCTCCCACTTGGGCTTGAACTTGTCCTTTTTCTTCTCCGGTAGGCGTAGAACGAGTTCACCAACGTTATAAGTTTTGGCCCGTACTTCTCTACTTTGATACCTTTGAGCCTGCTGTTGGTAGAATGCGGAACGGGCCTTTGCAATGTCACGCTCCTCCTCCGGGGCATCTAAACTGTCCTGCCGATCCAGCTCGGCTTCTCTCTCTTCGTACATGTGCACTCGAGGTGAGTCATGAATGATATCGCAGGGTAGCACCGCCTCTGCACCTTACACCATAAAAAATGGTGTGTATCCGGTGGTGCGATTTGGCGTGGTCCGCAGCCCCCATAGTACGGAGACGAGCTCCTCGACCCAGTGCATATCTGATTCCTTCAAGGATCTCACTAGTCTGGGTTTGATGCCGCTCATAATAAGACCATTTGCTCGTTCGACTTGACCGTTTGTTTGGGGGTGATAGACAGAGGAATAATCGAGCTTAATGCCCATTTTGCCGCACCAAGTTTTCACCTCATCGGCTGTGAAGTTGGAGCCGTTATTAGTGATGATGCTGTGGGGGACACCGCAACGGTGTACGACCCCAGATAGGAAGTCTATCACTGGTCCAGATTCGGCCGTTTTAACCGGTTTCGCCTCTATCCATTTGGTGAACTTATCTACCATGACCAACAAGTATTTTTTTCTTATGGCTTGCTCCTTTAAGGGGTCCAACCATATCAAGCCCCCAGACCGCAAAGGGCCAAGTTATGGGGATTGTTTGGAGAGAGGTAGGTGGCATGTGGCTTTGATTTGCAAAAAGCTGGCAACCGACGCAATGTTGGACGAGGTCATGTGCGTCTACTCGGGCTGTCGGCCAGTAGAAACCTGTACGGAAGGCCTTGCTTACAAGGGCCCGAGCTGCGGCGTGATGGCCGTCGAGTCCAGCATGAATTTCGGCCAGTAGCTGTTGTCCTTCCTCTTCGGAGATGCACCTTTGGAGCACTCCGGTCGCGCTTTTCTTATAAAGCTCTCCCTCGTGAACCTTGTAGGCTTTAGAGCACCGCACAATGCAACGCGTCTCATTTTGGTCCTCAGGGAGTTCTTGCCTATTTAGGTAGTCTAAGAAGGGTTCTGTCCACGGGACGATGACAGCCATGATCACGTGGGCCGAAGGTGTTATTTCGGTGGCAGAGCCTCCGATTACGTCAGAGTGTTCGGGATCTGGGGTTGTGTTCGGATGGCTTGAACAACCTTTCCAAGAAGATATTAGGTGGGACGGGGTCGCGCTTAGCACCGGTGCGGGCGAGGATATCCGCCGCTTGATTGTTTTCTCGGACCACATGGTGGAATTCGAGCCCCTCGAACTGAGCTGACATTTTGAGGACAGCATTGCGGTAAGCTGCCATTTTTGGGTCCTTGGCGTCAAAGTCTCAATTTATTTGTGATATTGCGAGGTTCGAATCCCCACGCACTTCTAGGCATTGAATGCCCATGGAGACTGCCATCCGAAGACCATGCAATAGAGCCTCATATTCGGCTGCATTGTTGGAATTTGTGTAAAGTATTTGTAATATGTATTGGACTGTATCTCCGGTAGGGGATGTCAGGACAATGCCTGCCCCCAGACCAGCCAGCATCTTAGAGCCGTCAAAGTGCATGATCCAATTGGAGTATGCGCCGTACTCTTTAGGGAGTTCGGCTTTTGTCCATTCGGCGACGAAGTCAGCCAGTACTTGCGACTTAATGGCTCGCCGTGGTTTGTATGTTATGTTGAACGGGAGTAGCTTGATAGCCCATTTAGCAATCCGGCCCATGGCATCGCGGTTATTTATTATATCGTTGAGTGGTACTTCAGAGGCCACCGTGATTGAATACTCTTCAAAGTAGTGTCGTAGTTTCCGGGATGCCATGAAGACCGCGTATGCCATCTTTTGATAATGTGGTACCGTGATTTGCATGGAGTGAGGATGGTGGATACATAGTATACCGGATTTTGAAGCGGGAAATTATTGTTGGGGAACGTAGTAATTTCAAAAAAAATCCTACGCACACGCAAGATCATGGTGATGGCATAGCAACGAGAGGGGAGAGTGTTGTCCATGTACCCTCGTAGACCGTAAGCGGAAGCGTTAGCACAACGCGGTTGATGTAGTCGTACGTCTTCACGATCCGACCGATCCAAGCACCGAACGTACGGCACCTCCGAGTTCAGCACACGTTCAGCTCGATGACGATCCCCGGGCTTCGATCCAGCAAAGCTTCGGGGATGAGTTCTGTCAGCACGACGGCGTGGTGACGATGATGATGTTCTACCGGCGCAAGGCTTCACCTAAACTCCGCGACGATATGACCGAGGTGGAATATGGTGGAGGGGGCTACCGCACACGGCTAAGGAACGATCCGTAGATCAACTTGTGTGTCATGGGGTGCCCACTGCCCCCGTATATAAAGGAGCAAGGGAGGGGGTGGCCGGCCTAGGAGGAGGCGCACCAAGGACGAGTCCTACTCCCACCGGGAGTAGGATTCCCCCCCTTCCAAGTAGTAGGAGTAGGAGTCAAGGAAAGGGGGAAGAGAAGAGAAGGAAGGAGGGGGCGCTGCCCCTCCCCCTAGTCCAATTCGGACTAGGCTTTGGGGGGGCGCCCAACCTCTCCTCTCTCTTTCCCCTAAAGCCCAATAAGGCCCATATACTCCCCAGCGAATTCCCGTAACTCTCCGGTACTCCGAAAAATACCCGAATCACTCGGAACCTTTCCGAACTCCGAATATAGTCGTCCAATATATCGATCTTTACGTTTCAACCATTTCGAGACTCCTCGTCATGTCCCCAACCTCATCCGGGACTCCGAACACCTTCGGTACATCAAAACTCATAAACTCATAATATAACTGTCATCGTAACATTAAGCGTGCGGACCCTACGGGTTCGAGAACTATGTAGACATGACCTAGAACTATTCTCGATCAATAACCAATAGCGGAACCTGGATGCTCATATTGGCTCCTACATATTCTACGAAGATCTTTATCGGTCAAACCGCATAACAACATACGTTATTCCCTTTGTCATCGGTATGTTACTTGCCCTAGATTCGATCGTCGGTATCCAATACCTAGTTCAATCTCGTTACCGGCAAGTCTCTTTACTCGTTATGTAATGCATCATTCCGTAACTAACTCATTAGCTACATTGCTTGCAAGGCTTATAGTGATGTGCATTACCGAGAGGGCCCAGAGATACCTCTCCGACAATCGGAGTGACAAAACCTAATCTCGAAATACGCCAACCCAACATGTACCTTTGGAGACACCTGTAGTACTCCTTTATAATCACCCAGTTACGTTGTGACGTTTGGTAGCACCCAAAGTGTTCCTCCGGTAAACGGGAGTTGCATAATCTCATAATTACAGGAACATGCATAAGTCATGAAAAAGCAATAGCAATATACTAAACGATCAAGTGCTAGGCTAACGGAATGGGTCATGTCAATCACATCATTCTCCTAATGATGTGATCCCGTTAATCAAATGAAACCCTTTTGTGTAGATCTTAATCTAGAAGATCTACAAAGTTCGGTAGTAACTTGATCTGAAGCTTTATGATCATCATCATTAGCTTCTTCACTAATTGGTGTAGGAATCACTGGAACTGATTTCTGTGATGAACTACTTTCCAATTCGGGAGAAGGTACAAATTACCTTATCAAGCTCTACTTTCCTCCCACTCACTTCTTTCGAGAGAAACTCCTTCTCTAGAAAGGATCCATTTTTAGCAACGAATATCTTGCCTTCGGATCTGTGATAGAAGGTGTACCCAACAATTTCCTTTGGGTATTCTATGAAGACGCAGTTCTCCGATTTGGGTTTGAGCTTATCAGGATGAAACTTTTTCACATAAGCATCACAGCCCCAAACTTTAAGAAACGACAACTTGGGTTTCTTGCTAAACCACAGTTCATATGGTGTCGTCTCAACGGATTTAGATGGTGCCCTTTTTAACGTGAATGCAGCTGTCTCTAATACATAACCCCAAAACAATAGTGGTAAATGAGTAAGAGACATCATAGATCGCACCATATCAATAAAGCACGGTTACGACATTCGGACACACCATAACGTTGTGGTGTTCCAGGTGGCGTGAGCTGCGAAACTATTCCACATTGTTTTAATTGAAGACCAAACTCGTAACTCAAATATTCGTCTCCGCGATCAGATCGCAGAAACTTTATTTTCTTGTTACGATGATTTTTCCACTTCACTCTAAAATTCTTTGAACATTTCTACTATTTCAGACTTATGTTTCATCAAGTAGATATACCCATATCTGCTCAAATCATCTTGTGAAGGTCAGAAAATAACGATACTTGCCACGAGCATCAATACTCATTGGATCGCATACATCGGTATGTATTATTTCCAATAAGTCAGTAGCTTGTTCCATTGTTCCGGAGAACGGAGTTTTAGTCATCTTGCCCAAAAGGCACGGTTCGCAAGCATCAAATGATTCATAACCAAGTGATTCCAAAAATCCATCTTTATGGAGTTTCTTCATGCGCTTTACACTGATATGACCCAAACGGCAGTGCCACAAATAAGTTGCACTATCATTATTAACTTTGCATCTTTTGGCATCAATATTATGAATATGTGTATCACTACGATCGAGATCCAACAAACTATTTTCATTGGGTGTATGACCATTGAAGGTTTTATTCATGTAAACAGAACAACAATTATTCTCTGACTTTAAATGAATAACCGTATTGCAATAAACATGATCAAATCATATTCATGCTCAACGCAAACGCCAAATAACATTTATTTAGGTTTAACACTAATCTCGAAAGTATAGGGAGTGTGCAATGATGATCATATCAATCTTGGAACTACTTCCAACACTCATCGTCACTTCCCCTTCAACTAGTCTCTATTTATTCTGTAACTCATGTTTCGAGTTACTAATCTTAGCAACCGAACAAGTATCAAATACTCAGGGGCTACTATAAACACTAGTAAGGCACACATCAATAACCTGTATATCAAATATACCCTTGTTCACTTTGCCATCCTTCTTATCCACCAAATATTCAGGGCATTTCCGCTTTTAGTGACCATTTCCTTTGCAGTGTAATCACTCAGTTTCAGGCTTTGGTCCAGCTTTGGGCTTCTTCACGGGAGTGACAACTTGCTTGTCATTCTTCTTAAAGTTCCCTTTCTTTCCCTTTGCCCTTCTCTTGAAACTAGTGGTCTTGTCAATCATCAACACTTGATGCTCTTTCTTGATTTCTACCTTCGTCGATTTCAACATCACGAAGTGCTCGGGAATCGTTTTCGTCATCCCTTGTATACTATAGTTCATCACAAAGTTCTACTAACTTGGTGATGGTGACTAGAGAATTCTGTCAATCACTATATTATCTGGAAGATTAATTCCCAATTGATTCAAGTGATTGAAGTACCCATGCAATCTGAGCACATGCTCACTAGTTGAGCGATTCTCCTCCATCTTTTATCTATAGAACTTGTTGGAGACTTCATATCTCTCAACTCGGGTATTTGCTTGAAATATTAACTTCAATTCCTGGAACATCTTATATGGTCCATGACGTTCAAAACATCTTTGAAGTCCCGATTCTAAAGCCGTTAAGCATGGTGCACTAAACTATCAAGTAGTCATCATATTGAGCTAGCCAAACGTTCATAACGTCTGCATATGCTCCTGCAATAGGTTTGTCACCTAGCGGTGCATCAAGGAGATAATTCTTCTGTGTAGCAATGAGGATAAACCTCAGATCACGGATCCAGTCCGCATCATTGCTACTAACATCTTTCAACACAGTTTTCTCTAGGAACATATCAAAATAAACATATGAAAGCAACAACGCGAGCTATTGATCTATAACATAATTTGCAAAATACTACCAGGACTAAGTTCATGATAAATTAAAGTTCAATTAATCATATTACTAAAGAACTCCCACTTAGATAGACATCCCTCTAATCTTCTAAGTGATTACGTGATCCATATCAACTACACCATGTCCGATCGTCACGTGAGATGGAGTAGTTTCAACGGTGAACATCAATATGTTGATCATATCTACTATATGATTCACGCTCGACCTTTCGGTCTCCGTGTTCCGAGGCCATATCTGTATATGCTAGGCTCGTCAAGTTTAACCTGAGTATTCCGCGTGTGCAACTGTTTTGCACCCGTTGTATTTGAACGTAGAGCCTATCACACCCGATCATCACATGGTGTCTCAACATGAAGAACTTTCGCAACGGTGCATACTCAGGGAGAACACTTCTTGATAATTAGTGAGAGATCATCTTAAAATGCTACCATCAATCAAAGCAAGATAAGATGCATAAAGGATAAACATCACATGCAATCAATATAAGTGATATGATATGGCCATCATCATCTTGTGCTTGTGATCTCCATCTCCGAAGCACCGTCGTGATCACCATCGTCACCGGCGCGACACCTTGATCTCCATTGTAGCATCGTTGTTGTTACGCCATCTATTGCTTCTACGACTATCGCTACCGCTTAGTGATAAAGTAAAGTAATTACAGGGCGTTTGCATTTCATACAATAAAGCGACAACCATATGGCTCCTGCCAGTTGCCGATAACTTCGGTTACAAAACATGATCATCTCATACAATAAAATATAGCATCACGTCTTGACCATATCACATCACAACAAGCCCTGCAAAAACAAGTTAGACGTCCTCTACTTTGTTGTTGCAAATTTTACGTGGCTGCTACGGGCTGAGCAAGAACCGTTCTTACCTACGCATCAAAACCACAACGATAGTTCGTCAAGTTAGTGATGTTTTAACCTTCGCAAGGACCGGGCGTAGCCACACTCGGTTCAACTAAAGTTGGAGAAACAGACACCCGCTAGTCACCTGTGTGCAAAGCACGGCGGTAAAACCAGTCTCGGGTAAGCGTACGCGTAATGTCGGTCTGGGCCGCTTCATCCAACAATACCACTGAACCAAAGTATGACATGCTGGTAAGCAGTATGACTTGTATCGCCCACAACTCACTTGTGTTCTACTCGTGCATATAACATCAACGCATAAAACAAAGGCTCGGATGCCACTGTTGGGGAACGTAGTAATTTCAAAAAAAATCCTACGCACATGCAAGATCATGGTGATGGCATAGCAACGAGAGGGGAGAGTGTTGTCCACATACCCTCGTAGACCGTAAGCGGAAGCATTAGCACAACGTGATTGATGTAGTCGTACATCTTCACGATCCGACCGATCCAAGCACCGAACGTACGGCACCTCCGAGTTCAGCACACGTTCAGGTCGATGACGATCCCCGGGCTCCGATCCAGCAAAGCTTCGGGGAGGAGTTCCGTCAGCACGACGGCGTGGTGACGATGATGATGTTCTACCGGCGCAGGGCTTCGCCTAAACTCCGCGACGATATGACCGAGGTGGAATATGGTGGAGGGGGGCACCGCACACGGCTAAGGAACGATCCGTAGATCAACTTGTGTGTCATGGGGTGCCCCCCTGCCCCCGTATATAAAGGAGCAAGGGAGGGGGTGGCCGGCCTAGGAGGAGGCGCACCAAGGAGGAGTCCTACTCCCACCGGGAGTAGGATTCCCCCTTCCAAGTAGTAGGAGTAGGAGTCAAGGAAAGGGGGGAGAGAAGAGAAGGAAGGAGGGGGCGCAGCCCCTCCCCCTAGTCCAATTCGGGCTAGGCTTTGGGGGGGCGCCCAACCTCTCCTCTCTCTTTCCCCTAAAGCCCAATAAGGCCCATATACTCCCCGGCGAATTCCCGTAACTCTTCGGTACTCCGAAAAATACCTGAAACACTCGGAACCTTTCCGAACTCCGAATATAGTCGTCCAATATATCGATCTTTACGTCTCGACCATTTCGATAATCCTCGTCATGTCCCCACTCTCATCCGGGACTCCGAACTCCTTCGGTACATCAAAACTCATAAACTCATAATATAACTGTCATCGTAACATTAAGCGTGCGGACCCTACGGGTTCGAGAACTATGTAGACATGACCTAGAACTATTCTCGGTCAATAACCAATAGCGGAACCTGGATGCTCATATTGGCTCCTACATATTCTACGAAGATCTTTATCGGTCAAACTGCATAACAACATACGTTATTCCCTTTGTCATCGGTATGTTACTTGCCCGAGATTCGATCGTCGGTATCCAATACCTAGTTCAATCTCGTTACCGGCAAGTCTCTTTACTCGTTATGTAATGCATCATTCCATAACTAACTCATTAGCTACATTTCTTGCAAGGCTTATAGTGATGTGCATTACCGAGAAGGCCTAGAGATACCTCTTTGACAATCGGAGTGACAAAACCTAATCTCGAAATACGCCAACCCAACATGTATCTTTGGAGACACCTACAGTACTCCTTTATAATCACCCAGTTACGTTGTGACGTTTGGTAGCACCCAAAGTGTTCCTCCGGTAAACGGGAGTTGCATAATCTCATAGTGACAGGAACATGTATAAGTCATGAAAAAGCAATAGCAATGTACTAAACGATCAAGTGCTAGGCTAACGGAATGGGTCATGTCAATCACATCATTCTCCTAATGATGTGATCCCGTTAATCAAATGACAACTCTTTTGTCCATGGCTAGGAAACATAACCATCTTTGATAAACGAGCTAGTCAAGTAGAGGCATACTAGTGACACTATGTTTGTCTATGTATTCACACATGTATTATGTTTCCGGTTAATACAATTCTAGCATGAATAATAAACATTTATCATGATATAAGGAAATAAATAATAACTTTATTATTGCCTCTAGGGCATATTTCCTTCAATTATGTCCGTCCGTGTCGGGGGGATGAACCCCGGGCAGGCAACAGAACCCGGATCCTCTTCAAAAACGGTGGGGCCCGCATCGCCCCACAAAACCGGCATGCACCTTGCCGGGTCGCTCGACCTGGCGAGGCCCGCAGCCCGGCCAATCCCTCCGACCCGGCAAGGTACGTCGACCCGGACTCAGCAACTGGCCCAAGGCGGCCGAACCCGGCACAACCAAGGCTTCCCCAACAAGCCGATCCCACCCGTGGCATGCACTGCAATCCAGCCACGGGTCAAGCTCCCGTCCCGTCCAAGCTGTACGATGGGAAGAGACGTTAGTCACCGATGACCAAGACTATAGTGTTTTCACCCATGCCTATGGTCAGCCGGAGCGTGGCAACAGTGCCCCTTACCTACCCGCTGACCAGGGCTGGCGTGGCAACAGTGCTTCCGCCCTCACTGCTGACGACAGCAAGCGGCAGCCTGACGGAAAGCACTGTACGCGACTCGACTCGGCCACGCCCTGACGATCGACAGGATGGCGCACAGTTCCCCTAGCCACACGGGGCCTACACCTAGGGGAACCCGGCGAACCACGAGCCCTCAAGCGGGACCCAGCTCGGCGTCCCGGACACCGACAATACGGACCTGGGTGGGTTGGACTATAAAACCCCCCAGGAGCCCGCGCCTACAGGGAGAGAGCATAGCATATGACATGTAATGCGAATCTTCCTGTAAGAAACAGACAGAGCGAGCAAGCATAGGACTAGCCACCAAGCCGCAACACCGGAGAGAAGGAGCAGCCTGAGCCTTGGCCAGCTTCCTTCCTCCTCATACAGCTCCAGGAGCAACATTGTACTATCGATCATCCAACTACACTCGGCAGGACTAGGGGTATTATCTCTCCGGAGAGCCCCGAACCTGGGTATGTCCGGCGTCCCGCGCCCGCTCATGCCAACCTCGCCTCTGGAGCCCACCAGCGCCCTCGAGCCTCCTCCTATCTTTAGCCATCCCTTGGCATCTGCCGTGCGCCCACCACGACAGTACGTCTCTCGTTCGACGACGAGAACTGCGCTTACCACTTGGTGTGTTGCAGCTATATATAACAGCATAGGTTTGCCGATATTTGGCGCGACCAGGATTGGATTGCTGGCCAGGAAGGCCTTTATTTCTTCTAGTCTGGCCGTAGCCGCATCCGTCCACTCGAAGTGTTCGGTGCGTCGAAGAAGACAATAGAGAGGTTGTGCCTTTTCTCCTAATCGGGAGATAAAGCGGCTTAGGGCAGCCACGCATCCAGTTAATTTCTGGATTTGCTTGAGGTCTGTTGGGTAGCCAACTATGACAGAGCTCGGATTTTAGCCGAATTTGCTTCAATTCCTCTATTGGAAACGACGAAGCCCAAGAGCTTTCCGGCAGGTACGCCAAAAATGCATTTTTCCGGATTGATCTTGATGTCATATGTTCGGAGGTTGTCGAACGTAACCCTCAAGTCATCTATTAAGGATTCGGCGTGTCTAGTTTTGATAACCACATCGTCTACGTATGCCTCCACTATTTTGTCGATTTGTGTTTCCAGGCATGTCTGAATCATGCGTTGATAGGTTGCACCGGCGTTTTTGAGCCCGAAAGGCATGGTGTTAAAATAGAAGGGGCCGTATGGAGTGATGAATGCCGTTGCGGCTTGATTGGACTCTGCCATCTTGATTTGATGGTATCCGGAGTATGCGTCGAGGAAGCACAATGAGTCGTGTCCTGGGGTAGCGTTGATGATTTGATTGATGCGGGGGAGGGGGAAGGGATCCTTAGGGCAAGCCTTATTGAGGTCCTTGAAATCCACACATAGGCGCCAGGATTTGTCCTTCTTTGGTACCATTACCAGGTTTGCTAGCCAGTCCGAATGTTTTATTTCTCTGATGAATCCGGCCTCCAGTAGCTTGGCTAGCTCTTCTCCCATGGCTTGTCGCTTAGGTTCTGAAAAGCGCCGAAGAGTCATCTTGACCGGCTTGTATCCCTTTAGTATGTTTAGGTTATGCTCGGCCAGCCTGTATGGGATACCTGGCATGTCTGAAGGATGCTAGGCGAAGATGTCCCAATTTTCACGCAAGAACTCTCGCAGTGCGGCATCTATTGTGGGGTCCAGCTGTGCCCCAATGGATGCTGTTTTTGTAGGGTCCGTTGGATGGACCTCGAATTTGACTATTTCGTCCGCTGGTTTAAAAGAGGTGGACTTGGGTCGTTTGTCGAGTATCATGTCATCCCTGTCCACTGTGGAGCACAGCACAGTTAGTTCTTCGGCCGCGAGAGCTTCGGATAATGCCTCAAGGGCTAGTGCGGCGGTTTTATTTTTGGCACGGAGCGCTACGTCCGGATCACTAGCTAGAGTGATGATTCCAATTGGCCCAGGCATCTTGAGCTTCATGTACCCGTAATGGGGTATAAATTGGAAGCTCATGAATGCATCCCGCCCTAAAAGGGCGTGGTATCCACTACTGAACGGGGCCACTTGGAATGTGATTACTTCAGACCTATAATTCTCTGGCATGCCAAATACCACATCTAGTGTGATTTTTCCCGCACGTAGTGCCTCCCAACTAGGGATGATTCCTCTGAAGGTCGTGCTGCTTTGCTCAATGCGGCTTTTGTCTATTTCCATTTTGTTGAGAGTTTCCTCGTAGATGAGGTTTAATCCGCTGCCACCGTCTATGAGCACTTTAGTAAGCCAGAAGCCGTCCACGATTGGACTAGGGACCAAAGCGGCTGGTGCTCAGACTGTTTGGAATTGAGGTTCGTCACTGGCATTGAAGGTTATGGCCGTGTCATTCCATGGATTTATTGATGCGACATGGCAGACTTCGGCGAGGCTGCGGAGTGCTCTCTTGTGCCTATTATTTGAGGCGAAAGTCTTGAAGACTGTCAGTACTGTATTGTTATTTTCTGTGGGATGGTGCTCTGCGGTGTTGTTGATGAGGAGATCCTCACTGCTCTTGGCCACCTACCGGAGTATCCAACATGCTCTAAGACTGTGTGTTGGTATGGTATCCGGTGTACTGTGAATTTTGCACAGCCCATTAAGCCATCCCTCCAATACGGTTCCGCGCCCTGTAGTGGGCTTTGGTTTCTTTGTAATTGGATCGGGTGAGTTGCGAGAGTGCGCCCTTTTAGTTCGGACGAGGGGTTTAGTGAGAGCCGGAGGATCCCAGAATTTTGTTTGGGTTTTCCAGGCGCTTTCCATCGCACATTACTTTTGTACTATGGCCGCCAAGTCAACAAAGTGTACTATGTCACGGCGACTTATGGCGTTGAGGATTCCCTTGTCCGTGCAATTTTTGCAAAAGAATGAGATTGTGTCTTCCTCGCGACAGTCCTTAACCTTGCTCCTTACAAGGAGGAATCTGGCCCAGAAGTGATGTACTGTCTCTCGGGGCTCTTGTGTAATGTGGGAAAGATCACTTGTATCTAGGTGGGTGGGTAGATTGTCCAAACCATGACCTGATCTAAGATCCTGGGGCAGAGGAGCTTCCGAGCTTGGCAGCTTGGGCTCTGGGATGTTGCCCAATTTTTCTGGCCCGCTGTCCGATTCTAGGTTCGAAGCTTGGGACCTGTCCTCCCGTAGACGGGTATCCAGCTCGGAGAGCTCGGGAATCCGGACATAGTTCATCCTCAAAATAGAGGAAGAATCGCTGCATTGTTCCTCCACCACCGCTATCTGATGGGTGACCGGCGGAGAGTTAATCTCCCTTTGGTCAGGTTTAAGCCCGATCCGATCATAGTCCATAGCGACTCCCAGAGCGGCGATGCGATCCAAGAGCTCGTTCAGGGAGGAGAGCTCCATTGGATCCATCTATTCAATGAGTTCCGAGCTGACGTGGAAGCTGTTTTTGATGACCTGAGAAGTCATCGTCGGCGCGACGGCCGAACGGGCAGTCATAACGAAGCCACCTAGTCGGAGAGTTTGGCCTACAGCCAGGGCTCCCCTCGAGGTGATGTTGTCCTTGATAACAAGGCGAGCTATCAAGCCTTACCGTGACGACACAATGGAACTCTCAATGAAATCACCAATGTCGGTGTTAAAACCGGCGGATCTCGGGTAGGGGGTACCGAACTGTGCGTTTAAGGCTAATGGTAACAAGAGGCGGGGGACATGATGTTTACCCAAGTTCGGGCCCTCTCGATTGAGGTAATACCCTACTTCCTGCTTGATTGATCTTGATGATATGAGTATTACAAGAGTTGATCTACCACGAGATCGTAGAGGCTAAACCCTAGAAGCTAGCCTATGATTATGATTGTATCTTCTCCTACGGACTAAACCCTCCGGTTTATATAGACACCGGAAGGGGCTACGGTTACACGGAGTCGGTTACAAAGAAGGAGATCTACATATGCGAATTGCCAAGCTGGCCTTCCACGCAAAGGAGAGTCCCACCCGGACACGGGACGAACTCTTCAATCTTGTATCTTCATAGTCCAAGTCCGGCCAAAGTATATAGTCCGGCTGTCCAAGGACCACTTAATCCAGGACTCCCTCACCCGTGGAGAAGTTCTTCCTTCGATTCGATTACATCTTCGACATGTTTCACTTGAAGAAGCTGGATTTTACATTTGTCCGCATGTATGCCTTGTACATGAACTACATCATCTGGATTGAGCAGATACCTTATATCTGTGTCGCTAACCCGTACTTCATGCACGAGGGCCTCTTGGCAGTCTGCGCAAAGTACCATGAATATGCGAGGGACTACATCGTCAATTTCATGGTCGCCAATAAGGACAAGGAGACGATTCTCGTGCCTTATCATCCCCTGTAAGTCATCCGTGCGGATATCCTTCCTTCGATTTCAATCATTCATTTGCACGGTGGAGGCTAATTAAGTGTACTTATTTTGTGCAGCGACGGGTGCACCGTCCTCATCATCCTTTACCCCTAATACTCCCACGCTCTTTACTTGGACTCGTCGAAGAACATGAACAAAAAGGACTACACCCACATCAAGTCTGTTCTCAACAGTGCTATTTTTTTCTACGGCGTACGGGGCGGAGAGATCAAGACCAAGGAGAAGAGGAACGGTAGGCCCGCCTTCAGCCATAAGACCAACTTCTGCTGCATCCAGCAACCGAGTGATACTGTTAGTGATGGATTCTATGTCCTACACCACAAGTTGTAGTACAGACGGGATCAGTAGAACCTTCTCATGTCACCTACATACGGGGATGTCCATATTCTGAAATGGGCAAAGAACGTAGGAGATATCGAGGATCATCGGCTTTGAGCTGAGTTCTATAACATGCAGTGTAAACTTGCCCAAATCATCATGAAGGAGGTCCCCAGAAAAATAGGGATGTTCTACGAGGAAGGGCAAATGTCGCGGGAAGACGTCCGAACACGCGTAGCCGCTCAACGTCTCGACCAGAAGCCTTTCACTAAGCTCAGGGACTATCTCCCTGACTTGGATGTATGGCACGACATGTTTGAGTGATTGTAGATATATGACAATGTGTCCGTTTAGTCCATACTTTCTGTATGATGGAACTTTGAGTTATGCATGATGAAACCGTCCTCCTCGACTAAGGAAGATCACTCTAGTTAGGGCATTTTGGGTACAATGAACTTTGTTATTTATGCTTATGATATGTTGCTTCTATTTTTGCCAAGTCTGTCTCTTTCTGTTGCTCAACTATATATGTTGCATAGCATCGACTCATGTGACGATGCAGGTGCATAGATCATCGATGGCGAAGAAGTTCTACGCCAGGAGTATACGACGAGTGTCCGGAGTGTCAGGCCCAGGTGTACTGGTTTCCGGTTTCCGAGCGAGAGCCAGTAGTTAGTTTAGGTTCACGCTAGTGCAAGAGAGGGATACAAACTCATGTGCTGCATAGTCCCGCTCTTACTCGTATTGATAGCTCTTCTCACGTATATCATTGTTTAGATGGATGACGGTGTAGTTGCAAGTAACCAAGACTTGTATTGCTATTTTCGAGATGATGACGAGAGACCAGTTTGTGTTGGATGATGATTATGATGATGACATGATTTGATGCTATGATTACATTTGTATGTGTATGATATGCTAAAGACTATTGTATAAAGCCTGTTCAAATACAAAACAAATATGTAGAAAAAACTAATAAAACTAACAGTAGCGAGGGGAGTAGAGTTAGCAGCAGCGCACTCTTACCAGTAGCGCCCCCTAGATAAAAGCGCTGCAGATATTAGCAGTAGCGCATTGCGCTGAAGCTCGCTGCTGCTACCATGTATAGCAATAGCGTGGGTAGACATGCGCTACAGATACTTGTTAGCTATAGCACCGTATCAGTAGCGCGGGGCCCCGCGCTACTGATACACCTAATATGCGCGCTACTACTAGGCTTTTCCCTAGTAGTGTCCGGCCAATGATAGCAATGCTAGTGTGTTAATTTGGTGCAGGCTGCTGAAGATAAGAAGACAAACTCTGAAAACAGCAAGGCAACCCCATTGTTTCTCTCCAATAAATCTAGGGCAAGTAATATGACAATAACTCTTGATTAATCGATTCGGTTCCCCTCCTAATTTATGTTATGATGTAGTGGTCAAGACACTCTCCACTATCAATAATACAAGCCTGCCGACATCGCCATCTGAATCTATTCAATTTCCTCTATCTCAAATCCAACGGAAAAAAATGTATGTTTGTGAACCAATTACTGGTTGAAGCAATGACGGAAATTGTGGAGGAATCAGAGGTACACATTCTTGCGCAACAACAACTGATCAATGTTTTCAGAGACAGTGTAGAAAAGAAGGAAGAACTTTCTCACATGCTTATGGGCGTCATCCACGCTGAGGTTGTAGATTGTGAGGTTGTAGATCGTTAAGTTCTTATCATTTATTTGCAGTGGCATCAATCTTTGATACCCTAGTGGATTTAATTTCCTCTAATATATGTTGGTTGTGCTATGTTTTCCCATTAAAAAAAGCTGTGAAATTAATAGCTAGCACGAACCGTCGTGGGCCCTTTGCGAAAGATAGTGGCCCACTGCCTTAATGGGCTCGCATGGGCCAAAATTCTCTTCGGGCTTTGATTTATCGGTTTTTGTCCTGTTCGTTAATGCTCGTAATGGGCTCAAATTATAATTGGCCCTCCAACCAGGTTCGAACTTTAGTGGGCCCAATAAGTTAATGGGCCGTAATAAGGCCGAAAGCTCTATTTGGCCGCTATAATTGAAAAGAGCTCTCGAGTCCAGTTACCTCTAGGGTCGCTAACAGGCCGAAATTGAAGTGGGCAATAAGTGGGCCCATTTGATTTCACAGGTCGTTAACAGGCTGATAGTAAGGTCGAGCTGAATATGGCCCAACTGTATTGTGGACCTTTAGCAGGCTGAAAGAGACAACGGACTGGTATTAGACCATGAAGCTCATGGGCCGCTAAGAGGCCGAAAGTCAGGTCAGACTATATACGACCCAACTGTTTTGTGGGCCTTTGGCAGGCCAAAAGCAAAACAGGGTTGTTGTTGGACCATGAAGAGCATGGGCCGTTAAGAGGCCAAAACTCAGGTTGGACCTCATATGTCCAAACTCCTGTATGGGTTGTTAACAGGCTGAAAGACACATCGGGCTTGAAATTGGCCCAACTGAAAGTGCGTTATATCGACTAGAGGGGGGGTGAATAGGCGATTTTTATGAATTCTTCACTGAGGAATTTGCTGGTGAGGAAATTCCTTAGCAAAGAACTACTTGCAGTGGAATAAGTACTCAGAGGTAAACATAACAGGATACAAACATAGTCATCATGATGAAATGAAGACTGGCACAGAGTACAGAAAGCGTAAACACAGGATAACAAGATGAAGACAAATAGACTGAAGAAATTGAACTGAGGAATTTGTGAAAGTCTTCAGTCAAAGTCTTCAAGCACAGATATGAACAACATACAACACAGTAATGAGGAAATGAAAGAGTTGAGGAAATAGAACCAGTTAGTTGGTGAAGACAATGATTTGGTAAACCAGTTCCAACTGTTGTCTCAGTTGTACATCTGGTTGGAGCGGCTGAGTATTTAAACTTGAGGACACGCAGTCCCGGACACCCAGTCTCTGAGCCGCAACTCAGGACACCCAGTCCTCATCGTATTCTCCTTGAACTAAGACCACGCAGGCCTCGTCCAATCACTCGTGGTAAGTCTTCAGGTGACTTCCAAACCTTCACAGACTTGGTCACTCGGCGATCCACAATTCCTCTTGGATGCTCTAGACCTTGACGCCTAACCGTCTGGAAGAAGCACAGTCTTCAAAGGTAACAAGCGTCGGATCCACGCAGGATCAATTTCTTCAGTGATGCTCAATCACTTTGGGTTTGTGGGGGTTTGGTTTTGGGATTTTCCTCACTTGATGATTTTCGCTCAAAGTCCTCGGAGGATGGGTTGCTCTCAGATGACAAGTGTCAAGTTCTCGCGGAGCAGCCAACCAACTAGTGGTTGTAGGGGGCGCCTATTTATAGCCTAGGGAGCAGCCCGATATGATAAGACATAAATGCCCTTCAATGATATGACCGTTAGGTGGATAAGATATTTTGGGACAGCCGGCGCACAGCACAGCAACGGTCGGAAATTTGACTCTCAAATTCCTCAGGGCTATCGTGTTCCTCACTGTGTAGGCAATTTGCACTGGCGAATTCCTAACTCCTCAGTCAGAGCAAAGTCCTCAGTGACCAGAAGAACTGCATCTCTGTCACTGAAGAAATTGACTGAACTGTATGAGATTTCCAATGGCTTCACTCGAAGGGATTGGTAGGTGTAGGATTTTGAGTTGAGCATCAGATGGAAATTTTTCCTTAGTATTTCCTCGACCCCCTTTAACAGTACGGTGTTTCCTATGACTCAAGAAAGAGAAAATGAAACTACGAAAACAAAAGTCTTCACGCTTCATGTTCCTCAAATGAATACCAAGTCTTCAAGGTCACACCAATTTCTTCACTTTCAAAATCTTCAGAAAGTCTTCAGAATATCAAAGTCTTCAGTCGAAGAACTTCATTTTTAGGGGTCGACTTTCTCTGTAAATATCAAACTCCTCATAGACTTATAGACCTGTGTACACTCACAAACTCATCAGTCACTTAACCTATAAGTCTTCAATACACCAAAATCACTAAGGGGCACTAGATGCACTTACAATCTCCCCTTTTTGGTGATTGATGACAACATAGGTTAAGTTTTCAATGGGGATAAACATATGAAGTGTAAATACTGATATTGAGGAATTTGATTGCAAGATATAGAAGAACTCCCCCTGAATATGTGCATAGTGAGGAATTTGCTTTTGAGGCAATGCACATTTGAAGAATTGAATCATGGAGATCTCTCCCTATATCTTGTAATTCATACACGCATTTGACATATAATATGAAGAATTTGAAATGCATGATGAAATATGATGCCTGATGAGATTCAGCATGCGTGCAGTAATATTAACGAGGAATAGCATGCAGAATAACACATCAAAAATATCAGAGCACAATGCATCAAGTCAGAGAACCATGCACCATCCAAAAGTATCAGGGCACCATCGGATTTAAGATTACAACTCGATCCAATAAAAGGTTTCGGAAGAACGAGAGTTATAACTTAACAAAACGCCCATAATATAAACCCGCTTGAAGACTAACTCAGATTTCTCCCCCTTTGTCATCAAATGACCAAAAGGATCGAAACTGAGGACTAACGCCCCTGAAGAATCTCAAGTTGATGGAGGAGCGCCAGCGTTGTCGGGGTTGTGTGTTGAAGTAGGGCATGCCGCAGTGTCGTCCAAATCTTCATGCTCATCAGTTTCACGCGATGAAGAATAAGAACTGGCCACCAGATCAGGAACTTTGACTCTCTTGAATTTCTTCGGAGGTGGTACAGACCAGTCAAATGCTTCCTGGAGACCCATAGTCTTCAGTTCTTCCGCGGAATATACATGAGTGAGAACAGCCCAGGTGCGGTTGAGGGTTTCATGAAGGTGGTACTGATTTTTCTTTACTGCATTATGGGTTGAGGTCATGTTGTGAAGAATTGCAGCAAACTGACGCTTCACCCATTTGTGATTGCGATCAACCTTCTGATGAAGACTGAGGAGTAACTCATGGTCAGTCATCACCCTGGGTGCTGTTGCTTGAGGCTTTTGCTTGGCTGATGTATTTGCGGCACTATCATGAGTTGCAGAATCATCATTGGTGGAGTAAGATGTAGCTAGACGGAATTGACCATCCAATGGACGAGTGCCTTCATCGATCACAGCAGCTGCCTTGCCCTTATCATCAGATGATGAAACTGGTCGCTTGAGGACTTCAATGGGCGGCAAGTAGCTACCATGGTTCAGAGTGTCAGCCTTGTAATTCAGTGAAGATCTTGCCCTTATGAATCTCATAATCCAAGGCGCATAGGGCTTCAGCTCAAAAGGTGACATAGCAACATTAGCCAGAGTCCTCATGAAGAAATCATGGAAGTTGACGGGAACGCCATGAATGATGTTGAAAAGCATGTTCTTCATGATGCCAACAACATCCTCATCATTTGAGTCGTGGCCTTTGATAGGACTCATTGTCTTCGTCAGGATGCGATAGACAGTCCGAGGCACATAAAGCAATTCCTTGATGAGGAATTTGGTTCGTGGGGCCTGCCCTGGCTTCAAAGGCTTCATGAGCACTTGCATATAATGATCTGTCAGTTCGCGGTCATTGTAGATGCAACGTGCACTGGTATGGGGAGAATCAAGAGGAAGGACACGAAGCAATTTAGTTGCTGGTGCCTTATAGTGAGTGTTTTCTGTCATCCAATCTAGCACCCATGAATTGACATCTTCAGCATCTCCAGTGATATGCAAGGTGGCATAGAACTGAAGAATGAGTTCTTCATTCCAATCACAGATATCAGTGCAGAAGTTCAGTAGCCCTGCATCGTGAATAACTCGGAGGACCGGCTCGAAACACGGCAGAGATTCCATATCCACATGAGGAATATGCTCATGGTCGAAGATTTTGTCCTTGTCAAGGAGCACTGAGGAATAGAAGTTGGCTTGAGTAGCAGTCCAGAAACGTCTCTTCCTTATGCGAGCAGAGTCATATGGATTGTAATCAGTGAAGAACACATGCTCAGAAAAGAAGTCTTCAGCCTTGAATTTTTGCTTGCTAGACAATGGATTCTTCGTTTTGTGGAGTGTCAGTGATTTGCAGCACAACCTCAGGAATGACGATCTCAGGTGCTTCAGGCTGAGGAATTTCTGGTTCCTCTTCTTGTGCAGTTTGGGGATCAGCAGCAGCGGGTTCTTCAGCACTAGCGGCTGGAATTTCTTCATGAACAGACGATGTGGGATGAGTTTCTTCAGAGCCCATTTGAACAGTTGTAGCCGGGGACTGAGGAATTTGTTGAATAGGAGTGAAGAGAGGAGTATTGGGATGCTGACTTTCCCAAAAGTCATCATTCATCACTGGTGTAGTGCATCTAATATCCACATCTTCATCTTCTTTTTCAATTTCCTCAACACCAGCCTCTTCAGCTATGAACTGAGGCATAGGTGAGGAAACGACTGGCGTTGAAGGGAATGTTTTCACTTCAATTTCTTCATCAAACTGCTCTGAGGTAGCAACAGAATGATTTTCTTCATCAGATCCGCTTGGGATCTTGTAGTCTTCTCCATAAGGAACGATTTCCTTGGATGACATGGAGGAAATCAGAATGGCATCAATAGGATTTTCAAGCGAGCTGGTCATTGGCTTCATTTTCTTCGCGGCCGAAGAATTTGACACAGCTGATGCCTTCCTTTTCTTCACTGCAGCTCGCTCTGCAGCCTTGGTCTTCTTCACTTCATAAGCAGAAGGAAGAATTGGAGTTGGTGTTGGCGCGAGAGGAGCTGAGGACTGTGGTTCATTTTCTTCAGGCGCAACGGGTGCAGTTGCCCTGATCTCTTCAGTTTCTTCAGGCGCACCACTAGTGGATGCCCTGGGAATTTCTTCCGCGGCTGGGATGGAGTCATCAGCCCTGGAACTTATATTCTCATCAGCAGGCTGAAAGTCATCAGCAGTGCTGGCATGTTCTTCAGCAGGCTGAGCAGAGTGTGCAGCCTGAGGATTTTCTTGTTGCGATGGGGCTGCAACAGTTGTCATTTTCTTCGTCAAATTGACGAATCTCACTTTGGCTCCTTGCCAATCAGCAGTGTATGCATCAAAATCCTTGCTGAGGGCTTGGATCTCAGATTGAGCCTTGAGAAGTTCTTCAGGTGTTAGTCTGACAACGTTCTTCTTCAGAAGCTTCTCCTTTCTTGCTTGAGCTCTTTTTATCTCACGAGCCTTTTCAAACTTCCATTTCTCTTGAGAGATGAAATGGGTCAGCATATGACTTTGACCAGGAGTCAGAGGCAGATCAGGCATTGGAGTGTTTGGATCCTTATGCCATAAGTCAATGTAGTCGAGGATCTTCTTCGGATCCAGAAGCAGGGGCACAGGTGTTCCTTTGGCTCTGGCGGCCTTTGCTTGTCTGTCTCTGATGATTTCTGCAAGTTCTTCATCAGAAGCCTCGTCATCAGAGGGCACTTGGAAAGCAACATGTTTCTTTCTTGGACTTGGCCGAGGACCGCGTCCAACTGTTGCTTTTGTCTTTAGCAGAGTGGGGCCTGATGAGGACATTGGTGCAGCTGAGGAACTCGCTGAGACACCAGAAGCAATTGAGAAACCCTGAGTCCTTTGACATGTAGCCAGATGCACAGGAGTTGAGGACTTGGAGGGAGCTGCTGAGGACTTTGGTGGAGCAGCAGTAGTCTGAGGAATTTGCCGTGAGGGCGCGGCTGAGGAACTTGGCCGTGAGGGCGCTGATGGTGAAGCACTTGGCTTGCGAGCAGGCTTCTTCGGCATTGATTTCCTTGGCTTGATCGAGGTCTCAGCGGCAGCAGCAGCAGCAGAATCCTCATTGAATTTCCTCACTGCCTCCTTGGCTTGTCTTGCCAATTTTGCTTGGCGCCTAGCCCATTCTTCAGGAAAGTCTTCACCACTTTTGATGCTAGTGGGATCAGCGACTTGGCCAGGTGCCAATGGAGCTCTTGGACATGGAGGATTTAAGGCGAATTTCTTCATGTACTTTGGAGTAACATATCGATATTCCCTCCATTCTCGTGCCCATCTTCGTTCAATCCTCTGAATGTGCACTTTGTGCTGATTCTTGTTTTCTTTGCCAAACTTGGCTTCATCAGGTGTGCAATAATCCTTGTATATTTCATCAGGGATCTTGAAAGCAGTCATGACCTCCGGTTTCTTTCCTCCTTTCTGCGGTCTCTTTCCTTCAGACATTTTCTTTAGATGAGGAATTTGAACAATTGAACACTCTGAAGAAGTATGCAATTTTTCTTCGAGGAACGCTGCAAATGAGTTAAGTTGATGAGAACCTAGTGATTCAGCAGCGGACATGAGTACCTGTGAACAGAGTGTAGGTGCGAGGAATTTGGAGAGGTCATATGCGTTCTCAGAAGATTTTTCGAAAAGACAAGTTTTGAGGAATTTGACCAGTTGAGCCTTGAGGAATTTCACTAAGCGTTCTTGTCTTAGGTTCCAGAGTTGTACAGATCGAAAATCCGCACAATTGAGGAATCTTGAAGAAATGAGTGCTTAGAGAGATGGATCAAGAGCATACAGTGTGTGAGGTGTTCATATGTGAAGATTTGAAGAATAAAACACCTTTGAAGATTTTCAGAAAAGTTTGAGAATCAAAGCGAGTAATAAAAGTGACTTTTAATTACCCGAACTGAAGAACACGACGAACAGAGATGAACAGCGGTGAAGTTCGTCAAGTTAGATCTCCCACGCCCTAACTCGGCAGAGGGAGACAGCTACGGCGGCGGCGGAGTGAAGATTTCCGCAGCCGGCGCGAGTACGATGGCGACGAGGTCGAGGCAGTGAAGCTCTTCCTCACCGGCGGTGATGGAGTAGCGGCGGCGCTAGGGTTTGAGGAGAGCTCGAGCGAGAGACAGCGACCGAGCGGAGTAAATGAAGTAAGGAAGGGCGAGGGGTATTTATAGCCACGGTAAAAACTGTTCGCCCGAAGATTTTGGGACGAACATGCCCCTGCCCTTTCTTCTTCACGCGACATGTGTCACCCACGTACTGTGCAGATGAGATCATGTAATATCGTGGGTGAACAAAATAATGCATCGTGGGATGCAGAACGGTTTGAGCGGTAAAACCGAAAATCTGGATGAGATTTGTTTTTAAAGTTTCGTTCGCTATTTCTTCAGCTGACAAGGACACAGTGAAGACTTTGAACGAGTTTCAAATAGAATGCACATGAAGAATTTGTGAATAGATTGGGTTGAGTATAGCATAGAGGGGGAAGGGTCCGATCACATTCACTTAGCAGAAAACGTAACTTGAAGAAATAGCCATAAGTGAATGCTGTGGAGGACATAAACTCATATATATATATATATATATATATATATATATATATATATATATATATATATATATATATATATAGCCAATGAAGAAAAACGACGGAAACAGTGAAGATTTTGCAAAGTTGAAGAATTTGAAAAACTGAAGAATTTCAAAAATGAGGAAAAACTCAACTTGAAGATTTTCAACTTTTGTGGTGGCGTAACCCACCGTATAAGAATGATGATTTCAGACACCGCGTACAATTTTCGTAGGGTTCTGAGAATCAAATTCTTCATTAATTTCTTCACACTTAGAGTGTTATTCTTCATTGATTGAAGAAAAACGTTTCTTCATGTGTTGCACATCTAAGTCATCAATTCTGCATAAGGGTTAGGATGTGTGTCCTTTTCAAAGAACATTCGAAGATTCTAAGATATTTAGCTCACACCGCAACTTGCTAAATCTCTTCTCGTCCAAGGGCTTGGTGAAGATATCAGCTAGCTGTTCTTCAGTCTTCACATGCTCGATGGAGATGTCGCCCTTCAACACATGATCACGAAGAAAATGATGATGAATCTGGATGTGCTTTGTCTTCGAGTGCTGAACTGGGTTGTGAGCAATCTTGATGGCACTCTCATTGTCGCAGAGGAGAGGCACATTCTTCACGTTGACGCCATAGTCCTCGAGGGTTTGCTTCATCCAAAGTAGTTGAGCACAGCATGAGCCAGCAGCAATGTATTCAGCTTCAGAAGTAGACAGTGATACGCAGTTCTGTTTCTTCGAGGACCAACAGACCAAAGACCGTCCGAGGAAATGACAAGTGCCAGATGTTGACTTGCGGTCCACACGATCACCAGCATAGTCAGAGTCAGAATATCCAATGAGATCAAAAGCAGAGCCCTTCGGATACCATAATCCTAGTGTTGGTGTGTGAGCTAGATATCGAAGAATATGCTTCACAGCCTTATGGTGTGATTCCTTCGGTGCAGCTTGAAATCGGGCACACATGCAAACACTAAGCATTATATCTGGCCTAGATGCACATAAGTACAATAAGGAACCAATCATGGAGTGGTATACCTTGTGATCGAAGTCAATACCATTTTCATCAGTGCATAGATGGCCATTTGTGGGCATAGGAATTTTGAAGCCTTTGCAATCTTGCATGCCGAATTTCCTCAGTACATCTTTGAGGTATTTCTCCTGAGATATGAATATGCCATTGCGCTGCTGACGAATTTGAAGACCTAAGAAGAATTTCAACTCTCCCATCATGGACATTTGATATTCTTCACTCATCATATAGGCAAATTCATCACTATAACGTTGGTCAGTACAGCCAAAGATAATATCATCAACATATATTTGGCACACAAATAGTTCACCATCATATGATTTAGTAAAAAGAGTAGGGTCGAGTGAACCGGGTGTGAAGCCATTCTTCACGAATAATTCCTTCAATGTATCATACCAAGCCCGAGGGGCTTGCTTGAGGCCATAGAGGGCCTTATTGAGTCTAAAGACTTTGTCAGGATTCTAGGGATCTTCAAAACCTGGGGGTTGAGCAACATAACTTCTTCCTCAAGCTTACCATTGAGGAATGCACTTTTCACATCCATTTGATATAAGATGATATCATGATGATTAGCGTAAGCAAGTAATATGCGAATAGCCTCAAGTCTAGCAACAGGTGCAAAAGTTTCATCGAAATCAATTCCTTCAACCTGTGTGTAGCCTTGAGCTACTAGTCGTGCCTTATTCCTCACCACAAGGCCATTTTCATCTTGCTTGTTGCGGTAGATCCACTTTGTGCCAATGATATTATGCTTGCGAGGATCTGGGCGATTGACCAATTCCCAGACATTGTTCAGCTCGAACTGATGTAATTCTTCTTGCATAGCCTGAATCCACTCCAGCTCCAGAAATGCTTCATCTACCTTAGTGGGCTCTGTGATAGAGACAAAAGCATAGTGCCCACAAAAGTTAGATAAATGTGATGATTTTGAGCGTGTGAGAGGACCTGGTGCGCTAATGTCATCGATGATCTTCTCCACTTGCACTTCTTTTGCAATGCGTGGATGAGTTAGTTGTCACTGAGGATTTTGATCAGCATTTCCTTCAGCACCATTTTCCTCATCATGTTCTTCAGGCGCATCAGCTCGACGTTCTTCATGAACAGGAATGAATTCTTCAGCAGATTCTTCAGTCGGAATGACATCCTCAGTTGCCTTGAGCTTGATAGCATCTTCAGGTGCTGGTTCATCTAACACAGAAGGTAGGTGCTCTCTTTGCGAGCCATTAGTTTCATCGAACCGCACATCTACAGTGTCAACAATCTTGTGAAGAACAATGTTGAAGACTCTGTAGGTGTGCGAGTCCTTTCCGTAACCAAGCATAAAACCTTCATGTGCTTTCGATGCAAATTTAGAGTTGTGGTGAGGATCTCTAATCCAACATTTAGCACCGAAGACTTTGAAATAACTCACATTGGGTTTCTTGTCAGTGAGGAGTTCATAGGCAGTCTTCTTGAAGAATTTGTGAAGATATACTCTGTTGATGATGTGGCAAGCAGTATCAATTGCATCAATCCAAAAACGCTGAGGCGTTTTGTATTCATCAAGCATAGTGTGAGCCATCTCAACAAGAGTTCTGTTCTTGCGCTCCACGACGCCATTTTGCTGAGGAGTATAGGGAGCAGATAACTCATGAGTAATACCAAGTTCATCAAGATAGGCATCAAGACCGGAATTCTTGAACTCAGTTCCATTGTCACTTCTGATATGCTTGATCTTCACACCAAAGTTGGTTGAAGCCCTCAAGGAAAATCGTTTGAAGACTTCCTGCACTTCATGTTTGTAAGTAACAATGTGTACCCATGTATATAGAGAATAATCATCAACAATGACAAAACCATATAGAGATGCATCATTAGTGACTGCTGAGTAATGATTAGGTCCGAAGAGGTCCATGTGAAGCAATTCGAATGGACGGGTAGTGGTCATGATAGTCTTCATTGGATGCTTGGCCTTGGTCATTTTTCCAGCTTCACAGACTCCACATAAGTGATCCTTGAGGAATTTGACATTCTCAATGCCAATGACATGCTTTTTCTTCGCAAGCGTGTTCAAATTCCTCATGCCTGCGTGACCAAGTCGTCGATGCCATAGCCAGCCTTCTGGAGCTTTTGCAAGTAGACACACGGCTGGTTGTGGTCCTGTAGAGAAATCAACAATATACAGATCTCCTCTCCTAAAGCCTTCGAAGACTTTGGAATTGTCAGCTTCCATAATCACAACACAGCGATATTTGCCAAAGACAACAACCATATCAAGATCACAAAGCATTGAGACTGACATGAGATTGTATCCTAAGGACTCAACAAGCATGACTTTGTCCATGTGCTTATCCTTAGAGATAGCAACCTTACCAAGACCCAATACCTGACTTTTGCCTTTGTCAGCAAAGATGATATGCTTCAGAGGTGACGGTGATAAGGGAGCATCCATCAATAGATTCTTGTCACCAGTCATGTGATTTGTACATCCACTATCGAGGACCCATTCAGTGGTTTTGGGTTGATCATCCTGCAGATGAATTAGTGTAGCTTACAATCTCATATGCTTCATCAGTGAAGAATATGATATCAAGTTCATCAGATGAATTTCATCAAGCAGTAAACAGATATAGCAGTATGAGGGCGTGTGAAATGAAAGTTCATTTCATCATGATTTTCCTGCGTCCTTTCAGGCAGCTTCGTCAGGTCCCCAGCAAATTCTTCATACGTTAAAGCACGTCTGGAGACCTGACCCTGCAGAAGAGATTAGTTCTTTTTCTTCACCACCCACATCTGGAGGGGTGGCAAAGAGTTCATCATTCTGCGAGCACCATATGAGAAAGGCGGCAAAGATGCCAAACCATTTCATTTCACATAAGAGGGGTTAGGGTAAGCAAATGAATAAGCAGAGTAATTCTTCGAGGACTTATGAACATAATGGTTTGAAGAATAATGCACATATTCATAGCCCTTAGCTCTACCCCGCGAGACAGAGTTGTTAGCACGATTATAATCATATGAGGACCTTGATCCATGTGAAGAATTTGGTCCATATGAAGATTTGGATCCATATGAAGAATTTGGTCCATATGAGGATTTGGATCCATATGAAGACTTTGATCTGGGGTTCCTGTTCTTCACAGGTGGTGTCATGAGGACATTCACCTGAAAACTTTCAACATAACTTTTAGGAACCCAGATTTTCTTCATAGGGGAACCGTTCCTGCAGTTAGTGCCAACATATCTAGCAAATACTTCACCATTCTGATTTTTGAACAGTTTATAGTTGGAGTCAAGAGACTCATCAGAGGAATGAGGAGATTCACATGTAAAGCCAGATAAGTTAGATGGATCAACTGGAGGTCCCTTTGCAGCAACCCATGAGGTTTTGGGGTACTGCTCAGGCTTCCAATATGTTCCATCAGCATTGAGTTTCCTCTCAAAGGCAATACCCTCTTTCCTAGGGTTTCTGTTGAGGATCTGCTTTTTGAGCACATCACAAAGTGTCTGATGCCCTTCGAGGCTTTTGTACATGCCTGTCATGTACAGTTCCTTCAGCCCTGTATTGTCAGTAATACTAGCAATGTCTTCAGATGAGGAATTAGTGATAGCAGAGGCAGATGAAGAATTTGTAACAGTTGAAGCATTTGAACATTCAGGTGAAGGATTTGCAGATTCACGTTCAATGCACTTTAAGCATGGAGGAACAAATTCTTCCTGAGAAGCGCTGATTTGTTGAGCTAGTAATGAATCGCGCTCCTTCTGAAGATCTTCATAACACACTCTTAGCTTTTCAAGATCTACTTTTCTTTGAAGAGATTCAAAAGAAAGCTTCTTGTGATCTTGCTTTTCTTGAAGAAATTCATAAGAAAGTTTCTCATGATCAGACAAGAGAGCGTTATGATGACCTTCAAGGTTATCAAACCTAGACTGAAGTCTCTGAAGATTTTCAGTCAAGGCTTTAGTGCGATCCATTTCTTCACCCAACATATCGTCACTTTTATCTAGCATGTTTTGAACCTTTTCAAGAGCCCGTTGTTGTTTCACAGCAATCTTAGCAAGTTTAGAGTAGCTGGGCTTGAGATCCTCATCAGATTCATTTTCACTAGATTCAGAGGAGTTGTATTTGAGTACCTTAGCACCTTTCGCCATGAAGCAATAGGTGGGAGCGTAGCCATCATTATCTTCATCAGGCTTGTCGGTGGAGTCAGTTTCTTCAGTGTTGAAGATGGACTTGCTGACGAAGGCAGTAGCAACGGCCAGACTCGCCACACCAGACTCAGATTCTTCAGACGCCTCCTCTTCATCATTTTCCTCAGATTCAGCTTCAGAGTCCATCTCCTTGCCAATGAATGCCCGAGCCTTCTTGGAGCTGCTCTTCTTGTGAGATGAAGACTTTGAGGATTTTGATGACGAAGATTTTGACGATTTCTTCTTCTTCTTCGCATCATCAGAACTGTAATCCTTGTATTTCTTCTTCTTCATTTCCTTTTCCCACTGAGGACAATCTTGAATATAGTGACCAGGCTTCTTGCATTTGTGACAAAGCCTTCTCTTATAGTCACTGGATGAGGAATCATTGCCTCTTGAGGATTTTCTAAAGCGACCACGTCTTGTGAACTTCTGGAATTTCTTCACAAGCAGTGCTAGATCCTGGCTCAGTTCTTCAGGATCACCGAGGCTACTACCAGAATCTTCATATTCAGAGTCAGACACAGCCTTGGCCTTCAGGGCACATGGTTTGCCATAGTTTGAACCATAGAGATCTCTCTTTTCAGCAAGCTGGAACTCGTGAGTGTTTAGTCTTTCGAGGATATCAGCGGGATCAAGCGACTTGTAGTCAGCACGTTCTTGTATCATCAGTCCCAGAGTATCAAATGAGGAATCAAGCGATCTCAACAGTTTCTTCACAACTTCATGATCAGTGATGTCAGTGGCACCGAGGGCTTGAAGCTCATTTGAGATGTCAGTGAGGCGATCAAAGGTTTGTTGGACATTCTCATTGTCGAATCTTTTGAAGCGGTTGAAGAGATTCCGAAGAACATCGACTCGAGAGTCACGCTGAGTTGAAACTCCTTCATTTACTTTGGACAGTCTATCCCAGATAAGCTTAGCAGTTTCCAAAGCACTCACTCTTCCATACTGTCCTTTGCTCAGATGGCCACATATGATATTCTTCGCTTGAGAATCGAGTTGTTTGAATCACTTCACATCGGTAGCGTTCAGTGAGGGAGTGACAGAGGGGACACCATTTTCCACAACATACCAGAGATCGTTATCAATTGCCTCAAGATGCATTCGCATCTTGTTCTTCCAGTAGGGGTAGTCCATTCCATCAAAGGTAGGACACCCAGCCGAGACCTTGATCATACCTGCGGTCGACATAACTAAAACTCCAGGCGGTTAAACCAAAATCACACAGAACAAGGGAGTACCTTGCTCTGATACCAATTGAAAGTGCGTTATATCGACTAGAGGGGGGGTGAATAGGCGATTTTTATGAATTCTTCACTGAGGAATTTGCTGGTGAGGAAATTCCTTAGCGAAGAACTACTTGCAGCGGAATAAGTACTCAGAGGTAAACATAACAGGATACAAACATAGTCATCATGATGAAATGAAGACTGGCACAGAGTACAGAAAGCGTAAACACAGGATAACAATATGAAGACAAACAGACTGAAGAAATTGAACTGAGGAATTTGTGAAAGTCTTTAGTCAAAGTCTTCAAGCACAGATATAAACAACATACAACACAGTAATGAGGAAATGAAAGAGTTGAGGAAATAGAACCAGTTAGTTGGTGAAGACAATGATTTGGTAAACCAGTTTCAACTGCTGTCTCAGTTGTACGTCTGGTTGGAGCGGCTGAGTATTTAAACTCGAGGACACGCAGTCCCGGACACCCAGTCTCTGAGCCGCAACTCAGGACACCCAGTCCTCACCGTATTCTCCTTGAACTAAGACCACGCAGGCGTCGTCCAATCACTCGTGGTAAGTCTTCAGGTGACTTCCAAACCTTCACAGACTTGGTCACTCGGCGATCCACAATTCCTCTTGGATGCTCTAGACCTTGACGCCTAACCGTCTGGAAGAAGCACAGTCTTCAAAGGTAACAAGCGTCGGATCCACGCAGGATCAATTTCTTCAGTGATGCTCAATCACTTTGGGTTTGTGGGGGTTTGGTTTTGGGATTTTCCTCACTTGATGATTTTCGCTCAAAGTCCTCGGAGGATGGGTTGCTCTCAGATGACAAGTGTCAAGTTCTCGTGGAGCAGCCAACCAACTAGTGGTTGTAGGGGGCGGCTATTTATAGCCTAGGGAGCAGCCCGACATGATAAGACATAAATGCCCTTCAATGATATGACCGTTAGGTGGATAAGATATTTTGGGACAGCCGGCGTGCAGCACAGCAACGGTCGGAAATTTGACTCTCAAATTCCTCAGGGCTATCATGTTCCTCACTGTGTAGGCAATTCGCACTGGCGAATTCCTAACTCCTCAGTCAGAGCAAAGTCCTCAGTGACCAGAAGAACTGCGTCTCTGTCACTGAAGAAATTGACTGAACTGTATGAGATTTCCAATGGCTTCACTCGAAGGGATTGGTAGGTGTAGGATTTTGAGTTGAGCATCACATGGAAATTTTTCCTTAGTATTTCCTCGACCCCCTTTAACAGTACGGTGTTTCCTATGACTCAAGAAAGAGAAAATGAAACTATGAAAACAAAAGTCTTCACGCTTCATGTTCCTCAAATGAATACCAAGTCTTCAAGGTCACACCAATTTCTTCACTTTCAAAGTCTTCAGAAAGTCTTCAGAATATCAAAGTCTTCAGTCAAAGAACTTCATTTTTAGGGGTCGACTTTCTCTGTAAATATCAAACTCCTCATAGCCTTATAGACCTGTGTACACTCACAAACTCATCAGTCACTTAACCTATAAGTCTTCAATACACCAAAATCACTAAGGGGCACTAGATGCACTTACACCAACACTTAAATGGGTCGCTAAAAGCCCGAAAGACATACATCCTGAAAATTGGCCCATCCTTTGGATGGGCTGTTAACAGGCCGAAATTACGATGGGCCGATATTGAGTCCAAATATATAGCGGGCTGTTAACGGGCTCGAACTAATGATGGGCTGCAATGGTGTCAAATAGTTAATGGGCCGTTAACGTGTCGTTCACGGCCTGTGTTGGCACATCTCGTATGGGTTGTGCGCCTAAATGGACCAGACAAAAGTAGGCCTATATGGGCCGACCAGCTAATTTTAACTAGGCCAGCCTCTTTCACCTAAATGGGCTACTATTGGGCCTCGCCATGTGTCGACGTATCATAGGCGCCTCCCATACAATAAGTGGATGACATCTGTCCCAACACTGAGCCGACATGTGGATCCCCCGACGAATGAGAATTTTACACGTGGAAAATCTCCATTGGTCCTGGCTGTTAACGGGTTATCGGATCCAAACCGGAACCCGATAGCTTAACAACGACCCGTTATGGTGGATGCCACGTGTCAATTACCCTTGACGAAAGCACTTCCATGACGCGCTATTTATCGTCATGGAAGTGGACACTCCGTGAGGATAATTTCAGTATTGTCATGGAACACTTCTATGATAGCACAGGTATGACTATCTTGATTCTGTCATAAAATGGTCATGGATGTACATGCATGACAGAAAACGTGACCTACTATGACAAACACGTATCATCACGGAAATGTATTTTTTTGTAGTGCTTCTTTGGTCCTGCATTGAGAATCTTATCATGCTTATCACTTTATCAGGCGTCAAGGCCAAAGTGTATTTTTGAACGATGCTTTCTTATGTACAACAAAATGATTTATAGAGCGATACAGACGTCCGATCGGACTGGCTTTTTAGCTTGCATCTCAAGTACCTGTACAAGTACTACTATTTCCTAAAAGGCATCCTTCACCCCCTCGTCGCTGCCATTGGGTCGCTCTGGTGGGTACCCAACTGCCATCACTGCTCACTCTTCCTCCCTTCATCACGTCTCACCGCTACTAGAGGAGCCGCTAGCGAAGCCTGCACTGGCTCCGAGGAAAGTAGCCATGGGGCTCCTCACGTCGCCGGCATCGGGCATCCCTCCATTCTCTAATCCACGTTGAGGTATGTTGCGGACGCTGCTTCTTCGGTCATTTTGTGCTTCCTCCCGGCATGGTGTGGTCCAGTCCTGCTGCTTGTCATATTACTCGTGGATCATCCAGTCCCGCTGCTTGTCATGTTACTCGTGGATCATCCAGTCCCGCTGCTTGTCATGTTACTCGTGGATCATCCAGTCCCGCTGCTTGTCATGTTACTCGTGGATCTTGTGTTGCTATGTGGTGGCACGGGCATCGGATCTGGCCCAATCAGGGCCATGCTGGATGGGGCATGGGCGGCGCTTTCGGTGGCAGTTGCTACTGATGGTTGGGGCTGGTTGCTCCCTTTCTCGTTGGTAGTCACAGCCGATCAGATTGACAACCGTCTCGGTCAGGTGATAGATCTGAAAGGATTTCTCCTTCAGACCTAATCACTGTGACACCAACCAATGGCTAGTACGGGCAAGGTTGTGTGATGCAGCCAAAAGGCTCCACTTTAGGTTTTGGCGGTTCTCACTCCGGCCAATTTTCCTTTGACAGTCCAATCCAATCTATGGACAATGGCTTGATGCAGAGGGCATGGTGGCGCAGTGGCAATGCTGGGATTTCTAGCCCAACACATGTAGCTGTTGGGATTATGGAAAAGTGGTGGTGACAACACATGATTGACTTCAATTTGGTGGTGCTTTTTGAGTACTCGGTCTCGAGCTCCGAGGTGAAAATCCTAGGTCTGACACAAGTTGGTTATACCTGTCAATGGCCATGTTTTTGCATCGTGGCCTTGTTGTAGGCATTGCTCGGGATACACTCAGAATTTGACCTTGGTTGGTTGGATTCGCGATGGTGGCGCTTGAGCATTGTTATCTTCTTGAAGGTGTTGCTATTGAAGAACCTCGTACTCCTTGTGGTGTCAACACATAGTTGGTATGGATATGGTCATTGATGTAGTTTGTTGGTTGTTGTTTCGATCGCTTTGTTTTTTCCATGCTAAGGCATAACTTCGGTCTTGTATGACTTTGCTATTTGCTATTGTGTTTAGTTATGTGTCGTCTTTGTGTTGGTTATATACATCCTAGCTATGTAGAGGCTGGGTGTGCGCTCTTTGTGTTTGTATCCACTTGATGCTTCATTTTGAGTCAAAAAAAATCCACCTTTTGCAAAACAGCTTGCATCTCAGGTGCTCTAGCTTACTCGCATGATTGTCGTCACCTCCCTCCCCGATGGGTCATCGCAAGCCCTTCGCTTGGTCACCACCTATGTTGGACTGCCACTTACTAACCCCCACCCATAAAGAAAGTGCATATATTCCCCATTGAGAGAGTTTTGATTATTACACAAAGCAATTAAGTAATTAATGTGTTATTAGGTGTGAACATGTGTTTAAACATTGAACATGGCGATTGTAATTGGAAAGGTCGATTGAAACATTGTGTTCGAACAACAAATATCATGGCTCATGAGCTAGCTAGCTATAGTTATTGTAGTAAGTCTTTCATTAATTGGGTTGAGGAGCCTGAGGCTTCCTAGATGATAAACTTTTGGACAATATTTTTTTGAGTTAATAAAACTAGCCATGTTGGTCTTTCTAAAAAAAGAGATTGATCATGTATTTAGTAGCAAATGTAGTGGTTCAACTAGCAGGTCTTCACACCTAAAAGGTTTCCTTGGTGGTTCCCATCAGGATGGATGTGTAAATACTTTTCTATGCTCAATTAGGAAGCAAAAATACATGTTGAAAAGCTCTCCAAAGTTCATTATGTCTTCATATATTCAAACTAGTGAGGTTGAAGTCAATAGTGCCAAGCTTGCTTCTAGTTGGGAAAGTTAGGGAACTCCGCTCCTCCGAGGTCCCCCCTAGTTATGAGTCACTAGATGTCAGCATCTATTAGATTGAAGTTGGCATTGGCTAGTTCCCATTCTATGGTCACTAGTGCCCAAGCACCTATTATTGGAACTATAAAGTTTGTAGTTTTCATGGCCAACTTTCTTATAGAGACACCTAGTGTTATCTCATGTATGCCTTGGTGAAAACTAGGTACCTTGGACTACATGTCGAAACCACAAAGTTATTGCCCTATTAGAGGATGTGCCTTTTTACTGAAATCTTGGAGCTGAATTTGATGTTAGTACCATGGATTCCCTACTCTATCCGAGTTCGCGCTATCTTGTGAAATCATAGTACTTCTGACTTCATGTTGAAACCGACGAGTGATCGCTTTGTTAGAGCCTGTGTATATTGAATCTCTAAGGTTTCGATTTCTATGCTGGTACTACCAAGTTCATGCTTAGTCCGACCTAGACTGTTGCATGTTGTTTTCTTGAAGGTTTTGACTTCCCGTCGACACCACCAAATTCCCACTCTATTGAAGCTTGCCCTTTGGCTTGTTGAAATTTTGGAGGTTCTGAGTTCAATGTTAACACTACCAAGATTTTTCCGCGGAAGTGTATGTGCCACACAATTCATGAAAGCGTTGACTTGGAGTAGCAACTCCAGGGCGACATACCTGACCTGAAACTTGATGTTAGAGCATCTCCAACAAACACGCGGTAGGGTGACGCGCTAAAAAAATGCAGCGCCAAACTAGCGTTTTAGCGTGTGCGGGAGGGTGGTTGCTTTTCCAGGCGCTGCAAAATTAAGCGCGGCTGCAGTTTTCCCCAGCGCGCGCGAGCGGGCGCACCAAATATAGGGTGTACGATGCAGTTTTTCCCAGCACACTGAATCTTGTTTACCGCACGCGGGATTATAGCACGGCTGCTGGAGTGCTACTTATGGCCGTGCGCGTTATATAGTTGTTTTATCCAGTGTGCGGCTTATTTAGCGTATCTGTTGGAGATGCTCTTAGTAGTTAGACTCAATAAAGATCCTTGGGGACGGAAGTGTTCCTCTAATCCTTAGCACAAATAGACCCACATGAACAATGAATTAAAAATTAGTATAGTGTTGATGAACATCAACAAGTGTTCTTATAGTGTATAATATTTCACCACGAAAAGACATCCCTTGTGGGCTGTGCAGAACAAAAAAAAGAATTATTGAAATATGTTTTTTTGCCCGGATTCTATTTTTTATCATGCCACCAAGGATTTCTTTTGGCGGTAAAATTTTGTAGGATGTTGGAACATGTTGATGTCCATTGAAAAAGTATATAACATATCAGATTTTCACTATTATTTTAGCACTTTACTATGTGCAAGTGTATTTGCGCTCCTTCGGGGTGTTGTTTTGGCGATTTCATCTTCGAGAACCGTATTGCTACTTAGTTTTGGTGCTTCGCTGAAGCTGCCACTACATTATTGATTTGTCTGTTATTCTACTTTTTGTTGATTTGCTTACCGTTATGAATTTTGTATTGTTGTTTTGCAATAAATTCTGCATCGCATAATGCAAAGACCAGGAGGCCAAATGACTATTGTCTTACAAGTAAATATGATGAACAAAAACCCACTAACTCAGGAGTCGTGTGATGATGATAAAAAGGCTTACATGAATCATTATTTCATTTTGTAGATTTCACTTCATGCAAGAATTTCAGTAGCGGGTGGATTGGGTGGTGGCTCCAGGAAAAATTATGAAAATACAGCAGCGATCCAAATTGCACAACATCTTTTTTTAAACAAGGCAAAAGGCTTGTCATTTTCATTAATAAATAAGAGGGTTTAAGACAAGGATCCCTAGAGAGGGCAAAAAAGTCCATCACTCTCGCGACATTACAATGCCCAAGTTTTTCGCTCCCGCCATCACCCATAATCTAACTTCCTCCTTAATGTTTCGCACTAGCACCGCGGTGGGGGTCGCTGAGTTGCGGAAGACTCTCGCGTTGTGCTCCTTCCAAATCTCCCAAGAGACGAGCATCAAAAGGGAGGTCATCGCTGACCACGAAGGGGACCTCGATTGGGTGATACGAAGGCATCAGTCTTTCACCGAAGTAGCAGTGCTCCACTCCGTAGGGATGACGTCTTGGAGCCCAAGTCATTGGACAATGTTGCACTGCACCCTTACAGAAAAACGACAGTGGCAAAGAATGTGCGTGGAGGATTCTCCGCTTTGCTTACAGAGGGGATAGATACCGCAGTTTAGCCATCCACGACGCTCGAGTCTATCAGCAGTCCAAACTCTATTTTGCATCACGAGCCAGGCAAAAAATTTGCATTTCTGCGGCGCCCAAGATTTCCAAACAGTCACATGCATGTGCGAGCGCATGTGTCCTTCAAATTGCGCATTGTAGGTTGACTTAGCTGAGTAGGTGCCGTCCATAGTGAATTTCCAAGTAATCTTATCAGGGGCATCAGCAACAAGATGAGTGGCACTGATCTTCTCCCTAAGGGAGGCGAACTGTTGAATGTATTCTAGGGAGAGACCTTGGTGCAGATTAATTTGACTCACCCAGAAGTTGTTTTGAAAGGCTTCCTGAACCGTCGACTTTTTCTTTCTGGAACGCTCAAAATTTTTGGGAGCAACATCTTTCGGCCTCCAACCGTCAAGCCAAGAGGACTCCCAAAAAAGAGTAATAGCTCCATCTCCAATGGTGACGGTCATTGTTGTGGCGAAGAGGACCTTGTCGGCCTCGGTACATGGGTTTCCCAGACCAATCCAGGGCTTCGATGGTTCGGTCCAATGGAACCAAAGCCATCTAATCCTAAGGGCCAAAAAAATTACTCCAGATTTAGAATGCCAAGGCCTCCGAGTGCTTTGGGCTTGCACACCAGCTCCCAATTCACTTTACACTTGCCACCTGACACCTTGTCGCAGCCAGCCCACAAGTAAGCTTGACGGAGCTTGTCAATATATTCCCGGACCTCAGTCGGGAGCTCTAGCAGCATCACAAAGTAGATGGCAACAACAGTGAGGACCGCCCTGACCAAGACATCATTCCCAGGAAAAGCCATGTGCTTCCCTAGACACGGGATGAGTTTAGCAACCACCTTGTCTTTGAGGTATTGGAAATGGACAACTTTCAAACGGGGCATCGAAAGAGGCAAACCGAGGTACTTCATTGGGAAAATAGCCCTGCTAGCCTGGAAGGAATGCAGAACCTCCTCCAAGTCCACGGCTCCACAACGGATAGGGACGACACTGCTCTTTAGACAGTTTGTGTCTAAACTGGTGACTTCACCAAAGGAGCTCAGAGTGTCTGCTAGGAACTGGATATCCTCCTTGAACGGGGCCATGAATATAGCAGCATCACCGCATACAGAGAGGCTCGGATAGCCGAAGATCGCCTGCCAATTGGGTGTAGTTTTCCTTGAAGGGTCACTTTGGCCAGGATATGATGAAGAGGATCGATGGCGAGAACAAAAAGCAGTGGATAAAATGGGTCTCCCTGCCTTAGCCCTTGGCCATGCATAATCGGCTCTGCCACAACCCCATTGAGCAGCACCCTTGAGGAGGCCATGGAGAGGAGGACCGAAACCCAATCACGGAATCTACTAGGGAATCTGCAATGGCGCATCATATCATGAGGTAATCCCATCTGACTGAGTCGAACGCCTTTTTAATGTCCAGCTTGAAGAGCAAACATGGGGTTTTGTTGCGATGTAGACGCCTAGCAAGGTTCCTAACATACAAAAAGTTGTCATGGATACTTCCTTTTTTGATGAATGCACTCTGAGCAGGGGAGACAAGGTTGTTCATGTGAGGTGCAAGGCGAGAGGCCAACATCTTTGCAATAATTTTTGCGATGGTGTGGATGAGACTGATGGGTCTAAATCTGTGATGTCATCTGCTCTGTTTTTCTTTGGAATGAGCACAATGTTTGCGTAGTTGAGCCAGTGCAGGGAGTTGACGCACAAGTTTGAGAAAAGGATGATCACCTTGAGGATCTCCGGCTTGATAATCTCCCAACAGTCCTTAAAGAACACTCCAGTGAAACCATCTGGTCCTGGCGCCTTATCACCTGGCAGGTCGAAAACCGCCGCCTTGACCTCTTCCTCGGTAAAAGCAGCCCCCGGGTCAGAAAGGTCCGCATTCGGCACGGGGATGCAGTCCCAGTTGAATTCCTTTTTCTCCGGCAACCCCTTCTTCATGATGGCCGAGAAGTGCCGCTGGACAATCACTTTTCTATGATCATGGGAGGTGACCCAGCCCGACCCCTGCTTGAGCCTATGAATAAAATTTTCCTCCTTCGGTGGTTGATTCGGAGGTGGAAGAATTTGGTGTTGGCTTCCCCCTCTTTCAAGTTCATGACTCTGGAGCTTTGTATTTTGCATGCCCTCTCAAGAGCGGCTAGCCCAATGACTCTTCTTTTTAGCCTTCTCCTAAGATCACACTCATCCGGCGTCAACATTCTGCTCTCTTGGGTGAAATCAAGACGGAGAATGACATCTAGAGCCATATGGAGCTGAACCTTGGTTCCTGAGAAAATGGATTTACTTCAAGAACGGAGCCTCTGACTAGTCTTCTTGAGTTTATGGAAGAGGGCTTAACATGGATCGTTGTGGGGGCAAGGTTTGTTCCAAGACTTTTGGACGGCCTGCTTGAAGCCTGGCATTTTGATCCAAAAGTTCTCAAAGCGGAAAGTCTTAGGACGCACAAGGCCATCTTCATTGAAAAGGAGCAAAGGGCAGTGATCGGAGAGGGAGGAAGACATCACGTGTAGGATGTGATTAGCAAAGGTGATGTCCCAGTCTTCATGATGGAAGAAAGTGTCCACTTTGCTCATGGTAGGGTTGATTCGTTCATTGCTCCAAGTAAATTTGCAGTTTTGAAGATGGATCTCCTTAAGCTCACAAGCACTGAGAGCATCTCTGAATTTAACAATCTGGCTATGATTTGCGTTTGGGCGGTTTTTGTCACGGGCTCGGTGTATTTGGTTAAAGTCTCCATTAACAAGCCATCTGTCCCCAGGGGGTGGTTTTTCCAGAATGAGCTCTTGATAAAAGGCATCCTTGAGGTTTGAGCGAGTTGGGCCGTATACCGAGGTGATCTTGAAAGCGAGACTAGAGCTCAGTAGGGTAATCTTTGTCGACAGTGAGTACACTCCAAAGTGGACATCCTCAACCTTCACTCACAGCTCGTCCCAGAGCATCAGGATTCCACCGCGGGTGCTGACAGCAGGGCGTTGGGAGAAGTTACCCAGTCTCTGCCCACCAATGGAGCTTGCGATGAAGGAGTCGACATGATCGAGCTTAGTTTCTTGAAGGCATATAAGGTGACAAGTAGTAGCAGCAATGGTTTCACGAATGGTCACACGGTGAGCAAGACAGTTTAGGCCACGAATGATCCAGTTCAGAACAGCAAGGTTGTGACTTTGATTTGTCACTGAGCACTGGACAAACATCTTTGTGAGCAGAATAGGCAACAGGCAAGGTTCAATATCAAAGGGCACTTCCCAGTTACAAATAAAGGCCTCACACATGGCCAACGCCTCGCCAAGTTGGGACAAGCAGGCGTACAAACTGGGACCATTAGCTGAACTAAAAAGGCTACACTAATCTTGATGAAGGAGATAGATGAGGTGGCGTCTGAGCAAGCGCAAGAAAAAAAGCGTGAGATCGAAGAACTACACGATCTTGGAAGTTCAAATCTTGATGAAGGCTTGGAGTGCGGTGTCTCTTGATGCTTGCACGGGTATGTCTCAAACCACCAAGAGGTATTGGCAAAGGATCAAAGATCAATACTTTCGCATGATGGCAAAGTATCCCAATAGGACTTCACGCACCTTTCGGTCACTCCAAGGTCGTTTGGACGTGATCAAGCCGATTTGTAGCCGTTGGGCTGCTTGCTTGGAACAAGTTCGCACTGCCCCTCCAAGTGGAACCGTGGAATCCGGCTATGTGAGTTCACGTCCCAAGTTATGCAAATCATTTGTAGCATTTAAAGTGATTACATAATTTGACATTGTTTTAATTGTGTAGGACAAAATTGCCAAACAAAGATACAAAGACATGGAAGCTTCGGAAGGGAATTTCTTCAAACTAGAGCATTGTTGGGACTTGCTCAAAGAGTGCGACAAGTGGAAGTTGATTGACAAAGAATCCCCACCGAAGAGAGGTTCACTTACGAACATGGATGAAGATGAGGATGATGATGGCCCAAGAAATTTGAACAAGCCCGATTGTGACAAGAATACTAAGGAGAAGATGAAGAGAGAGCACGAAGCATCGAGCTTGAGGGACAAGATTGATGCCATGGTGCAATCAAATGAGTTGGTGTTAACGAAGACGTTGGAGATAAAGAAAGAGTTTGCCGAGAAGAAGGCAGGAGAAAAGCAAGAAAAATGGCAATTGCTCAAGGGTGAGGGGTTGCACAAAGCGGCCATTGAGGAGAGAAAAACACGTGCCGCTGAAAACAAAGCCATGTCCAAGTTGCTTGCTGAAGAGAACAAGATCATGACATTGAACCGCAATGACATGGACGACCTCACCAAAAATGGCATGATATGGCAAGAAGAGATGTCTTCAAGAGGAGGATGCTTGCGTCGGCTAGTGCATGTTACAGTGGCGGAGATGTTTTCTCATCGGGGTTTGGAACCAATGTTGCCGATGCGTTCAGTGCGCTAGCCGATGATTTCGGTGCCGGAGTTGGAACAAGTGCCGGAGGTGGACTCAATGGTGGCGATGACCTCGATGGTGCAGAGTGAAGATCGACCAAGTTGATGTCGGACATGGTCATCACTTCTGCAAGAACTCCTTTGCGTTTGTCCTACAAAACTAAGCTTTTATTTGCGTGCGAACCGTGTTTTATTGTTTGAATTTGAACTCATTTGTCGGAATCATTGTGAAGTTCGCTTATTGGGCGTCTTCGGTTTGCGGATCGACGCGGCGGCGCCCGAACAGACCCCACGCAGCCGACCCGTAAAATAGCATATTCGGCAAATATCTTTTTTTTACGAGTCCGTTTTGCGGGGTCTGAATCTGATCTCGCCCGCGCCGGCCCATATAGAACTTTTTCCGCAAACTGAAAAAGCCTTATCCGGATCGGCGTTTTACGGAGTCTGCTAGGGATGCTCTAAGGTATAGCCCGCAACACGGTCGTCTACCAATGACCAACCACAAGGCTGAAGGCTCCTTTTCAGTTCCGGCAATGCTAGACATACGGAAGCTCAACGGGACGTTTAGAGGCAAAGCTGAGGCGGGCCCCACCCTGAAAATAGGGGGGGGGGGGGGGGGGAGAGAGATTAGTGAGGGGAGAAGAGTTGGTCTGTAAATTCTTGTAAAAGAAACCCGTATGTCTGCCATTTTTGTTTCAGTTCCGTTCCTCTCACGGGCACCGTGCTGTACATGCCATCAGGGGATCGCTCAGTGGTAGCCTAGCTAGGCGCCTCTAGCTCTAGCGACCGAATCGTGCGATCGCGAGCACCGAATCCCCGTAGACCGTGACGCATCTTGGGCAGGCTCAGTCGTTTGAGAACGTGGTATAGTAATTCTGACTGTGCAAACTTCCCACCTAGGCGTCTGATGTCGCGTCGGCCACGGAAAGAGAGACGCCCGCTGCACGTTGAGTTCATCTGAAGAATATGTTTGCTATGCTGCGTACTGGAGCTCCTGCGGCAGAGTGGGGTGCTCTGTTGGCTTTTGTGTGGATTGCGACCGTCACGCATGCCACGAGAAAAAGGAGCTACTTGACGGGCTCCCTCAATTTGCTTCATGTCGCTGGCTTAGCTCGGAGAACTGCGCAAATGAACCAAGGGCGACGTGCCCATCTTTGTATCACTGCCGACACCCATGTACTATCAACGTGTTTACAGGTTGCGCCGGACTGAGGTCCATTTGATTCGGGCAAACTCTGCGTTCGCTCGTCTAAAAAAGAGCGTCTCCACCAATGGTTAGGTTCTTTGTGGTGGAACCAACCCATCAGGGTCAAGTCTCAGACTAGGCACTGGTGCTTCTGTTTTTCTGAATTTATTTCAGGCTTTTCGGTAATGTTCGTTCAATGGGACGAGACGTTTATTTGAGATGAGGTGTCGGCTCAGTCTCTCGAAGGTGTTCATAGTAGTAGGGTGAATGTATAAACGTTGGCATCTGTACTGCGTTTAGAAAAAAAACTCTTTTTTTTAACTGTCACTGGGGAAAGACTGCCCACCTGAATATATTACAAAAGGGTTTAAAGAACAAGGTTTATGAGAGGTGAGAGGAGAAAAAAATCCCGCCACAATCCGGCGTGGATTTTTTCAATCCGCCTTCCTAAAACGGTGACACCAAAGAATGAGGTCAGAGATTACAGCCCTAGTTACATCATTGGGAGTTTGGTTCATCCCCTAAAGGTCATCACATTTCTCACATCCTAGATTTTCCAATGCAGCAACAGTAATAAAATCCAGATTTCTCGCATCTCAGTTTAGAAAAGAACTCTGCTTTCACTCATCTCAAAAATAAAAGTGATTTCACTCTTGTAGAAATAGAAATGCAGAGGATAATGCCTCACAAAACAAAACGAGAACAAAAGGCTGGACCATGTAGCCAATCGAAATTTGTGTACCTTCAAGAACTTGTAAATTTTGGTTTTTTTTATCTCATATGATTGTTTTTTTTTCCAAATCAACACCAACCATTTGATTTGACCATTATACTTCCTACAAGTATCTTAATCAATATCATCAAGTGTGAGGCAATTTGTGAATTATTGTACCCGGAGAGTAAACCTTCTTTTAATTGGGCTCCTTGTATCACAAACTTTATTCTTCTTTGAATTAATAGATGAGGCAAAATAGTACTTCTGTTTAGAAAAAACATAGGAGACTTTCATCTGATAAATATGAATATCTACCAAGAAATTAATATTTCTATGTTGATTGACAAATAGTTCTCCCTTGTAACTTTCATATAAAAGAAAGTAAGTAGAACAACATAGCATTTTCCTGAATTTATTTCAGGCTTTTCGGCGATGTTCATTTAGTGGGAGAAAACGATTGGTTGACTATGAAGACGTCTGTGGTGACTTCCTGAATCTCAAGATGATGTGTCGGATCAATCTTTCGAATGTGCTCATAGAAGTAGCGTGAGTGTATGTGCATTTGTATGAACATTTGCATCTACACTGTGTTAAACAAAACACTGCTTTCACTCATCTCAAAAACAAAAGTGCTTTCACTCATGTAAAAGTAAAAATGCAGGGGATAATGCCTCACAAAACAAAAACAAAAGGTTGGATCAGGTGGCCAATCGAAGTTTGTGTACACGCGAGAACTTGTAAATTTTGCTTTTTCTGTATCTCATATGATTGATTCTTTTTTTTTTGTATTTCCAAATCAACACAACGAACCATCTGATCTGACCATTATACTTCCTAGATGTATCTTTCTCAATATTATCAAGTGCAAGGCAAAGCTTTAGGGATCCGGCTTGCCTGCTCCCTCCCCATGCTCCCATCCGTGCTTTCATTTTATCTTATGGTTGTCCTTTTTTCTTTTTTCTTTCTAATCTAATCATCTCCCCCCCCCCCCCCCCCCCCCCCTCTGATTTTAAGGGGTGGGGTCAGACCTTATTTTGTTTCAATCAAATCAAGCCACGTACGCGGGCACGGATGGGCACACGAGCGGGGAGCATGCAAGTCTCGTCCAAGCTTTAGACGGCCGCTGGTGCAAAAAAATTGGGAACTATTGTATATGGAGAGTAAACCTTCTTGTAATCGGAGTCCTTGTATCACAAACTATATTCTCATTTTAATTAATAAATGAGGAAAAAAATTGCCTCCATTTTTATTAAAAATGCGCAGGAGACTTTTGTCAGATAAATATGAATATCTATGGAGAAATTAATATTTCTATGTTGGCTGAGAAATAGTTCCTCCCTTGTAACTTTTATATAGAACGAAGTAAGTAGAACAACAGGAGCATATTTCATAGTTGATTTTTTTTTAGGGAGAAAACACTATATTTGTTGCATACGGCCATTCTCCACACATGCATTTGTTAATTTGTAATTCTTCGATCTGACATGGCGGTGAGCCTCCATCCAGTGATGTGCATGTAGATAGATGGCAGATTTTAGAGTGTGAGGGGTTCTCAGTGGAGCCCGGAATTTGCATTAAATAAGAGTTGTAGGCTACAAGAAATGATAAAATAAGGGCATAAAGAATAAAAACATGCCCATTCTGATCCACGTAGTCATTTTGGGTGTACACTACATATGGAAATATATATGGATGGAAATTTGCATATTTATTGTATATATGTGTTTTTTGAATTTTCAGGGGGTATAAAAAGCAATGCTTTGAACTTTTCTTTAAAAGGCTACCTACAGCCTGGGCTCCAAATACCTATGCGGAATTTTAGGCCATATATTCTTCTTAAAAAGTAAATTTGACAACTAGTTATCCGTGCATCCCGTGTTATCTATCTTCAGTTTTTTATTTTCCAAGTGCTCAAAAGTTATGATTAACTCATGGGTGTAAGTCATGCCATGTAAAGCACAAAAGCTCATAACAAGTACTCATGGGAGTATAACTTTGCGTGACCAATAAAAAATAAACAAAATTTTGTCACATGCATGTTATTGCACAAACATTCTTTTTTGGGTAGGAAAACATTATTGTATGAACTTTTACTGATGCATATGGCATAGCATTAGTGACGTCCATGAATTATTTGGATATTTTGGGAAACATAAAGAAAATTGAAAATGAGGAGAGAGGATTTGGATTGCACAGGCAACTAGTTGCACAAAATCTAGTAACTTCAGACAAATTCACTCTGAGCCCTATTCACTTATATATTCAGTAAAGCGTTTTGGAAAAGATCTGAGGGACATGCTGCGACAGGCCCACACAAGCATGCAATTGTCAGATTGCTTTAAGATTCGTGAACGTGTTTGATTTGAAGCATTTATTTACTGTAGGTAAGTAGGTTGGGTTCCATTCATGCATGCTTGTGGCAGCGTTTGCCAGAGCTGCATGGGCCATTCGCCCCATCTCTACTGCCTTTTTCGTTTCATCTTTTAGTTTCTGCCTACTATATCTTTTGAACCGAACGTCTAAATTAAGTTTCATTTGCATATTTATGTTCATCGCTTTGAACAAGACCAATCTTGAATAGATTTTGACAACTTCTAAAAAATCCAAGTTTCAAATATTGAAACTTGATAGTCGTAACATGAAATTTTACCCAAGTTTCACTAAATTTCATGTGCTTTTAGGGTTTTAGGGTTCTGGGAGTAGGGCTTTAGGGCTTAGTGCCTACAGTTTAGGGTTTAAATTTTAGTTTCTGAAATTTACAAAAAATATCATTATTCCTATTAAGTCTGGGTAGTAGAAGCGTACCCGGCTGCCCGATTTGCCTCGTGATCCGTAAAGTCGTTGGATTTCGCATGATGGCATTCCAAGTTTTAAGTTTCAGTTTCTGAAACTTGCGATTTTGTTGTTCGTTCTACCAAGTTTCAGCAACTGAACTTAAGTAATTTCTAAAAACTCGTCAAAAGGTATTCAAATTGGATCTTATTTGAAAGCCCACATCACAAGAACCGTGAATATGCAAATGAAATACAATTGGACCTTCAGTTCAAAAGATATAATAGATTTAAATTCGAAAGTCAAAAGAAAAAGCATGATATGGGATGATGGAGTTTCTAAAAGCTACAAAAGTTGCATGCATGGGCACCATCTAAGGTATGTAATTAAGGGAAAAAGCACATGCAAAGACCAAACCTGTTTCCGAATCGTGAAGCAACCAAACAGCCATAAATTTATGTGCAATCCCACTGCGTGTGACAAATCGTCTCCCTAAAACCACTGAAACCATTTGACCTAACTCGTTTCTTTCACCTTGTGCTAGTATTGTTTGGAGGTCTGCATAATTTTTTGCCGTGCTAGTGTTGCGCTAGTATTGCGCGCCCCAGTAATCGTCTCCCCCAGTCCCACTACTAGATCACTACTTTGTGTCGTGATTGCCATACAAATTGTTATTACGGCAATCCAAACGTCATGATACATCTGCTAAACTTGTTATTACTGCGATCCAAGCGTCATGATGCATCTGCTAAACTTGCTCTAATATGACTTCCTACTCAACGTGTAAAAACAGTAACATCTTGTCGAAGGTTGTCACAAGTATGAAAAGCACCATAAATAAAGATTGCAAGGTCTCCTTTGGCTAGGGCACATAAGGCACATGGAGCCAGCACCGAACCAAATTTTCTTCCAACGGGTGGCCTTACTTAACTCATCCACTTGATCAGAAGGACAATCTGAGATGACTCCATTGTCCTCTCACCCTTTATATCCCTGAATCTAAATCTTGTACGTTCCATCACTCTTGCTATATGATGGACCTAAAGTCCCTTTCAACCCTCACAGATTCAGGTAGAGCCACAAATGCCACATGGAGTTGTACTACGATGATAAAAAAGGTTCTCGCCAGTCATCGCTTTGTAGATTTCACTCGATGCCATGACACACCGGGAGCTTATTTTCCTGCTGATACCGATCCTCTTAGCATCTTTTTTCCTTTCCGTAATCATGCACAGTTACAGAGGTTCACGTCTTTACTTCCGCTCCGTTTTCCTTTTCAGTAGCGGGTGGAACCTGGCTTCTTAAGCCCTGTTTCTAGATTGCAACATTTCTGTCCTCTGGGAAGATGCGGGTGTAACTTTTCTAGTGATACAGGCGTCAAAGTCGAGAGGATGTCCCATCGCAAAAAAAATAAAAAAAAATTGAGAGGATGTCAGCTATCAACTTTTCTTGTTTTAAGACCCATTCAAATAAATCATGCACAATGTAACATTGCTTGATTGGGTGAAGCTGGTTGCTCTGTCACTTCGTGCTTAAATTAAGACAATCTAGACACAGCTAATGGGCGGTGACTGTAGTCTCTCTTCCGCAGCCATCCTGTGGGAAGATTGCTCAGCTGGGTTTCTGATCCGAAAGAGACGAGTACCATAAATAATTGCCATGCCTTTGCCCAGGTTAATTATAAAAGGAAAATGAAAGTACATGTAGTCCTGAGTATTCGTCCGCTGTTTGAATGGGTGGCGACTCTTACAGACTCAGTAGCTCCTGAACAAAGCTGAAAAATTAGTCGAGATAATCGCCGCTATACCTATACAGTTCATGTGCAAAAACATATTGTAAATGTCACATCACATCAGAACCTGGTAACTTACTAAAAATGATAAAAAGTACATTTTCATTTAATTGATAAACCAACATGATACAACCGCATAACTCAGCGAATGTGCGGCCTCTGCGTAACACAATGCATAAAGCCAACACGTCCAACATAACACAATGCAAGGAAGTCAGCTTTTTCTTAAAAAAGAAGGATATACCCTGAGCGGGCTCTACATCTGGGCGAAGCATGCAACTATTTTATTAATTATTCACAAAGACTTTACAAAATAATACATAAGTAAGAGCAACTCCAACGGGCCGATGCAAATCGTCCGCGCGTGTCCGTTTGAGTCAAAACGGACAAAAGCGTTGGCCTAACGCGCGGAAACACGGCTTGCTGCTGGAGGCGGTGGCCGTGCTCGACCTGGCGGTGTAGAGGCGCAAGCAGTGTGGCGGCGCCAGCACGCGGTGCGATGGCACGAGCGTGCAACCTGGAGGTGTGTCGGCGCGTGCGCGCACCAAGCCCCACCGACGTCGAGATCGAGCTCGACCAACCCACCATGATCCATGACTTCGCCATCAAGCTCGTTGAGATATTCCATGTCGGCTCGGTGATGCTCGACAAGGAGAAGACCTCCCACTTTGGCGTTCTGCCCAAGTAAGCCATGGACTCGTCGGACTGCTCGGGGCGGCGGCGCGGGAGCTCGCCCACCAGGTGTTCGACCGAATGCCGATGCGGACATGTCCAAATTGCGTCCGGACCCGTTGGGCGCACCGGCCAACAACGAAAAAGCAGACACAAACAAGCGGACGAGCGACCCAAACGGACATAATCAATGTCCATTTGGGTCGGCCGGTTGGAGTTGCTCTAAGCCTGAAGCCACCATCTTGGCAACACCTGTCGCTACTCCTATCCCCTTGAAGAAAGGGTGTCGAATGTCCGGGCTGAATACCAAATAGACATCACACCAAAGCTTAACATCTAAAGTCAGATGCCCCATCCAAGCCACAATGTTGGGACTGGGTCACACACTGGTCCAGTGCACTCTCGGTGGGCATCACATGCACACGTTGCAAGGGCCATCACCACCGTCTTCCATCGATCCATCTTCAGAGCAGATATTGGCGCACCGACTTTGCCAGGCCTCTCTGCCATCGACGCCACCACGACGCCAGATAGCGTCATCCTCCTGCGCGAGTCCATCGCCGCACATTGGACGCCGAGTCTCAACTGCGCATGCTGCCGAGATCCGCCGCCATCAATGTGTAGGATAAAGCACCGCTCCACCAAAGATGTCGTCCACTAGTCCCTTAAGCCTGTGTACACCTCCAAGAATGACGCCCCCAAGGGGGAAACGACACAAGGGCGCCGCCGTCATCCATTCTACTTATCTAGGGTTTCCCTCGGAGGTAGCAGATAATGGTCTGGAACTTGTCAACCACGATGCCTTCAAGAAGGTAATGACGCCAAAGAGCGCTGCCATCGCCAGCCTTGGCAGCTAGTCGAGAGCATGTTTTCACCCATCTCTGTTCAAAGAACCTCCATCAAGCTTCTTGTGCACGGATCGCCGCCTTCTCAGGCGGGGACTAGACGAAAAGGATCCAGCCACCGTATCCTGACCGGCCACGACACTACCATGGTGTCTAAGCAACCGACATGGTCAGGCCCACTACGCTAGCCCGTCGCCGCAGAACCGAGCTGCTGGCTCGCCCGAGCCCATCTGGGTCGGACGAAATCCATGAACGCGGTCGCTAGCACAGGAGCGCCTCCGGCACGAGGTGGCCACGCCACCGCTACCGCTGTCGCCACTCACACCGTTGGGATCCCGCCGCTCCTTGCCTCTGGATCACCGTCGTGGTGTGTGTCATCACCGGGGTTCGCCGCCGCCGCGCGAGTGAGAATGCCCTGCTGAAGGAGTCCTGGATTAAGGGGTCCTCGGACAGTCGGACTATATACTTTGGCCGGGCTGTTGGACTATGAAGATACAAGATTGAAGACTTCATCCCGTGTCCGGATGGGACTCTCCTTTGCGTGGAAGGCAAGCTTGGATATTCGGATGTGTAGATTTCCTTCTCTGTAACCGACTCTGTGTAACCCTAGCTGTCGGTGTCAAAACTGACGGATCTCGGGTAGGGGGTCCCGAACTGTGCGTCTAGGCGGATGGTAACAGGAGACAGGGGCATGATGTTTTTACCCAGGTTCGGGCCCTCTCGATGGAGGTAAAACCCTACTCCTGCTTGATTGATATTGATGATATGGGTAGTACAAGAGTAGATCTACCACGAGATCAGAGAGGCTAAACCCTAGAAGCTAGCCTATGGTATGATTGTTGTTCGTTCTACGGACTAAAACCCTCTGGTTTATATAGGCACCGAAGAGGGTTAGGATTACACAGAGTCGGTTACAATGGTAGGAGATCTACATATCCGTATCGCCAAGCTTGCCTTCCACGCCAAGGAAAGTCCCATCCGGACACGGGACGAAGTCTTCAACCTTGTATCTTCATAGTCCAGGAGTCCGGCCAAAGGTGATAGTTCGGCTATCCGGACACCCCCTAATCCGGGACTCCCTCAGTAGCCCCCGAACTAGGCTTCAATGACGATGAGTCCGGCACGTAGATTGTCTTCGGCATTGCAAGGCGGGTTCTTCTCCAAATCCTGTGTACCTGTTGAATAGCGTCCGGCTTCCTGTGAATATTGCGCTCCTCGGCTTCCACACCCAATAATGGCCGTCTTCCACGTGTTGAACGAATGCGAAAAGTCAGGGTATTTTTACATTTACCCCCCTAGCTGCGCAAATGAGCTGCCTATAAAAGAGATGAGGATCTAGATCCGAATCACACCACCCTCCCTTCGCGAGTATTCATTAGAGCGCATCTGACAGTAATCCACTCCATCATGGACAGTCGATGCGGCTCCTCCTCTCGCCCTCCCAGCCCTCGGCCTGGAGATTGGGAGAGATGCTCCGTCCTGTACAGCGAGTTAGTGACGCTCCAAACCAAGGGATTTATTCCCCCAGCCTTCATGGTTCCGGTTCGAGCCGGACTAGCCACCTATAAGGGTGGAAAACAAGCGGAGAGCGTCCCCAGCCCCTCCAAAGGAGAGCGGGTATGCCTTGTCTCTTATTTGATAAGAGGGCTCGGATTTCCAATTCATCCGTTTCTCTAGGGGCTCCTGGAGTTCTATGGCCTCCAGTTGCACAACCTTACGCCTGCCTCCATTTTGCATATCGCGGGCTTCGTGGCCCTTTGCGAGCTATTTTTGGGCATCGAGCCTCATTTTGCGCTATGGAAGAAGCTATTCTGCCTTGTGCCCCGTTCTCAAGAGGGGTCGATATATCAAGTGGGCGGAGCCGAACTATGGCGCATCGCCGGGACCGGATATCTATCCGGAACTCCGAAGAAGGCGTCCGAAGACTGGCCTTCGGAATGGTTTTATATAGAAGATGTCCCCCTGCCGGACCCTATTCGGATCGGCCTCCCTGAGTTCAATAACGCTCCTTTGAAGAAACGCCTAAGCTGGCATCCACGAAGCCCTCAGAAGGAAAATGGCAGGGACGTCCTTTACCTGATGAGCCGAATTAGGCTGTTAGCTCATTCCGGACTGACCATGATCGGGGTCATGGCCACATGCATTATGCGGGGGGCGCAGCCGCTCTAGTATAGAGGCCACCCCATGTGGGATTTCAATGGGGAGGATGATGCCACCCGCTGCGGCCGTAAGGGGCCGGGATCGGTCGCCGATCTGATGAAGATCTTGTCCGCATTGTACAAGGGAGAAGAGGAGGAATTTCTCCGCGTCAATCCGCATGGCGGATTTTCTATGAACAATCCTCCAAGCTGGGTAAGCGGACATTTATTTTTGCCTATCCGATCCATACTCCCATAGTCAAGTATCTCATTTTGTGATTTCGACGCAGGAACTGCGCCGGGCCGTAAAGGATATAAACAGCCTGCCTCCACAACCCGAGGATCCGGAACGGTTCCTCGATTCGACCTCCCAAGAAGATCCGGACATATAGGTGGAGCTGATCGACGGGGTATTCCACCAACTGAGCATCGATAATGCCTTGGTCGCCATTACGGCCGATTACCCCGGAATACTTCCCGCCTCGCAGGTAACTGAGACTGAAGTCCCAATACTTTGAAAATGACCCATCCGTGCGTGTTTTTGATCACCGTATACCAATGGTGTTTCGCAGGGGAAGTCCTTGAGGCGGAAGGCCGAGCCTGCGACAGCCAGTCAACAAGGGACAGCAAGGAGCAACAGGCCAAAAAGAAGTGCAGTCCAGATTGAAACGCCGATGCAACGGTATGGCGTGTCATCTCGCTCCCAGGTTTTATTCCTGGGAGGCATACTAACGCTCGTGCTTTTTCAGGAAGAAGAGAGCTCGCCGGACTATATCTGGTGAGGTTGCCAATCAATCCTCCGCTCGCCAGGCTCCAAAGCCAGGTCCAGAAGCGGAGGCGAACACGAGGCGTACGTTGGATGCTCCTCCGACAGAGGATGCCGACAGGTTATCTGCCACCAATTCCGAGGTGGAGAGTGCCATGAATCACAGGCATCGCCGGACAGTTCTTTGTGATGCATGTTTCTCCCCATAGGCATTGGATGCCTTCAATTCGGGAGATGTGCACCTCCGTGCCGCTCAAAATGGTCTAGCCAGAGCCACGGAGCAGTATGTAAAAAACATACGGGTGAGGAAATTTGACAGTTATATATGCCAGTAGCCCCCGAGACTTAAAATAGTTAGAATAACTGATTTAAGGATCATTTATTGTGCAGGATCTTACAGAAAAGAATACCCAACTGTCCCAGGAGCTGGAGGAGTGCAAAGCCCAACTTGAGGCCGCACTAGCCGCAACGGGGGAAGCCAAAGAGACCCCCTCCGGTAATATATGCTTCAAAAGATGAGTAATTTGTGAAGTGCGGCGTGTGTATAAGTCTGACAATAATATTACAGATGGCGCCGGGATAGATCCGGACAAGCAACAGCTCATGCGCCGGTTAAAGGCCGGCGAGAATGTGCTTACGAGGGTGAGGCAAGAGAAAAATAATCTCCAAGATGCCAACACCCAGCTGGGTGAGGAACTAAAGGATGTTCGTGCCCAGTTGTCTGACTCCGTCAAGGAGAATCGGCGGCTTCGACGCGGCATTTTTAGTAAGTGCTTGAACGAACTTTGAAAAAAGAGTTCGGCAAGGAAGTCGACTAACAGAGTTATGTCTGTAGGTATGCTCACAGGCCGTCCTGCAAAAGAAATGCCCGGTTCTACAGGTGACCTTCTTCCCGAGCTCTTGCAACTGCACAAACGAGTTCGGCAGGTGATGAAAGGCGTCGCCCAGGCCTTATGGCCGTCTGTCTCCCTGCCCGAAGGCCTTGGAGAGCTTGCGGAGAGGCTTTAGGGAGCGCGGCAGTGCTTCCGCTTATGGAAGATATCGGCCTGCCGTCAAGGCGCCAGGGAGGCCTGGGCCATGGTGAAGACGCGGTATACGAAGGCTGACCCAAACCACATGGCCGAGGTTGGACCTACGGGGCCCGATGGGAAGGAGATCCCTGTGAGCTTAGTGTACGGCCAAGTAGAATTGGCCGCAAAGTATTCCCAACAGGACTGTAAACTAGACAGCCTGCTGGATGGCATTGAAGAGGAATATGCCCAGTCAAGTTGACTGTGTAATTTGAGATGACATGTAAAATGCCTTCTAGCCGAATTGTAGATCGTTTGTCGTAGCGGACCATTTCGCTTCAACCTCGGGACCCAATAGTCCGGAGTGTGTCCGAATACCCTCGCGGTTATATAAGAACCGGGGCATGCGTGGAGACCAGGCGTAGGGGTCATTAGTGCTTTATCAGATAAGTGCCTAACTAGTTATGTTATATTACATGGTTAGTAAGAAACATCTTCCAGGGAGAATAGTTCTGTTAGGGGTTCCTTTCCCTGGGAGGCATGCCCTAAAGTGCATGTCCGGACTGCGAAAAAAGCAGAAAAACATCTAGGGGCAGATAAATAAATAGGTAAGAAATCGTCTTTTAGTTCACCGACCGAATATTCCCTTAAGAACGCTAGCTTTCGGCTTCACCCAGTCTGAGGTACACATCTGGCTGACCCGGCAATAACAATCACAGAGGTGCTCCCTTTACCGCCTAGCCGAACAATCGGGAACGTAGGGGTAAGCACAGGAGCCAGGCAACCCAACTTGGCCAAAACTTAAGTCATATCGATGCATATAATGGTGAATAAAAGGTACATGTGGAAGTGTGACACATGTGTTGGGCATGAAGCCCGTATAAATAAGCTTCTGTTAAAGAAGCCCCCAGGTATAATGAGCGCGGATAGCGCGTCAAGTGTGTGCGAACAATGTGCAAAAAAGCTTTCAAAGGCTGTAGTAGGAAAGGAGGAAGAAGGAGAGAAACAGAAGACAGCTAATATGTAAAATATAGATGGAGGAAGGAGACGAACTCAAAATCCGGCGCTAGGCGTAGAATCTTCGGAGACGGGCTACGTTCCATGGGTTCGGCTCGAGTCGGTTATCCAATGCATCTCGCAGACGGTATGCTCCACCGGTCAGGACTTGGTCGATGATAAAGGGACCTTCCCATTTGGGCTTGAGTTTATCCTTTTTCTTGTCCGGCAGGCGTAGAACTAACTCACCAACGTTGTAAGTTTTGGCCCGTACTTCTCTGCTTTGATATCTTCAAGCTTGCTGCTGATAGAATGCGGAACGGGCTTTTGCCACGTCACGCTCCTCCTCCAATGCGTCCAAACTGTCTTGTCGATCGAGCTCGGCTTCTCTTTCTTCGTACATGCACACGTGAGGTGAGTCATGAATTATGTCACAGGGCAGAACTGCCTCTGCGCCGTATACCATTAAAGAAAGGTGTAAATCCGGTGGTGCGATTCGGAGTGGTCCGCAGCCCCCAGAGTACGGAGTCGAGCTCCTCTACCCAGTGCATGTTAGATTCCTTGAGGGACCGCACTAATCTGGGTTTGATGCCGCTCATGATTACACCATTTGCTCGCTCGACTTGACTTTTAGTTTGAGGGTGATAGACTGAAGCATAGTCGAGCTTGATGCCCATGTTTTTGCACCAGAGTTTAACCTCATTGGCCGTAAAGTTTGTGCCGTTGTCAGTGATGATGCTATGGGGGACGCCATAACGGTGTATGACCCCTGATATGAAGTCTATCACCGGTCCGGATTCGGCCGTCTTAACAGGCTTGGCCTCTATCCATTTGGTGAATTTATCCACCATGAACAGTAGGTATTTTTTCTTGTGGGTTCCTCCTTTAAGGGGTCCAACCATGTCAAGCCCCCAGACCGCGAAGGGCCAGGTTATGGGTATAGTTTTGAGGGCGGTGGGTGGCATGTGGCTTTGATTAGCAAAGAGCTGGCAACCGACGCATCGTTGGACTAAGTCCTGAGCATCTGCCCGGGCCATCGGCCAATAAAATCCTGTATGGAAGGCCTTGCCTACAAGGGCCAGGGCTGCAGCGTGGTGCCCACCAAGTCTAGCATGAATTTTAGCTAGAAGGTCCCGCCCTTCCTCTTCGGAGATACACCTTTGAAGGACTCCGGTTGTGCTTTTCTTGTAAAGCTCTCCCTCATGGACCTTGTAGGCTTTAGATCGCCGCACTATGCAGCGGGCCTCATTTTGGTGCTCGGGAAGTTCCTGCCTGGTTAGGTAGGCTAGGAATGGTTCCGTCCACGGGGCAATTACTGCCATTATTACGTGGTCTGAGGATGTTACTTCGTTGGCAGAACCACCAATTGTGTCGGATTGTTCGGTGTTGGGCATTGCGGTTGGATCCGGGTTGGTATTTCCGGATTCCCCCTCCCATAGTACGGATGGCTTGAACAGCCTCTCTAGGAAGATGTTGGGAGGGACGGCATCGTGCTTTGCGCCAATGCGTGCCAATACATCTGCTGGCTGGTTGTTATCCCGGGCTATATGGTGAAATTCGAGCCCCTCAAACTGAGCTGACATTTTTAGGACGGCGTTGCGATAAGCTGCCATTTTCGGATCCTTGGCATCGAAGTCTCCATTTATTTGGGATATCATGAGGTTCGAATCCCCGCGCACCTCTAGGCGTTGAATGCCCATGGAGACTGCCATCCGGAGGCCATGTAGAAGGGCCTCGTATTCGGCTGCGTTGTTGGAGTCCGTATACATTATCTGGAGTATGTATTGAACCGTATCTCCGGTTGGGGATGTCAGAACGACGCCATCCCCCAGACCAGACAACATTTTGGAGCCGTCGAAGTGCATGATCCAGTTGGAATATGCGCCGTACTCTTTAGGGAGTTCGGCTTCAGTCCATTCGGCGATGAAATTGGCCAAAACATGCGACTTAATGGCTCGCCGTGGCTTATAGGTTATGTCGAACGGGAGGAGCTCAATGGCCCATTTGGCAATCCGGCCCGTCGCATCGCGGTTGTTTATAATGTCATTAAGAGGTACTTCAGAGGCTACTGTTATCGAACACTCTTGAAAGTAGTGTCGTAGCTTCCGGGACGCCATGAACACCGCGTACGCTATCTTTTGATAGTGCGGGTACCGTGACTTGCATGTAGTCAGGACAGTGGACACGTAGTAAACTGGTTTTTGAAGGGGGAACTTGTGTCCGTCCGTTTCTCGTTCGACAACGAGCACCGCGCTCACCACTCGATGAGTTGCCGCGATATATAATAGCATTGGTTCGCCCATGTTGGGCGCGGCCAGGACCGGGTTTGTTGCCAATATGGCTTTTATTTCTTCGAGTCTGGCCGTGGCGGCATCCGTCCACTCGAAGTGTTCGGTGCGTCGGAGGAGGCGATAAAGGGGTAATGCCTTTTCTCCTAAACGGGAGATAAAGCGGCTTAAAGCCGCCACGCATCCCGTCAATTTTTGTATTTGTTTGAGGTCCTTTGGGATATCCAATTGTGACAGAGCTTGGATCTTGGCTGGGTTTGCTTCAACTCCTCTACCGGATACAATGAAGCCCAAGAGCTTTCCGGCTGGTACGCCGAAAACACATTTTTCCGGGTTAAGCTTAATGTCATATGTTCGGAGATTATCGAACGTGAGCCTCAAATCGTCTACTAGAGTTTCGATGTGCTTGGTTTTGATGACCACATCGTCTACGTATGCCTCCACTGTTTTGCTGATCTGGTTTGCCAGACATGTCTGAATCATGCGCTGATATGTTGCACCGGCGTTTTTGAGCCCAAGGGCATTGTGTTGAAGCAGAATGGGCCGTATGGGGTGACGAATGCCGTTGCGGCCTGGTCGGGCTCTGCCATCTTAATTTGGTGGTAGCCAGAGTATGCATCGAGGAAACACAATGAATCGTGTCCTGTGGTAGTGTCGATAATTTGATCAATGCGGGGGAGGGGGAAGGGATCCTTTGGGCAAGCCTTGTTGAGGTCCTTAAAGTCGACGCATAGGCGCCAGGATTTGTCCTTCTTTGGTACCATCACCAGGTTTGCTAGCCAGTCCGGATGTTTTATATCTCTGATGAATCCGGCCTCCAATAATTTGGCTAGCTCCTCTCCCATGGCCTGCCTCTTGGGTTCGGAGAAAAGCCAAAGAGCTTGTTTGACCGGCTTGAATCCTTTTAGGATGTTTAGGCTGTGCTCGGCCAGCCGGCGTGGGATTCCTGGCATGTCTGAAGGGTGCCAGGCAAAAATGTCCCAATTTTTGCGTAGGAATTCTCGTAGTGCGGCGTCTACATCAGGGTTTAATTGTGCCCTGATGGAGGCCGTTTTTGTAGGGTCTGTTGGATGGACTTGGAATTTGACTATTTCGTCCGCTGGTTTAAAGGAGGTGGACTTGGATCTCTTATCGAGTATCACGTCGTCCCTATTCACCGTGGAGCGCAGCGCAGAGAGTTCCTCGGCTGCTAGGGCTTCGGATAGTGCCTCAAGGGCCAGTGCGGCTATCTTGTTTTCGGCGTGGAGTGCTATGTCCGGGTCACTAGCAAGAGTGATGATTCCGTTGGGCCCGGGCATTTTGAGCTTCATGTACCCGTAATGGGGTATAGCTTGGAAAATTGTGAATGCCTCTCGCCCTAATAGAGCGTGATATCCGCTGCTAAATGGGGCCACTTGGAACGTGACCTCTTCGGACCTGTAATTATCCGGCGTGCCGAAGACCATATCCAGTGTGATTTTTCCAGTGCAGCATGGTTCCCGACTGGGGATTATTCCTCTAAAGGTTGTGCTGCTTCGCTCAATGCGGCTCCAGTCTATTTCCATTTTTCGGAGGGTTTCCTCGTAAATGAGGTTCAATCCGCTACCACCGTCCATGAGTACCTTGGTAAGGCGAAAGCCGTCCACTATTGGACTGAGGACCAATGCGGCTGGTGCTCGGGCTGTTCGGAATTTAGTTTCGTCACTGGCATTAAAGGTAATAGCCGTGTCACTCCATGGGTTTATTGTTGCTACTTGGTAGACTTCGGCAAGGCTGCGGAGTGTTCGTTTCTGCATATTATTTGATGCGAAAGTATCGAAGACTGTTAATACCGTACTGGTATCCTTGGGATGGTGCTCTGGAGTTAGAAGCTCTTCGCCACTTTTGGCCACCTGCCGAAGTATCCAACATGCTCTAAGGCGATGAGTTGGAGTGGCACCCTCTGTACTATGAATTTTGCAGGGTCCATTGAGCCATCCTTCTAGTGCGGTTCCATGCCCTATAGAGGGTTTTTGCTTTTTGGTGTTTAACCCAGGTGCCTGGCGATAATGCACCCTTTTATTTCGGACTGGGGTTGTATTCAGGGCCGGATTGTCCCAAAATTTGATTTTGGTTTTCAAGGCGCTTTCATCACACAGTACTTTCGCACTATGGACGCCAAGTCAGCGAAGCGTGTAATTTCACGATGACTTACGGCGTTTAGGATTCCCTTGTCCGTGCAATTATTGTAGCAGAACGAAATTGCGTCCTCCTCGTGGTAGTCCTTTATCCTGTTCATAACCAGGAGGAATCTGGCCCAGTAATGGTGTACTGTTTCTGCGGGCTCTTGCCGGATTTTGGATAGATCGCTTATGTTTGGGTGGGCGGGTGGAATTAAATTTGGAACCCCGTTCACTTTAAAACTCAGGGGCCAAGTAGTTTCCGAACTTGGAAGCTTGGGTTCTTGGATGTTGTCCAATGAATCTAGCCCGCTGCCTGACTTTAGGTTCAGGGCTTGAGTAACATCCTCCCCTCCGTGGGAATCCGTCATGGAGGGATCGGGAATCCGGACATAGCTAGTCCTTAAGATAGAAGAAGGGTCGCCGTATTGTTCCTCTACCACAGCAACGTGGTGGGTAACCTGGGGAGAGTTAATCTCTCTCAGATCGGGTTTAGGCCCAATCTGATCGTAGTCTGTAGCGACTCCCAGGGCGGCGATGCGTTCCAAGAGCTCGTTTAAGGAAGAGAGCTCCATCGGATCTAACTGCTCGGCGAGTTCTGAGCTAACGTGAAGATTGCTTTCGATGACCCGAGAAGTCATCGTCGGCGCGGCGGCTGGACAGGCGGTCATAAGGAAACCGCCTAGCCGGAGAGTTTGGCGGATAGCCAAAGCTCCTTTAGCAACAGTGCCATCTTTAAAGAGGGGATAAGGCATCCTTCCTGATAGCGATGGCACAGAGGAACTCTCAATGAATGCACCAATGTCGGTGTCAAAACCGGCGGATCTCGGGTAGGGGGTCCCGAACTGTGCGTCTAGGCGGATGGTAACAGGAGAGAGGGGACACGATGTTTTTACCCAGGTTCGGGCCCTCTCAATGGAGGTAAAACCCTACTCCTGCTTGATTGATATTGATGATATGGGTAGTACAAAAGTAGATCTACCACGAGATCAGAGAGGCTAAACCCTAGAAGCTAGCCTATGGTATGATTGTTGTTCGTCCTACGGACTAAAACCCTCCGGTTTATATAGGCACCGAAGAGGGTTAGGGTTACACAGAGTCAGTTACAATGGTAGGAGATCTACATATCCGTATCGCCAAGCTTGCCTTCCACGCCAAGGAAAGTCCCATCCGGACACGGGACGAAGTCTTCAACCTTGTATCTTCATAGTCCAGGAGTCCGGCCAAAGGTGATAGTTCAGCTATCCGGACACCCCCTAATCTGGGACTCCCTCACTAGCCCCCTCCGACGTCTATATAAACTGGAGGGTTTAGTCCGTAGGACGACAACAATCATAATCATAGGCTAGCTTCTAGGGTTTAGCCTCTATGATCTCGTGGTAGATCAACTCTCGTAATACTCATATCATCAAGATCAATCAAGCAGGAAGTAGGGTATTACCTCCATCGAGAGGGCCCGAACCTGGGTAAAACAATGTGTCCCCTGCCTCCTGTTACCATTAGCCTTAGATGCACAGTTCGGGAGCCCCTACCCGAGATCCGCCGGTTTTGACAGCGACATTGGTGCTTTCATTGAGAGTTCCACCGTGTCGTCCCGATAAGGCTTGATGGCTTGCCTCATTGTCATGGATAACATCACCTCCTGAGGATCCCTGGCTGTAGGCCAAACTCTCCGGCGATTTTGTCATGGCCGCCCGTTCGGCCGTCGGGCCGACGATGACATCTCAGGTCATCAAAAACAACCTCCGCGTCAGCCCGGAATTCACCAAGCAGATGGATCCAATAGAGCTCTCTTCCTTGAATGAGCTCTTGGATTGCATCACCGCCCTGGGAGTCGTTACGGATTATGATCGGATTGGGCTTAAACCCGACCTAAGGGATATTAACTCTCCGCCGGTCACCCATCAGATAGCGGTGCTGGAGGAACAAAACGGCAATTCTTCCTCTATTTTTAGGACGAACTATGTCTGGATTCCCGAGCTCTCTGAGCCGGATACCCGTCTACGGGAGGACGTGGCCCAGGCTCCAAACTTAATATCGGGCAGCGGGCCACAAATATTGGGCAATACCCTGGAGCCCGAGCTGCCAAGCTCAGGAGCTCCTTCACCCCTGGGTCCCAGATTGGGTCAGAACGTGGACTTAATTTCACCCACCCACCCAGACGCAAGCGATCTTTCCCTCATCAGACAAGAGCCCCAAGAGATAGTACACCACTTCTGGGCCAGATTCCTCCTTGTAATGAGCAAGGTTAAGGACTGTCACGAGGAAGACACAATCTCATTCTTTTGCAAAAATTGCACGGACAAGGGAATTCTCAATGCCATAAGTCGCCGTGACATAGCACACTTTATCGACTTGGCGGCCATAGTACAGAAGTACTGCGCGATGGAAAGCGCTTGGAAGACCCAAACAAAATTCTGGGATCCTCCGGCCCTAACTAAACCCCTCGTCTGAACTAAAAGGGTGCGCTCTCGCAAGTCACCCAACCCAATTACAAAGAAGCCAAAGCCCTCTACAGGGCGTGGAACCGTACTAGAGGGATGGCTCAATAGGCCATGCAAAATTCATAGCACACTGGACACCATACCAACACACAGTCTTAGAGCATGTTGGATACTCCGGCAGGTGGCCAAGAGCGGCGAGGACCTTCTCATCGACAATACCGCAGAACACCATCCCGCAGAAAATAACAATACAGTACTGACCGTCTTCGAGACCTTCGCCTCAAACAACAGGCGCAAGCGAGCGCTCCACAGCCTGGCCAAAGTCTGCCACGTCGCAGCAATAAACCCCTGGAATGATACGGCCATAACCTTCGACGCCAGCGATGGACCTCAATTCCGAACAGTCCGAGCACCAGCCGCTTTCGTCCTTAGTCCAATAGTGGACGGATTCCGGCTTACTAAAGTGCTGATGGACAGCGGCAGCGGATTAAACCTCATCTATGAGGAAACTCTTAACAAAATGAAAATAGATAAGAGCTGCATTGAGCAAAGCAGCACGACCTTCAGGGGAATCATCCCTAGTCAGGAGGCATGATGCGCAGGGAAAATCACATTGGATGTGGTATTCGGCACAACGGAGAGTTACAGGTCCGAAGAAATCACATTTCAAGTGGCCCCGTTTAGCAGTGAATATCACACCCTCTTGGGGCGAGAAGCATTCACAAGCTTCCAAGCTATACCCCATTACGGGTACATGAAGCTCAAGATGTCGGGGCCCAATGGAATAATCACACTAGCCAGTGATCCATACATAGCACTCCGGGCCGAAAACAAAACTGCCGCACTAGCACTGGAGGCATTATCAGAAGCCCTCGCGGCCGAAGAGTTAACTGCGCTGCGCTTCGCAGTAGACAGGGACGTGATACATCTCCGTCGTATATATAATTTTTGATTGTTCCATGCCAATATGATTCACTTTCATATACTTTTTGGCAACTTTTTATATTATTTTTGGGACTAACATATTGATCCAGTGCCCAGTGCCAGTTCCTGTCTGTTGCATGTTTTTTGTTTCGCAGAAACCCAATATCAAATGGAGTCCAAACGGGATAAAAATGGGCGGAGATTTTTTTTTGGAATATTTATGATTTTCTGGAAGTAAAATCAACGCGAAACGGTATCCGAGGTGGGCACGAGGTAGGGGGGCGCGCCCTACCCCCCAGGCGCCCCCTGACCCTCGTGGTCCACCCGTAAGGCGGTTGATGCTCTCCTTCTGGCGCAAGAAATATAATTTTATGAGAAAGATCAGGGCGAAAGATTCACCCCAATCGGAGTTACGGATCTCTAGATATAAAGGAAACGGTGAAGGGGTAGAATCTGTCAACGCAGAGAACGCAGAAACAGAGAGATAGATCCAATCTCGGAGGGGCTCTCGCCCCTCCCAAGCCATGGGAGCCAAGGAACAGAGGGGAAACCCTCCTCCCATCTAGGGAGGAGGTCAAGGAAGAAGAAGAAGGAGGGGGGCTCTGTCCCCCTCGCTTCCGGTGGCGCCGGAACGCCGCCGGGGGCCATCATCATCACCGCGATCTTCACCAACACCTCCGCCATCTTCACCAACATCTCCATCACCTCCCCCCTTCTATATTCAGCGGTCCACTCTCCCGCAACCCGCTGTACCCTCTACTTGAACATGGTGCTTTATGCTTCATATTATTATCCAATGATGTGTTGCCATCCTATGATGTCTGAGTAGATTTCTATTGTCCTGTCGGTGATTGATGAATTGCTATGATTGGTTTGAGTTGCATATTTTATTGGTGCTGTCCTATTGTGCCCTCCGTGTCGCGCGAGCATGAGGGATTCCCGCTGTAGGGATTGCAATATGTTTATGATTTGCTTACAGTGGGTTGCGTGAGTGACGGAAACACAAACCCGAGTAAGTAGGTTGTTTACGTATGGGATAAAGGGGACTTGATACTTTAATGCTATGGTTGGGTTTTACCTTAATGAATCTTTAGTAGTTGCGGATGCTTGCTAGAGTTCCAATCATAAGTGCATATGATTCAAGTAGATAAAGTATGTTAGCTTATGCCTCTCCCTCAAATAGAATTGCAATAGTGATTACCGGTCTAGTAACATAGTCAGTTGCCTAGGGACAATTCCACCACTCCTACCCCCACCTTTACACACTCGCTATATTTACTTTAGTTGTGTCTTTATCTAAACAGCCCCTAGTTTATATTTACGTGTTCTTTACTTTCTTGCAAGCCTATCCTATCACCTACAAAGTACTTCTAGTTTCATACTTGTTCTAGGTAAAGCAAACGTCAAGCGTGCGTAGAGTTGTATCGGTGGTTGATAGAACTTGAGGGAATATTTATTCTACCTTTAGCTCCTCGTTGGGTTCGACACTCTTACTTATCGAAAACTGTTGCGATCCCCTATACTTGTGGGTTATCAAGACCTTTTTCTGGCGCCGTTGCCGGGGAGTCATAGCGTGGGGTGAATATTCTCGTGTGTGCTTGTTTGCTTTATCACTAAGTAATTTTCATTTGCTGTTCTTAGTTGTTCTCTATCTTTAGTTATGGATATGGAACACAAAATACCAAAAAAAAAATAGGTGTAGTGGCTACTCATGAGGATGGGGTAACTCCTAAAACCCTCGATTCTCATTATGCGAGAGATATTATATACTACTTTGATAATCCTGAGAAAACCCCATTCAACTTTATAATGGGAGTAACGTTGGATCAACGTGAATACTTTAGGGATTATCGCTTAACACAAAAAGGAAAACTATTATGGGATCAAATTCATTTATTGAAGTGGTATGCTTGGAAACTATGCGTGGAATATGATTATACTTGTTGCTCTAGGATGAATTCTCCGCACCTTCCCTTTTCATGCAAATTTAATGATAATAAAACCTTAGCTTCTTATGCTAATGGTATATATGATTACTATGATGTGGAACAAATAGAAGAATTTGTTGCTTTTATGGGTGCTTATGAAATTGAAGCTATGTGTAAAGAGTTTGAGGATTATGATGATGTTGTTAATAGATCTGAAAATTTAGCTATCCTCAAATATTGCTATGAGAATTATAAATACAATTATGCAATTGATGCACTTATTGAGAAAGTCTCCGCTGTCCAAGAAGAGACTAATATTTTGCAGGAAGTTATGGAAGAAGAAATTGATGAAACTATGAGCTCATTGGATGAAAAAGATGACGAGGAGAGCGAAGAACAAGAGGAGGAAGAGCGGATTGATCACCCGTGCCCACCTTCTAATGAGAGTAACTCTTCAACTCATACATTGTTTAATTCCCCTTCGTGCTTACCGAAGGATGATTGCTATGATGACTATTATGATCCCATTGATTATCTTGAAATATCCCTTTTTGATGATGCTTGTGGCCAAGATGCCAATATGAATTATGCTTATGGAGATGAACTTGCTATAGTTCCTTATGTTAAACGTGAAATTGTTGCTATTGCACCCACACATGATAGTCCTATTATCTTTTTGAATTCTCCTGATTACACTATATCGGAGAAGTTTGTGCTTATTAAGGATTATATTGATGGGTTGCCTTTTACTATTAAACATGATGATTTTGATGAATGTAATATGCATGTGCTTGCTGCTCCTACTTGCAATTATTATGAGAGAGGGACTATATCTCCACCTCTCTATGTTTCCAATACGTTAGAATTGCAAGAAACTGTTTATACTATGCACTGGCCTTTACTATGTGTGCATGAATTGTTCTTTTATGACATACCGATGCATAGGAAGAGAGTTAGACTTCGTTGTTACTTGATATATGTTACTTTGTGCTCACTACTAAATTACAAATCATTGTTAATTAAAATTGGCTTTGATATACCTTGGGATCCGGGTGGATTCATTACTTGAGCACTAAATGCCTAGCTTAATGGCTTTAATGAAAGCGCTGCCAGGGAGACAACCCGGAAGTTTTAGAGAGTCATTTATTTCTGTTGAGTGCTTTCATATAGTTTAAAAACCACAAAAATAAAGAGGGGAACCAAAAACTTTTCAAAAAGGAAAGTGAAAGTGAGAAAGACAAGCATTGTTGAAGTGGGAGCTAGCCTTGAACTTTGTTCATGCTCATGGAAACTTTGTGAATCTTGATTACAGAAACTTTTCAAAAAAAATAATTATCCCCTTGTACAATTCCATTGTATTATAAAAATAATGTGCCAAGGTTTACCTTTAGGATGTTTACAATGCTTGTTGGTTTGTACGGTACAGGACAGAAACTTTGGCTGTAGTGCGCGATTTTACATTTTTAACTGAAACGTCAATTGGTTCTGATTCCTTTTGAACTGTCTTTCTATACAACTTGTTTATTTTTCCTAATTTTGGTAGAATTTTTGGGGTACCAGAAGTGTGGTGGATGTTCAGATTGCTACAGACTGTTCTGTTTTTGACAGATTCTGTTTTTGATGCATAGTTTGCTTGTTTTGATGAAACTATCAATTTATATCAGTGGACTAAGCCATGAAAAAGTTATATTACAGTAGACACAATGCAAAAACAAAATATTAATTGGTTTTCAACAGTACTTAGAGTGGTGATTTGCTTTATTATACTAACGGATCTTACCGAGTTTTCTGTTGAAGTTTTGTGTGGATGTAGTGTCTAATCGAGGATGTTTTGATATGAGAAGAAGGAAGAGAGGCAAGAGCTCAAGCTTGGGGATGCCCGAGGCACCCCAAGTAAATATCCAATAAGACTCAAGCGTCTAAGCTTGGGGATGCTGGGGAGGCATCCCCTCTTTCTTCAACAAGTATCGGTATGTTTTCGAATTCGTTTCGTTCGTGCATTATGTGCAAGTCTTGGAGTGTCCTTTGCATTTAGTTTTCATTTTTCTTTTATGCACCATGTTGGTATGAGATAGTCCTTGGTTGATTTATAGAATGCTCATTGCACTTCACTTAAATCTTTTGAGTGTGGCTTTATAGAATGCTTCATGTGCTTCACTTATATCATTTGAAGTCTGGATTGCCTGTTTCTCTTCATATAGACAACCACCATTTGTAGAATGCTCTTTTGCTTCACTTATACTTGTTAGAGCATGGGAATATCTTTTGTAGAAAGAATTAAACTCTCTTGCTTCACTTATATCTATTTAGAGAGATGACAGGAATTGGTCATTCACATGGTTAGTCATAAAATCCTACATAAACTTGTAGATCGCTGAATATGATATGTTTGATTCCTTGCAATAGTTTTGTGATATAAAGATGGTGATATTAGAGTTATGCTAGTGGGTGGTTGTGGATTGTAGAGACACTTGTGTTGAGGTTTGCAAGTCTCGTAGCATGCACGTATGGTAACCTTTGTGTGACAAATTTGAAGCATGGGGTGTTTCTTTGATTGTCTTCCTTGTGAGTGGCGGTCGGGGACGAGCGATGGTCTTTTCCTACAAATCTATCCCCCTAGGGGCATGCGTAGTAGTACTTTGCTTCGAGGGCTAATAAATTCTTGCAATAAGTATATGAGTTCTTTATGACTAATGTGAGTCCATGGATTATACGCACTCTCACCTTTCCACCTTTGCTAGCCTCTTCGGTACCGTGCATTGCCCTTTCTCACCTCGAGAGTTGGTGCAAACTTCGCCGGTGCATCCAAACTCCGTGATACGATACGCTCTATCACACATAAGCCTCATTATATCTTCCTCAAAACAGTCACCATACCTACCTATCATGGCATTTCCATAGCCATTCCGAGATATATTGCCATGCAACTTCCATCATCATCATATACATGACTTGAGCACTCATTGTCATATTGCTTTGCATGATCGTAAGATAGCTAGCATGATGTTTTCCTGGCTTGCTGTTTTTTTTATGTCATTGCTACGCTAAATCATTACACATCCCGGTACATCGCCGGAGGCATTCATATAGAGTCATATCTTTGTTCTAGATATCGAGTTGTAATATTGAGTTGTAAGTAAATATAAGTGTGATGATCATCATTACTAGAGCATTGCCCCAGTGAGGAAAGGATGATGGAGACTATGATTCCCCCACAAGTCGGGATGAGACTTCGGACGAAAAAAAAAAGAGAAAGGCCAAAAAAAGAGAAGGCCCAAAAAAAATTGAGAGAAAAAGTGAGAAGGGGCAATGTTACTATCTCTTTTTCCACACTTGTGCTTCAAAGTAGCACCATGTTCTTCATGTAGTGAGTCTCATATCTTGTGCTTCAAAGTAGCACCATGTTCTTCATATAGATTGTCTCCTATGTTGTCACTTTCATATACTAGTGGGAATTTCCATTATAGAACTTGGCTTGTATATTCCAATGATGGGCTTCCTCAAATGCCCTAGGTCTTCATGAGCAAGCAAGTTGGATGCACACCCACTTAGTTTCTTTTGTTGAGCTTTCATACACTTATAGCTCTTAGTGCATCCGTTGCATGGCAATCCCTACTCCTCACATTGATATCTATTAATGGGCATCTCCATAGCCCGTTGATACGCCTAGTTGATGTGAGACTTTCTCGTTTTTTGTCTTCTCCACATAACCTCCACCATTATATTCTATTCCACCTATAGTGCTATATCCATGGCTTGCGCTCATGTATTGCGTGAGGGTTGAAAAGCTGAAGCGCGTTAAAAAGCATGAACCAATTGCTCGGCTCGTCATCGGGGTTGTGCATGATGGGAGCATTTTGTGTGACGAAAATGAAGCATGGCCAAAATATATGATTTTGTAGGGATAAGCTTGCTTTGGCCTTGTTGTTTTGAAAAGACATGATTGCTTTATTGGTACGCTCGAAGTATTATTGTTTTTATGTCAAATGATAGACTATTGCTTTGAATCACTCGTGTCTTAATATTCATGCCATGATTAGACATATGATCAAGATTATGCTAGGTAGCATTCCACATCAAAAATTATTCTTTTTTATCATTTACCTACTCGAGGACGAGCAGGAATTAAGCTTGGGGATGCCGATACGTCTCCGTCGTATCTATAATTTTTGATTGTTCCATGCCAATATTATTCACTTTCATATACTTTTTGGCAACTTTTTATATTATTTTTGGGACTAACATATTGATCCAGTGCCCAGTGACAGTTCCTGTCTGTTGCATGTTTTTTGTTTTGCAGAAACCCAATATCAAACGGAGTCCAAACGGGATAAAAACGGACGGAGATTTTTTTTGGAATATTTATGATTTTCTGGAAGTAAAATCAACGTGAAACGGTATCCGAGGTGGGCACGAGGTAGGGGGGCGCGCCCTACCCCCCCAGGCGCGCCCCTGACCCTCGTGGTCCACCCGTAAGGCGGTTGATGCTCTCCTTCTGGCGCAAGAAAGATAATTTTATGAGAAATATCTGGGCGAAAGATTCACCCCAATCGGAGTTACGGATCTCCAGATATAAAGGAAACGGTGAAGGGGTAGAATCTGCCAACGCAGAGAATGCAGAAACAGAGAGATAGATCCAATCTCGGAGGGGCTCTCGCCCCTCCCAAGCCATGGGAGCCGAGGAACAGAGGGGAAACCCTCCTCCCATCTAGGGAGGAGGTCAAGGAAGAAGAAGAAGGAGGGAGGCTCTCTCCCCCTCGCTTCCGGTAGCGCCGGAACGCCGCCGGGGGCCATCATCATCACCGCGATCTTCACCAACACCTCCGCCATCTTCACCAACATCTCCATCACCTTCCCCCTTCTATATTCAGTGGTCCACTCTCCCGCAACCCGCTGTACCCTCTACTTGAACATGGTGCTTTATGCTTCATATTATTATCCAATGATGTGTTTCCATCCTATGATGTCTGAGTAGATTTCTATTGTCCTATCGGTGATTGATGAATTGCTATGATTGGTTTGAGTTGCATATTTTATTGGTGCTGTCCTATTGTGCCCTCCATGTCGCGCAAGCGTGAGGGATTCCCGCTGTAGGGTTTGCAATATGTTTATGATTTGCTTATAGTGGGTTGTGTGAGTGACGGAAACACAAACCCGAGTAAGTCGGTTGTTTACGTATGGGAGAAAGGGGACTTGATACTTTAATGCTATGGTTGGGTTTTACCTTAATGAATCTTTAGTAGTTGCGGATGCTTGCTAGAGTTCCAATCATAAGTGCATATGATCCAAGTAGAGAAAGTATGTTAGCTTATGCCTCTCCCTCAAATAGAATTGCAATAGTGATTACCGGTCTAGTAACATAGTCAGTTGCCTAGGGACAATTCCACCACTCCTACCCCCACTTTTACACACTCGCTATATTTACTTCAGTTGTGTCTTTATCTAAACAGCCCCTAGTTTATATTTATGTGTTCTTTACTTTTTGCAAGCCTATCCTATCACCTACAAAGTACTTCTAGTTTCATACTTGTTCTAGGTAAAGCAAACGTCAAGCGTGCGTAGAGTTGTATCGGTGGTCGATAGAACTTGAGGGAATATTTATTCTACCTTTAGCTACTCATTGGGTTCGACACTCTTACTTATCGAAAACTGTTGTGATCCCCTATACTTGTGGGTTATCAGGACGACATGATACTCGACAAATGACCCAAGTCTACCTCTTTTAAACCAGCAGATGAAATAGTCAAATTTCAGGTCCACCCAACGGACCCCACAAAAACAACATCAATTGGGGCACAGCTGAACCCCACAATAGACGCCGCACTATGAGAGTTCTTGTGCGAGAATTGGGACATTTTCGCCTGGCATCCTTCAGACATGCCGGGTATCCCACGCAGGCTGGCCGAACATAGCCTAAACATACTAAAGGGATACAAGCCGGTCAAGCAGACTCTTCGGTGCTTTTCAGAACCCAAGCGACAAGCCATGGGAGAGGAGCTAGCCAAGCTACTTGAGGCCGGTTTCATCAGAGAAATAAAACATCCGGACTGGCTAGCAAACCTGGTGATGGTACCAAAGAAGGACAAATCCTGGCGCCTATGCATCGATTTCAAAGACCTTAATAAGGCTTGCCCTAAGGATCCCTTCCCCCTCCCCCACATCGATCAAATTATCGACGCTACCGCGGGACATGATTCATTGTGTTTCCTCGATGCATACTCCGGATACCATCAAATCAAGATGGCAGAGTCCGATCAAGCGGCAACAGCGTTTATCACTCCATATGGTCCCTTCTGTTTTAGCACCATGCCTTTCGGGCTCAAAAATGCCGGTGCAACCTATCAACGCATGATTCAGACATGCCTGGAAACACAAATCGGCAAAACAGTGGAGGCTTACGTAGACAATGTAGTCATTAAAACCAGACACGTCGAATCATTAATAGACGACTTGAGGCTTACGTTCGACAATCTCCGAACATATGATATCAAGCTCAACCCGGAAAAATGTGTTTTCAGCGTACCAGCCGGAAAACTCTTGGGCTTTATTGTCTCCAATAGAGGAATCGAAGCAAATCCGGCTAAAATCCAAGCGTTGTCACAGTTGGCTACCCCAACAGACCTCAAGCAAATCCAGAAATTAACTAGATGCGTGGCCACCCTAAGCCTCTTTATCTCCCAATTAGGAGAAAAGGCGCTACCTCTTTATCGCCTTCTTCGACGCACCGAACACTTCGAGTGGACGGATGCGGCTACGGCAGGGCTGGAGGAAATAAAAGCCCTCTTGGCCACCAATCCAATTCTGGCAGCACCAAATGTCGGCGAACCCATGTTGCTATACATAGCTGCAACACACCAGGTTGTAAGCGCAGTGCTAGTTGTCGAACGAGAGACAGATGGACATAAATTCCCATTACAAAAGCCGGTATATTACGTATCCACTGTCCTCACTCCATGCAAGTCACGGTACCCACATTATCAAAAGATAGCATACGCGGTCTTCATGGCATCCCGAAAACTACGACACTACTTTCAAGAGTGTTCAATCACGGTGGCCTCCGAAGTACCACTCAATGACATAATAAATAACCGCGATGCCATGGGCTGGATTGCAAAATGGGCTATCGAGCTCCTCCTGTTCGACATAACATACAAACCACGGCGGGCCATTAAGTTGCAAGTACTGGCTGACTTCGTCGTCGAATGGACAGAAGCCGAACTCCCTAAAGAGTACGGCGCGTACTCCAATTGGATCGTGCACTTTGATGGCTCTAAGATGCTAGCTGCTCTAGGGGCTAGTGTCGTCCTGACGTCCCCCACCGGAGATACAGTCCGGTACGTACTCCAAATACTTTACACAAACTCCAACAATGCAGCAGAGTATGAGGCTCTGTTGCACGGTCTTCGGATGGCAGTCTCCATGGGCATTCAACGTCTCGAAGTACGCGGGGATTCAAATCTCGCAATATCTCAAATAAACTGAGACTTTGACGCCAAGGACCCAAAAATGGCGGCTTACCATAATGTCATCCTCAAAATGTCAGTTCGATTCGAGGGGATCGAATTCCACCATGTGGTTCGAGAAAACAATCAAGCGGCGGATATCCTTGCCCGCATCGGCGCTAAACGTGACCCCGTCCCACCAAATATTTTTTTTGAAATGCTATTCAAGCCATCCGTGGTATGGGAAGGGGAGTTCGGCAATACTGATCCAGATCCGCATACAACCCCAGATCCTGAACAATCTGACGTAATCGGAGGCTCCACCACCGAAATCACACCTTCGGCCCACGTGATCATGGTGGTCATCGCCCCGTGGACGGAACCCTTCCTAGCTTTCTTAAATAGGCAGGAACTCCCAGAGGACCAAAATGAGGCACGCTGCATTGTGCGGCGCTCTAAAGCCTACAAAGTCCACGAGGGAGAGCTTTATAAGAAAATCGCAACCGGAGTGCTCCAAAGGTGCATCTCCGAAGAGGAAGGGCGGCAGCTCTTGGCTGAAATTCATGCCGGACTCAGCGGCCACTATGCCGCAGCTTGGGCGCTCGTAAGCAAGGCCTTCTGTACAAGTTTCTACTAGCCGACAGCCCGGGTAGACACACAAGACCTTGTCCAACACTGCGTCGATTGCCAGCTTTTTGCAAATCAAAGCCATATGCCGCCCACCGCCCTCCAAACAATCCCCATAACTTGGCCCTTTGCGGTCTGGGGGCTCGATATGGTTGGACCCCTTAAAGGGGGAAGCCATAAGAAGAAATACTTGTTGGTCATGGTCGATAAATTCAACAAATGGATAGAGGCCAAACCAGTTAAAACGGCCGAATCCGGACCAGTGATAGACTTTATATCCAGGGTCATACACCGCTACGGTGTCCCCCACAACATAATCACCGATAACGGCTCAAACTTCACAACCGATGAGGTGAAAACCTGGTGCAGCAAAATGGGCATAAAACTTGATTACGCCTCTGTCTATCACCCCCAAACAAATGGTCAAGTCGAACGAGTGAACGATCTTATTATGAGCGGCATTAAACCCAGACTAGTGTGATCCTTGAAGGAATCAGATACGCACTGGGTCGAGGAGCTTGACTCTGTATTATGGGGGCTGCGGACCACACCAAATCGCACAACTGGATACACACCATTTTTTATGGTGTACGGCGCAGAGGCAGTGCTATCCTGCGATATCATCCATGATTCACCTAGAGTGCACATGTACGAAGAGAGAGAAGCCGAGCTGGATAGGCAGGATAGCTTAGATGCCCTGGAGGAGGAGCGTGACGTCGCGAAGGCCCGTTCCGTATTCTATCAACAGCAGGCTCGAAGGTATCAAAGCAGAGAAGTGCGGGCCAAAACTTATAACATTGGCGAACTCGTTCTACGCCTACCAGAGAAGAAAAAGGACAAGCTCAAACCCAAATGGGAGGGCCCCTTCATCATTGACAAAGTTCTCACTGGAGGTGTGTACCGTCTGCGTGATGCATCAGACAATCGACTCGAGCCGAACCCATGGAACGCGGCCAGACTCCGAAGATTCTACGCCTAGTGCCGAACTCCGTGTTTGTCTCCTTACCTCTGTCTCCCTTTTTAAATTATATCCTCTCTCTCTCTCTGCCTTTTACATTTATAGCCTTAAAATCTTCAAGTATGCTTTGACCGCACACTCTGTCCGCGCTATGCACGCTCAATATACCTGGGGGCTTCTTACACAGAAGCTTAATTGTCTTCTGGGCTTTATGCCCACCACATACGCGTCACTTCTCCATATGTGCCTTTTTTCACCACTATATGCATCGATATGACTTAAGTTTTAGCCAAGCTGGGTTGCCTGGCTCTTGTGTTTGTGCCCTACGTTCCTGTTAATTCGGCTAGGGCATAAGGGGAGCACCTCTGTGATTGTTACTACCGGGTCAGACGGATGTGTACCTCAGACTAGGTGAAGCCGAAAGCTAGCATTCTTAAGAGAATATTCGGTCGGTGAACAAAAGATGTATTTTACCTATTACAAAACATGCCCCCAGATGCTTATATCCTGTGTAAATTTTCGCAGTTCGAACATGCACGTCAATGCATGCACACCCAGGGAAAGGAACCCTTAACAGAACTATTCTCCCTGGAAGATGTTTCTTACTACCCATGTAATATAACATAACTAGTTGGGTACTTGTCTGTTCAAGCACTTATGACCCCTACGCCTGGTTTCCACGCATGCCCCGGTTTTCACGTAACCGAGCAGGTATTCGGATACACTCCGGACTGTCGGGTCCAAAGGTTGAAGCGAAAAGGTTGGCCAAGACAAATGATTTACAATCCGGCTAGGGACAAAATATGTCCTTCGAAGTACAATGTCACTTAGACTGACTAAATTCTTCTTCTATACCATCCAACAGGTTGTCTAGCCTACAATCCTATTGGGAATACTTAGCAGCTAATGCTACCTGGTCATACACAAGATGTACAGGGATCTCCTTCCCATCTAACCCTACAGGTCCGACCTCGGCCATGTGGTTCGGGTCAGCCTTGGTGTATCACGTCTTCACCATGGCCCAGGATTACCTTGCTCCTTGTCGGCAGGCCGATATCTTCCATAATCGGAAGCACTGTCGCGCTCCCTTGAGCATCTCCATAAGCTCCCCCATGCCTCCTGGCAGGGAGGCGGATGGCCACAAGGCTTGGGCAATGTCCCGCATCACCTGCCGAACTTGTTCGTGCAGTTGTGAGAGCTCCGGCAGAAGATCACCTACAGATCCGGGCATCTCCTATTTAGGACGACCTGTCACCATGCCTACAGACATAATTCTATTAGCAAACTTCTTCGCCGAACTTTATAGTGGGTCGTCAGAGCACTTATCGAATATGTCGCGTCGAAGCCTCTTATTCTCCTTTACAGAGTCAGCAAGATGGGCCCGAACATCCTTTAATTCGATGTCCAGTCGGACGTTCGCGTCCTGGAGAGTATTTTTCTCCTTTATAACCTTTGTAAGCACACGCTGGCTAGCCTTCAGCTGTCGCCGAACATGTTGCTCGTCCTCTGGCACGATCTCCGGATTACCTCCGGGATTGTCTGCGGATTCTATTGTTAGAATCGCATTCCTGCCAAATACTTAACTGGTACATGCCATGACATTATTTTCGTTTAAATCAAAAAATTACCAGATGGGGCCTTTGTAGACTCCTCCATCACGGCAATTGCGGCCCGCAGTTGGGCCTTGCACTCCTCCAGCTCTTTGGATAGCTGGGTATTCTTCTCTGTCAGAACCTATGCACACGAGGATCCTTAAATCAGTTGTGCCAACTGTTTCAAGTCTCAGGGGCTACTGATATACATACTTATCAAATTTTCTTACCCGAATATCCTTTACATACTGCTCCGTGGCCCTGGCAAGGCCACCTTGAGCAGCCCGGATGTACGTGTCCCCTGAGTTGAAGGCATCGAATGCCTCTTCAGAGAAATTAGGGTCGCGTAGTGCGGCCCGTCGGCGCCTATGATTTATGGCGCTCTCCACTTCGGAGTTCGTAGTGGAAAATCTATCCGCATCCTCTATAGGAGTATCATCCGTGTTGACCTCCGCCCTTGAGTCCGGCCTCTGAGTCTGGCTGGTGGAAGCGTGACCGGCAGGCTCTCCGGATACAGTCCGGCGAGCGTTCTTTCTGTCAGATGGCAGTGGACATCGTTATATTTTAACAATGATAAATTCGTGGCAGGTTTTTAAACATGCCTTTGCAACGGCGTCTCGGTCCTGACCGCCTTCCTTTTAAGCCTACCCGACTTCCGTGCCCCTTGTTGGCGAGTCACCACGGGTTCAGCTTGGCGCCCCGATGGCCTTCCCTGTAAGATGCAACACATGTGCAGTGGGTGAAGTGTAAAGAGGGAATCCATTTCGGAAGTTGGTACTGTGGTTTTACTTACCTGGGATACATGGAGTAAGCCGGGATAATCGGCTATGATGGCCACCATCACAGCTCAGCTGGTAAAATGTCCTGTCAACAAGCTCCACAAACGTGTCCGGATCTTCTTCGAGTCCGGGGTCGAGAGCCCGGTTAGGGTCCTCTGGCTGTGGAGATGGGCTATGAACATCCTTCATAGCCCTTCGCAGTTCCTGCTATGAATTGAAGAACTAAACATCTGTGCTAAAAATGTGGGAAGGATTGGAATAAAAGATAGCGACTCACCCAGCTTGGGGGGGGGGGGGTTGTACATGGAGAATCCATCCGGTGGCTTGATATGGATGAACTCCTCCTCTTCTCCTTTGTATAGATCGGACAGTATCTTCACCAGAGCGGCGGGAGAATCCGGACCTTTACGACCGCAGCGGGTGGCATCGTCTTCTCCATTAAAGTGCCACATGGGTTTCCCCGATATTGAAGTGGCTACACTCCCTGCATTATGCATATGGACATAACTTCAATTATTGTCAGTCCTGATTTGGCCAGTGTATTTATCCTGTCCATCAGGAAAAGGACCTCTCTGTTATCTTCCTCCTAGGGGCTCCTGGGGCGCCAGCTGTGGCGTTTCTTCAACGGGGCATTTACAAACTCAGGAAGGCCCTTCCGAACAAGGTCCAGAAGAGGGACGTCCTCCACGTAGAACCATTTCGAGGGCCAGTCTTCGGATGTCTTCTTCGGGGTGCCGGATAGATATCCGGTCCCGGCGATGTGCCATATTTCGGCTCCACTCACTTGATATACCGACTCCTTCTGAGTACGGGGTACGAGGCAGAATAGCCTCTTCCACAGCTTGAAATGGGCCTCGCAACCCAGGAAAAGCTCGCAGAAGGCAACGTAGCCTGCGATATGTAGTATGGAGGCTAGGGTAAAGTTATGCAGCTGGAGGCCGTAGACTCCAGGAGCCCGCGGAGGAAAGGATGGATTGGAAATCCGAGCCCCCTCAGCAAGTAGGGGACAAAGCATACCCGCTCTCCCTTGGATGGGTTTAGAAAGCTCTCCGCTTGCTCCCCGCCATTATAAGTGGCTAGTCCAGCTCGGACGGGGACCATGTATGCAGGTGGGAGAAACCCCTTGGTCTGCAACTCTACTAGTCGGCTGTGGGGAACAGAACATCTCTCCCAGTCGCATGGCCTAGTGCTACGGGAGCGAGAGGAGGAACCGCGACGACCGGCCATGGTGGTGTGGATTTTTTCGGGCGCGCTCTGATGAATACTCGCTGGGAGGAGATGGTGTGATTTGGATCTGAGAATCCTCGTCCCTTTTATAGATGATTTACTCGCATGGTTGGGGTGGCAAATGTAAAAATGCCTCGACTTCTCGCATTCGCTCGACACATGGAAACAGCCGTTATTAAAGCACAGAAGCGGAGGAGTGCAACATTGATGAGGAGCCTGACACTGCTCGTTACAACAATACTATGGAGGATTTGAAGAACCCGCTTTGCAATGCCGAAGACAATCTGCGCGCCGGACTCATCGTCATTGAAGCCTGGTTCGGGGGCTACTGAGGGAGTCCTGGATTAAGGGGTCCTCGGACAGCCGGACTATATACTTCGGCCGGACTGTTGGACTATGAAGATACAAGATTGAAGACTTCATCCCGTGTCCGGATGGGACTCTCCTTTGCGTGGAAGGCAAGCTTGGATATTCGGATATGTAGATTTCCTTCTCTGTAACCGACTCTGTGTAACCCTAGACCCCTCCGGTGTCTATATAAACCGGAGGGTTTAGTCCGTAGGACGACAACAATCATAATCATAGGCTAGCTTCTAGGGTTTAGCCTCTATGATCTCGTGATAGATCAACTCTTGTAATACTCATATCATCAAGATCAATCAAGCAGGAAGTAGGGTATTACCTCCATCGAGAGGGCCCGAACCTGGGTAAAACATCGTGTCCCATGCCTCCTGTTACCATTAGCCTTAGACGCATAGTTCGGGACCCCCTACCCGAGATCCGCCGGTTTTGACACCGACACCTGCTGCCGCCATCATATCCTAAAGCACAGGCTTCGCCCGGCGTGATCTCCGGCGACGGCGGGAGGGAGGGATCAAGGAGAGGGTGCCGAGGACCGGCGGGGCGATCTCCCCTGTGCCGCCTAGGGTTGGCGACGCGGGGGTTGTGCGGGGAAGGTGCCGTTACTTTTGTAGAGATTGATTTAGCTTCTTTAGGGTCAGCTTAAGATGAGGTAAATACTGTCCGAAAATTTCATGAAAAAGGTCAGCTTAAGATGGGGTAAGTACTATCTTAAAATTACACCGTCCTCCATAACAGAAGAAAACCTCCTTATTAATGTTTGAAGAAGAAGAAAAGATGGTGCGACCCAAGAAGACCAGGGTTCCATCCCCAAGTATGACAAGTGCGACAACTCCAGTACTTTGTTATCTCGTTACAAATAAAACCAGGAATTGAAGCTCAGGATGCCATACCATTTGCCCAGTTCTTCGCACTCTAAAAATAAAGATTCTCAACTAGGATTGCAGGGGGTTGGAAAAGCTAATGTTACTACAATATTGGAGTATATTATTTTTGGAAGGGTAATATCAGAGTGATGGGTCGTTCTTTTCCCCTCTCCTCACCTAGGCGAGTGGGGACGGCAACTGATCTATCCTACTTCCCAGCGAGTCCCAGGTCCCTCTCTCTGTCTGTCGCTTTGGGGGTGGGGGTGGGGGCGACTCCAAGGCTTCAGTCTGATGGTGGTAGAGTTAGGAACAAATTTAGGATTGTCCTCGTAGGAGTTTATGTGGAGTCAACTAGAATTAGCATGCAGTAGGTACGGCTAACAAAAAAATTAACCAGTCACTAGGGTACACTACCAATTTTAAAATAATGATATATAAGGATGATATATAGGTTCACTACAAGTATCCAATAAAAAGAGTTGTATCCGCAACCCCCATCCTCCCCACCGCCGCAAATTTTTGTCAGTACTTATTTTTAATGAAGTACTTGTATATTACAATCATCATTTATATATATGATATGTCTCAAACGACAAACGTATCTACTCTTTTGAACATTTTTTTAATGTATTTGTCCTCTAATTCGCATAATTTAAATAAGCTAGCTACAATATCACGTAGTTGAGGTAACATAGAGTGACAATAAGCTAGCTACAATAGGCTCGCATGTGTCACCTCCCGATGCCCCTTCGACGGCAAGAAGAGTGGCGGCACTCCATCTACTCCAAGCCTGGTATCAGTTCCCGAATCTGGGTATGCGCCTCCACAATAGAAGGCATCCACACCTGCATCCCCTTGGGTACGGGAGTTCGGTTAGATTCATGTTTTTCAACTCTTCAAATTTAAGGAGCCCAGATTTGAGAAGGTGATTGAGGGGCTATTAAAATTTAGAAGTTCAATTAAAGACGCCCTAAGATTTGCTCGGATCCTCTGAACGCGACCCTGCCGCACCTCTCAATCCCACCACTCCAACTTAACGACATTAGCAGGCTGAGCTTTTAGCCGCCCATGTGAAAGTACAAGACCTCGTCATAAGAATCCATTTAATTTGCGTCACATCATGCTATACATAGTAGTAGCACCTATTCCCTCCGTTCCGAATTACTTGTCTTAGATTTGTCTAGATACGGAGGTATCTAGCACTAAAATGAGTCTAGATACATCCGTATCTAGACAAATCCAAGACAAGTAATTCGGAACGGAGGGAGTAGATTACAGGATAACCATGGAAATTACTAGTACCATGCATGGATAGGTCGATCGATACACAAGGTGACGTGCAGGTCTGATCATTTCCATGCCCTTATCAACACGAATCGGACTAATGGAAGACCAACAGGGCCACGAAATCACCTACTCCAATAATTAAGAAATTGCTGAAGAGATGCACGTCATGACACCACCCATTTCCATCTCGCGGCGAGATCATTATTAACTGAAGCGTTAGCCAGGGAAGAAACGGTCTTGGAATGGCCAGCAATCGGATCGAGATCGATCATGATCCAACGGCTGTGGCACTAACCAGGAGTCAAGGCGGTGACATGGTGGTTAGTGTCTCACTGTCTGGCGATGAGTGTGAGTCGTCAATTTTAACCTTTAGTAGGACTCTGGAGAAACTGTGAAACACAAAGGTAGAGACCTTTTCTTTCTTTCTGGTATGCATACGTGTTGATTTGTTTTGCCCAGATGATGCTTATATATTGCTGCCATCTGAAGTGAAAACTCTTAACTTCTCACATAATTATGGATTTTCTGCTCCATACCAGAATTGTTAGCACGCGAGGTCAATCTTTCTAAAGTGAAAATAATAATCATAACTTCTCCGAATTTCTTTCCTAGCTATCTAATTTTGTTATGGATTTGTGCAAAGTTACCACGTTATGACCGAAAGGCCTCGTTTTTTTCGGGTGAACTAAAGGCCTCGTTAGGAACTTAATTAGGTGTTTCTTGATTTGGAATAGACCAGTAGTGCAAACTAACTATATTTACCTACTGCATTTGAAAAATGCAAAAAGAAAGGGCAAATTATTAAAAAAAATGTCAGGTGAAGATATATATTGTCACTTTTACATTATGTTGGCTTTATCAGACATCAGATAGTACCACCCATAGTCTCAAACTAATTATTAAAAACAATCAAACTGCAGGTATGATGCGCATGTGGAACGCACTTGAGTTAGATAAATTTGGCACAACGACCTACTAGCGTTTTTTTGTATTTGTTGCTAAAAAATGCTAAAGTGCCCTTTCCCTTTCTTTTTTGAACACGGTACAAACGCAGGCGCTCATATACACGTGCATACCCCCCCCCCCCCCCCCCCCCCACCTCTATGAGCACCTCCGAAAGACTAAGCTTACATATCATCTTGAAATTTACGAAGTCACCGTAGGCACCTCGTCGTTGATTTGAACACTGGTGAGCTGGGGATACCACAATACTTCTAATCATCCAACCACTGGTTGTTTCGCGCCCTTGCCCTTATAATTTGTTTGCAACTAGTGTAGTTTGGCATTAGGGGTTGGCTATTTCAAAAAGGAAAACTAGTGTAGTTTGTTATTTAAAAAAAAATCTTTTTTTCCTCAGGCGAAAGTAGACAATGTATGAATAAATCGCGCGCGGAACAAGGTTAGTTTGGTCTTTTGTGTTAGCAACTAGCAAGTGGTGCAAGCCTGCAACACGGATATAATAAGCCTCATCGGCCGGAGCCTCATGAGAAAGCCTCCGTGTCCGTGGTGGCAGCTGGTGCAAGAAATAGCTCACGTTCATAGCGCCAGAGCACTAGAAGAAATCGATGAAGCTGTTCGCGTTCGTGAGGCGCGCTCGCCGGACATCGGCCGCGGCGGCGATGACAGCGGAGCCGGCTCCAGTGCCGGTGGCGCCTGTGTCTGCTGCGGAGAAGCGGCGGCGGAGGCCCTCGTCGGGATCATCGTCGTGGAAGCCGACGCTGGTCTCCATCTCCGAGGACGCTGCGGTGGCCGCCGCCAAGGCCGACGCCGGAAAGGCCAAGGGCAAGGCGAAAGGGAAGCCGGCGGCGGCCAAGGCCAAGGCGAGGGCGTCGCCTCGCGCGCTCCGGCCTGACTACGACGACTTCCGGTGAGTTCAGTTCCGTGCCGTGTCCGCGTGCGTACGTGTGTGAGGCGTCGGGTTTGCGGGCGTGCCGGTAGTAGACCACAGCCGTTGGATCCGGCTGGGTAGGCAGGGGAGTGACCATCTGACGGATGCAGTGCGTTGACCTTGGGTTAGCCTGCGTGCGCGGCTGGGTAGGCAGGGGAGTGACCATCTTCTTGTTTTGAGAAAATCGTCCAATCTACTCACCAAAACAGCTACAACGAAGAACACAAAAAAAATAATGAAAACTGAAATGATAAATATCCTAGCAACGACTACAATCCTTCTTAACCAGTCATTTGAACAAAACTGGTAAAGAATGAATTATCTTTTGGCTTTGGCTCGATCGAACCCATGCATTGCTGAGATATTTTGACCAAAATGTAAATATCCTAGTACTTACTGAAATGGTAAAAGAAATCCTAAAATTTTGGTGAAATTTTATGAACAACGAGAAACCTATGTGGGCCATGGCTGCTTCTAACAGGTAATAATTATATCAATTTTGCTAATTATATAAGCGTGTGTGGCAATAGTCCATATCGTAAGCAGTTTTGTCAACGGCTTGGTTTGCTGTTGCTGTAAAGCGTGATCCTGATGATCTACTTGCTTGGAAGCAGGACGTAGAGATAAGGGTTAGTTGGTGGGTCAGCTGTTTGGCACCTAATTTCAGTTGCAACTCGCACAAAGTTGACCCGGGATGGATGGTTAATGGGTTCACAGGCGCCGCAGCTTGTGTCCAGCTTTTCGATCGTCAACTAGCCTACACAAGCAGTTGATTTCAGCTTGGTATGATTATCTAGTGAGTGCAGAATTAAGCCACGCTGTTCTTCTGGCTGTGCAGAACGTACGGTACGGGCACACACTTCCACGTCACGGCGTCTAGTTTGAAACATATTGTCGGTCCGAAATCTTATCTGTTTGAAAAAGTTGCACTAACAGAGTCAAGAATTAGAAGTTATACTGGTGGGAATTATGTCTGAATTCGATTGAAACTGTTCTCTGGTGTACATCAGCATAACTACAATGGACCACCCAGAACAAAAAAATCTATGAACACCTGGAACTGCGTGGACCACCGTGTGTGTCCTGCCAGTGGAAAATCCATCGATCTGTAGACAAGCTCACCAGTCACCACCCCTATTCTGGGTGCATGTGTCGGACGGAGACGTCCTCTTGCTTTATCGTTAGTGAAAACACAAGCCTCACTGGCCAGTCAAGTGAGCATGTGACCCTGATGCGTGCTGCTAGTACTACTTGCCCTTCACAAGGGAAGGCATCTATCTAGTTTAGTGGTACAAAAATCACGGAAATTGGACTGCTTCATGTAAAGTTACTAGTGCATTTCAAGCAGGACATGCAGCTGCTTTCGGTATTCCTTGTGCCCCTAAAACTGACCCACATTATTGTCTCTCTACCTGCAGGCGCTTCGGGGCGCCCACGGTGCTGCCGGCGTTCGCACCCACGGCGTTCCTCTTCTGAGCTCAGGCGAGCTCGCTGTGGTGGTGTGCCGTGATGGCAAGTGACAACGTGGTGCTCAGGCGAGCTCGCTGTGGTGGTGTGCCGTGATGGCAAGTGACAACGTGGTGGTCTGACCATGAACCCTCTCTGTGTTTGTGTGCCCAATATGAGCTCCCAAAGCTGATGCCTCTACGATTCCTTCTAGTGCTGACATCTCATGTGAATATCTATGTCTATTGTTTCGGCTTTCATCCAACTTGCGTTGCGCCTCTGTTTAGATCTATTCTTCATAATTCTTGTCATCCCGCATGCTTTGGTGAGCCAGTTTCAGAAAAATAGGATAGCAGGACCGACGGAGAAATCCAACTGTACTCTGCAACATTCAGGTCATTCATCCCTGTGATCAGCAAAATACAGAGGCAAATAAAAGAAGCAAATCATGAAAGAATTGTACAATCTTCACTCATAATTAACTTTGCTGATGAAATCACAATGAAATCATTTTGGTAAGAGGGTGTAAACACCCTAATCTGGCAACATCATAAAACAAGCACGCCAGAATCAATACACGGCAAGCCCAACTATGCCAATACAAGGGTAGCAATTATTCCCCAGCTTATATCACAGGCGGGTAGCAGGCTGACAAATAGAAAGTTTATAAATTCTCATCTCCTGTTATCAAGAGAGGAAATGGGCCACCAACTTACAAGAGGAACATTTGTTTGCTAAAAAATGAGACTAGCACCCCTCCTGCACCGCACAATTCGACTTCCCCATGCTGGAACAACTGAACAAGGCTGTAATGTAAAGCAGTGACTGTGCTTCAGGATGGCCATGACATTTGAACCGTGTCATCACGGGATCATAGTGTATGTTCGCCACAGGATCAGTAACCGTTAATCTTTCGCTGTGAAGATCCAGAGTGCAATGCCCCATTGTCAGTGAGCCTTGAAAAGCCAACCTGGTCCCTAGCCCCTGGGCTCGGAGGAACTCTTGGACTAGGAACACTGGTCAAGCGAGACTGCGGCACAGTATCAGACATGGACTTGGAGAAGGCTTGGGCGAGCTCCAAGGCAGTCGCTGCTTTCCCAAACCGAGGTGCAGTAACCTCAGGCTTTGGCGTCTCCACTGGTTTACGCCAGGTTTCAGGCTCTGGGCGTTGTTGTTCAGGCTGCTTTTCCACATCTCTAGCAACCTTCCTGTTCTCATCGCGTCGTGTAGGCCTGTATGCATCAGCCCTGTCTGTATCCCGCCTGTAATCTTTCCTATCAGCATTCCTTGGGCCTCTGTGACCAACTGCAAAACTCTCAGCCTTTTCGCCTGAAGGGTTAATGGTCATAGCTTCAACCTTCTGCTCGACCTTTGCAAATTCATTTTTGGACCTAGATGACACACCGGTTATTAGTAAATGTGACATCTTCAACTTGACACATATCTACATTAATCTTTGCAGAAAATTAAACTCCACAGAAAAGAACATTCCCCGCTACTTAGGAAAAAGAAGCATAACAAGTAAAGTTGCTACTGAAAAGTGAAAATTAATATATAAGCCGGGTAAAAACTAAAATAACCATAATCAATATCCTTCCTTGACACTCCAAAATAAACCTTATTACTTATTACAGTAGTATAAGAATACGACAGAATCTGATTTGTAGCTTCAAATGCATTCAAAGAAAATGAATCTAGCTTTCCAGGCCTAAGCAAATTGCACATCCAGGCCTGATAGAAACAGCGTCAAGGGAAGTGTTGTCAACAGCATACGATTTGTAACTTTTACTATCTTAAGAGCGAAGGCCCGTCTAGCAGTCCTCACTAATTTTGTAACTGTAGGCTACCAAGACAACCATGCCTCTTCACTCTATTGCAGATAGCTGTTCCAGCACTTCTGCACTGTCCCTATGGTGGGAACATATACTACAGTCCACATGTAATTTCCAACCTAAATTTAACACAACTATACAAGTTTTACTGGCATAATACACCGGAACCCGACAAGTATGATTGTCTGGATGTGGCAGCACAAGGTTAACTAGGTACCAGCAACAGCTAAATTGGCAGCTTCCAGAAAACAAATCAAAATTACACAATATATATCATAGCAAGGCAGTAGGAAGAATCTAGATCACACATTCAAGATGAACAACAATAATAAACATGCCTTGACTGCAAAATGCTAGTAATAATGCCAACCAAATATACTACAGATATAAATTGGTCCATGTCTACATGTTAACTACCTGCCAACTGGAGAGGTGATCTCGAGGTCACTTGCCAAAGCATCCACACCACGATCTCTGAGAACCTGGTTTCATACAAGAACAATCAGTTAGAATGAAAAAATAAACATAAAATAACACACCACTAAAACCACATGAGTGGATGTAAGAAAGCAGATGCACATACTTGTTCCCGGGGGCGAGCACCACCAAAGAGGGATGGCCTAATAGATTGGACAACAAGATAAGTTATATACAACAAAAACAACAATGATAGTAACAGTAACAGTGATTGCAAAACTACGGCAAGGTAGTGACAAAATACTTTCTCTACCGGTAAATGAACTAACTAGGCATTGAAGACAATTCTTATCAAACCAATTAAATGCATATTGCTCGCTTATTGAGTTGCTAAGAAATTCAGCACCAGTATATGGGGCCAAAACAATGATTCTAAACATTCTCAGAAATAAGGGATGGGGATGTTGTAAACAAATAATAGAAAACAGCACCAAAGTACCATTCTACTATTACAGACACTCATACATCAAACATAAAATTTAAAAACTTCTCCATAGCAGGTGGCCTTGTGGTTCCTACTGTCCAAATCAGAACTATGATATGTACCATTACAATAAATTGAAGAATTTTTACATAAACTCATCCGCATGGTATTAAAATGTTTAAAAATCACTCATTCCAGATACAGGATGAAATAAGGAACTAGAGGTAGTAGTTGTCAAACAGAAAAACAGTGACACCAAGGTGATCGGCACTAGCTGATGATATTAACTCTCCCTGAAATGCAAGACAGGTGTGCCTGCCTTGTGCTCTTTGGGTAAGCATGAACTACATGCCAACTGTAAAAAGAGAGACATGGCCTAGATATATTGGGTGTTATTTTGATCTGCCTACCAGCCATTTGCAGTTAGAATACACGTAGTGCAAACAAACAGAGCAGACCAGGTCTGCATCAAAGTTGCGCATATTGGACCTTAATTGTAGATCAATTAACAGGAATAGTAAATATGGTGTTGGTACAAGATGGAATATAATACAAACTTGAGCAGGTTATAAAGTGTATGGTATTTATATGATATAACAATGACATAACATGTAATAGATACGAGCCAATTTACAGCAAGCAACAAACAATCAAGTTAAAAATGTAAGAATATCTTGCAAAGCAAATAGAGAAGTTACAAGAGCAAAATGAGAAGCTAAACACTGTGTACCTCTCCTTAGCAGCACTTTCACCAGACTGACCCACTCCATTAGAGCGAGGTTTCAGATTCAGCCGTGGTCGCTCCACTGTTGCCCTGCTTTCAGCATCTGCCCCTGCCACTCCCGTTTTGGCTACCATCACATTCTGGCGCACTTCATGAACAACCTCGACCTGCATGACACTCGCTATCACAGGGACCGGAAGAACCTATACAGTTGTTAAACCACCACGGAAAAAGATTAAATTTCCAACATGTCATAGTGAACCCAATGATAGCAAAATAGCTAATAAGAAGAAAAACTACATAATGCAATCATCTGTAGCTTCGCATGAAGATATCTCCTATATGGTTTGCAAACTCCGCTTGAATAACCAATATCGATCAATTATTATTATTGCTATAAATGTTACTTCATGCAATGCATGCAATTTCAATTTGCAATCAGATCGGCTAGGAAGAAAGGTGACACCACGCAAGGTTAAAGGGCCATCTTCTAGAGAAATAAGCTCAGCATAAAACTCAGAAGGAACAGATGTAGTCACCTGCTTCTCTTCAATATAGGTAGGTGATGGTGCAGGGGATTCGATTGGCTTGGAACGAGGAAGTAGCTTCAGCTTGGGCCTTTCTGGCACCTCTCCGATTTTCCCTTCCCCAACCCTGCCTTCATGTGATGCAGGCCTCACTGGTTCCACACCCTTCTCCATGGCAACGTCCAGCCCTCTTATTCCAACTGACCTTGGCCTCTCCATGGCACCGTCCAGCTCTCTCACAGCCAACGCCCTTGGCCTCTCGATGGCACTGTCAAAGCCTCTCGTTCCAACCAACCCTGACCTCTCCATCTCAGGCGGGACCACCTGAGTCTCCGGCACTGGTGCCGACGCAGAGGCGGGAGGGGAGGAGGGCTTGGACAAATGCCACCTACCGGAGATTACCTTCTCCACAGCGCTCGCCTGCGCGATGCGCGTCGCCGACCAGATCTGACCGCTGCTGGCGGCAGGAACAACAGGCGGCGCGGCTGGAGCGACCTCCCTCTTCGCACCCCAGGCGTTACCGGGTCCAGATCTAGCGGGGGCCACCGCCGGCACAGAGGGGAACGACGGGGGCGACGGCGCAGGGCGGCGAGGCGCGGCCAGCTCGAAGGGCGTGCGCTCGTCCTCGTCGAAGTGGCGGCCGATGCGGGAGGGATTAGTGAGGAAGGAAGGGACAGCGGCAGCCGCCGCCGCTGCGGAGGAAGCGGCGGGAGTCCGCGGGCGCGCGGATGCAGTCGAAGAGGCGGACGGAGCGGCCGTGGGGCGGTCGGGTGGTCGTGCAGAGCTGCGGAAGCGGGAGCAGTTGGTCAGCTACAGCACGGTGAGGGGTCGTCGACGGGGTTAGGGTTTGGGGAACTTACACGCCAGGGGCGGAGGGGAGAGGGAGCTCGGAGGGGATGGAGCCGCCGTGGAAGTCCTTGAGCGTCATCGTCGTCATCGCCTTCTTCTTCGACATGACTGCGGCCGAGGTCGAGCCAGCCGGCGCCGGAGATGGACGGCTGCTGCCTCTCTCCGAAGGGAGGTGCGCTTGATCGGGGCCTGGCGCCTCAAGCTTTCCAGGTCCAAGTTTGTGTAGCGCTTCCTGTGGGAGGGAAGTGTTTGACGGGCTGGGTTGGGCATTTTGCACTTTGGGGCTCCACACTTTGGGTAACTCGCGTCGTATGTATCCAGATAAAAAGATAACTGAGGGTTGTTTTGTAAAAACGACTAGGTAAGAGCAACTCTGCTGGAGTTGACATATCTGTATAGCCCCCATCATGCGTCCATAATGCATATAGAGCATGCTCCCAGGCGCCACCACCCCCGACCATGTTGATGCCTCACGCTCTCGCGACCATGTTGCTCCACACGCCGCCGCTGTCGTCATCGTCGCCGCCGCCGCTACCGATCCCCACCGTCGTCGCCGCAGCCACCCCCCCCCCCGACCTCCCCAGCGCATCGCCTCCCACCCTCCCCCATGCCTCACACCCTCAGATCCACAGGGACACCACTCGGGGAGGGGAGAGGATTCTGGATGCCACTTTCGTTTGTCTACCAGGCGTTCCCGGAGATGTTGCAACCCCTCAGCGCAGTCTCGTCGGAGGTCCTGCGGGAGACAAGGGGGAGAAGATGGAGGGAACAGGCAGAGCGGATCCGCGACGACGCCCTCTCTTGGAGGCTCTGCGTTCGGGAGTGGAGGGAAGCGGAGGAGGTTGTGGAGGAGGGCGAGGATCCGTACTAGATTTCATGTTGACATGCGCTGATGTGCAAGGCTCACGCAGATCGGGAACCGCTGAATTTGGCCTTGAGGATCTACTTCGAAGGCAGCCTAGAGGAGAAGCGCAGGATGCCGCACCCATCCGAGCCGCCGGTTGCGTTCGCCAATTGGGTTAAACATGAGGGAAAGTTGGAGGATCCACGCCGCGCAGCTCGGTGGGAATGCCTGACGGGCCTAATGCCTACCAAGGTGCCGCCGGAGCTGGAGCAGGTGGATCCGCTACCGTACCTGTCGTTGATTCCAGCAATGGATCGACAGCGGCGCCACTCACTGCAGACCTCGGTGCCGCACCGGCTGGACCGTTGGGAGCTAGGCAAAAGGATTTGGGGGTGCAGGTTTGTCCGCACTGGTGTGCACTTCAATTACCTAGCTGACAACATTTGGGAGCAGGGTCAGGGGAATTTAGCCTCTCTCCCCCTAGCTATGTTTCTCTGCTTATCATAAACATTGTCTCTGCGAGCACGGTGTTGGTTGGATCATCGATGAGCAAATGCTGAGGCGATCGTTGCATGGACCGACCTCAGATATGCTGACTGCGCAGGAGGGAAATCTGATGTCGAGGGAGTAGTTGCACTCGCGACTGTTGTCCCTGGCCAAGAAAATGGCCCTGCTCTGTTGGTGATACAGAGAGAAGGAGGATTCAGATTCGTCCAGAAGGAGAAACGCGCCAAGAATTTTTTTCTAAAAAGTGCTGACGAAGGTGCCACCATGGAGGGCCTGCTGCCTCGCTGCCATGGTGACTGAGCAGAAGAGTTCCACAGCCAACTCTCGGCCCCTATATACAGGGGTGTGCCTGCTAACCCTAACATCAGTCCTCCTCCACCCCTGATACGTCTCCAATGTATCTACTTTTCCAAACACTTTTGCCCTTGTTTTGGACTCTAATTTGGATGATTTGAATGAAACTAACCCAGACTGACGTTGTTTTCAGCAGAACTGCCATGGTGTTGTTTATTGTGCAGAAAACAAAAGTTCTCGGAATGACCTGAAAATCCGCGGAGATAACTTTTGGAAAATATAAAAAATACTGGCGAAAGAATCAAGGCCAGGGGGGCCCACACCATGTCCACGAGGGTGGGGGGCGCGCCCCCTGTCTCGTGGGCCCCCTGATGCTCCACCGAGCTCAACTCCAACTCTATATATTCCGTTTCGTGGAGGAAAAAATCAGAGAGAAAGTTTCATCGCGTTTTACGATACGGAGCCGCCGCCAAGCCCTAATCTCTCTCGGGAGGGCTGATCTGGAGTCCGTTCGGGGCTCCGGAGAGGAGGATTCGTCGTCGTCGTCATCATCAACCATCCTCCATCACCAACTTCATGATGCTCACCGCCGTGCGTGAGTAATTCCATCGTAGGCTTGCTGGACGGTGATGGGTTGGATGAGATTTACCATGTAATCAAATTAGTTTTGTTAGGGTTTGATCCCTAGTATCCACTATGTTCTGAGATTGATGTTGCTATGACTTTGCTATGCTTAATGCTTGTCACTAGGGTCCGAGTGCCATGATTTCAGATCTGAACCTATTATGTTTTCATGAATATATGTGAGTTCTTGATCCTATCTTGCAAGTCTATAGTCACCTATTATGTGTTATGATCTGACAACCCCGAAATGACAATAATCGGGATACTTCTCGGTGATGACCATAGTTTGAGGAGTTCATGTATTCACTATGTGCTAATGCTTTGTTCCAAATCTCTATTAAAAGGAGGCCATAATATCCCTTAGTTTCCACTAGGACCCCGCTACCACGGGAGGGTAGGACAAAAGATGTCATGCAAGTTCTTTTCCATAAGCACGTATAATTATATTCGGAATACATGCCTACATTACATTGATGAACTGGAGCTAGTTCTGTGTCACCCTATGTTATAGCTATTAAATGAGGAATCACATCCGACATAATTATCCATCACTGATCCAATGCCTACGAGCTTTTCACATATTGTGTTTCGCTTATTACTTTTCCGTTGTTACTGTTACAATTACTACAAAGCTGTTATCTTTACTTTTGCCACTGTTACCATTACTACCATACCACTTTGCTACTAAATACTTTGCTGCAGATACTAAGTTATCCAGGTGTAGTTGAATTGACAACTCAACCGCTAATACTTAAGAATATTCTTTGGCTCCCCTTATGTCGAATCAATAAATTTGGGTTGAATACTCTACCCTCGAAAGCTGTTGTGATCCCCTACACTTGTGGGTTATCAAGACTAATTTATGGCGCTGTTGCCGGGGAGCATAGCTCTATTCTTTGAGTCACTTGGGATTTATATCTGTTGATCACTATGAGGAACTTGAAAGACGAAAGACCTAAGATTTTTCCCTCAACTACAAGGGGAGGTAAGGAACTGCCATCTAGCTCTGCACTAGATTCTCCTTCTGTTTTGAGTAAGCTTGCGACACCTAAACCTACTACCGATATGAATTCTGATATGTCGCATGTTATTGATGATGCCACTTCTGCTATGCATGATACTTATGATGAAACTACTTCTGTGCGTGATACTACTTTGCCATTAGGTGAATTTCTTGATGAACAACTTGCTAGGGTTAGAGAGAATGAAATTATTGAAGATGCTATTATTGATGATAGTGATGATGAAAGTTCTCCCCCTAATTATGAATTGCATGTTGTTCATGAGGGTTATGTTATGGATGAGGAAGCTGCTAGAGCTATTTTTGCTTGCAAAGATAGATATGATCTTAAGAAGTTATTAGCTAAATGGAAGCAGCAATCTCTTAATGCTAGAATGAAACCTGACCCCGCTTTTGCTACTTCACCTATCTGTGTTACTGATAAGGATTATGAATTCTCTATTGATCCTGAGATTATTACTTTGGTAGAATCTGATCCTTTTATGGCTATGAATCTAAAACTGTTGTGGCACATCTTACCAAGTTAAATGATATAGCCACCCTGTTTACTAATGATGAGAAGTCTCTCTATTATTATATCCATAAGATATTTCCGTTCTCATTAAAGGGTGATGCTAAAACTTGGTTTAATTCTCTTGATCCTGGTTGTGTGCGTAGTCCCCAGGATATGATTTATTACTTCTCTGCTAAATATTTCCCTGCTCATAAGAAACAAGCTGCCTTGCGAGAAATATATAATTTTGTGCAAATCGAAGAAGAGAGTCTCCCACAAGCTTGGGGAGGCTTCTCCGATTACTTAATGCTTTGCCTGATCATCCTCTGAAGAAATGAAATACTTGATATCTTTTATAATGGACTAACCGATGCTTCCAAGGACTACTTGGATAGTTGTGCTGGTTGTGTTTTCAGGGAAAGAATAGTCGACCAAGCTGAATTATTATTGAATAATATGTTGACTAATGAAAATAATTAGACTCTTCCTGAGCCAATTCCTGAGTCAATTCCTGAGCCAATTGAGCCAACTCCTGAGCCTATTCCTAAACCAACTCTGAAAAAGAGGGGTGTTCTATTTCTCAGTCCTGAAGATATGCAAGAGGCAAAGAAATCAATGAAAGAAAAAGGTATTAAAGCTGAAGATGTCAAGAATTTACCACCTATTGAAGAAATACATGGTCTTAATATACCGCCTGTTGAAGAACCACATTGTCTTGATAACCCGACACAAGTAGTAAAGGTAAATTCTCTCTATAGATATGATAAAGTTGAAATCCCGTCTACTAAATTTCATAGCCCATGCTTAGATGAATTTGATGACTTTATGGCTAGGCAAGAAAGTTTTAATGCTTATGTTGGTAGAGAATTAAAGAATAATGCTTTCGAGATAGGACGCTTGAGTGATTATATGGCTAGAGTTAAAGGTGAACTTAAACTCATTAGCAAATATGCTTCTATGGTTACCACTCAAGCTGAGAAAGTACTTAAAGCTCAAAGTGATTTGCTTAATGAATTAAATAATAAACATGACTTTGCTGTTAGAGTGGCTACTAGAACCGGTAGAATGACTCAGGAACCTTTGTATCATGAAGGCCACCCTAAGAGAATCGAGCGGGATTCTCAGAGAAATAATTTAGAGGCACCTAGTTCTTCTAAAAAGAAGAAAAAGAAAAACAATAGGACTTTGCATGCTTCTAGTGAACCTGTCGTAGACACACCTGAGAATCCTAATGATATTTCAACCTCTGATGCTGAAACACAATCAGGTGATGAACATGAACCTCATGATAATGTTAATGATAATGTTCATGTTGATGCTCAACCTAGCAATAATAATGATGTAGAGACTGAACCTGATGTTAATCTTGATAACCCACAATCAAAGAATCAACGTTATGATAAAAGGGATTTTGTTGTTAGGAAGCACAGTAAAGAAAGAGAACCATGGGTTCAGAAACCCATGCCCTTTCCTCCTAAACCATCCAAGACAAAGGATGAAGAGGATTTTGAGCGCTTTGCTGAAATGACCAGACCTACCTTCTTACATATGCGCTTAACTGATATGCTTAAAGTAAATCCTTATGCTAAGTACATGAAGGATATCATTACAAATAAAAGAAAGATACCGGAAGCTGAAATTTCCACCATGCTTGCTAATTATACTTTTAAGGATGGAATACAAAAGGAACTTGGAGATCTAGGGGTACCAACTATACCATGCTCCATTAAAAGAAATTATGTTAAAACCGCTTTATGTGATCTTAGAGCCGGTGTTAGTGTTATGTCTCTCTCTATATTGTAGATTTGAATTGAATAAGTTGACACCTACTGAAATATCTTTGAAAATGGCTGATAAATCAACTGCTATACCTGTCGATATTTGTGAGGATGTGCCTGTTGTGGTTGCAAATGTCACTATCTTAACGGACTTTGTTATTCTTGATATTCCCGGGGACGATAGTATGTTGATTATCCTTGGTAGACCCTTTTTGAATACTGCAGGGGCTGTTATTGATTGCAACAAAGGCAATGACACTTTTCATGTTAATGATGAGCATACGGTACACTTTCCGAGGAAACAATCTCATGTTCATAGCATCAATTCTATTGGAAAAGTTCCAACTATCATTATTGGAGGTTTTGAATTTCCTCTTCCTACTGTCAAGAAAAAAATATGATATTCTTATTGTTGGGGATGTTCATATCCATGTTGAGGTAACTTAGTGTTATTCAAAATTTCTCCCATTCCGTGTTATTCGGAATGAGTTTGTTAACAAGACTTGATCAACCTTGTTAGTGGATTCATTTTGATGATCATGAGATGGATGAAATTAGAAGGCATAACCTTTTGTACCCTCTTTTTAATTTCTGTTATTTAGAATAAATAAAGCAAAAATAGTATTATTTGTCTATTTTCTGAATTATCCGTGCAATAAAAAATATCCCGAAAATAGAAGTGCTCCAAATGCCCTGCAAATTTAGTATGATCTTTTATGGAATATTTGAGGATTTTAGGCACTGAAAACACTGCAGGGGGGCAAGCACCTGGCCACAAGGGTGGAGGGCGTGCCCACACCCCCTGGGTGTGCCCCCCTATCTCATGGGCCCATGATGGCCCCCCTCCACTTATTCCTGCACCCACACACTTCATCTTCCTCCCAAAAAAATCCCCATCCAGCTCAAGCATGAGTTCTAGCTCATTTTGCTGCGATTTTTGATCTCCTTTCTCAAAGCTTCATTCACAAAACTGCTTTGGGAGATTGTTGCTTGGTATGTGACTCCTCCATTGGTCCAATTAGTTTTTGTTCTAGTGCTTTATTCATTGCAAATTTTTGCTGCATAGGTGACCCTGTTCTTGAGCTTGCATGTCAAATTTATGAGGTCCCAAGTAATTCTAATGCATGATATAGGCTCTAGGCACTTGTAGGAGTAGTTGCTACCAAACTTGTTTAGTTTTGTTCACTTTTATTTTGAAGTTACTAAAAAATTCAGAAATTTTTAGAAAATGATAAGGAGATTTTTGAGGGGCGCTTCTAGCCAAGGCTCCCAGGATAAACAAGCTAAAGAGAAGGAAAAGGCCAAATATAATCTTCCTCGCGTAGCGGAAGTACGGCCGTGTGAATGGCCATGTGATAATTTCTTGAGAGAAGCCGGGATTTATGAAGACTTTTATTCTTTGATTGAAAATGCGGGCATCACCGACTTCCTCCACGACTGGATCGATCAGCATCTCTTAATCACCAATACTTTCATGCAAAACTTTTATTACATCCTAAGAATTCACCTCCTCCAGTATCATTTCATTTATATGATGAATTCAAGGAAATATCATCACATAATTTTTGCACGGTATGTAGAATACCCTTTGAGGGCAGCTTAGATGAACCACATCGTAAAGATGTGGATGATTTTGTTAACACCATTACTGTAGGGGATCCGAAGAAGGGTTCCAATGCGAGAATCACTAGCATACACTTTTCTGTTTTACGTTACTTTGCCATATTTGCTAGTCGATGCTTAATTGGTCGTGGAAACAGTGGAAACTTCAGCGTCCCTGATATTATTATTCTGTTCCATGCCTTGTTTGGTGATAATAGTTTTAGCATGGGTGCCGTTATTGCTAAACCGCTAATCCTGAACCGTACAAAAGGCCCCATCTTTGGAGGTATCTATGCTGCACGCCTTGCTGAACATTTTGAGATTCCTATTAGGCACTATGAGAAAGATGAGACAAAGTTTCCTCTTTCCCTTTTAGATTACAGGAGCATGGTAGCACATGAGTTTATTGTTCACAATGATGATAAGATGCTCCTGTATAACTTGAGATTTAATAAGAAACACAATGAGACTATTATCATGCCTGCACCTGTGTTGTTTGATTTGATTGCAGTTAATTATCTTGTCTCACCGAAAGCGGTGTACGCTCATCGAGGACAGGCATTCGCTCCAGAGCCTGAGCCGGAACCTCCACTGGACCCTTATCGCTCATCATCTTATCAGTGGGATCCGGAGGAGATCGCTAGTCAGTGGTATCCTGATTACACCCCTTAGTACACCGGGGAGAGTAGCCGCGGTCCTTGACATTAGACAAAGTTAGGCCAAAAGCCTAAGCTTGGGGGAGTACGTATTTCTCACCGTCTTTACATTCATGTTCACACACTATTCTATTCGTCGGTGCTCATACTCTTTCATTGTATTATCCGTGCTAGTTTAATTTTTTTCTAGCTTTCTTCTTGTGTGTTTGATAAATCTTAAGAAAAACCAAAAAATTAGTTAGTTTAATTTCCATGCTTGTAGTAGTAATTAAAATGAAAACCCAAAAAGATTTCTTGTTCTTCTTTTACTTGTTGGGAGCTTTCCCGTGTAAATAGTTTTATTTTCTTTTCTTTCCTTTGGGGGTCGAGAGTAGAAGAACATATTGAAAATGTTTAGTGGCTCTCATATGCATGAGTGTATATTTAACTTAGAGCCCATATTACTTTGTCTTCTCTCTTGAGTTGAATGCTTGCAGATTCCAGCTTAGTCCAATGCACGTGCACTATTATTATTATACACACCGTTCGGTCGTGCAAGTGAAAGGCAATAATGACGATATATGATGGACTGATTGAGATGAGAGAAGCTGGTATGAACTCGACCTCTTTTGTTTTTGTAAATATGATGAGTCCATTGTTTCTGATTCAGCCTATTATGAAGAAAACATATTTGCAATGACATTTAGAGATTATAGTTGCTTGTTCCATGCTTAATTAGCTATGAGTTATAATGGTTTACCTTGCGTGCCAACATGCTATTAAAATGATTGTGATGTGGTATGATGGGATGGTATCCTCCTTTGAATGAATTGAGTGACTCGACTTGGCACATGTTCACGCATGTAGTTGAAACAAATCAACATAGCCTTCACGATATTTATGTTCATGGTGGATTATATCCTACTCATGCTTGTGCTTGGTGTAAATTAATTTTAATGCATGTTCATGATTGTTGTCGCTCTCTCAGTTGGTCGCCTCCCAGTCTTTTGCTAGCCTTCACCTGTACTAAGCGGGAATACTGCTTGTGCATCCAAACTCCTTAAACCCCAAAGTTGTTCCATATGATTCCACCATACCTTCCTATATGTGGTATCTACCTGTCTTTCCAAGTAAATTTGTATGTGCCAAACTCCAAACCTTCAAATGAAATTCTGTTTTGTATGCTCGAGCAGCTCATGTTTCAACTAGGCCTGTCTGTATCTTCCATGCTAGGTGGGTTATTCTCAAGAGGAGTGGACTCCGCTCCTCATTCACGAGAAAATGGCTGGTAACCGGGATGCCCAGTCCCATGATCAAAAAGATCAAGGCAAATCAAAATAATTAAACAAAACTCCCCCAAGGCTTTTGTTAGTTGGAGGCACTCGTTGTTTCGAGCAAGCCATGGATTGATGCTTGTTGGTGGTGGGGGATTATAAACTTTTACCATTCTGTTTGGGAACCGCCTATAATGTATGTAGTATGGAAGATATTGCCATCTCATAGTTGTTGCGTTGACAGTGAAAGTATGCCGCTCAAAATGTTATTCATCTCTATTTTAAAATCGAGACCTGGCACCTCTACAAATCCCTGCTTCCCTCTGCGAAGGGCCTATCTGTTTACTTCTATGTTGAGTCATCACCCTCTTATTAAAAAGCACCCGCTGGAGAGCATACTGTTATTTGCATTAATTACTATTAGTTTATATTAGGTATGACTTGACTGGATCTCTTTTACCATGAATTACAATGTTTAGTCAGTCCTTGGTCTTTAAAGGTGCTCTGCATTTATGTTTTGCGGTCTCAGAAAGGGCTACCGAGACACCATCTTGTTATATCATATTATGATTATTTTGAGAAAGTGTTGCCATCCGAGTTTTACTATTATTGCTCGCTAGCTGATTATGCCATTGATATGAGTAAATGTGAGACCTAAGTGTTATTCTGAATATGGTTAGTTCACAATCTTTGCTGAAAACTTGAATGCTGGCTTTACATATTTACAACAACAAGAGCAAACAGAGTTTGTAAAAGTTTTTCTTTATCACTTTCAGTTTATCAACTGAATTGCTTGAGGACAAGCAAAGGTTTAAGCTTGGGGGAGTTGATACGTCTCCAACGTATCTACTTTTCCAAACACTTTTGCCCTTGTTTTGGACTCTAATTTGCATGATTTGAATGAAACTAACCCGGACTGACGTTGTTTTCAGCAGAACTGCCATGGTGTTGTTTATTGTGCAGAAAACAAAAGTTCGCGGAATGACCTGAAAATCCACGGAGATAACTTTTGGAAAATATAAAGAATACTGGCGAAAGAATCAAGGCCAGGGGGCCCACACCCTGTCCACGAGGGTGGGGGCACGCCCTTCCCCCTGGGCGCGCCCCCCTATCTCGAGCCCCCTGATGCTCCACCGACCTCAAGTCCAACTCTATATATTCCGTTTCATGGAGAAAAAATCAGAGAGAAAGTTTCATCGCATTTTACGATACGGAGGCGCCGCCAATCCCTAATCTCTCTCACGAGGGCTGATCTGGAGTCCGTTCGGGGCTCCGGAGAGGGGGATTCGTCGCTGTCATCATCATCAACCATCCTCCATCACCAATTTCATGATGCTCACCGCCGTGCGTGAGTAATTCCATCGTAGGCTTGCTGGACGGTGATGGGTGAAGGAAATATGCCCTAGAGGCAATAATAAAGTTATTATTTATTTCCTCATATCATGATAAATGTTTATTATTCATGCTAGAATTGTATTAACCGGAAACATAATACATGTGTGAATACATAGACAAACATAACGTCACTAGTATGCCTCTACTTGACTAGCTCGTTTATCAAAGATGGTTATGTTTCCTAGCCATGGACAAAAGAGTTCTCATTTGATTAACGGGATCACATCATTAGGAGAATGATGTGATTGACTTGACCCATTCCGTTAGCCTAGCACTTGATCGTTTAGTATGTTGCTATTGCTTTCTTCATGACTTATACATGTTCCTGTAACTAAGAGATTATGCAACTCCCGTTTACCAGGAGGAACGCTCTGGGTGCTACCAAACATCACAACGTAACTGGGTGATTATAAAGGAGTACTACAGGTGTCTCCAAAGGTACATGTTGGGTTGGCATATTTCGAGATTAGGTTTTGTCACTCCGATTGTTGGAGAGGTATCGCTGGGCCCTCTCGGTAATGCACATCACTATAAGCCTTGCAAGCAATGTGACTAATGAGTTAGTTGCGGGACGATGCATTACGTAACGAGTAAAGAGACTTGCCGGTAACGAGATTGAACTAGGTATTGGATACCGACGATCGAATCTCGGGCAAGTAACATACCGATGACAAAGGGAACAACGTATGTTGTTATGCGGTTTGACCGATAAAGATCTTCGTAGAATATGTAGGAACCAATATGGGCATCCAGGTTCTGCTATTGGTTATTGACCGAGAATAGTTTTAGGTCATGTCTACATAGTTCTCGAACCCATAGGGTCCGCACGCTTAACGTTACGATGACAGTTTTATTATGAGTTTATAAGTTTTGATGTACCGAAGGAGTTCGGAGTCCCGGATGAGATCGGGGACATGACGAGGAGTCTCGAAATGGTCAAGACGTAAAGATCGATATATTGCACGACTATATTCGGACTTCGGAAAGGTTCCGAGTGATTCGGGTATTTTTTGGAGTACCGGAGAGTTATGGGAATTCGCCGGGGAGAAGTATTGGGCCTTAATGGGCCATACGGGAAAGAGAGAGGGGCTGCCTAGGGCAGGCCCCCCCCCAAGGCCTAGTCCGAATTGGACTAGGGGTAGGGGCCGCACCCCCTCCTTCCTTCCCTTCTCTCTTCCCTTTCCTTCTCTCCTACTCCTACTACATGGAAGGTCTCCTAGTTGGACTAGGAAAGGAGGGAGTCCTACTCCCGGTGGGAGTAGGACTCCTCCCTGGCGCGCCCTCCCTTGGCCGGCCGCCTCCTCCCCCTTGCTCCTTTATATACGGGGGCAGGGGGGCACCCCATGACACACAAGTTGATCTACGGATCGTTCCTTAGCCGTGTGCGGTGCCCCCCTCCACCATATTCCACCTCGGTCATATCGTCGCGGAGTTTAGGCGAAGCCCTGCGCCGGTACAACATCATCATCATCACCACACCATCGTGCTGACAGAACTCATCTCCGGAGCTTTGCTGGATTGGAGCCCGGAGATCGTCATCGAGCTGAACGTGTGCTGAACTCGGAGGTGCCGTACGTTCGGTGCTTGGATCGGTCGGATCGTGAAGACGTATGACTACATCAACCGCGTTGTGCTAAGCTTCCGCTTACGGTCTACGAGGGTACGTGGACAACACTCTTCCCTCTCGTTGCTATGCCATCACCATGATCTTGCGTGTGCGTAGGAATTTTTTTGAAATTACTACGTTCCCCAAGAATGGCATCCGAGCCTAGGTTTTATGCGTTGATGTTATATTCACGAGTAGAACACAAGTGAGTTGTGGGCGATACAAGTCATACTGCTTACCAGCATGTCATACTTTGGTTTGGCGGTATTGTTGGATGAAGTGGCCCGGACCGGCATTACGCGTACGCTTACGCGAGACTAGTTCTACCGACGTGCTTTGCACACAGGTGGCTGGCGGGTGTCAGTTTCTCCAACTTTAGTTGAACTGAGTGTGGCTACGCCCGGTCCTTGCGAAGGTTAAAACAGCACTAACTTGACGAACTATCGTTGTGGTTTTGATGCGTAGGTAAGAACGGTTCTTGCTCAGCCCGTAGCAGCCACATAAAATTTGCAACAACAAAGTAGAGGACGTCTAACTTGTTTTTGCAGGGCATGTTGTGATGTGATATGGTCAAGACATGATAAGATATAAGTTGTTGTATGAGATGATCATGTTTTGTTGAAGTTATTGGCAACTGGCAGAAGCCCTATGGATGTCTCTTTGTTGCATAAGATGCAAGTGCCAAATAATTGCTTTACTTTTATCGCTATACAATAGCAATAGTTGCAAGAGCAATAGTTGGTGAGACAACCATGTGATGACACATTGATATAGATCAAGATGATGAAGATCATGGTGTCGTGCCGGTGACGATAGAGATCATGACAGTACTTTGGAGATGGAGATCAAAGGCGCAAGATGATCATGGCCATATCATGTCACATATTTTGATTGCATATGATGTTTATCTATTATACATCTTATTCTTGCTTTGATTGACTGTAGCATTTTAAGATGATCTCTCACTAAAAAATTATCAAGAAGTGTTCTCCCTGAGTATGCACCGTTCCCAAAGTTCGTCGTGCCCAGACACCACGTGATGATCGAGTGTGATAAGCTCTACGTCCATCTACAATGGGTGCAAGCCAGTTTTGCACACGCAGAATACTCAGGTTAAACTTGACGAGCCTAGCATATGCAGATATGGCCTCGGAACACGGAGACTGAAAGGTCGAGCGTGAATCATATAGTAGATATGATCAACATAGTGATGTTCACCATTGAAAACTACTCCATCTCACGTGATGATCGGTTATGGTTTAGTTGATTTGGATCACGTGGTCACTTAGATAACTAGAGAGATGTCTGTCTAAGTGGGAGTTCTTTAGTAATATGATTAATTGAACTTTAATTTATCATGAACTTAGTCCTGGTAGTATTTTGCAAATTATGTTGATCAATAGCTCGCGCTGTTGCTTTCATATGTTTATTTTGATATGTTCCTAGAGAAAACTGTGTTGAAAAATGTTAGTAGCAATGATGCGGATTGGATCCGTGATCTGAGGTTTATCCTCATTGCTACACAGAAGAATTATGTCCTTAATGCACCGCTAGGTGACAAACCTATTGCAGGAGCAGATGCAGACGTTATGAACGTTTGGCTAGCTCAATATGATGACTACTTGATAGTTTAGTGCACCATGCTTAACGGCTAGAACCAGGACTTCAAAGACGTTTTGAACGTCATGGACCATATGAGATGTTCCAGAAATTGAAGTTAATATTTCAAGCAAATACCCGAGTTGAGATATATGAAGTCTCCAACAATTTCTATAGCTAAAAGATGGAGGAGAATCGCTCAACTAGTGAGCATGTGCTCAGATTGTCTGGATACTTCAATCGCTTGAATCAAGTGAGAGTTAATCTTCCAGATAAGATAGTGATTGACAGAATTCTCTAGTCACCATCACTAAGTTACTAGAACTTCGAGATGAACTATAGTATGCAAGGGATGACGAAAACGATTCCCGAGCTCTTCGTGATGTTGAAATCAACGAAGGTAGAAATCAAGAAAGAGCATCAAGTGTTGATGATTGACAAGACCACTAGTTTCAAGAAAAGGGCAAAGGGAAAGAAAGGGAAACTTCAAGTAGAATGGCAAACAAGTTGTCACTCCCGTGAAGAAGACCAAAGCTGGACCAAAGCCTAAAACTGAGTGCTTACACTGCAAAGGAAATGGTCACTAGAAGCGGAAATGCCCTGAATATTTGGTGGATAAGATTGATGGCAAAGTGAACAAGGGTATATTTGATATACAGGTTATTGATGTGAGCCTTACTAGTGTTTATAGTAGCCCCTGAGTATTTGATACTTGTTCGGTTGCTAAGATTAGTAACTCGAAACAGGAGTTACATAATAAACAGAGACTAGTTGAGGGGAAATGACGATGAGTGTTGGAAATAGTTCCAAGATTGATATGATCATCATCGCACACTCCCTATACTTTCGAGATTAGTGTTAAACCTAAATAAATGTTATTTGGCGTTTGCGTTGAGCATGAATATGATTTCATCATGTTTATTGCAATACGGTTATTCATTTAAAGTCAGAGAATAATTGTTGTTCTGTTTACATGAATAAAACCGTTAATGGTCATACACCCAATGAAAATAGTTTATTGGATCTCGATCATAGTGATACACATATTCATAATATTGATGCCAAAAGATGCAAAGTTAATAATGATAGTGCAACTTATTTGTGGCACTGCCGTTTGGGTCATATCGGTGTAAAGCGCATGAAGAAACTCCATAAAGATGGATTTCGGAATCACTTGGTTATGAATCATTTGATGTTTGCGAACCGTGCTTTTTGGGCAAGATGACTAAAACTCCGTTCTCTGGAACAATGGAACGAGCTACTGACTTGTTGGAAATAATACATACCGATGTATGCGATCCAATAAGTGTTGATGCTCGTGGCAAGTATCATTATTTTCTGACCTTCACAGATAATTTGAGCAGATATGGGTATATCTACTTGATGAAACATAAGTCTGAAATAGTTGAAAGGTTCAAAAGAATTTCAGAGTGAAGTGGAAAATCATCATAACAAGAAAATAAAGTTTCTGCGATCTGATCGTGGAGATGAATATTTGAGTTACGAGTTTGGTCTTCAATTAAAACAATGTGGAATAGTTTCACAAACTCACGCCACCTGGAACACCACAATGTAATGGTGTGTCCGAACGTCGTAATCGTACTTTACTAGATATGGTGCGATCTATGATATCTCTTATCAGTTTACCACTATCATTTTGGGGTTATGCATTAGAGACAGCTGCATTCACATTAAAAGGGCACCATCTAAATCCGTTGAGACGACACCGTGTGAACTATGGTTTAGTAGTAAACCTAAGCTTTCGTTTCTTAATGTTTGGAGTTGCGATGCTTATATGAAAAAGGTTTTCAACCTGATAAGCTCAAACCCAAATTGGAGAAGTGCGTCTTCATAGAATACTCAAAGGAAATTGTTGGGTACACCTTCTATCACAGATCCGAAGGCAAGATATTCATTACTAAAAAATGGATCCTTTCTAGAGAAGGAGTTTCTCTCGAAAGAAGTGAGTGGGAGGAAAGTAGAGCTTGATAAGGTAATTTGTACCTTCTCCCAAATTGGAAAGTAGTTCATCACGGAAATCAGTTCCAGTGATTCCTACACCAATTAGTGAGGAAGCTAATGATGATGATCATGAAACTTCAGATCAAGTTACTACAAAACCTCATAGGTCTTCCAAAGTACAGTCCGCACCAGAGTAGTATGGTAATACTGTTTTGGAAGTCATGTTACTAGACCATGATGAACCTACGAACTATGAGGAAGCAATGATGAGCCCACATTCCGCGAAATGGCTTGAGGCCATAAAATCTGAGATATGATCCATGTATGAGAACAAAGTATGGACTTTGATTGACTTGCTCGATGATCAGCAAGCCATGTTAAATAAATGGATCTTCAAGAGGAAGACGGACACTGATAGTAGTGTTACTATCCACTAAGCTCGACTTGTTGCAAAAGGTTTTTAACAAGTTCAAGGGGTTGAATACGATGAGATTTTCTCACTCGTATCGATGCTTAAGTCTGTCCGAATCATGTTAGCAATTGCCACATTTTATGAAATCTGGCAAATGGATGTCAAAACTGCATTCCTTAATGGATTTATTAAAGAAGAGTTGTATATGATGCAATCAGAAGGTTTTGTCATCCTAAAGGTGCTAACAAAGTGTGCAAGCTCCAGCAATCCATCAATGGACTGGTGCAAGCATCTCGGAGTTGGAATATACACTTTGATGAGTGGATCAAAGCATATGGTTTTATACAGACTTTTGGAAAGGCCTGTATTTACAAGAAAGTGAGTGGGAGCACTACAACCTTTTTGATAAGTATATGTGAATGACATATTGTTGATCGGAAATAATGTAGAATTATTCTGCAAAGTATAAATGAGTGTTTGAAAGAAGTTCTTTAAAAGAAAGACTTCAGTAAAGCTACTTACATACTTCAGTAAAGCATATAGTTTTATACGGACTTACGGTGAAGCCTATATTTACAATAAAGTGAGTGGGAGCACTACAGCCTTTCTGATTAGTATATGTCAGTGACATATTGTCGATCAGAAATGATGTAGAATTCGCCTGGAAAGCATAAAGGAGTTTTTGAAAGGAGTTCTTTAAAAGAAAGACCTCAGTAAAGCTACTTACATATTGAGCATCAAGATCTATTGAGATAGATCAAGACGCTTGATAAGATTTTCAATGAGTACATACCTTGATAAGATTTTGAAGTAGTTCAAAATGGAACAATCAAAGAAAGAGTTCTTGCCTGTGTTGCAAAGGTATGAAATTGAGTAAGACTCAAATCCCGACCACAGCAGAAAATAGAAAGAGAATGAAAAGTCATTCCCTATGCCTCAGTCATAGGTTCTATAAAGTATGTTGTGCTATGTACCAGACCTATTGTATACCTTGCTCTGTATTTGGCAAGGGAGTACAATAGTGATCTTGGAGTAGATCACTGGACATTGGTCAAGAATATCCTTAGTGAGGACTAAGGAAATATTTCTCGATTATGGAGGTGATAAAAGAGCCCGTCGTAAAAAGTTACCTCGGTGCAAGTTTTCACACCGATCCAGATGACTCTAAGTCTCAATCTGGATACATATTGAAAGTGGGAGCAATTAGTTAGAGTAGCTCCGTGCAGAGCATTGTAGACATAGAATATTTGCAAAATACATATGACTCTGAATGTGACAGACCCATTGACTAAGCTTCTATCACAAGCAAAACATGATCACACCTTAGTACTCTTTGGGTATTAATCACATAGCGATGTGAACTAAATTATTGACTCTAGTAAACCCTTTGGGTGTTGGTCACATGATGATGTGAACTATGGGTGTTAATCATATACAGATATGAATATTGGTGTTAAATCACATGGCGATGTGAACTAGATTATTGACTCTAGTGCAAGTGGGAGACTGAAGGAAATATGCCCTAGAGGCAATAATAAAGTTATTATTTATTTCCTTATATCATGATAAATGTTTATTATTCATGCTAGAATTGTATTAACCGGAAACATGATACATGTGTGAATACATAGACAAACATAACGTCACTAGTATGCCTCTACTTGACTAGCTCATTAATCAAAGATGGTTATGTTTCCTAGCCATAGACAAAAGAGTTGTCATTTGATTAACGGGATCACATCATTAGGAGAATGATGTGATTGACATGACCCATTCTGTTAGCCTAGCACTTGATCGTTTAGTATATTGCTATTGCTTTCTTCATGACTTATACATGTTCCTGTAACTATGCGATTATGCAACTCCCGTTTACCGGAGGAACACTTTGGGTGCTACCAAACGTCACAACGTAACTGGGTGATTATAAAGGAGTACTACAGGTGTCTCCAAAGGTACATGTTGGGTTGGCATATTTCGAGATTAGGTTTTGTCACTCCGATTGTCGGAGAGGTATCTCTGGGCCCTCTCGGTAATGCACATCACTATAAGCCTTGCAAGCAATGTGACTAATGAGTTAGTTGCGGGATGATGCATTACGTAACGAGTAAAGAGACTTGCCGGTAACGAGATTGAGCTAGGTATTGGATACCGACGATCGAATCTCGGGCAAGTAACATACCGATGACAAAGGGAACAACGTATGTTGTTATGCGGTTTGACCGATAAAGATCTTCGTAGAATATGTAGGAACCAATATGGGCATCCAGGTTCTGCTATTGGTTATTGACCGAGAATAGTTCTAGGTCATATCTACATAGTTCTCGAACCCATAGGGTCCGCACGCTTAACGTTACGATGACAGTTTTATTATGAGTTTATAAGTTTTGATGTACCGAAGGAGTTCGGAGTCCCGGATGAGATCGGGGACATGACGAGGAGTCTCGAAATGGTCGAGACGTAAAGATCGATATATTGGACGACTATATTCGGACTTCGGAAAGGTTCCGAGTGATTCGGGTATTAATCGGAGTACCGGAGAGTTACGGGAATTCGCCGGGGAGAAGTATTGGGCCTTAATGGGCCATACGAGAAAGAGAGAGGGGCTGCCTAGGGCAGGCCGCGCGTCCCCCCAAGGCCTAGTCCGAATTGGACTAGGGGGAGGGGCCGCACCCCCTCCTTCCTTCCCTTCTCTCTTCCCTTTCCTTCTCTCCTACTCCTACTACATGGAAGGTCTTCTAGTTGGATTAGGAAAGGAGGGAGTCCTACTCCCGGTGGGAGTAGGGCTCCTCCCTGGCGCGCCCTCCCTTGGCCGGCCGCCTCCTCCCCCTTGCTCCTTTATATACGGGGGCAGGGGGGCACCCCATGACACACAAGTTGATCTACGGATCATTCCTTAGCCGTGTGCGGTGCCCCCTCCACCATATTCCACCTCAGTCATATCGTCGCGGAGTTTAGGCGAAGCCCTGTGCCGGTACAACATCATCATCGTCACCACGCCGTCGTGCTGACGGAACTCATCTCCGGAGCTTTGCTGGATCGGAGCCCGGAGATCGTCATTGAGCTGAACGTGTGCTGAACTCAGAGGTGCCGTACGTTCGGTGCTTGGATCGGTCGGATCGTGAAGACGTACGACTAAATCAACCGTGTTGTGCTAACGCTTCCGCTTACGGTCTACGAGGGTACATGGACAACACTCTTCCCTCTCGTTGCTATGCCATCACCATGATCTTGCGTGTGCGTAGGAATTTTTTTGAAATTACTACGTTCCCCAACAATGGGTTGGATGAGATTTACCATGTAATCAAGTTAGTTTTGTTAGGGTTTGATCCCTAGTATCCACTAAGTTCTGAGATTGATGTTGCTATGCTTAATGCTTGTCACTAGGGCCCGAGTGCCAGGATTTCAGATCTAAACCTATTATGTTTTCATGAATATATGTGAATTCTTGATCCTATCTTGCAAGTCTATAGTCACCTATTATGTGTTATGATCTGACAACCCCGAAGTGACAATAATCGGGATACTTCTCGGTGATGACCATAGTTTGAGGAGTTCATGTATTCACTATGTGCTAATGCTTTGTTCTAGATCTCTATTAAAAGGAGGCATTAATATCCCTTAGTTTCCACTAGGACCCCACTTCCACGGGAGGGTAGGACAAAAGATGTCATGCAAGTTCTTTTCCATAAGCACGTATGACTATATTCGGAATACATGCCTACATTACATTGATGAACTGGCGCTAGTTCTGTGTCACCCTATGTTATAGCTATTACATGAGGAATCGCATCCGACATAATTATCCATCACTGATCCAATGCCTGCTAGCTTTTCACATATTGTGTTTCACTTATTACTTTTCCGTTGTTATTGTTATAATTACTACAAAGCTGCTATCTTTACTTTTGCCACTGTTACCATTACTATCATACGACTTTGCTACTAAATACTTTGCTGCAGATACTAAGTTATCCAGGTGTGGTTGAATTGACAACTCAACCGCTAATACTTAAGAATATTCTTTGGCTCCCCTTGTGTCGAATCAATAAATTTGGGTTGAATACTCTACCCTCGAAAGTTGTTGCGATCCCCTACACTTATGGGTTATCAACCCCTCTCCTCAAGTCCCCCGCCGTCGCAACTCGGGGGGATTGTGCTATGGGATATAATGGGCGCGGGCGCGAGAAGGGTGAGAACAAGGGTGGTAGAGGGGAGAACATGGGTCCTTGGCAACAAGAGCAGTCGCTGCTACCTCAAATGGGGCCGCCGCAGCAATTTTTTGGGTACGGCTTCCAGGGAGCTCATTGCTACTTGTAATCTGCGTTAGTATTTCCCCAAAGAGGAGGGGATGATGCAACACAACAGAGGTAAGTATTTTCCTCAGTTATCAATCCAATAGGAGACCCAAGCAACACTATTTAAACAACGTCTGCACACAAACAACAAATACTTGCAACCCAACGCATAAAGGGGTTGTAGATCCCTCAACGGTATTGAGATAGATTAAATTGTATGAGATTTGATAAATAGATCTAACTAAAACACAAAATAAAATAAATAAAAGAACATTACAGCATCATATTTTTGGTTTTATTATATGATAGAAAATAGACCGGGGGGGCCATAGTTTTCACTAGAGGCTTCTCTCGAGAAAATAGCATACGGTGGGTAAACAAATTACTCTTGGGCAACTGATAGGTAAACAAATAATTATGATGATATCCAAGGCAATGATCATGTATATAGGCATCACGTCCAAGATTATTAGACCGAAACAATTCTGCATCTACTACTATTACTCCACACATCGACGCCATCCAGCATGCATCCAGTGTACTAAGTTCATGGAAAAATGGAGTAATGCATTAGGCAAGATGACATGATGTAGACAATATAAACTCACGTATGAATAAACCCCATCTTGTTACCCTTAATGGAAACGATATGTGTGTGTCATGTCTCTTTCTGTCACTGAGATTGAACACCACAAGATCGAACCCATCACAAAGCACCTCTTTCCATGGCAAGATAAATCAATATAGTTGGCCAAACCAAACCAATAAAACGGAGAAGAAATACGAAACTATAATAATCATGCATAAAAGAGTTCAGAGAAAACTCAAATAATATTCATGGATAGATCTGATCATAAACTTAAAATTCATCGGATCCCAACAAACATGCCGCAAAAAAGAGTTGCATCAGATAGATCTCTGAGAACATCGAAGAGAACATTGTACTGAAGATCAAAAAGAGAGAAGAAGCCAACTAGCTACTAACTATAGACCTGCAGGTCTATGGTAACTACTCACGCATCATCAGAGGGGCAACAAGGATGATCGTTGCCCCTCGACAGAGTGCCGGAAAAGGCCTCTAGATTAGATCTCATGGTTCTGGAACTTGCGGCGGCGAAAACAGTACATTGGTGCGAAGACGTGCCATACAAATGTTTTTAAACCCTTTCCATGACGGAGTTTTAACCCGTCACCTACTGAGCATGTGCGATAGGGGGGGTCCTTCCCACATGACCCAGAAACTGTCGGGGATAGGCCCTCCGGTCACACATGTGTGGCAAAATGAGCTCCTGTGCAGGCGGGCGAGGCATCGGAGACAATCAAGCCCAATCATTTTCGTTCGTATGTACATACCACATAGTGAATCCCAGAAAAATGTTTCCGTACGTATGTATATCACACACATTTTTTTATGTGGAAACGTTTGTGCAAGGTGGCCTAACGCAAACAGTTCTCTGCCGGAAGCCGTGTGTGATTGTTAATTGATCCAATATGCCTACTTTCTAGAAACCGCGTACGTTGTTTGAGTTCATCGCCCATGGTGTTGTCAGAGTAGTCGTCTGCAATAGAACCCTAATAAGTAGGGTAATTGGCCTATTATTGATAATCCATGTAGTAATCAAATTGATATTTATTATAAAACACATCACATATTTCATATTTGTATAACGGCAACCCGGATTTCATAATCGAATTACATCAGACAGCTTCAGCACTCAGTTACACCATACAGGGATATAGCTAGCTACGCCATTACACAATAGCACCAAGTTTCACATGCAACATCGAAAACCTTTGGAAAGTAGCACCATACACCGTAAATAGACAGATGAATCATCTCATCTGGGAAACTACAGAAGCGGAAGGCGAATATTGAGCCTTCAGTGATGTTGAATGTCCTTGCAACTTTAGGCCAGTGGCTATGGATAATTGTCTGCCCAACCTTCGTCCTCTTCAGGAAGACTTCAATATTGTACCTTCGGTGTTGAATGAATACCCTCCTCGCCTCTTGACCATCCAGGTGGTTTCAGAGGTAATCATCAGTGAACTGCTTTGGAAAGTACTGAAAACAAAGATATGCATAAATCTCTATTATAAATTTTGAAATGGCACAAGGGGTAAAAACAAGGTAAACGAGTTATTACCATCCTATAGTTGACTGATGTCTTCTTCATTGTGCAAACAAAGATCTTGCTATTATTCGCCGCAAGTTTCTTTATCCTAACAATCTTTCTGAGTTTCTTGACTTGACTGATATTCATGGACATCTCATTTCCCCATATGCAAAATGGATCGAACAGTGGGTCTAAGCCTCTCATAGCAGGACCTACATGTGCAAGATCAAATTGTAAGAAACCTAAATATTAGAATGATTCCTACAACTGGACAATTATGTGCTATTAGCGAAATCGATGGTAAACCGCAGTGTCTCCCATTGTTTCCCCGCAACACATATAAGGAAGGTCTTGATCAGGTTAACTGAGAGTTGCCATACTATCAGTAGAATATGTATTGAGTACAACCAAATTCGATTTATTTCTCACATGCATAACAATACAAAATTGTACCCACAACAAATGAAAATCAAATTGCAGAATTGAACCAAACAGTTAAACAAATAAACCAAAACAGTTAACTGAGCACGACAAGAACATATACTAGAAGATAAGACACTTAACAAAACCAAGAATGCTTGAGAACAGTACTACAAAATGTAGCAATTGTTGGACCAAACTGTTAACTGAATAATACATTTCAGAATATCAGATTGCGTATTAACATTACAGAGGACAAATCACTAGAAGGCACTGGCGGTGGCCTCGAGAAAACAACACGAATTGTATTTTAAAGTAGACAACCGCGTGGCAGTGTCGATGGTGGCCTCGAAGACGAGGGGTCCTCCAAGATCTGGTGGGCAGCATGCATGGCAGCCATCGTGACCTCATCCGTGCTTGCGGCCGCGATTTGCTTCTCTGCTGCCAGATGGTAATGAGCTCCACGCTATATTGCATGCAAAAGTGATGTGGGCGGCGCTTAATTGGAGGACGGCGCCAGTGATTTGGGAGGAAGGTGTCGCGCCGTCGGTCGGGGCATGTGGGATGGGGAAGGAGAAGCATGGTGTGGGTGGGGTGTGGATTACCTGACCATATCGACGAGGCTGCGCATCAAGAAGAAGGGTCGCCAGCAAGGAGGTGGCGCTTCAAGAAGAAGGATCGCCGACAAGGAGGCGGTGCTGCCAGTAAGCATCAATGAAGGTTTGAACTTGGAAAGCAAGGAGGAACAATGGAATGTGGCTTTTGGTGGGGGTGGGGGCGGGGAGATAGATATTTTCACGGCGGCGAAAAATTTCGCTCGGTGCCACGAGAAACTGTCGCGCAAGTGAGGTTCAAGCGCGGGCGATGGACTGTAGACGACGAAGCTTGTTGCATAAGCCAGACAAGACGGTGCGCCAAGATATTTTATATCTCATCCCACACGATTCTTCCTAGTAAACTAATTGTGGTATACCTGATTTTTTTCATTATATTTTGAAAGACAAAATGGTGTTACAGAGGGAAAGGACGGTGTTTGAATTGCTAGAACATTTATTTGTAGTGAACATGCAACTATATGAGTGTCGTGTTAAAATTTGGAATTATTTCGGGTTTGTTTGGCATTTTTATGCATTAATTGAGTTTCTAGGCATTTAATGTGCATAATTCAAATTTGAACTACAAGCACATGCTCCAGCGACCAAAGTTTTTTGAAAAATCACATGTGTGTCCTTGGGTGAATTTATAGGTCTCGTGCAAGAAATGGGAATGTGTAACAACCTGGATTTTGCCCTTTTCTTTTTTCCTTTGATTTTCTTGGATTTCTGGATTTGATTTGCTTTTCTGTGGCTATGTGGTTCTGAAAATTGGGAAGATCATGTCTCCCTAGGTTTTATAGTGGCTTGTCATCCTCATCAGCATCCCAAGATCATGTCATTTCCATCCTAGCCCAAATCCCAGTATTTTTTATTAGGAATATTCCTTTTCTGATAAAGGAATGTCCCTTTTAAGCCCTAGGTTGTGAAGCAACCTATATCTCCATCACTCCTAAAATCCCCAAAGATTCCTCATAAATTGTTTGGGCCATATCTTGCTCAAATATGGCAAAATGTTTCATTGCCATGTTCAAAAATAATTTTCTATTCTGCCCTAAATGGCACTTTGTGAAGCAATTGCTATTTATCTTTGCTTGATTCCCTACAAACTTCTTGGAAATCTTTTCATGTCCATATAATTGCCCCATGCCAAAATTCAACTCAATTTGCTTAGTAAATATTCCTGAGCAATTTTTCAAAGTTCCTGTCTAAGGGAAGCATTGTGAAGGAATTACTAGCTAGGCATATCCAAATGAGTTGAAATTTTGCAAGGTCCTTCATATGATCAAATCATCACTCTCCATCAAATTTGAGCTCATGTAACCTTTCTATGTGAGCACAGCTCCAAATTGTGGTTTCTGGTCAGATTTCAGTTTGTGAAGCAACTATATTTTATATTGCTTTATTTAAGCTGACAATTTACCAGGACATTCTCTTATCCATATAAACTCCCTCCACCAAGTGTTGGATCAATCCATTACTCCATTTTCCCTGTGGAATTTTTCCAAGTTTCTGGTCAGAATCAAGCATTGTGAAGCAAGTTCTAGTTTGGTTCATCCAAATGGCCTGAAACTTTTTGAGCAGCTTCATATCTTCAAATAATTAGGCCATGCCCAATTTTAGCTCAACTTGCCTCTCTATGTGAGTGCATCATCCAAATCTCTAATTCTGGCCATTATGGTGGTTTCTACAACAAGTATCATTTATCTTCATCCTAATGAGCTGCAAATTTGCAGAGATGATCATCTTAGTATGTGATCATCACCAGAGAAATCCTTTCCTTCGTTCCCAAGCTGGTGCCCCCACTGCATAGCACAAACACTTGGCTGCTGGTCTGCTTTGGGGCCATATGCAAATCTCTTCTTTGCCCCTGGACCAAATTCTTTCTTTAGATAGACTAAGGGCACTATGGACTATCCACTAGGCATGGTCGGCCTGGCAAAAACCCGGAGTTTGCTCTAGTGCGCATGGTGATCATGCTTGCTTCATGCAGATTGCAAGCTCTAGTGTGTTCTTGCCACTGTGCTCGTCGGCTCCCTCCTCGTCTCAACCTCCAACTTTGTCTAGGAGTTGCCCCGTAATGCCCTGCGTCGCCCTGCGTCGCTGCCTCATTGTGGTTTGCCTTAAATGAGCCGCTAGCTCCATGCCCGTGCCGTGCCCCGCCACTATCCACCATTAGAAACACTGCTCAAGCTCGCTAGCGAGGCTCTAGAGCCCTCCCCTTGGCTATTTAAGCGTGCCCCGAGTCCCCGCAGCTCATTCACTCCTCCCCCGCCTCTCCAGTCCACCGGAGTGCTCTAATCTCATCGTTGCTTCGCCGTTCCTCCTCGATGGTCGCCGTGGTTCGACCTAGTCCGGCCACCTCGAGCATCCCCTCGATGTGCCACCACCTCCATTGCGTTCCCCACCCTCTGGAGCACCACCCCAACCCCTCGTGCGTCGCTGGAGTCCACCCTGGCCGCATACTCCTCGTCTGGCTGCCGCCTCTGTCGTTCGGTCTCTGCTCCGTCCAGCCGTCCTAGCCACTCCCTCGCCTCCCTGACTCCACCATCGTCTCCCCCACCTCCCTTAGAGCCACCCCAGCTACTCCACCTCGCCGGGGATCGCCAAAATCGTCGGCTACCCCCATCGCCCGCCCGCCTCTGCCTCCTCGGTGTTCCCCCGCCCCCGCGTCCTTCATCCCTCCCCGCGCCTCCCTCTGGCCGGGAACGGGCGCGGCAGGACACCACGATCCTGTCGATGTCTGCGCCATGGCGTGAGGTGGCCTGAGCCGACCGCCACGTCGCCAGCAGTGCCCCTGCTCAGGCCCTTCTCTGCTTTCGTCGGGGTAGGGAGCAGGGGGAAGAAGATGATCGTGCCAGCCTGGCCCTTGCCCCTAGGTCCCGCGCATCAGTGGCTTAAACCCGGGCCCACGTACATTAAGTGGACACGTATTTCTAAAAGTACATTTTCTTATCTCGAAAGCGTACTTCCTCTCTCTTTTGGCTGAAATGCGTTTTCTAAGTCAGAAAATGTATTATGTTTCTTCTACGGCTAAATATGTGTTTTCTATTTCAGAAAATGTAAACTACCCGAAGGTGCTTTCGATTTTTCCTCCAGGGGTCTATTTGCTGAAAAATATTCACGGATAGGTCCCTCAGCTTCATCACCTCACAACTTTTCAACTGTAGCTCCGATTGAGGTGAAACCAACGCTCACGTCTTCGTCTCGTTGAGCCCGTTCTGTTTACGTCATTTTCACTATGGTTTGACATACTGGAAATGACCATTTTGTCCTTGCCCATAAACTGCCCCCTTCGAGAGAGAACTGTTTCTGGCGAATCTTTCCGCGATCCTTCTGCACTTCTTCCTAAAGTCTCCGTCACCCCCAGGCAAGCCACAACAGCCACTTGCATGATAGCCATGCAGTAGCCATGGTTTCTACTTGATTATTTAATAAAAGTCTGCCCATTATCTGTCTGCTTGTTTGCTACAGTTGTCGTGGTTTCGGTTATACTCGTGGTTTCATGTTCACCTCCATGATATGTTCCGATGCATCTTGTTATCTTGTGCTACTTGCTCGTATCAGTGTCACATGTTATGCTTGATAGTAGTAGTATATGCTGGTAGCAGTGGTGTTCTTTCTGATGCATGTTTACCATCTGTTATCAAGTACCGTTGCTATGTGTGTTACTTTGCACCCAGCTGGTTACATGCTTACTTGGTAGTATTTATTCATGATGCTAGTAGTTATCCTATGATCTTGTGTAGTGTTATGATCATGCTCATCAGTATGTCATGCTCAGTTGGTTATATGCTTCATTGTGGTTATGCTCGATGATTATGTTGCACCTCCATGTTTATGTTGATATCATGTTCATGCATCGCTGTTGCCTCATGTTAGTTTATTATGGCTCAACTTATTGCATTCAAGTTTAACCGGATAATAATGAACTTGAACAACTGTTGGCTGAGTCATGGTGCCACTGAATCGAGCTGACCAGTTCAACCTCATTTGCCTTTATGGGAAGGACCTAACTGGGTCTATTGTCATGCCTCTTGTCGGTGCCTCCAACGAGGGAAGGTTATGGGCGTGCGCTACCCTGATTAGGTAGGCGGACATAAGCCTTGTGAGCCCGAGTTTGGTTATGTGCACATGTCCCCGTTTGGGACTGTTTATGTTTTGCCACAACGGTGGTCGTGTTTTGCCATGATGGTGGCCGTGTTTTGCCACGACGATGGCCGTTGTTGCCTTTGGTAGGCATGGGGCCACCCATGACTTAGCCCAGAAGGGAGTTGATCGGAGTGGCCGGGAGAGTGTCATGGGCAATAGAGCGGTTTTGTCGGAATGCTGTTGGTCCACCCGAATGGGAGTGCGAGGCCTTGGGTTTCTTGGTGTGAGTACATTGTACTAACTCTGCATAGTGTGTGTTAAATCTATCGATAGTTGCGCCCGCGAATATGGGCCCAGTTTGGAGTCAGTCACACTATGAGCCAACAATAATGATAACCTGCTTAATATTAACCCCGGCTCGATGATGAGAAAGATGTTGGTTGTGATCGAGAGAGGATCACTGTGGTATCGTGGATACCGAAGTTTGTTGGATATTTGTGATCGTGAGACGATCATCGTGGTATCATGGATACCGAAGTTTGTTGGATATTTGTGATCGTGAGAGGATCACCATGGTATCATGGATACCGATGTTCATAAGTTTAAGCATGTGTTGGTTACGAGGTAACCCGAGTAGAGTAAGTTGGTGCATGTGAATGTTAACTTGGTGCATGTAGTGTCATCATGTTCATATGATCGTGCCATGCTAAAATTGTATCATGTTCAGTTGTGCATGCCATGTTGTTCTGTGAGTATCATGTTCATGATTTCTTTAACTTGTTAAGGCTATGCTATTGTTTGTCTTCACTGCTTTTGGTTTATTGTGAGCTTGCAAGTACATTCAATGTACTGAACTGGCGTGTCATGCCAGTTTGCAGGTCATGCCTGGATTGCTTGCTTATTTGGTGTGATTCCTGTGTTCGCGAGCTAGGATAAACGTTCCAGCCAGAGTCCCTGCGCATTGGAGTCCATCATCATCGTTCGTTGTTCCGCTGCCAATAGTTGTTCCGCTGCCAGCAGAGGTTCCACTGCCTCGAGTTGTTATGCTGCTTGCATAGAGCAATTATGGTTGGCGTAATGTCACCATGCCGGTGTTAATCATTGTAATATCGGAGAACTTGTATTCATATTCGTTTTGTAATAGAGAGCTGGTTTGTTCTATGCTAAGCAGTGTCGTATTCCAGAAGACTTCACCTCGATCTCTGGGATGGAACACGGGTGCATTCCAGTTTCTCTGAGCTGGGGTGCCACAGAATGAAATTCAAACATCTGGGCGTCGTGGCTCAGCAGGAAACACTGTGAAACTTGGTTTTTAAATTCCTGCCAAAACTCGCCTGAAAATCATGAAACTTGGCATGGTGTCATTTCATGGCACCAACATGTTGTTGTAAAATTTTTGGCCGAATTGCGACAAGTTTTGGTATAAGCTTCTTGCAAACCTGAGCTTCTCTCACGAAGGCACATGGTTCCGAGAGGGGATGTGTCACCTTTGTGTGCGAAATGACATACGCTGCCCCCCTCTTGAATTTTTTACAGAGCCAACATAGAACTATATGAGTGTCGTGTTAAAATTTGGAAATATTCTAGATTTGTTTGGCCTTTTTATGCATTAATTGATTTTCTGGGCATTTAATCACTACAAAAAAGTACACTTTCGTGATGATACGTGTTTGTCACAGTAGGTCGCGTTTTTTGTCATGCATGTACATCCATGACGATTTTATGACAGAATCAAGATAGTCATACCCGTGATGTCGTAGAAGTGTTCCATGACATTACCAAAATTATCATCATGGAAGTGTCCACTTCCATGATGATAAATCGCGCGTCACAGAAGTGCTTTCATCAAGGGTGACCGACACGTGGCATCCACCATAACGGAACGCTGTTAAGCTATCGGGTCAAGTTTTGGATCCGATAACCCGTTAACAACCCCGACCAATGGGGATTTTCCACGTGTAAAATCATCATTGGTTGGAGGAAACACATGTCGGCTCATCGTTGGGACAGATGTCATCCACTCATTGGACAGAAGGCGCCTATGATACGTCGACACGTGGCACGGCCCATCAAGTTTAAATGGGTCGGCCCAACTAAAGGCCCACAAGATTTTGCGGACCATAATGGGCCGACCCAGCTAAAGGCCCACGAGATTTTGCGGACCATAATGGGCTGGCCCAGCTAAAGGCCCACAAGATTTCACGGGCCATAATAGGTCGGCCCAGGTAAAGGCCCACAAGATTTTTGTGTGCCATAATGGGCCGGCCCAGGTAAAGGCCCACAAAATTCTTGCGGATCATAATGGGCCGGCTGAGGGTCCTGGATTAGGGGGTATCTGGACAGCCAGACTGTGTACAACGTCCGGACTATTGAAGCGTGAAGATACAAGACTCAAGACTTCGTCCCGTGTCTGGATGGGACTCTCCTTTGCGTGGGAGGCAAGCTTGGCGATCCGGATATTGTGTTTCCTTCCTTGTAACCGACTCCATGTAAACCCTAGCCCTCTCCGGTGTCTATATAAACCGGAGAGGTTGGTCCTTAGAAGGCCGATCACAATTACAATCATACCATCATAGGCTAGCTCTTAGGGTTTAGCCTGTACGATCTCATGGTCGATCTACTCTTGTACTACCCATATCTTCAATATTAATCAAGCAGGAAGTAGGGTTTTACCTCCATCGAGAGGGCCCGAACCTGGGTAAACATCTGTGTCCCTTGCTTCCTGTTACCATCAGCCTAGACGCACAAATCGGGACCCCTACCCGAGATCCGCCGGTTTTGACACCGACATTGGTGCTTTCATTGAGAGTTCCTTTGTGTCGTCGCCGCAAGGCTTGATGGCTCCTTCAATCATCATCAACGACACGGTCCAGGGTGAGACTTTTCTCCCCGGACAGATCTTCGTGTTCGGCGGCTTTGCACTGCAGGCCAATTCACTTGGCCATCCGGAGCAGATCGACAGCTACGCCCCTGGCCACCAGGTCAGGTTCGGAAACTTGAATTACACGACCGACGTTCGCGGAGACTTGATCTTCGATGGATTCGGGCATGTGCCAGAAGCACCGGGCAGTCGCGATGAGCACGCCCTAGATCTGCTGTCGGACAATGTTCGGGTTATCACCCCCGTAGCGGCTCCGGACCTAAATCTGGAGCAGGCTGCATCACTTGAGGACAGAGAGATGGGCCCCGCCCTCAGGCTGCACACTCATCAGCGGTGGAGCCGAACACAGTTCCCGCCTCTATGGAAACCTGTGACTCCGGACCCCCGGACTCGTATCCGGTTGCTGGTTCCAGACCGCGCACTCCCGAGCCAGTCGAGCCAGGTTGGGCTCCGGTAAAGGACTTCACTGCTGCGGATATCTTCCAGCACTCGCCCTTTGGCGACATGCTGAACTCGTTAAAAACTCTCTCTTTGACAGAAAAGTCCGGGCCGAACTATGTCTGGCTCGAGTGGGAAGCAGGCGACGAAGAAATTCATTACCCACCCACCACCCACTTCATAGCCATGGTTGATGATTTAACCGACATGCTTGACTTCGACTCCGAAGGCATCGACGGTATGGACGAAGATGCAGGAGAAGATTCAGAATCTATGGGGTACCGGACTTCCGCCTCGCCACACGACATATACATGGTGGATACGCCCAAGGAGGACGACGACGACAATCCGGAAGATAAAACCCCCGGGCAAAAGCCAAAGCGACGGCGCTGACGCCGTTCCAAGTCCAGCAACAGTAAAAACAACAGCAAGAGCGCCAGAAGGATCGATACTCCGGTCAACCCCGAAGGCAAAAACGACCATATGGAACCAGCGATGGAGCAGGACGAGCCAGGTCACGCCGAACACAGTTTGGAGCAGACGCTTAATGACAATGATCCAGAGGGACGAGTTCATCAAACCGGCCCAGGACAAGAAGACAGTCCGGACGATGATGCATTCATCATTCCAGAAGAACGCGTGGAACGAGATAACCTCCACAGAAAGCTTATGGCCATAGTGAGAAGTCTGAAGAAGCAGAAGCAACGGCTCAAAGCCACACAGGAAATGCTCAATCGCAGATGGAATAAAGTGCTAGACACTGAAGAAAGATATGGTGACGACCGCCATACAAAGAGCTATCCAAAACGCAAGCTACTGCCAGAATTCGACGACGAGGCCGTTCCACCAAAGAATAATACGACCAGGAGGCCAGACGTTCCACTTCATAACCACAACAAAGCGGCTACCGATGCCGCGCACGATCTACGTGAGCACCTGGATAAGAAAGCTGGCGCAGCTAGGTCCATCTACGGACCTAAAGGACACACCCCGGCGAGGGACTGTGGTCACCAAAACGATTATGCTAATCAAATACCAGTTCGGAATAAACACCGGACACAACAATAGCTGATGGCATGCCCCAGCGCGTCCAGATACAGAGGGTCTGTTCACCCCCTGTGCTTTACCGAAGAAGTACTGGACCATGAATTCCCACAGGGCTTTAAACCTGTGAACATAGAAGCATACGACGGAACAACAGACACAGGGGTCTGGATCAAGGACTTTATCCTGCATATACATATGGCTCGTGGGGATGACCTCCACGCCATCAAATACCTTCCCCTCAAACTAAAGGGACCAGCTCGACACTGGTTGAAAAGCCTCCCCGAAAATTCAATTGGGAGTTGGGAGGAACTTGAGGACGCTTTTAGGGCCAATTTTCAAGGGACTTATGTCCGGCCTCCAGATGCTGACGATTTAAGTCACATAATCCAACAGCTCGGAGAGTCCGCCCGCAAGCTTTGGAACAGATTCCTCACTAAGAAGAATCAAATTGTCGATTGTCCGGACGCCGAATCCTTAGCGGCATTCAAACACAGCATCCGCGACGAGTGGCTCGCCAGACACCTCGGCCAAGAAAAGCCAAGGACAATGGCAGCCCTAACAAGTCTTATGACCCGCTTTTGCGCGGGTGAAGATAGCTGGCTAGCCCGTAAAGGCACCAGCGACCCCAGCACATCCAAAATAAGGGATGGCAACGGGAAGCCACGGCGTAATAAAAACAAACGTCAAAACAAGGAAGAGAGCCCAGATAACACAACGGTTAATACCGGATTCAGGGGCTCTCGACCTGATCAGCAAAATAAGCCATTTAAAGGCAGTAAAGAGGGACTGTTCGGTCTGAATAGAGTCCTAGACAGACTGTGCCAAATTCATGGCACCCTTGAAAAACCTGCGAACCACACGCACAGAGAGTGCTGGGTCTTCAAGCTGGCCGGCAAATTAAATGCCGAACACAAGGGAAGGGAAACACCAAGTGAAGACGAGGATGAACCTTGCCAGCCGAACACTGGGGGACAGAAAAAATTCCCGCCAGAGGTTAAAACAGTGAACATGATCCACGCGACTCACACATCCATGAGAAGGCACGAACGCGCGCATAGAGATGCGCTTGATATAGAGCCCGTCGTACTCACACCTAACTACTGGATGTCTTATCGGATCACCTTCGATCACTTGGACGACCGAACTAATATTCGGTGCGGAGGATCAAAGGCCTAGGTGCTTGACCCAATAATCGACGGATACCATCTCACCTGTGTCCTCATGGACGGCAGCAGTAGTCTCAATTTAATATACGAGGACACTGTCCACAGGATGGGGATAAACCCATCCAGAATTAGGCAAAGCAACACCGCCTTTGAAGGGGTGATACGAGGCGTTGAAGCCTACTGGCAGGGGCTCCGTCGTACTGGAGGTAACATTTGGCTCCCCTGGCAATTCCAGAAGCGAAGAGCTACTCTTCACCATTGCACGCTTCCAAAGCGGCTATCATGCATTGCTTGGAAGAACGGCCTTCACCCGCTTCAATGCATTACCACACTATGGCTACCTTATACTCAAGATGCCCGGCCCACGTGGCGTTATCACCATTAACGGAATCACAGAGCGCTCTTCACGCGCAGAGGAACACGCGACGGCCTGGCGGCCTGACTATAAGCGGCCTCCAATATCAGAAAATATGACTGGTCATTAAGACCACAGACACGGTTAGACGAGTCCGGTAGCCCGGACAAAACTGAACCAGGGCACCGTATATGTAATCCCATAGCGGACACCAGGGGCTATAAAAATTTAATACAGCCCCACACTTGGCTCAACCTTATTGGCAGGCCAACATCTTACACTTTCACTATCCATCGCATACTTACGTTGTACTCTCCTATGAGTTTTCTTTTTTCCACAGACAACATTCGCGTGATACCCTTCCAGGATACGGCACAACAGAGACAAAGGCGCAGACGTGCAACAGGGCCCCATTCAACAGGTTTCTTTTTAGATTAAGCCCCTGTGTAAACCTTTTCTATTGCCTCTTATTGTTTAACCATCCCATGGGTTCCATACCCACAGAGGATACTGCCGTTATTGGCATCTCGCCACGACAGATTAACACACGTAGCTGGAAACACAGGGTTTATAATGAATGGGAATTCTTGAGCCCATCTTCTGTTATAAAGTCCGAATACCTTCAGGAGTGTTCGGTGTCACGAGTTTGGCCTTATATGCATTAGCTCCGAATCATGTCTTTGGTCAAATGTTGGGTTTTCCCGGCTCCTGGGTTTGCCGCCTTACGTTCCGTCAATATCGGCTAAGGTGGCCAAAGGAGATCTACTGCGATTGTGCCCTGGTTATCCCGGACGAGCACCTCAGTAGAGAAAGCCGAAAACTGACTGTCATGATACAACGAGAGACTGTTCAACCACTGAAGACTTATCGGAATCTTTAGGATCCCTCTGCATTAACAAAGGACCGTTTCCCGGTCATGTACACACACGTCCGTGTATTCGGATGCACGTGAAGGTACCAGGGGCTACATAGTAGCCCCAACATTAGACTCCCATGGCTAAGCGAAAGTGTTACAGCTATATAGTCAGGTTGCCTAGTTCGACGTGCGATCACCTCCTTAATGGACCAAGATGTTGGATCAAGTGTGATTAAGCATATTTTTCGCGAACACCCCCGCATTGTATGCGTGGGGGCTGAAGCCAACGACTGCGAACTTTCGGATTACATACACACACACACACACACACACACACACACACACACACACACACACACACACAGACGGTCTATTCTGCTAATATTAGCAGAATAACTATTCTGCACACTACTTCCTCACTGCACACTGAACGCAAGTGCACGTCATTCTTTGAACCAAGTGTGCTGCAGTACTCACATGAGTGAACTTCTCGTCGAAAAAAACTGTACTCGTTATTTTTTCGGTACTGTTTTCGTTCTAATTTTTTAACGGTTTATCGGAATGAGGCGTGTAATATACCGTTGAAAAGCTATGGATTAGGCGCAACTTTGACATGTTGAACACTTTTTGAGGTTCCACACGGTTTAAGAGCAGTTTTGAAAATGGTGCGGCCCATGACGAGTGGCAGCGAGCGTTTTTTCGCGATTTATTCTAAACCGCTCGTCGGAATGAAGCAAACGATACGCCATTGGATAGATATCATCAAGGTGCATCTTTTTCATATATAAACGTTTTCTCTAATTCCTTACGGTTTAAGAGCAGTTTCAAATTTACTAAATCGCGGAATTCTGTTTTTCAATTTTTTTGAAATTTTTGGTACTGTTTTCGCTCCAGCTTTTGAACCGTTTATCGAAACGAGGTGTGTGATACGCTGTTGGAAAGCTAGGGATGAGGCGCAACTTTCGTATGTTGGAATATTTTTGAGATTTCTTACGGTTTTTAGTTAATTTTGAAAATCGTGCGGTTGACGACGGGAGGCAGCGGCCGTTTTTCGCGAAATTTTTACAAATCGCTTGTCGAAATGATTCAAATGATATGCCGTTGGAAATATATTGACGAGACGGAACTTTTTCATGTAGAACACATTCTCTAATTGTTTACGGTTTAAGAGCAGTTTTAAAATTAGTGAAAAACGGACACTTTGTTTTTTCGCAACACCAAAATCGTCGTGGGAGATAAGAACGCACTGCTTCAAACTGAAACGCACTGCAACAGACAGTCAATTGCACTGCATCATTTTTTTTGTCGGACATAAACTTTCTCGCACAAATTTTTGTTGTCTTTTTTTTCAACTTTTTTTTGAACGAGAGTGCACCGCAACACTCCCGAAAGTGAAACGCAACACTACCAAAAGTGAACCTCATGAGTTTTTGTTGTCCTTTTTTTCATACTTACTAATTTTTTTACACGCGTTGACCAAGCAAGTGGACCACAGGGACTGACCGAGTGTACTACATCTAATATCGAAGTGAGCTTCATTTTGAGATCTTTTTTGTTTTGTGTTTACCAAATGGACAACAAAGGAGTTTTATAGAATACAAAATCTGCACTCTCCACCAGCCAAATCACAGTAATGAATTGCAATTTTTTTGGGGACTTCATATCGGGCGTAAGTGAACCCCAAAGGCACGGAGAAGTAAACCACATTACTTTATTTGTCGTTTCAGTAACATTTTTTCTTTTGCAATTTACAAGATGAACAACATCAGACACCGGACCACACTGCTTCAGTTAGAAAACCGCACTGCATCAAATGATCACTTGCAAGATGAACAACATCAGACACCCGACCGCACTGCTTTAGTGAGAAAACCGCACTGCATCAAATGGTCAAGTGAACAACATTACTTTTTTTGTTGTTTCTCTACCATTTTTCATTTAACACATTTGCACTGCATCAAATGGTCAAGTGAACGGCATTACTTTTTTTGTCGTTTCTCTACCATTTTTCATTTAACATATCTTTGCACTTCATTTCCTTCTTTCTTTTTTCTGTTTGGAGTTTTGGATTTCCACATTGGCGAGATGTACACGTGCGAAGAAGCGAACCGCATGGTCGAGAGAAATGAGCCACAACACAATTCGAAATGAACTTCTTTGGTAAACAATTTTCAAACGAGTCCATATAACTTTTCTCAAGGTTCAGTTAACTACATCAAACGTCGGAGCGGCTCTCATCACACAAAATATAGTTAACTGAACCCTGAGAAAATAATTAGTGAACCACATTTGCACTTATTTTTTCATCCCATAGAAAGTGGAGTCCACACAAATTTCCTTTTAACCGCAACCATCAACCGGCCAAACTACACCAGGTAAACTACATGGGCCAGCTGGAGAACCTCCTGCCAACACCAAGTAAACTGCAGCAACGAACCTTCTGCCGCGTGCATCCGTACTGCAATGTCGCATGGCTGAAACCGAAGTGCATGCCAATCGTCCTCTCAAGTGCTTGCTTACTGCACCGACGCCCAACTAACCTGCAACGATAGAAGTTGCACTGCTCGCCGTCAATGGATAACAACAATGAAAAATTGGACCTCGGCATGAAGGCTATCACCGAAATTGCACACAAATGCACGAACATCACACAAATTGTACCTGGGAGAATATTTCTCCACCATCCTCCCCCTGATGCTGCTGGAAGTGTGAGAGGAGATGGCGACCCCCGCCACTGGACTGCACAGCATACATGCCCGTCGGAGGACAGTGGCGCCCACCAAACCGAGCTGCAGTGCATCCGGGGGTGGAATCTCGCTCTTGTGGACGCGTGTGGTGACCACGGCCTCGGTGTTTTGATCTCGCTGTCGATGGTGGGGAAGGGGCCGACGCCCTAGTCTTCGTCTGGCCGTGGACAGAGAGGACGAACCCTGGGCAGCGCGGGCGGCAGGCTGGATCTCGCCGGGATCTTTTTTCAGTTTCGCGGCGGAGGCATGGTGGTCCGAGCCACTAGAAGTGGGTAGGCCCCTGTCGGGGTCGGGGCTCGCCGCGGATTCCGACGAGGTCGAGATGGACGAGCGCGGGCACCGGCATGGGAGGAGGCCATGGAGAAGGCGCGGGAGGGCAGGGGGTCCTCAGATCCGTCGGTCGCCGGAGTCCAAGCGGAGGAATAGGGAAGGAGAAGGGCTCGCGCTGGGGTAGGCAGGGCAGCCGACGGTGCAGCGCTTCTGGGCGGCCGACGGTGGATGTGGAGGTGGCGGTGGAGGGCACGGTGGACGGTGCCAGCGGGAAAGAAGGTGGTGGGTGCGGGGGCCCTTGCAAGGAAGAAGGTGGGTTTGGGGGGCGGGGCCGGGCAGCGAAGAACCTGGGGGTGCCGGGGCCCCGGTGAAGAAGAAGGTGGGGGATCGGGGGGTTGCGTGCGGGTGTTTCGGGAAGGAAGAAAGTGGGGGGGGGGGGGGGCAGCAGATGCGGTGGGTGTTATCAGAATAAGGATTTTTGTTAGCAGAATAACTCTTAGGGGGTGTTAGTAGAATAGACCTATATATATATATATATATATATATATATATATATATATATATATATATATATATATATATATATATATATATATAGGACAAATTTTTCCTACTACCGGGTGTAGTTACTCCCACTTATGTTTCATACGTTTTAGGTAGTATCTATCATATCGGAGAGTATGTACACGTAGTATGTAGTATATAAGAATGTTTAGGTAGTATATATACTACTTTTTTGGTAGTATGTATCATATTTTGCGCATACTCTATTTCACGTATAAATATGTACGTATTTCACAAATACAATAAAATTATGACCTCACTTGCAATTTTTTCATACAAATCACTTGGGAGTATCTTAGATATAGTATATGAACATACTAAAAATAATAAAGTAGAGTATATACTACCACATGATAGTATATGAGAACCGGGTGTAGCTACACCCGGTAGTAGGATGCATTTTCCCTATATATATATATATATATATATATATATATATATATATATATATATATATATATATATATATATATATAAACGACCGCACAGGGGACACAATCATATTTTCAGGCAAACAGTATAAATATTGTCTCATAATCAAAATAAACATTGTTTTTACAATGATTCGATTCATCACTCGAACAAGACATTCTTCGAGCACTACGCCTCTATTAGGCGGGCACCTTGTGTGACCTACGCCAAGTAGTGCTCGGCCGGATATTGGCCCCCCCGCCGGATCCTGGGTCGCTATAATGGCGGCCTCCATATCCGTCCAATAGGCTTTAACGCGGGCAAGAGCCATTCGTGCACCCTCTATGCACGCCGACCTCCTCATGGTGTCGATCCGAGGCACGGCCCCAAGGAATTGCTGCACCAAGCCAAAGTAACTATCCGGCTTAGGCCCCTTCAGCCAAAGATGGTCTATCACAGACCGCATTGCAAGCCCGGATAGCCTGTGAAGCTCCGCTACAGTAGCCATCTTGTCACTTAACGGCAGCGGGCGAGTGGGAGCATTGAATTGCGACCAGAAAAGCTTCTCCACTTCCTTATCACCCTGATCCTCGAAGAACTTGGCAGCGTCAGCTGTGCTCTTTACCAAATCCGCATACGCGTCCGCAGGACTCCAACGTCCATCCAGGGAAGCGTACTTCAGATCGAAAGACTTCGTCAGCAGCAAGTAGGAGACCCCAGCCGCGATTTTACCGGCCTATTTAAGCTCCTCCCGCGCACCCCTGTGCTCGGTCCATATTTCCTTGGTGGCATTAAGTGCCTTGTTCAGGTCGGCCGAACTATCCTTATGCTCCTTTTTAAGGAGCTCATACCGGTCAGCGGCTTTTTTTTAACTCCACAGCCATTTCGGCTATCTTCTCCTCGCTTCGGCGATGAGCAGCCTGTTCGGCTCTCAATTCCTTGGCCGCCTTTAGGGCAGCCGCATTGCTAACCCGAGCTTGTTCCTTGGCCTGGGCAAGTTCTACCCTCAGGGCCTCCACGGCAGCAGCACCATCTGAAGTCCGAACATATTACATTAATATCATGCCGCCTTCATATTTTCCTATACAAAGGAAGGCAGAGCACATACCTTATGATTTGTCCAGCCGCTCGTTCACCAGCGTGATATCGGCATCAATCGATCCAATCTGCCTTGTCAGTTTGGCAACTTCAACGGACTGGTCGGCGGCCGGACCCACAGGTACCTGCACGTACTTACAGCGCAATCATTGATTTATGATCCCCCGTTTGCCGCCTAGGGCGGGCAACCAGAGTCTCAGGGGCTACTATCTATATGGAGCACACCTAGCGCGTGCCTCACAGCCATAAAACAGTGTATTCTTCACTACATACCTCAAAGCCTCTGAGCAGGCTTGTAAATGCTTCTTTCAAACCGCTTGTAGCAGATGAAATCTTCTTGAGCACCATGCTCATTAATGAGCGGTGCTCCTCCGAGAGTGCAACTCGCTCCAGTAGGCCCGTCAGTACGTCCGGCCGGACATTGAACTGTGCCGGACCGTTCCCATCGCCCCTAGCGGGAGCCAAACGCTTCGGGCTCAGGGCGGCTGACACATTGGCTTCCGGCTTTGGCAGATCCGGACTCCTCCGTGATGACACCTCGATGTCGCCTGCTTCATGAGGCGGAGAGGGAGGTGGGGTCTCGCTCTCCATCATCTCTGGAGGAAGATCCCCCAAAGACGAACTCTATTGAGAAGAGCTGCTAGCCAGACTGCAAAAGACGAATCCTGGTTATTGATCTAGGAGAAACACAGTACCTTCGAATTAACGATTTACTTACAGCTTGGTGGAGGGCTAGCCCATTGGCGGGCATGGCGCGGAGGGTGCCCGTCGGGGCAGGGCCCCCCGGGGATACCTTTTTCCCTGGTTTGGGCATCTCCGTCTCCCAGTCTTCGGAGGCAGCCCTCTTCTTCCCACGCGGGGAGGAGGCCTTAGCCTCCCCTTCTCGACTATCCTCCTTAGGGAAGGTGACAATTCCCCCGGTTCGGATGCGTAGCGTGTGAAGTTCGGTTTCTTCGTTCTTCCCCTTGTCTTTCCCTGAGGGAATTCTGTTGAGTATCCGGTCAAGCATCTTGGCCATGGTGGGACCAGGCGAGCCTTCGGGAAGTGGCGCCGGACACCTAATTCTCTCCGCCTTGCTGAGCCATTCCTGGCCACGGATGATTTTTAGAATAAACAATCATGACAAATACAAAACAAGGTGTCTGGTATCAAGTTTACTTACTTGGGTATCTAGGCGATTGCAGCTTAGGCCCGCATCCTCGGTGGTGTCCGGACACTCTACTTTCGGTCCGAAGAATAATTTGCACATCCCTTCGAGCTTCAGGCCGAAGAAGTGCTTAACAGTCCGCGGACCCTCTGGATTGAACTCCCACATCCGGAGAGGCCGGCATTGGCACGGCAACATCCGACGGATTAACATCACTTGCATTATGCTGACAAGGTTAATGTCCCTCTCAAGAATCTCCCGGATGCGGCTCTGCAGTACTGGTACATCGTCAGCGGGCCCCCAATTCCGTCCTACGTCAGTCCAAGACGCTAGTTGTGACGGAGGGCCCGAGCGGAACTCGGGGGCGGCCACCCACTTTGTGCCTCTGGGAGCCGTGACATAAAATCACCTCCGTTGCCATACATTCGACACTTCTGGGAAAGAACCCTCTGGCCATGGGGCATCGGTGTTCCTACTTATTACAGGACCTCCGCACTCCGCATGTCGCCCCTCGATCATCTTCGGCTTCACACTGAAGGTCTTGAGCCATAAGCCGAAGTGTGGGGTGACATGGAGGAAAGCCTCGCACACTATGATGAACGACGAGATATGGAGGATGGCGTCCGGAGCTAGATCATGAAAATCCAACCCATAATAGAAGCCCAAGCCATGAAGGAAGTGAGGAACGAACACGACGCACTCATTGGGCTCCGGTGTAGGGATGACCTGCCCTGGAGCAGGAAGCCTGTGCTGTATGTCGGCGCTCAGATATCCGACATCCCTAAGCTTCGCAGTATCCTCCTTTTGAATCGAGGAGGCCACCCACCAGCCTTGAGGGTTGGATCCGGACATATTGGAGGATCTGGGGTGGTGGAGCTTAGGTCTCGGGTGTTAGAACTCGAGGTGCGAGAAGGCGCGAGGGAAGTGGAAAAGAGGCATAGGCCTCGGCCCCTTTTATAAAGGGGGTGAATATCAAGAGTCCTTAGGGTGACCGCTTGAGGTTTACCTGACGGCACACGGAGTCATACCAACGGTCGTCATGGGGCTATGCGCGCCCACATTAATGGAAGATCCCATAATAAGAGGAACACGATCCCTGCCTCGATAGGACGTGCCAATAAAACCGCCTCGCAGCGCGGGTCGAGGTGGGGCGAGAAGCACCGGTTCGTGTTAAACTGGGCCATGATGCGAAGGCACGACATACGAAGATTTCCAGCGGATTAGATTTATGCTATGTTCCCTACAATGGTATGTGAAGATCATCTCGCAGATCCAGACACGGTCTAAGTGTTCGATAATTACTTTGGAGTATTCGGAGAAGGAACCCGCCTTGCAATGCCGAAGACAAGACTGCGCGCCGGACTCATCATCATTGAAGCCTAGTTCAGGGGCTACTGAGGGAGTCCTAGATTAGGGGGTATCCGGACAGCCGTACTGTGTACAACGTCCGGACTATTGAAGCGTGAAGATACAAGACTCAAGACTTCGTCCCGTGTCCGGATGGGACTCTCCTTTGCGTGGGAGGCAAGCTTGGTGATCCAGATATTGTGTTTCCTTCCTTGTAACCAACTCCATGTAAACCCTAGCCCTCTCCGGTGTCTATATAAACCAGAGAGGTTGGTCCTTAGAAGGCCGATCACAATTACAATCATACCATCATAGGCTAGCTCTTAGGGTTTAGCCTCTACGATCTCGTGGTAGATCTACTCTTATACTACCCATATCTTCAATATTAATCAAGCAGGAAGTAGGGTTTTACCTCCATCGAGAGGGCCCGAACTGGGTAAACATCTGTGTCCCTTGCTTCCTGTTACCATCAGCCTAGACGCACAGATCGGGACCCCCTACCCGAGATCCACCGGTTTTGACACCGACACCGGCCCAGCTAAAGGCCCACGAGATTTCGCCGACATTAATGGGCCGGCCCAGCTGTAGGCCCACAAGATTTTGAGGACCCTAGTAGGCCGGCCCATTAACTGGCTGCCATGTTTTGGGCCAAATGCTGGCCCATATTTGATTCGGTCCATTAATGGCCTGCCATGTTCCGGGCCTAATAATGGCCCATATAAGATCCGGCCCGTTAAAAGCCTCCCACTTTCTGGGCCAAATTACGGCCCCAGATCAGGTCCGACCCTTTAAGAGGCTTTGGGCTCAATTATGGCCCATATCAGATTCGGCCTGTTAACTGGACGCTATGCTTTTGGGCCCACTTGCTAAAGGCCCATTTAGTAATTCGACCTGATATTAGTTTCGGCCTATTAAGGGCCCGTTTAACATTTCGGTCCTATATTAATTTCGGCCTGTTAAAGGCCCGTCATATAGTTGGGCCTAACTACGACCCGGTTTGCATCCGGCCTGCTCGCAGCCGATATCTAATTGGGCCAAACAAGGACCGAGACAACTTTGGCCTGTTAAAAGCCCGTGAATTGATTCGCACAATGGGCTGGGGTCCATTTCGGGCTGCTGCTGGCCCGTGAGCTATTCGGCACGTTTCAGGCCCAACCTACTTCTCAGCCTCCTAAAAGCCCATTGAGTTTTCTTGCGAAAAGAGGGCCGGGGGTTACTCGGCCTATTAAAGGCCCGAATCTACTAGTGGGCCAGTTTGACAGGGCCCATGATGCGGATCATACATCGTGATTGCATGACGGCCCGATTATGTATCGTAATTTTATGGTTTGGCCGGTTTACTGCGAAGACAGGATATATATACAGTAAAATAACTGCAGCATTGTGAATAAGAAAAAACCTAGACTATACAATAAAGAAATTACGACATATTAAATCCATTGGGCATCAAAGTTCGCCACTATGATAATAAAGCACAAGCAGACAGCAGATTACATACACTAGGCATCAAAGATCGCCACTAGTGCAAATAAACACGCCGACAAAATAATATACAAAACCGACAGCACTTCAATAGAGTTCAAGAAAGGTTAGCCCTGCTGGGGAGCTGCAGCGCAAGCACCTGAGCAAGATGATGAGACTGCGCCTGTTCAACACTTATATCTTCCTCACTCTGAAAGATAAACAAGCAGACAGATGACAAGTTTTGCACATAAAAGTATCAGTGCTGACAATTCATCACATTTCTTACTGACGAATAAAGTGACGCAGTTTAAAATTGCATTAACACAATATGGTATTGTTCAGGTCAAGACATGGCAGGAAATGACATTGTGAAGGAGTTGGCAGCTTCACGGCACCACTGGATTACAGATCAAGAACTCATAAGTATCAATGGTTAGTGTGCTGTCAATTTATCCCATTTCAGGTTGGCAAATAAAGAGATGGTTTAAATAATAGTAGAATGATATGACATTGTTCATAGTTAAGACATTGCAGAATATGACATTGTGCTGTAGTGGGTAGGTTCACCACACCACTGGATTACGGATGAAGAACAGAAGCATACATGCAGTGCAAAAGAAGATCACTTGCTCTGTATAGTTTAATTTACATGGTATGTAGAAGGAACTTGGTTGTACAACTGAAAACTTAAATTGAGAAGGACAAACTTTTGTTTATGAACTACATAATAAACTTTAAACATGCAATTTGATGCAAACACCAAAAATAAACAGCTGTTGCAGTCATGCCTAACCAAATATACACAACAAAGTTTGAAGGCTTGAGAAGGACAAACTTACATTACTGGTGAAGACAGGCTCTATAAAGCCCTTGTCCATACTGATGGGGGGGGGGGGCAGTTCAAGAAGTTTAGCACATAATCTTCTTCATAAGCATTGCCTTTATTCTACATTTTGTTAACAGTAAATATAGATGTGATAATATACGAAAAAATATAGAATATTTAAGATAAGATGAAGAGTGATGCTACATAACCAAGTAGCTATAAATGTATGTGCAGTGATAGAGGCAAAAGGCATAGCCAAGAGCAATGCACAGCTAAACTTCTTCAGTACCAACCTTATGGTAAGAGTAAATATAGATCTGATGTGTAGAAAATGGAGGGCAAAGGAAAATAAGCTGCAGAGTGATGGTACATGAACAACTACCTGTCAATATAAGTACACTGATAAAGGACAGCATATACTTACAAGAACAATGCAGAACTAAAAAAATTTATTGGCATTGGATATATTCTACACTAATGTAACCATTCATACAGATCAAATAATTTAGAGTGAACAATTGATAAGCAAGCTATCATGCATACTGCTGTCACATAATGAACCAGGTATGTATGCAAGTACAGTGATACAGGACAACAGGTACTAACGAGAGCAAAGCAGCGGGCAACATATTTGCGATATCCTATCGTTCTTTTCAAACCGGAATTCTTCTTCGAGCAGATTTCCTGCAAAAAAGATCCGTAAGGCACATGCGGAAAAGTAGAAGTTCAAATTGTCATGTGATTTCATAGATAGTACCTCATCCTGGGAACGAGACCAGTGCATAACAAGGTTTTTCCATTCAATGTCTTCTAAATTTAGCACAGGAGACTACACCGGAAATTCGTTTATAGACTTGCCATTAAAGTGTGATTTCCTTAGGTAACACCAATACTGCTACAATGCTTCCTTGAAAAGCACAAGCAAGCTTTGCTTGTCATGACTATCCAAATTGACCCTCGCCTAGTTACAACAATGTAATGTAAATCATTGATGTGTTCGATCAGCATAAAACAGGAAAATAATAACCATGAATAATAGCACCTACACGTAAGTTGGACAGGAAGATGTGAAAAGGGTGTTTGTCTTCACTATAATCTTCCCATGATGGGAATATATGCACGTAGTCCCTAACAACATTGAAAGCATTGTCTTTTAAACTGGGAATAAATAGAATGGGGTTCCAATCTACAGGAATTGGTCGTCTCTGCAGTTGGGATAGGTCTTCGGCCGGTGGACTTGCTGTACTTTTTGCTGGAGTGGGATCTTTCTGTGGTACGGCTGGTGCTATGGAAAATTAAATCGGTATACCTTTTGCTAGAGTGCAGGTCCTGTGTGGTGGGGCTAGTGGTGTGGCCAGTGAAGTATGGGTACAGTCTACTGGAGTCGGTCCTATGTTTTGTGTCACTGGTTGTACAACCAATATAAGTGGGGCGCTGTCTGATTTACCCGGCACCACCACATTTTTCAAGGACTTTGCTGGTGCTCCTTTAGGTTCGGCAATCACCCTCTTCCTTTTTGATGTCTGATGCACAAGAACAACATTTGAGTGAAAAAACTTGGTATGATGACAGATGGAATATGTATTGATAATGGATGGGCATGGCATCTTGAGTTATATGATGAGTCAACTAAGCAAATGGCGGTGCAACAAAGTAGAAGAAATGCAAGACAACATAAGATACGCGCAATCAATAAAACCTTGCCAAATTAGAACAGGCACCTTGATGGGTGAATAGGACAGACCATCTGCCTTTGACTCCTCGAGGTTAGAATAGTCATTAGGATGATATTGTGAACAAGAATCAACAGGTGGGGAGCGTACGAGTTTCATTGCTTCCAGAATGGCACTCAATGCCTTGGTGCCAATTTTGTAAGTCATTGCAGTGTTCCACAATATTATTCTGATGCGCGGATTCTGATATTCACTGTAATTGCGTATAATATTTGAGAACCATGAAAACATAAATGGTTGTGAGATTATCTTTGTAATGCAGATGATATTCTAATATAAGGGCGCCCCTGTAAACACTTATGTGCTATCACTGGATTCTGATGAGAGGCTCATGTGTGCTGTAATATGGTGCGTGCATTTATATAATCTGGCACAAGTACACAAAAAAATAGGCTCCAGAAGTAAGGATAGGCTGTAGATGATAGGTTCATAATATACTGTATAGAGAGTTTATTGCCAAACCATGATAACAAGAGCACACAACAACTAGGCAGATCATAGTGTACATAACAGGGGTACACAGCAATTGAAGGAAATATGCCCTAGAGGCAATAACAAATTTATTATTTATTTCCTTATTTCATGATAAATGTTTATTATTCATGCTAGAATTGTATTAACAGGAGACATAATACATGTGTGAATACATATAGTGTCACTAGTATGCCTCTACTTGACTAGCTCGTGAATCAAAGATGGTTAAGTTTCCTAGCCATAGACATGAGTTGTCATTTGATTAATGGGATCACATCATTAGGAGAATGATGTGATTGACTTGACCCATTCCGTTAGCTTAGCACTTGATCGTTTAGTATGTTGCTATTGCTTTCTTCATGACTTATACATGTTCCTACAACTATGAGATTATGCAACTCCCGTTTACCGGAGGAACACTTTGTGTGTTACCAAACGTCACAACGTAACTGGGTGATTATAAAGGAGCTCTACAGTTGTCTCCAAAGGTACATGTTGAGTTGGCGTATTTCGAGATTAGGTTTTGTCACTCCGATTGTCGGAGAGGTATGTCTGGGCCCTCTCAATAATGCACATCACTATAAGCCTTGCAAGCAATGTAGCTAATGAGTTAGTTACGGAATGATGCATTACATAACGAGTAAAGAGACTTGCCGGTAATGAGATTGAACTAGGTATGGAGATACCGACGATCGAATCTCGGGCAAGTAACATACCGATGACAAAGGGAACAACGTATGTTGTTATGCGGTTTGACCGATAAAGATCTTCGTAGAATATGTAGGAGACAATATGAGCATCCAGGTTCCGCTATTGGTTATTGACCGGAAACGTGTTTCGGTCATGTCTACATAGTTCTCGAACCCGTAGGATCCGCACGCTTAAGGTTTCGATGACAGTTATATTATGAGTTTATGAGTTTTGATGTACCGAAGGAGGTCGGAGTCCCGGATGAGATCAGGACATGACGAGGAGTCTTGAAATGGTCGAGACGTAAAGATCGATATATTGGACGACTATATTCGGACTTCTGAAAGGTTCCGAGTGATTCGGGTATTTATCGGAGTACCGGAGAGTTACGGGAATTCGCCGGGGAGAAGTGTTGGGCCTTATTGGGCCATACGGGAAAGAGAGAGGGGCTGCCTAGGGCAGGCCGCGCGCCCCCTAAGGCCTAGTCCGAATTGGACTAGGGGGAGGGGCTGCGCCCCCTCCTTCCGTCCCTTCTTTCTTCCCCTTCCTTCTCTCCTACTCCTACTAGGAAAGGAGGAGTCCTACTCCCGGTAGGAGTAGGACTCCCCCTTGGGCGCGGCTCCTCCTCCTTGGCCGGCCCTTCTCCCCTTGCTCCTTTATATACGGGGGCAGGGGGCACCCCATGACATACAAGTTGATCTTCGTGATCGTTCCTTAGCCGCGTGCGGTGCCCCCCTCCACCATATACCACCTCAGTCATATCGTAGCGGTTCTTAGGCGAAGCCCTGCATCGGTAGAACATCATCAACGTCACCACACCGTCATGCTGACGGAACTCTTCCCCGACACCCTGCTGGATTGCAGTCCGGGGATCGTAATCGAGCTGAACGTGTGCTGAACTCGGAGGTGCCATACGTTCGGTACTTGGATCGGTCAGATCGCGAAGACGTACGACTACATCAACCACGTTGTTCTAATGCTTCCGCTTTCGGTCTACGAGGGTACATGGACAACACTCTCCCCTCTCGTTGCTACGCATCACCATGATCCTTGCGTGTGCGTAGGAATTTTTTTGAAATTACTACATTTTCCTACAGTGGCATCCGAGCCTGGTTTTATGCGTAGATGTCATATGCACGAGTAGAACACAAGTGAGTTGTGGGCGATACAAGTCATACTGCTTACCAGCATGTCATACTTTGGTTCAGCAGTATTGTGAGATGAAGCGGCCTGGACCGACATTACGCGTACGCTTACGCGAGACTGGTTTCACCATTACGAGCACTCGTGCTTAAAGGTGACTGGCAGGTGTTTGTCTCTCTCAATTTAGTTGAACCGAGTGTGGCTATGCCCGGTCCTTGCGAAGGTTAAAACAACACTAACTTGACGAACTATCATTGTGGTTTTGATGCGTAGGTAAGAACGGTTCTTGCTCAGCCCTTAGCAGCCACGTAAAATTTGCAACAACAAAGTAGAGGACGTCTAACTTGTTTTTGCAGGGCATGTTGTGATGTGATATGGTCAAGATGTGATGCTATATTTTATTGTATGAGATGATCATGTTTTGTAACCGAAGTTATCGGCAACTGGTAGGAGCCATATGGTTGTCGCTTTATTGTATGAAATACAAACGCCCTGTAATTGCTTTACTTTATCACTAAGTGGTAGCGATAGTCGTGGAAGCAATAGATGGCGTAAACGACAACGATGCTACGATGGAGATCAAGGTGCCGCGCCGGTGACGATGGTGATCACGACAGTGCTTCGAAGATGGAGATCACAAGCACAAGATGATGATGGCCATATCATATCACTTATATTGATTGCATGTGATGTTTATCCTTTATGCATCTTATCTTGCTTTGATTGACGGTAGCATTTTAAGATGATCTCTCACTAATTATCATGAAGTGTTCTCCCTGAGTATGCACCGTTGTGAAAGTTCTTCTTGCTGAGACACCACGTGATGATCGGGTGTGATAGGCTCTACGTTCAAATACAATGGGTGCAAAACAGTTGCACACGCGGAATACTCAGGTTAAACTTGACGAGCCTAGCATATAACAGATATGGCCTCGGAACACGGAGACCGAAAGGTCGAGCGTGAATCATATAGTAGATATGATCAACATATTGATGTTCACCATTGAAAACTACTCCATCTCACGTGATGATCGGACATGGTTTAGTTGATTTGGATCACATGATCACTTAGATGACTAGAGAGATGTCTGTCTAAGTGGGAGTTCTTAAGTAATATGATTAATTGAACTTAAATTTATCATGAACTTAGTCCTGGTAGTATTTTGCAAATTATGTTGTAGATCAATAGCTCGCGTTGTTGCTTTCATATGTTTATTTTTGATATGTTCCTAGAGAAAATTGTGTTGAAAGATGTTAGTAGCAATGATGCGGATTGGATTCGTGATCTAAGGTTTATCCTCATTGCTGCACAGAAGAATTATGTCCTTAATGCACCGCTAGGTGACAGACCTATTGCAGGAGCAGATGCAGATGTTATGAATGTTTGGCTAGCTCAATATGATGACTACTTGATAGTTTAGTGCACCATGCTTAACGGCTTAGAATCGGGACTTCAAAGACGTTTTGAACGTCATGGACCATATGAGATGTGCGAGGTATTGAAGTTAATATTTCAAGCAAATACCCGAGTTGAGAGATATGAAGTCTCCAACAAGTTCTATAGCTAAAAGATGGAGGAGAATCGCTCAACTAGTGAGCATGTGCTCAGATTGTCTGGGTACTACAATTGCTTGAATCAAGTGGGAGTTAATCTTCTAGATAAGATAGTGATTGACAGAGTTCTCTAGTCACCATCACCAAGTTACTAGAACTTTGTGATGAACTATAGTATGCAAGGGATGACGAAAACGATTCCCGAGCTCTTTGTGATGTTGAAATCGACGAAGGTAGAAATCAAGAAAGAGCATCAAGTGTTGATGATTGACAAGACCACTAGTTTCAAGAAAAGGGCAAAGGGAAAGAAAGGGAAACTTCAAGTAGAATGGCAAACAAGTTGTCACTCCCGTGAAGAAGACCAAAGATGGACCAAAGCCTGAAACTGAGTGCTTACACTGCAAAGGAAATGGTCACTGGAAGCAGAAATGTCCTGAATATTTGGTGGATAAGAAGGATGGCAAAGTGAAGAAGGCTATATTTGATATACAGGTTATTGATGTGTGCCTTACTAGTGTTTATAGTAGCCCCTGAGTATTTGATACTTGTTCGGTTGCTAAGATTAGTAACTCGAAACAGGAGTTACAAAATAAACAGAGACTAGTTGAAGGGGAAGTGACGAGGAGTGTTGGAAGTAGTTCCAAGATTGATATAATCATCATCACACACTCCCTATACTTTTGGGATTAGTGTTAAATCTAAATAAATGTTATTTGGCGTTTGCGTTGAGCATGAATATGATTTGATCATGTTTATTGCAATACGGTTATTCATTTAAAGTCAGAGAATAATTGTTGTTCTGTTTACATGAATAAAACCTTCAAATGGTCATACACCCAATGAAAATAGTTTGTTGGATCTCGATCGTAGTGATACACATATTCATAATTTTGATGCCAAAAGATGCAAAGTTAATAATGATAGTGCAACTTATTTGTGGCCCTGCCATTTGGGTCATATCGGTGTAAAGCGCATGAAGAAACTCCATAAAGATGGATTTTCGGAATGACTTGGTTATGAATCATTTGATGCTTGCGAAACGTGCCTTTTGGGAAAGATGACTAAAACTCCATTCTCCGGAACAATGGATTGAGCTACTGACTTATTGGAAATAATACATACCGATGTATGCGATCCAATGAGTGTTGATGCTCGTGGCAAGTATCGTTATTTTCTGACCTTCACAAGATGATTTGAGCAGATATAGGTATATCTACTTGATGAAACATAAGTCTGAAATAGTTGAAAGGTTCAAAGAATTTCAGAGTGAAGTGGAGAATCATCGTAACAAGAAAATAAAGTTTCACCGATCTGATCGTGGAGGAGAATATTTGAGTTACGAGTTTGGCCTTCATATAAAACAATGTGAAATAGTTTCGCAACTCACGCCACCTAGAACACCACAATGTAATGGTGTGTCCGAACGTCGTAATCATACTTTACTAGATATGGTGCGATCTATGATGTCTCTTATCGGTTTACCACTATCGTTTTGGAGTTATGCATTAGAGACAGCTGCATTCATGTTTAATAGGGCACCATCTAAATCCGTTAAGACGACACCGTATGAACTATGGTTTAGCAGTAAACCTAAGCTGTCATTTCTTAAAGTTTGGAGTTGCGATGCTTATATGAAAAAGGTTTTCAACCTGATAAGCTTGAACCCAAATCGGAGAAGTGCATCTTCATAGAATACCCAAAGGAAACTGTTGGGTACACCTTCTATCACAGATCTGAAGGCAAAACATTCGTTGCTAAGAATGGATCCTTTCTAGAGAAGGAGTTTCTCTCGAAAGAAGTGAGTGGGAGGAAAGTAGAGCTTGATAAGGTAATTTGTACCTTCTCCCGAATTGGAAAGTAGTTCATCACAAAAATCAGTTCCAGTGATTCCTACACCAATTAGTGAGGAAGCTAATGATGATGATCATGAAACTTCAGATCAAGTTACTACAAAACCTCGTAGGTCTTCCAAAGTACAGTCCGCACCAGAGTGGTATGGTAGTCCTGTTCTGGAAGTCATGTTACTAGACCATGATGAACCTACGAACTATGAGGAAGCGATGATGAGCCCAGATTCCGCGAAATGGCTTGAGGCCATGAAATCTGAGATGGGATCCATGTATGAGAACAAAGTGTGGACCTTGGTGGAGTTTCCCGATGATCGGCAAGCCATATTGTATAAATGGATCTTCAAGAGGAAGACAGATGCTGATAGTAGTGTTACTATCTACAAAGCTCGACTTGTTGCAAAAGGATTTTTGACAAGTTCAAGGTGTTGACTACGACGAGATTTTCTCAACTGTAGCGATGCTTAAGTCCGCCCGAATCATATTAGCAATTGCCACATTTTATGAAATCTGGCAAATGGATGTCAAAACTGCATTCCTTAATGGTTTTCTTAAAGAAAAGTTGTATATGATGCAACCAGAAGGTTTTGTCAATCCTAAAAGTGCTAACAAAATATGCAAGCTCCAGCGATCCATCCATGGACTGGTGCAAGCATCTCGGAGTTGGAATATACGCTTTGATAAGTTGATCAAAGCATATAGTTTTATACGGACTTACGGTGAAGCCTATATTTACAATAAAGTGAGTGGGAGCACTACAGCCTTTCTGATTAGTATATGTCAGTGACATATTGTCGATCAGAAATGATGTAGAATTCGCCTGGAAAGCATAAAGGAGTTTTTGAAAGGAGTTCTTTAAAAGAAAGACCTCAGTAAAGCTACTTACATATTGAGCATCAAGATCTATTGAGATAGATCAAGACGCTTGATAAGATTTTCAATGAGTACATACCTTGTCAAGATTTTGAAATAGTTCAAAATGGAACAGTCAAAGAAAGATTTCTTGCCTGTGTTGCAAAGGTGTGAAATTGAGTAAGACTCAAATCCCGACCGCGGTAGAAAATAGAAAAGAGAATGAAAGTCAATCCCTATGCCTCAGTCATAGGTTCTACGAAGTATGCTACGCTATGTACCAGACCTATTGTATACCTTGCTCTGAATTTGGCAAGGGAGTACAATAGTGATCTAGGAGTAGATCACTGGACATTGGTCAAGAATATCCTTAGTGAGGACTAAGGAAATATTTCTCGATTATGGAGGTGATAAAAGAGCCCGTCATAAAGAGTTACATCGGTGCAAGCTTTCACACCGATCCAGATGACTCTAAGTCCCAATCTGGATACATATTGAAAGTGGGAGCAATTAGCTAGAGTAGCTCCGTGCAGAGCATTGTAGACATAGAATATTTGCAAAATACATACGGCTCTGAATGTGACAGACCCGTTGACTAAGCTTCTCTCACGAGCAAAACATGATCACACCTTAGTACTATTTGGGTGTTAATTACATAGCGATGTGAACTAGATTATTGACTCTAGTAAACCCTTTGGGTGTTGGTCACATGACAATGTGAACTATGGGTGTTAATCATATACAGATATGAATATTGGTGTTAAATCACATGGCGATGTGAACTAGATTATTGACTCTAGTCCAAGTGGGAGACTGAAGGAAATATGCCCTAGAGGCAATAATAAATTTATTATTTATTTCCTTATTTCATGATAAATGTTTATTATTCATTCTAGAATTGTATTAACCGGAAGCATAATACATGTGTGAATACATAGACAAACATAGTGTCACTAGTATGCCTCTACTTGACTAGCTCGTGAATCAAAGATGGTTAAGTTTCCGAGCCATAGACATGAGTTGTCATTTGATTAACGGGATCACATCATTAGGAGAATGATGTGATTGACTTGACCCATTCCGTTAGCTTAGCACTTGATTGTTTAGTATGTTGCTATTGCTTTCTTCATGACTTATACATGTTCCTACAACTATGAGATTATGCAACTCCCATTTACCGGAGGAACACTTTGTGTGCTACCAAATGTCACAACGTAACTGGGTGATTATAAAGGAGCTCTACAGGTGTCTCCAAAGGTACATGTTGAGTTGGCGTATTTCGAGATTAGGTTTTGTCACTCCGATTGTCGGAGAGGTATCTCTGGGCCCTCTCGGTAATGCACATCACTATAAGCCTTGCACGCAATGTAGCTAATGAGTTAGTTACGGAATGATGCATTACATAACGAGTAAAGAGACTTGCCGGTAATGAGATTGAACTAGGTATTCAGATACCGACGATCGAATCTCGGGCAAGTAACATACCGATGACAAAGGGAACAACGTATGTTGTTATGCGGTTGACCGATAAAGATCTTCGTAGAATATGTAGGAGCCAATATGAGCATCTAGGTTCCGCTATTGGTTATTGACCGAAAACGTGTTTCGGTCATGTCTACATAGTTTTCGAACCCGTAGGGTCCGCACGCTTAAGGTTTCGATGACAGTTATATTATGAGTTTATTTGTTTTGATGTACCGAAGGAGTTCGGAGTCCCGGATGAGATCGGGGACATGACGAGGAGTCTCAAAATGGTCGAGATGTGAAGATCGATATATTGGACGACTATATTCAGACTTCGAAAAGGTTCCGAGTGATTCGGGTATTTATCGGAGTACCGGAGAGTTACGGGAATTCGCTGGGGAAAGTGTTGGGCCTTATTGGGCCATACGGGAAAGAGAGAGGGGCTGCCTAGGGTAGGCCGCGCGCCCCCCAAGGCCTAGTCCGAATTGGACTAGGGGGAGGGGCTGCGCCCCCTCCTTCCTTCCCTTCTCTCTTCCCCTTCCTTCTCTCCTACTCCTACTAGGAAAGGAGGAGTCCTACTCCCGGTAGGAGTAGGACTCCCCCCTTGGGCGCGCCTCCTCGTCCTTGGCCGGCCCTTCTCCCCTTGCTCGTTTATATACAGGGACAGGGGGCACCCAAGGACATACAAGTTGATCTTCGTGATCGTTCCTTAGCCGTGTGCGGTGCCCCCCTCCACCATATTCCACCTCGGTCATATCGTAGCGGTGCTTAGGCGAAGCCCTGCGTCGGTAGAACATCATCAACGTCACCATGCCGTCGTGCTGACGGAACTCTTCCCCGACACCCTGCTGGATCGGAGTCCAGGGATCGTCATCGAGCTGAACGTGTGCTGAACTCGGAGGTGCCGTACGTTCGGTACTTGGATCGGTCGGATCACGAAGACGTATGACTACATCATCCGCATTGTTCTAACGCTTCCGCTTTCGGTCTACGAGGGTACGTGGACAACACTCTCCCCTCTCGCTGCTATGCATCACCATGATCCTTGCATGTGCGTAGGAATTTTTTTGAAATTACTACGTTTCCCGACAATAACCACTATATATAAATCGGGAAAGTGGAGCTGGCTTGAAAATACGGTGTTGTATTGCCGCTAGTAATTGAAAGCCTATCGATCACGTGCAAGCTAGCTCTATCGAACATGGTAAAGAAGAGCAAGCAGATTTTGGATAATAAAATGTTGGTTGCGCAGTGCCCACACATGATGAACCAGAGCGCATTAAGAATGCAACTCCCTGCTATCACTCGACCATTTCAGGCGGTTGGATGAAGATCCTGCGTCTCCTAACCCTTCCTATTCCTCGTCTCTGATTCTTCCCATACAGAACACCGCACGGGCCGCCGGCCGGACCACCGGCCCACACCGCCTGTGTTCCTCCGCCACCCCCACCCCCACCCGTGCCTCAACCCCCACCCGCGTCGAGTTTTCTTTGTTCGGCGAGGCCCCACAACCACCCGAGCCCCTTCGATCGCACCGGCGAACTCCGGCGAGCTCTGAAAAATCGACTGACCCAATTTTGAAATTTAGTCTACTGTGATTTAACTAGTGTGGAACATAAAAGGGGAAAACCATAAGCATTGGGAGTATAGTATTGAGCATGCCATGGCGGATCTGAAGGTGCAAACCGGACAAAGGCAACTTCGCAACCAAGACAAGAAATCAGAGTAAAGCAGTGGCGATCTATTTTCTTGCTGCGATAAATAAGTTGAGCAGATACGAAAGAGTACCGCCTCTAGTGCGGCGCCGTGTACGCATCTGCTGAGAATTTGATGGTGCCGCGGTAGTGATGGCTGTCGGTGGCGTGGAAGTAGATCTAGCAGGGTAGACGCTGGCGGCAGGGCACGATGGACGAGACGGTCGTAGGAGCGGGCCAGCAAGGTGGACGACGGCGGGGATGAAGTGAGAGTACGGGATGCAAGGATACCGGTCCGAAGGCATGGATGAGAGAGGTCGATCTCTTGTAATGGACGGCGGCGTCTGGGTATTAGCTCCGGCATGGTGGAGGAGGACGGCGGTGGATGGGGTAGCGGACGGCGGCGGACGGAGGAGGGTGGGGTGGAGAGGGTGTTTTGGTGCCCACGGAGTATGAATGGGGAAAAGGGAGGTAGAGAGGAAGGGGGAACCATGTATTCAGGGCACGCTTGTCTCAAATGTGAGGAAATTTACAAACTTAGCCCCCGTTTCAAATTTCTACTACACCACAACAACATTAGTCGGTTGGGGATAGGACGGTAATCTCGCATGCACCGAATATTTGCCGACGAGAGTTTGTTTTTGGCGCCCACCGTGTATGAATATGAATCGGGGAGGGAGTCGATTTTGGCCGAGGACACACTGTGTTTTGGCGCCCACCGTGTATGAATCCGGGTGAGAGGCGGTTACGTCACGTTTGGGTGAAATTACAAACCTACCCCTATCGAAACCTATAGAAATCCAGCAGATAGGCTTTGCATGGCAGGGATAGGCAGTAGTGATTTCCATCTCACAGATTTTGGTTTTGGGCGGTTACTGCGACTTTCCCCGCTTCGTTCAAATTTTGCAGAGTGCACGTTTACCATGCCAACTCAATTCGAATCCCGTTTGTATTCTATTTTTTTCTGGCGGGATCCATTTTCAATTGGAATTACATTCTATACACATCATTTTATATATATACTTTCAAAAGCACAACACCATTTATACATAAATATGGTTTACAAATGGCATGATCTCCGATTCATAAGGTTGTATCCATAAATTTGGATTTTCAAATATTTGAAACTACTTTATGTTGAAATCCAATGTATGCATTCCTCGCTAACTGTCTCCAATTAATGTGTGTTTCATGCGGTTTTTTAACTTCTCAAACATGTATAATGTGTTTCACACGCGCAACATATAGTGTAATCCCGTTTAGAAACTAATTGCATATAAACCATGCATTGTTTGTAATTGAAGAATCTATGGATCACCAATATTGATAAACTATATAACATTACACGTGTGCCCAAATTCAAATGAATATGCATGTTTGATACACCAATTTGCGTTATGATATTATCGATGTCGTGATCTCCAGTTTAAATATTTGAATCCCCTTTAATCCAGATATTTGTCTCATATAGCTATCACTCATGCTTATATAGGACTATCTCTCTGGACCTATACGCGTTCATCGTCTCTCAGGTATCTCTCGTGCTACTTGTATGTCGACAATGATCTTTTATCTTCGTAACACACTGATGGTACTCTCTCCCTCGACCTTCATCACTCTCTCTCTCTAAGTATATATCGCTCCCTGCTATGTGTCTCTAACTATGATTCTCCATGTGGAGTCTCTTTCTCTCACACAAACACAAAACTTTGTCTCCCGTGGTCTCATTTCTCTCTACTATTCCCATGTGTGCCACTCGCACACCCCTCATACAGAGATGTCTTTTGCTCCTTAGATATGAGAACCTACGACTCTTCCTCTTCAATATATCTTTCTCACACACAAACACAAATTCTGTCTCCCAGGGTCTCATATTTCTCCATTGTTCTCTTGTATGTCGCTCACACACACCCTCTCTCCCTAGAGATATCTTGCGTTCCCTCATATGTCTCTCTAGCTATCACTCTCGTTGTGAAATATCTTTCTCTCTCGCAGACACAAAACTCCGTCTCTCTGGATCTCATTTCTCTCTGATATCTGTTTGTATGTGAATCACATGCACCCTCTCTCTATCTCTCTCACACCCACACACATAACCCAGCCTTCTGATCCACTCGACTCCTATCTCTAACGCACACTAGCTAGCATCTTTATCTTTCTATTTATCTGTTTCTCCAACAACCTTCTTTCTCGCCCTCACTCTTGATTCCTATCATGCACACTACATATGTTTCTCTCTACATGCAGTTAAGTGCCCTCTCACACACATATATAACTTCTCCAACACCCAAACTAGCGGATGTCCCTCTAGCTAGCATCTCCATCTCTGTATCTATCTATAGTTTCTCCGTCAACATTTCTTTCTCGCACGGAGTCTTGCTTCCTATCACCCACACTATATATGTCTCTCCATACATATGCATTTATAGGTTGATCTCTTTTGCACAATCGTTGCGCCTCACTCCCTCTGCTCGCCATAGATGCATGCTCCAGCCCACGCCACTATCTCTTAAAGACAAAAACACATGCTCAATTGTCGGGCCTTCTTCCCTGCATTCTCACATGCATGCATATTGTCATACCGATTCATCTCTCCCATGTCGTTGATCTTATGACTTATGTCTTCTTTCTTTTATCTCGATCATGCGCGCGCACACACACACACATCCCACGTATACATGTATACCTCTCACGCATGCACGCTCAAGGTCTCTATGTCTCCATACGTAGTTAATTACCCTCAATCCTAACGCCACATCGAATCGTTCTCCTCTTTTGTGCACATAACTTCCGCCTGGATGGGTAAAACACACACTCACACTTAACAATATCCTTCTAGCTACCACCCCCCCCCCCCGCGCGCGCCTCTCACTCTTCCCCTATATCCCCGAAACCAATAAGACCATCCCTTTGTTTAATTCCCGCCTACATGCACCATTGATATATAGTAGTCTTCCTCGGCGTCTCTCGAACAAACACGTTCTCTTGATGTCGACTCCTCTCACGCGCACACACCTTTTCTTCCCTCTCTACGGGCATTTTCTCTCTCGCACCCCATCGTTGGTGGCCTCTGCCATACACATCACCTCTCTATGATGAAGCCATGCACACTTAAATTACATCCGCCACAGAGGACCCCATGACACACACACACACACACACACACACGCACGCACACACACACACACGCACGCACGCACGCACGCACGCCCCCCACACACACTAAGACTCCATCTCTATCTGTCTCTCTCTCTCTCACACACACACAAACACACACACACACGCACGCACGCACGCACCCCCCCACACACTTAGACTCCATCTCTCTCTCCCCCTCTCTCTCTCACACACACACACAAACTAAGACTCCATCTCTCTCTCTCTCTCCTCTCTCTCTCTCACACACACACACGCACACACACACACACACACACACACACACCCCCCACACACACACTAAGACTCCATCTCACACACACATGCTCTAGGCAGAGCATTTGTTCCCACCACCCTTCATCCAACCTTACCCGTATGATAAACAATCACCTTTATTTACTTGCATAACATGGATAAATTCCACTTTACTTTAGTAGTCAGCAAACTTATCATCTGTACGCTTATAAAAAAACGAGTTAGCGATGATGGTGTGCCTGCCATCTTGTAATACAGACCGTATGATCTATATCTGGCAGATAGAAAGCAAACTATGATAATTTTACAAAAGATACCCGCACCTCTCTCCACATCATTATCTCCCGCAACCTCATTGCTCAGCAATTAAAAAAGGAATAAGTCTCTGGAACAATCTAGCATGCATGGTGGCCGCTGCCGCCTGCCGGCGCCGTCCATCCCCATGCCTCCGCCCATTCCGACCACCAGTCACCACCACGCTCCACTCCTCCTCGCCTTATCTCTCATCTTTCATTTTTTCGATGACATTCTCGAGATACCAGTTTTCCGATAAAATTCTCGAGATATCATTAGTTTTTACACATGGGATTACTCCTGCATGGGTCAATCACAACAGGTGTTTTGTAAAAAATGCATATTGATGTTCCGTGCAATGCATGAGAATCTTGCTTGATATTATATAACGCAAATCACGAGCAGGAAGTGACATTTTTTTGACACAACCACGTTAACATGTCCACGTAAATCACTAGCTAAAGTAAATACCATTATACTTATATCCCGATGCAAAAGGTTGAGTACATGTCCGAAGAGTAGAGTCGCACACACGCACTCTGTCTCTCAGAATCTCTCTCTCTCTCACACACACACACACCAGTTACGTGACACCCACTTAAGCAGACACGAGTATGTTACAATTTGTGCACCCGCGGGTACACGTGATGCTGTGCATTTATGTAAGCCGGAAGGCGAACCCAAACAGTAGCTGCATTCATTCGCCTCCCGCCGCCTCTTCTCTGGTCGCCGTCGCCCGGTAGCCATGGGCCGGCCGAAGGTAACAACATACGCCATACTCCCGCCGGAGCGGCGCTTTAATATGGAAATTTTAGTGGTCATGCATGCATCTTTTTGTGCTAGCACTCCTATATAAGGGTTGACCGGTCGCTTCCCGTGGACGTGCGCGGGTGGTGGAAGAGGAAGGAGAAGGGAAGAGGGCTGTGGAGTAATGTTTTTTACCACAATTTCTTAGGAAACTGAGTGCAATAATTGAGCAGTTTTGCAAACTACCAGTACTACACCTGAAATGGTTCAAAACCTATACTCCCTTGCCAGCGCGCGCTTCCCGCGTGAAACGGTCAATGTCGCCCTGGAGCGTCAGTGCCGCATTAATGCCCGGCCAGAGCGGAAGCGACCTCTCACTGGCGCCGACTTTGAAGCGGCGCGACGACCGAGAGAGCGCCGCTTCCCGGTGCACGCGACTGCTCCACGTCGAGACTGGCCATAGGCCCTGTTTGGATCCATGGGTTAGAGTTAGTTTGAGCTAGTTGGGGCTCAAATAGACCTAAAGTATCCAAGCATGAGGGTTTAAATTGGAGCAAGTTGCACCGAACCCACCAAAAAAAACTATCCCACACAAGAGGTGCTAACTGGAGATAGTTCTCATTGGGACCACTGAAAAATCACTTTTCTCTCTCCATGAAGTGCATTTATTGTCAATCTAACCCTGTCACCCAAACACCTCTTTGGCTATAGTTAGTTCAGGGTTAGTCATGAGTTAGTCTAACCTCTAGCTAAGTTAGAGTATCACACAGGAGCAGTATAGGACATGCAAGTTGCTCAAAGCATACAGGCAAATTCGTACGTGAAAGGATTTTTTCTTTTTGAAAACAGAACGTGAAAGGATTTTTTTTAGAATGCTCTTGGCATGTCGCTAACATGTGATAGTTAACCGACCTCAATAGACGGCAGAAACGCCAGCCTGCCGCACTTTGATAGAGACAAGGAGGGAGAAGCGATACAGGCTGCTGGATTACTAGAGATAGGTGTTGCACGGAAGCCAAGAAATATGGTGATAGCGTGGGTTAGCCATGTACTAGTATGATGTAACTACACTGGGCTGCCGTGTTTCATACTCTTCCAGTCCACTGTGGAGATGATTGGTTAATTTTATATCGCTGAATAATATTAAATATTATGACTGCAGACGCTCCACCACAAGGTTCCTTGCACCTTCTCGGTCATTTGGAATCTATGTTCTTCCACTCTATTTTTTTACATGAGCTTTGTTCATCCTTTTGCCAACACGCGAGACATCTAGCATCAAGGTGCACGTGTTATGCAAGGATCGTTCCATCTATATGAAGAACACATGGGACTGGAACTACAAGACGGACATGTACCCAGGAGTGGACGTACGAACCTGAGTAATGTAGCACGATAAGTGAAGTAGAAAGGCACAAATGGTATGAATATGCGTGGCATATAGGGTGTGTTTGGTTGCGTTCTCGTCTCAGCATAGTTGTTCCCTCTTCATGCATGCTCAACTCAACACCCCTCTTCATGCATGCTCTCTTCATGCATGCTTCTAGTGTATTTGTGCTAAACTAGTGTGGACTCATGCACCCTCCATACACTCTACCAAACACCCAAAAATATGTCGAGAAGGGAACTCTTGGGCGGCATTTGTCTCTTACTACGTAGTACCACTAAATGTTGTACGTGCAATGCACGGTGATGTTATGGAGTACGTGCCTAAGTACTCTACTACTACTATATTAGTTGGAGGCACATATTAACTTCTATATTTGTTTACGTGTATGCCCCGAGACCTTCCAACTAGACGTGTCTTTCTCTCCAGGTCGCACTTTGTATCATTCATACCACTAAGTACTACTACGTGTGGTCTCCGACCCAGAAGTGGAAGAAGTGGAGACGCTCTACCATGCTGTTTTTTTACGCTGGGATCTACCACGTTGTTCATGTCCCACTCCTTTCGCTGACGTGTGGGACATCCAGCACGTGCCGTGTTTGGCACCCTTCGTCGTAAGAGTTGAAACGCTAGCATTCATCAAAAGCAAAAAATAATTACAAATCGGCAGTGATACTATTTTTTGCGAACCAATCAGCAGTGATACTATACCACACGGTTTCCTTGCTCCTCGATATCGGAAAGAATACTTCCGTTCGCCAACATGTGGGACGTCGACCATCCTGGTCCACTTGCCATGCATGCAGAACTCCAAGGGAGAGTCACCCATGTCGTCGCGCCACAGTAACAATGACTAATGAGCCGTCAAATCACAGGCCCACTTCCCACTTTGAAGTTGCTCGGACGAAGGAACCATCATGACCTCGTTGAATTTCGCTTCTTGAAGAAAACTACTGTACCAGCAGTACTGCTAGCTACAGTATTTACTCCAACAGAGGCCTCCTTTCGTTCATAGGATAGGAATATGAAAATCATAGGAAGTGAGATGACATACATCTCAATTCCTATAGAGAAAGAGATGCCATTTGATGCTTAGGATAGGAATTTTTCCATTTAGTCTAGGCTAATGTACTAGTAATTTGCTCTAAAAACTACAGTAGTAACTAGTAGTACTGGTACATGCTTGTACTCAGACACAGACACACACACTAACTACTAGTACTACTACTTCTCACATGCTGGCCATACGCCGTGGTTCTCCTTCCCGGCTTTGTCGGCGACACCCCACCGTGCTTGGATCTCCGCCGACCTCTCCGCAGCAGCGCGTGCGTCCTTTTCTTTCTTGCGGCAGCGGGCCTCTCTTTTCTTGAGTGCTTTCTGACTTTTCCGCTCCCTCTGTGCGGCTTTGGCTGCCTCTTGCTCTACTGCCCATTCGGCCTTGGCATCTTCAAATTCCTCCCACATAGTTGTGAGGTCGCGAGCGGCGATGAACTCGGCATGGCGGGATGCCATCGGTTCCCTACCATTTTGTGTGCAGTCGTGGGCGGCGAGGAACTCGGCGCGGCGGGATGCCATCGCTGTCTTACCGGTTAGTGTGCGGCGCGGTGGCATGAACGACGCTTGGTGAGAGCTCTGAGGTGGAGTGCCCGGACAACCGTATAGTGCATTGGTTTGTCAAGAGCTCAAGGAGAGAAGATGAAGCAAATTTGGATTCCCCTTCAATCCTGGTCATTTATTACCGAGTAAAATGCATTGGCGGTCATAGAACATGTCTTGATAGCTCACTTTGATCATTGTATACGAGATATGGTGATTATATGGTCACTGGCTCAACGTATAGCTCCGTATTTGTATGGTTGACCAGTCAAACAGTCCGCATGCGCCTCATCAGCTCATGTTCTTTATCTATCTACACGGGCCTACCTGTGAATGGAGAAAGAAATACTGTAAAAACCAAAATTATGCGTATGTGGAGAATCAAACCACGGACTCATCGCCGCAACGCACCCTCGTCAGCCAAATGAAAATGAAATACTTCGCGTCAGACACTCGCTGTCAAAGCATGCTAATGCATGCACGTCGCCCTCTAAATCAAAGTCCTACTCATGGCGCAACGCAAACGGCGAGCCCATCACCTGCGCGCCCCGGCGGTGCCTGACATTACTGTTTAGACGTTTGATGGAGGCCTACGCGAACGCCGAGCATGTATTCACCTGGCTCAACACCAACGGTCATACTCGGACCGCCTTGCTCATGTATATTGTCCATCACAATGATAATCTATAAAACAGCCTAAGCTAGAGAGGGTACTATGGTAGTATGGTACGGAGTATGTACTATCCTGAGCGACCGATCTTAGTGCCACTGCACATCGAAACCCCTTCCATCGCTAGCGCGCGCTTCCCGCCTGAAATAGTCACTGTCTCTCTAGAATGTCAATGCCGCATTCACCGGACTTAACTGCAGGTGCAATTGGTGTGTCACTGACATGCGGGCCAGATGCCCGTTGGGCCCACATGTCAGTAACCCAAACACATCTGCAGTTAAGACACTGAAGCAGCGTCCGCATTCATGCCCGAAGAACCTACTCCGGCGCTAGTTGTCCATCCGTCTGCCGCGGCTCATTGCCATTCTCCCGCTATATTAACTTGAGCCCCAGCTCCCAGCCATAGCCAAAGACCCACTGTCGGTGTCAAAACCGGCGGATCTCGGGTAGGGGGTCCCGAACTGTGCGTCTAGGCGGATGGTAACAGGAGACAAGGGACACGATGTTTTTACCCAGGTTCGGGCCCTCTCGATGGAGGTAAAACCCTACTCCTGCTTGATTAATATTGATGATATGGGTAGTACAAGAGTGGAACTACCACGAGATCAAGGAGGCTAAACCCTAGAAGCTAGCCTATGGTATGATTGTTGTAATGGTTGTTCGTCCTACGGACTAAAACCCTCCGGTTTATATGGACACCGGAGAGGGCTAGGGTTACACAGAGTTGGTTACAATGGTAGGAGATCTACATATCTGTATTGCCAAGCTTGCCTTCCACGCCAAGGAAAGTCCCATCCGGACACGGGAGGAAGTCTTCAATCTTGTATCTTCATAGTCTTGGAGTCCGGCCGATGATGATAGTCCGGCTATCCGGACACCCCCTAGTCCAGGACTCCCTCAGTAGCCCCCGAACCAGGCTTCAATGATGACGAGTCCGGCGCGCATATTGTCTTCGGCATTGCAAGGCGGGTTCTCCTCCTAATTCCATGTGCTTGCCGGATAGTGTCCGGCTTCCTTACAAATGTTGCGCTCCTTGGATTCCGCGCCCAATAATAGCCCTCTTCCATGTGTCGCATGAATGCGAAAGGCCAGGGTGTTTTTATGTTTTTCCCCCTAGCTGCGCAAATAATCTGTCTATAAGAGAGGCAAGAATCCAGATCCAAATCACACCATCTTCCTTCCGCGAGTACTCATCGGAGCGCTTCTGACCAAAAATCCATTCCATCATGGACCATCGATGCAGCTCCTCCTCTCGCGCCCCCAGCCCCCAGCCATGAGATTGGAGGAGATGTTCAATTCCGCACAAAGAGCTGGTGACGCTCCAAGCGGAGGGATACCTTCCTCCGGCCTTTATGGTCCCGGTTCGAGCCGGGCTCGCCACCTACAAAGGTGGAAAGCAAGCGGAGGCCACCCCTAGTCCCTCCAAAGGAGAGCGGGTGTGCTTTGTCCCTTATCTAATAAGGGGGCTTGGGTTTCCCATACATCCGTTTCTTCGGGGGCTTCTGGAGTTCTACGGACTCCAGCTTCATCACCTCACGCCCGCCTCTATTCTGCACATCACGGGTTTCGTGTCTCTTTGTGAGCTGTTCCTGGGCATCAAGCCCCATTTTGCGCTGTGGAAGAGACTAATTTGCCTCGTACCCCTTTCTTACAAGGGGTCAATATATCAAGTGGGCGGAGCCGAAATATGGCGCATCGCCGGGACCGGATATCTATCCGGAATCCCAAAGAAGGCGTCCGAAGACTGGCCTTCGGAATGGTTTTATGTAGAAGATGCTCCACTGCCGGACCCAGTTCGGATTGGCCTCCTGGAGTTCAGCAAGGCTCCTCTGAAGAAACACCTAAGTTGGCGCCCGCGGAGCCCTCAACAGGAGGAAGACAGGAGCGTTCATTATTTGATGGGCCGGATAAGGTTGCTGGCCCATTCCGGATTGACCATGATTGGAGTCATGGCCACGTGCATTATGCAAGGGGTGCAGCCGCTCCAATATAGGGGCCACCCCATGTGGGATTTCAACAGGGAGAATGATGCCACCCGTCATGGCCGCAAGGGGCCGGGATCGGCCGCAGATCTGGTGAAGATTCTGTCCGGCCTGTACAAGAGGGAGAAGGAGGACTTCCTCCAGACGAGCCCATTGAATGGGTTCTCCATGAATAACCCTCGAAGCTGGGTAAGTGGACGTTTATTTATCCAACCCATGCTTTCAAAGTTAAGTACCTTACTTTACGGTTTTGACGCAGGAACTGCGCCGGGACGTGGGGAGCATACATAGTCCGGCTCCACAACCCGAGGATCCGGGAAGATCCCTTGATCCGGCCTCCAAAGAGGATCCGGACATAAAGGTGGAGCTAATCGACGGGGTGTTCCACCAACTCAGCATGGACAATGCTCTAGTCGCCATTACGGCTGACTACCCCGGCTTATCGCCGGCTTCCCAGGTAATTATGACCGAAGTCCTGACACCATTATTTTGTCCTCGTGCCATTCTGACCACCGTATACAATGGTGTCTCGCAAGAGGTGCCTTCAAGGCGGGAAGCCAAACCCGCGGCGGCTGACCAACAAGGGTCAGTCCGGCCCAGCAGGCGGAAGAGGGGTGCAGTGCGAATTGAAACGTCGCTGCAACGGTATAGCTTGCAACCGTTATTTAGGGAAAAGACTCCTAAGAGGTGTATTAATGCTCCTGACTTTTCTAGGAGGAAGAGCGCTCGCCGGACTATGCCCGGAGAGGTTGCCAACCAAGCCTCCGCCAGCCAGGCTCCACCACCTGGTCCGGAGGGGGAGGCGAGCGCAAGGCGCGAGCCGGGTACTCCTCCAACGGAGGATGCCGACAGGCTGTCCGCCACCAGGTCTGAGGTGGAGAGCGCCATGAATCATAGGCGCCGCCGGACAGTACTGCGTGGCGCGTGTTTCTCCCCAGAGGCGTTGAATGCCTTTAACGCGGGAGACGCGCACCTCCGTGCCGCTCAAGATGGTTTAACCAGAGCCACGGAGCAGTATGTAAAAGACATACGGGTAAGAGATTTTAATAGTTGTATATGCCAGTAGCCCCCGAGACTTAAAGTAGTTAGAGTAACTGATTTAAGGATCATTTGATATGCAGGATCTTACGGAGAAGAATACCCAATTGTCCCAGGAGCTACAAGAGTGCAAGGCCCAACTTGAGGCCGCACGAGCTGCCGCAGAAGGAGACACAGAGACCCCCTCTGGTAACACATTTTTTCAAAAAGATAAGCAGTGTGCGGCGTGCGTATAAGTCTGACAATGATATTGCAGATGTTGCCGGACTTGATCCGGACAAGCAACAGCTACTGCACCAGCTGAAGGCCGGCGAGAGGGTGCTTAAGAAGGTGCAGCAGGAGAGGAACTGTAAGTGCATCTAGTGCCCCTTAGTGATTTTGGTGTATTGAAGACTTATAGGTTAAGGGACTGATGCGTTTGTGAGTGTACACAGGTCTATAAGTCTATGAGGAGTTTGATATTTACAGAGAAAGTCGACCCCTAAAAATGAAGTTCTTCAACTGAAGACTTTGATATTCTGATGACTTTCTGAAGACTTTGAAAGTGAAGAAATTGGTGTGACCTTGAAGACTTGGTATTCACTTGAGGAACATGAAGCGTGAAGACTTTTGTTTTCGTAGTTTCATTTTCTCTTTCTTGAGTCATAGGAAACACCGAACCGTTGAAGGGGGTCAAGGAAATACTAAGGAAAAATTTCCATGTGATGCTCAACTCAAAATCCTACACCTACCAATCCCTTCGAGTGAAGCCATTGGAAATCTCATACAGTTCAGTCAATTTCTTCAGTGACAGAGACACAGTTCTTCTGATCACTGAGGACTTTGCTCTGACTGAGGAGTTAGGAATTCGCCAGTGCGAATTGCCTACACAGTGAGGAACATGATAGCCCTGAGGAATTTGAGAGTCAAATTTCCGACCGTTGCTGTGCTGCGCGCCGGCTGTCCCAAAATATCTTATCCACCTAACGGTCATATCATTGAAGGGCATTTATGTCTTATCATGTCGGGCTGCTCCCTAGGCTATAAATAGCCACCCCCTACAACCACTAGTTGGTTGGCTGCTCTGAGAGAACTTGACACTTGTCATTTGAGAGCAACCCATCCTCCGAGGACTTTGAGCGAAAATCATCAAGTGAGGAAAATCCCAAAACCAAACCCCCACAAACCCAAAGTGATTGAGCATCACTGAAGAAATTGATCCAGCATGGATCCAATGCTTGTTACCTTTGAAGACTGTGCTTCTTCCAGACGGTTAGGCGTCAAGGTCTAGAGCATCCAAGAGGAATTGTGGATCGCCGAGTGACCAAGTCTGTGAAGGTTTGGAAGTCACCTGAAGACTTACCACGAGTGATTGGACGAGGCCTGCGTGGTCTTAGTTCAAGGAGAATACGGTGAGGACTGGGTGTCCTGAGCTGCGGCTCAGCGACTGGGTGTCCGGGACTGCGTGTCCTCGAGTTTAAATACTCAGCCGCTCCAACCAGAGGTACAACTGAGACAGCAGTTGGAACTGGTTTACCAAATCATTATCTTCACCAACTAACTGGTTCTATTTCCTCAACCCTTTCATTTCCTCATTACTGTGTTGAGTGTTTGTTCATATCTGTGCTTGAAGACTTTGACTGAAGACTTTCTTAAATTCCTCAGTTCAATTTCTTAAGTTTGTTTGTCTTCATCTTGTGTTATCCTGTGACTACGCTTTCTGTACTCTGTGCTTGTCTTCATTTCATCATGATGACCATGCTTGTATCCTGTTATGCTTACTTCGGAGTACTTATTCCGCTGCAAGTAGTTCTTCGCTAAGGAATTTCCTCACCAGCAAATTCCTCATTGAAGAATTCATAAAAATCGCCTATTCACCCCCCTCTAGTCGATATAACGCACTTTCAATTGGTATCAGAGCAAGGTACTCCCTTGTTCTGTGTGATTTTGGTTTAACCGCCTGGAGTTTTAGTTATGTCGACCGCAGGTATGAAGAAAGTGACATGCCCAATCTTTGACGGTCATGACTATCCCAAGTGGAAGGCCATGATGAGGAAGCGCCTCATGGCAATGAACAGCGAGCTGTGGACCATCACTGAGATTGGTCTTACTGATCTATGCAAGATGGCGGACGCTGATGATATTCGCAAGTACACTCGACTTAACCTCATGGCGAAGGATATCATCTGTTCCTGCCTATCCAGAGATCAATTCGGACGCATTATGCATCTTGGCAATTCGAAGCTTATCTGGGACCGAATCTCTGATGTCTATGAAGGTCATCGAACCCGTCATGATCCCTGGTTTGAGGACTTCAAGGAATCTCTCAAAACGATGACTTTCGAGCCAGAATCATCATCTTCTGCATCATGTCTCATGGCAGATGGTGCTGAGGTAACCGAATGCTCCTCATCCGAGTTTTGTGACGATGAATCTGATAATGATGAATCTGATGATGATATTGAATCTTGTTATACCAAACTTGTTTGCATTGCCACTAAACAACAAACGGCTTTGGAACAAGTTCAAAACATGCTAGACAAAAGTGATGATGCGTAAAGAAATGGATCAGTCAAAAGCATTGGGTGAATGTCTTCAGAGAATTCACTCCAAGTTTGACGCCCTTCAAGATCAACATAATACCCTCTTAACTGATCGCGAGAAGCTTTCTTCTGAATCTCTTCAAAGAAAGGAAGATCTTGAAAAGCTAAGAGTGTGTTATGAAGATCTTCAGAAGGAGCGCGATTCATTACTAGCTCAACAAATCAGCGCTTTTCAGGAAGAATTTGTTCCTCCATGCTTAAAGTGCATTGAACGTGAATCTGCTAATTCTTCACCTGAATGTTCAAATGCTTCAACTGTTACAAATTCTTCATCTGCCTCTGCTATCAATAATTCCTCATCTGAGGACATTGCTAGTATCACTGACAATGCAGGGCTGAAGGAATTGTACATGACAGGCATGTACAAAAGCCTCAAAGGGCATCAGACACTTTGTGATGTGTTTAAAAAGCAGATCCTCAACAGAAACCCTAGGAAAGAGGGTATTGCCTTTGAGAGGAAACTCAATGCTGATGGAACATATTGGAAGCCTGAGCAGTACCCCAAAACCTCATGGGTTGCTGCAAAGGGACCTCCAGTTGATCCATCTAACTTATCTGGCTTTACATGTGAATCTCCTCATTCTTCTGATGAGTCATTTGACTCCAACTATAAACTGTTCAAAAATCAGAACGGTGAAGTATTTGCTAGATATGTTGGCACTAAATGCAGGAACGGTTCCCCTATGAAGAAAATCTGGGTTCCCAAAAGTTATGTTGAAAGTCTTCAGGTGAATGTCCTCATGACACCACCTGTGAAGAACAGGAACCCCAGATCAAATTCTTCATATGGACCAAACTCTTCATATGGATCCAAGTCCTCATACGGACCAAATTCCTCACATGGATCAAATTCCTCAAAAGGATCAAAGTCCTCATATGATTATCATCGTGCTAACAACTCTGTCTCGCAGGGTAGAGCTAAGGGCTATGAATATGTGCATTATTCTTCAAACCATTATGTTCATAAGTCCTCAAAGAATTACTCTGCTTATTCATATGCTTACCCTAACCCCTCTTATGTGAAACGAAATGGTTTGGCATCTTTGCCACCTTTCTCATATGGTGCTCACAGAGTGATGAATTCTTTGCCACGCCTCCAGATGTGGGTGGTGAAGAAAAAGAACTAATCTCTTCTGCAGGGTCAGGTCTCCAGACGTGCTTTAACGTCTGAAGAATTTGCTGGGGACCTGACAAAATTGCCTGAAAGGACGCAGGCGAATCATGATGAAATGAACTTTCATTTCACATGTCCTCATACTGCTATATCTGTTACTGCTTGATGAAATTCATCTGATGAACTTGATATCATATTCTTCACTGATGAAGCATATGAGATTGTAAGCTACACTAATTCATCTGCAGGATGATCAACCCAAAACTACTGAATGGGTCCTCGATAGTGGATGTACGAATCACATGACTGGTGACAAGAATCTATTGATGGATGCTCCCTTATCACCATCACCTCTGAAGCATATCATCTTTGCTGACAAAGGCAAAAGTCAGGTATTGGGTCTTGGTAAGGTTGCAATCTCTAAGGATAAACACATGGACAAAGTCATGCTTGTTGAGTCCTTAGGATACAATCTCATGTCAGTCTCAATGCTTTGTGATGTTGATATGGTTGTTGTCTTTGGCAAGTATCGCTGTGTTGTGATTATGGAAGCTGACAATTCCAAAGTCTTCGAAGGATTTAGGAGAGGAGATCTGTATATTGTTGATTTCTCTACAGGACCACAACCAGCCGTGTGTCTACTTGCAAAAGCTTCAGAAGGCTGGCTATGGCATCGACGACTTGGTCACGCAGGCATGAGGAATTTGCACACGCTTGTGAAGAAGAAGCATGTCATTGGCATTGAGAATGTCAAATTCCTCAAGGATCACTTATGCGGAGCCTGTGAAGCTGGAAAAATGACCAAGGCCAAGCATCCAGCGAAGACTATCATGACCACTACTCGTCCATTCGAATTGCTTCACATGGACCTCTTCGGACCTAATCATTACTCAGCAGTCACTAATGATGCATCTCTATATGGTGTTGTCATTGTTGATGATTATTCTCGATATACATGGGTACACATTGTTACTTACAAACATGAAGTGCAGGAAGTCTTCAAATGATTTTCCTCGAGGGCTTCAACCAACTTTGGTGTCAAGATCAAGCACATCAGAAGTGACAATGGAACTGAGTTCAAGAATTCCGGTCTTGATGCCTATCTTGATGAACTTGGTATTACTCATGAGTTATCTGCTCCCTATACTTCTCAGCAAAATGGCGTCGTGGAGCGCAAGAACAGAACTCTTGTTGAGATGGCTCGCACTGTGCTCGATGAATACAAAACGCCTTAGCATTTTTCAATTGATGCAATTGATACTGCGTGCCACATCATCAACAGAGTATATCTTCACAAATTCTTCAAGAAGACGGCCTATGAACTCCTCACTGACAAGAAACCCAATGTGAGTTATTTCAAAGTCTTCGGTGCTAAATGTTGGATTAGAGATCCTCACCACAACTCTAAATTTGCACCGAAAGCACATGAAGGTTTTATTCTTGGTTACGGAAAGGACTCGCACACCTACAGAGTCTTCAACATTGTTCTTCACAAGATTGTTGACACTGTAGATGTGCGGTTCGATGAAACTAATGGCTGCAAAGAGAGCACCTACCTTCTGTGTTAGATGAACCAGCACCTGAGGATTCTATCAAGTTCAAGGCAACTGAGGATGTCATTCCTACTGAAGAATCTGCTGAAGAATTCATTCCAGTTCATGAAGAACGTCGAGCTGATGCACCTGAAGAAAATGCTGAGGAAAATGGTGCCAAAGAAAATGCCAACCAAATTCCTCAGCGACAACCAGCCCATCCTCGCGTTGCAAAAGAAGTACAAGTGGAGAAGATCATCGATGACATTAGCGCACCAGGTCCTCTCACATGCTCAAAAGCTTCACATTTATCTAACTTTTGTGGGCACTATGCTTTTGTCTCTATCACAGAGCCCACTAAGGTAGATGAAGCATTTCTGGAGCCGGAGTGGATTCAGGCTATGCAAGAAGAATTACATCAGTTCGAGCTTAACAATGTCTGGGAATTGGTCAATCGCCCAGATCCCCGCAAGCATAATATCATTGGCACAAAGTGGATCTACCGCAACAAGCAAGATTAAAATGGCCTTGTGGTGAGGAATAAGGCACGACTTGTAGCTCAAGGCTACACACAGGTTAAAGGAATTGATTTCGATGAAACTTTTGCACCTGTTGCTAGACTTGAGGCAATTCGTATATTACTTGCTTACGCTAACCATCATGATATCATCTTATATCAAATGGATGTGAAAAGTGCATTCCTCAATGGTAAGCTTGAGGAAGAAGTATATGTTGCTCAACCCCCAGGTTTTGAAGATCTAAAGAATCCTGACAAAGTCTTCAGACTCAATAAGGCCCTGTATGGCCTCAAGCAAGCCCCTCGGGCGTGGTATGATACATTGAAGGAATTCTTCGTGAAGAATGGTTTCACACCCGATTCACTCGACCCTACTCTCTTTACTAAATCTTATGATGGTGAACTGTTTGTGTGCCAAATATATGTTGATGATATTATCTTTGGCTGTACTGACCAACATTATAGTGATAAATTTGCCTATATGATGAGTGAAGAATATCAAATGTCTATGATGGGAGAGTTGAAATTCTTCTTAGGTCTTCAAATTCTCTAGCAGCGCAATGGCATATTCATATCTCAGGAGAAATACCTCAAAGGTGTACTGAGGAAATTCGGCATGCAAGATTGCAAAGGCGTCAAAATTCCTATGCCCACAAATGGCCATCTATGCACTGATGAAAATGGTATTGACTTTGATCACAAGGTATACCGCTCCATGATTGGTTCTTTATTGTACTTATGTGCATCTAGGCCAGATATAATGCTTAGTGTTTGCATGTGTGCCCGATTTCAAGCTGCACCGAAGGAATCACACCATAAGGCTGTGAAGCATATTCTTCGATATCTAGCTCACACACCAACACTAGGATTATGGTACCCCAAGGGCTCTGCTTTTGATCTCATTGGATATTCTGACTCTGACTATGCTGGTGATCGTGTGGACCGCAAGTCAACATCTGGCACTTGTCATTTCCTCGGACGATCTTTGGTCTGTTGGTCCTCGAAGAAACAGAACTGCGTATCACTATCTACTGCTGAAGCTGAATACATTGCTGCTGGCTCTTGCTGTGCTCAACTGCTTTGGATGAAGCAAACCCTCAAGGACTATGGCGTCAACGTGAAGAATGTGCCTCTCCTCTGCGATAATGAGAGTGCCATCAAGATTGCTCACAACCCAGTTCAGCACTCGAAGACAAAGCACATCCGGATTTGTCATCATTTTCTTTGTGATCATGTGTTGAAGGGCGACATCTCCATCGAGCACGTGAAGACTGAAGAACAGCTAGCTAATATCTTCACTAAGCCCTTGGATGAGAAGAGATTTAGCAAGTTGTAGTGTGAGCTAAATATCTTAGAGTCTTCGAATGTTCTTTGAAAAGGACACACATCCTAACAATTATGCAAAATTGATGACTTAGATGTGCAACACATGAAGAAACGTTTTTCTTCAATCAATAAAGAATAACACTCTAAGTGTGAAGAAATTAATGAAGAATTTGATTCTCAGAACCCTACGACAATAGTACGTGGTGTCTGAAATCATCATTCTTATACGGTGGGTCACGCCACCACAAAAAGTTGAAAATCTTCAATTTGAGTTTTTCCTCATTTTTGAAATTCTTCAGTTTTTCAAATTCTTCAACTTTGCAAAATCTTCACTATTTCCGTCGTTTTTCTTCATTGGCTATATATATATTTGAGTTTATGTCCTCTACAGCATTTACTTATGGCTATTTCTTCAAGTTGTTTTTTCTGCTAAGTGAATGTGATCGGACCCTTCCCCCTCTATGCTATACTCAACCCAATCTATTCACAAATTCTTTATGCGCGTTCTATTTGAAACTTGTTCAAAGTCTTCACTGTGTCCTTGTCAGCTGAAGAAATTGCGAACGAAACTTTAAAACAAATCTTATCCAGATTTTTGGTTTTGCCGCTCAAACCGTTCCGCATCCCACGATGCATTATTATATTCACCCACGATATTACACGATCTCATCTACACAGTACGTGGGTGACACATGTCGCGTGAAGGAGAAAGGGCAGGGGCATGTTCGTCCCAAAATCTTCGGGCGAACAGTTTTTCACCGTAGCTATAAATACCCCTCTCCCCTTCCTCACTTCATTTACTCCACTCGGCCGCTCTCTCTCGCTCGATCTCCTCAAATCCTAGCACCGCCGCTACTCCATCGTCGCCGGTGAGGAAGAGCTTCGCTGCCTCGACCTCGTCGCCGTCGTACTCGCGCCGGTTGCGGAAATCTTCACTCCGTCGCCGCCATAGCAGTCTCCCTCTGCCAAGTTAGGGCGTGGGAGATCTAACTTGACAAATTTCACCTCTGTTCATCTCAGTTCGTCGTGTTCTTTAGTTCGGGTAATTAAAAGTTACTTTTATTACTCACTTTGATTCTCAAGCTTTCCTGAAAATCTTCAAAGGTGTTTTATTCTTCAAATCTTCACACATCTGAACACCTCACACACTGTATGCTCTTGATCCATTTCTCTAAGCACTCATTTTCTTCAAGATTCCTCAATTGTGTGGATTTTCGATCTGTACAACTCTGGAACCTAAGACAAAGAACGCTTAGTGAAATTCCTCAAGGCTCAACTGGTCAAATTCCTCAAAACTTGTCTTTTCGAAAAACCTTCTGAGAACGCATATGACCTCTCCAAATTCCTCGCACCTACACTCTGTTCACAGGTACTCATGTCCGCTGCTGAATCACTAGGTTCTCATCAACTTAACTCATTTGCAGCGTTCCTCGAAGAAAAACTGCATACTTCTTCAGAGTGTTCAATTGTTCAAATTCCTCATCTGAAGAATATGGCTGAAGGAAAGAGACCGCAGAAAGGAGGAAAGAAACCTGAGGTCATGACTGCTTTCGAGATTCCTGATGACATATACAAGGACTATTGCACACCTGATGAAGCCAAATTTGGCAAAGAGAACAAAAATCAGCGCAAGGTGCGCATTCAAAGGATTGAACGAAGATGGGCAAGAGAATGGAGGGAGTACAGATATGTAACTCCAAAGTACATGAAGAAATTCGCTTTAAATCCTCCATGCCCAAGAGCTCCATTGGCACCTGGCCAAGTAGCTAATCCCACCAGCATCAAGCGTGGTGAGGACTTTCCTGAAGAATGGGCTAGGCGCCAAGCTAAATTGGCAAGACAAGCCAAGGAGGCAGTGAGGAAATTCAATGAGGATTCTGCTGCTGCTGCTACTACTGAGGCCTCGGTCAAGCCGAGGAAATCAATGCCAAAGAAGCCTGCTCGCAAGCCAAGTGCTTCACCAACAGCGCCCTCACGGCCAAGTTCCTTAGCTATGCCCTCACGGCAAATTCCTCAGACCGCTACTGCTCCACCAAAGTCCTCAACTCATGTGCATCTGGCTACATGTCAAAGGACTACGGGTTTTTCTATTGCTTCTGGTGTCTCAGCAAGTTCCTCAGCTGCACCAATGTCCTCATCAGGCCCCACACTGTTGAAGACTAAAGCAACTGCTAGATGCGGTCCTCGGCCAAGTCCAAGGAAGAAACAGGTCGCATTCCAAGTGCCCTCTAATGATGAAGCTTCTGATGATGAACTTACAAAAATCATCAGAGACAGACAGGTGAAGGCCGCTAGAGCCAAAGGCACATTTGTGCCACTGCTTTTGGATCCGAGGAAAATCCTCAATTACATTGACCTCTGGCACAAGGATCCAAACACCCCCATGCCTGACTTCCATCTGACTCCTGGTCAAAGTCACATGCTGACCCATTTGATCACTCAACAGAAATGGAAATTTGAGAAGGCAAGAGAGATCAAGAAAGCTCAATATAGAAAGGAGAAGCTCCTGAAGAAAAACGTTGTCAGAATGACACCTGAGGAACTTCTCCAGGCTCAGTCTGAAATCCAAGCCCTCAGCAAAGACTTCGATGCATACTATGCTGATTGGCAAGGAGCCAAAGTGAGATTCGTCAACCTGACGAAGAAAATGACAACTGTTGCAGCCCCATCGCAACAAGAAAATCCTCAGGCTACAGACTCTGCTCAGCCTGCTGAAGAACATGCCAGCACCGCTGATGACTTTCAGCCTGCTGAAGAAAATGTAAGTTCCAGGGCTGATGACTCCATCCCAGCCACTGAAGAAATTGCCAGGGCATCCAGTAGTGGTGCGCCTGAAGAAACTGAAGAGATCAGGGCAACTGCATCAGTTGCGCCTGAAGAAAATCAACCAGATTCCTCAGCTCCTCCCGCGCCTACACTAACTCCAATTCTTCCTTCTGCCTATGAAGTGAAGAAGACCAAGGCTGCAGAGCGAGCTGCAGTGAAGAAAAGGAAGGCATCAGCTGCATCAAATTCTTCGGCTGCGAAGAAAATGAAGCCTATGACCAGCTCTCTTGAACATCCAATTGATGCCGTTCCGATTTCCTCCATGTCATCAAAGGAAATTGTTCCTTTTGGAGAAGGCTACAAGATTCCAAGCGGATCTGATGAAGAAAATCATTCTGCTGCTTCGTCAGAGCAGATTGATGAAGAAATTGAAGTGGATACAATCCCTTCAACGACAGTCAATTCCTCACCTATGCCTCAGTTCATAGCTGAAGAGGCTGGTGTTGAGGAAATTGAAGATGAAGATGTGGATATTGGATGCTCCACACCAATGATGAATGATGACTTTTGGGAAAGTCAGCATCCCAATACTCCTCTCTTCACTCCTATTCAACAGATTCCTCAGTCCCCGGCAACCACAGTTCAAATGGGCTCTGAAGAAACTCATCCCACTTCCTCTGTTCATGAAGATATTCCAGCCGCTAGTGCTGAAGAACCTGCTATTGCTGATCCACAGATTGCACAAGAAGAGGAACCAGAAATTCCTCAGCCTGAAGAACCTGAGCTCGCGATTCCTGAGGTGGTACTGCAAATCACCGACATTCCTCTGCCGAAGCCGAAGAATCCGTTCTCAAGCAAACAGAAGTTCAAGGCTGAAGACTTCTTTTCCGAGCATGTGTTCTTCACTGACTACAACCCATATGACTCTGCTCACATAAGGAAGAGGCATTTCTGGACTGCCAGTCAAGCCAACTTCTATTCCTCAGTGCTGTTTGACAAGGACAAAATCTTTGATCATGAACATATTCCTCACGTGGATATGGAATCTCTGCCATGCTTCGAGCCAGTCCTCAGTGTTATTCATGATGCAGGATTACTGAATTTCTGCACTGACATATGCGATTGGAATGAAGAACTCATTCTTCAGTTCTACGCCACACTGCATATCACTGGAGACGCTGAAGATGTCAATTCATGGGTGTTGGATTGGATGACCGAAAACACTCACTACAAGGCACCGACAACTGAATTGCTTCGTGTCCTTCCTCTCGATCCTCCCTATGACAGTGCACGTTGCATCTACAATGACCCTGAACTGACAAATCATTATATGCAAGTGCTCATGAAGCCTTTGAAGCCAGGGCAGGCCCCACGAACCAAATTCCTCCTCAAGGAATTGCTCTATGTGCCTCGGACTGTCTATCGCATTCTGACGAAGACAATGAGTCCTATCAAAGGTCACGACTCAAATGATGAAGATGTCGTTGGCATCATGAAGAATATGCTTTTCAACATTATTCATGGCGTTCCCGTCAACTTCCATGATTTCTTCATGAGGACTCTGGCAAATGTTGCCATGTCACCTTTTGAGCTGAAGCCCTATGCGCCTTGGATTATGAGATTCATAAGGGCAAGATCTTCACTGAATTACAAAGCTGACACTCTGAACCATATTAGCTACTTGCCTCCCATTGAAGTCCTCAAGCGGCCAGTTTCATCATCTGATGATAAAGGAAAGGTAGCTGCTGTGATCGATGAAGGCATTCGTCCATTGGATGGTCAATTTCGCCTGGCTACATCTTACTCTACCAATGATGACTCTGCCACACATGACACTGCCGCAAATACCTCAGCTAAGCAAAATCCTCAAGCCACAGCACCCAGGGTGATGACTGACCGTGAGTTACTTCTTAGTCTTCATCAGAAGGTTGATCGCAATCACAAATGGGTGAAGCGTCGGTTTGGTGCTCTTCTTCACAATATGACCTCAACACACAATGAGTGAAGAAAAACCACTACTACCTTCATGAAACCCTCAACCACACCTGGGCTGTCCTCACTCATGTCTATAGCGCTGAAGAACTGAAGACTATGGGTCTTAAGGAAGAATTTGACTGGTTTGCACCTCCTCCGAAGAAATTCAAGAGGGTCAAAGTTCCTGATCTGGTAGCCAGCTCTTATTCTTCATCGTGTGAAACTGATGAGTATGAAGATTTGGACGACACTGCGGCATGCCCTGCTACAACAAACAACCCCGACAACGCTGGCGCTTCTCCATCAACTTGAAATTCTTCAGGGGCGTTAGTCCTCAGTTTCAATCCCTTTGGTCATTTGATGACAAAGGGGGAGAAATCTGAGTTAGTCTTCAAGCGGGTCTATATTAAGGGCGTTTTTTAAGTTACAACTCTCGTTCTTCCGAAATTTTTTATTGGATCGAGTTGTAATCTTAAACCCGATGGTGCCCTGATACTTTTGGACAGTGCTCTAATATTTTTGATGCACTGTGCTCTGATACTTTTGATGTGCTATTCTGCATGCTTATTCCCCATTAATATTATTGCACGCATGCTGAATTTCATCCGGCACCATATTTCATCATGCATTTCAAATTCTTCATATTATATATCAAATGCGTGTATGAATTACAAGATATAGGGGGAGTTCTCCATGATTCAACTCTTCAAATGTGCATTGCCTCAAACGCAAATTCCTCACTATGCACATCTTCAGGGGGAGTTCTTCTATATCTTGCAATCAAATTCCTCAATACCAGTATTTACACTTCATATGTTTATCCCCATTGAAAACTTAACCTATGTTGTCATCAATCACCAAAAAGGGGGAGATTGTAAGTGCATCTAGTGCCCCTTAGTGATTTTGGTGTATTGAAGACTTATAGGTTAAGGGACTGATGCGTTTGTGAGTGTACACATGTCTATAAGTCTATGAGGAGTTTGATATTTACAGAGAAAGTCGACCCCTAAAAATGAAGTTCTTCAACTGAAGACTTTGATATTCTGATGACTTTCTGAAGACTTTGAAAGTGAAGAAATTGGTGTGACCTTGAAGACTTGGTATTCACTTGAGGAACATGAAGCGTGAAGACTTTTGTTTTCGTAGTTTCATTTTCTCTTTCTTGAGTCATAGGAAACACCGTACTATTAAAGGGGGTCGAGGAAATACTAAGGAAAAATTTCCATGTGATGCTCAACTCAAAATCCTACACCTACCAATCCCTTCGAGTGAAGCCATTGGAAATCTCATACAGTTCAGTCAATTTCTTCAGTGACAGAGACGCAGTTCTTCTGATCACTGAGGACTTTGCTCTGACTGAGGAGTTAGGAATTCGCCAGTGCGAATTGCCTACACAGTGAGGAACATGATAGCCCTGAGGAATTTGAGAGTCAAATTTCCGACCGTTGCTGTGCTGCGCGCCGGCTGTCCCAAAATATCTTATCCACCTAATGGTCATATCATCGTAGGGCATTTATGTCTTATCATGTCAGGCTGCTCCCTAGGCTATAAATAGCCGCCCCCTACAACCACTAGTTGGTTGGCTGCTCTGAGAGAACTTGACACTTGTCATTTGAGAGCAACCCGTCCTCCAAGGACTTTGAGCGAAAATCATCAAGTGAGGAAAATCCCAAAACCAAACCCCCACAAACCCAAAGTGATTGAGCATCACTGAAGAAATTGATCCTGCGTGGATCTGACGCTTGTTACCTTTGAAGACTGTGCTTCTTCCAGACGGTTAGGCATCAAGGTCTAGAGCATCCAAGAGGAATTGTGGATCGCCGAGTGACCAAGTCTGTGAAGGTTTGGAAGTCACCTGAAGACTTACCACGAGTGATTGGACGAGGCTTGCGTGGTCTTAGTTCAAGGAGAATACGGTGAGGACTGGGTGTCCTGAGCTGTGGCTCAGTGACTGGGTGTTCGGGACTGCGTGTCCTCGAGTTTAAATACTCAGCCGCTCCAACCAGACGTACAACTGAGACAACAGTTGGAACTGGTTTACCAAATCATTGTCTTCACCAACTAACTGGTTCTATTTCCTTAACCCTTTCATTTCCTCATTACTGTGTTGAGTGTTTGTTCATATCTATGCTTGAAGACTTTGACTGAAGACTTTCTTAAATTCCTCAGTTCAATTTCTTTAGTCTGTTTGTCTTCATCTTGTGTTATCCTCTGACTACGCTTTCTGTACTCTGTGCTTGTCTTCATTTCATCATGATGACCATGCTTGTATCCTGTTATGCTTTTTTCTGAGTACTTATTCCCCTGCAAGTAGTTCTTCGCTAAGGAATTTCCTCATTAGCAAATTCCTCATTGAAGAATTCATAAAAATCGCCTATTCACCCCCCCTCTAGTCGATATAACGCACTTTCAGGAACAAACTCCAGGATGCCCACGCCCAGCTTGGAGAAGAGCTGAAAGGTGTTCGGGCCGAACTGTCTGGCTCCGTGAAGGAGAATCAGCGGCTTCGTCGCGGCATCTATAGTAAGTGCTTGAGCGAACTTTTTTGAAAAGAATAGTTCGGTGAGGAAGTTTATTGACAGAAATATGTCTGTAGGTGTGCTCACAGGTCGCCCTGCGGAGGAAATGCCCGGTTCAACGGGTGACCAACTTCCCGAGCTGGTTCAACTGCTCGAACATGTTCGGCAGGCGATGAGTGGCGTCATCCAGGCCTTATGGCCGTCCGTCTCCCTACCCGAGGGCCTTGGAGAGCTTGCGGAGAAGCTTCAGGGAGCATGACAACGCTTTCATTTATGGAAGATATTGGCCTGCCGTCAAGGTGCCAGGGAGGCCTGGGCCATGGTGAAGACGCAGTATAAGAAGGCGGACCCAAACCACATGGCCGAGGTCGGACCTGTGGGGCCCGATGGGAAGGAGATCCCTGTGAGCTTAGTGTACGGCCAAGTAGAGTTGGCCGCTAAGTATTCCCAACGGGACTGTAAATTAGATAGCCTGTTAGACGGGATTGAGGAGGAGTACAGTCAGTCGATTTGACGATGTATTTAAAATGACATGTGAAATGCCTTCTAGCTGGATTGTGAATCGTTTGTCTTTGCCGACCTTTTCGCTTCAACCTCGGGACCCTAGAGTCCGGAGTGTGTCCGAATACCCTCTCGGTTATGAAAAAACCGGGGCATGCATGGAGACCAGGCGTAGGGGTCATTAGTGCTTTATCAGACAAGTGCCCAACTAGTTATGTTATATTACATGGTTAGTAAGAAACATCTTCCAGGGAGAATAGTTCCATTAAGGGTTCCTTTCCCTAGGAGGCATGCCCTAAAGTGCATGTCCGGACTGCGAAAAGAGCAGGAAAACATCTGGGGGCAGATAAATAAATATGTAAAAAATCATCTTTCAAGTCACCAACCGGATATTCCCTTAAGAACGCTAGCTTTCGGCTTCACCCAGTCTGAGGTACACATTCGGCTGACCCGGCAGTAGCAATGGCAGAGGTGCTCCCTTTACCTCCTAGTCGAACAATCGGGAACGTAGGGGTTAGCACAGGAGCCAGGCAACCCAGCTTGGCCAAAACTTAAGTCATATCGATGCATATAATGGTGAATAAAAGGTACATGTGGAAGTTTGACACATATGTTGGGCATGAAGCCCGTATAAGTAAGCTTCTGTTGGAGAAGCCCCCAGGTATAATGAGTGTGGATAGCACATCAAGTATGTGCGAACAATGCGCAAATCGGCCCTCAAGGGCATTATGAAAAAAGTAGGATAAAAGAGAGAAACAAAAGGCAACTGAAGTATAAAGTGTGGACGGGGGAGGGAGATGAACTCTGAGTCCGGTGCTAGGCGTAGAATCTTCGGAGGCAGGCTGTGTTCCATCGGTTTGGCTCGAGTCGGTTGTCCGATGCGTTTCGCAGACGGTATGCTCCGCCGGTCAGGACTTGGTCGATGATGAAGGGACCATCCCATTTGGGCTTGAGTTTGTCCTTTTTTCTTGTCCGGCAGGCGTAGAACTAGTTCGCCAACATTGTAAGTTTTAGCCCATACTTCTCTGCTTTGATATCTTTGGGCCTGCTGTTGATAGATTGCGGAACGAGCCTTTGCCACGTCGCGCTCCTCCTCTAATGCATCCAAGCTATCCTGCCGATCCAACTCGGCTTCTCTTTCTTCGTACATGTGCACTCGAGGTGAGTCATGAATTATATCGCAGGGAAAAACTGCCTCTGCGCCGTATACCATAAAAAATGGCGTGAACCCGGTAGTACGGTTTGGCGTGGTCCGCAGCCCCCAGAGTACGGAGTCGAGCTCCTCTACCCAGTGCATGTTAGATTCCATAAGGGACCGCACTAATCTGGGTTTGATGCCGCTCATGATTAGACCATTTGCTCGTTCAACTTGACCGTTGGTTTGAGGGTGATAGACTGAAGCGTAGTCGAGCTTAATGCCCATATTTTTGCACCAGAGTTTAACCTCGTCGGCCGTGAAGTTCGTGCCGTTATCGGTGATGATGCTGTGGGGGACACCGTAACGGTGTACTACCCCGGATATGAAGTCTATCATAGGTCCGGATTCGGCCGTTTTAACTGGCTTGGCCTCTATCCATTTGGTGAATTTGTCTACCATGACCAATAGGTATTTTTGCTTGTGGGTTCCCCCTTTAAGGGGTCCAACCATGTCAAGCCCCCAGACCGCAAATGGCCAGGTGATGGGTATAGTTTTGAGGGCGGTGGGTGGCATGTGGCTCTGATTAGCAAAGAGCTGACAACCGGCGCATCGTTGGACTAAGTCCTGAGCATCTGCCCGGGCCGTCGGCCAATAAAATCCTGTATGGAAGGCCTTACCTACAAGGGCCCGGGCTGCAGCGTGGTGTCTGCCTAGTCCAGCGTGAATTTCAGCGAGAAGATTTCGCCCTTCCTCTTCGGAGATACACCTTTGAAGGACTCCGGTTGTGCTTTTCTTATAAAGTTCCCCCTCATGGACCTTATAGGCTTTAGATCGCCGAACTATGCAGCGGGCCTCATTTTGGTCTTCGGGAAGTTCCTGCCTAATTAAGTAGGCTAGGAATGGTTCCGTCCACGCGGCAAGGACTGCCATTATTTCGTGGGCGGAAGGTGTTATGTCATTGGCTGAGCCACCGGTTGTGTCAGAATGTTCGGTGTTGGGCGGTGCGGTTGGTTCCGGATTGTTGTTTCCGGACTCCTCTTCCCATACAACGGATGGCTTAAAGAGCCGCTCCAGGAAGATGTTTGGAGGGACGGCGTCGCGCTTTGCGCCGATGCGTGCCAACACGTCGGCCGCCTGGTTATTATCTCGGACTACATGGTGGAATTTGAGTCCTTCGAACCGAACTGACAGTTTTAATACAGCATTACGGTAGGCTGCCATTTTCGGATCTTTGGCATCGAAGTCTCCATTTACTTGTATATTGCGAGGTTTGAATCCCCACGTACCTCGAGGCGTTGAATGCCCATGGAGATTGCCATCCGGAGACCATGTAGAAGGGCCTCGTATTCGGCTGCGTTGTTGGAGTCTGTGTACATTATTTGAAGTACGTATTGGACTGTGTCTCCGGTTGGGGACGTCAAAACGACGCTAGCCCCCAAGCCGGCCAACATTTTAGAGCCGTCGAAATGCATGATCCAATTGGAGTATGCGCCATACTCTTTAGGGAGTTCGGCTTCAGTCCATTCAGCGATGAAGTCAGCCAGGACTTGCGACTTTATAGCTCGCCGTGGTTTGTAGGTTATGTCAAATGGTAAGAGCTCAATGGCCCATTTTGCAATCCTGCCCGTCGCGTCGCGGTTGTTTATGATGTCGTTGAGGGGTACTTCGGAGGCCACTGTTATCGAACACTCTTGAAAGTAGTGTCGCAGCTTCCGGGATGCCATGAACATCGCGTATGCTATCTTTTGATAATGCGGGTACCGGGACTTGCAGGGAGTTAAGACAATGGATACGTAGTACACTGATTTTTGAAGAAGGAATTTATGCCCTTCTGTTTCTCGTTCGACGATGAGTACCGCGCTTACAACTTGATGTGTTGCCGCGATATATAACAACATTGGTTCGCCCAAGTTAGGCGCGGCCAGGACCGGATTTGTTGCCAATATGGCCTTTATTTCTTCGAGTCTGGCAGTGGCAGCATCCGTCCATTCGAAGTGTTCGGTGCGCCTGAGGAGGCGATAGAGGTGCAGTGCCTTTTCTCCCAAACGGGAGATGAAGCGGCTTAGAGCTGCCACGCATCCAGTCAATTTTTGTATTTGTTTGAGGTCTTTTGGAATATCCAGCTGTGACAGAGCTCGGATCTTGGCTGGGTTTGCTTCAATTCCTCTACCGGATACAATGAAGCCCAGGAGCTTTCCGGCTGGTACACTGAAAACGCATTTTTCCGGGTTCAGCTTAATGTCATATGCTCGAAGGTTGTCGAATGTGAGCCTCAAATCGTCTACTAGAGTTTCGACGTGTTTGGTTTTGACAACCACGTCGTCTACGTATGCCTCTACTGTTTTGCCGATCTGGGTAGCCAGACATGTCTGAATCATGCGCTGATATGTTGCACCGGCATTTTTGAGTCCGAAGGGCATCGTGTTGAAGCAAAATGGTCCGTATGGAGTAATGAATGCTGTTGTGGCTTGGTTCGCCTCCGCCATCTTGATTTGATGGTAGCCGGAGTATGCGTCAAGGAAGCACAATGAATCATGCCCTGAAGTAGCATCGATTATTTGGTTGATGCGGGGAAGGGGGAAAGGATCCTTTGGGCAGGCCTTGTTGAGGTCTTTAAAATCGACACATAGGCGCCAGGATTTGTCCTTCTTTGGTACCATTACCAGGTTTGCTAGCCCGTCCGGATGTTTAATGTCGCTAATGAATCCGACTTCCAATAGTTTGGCTAGCTCCTCTCCCATTGCCTGTCTTTTGGGTTCGGAAAATCGCCGAAGAGCCTGTTTGACTGGCTTGAATCCTTTTAGGATGTTTAGGTTGTGTTCTGCCAATCTGCGTGGGATTCCTGGCATATCTGAAGGGTGCCAGGCAAAGATATCCCAATTTTCTCGAAGGAATTCTCGTAGTGCGGCGTCTACATCAGGGTTCAACTGTGCCCCAATGGAGGCCGTCTTTGTTGGGTCCGTCGGATGGACCTAGAATTTGACTATTTCGTCCGCTGGTTTAAAAGAGGTGGACATGGATCTCTTATCGAGTATCGCATCATCCCTGTTCACCGTAGAGCGTAGCATAGTGAGTTCCTCTGCCGCTAGGGCTTCGGATAGTGCCTCTAGGGCTAATGCGGCTGTCTTGTTTTCGGCGCAGAGTGCTATGTCCGGATCACTGGCAAGGGTGATGGTTCCATTGGGCCCGGGCATTTTAAGCTTCATGTACCCGTAATGGGGTATGGCTTGGAAAATTGTGAATGCCTCTCGTCCTAATAAAGCGTGATATCCGCTGCTGAACGGGGCCACTTGGAACGTGGCCTCCTCGGACCTGTAATTGTCTGGCGAGCCGAACACCACATCGAGTGTTTATTTTTCTGTGCAGCATGCTTCCCGGCTAGGGATTATCCCTCTGAAGGTTGTGCTGCTTCGCTCAATACGGCTCCAGTCTATTTCCATTTTTCGAAGGGTTTCCTCGTAGATGAGGTTTAATCCGCTGCCGCCGTCCATGAGCACTTTCGTAAGACGAAAGCCGTCCACTATTGGGCTGAGGACCAATGCGGCTGGTGCTCGGGTAGTTCGGAATTTAGGTTCATCGCTGGCGTTGAAGGTGATAGCCGTGTCGCCCCATGGATTTGTTGTTGCTACTTGGTAGACTTCGGCGAGGCTGCGGATCATTCGTTTCTGCATATTATTTGATGCGAAAGTCTCGAAGACTGTTGATACCGTACTGGTACTGTCGGAGTGGTTCTCCGGGGCTAGAAGCTCTTCGCCACTTTTGGCCACCTGCCGCAGTATCCAACATGCTCGAAGGCTATGTGTTGGAGTGGCGCCCTTTGTGCTGTGAATTTTACAGGGTCCGCTGAGCCATCCCTCCAGTACGGTTCCTTGCCCTTTATGGGGTTTTTGATTTTTGGTTTTTACACCGGGTGCCTGAGCATGATGCACCCTTTTGTTTTGGACTAGGGTTGTATTTGGAGCCGGATTGTCCCAAAACTTAGTTTCGGTTTTCCGGAAACTCTCCATCGCACAGTTCCTTCGTACTATGGACGACAGGTCGGCGAAGCATGTGATTTCACGACGACTTATGGCGTTCAAGATTCCCTTGTCCGTGCAATTATTGCAGAAAATTGAAATTGCGTTTTCCTCACGACAGTCTTTTATCCTGTCCATAACCAGGAGGAATCTGGCCCAGTAATGATGTACTGTTTCAGTGGGCTCTTGCCGGATTTGATATAGATCGCATATGTTTGGGTGGGCGGGTGGGATTGAGTCCGGAACCCTACCCATCTCGAGGCTCAAGGGCCGAAAAGTTTCCGAATTCGGAAGCTTGGGTTGCTGGACGTTGTCCAACGAGTCTGGTCTGATGCCTGAATTTAGGTTCAGTGCTTGATCGACGTCCGTTCCTCCGCGGGAATCCGGCATGGAGGGTTTGGGAGTTCGGACATAACTAGTTTTTAGTACAGAAGAAGAGTCGCCGCTTTGTTCCTCTACCACCGCAATGTGGTGGGTAACCTGGGGAGAGTTAATCTCTCTCAGATCGGTTTTAAGCCCAATCTGATCGTAGTCTGTAGTGACTCCCAGGGCGGCGATGCGGTCCAAGAGCTCGTTTATTGACGAGAGCTCTATTGGATCCAGCTGCTCGGCGAATTCCGAGTTGACGAGAAGATTGCTTTTGATGACCCGAGAGGTCATCGTTGAAGCGGTGGCCGAACAGGCGGTCATGAGAAAACCACCTAGCCGGATAGTTTGGCCGGCGGCCAAGGATCCTTTGGCGTACCGTCTTTAAAGATGGGAAGAGGCATCCTTCCTGATCGCAATGGCACAGAGGAACTCTCAATGAAAACACCAATGTCGGTGTCAAAACCGGCGGATCTCGGGTAGGGGGTCCCGAACTGTGCGTCTAGGCGGATGGTAACAGGAGACAAGGGACACGATGTTTTTACCCAGGTTCGGGCCCTCTCGATGGACGTAAAACCCTACTCCTGCTTGATTAATATTGATGATATGGGTAGTACAAGAGTGGATCTACCACGAGATCAAGGAGGCTAAACCCTAGAAGCTAGCCTATGGTATGATTGTTGTAATGGTTGTTCGTCCTACAGAGTAAAACCCTCCGGTTTATATAGACACCGGAGAGGGCTAGGGTTACACAGAGTTGGTTACAATGGTAGGAGATCAACATATCCGTATTGCCAAGCTTGCCTTTTACGCCAAGGAAAGTCCCATCCGGACACGGGACGAAGTCTTCAATCTTGTATCTTCATAGTCTTGGAGTCTAGCCGATGATGATAGTCCGGCTATCCGGACACCCCCTAGTCCAGGACTCCCTCAACCACACTTATTCTCCTCCGGTCCCTTCCTTCTGTCGGCACCACTTCAACCATGGCCTCCTGGCGCTCCGAAGCTCTCTTGGACGTACAGTCGCAGGAACAGACGAGGGACATCGGCGGCTCCGCTCCGGGCGCGCACCAAAGCTCTCTTCGATGTACTGTCGCAGGAGCAAATGAAGGAGATCGCCAGCCCCCCCCGGCCGCCCTCCGCCGCCACGACCACGAAGCCGGCGCGCGTGCGCGGGCGCAGCCGGCAGCGAGGAAGAGTAGTACACGGTAGGTCGCCGCCGCTCTGGTCCCGGGAAGGCCACCGGTACTCCACTCAGTCGACGCCAAGCTTGGTGGGGTAAACATCGGCGGCCGATTAGCCGCTTGACGGCGACGTGGAGGCGGAAATCTTCAGGACCTTGTGCTCCAAAGGAGGAGGTTATCGAGGCGGATGTGGAGGAGGCAAAGGCAATGGCCGGCTTTCTCGGGTTCATGGCCGGACATGGTGGTCGGGTGCCGGCGATCGTTTAGATTAGGTTTACAGTAGGTTTTAGTACGGTTTGTGCGAAATATGTAATGAATTTCATCCAGTTTGTAGGAAAAGTTTTCGAAATGTAATGAATTTCATCCGGTTAATTTGAAATTTGCTTTGTTTGCACGAATTTCGTCCGGTTAGTTCATATAGTTGTCGAAAGGTATGCGGGCAGCATCAGATGGCTTCCATCAGTGTCCTTAGACAGATGCCAGTGTAAATTTGTGGGCCAGCGCTGGAGATGCCCTAACTATCATGCTATAATCGCTAACAATCCTCCATTATTTGGCAGGGAACAGTTATCCCTCGATCAAAATCAGATCCGCGGTGTTTCGCACTCCTCCCGCGTAAGAGTGTAAACTCTTGCTTACATAAAAATTGAGCAAGTGGACGGCACTGTAGCACGTCATATCACTCGAGCTAGCCCGCCTAACGAGCAGGAAAGCATTGCCCTCGTCATTTTGTTCTAGATTTCTATCGATCGATCGCGCGAAAATGTTACGCTTCACAAGTTCTAAAGGAAAAGGCGGCACACTTACAACTCATACGCGTCGCAACCCCGACAGTCCGGCTCGCACACTACTCACCAGAGGGGACACGCGTTGTCTTGCAGTTTCACTGACATGTGGGACCGTAATTGAATAAACCATCGATAGCCGAAATCTAATCGCTCAGCGGACATCGGCTGAGAAGAGAGAAACGGGAGAGGGAGAAGAGATCGCCCGCCCACCGCGCACGGACTCCAAGAAATATATGGTGATAATGTGAGGTGGGCCATGCTGGAGTCCGGACCGCTTCGGGAGCCCGCTCTCACCGCCCTGGCCCCTCAAGACGCCAGCTGCCCGCCGCATGCATGCATAGCAAGTAGTACTCCTTACGTGGAGGAGAGAGAGGAATTGACAAAGTCAAGGAGCGGGCTCTGCAAGAGCCCGTCTCTACACGTGCTCCTAGGTATAAAAAAATAATTCTAAAAAAGGCATAAAAAACAATTGTGCCTTAAAAAAAGAAAGGTAAAAAACATTTGAGAGGAAATAGATGGAGAGAAAGTGAGAAAAAGTTGTAACCTGGGCATTACATGAGGAAGGAGGGAGTGGTGCACATGCCAAGTTCACTGGGCTGCCGTGTTTCACACTCCTCCGTCGTAACAGTGGAGACAATAGCTTTCATCAAAAATAAACAATGAATACTCGTTGCTCGTCCTCTATATCGGAAAGAATACTTTCATTCGCCGACATGTGGGACATCGACCATCCTGGTCCACCTGCCACGCACAAAATTATCCTGGTCTACCCCGGTCATATCGCAGGCCCAACCTTTCCCACTGTAAGTTGTTCGGACGAAGGAACCATCATGACTTCGTTGAATTCCGCTTCTTCAAGAAAACTTACTGTACCCGCAATACTGCTACCACACTTGAACACTAGACGGCACTGTACCACGTCATATCACTGAAACCCACTAGGCCAAACTAGCCCGCCTAGGTCATCTATTTTGGAACGGAGGGAGTACGTCTCTGCACTGCTATGATTTTGTGTTGCACGTTCTCTGTACTTTTGCTACGATTTTCCTACCCTGTGAACCAAATGAGGTTTGAATGTATGTCGACTATTGTCTGATCGATCGCTAAGCCTACAATTTTAGGAGCTAGGGCTATTGGTCGATCGACGAGGGATAAGTATAAGCATACCACGAGCTCATCAGCCCCAACGTTTCTCTTCAGTGAGTGTTTTGCAAGTTCTATAGCTTGCACAGTAGCTAGCCTACTAACACCAAAAATCATCAAACAAGCCTTGCAGATATGATAAACAGTTGAAACTTACATCTAAGCATGCCATATATTACATCAAAAGCTGGTGAGGATACATATGTTTCCATAACTCGGAGAGGGTTTGCATGATTCATCGCATGATTCACTATCAAACAAAAGTAGCAAGATCCGCCCACACAAGATAGTGCACTAGCCCTAAGATGGTTTGATAACACGCATCGTTCTGGTAATTAAACACAGGGCAATGCAAACTACCCTGAAGGATTAGCGCGACCAACTATTTCTTGTCATTGATCTCTCGAGCAATGACCACAGCACGGACATCGACATGGGAATCTATTTCTGGGGCGATGTCCACAGGACTGACCGCGACATCGGAATCGATCTCTGGGGCGATGTCCACAGGATGGACAGCGGCATCGGAATCGATCTCCGGGGTGATGCCAACAGGACGGGCCACGACATTGGAATCATCAAGGACAACCACCGGCACCTGCACAACCCTAACATATTAGCAAAGCACATTGTAAATAATCAAAAACCAAAACTATGGTAATAAGCCATTATTTTTTACCTTGTGCAGCTCACCGGGGGATCTCATCCCTCCGGGGGCCATCTCCTCGTCCTCGATGGGAACCATCACCTTGCCAGGGGAATAGTGCTTCTCAACGGTAACTATCTCCTCAAACTCGGTCTTAAGCCTCACATAGGTGGCAATCAGAGTTCCTGGGGTAGGCACGGTGGGGCCCTTGCTGTTCTTCCAACTTTCTTTGAGGAGTTCGTCCTCCAACGTCCTCAACTCTTTGGCCAGTGCTTGTTTCTTGGATTTTTTCGTCTCCATGGGTTGGCCCACCAACATGGTCAACTCGTTGGTCGGTGCTCACTTCCTGGAGATCGCTGTCTCTAGTGGGTTGTCCGCCGGCAACTCTTTGCCTAGTGCTCCAGGATCCATCAATGAACTGACAAACAAAAAGCAATCGAAAGGAAACTACAATCGCAATGAAAACGAGAAAAGAATAGGATGTGAGAATCGGTCGGTGCTTCACAAAAAGAAGATTCTCGGAATGAAAATATAGCAGCATAACTGATTCGCCAACCATTCCTTCATCGGTACAGAAGAAAAATGGCAAAAGTGAGTAGCCTGGAGTGAGGTTTTCTTCAAGAAAGGGAAGAAAGGGCTTGAACGAGTGTTCCACTGAAATGATGGTTGCTTCGTCCGGTCCAACTTGGAGGCCACCTTACCACTGCTGGTAAAGGTGTGGGTTTTGTGATATGACGGGTCATGAGGCCACACCGGGGTGACAGGTGAGTCTCGACTGTATCACCTCGCTGTGATTTGGTGGATGGCACGCGGGCCCGGATGCTTTGAAATGCCCCGCATGTAGATAGAGCATCTAGTCATATAGGAGTGCTCAATATTGTGCACCGTGACCAAGGCGGAGAGGAAAACGAGAGAACTACGTAATTAATGCATGAGTTTAATTAGGGTAGTTTTGTAAAGTACGAGATACATTCCTCTAATCGCAAAATGCCTTGGTTCATGAGATTTGAGATTTGAGCCCTATAAACCGGAAGGGAGGGAGTACTGCACACGGTGTAGTCTAGTCACTTGTTGAAATCTCTAGAAAGGCAAATACTCCTTTCCGGTTTACAGGGCTATACTACTCCCTCCGTCTAGGTCTGTAAGTCATCTTACGAAAACCAAATAGTCCCAAAACACTTAGGCGCGGTGCGTTAACTTCTACCTTGTTTCTTGTTTCTTGACATATCAACCAATAAGAGATGAGAGGTGTGCATGCTTTTAATGACTTGCAATGGCTAGTTCATTGCATGGAATGCTATTAATTAGCAAATAAACATTGGTGACCCTAGGAGGAAATGGTGCTAAGCGCGTGGACCTATGCAGAATGAGTATCAACCAATGGATAATGGAGTTTAATTGTTAAACAATAGCAATTTTGTCTCATGTAAGAGCCTGGCTAGTACTCCAAGGAACCGCACCACGCGAGCGGTCGCAACTGCCACGTACGGGTTGCGCTTGGCTCTTCGCCTCTTCGAGAAGACGAACAATGATGTTACTCCTACTTCTACAGTATCGAATCCACTGCTGCATGTCCGTCCACCTCGTGCGGGAGGGATAGCGTGTAGTGAAAGCTTCTACTTACTGCTCCTGCCTTTGCGTCTATGACAGGTCGGCCCAACAGGTGGTTGGCCCTCCTGTCATGCATCCAAAGGCAGGTGCAGTTAAGGCACCGGAGCTCAGTCCGCGAGGGAGAGGGCGTCGTAGTAATCAAATTTCTCGGTCTTGTACGAGTTGACGCGACTCATCAAAGCACTGCACTCGATATAAGTCTTTTTACACATTTCAAATGGGCTACTTCGTATGTAGGAATAGACATATTCTGCTTCATATGTAGTCACTTGTTGCAATCTCTAAAAAGACTTATATTTGGAAACGGAGGGAGTACAACTCATGCATGCATGCCATGACTTTCCTTTTGATACTTGCATGTGTTGATTTGATGCAGCTTGCCAAATTTTGACTATAAATTTAACTAACCAAATTTTCATGCATGTCACAAAAAATTATGGGGCTGTTTGGATTGTGACTATGTTTGTCTTATGTTGCCACATTACTTTCCCACACTTGCCACACTTGCCTAACCTGAGTTGCTCAAATTGTTAGACACACTTTGGCTTGCCTAAGGGAATCTTGCCACAATTTTTGTGTCTATGACATGTGGGGTTCACTGCTAATAAAAAAATTTCTTGTCTTAGGTGTGGCTAATAAAAAGGAATTATATTTAGGAACGGAGGGAGTAGAAAATATAAATAATAATGCATGTTGGGGCAACCCACGTTTCCGCTAATTTTAGCCGTGGGCTTGTTCACAATTTTACGAGGGGGTGGTTGTTCATTTAATGGAGGGACTTGTAGTACCAGACTTGAACGATACAAAGTGCGACCTGGCACACTGTAACACCACTTGGAACAAGTGGGTAGCTATCTCAAAAAACAATCAACAACGAAAAAAACCGCGACTTGGCATGTAGTAGTACACAATTTTAAACGATTGTTTTGATGGAGTGAAAAAGGAAAACTACCCCACTACTTATATATAGGCTGGAGCCTCCGCGCTTGCTTGCTAGGTTTGCTCTATTCACACACTCTCATCCTCTCCAGATCTACACAAGATAGAGGTAGTAACACTGTCTTTCTCCCTTCAAAAAACACTGGCTTTCTATCCTCACCGCTGGTTACAGATCCAGATGTATCCCCCTCCGCCGGTGAAGGGGAGGAGGGGCAACATTTAGGCCGTCGTCGACAGCGAGGGAGGAGACCCACTGCCGGCCGCACCATTATCTCTGGCCGAGCGCCGGCGCGGAAGTTCCTCTGATCCCTTCATCATTGCCTGTGGGTGGATCCGGCGTCCTGCCGCCCATCTATCCACATCCCGACGACCTTCAGGTATATCTTCGTTCGAAACCGCCTTAGCTCTACTTCCCCAGCTCACTACGTCGCTGCATGTGCATCATTTTCTACCTATCAGCCCCTCTCGATCGGATGGTCCAACGTCACCTATTTTCCTTCTTCTATTGTTAGAGGTAAATCTACTTCATGGAGTCGAATCTTGTACTCCCTCCGTTCGAAAATACTTGTCATTGAAATGGATGTATCTAGATGTATTTTAGTTCTAGACACATCCATTTTGATGACAAGTAATTCTGGACGGAGGGAGTACTTGGTTCAAACAAGAAATAAAGTGGGGGTGGGGGAATTTAGTATGTACATTGGACTTGGTACAAACAGGAAGGAAAGGGGGTGAAAGTAGTACAGACTAGTCACCCAACCGGTCTCTTGGTCGAAAAGGGAAATATAGGGGTAACGCTGTACACAGTGGTATGACCAGGACTAGATTTGCTATCCACACATAGGAGTAGGTGGCTAGAGTGAACAAAAATGGGACCAACCCAGATATGTTTCTTGGATGTTTGTTTCTTGGGGCAACAAACTATGAATCACCACTTTATGCCCCTGTTTACGTACATGGTGATGTACTGCTGGTGCACCCACTGTCCCATGCCCTTATACAAAAATATTTAGGCTCCGGTCGGAATAAAGGGACAGAAAACATAGGTCTTGATGAAAATAGAGGAATAGGAAAGGAATGTAGGTATAAAACTATGGAACAACGAACCGGAGGAAACTCTCAAGAGAATGTATTCGGATGGACTACGAAATTTACAGATTTGTTTTTTTAGAGTAGCATGCTTGGCAGTTTGAGATGCTATTTGTTTATTCAGCTGCATAGTGACTACTCTCGTCCTCACCTCACGTACCACACATAGGTTGAATTTTTTATTCCGGCAAACACAACAGAGCAACCTGTCTAACGCATGGTAGCGAGCGCCTGCCTCGGGCTTCCGCCCAAAAAATGAGCAGCGCGTGGATGTTTCTAATCCTATGGAATCAGTACTACCAGACCAGCTTTCCTATGAAACACTATTCACCTTTCCCGTGTTCCAAATAGTTGGAAGGGAAAGAATACCGTAGGAATTGTGTTCCTACGAAAATCTTGCACCAAACCTGTGAACCGAACACAGCGTTAGCTGTTCTTAATCTAATGTCACTGGTAAAAATGAAGCCATGCCACTGTTATAAGCCATGACAAGTTTAGCCAAATGTTTTTGCCTGTAATTGTTTGAGACTCTGACTGTTTCCTCTGTGCCTTTTTGTGCAAACAGGGATACCCAATTCACTTGGTTGCTGTTATGACCTTTTGGTGCACTGCACAAAACTCTTCTTAAAAGAAGTGACTTTTGTGTTGTTTAACTGGAATGTCAGAATGGAACAGTTGGTTCATTTTGGTGGAACTGCACAAAGGGAGATCTGTGTTCCAATCCTCATCATCCATATTGGCGCCATAACCTTCCTTTAGGTAAGAATGATATTTAATGCGTGTGTTCATCTTTATTTTCCGACTGCCATGAGAAAATAATGCTGTTTTTTACTAGTACACTTGTACTCCCTCACTGACAAAACCAATTCTGAATTAGAAGGCCAATCATGTACTTGGTTTCACCAACTAGTGAGGAGAAAGAGAAACAGAGCATGAAGAGGAAGAAGAAGAAGAATAAACAGTGCCAAGGCAATCTTGCTGAAGCCGGAGGCCTCAGTCGAGGCCATTCAAGGGCTCCGGCAACGACTACCTTACATGTGAGATGATCCTCCAGGGAGCCCTTCCACTTCTGCTGTCTCACTTAATTAATTAGGAGTACTTTAGTACCACTAATTTATTACTGCCTAATTTTCCTATTGGAGTTAAACAAATCTTTAGTAGGACCCTATGCTGAATCATGTACGTGTGAATGTTTGTCTATGGAGGTGAATCATGTGGTGGAGCAGGGAGGGAATATTATTAGTGTCATGACATAATAGTGCTATTGTTTTGCATGTCAACTTATTGCCATTGGTTCAATGAGGCAATGTTTTGCATATTGTCCATCATGAATTTGATGCTACTGTTTGAGTAATATGCTAATGTCTTCCTATCCTTTCTCACTAAGCTAATGAAGGTTTCACCTTATTCCTGCTTGTGCAAACAGGGATCATGTTGTGCCAATCATACATTTTAGTGGAACTACACAAGACAATACAATGAACTGTATCCCAGCCAGTGCTTTAACTCTGCTGGAAGTTCTTGATAATCTTTTGATATAATCTTAGCACTGGTAAACAAGAGTGATTTCAACCATACATTTGAAGTGCACAAAAATATATACTATTGTGTGATTCCAGTGAGTGCTTTATCATCTCTCATGGGACTACATGAATAAGCTTTTTTTTTATCAGGTTGGTACGGGCCTAAGGCCTTCATCCATATTAGTTTGCTGTCATCTCTATTTGTATCGTGCTACTGTCATGAGAAAGTCCTTTATCTTTGCACTTTTAAGTTTTGCAACCTATGATAAATGGCAATGCTTTGAGTGTTGAGTTGAGCTAATTGGCACTGATTAAATAAACTAATACCTCTCTTTAAGCAAGACTACTATGTTGCTAACTTTACCCATTAAGATAATGAGGAGGCTTCTATTTGTAAGTGTATGTTTCATCAACTAGTCCCACTATTACAGTAATCTCACTCTCTCAATATATGTGCCAACAGGGATGCTCGATTTTGGTGGAACTGCACGAAAACTTTGGGTGCTTCATTGCTCGACAGCTTCTGTCCTTTCCTATCAGTCGCTAATCTCCGCTTGCTTTCTTCCTTTGCTGTTAGTTGCTTGGCTTATCTCGGCTTCCAGTCAAAGGAAATTGTAATTGATATGCTACCTCACACAGGTTGGTACTGGTCTTTATCCTGATTATTGTGCCTGTCATATGTATTGGTAATTTGGTATTGTGCTACTGTTTGCCGATTTCATAAAGGAGTAATTTGGAGCCTGAACTCACAAGCAAATCATTACATCGGGTGATTTCAGTAGAACTACACAAAATGATCAGATGGACAGGTACTTATGCTGCTGCTATGTACTCCAAAGTTCACTCAGACAAGCATCAATGTTGACAAGAAGTGCCTATATTCGTTCGAGTATCAACTGGCATCAACCAATTGTCAAACTCCAAGTATTAGGAGAGTGAACACCAAAAATATTGCTTGGTGCATAGCCCAGAAAAACGCAGTCCAGTCTTTGGTCCCAACTTGTGCCTTTTGGTTATCCGCACATATGGTAGCGAACTATATGGCATGGAGTCTAAATATTCCAGACAAGTTGGTTGACGCGTATATTCATCTGGCACTTAATCAGTCTGCACGCCAAGGATGCTCCATTTCAGTTGAACCGCACAAAAAATTTGGGTGGTTCATTTTCTCAACTGCCTCCTTTCTCGTCTGCAATGTAGAATTTTGGCGAGATACAGGACCAAGATGAGCCAGTAAACTAGTTGGATGAAAGTAGTGGCCAAGTTGCTCAAACCTCCCTCGGTACGAGGCCACTATTTGAGGATAAACCTACAAGCAAAGTTCAGATTGTCTGTGCTGCCTCTTATGTACTCGAAAGTTTACTCGTACAAGAACTAATTTTAGCAAGAAGTACCTCCGATTGAACACCATTTACCAGTCTGTACCCTAGGTAATTAATGTTCGTCCATGGATCATATTGGCTGTGATCTCAATCATTTGGATGCATAAACAGACTAAACATGTGTATATCTGAATCTTTTTGTGAATTATGTATGAATATTGTCGTGTGATCTATCAATCATTTGGATGCATAGATATGCTGAGCTTGTGTATATATGAATCTTTTGAGTTGTTGATTGTGAATGTTGGCTATGAATATGAACGTGTCCTGTGAACCTGTGTTTGATATGAATGTTTACCTTTTCTGTTGTATTTGTGTGTGAACTTGTTAGTATGCCTACTGTGGGGTATAAAACGCAGGTCTCTTATAAAAGTAATGCTGTGTCCAATTTATGTTTTCCCTTCTAACCACATTATATATATTTATATTATTACTATTATAGTATATTTTATAGAGACTTATATATACATTATAAAAACATCCCACGTGTTATTAACTTATAAAAGTAAATGTTTAACGGAAAATCCTAGTTGTTTTTGACTCACACGCAAGGAAAATCCTGGTGATTGCGTACAAAAGCTTGCAAAGATTTTAAGGACCAATTTAATAATAACGCACTCATTTTTATTTTGAGAAATAACTCGCTAATTTCTTAATTATATATATATATATATAATGTGCCTCTCCGGTTTATTCTTTGCTATTAATTGCTCCTTCTAACATAACATTATATATATAACGAGTCCACCTAATACGTGTATTTCAAGGAAGTGCAAATGGGCTGGGATTTCTTAAAAAATATAAATGGGCCTGATTGACGCGAAATTTTTTGTTCATCCAACCCAGCAAATGGACTGTACATTCTAGAAAACATGGGTTAAATATATGCCACATTTTTGCAGGCTGAGATGTGGACCAATAGGTCGAAGCCTACGCAGGGCGTTGTCAACTTGGTCAACAAATGATTGTGTCATCCACAGCCATTGGATTTATATCCAATGTCCGCCATGCACCTTCAATCTCTCGTCTTCTTCTTCCAGTGTCGCCGGGACCGCCTGGTCTGGCCTCCGGCGGCTAGCGGCTCTGCTTAGCACGCATTGTTGCGAAGCGCTACCCCACCGTCGTCCAGGCTATCCCTTCACCCTTCGACACCTCCTGTTATTCTCCAGAGACTACAGCCCCACGCCATAACAGAATCAGTTATAACCCATCTCCTCCTCTCAATCTGCGACTCCACTGCCGCGTTTTCCCATCTTCGAGTCGTTCTCGTCCGGGGCCTCGCCATCGTCCACCGCCTCGCTGTGTTCGGTGCGGCGTGGTCAACAAATGAGAGTCATCGTAAGAGGACTGTATGTGGAGAGCCTGACGGCTAGGACCCACGAGGTCCATGGTCGCACGCAAGGAAAGTTCCTCCTTATTAAGCTAGAAAAAATGTTTCCTCCACCTGACAGCTGGGACCCACCGGCTGTATCTTCGCACGGAAGGAAGTGCCTCCTTGTTTTGCGAAAAAAATTATTCATCCCATTGACAGCTGGGACCCGTCAGATTTGGTGACTGACTTGTGGGCCTACTAAGCGGACATGTACGCACGGCTTTGTCAACTTAATCAACAAATGATTCTAGCAGCTGGACCGCTGGATGTTAATCCAATAGTCGTGCTCCTTCTTCAACCTCTGTTCTTGCTCCTGTCTCTCGTGGGCGGCACCGCGGCTGTGCTGCCACACACACGAACTAGTGAAGTTTCCCACTCCTCTCCATCTGCGACTCCACTGCCCCGTCTTCCCCATCTCCGGGTCGTTCCAGTCTGGGTGCGCTCGGCACGGTGTGGTCAACGTGGTCAACAACCGAGAGTCATCGGAAGATGATTGTACGTGAGAGGCTGATAGTGGGGACGCACCACGCCCATGGACGCATGCATCCAACAGAATGCGGCAAGGTCAACATGGTCAAGGAATGACTTCCATCGGAAGTATACTGTACGTGGAGAGTCTCAGCTGGGTCCACGGCCGCGGCAAGTAAGTGCCTCGTTATTACGCGGAAAATAATGATTCCTCCAACTGACAGCAGGGACCCACTAGACGGGCCACCATATTTTGCGAAAAAACTTTTGCCCCCTGACTGCTGGGACCCACCTGACGGGCCACCGTATTTCGCAAAAAAAATGTTCCCCCCGCTGTCAGCTCGGACCCACCGGAAGTGCCTCCTTATTACGCACAAAAAAATGACTACTCCCCCTGCTAGCTGGGACCCACCTTGGTGGGAGGCTGACTTGTTGGCCTACTAAGTTGACGGGGACGAAGGGCTTTGTCAACTTAGTCAATATGAACGATTCTAGCTCCAGTGACCGTACGATGTCCATCCAACGGTCGTCGTGCTTCTTCAACCTCTGGTCTTCTTGCTCCAGCCGCCCAAACCAGCGCCGGTCGTGCCTCATGCTCCAGCCTCTCGTGGCCGGCTGTGCTGCTGTGGAGGCCTCACCGCCCCCTACTATTCCCACCGCTGGCCAGGCCCTGCGGCGACGGCAGCCTCACACCGCAGCCAAACCAGCGAACCCTCGTACTCCTCTCCGCGCGGGCTTCCACTGCCGCGTCTTCCCCGGCTCTACGTCGTCCCCTTCTTAGGCCTCACCGTCGTCCACCACCGTGGTGCTCTCTGCGCGGCGTGGTCAACATGGTCAAGGAATGACTTCCATCGAAAGAGTACTATACGTGGAGAGGCTGACAGCTGGGTCCACGGCCACAACCCAGTTTTTTTGTGATTTTCCAAGTAAGTCGCTTTGTCAGGCCTGTTGGGCTGCAAATCTTTCAAGACGAGGAGAGCTTTCATTAGGCTAGCCGAGAAAATGGCCCATCAGTAATGAGAAATAGGTTGTACATTTTTAAAACACATCAAACCGGCAATTAGTTTCAAATATCTTTTTTTCATTTCGAGATTTTAAATTACATTAATTTTTATGCGTGGAGAATTTGTTGGATTTTATATTGATATACATTTATTTTTAAAATCAGTTTGAATGTGAGTCGAAATTTCGGGATTAAAAACAGTTCGGACCGCACTGAAATATGCAAAATTTCGTATAATTTTTTAACCGTGGCCACAATATGGGCTGTAATGCTAACAAAAAGAATATGGGCTCCAAAAAAAACCTTAAGAATTAGCAAATATGCTGTAAATTATTAGAAATAATGGCAGATGGGCAGTATGCTGTTTTCCACAGATTTGAGGCTTTCCTTAAAAAAAGGTTGACGCACAAGCAGTGACTGTTGGATGGCCATCCAACGGCCGTCGTGCTTCTTCAATCTCTGCTCTTCCTGCTGCAGCCGCTCAAACAAGCGCCGGCAGGACTGCCTGCTCCCTCCTCCCCGCGGCCGGCTCTGCTGCCGCGCAGGCCTCACCGCCCCACCGTACTCCCATCGCTGGCCTAGCCATCCCTCTACTCACCCACACCTGATGTTATTCTCCAGCGACGGCAGACGAACTAGTAAACCCTCGTACAGTCGTACTCCCCTCCGCGTGGGAAACAACTGCCGAGTCTTCCCTGCCTCCGTGTCGTTCCCTTCCTAGGCCTCGCCGTCGTCCATCGCCCTGGTCCTCTCGGTGCGGCCTGGTCAACATGGTCAACGACCGACATGCATCTGAAGTGGACTGTACGTGGAGAGGCCGACAGCTGGGTCCATGGCCGCACGCAAGGAAATGCCTCCTTATTACGCGCAAAATAATGATTCCTCCACCTGACATCAGGGACCCACCGAAAGGGCCTCTGTATTTCGCGAAAAAAACATTACCGCCGCTGATAGCTCGGACCCACCAGCTATATCTTCGCACGCAAGTAAGTGCCTCCTTATTACGCACAAAAAAATGAATACTCCGCCTGTTAGCTGGGACCCAGTATAGTGGCAAGCTGACTTGTGGGCCTACTAAGTTGACGGGGATGGAGGGCTTTGTCAACTTAGTCAATATGCACGATTCTAGCTCCAGTGACCGTACGATGGCCATCCAACGACCGTAGTACTTCTTCAACCTCTGATCTTCTTGCTCCAGCCACCCAAACCAGCGCCCGTCGTGCCTCGTGCTCCTGCCTCCCGTGGCTGGCTGTGATGCGGCGGAGGCCTCACCGCCCCCTACTACTCCCACCGCTGGCCAGGCCATCCCTCTACTCACCCACACCCCCTGTTATTCTGCGGCGACGGCAGCCTCACACCGCAGCGAACCAGTGAACCCTCATACTCCTCTACGCATGGGCATCCACTGCCGCGTGTTCCCCGGCTCCGCGTCGCCCCCTTCCTAGGCCTCGCCGTCGTCCACCGCCCTGATGCTCTCGGTGCGACGTGGTCAACGTGGTCAAGGAACGGCTTCCATCGGACGTGGACTGTACGTGGAGAGGCTGACAGCTTGGTCCATGGCCGCAGCAAGTGCCTCCTTATTACGTGCAAAATAATTATTCCTGCACCTGACAGCTGGGAGCCACCGGACGGGCCACCGTATTTCACGAAAAAATGATTCGCCCCCCTGACTGCTGGGACCCACCAGCTTCATCTTCGCACACAAGGAAGTGCGTCCGGGCAAAAAAATATGATTTGCCCCACTGACTGCTGGGACCCACAAGCTACATCTTCGCACGCAAGGAAGTGCCTGACAGTCGGGACCCACCCGGTCAAAGCGTACATAGCATTGTCATTCTGGTCGCGAACGTGTACGTACATATATACTGGTCGATGTAGAGGCGCACACGTGTCATAGTAGAGGCGCGTACGTGTCGTAGTAGAGGCGCGCACGTAGCATGTACACGTACGTATAGCGGCCAGGGTGCAAGAAAGAAAAATACGGCCATGTACGTACATACGGGCAGGGTCTCGAACGCCTACTAGCGCATACGTACATGGCTGGGCGGAACGGAGAAACAGCGTCGTCGTCGTGTTCATGGGGAGGCAACGGAATGCGTTGTGTTCATGGGGAGGCAACGGAATGCGTCGTGTTCATGGGGAGGCAACAGAATGCGTCGTGTTCATCGGGAGGCAACGGAACGCGTGGGAGCCAACCGGCTGGGTCAGAACGGAATGCATGGTCGTGTTCATCGGGAGGGCTTGGACAGAATAGGCGATGGAAACGAGTCCTGGCGTACCGCACAATGGAGGAAACGAACCTCCTACATTCGGAACGGGGTCCTGTTGATCGGGAGGGGTGTGGCGTACCGCAAAACGGAGGAAACGGACCTCCTACGGTCGAAACGGGGGTCCTGTTCATCAGGAGGGGTGTGGCGTACTGCAAAACGAAGGAAACGGACCTCCTACGGTCGAAACGGGGGTCCTGTTGATCGGGAGGGGTGTGGTGTACCGCAAAACGGACGAAACGGACCTCCTACGGTCGAAACGGGGGTCCTGTTCATCGGGAGGGGTGTGGCGTACCGCAAAACGGGACTCCACGGGATACTGTTCATCTCCACCGTCGACCTCCTCCAGCCTCCACAGGCTACCTTCGACCTCCTCCAGCCTCCACGGGCTCCTGTTCATCCAGCCTCCACTACGCGCTACTCCACCGGCTACTGTTCAATCACCCCTCCACCATCTACTGTTCATCTAGACCTCCACACCACGGGGTCCTGTTCAACCACCCCTCCACGGGCACCCCTCCTCCGTCCACTATTCATCCAGCCCTCCACCACACCACGGGGTCCTGTTCATCCAGAGGCAACGCTACCGCTCACAATTCATCCAAACCCCCCCCCCCCCCCGCAACACTCACTGTTCATCCAATCGATCGGCTTCTGTTAGCAGCAGTAGCGAAGGAATCGCTCGATCGGGTTCAGTTAACAGCCATTGATCGATCGCTCGGGTTCAGTAACGTGTAGCCTGCAGTGCAATCGCTCGGGTTCAGTTAGAGCCCACCACCTCGCTCGGGTTCAGTTAGAGCCCAACGCCTCACTCAGGTTCAGTTAGAGCCAACGCCTCGCACAGATGCGCGTACATGTACGAGAAAAACGCGCATCGCTCGGCCCCCGACCTCCCACCGTAACCGGGAACTCCCCGAACTTTTCCTCCCCCTCGCTTCTACCACAGTTTTTCCGTCATGGATGGCCCAAAGAATGTCATGCAGCTGCTTCTCCGGCCCGCCCAGGATGAAAAGCCCATTTTCTGTCATGATTTTTTGTCATAGAAGTAGGAGCCCACCACATCTATGATGATACCGGGTTTTGTCACAATTATCGTCACAGAAGTGTCATATGTATGACATAATTTTTTTTCGTTCGGCCCAAAATGTTACGGATGTGTCTTTTTTTTTTGTAGTGAATGTGCATAATTCGAATTTGAACTACAAGCACATGCTCCAGTGCACCAAAGTTGGTTGAAAAATCACACGTGTCTCCTTGGGTGAATTTCTAGGTCCCATGCAAGAAATGGGAATGAAATTCAAACATCTGAGCGTTGTGGCTCGGTCGGGAACATTGAGAAACTTGGTTTTGAAATTCCTGTAAATCCAAAGCTTGCCTCGCAATCATGAAACTTGGTATGGTGTCATGTCATGGCACCAACATGCCGTGGTAAAAAAATTGTCCGAACTGGGACAAGTTTGGGTGTAAGCTTCTTGCAAACCGGAGCTTCTCTCAAGAAGGCTTGTGGTTCCGAGAGGGAACATGTCATCTTTGTGGGCGAAATGATATACTCTGCCTCCACCCCTTGATTTCTTTTACAGAGGCAACATAGTACTATATGATTGTCGTGTTAAAATTTGGAATTATTCGGGGTTTGTTTGGCCTTTTTTATACATTAATCGAGTTTCTGGGCATTTAATGTGCATAATTTAAATTTGAACTACAAGCACATGCTCCAGTGCACCAAAGTTGGTAGAAAAGTCACATGTGTGTCCTTGGGTGAATTTCTAGGTCCCATGCAAGAAATGGGAATGAAATTCAAACATCCGGGCATCGTGGCTAGGCCGGAAACATTGAGAAACTTGGTTTTTTAATTCCTATAAATCCAAAACACGCATGTAAATCATAAAACTTGGCATGGTGTCATGACATGGGACCAACATGTTGTGGGAAATTTTTGGCCAAATTGGGACAAGATTTGGTATAAGCTTCTTGCAAACCAGAGCTTCTCTCAAGGAGGCACGTGGTTCCGAGAGGGAACGTGTCACCTCTGAGGGAGTCCTGGATTAGGGGGTCCTCGGACAGCCGGACTATATACTTTGGACGGACTGTTGGACTATGAAGATACAGGATTGAAGACTTCGTCCCGTGTCCGGATGGGACTCTCCTTTGCGTGGAAGGCAAGCTTGGCAATTCGGATATGTAGATCTCCTTCTCTGTAACCGACTCTGTGTAACCCTAGCCCCCTCCGGTGTCTATATAAACCGGAGGGTTTAGTCCGTAGGACAACAACAATCATAATCATAGGCTAGCTTCTAGGGTTTAGCCTCTACGATCTCGTGGTAGATCAACTCTTGTAATACTCATATCATCAAGATCAATCAAGCAGGAAGTAGGGTATTACCTCCATCGAGAGGGCCCGAACCTGGGTAAACATTGTGTCCCCCGCCTCTTGTTACCATTAGACTTAGACGCAGAGTTCGGGACCCCCTACCCAAGATCCGCTGGTTTTGACACCGACATTGGTGCTTTCATTGAGAGTTCCACTGCCTCGTCACGATAAGGCTTGATGGCTCCTTCAATCATCTTCAATGATGCAATCCAGGGTGAGGTTTTTCTCCCCGGACAGATCTTCGTATTCGGCGGCTTCCTACTGCAGGCCAACTCGCTTGGCTATCTAGAGCAGATCGATAGCTACGCACCATGCCATCAGGTCAGGTTTGGAAGCTTGAACTATACTGCCGACATCCACGGAGACTTGATCTTCGACGGATTCAAGCCCATGTCAGGTGCGTTGAACAGTCACGATGAGCATGACTTAGATCTGCCATCGGACATTGTTCGGGAGATCACACCTGCGGCTGCCCGACCCTCAATCCGGAGCAGATCGTGCCATCAGAGGATGGGTGGATGGACCCCGCCACGGAGGCCGCACACTCAGCGGCGATAGAGCCGAACAGTGGCTTCATCTCCTATAAGGCCGGTGTCATCGGACCCTCGGACTCGTCTCTGGCCACAGGCTCTGAACCGTGTGCATCCGTGCCTATCAAATCTAATTGGGCACCGATCATGGAGTACACCTCCGCGGATATCTTTCAACACTCGCCCTTGGGCGATGTGCTAAATTCATTAAAGTCTCTCTCTTTGTCAGGAGACTCTCGGCCAAACTATGTCCGAGTTGAGTGGGAAGCTAACGATGAAGAAATTTGTTCCCCACCCACCACCCTCTTGATAGCCATTGTCGACGACATAACCGACACGCTTGACTTCGACTCCGAAGACATCAACGGTATGGACGACGATGCAGGAGAAGAACAGGAACCACCGCCTAAAGGGCGCTGGACAGCCACCTCATCATATGATATATACATGGTGGATACACCCAAGGAAAATAACGGCGAGGATGCAATGAAGGATAATCCCCTCGAGAAGCCACCAATGCAGCGATGTATGCACCGCTCCAAATCCCGCCACAGTAAAACAGTGATAACATCGCAAGAAAGAATAATACCCCGGTCGACTCCAAAGGAAACGACAACCCCATGGACCCAGCGATGGAGCAGGATGAGCCAGGGGACGGTGAACATAGTCTGAAGCCGACGTCCGATGATGCCGATCCCGAGGGTAAAACTCATCAACCTGTCTATGGAGAGGAGAACAGTCCGGACGATGATGCATTTATCATCCCGGAAAAACACTAGGAACAAGAGAACCTCCATAGAAGGCTTATTGCCACCACGAGGAGCTTGAAGAAGCAGAAGCAAAGGCTTAAGGCCGCGCAGGATACGCTCAACCGTAGATGGAACAAAGTGCTCGACACTAAAGAAAAATACGGTGGTGATCGCCACACAGAGAGCTATCCAAAGCGCAAGCTGCTGCCCGAATTCGACGACGAGGCTATAGAGCCCATCCAGCCGAAAAATAAAACGGCCGATCAGCCGGACCGACCACCCCATGGCCGCGATAGGGCGGCTAATGATGCCGCACACAAGTCAGCACACGATTTACATAAGCTCCTGGACAAAAAAGCCGGCATGGCCAGGTCCATCTATGGATCTAGGAAGCATGCTCCGGCGCAGGATCACAGCCACCAAAACGATCATATTGATCGAATACCAGCTCGGATTCAACACCGAACACACCAACCGTCGACAGCATGCCGTGACACATCCAAATACAGGGGTGCCGCGCACCCCCTGTGCTTCACCGATGAGGTGCTGGATCATGAATTTCTAGAGGGATTTAAACCCGTGAATATAGAGGCACGACGGAATGACAGACCCTGGGGTCTGGATTGAGGACTTTATCCTTCACATCCACATGGCTCGCGGAGATGATCTCCACGCCATAAAATACCTTCCCCTCAAGTTGAAAGGACCAGCTCGGCATTGGTTGAAAAGCCTCCCCGAAAACTCAATTGGAAGTTGGGAGGAACTTGAGGATGCTTTTGTTGGAAATATGCCCTAGAGGCAATAATAAAAGTATTATTATATTTCCTTGTTCATGATAATTGTCTTTTATTCATGCTATAACTGTATTATCCGGAAATCGTAATACACGTGTGAATACATAGACCACAATATGTCCCTAGTGAGCCTCTAGTTGACTAGCTCATTGTGATCAACAGATAGTCATGGTTTCCTGGCTATGTACATTGGATGTCATTGATAACGGGATCACATCATTAGGAGAATGATGTGATGGACAAGACCCAATCCTAAGCATAGCACAAAGATCGTGTAGTTCGTTTGCTAGAGCTTTTCCAATGTCAAGTATCTCTTCCTTAGACCATGAGATCGTGTAACTCCCGGATACCGCAGGAGTGCTTTGGGTGTATCAAACGTCACAACGTAACTGGGTGACTATAAAGGTGCACTACAGGTATCTCCGAAAGTGTCTGTTGGGTTGACACGGATCGAGACTGGGATTTGTCACTCCGTATGACGGAGAGGTATCTCTGGGCCCACTCGGTAATGCATCATCATATTGAGCTCAAAGTGACCAAATGGTTGGTCACGGGATCATGCATTACGGTACGAGTAAAGTGACTTGCCGGTAACGAGACTGAACAAGGTATTGGGATACCGACGATCGAGTCTCGGGCAAGTAACGTACCGATTGACAAAGGGAATTGTATACGTGGTTTTGATCGAATCCTTGACATCGTGGTTAAACCGATGAAATCATCGTGGAACATGTGGGAGCCAACATAGGTATCCAGATCCCGCTGTTGGTTATTGACCGGAGAGTCGTCTCGGTCATGTCTGCATGTCTCCCGAACCCGTAGGGTCTACACACTTAAGGTTCGGTGACGCTAGGGTTATTAGGAAGACTAGTATGTGATTACCGAATGATGTTCGGAGTCCCGGATGAGATCCCGGACGTCACGAGGAGTTCCGGAATGGTCCGGAGGTGAAGTTTTATATATGGGAAGTTGTCATGCGGACACCGGAAAGTTTCGGGGCTTATCGGTATTGTACCGGGGCCACCGGAGAGGTTCCGGGGGTCCACCGGGAGGGGCCACCCCTCCCGGAGGGCCACATGGGCCGCAAAGGGGAGGGAGCCAGCCCCTGGAGGGCTGGGCGCGCCCCCCACCTTGGTCCCATGCGCCTAGGGTTGGGGGGGGGGAACCCTAAGGGGGGCGCCCCCCTTGCTTGGGGGGCAAGTCCCCCCCTCCCTGGCCGCCCCCCCCCTCTAGATCCCATCTAGAGGGGTCGGCCCCCCTTGCCCCTTCCTCTATATATAGAGGGGTGAGGGGAGGGCTGCTGTACACACATCCAAGGCGCAGCCCCTCCCCTCCCCAACACATCTCCTCCTCCGTTACGTGCTTGCGAAGCCCTGTCGGAGTACTGCAGCACCAACACCACCACGCCGTCGTGCTTCCGTTGGAGCAATCTTCCTCAACCTCTCCTTCCTCCTTGCCGGATCAAGACGGAGGAGACGTCATCCATCCCGTACGTGTGTTGAACACGGAGGTGCTGTCCGTTCAGCACTTGGACATCGGTGATTCGAATCATGACGAGTACGACTCCATCATCACCCTTCCCGTAAACGCTTCCGCACTCGATCTACAAGTGGTATGTACATGCAAACTCACTCCCTTGACTTGTTGCTTAGATGAACTCATAGATGGATCTTGGTGAAACCGTAGGAAATTTTTTAATTTTCTGCAACGTTCCCCAACAGCTTTCAGGGCCAATTTTCAAGGGACCTATGTCCGACCTCCGGATGCAAACGATTTAAGTCACATAATCCAACAACCCGGAGAGTCAGCCCGTAAGCTTTGGAACAGATTTCTCACTAAGAAGAATCAAATCAAATCATGGACTGCCGGATGCCAAAGCCTTAGCGGCTTTCAAGCACAGTGTCCGGGACGAATGGCTTGCCAGACACTTCGGCTAGGAAAAGCCGAGGACAATGGCAGCCCTAACAAGCCTTATGACCCGCTTTTGCGCGGGCGAGGACAGTTGGCTGGCCCGTAGCGGCACCAGCGACCCAGGCACATCCGAAGTCAGGGATGGCAACGGGAAGCCGCGACGCAATAAAAACAAGTGTCGAAACAATGAAGACAGCCCAGATAACACGGCGGTCAACGCCGGATTCAGGGGCTCTCGACCCGGTCAACGGAAAATGCCATTTAAAGGCAGCAGAGATGGACCGTCCAGCCTAAATAAGATTCTAGACAGATTATGTTAGATTCATGGCACCCCCGAAAAACCTGCAAATCACACCCACAGAGAATGCTGGGTTTTCAAGAAGGTCGGCAAGCTAAACGCTGAACACAAAGGGAGGGAGACGCCAAGTGAAGACGAGGATGAGCCTCGCCAGCCGAACACTGGGGGAAGGAAAAAATTCCCACCAGAAGTCAAAACAGTGAATATGATTTACGCAACTCACATACCAAAGAGAAGGCGCAAACACGCACTCAGAGACGTATATGCTGTAGAGCCCGTCGCCCCCAAGTTCAATCCTTGGTCGGCCTGCCCGATCACTTTTGATCGTAGGGATCATCCGACTAGTATCCGGCACAGAGGATCGGCTGCCTTGGTGCTCGACCCAATAATTGATGGATACCATCTCACCCGAGTCCTTATGGACGGCGGCAGTAGTCTTAATCTGATATATCAGGACACTGTCCGCAAAATGGGGATAGACTCGTCAAGAATCAACCAAAGTAATACTACCTTTAAAGGAGTAATACCAGGCATAGAGGCCTGCTGCACAAGCTCTCTAGTACTAGAGGTTGTATTTGGTTCTCCCGACAACTTCAGAAGCGAAGAATTAATCTTCGACATCGCTCCATTCTAAAGCGGCTATCATGCACTACAGGGAAGAACGGCCTTCACCCGTTTTAATGCAGTACCGCACTACGCTTATCTTAAACTTAAGATGCCCGGTCCACGTGGCGTCATCACAGTTAGCAGAAATACAGAGTGTTCCTTACGTGCGGAAGAATATGTGGCGGCTCTAGCAGCCAAACACTGAACGACCTCTCCAGCCAGAATAAATGATCGGTCGTCAAGACCACGGACACGGTTAGACGAGTCCGGCGCACCACTAGTTTTAACAGCCCAGATAAACATAAGCTTGGGTCGATGGATATACCCCCATAGGTGGTGCTAAGGGCTGCCTGCATGTAAAAAAGCCTATAGTTTGGCTTGACCCTATTAATACAATAACATATTGCATTTTCATGGTTCGTTCAGAATAACCAACTTTTCGCGCGAAGTCTTTCACCTGGGGTTTTCCTTTTTACAGATGATCATCATGCTACACCCTTCTAGGATACGGCACAATGGAGACAAAGGCATATACCTGTAGCAGGGCCCCGCTCAAAGGTTTCTTTTTAGATTAAGACCCTACGTAAACCTTTTTTAATGTCCCTTGTTGCTTCATACCCTCCGGACACTTAACACAAACGGGAGGGATATTGGCGTCATTGGCATTTCGTCACACCAGACTAATGCATGTACCTGGAAACTCAGGGCTCATTATCGAGGGCGTTACTCAGCCTAGTATATGTTGTAAAGTCCGAATACCTTAGGGAGTGTTCGGCGTCGCGAGTTTGGCCTTATATGCATCAACTCCAAATCATGTCTTTGGTTAATAGTTGGGTTTGCCCGGCTCCCGTGTTTTGCTAGCTTGCGTTTCGCTCTATCGGCTAAGGTGGCACCGGGAGAACTACTGCGATTGTGCCCTGGTTCATCTGGATGAGCACCTCAGTAGAGAAAGCCGAAAATTGACTGTCATGATATAGCGCGAGACTGGTCAACCACTCGATGACTCAGTGGAATCTTCGCGATTCCTCCGTGTTAACGAAGGACCGGTTTCCCGGTCATGTACGTACATGCACCGTATTCGGATAAACGCGGAAGTACCAGGGGCTATATAGTAGCCCCACCATCAAACTCCTATGGCTAAGTGAAAGTGTTAAAGCTATATAGTCCGATTGCCTGGTTCGCCATGCTATCACCTCCTTAACGGGCCAAGACGTTGGATGAAGTGTGATTACGCGCTTTTTCGAACACCCCCGCATTATAGAGTGGGGGCTGAAGCCGACGACTGCAAACTTTCAGGTTATATACATACATAAACGGCCGCACAGGAGGCACTATAATACTTTCGGGCAAAAGTATAAACACAACCTTTATAATCAAAATAGCATTGTTTTTACAATTTAGATACATGTCACTCGAACATGGTAATCTTCGAGCACTGAGCCTCTATTAAACGGCGCCTTCTAGGACTTCTTCAAAATAGTGCTCGGCCGGGTCCTGGCCTCCCGCCGGACCCTGGGATGCAATAGCGATGGCCTCCATCCCTGCCCAGTATGTTTTAAAACGGGCATGAGCCATCCGTGCACCCTCTATGCATGCTGACCTCTTCACAGCGTCGATATGCGACACAGCACCAAGGAATCGTTGCACTAAACCAAAAATAACTGTCCGGCCTTGGCACCTTCGGCCAAAGATGATCCACGACAGACCTCATAGCAAGCCCGGACAACCTATGAAGCTCGGCCCACTCAGCCACTCGTTCATTCAACGGCAGCGGACGCGTTGGAGCACTGAACTGCGACCGGAACAACCTTTCCACCTCATGATCTTTCTGATCTTTGAAAAACTCAGTCGCATCAGCAACACTCTTTGCCAAGTCCAAATACGCGTCTGCAACACTCCATAATTGATCCAGAGGGGCATATTTTGGATCTCCGAACTTCATTCGCAACAAAAAGGGCCTCCCACCGGCGATATCTCTGGCTTCACGAAGCTCCTCCCTCACCCCTCTAATTTCAGAGCGAGTTTCCTTGGCTGCTTCCAAGGCCTTCTTCAGGTCAGCTGCTTTCGCTTGGCTTTCCTTTTCAAGGAGCTCATATCGGCCGGCGACATCTTTCATCTCAACAGCCATCTTGGCTACTTTATCTTCGCTCTGGTGATGAGTAGCCTATTCTACTCTTAACTCGTCGGCCGCCTTTAGGGCGGCCGCATCACTCATCCTGGCTTGTTCCTTGGCTCGGGCAAGTTCCGCCCGAAGGGTCTCCACGGCAGCAGCTCCATCTGCACTCATAGCATATTATAGATATAAGCGTCATGCTCCTCTTAATATTTGCTAACCACCCGAAAATACATACCCTGTGCCTCGTCAAGCCGCTTGTTTACAAGCGCAATGTCAGCTTCCGCCATGTCAAGCTGCTGCCTCAGTTCGACAATATCAGCATTCCGGCCAGCCACCAGACCCTCAGCCGCCTGCACATAAAAGCAGCGCGATCATTACCTGGGACTATGATCCTCTGTTTGCCGCCTTTGGACGGCAACCAGAGTCTCAGGGGCTACTACCTATACAGACCACACCTAGCGTGTGCGGTACTGTCAGAAATACACATATATTACTTGGCGTACCTCAAAGCCTCTTAATAGGCTTGTAAAAGCTTCATTCAACCCGCTTTTGGCGGATGAAATCCTCTCAACCACCGTACCCATTAAGGTATGATGCGCCTCTGAGATAGCCACTTGCTCCAGAAGACCCATCAGTGTGTCCGGTTGTGCACCAGATAGTCCCGTACTCTTTCTGTTGCTCTTGTTTGGAGCCGAATACTCCGGACTTCGGGCGGCCGAAGAGTTAACTTCTGGCCTTTGCGGATCAGGAGAAATCCTTCGTGACGACACTTCAGGGTCGTCCGCCCCATGAGGCGGGGAGGCAGGAGGAGGCGTTTCACTCTCCATCATCTCCAGAAGAAGATCCCCCAAAGACGAACTCTGTCGAGAAGGGCTGCGAGCCGGACTGCGAGATATATGTCTTGGTTATTGTTCTCAGAGATAAAAATAGGATATATTTACCAAAGTTTGTTCACTTACAGCTCGGTTGAGGGCTGGCCCCCTTGCGGGCGCTGTGCGGTAAGGACGCCCTCCGGGGCAGGGCCCCCTGGTGAAGGTTTCTTCCCTCGTTTGGAAACCTTTGTTTCAAAGTCTTTAGAGGCGGCCCCTTTCTTTCCTTGGGGAGAGGGGATTCTGGATTTACCTCCCCGATTATCCTCCTTCGCGGAGACACTAATTCCCCCAGTTTGGATGTGTAATGTGTGAAGCCCACTTTCGGCTTCTTTATTCCTCCCTTCATCTTCTCCCGATGGCACTTGATAAGGTGCGTGCTTAAGCATACTGGTTAGTACAGGATCCGGTGAGCCTTCGGGAGTGGGGGCCGAACACTTGATCCTCTCTGCCTTTCTTATCCAGTCCTGGCAAAGAGCAATTTTTTAGAATGATGTTGTGACAAATAAAAAGACATCATGTTCGGTCGCAGAATTATCTAGTTGAGTATCTGGATGGTTGCAGTTGAGACCCGCATCCTCGGTGGTGTCCGGACACTTTATTCGTGATCCGAAGAACATACATCTCTTCGAATGTCACATTGAAGAATTGTTGAATAGTTCGCGGTCCTTCTGGTTTGAACTCCCACATATAGAGAGATCGACGCTGGCATGGCATGATCCGATGAACTAGCACAACTTGCATTACCTTGACAAGACTGACATCCCTCTTGAGGAGATCTCGAATGCGGCTTTGCAATGTCAGCACGTCATTAAATGGCCCCCAGTCCAGCCCCTTGTTGACCCATGACGCCAGTTGGGGCGGAGGGCCCAAGCGGAAGGTGGGGGCGGCCGCCCGCTTTGTACCTCGGGGAGCTGTGATGTAAAACCACTTCGTTGCCATAAATCGGACACCTCTGGGAAGGTACCCTTTGGCCATGGGGTGTTAGCGCCTTTGCTTATTGTAACACCTCCGCACTTTGCATGTCGCCCATCAATTATATTCGGTTTCACATTGAAGGTCTTGAGCCATAAGCCGAAGTGTGGGGTGATGCGGAGGAAGGCCTCACACACGACGATAAACGACGAGATGTGAAGGATGGAATCTGGAGCTAGATCATGGAAATCTAGCCCGTAATAGAACATGAGCCCTCTCACAATGGGATCAAGACTAAAACCTAGCCCTCGGAGGAAGTGGGAGACAAATACGACACTCTCGTTGGGTTTGGGAGTGGGGATGACCTGCACTTGAGCAGGCAGCCTGTGCGGGATTTTGGTGGTGAGATACCTGGCCTCCCTAAGCTTCTTGATGTCCTCCTCTGTGACAGAGCAGACCATCCACCAGCCTTGAAGGTTGGATCCAGACATGGTTGAAGGTCCGAACCACTTAGCCTGAGCCTTGGGTGTTGGAACTCGGGGTGGGGGAAGGGAGGGATCGAGCGTGGGGAGAAAAGGACAGGCCTTGGCCCCTTTATAAAGAGGGTGAATATCAAGCGTCCTCCGTGTGGCCGTTTGGAACTTTCCTAAAATCGAGGAGTCATACTAACAAGCGCGGTTGGGTTACCCACACCCGTGTTGATGAGAATCCCGTGATAAGGGGAACACGATCTCTGCTTCGACAAGACGTGCCAATAAAACCGCCTCGCGAGACGTGCAGTGGCAGGCTGGGAAAAATGGTTCGTAATAACCGGGCCGGCGTGATGTCACGCTATTAAAAGTTGTCAGCAGATTAAATTTGTGGAATATTGTGCTCTCTACGGTGGTATGTGAATTTTTTTTTGCAGAGCCGGACACGGTCCTTGTGCTCAAAATCTTCTATGGAGTATTCGGAGAAGGAACCCACCTTGCAATGCCGAAGACAATCTGCGTGTCAGACTCATTGTCATTGAAGCCTGGTTCAAGGGCTACTGAGGGAGTCCTGGATTAGGGGGTCCTCGGACAACCGGACTATATACTTTGGCCGGACTGTTGGACTATGAAGATACAAGATTGAAGACTTCGTCCCGTGTCCGGGTGGGACTCTCCTTTGCATGGAAGGCAAGCTTGGCAATTCGGATATGTAGATCTCCTTCTCTGTAACCGACTCTGTGTAACCCTAGCCACCTCCGTTGTCTATATAAACTGGAGGGTTTAGTACATAGGACAACAACAATCATAATCATAGGCTATCTTCTAGGGTTTAGCCTCTACGATCTCGTGGTAGATCAACTCTTGTAATACTCATATCATCAAGATCAATCAAGCAGGAAGTAGGGTATTACCTCCATCGAGAGGGCCCGAACCTGGGTAACCATTGTGTCCCCCGCCTCCTGTTACCATTAGCCTTAGACGCACAGTTCAGGACCCCCTACCCGAGATCCGCCGGTTTTGACACCGAGAACCTCCCCGTGTGAAAGGACATACACTGCCTTTTGTCGCCTTTGATTTTTTTACAGAGGCAGCATAGACCAATAGGAGTTTCGTGCTGAATTTTTGGCCTTTTTTATACATTAATGGAGTTTCCATTTGAACTACAAGCACATGCTCCAGTGCGCCAAAGTTGGTTGAAAAATCATTTATGTGTTCTTGGGTGAATTTCTAGGTCCCATGCAAGAAATAGTAATGGAATTCAAACATCTAGGCATCGTGGCTCTGCCGGAAACATTGAGAAACTTGGTTTTAAAATTCCCATAAATCCAAAACTCACCTGAAAATCATGAAACTTGGCATGGTGTCATGACATGGCACCAACATGTTGTGGTAATTGTTTTGTCCGATTTGCGAAGGCGCACACATTAACAATCAACAAAGTCATTTTGGAACAAGTGATGTCACGTTACAATCGGAAACACAAGTATTATTGAAATCATGAGCGTTCTACTTACCATTTATGTGTAGCCACGCATCCCCTTTTTTTATTGGCTAGGAGGTGCCGTGCGTGGTAGCTATTTGAGTACGAGAGGCATGCGATCATACGCCTACACATTCTTATCGGGAGGAGAGCCCTTTGACCCCTATCCACCGCCCACCTCTCTCCCAACATCTCCATTAATGGTGCATGAGCCCCTGTTTAATGGCATGTCTATGTCTCACTCGACTGAGATTCAAGAGAGGAAAAAGAAAATCTGAAAAGAAATTGTTGCAAAGATCTTGATGTAAGATCTGACGGACCTATTTAGCATCAACTGTGACTTATAGCAAGACTGATGAATATACAAGGACAATGATAGTGGATAATAATTGTCTTACATATTTAGAAAGATAATTAAAAAAGCCACATGCGGCAAAGCCCGAAATACACAAGGGCAAAAGAAGAAGGAAGACACAAACAACAATCTGGCTCGCTGATCTCTACTTTCTTGATGCGCTACACGCCGTGGAGACTAGTTATCGCGGTGAGCGGCAATGATCTCTTTCATGGCCTCAAGATGCTTCTTGGCAGCATCCACGAATTCCTCCACCAGCCTTTCACGCTCGATGCCGAGCATGGCATTCCCGTCCATAATTTTATTGACGATGAAGCCCGTCCTCTTCAACAAAGAAGTGGTCTCCTCGTGCTCGATCCGTGTGAAGTGTATGCCGTCAATCTCACACACCTTGATCCGGCTGACCGTTTCTGTTGTCTTGGCTCATCGCAAACAGTTCATTCAAGTGAGTTGTATGCCATCAATCGCACACACACCTTTATCTACCCGAACACTTCTATTGTGTTGCCTAATCACAAACATTTCATCCAGGTGAACTGTATGCCGTATATCATGCACACCTTCATCTGGTTGCTTGTTTCTATTGTTAAGCTCATCGCAAACAGTCCATTCGAGTGAACTGCAGGACACACATCCCACATGCAACTATAATCTGAAACATGTTCATTGTCTCCGCTATCGCAAACATTTTGTATCTTTTTTGACGGTTTTATTACATCGTCGTTTATGATGAATGCATCGCACACACTTTCGTTGAAGGGTCTTTGATTGTAGTTTCGCATTAGCAGCATCCTGCAGTAGTGGTATTTCGTCAACTCCCCTAGGGTTTTTGGGATTTTAGAGTATTATTGTCGGTGTCAAAACCGGCGGATCTCGGGTAGGGGGTCCTGAACTGTGCGTCTAGGTGGATGGTAACAGGAGACAAGGGACACGATGTTTTTACCCAGGTTCGGGCCCTCTCGATGGAGGTAAAACCCTACTCCTGCTTGATTGATATTGATGATATGGGTAGTACAAGAGTAGATCTACCACGATATCGGAGAGGCTAAACCCTAGAAGCTAGCCTATGGTATGATTGTTGTTCGTCCTACGGATTAAAACCCTTCGGTTTATATAGGCACCGAAGAGGGTTAGGGTTACACAGAGTCGGTTACAATGGTAGGAGATCTACATATCCGTATTGCCAAGCTTGCCTTCCACGCCAAGGAAAGTCCCATCCGGACACAGGACGAAGTCTTCAATCTTGTATCTTCATAGTCCAGGAGTCCGGCCGAAGATGATAGTTCGGCTATCCGGACACCCCCTAGTCCGGGACTCCCTCAGTAGCCCCGGAACCAGGTTTCAATGACGACGAGTCCGGCGCGCATATTGTCTTCGGCATTGCAAGGCGGGTTCCTCCTCCGAATACTTCATAGAAGATTTTGAACACAAGGATAGTGTCCGGCTCTGCAAAATAAGTTCCACATACTACCGTAGGGATAATAATATTTACACAAATCCAATATGCTGACATATTCCGTGGCGTGACATCACACCACGGCCAAGCCTTTATTTGAATAGTTTTTACTATTCCACCTCAGCGCGTTTAGCGAGGCAGTTTCCTTTGCACGTCTTGTCAAAGCAGAGATCGTGTCCCCTTATTCCGGGATTCTCATCAATACGGGCGTGGGTAACCCAACCGTGCCCATTGGCACGTCTCCTCTGTCGAAGGCGAGTCCCGAACGGTCATGGGGGAGGCTCTTGGTATTCTACCTCTTTATAAAGAGACCAAGGCTCCACTCCCTTCTTTCAATCTCAATCGAATCCGCCCTTCACCTCGAGTTCCAACACCCAAAGCTCCAGATTCAGGCGCTTCGGACCTTCGATGATGTCCGGCTCTGACCTGCAAGGCCGGTGGATGCCTTCCTCTATTACGGAAGAAGACGTGCTAAAGCTAAGAGATGCCAGGTATTTAACCGGCGAAATTTCGCATAGGCTGCCTGCCCAAGGCCAGGTTATTCCCACTCCCAAGCCTGGTGAAAGCGTGGTGTTCGCGTCTCACTTCCTTCGGGGGCTAAGCTTCACGACGGACCCCTTCGTGAGGGGGCTCATGTTTTACTATGGGTTGGAATTTCACGACTTGGATCCGGAGTCCATCCTCCACATCTCATCGTTCATCGTCCTGTGCAAAGCCTTCCTCCGCATCACCCCTCACTTTGGAGTGTGGCTCAAGACCTTCAAAGTGGAGCCGAAGATGATCAAGGGGCAACAGGCAGAGTGCAGAGGGGCTGTTATAAGCAAGAATGCTGATGCTCCGTGGCCTGAGGGCTCTTTTCAAGAGGAGCTCAGTTTATGGCAACAAGAGTTGTTTTATATCACAGCTCCCAGGGGCACCAAATGGGTGGCGCCACCTGCCTTTCGCTCGGGTCCTCCACCACGGCTGGTGTCATGGGTCAATAAAGCGCTTGACTAGGGGCCGTCCAAGGACGTGCCCTTGCTGCAGGGCCGCATTCGAGACCTCCTAGAGAGAGAGAGATCACTTTGGTCGTAGTAGCGCAGGTCATGCTGATTCGTCGCATCCTGCCCTGCAGATGTCGCCCCTCCGCCTATGGGAGTTTAACCCGGAGGGACCACGAGCTCTCCAACATTTTATGGGCGCGACGCCCGTGGAGATGTACAAGCTTTTCTTCGGGTCACAAGAGATGTGTCCGGACTTGACCAAGGACGCAGGTCTGAGCTGCAATCGCCCGGATACTCAAGTAGCCCTGTACCCGGACACGCTATCCTATATTTATCACAAACTTGCCCTTTAAAAGAGCTGTCCCTTGAACAGAAGTGGATAGCGAAAGCAAAGTTAATCAGGTGTCCGGCCCCCCTCCCTGAGACCAAGCCGGATCCCGTGTTAACCAGGATGCTGGAGGTTGCGTCTTCGGAAGAAGGTGAAGGGGGGAACAAGGAAGCTACCGCCTCCACGAAGGAGGCTGCCAGGAAAGGAGGGATCGAGAATCCCTCCATCCAAGGGAAGAAGAGGACCGCCTCTGAAGACCCGGAGATCATGGTCTCTAAGTGGGGGAAGAAATCTTCGTCAGAGGGTCCGGCGCCGAGAGATGTCTCGGCCGCATTATGCCCCCAAGGGGATCAGCCCTCCACCGAGCCGTAAGTAGAAAGGGGAGTTTTTATTAAAATAAAGGATATCCCTGCCCTATTTTTGATGAAGATAACCGGAGTTTTACCTTGTAGTTCGGATCTCAGCCCTTCTCAGCAGAGCTCATCTTCGGGAGATCTTCGTCCGGAGATGATAGAGAGCGAAACGCCTCCCCCTGCCGTACCGTCGTGCGAGGCGGGCAACCCTGAGGTGTCGTCGCGCAGGGTTTCTCCGAGTCCGGCGGGGCCGGAAGGCAGTCATATTTCCCCTCAAAGCCCTCCGCGTCGGGCCTTCGAAAAAGGTCATCGGACGAGTCCGGCACCACCTGGTGTTTGGTCGGAGGAGCTGAAGGATCTGCTCGGGCGAGCATCTATCTCAGAAGATCATCATGCGTTAATGGGTACGGTGATTGAAAGGATTTCATCCGCCAAGAGCGGATTGCACGAAGCCGTCAGAAGTTTACTGACAGGTTTTGAGGTACGCAAAATGATGTACCTTCTGACAGTTCCGCATATAAAATGCGCCCTGTGTAGATAGTAGCCCCTGAGGCTCGGTGTGTTGTCAAAAATGATAGCGCGCCGAGCATCATAATCCCAGGTATAATGTGTCGCCCTTCCTATGCAGGTGGCGAAGGGTCCGGTGGCTGGCCGGACTGATGAATTTGCCGAACTAAAGCGGCAACTTGACATGGCGGATGTTGACATCGCGCTTGTCAATAGGCGACTTGACGAGTCACAAGGTATGCAATTTCCCCGCGGACACCTGGTAAGGGAGCTTGACGCCCGTGCCTTACAACCAGTATGCTTGACGCAGATGGTGCCGCTGCCATGGAGAACCTGCGAGCGGATCTCGCCCAAGCCAAGGAGCAGGCCAGAAAGAGTGACGCGGCTGCCTTAAAGGCGGCCGAAGAGCTAAAAGCCGATCAGGCTGCTCACTGCCGAAGCAAGAAGGAGATGGCCGAGATGGCTGTGGAGTTGAAGAATGCTGCCGACCGCTGCAAGCTTCTTGAAAAGGAAGATCGGGAGGTACGAGAGGACCTGAAGAGGGCCACTGCCGAGGCCAAGGATGCTCGCTCTGTGATGAAAGCTATGAAGGAGGAGCTGCGTCAGGCCGGAGATATCGCGGCTGGAAAGCCCTTTCTGCTGTGGAGGAATTTCATGGACCCTAATTATGCTCAGTTGGACCGGCTGTGGAGTGCGGAAGATGCTTATCTGGACTTGGCGGCAAGTGCGGCGGACACGGTACAACACTTCGGAGATCAAGTGGATCACGAAACTGGAAAGGTTTTTTGGTCGCAGTTCCATAATCTAGAGCGCCCACTTTTGTTAAGCATTCGCTTGGCTGAATGGGCGGAGTTGAATAAGTTATCTGGACTTGCCATGAAGGATGTCGTGAGTCTTTTGTGGCCAGAGAGGCCTGAGCCGAAGAGTTATTTTGGCTTGGTGCAGCAGTTCCTTGGTGCGGTGCCGCATATCAATGCAATGAGGAAGTCGGCATGCATAGAGGGTGCTCGGATGGCTCTTGTCCGTGTCAAGACGTACTGGGCGGAGATGAAGGCCACCGATGTTGCAACCCAAGATTCGGACGGAAGCCGAGTACCTGTCGAGCACTATTTTCAGGAAGTTCTGCTGGGCGCTCGTTTAATAGAGACGCAGTGCTCGAAGGATATTATGTTCGAATAACATGTATTATTGTGAAACAATGTTTCGATGAAATATAAAAGCTTTTTATACTTGTGCTTTCAAGAATTAAAATACCTCCTGTGCGGCCGTTAATGTATATGTGTATATAACCTGAAAGATGGCAGTCTTCGGCTTCAGCCCCCACGCATATAATGCGGGGGTGTTTGCAAAAGGCGCATTTTCACACTTGATCCAACGTCTTGGTCCTATAAAGGAGGTGGTAGCGTAGCAAACTAGGAAACCGGACTATAATGCTTTATCGCTTTCACTTAGCCAAAGGAGTTTGACAATGGGGCTACTATATAGCCCCTAGCGGCACCGCGCTCACCCGAATTCGGTGCGCGTATGTGCCTGACTGGGAAACGACCCTTCATCAATGCGGAGGAATCCTATAGATTCCGGCGGGTCATCGAGTGGTTGACCAGTCTCACGCTATATCATGACAGTCAGTTTTCGGCTTTCTCTACTGAGGTGCTCGCCTGGCCGAACCGGGGCACAATCGCAGTAGTTCTCCTGGTGCCATGTTAGCCGATAGAGCGGAACGTAAGGCAGCAAAACACAAGAGCCGGGCAAACCCAACATTTGACCAAAGACATGATTCGGAGCTGATGCATATAAGGCCTAACTCGAGACGCCGAACACTCCCTAAGGTATTCGGTCTTTATGAAAATGGGCCGAACAACGCCCTTTGTAGTAAGCCCCTGGTGTCCAGGTACGCGCAAAATTCTGACGTAGCCTATGCCAAAACGCCAGCCTCATCCTCGGTTATAATAAGAAACCAGGGGATGTGTATCAACAAGAGACAGTAAAAAAGGTTTATGCAGGGTCTTAATCTGAAAAGAATCCTTGCAACGGGTCCCTACTACACGTCTGCGCCTGTGTCTCCGTTGTGCCGTATCCTGGACGGGTGTCGCACGGTGTTCATCTGTAAAAGAGAGGAACTTAGTTGAAAAAGATCATGCGAAAATGTACGTTATATTAAATAAACATAGTACGTTTCAAAAATGAATAAAATTGAGCTTTATTGTCTCTTGTTGTATGTGCACGGAGCCCCTTGTGTGGGGGTGTGCGGCTGGTAAGCCCCTGTATGTTTACGCCAGACTCGTCTAACCGTGTCCGGGGTCTGAACAACCTGTTTAGGTGCTTGGATTAGTGTGTGGATGTCGAGGCAGTCACACAATCTTCCGCGCTCGAGGAACACTCAATATTTCCCTTTAAGGAGATGATGCCTCGTGGACCGGGCATTTTAAGTGTGAGGGATGCATAATGCGGTATTGCGTTAAAGCGGGTGAAAGCTTCGCGCCCCAGTAGTGCTTGATAGCTACTCATAAATGGGGCGAGGTGGAAGGTTAACTTTTCACGGCGGAAGTTGTCGGGTGAGCCGAACACAACTTCTAGCAATAGAGAGCCCGTACAATGGGCATATCGGCCTGGCATTACCCCTTGAAAGGAAGTGTTGCTATGGCGAATTTTGGTTGGGTCTATCCCCATTTTGCGGATTGTGTCCTGATATAGCAGGTTTAGATCACTGCCGCCGTCCATTAGGACTTGTGTAAATTGGAGTCCGTCGATTATCGGATCTAATATCAAGGCAGTCCATCCTGCATTCCGGATACTTCTAGAGTAATCCTGATGGTCGAAGGTGATTGGTTTTGACAACCAGTGGCGGGACTCCTCTGGGATAGGTCGTATGGCGCGTGTCTCTATGGGCGCCATTCTGTTTTTCCCTTTTGTCGCATAAAGTGAGTTTACTGTTTTGACTTCTTGTGGGAAATTCTTTTGTTTTCCGGTGCTCTGCTTGTGGGGTTCGTCATCGTCCTCGCTTGGTGTGTCGAGCCCCTTGTGTTCGGCGTTGAGTTTGCCGGACTGCTTGAAGACCCAACAATCTCTGTGGGTATGATTTGCACGCTTCCCGGGGGTACTGTGGATTTGGCATACCTTGTCCAAGATTTTGTTTAAGTTAGATAGCTCGTCCCTGTTATCCTTAGGGGGCAGTTTTCTATGATTCTATTGTGAGCTTTTGAGTCCGGCATTGACTGTCGTGCTCTTCGGGCTGTTGCCCTTGGTCTGGCGCTGGTCCTTGCTGCGTCATGGTTTCCTGTTTACATCCCTAACTTCGGATGTACTTGGGTCGCTGGTACTGCATCTTGCCAACCAGCTATCCTCTCCCGTGCAAAAGCGGGTCATGAGGCTTGTTAATGCAGCCCTTGTTCTTGGCTTTTCTTGGCCGAGGTGTCTGGCGAGCCATTCGTCTCGGACGTTGTGTTTGAAATCTGCTAAGGCTTCGGCGTCCGGACAGTCGACTATTTGGTTCTTTTTAGTAAGGAATCTATTCCAGAATTTTCGGGCTGACCCTCCGGGTTGTTGGGCTATGTGACTTAAATCGTCTGTATCCGGAGGTCGGACATAGGTCCCTTGAAAATTTGCCCGGAAAGCATCCTCGAGCTCTTCCCAACTTGCAATGGTGTTTTCGGGGAGGCTTTTGAGCCAATGCCGAGCTGGCCCTTTGAGCTTGAGGGGTAAGTATTTTATGGCGTGGAGGTCATCTCCTCTAGCCATGTGTATGTGGAGGATGTAATCCTCAATCCAGACTCCAGGGTCTATTGTTCCGTCGTATGCCTCTATGTTTAGGGGCTTGAATCCCGCTGGAAATTCATGATCCAGAACCTCATCGGTGAAACATAGGGGATGTGCGGCACCCCTATATTTAGGTGTACCATAATATTCGGATACTTGACGTGTTGCATTGCTTACTAGAGCTTGCTTTCTTGGCCCGTAGATGGATCTGACTGGGCCATCTTTTTGATGCGAATCCGTGTGTGGATCGCATGTCGGCTTGTGTGCGGCGCCGTTTGCTGCTCTATGTTTGCCATGGGGTCGTCTATCTGACCGGGTGGTCTCCTTGTTCTTTGATTGTGGTGGCTCTACGGCCTCCTCATCAAATTCTGGCAGTAGTTTTCGCTTCGGGTAGCTCTTTGTTCGGCGACTGTCGCCGTATTTGTCTGCGGTGTTGAGTACTTTCCTCCATCTGATTCTGAGCGCATCGTCCGCTGTTTTGAGCTTCCGCTTCTGCTTCTTCAGGCTACGTGCAGTGGCGACGAGCCTTTTGTGGAGGTTCTTCTGCTCTGGTAACTTGTTCGGCGTGAGATCGTCCGGACTGTTATCTTCGCCGGGGACGGGTTGTTTATCCGGATTGTTTTGTTCGGACGGTTGCTCAATAGCATGTCCGTCGTCCATCGGTTCTCCCTGCTCTATGGCTGGGTCTGTATGGCTGTGTTCTGTGTCGAGGCGGGATTTTGAGCGGCGCTTACGTCGCCGTTCTGACTGCTTTTCGAGGGAATGATCCATCATGGCGTCCCGTTATTCCTCGTTGTCGCTTCCTTTAGGTCTGCCCACCATGTATACATCGTGAGATGAGGTGGCTGTCTAGTGCCCTATGGGTGCTGGTTCATGTTTGTCTTCTACATCGTCGTCCATACCGTCGATGTCTTCGGAATCGAAGTCGAGCACGTCGTTTAAACTTTCAACAGTGGCTACGAAGTGGATGGTGGGTGGGCTTCGAATTTCTTCGTCATCCGCATCCCAACCTTCCTGACCACAGTCCGGCCAGGACTCTCCTGATAGAGAGAGAGACTTTAGTGAATTTAGGATGTCGCCAAAGGGCGAGTGCTGAAAGATGTCGGCAGTAGTGAACTCCATGATTGGCGCCCAATCAGATTCGATTGGCAGGGGCGCGGCAGGTTCGGAGTCCGGAGAGGAGTCCGGCACCTTAGAGTCACAGGCTTCACAAAGGACAGGGTTGGTGTTCGGCTCAATCGCCGCAGAGATTGCAGCCCCCGAGGTGGTGTCCAGCCACCCGTCCTCGATTGGCGCAGTTGGCTCCGAGCTAAAGGTCGGAGCGGACTCTGGTGCAGCCTCCAGGGCACTGTTCGGCGGCAGAGCTAGATCATGCCCATCGTGACAGTGCGACGCAATTGGCTGTGGCTCGAACCCGTCGAAGATCAAATCTCCGCGGGCGTCCGCCGTGTAGTTTAAATTTCCAAATCTGACCCGATGGCCAGGGGCGTAGCTTTCAATCTGCTCCAGATGGCCAAGCGAATTGCCCCGCAGTGTAAAGCCACCGAATATGAAGATCTGTCCGGGGAGAAAAGTCTCACCCTGGACCGCATCATTGTTGTTGATCGAAGGAGCCATCGGGCCTAAAGATGACGACACAGAGGAAATCTCAATGAAAGCACCAATGTCGGTATCAAAACCGGCGGATCTCGGGTAGGGGGTCCCGAACTATGCGTCTAGGCGAATGGTAACAGGAGACAAGGGACACGATGTTTTTACCCAGGTTCGGGCCCTCTCGATGGAGGTAAAACCCTACTGCTTGCTTGATATTGATGATCTGGGTAGTACAAGAGTAGATCTACCACGAGATCGAGAGGCTAAACCCTAGAAGCTAGCCTATGGTATGATTGTTGTTCGTCCTACGGACCAAAACCCTCCGGTTTATATAGGCACCAAAGAGGGTTAGGGTTACACAGAGTCGGTTACAATGGTAGGAGATCTACATATCCGTATCGCCAAGCTTGCCTTCCACGCCAAGGAAAGTCCCATCCGGACACGGGATGAAGTCTTCAATCTTGTATCTTCATAGTCTAGGAGTCCGGCCGAAGATGATAGTTCGGCTATCCGGACACCCCCTAGTCCGGAACTCCCTCAATTATAGAGGCGGAGATAGGTCAAGGGGGTGCATGTGGGCCCCACTACCCATCAGGGCGCCAGAGGCCCCTGGCATGCCCTGGTGTCTAGTGGGCCCCACAGGCCTCCTCTTGTGTACTCCAGAAGCTTCCAAGATCTCTTATTACCAAATAAATCTCCAAAATGTTTTGTTGAAATTGGACTTCGTTTGGTATTGATATTCTGCAAAGTAAAAAACAAGCAAAAAAACAACAACTGGCACTGGGCACTGGGCACTTGGCACTAGGTCAATAGGTTAGTCCCAAAAAATGATATAAAGTTGCTACTAAATGTATATAAAACATCCAAGATTGGTACTCTAATATCATGGAACAATAAAAACTTATAGATACATTGGAGACGTATCAAGCATCCCCAGAGCTTGATTCCCACTCATCCCCAAATTTTTTGATTCATCACATATTATTTTCTTTTGTAGCATGGACATTTGGACTTTAAGTGATTCAAAGAAATAGTCTATAATTTGACATGAAGACATCAATACTCAAGCATATCAATAAGCTAAAGAAAGCTATCAATAGTTGTTCAAAATATCAACGCTAAAGAAAGCTATCCCTTGCCCTTTATGCTCAATCATTGATCCATTCATGAAACACAATCAAATATTAGCTACATCCAGTGCACAAGTATGACAATAGTGTTCCCTAGTTGGTGCTTTATAAGAGAGGATGGAGACTCAATAAAAATAAAAATTGTAAAAAAGTAAATAGATAGGCCCTTCGCAGAGGGAAGCAGAGATTTGTAGAGGTGCCAGAGCTCAAAGCTTAAATTAAGAGATAAAATTTGTTTTGAGAGGCATGCTTTTCCTATCAACGAAAATGACCGAGAATTCCCAATCTTCCATGCTAGGTAGATCATAAGCGGTTCCCAAACATAAAATAAAGTTTATTTCGTTTTCCACCATTCTTTCACAATCCATGGCTAGATGTATCCACGGGTGCCTTCCATACCAACACTTTCCAAGGAATTTATTATGAACAACATGTATAAAAAAATCATTTCAGGACTAGGCATCCCTAGTACCTACCACAGTCTCGTGCAATGACAAGTGAATAAACACTCATATTGAGAATAACATACCTAGCATGGAGAATATTGGCCACCCCCTGCCGCTTCATGAGCGATACGGGCACACAAAAAGGAAATTCATTTTGAAAACTAGAGTTGGCACATACAAACTTACTTGGAATGACATGGAAATACCGCATATAGGTTGGCATGGTGGACTCATTTGGCACAATTTGGTTTAGGATTTGGATGCACAATAAGTATTCCCGCTCAGTACAGGGAAAGGCTAGTAAATAGTGTGAGAAGCAACCAAGCAAAAAAGCAAAAATGATCATAAACGAGCATTGAACATAACTAACACTGAATAATGCACCACAAGTAGGATGTAACTTTGTTGCATAACTATTGACTTTTGTGTTTGCATAAGGAACCACAAACCTTAACACCAATATTCTTACTAACGCATAATTACTCACCAACATGACTCACATATTATTATCTCCATTTTGCAAAACTGTTGCAAGGAATCAAGTTTTAATATTCAATGATCTTCATGAAAGTTTTTATTATATCCCTCTTGAATATCTACCACTTTGGCACCAATTTCATATCTTAAGCAAATTACCGTTGCTAGTAAGGAGCTCTCAAATAAATTTAAGTGAAGCACAAGATGATACGTCTCCAACGTATCTATAATTTTTGATTATTCCATGCTATTATATTATCTATTTTGGATGTTTAATAGACATTTATATGCTATTTTATATTATTTTTGGGACTAACCTATTAACCGAGGGCTGAGTGCTAGTTTCTGTTCTTTTTTCCTATTTTAGAGTTTTGCAGAAAAGGAATACCAAACGGAGTCCAAACAGAATGAAACCTTCGTGATAATCTTTCTTGGACCAAAAGCAAACCAGAAGACTTGGAGATGAAGTGAGAGACGCAATGATGAAGCCACGAGGTAGGAGGGCACACCTAGGGGGTAGGGCGCGCCCCCACCGTCGTGGGCCCCTCGTGGCTCCCCTGACCTAGTTCCTTCGCCTATATATACTCTTATACCCTGAAAACATCCAGGAGAGCCATGAAACCACTTTTCCACCGCCGCAACCTTCTGCACCTGTGAGATCCCATCTAGGGGCCTTTTTCGGCGTCCGCCGGAGGGGGATTTGATCGTGGAGGGCTTCTACATCAACACTATTACCTCTCCGATGAAGCGTGAGTAGTTTAACACAAACCTTCGGGTCCATAGTTATTAGCTAGTTGGCTTCTTCTCTCTCTTTGATTCTCAATACCATGTTCTCATCGATGTTCTTGGAGATCTATTCGATGTAATATTCTTTTGCGGTGTGTTTGCCGAGATCCGATGAATTTTGGATTTATGATCAAGATTATCTATGAATATTATTTGGTTCTTCTCTGAATTCTTATATGCATGATTTGATATCGTTGCAAGTCTCTTTGAATTATCAGTTTAGTTTGGCCTACTAGATTGATCTTTCTTGCAATGGGAGAAGTGCTTAGCTTTGGGTTCAATCTTGCTGTGTCCTTTCCCAGTGACAGCAGGGGCAGCAAGGCACGTATTGTATTGTTGCCATCGAGGATAACAAGATGGGGTTTTCATCATATTGCTTGAGTTAATTCCTCTACATCATGTCATCTTGCTTAATGCGTTACTTCGTTCTTTATCAACTTAATACTCTAGATGCATGATGGATAGCGGTCGATGTGTGGAGCAATAGTATTAGATGCAGGCAGGAGTCGGTCTACTTGACACGGACGTGATGCCTATGTTCATGATCATTGCCTTAGATATTGTCATAATTATACGCTCTTCTATCAATTGCTCGGCAGTAATTTGTTCACCCACCGTAATATTTTCTATTTTGAGAGAAGCCACTAGTGAAACCTATGGCCCCGGGTCTCTTTTCCATATTATTGAATCTCATTTACATCTTGCTAGTTTTTGATCTACTATTTTGCAATCTTTACTTTCCAGTCTATAAACCAAAAATACCAAAAATATTTACTTTACCGTTTATCTATCTCTATCAGATCTCACTTTTGCAAGTGACCATGAAGGGATTGACAACCCCTTTATCATGTTGGGTGCAAGTTGTTAATTGTTTGTGCAGGTATTCGGTGACTTGTGCGTTGTCTCCTACTAGATTGATACCTTGGTTCTCAAAACTGAGGGAAATACTTACGCTAGTTTGTTGCATCACCCTTCTCTTCAAGGGAAAACCAACGCAAGCTCAAGAGGTAGCACAAGAGCATAAATATTTTTTCAAAATTTTCATATCTCAAAATAATATAAGCGAAGCATGAGAGGATATTTCTTCAAAAAAAATTCTAACTCTCAAATTAATATAAGTGAAGCATGAGAGTATTTCTTCAAGATTTTACTAACTCTCAAAATGATCTAAGTGAAGCATGAGAGTATTTCTTCAAAAAATAAACTGCCACCATGCTCAAAAGATACAAGTGAAGTACTAGAGCAATTCCATAGCTCAAAAAACTTAAGTGAAGCACATAGAACAATTCTAACAAATCGTAGCACCATTATGGCTCTCTCAAATAGGTGTGTCTAGCAAGGATGATTGTGACAAGCTAAAAAGCAAAACAAGAAAAGACTCATATAATACAAGGCACTCCAAGCAAACACTACAAAAAAAGACACATCCATGACATTTAGGGCCAAATGAATTTTTTTCCTGTCATGCTTATGACACTTCTATGACGATAATTATGACAAAACCCGGTATCATCATAGATGTGGTGGGCTCCTACTTCTATGACAAAAAATCATGATAGAAAATGGGCTTTTTGTCCTAGGCGGGTTGGAGACGTAGCTGCATGACCTTATTTAGGCCGTCCATGATGAAAAAACTATGGTAGAAGCGAGGGAGAGGAAGATATCGGGGAGTTCCCAGTTACCGTGGGTGGTTGGGGTCGAGCGATGCACGGGGGTTTCCGCATTTCTCTCGTGTACGCGCGTATTTGCGAGGCATTGGCGAATTGAACCCGAGCGATCGCATGGTATTGAACCCGAGCGATCAATCCCTTGGCTGTTAACTGAACCTGAGAGATTCATTCACTGCTGACTGAACCCGAGCGATTCCTTCGCTGCTGCTGCTAACTGAACCCAAGCAATCGATCACTGCTACTACTTACTGTATCCGATCGAGCTCCCGTGCGAGACTTAGCCAGCCGGTGTTGGGTTGCCCCTTGATAAACAGTGACCATTGCTACCATGCACGCGGTACGTAGAACGAGTCGAGACGTGGTGAGTCCAGCCGGTTGGTTGCACTACAAAAAAAACACTCCCGTGATGATCTGTGTTTGTCACAGTAGGTCACATTTTCTGTCATGCATGTACATCCATGACGATTTGATGACAGAACCAAGATAGTCATACCTGTGCTGTCGTAGAACTGTTTCATGACATTACCAAAATTATCATCACGGAAGTGTCCACTTTCATTGGTCAGGGCTTTTGTCAAGGGTGACTGACACGTGGCATCCACCATAACGGCTCGCCGTTACGCTATCGGGTCCAGTTTTGGATCCGATAACCCGTTAACAGCCCCGACCAATGGTGATTTTCCACATGTAAGGCTGGAGGAAACACGTGTCGGCTCACCGTTGGGACAGATGTCATCCACTCATTGGACAGAAGGCGCCTATGATACGTCGACACATGGCACAGCCCAATAGAGGCCCATTCCTACGAAAGGACGACCCGTTTGACTTGGTTAAAAGGTGGCGGGCCGGCCCATGGAAAGCCTGTTAACGGCATGTTCGCATATAGCCCATTTACAGCCCGCTAACCCAGGGCCCGTTACGACCTATCCAAATTAGGCCCAGGAGTGTCATCTGGGCCATCCAATATGATTCCAGCCCGTTTTAACTTCCGGCCCATGTATGGCCCATGACGTCTTTCGGCCCATATGAGGCCCTTTGTAACTGTTGGCCCATTAACGGCCCGTGGTGAAACTGGCCCGTAATGAATAGTGTCTCACTTTATACCCATTAATGGCCCATTATTCCATTGGGCCGTTTCCAGCCCATGTTATCCTTCGGCCTTCTCAGGGCCCATTTATTCTTGGGCTCATTTCCAGCATTCGGTTACTTATGGCCTGTTACTGTCATTTTCTCCTTGTGGGCCAAATTCAGCCCATGGTTACAGTCGACCCGTTTGTGGCCCGTTAATACGTTGGGCCGTTTTCATAGCGTCATCAATTACGGCCTATTAACGACGACCCATTATGGTCGGCCCATGAACGAACGATTCCAACTCTAGCCCTTTTACGGCCATAATGTGGTCTGTTATTGGCCCATGTTTGCCAATCAATCATGCGGCCTGTATATGTCCCATTGATGATATGGCCCGTAGAAGGCCCATTGTGTCTATGGCCCGTAGAAGTTCCATTGTTTCTACGACCCGTAGAAGGCCCATTGGTTCTACGGCCCGTAGGAGGCCCAATGTCATTACAGTAAATATGTAGCCCGTGGTTATTGTGGCCTAGTTTAAAAAAATAGGTTATTGCGGCCACTAGCAAACCGCAGAAAAAGAACTGCACTGACTACAAGCAAACAAATAAACAAGACAACAAGGAAATAAATAAGCAAGCAACTTATGCTAGGCTATCACGGCTATTACACATATTACATCCACTGGGCATCAAAGTTCGCCACGAATGCAAATATAGGGAACAAAGCAGCAAATAAATGCCGCAGCAAAACAAGTCCAGAACTGGAACCACTTCAGAAGAGCTCAAGAAACAATATCCTGGGTACCCATAATGATGGCAAGATGCTTAGCAAGCTTATTAAATTTCTCTTGTTTGGCGCTTAAATCCTCCAGCACTTGCTGTTGCACAAGAAAGTATGCATATGAATTCTACAGGGACTTCCTCAGTCCTTCGGCTTCTTACCGCAGCACAACTGACTGATGCCTTTCAGCTTGTAGCTGAGACTGAAGAAGCCGAAGTGATTCAGGCAGCGAGTTCGAAGAGCTTGTGCCAGCGGTACTGGTCAGTAACCCGAACACTACATCAAAGCAGGACTGTGGGGTTTTGTCACTATCTACAAGATCGTTTTTATCGCCTTTCTTGGAGACCAACAGGGTTGTCTCACTATCTTGAACCTTATCTGCATTACTTTCTCTACAATTGCATAGTGGGGGTGCTCTTCTCCAATATTCAATTCGCATACTACAAGAGAAACAAGCAGACACATCACATGTTTAGCATGTAGTATACGAAACTCATTTTGGTAAACCAGTTTAGTAGTAAGGTGGACAGGATAACATCATGAAACAACCATATATCTATGTACTATGGTCACTGTATTGTCCATATCATTCTAGTTTATGTTGCCTAATCAAGATAGAGACACAATTCAACTCATATATTTTTAAGACACAACAGCATAGACAGAATATAAGTGTGAGAAACTACACAACATTGGCAACACTTGTAATATGCATCACATGAGAACATAACTGTTTATACAACTGAAACTGAAATCAACATAGAGCAAGAAGTTAGAACAGCAATCCAGTTAAAGAAATAGGTTTAAAACATACATGTTGCGCCATTGGAGTTTCAATTGGATCCTTCAAATTCGAAAGTAGTTGGTATAAGTAAATACAGTGATGCAACATCAAAGGAGTATGGACCATAGCTACAGAATCTGACCTGAGAACAGATGCTCTTCTGCTTTAAACGTGGAGTTTGGGTTAGCTGTGGTGGTCTTCGTGCTTTGGGCACTGCAGTTCTGTAAGTGCATCTAGTGCCCCTTAGTGATTTTGGTGTATTGAAGACTTATAGGTTAAGGGACTAATATGTTTGTGAGTGTACACAGGCTCTATAAGTCGATGAGGAGTTTGATATTTATAGTGAAAGTCGACCCCTAAAAATCAATGTCTTCGGCTGAAGACTTTGGTTCCCCTGAAGACTTTAAAAGTGAAGAAATTGGTGTGACCTTGAAGACTTGGATATTCATGCGAGGATTATGAAGCGTGAAGATTTTTGTTTTCTTAGTTTCATTTTCTCCTTCTTGAGTCATAGGAAACATCGTACTGTTAAAGGGGGTCAAGGTAATACTGAGGAAACCGATTTCCAAGTGATTCTCATATCAAAATCCTACACCTACCCAATCCTTCCGAGTGAAGCCATTGGAAATCTCATATCAGTTCAGTCAATTTCTTCAGTGACAGAGACAAAGATCTTCTGGTCTCTGAGGAATTTGTTCTGACTGAGGAGTTAGGCATTCGCTTGTGTGGATTGCCTACAGAGTGAGGAACATGATAGCCCTGAGGAATTTGAACCTCAAATCCGACCGTTGCTGTGCTACGAATATCCTACCACCTAATGGTCATATCCTTTAAGGGCATTTATGTCTTATCATGTCGGGCTGCTCCCTAGGCTATAAATAACTGCCCCCTACAACCACTTGCTGGTTGGCTGCTTCGAGAGAAACTGACACTTGTCAATTAAGAGCATCCCATCCTCCTAGGACTTTGAGCGAAAATCATCAAATGAGGAAAACCCAAATCCCAAAACCAAACCTACAAACCCAAAGTGATTGAGCATCACTGAAGAGATTGTTCCTATGTGGAACTGATGCTTGTTACTTTTGAGGATTGTGTATCCTCCAAACGGTTAGGCGTCATGGTCTGAGCATCCAAGAGGAATTGTGGATCGCCGAGTGACCTAGTCTGTGAAGGTTTGGAAGTCACTTGTGAAGACTTACCATGAGTGTTGAGCGAGGTCTGTGTGATCCTAGCTCAAGGAGAATACGGTGAGGACCGTGTGTCCGGGACTGTGTGTCCTCGAGTTTAAATACTCAGCCGCTCCAACCAGATGTACAAGTGTCACAACAGTTGGAACTGGTCTACCAAATCATTATCTTCACAAAGCCTACTGGTTCTATTTCCTCAACCCCTTCATTTCCTCATTCATGTGTTGATTAATCTGATCATACTGTTTGAAGACTTTGGCTGAAGACTTTCTATATTTCCTCAATCCAATTTCTTTAGTCACATTGTCTTCAGCCTACTTATCCTGTGTTTACACTTTCTGTACTCTGCGTCTGTCTTTTATTTCATCATGATGACTATGCTTTTGCTCAGTTATGCTTATACCTGAGTACTTATTCTGCTGCTTGTAGTTTGTGACTTAGGAATTTCCTCACCCTGAAATTCCACAGTGAAGAATTTGTAAAAATCGCCTATTCACCCCCTCTAGTTGACTTAACGCACTTTCAAGTTCCTTTACAAAATGCTCGTGTGGGGGTACTCTGTGGTGGACATGGTGCTTTGTCAAGTAGAAGTGGTTTACTATCCGCTCGGGTTGCGATTAGATGGGTTGTAGCTGGTTCTCTACCCAACGGTGTAAGTGTGCAATCTGGAAGAGTCTCGATTATGTGTGGTGGGGCTAGTTTGTAGGCCAATACAACCATGGTTCTATCTGCATCGACGGGTAGCACTGTCTTTTGTGAAGAACGGGGTTTCGCTCCCTTAGATACTGCCATCTCCCCATCCAATTCAAATGGCTGATATACAAGAAAAGAAACTGAACGTACAGACATTGTATGATAGACAGATGTGGTAATTCACATATATGTTGTCTAACCAAACAGGACAACATGACACAATTTCACATATATGACGCCTAACTAAACAGGATAGCATGACACAGTTTCAGATATATGATGGATAACTTAACAGGATATAATGGCATAATTCAACATATGATGAGTATGTAAACAGGATGACATGACAAAATTATATGATGTCTTTCTAAAATAGGTTGGGATGAAATAATTCACATACATGTTGTATAAGTATACATGATGGCATGATATAATTGACATAATTGATTCATATACTAAGCAGCTGGCGCTCGCATGTATGATCTCTAAACTAAGCGGATGGAATTCAATATTGTGTGTATGTCTAAACTAAGCAATGCAAGACACCATATGCATGATATGAGAAATATAAACACTGCAACTTAGAGCATACACCTCAGGTGGGATATAGGACTGGTCATCTGTCTCTGAATCCTCCTCTGAGGAGCTCCCTGTAACCATCGAGATATATGCTTCAACAGGTACCATTGCCTGCTCTGAAGACCTTGTTTTCACTCCAGATTTTTCCATAACTAACTCAAATGGCTGATACACATGAAGAGTAGTTCAATATACACTGATTGCCAACAAATGGAATACGTAATGAAAAAAAGATGGCATGAGATAATTCACATATATGATGCCTGGCTACATGGCGGTGCATAATTCACATATATGATAACTGCCTGAAAAACATGGCATTGTATAATTCACATATCTAATATAGAAAGCAAACATGATCACACAAAAGCATGTCTAATCTAAGCAGATGGCATGGCAATGCAAGACACCATATGCATGATATGAGCAATATAACCCTGCCAAGTTAGAGCATGCACCTCGGGGGGGGGGGGGATACGACTGGTCATCTGTCTCTGAATCCTCCTCTGAGGAGCTATCTGTAACCAGCAAGAAATCTGCATCGACAAGTAGCACTGACTGCTCAGAAGACCTTGTTTTCACTCCAGATTTTCCCATGACCGACTCAAATGGCTGATGCACAGGAAGAGTAGATGAATGTATAAACATTGTTGACCAATGGAATACATTATGAAAAAATATATGACACGATACAATTCACATATACGATGATTGGCTAAAGAGGATGGCATTGCATGATTCACGTATATGATGCCTGGCTAAAGAAGATGGCATTGCATAATTCGCATATACTCCCTCCGTTCCTAAATATTTGTCTTTTTAGAGATTTCAAATGGACTACCACATACGGATGTATATAGACATATTTTAGAGTGCAGATTCACTCATTTTGCTCCGTATGTAGTCACTTGTTGAAATCTCTAAAAAGACAAATATTTAGGAATGGTGGGAGTATGATATAGAAACCAAATAGGTGGCATTCACACGAAGCAAATCTAAGCTAAGTTGATGACATATAAGATGTATAATGTAAGCAATGCGGGCACCATATGCATGATATGACCAACATCAACATGCCAAGTTAGAGCAAACACCTCAAGTGGTAAATAGGAGTGGTTAGCTCCCTCTAAATCCCCATCTGAACAATTATCTTCCTATGGAATACAATCTGAAATGGCGGGAGGGGGCCCACTTCGCCCACCATGGAGCGGCGTCTGCATGACATTATATTCCCACACAGCGGTCTTCTCTTTTTCTCTACATGTTCAGTACAATTGTGTACAATAACTGACATGCACAAAAAATAGTTAGATTTTGTATGTCCTAAGGGGTACATGCAGAAATCAAGAATGATGGTAGCAAACGAGTGGATAGATCCAAAACTAATGATAGCAGGTAGATTATAGCTTCAGTTTAAAAAGATAGACAATGGATCATCTACTGTTTGTTGCCCACCCAACATGAACCACATAGAAGACTCCAGATGAACCAGATAGTAGACAGATACTATTTGTTGTTGCCTCGATATAAGACCCACGGGCATTTTAAAACTCAAGTTTGAACGATAAAGTAGCAGGTAATAATAACCGATGTATAACATAAGCAAACACAAAAGACTGCGACCTCTCTTCCGAAATTGTGTAGTCCTCAGGTTCATCTGCTCAGTCGATGATGGTAATGCAGTTCGCGTGGCTACCGGCAACGGGGAAGATGATTTGAGGTGGCGAAAGAAAGTCTGCAGGGGGAATCTCTGCTGTAGTGAACGCTTTTGTCGATGGTGCACCTCAGGTGGGGTGGATGACGGCACGACAGGAGTAGGACATAACACACAGAGTTTTCTTTGACGCCTATCTGAAAATGAAGTAAATCTGTAAGGGCTCCTTAGAATTGGAGGATTCTATAAACGCAGGGACAGGAAAAACACAGGAATAGGATAGGAATGCACGTGCAAAACAGAGCATTTGGAAACATAGGATTTCTGTCAACCTGGGTGTTTGGTTCACATGAATTGGAAGAACACAAGAATGGAGAAACATGGTCAAATTAAAGTCAAACCACATGAAAATGAAAAAAATAAGAATCTTATTATGCCAGTAATGCAATTAGTTCTGTTCTTCATGCATATTAATTTTAAAAGGACGTCCAAGTCAATATTAAAATTCCTATGTTTTTTCTTTGAAAGAGACACCAAAGGAAAAAAATCCTCTAGTTTTCTTTGCTCCACTCCTTCTAACCAAATGCACGAATAGTAGTACCATAGTAGTTCCATAGCAAAGGATCCCTGAGGATCGACATGAATGCAGAGTAACAAAGTGATGCGATGAGTGTACAACCTCTTTGGCATAGCCTTGTGGACCTCAGCATCATTGGGTTGGACGTGGAGGATGGTGATGCTGGTGTGACTGTCGGAGGTGGGGAAGAAGATCTAAGGCCTCTGGAAACGGCACCGAGGGTACTGCTCTGCTGTGATGGACGGTTCTGTCGTTGGAGCAGCTCTAGTGAGGTGTACGGCGGCGAGGCTGAAGCAGGACAAGACAGACAATGTTAATCTGAAGTGGAACTCTAATATCATCTGCAATAGATGATGTAAAATACATCACTAAAAAGTGCTAGATGTAAAACACATCAGCCGCGCCACGGACGCTCTGACAGATGCTGTAAGTACTGTTCACTCTGAACTTAACTGAAGAAACTGAACTTTATAGTCAAAACTGAATTTTACTGTCGAAACTGATTGAACTAGTAGCAGAGCATTGCAATAGATGTTTAGGGCGTTCAAGCACTAGTAAAAGAGAAGAAGTGATCTAAATTAGCTAACGCTCGAGCAGGGAATGCACTAGCAGAGAGCAAGTCATGCAGTAGCACCGCGAGTGAGTGCTAAAGCAGCAACTCCTGTAGCTACCGGAGGTCGTGCAACAGCAGCAGCGCGAGCGAGAGCAAGAGTAGAGCAGCAGCACGAAAGAGAGCAAGAGCAGAGCAGTAGTGCGACTGACAGCAATAGCAGAGCAGAGCAGCAACACGAATGAAAGCAAGAGCAGTGAAGCAGCGCGACCGACAGCAAGAATAGAGCCGCAGCACGAGCGAGCCGGAGTAGCAGCAGCAGCGCGAGCGAGAGCCGGAGCAGCTGCAGCTAGTGCCGGTGTGGAAGTCGCCGCCGAGGAAGCAACGACATGAGGGAGATACGCTGTGGATGAAGTGGCCGGTGACGGCGCCGTTGATGGAGACCCGCCATGCCTGCTCGGTATCGAGCACCGGTAGCCCCGTGAGATCGAATAAAAGATAAAATGCAGCGGTGAGTGCAGAACCTCCTTGGTGGTGCCGAGTTGGCTTCGGCTTCATCGGGGGAATTGGTGAGGCTGCTGCGGTTCCGGTGGGGTAGGTCAAGACGATGTTGTGGGGATGGAGGTGGCGCGATAGACGAGGCAAATGTCGGGGCAGCTCCTTGGAGGTGGAGGGCAGGGTGGCTGATCCAGCAGGACGGCGAGATCGATGACGGATCGTCATCCAGTGCGGTTGATGAGGGATGTCGAGCTGTCGCGTTGGACGACGTCGTCGGGGAAGAGTATCCGGCTGGGTAGCGGTCGGGAGGCCGACATAGGAGCATTGGGTTTCACGGGTTTTGGCGGCCTCGGTGTATGAATGGGGGAACGAAGGGGAATGTAGGGGGGAGCCATGGCATTGGAACGCGGTTGTCCGAAATGTAGGGTAAGTTACCAGCACACCCCCACCGGTTTTGTCACCGCGACATCGAGCCGGCATTTCCGGCTGAGGGGTAGAAAGGGGATTTCATGTGTCTGGGCTGCGGGACCAATTTCAGATGAGGAGGGAGTTTTCGCGCCTGACAAAATTTTGGGATAACAAGGTGCGGCGCGGGTTGAAGAGGCGGGAGTTTCAAAGCAGGTGAGACAAAAGATACTCAAGCTTGAAAATTTCGGGATAACATGGTGCGGATTCCTTGTTTGGCAGAACAAACTTAACGTGTACAAAAAACAATTCATACAAGACACAAGAGAGTCATGTCCCCTTTTACTATATTGCTATAAATGCCATTGAAAAAACTACAATAAAAATGTGAAAAAAAATCGGGAGAACAAGATTACCCTGTATAGTACCAAATCGATTTGCACTTCCCTCAACAACAAAAAACAAATCAATTCCCACCAAAAGAAAGAGTAATGTTCCTTTTTATATGATTACAAATGCCATGATCTCGAATTTCAAACAGTAAGTCATTTTGCTTCAATTCTATTTCAACAAAAAGCTGTTTCAAACCAGAATTTGTGTGGGGTAAAAGCCCACCAACCTAGAAAGGTAAAGTGGGTCAAAAAGTATGTTCTATTCCTGCCAGATGCAATCGAATTCAACTGGTCGGTTCCCCTTATTAGTCAATTGCTTTTGACATATGAGGTGGGAATTGGAAGTCTAATTGGACAATAATCAAAAATATATAAATACTAATAAAGAAGTTAAAAAACCAAATTTTAATGTATGAATTATTAGAAGTTGAATTGACAATTTTGAGTTTGATATATAAAACTAAAAATGCAAATTCAATTATAAAAACGTGAAGTTGTGGAACTATTTTCAGATTTCAACATTCGATTATAACATGTAGGAGATACACTACCTATCAAATTGTTAGTTCAAATATGGAGTGCTCAAAGAATAACCTAATAAATCCCCTCAAAATAAGTGGTAAATATGGCGGAGGTTGTTGCATTCAGTCGGTGCTAACTGTTGAGAGTACGTTGTACACTGCATATGTATAGGACTAGGGTCTGTATTTATACAGTTGTATCTCTCTCTCTCCCCTCGTATATTTGTATATCTTGTGAGACAAGTAGAGGCCGGTTCACCCTATACCTATATATGTGCACCATGCACACGATCAATGATTATCGATTCATGCAATCTCATTCTTCCTAACTAACATGGTATCAGTTTAGCACGCCGATCCCCTTCCCACCTTCCGCACCAACCCGTCGCTGCGCCCTACAGCCGCCGCCGCCGCCTCCCTTGCATCACTGTCGCTGCTGTACACCGCCGCCGCCGTGCCCCTTCCCCTTATAGTCACCGCTCTCCACTCTGCGCCGCTGCCCCCCACCCCTAGTCGCCGTCGTGCACCAAAAACCTAGCCCTAACCCGTGCCGCAGCCACTAGCCTCCACCCACCAGAGTCACCGCAACCCTCCCTTTGCCACTGATCCCATGGCGTCTCCCCACTCCAACAACTCCAACCCGTTCGTCTGCAATCTCGACATCCACACCCGCGTTCCCATCAAGCCCGACCAATCCACCTCCTCGTACTTTGCGTGGAAGACCTATTTCAACCTCGTCTTCTGCGAGTACCACCTCCTCGAGCACATCGACGGGACTGTGGATGGCAACCTCATGGCGGATGATCCGGACTGGGCGGCCATTGAGGCCTCCCTCATCCGGTGGTTCTATCTCACCGTCTCCCCAGACATCTTCCAAACGGTCGTCTTGGAGGATGACGACGCGTGTGCCGTGTGGACCAAGATCAACAATCTCTTCACTCACAATAAGCTTCAACGTCTTGTGTTTTTGCAGCAGGAATTTTTCGGGTGCCATCAGGATGATTCCTCCATCAATGACTATTGCATGTGTCTCAAGCGCCTCGCCGACGAGCTCTGCGACAACGGTGCCAAGGTGTCGGACGACCTCATGCTTAGCACCCTCACTGCCGGCCTCTGAGGATTTCGGCAACGTAGCCTCGAACCTCTCCCTGCTGCCGAACCCGACCTTCCATTCCGTTGCCGCGCATTTACGCTTGGAGGAATGCCAGATGAAAAAGGTCAAGGCCCGTGTCCATCACACCGCCCTCGCCGTCGGGACATCTCGCGGGCCGCCGTAGCCCGCCCCGCCCCAACCACGTTCGCCGGCGCCACCGGGGCTCTTCCCCCTCCCACCCGCTCTGCCCGCACCTCTCTCTCCTCAGCAATAGCAGCAGAGCGGGGATGGCGGTCGCTGCAACCGACATCGTGGCGGCGGGGGCGGTGGTCGCCTCCAACAGCAGCAATAGCAGCCGGGGTACGGGGGGATCCACGCCAACATCAGCCCTCCCCGCCCTGGGCCGTCGGCCCTAACCCGTGGACTGGTGTGGTCCACGCTTACCACATGCCAGTCCCACGGGCTCCGGGCATCCTCGGGCCGCACCCGACTGGTCCTCAGGTGCACCTCACCATCGCACCTTACCAGGCAGGTGGGGGCGGCTACGCCCCGGGTGGCTACGCATTGGGCGGCTACGCCCCAGGTGGCTACGAGCCCCTTCTGGCGCCCGCCTACTTTGTCTACGCGTTGCCTCCCACGCCGACTCGGCTCCCTTCGGCCCCATGGGATCCCGCCCTGCTCGCTGCACTACACTCGGTGCCGTCTCTCTCCAACTACGGAGGTGGCGGTGATTGATACATGGACACAGGGGCTACTACCCACATGACGTCGCACCCCAGTAACCTTGCCTCTTCCTTCCCGGTCACCACCTCGAACCGCATCACCTTCGGTGATGGTTCCTCCGTACCCATTACTCATGTCAGTCACAGTTTCTTTCCGTCTAATTCTATGCCTATTAACATGTCTAACGTTCTTGTCTCACCTAACCTAGTTAAAAACCTTGTCTCCGTTCATCGTCTTGCACGTGACAATTGATGTCTACTATGCAACCTTCTCCTTGTAGATGTTGTTGGGCCTCCAAGTGCAGAGGTTTGTAGGACAGTAGCAAATTTCCCTCAAGTGGATGACCTAAGGTTTCTAAATCCGTGGGAGGTGTAGGATGAAGATGGTCTCTCTCAAACAACCCTGCAGCCAAATAAGAAAGAGTCTCTTGTGTCCCCAACACACACAATACAATGGTAAATTATATAGGTGCACTAGTTCGGCGAAGAGATGGTGATACAAGTGCAATATGGATGGTAGATATAAGTATTTGAAATCTGAAAATATAAAAACAACAAGGTAACAAGTGGTAAAAGTGAGAGTAAACGGTATTGCGATGCTAGGAAACAAGGCCTAGGGTTCATACTTTCACTAGTGCAAATTCTCTCAACAATAATAACATAACTGGATCATATAACTATCCCTCAACATGCAACAAAGAGTCACTCCAAAGTCACTAATAGCGGAGAACAAACGGAGAGATTATTCTACGGTATGAAACCACCTCAAAGTTATCCTTTCTGGTCGATCTATTCAAGAGCCCGTAGTAGAATAACACGAAGCTATTCTTTTCATTCGATCTATCATAGAGTTTGTACTAGAATAACACCTTAAGACACAAATCAACCAAAACCCTAATGTCACCTAGATACTCCAATATCACCTCAAGTATCTGTGGGCATGATTATACGATATGCATCACACAATCTCAGATTCATCTATTCAACCAACACAAAGAACATCAAAGAGTGCCCCAAAGTTTCTACCGGAGAGTCAAGACGAAAACACGTGCCAACCCCTATGCATAAGTTCATTGAACCCGCAAGTTGATCACCAAAACATACATCAAGTAGATCACGTGAATATCCCATTGTCACCACAGATAAGCACGGCAAGACATACATCAAGTGTTCTCAAATCCTTAAAGACTCAATCCGATAAGATAACTTCAATGGGAAAACTCAATCCATTACAAGAGAGTAGAGGGGGAGAAACATCATAAGATCCAACTATAATAGCAAAGCTCGCAATACATCAAGATCGTATCACCTCAAGAACACAAGAGAGAGAGAGAGAGAGATCAAACACATAGCTACTGGTACATACCCTTAGCCCCGAGGGTGAACTACTCCCTCCTCGTCGTGGAGAGCGCCAGGATGATGAAGATGGCCACCGGTGAGGGATCCCCCCTCCGGCAGGGTGCCGGAACGAGGTCCTGCACGTCTTGAGTTTGTGTTGGTTTTCCTTGAAGAGAAAAGGGTGATGCATCAAAGTAGCGTAAGTATTTACCTCAGTTTTTGAGAACCAATGTATCAATCTAGTAGGAGGCGCCTCAAAAGTCCCATGCACCTACACAAAAAACAAGAACCTCGCAACCAATGCAATAAAGGGGTTGTCAATCCCTTCACGGCCACTTGCGAAAGTGAGATCTGATAGAGATAATATGATAAGGCAAATATTTTTGGTATTTTTATGATATAGATGGAAAAGTAAAGATGCAAATAAAAGTAGATGGAAAACTTATATGATAAGATAGACCCGAGGGCCATAGGTTTCACTAGTGGATTCTCTCAAGATAGCATAAGTATTATGGTGGGTGAACAAATTACTGTCGAGCAATTGATAGAAAAGCGCATAGCTATGAGATTATCTAGGCATGATCATGTATATAGGCATCACGTTCGTGACAAGTAGATCGAAACGATTCTGCATCTAGTACTATTACTCCACACATCGACCGACTCCTGCATATAGAGTATTAAGTTCATGAAGAATAGAGTAACACATTAAGAAAGATGACATGATGCAGAGGGATAAGCTCATGCAATATGATATAAACCCCATCTTTTTATCCTCGATGGAAATAATACAATACGTGCCTTGCTGCCCCTGCTGTCACTGGGAAAGGACACCGCAGGATTGAACCCAAAGCTAAGCACTTCTCCCATTGCAAGAACGATCATTCTAGTAGGCCAAACCAAACTAATAATTCGAAGAGGCTTGCAAAGATAACTTAATCACACACAAAAGAATTAAGAGGAGATTCAAATATTTCTCATAGATAAACTTGATCATAAACCCACAATTCATCGGATCTTGACAAACACACCGCAAAAAAGAGTTACATCGAATAGATCTCCAAGAAGATCGAGGAGAACTTTGTATTGAGAATCACAGAGAGAGAAGAAACCATCTAGCTAATAACTATGGACCCGAAGGTCTGTGGTAAACTACTCACAACTCATAGGAGAGGCCTTGGAGATGACGCAGGGGACCTCCGTGGTCGATTCCCCCTCCGGCGGAGCACCGACGAAGGCTCCAAGATGGGATCTCGCGGATACAGAAGGTTGCGGCGGTGGAATTAGGTTTTTGTGGTCGCTTCTGATGTTTTTAGGGTACGATAGTATATATAGGAGGAAGAAGTAGGTCGGTGGATGCTCGAGGAGCCCACAAGGGTGGGGGGACACTCCCACCCCCATGGGGGCGCCGGGCACCCTCGTGGCCGCCTCATTTGTTGCTTGACATACACTCCAAGTCTCCAGGTTTGCATTTGTTCCAGAAAGATCGCTCCCAAAGGTTTCATCCCGTTTGGACTCCATTTGATATTCTGTTTCTTCGAAACACTGAAATAGGCACAAAAAAACAGCAATTCGGGCTGGGCCTCCGGTTAGTAGGTTAGTCCCAAAAATGATATAAAAGTGTAAAGTAAAGCCCATAAACATCCAAAACGGGTAATATAATAGCATGGAACAATCAAAATTTATAGATACGTAGGAGACGTATCAAGCATCCCCAAGCTTAATTCCTGCTCGTCCTCGAGTAGGTAAATGATAAAAACAGAATTTTTTATGTGGAATGCTACCTGGCATAAATCTCAATGTAATTTTATTTATTGTGGCATGAATGTTCAGATCCAAATGATTCAAAATAAAAGTTCATATTGGCATAGGAAATAGTAATACTTCAAGCATACTAATAAAGCAATCATGTCTTCACAAAATAGCATGGCTAAAGAAAGTTATCCCTACAAAATCATATAGTCTGGCTATGCTCTATCTTCATCACACAAAGTATTTAATCATCCACAACCCCGATGACAAGCCAAGCAATTGTTTCATACTTTAGTAATCTCAAACTTTTTCAACTTTCATGAAATACATGAGCGTGAGCCATGGACATAGCACTATATGTGGCATGGTGGTTGTGGAGAAGACAAAAAAGGAGAAGATAGTCTCACATCAACTTGGCATATCAACGGGCTATGGAGATGCCCATTAATAGATATCAATGTGAGTGAGTAGGGATTTCCATGCAACGGATGCACTAGAGCTATAAATGTATGAAAGCTCAACAAAAGAAACTAAGTGGGTGTGCATCCAACTTGCTTGCTCAGGAAGACCTAGGGCATTTTGAGGAAGGCCATCATTGGAATATACAAGCCAAGTTCTATAATGAAAAATTCCCACTAGTACATAAAAGTGATAACATAGGAGACTCTATATCATGAAGATCATGGTGCTACTCTGAAGCACAAGTGTGGTAAAAAGGATAGTAGCATTGTCCCTTCTCTCTTTTTCTCTCATTTTTTTATTTGGCCTTTCTCTTTTTTTATTTGGCCTTTCTATTTTTTTTATAAAGTCCGAAGTCTCATCCCGACTTGTGGGGGAATCATAGTCTCCTTCATCCTTTCCTCACTTGGGACAATGCTCTAATAATGAAGATCATCACACTTTTATTTACTTACAACTCAAGATTACAACTCGATACTTAGAACAAGATATGACTCTATATGAATGCCTCCGGCAGTTTACCGGGATATGCAATGAATCAAGAGCGACATGTATGGAATTATGAAGGTGGCTTTGCCATAAATACGATGTCAACTACATGATCATGCAAGAGCAATATGACAATGATGGAGTGTGTCATAATAAATGGAATGGTGGAAAGTTGCATGACAATATATCTTAGAACGGTTATGCAAATCCATAATAGGTAGGTATGGTGGCTGTTTTGAGGAAGGTATATGGTGTGTGTATGGTACCGACGAGAGTTCCACGGCACAAGAGAGGCTAGCAACGGTGGAAGGGTGAGAGTGTGTATAATCCATGGACTCAACATTAGTCATAAAGAACTCATATACTTATTGCAAAAATATACAAGCCATTGAAAACACAGTACTAGGCGCATGCTCCTAGCGGGATAAATTGGTAGGAAAAGACCATCGCTCGTCCCCGACCCCCACTCATAGGGAAGACAATCAATAAATAAAATTGTGCTCCAACTTCATCACAAAGCGGTTCACCGTACGTGCATCATAAGGAAGACAATCAATAAATAAAATTGTGCTCCAACTTCATCACAAAGCGGTTCAGCATACGTGCATGCTACGGGAATCACAAACTTCAACACAAGTATTCTTTAAATTCACAATTACCCAACTAGAATGACTATAATATCACCACCTCTATATCTCAAAACAATTATCAAGCATCAAATGGATCATAGCATCCAATTCACTTCCTATGATAGTTTTTATTATACCCAACTTGGATGCCCATCATTCTAGGACCAATTTTATTATCATAGAAAATACCATGCTGTTCTAAAAGACTCTCAAAATAATATAAGTGAATCATGATATATCAACAATTTCTACAAAATGAAACCACCACCGTGCTCTTGAAAATATAAGCGAAGCACATAGAGCAAAACTATCTAGCTCAAAAGATATAAGTGAAGCACATAGAGTATTCTAATAAATTCTAAATCATGTGGGTCTCTCCCAAAAGGTGTGTATAGCAAGGATGATTGTGGTAAACTAAAAAGCAAAGACTCATATCATACAAGACGCTCCAAGCAAAACACATATCATGTGGCGAATAAAAATATAGCTCCAAGTAAAGTGACCGATAGACGAAGACGAAAGAGGGGATGCCCCGCCTTCCGGGGAATCCCCAAGATTAGGCTTTTGGTTATCCTTGAATATCTTGGAGTGCCATGGGCATCCCCAAGCTTAGGCTCTTTCCACTCCTTATTCCATAGTCCATCGAATATTTACCCAAAACTTGAAAACTTCACAACACAAAACTCAACAGGAAATCTCATAAGCTCCGTTAGTGTAGGAAAGAAAAACCACCACATAAGGTACTGTAATGAACTCATTCTTTATTTATATTGTAGTTAAACCTACTGTATTCCAACTTCTCTATGGTTCATACCCATCGATACTAGCCATAGATGCATCAAAATAAGCAAACAACACACGAAAAACGGAATCTGTCAAAAACAGAACAGTCTGTAGCAATCTGTAACTCTCGAATACTTCTGGAACTATAAAACTCCTACAAAAATAGGAAGTCCTGGGAAATTTGTCTATTGATCTACAGAAAAAAGAATCAGCGCAAATCAAGTTTTTGTGAATTACTAAAATTATTTTCGTGCGCTTAAAGTTTCTGTTTTTCAGCAGAATCAAATTAACTATCACCGTAGGTTATCATATAGGTTCTACTTGGCACAAACACTAATTAAAACATGAAAACACATCTAAACATAAGCTAGATGAAATATTTATTACTAAACATAAGCAAAAATCAAGAAACAAAAATAAAATTGGGTTGCCTCCCAACAAGCGCTATTGTTTAACGCCCCTAGCTAGGCATTGAGATTTCAATGATGCTCACATGAAAGACAAGAATTGAAGCACAAAGAGAGCATCATAAAACATGTGACAAACACACTTAAGTCAAACATACTTCCTATGCATAGGCATTTTATAAGAAAACAAATTATCAAGGCAAGCAAACACTACCATATGCAAGGAAGAAGAGAGAAACAATAGCAATCTCAACATAACGAGAGGTAATTTAGTAACACAAAAATTTCTACAACCATATTTTCCTCTCTCATAATAATTATATGTAGGATCATAAGCAAATTTAACAATATAGCTATCACAAAACATATTCTTAACACGATCCACATGTATGCAAAGTTGACACTCTTCCAAAATTGTGGGATTAACATTAACTAAAGTTATGACCTCTCCGAGCCCACGTTTATCAAAAATTTCATAAGATTGATCAAAATCCAAATATGTGGGATCTAAAGTTGACACTCTTCCAAACCCACTTTCAATAATATTGCAAACACTATTATCAATCTCATATTCATCACGGGGCTTAAATAAATTTTCAGATCATAAAAAGAGTCACCCCAATCATGATCTTTGCAACAAGTAGTAGACATAGCAAAACTAGCATCCCCAAGCTTAGGATTTTGCATATTATTAGCACAATTTACATCAAGAGAATTTATAGTAAAATCATTGCAATCATGCTTTTTATTCAAAGATCTATCGTGAATTGCTTCATAAAGTACTTCATCAAAATTTTCAGATTTACGAAATTCAAGCAAAACCTCATAAAGATAATCTAGTGCACTCAACTCACTAGCAATAGGTTCATCATAATTGGATCTCTTAAATAGATTACCAAGTGGATGAGGATCCATAAACTTTTAGCAAGTGAAGATGCAAGCAAAAAGAAGGTACATGGTAACACAAGATCGAACGGAAGGAGGGCGAAGAAAACGGCAAGGGTGAAGTGGGGGAGAGCAAAACGAGAGGCAAATGGCAAATAATGTAATGCGAGGGAGATGAGTTTGTGATGGGTACTTGGTATGTCCTGACTTGAGCGAAGACCTCCCCGGCAATGACGCCAGAAATGCTTCTTGCTACGTCTTGAGCTTGCATTGGTTTTCCTTAAAGAGGAAAGGGTGATGCAGCAAAGTAGCGTAAGTATTTCCCTCAATTTTTGAGAACCAAGGTATCAATCCAGTAGGAGGCTCCTCAAAAGTCCCACGCACCTACACAAACAAACAAGAACCTCGCAACCAAAGCAATAAAGGGGTTGTCAATCCCTTCACAGCCACTAGCGAAAGTGAGATCTGATAGAGATAATATGATAAGATAAATATTTTTGGTATTTCTATGATATAGATGGAAAAGTAAAGATGCAAATAGAAGTAGATGGAAAACTTATATGATAAAAGATAGACCCGGGGGCCATAGGTTTCACTAGTGGCTTCTCTCAAGATAGCATAAGTATTACGGTGGGTGAACAAATTACAGTCGAGCAATTGACAGAAAAGCGCATAGTTATGAGATTATCTAGGCATGATCATGTATATAGGCATCATGTCCGTGACAAGTAGATCGAAAGATTCTGCATCTACTACTATTACTCCACACATCGACCGACTCCTGCCTGCATCTAGAGTATTAATTTCATGAAGAACAGAGTAACACATTAAGAAAGATGACATGATGTAGAGGGATAAACTCATGCAATATGATATAAACCCCATCTTTTTATCCTCGATGGCAACAATACAATACTTGCATTGTTGCCTCTGCTGTCACTTGGAAAGGACATCGCAAGATTGAACCCAAAGCTAAGAACTTCTCCCATTGCAAGAAAGATCAATCTAGTAGGCCAAACCAAACTGATAGTTCGAAGAGACTTGCAAAGATAACTTAATCACATATAAAAGATTTCATAGGAGATTCAAATATTTCTCATAGATAAACTTGATCATAAACCCAGAATTCATCGGATCTCGACAAACACACCGCAAAAAAGAGTTACATCGAATAGATCTCCAAGAAGATCGAGAACTTTGTGTTGAGAATCAAAGAGAGAGAAGAAGCCATCTAGCTAATAACTATGGACCCGAGGGTCTGTGGTAAACTACTCACAACTCATAGGAGAGGCCTTGGAGATGATGTAGAGGCCCTCCATGGTCGATTCTCCCTCCGGCGGAGCACCGACGAAGGCTCCAAGAAGGGATCTCGCGGATATAGAAGGTTGCGGCGGTGGAATTAGGTTTTCGTGGTCGCTTCTGATGTTTTCAGGGTACAGGAGTATATATAGGGGGAAGAAGTACGTCGGTGGACGCTCGAGGGGCCCATGAGGGTGGGGGGCGCGCCCATCCCCAGGTGGCGCGCCGGGCACCCTCGTGGCCGCCTCGTTTGTTGCTTGACGTCCATTCCAAGCCTCTAGGTTTGCATTTGTTCCAGAAAGATCGGTCCCAAAGGTTTCATCCTGTTTGGACTCCGTTTGATATTCCTTTTCTTCAAAACACTGAAATATGAAAAAAAAACAACAATTCGGGCTGGGCCTTCGGTTAGTAGGTTAGTCCCAAAAATGATATATAAGTGTAAAGTAAAGCCCATAAACATCCAAAACGGGTAATATAATAGTATGGAACAATAAAAAATTATAGATACGTTGGAGATATCAAGCATCCCCAAGCTTAATTCCTGCTCGTCCTCGAGTAGGTAAATGATAAAAACAGAATTTTTGATGTGGAATGCTACCTAGCATAATTCTCAATGTAATTTTCTTTATTGTGGCACGAATGTTCAGATCCAAATGATTCAAAGTAAAAGTTCATATTGACATAGGAAATTGTAATACTTCAAGCATAGTAATAAAGCAATCATGTCTTCTCAAAATAGCATGGCTAAAGAAAGTTATCCCTATAAAATCATATAGTCTAGCTATGCTCTATCTTCATCACACAAAGTATTTAATCATGCACAACCTCGATGACAAGCCAAGCAATTGTTTCATACTTTAGTAATCTCAAACTTTTCAACTTTCACGCAATACATGAGCGTGAGCATGGACATAACACTATACGTGGAATAGAATGGTGGTTGTGGAGAAGAAAAAGGAGAAGATAGTCTCACATCAACTAGGCGTATCAACGGGCTATGGAGATGCCCATTAATAGATATCAATGTGAGTGAGTAGGGATTGCCATGCAACGAATGCACTAGAGCTATAGATGTATGAAAGCTCAACAGAAGAAACTAAGTGGGAGTGCATCCAACTTGCTTGCTCACGAAGACCTAGGGCATTTTGCGGAAGCCCATCATTGGAATATACAAGCCAAGTTCTATAATGAAAAATACCCACTAGTATATGAAAGTGACAACATAGGAGACTCTCTATCATGAAGATCATGGTGCTACTTTGAAGCAAAAATGTGGTAAAAAGGATAGTAGCATTGTCCCTTCTCTCTTTTTCTCTCATTTTTTTATTTGGCCTTTCCCTTTTTTTATTTGGCCTTTCTAATTTTTTTATAAAGTCTGGAGTCTCATCCCGACTTGTGGAGGAATCATAGTGTCCGTCATCCTTTCCTCACGTGGGACAATGCTCTAATAATGAAGATCATCACACTTTTATTTACTTACAACTCAAGATTACAACTCGATACTTAGAACAAGATATGACTCTATATGAATGGCTCCGGCGGTTTACCGGGATATGCATTGAATCAAGAGCGACATGTATGGAACTATGAAGGTGGCTTTGCCACAAATACGATGTCAACTACATGATCATGCAAGAGCAATATGACAATGATGGAGTGTGTCATAATAAACGGAACGGTGGAAAGTTGCATGGAAATATATCTCGGAATGGCTATGGAAATGCCATAATAGGTAGGTATGGTGGCTGTTTTGAGGAAGGTATATGGTGGGTATATGATACCGGCGAGAGTTCTGCGGCACAAGAGAAGCTAGCAATGGTGGAAGGGTGAGAGTGCATATAATCCTTAGACTCAACATTAGTCATAAAGAACTCATATACTTATTGCAAAAATCTACAAGCCACTGAAAACAAAGTAATACGTGCATGCTCCTAGGGGGGTAGATTGGTAGGAAAAGACCACCGCTCGGCCTTGACCGTCACTCATAAGGAAGACAATCAATAAATAAAATTGTGCTCCAACTTCATCACAAAGCGGTTCACCATACGTGCATGCTACGGGAATCACAAACTTCAACACAAGTATTATTTAAATTCACAATTACCCAACTAGAATGACTATAATATCACCACCTCTATATCTCAAAACAATTATCAAGCATCAAATTGATCATAGCGTCCAATTCACTTCCTATGATAGTTTTTATTATACCCAACTTGGATGCCCATCATTCTAGGACCAATTTTATAACCATAGCAAATACCATGCTGTTCTAAAAGACTCTCAAAATAATATAAGTGGAGCATGAGATATCAACAATTTCTACAAAATGAAACCACCGCCGTGCTCTAGAAAATATACGTGAAGCACATAGAGCAAAACTATCTAGCTCAAAAGATATAAGTGAAGCACATAGAGTATTCTAATAAATTCTAAATCATGTGGGTCTCTCCCAAAAGGTGTGTACAGCAAGGATGATTGTGGTAAACTAAAAAGCAAAGAATCATATCATACAATACGCTCCAAGCAAAACACATATCATGTGGCGAATAAAAATATAGCTCCAAGTAAAGTTACCGATAGACGAAGACGAAAGAGGGGATGCCCCGCCTTCCGGGGCATCCCCAAGCTTAGGCTTTTGGTTATCCTTGAATATCTTGGGGTGCCATGGGCATCCCCAAGCTTAGGCTATTGCCACTCCTTATTCCATAGTCCATCGAATCTTTACCCAAAACTTGAAAACTTCACAACACAAAAAACAGGAAATCTCATAAGCTCCCTTAGTGTAAGAAAGAAAAACCACCACATAAGTTACTGTAATGAACTCATTCTTTAGTTATATTGGTGTTAAACCTATAATATTCCAACTTCTCTATGGTTCATACCCATCAATACTAGCCATAGATGCATCAAAATAAGCAAACAACACACGAAAAACAGAATCTGTTAAAAACAGAATAGTCTGTAGCAATCTGTAACTCTTGAATACTTCTGGAACTCTAAAACTCCTACAAAAATAGGAAGTCCTGGGAAATTTGCCTATTGATCTACAAAAAAAGAATCAACGCAAATCACGTATCTATGAATTACTAAAATTATTTTTGTGTGTGCAAAGTTTCTGTTTTTCAGCAGAATCAAATTAACTATCACTGTAGGTTATCCTATAGGTTCTACTTGGCACAAACACTAATTAAAACATGAAAACACATCTAAATAGAAGCTATATGACATATTTATTACTAAATAGAAGCAAAAAGTAAGAAACAAAAATAAAATTGGGTTGCCTCCCAACAAGCGCTATTGTTTAACGCCCCTAGCTAGGCATTGAGATTTCAATGATGCTCACATGAAAGACAAGAATTGAAGCACAAAGAGAGCATCATAAAACATGTGAAAAACACACTTAAGTCTAACATACTTCCTATGCATAGGCATTTAATAAGAAAAAAATTATCAAGGCAAGCAAAAACAACCATATGCAAGGAAGAAGAGAGAAACAATAGCAATCTCAACATAACGAGAGGTAATTTAGTAACAAGAAAATTTCTACAACCATATTTTCCTCTCTCATAATAATTATATGTAGGATCATAAGCAAATTAACAATATAGCTATCACAAAAAATATTCTTAACAAGATCCACATGTATGCAAAGTTGACACTCTTCCAAAATAGTGGGATTAACATTAACTAAAGTCATGACCTCTCCAAGCCCACTTTTATCAAAAATTTCATAAGATTGATCAAAATCAAAATATGTGGGATCTAAAGTTGACACTCTTCCAAACCCACTTTCAATAATATTGCAAATACTATTATCAATCTCATATTCATCATGGGGCTTAAATAAACTTTCAAGATCATAAAAAGAGTCACCCCAATCATGATCATTGCAACAAGTAGTAGACATAGCAAAACTAGAATCCCCTAGCTTAGGATTTTGCATATTATTTGACATCAAGAGAATTTATAGTAAAATCATTGCAATCGTGCTTTTTATTCAAAGATCTATCGTGAATTTCTTCATAAAGTACTTCATCACAATTTTCAGATTTACGAAATTCAAGCAAAACCTCATAAAGATAATCTAGTGCACTCAACTCATTAGCAATAGGTTCATCATAATTGGATCTCTTAAAGAGATTACCAAGTGGATGAGGATCCATAAACTTTTAGCAAGCGAAGATGCAACCAAAAAGAAGGTACATGGTAACACAAGATCGAACGGAATGAGGGTGAAGAAAACGGCAAGGGTGAAGTAGGGGAGAGGAAAATGAGAGGCAAATGGCAAATAATGTAATGCGAGGGAGATGAGTTTGTGATGGGTACTTGGTATGTCTTGACTTGGGCGAAGACCTCCCCGGCAACGACGCCAGAAATCCTTCTTACTACGTCTTGAGCTTGTGTTGGTTTTCCTTGAAGAGGAAAGGGTGATGCAGCAAAGTAGCATAAGTATTTCCCTCAGATTTTGAGAACCAAGGTATCAATCCAGTAGGAGGCTCCTCAAAAGTCCCACGCACCTACACAAACAAACAAGAACCTTGCAACCAACGCAATAAAGGGGTTGTCAATCCCTTCACGGCCACTCACGCAAGTGAGATCTGATAGAGATAATATGATAAGATAAATATTTTTGGTATTTTTATGATATAGATGGAAAAGTAAAGATGCAAATAAAAGTAGATGGAAAACTTATATGATAAAAGATAGACCCGAGGGCCATAGGTTTCACTAGTGGCTTCTCGCAAGATAGCATAAGTATTACGGTGGGTGAACAAATTACTGTCGAGCAATTGATAGAAAAGTGCATAGTTATGAGATTATCTAGGCATGATCATGTATATAGGCATCATGTCCATGACAAGTAGATCGAAACGATTCTGCATCTACTACTATTACTCCACACATCGACTGACTCCTGCCTGCATCTAGAGTATTAAGTTCATGAAGAACAGAGTAACACATTAAGAAAGATGACATGATGTAGAGGGATAAACTCATGCAATATGATATAAACCCCATCTTTTTATCCTTGATGGCAACAATACAATACGTGCCTTGCTGCCCCTGCTGTCACTGGCAAAGGACACCGCAAGATTGAACCAAAAGCTAAGCACTTCTCCCATTGCAAGAAAGATCAATGTAGTAAGCCAAACCAAACTGATAATTCGAAGAGACTTGCAAAGATAACTTAATCACACATAAAAGAATTCAGAGGAGATTCAAATATTTCTCATAGATAAACTTTATCATAAACTCACAATTCATCGGATCTCGACAAACACACCGCAAAAAAGAGTTACATCGAATAGATCTCCAAGTAGATCGAGGAGAACTTTGTATTGAGAATCAAAGAGAGAGAACAAGCCATCTAGCTAATAACTATGGACCCGAAGGTGTGTGGTAAACTAGTCACAACTCATAAGAGTGGCCTTGGAGATGATGTCGAGGCCCTCCATGGTCGATTCCCCCTCCGGCGGAGCACCGAGGAAGGCTCCAAGATGGTATCTCGTGGATACAGAAGGTTGCCGTGGTGGAATTAGGTTTTCGTGATCGCTTATATAGGAGGAAGAAGTAGGTCGGTGGATGCTCGAGGGGCCCACGAGGGTGGGGGACACGCCCACCCCCAAGGGGCGCACCGGGCACCCTCGTGTCCACCTCGTTTGTTGCTTGACGTCCACTCCAAGTCTCCAGGTTTGCATTTGTTCCAGAAAGATCGCCCCCGAAGGTTTCATCCCGTTTGGATTCCGTTTGATATTCCTTTTCTTCGAAACACTGAAATAGGCAAAAAAAACAACAACAATTCGGGCTGGGCCTCCGGTTAGTAGGTTAGTCCCAAAAATGATATAGAAGTGTAAAGTAAAGCCCATAAACATCCAAAACGGGTAATATAATAGCATGGAATAGTCAAAAATTATAGATACGTTGGAGACGTTTCAGGTCCCGATTGGTTTTTGGTGGCTACAGAGGCTTGCGGCGGTGGAACTCCCGATCTATTGTGCTCCTCGATGTTTTTAGGGTATATGGACATATGTAGGCGAAAGAAGTTGGTCAGGGGAGCCACGAGGGGCCCACGAGGGTGGGGGCGCGCCCAGGGGGGGTAGGGCGCACCTTCCTGTGTCGTGGCCACCTCGAAGCTGCCCTAACGTCTACTCCAAGTCTCCTGGATTGCTTCCGTTCCAAAAATAACTCTCCCGAAGCTTTCATTCCGTTTGGACTCCGTTTGATATTCCTTTTCTTCGAAACACTAAAATAGGCAAGAAAACAACAATTTGGGTTGGGCCTCCGGTTAATAGGTTAGTCCCAAAAATAATATAAAAGTGCTTAGTAAAGCCCATAAACATCCAAAATAGATAATATAATAGCATGGAACAATAAAAAATTATAGATACGTTGGAGACGTATCAACAATCCTCTCACCGTTGAATTTGATGGCCTTGGTTTCTCTATGAAGGACGCCCGTACACGTATGGTGCTCCGCCGATGTGACAGCCCCGACGACTTGTACCCGGTGCACTCCGCCTCCACCGCCACCGCCACCGCCTCTCCAGTCGCCCTCGCCGCCGGTGTCGACCTTTGGCATGCACGCTTGGATCACCCCAACTCCACCGTCCTTCACCAGATTCTCAAGAGTTTTTCATTTTCATGTAATAAATTCGACGAGCACACTTGTCATGCTTGCCGTCTCGGTAAACATGTTCGTCGACCATTTAGCGAGTCAAACACTATTTCTTCGTTTCCGTTTCAGTTAATCCATAGTGATGTTTGGACATCTCCCGTTGCGAGCAACACGGGCTTCTTATATTATCTTGTTTTACTTGATGATTTCTCTCATTTTGCATGGACGTTTCTGCTCCGTCGCAAATCCGATGTTCTCGCCACTCTCACGGCCTTTTACTCCTACATCACCACCCAGTTCGGGCATCCTATTCTCGCCCTTTAGACTGACAACGGAAAAGATTTTGACAACGCTGCCACTCGCCACCTTCTCGCATCTCACGGCACCATCTTTCGTCTCACATGCCCATACACATCCCAGTAGAACGGTCGCACCGAGCGGATCCTCTGCACTCTTAACGACTATGTCTGCACGTTATTGTTCCACTCCAACGTGCCCCCTCGGTTCTGGCCCGATGCTCTCGCCACCGCCACCCTCCTAGTTAACATTAGGCCTTGTCGTCCTCGCTGGAACTACACCCCACACCAACTTCTCTTCGGTTCCCCTCCATGCTATGATGGTCTTTGTATCTTCGGCTATTTGTGTTATCCTAGCATCGCATCCACTACACCACACAAACTCGATCCTCACTCCGTAGCATGTATCTTCCTAGGCTACCCCCCTAACACCAAAGGTTACCTCTGCTACGACTTCGTCTCCCACCGAGTGTACACCTCCCGACACGTGTACTTTGATGAGCGGGTTTTCCCTTTTCACCAGGTACCGCCTTCTGCAGAGGACTCGGAGCTCCATGATGGTGTCTCGGATGCGGACCCGGTGCAGCCCCCGACGCGGCCCCTCTTGGCCCTGGCGCAGCTCACACTGGCCCCTCCCGATGTGGCCTTGGAGCACCCTCCCGCGGAGGGCCCCTCTGCTGCGGCCCCCGCTGTGGGCCCCTCCGCCGCGGCCCTGGCTGCAGGCCCCTTGGCCTCGGTCCTGGCACGGCCATGCATGGCCCCGGGTGGCCCTTCGGCTCCCACCCCACTGGGTGACGTGGCTGGCTCCGCCCTGGCCGGCTCCACCGCCACGCCTGGCTCCGCTGCTCTGGCCGGCCCCAGTCCCGCTGCGACGCCGGTAGCGATGGAGCCTTCACCATCCCCGTCCGTCGCTCCTACCGTAGCCGACCCACCTCCTGCTGGCATGATGACGCGGTCTCATGCCGGTATCTACCGCCCCAGCACATGCTACGACACTGATGAGTACGCGTGTGTGGCGTCAACATCATCCTCTCCATTGTCGCCCATCCCCTCGTCCGCACGCGCCGCCCTCCGTGATCCACATTGGCTCGCCGCGATGCACGAGGAGTTTGATGCGTTGCAGCGCAACCGCACGTGGAATCTTGTGCCGCGATCCCCTTATGCCAACGTCATTAGTGGAAAATGGGTGTTTCGTCACAAGACCAACCCGGACGGTTCTCTCGAGCGCTACAAGGCTCGCTGGGTGGTGCGCAGCTTCCGCCAGCGCGCCGGAGTGGACTTCACCGACACCTTCGCACCGGTCATTAAACCGGGCACGATTCATACGGTGCTTGAGCTGGCGGTCTCCCATGCCTGGCCTGTGCATCAGTTGGATGTCTCCAATGCTTTTCTAGACGGCCAGCTCACGGAACGGGTTTTCTGTGAGTAGTCGACTGGCTTCGTCGATGCCGAGCATTCCGACCATGTATGCCTGCTCTTTCGGTCCCGCTATGGACTGAAGCAGGCCCCCAGGGCGTGGTACCAGCGTATGGCTGGGTTCTTACAGCAGCTTGGGTTTCACACAACCCGCTCCGACGCATCTCTGTTCGTCTATCATCAGGGCACTGCTACTGCGTACCTGCTGCTCTATGTGGACGACATTATCCTAACGGCATCCTCGCCTGGGCTTCTTCAACAGCTCACGGCTTGTCTTCATGATGAGTTTGCCCTCAAGGATCTGGGAGCGCTGCACTACTTCCTTGGCATTGAGGTCGTTCGACGTGCCGATGGGTTCTTTCTGCACGAACAGAAGTACGCTCATGAGCTTCTTGAGCGCGCGAGTATGCTTAATTGCAAAACTGCATCCACGCCTGTTGACACCAAGGCAAAGGTTTCTGCTTTGGAGGGTTCCCCTGCTCCGGATGCGGCATACTACCACTCCATCATTGGCGCCTTGCAGTATCTCACCCTCACTCGGCCGGACTTGCAGTATGTAGTCCAGCAGGTGTGCCTCCACATGCACTCCCCGCATGATTCTCATTGGAATCTGGTGAAGCGTATTCTTCGGTATATACGTGGCACTATGACCATGGGACTCACCCTGACGGCCTCCTCCTCCATCGACATGGTCGCCTACTCCGACGCTGATTGGGCTGGCTGCCCGGACACGCGTCGCTCTACGTCAGACTATTGTGTCTATGTTGGTATCAAAACCGGCGGATCTCGGGTAGGGGGGTCCCGAACTGTGCGTCTAAGGCTAATGGTAACAGGAGGCAGGGGACACAATGTTTTACCCAGGTTCGGGCCCTCTCAATGGAGGTAATACCCTACTTCCTGCTTGATTGATCTTGATGATATGAGTATTGCAAGAGTTGATCTACCACGAGATCGTAGAGGCTAAACCCTAAGAGCTAGCCTATGATTATGATTGTTCTCCCCCTACGGACTAAACCCTCCGGTTTGTATAGACAACGGAGGAGGCTAGGGTTACACAGAGTCGGTTACAAATAAGGAGATCTAACCTCCGAATCGCCAAGCTTGTCTTCCACGCAAAGGAGAGTCCCATCCGGACACGGGACGAAGTCTTGAGTCTTGTATCTTCATAATCCAACAATCCGGCCAAAGTATATAGTCCGGCTGTCCGGATACCCCCTAATCCAGGACTCCCTCAGTAGCCCCTGAACCAGGATTCAATGACGACGAGTCCGGCGCCCAGATTGTCTTCGGCATTGCAAGGCGGGTTCCTTCTCCGAATACTCCAAAGCAAATCTTGAACACTTAAATCATGTCCGGCCCCAAACTGTTTCTCAACCAGCTGTTGCGCACATTGCAAGGCGGTTTCCTGGGCACGTCTTGTTGAAGTAGAGATTGTGCCCCCCTTATCATGGGACTTTCATCAATGCGGGTGCGGGTAGCCCAACTGTACCGCCAATCGCGGCGAGTGGGGAATGAGCAGGTTCCATCTGGCAAGTAGGGAGGCGCAAAAGTTTTTATTGCCTCTATAAAGAGATAAGGCCTCTTCCTCCTTACCCATGCCTTTTCCTTCTGCTCGTCCACTCCCTTTCACTCGAGCCCTAGCACCCAAGCACTCGTCTTCTCTACCAAAAAGAGGTTCTCCGAAGATGTCCGGATCCGGCGCAGGAGGCAAGTGGATGGCCTTTACCGTCCAGGAGTAGGACATCAAAAAGCTTCAAGAGGCCGGGTACTTCGCCAAGAAAATCAGCCACCATCTTCCGACGGCGGGAAAGATCGTCCCTAATCCAGAACCTCACGAGAGGGTTGTGTTTCTTCCTCATTTCGTCCGCAGGTTCGGGTTTCCCCTTCACCCATTTGTTCGGGGCATCATGTATTATTACGGGATTGATTTTCATGATCTGTCCCCTAATTCTTTCCTTAACATCTCGACGTTTATCGTCGCGTGTGAGGCATTTCTCCAAATCTCACCACACTTCGTCTTATGGCTGAAGATCTTCAATGTGAAGCCCAAGGTGGAAAACGGCGAGCACGCCAAGTGCGGAGGCTCCATGGTGAGCAAGATGCCCAAGGTCACATGGCCGACAGGCACCTTCAATGATTCCGTCAAGGAGTGGCAACATCAGTGGTTCTACATCACTGAGCCGCGCGGCAAAAAGTGGGCCGCTGCTCCCGAATTCAGATTCGGAGCCCCCTGCGGCTCACATCCTGGCCCAAGAAGGGCCTGAACTGGACCTCGTCTGATGAGTTGTCGATGCTCCAGACGCGCGTCAAGGGCGTGGTAGACAAGGATGTCAAACTTGTCAATATAGTCCAGGTGATGTTAGTCCGCTTGGTTCTTCCTTGCCAACATCGGACCTGTAATTTGTGGGAATACGACCTGGCAGAGCATCAGACCCTGTGGGAGCTCTATGGCTCCTCACACAAGGATATCTGGAGGGTGCTCTTCAAGTCCGGCAAACCATGGCCGGACTCCGCCAAGGACCGGGGGTATCAACTGTCCCGCCTCGCCAGTCCGGTAAGTTATTGCTATGTTCTGTCCACCCATGTTTAGCTGGCATATCCCGAGGGAGACGCTTTATCATGCTTTCCACAATTCCCCCAGGAATGGACGAAGAAGGTAGGGCGGATACATTGTCTGGCCCCGCTGCCAGAAGAACCGTCAGGGCCACTTCTAACGAAGATGCTGGTCCCAGCGCCTTACAAGGCGGTGAAGAAAGAGGCCCTCAAGGAGGCCAAGGAGACCCGGGGCGGCCACCGTCGCTGCGGTGCTTCGGACACAAAATCTGAAGACTCCAATGCTCATCCTTCCTCCGAAGAGAAAGAAGAGTAGGAAGAAGATGAGTCCTCCATGGGGGGAGGAAAGAAAAGGACGACCTCCTCATCCTTGGAGGCCGAATCGCCAAAGAGGCGGAAATCCCCTTCCAGAGGCGTCCACCGCGGCTACCAGTAGCAGCCCGGAGTGGGATCCCAGGGCCCAGCCCCTGGTAAAATCTGAGTACATGAAATCCGAACACGCCCACGCGCCCAGGATCACTAAGGTATGATATTTTAACTCGCGCCATACTTTGTGCAGTCCTGTGAGGTCTCGCGCCGAACAGTCCTCATCGGAGGATTCGCTGAGCTTGGATGCCCTGGAGAGCGAGACGCCTCCAGAGGCCCCTTCCCCAAAGCCTGGGCGTGACACCGAGGTGTCGTCCCAGCAGGACCTCGGCCAGGGAGGGCACACTTCTGGGGTCGGATACACGGGAGCAACGGTTCCCATGAGCGTCGACAGTGGGGGCGATCTTAGATTTGGCCCACAGCCGGACATAGTCCCAGAGACCTTTGGGGCTCCAGGATTTGGCAGCCAGCCCCCCTTACGGAAGGGGGCGAGCCCGCTCCGCCGGCAACCTCTGTCCAACCAGAGCTGTGGGACAGCTTATCGACAGCGCTAAAGAGTGCTTCTATCGTCGATGAACATCGCGCCCTTATGGGTGCGGTGATTGAAAAGATTCAGTCCGCTGAGAGTAGATTGAATGAATCCTATATTAGCCTTATAAAGGGCTTTGAGGTATGTTTTATGAACCTTTGAAGATCGTCGTAGTATGGCTAGTAGCCCCTGATGCACTGTCCGGTGAAAGAGAGAACCGGACAGGGGATCAAATTTCCGCTTCGCAGGAGACTCAGTTAATGACATATATCTCTTCGTTATAAACAGGCGTCTGTGGCGATGACCGCCTCTCAAACTGCGGAAGTGTCCGGACTAAAGCGGAGTCTTGAGCGGGCCGAAGAAGAACTTGCCCGAGCGAAGAAGCAGTTGGAGGAGAAACAAGGTATATCGAAACCTTGATAAGTTTAGCACAAATAAGTAGTTGTGCCTGATGAAATTATTTATATTGTGTGCTCTAGGAGCAAATGCCGAAATTGAGGCGCTAAAAAAGGCTGTGGCCGAAGCCGACAAGAAGGCTGCCGCAGAGCAGGCTCTTCGCGAGTGGCACGAGGCCAAGGTCATTGAAGCTGAACGAGAGCTCCAGGAGGCCATGAAGAAAAGCGAGACTTTGGAGCAGAGTCTAGCAGGGAAAGAGTCCGAACTTGCCCAAGCTCTCCAAGCCGCAAATGATGTTCGGGAGGAAGCCCGAGGTGCTCTGAAGGATATTCAAGACGCGAGGAGGATTGCAGCTGGTAAGGCAATTTTTATGTATCAGCAGGAGAAATTCAACGTGACAAATTGAATTCTTATTTCTCCAGGGGCGTTTGCGGACCTGCCATGTAGCATATCTAATGTTGCTCAATTCTACCGGGCTGAGGAGAAGAAGACTGTGGAGAAGCATTTTCGGTCGCAGTATTTGGCGCCGAATTATCCGGTGCCATTTGTCGATCAGCTGAAGCAGCTGCTCGAACTGCACCAGGCGGCCGAACTAGCCATGAAGGACTTAGTTGTCCAGCCCACTGAGCCAATTCCAAGCAGTTACTTCGGGCTCGTGAAGCGTATTGTTGGTGCTTGCCCTCGGCTCGAAGTCATTAAGCGGTCGGTCTATATAGAAGGTGCACGAATGGCATTTGCCCGTGCAATAGTGCACTGGGGGAAGCTTGATGCTGAAAAGCTGATGACTGAGGGACCGCCGGAGGGTAAGGAGCACCGCAAGCCCGAATTATATTATGATGGTGTCCTGAAAGGGGCCCGCCTCGTGGCGGAGCAATGTACCAAAGGCATTATATTTCCCTTAAGACAGTCATGCTGTCCTTTGTAATGCGGAACGCTCGCACTTTTATTATTTATTGCCTGTGATATAAAAGTTTTTCTTCCTGTGCGGCTGCTTGATATGTATGAATCCTGAGAGTTGGCCAGTCGTCGGCTTCTGCCCCCGCGTAGAAAGTACGGGGGTGTTCGAAGACAAACCTGAACACTCTTTATCCCATTTTTGGGTCCTTGAAGGAGGTGTTCAGCACAACGAACCAGGCAAACGGACTACATGGCTTTATCACTCTCACTTAGCCATAGGAATTCGAGTATGGTAGGCACAACCCCTGGTGTTCGGAAGGCCGTACGAGGGGCTCTAATTGCACCTGATCGGAAGACCGATCCGTCGCACTCTGCATTTGTTATGGCATTATGCGGATTAATCCTTAAAGATTTTACAACCTCTCGAACAGCTGACCAGCTCTCGCTGTATCATGACAGTCAGTTTTCGGCTTTCTCTACTGAGGTGCTCGTCCGGAAGAACCGGGACACAGTCGCAGTAGTTCTCCCAGCACTACCTTAGCCGATGGAGCGGAACGTAAGGTACCAAAACATGGGAGCCGGGCAAACCCAACTAATGACCCAAGACATGATTCAGAGCTGATGCATATAGTGCTATAAGTTTGGGGTGCCGAGCGATCGAGAAGGTGGCTGGACTTTGTTGCCATATTATGGGTACAATGAAGCCCCCGGCGTAGTACGGCATGACACTATGTGCGGGTGCCGTTACGACGAGAAAGGCGTCAATGAGGAATGACAGCCGGTAAGTGTCATGTAACTCTACGTATTGTAGTGGAGTGACACGTCTATGCGTATGAGTATGGTTTATGCTATAAAAGGAGGTATGATGGCGGAACCTGTTGCGGCCGGGCGGGAGGAAGCTGTGTGCGGATCCGAAGTGTATCCGGATTGTCTTCTTGGGGAATATTTATGTATTTCCTCTTTGTGCATCCAAGCTGATTCCGTGTTGCCAGTCCTATTCTGCGTAAAAGTGAGCCCGTAAAGAAAATGCTTGGAGGCATTTATGTGTCATAGGGTGGTTGAACCACGGGACCCTCCCCAGCTTATGCCGGAGTGCTTGATTGGAGCCTGGTTGAGCGGGGCTATCAAGCCGTAAATTAGCTCGGACTCCTTTGTTGGTGTTCGGGGGGTTGGCTGTCGAATCGAGGTTCGATCGAAAGGCACAACTCGCTACCTCAGTGGATGTTCATGTGGGATTGTGACTATGTCATGTGGGATTGGCATGGTGTGGTTTCGTGTTGAATCGAGCCAACATGGTTCGTCCCGACAGTACGTAATAGTTACTGTTTAAGGGGACAATGTCGAAGACTTACTCTTCGGTATGGTGATTGTTTGGTGGTCCGAAGACAGCTGATGTCTACTACGCAACCTTCTTCTTGTAGACGTTGTTGGGCCTGCAAGTGCACAGGTTTGTAGGACAATAGCAAATTTCCCTCAAGTGGATGACCTAAGGTTTATCAATCCGTGGGAGGCGTAGGATGAAGATGCTCTCTCTCAAGCAACCCTGCAACCAAATAACAAAGAGTCTCTTGTGTCCCCAACACACCCAATACAACGGTAAATTGTATAGGTGCACTAGTTCGGCAAAGAGATGGTGATACAAGTGCAATATAGATAGTAGATATAGGTTTTTGTAATCTGAAAATATAAGAAAAGCAAGGTAACTAAAGATAAAAGTGAGCACAAATGGTATTGCAATGATAGGAAACAAGGCCTAGGGTTCATACTTTCACTAGTGCAAGTTCTCTCAACAATAATAACATAGATAGATCATATAACAATCCCTCAACATGCAACAAAGAGTCACTCCAAAGCCACTAATAGCGGAGAACAAACGTAGAGATTATGGTAGGGTACGAAACCACCTCAAAGTTATTCTTTCGGATCAATCTATTAAAGAGTTCGTACTAGAATAACACCTTAAGACACAAATCAACCAAAACCCTAATGTCACCTAGATACTCTGTTGTCACCTCGAGTATCCATGGGCATGATTATACGATATGCATCACACAATCTCAGATTCATCCAACCAACACAAAGTACTTCAAAGAGTGCCCCAAAGTTTCTACCGGAGAGTCAAGAACGTGTGCCAACCCCTATGCATAGGTTCATGGGCGGAACCCGCAAGTTGGTTACCAAAACATACATCAAGAGGCACGTGATATCCCATTGTCACCACAGATAAACACGGCAAGACATTCATCAAGTGTTCTCAAATAAAGACTCAATCCAAAAAGATAACTTCAAGAGGGAAACTCAATTCATCACCAGAGAGTAGAGGGGGGGGGGGGGGAGAAACATCATAAGATCCAACTATAATAGCAAAGCTCGCGATACATCAAGATCGTGTGAAGTTGAGAACACGAGAGAGAGAGATCAAACACATAGCTACTGGTACATACCCTCAGCCCCGAGGGTGAACTACTCCCTCCTCGTCATGGAGAGCACCGCGATGATGAAGATGGCCACCGGTGATGGATTCCCCCTCCGGCAGGGTGTCGGAACGGGCTCCCGAGAGGTTTTCGGTGGCTACAGAGGCTTGTGGCGGCGGAACTCCCAATCTATCTTGATTTTTGATGGTTTTAGAGTACGTAGGCATATATAGGCAAAAGAAGTCGGTCGGGGGGTGCTCGAGGGGCCCATGAGACAGGGGGCGTGCCCAGTAGGGGGGGGGGCGCCCTCCTATCTCATGGCCTCCTCGAGGCTCTTCTGACGTGAACTCCAAGTCTCCTGGATGATATTCTTCCAAAAAATCACATTTCCGAAGGTTTCATTCCGTTTGGACTCTGTTTGATATTCCTTTGCCTCGAAATACTGAAATAGGCAATAAAACAACAATATGGGTTGGGCCTCCGGTTAGTAGGTTAGTCCCAAAAATGATATAAATCTGTAAAATAAAGCCCATAAACATCCAAAAGGGGTAATATAATAGCATGGAACAATCAAAAATTATAGATACATTGGAGACGTATCAACAACCTCTAGGGTGGTGGGCCTGTAAAACTGACCTATACACCTGGCACGTCATCTTGAGAAGATGTTTTTAGTGGGTTTGATCCTCGAGCGATCAATACCTATCTGGTGCACTGTGGCCTGGTGCAGCGAGTTTGGGCTGCTGTTAAAGCCAATGGGGGCTCGTGTGGGGTGGAACCCACCAACTATTGAGTGCAACTGAATTGCCGTGGTTGAAGTTGGCTGGACGTTCTGTGTGATCGGAGATGATCGGCTATATTTTTGTACCGTTTGGTATTTTTGAGTCGGCGTCCCGAAGAGTACACATTCGTTCCCCTTCGGGGATGTTGGTGGTGTTTATCATGTTCGCCTTGTTGGTTTGCCGAGAATTTTCGTTTGCCTCATAATGTTTGATGGTCTGAGCTCCTCTTTGTCTTTGTAGCTTTGAGACCCCTTCTTACTATTTCTGGCGCGCGACCGGCCGGTTTGTTTTGAAGATCCGGCATTCTCTATTGGTATGATTGGCTGCCATTCCAGGGGTACCATGAATTTGACATGGGCGGTCGAGTATGCTGCCCCGGCCTGGTGGGCCTGAATTGTTCTCTTTCCGCTGACCGGACTGGGAGCCGCGGAATCCGGCATCGACCGTCGTGTCTTGGGCATCATCATTATTTTTGTGACGCTTATGTTTGTTGCGTCCAGGTTTATGGATGCTGTCTCGAATTTCCTGCGTATTGCCCTGGACCGTGATGTATCGGCGTCGGGGTGTGGGCTTTGGGACCTCCTCCTCCAGTTGAGGTAGCGAATTGTGCTTTGGGTACCGTTTTGTGACGCACTCGAGTCCGTATTCCTCGGCTGCCAGGACCTCAGTCCATCTATCTGTGAGCAAATCTTGATCAGTTTGGAGCAGCTGCTGCTTCTTTTCCAGGCGTCTTGCAGTGGCCATAAGTCGACGTTTGAAATGCTCCTGCTCTACGGGATCCTCAGGCACGCCGAATTCATTGTCGCCGAGGCTTACCTCGTCTTCGAGGGAGGCATGTAAGTGTCCTTCTCCAAGTATCCATCCATCGCCTGCTCATCTGGGCTAACCTTCCCGTCTTTCTGTTTGGCCTGCTCGAAGGCAGGCTGATCGGGATTATATTCGTCTTCGGCACCATCCGGATTGTTTTCGTCTCCTGTGCCGGTATTGCTGTGGCGGGGCTTAGAGCGGCGCTGATGACGCCCATGCTTTGGTTTCTTCCTTAAGGGGTTATCCTCTATTGCCTCATCGCCATTGGTTTCCTTGGGAGCGTCCACCATATATATATCATACGAGGAGGTTGTCAGTGTCAAAACCGACGGATCTCGGGTGGGGGGTCCTGATCTGTGCGTCAAGGCTGATGGTAACAGGAAGCAAGGGACACAGATGTTTACCCAGGTTCGGGCCCTCTCGATGGAGGTAAAACCCTACTTCCTGCTTGATTAATATTGAAGATATGGGTAGTACAGGAGTAGATCTACCACGAGATCGTAGAAGCTAAACCCTAAGAGCTAGCCTATGATGGTATGAATGTAATTGTGATCGGCCTTCTAAGGACCAACCTCTCCGGTTTATATAGACACCGGAGAGGGCTAGGGTTTACATGGAGTCGGTTACAAGGAAGGAAACACAATATCCGGATCGCCAAGCTTGCCTTCCACGCAAAGGAGAGTCCCATCCGGACACGGGCCGAAGTCTTGAGTCTTGTATCTTCACGCTTCAATAGTCCGGACGTTGTACACAGTCCGGCTGTCTGGATACCCCCTAATCCAGGACTCCCTCAGTCGCCCCTGAACTAGGCTTCAATGATGATGAGTCCGGCGCGCAGTATTGTCTTCGGCATTGCAGGGCGGGTTCCTTCTCCGAATACTCTGAAGTAATTATCGAACACTTGAATCGTGTCCAGATACACAAAATGATCTTTACACACCTCTGTAGAGAGAATGATATTTCACAAATGCAATCTGCTGACAACTTTTTTAGATGACGTGACATGTTATTACGGTCGGATCATTATTCAAACCGTTTTCCCACAACTAGCCACAGCGCATATTGCGAGGCGGTTTCTTTGACACGTCTCGTCAAAGCAGAGATCGTGTCCCCTTATCGTGGGATTCTCATCAATACGGGTATGGGTAATCTCACCGCGCCATCAATCATGGCGCTTGGGAAGCAAGCGATTCCCAATGGGCAAGTGGGGAGGCGCACCGCTTTTGTCGCCTCTATAAAGGGATAAGATTTCCTCATTTTTACCCACGCCGCCTTTCTCCCTTGCCCACTCTTCCCCCTCGAGCTCTAGCGCCCAAGCTCAAGTCTTCTCCGCATAGCTAAACATGTCCGGAGCAGGAGGCAAGTGGGTGGCTTCCACCGTCAAGGAGAAGCATGTCACAAATCTTCGGCCGGCCGAATACTTGGCCGTAGACATAGCGCACCGGCTACCGGACGCCGGGCAGGTCATTCTGACCCTAGGACCCCACGAGAGGGTCGTGTTTGTTGCTCACTTCGTCCGTGGACTGGGATTTCCACTCCATCCCTTCGTCCGCGGGCTCATGTTCTACTATGGGCTAGATTTCCATGATCTAGCCCCGAATTTTGTCCTCAACATCTCGGCGTTCATCATCGTATGCGAGTACTTCCTCTGCATCTGGCTTCACTTCGGCCTATGGCTGAAAACCTTCTGCGTGAAGCCGAAGGTTGTAAGCGGCCAGCAATTGGAGTGCGGAGGGGCTGTGGTGGGCAAGATGCCTAACGTCACCTGGCTGGACGGCTCCTTTGTAGAGACCGTAAAAGGGTGGCAATCGGGGTGGTTCTACATCACCGAGCCGCGCGGCGCCAACTGGGCGGCGGCCCCCGAGTTCCGATCCGGGGCCCCCATGCGGCTCACCTCCTGGGAAAAGAAGGGCCTGTCCTGGGGCGAATATACGGAGCTAATCGGACTCCAGACTTGCATCAAAAGCATGAAGGACAAGAACGTCAAGCTTGTCAATGTGATCCAGGTCATGCTTGTTCGCCGGATTCTGCCCTGCCAAAGGCGGGCATTCAATCTGTGGGAGTTCGTCCCGGCCGAACACCAGATGCTCCGGAAGCTCTACAACATGATGCACAAAGGCACATGGAAGGTGTTGTTCAAGGCCTCTGAAGTACCTCCTCCCATATCCGAGGACCGCGGGCTTCACGCCGCGTGGCCTCCTAGTCAGTTGAGTTCTCAGACTACCACCGGACTCGGTTCTTCCCAATATATTCATGGGAGAGCCTTAAGTAGTTATGCATATTTGTTCAGGATTATGTGGAGACAGCGGAGCAGGTTTACTATCCGGCTCCGCTGCCAGAAGGCCCAGCTGATGCTCTCCTGATGGAGATGCTGGTCCCGGCGCCGTACAAGGTGCCGGAGAAGAAGGCCAAAAAGAAGGCCCCGGGGACCCGAAAGGGTCTCCGTCGTAAGGTTGTTCCAGAAGCTTCGTCCGAAGACGACGAGGCACACTCCTCCCACGAAGGGGAGGAAGAAGAAGAAGAAGAGGACGCCCCATCCAGAAAGGATGGGGGCCTGGGGAGGCGGACCAAGGGGCCAGAAAAGGCCCTCGGCGCAAGGCCATCATACCCACGTCGTCTGATGACGACGAGACAGATTCCTCCTGCGGAGGCGGGGGGAAGCAAGAAGAAACTCTACCTCCCTGCATCGGGGAGGAGAAAAAGAGAAAAGCCGCCCCGGAGGGGGAGGCAGGGGTGTCCAAGAAGGGAAAGGTATCCCTTCCGGACTATTCCGCCACGGCCGCTCACAGCAAGGAGGGGTGGCTGCCCAGAGGGAAGCCCCCAGTGCGATTGTAAGTGTCCACACTCTATCATGATTTCACTTCATAATTTTTGTATTTATAATGCTGAACGTATATGCAGTCCGGCCAGGGTTCATCCTGGGGTATCTTCCTCCGGATCCCTGAGCGATTCAGAGATGAATTCGCTTCCGACGGCCACTACTCCTCAACCCGCGGATGACACGGAGGTGTTGTCCCGAAGGCTCCCAGAGTGAGGGAGGTGACTCTGGAGACGCCCCAAGGCGGGATTCCAGATGCCGGGCACGCGGGGTTCAAGATCCCCGCGGATCATATCGATGAGAGCCACGGCAAGCCGGGCCCTCAGCCGAACACGGTTCCGGAATCTTCACTGGTTCCGGACTCAGGCGGGCGGCCCCTCGTTAGGGAGGGCGAGCCATCTGTGTCGAGGACTTCCGTTGCGCCCGAGGCTCCGGATTGTCTGCGGGAAGCGCTTCGCGGCGCTTCCATGGATGAAGAGCACTGCACTCTTATGAGTGCAGTGATTCAGAAGGTTTTGTCCGCCAAGAGCAGACTAACCGAAGCTTGCACCAGCCTCCTAACTGGCTTTGAGGTAAGTAATAAAAGTCTGAGAAATTACCACCCGATAGGTAGTAGCCCTTGATACTCTGTTTGGTGTTCGGAAAGAAAAACCAAACAGAGGGTCAATAATAATCTGCAGGAGTCTAATAATAAATATTCATGTGCATAAGCAGGCTATGCTGCTTGCTGCTGCTGCCCGCACGGCCGAGGTTGCCGAACTAAAGTGGGACCTGGAGCAGGCGCAGGGAGAGCTCGACCTCACTAAGAGGCAGCTCGAAGAGAACAAGGGTAAGTGATTCCCCACTCTTATGTATTTAAGGATAGACAGAATTAGTTAGTCTAACACCAAAGCGTCATGACTATGTGATAGGGGCCACCATCGAAGCGGCGTCCCTGAAGAAAGCGTTGTCCGAGGCCGAAGACAAGGCAGCCTTGGAATGCAAGGAGCACAAAAAGCAAAGTGCTAGAGTGGTCGAGGTACAGCAAGAGCTCCGGGACCTCGGTAAGAAGTATGAGTCCGTGGAGCATGATCTGAAGATGAAAGAGGCCGAGCTTGCGAATGCCCTTGTGAGTATAAAGGACGCCAAGGCCGAAGCCGAGAAGGCACAGTAGGAAATCTAGGAGGCCAAAAAGATAGCAGCGGGTAAGAAGTTTTTTATGCAAAGCAAACATGTGGAGGAGGCGTTTCTTTTACTTACTCGAATTCCGAGCTCTCCAGGGGCATTCGAAGATCTGCCACGCAGCATATTAGATGCTGTGGAGTTCTACCGTGCCCAGGGGGGAGCTCAACAGAGAAGCTGTTCTGGTCCCAGTATGCTGGGGCCGAACACCCAATGCCTCTGAGTGACCAACTGAAGCAGTTGGTCGAACTCCACAGGGCGGCCGAACTGGCTATGAAAGGTTTCATAGTCCGGATGTGGCCTGGTGAGCTCCTGCCCACTAGCTACTTTGGCCTGATCAAGCGGATGGTGGATGCCTATCCGTGGCTTGAAGTGGTCAAGTGATCCGTTTGCATTGAAGGTGCCCGCCGGGCCTTTGCCCGCGTCAAGGTGCATTGGGGCAAGCTGGATGCGGAGAAGTTGGTGAAGGACGGGCCACCGGAGGGCAAGGCGCATCGCCATCCCGAGATGTACTAAGATGGCATTATGAAGGGTGCTCGTCTCTTGGCCGATGAATGTACCAAGGACACCATTTTAGATTGAATTCACTTCTGTCATGTTTGTAATTTAAAGACGAAGTTATTTGCGCTATGTAGCGCTTTTGTTATTTAAAATATTACCTTCTGTGCGGCTCTTTATAAAATTCTGAAACTAGGCCAGTCGTCGGCTTCCGCCCCCACGTAACTAGTACTGGGGTGTTCTTGGAAAACCCGGACACTCTTTATCCAAATATTTGGTCCCTTAAGGAGGTGTCCGGCGTAGCGAACAAGGCAATCAGACTATGCGGCTTTATAACTTTCACTTAGCCATAGAAGGCCGAATTGGGGAGCTATACACGCCTAGATCGGATGAAGCCGATTTATCGCCTAAAGCGGAAAATCTTTAAGGATTTTAGGACCTCTCGAACAGCGACTAGCTCTCGCCACATCATGCTAGTCAGTTTTCGGCTTTCTCTATTGAGGTGCTCATCCGGAAGAACCGGGACACAATCGCAGTAGTTCTCCCCGTGCTACTTAGCCGATATAGCGGAACATAAGGTACCAAAACAAGGGAGCAGGGCTAACCCAACTGTAGACCCAAGACATGATTCGGAGTTGATGCATATAGTGATATAAGTTCGGGGTGCCGCACTGTTGAAAGTGCTATAAGTTCGGGGTGCTTGTATTGCCGTATTATGGGGCGCTATAGGAAGCCCCTGGCAAACTGACCATAGCAAGGTGTACGGATGCAATATCAAATAAACATTTATGAGGAAAATACTCAAATAAGAATAGTAAGCTGATGCTATATACGATCTCCCATTGATGAATAATACATTTAAGCATATGTTTACAATGGGTGCGTTAAACGGAGATAAATAGGACTATTTATCATGTCCTATCAGGGGGCAGGCTGTGGACAGATAGATAAAGCAGGTATAATGATTGTAAGTAGATTCCACCTGGGTATTTCTTTCTGTGCACAACGCCTGTTGCCTCCTTGGTTGTCTCTCCCCTGTAAGTCCGGCAATCCGGCTCTTCTGAGGATGCTGCACTTGTCGGATTTTGGGTTCCGGCAGACCCTTGAGGTTCGAACACTAGGGTGCATGCAGAGATCACACCCCCAGCCTACCCATGTCTCACTGCCTCTCCAGGATCTAAAACTACACGAAGAACAACACAAGGGACACGAGATTTATACTGGTTCAGGCCACCATTGTGGTGTAATATCCTACTCCAGTTTGTGGTGTGGTGGATTGCCTCTGGGGCTGATGAGGAACAGTACAAGGGGAGAACAGCCTCATGAGGGTCTGTTCTTGGTTGGTGCGATGAACTGCTAGGGGGAGTTCAGTCGCGTCTCTCTGTGTCTCTCAGATGCGGATCCCCCCATCTACCCTGTGGGTGGCTAGTCCTATTTATAGGCGAAGGCCCCGGGCCTCTTCCCAATGAGCGGGAAGGGCGCCAACAATTGGCCATTTTGAAGGGGAACATCTAGTACACTTATCTTGACTAAAGTTGGTCCTCGCCTGCCAAAGACCCTGACGATGACGCCGGCTTGGGCTCCACGATGACCTCCGTTCTACCGTCCTGTTGGTCTTGGTCTTGTTGCACTGAAATGGCTGCCTTTGCTTGATACCCTTGCATGCGCTTGCCTCCTTTGCACCAAAGGGGAAACAAGGACTCTGCGCAGGCCGGCGCCCGCCTGGCGCCCGCCTGGCGCCCGCCTAGCCTTGGTCGTCATGGCTTGTGTCACGGGCACCTCGTGAGGTACCCCGCCTTGATCTCTCCGCCTCCTCGCGAGCCAGCCTGACGAGGCCGTGCCTGAGGAAGCCTCCTGTCATCCGCCCTGCGAGGCTTGGCCCCTCGCGAGGGTCTTGAGCATGTGTTGATGAAGATGGGCTATACTGAGCCCCTCCTTGAGCCATGCCGCAGGTCGCAGGCAGGCAAGTCTGGGTACCCCCATTCCCAGAACGCCGACAGTAGCCCCCGGTCCCAAGGCGCGCTTGGACTTGGCTTAGCAGAGAAGCGAAGGGGCAAGTGCCAAGCGCCGCGGGCCCCAATAGCCTGCAGCCTTGGGCACCGTGTGGCAGTTGATTGGACGTGGGCGTCCTGGCTCCCCCACGACACCTCGGCAACTGCACAAATTGATAAGGGAGCGGTACCCGTCTAGGTTTACCTTATTTGCCTTCTCCTTCACTGCCCAGATCCCCTTTCTTGCTCATGTCCTTCTTGCTTCCGAAATCCCCGGATCTACTCCAACCCTGCATCCTAGCAAGGCATGGCGCCTCACCAGACCCCAGCCAGAGCATGGTACTCACCCGCCTTGGATCCTCCGAATGTGTCGGAGAAGAACCTTGCTCGGACGCGCCAGATGATGGCGACGCAAGGCAATGACGGGGCGGCCGCGCTCAAGGTCGGCTCCGCCCTTCCCGAGGGCAGAGGAAGCACCTTCTACCCGCTCTTCATGAGCGCCATCGCCGCCGGTCTGGTGCCCCCTTTTTTCGAGTTCTTCCTTTCTGTTCTCCACCATTACAATCTGCAAGCTCTGCACCTCCATCCCAACTCTATTCTTCTCCTGGCGATTTTCTCCTACTACTGCGAGGCTCATGTCGGGGTGAGGCCTTCGGTGGCCTTGCTGCGCCATTACTTCTACCTCCGGGTCTCCCGCGGCCCCATCACCGCGTGCGCGAGCTTTGTCGCGCATGGCAACTCTAATGCCATCTCGAAGCCCGGGAAGAGAATTGAGGGCTTCAGGAGCAAGTGGGTCATGGTGGATGCCGGGCGCACCCACTCCCGGCTGATTCTGCCCACAGGGCAGCCCAAGTCCATTGATGCTTGGTCCCACGCGGAGCTCGTTGATCCCCGCGCGAGGCCGGTGCTGGAGAAGATGGACGCGGACCTGGGCCGGACAACATGGCGACGGCGAAACTGACCAGGTCGTCGCTCCTGAGGGAGTTCCTGGAGCATCAGGTGGCTCCGCTCCGGGAACACCCGCTTCCGCTGTGGAGGCTCGGGGGGGCTGATGCCGCCCTTCACTCGAACCCCGAAGTCCTAGCCGATGAGGATCTGGCCGCGGTCCTCCAATCCTTGGTTGGGGGAAACGTGGCGAGGTTGGAGGATGCTCCTGTGCCCTTGTTCCTTCGGGATGATTGGGAGCAGGTGGTGAACTCCATGTCCGCTTTCAACGAGGGCGGGCCTATGCCCGCGGAGGTTCCCGAGGACCCGGCGGCCCTAGCGATGGTGAACGTATCCTCCGGCGACTCCAGTGGAGAGGAGGAAGAAGAAGAGGAGGAGGAGGAGCCCGATTCAGAGGCGACCAGCGGGGAGTCGAGAGCGCCCCTCCCTCGGCGTAGGTCCCGCACTCTTCCCCTCATGCCAGATGACGACGAGGACGGCGACGAGCGGGGTGGCGAGAGCTCGCCCCTGATCCCGAAGAAGGATAGGACGGGGCTGGTTCCCTGCGGGTCTGTTCCGGCTCCGAGGCGATCTGCAGACGCGCCTCCTGCTCCCGAGCCTCTTGAGGTTGATCCCAGCATCCGGCTCTCGGGCTTCAAGTTCGGCCGAAGGTTGCTTGAGCCCGCGAGCAATGATGAGTAAGTGCTCGATTCTCGTTTTGCTCCTTGCTTCGTTGTTGAGGCTTGACGTCCATATTCCTTGGCTAGGCTGGTGCCTGCGGTGAAGAAGCTGAAGGGGGCTCCCGAGGCTTCGTCCGGGATAGCACCCCCACCCGCGGGAGAAGGGGGCAGCAAGACGCGGGCCTCTCCTGCCCAGTCATCCTCGCGAGGCCTGGCGGGGCAAGCTGGAGCAAGCTCAGCCCCCATGGCCCAAGCAACTCCCGAGGTGTCCTTGCCTGACGCCACTGCCGCAGTCGTCGGGGCGCAGAAGGTCCTGACCCATGGTGCTGTGATTACGCTGCCGTCTTCTCCTCCTACTCTGCCAACTGCCGTCTCTTCGACTCCTTCTACTGTTCTGCATCGTGCTGCTGCTGAGCTGGACCGGCTGCGGAAAGATCTTCTGGGCGCCGACCCTCGCTTGGTGGCCGGGCGCCTAGAGTTGGCCTCTGGCTGGGTCCACTCTGATGCTTCAGTCCGAGCGGCGCTGGCTCAGGCCACGACAACTTGCGACGAGGAGAAGCAGGCCATCCTTGAGGCGAAGGTCGCTCACGACGCCGCCTTGGGTGAGGTTGCGGATGTCTAGGGTCGCTATAAGGTGCTGGAGAGCGAGTTGCAAGGCCTGCACGACCAGCTTGCCAAGGAGGCCCGTGTCCACCAAGAGAAGGAGGAAGACATGAAGGCTCACGAGGCTGCCGCCAAGGACCGGGATGCCAAGCTTGACGAACGCCAAGGCCGCTTGGGTGCGCTGGAGCAGGCGTTGGAGGCGAAGAAGATCGAGCTGGACGGCAAGGTGCGGGTCCTAGCCGAGGACCGCGTGGCCTTCGCGAAGCTGGAGGTGAAGGCCCGCACCCTGCTGAAGTCGCTCTATGACAGCGGCCTGGAAAGCCCGCTGGCCAGCGCCGAGGAGGGCCCCGCCAAGCTGCTTCCCTTCCTGGTCCGCGCCCTCGGCCTTGGCCCCACGGCTGAGGCTGAGGCGCGTGTCCTTTCTTCTGAAGCGCTCACGCGTGTCTTCACCCACGTCTACCTTCGCGACCCCAGCGTTGACCTCGACGGCCTGCTGGAGCCTGTGAGCGGCGAGCTTGCCGCTGTCGCTGCTGAGGCCGTGAAGGGTTGCGCGGAGGCTCTGCTAGCGAAGTTCTGGGCCTTCAGCACCAAGCCGAAGCGAGGCGCTGCCGGTCTTGAGGCTCCACGAGGCGAAGTCGCTCAGCGCAGCTCCGTCATTAGCGATGGTGCCGCCAAAAAGTGACCCCTTCGCGGCTCCCGTCCTGCTTTTAATTCCTGCAACATGCATCCTGCCTCGTGGAGGCGTTTAAACTTGTGTTTGGCGTTGTCAAAGTACTCTATGGACTGTAATATTTGCTTTTGAATTTCTTGAGATTTGTGTTTTTCCTTCCTACTTGCTTGTGTTCTACGTCGGCAGAGCCCGGCCCCGCGCATACCTCAGCCGCCGTTAGCCCCGACCGGAAACCAGGACGGGACCAAGGAGTAAGGGGCTACGTGACACGTTAGGCTCCTGAGTCGCGATGCTCAGGAGTCCCCCTTGACGCACGAACAACAAGTAGGGAGGTGAAATGTATGGATGAATTTACCGTTCAACGTCGGCCGAGCCCGGCCCCGCGCATACCTCAACGCCGTTAGCCTTTCGGAACTAAGGGGTGAGGGGCTACGTGACCAGTTAGGCTCCTGAGTCGCGATGTTCAGGAGCCCCCCTTGACGTTCAAACGGCCTTCGTACCTTGGCTCCGCTCGGGGAGAGGCATGCGACAAACCAGGCCCGAGGGGCCTGGCTGGGTGGCGTGCGCCTGGGCGTGACCCGGGCGCAGCCCCCGTGCCCAGCCCCCTCGCGCGGCACTCCCGAGGGGAGGCGTTACGATGAGGCCGGACATTGAGCTCTGGGCTCCCTGAGGTTGATGCGGCCGGGGGCTACCCTCAGTTGTTTATCACCAGCGCGGAGCATAGCACTTCCGTATGTGTACAGGCATAGCCGCTCCTCGGCAGTGTCGTCAGCCAGCGGAGCATGGTGCTTCCACTGGTGCGTGGGAGGGGGCTCCCCTCCGGGAGGAACCCCCGGGGCATGTACAGCCCCGCCCTGACACGTGGCTGGCACGGTAGGACCTGACGAGGTGTATCTGGGCACCCGTGAGCCAGCGTGGGACTCATGGGGCCCTACCTCAAGGCGGGTTGCGCCTGGCTCTGGGCCTTTACTTGTGATGTGTTCCTGCAGATTTGGTTAGATGTCGGTGCTCTACGTCCTCGGGTCCCGGCCCTCGAGCGGGCTCAACCATCGCTGGTATGCCAGGTCGCGATGCCGTGGACAAGGCCAGGGGGTGAGGGATGGAGAGCCAGTAAGATCTCCTGAGTCGCGATGCTCAGGTACCCCCCCTTTAACGTGCAAGCGGCCGGCATGAAGGAAGAAGGGTGCCGTGGACGGCATCAAATAACAATCATGATGGGTCAATGCACGACTTGAATAAACGCGAGAGGAATACGTGCCTCTGGGTCTGGCCCGGGTGGCTCGGGGATAATGCAGCCCGAGGGGCGCCCCCGATAAAGTAAACTGAAAACACGAACTAAAGGGATATATGCTGCATGGACGAACCCACGCGGCCTGGGAATGATGCAGCCCTGGGGGGCGCTCGCAGCTGAAAATGAAACTCGAAGGATGTCACCTAATGATGCTGAAGATGGGGGGATGCTGAAGTAGCGGACGGCGTGCGCTGCGGGAGACGATCTTGATGAGCCCCCAGGCCCAGGGGCCTCAGGAGGTTCTGGAGGCGCTGGCGGCTCCTCGCGGACCATCTCCATCTCTGCCAGGACTGCGGAATGCCTGACCGCCTGAGCCTCCAAGATGCTCCTTAGGAGGCGCTGACGCACAGCAGCCGCATTCGGCAGGCCGTAAGGCATGCGAACATAGCTGTGGGGGGGGGGCCTTCGCAGCTTCCCACATGTGAGGGCCAGAAGCGCTCCTGAGAGGCGGATCGGTTGAGTCCTGGTATGTCGATGCAGACGCGCAGCCCATCATCCTCGCCTGGACGGGGAGCTACGGCGGGCAAGCGGCGGCTGCCACTCATGACTCTTGACTCTTGCAGCTCCTGAATGATCTCGCTGAGGGAAACATGCGCTGAAGCACGCCTCCAATGGCTGCCCGAGTGCCTCCCTCGTGATCTTAGCAAAGTCGATGGCCCTCCAGAAGAGAGGCCCCGAGCCCTGCTCGAGGAGGGCACTTGGCGCGCCTTCCTATGCGACAGAAGGGGGTGCCCCTTGAACAGGCGCGAACCCTGAGGGGTCTGCCTCCCGAGGGGTCAGGCCGGGCGATGTCTTCTTCTTCTTAGGAGCAGCCTCGGGAGGCCTCCCGTTCCTGTGATCTGGGTCTTCAATCGATGCAGCTTGGAAAGCACGTTCCAGAGAACACACAACGTCTCTCTCTTCACAAGGCACAGTGATGACTCCACCACTTCCTGGCATCTTGAGGACATTGTAGCCGTGATGGGTCGCGGCCATGAACTTGGCCAGGGCTGGGTACCCGAGGATGGCATTGTACGGCAGGCGGATGTGAGCGACGTCAAAGTCAATGAGCTCGGTGCGGTAGTTGTCGCGCTTTCCGAAGCTAATAGGAAGGCGGACCTGCCCTATCGAAACCGTGGAACCATCAGTGACTCCTGAGAAAGGCTTGGTTGGCTGCAGCTGATTGTATGGCACTTGGAGATTGTTGAACGTCTCGACGGATAGGACATTGATCCCTGGTCCGCCATCGATGAGGGTCCTGGTGACTTGCACATTGCTGATGATTGGGGAACAAAGCATCGGGAGGACTCCTGTTGTGGCCGCGCACTTGAGCTGATCCACTGAGCTGAACGTGATAGCGCACGCTGACCACCTGAGAGGGCGTGTGGCCTCAAGCTTGGGGAGGACTGCATTCACTTCGCGAGCAAACTGTTTGAAGATGCGCTGAGAGGCCGGGGCTTGTGCGCCGCCCAAGATGCAAGCGATTGCGCGCGGCTCCTGGAAGCCTCCAGCCCCTCGTCCTGGTGATGGTCTTCATTCCTCCTTGGCTGTGGTGGCAGAGGAGGGAGGCCCGCATTGCCTTGTGGGCGATCCTCACGAGGCTGATCCCTCCAACCCCCCTCGCGAGGTGGGTCCGTCCAACCTCCCTCGCGAGGCTGGTCCTGCCAGCGGTCCTCGCGAGGTCGGTCACGCCACCCTTGGCGAGGGCCACGGTGTTCCCATCGTCCTCCACCTCTTTCTCCTCCTTGGCCATAGCCCCTGTCACTGCGCTCGGGGCGTCGGCCGGCACGCACGTCTCACACGGCCCTGAGCTCTTGGCATTCATTGGTGTTGTGGGTGTGGAGGTCGTGGTACACGCAGTATCTGCTGCCCTTGGATGACTCAGGCTGATCCCTGCCTCGCTTGGTGTCTGGCTCTGCTGCAAGCATGGCAGCCCCCTTGCACTTCACTTCCTTGGCCTTGGGCTTCTTCTCTTCTGGGTCAGCAGCTGGCAGCTCGAGGAGGGAAAGGCGCCCTTCCTCAGCCCTAGCGCACTTGGTCGCCAGATTGAACAGCTCTAGGGAGGTGCACAGGTCTTCATGGATCGCGAGCTCCTCCTTTATCTTGATGTCACGCACGCCGTCGGAGAAGGCTGAGATGATGGCCTCCTCAGACACCTTGAGGATCTTAAGGCGAGCACTGTTGAAGCGCTGGATGAACTTCTGCAAGGTCTCTCCTGGCTGCTGTTTGATGCGGCGCAAGTCGCTCATGGCCGGGGGCCGGTTGCGGGTGCCTTGGAAGTTGGCGATGAATCAGGTGCGCATCTCGTCCCAGGAGGATATCGTGCCTGGAGCCAGGTGCGGGCGCCGTCCTTGAGCACCATGGGGAACCAGTTCGCCATGACCTTTTCATCCTCGTTGGCGGCTTCGATGCCCAGCTCGTAGAGCTGGAGGAACTTAGCAGGGTCAACCGTGTCATCATAGCGTGGGGGCAGGTCTGGCTTGAACTTGCCAGGCCAAGCCACGCTACACAGCTTGGCGGATAAGGCACGGCAGCCTGTAGTGGTCGCGGGAGCCCTTTGGCGACGGAGAGCTTGATCTTGCGGGTCTCTGTGCGCTGCAACCATGTGCAATGCGGGGTCTTGATGTGCTGGAGCAGGTGCGCCGGGCCGGTGTGGGGAGCACACGGGCAGCTTCTTGGGGACGAGGGATCTCTTGGCAGCTCTCTTGTTGTGCTCGCGCCGGACGGAGTGGGTTCCGCCTAGGGGCCACGCGCCTTGGGGCCAAGGCGCCTTCTTGAGGAGGAGGCGGCTGAGGCGCCCCCGGAGCTTCATTGCCCATGCAGGGTGGGGTGCGGTGCAATGAGAGGGATGGTGCAGGGGAGCCCCCAGCGGCGCTGACGAGCTCGGTGATGCGGGCGAGCCACTCGTCGTAGAGGTCGTCGACGGGACGGTAGTGCAGGAGCTCCCGTGCCAGGAGCAGCACGGCGTGCCCGTCCGCAGGAGCGTGACGGGCATGGGACGAGGACCCGACTGGAGTCAGCGACGGGGTGGCGGTGCAGCCTTCTCGCCGCACTGAAGGATGCAAGGACGACGCCTGCTGCTCGTTCCCCATCGGGCCGGTGGCGGCGTTGACGGCAGGCGACGGGGAACGGCGGGGGCGCCCGCCGACGGGGGCCGTCTGGGTGACGCGAGTGGCGATAGCGGCCCGGCACTCGGCGCGGGCGCGATGTGCGTCTGACATGGATGGGACGGGCGGTGAAACACGAGGCGACAGAAGGCAGATTCCGGCATTCCAGCACACCCCTACCTGGCGCGCCAAATGTCGGATTTCGGGTTCCGGCAGACCCTTGAGGTTCGAACACTGGGGTGCACGCGGAGATCACACCCCCAGCCTACCCATGTCTCACCGCCTCGCCAGGATCTAAAACTACACGAAGAACAACACAAGGGACACGAGATTTATACTGGTTTAGGCCACCATTGTGGTGTAATACCCTACTCCAGTTTGTGGTGTGGTGGATTGCCTCTGGGGCTGATGAGGAACAGTACAAGGGGAGAACAGCCTCGCGAGGGTCTGTTCTTGGTTGGTGCGATGAACTGCTAGGGGGAGTTTAGTCGCCTCTCTCTGTGTCTCTCAGATGCGGATCCCGCCCTCTACCCTGTGGGTGGCTAGTCCTATTTATAGGCGAAGGCCCCGGGCCTCTTTCCAAATATTGAGCGGGAAGGGCGCCAACAATTGGCCATTTTGAAGGCGAACATCCAGTACACTTATCCTGACTAAAGTTGGTCCTCGCCTGCCAAAGACCCTGACGATGACGCCGGCTTGGGCTCCACGATGACCTCCGTTCTGCCATCCTGCTGGTCTTGGTCTTGTTGCACCGAAATGGTTGCCTTTGCTTGATACCCTTGCCTGCGCTTGCCCCCTTTGCACCAAAGAGGAAACAAGGACTCTGCACAGGCCAGCGCCCGCCTGGCGCCCGCCTGGCCTTGGTCGTCATGGCTTGCATCACGGGCACCTCGTGAGGTACCCCGCCTTGATCTCTCCGCCTCCTCGTGAGCCAGCCTGACGAGGCCGTGCCTAAGGAAGCCTCCTGTTGTCCGCCCCGCGAGGCTTGGCCCCTCGCAAGGGTCTTGAGCATGTGTTGATGAAGATGGGCCGTACTGGGCCACTCCTTGAGCCACGCCCTAGGCCGCAGGCAGGCAAGTCTGGGTACCCCCGTTCCCAGAACCCCGACAGTGCTAAAGCGATGTCCTGAAAGGTAAAAGGGAAAGATTATGAAGGTATTTGGCGGTTACCCACACTATTGACTGAGTCCTTGTTGCGCCTCCGCCTATGCATATGGTATCTTGAGTGCGTAATTGTGTACGCATGGCACGAATGCTGCTTTGATGGGGCTTGAGCGGAGGCCGGACTGCTAATCACGCTTTTGGTGTTCCTGATGATCCTTTTGCAGGGTGCTCCAGACTCGCTTGACGGTGCTTGAGGTTGTCGTCGCCGAATTGGTGGTTTGCCGGAGGAGGCCGCATTGTACTTCTGCCGCGAGGGCTGCAGTGTGCTCTTCTGTACGGAGAGAGCGGTCCATGTTTCCGTTGACTGTTATGACCCCGCGCGGACCTAGCATCTTGAGCTTGAGGTATGCATAATGTGGTACCGCATTGAATCTAGCGAATGCGGTTCGTCCGAGCAGTGCGTGGTAACCACTACGGAAAGGGACGATATCGAAGATTAACTCTTCGCTCCGGAAATTTTCCGGGGGTCCGAAGACCACTTCCAATGTTATAGAGCCCGTACAGCGGGCCTCTACTCCAGGAATGACACCTTTAAAGGTGGTTTTGGTGGGCTTGATCCTTGAAGGGTCAATGCCCATTTTGCGCACTGTGTCCTGATAAAGCAGGTTCAACCTGCTGTCGCCGTCCATAAGGACTCGCATGAGGTGGAATCCGTCGATGATTGGGTCTAAGACCAATGCAGCTGAGCCGCCGTGACGGATGCTAGTAGGATGATCCCTACGATCAAAGGTGATCGGACAAGCTGACCATGGGTTGAATTTGGGGGAGACTGGCTCCATCGCATAGAAGTCCCGTAGTGCTCGCTTCCGTTCCCGCTTGGGGATGTGGGTGGCGTAGATCATGTTGACCGTTCTCACCTGGGGGGAATTTCTTTTGTCCCCTCGTGTTCGGATGTCGGGGCTCCTCATCATCGTCGCTGTGCAGCCCCTTGTCCTTGTTTTCGGCGTTTATTTTACCGGCCTGTTTGAACACCCAGCAGTCTCTATTGGTGTGATTGGCTAGCTTGTCCGGGGTGCCATGAATTTGGCACGAGCGCTCCAGTATGCGGTCCAGACTGTACGGTCCCTGATTATTTCTTTTGAACGACTTCGTCCGCTGACCGGACTTGGATCCGCTGAATCCGGCGTTTACTGTCGTGTCTTCAGTGTTGTCGTCGTTGTTCCGTCGCTTATGTCTGTTGCGTCGTGGTCTGCCGTTGTTATCGCGGACATCCAAAGTGCCGGAATGTGGCGTGGTGCCGCTGCGAGCCAACCAGCTGTCCTCGCCCGCGCAAAAGCGGGTCATTAGTGTTGTGAGAGCTGCCATGGACTTGGGTTTTTCCTGATCGAGGTGTCGAGCAAGCCACTCGTCACGGATATTATGCTTAAAAGCCGCCAGGGCTTCGGCGTCCGGACAGTCAACTATTTGATTTTTTAGTTAGGAACCGAGTCCAGAATTTCCTGGCAGACTCTTCGGGCTATTGAGTAATGTGGCTCAGGTCATCAGCATCCGGTGGTCGCACATATGTGCCCTGAAAGTTGTCGAGAAATGCATCTTCCAGGTTTTCCCAACTGCCAATGGAATTTGCTTGCAGGCTGTTCAGCCAATGCCGGGCTGGTCCTTTGAGCTTAAGGGGAAGATACTTGATGGCGTGTAGATCATCTCCGCGGGCCATGTGAATGTGGAGAAGGAAATCTTCGATCCATACTGCGGGGTCTGTTGTGCCATCATATGATTCGATGTTTACGGGTTTGAACCCTTCTGGGAATTCATGATCCATCACTTCGACAGTGAAGCAGAGGGGGTGTGCGGCGCCTCTGTGCCGGGCTATGTGGCTACGCAGTTCGAATTGGTCTGGGTTGCTGTGCTCGGCCTGGCCGGACTTGTTGATAATGTATCCGGCGTGACGGTCATCGTCGTACGCTGGGGCGCGCCCCCGCGATCCGTAGATCGATCTTGGGTGTTCTGCTTTGTTTTCCACAATATCTTGCAGGTCTTGCCTATTGCCCTGGGCCGTAGTGTATCGGCGTGGGGGTGCGGGCTAGTATTCGGGCTGATATCCCGTTTTATCCCGGCCACGGGGTGGCCGGTCAGTCGTTTGGCGCTCGAGTCTGTATTCCTCGGCTGCTAGGACTTCAGTCCATCTGTCTATGAGCAGGTCTTGATCAGCTTGGAGTTGCTGCTGCTTGTTCTTCAGGCTCCTCGCAGTGGCTATAAGCCGACGCTTGAAGCGCTCCTGCTCCACGGGATCCTCAGGCACGCCGAACTCGTCGTCGCCGAGGCTAATCTCGTCTTTGGAGGGGGGCATGTAGTTGTCCTCCTCCGGGTATCCGTCCGTCCCCTTTTCTTCTGGGCTGACCTGCTCATCTTCCTGTTCGGCCTGCTCGAAGGCGGGCTGGTCAGGGTTATATTCCTCTTCGGCGCCATCCGGATTGCTTTCGTCTCTGGGGCCGGTATTGCTGTGGTGGGGCTTGGAGCGGCGCCGACGACGCCCATGCTTTGCTTTTCTTCCTGAGGGGTTATCCTCCGTTGCCTCGTCGCCATTTGTTTCCTTCGGAGTGTCCACCATGTATATATCGTACGAGGAGGTGGCCGTCCACCGCCCTATGAGCGGTGGCTCCTGTAATTCTCCTGCATCTTCGTCCATACCGTCGATGTCTTCGGAGTCGAAGTCAAGCACGTCGGTTAAATCATCGACCGTGGCAATGAACTGGGTGGTGGGTGGGCAACCAATTCTGTCGTCCCATGCTTCCCACTCAAGCTGGACATAGTTCGGCCCAAAGCCTCCTGACAAAGAGAGGGACTTCAGTGAGTTCAGCATGTCACCGAAGGGCGAGTGCTGAAAGATGTCTGCAACGGCGAACTCCATTACCGGAGCCCAACCAGACTCTGCGGGCTCGGAAACGCGCAGACTGGAACCTACAACCGGATACGAATCCGGGGGTCCGGAGTCACAGGCTTCCTCAGAAGCGAGGCCTGTGTTCAGCTCCATCGCCGATGAGGGTACGGCCTGCGGGGCGGGGTCCATCCCACCGTCCCTAGGCAACGCAGCCCGCTCCGGATTTGAGTCCAGGGCTACTGCAGGGGTAATATCCCGAGTGTTGTCCGACAGCAGGTCCAGGCCATGCTCGTCGTGATTGTCCGGTGCTCCTGGCGCGGGCCCGAATCCGTCGAAGATCAAGTCTCCGCGGATATCCGCCATGTAGTTCAGGTTTCTGAACCTGATTTGATGGCCAGGGGTGTAGCTGTCGATCTGCTCCAGATGGCCAAGCGAATTGACCTGCAGTGCGAAGCTGACGAACATGAAGATCTGTCCGGGGAGGAAAGTCTTGCCCTGGACGGCGTCGTTGACGATGATTGAAGGAGCCATCGAGCCCGGCAGCGACGACACAGAGGAACTTTCAATGAAAGCACCAATGTCGGTGTCAAAACCGGCGGATCTCGGGTAGGGGGTCCCGATCTGTACGTCAAGGCTGATGATAACAGGAAGCAAGGGACACAGATGTTTACCCAGGTTCGGGCCCTCTCGATGGAGGTAAAACCCTAGTTCCTGCTTGATTAATATTGAAGATATGGGTAGTACAAGAGGAGATCTACCACGAGATCGTAGAGGCTAAACCCTAAGAGCAAGCCTATGATGGTATGATTGTAATTGTGATCGGCCTTCTAAGGACCAACCTCTCTGGTTTATATAGACACCGGAGAGGGCTAGGATTTACATGGAGTCAGTTACAAGGAAGGAAACACAATATCCGGATCGCCAAGCTTGCCTTCCAGGCAAAGGAGAGTCCCATCCGGACACGGGCCGAAGTCTTGAGTCTTGTATCTTCACGCTTCAATAGTCCGGACGTTGTACACAGTTCGGCTGTCCGGATACCCCCTAATCCAGGACTCCCTCAGAGGTGGCGGCCCAGCGCCCCGTGGGTGGTGGTTCCTGTTCTTCTCCTGCATCGTCGTCCACACCGTTGATGTCTTCGGAGTCAAAGTCAAGCACATCGGTCAAATCCTCGACAGTGGCAATGAAGTGGGTGGTGGGTGGGTAACGAATTTCCTCGTCGCCTGCTTCCCACTCGAGCCGGGCATAGTTCGGCCAAGAGTCTCCTGACACAGAGAGAGACCTTAATGAATTCAGCATGTCACTGAAGGGCGAGTGCTTAAAGATATCCGCATTGATGAATTCCATTACCGGAGCCCAATCGGATTCGATGGGCCCGAGCGCGTACGGTCCGGAGCCTACAGCCGGACGCAAGTCCGGGGGTCCGGTGACACAGATTTCCTTGGAGGTGGAGTCTGTGTTCGGCTCTACCGCCGATGAGTATGCGGCCTCCGGGGCAGGGTCCATCCACCCATCCTCGGATGACGTGATCTGCCCCGGATTTAGGTCCGGAGCTACTGCAATGCGATATCCTGAATATTGTCTGACAGCAGATCTAATCCGTGCTCGTCGTGACTGTTCGGCGCTCCTGGCGCAGGCCCGAATCTGTCAAAGATCAAGTCTCCGCGGATATTGGTCGTGTAGTTCAAGTTTCTGAATCTGACCTGATGGCTAGGGGCGTAGCTGTCGATCTGCTCCAGATGGCCAAGCGAATTGGCCCGCAGTGCGAAGCCGCCGAACACGAAGATCTGTCCGGAGAGAAAAGTCTCACCCTGGACCGCGTTGTTGTTGATGATTGAAGGAGCCATCGAGCCTTGTTGCGACGACACAGAGGAACTCTCAATGAAAGCACCAATGTCGGTGTCAAAATCGGCGGATCTCGGGTAGGGGGTCCCGAACCGTGCGTCTAAGGCTAGTGGTAACAGGTGGCAGGGGACACGATGTTTTACCCAGGTTCGGGCCCTCTCAATGGAGGTAATACCCTACTTCCTGCTTGATTTATCTTGATGATATGAGTATTACAAGAGTTGATCTACCACGAGATCGTAGAGGCTAAACCCTAAGAGCTAGCCTATGATTATTATTGTTCTCTCCCTACGGACTAAACCCTCCGGTTTATATAGACACCGGAGGAGGCTAGGGTTACACAGAGTCGGTTACAAAGAAGGAGATCTAACATCCGAATCGCCAAGCTTGTCTTCCACGCAAAGGAGAGTCTCATCCGGACACGGGACGAAGTCTTGAGTCTTGTATCTTCATAATCCAACAGTCCGGCCAAAGTATATAGTCCGGCTTTCCGGATACCCCCTAATCCAGGACTCCCTCAACCTCGGGCCCTCGCTGATATCATGCTCGTCCAAGCGGCAGCCCACGGTCTCTCGCTCGAGTGCCGAGGCGGAGTATCGGGCAGTGGCTAACGCCGTTGCTGAGTGCTCTTGGCTCCGTCCGCTTCTTCAGGAGTTGCTTTGTGTGGTCCCCAAGGCCACGATCGTCTACTGTGACAACGTCTCCGCCGTCTACCTCTCCGCCAACCCCGTCCACCATCGTCGTACGAAGCATATTGAGCTCGACATTCACTTAGTTCGCGAGCAGGTGGCTCTCGGGAAGGTTCGTGTTTTGCACGTTCCTACCACTCAGCAGTTTGTCGATGTCATGACTAAGGGACTACCGACCCCAGTCTTCGAGGAGTTTCGGTCCAGTCTCTGTGTCTCCGGCGACGCTTCAACTGCGGGGGGTGTTGAGCGTACGTTGTACACTGCATATGTATAGGACTAGGGTCTGTATTTATACGGTTGTATCTCTCTCTCTCCCCTCGTATAGTTGTATATCTTGGGAGACAAGTAGAGGCCGGTCCATCCTGTACCTATATATGTGCACCATGCACAGGATCTATGATTATCGATTCGTGCAATCTCATTCTTCCTCACTAACACCAACTAGTACCCCTGTCAACTGTGTTCATAGGCAACTGGAATGGAACGTGCGATTATCATATACTCGTACCATTATTCAGATTGTTAGAAGAAATACATGTAATACGCCATAAAAAATTACATTATATACAACTTTGTGCACAGATCTCAAAGTAATCGACGGCGTTGATTCAAGGAAGGGTGCAACCAACTAGGTGCACAAGGGTATTTTTCCCATGGTACTACACTCTTTGGCCTGTCTCTTAGTGCGCTATCTGGATGCTTTGTAGCTGATTCAGGAAGCACACTGCAGGGTTTTTCTCCTTTTCAAACAAGACACTGCAAGTTTGTTCCGTAAGCTTGCAGATTCAGGTTCAATTCAGAGAAAAATGAGGAAATTGATCATGCAGGATGGGATTGTCTTGGACTCTCTACGGTACTGTTTCCATGTGGATCTGAAAAACATGAGCGGTAGCTAGTCCCCATTTCAGTGCATATCTACAACCATTTCGGTTCCCTCGGAAGGAACAGCAAAACACCAAATTTCAAAATCAAGATGTCTACTGGTCTTCGTCAGTATACTTCAGGGGAGTCCATCGGTAAACAATGACTTGTGTTTATCGATCTTGTTAGCTCAGGGTGTTGCTCCCCGATCGAGCTCGATTTCACCTGCATCTTGTGACAGAACAACCCATGGATTTCATGTGGCAATAGCATTTGCAGCAAGCATCTCTCTGATTTAACACTGTCACATCACAAAATGTGCCAGTCAAGCACAAGATAAGCCGGCACATGTCGTCATATCGTCATCTTCCTCCGGATAGATCAGATATAGTGCCGATGCTGAGAACTGATGATGGAGGATATGCCAGTACATGCGGGTCAAAACCATTGCTTTTCATTAGGGCTAGCACACCGAAGCTCAGATGCGTTGAAGCCAACTCCGGGACCGGCGCGTCTCCGTCAAGGTACTCCATGACCTGTTGCATTCTTGGCCTTGCATTGGCGTGCGGGTGTGAGCACAGCAGCCCAAGCTTGAGCACAAGGCACGCCTCGTCGACATTGTAGTCATCTTGCAGTGTTGGATCCATCGTCTCAAGGAGTGTCCCGCCATGCCAATGCTCGAGCACCCAGTCAACCAACAGAATACTATCGCCTTGTGCATCGTCTTCCCTGATAGGCCTTTGTCCGCATGTAACCTCAAGGAGGAACGTGCCGAAGGCAAATACATCTGTGAGAGGTGACGCCTTGCCCGTGCGCACAAGCTCCGGAGCCATGTAACCCATGGTGCCAACCATATGTGTGGTTTGGGGGTCGGTGCCATGGTCGTACAGCCTCGACAGGCCAAAGTCACCTAGCCGCCCGTTCATTTCCCTGTCAAGGAGTATGTTACTTGCTTTGACGTCCCGGTGAATGACAACTTTGTCCCACTTCTCGTGGAGGTATAGCAATCCAGATGCAACGCCTTTGATGATCTGAAACCTGTGAGCCCAATTCAGCATCACTGCATGCTTGTCTCCGCCATCGTAGCAGTGCAGATATTTATCAAGACTACCATTGGGCATGTAGTCATACACCAAAAGAAGCTCGCCTTTCCTCCGGCAATAACCGAGTAACCGCACGAGGTTGCGGTGTCGGATGTGGCCAATGCTGGCAACCTCGGCGACGAACTCCTTGATGCCCTGCCTCGATTCGTGGGACACTCTCTTCACAGCAACTTCCAGCTTCGATGTCCGAAGCATCCCTTTGTACACGCTGCCGAACCCTCCTGCGCCCAGTAGGCGCTTGTCGTCGAACCCGTCGGTGGCATGGAACAGATCCTTGTACGAGAACCGATGCGGCCCGAACTCCGTCTCCCAGTCTTCCCGTAGCTCCGTGTACCTCAGCCTCTTCCGCACGACGAGGGCCGCAGCCACGCCGAGAGCCAGGAGAAATGCTGCAATGGCAATCGGTACAACGATTTCCGGGACCTTGGATCGTGGCCTGGGGCCAAGACGAGGCAGCTTTGGCAGCTTGGTGATGTCGATGGCCGGAGCAGGCGCGTCCACGCCGAAGCTCCAGCCGAGAATGTAGTGTCGCGAGTCGATTGGGCCGGTTGCGGAAGAGAAGCCGATGTACGCCGGCTCTGTTAGCACGTCCGAGAGGTTGCAGCTAGCAGAGACGAGTGGCCTTGCCGGTCTGGGCCTCTCTAAAGGAGCAACGGTGACGTCGATCCGCGCGGCCTCTCCGTCGTAGTCCACCCACGCCCGCATCACGTCGCCGCTGATGAGGGTCATGCCATGGAAGGTGCCCTCGCCATCGTCGTCGTAGTAGCCGGCGGCGTGCGACCGCACTGAGCGGAGGCCGTCGATGTTGATGCCGACGTGGTTGTTGTCAATGTCATCGAACTCGATGTTCTGCATGGTGTCGAGCTCGGCGGCGAAGATGCGGTTGCTGGCGTTGCCGTTGTTGTCGATGTTGGCGAGGCCCATGTACTGCGCGGCCAGCGCGGTGGAGAAGTTGTTGCTCGGCGCGACGACGAAGGCGATGCCGTGGCAGCTGAGGTTGGGGTAGGTGGTGAGGATGCCGAACACGAAAGAGGCCGAGAAGGACTGCACCGCGCTGCCGCCGCGCGACCCGCGCAGGCGGAACGGAGCCGGGAAGAACGCGTGGCCTTTGAGCTGCACCGTGCCGTTGGTCAGCTCGAGGAGGCCGTCCGTAGTGATCGTGGCCGTGCCGTCGAGGGTGAGGTTGGCGCCAGCGAAGCCGGAGAAGACGAAGCGGTCGTCATCAGCAGCGGCACCCAAGGCCACGCGATGGATGAGGCCATGGAAGAGAAGGATCGGCAGCAGGAAGTGAAAATTCCTCATGCGCAGAGCTACAAGCTGGAACAATTCCCTATAGGTACCGATGGACGAAGAAGCAGTGCAGTTGCCAAGTAAAATCATCTTGTGTGGACGGGAGGGGTACGAGTACGACTGAAGTACGCATTGCTGTGTGGAATTTCCTTGTTGCGTGTTGCAGGCTTGCAGCTAGCCTGCCAGTCCGGTCTGAATTTCCAGACGCGTCGCTGTCTGTTAGAACTAATTTCCTTGTTGGGTCGCATTATTTGAGCTTGCCCAATCTATACGACGACAACGATGTGAGCAAATTCTGTCGAAGATATGCACTCCCTCCATCAACTAATATAAAAACGTTTAAATCACTACTTTTGCGAAAGGGACGGCACAAGTCCTCTGCATAATTTCCCGACCAAAAGAAAGAAAGAAAAACTACTCCGCGTAAAGCCTTTCTCGGGACGCGATCGATGCATGTGAACAAGCAAGACGAAACCAAGCAGAGATACCAGCTACCAAGTCAAGCATGAAAATGTTAATTAAGCCTAGTTTGCGGTCGCTGAGCTTTTGTACGTACGTTGAATGCGTGTGTTGTGGTTTGGTGTTGAAAAATAGCCAGGCAAGAGTTTAAGGCATCTTTGACCAAAACAGTTTGCTCGCTTGTGGTGTCCACCCCGTTTCGGTGGTGGTTAGCGTAACTTACGGACGGGCGATCCGAGGGCGATCCCGATCGCGCTGGGGTTTCTGGCCAAAGTCCACACCGCCGTTCACCGCCATCGTCGTCGTTTCGACGCCACCACACCATCGCAACCTGTCCCATCCACCAAAAGCCTTCCGCGAGCTAGGGATCACGGTCGTACACCACGAACAGTCCCTAGGGTTCCTCGGCAAGCCTAGAAGGGGGGAGGGAATGGAAGCTGTCGAGGGGTTGATGAGGGGACTGAAGTTGTCGGCGGCGGAGAGAAGGGGGATGAAGATCGGGGAAGTGGAGAAGGGAAATGCCAGTTCATGGGGCGCGAATGACCCCCAGGCAGTGGGGAAACTTTACTCGGAGAAGCCAGCGCATGCGGGGGTGATCGGACAAACCTTGGGAAGAATCTGGTGCCTGATCAATGGAATTGAATGCAAGGAGCTAGAGACAAACACCTTCCTCTTCACGTTCAGGCAAGCGTCGGGATGGAGGAGAGCGCTGGAGGATGGCCCGTGGTGGTTTGACAAAGAGTTGTTGGTAATGGAGGACTTTGACCCAGACAAGACGGTGGATGAATATGACTTCAACTTGATTCCTATGTGGATCCGTGTGTATGGCCTACCTCTGGGTCAAATGAATAGGGCGACAGGAGAGCGGATCGGTGCTGACTTCCACGAACTGGTTGAGGTGGACGTTGGGCCTGATGGTAATGCTATAGGCAAATATTTGCGGGTCAAAGTCAGACTGAATATACAAGAACCCCTAATGAGAGGTTTTGTGTTGGATCGGGACAAGAAGGGGGAGGATGAAGATGGAGAGGGGGGTGCGGTAGGAGGGGGAGAGGATGGCTAGAAGAAGAAGAAGGGGTTGCTGTGGTGCCGTTTTGAGTATGAGTATATGCCTGATTTCTGTTATACTTGCGGTGTGATCGGACACGGGGAAAAGGAGTGTAGGCTTAAACCTCCTAAGGGAGAAGCGCCACAGTATGGGCCATGGCTGAGAGCGGAAGAAACAAATCACAGGAAACTTGATGTTGTAGCTTATGGAAAAGGACAGGGCGGCAGGAGCTTCAGTGGAAGTGAGAGTAGTCAGGAGAGAAGAAGGAAATATGGTTGGGGCAGCGGGTCTCGGGGTTCAGGAAGTAATGCCCTCTCCTGGAGGAAGGAAGAGCACGCATCAAAGAGCAATGAAAAAGAGAAGGGTGGAGAAGAGAAGGAAGTATCTAGTCCACTCAAAATCCAGGCCGGGGGGGTGGGGAGGAGGGGAGTAAGGTAGTCAGAAGCATCCAATTCTCCGAACCTCCGATCGTGCAGAAGGAACAAGAACAAACCCAGATGGTAATAGATCATAGTTCCACTAATGAGAAGGGGGAGCGGCTTACAAATAGTGCTAAAGATGCAGATAAGAACTGCATGCCTCATGAAACAGGGAAGGAGGGTGAAGCAATGCGGATTGAGAAGGAAGTGGCTGAGGAGTCTGTGGCGAAAGTAAAGAGTAGCAACAAGTTCAAACGTCTGAACCGCCCAGAAAATTTTGGTAGTCAGGACAAGCTGGATGTCAGTCTAGGGAAGAGAGGGGGGAGGAGATGAATGGGGAGGGAGGATATATTGCAAAGAAGGGACGTGGGGAGGGGGGAAGGGGCAGCCAATGACACAAAATCTGACGGAGACAAACAAGGAAGCAACGGTGGTGCACGCAAACTCAAACACATCGGCCGGGCTGCGGGAGCAGCCCCGCCGGGAGCAATGGAAATCATAAGTTGGAACTGCCGGGGACTCGGGAATGGCCCGACAGTTCGTTCTCTTCTTGAGCTAGGAAGAGTGGAGGTTCCCGATGTTTTGTTCTTGTGTGAAACTCGTTTGAATGAAAAGAAGTTGGGGCGGTTCAGGTGGACGTTGGGGCTCTCCAACATGGTAGCATGGAAAGATGAAAGTAGTGGGAGGGGTGTAGCTTTGTTTTGGAGAAGGGGTTTGGATGTCTCTTTGAGATCATACGGACGGAGACATGTGGATGTGGATATAGCACGGGAGGATGGAATGATTTGGCGACTCACTGGGGTTTATGGAGAATCTGCGATGGAAAGGAAGAAGGAGACGTGGAAGCTTTTGCGCATTTTGAAACAACAACACCAGAATGGTCGCCCGTGGCTTTGTCTTGGTGATTTCAATGAAGTTCTCACAAGTAGTGAGAAGCTAGGAGGTGCGGATCGCCCGCAACACTATCTGAATGACTTTCGGCACGCATTGGATGCTTGTGATCTGAGAGATTTAGGGTTCGAAGGAGATATGTATACCTGGAGAAATCATAGTAGGGATCTGCGGACATATATTTGTGAGAGGCTGGATCAGGCCACTGCAAACAATGAGTGATGTGGTGCTTTTCCGAACCATATAGTCGTGAATGAAGATCCAAGGCATTCGGATCACAGACCCGTGGTTGTGCACCTAGAGGGGAAAGAAAAGGGTTGGAAAAGGAGTGATTGTAGTTTTAGATTTGAAGCCCGTTGGTTGCAGGAGGAGGGATATGAAGATCTCATGCGGAATGCGTGGGAGAGGAGCAATGAGGAAGGAAGGAGATGTGTCAGTAGTGGCTTGCGAAGTATAGCTAGGGATATGAGCAAATGGAGTAGAGAGGTGGTGGGTGAGCTAGATGGAAGACTTAAGAAAACCCGTGGTGATCTGGAGAGATGCATGAAAGAGGCGGTCTCTGAAGCAAAAATCATGGAGGAGGCAAGACTGAGGGGAGAACTAGAGGCTCTGAAAGAGAAGAAGTACACGAAGTTAAAGCAGAGGGCACACATGTGGTGGCTGCGAGGGGGGAACAAAAATATCAAGTATTTGCAGTCCGTAGCAACAGCAAGGAAGCGGACTAACAGACTTAAGGAGATTCGGAGGGAGGATGGGACGGTGGTGGAGGAAGGAGAGGCCTTAACTAATTACGTTTGTTCATTTTTTCAGGACCTGTTTACATCTTCCAATCCTCAGCGCCTGAATGAACTGTTGGACAAGGTGCAACCTCGCGTCTCAGTAGCTATGAACGCAGTCCTTGAGGCCGACTACACGAGGGAGGAGGTGAAAGCAGCACTTGATCATATTGGTGATCTCAAAGCACCTAGCCCAGACAGGATGCCTGCGATTGTCTTTAAACGCCACTGGCATTTTATGGGAGATCAGGTAGTCGAGGAAGTCCTAAAGGTGCTGAACGGTGGAGAGATACCCGAGGGGTGGAATGATACTATTCTGGTGCTGATTCCGAAGGTCAAAAACCCAAAAAGGATAAAGGATCTCCGCCCCATCAGCTTGTGCAATGTCGTTTACAAGTTAGTATCAAAAGTGATTGCCAGTAGACTTAAATTGATCCTACCCGAAGTGATCTCAGAGCACCAGAGTGCGTTTGTGCCGGGGAGGCTAATTATGGACAATGTCCTCACAGCCTATGAGGTTTCCCATTATCTCATGAACAAACGAAGAGGGAGAAGTGGAGTTGCGGCCATTAAAGCAGACATGAGTAAGGCGTATGACCGGGTGGAGTGGAGGTTCTTGGAGGCCATGCTTAACAAATTGGGTTTTAGCTCGAGTTGGACTGCCCTTGTCATGAAATGTGTACGGACGGTGCGATAGCAGATCAAGGTTAATGACCAACTAACGCAACAGTTCAGCCCTGAGCGAGGACTCCGTCAAGGAGATCCCATCTCCCCCTACCTCTTTGTTATTTGCGCAGAAGGCTTGTCAGCGTTGCTTTTAGATGCAGAACAGAGAGGTATTACACATGGCGTGAAAGTTTGCCCGAGGGCACCATCTGTTTCCCACCTTTTATTTGTAGATGACTCTATGCTACTCATCAGGGCAGAACAACAAGAAGCAACAGCGCTAAATGACATGTTGAAACTGTATGAAACTTGCTCCGTGCAGTGTATAAACACAGAGAAATCCGCAGTGATGTTCAGTCCTAATACATGTGATGATGACAGGACCGAAGTGAAAGCTGCTTTGGGTATACACAATGAAGATTGGAATGAAAAATACCTAGGGCTTCCCGTCCATGTGGGATGATCAAGAAAGAGAGCGTTTAATTACATTAAACGGAACATGTGTGGACATGTGTATAGATGGCAAGAAAGACTCCTAGCAAAAGAAAGCAAGGAAACCCTAGTGAAGGCTATTGGACAAGCCATTCCTACCTTTGCTATGTCATGCTTCGATTTGACTAAAACCTTCTGTACGGAGCTGAATACACTTCTTGGGAACTTTTGGTGGAGCCAACAAGACAAGAAAAATCCCTTGCATTGGCTCAATTGGGAGAAGCTGGCACAGCCTAAGGCCATGGGTGGGCTAGGGTTACGAGACATGCACACTTTCAACCTAGCAATGCTCTCGAGGCAGGGTTGGAGAATTCTGCAAAACCCCTCGAGCCTATGTGCAAGGATCTTAAAAGCACGCTACTTCCCGAACAGTACGGCGCTGGAGGTAATCGAACAAGATGGTATTTCTTACTCTTGGCGTAGTATCCTCCAAGGGCTGAAGGTGGTGAAGCAGGGTTGTATCTGGCGGCTGGGAGACGAGACAAAGATCAACATCTGGACGGACCCATGGATCCCTAGGCCCTTGTCCAGACAGGTGATCACGCCGAGGGGAGCCAACCTACTGACTTATGTGAGCGAGTTGATTGATCCGATCACAGGTGGCTGGGACGAGCGTCTCATCAAGGATACTTTCTATGTGGAGGACGCCCGCCATATCCTGCAGATCCCCTTGAGAGACGGGATCGAGGATTTTGTCGCATGGCATTTCGATTCGAAGGGAAAGCACTCCGTCAGAAGCGCCTACAAACTGCAAATGGAGCTGAATAAGCAGTATAGGACCGGTGGACCGAGTACAAGCACTGGAGGTGCAGGCAATTTGGATAGAACCCTGGACCCGAGCTGGAAGCGAATATGGAAATTGCCATGTCCAGCAAAACTGCAGATGTTCGTTTGGCGCATACGACATGAATCCCTAGCCCTATGCACAAACCTGTCGAGGCGTGGCATGAAACTTGACTCGGTAAAATGCTTCCTATGTGGGAGAGATGATGAAGATGGTGGGCACCTGTTTATAAAGTGTAAGGTGGCAAAGGAGGGGTGGAGGCAATTGGGGTTGGAGCTGGAAAGGAGCCGCCTCGAAGGGATCGGGAGCGTGCATGCAATGCTGGACTCTTTATGGGGACTAGAAGAGAAGATAAGAGTGCTAATCATATGCTTTTGGTGGCAATGGTGGAACAACCGCAACAAAACCAGAGAAGGAGAGCTCCCTCTGCAGGTCACAGAAATTGTGAGACGAGCTCGTTGCGACGCCCTCGAATATGAGCAGCTGTTCCTCCCAGGCAAGCCAAAACAATCTCCCGGGAAGTGGCAACCGCCGGCCGATGACACCATAAAGTTCAACCTGGATGGTGCCTTCTCACCGGGTAATTCCTTCAGTGGATGGGGCGTGGTGGCTCGGGACGGCTCTGGAACTGTCCTCATTGCTCGAGCAGGACGACAAGACCAGGTTTCTGATGCTTTTGGTTCAGAAGTTCATGCGTTGGTGGTGGCGGTGACCACAGCGGCTGATTTGGGAGTTGTCCAGGCAACCATTGAGACGGACTCTGAGCTGCTGGCCGAGGCAATGGATGCCCATCGAGTAGATTCTTCGCCGTATGCAGCAATTATTGAAGATACGAAGTTCCAGCTAAAATTGTGGTTTTCCAAATAGAGTGTAACTGCGTGTAGACCAACCATGAACATTGTCGCTCATGAGTTAGCACAAATTGGTTGTAATTGCCCACTAAACACGTCTGTCGAGTGGGACACTATTGTACCACCCAAAGTGGCCTCTTGCGTGTCGGGCGATATGCCCGAGCGTCGTTGATCTATAAAGCTTTGCTTTCCCTCAAAAAAACGAGGACCATCAAACTACCCGCAAAAGTCTGGACCTAGCGTCTCGACGATGCAAGCCATCCAATGCAATTCCCAATCGATCCACGGGCATGTCCCTGTGATCACGTAACCGGATGCAACCTTGATGCGCCCGCGTCCGGGGCCCATCCAAAACCATACCCAGCCGAGGCATCACATAGAAGCTAATTGCCCGTCCGTTCTCTTGGCCGTGACTATTTAAGCATGGCTCTGGCGCCGTCCACACCACACCTCACATTCCCTCCTCTCCGGTAACCGCAGATTCACTCATTTCTATCTCCGCGCACTGCCATCGATGATGTCAAAGGCCTTGTTCTCCGTGCTGCAGGTGGTGGCTTCGGATCTCCTTTCGGATCGTGGCAACACTGCCGTCGCTCTCCCAGGCCATCGTCCTCCACGACACCCGGCTATTCCAGAGAGGAGGAGATCACCCTCTCCTTTGGCGACAAGAAGGAGCAACGGCCGTAGTTGCGCCTTTCTCAGAGGCCGCGGTGATGGACAAGGAGTATCAGACTCACCTGGAGCTCCTTCTCAAGCGGTCAATCAAGGACCGTTGTCTGGCGCGGACCCTCCACCGCCTCAAGGAATCCAGATGTCACCGCCTTTCCATCGCACCGAGGCGGGGGCGGTACGCCCGCATTGACGTGTCGGCGTCACCGCCACGTCGGGCCTGGCACAACAAAGGTCTTGAAGTAGAAGGTGCCCCGATGATCACGAAGGTGCACGGGCGCCTCCTGCGCTATATCGGTCGTGGTGGCGGCAACTCCTTGTCGTGGAGCATCGCGATGACGGAGGAGATGATGTCCATGGAGGTGACGCAGAGGGAACAACATAACACGACATGTTGGGCGGCGTTCGCGAAGTCCGACACCATGCCAACCTAGGTCCTCGTGGACCCGGACCTCATGGAGGCCTGGGCTCCTGTCCCATTGGTGACCACCACAGAGATGTTTGTGCGGGGACTGCGTCGCCTAGACAGGGAGCTCACGAACGTCGGGGAGGAATGGTCGCTCATCAACACCTTTGATGCAGGTCAAGGGCATGGTTCCTTGGCCATGGTCGGTGTCGGACGAGGTTGCCCTTTGCACGGCACAGGAGGAAGCCGTGCAGCTTCCTCCGCAAGTACCAGGTAGAGGTCGGGCAGGGCAATCGTGCCCCCGCACCCTCCTGCAGCTGGAAGGGCCACTTCGACAACTTTTGACGGTGACGATGGCACAGATGGTGACAGAGGTGCCATAGGTCACCACCCACTACAAATTAGTTTAGGGTTTTTAGTTTTAGTTGAGCGGATGAAACTGTTGGGGAACGTAGTAATTTTAAAAATTTTCCTACGCACACGCAAGATCATGGTGATGCATAGCAACGAGAGGGGAGAGTGTATGTCCACGTACCCTCGTAGACCGTAAGCGGAAGCGTTAGCACAACGCGGTTGATGTAGTCGTACGTCTTCACGATCGACCGATCCAAGCACCGAACGTACGGAGCCTCCGAGTTCAGCACACGTTCAACTCGATGACGTCCCTCGAACTCCGATCCAGCCGAGTGTCGAGGGAGAGTTCCGTCAGCACGACGGCATGGTGACGATCTTGATGTTCTACCGGCGCAGGGCTTCGCCTAAGCTTCGCGACGATATGACCGAGGTGGAATATGGTGGAAGGGGGCACCGCACACGGTTAAGGAACGATCCGTAGATCAACTTGTGTGTCTATGGGGTGCCCCCTGCCCCCGTATATAAAGGAGGGAGGGGGGAGGCCGGCCGGCCCCTTTGGGCGCGCCAAGGGAGGAGGAATCCTCCTCCTAGTAGGAGTAGGATTCCTCCTTTCCTACTCCTACTAGGAGGGGGAAGGAAGGGGGAGAGAGGGGGAAGGAAAGGGGGGCGCCCCCCCTCCTAGTCCAATTCGGACCAGAGGGAGAGGGGGCGCGCGGCCCTCCCTGGCCGCCCCTCTCTCTTCCCACCTAGGCCCATGTGGCCCATTAACTCTCCCGGGGGGTTCCGGTAACCCCCCCGGCACTCCGGTTTTCTCCGAAAACTCCCGGAACCTTTCCGGTGTCCGAATATAGTCGTTCAATATATCAATCTTTATGTCTCGACTATTCCGAGACTCCTCGTCATGTCCGTGATCACATCCGGGACTCCGAACAAACTTTGGTACATCAAAACTTATAAACTCATAATAAAACTGTCATCGAAACGTTAAGCGTGCGGACCCTACGGGTTCGAGAACTATGTAGACATGACCTAAAACCATTTTCGGTCAATAACCAATAGCGGGACCTGGATGCCCATATTGGTTCCTACATATTCTACGAAGATCTTTATCGGTCAAACCGCATAACAACATACTTTGTTCCTTTTGTCATCGGTATGTTACTTGCCCGAGATTTGATCGTCGGTATCCAATACCTAGTTCAATCTCGTTACCGGAAAGTCTCTTTACTCGTTCCGTAATACGTCATCTCATAACTAACTCATTAGTTACATGCTTGCAAGGCTTAGGTGATGAGTATTACCGAGAGGGCCCAGAGATACCTCTCCGACGATCGGAGTGACAAATCCTAATCTCGAATTATTCCAACTCAACATGTACCTTCGGAAACACCTGTAGAGCACCTTTATAATCACCCAGTTACGTTGTGACATTTGGTAGCACACAAAGTGTTCTTCCGGTAAACGGGAGTTGCACAATCTCATAGTTGTAGGAACTTTGTATAAGTCATGAAGAAAGCAATAGCAGTATACTAAACGATCAAGTGCTAGGCTAACAGAATGGGTCATGTCAATCACATCATTCTCCTAATGAAGTGATCCCATTAATCAAATGATAACACATGTCTATGGTCAGGAAACATAACCATCTTTGATTGATGAGCTAGTCAAGTAGAGGCATACTAGTGACTATGTGTTTGTCTATGTATTCACACATGTATCATGTTTCCGGTTAATACAATTCTAGCATGAATAATAAACATTTATCATGATATGAGGAAATAAATAATAACTTTATTATTGCCTCTAGGGCATATTTCCTTCAGTATCCCACTTGCACTAGAGTCAATAATCTAGATTACATAGTAATGATTCTAACACCCATGGAGTCTTGGTGCTGATCATGTTTTGCTCGTGAGAGAGGCTTAGTCAACGGGTCTGCAACATTCAGATCTGTATGTATCTTGCAAATCTCTATGTCTCCCACTTGGACTTGGTGCCGAATGGAATTGAAGCGTCTCTTGATGTGCTTGGTCCTCTTGTGAAATCTAGATTCCTTTGCCAAGGCAATTGCACCAGTATTGTCACAGAAGATCTTCATTGGTCCCGATGCACTAGGTATGACACCTAGATCGGAAATGAATTCCTTCATCCAGACTCCTTCATTTGCTGCTTCAGAAGCAGCTATGTACTCCGCTTCACATGTAGATCCCGCCACGACGCTTTGTTTAGAACTGCACCAACTTACAGCTCCACCGTTTAATAAAAACACGTATCCGGTTTGCGATTTAGAATCGTCCGGATCAGTGTCAAAGCTTGCATCGACGTAACCATTTACGACTAGCTCTTTGTCACCTCCATATACGAGAAACATATCCTTAGTCCTTTTCAGGTATTTCAAGATGTTCTTGACCGCTGTCCAGTGATCCACTCCTGGATTACTTTGGTACCTTCCTGCCAAACTTATTGCTAAGCATACGTCAGGTCTGGTACACAGCATTGCATACATGATAGAGCCTATGGCTGAAGCATAGGGAACATTTTTCATTTTCTCTCTATCTTCTGCTGTGGTCGGGCATTGAGTTTGACTCAACTTCACACCTTGTAGTACAGGCAAGAATCCTTTCTTTGCCTGATCCATTTTGAACTTTTTCAAAATTTTGTCAAGGTATGTGCTTTTTGAAAGTCCTATTAAGCGTCTTGATCTATCTCTATAGATCTTGATGCCCAATATATAAGCAGCTTCCCCGAGGTCTTTCATTGAAAAAATTTTATTCAAGTATCCCTTTATGCTATCCAGAAATTCTATATCATTTCCAATTAATAATATGTCATCAACATATAAAACTAGAAATGCTACAGAGCTCCCACTCACTTTCTTGTAAATACAGGATTCTCCAAAAGTCTGTATAAAACCATATGCTTTGATCACACTATCAAAGCGTTTATTCCAACTCTGAGATGCTTGCACCAGTCCATAAATGGAACGCTGGAGCTTGCACACTTTGTCAGCACCTTTTGGATCAACAAAACCTTCCGGCCGCATCATATACAACTCTTCTTCTAGAAATCCATTCAAGAATGCAGTCTTGACATCCATTTGCCAAATTTCATAATCATGAAATGCAGCAATAGCCAACATGATTTGGACAGACTTAAGCATTGCTACGGGTGAGAAAGTCTCATCGTAGTCAACCCCTTGAACTTGTCGAAAACCTTTCGCAACAAGTCGAGCTTTATAGACAGTAACATTACCATCAGCGTCAGTCTTCTTCTTAAAGATCCATTTATTCTCAATGGCTTGCCGATCATCGGGCAAGTCAACCAAAGTCCATACTTTGTTTTCATACATGGATCCCATCTCAGATTTCATGGCCTCTAGCCATTTTGCGGAATCTGGGCTCATCATCGCTTCCTCATTGTTCGTAGGTTCATCATGGTCAAGTAACATGACTTCCAGAATAGGATTACCGTACCACTCTGGTGCGGATCTTACTCTGGTAGACCTACAAGGTTCAGTAGAGATTTGATCTGAAGTTTCATGATCAATATCATTAGCTTCCTCACTAATTGGTGTAGTTGTCACAGGAACCGGTTCTCGTGATGAACTACTTTCCAATAAGGGAGTAGATACAGTTATCTCATCAAGTTCTACTTTCCTCCCACTCACTTCTTTCAAGAGAAACTCCTTCTCTAGAAAGGATCCATTCTTAGCAACGAATGTCTTGCCTTCGGATCTGTGATAGAAGGTGTACCCAACAGTCTCTTTTGGGTATCCTATGAAGACACATTTCTCCGATTTGGGTTCGAGCTTATCTGGTTGAAGTTTCTTCACATAAGCATCGCAGCCCCAAACTTTAAGAAACGACAACTTTGGTTTCTTGCCAAACCACAGTTCATAAGGCGTCGTCTCAACGGATTTAGATGGTGCCCTATTTAACGTGAATGCGGCCGTCTCTAAAGCATAACCCCAAAACGATAGCGGTAAATCGGTAAGAGACATCATAGATCGCACCATATCAAGTAAAGTACGATTACGACGTTCGGACACACCATTTCTTTGTGGTGTTCCAGGTGGTGTGAGTTGTGAAACTATTCCGCTTTGTTTCAAATGTAAACCAAACTCGTAACTCAAATATTCTCCTCCACGATCAGATTGTAGAAACTTTATTTTCTTGTTACGATGATTTTCCACTTCACTCTGAAATTCTTTGAACTTTTCAAATGTTTCAGATTTGTGCTTCATTAAGTAGATATACCCATATCTGCTCAAATCATCTGTGAAGGTGAGAAAATAACGATATCCGCCACGAGCCTAAACATTCATCGGTCCGCATACATCTGTATGTATGATTTCCAACAAATCTGTTGCTCTCTCCATAGTTCCGGAGAACGGTGTTTTAGTCATCTTGCCCATGAGGCACGGTTTGCAAGTACCAAGTGATTCATAATCAAGTGATTCCAGAAGTCCATTAGTATGGAGTTTCTTCATGCGTTTTACACCGATATGACCTAAACGGTAGTGCCACAAATAAGTTGCACTATCATTATCAACTCTGCATCTTTTGGCTTCAACATTATGAATATGTGTATCACTACTATCGAGATTTAATAAAAATAGACCACTCTTCAAGGGTGCATGACCATAAAAGATATTACTCATATAAATAGAACAACCATTATTCTCTGATTTAAATGAATAACCATCTCGCATCAAACAAGATCCAGATATAATGTTCATGATCAACGCTGGCACCAAATAACAATTATTCAGGTCTAAAACTAATCCCGAAGGTAGATGTAGAGGTAGCGTGCCGACCGCGATCACATCGACTTTGGAACCGTTTCCCACGCGCATCGTCACCTCGTCCTTGGCCAGTGCTCACTTATTCCGTAGTCCCTGTTTCGAGTTGCAAATATTAGCAACGGAACCAGTATCAAATACCCAGGTGCTACTACGAGCTCTAGTTAGGTACACATCAATAACATGTCTATCACATATACCTTTGCTCACTTTGCCATCCTTCTTATCCACCAAATACTTGGGGCAGCTCCGCTTCCAGTGTCCAGTCTGCTTGCAGTAGAAGCACTCAGTTTCAGGCTTAGGTCCAGACTTGGGTTTCTTCTCTTGAGCAGCAACTTGCTTGCCGTTCTTCTTGAAGTTCCCCTTCTTCTTCCCTTTGCCCTTCTTCTTGAAACTAGTGGTCTTATTGACCATCAACACTTGATGCTCCTTCTTGATTTCTACCTCCGCGGCTTTCAGCATCACGAAGAGCTCGGGAATAGTCTTGTTCATCCCTTGCATATTATAGTTCATCACAAAGCTCTTGTAGCTTGGTGGCAGTGATTGGAGAATTCTGTCAATGACACTATCATCAGGAAGATAAACTCCCAGTTGAATCAAGTGATTGTTATATCCAGACATTCTGAGTATGTGTTCACTGACAGAACTATTCTCCTCCATCTTGCAGCTGTAGAACTTATTGGAGACTTCATATCTCTCAATCCGGGCATTTGCTTAAAATATTAACTTCAACTCCTGGAACATCTCATATGCTCCATGACGTTCAAAACGTCGTTGAAGACCCGGTTCCAAGCCGTAAAGCATGGCACACTGAACTATAGAGTAGTCATCAGCTTTGCTCTGCCAGACGTTCTTAACGTCGTCAGTTGCATCAGCAGCAGGCCTGGCACCCAGCGGTGCTTCCAGGACGTAACTCTTCTGTGCAGCAATGAGGATAATCCTCAGGTTACGGACCCAGTCCGTGTAATTGCTACCATCATCTTTCAACTTTGCTTTCTCAAGGAACGCATTAAAATTCAATGGAACAACAGCACGAGCCATCTATCTACAAACAAACATAGACAAGCAAGATACTATCAGGTACTAAGTTCATGATAAATTTAAGTTCAACTAATCATATTACTTAAGAACTCCCACTTAGACAGACATCTCTCTAGTCATCTAAGTGATCACGTGATCCAAATCAACTAAACCATAACCGATCATCACGTGAGATGGAGTAATTTTCAATGGTGAACATCACTATGTTGATCATATCTACTATATGATTCACGCTCGACCTTTCGGTCTCTGTGTTCCGAGGCCATATCTTCATATGCTAGGCTCGTCAAGTTTAACCTGAGTATTCTGCGTGTGCAAAACTGGCTTACACCCATTGTAGATGGACGTAGAGCTTATCACACCCGATCATCACGTGGTGTCTCGGCACGACGAACTTTGGCAACGGTGCATACTCAGGGAGAACACTTATTGATAATTTTAGTGAGAGATCATCTTAAAATGCTACCGTCAAACAAAGCAAGATAAGATGCATAAAGGATAAACATCACATGCAATCAATATAAGTGATATGATATGGCCATCATCATCTTGTGCTTGTGATCTCCATCTTCAAAGCACCGTCGTGATCACCATCATCACCGGCGCGACACCTTGATCTCCATCGTAGCATCGTTGTCGTTACGCCATCTATTGCTTCTATGACTATCGCTACCGCTTAGTGATAAAGTAAAGCAATTACAGGGCGTTTGCATTTCATACAATAAAGCGACAACCATATGGCTCCTGCCAGTTGTCGATAACTTCGGTTACAAAACATGATCATCTCATACAATAAAATATAGCATCACGTCTTGACCATATCACATCACAACATCCCCTGCAAAAACAAGCTAGACGTCCTCTACTTTGTTGTTGCAAATTTTACGTGGCTGCTACGGGCTTAGCAAGAACCGTTCTTACCTACGCATCAAACCCACAACGATAGTTTGTCAAATAGACTCCGTTTTAACCTTCACAAGGACCGGGCGTAGCCACACTCGGTTCAACTAAAGTGAGAGAGACAGACACCCGCCAGCCACCTTTAAGCACAAGTGCTCGTAACGGTGAAACCAGTCTCGCGTAAGCGTACGCGTAATGTCGGTCCGGGCTGCTTCATCTCACAATACCGCTGAACCAAAGTATGACATGCTGGTAGGCAGTATGACTTATATCGTCCACAACTCACTTGTGTTCTACTCGTGCATATAACATCAACGCATAAAACCTAGGCTCGGATGCCACTATTGGGGAACGTAGTAATTTCAAAAAAAATTCCTACGCACACGCAAGATCATGGTGATGCATAGCAACGAGAGGGGAGAGTGTATGTCCACGTACCCTCGTAGACCGTAAGCGGAAGCGTTAGCACAATGCGGTTGATGTAGTCGTACGTCTTCACGATCGACCGATCCAAGCACCGAACGTACGGAGCCTCCGAGTTCAGCACACGTTCAGCTCGATGACGTCCCTCGAACTCCGATCCAGCCGAGTGTCGAGGGAGAGTTCCGTCAGCACGACGGCGTGGTGACGATCTTGATGTTCTACTGGCGAAGGGCTTCGCCTAAGCTTCGCGATGATATGACTGAGGTGGAATATGGTGCAAGGGGGCACCGCACACGGCTAAGGAACGATCCGTAGATCAACTTGTGTGTCTATGGGGTGCCCCCTGCCCCCTGCCCCCGTATATAAAGGAGGGAGGGGGAAGGCCGGCCGGCCCCTTTGGGCGCGCCAAGGGAGGAGGAATCCTCCTCCTAGTAGGAGTAGGATTCCTCCTTTCCTACTCCTACTAGGAGGGGGAAGGAAGGGGGAGAGAGGGGGAAGGAAAGTGGGGCGCTGCCCCCCCCCCCCTCCTAGTCCAATTCGGACCAGAGGGAGAGGGGGCGCGCGGCCCTCCCTGGCCGCCCCTCTCTCTTCCCACCTAGGCCCATGTGGCCCATTAACTCTCCCGGGGGGTTCCGGTAACCCCCCCCCCCCCCCCCCCGGCACTCCGGTTTTCTCCGAAAACTCCCGGAACCTTTCCGGTGTCCGAATATAGTCGTCCAATATATCAATCTTTATGTCTCGACTATTCCGAGACTCCTCGTCATGTCCGTGATCACATCCGGGACTCCGAACAAACTTTGGTACATCAAAACATATAAACTCATAATAAAACTGTCATCGAAACGTTAAGCGTGCGGACCCTACGGGTTCGAGAACTATGTAGACATGACCTAAAACCATTTTCGGTCAATAACCAATAGCGGGACCTGGATGCCCATATTGGTTCCTACATATTCTACGAAGATCTTTATCGGTCAAACCGCATAACAACATACTATGTTCCTTTTGTCATCGGTATGTTACTTGCCCGAGATTTGATCGTCGGTATCCAATACCTAGTTCAATCTCGTTACTGGCAAGTCTCTTTACTCGTTCCGTAATACGTCATCTCATAAATAACTCATTAGTTACATGCTTGCAAGGCTTAGGTGATGAGTATTACCGAGAGGGCCTAGAGATACCTCTCCGACGATCGGAGTGACAAATCCTAATCTCGAATTATTCCAACTCAACATGTACCTTCGGAAACACCTGTAGAGCACCTTTATAATCACCCAGTTATGTTGTGACATTTGGTAGCACACAAAGTGTTCTTCCGGTAAACGGGAGTTGCACAATCTCATAGTTGTAGGAACTTTGTATAAGTCATGAAGAAAGCAATAGCAGTATACTAAACGATCAAGTGCTAGGCTAATAGAATGGGTCATGTCAATCACATCATTCTACTAATGATGTGATCCCATTAATCAAATGACAACACATGTCTATGGTCAGGAAACATAACCATCTTTGATTGATGAGCTAGTCAAGTAGAGGCATACTAGTGACTATGTGTTTGTCTACGTATTCACACATGTATCATGTTTCCGGTTAATACAATCCTAGCATGAATAATAAACATTTATCATGATATGAGGAAATAAATAATAACTTTATTATTGCCTCTAGGGCATATTTCCTTCAGAAATACGGTTCGGTTTATGTGAAATATATCAAACTTATGTCCTTTTGCATGAATCTCGTCGTGTTTCTATGAATTATGACTGAATTTGTTTGTATTGAGAACGGAGGTTTGGGGGGAGCGTTGGATGGTCGGCTCCCGTATCACTGTCTGCGGACACATCCAAACTCATTGGCGAAGAAATACTATGTCCATTTCGGGGTCGACGTTGAAGATGTTCTTAACTCTTTAAAAGATTTATTTCAAGGAGTTAAGCACACTTCAAATCCTCAAAATATTTTACTCCTCAAATATTTGAAGATAAGTGTTAGCCGCCGCTCAAGTTTGAGTAACGCAATGCAAGTCTTAGCAAAAGATTCCACCCCCTGCAAACGCCTTTGCCCCTTGCTCGATCGCCTCCATGTTAGCCGTCTTCCCTGCCTCCGACGTCCACCCCTCATGCCTGCTAACACTCCGCAGCCCCGCCGATCACCCACATCTCTTCGATTTGCTAGCCGGTCGTAGCTATTGTCGGAATTTCCATAGCTAGCCGTAGTCGCCACTTCAGAGTTGTGTTTCGTCAGGAATGGAACCACATAGTTCCCCCCACTACTACGGAAAACCTTATATACAGAGGTATAGCAGTAGCGCTGGTTAGAACATAGCGCTACTGCTACTTACCCGTAGCGCGTGTCAACAAAATGCGATACTGCTAAGCGTTAGCTGTAGCATCGTATCAGTAGTGCGGTTTCCCGCGCTACTGATAGCCCTTAGACCCGCGCTACTGTTAGGCTTTTTCCTAGTATTTCCCAAGTGCCCACACCGCCTCCGGTTCTAATGAATCGGGCTACCGCCATCTTGCAACTCGCCGCCGCCACCTCGAGCTCATGTTGCAGCCGTCGCCGGTGAGGTACTGCGGCATGAAGCTTTGACCATGGGGCAAGTGGGCAGCAGAGTAATCAAGACACACATGAGTGTGTTTGGCTTGGCATGTTTGCCACCATGGAGGAGGAGGCGCGCTCTTACGACACCATGGCACTCTGCTACTTCGGGAGTCAGAAGAAGTTTAACTTCCTTGCCGACACTGGTTCCGTGGCTACTTCGTGCCTCCCATTATTGTTGTCTCCCTGGCCGAGGAGAAGGAGCACCGCAAGGCCATGGCGTAGCTCACGCCCAAGCACGATGATGCCACCTTGGTGGCCAAGTTCATCCTGGAGGACCCGCAGCTCCTCGCCGAGAACCAAACGTTTTTCAGTCCACGGAAGACACATGCACGATCAAGCGAAAGCGCGGGAAGGTTACCATCCTCTAGGCCAGTCGTGAGGAGATGTTCGACGAGCTCACCGACAAGAAGGAGGATGAGATACCATGGAGTCAGCCCGTCACCAACGACCACGAGGCTGACACCTCTGATGGCGGGGGTGATCCCTATATCCTCTGAGCCGGACTTCTCAGACTACTGCAAGAACGACGACGAGGAAAAGTAGTGTCAATGTAGTATCTAGTATGTCGATGTAGTTTTAATGTAGTAGGTAATGAACCGTTTAATTATTGATGTGGTGCATTGATTTAATTATGCAGTAAAGTAGTTTAAATTTGTGTCCGCGGTTAGGTCCTGTTTTTTAGCTACTCAAATTTGAGAGCAAAGGTTTATGGCATTTAAGTACGTAAAATTTGGGAGTTCCCTAGCTTTCTTGTACATAAAAAGTGAAGCAAATAGAAAACATATTTGCTAGCAAAATCTCATTTAACTCGGTGTTCTTTCTCCTTTTCTTTTTCTTCCATCTAACTAATTTTCCTTTTTATCCTTTTTCACGCAGAAAGCACCATTACACTAGTAAGCTTGGTGTTGTTTCCGCTTGTGAGCTTTTATGTTTTTTTAGTTTACTGATGCCATGCGCAATTACATTTGTGCGTCTATCCACCCGCAAACTGGGCATAGGCGCACAACTGCAGTTACACATCCATGTACCAATGCGCAACTATAGATGCACGCCCCTCAGTATGCGCAATTACATGTTCACCGATCACCATAGACTATAGTGCCCATGCACGCTGATGTCGCGTGCTAAGAGCAACTCCACTCGTTCGTCCCCCAAGCGCAGCGGCCGGCGCTATTTCGGGCGATCGCCCGGTGCTTTTTAGGCACTGGGGGCGATCTAGATCCCAGTCACGGCCTCAGGTGCCGGTCCCAAGCCATTTAAATTCAAACATGAAATTTTCTACTACCAAAAAACGCCACAAGTCCGGCGATCGGTGCCACAAAGTCCGGCGATCACCATGCCACAGGTCGGGGACCAAATAACTCTAAAGTTCAGCGTTCAAAAACAAGGACGCATAGGCAATGCATCAAACGACGGCGCCGTCCTCCGGCGTCGGACTGGCGGGAGTCGGCGTGTGCGGGCTGGTCGGCGGATCTCAGGTAGGGGGTCCCGAACTGTGCGTCTAGGCGGATGGTAACAGGAGACAAGGGACACGATGTTTTTACCCAGGTTCGGGCCCTCTCGATGGAGGTAAAACCCTACTCCTGCTTGATTGATATTGATGATATGGGTAGTACAAGAGTGGATCTACCACGAGATCAAGGAGGCTAGACCCTAGAAGCTAGCCTATGGTATGATTGTTCTTCGTCCTATGGACTAAAACCCTCCGGTTTATATAGGCACCGGAGAGGGCTAGGGTTACACAGAGTCGGTTACAATGGTAGGAGATCTACATATCCGTATCGCCAAGCTTGCCTTCCATGCCAAGGAAAGTTCCATCCGGACACGGGACGGAGTCTTCAATCTTGTATCTTCATAGTCTTGGAGTCCGGCCGATATGATAGTTCGGCTATCCGGACACCCCCTAGTCCAGGACTCCCTCAGTAGCCCCTGAACCAAGCTTCAATGACGACGAGTCTGACGCGCATATTGTCTTCGGCATTGCAAGGCGGGTTCCTCCTCCGAATAATTCATAGAAGATTGTGAACACCAGGATAGTGTCCGGCTCTGCAAAATAAATTCCACGCACCACCGTAGAGAGAATAATATTCACACAAGTTCAATCTGCTGACGTATTTTGTGGCGTGACATCATACCAATACCAAGCCTTTACTTGAATCATTTTTATTATACCACCTCAGCGCGTTTAGCGAAGCGGTTTCCTTGGCACGTCTTGTCGAAGCAGAGATCGTGTTCCCCTTATTCCGGGATTCCCATCAATACGGACGTGGGTAACCCAACTGCGCCATTGATTGTGGCGCTTGGGAGATAAGAGAGTTTTACCAAGCCGGTGGGGACGTATAGTTTCGTCTGCCCATATATAAGGGGATAAGGATCCACCTCTTTCACCTACGCCTTCTTCCTCCTTTGCTTATCCATCTCCGCGCACTCGAGCTCCAGCGCCCAAGTCCGCACATCTCACCTCAAACCTTCTCCAGCCATGTCCGGAGCGGGAGGCAAGTGGATGGCCTCCTCCGTTACGGAGGGGAACATCGAGAAGCTGCGCAGCGCCGGATACCTGTCCAGCGACATCGCGCACCGGCTGCCCGACGAGGGGCAGCTCATCCCCACCCCCAGGCCCCATGAGAGGGTCGTATTCCTTCCCCACTTCCTCCGCAGACTGGGCTTCCCACTTCACCCCTTTGTCCGGGGGCTCCTGTACTACTACGGCCTGGATTTCCACGATCTGGCCCCAAATTTCATCCTCAACATCTCGGCGTTTATCGTCATGTGCGAGGCCTTCCTCTGCATCAAGCCCCACTTCGGCTTGTGGCTAAAGACCTTCAATGTCAAGCCGAAGGTTGTGAAGGGGAGCCAAGCGGAGTGCGGAGGCGCCATGGTGGGCAAAATGCCCAACGTCACTTGGCTCGAGGGTGCCTTCGTGGAATCCGTCAAAGGGTGGCAATCAGGGTGGTTCTACATCACCGAGCCGCGTGACCCTAAATGGGCAGCAGCCCCCGAATTCAGATCTGGCATCCCCATGCAGCTCACCTCCTGGAAAGAGAAGGGCTTGCTATGGGGTAGTTCGGAAGAGCTGACCGGACTCCAGTCCTGTCTCCAGACCCTGGTGAACAAGAAGCTTAAGCTTGTCAACGTGATCCAGGTCATGCTCGTCCGCCGGATTCTCCCCTGCCAGCAACGGGCCTTCAATTTGTGGGAGTTTGATCCGGCACAGCACCGGACCTTGAGCGGGCTCTTCGACACGACGTACGAAGCTGCCTGGAGGGTGCTGTTCAAGGGCGGCGAAGCTCCCGCATCCGCAACTGAAGATCGAGGATTCAGCACGCGGCGCCCGGCTGGCGAGGTAAGCTATGTTATCCTTTATGGGACATTTGCTTTTCATAGTTTGACTCTATGCGGGATCTAAACTCCCAATGCCTTTAACAGGACTGGCAGAAGACGTCCGGACAGGTTAACTGTCCGGCTCCCCTTCCAGAACACCCAGCGGACACCCGTCTGATGGGGCTGCTGGTCCCGGCACTTTACGTGGTGCCGGAGAAGAAGGCCAAGAAGAAGGCCACGGGAACCCGAAGGAGTTCCCGGCGTCAGGTGGTATCGGACTCATCGTCCGATGACTCCGAGGCGGACTCCTCCCCTGAGGACGAGGAGGAGCAGAAAGAGGCTTCTCCCCCAGCGGGGGGAGAGAAGAAGAGGAAGGCCTCCCCAACGAGGGAGGCCGGAGGGTCCAAGAAGGGAAGAACCCTTCCCCCGGACTGCTCCGCCAACGTCGGCGACGGCGACGAGGAGTGGCCCTCAAGGGCCAAGCCCCTGGCGAGATCGTAAGTATCTGGACTCCTAGATAATTTATAATTTTTCTTTTCGCCACACGGTGTCTTTCTAATGCCGCATACAACCTGTAGCCCGGCCAAGGACGATCTTCCCGCTTCGTCGAGTGGGTCCTTGGGTACCTCGGATATGGATTCTCTTCCGACCGCCTCAACCCCCAGTGACGCTGACGACGCCAAGGTGGGATCCCGGGAAGGGACCCGCCAGGAGGAGGAGGCCGCAGAGGTGCCGCAAGGCAACCTCCCGGACTCTGCACCGGACTCTGCACCGGAACCTGCAGTGGTTCCGAAGTCCGGCGAGCGGCCCCTTCATAAGAAGGGCAAGACTGTGACACCGGCGGCCTCTGTCCAACCGGAGGCACCGGATAACTTGCTGGAGGTGCTCAACGGCGCTTCCATCGAAGAAGAACACCGCACTGTCATGAGTGCGGTGATTCAGAAGGTTCAGCTTGCCAAGAGTGGGCTGACCGAAGCCTGCAGCAGCCTTCTAACAGGCTTTGAGGTAAGAATTTTAAGATATGTAATATAATACCGCATAGACAGTAGCCCCTGATGCTCGGTTCGGTGTTCGGAAAGAAAATACGGACTGAAGATCTAAAAAGATATACGCAGGAGTTCTAAAAAATATGTCAATATGGGATTGCAGGCTGCGATGCTGACCTCTGCCACACTGACTGCGGAGGTCAATGCTTTGAAGCAGAGCCTCAAGCGGTCCGAGAGCGAGCTTGGCCGTGCCAAGAAGCAGCTCGAGGACAAGGAGGGTGAGTAACACCGTATTAAATTTGTACCTTACAGAAAAGGATTTGGTTGCAAGGGAAATAACAAGGATAACGTGGGTACTCCAGGGGCCACGAATGAGGTGGCGACCCTGAAGGAGGCGGTGTCCGCGGCCGAACGCAATGCGGCCACGGAGCGAGCCGAGCGAGAGAAGCAGGAGGTGCGGGTGGCGGAGGTGCAGCAAGAGCTCCAGGCTCTCATGGAAAAACATGAGAGTTTGGAGCGCGACTCAAAGACTCAAGAGTCCGAGCTTGCATCGGCTCTTGAGAGTGCCAAAGCCGCTAAGGCCGAAGCCCACAAGGCCCTCCAGGAAGAAGATAGCAGCGGGTAAGGCATTTTTCATGCAAAGCAAGCATGTGAATGTGAATTACCTATTACTTACCCGAATTCGGAGCTCTCCAGGAGCGTTCGCAGATCTGCCCCACAGCGTGTCCGGTGCTGCCGCTTTCTACCGGGCCGAGGAGGGGAGCTCGATGGAGAAGGTATTCTGGTCTCAGTATGCTGAGGCCGGACATCCGGTGCCCCTTAGCGACCAGCTGAAGCAGCTGGTCGAGCTCCACAAGGTAGCCGAACAGGCCATGAAGGGCCTCATAGTTCGGCTGTGGCCCAAGGAGGCCATGTCTGGGAGCTACTTCGGCCTGGTGCGGCGGCTGGTGGACGCGTGTCCCTGGGTTGAGGTTGTCAAGCACTCCGCCTGCATTGAAGGTGCCCGTCGGGCCCTTGCCCGTGCAAAGGTGCACTAGGGCAGCATGGATGCTGAGAAGCTTCTGACGGACGCGCCGCTGGCGGGCAAGGAGTATCGTACGCCCGATGTCGGTGTACTAAAGTAGGGGGGTACCTTAGTACCCCAAACTTGTGCACGGGCAGTCGCGGCAACCCGCGGCAGGGCTTGCCGGGCGTCCGCCAAGATCCTCCGCGGCTACGATGATGCCGTTCAAGAACGGAGTACTCAAGCTAAAAAGCCCCGGCAAGAGGAGCTTGCCGGGAAGGCCAACCAAGGCCCCGGCAAGAGGAGCTTGCCGGGAAGGCCAACCAAGGCCCGGCAAGAAGAGCTCGCCGGGAAGAAAACAAAGGCCCCGGCAAGAAGAGCTTGCCGGGAAGGCCGACCGAAGCGCCTCCAGAGGACTTGCCGCGACGCCCCGCGCGCCCCGGCAAGGCCCGAGGGCTGGCGAGCTTGCCGGCACGACAAGAGGAGGACCGCGGCAAGGCACTTGCCGCGGCAAGATTGCCAACCAAACTCCAGCACATCCTGCGACGTGTCATCACAAGGCCGTCCCAAAGGCACGTGGCGAGGCACTACACAGCCATGCGGAGCGAGGTGGCAAGCAGAGCTGACAGAGACGTCATCGTGGCAACCGGTGGCTCATTTGACGATCGCCTCTCTGCACTGTTGGGGCGACCGGACGGGCATTAAATGCCCTTGTCCCCTGCCGTCAGTTAGGTAGGGGCACTGTTGGTCACTGTTACACCAACCTGCGTTTTTACCTTTCTACCCCCTCTTCTTATGTTGCCACCTGTTGGTGCCCCCTTTAGACTATAAAACGGAGGCCCATGCGCACGTAAAGGGGGTTCGGCACGGTGGGTTTTTAGGGTTCATCTGAGGACACAGGATCAGAGTCCGGTCCAACACATACACATCACACCACCGTGTGCTCGTATTCGAGCAAGATCAAATAACAACACAAAGCAGCAGTAGGAGTTTTATCTCTCCGGAGAGCTCCGAAGCTAGGTAAAAATCGCTCGTCTCTCCCAGATCCACCGCGCGCCCGGGACCTCGATCCGCTCTGCGCGCGGCCTCCGCACCCCCTCTCCGAACCAGAAAAGGGGCCCCCCCGTGCCCCATAGGTGCCCGGCGGCCACGGAAGCAGACCGTGCGCCAGCCGCGACATCTTTGGCGCGCCAGGTAGGGGGCGCGTCGAGGTCGTGAGCATCCGATCCGGTCTCCGCGCGCGCTGCATCAACGCCTTCATCGACATGCCACCGAAGAAGAAGCCTTCGGAGGTAGCCGCTCCGTCTACATCGATTCCGCCACCACCGCCGGAGCAAACGGGCGGTGGAGTGGGCGCCGGCGGAGGAGCGGGCGCCGACGATGGGACTCACGTCGTCACCAGATCCAAAAACAAGGCCCCGCAAGCGTCGGCGGCCATGCATACGTCGCACCCTTCCCAGGAGGTGCAAGGTCGACAACGCCCCGGTGCTCCTAGCACCGTGCTTGCGTTGGAGCAAGGCCAAGCTGGCGGGTCGCGAGATGCTCGAGGTCAGCATGCACGCCCGCATGCTGGCGCGAGCGAGGTACGGTCGCCAGGGCGGGGTGGTGCACCTCCCAATCCGGTTGGGAGTCCGAGCACATCCCGCTCCTCGCGCCGCGCGTCGCCGCCACCACCCAAGACAGCAGAGGAAGCGCTGGCCCGAGCCCAGCTGCTCCTAGACTACCCTCCGGCGCCGCACAAGATCGACAGTTGGAGGATGACCATATACAGTCTCATCGCCTTCGCCAATGGCGACAAGCCCCGGCAAGGCGTCCAAGCGCAAGCCGACGCCGACGAGACCGCTGGGGGAGCCACCTCCGTGCACTCCCAGCCCCGAAGGCCAAGATCGCCGGCTCGTCGGACCAACCCTGACGGCGACTCCACCGCGTCATCGGACCCGCGAACTCGACGCAACCAGCGCCACGTTCTCCAAGAACGGCGGCACGAAGACGCTCGCACTCGCATCGAGCGCAGAAGGGAAATGCGACGTCAATCTGACCAGTGTGCTGGGCCCGCTGTCGACATGCATGCACTAGGGGAGCCAGGCGACTTGCCGTACGCGGCAGGTTGCCCTGCGTTCACCCGCGAGCTGCGGCAAGTCCAGTGGCCCAAAACCAAGAACTTCAAGCCAGACGTGCCCGAGAAGTACGATGGCAGGATACATCCATCGGAGTTCCTCAGCATCTACACCATCGCGGTGCAGGCTGCCGGAGGGCGCGATGAGAAGATCATCGCCAACTACTTCCCACTGGTACTGAAGCCCAATGTTAGATCTTGGCTCATGCACTTGCCGGACGGTTCCATCTCTTCATGGGCTGACCTGTGTCATCAGTTTGTCGGCGCCTTCACGGGCGGCCACAAGCCTCATGGCCAGGAAAGTGACCTCCACTTGCTCGTCCAGAAGGAGGGGGAGCCCCTGCGCAAGTACATACAAAGATTCAGCCAGGTGCAACGCAACATCCCAGGCGTCCACCCTGCCGCGGTTATCAGCGCCTTTCATCAAAATGTGCGTAACCGCAGGATGAGGGAGGAGATGGCGATGTGCAAGATCAGAGACGTCAGCGAGCTCTATGCTCTGGCCGACAAGTGTGCACGGGCTGAGGAGGGGAGGAAAATCCCCGGAGAGGTTGCGGGAGCAGAAGGATCTGACAGTGAGGATACCGCCCCGGCAAGGAAGAATCGGAGACGGAACAACAGGAAGAGAAAGACTAAGGATGTGCTAGCTGTTGAGCATTCCGGCAACGGAGGCGGCTCCGACAAGGCCAAGGCCGATGACTCTGGCGAGGCTGTGGTAGCCGCCGACAAGCAGGATGGCTCCGGCAAGCGGTATTGCAAGATCCACCGCACCAAGGGCCACGATCTCCAAACCTGCAAGAAAGTCGAAGAGATGGCGGAGCTACAGAAAGCAGAGTACGAGCGCCGCGATAAGGAGAGAGCCCAGGGAGGTGGCGGAGGATCCGGCAAGAAGCTTCCCGCCCGGGGGGGACACCGCGGCAAGCCCAAGCCGCGGCAAGGAGATAGGCCTCCCCGCGGCCGCGACAAGGACGAAGATGAAGATGAGATGGAGGAAGATGAGACTGATGACCAAGAGTTTCAGAAGGCGACAGAGGTGTTGTGCATCGACGGCGGCGCCTCTCTGCACGCCTCGCACCGCCAACTCAAGCAGTGGGTGCGAGAGGTGAACGCAACGGAGCCATCCGTCGAGGCACGCATGCCTCTGAAATGGTCCGGCACGCCCATCATTTTCGATGTAGAAGACCACCCTGATCGCATCACTGCGGTCGGGTGCTTGCCGATGTTGGTCTCACCAACAATCCGCAACCTCAAGGTCACGAAGATGTTGGTTGACGGTGGGGCCGGCCTGAACCTGATTTCCTCCACAGTGCTCAAGAAGCTCCAGATCCCCGACAGCGAGCTCGAAGAGACTGGTACCTTTCAAGGGATAAATCCGGGAAGGAGCAAGCCCAAGGGGAAGATCACATTGCCAGTGACGTTTGGCAGTGAGCTGAATTTCAGGACAGAGAGGGTCACCTTCGATGTTGCTGATATCCCATTACCCTACAATGGGATACTCGGCCGACTAGCGCTTGCCAAGTTCATGGCAGCCTCCCACTACGCATACAACGTGCTCAAGATGCCTGGCCCGATGAGTATCATTTCTGTCCAAGGTGACAAGAGGGACGCACTCATCTGCGCCGACAAGATTTACCGGGAAGCAGCAGCCGCAGCAGAGCGCGAGCCACTTGCCGCTGAAGCTCCCCGGGGGAAGGAGAAGCTCAAGTCCGGCAAGTGCAGCCCTGATGCCCACTCCGGCAAGCGCACCTCCTCGGAGTGCTGCGCTGCCGTCGAGAGCGCGCCATCGAGCTCCACCGGCAAGTGCAAGAAAGCAAAGGTAGCCTCGCCAGAGACCAAGAAGGTGGCCGCCAAGAAGGACGGCCCCGGTGGTACCTTCACCATCAGTGCCACACTTGATCCTAAATAGGAAAGCGTGCTCGTTGCTTTCGTGCGGGCGAATGTCGATGTGTTTGCGTGGCAACCATCTGACATCCCCGGTGTTCCCAGGGAAGTAATCGAGCACCACCTTGCCGTATGCGCTCACGCGCAGCCCGTCAAGCAAAGAGTCAGGAAACAAGTAGTAGAGCGCCAAGAATTCATAGCAGAGGAGATCAGGAAGTTGGAAGCAGCAGGATTGGTCCGGGGAGTACTCCATCCAACGTGGCTAGCCAATCCGGTAGTCGTGCGCAAGGCGAACGGGAAGTGGAGGCTCTGCATTGACTTCACTGATGTCAACAAAGCCTGTCCCAAGGATCCATTCCCCTTGCCGCGCATCGATCAGATTGTTGATTCCACCGCAGGATGTGATCTGCTCTCCTTCCTTGATGCATACTCAGGATATCACCAGATCTTCATGGCAGAAGAGGATGAAGAGAAAACCGCATTCATTACTCCATGTGTCACGTATTGCTTTGTACGGATGCCTTCCGGACTAAAGATTGCTGGTTCGACGTTTGCAAGAGTAGTCGGTCATGCTTTTGAGCCACAGCTGCACAGAAATATAGAAGCTTACATGGATGACATAGTGGTCAAGAGCAGAGACAGGGCAACTCTGATCCAGGATTTGGACGAGACCTTCACAAATCTGCGCAAGATCAATCTCAAGTTGAACCCCGAGAAGTGTGTGTTTGGAGTCCCTTCCGGCGAGCTTCTCGGATTCTTTGTGTCACAGAGGGGGATTGAAGCTAACCCCGACAAGATCGAGGCCATCGAGCAAATTGAAGCGCCGAAGCGAGTCAAGGACGTACGAAGGCTTGCCGGCTGCGTTGCCGCTCTCGGCAGATTCATTTCCAAGTCTGCTGAACGCGCCCTGCCATTTTTCAAAATCTTGAAAAAGGCGGGTCCAATAAAATGGACTCCGGAAGCGGAGGCTGCGCTGCAAGACTTGAAGAAATATCTGTCCTCCACTCCAACACTTGTCGCACCTAAGCCACAAGAGAAGTTGCTGCTATATCTGGCGGCAACCAATCAAGTGGTTAGTGCTGCGTTAGTAGCAGAGAGGGAGGCAGATGATGAGCTAGCGGCCGCGGCAAGCGAATCCAGCGACAAGCGGGGGGCTCCCCCGGCGAGTTCTGGAACGGCAAGCCCTGGTCCGACAAGTTCTGGCTCCGGCAAGGATGGATCTGTACAAGTGCCAGAGGAGAAACAGAAGAAGATGGTGCAGCGCCCAGTTTACTTTGTCAGTTCCCTTCTCCAGGGGGCTAGATCAAGGTACTCTGGTGTGCAGAAGTTGCTTTTCGGCCTCCTCATGGCCTCGAGGAAGCTGCGCCATTACTTCCAAGCACATGAGATCACAGTTGTCACTCGCTTTCCGCTGAAGAGGATATTGCAAAATCCAGAAGCAACAGGCAGGATTGTCGAGTGGGCACTGGAACTGTCAAGCTTTAGCCTCAAGTTTGAAAGTACTTCAACTATTCAGAGCCGAGCCTTGGCAGAATTCATAGCGGAGTGGACGCCAACGCCTGATGAAGAGACTCCGGAGAGGAGCATCCCCATCAAGGAAGCGAGCAGAGAGTGGATCATGTACTTTGACGGTGCCTTTTCGCTGCAAGGCGCCGGTGCGGGCGTACTACTTGTCGCCCCCACCGGAGAGCACCTCAAGTACGTGGTCCAAATGCATTTTCCCAAGGAGCAAGCAACAAACAATACTGCAGAGTATGAAGCTTTGCTTGCCGGACTCAGAATAGCAGCAGAACTTGGGATCAAGAAGCTCATTGTCAGGGGCGACTCACAGCTTGTCGTCCGTCAAGTTAACAAAGATTATCAGAGTCCGTTGATGGAAGCGTACATCGATGAAGTGAGGAAGCTAGAAGAACATTTTGACGGCTTGTAGATGGAACATGTTCCCAGAGCTCAGAATGACATTGCAGATGGCCTGTCAAAATGTGCCGCACTCAAGCTACCTGTGGAACCAGGAATTTTTGTGCTCAAGCTGACTCAACCATCTGTCACACCATCAACTAGACGGAGCGGAAAGAGAAAGTTGGTCACTGGCGACTACTTTCCGGTAGAGCTCCCCGGAGCCGCCGCCAAGAAGGTCCCCAGGCTCGACACAGAGAGCGTTGAGGAGCATTCTACTCCGACAAGCCCTAGGGTTTGTTTCGTTAAAGCAGACGCTCCCGACAAGCCGTGTCCCGACACGCTTGCCGGGGAGCATCACGCTCCGGCAGAATCTCAGACTCTTGCTGTGGAAGTGGATGTTCCTGCAGCAGCATTTGCGCCTTTAGTCCTTGTCGTCGAGCCACAAGCTCCGGCATGGGCACAGCAGATCGTCCAATTCCTTCAAACAGGAGAACTCCCCGAGGAACAACAAGCAGCGGAAAGAGTAGCCCGACAATCAAGTATGTACCAGTTTGTCGATGACATACTGTACAGAAGAAGATTCAACGGAGCGAAATTGAAGTGCATTTCCCGGGAAGATGGACGAGAGCTGTTGGCAGAGATACATGGAGGCATATGTGGTCATCACATTGGCGCAAGAGCACTCGCCGGCAAGGCTTTTCGGCAAGGCTTCTTCTGGCCGACAGCCCTCCAGGATGCAACTGCACAAGTAACCAAGTGTGAAGCGTGCCAGTTCCATTCCAAGCGGATTCATCAACCAGCTCAAGCTCTCCAAACAATCCTTTTGTCCTGGCCATTTTCGGTCTGGGGGCTCGATATCCTCGGCCCCTTCCCCCGAGCCGTCGGGGGCTTTGAGTACTTGTACGTTGCAATCGACAAGTTCACAAAGTGGCCTGAGGTGGAACCAGTGAGAAAGGTGACAGTACAGTCAGCAGTCAGGTTCTTCAGGTCGATTGTTTGCCGTTTCGGAATCCCTAACAGGATCATCACCGATAATGGCACACAATTCACGAGCCGCACCTTCATGCAGTACGTCCAAGATCTTGGCACCAAGATCTGCTTTGCTTCTGTTGCTCACCCGAGAAGCAACGGTCAAGCGGAGAGGGCGAACGCTGAAGTGCTACGCGGACTTAAGACCAAAACTTTCGACAGGCTACACAAGTGCGGAAGAAATTGGATTGAGCAGCTGCCAGTGGTTCTTTGGTCGATCAGAACGACGCCAAATCGAGCCACTGGCCAGACACCCTTTGGTCTTGTCTACGGAGCAGAGGCAGTTCTCCCCACGGAACTCGTATACGGGTCGCCTCGGGTGCTCGCTTATGATGAGCTTGAGTAAGAGCAGCTGCGTCAAGATGACGCGCTGCTCCTCGAGGAGGATTGTCTTCAGGCTGCTGTGTGAGCTGCTCGCTACCAGCAAGCTTTGCGCCGCTACCACAGCCGCAAAGTTAATGCCAGAAGCTTCGAGGAAGGCGACCTTGTTCTTCGGCGCGTTCAATCTGCCAAGAATTCCAACAAGTTGACGCCGAAGTGGGAAGGCCCTTATCGGGTGAAACGAGTCACTAGGCCCGGCGCTGTCCACCTTGAGACCGAAGATGGCATTCCGGTGAGCAACTCCTGGAACATAGAGCATCTCCGCAAGTTTTACCCATAAGGCGCGGTTGCCGGGCCCTGTTCCGGCAACCACCTTTTGTACAAGCCTTGCCGCTGTTGCATGTAACACTTTGTACAAAGCCGGGTGCAGCCCCCGTGCGTAAATAAAGTTTATATGCCTCGCACATTTTGTCAAATTTAATGCACCTCTCTTTTTTGCATGTATGCCTGACACTTTGTGCAGCACTTACCCCCGGTAAGCAATAGCGAACCTTAAGGTTCCATATCATTATTTTCTTTTCTTCCTTCTCAAAAATAAGATCCCTCCACCCACAAGTTCACCAGGGGGAAGAGAAGATAAAGATGTGGACCGGGCGTCATTCAAAGGAATCAGGCCTTGCCGGGACGCAGACGACAAAAAAAAGCTAAGTTGCCAAAGTTTGAGTATAGTCAGTTTAAATTTTTAAGTTATATTCCTTGAACGTCCGTGCCTTGTATGGAAAACCTGTGCGCGGAGGAATCGACTCATGGCTAAGTTGCGCCCTTGGTTTGTTTCGAGCCCGCTCAACAATACAAGCGCGCCGCAACTAGCCCCGACAAGGTTTCTTGCCGGGGGCAGCACCGCCAGCAGGCTGCTGATGTTCCGCACTCAGCAAGTGTGCTTGCGCCGGCAAGTCCCCTCAAAGCGTAGGGTAAAAACATACAAGGAACGCGGCAAAGTAAAGGGAATGACATAGCGAGCAGTACCCAGAGTAGAGTTATATTACAAGAATGACTTATTGTGACGCTGACTAAGTTGTCCTCGTGACCAAAATAACAGCAGCAAGAAAACAGGAGAAGAAGGGCGGCCTAATCCGTGCGCCCGCCATCGACCCTCCTGACCTCATTCACCTTGTCCACGATGGGTGCGACGATGGCCTTGAGTTCTTCAAGATCGGCGCCCTCCGGCAGCTTCTTGGTGACGCGGGAGAGGTCGATGCCCGGGTTGCGGAAGAGGACCTTCACCAATACCTTCTCCAAGACCCCGGCGCAGATCGCGCGCGACTCGTTGGCCAGCTGCTTCGGGATCCTTTCCCGAAGCTGCCGGAGAGCCGTCACCACATACTTGAAGAAGAGCGTGAGCTTCGCGCTAGGCTGGAGGTTCTCCTCGGAGGGGTACCCGAAGCCCGTCAAGTTCGGCTCCGCCAATTCCTCGTCGATGAGAGCGCCGATGCTGACGAGGCCTTCCGTCCAGAGCTCCACCGTGGTCTTGAAAGTGTTCTGGGTCTCGGCAGCCCTCACCAGCAGCTCCTCGTTGCCTTTGAGGTCTTTCCTCAGGGTATCTTCTCGCTTCTTGGCGGCGTCCAGCGTCTCCGTCAAAGCGGCCAATTTCAGCTCCAGATTGGCGCTCGAGTCCTTAGCGGCGTTCAGCTCCTTGATCTTCTCGGAGAGCTGGACTTGCAGATCGCCGTGAGCGCGCGCATCCTTCTCGCGGTCGCGCTGGAGTGCGGCAAGCTCTTTGTTCTTCCTTGTCACATCCGCCTCCAGCTGCGCCACCTTCTCCTCCAACTCCTTCTTGGCGGCTTCGGCGGCCGCGGCGGCGTCTTTCGCCTCCTTGAGTGCCCCGCCAAGTGATTGTTCCCGGACGGCAAGCTCTTCGTCATGGCTGTCCAAGTACGCCTTCCTCTGTATCAGCTCGCCGTCCCGCTTGGACAGCTCCTCGGCGGTGAGCCTCTGCTGCTCCTCGGCTTCAGCCTTCTCCAGGATGAACGCCTTCTTCGCTTTGTCAAGCTGCGCCCTCTCCTCGGCAATGGACTGGAGGGCCTCCTGGTTGCGGCTCTTGAGTTCTTGCGCATGTTTTTCTATGTCAACTCCCGCCTGCGCGACAAGCGCTTCCCGGGACTCAAGCTTCGCTTGCCGGACGCGGTAGAGTGACACCAGCTTTCGGAGCAGCTGCTCCTCCTCGGACTCGCCGCTGCTGCTGCTTGGCCTGTCGACCACCGCCAGCCCGGCGGAGGCAAGTACCTCCCCGTCAAACTCCTCTCCTTCGACCGGCCCCCTGGAATTCGATGCCCAGGGGAGCTTGATGTATACGCCTTCGCCGGCCTTCAAGTAGGCGTCGGGCTGGGGCTCCTCGGAGCCTGGCGCTGCGTCCGCGGCGAAGGGATCGGCGTTCGGGGTAGCGCCCGGCGCTCCTGCGGCCCCCGGATCGTCAGTACGATCGCCGGATCCCTCGCCAGTTCCAGCGCCAGCAGCCTTGGCGGCCTCTTCGTCGGCAAGGTCACCAGCGCCGGCCTCCTCTTCAGTAGCGGCGGCATCACCAGTATCGCCGCGCAAGTTCTCCTCGCCGGTGGCCTCGGTCTCCATTGGCTCCACAGAGGGAGGATCTGAAGGCAGGAAAAGGGGGGAGAAAAATTCAAGCAAATATCCAAAAAAAGAAGACCAGAAGAAGAAGAACCCAAGGGGAAATTTCCGACAAGGAGGGTTACCTGCGCTGAGCTCTGTGATCGTGGGCTCCACCACCGGGGGCTCACTGATCCCACCTCTTGCCGGAGACCCCATCCTTGCCGGAGATGGCTCCCATATCGGGGAATCAGCCCTTGGTGGCGTAGTCGAGGCCGACGACACCTCCGGGTCGACCTGTTCTTCTTCTGGGCCTGTTCTTCTTCTGTATAAAAAAAAGGGAGCCAATAATCAAGATATTGGCAAAAGAAGCAGCAACCATGCGCGCCCCACGACAAGAAGTGGATCGAGGCACTTACGCTGGGGGCTGTGCTGGGAGCTGCTACGAGGGGAAGGGGCCGGGTCCGTCAAGGTCGTCTCCGACGTATCTTCCGCTGCCACAGCAGGATCGTCCTCAACTACGGGGACCTTGGCCCTCTTCGCTGCCCTCTCTGCCAAAGTCCTGAGGCCAAACAGGAGTTTAAAAAAAACAGATTAGATACAAGACAAACAGCGACAAGGATCGAGCGAAAGGCGAGTGCAATACGGAGGAAGCCTTACTCCTCTTCGTCCTCCTCCTCCTCGTCGTCATCAAAGCTCAGCGCGGAAAGGTCGAACTCCGGTGCCCACCCTGCGCGGCGTGGCGGAGGAGTAGGCTCCCTCTGGCGCTTGCCAAGGGCTACAGCAGGGTCAGGCGTGGCAGCCCGGGAAGACCCCGCCTCAGTTTCCGGCGCGGCTTGGGATCCTCCCGCCGCGACGAAACTTGCCGCGGCTGAGCGCGACCCGCGGCGCCGCGGCTGCTGCGGCTGCTGGTCGACCTGCGCCTCTGCCGGCTCTCCAACTCGACGGAGACACCTTCTCGGTCGGAACTGGGGCTGCACGGAGGGCTCCATCGGCGGCAAGTTGCTTGAATACGGCCGACCACTCGCGCCCTCGGCGGGCTGGCTCGCTTCGGCCGCGGCCTCCCCTTCGTCATCACCATCTCCGGCAAGATCTTTCCAGGCGGCAAGGCTTGCCGCCTCAGCTGCTTCCGCCTCCGCCAGCGTGAAGCCAAACTCGCCCGCGGCAGCGGCCGCCGCCACCTCCTCGGCCCTGCTGGCGATGTACGCCAGCTCATCAGCAGTGGTGGAGCGGGTGAGGAGCTTCTGCTCGTCAGAATTGACTGCCGTCTCCGACAAGTCATCGAAGAATTGCTGCACGACCTCGGCGGCAGGCTCTATCCAGTTAGCACTTACCCCGTGCGAATCGCACTCTGGCATCATTGCGCAGATGCGATCGCGCTGGGAGTTGTTGCACAAGGGGATGACGCCCGCCGGCAGCCGGAACCACTCTGGATGATTGGCGTCGTGCTTGAATGTCTCCCTCAGCATCGCGTCAAGCTCCAGAACCGTGAAGTTGAAGTTGAGGCCCGGGCGCAGCCTCATGAAATCCGCCGGGCCGCCGAACAGCCAGGCGGGCCTCCCCCTTGCCTGGAAAGGGGCGATACAACGGCGGAGGAAATCTGCGCCGACCGCCCCTGTTGTGAGCCCGGCGTGCCGGAGCCGGAGGATTCGGGTGGTGGCGATCGTCAATTTGGCGTCATCCGACGACAGAGCGCTCCAGTCACCGCCGTGCACCACCCGAGTCTTGCGCAGCTCGGTGAACAACGGCGGATCGGCGTCACAGATCCAACACCACTCCGCCCTCCACTCGTTCCACTTGCTGCGAAGCTCGCCCGTCAAGTACGCCTCCTTCATGCCCATCCGGAGGTCCAGGCGATTCCGCCAGCCAGTGGCTCCTCTTTCTCAGCCCGAGGGGAAAAATAATGGCGAAAAAGAGCGACATTAGGGAGGATACCAACGAAGTTCTCACAAAGATGCGCGAAAACCGCCATCGTCAGGACGGCATTGGGGGTGAAATCAAGCAGATGGAACCCGTAGGTATTCATGATGTCGCAAAAGAAATCGGAAAAAGGCGGGCAGAGACCGCAATAGAAGAACACAGGGAAGAAGTAGTACCCTCTGGGACACTTCTTCGATTTGGAGGCTTCCGTGGAAAGCACCGGCGTGCGCGGGTGCGCCCGCATTTCCGTCGACCAAAAGAGGTAGAACCCCAACCGCAACGCCTCCGGCGTGAGCTCAGGGGAGAAGAGCACCTGCTTCTTACGCAGCGCCCCGAGCTCCAGTGCCTCGCCGACTTCGCGGCCTTCGTGGCCTTCGCAGCCTTCGTAGCCTTCCCGGCCTTCGGAGCCATGGCGGGGGCAGCAGGGGGAGGCGAAAGCAACGGCGACGGCGGCGGCGACGGGCGGCGGGATGCTGTTTTGTCCTTGATTCAGGAGACAGAGGAGGGCGTCGGGGCTTTCGGAGGAAGGAACCGCAAGTGGCGAAAGTGGGGGAGCGACCCCATTCCCTCCGCTTATAAATAGGGGATGCGAACGTTGCGCATTCCCTGGAATTAAGTATTAACCACGTCTCCCACGATGCCGCAACCGACGCGTGCCGTTGCGGGAGGACGCGGTGGAAACGGAGTCCGATTTTGTGTGGACCCAGGCCACGCGTGCCCGTGCACTGTTTTGGGCCTGGCCCAACAACGCTCGGCACCGTGTATGGCCCAGGCCCGGGGGCTACTGTCGGTGTACTAAAGTAGGGGGGTACCTTAGTACCTCGAACTTGTGCACGGGCAGTCGCGGCAACCCGCGGCAGGGCTTGCCGGGCGTCCGCCAAGATCCTCCGCGGCTATGATGATGCCGTTCAAGAACGGAGTACTCAAGCTAAAAAGCCCCGGCAAGAGGAGCTTGCCGGGAAGGCCAACCAAGGCCCCGGCAAGAGGAGCTTGCCGGGAAGGCCAACCAAGGCCCGGCAAGAAGAGCTCGCCGGGAAGAAAACAAAGGCCCCGGCAAGAAGAGCTTGCCGGGAAGGCCGACCGAAGCGCCTCCAGAGGACTTGCCGCGACGCCCCGCGTGCCCCGGCAAGGCCCGAGGGCTGGCGAGCTTGCCGGCACGACAAGAGGAGGACCGCGGCAAGGCACTTGCCGCGGCAAGATTGCCAACCAAACTCCAGCACATCCTGCGACGTGTCATCACAAGGCCGTCCCAAAGGCACGTGGCGAGGCACTACACAGCCATGCGGAGCGAGGTGGCAAGCGGAGCCGACAGAGACGCCATCGTGGCAACCGGTGGCTCATTTGACGATCGCCTCTCTGCACTGTTGGGGCGACCGGACGGGCATTAAATGCCCTTGTCCCCTGCCGTCAGTTAGGTAGGGGCACTGTTGGTCACTGTTACACCAACCTGCGTTTTTACCTTTCTACGCCCTCTTCTTACGTTGCCACCTATTGGTGCCCCCTTTAGACTATAAAAGGGAGGCCCATGCGCACGTAAAGGTGGTTCGGCACGGTGGGTTTTTAGGGTTCATCTGAGGACACAGGATCAGAGTCCGGTCCAACACATACACATCACACCACCGTGTGCTCGTATTCGAGCAAGATCAAATAACAACACAAAGCAGAAGTAGGAGTTTTATCTCTCCGGAGAGCTCCGAAGCTAGGTAAAAATCGCTCGTCTCTCCCAGATCCACCGCGCGCCCGGGACCTCGATCCGCTCTGCGCGCGGCCTCCGCACCCCCTCTCCGAACCAGAAAAGGGGCCTCCCGTGCCCCATAGGTGCCCGGCGGCCACGGAAGCAGACCGTGCGCCAGCCGCGACACCCCAAATGTATTATAGGAGTGTCCTGAAGGGTGTCCGCATGATTGCGGATGAGTGCTCCAAAGATGTAATATTTGAGTAGACTCGCATTTTGTTATCCTGTGAGCTGAAGACTTTGTTCATATGCGCTAAGCAACGCTTGTTAATTTAAAATATTACCTTCTGTGCGGCCGTTTATCAAATCTGAGAGATGGCAAGTCGTTGGCTTCAGCCCCCATGCCACGAGTGCTGGGGTGTTCGGGATAAACTTGAGCGCTCTTGTTCCCATTTTTGGGTCCATCTAGGGAGGCGCTCAATCACAATGAACGAGGCAACCGGACTTATAATGCTTGAATACTCTCACTTAGCCATAGAATTCTATAATTTTAAATTTCGGCGAAGCCCCTAGTGTTCGGAAGACCGAGTTCGGGGCGCTATCCACGCCTGGACCGGACAAAGCCGGTTCTTCGCTCTAAGCGGCATAAGTCTTTAGGGACTCGAAAAGACCTCTCGAACAGCGACCAACTCTCGCCTTATCATGACGGTCAGTTTTAGCTTTCTCCACTGAGGCGCTCGCCCAGCTCAACCGGGGCGCAATCGCAGTGGTTCTCCCAGTGCTACCTTAGCCGATACAACGAAACGTAAGGTACCAAAACATGGGAGCCGGGCAAACCCAACTATTGACCCAAGACATGATTCGGAGCCAATGCATATAATGCTATAAGTTCGGGGTGCCGCACTTGTGAAAGTGTTCGGACTTATCACACCAGAATGTGGGGAACTTAAGCCCCTGGTGTGTTTAGCCGTACCAAAGTGTACGGATGCAACATGTCATAAATGAACATATATATAAGGAAGAAATGCAATTATAAGCAAAAAGTGATGCATTGTTTATTCAAGGAATACTGCCATGAATGCAGAACGATACAAATAGTGCGGTAAGCAAGGGGTAGGACTATTAAACATGTCCCCCTCCAGGGGTAGGCTGCGGAATGGTGTATAAAAACGGATTTAATGCTCGTAATGGAGACCACCTGGATACTCGTCGTAGCCTTTCTCCTTCCCTGGCTGTTGCATCGTGAGTTCGGCGGGTTTACTGCCGGACAGGCTCTCAGGTGAACGGAGTCCTGCGGGTAAGAAAAAAGAAAAAAAGAAAAAGAGGGACACACTTGGGAGCCCCTGGTGCGGTTAAGCCGCATTCTAGGCCTGCGGTGGTCGTGCCCCTCCCCCTATTCCCATCGTATCTCCAGAGCGTAATGATGTACGCGAAGGACCAGTCTTGCAATTTTGCAAGGGCTGGGGTTGGGGCCGCATTTCTACGCGTGCTCGGAACGTGCCAGGTGGTCTTGTTGTAGGTTACTCTGGGCGCGTTTGGTAGTGTCCGGTCGCTTAATGGCCGGACTCGAAAATTTCCTTAAGAGGCTGCTCTATACTTCTGCTGCGAGAGCCGCTATGTGTTCCTCCGCTCGGAGGGAGCGTTCAGTGTTTCCGTTGATCGTGATGACTCCTCGAGGGCCTGGCATCTTGAGCTTGAGGTATGCGTAGTGCGGCACCAGGTTGAACTTTGCAAACGCGGTCTGTCCGAGCAGAGCATGATAGCCGCTGCGGAACGGAACTATGTCGAAGATTAACTCCTTGCTTCGGAAGTTATCCGGGTATCCGAAGACCACTTCTAGTGTAACTGAGCCTGTACAATTGGCCTCTACACCTGGTATGATGCCCTTGAAGGTCGTCTTTGTTGGTTTAATCCTTGAGGGGTTCTATTCCCATCTTGCACACTGTATCCTGATAAAGCAGGTTCAGGCTGCTGCCGCCGTCCATCAGGACTCTGGTGAGGTGAAATCCGTCGACGATTGGGTCTAAAACCAATGTGGTGAATCCGCCGTGACGGATTCTGGTGGGGTGGTCCCTTCGATCAAAAGTGATCGGGCAGGAGGACCATGGGTTGAACTTCGGGGCGACTGGCTCCATCGCATATACGTCCCTGAGTGCACGCTTCCGCTCCCTCTTGGGTATGTGGGTTGCGTATATCATGTTTACCGTCCGCACTTGTGGGGGGAAACCCTTCTGTCCTCTATTGTTCGGCGGCCGGGTCTCCTCCTCGTCATCGCTATGTAGCCCCTTGTCATTGTTTTCGGCAATTAACTTGCCTGCCTGCTTGAATACCCAACAATCCCTGTTGGTGTGATTAGCTGGCTTTTCGGGGGTGCCATGTATCTGGCAAGAGCGGTCGAGTATTCGGTCCAAATTAGATGGACCCGGAGTAGTTCTTTTGAATGGCTTTTTCCGCTGACCGGGTTTAGAGCCTCTGAATCCGGTGTTGACTGCCATATCCTCAGTGTTATCGCCGTTGACGCGGCGTTTGTTTTTGTTGCGACGGGACCTGCCATTGCGGTCCTTGGTATCCGGTTGTCCTCTCCCGTGCAAAAGCGGGTCATAAGTGATGTGAGGGCTGCCATGGATTTCAGCTTTTCTTGTCCTAGGTGCCGGGCAAGCCACTCATTGCGGATGTTATGTTTGAAGGCTGTGAGGGCCTCTGCATCCGGACAGTCGATGATTTGATTTTTCGTTGTTAAGAACCGTGTCCAGAACTGTCTGGCCGATTCGTCTGGCTGCTGAATTATGTGGCTTAGGTCATCGGTGTCTGGTGGTCGCACATATGTGCCTTGGAAGTTGTCAACGAATGCGGCTTCCAGTTCTTCCCAACACCCAATTGATTCTGCTGGCAAGTTGTTAAGCCAATGCCGAGCTGGTCCTTTAAGCTTGAGTGGGAGATATTTGATGGCGTGAAGATCGTCACCGCGGGTCATGGGATATGAAGGAGATAGTCTTCGATCCAAACCGCAGGGTCTCTTGTGCCATCGTAGGATTCAATGTTCACGGGTTTAAACCCTTCGGGGATTTGATGATCCATTACTTCATCTGTGAAGCATACTGGGTGTGCGGCGCCTCTATATTGGGCTATATCACAGCGTAGCTCAAGTGAGCTTTGTCTACTGTGTTCGGCCCGGCCGGAGTTGCTGTATCCGGTGCGACGGTTGTCGTTGCACGTCGTGGGGCGCCCACGTGATCCGTAGATCGATCTTGATTGTCCTGACTTATCCTCCAATATGTCTCGCAAGTCCAGCGCATTCCCCTGTGGCTTCGTACTTTTCGAGCGGTGCCGGGGTACGGTTCTGGTGGAGGGCCTAGAGGCCTCTCTGTCGCGGCCACAAGGTGGTCGGTCAGCCGTATTGTGCGCTGGTGATGCAGGTTTATATGCCTCCTCCTCTAATCGGGGGAGCAACTTGCGTTTGGGTTAGCTTTTGGAGGGGCGTTCGAGTTCATACTCTTCGGCCGCAAGGACTTCAGTCCATCTGTCGGCTAGTAGGTCTTGATCAGCTCTATACTGTTGCTGCTTTTTCTTTAGGCTGTTCGTTGTGGCCATTAGCCTGCGTTTGAAATGCTCTTGTTCGACGGGATCCTCGGGAACGACGAATTCGTCGTCGTTGAGGCTTGCCTCGTCTCCGGAGGGAGGCATGTAATTATCATCCTCTACCTCTTCGTCTGCCGCTCTCTCATGAGGGCTGGCTTCTCCGTCCTCCTGTGCTGAATCTTGCTGGAGGGGGTTGTCTTCGGCACTCTCTGGGGTGTTATTATCTCCGGTGCCGGAATCTCCATTCTTGCTGTGGCGGGATTTAGAGCGGCGCCGCTGACGCCGACGCTTGGGCTGTTTCTTGGAGGAGTCCTCCTCCGCTGCTTCCTCGCCATTCCCATCCTTTGGGATGTCCACCATGTATATGTCATATGACGAGGTGGTCTTCCAGTGCCCCGTAGGCGCTGGTTCTTGGTCGTCTCTGGCATCGTCGTCCATACCGTTGATGTCTTCGGAGTCGTAGTCTAGCATGTCGGTTAGATCGTCGACAGTGGCTACAAAGTGGGTGGTGGGTGGGCTTTGAATTTCTTCGTCGTCCGCATCCCAACCGTCCTGACCACAGTCCGGCCAGGGCTCTCCTGATAACGAGAGGTACTTTAGCGAGTTCAAGATGTTGCCAAAAGGTGAGTGTTGAAAGATGTCCGCAGCGGTGAACTTCATGATCGGTGCCCAATCGGATTCGATTGGAGGGGGCGCAGGAGGTTCGGAGTCCGGCGAGGAGTCCGGCACCTCGGAGTCAAAGGCGTCATAAGGGACAAGGTCAGTATTTGGCTCCATCGCCGTAGAGGTTGCAGCCCCCGAGGCGGTGTCTAGCCACCCATCCTCGATATGCGCGGTCGGCTCCAAATTAAGGGTCAGAGCGGACTCATATGCGGCCTCCAGGGCACTATCCGGCAGCAGAGCTAAATCATGCCCATCGAGACAGTGCGGCGCGCTCGGCTGTGGCTTGAATCCATCGAAGATCAAGTCTCCGCGGATGTCAGCCATGAAGTTTAGACTTCCAAATCTGACCTGATGGCCAGGGGCATAGCTTTCGATCCGCTCTAGATGGCCAAGCGAATTGGCCCGTAGTGCAAAGCCGCCGAATACGAAGATCTGTCCGGGGAGAAAAGTCTCACCTTGGACTGCATCGTTGTTGATGATCGAAGGAGCCATCAAGCCTATCGGTGACGACACAGAGGAACTCTCAATGAAAGCACCAATGTCGGTGTCAAAACCGGCGGATCTCGGGTAGGGGGTCCCGAACTGTGCGTCTAGGCGGATGGTAATAGGAGACAAGGGACACGATGTTTTTAGCCAGGTTCGGGCCCTCTCGATGGAGGTAAAACCATACTCCTGCTTGATTGATATTGATGATATGGGTAGTACAAGAGTGGACCTACCACGAGATCAAGGAGGCTAAACCCTAGAAGCTAGCCTATGGTATGATTGTTCTTCGTCCTATGGACTAAAACCCTCTGGTTTATATAGGCACCGGAGAGGGCTAGGGTTACACAGAGTCGGTTACAATGGTAGGAGATCTACATATCCGTATCACCAAGCTTGCCTTCCACGCCAAGGAAAGTCACATCCGGACACGGGACGGAGTCTTCAATCTTGTATCTTCATAGTCTTGGAGTCCGGCCGATGATGATAGTTCGGCTATCCGGACACCCCCTAGTCCAGGACTCCCTCAGTCGGTGTTGGCGCAGCTTCTGTGCTAGGCCGTCGTGGAGGCACTGGTCGGCGTCGGCGCGGCTTCTGTGTTGGGCCGTCATGGAGGCGCTGGTCGGCGTCGGCGCGGCTTATGTGCTGGGCGTCGTGGAGGCATCGCTCGGGCTTGGCGGCGGCGTTGGGGTCGGCGTGGGAGTTGGCACCACCGTCGATGGGATCTGGTTCAGGATGAGGCCACACTCCACCATGAACCATGCCTTGACGGCTTGACCTGCTCGTCCATCGCCGACATGTTCGCCTCCCCCCCCCCCCATCAGGAAAGTCAGGTCGGTGTTCCTCTTCTTCGCGGCGACATTGGTCTGGAGCAAGTCGAGCTTGACGACGCTGTTCGCCATCAAGGTCGACCATCGTGCCGTAGTTTTCTCTTCCCTCGGGGCGGCGCAGGTCGTGGCGTCGGCGATGCAGTGTTTGATGGACTCTTGCAGATGCGCGGTATGGTGCCGCGACCTTTGCTGATTGGCTCCTTTGTTGCCGTCTGGGCGCCCTTCTGCCGCGCCGGGCGTGGGCGCGTCTGGCTTGTACGTCTCTTTGGCCTTGGCGAGGGTGCACCGGACTTCCACACACTTCTCGCACTTCTCGATCCGGGAGAACACATGGAGGTACTTGAAATCTTGGTCGGAACTGATGTCCTAGCGTTACATGGCGAACATCCGGACCATCTGCGCCAAGGAACATGTGAGGCCGGCAATGCACACGGCGAAAAGTGGCGCGAGAGACCGGCCTCATACCTGACTCTCATAGCTGGCGCCGCTCTTCGGGCGAGCCACAACCTCCTCGACGATCCCATGGCATTTGTTGCATGCCGTTTGGATGAGCGCCCAATGGTTGGACATGGCCTTGGAGCCTCGGTCCATGTGGACGCCGGAGAAGTACTGGTCGACCAGCCTGCGCTCATCGAACTCCGACTTGATGCGCTCCCAGTACGTGTCAGCGTTCTGGTTCGTGCCGGTGATCGGGTCGAGGCAGACGATCTTCCACGCTTCAGCGAGACACTCGTCGTCTTTGGCCGCCCACTTGACACGTGGATCGCCGGTCCTGGCCGCCTGCCTCCTCTTCTTTTCCCTTCCGACGCTGGAGCAGGGGCCAGCTCCTCCTCCTCCTCTGGCTCCTCCTCGCCATAGTCGAGCCCATCGTCCATGTCACCGTCGAGGTCGACTGTATCTTCTTGGGCGTAGAACCCGGGGAAGGCGGCGGCGGCCGAGCCGGTAGAGATGATGTTGTCCATGTCGGCCTCCATACCGTTGGTGTTGCCGAGGTGCGATGACGATGTTTCCAAGAAGAGCAGCGCGCCACGGCACAGAGGTGGCGTTGGGGAGGATGCGTAAGCCGGCGGTGAGTAGGTGTACGGGGGGTACTGGACGCCGGCGAGGTGACGTTCAGGTGGAAAGGTGACGTTCAGGTTGAACCTGTCGTGTGCATCGCCGTTGGCATAGCCAGGCGATGGCACGCACCCCCAGGGATGTGTCGACAACAAGAAGCCGACCGCGACCCGACGCTCTGCTGGCTCCAGGGAACATGCGGGCCGTGCCCGTCAAGCAGATTCATCATCCCGTGCGAGACGCCTTTGCTTGCTCCGCCGCATGTTCTGCCTGCACCGCCGCAGCAGCCGCCACCCTTTCCCGAGCCTTCTTAGCGTAGAGCCTGTTCTGCCGGTCGGTGGTGACAGCCTCATGGCGCTTGAGAGAGTCTCGTATTCAGGGGTCCTCGGACATCTGGACTATATGCATATGCCGGACTATTGGGCTATGAAGATACAAGATAGAAGACTTCGTCCCGTGTCCAGATAGGACTCTCCTTTGCATGGAAGGCAAGCTTAGCGGTTAGGATATGAAGATTCCTTTCTCTATAACCGACTCTGTGTAACCCTAGCCCCCTCTAGTGTCTATATAAACCGGAGGGTTTAGTCCGTAGGACAAGAACGATCATAATCATAGGCTAGCTTTTAGGGTTTAGCCTCTACTATCTCGTGGTAGATCAACTCTTGTAATACTCATATCGTCAAGATCAATCAAGCAGGAAGTAGGGTATTACCTCCATCGAGAGGGCCCGAACCTGGGTAAACATTGTGTCCCCGCATATGCCGGACTATTGGGCTATGAAGATACAAGATAGAAGACTTCGTCCCGTGTCCAGATAGGACTCTCCTTTGCATGGAAGGCAAGCTTAGCGGTTAGGATATGAAGATTCCTTTCTCTATAACCGACTCTGTGTAACCCTAGCCCCCTCTAGTGTCTATATAAACCGGAGGGTTTAGTCCGTAGGACAAGAACGATCATAATCATAGGCTAGCTTTTAGGGTTTAGCCTCTACTATCTCGTGGTAGATCAACTCTTGTAATACTCATATCGTCAAGATCAATCAAGCAGGAAGTACGGTATTACCTCCATCGAGAGGGCCCGAACCTGGGTAAACATTGTGTCCCCCGCCTTCTGTTACCATTAGCCTTAGCCGCATAGTTCGGGACCCCCTACCCGAGATCCACCGGTTTTGACACCGACATTGGTGCTTTCATTGAGAGTTCCACTGTGTCGTCACCATAAGGCTTGATGGCTCCTTTAATCATCTACAACAACGCAGTCAAGGGTGAAGTTTTTCTCCCCGAACAGATTTTCGTATTCGGCGGATTCGCACCGCGGGCCAACTCGCTTGGCCATCTGGAGCAGATCGACAACTATGCCCCTGGCCATCAGGTTAGGTTTGGAAGGTTCAACTACACCGCCGACATCCGTGGAGACTTGATCTTTGACGGATTCGAGCCCATGATAGCCGCGCCCTGCCGCCATGATGAATATGACCTAAATCTGTCATCAGACTGTGTGCAGGAGATAGCGCCTGTAATCGCTTTGGCCCTAGATCCAGAGCAGAGCACGCCGTCCAAGGACGGGAAGCTCAACCTCGCCACGAAGGCCACATACTCAGCGGCGCTAGAGCCGAACACAGATCTGACCTCCAACGAGGCATGTGTCATCGGAACCTCGGACTCGTCTCTGGCCATAGGCTCCGAATTGCGTGTATCCGCACCCATCGACCGGGCGCCGATCTTAGAGTTCAGCTCCGCGGACATCTTCCAACACTCATGTCACGCCCAATATGTGACCCTATCCAAAAGGAACTCGAAGGTCCCACCAAGGATAGACTCGCATATTGAAACACTTTTGCAAGGTGGATATCATTACATCAACATTACATAATAGATGGGGATACATACAAAAGGCATACAATGCCACACGAATACAACATCATCTTACATAAGAGCACCATCCGACTACGGATGAAACACAAACAGAAACTCAAATGACATCCACCCTGCTAACCCAGGCTGCCGACCTGGAACCTATCCCCTGATCGAAGAAGAAGCAGAAGAAGAACTCCAAAACAAGCAAACATCGCTCTCGCGTCATGATCATCGCATAACCTGTACCTGCAACTGTTGTTGTAGTAATCTGTGAGCCACGAGGACTCAGCAATCCCATTACCATGGGTATCAAGACTAGCAAAGCTTAATGGGAAAGGAAGGAGTAAAGTGGTGAGGTTGCAGCAGCGACTAAGCATATATGGGGGCTAACATACACAAATGAGAGCGAGAAGAGAAACAAAGGAACGGTCGTGAAGCTAGTAATGATCAAGAGGTGATCCTGAACTCCTACTTACGTCAATCATAACACAGAAACCGTGTTCACTTCCCGGACTCCGCCGAGAAGAGACCATCACGGCTACACACGCGGTTGATGCGTTTTAATTCGGATCAGGTGTCAAGTTATCTACAACCGGACATTAACAAATTCCCATCTGCCACCTAACTGCGGGCACGGCTCTCAAAAGTTTATAACCCTGCAGGGGTGTCCCAACTTAGCCCATGATAAGCTCTCGCGATCAACGAAGGATATTCCTTCTCCCAGGAAGACCCGATCAGTCTCGGAATTCCGGTTTACAAGACATTTCGACAATGGTAAAACAAGACCAGCAAGACCGCCCGATGCGCCGACATCCCGATAGGAGCTGCACATATCTCGTTCTAAGGGCAACACCGGATAAGCTAAGCGTACATGTACCGACGTAACCCAAGTTGCCAAGGGATGGCCCCGCACGGTGCTCTAGTTTGGACCAACACTTAGACAAGCATTGGCCCGGAGGGCTACAATAAAGATGACCCTCGAGAGAGCGACTCCCAAGGGAAAAGTAGGTGGTGGTGAAGCAAATGGTAAAACCAAGGTTGGGCCTTGCTAGAGGAGTTTTATTGAACTGTCGAGGGGGTCCCATAAATCACCCGACCGCGTAAGGAACGCAAAATCCGGGAACATAACACCGGTATGACGGAAACTAGGGCGGCAAGAGTGGAACAAAACACCAGGCATAAGGCCGAGCCTTCCACCCTTTACCAAGTATATAGATGCATTAAATAAATAAGAGATATTGTGATATCCCAACATAACCCTATCCACCAAGGAGCAATCTTCATCTTCACCTGCAACTAGCAACACTATAAGAGGGGCTGAGCAAAGCGGTAACATAGCCAATCAACGGTTTGCTAGGAAGGGTGTCAAGGTTAGAGGTTCATGGCAATTTGGGAGGCTTGAGGAGCAAAAGATAGGTAACGCAGCATAGCGATAGAACGAAGCAACTAGCATAGCAATGATAGTAGTGAGATCCAGGGTAGCGGTCATCTTGCCTGAAATCCCATAAGGAAGAAGAACGAGTCCATGAAGAAGATGAAGCCACGAAGATGAACCAAGCGTAGACGAACGAATCCTCACGATCGCAACAAAACGGGAACTATCGAGAAGAAACACACAACATGGTAAACACACCACACATAGACAAGACATGATGCACAACAAGCATGATGTGTCACGCCCAATATGCGACCCTATCCAAAAGGAACTCGAAGGTCCCACCAAGGATAAACCCACATATCGGAACGCTTTTGCAAGGTGGATATCATTACATCAACATTACATAGTGGATGGGGATACATACAAGAGTCATACAATGCCACATGAATACATCAATACATCATACATAAGATCAACATCCGGCTACGGATGAAACACAAATAGAAACTTAAACGACATCCACCCTGCTAGCCCAGGCTACCGACCTGGAACCTATCCCCTGATCGAAGAAGAAGCAGAAGAAGAACTCAAGCAAGCAAGCATCGCTCTCGTGTCAAGATCATCGCATAACCTGTACCTGCAACTGTTGTTGTAGTAATCTGTGAGCCACGAGGACTCAGCAATCCCATTACCATGGGTATCAAGACTAGCAAAGCTTAATGGGTAAGGAAGGGGTAAAGTGGTGAGGTTGCAGTAGCGGCTAAGCATATATGGTGGCTAACATACGCAAATGAGAGCGAGAAGAGAACAAAGGAACGGTCGTGAAGCTAGCAATGATCAAGAGGTGATCCTGAACACCTACTTACGTCAAACATAACCCAATAAACCGTGTTCACTTCCCGGACTCCGCCGAGAAGAGACTATCACGGCTACACACGCGGTTGATGCATTTTAATTCGGATCTGGTGTCAAGCTATCTACAACCGGACATTAACAAATTACCATCTGCCACATAACCGTGGGCATGGCTCTCGAAAGTTTATACCCTGCAGGGGTGTCCCAACTTAGCCCATGACAAGCTCTCGCGATCAACGAAGGAATAGACCTTCTCCCAGGAAGACCCGATCAGTCTCGGAATCCCGGTTTACAAGACATTTCGACAATGGTAAAACAAGACCAGCAAAGCTGCCCGATGTGCCGACAATCCCGATAGGAGCTGCACATATCTCGTTCTCAGGGCAACACCGGATGAGACATCCTACGAGTAAAACCAGACCTCAAGTTTCCCCGAGGGGGCCCCGCAGTCTACTCGGTTCGAACCAGCACTTAGACAAGCACTGGCCCGGCGGGGCTAAAATAAAGATGACCCTCGGGTTGGCCGACCCAAGGGAAAGGTATAGGTGGTGGTGAGGCAAATGGTAAAACCAAGGTTGGGCCTTGCTGGACAAGTTTTATTCAAAGCGAACTGTCAGGGGGGTCCCATAAATCACCCGACCGCGTTAGGAACGCAAAATCCGGGAACATAACACGGGTATGACGGAAACTAGGGCGGCAAGAGTGGAACAAAACACCAGGCATAAGGCCGAGCCTTCCACCCTTTACCAAGTATATAGATGCATTAATAATATAAGAGATATTGTGATATCCCAACATAACCCTGTCCACCATGGAGAAATCTTCATCTTGACCTGCAGCTAGCAACGCTATAAGAGGGGCTGAGCAAAGCGGTAACATAGCCAATCAATGGTTTGCTAGGAATGGTGTCAAAGGTTAGAGGTTCATGGCAATTTGGGAGGCTTGATGAGCAAAAGATAGGTAACACAGCATAGCGATAGAATGAAGCAACTAGCATAGCAATGATAGTAGTGAGATCCAGGGTAGCGGTCATCTTGCCTGAAATCCCGCTAGGAAGAAGAACGAGTCCATGAAGAAGATGAAGCCACGAAGACGAACCACACGTAGACGAACGCATCCTCACGATCGCAACGAAACATGAACTATCAAGAAGAAGCACACAACATGGTAAACACACCACACATGAACAAGGCATGATGCACAACAAGCATGATGCATGACAAAGCTACATGAAGCTACTCATGGCAAGAGATGATGCAAACAAGAACAACACATCAAGGCAAGTTTAAATGAGGCCGGGAACAACATATAACAATTCCGGTAAGTCCTCATATGCAAATTTCGAAATTGGTCCAGAACTGAACAAGCATTAAGTTGAAGTTGTTAAATAGCAAGTTAAGATGCACCAAGATGGTCTACACGAAATTCTAGTCAAGTTACATATAAAGTTCATTTAATTCGGAGCTACGGCCTAGAAGATATGAGCAAAGCAAGTTAAACATGGCATTGATGCAAAATGCATACAAACATCAAGCAAACACCTCAAAACAAGGATGCAACATGATAATATTAAGCTACATGCAAAATCAAGCAAGTTTCATATAGAGCACACTCAAAATGGAGCAACGGTGCAACACATACACTCTATACAAGTCATAACAACAATCTGTCCATAACAGCAACTAGGCATCTTGCAAGCACCAAAACAATATGCTACAGCACCCCAACATAATAACAAAAGGCATGGGCATGAAGTACAGGTAAAGCACACCAAAACATGAACACTGAGCTATCTCCAGAAAAGACTAGAACATGCTCAAAATGACATGGAAATATTGCAAATAATAACAGTTTCAGACTTATCAGGAAATAACATCAGGTTGCAATGTTTAGAGCTATCAAACAACATGTTACATGAACATATCATGGCAAACAAAGGCATGGAATGATACTACTAAATTCATAGAACAACAGTCCCTTAATGAACATGAGCCAAAAGGGCATAGAAAATATGATGACACCCATGTAAACATGGCAAGTTATATGGCAGATTCATACATGGCAGGAACAACAATAAGTATGCATGTTGGTGAGCTTGAACCACTCACCACAGAGCAATACATGGCATGGCAAGGCAACCAACAGTAAGAAGACATGTTTATGAAGCTAATCATGGCAAGAGCAAGTTCATAGGGTGCATGGATCATTAGCAAACAATCATGGAAACATTGAACTTCATGTTAACAGGTTGACAGCAACATTATTTAGCAACTTTGGAGCAAGGTTACAACAAGCTATAGCAGGCTATAATTGCAACCAAGGGCATGAATGGATAGAGCATAACATGTAGATCAAAACATGTTTATAGAACATCTCCAGATTATGCATATAATTATTAGTAGCAACATGTTTACATAGCAACAAAATATAACAGAATCTGTCAGGAAAACAGCAACAGCAACTACCCTACTTAGCAAGCTTGATGCACTCACTACACAAGTCACAAAAATAAATGGATAGCACCTCTGGAAAGATGGCATGGCATAGATCAAAACACATGTAGAGCTCAACCTCATAGGATGCACACATCAATCATGGCAAAAATGACAAATGAGCAAGTTGTAATAGTTTCAGCAGATTAACATCAACATGCACTCTTCCAACAGCATTTTAGGCATCAAGATGAGCTCAAATGAAAATGATGCAATGGAATGAAATGATGTACTCTTTGTGGTGAACAATTTGACATATTACACGCATGAAACGGAGCTACGTGTGCAGAGATACAGCATGACGAACATGGCATGATTATGTCATAAATCTGGGACTTAGAGAGATTTTACCCCGCGAAAAAAAACTGAAGCGGATCGGGCGAGGAGGCAGAGCGGGTCGGGTCCGGGCGCAGATCGGGTCGAGGCGGACCCGGGCGGCGGCGGCGGCTCCGGCGAGGTCGGAGGAGGCCGGGGAGGCGACGGCGAGGCGGCCCCTGACCGGATCTGGCCGGATCCGGCCGGCGGCGAGCGGCAGCGAAGGCTGGAGGCGGGGCACCGGCGGAGGGCGCGGCGGCGAGGCGCGGGTGGCTCCGGCAGGGAGCTCGCCGGCGGGGCGGGGCACAGGGCGGCGGAGGAGCGCTCCGTGGCGGCGGCGCTGCGCAGCGGCGGTGCGGGAGGCGCTGGCGACGGGGACGAGGGCCGGCGACGGGGGCGGCGGGCGGCACCCGGCGGCGGAGATCGCCGGCCGAGGCTGCGGGTGGCGCGGGGCGAGAGCCTCGGGCGCGGCGGGGGCTCGGCCCGGCTCCGGGCCGTAGGGGCTGGCTGCGGGCCGCGGCGGGCCAGCGGCGCGAGGCGGCGGCGGGAGGCCACGTGGCGCATTGTGATTCGGCGGGGGCGGCGGCGCGGACATGTCCGGCGGGGTCCGGACGTGTCTGGCTGCGGAAGGAGGACGAAGGCTAGGGTTAGGGGTGGTTTCATCCGCGAATTTCGGAGGGGGAGGTGTTTATATAGGTAGAGGGAGCTAGGAGAGTCCAAATGAGGAGCGGTTTTCGGCCACGCGATCGTGATCGAACGACCGAGAGCATGGAGGGGAGTTTGCTGGGCTTTGGGCCACTTTGGAAGGGGTGTTGGGCTGCACACAAAAGAGCCTTTTGCGGTTACCCGGTTAACCGTTGGAGTGTCAAACGACCTCCAAATAGCATGAAACTTGACAGGCGGTCTACCGGTGCTATACCAAGGCCGCTTGGCAAACCTCGGGCCATTCCGAGAACGTTTAACACCCGCACACGAGAAGAGGTCAAAAGGGACCGCCGGATGACATAGGAGTGCCGGATTGCAAAACGGACAACGGGAAGAATGCTCGGATGCATGAGATGAACACGTATGCAAAATGAGATGCACATGATGACGTGATATGAAATGCAGATGATGACATGGCAAAATGCAACACGCGAGCAAATGACATGGCAATGACAGCGAATAACTGGCGGACACCTGGCGCATCAGATCTGGGGCATTACATGATGCATGACAAAGCTACGTGAAGCTACTCATGGCAAGAGACGATGCAAACAAGAGCAACACATCAAAGCAAGTTTAAATGAGGCCGGAAACAACATATAACAATTCCGGTAAGTCCTCATATGCAAATTTCGAAATGGGTCCAGATCTGAATAAACATTATGTTCAAGTTGTTAAACAGGAAGTTAAGATGCACCAAGATGAGCTACACGAGATTCTAGTCAAGTTACATATAAAGTTCATTAGATTCGGAGCTACGGCCTAGAAGATATGAGCGAAACAAGTTCAACATGGCATTGATTCAAAATGCATACAGACATAAAGCAAACACCTCAAAACAAGGATGCAACATGATAATATGAAAATTCATGCAAAATCAAGCAAGTTTCATATAGAGCACACTCAAAACGGAGCAACGGTTCAACACATACACTCTATACAAGACATCACAACAATCTGTCCAAAACAGCAACTAGGCATATTGCAAGCACCAAAACAACATGCTACAGCATCCCAACGTAAGAACAAAAGGAATGGGCATGATGTACAGGTAAAGCATAACAAAACATGAACACTGAGCTATCTCCAGAAACAAGTAGAACATGCTCAAAAAGACATGGCCAGATTGCAAATAATAACAGTTTCAGACTTGGCAGAAATATATCAGGTTGCAATGTTTAGAGCTATCAAACAACATGCTACAGGAAATTAACATGGCAAACAAAGGCATGTATGGATAGAGCATAACCATATGTTCAAAACATCCTTAGTGAACATCTCCAGATTATGCATAGAATGACTTGTAGCAGCAGGTTTAAATAGCAACAAAATGTAACAGAATTAGCCTAGCAAAACAGCAACAGCAAGTACCCTACTTAAAAAGCTCGACGCACTCAGTACAAGACTCACAAAAATACATGGATAGCACCACTATAAAGATGGCATAGCATAGTTCAAAACACAAGTAGACATCAACCTCATAAGATGCACACATCAACCATGGCAAAAATGACAAATAAGCATGTTATAACAGATTCAGCAAATTAACATCACATAGCACTCCTGCAACGAGGATTCAGGCATCAAGATGGACTCAAATGAACATGATGCAATGGAATGAAATGAAGTACTCGTCGAGGCGAACAATTTGACATATTACATGCACGACACGGAGCAGTATGCAGCAAGTTATGATGCGATGAACATGGCATGATAATGTCAAAATACAGGGACTTAGACGAAAAACGAGGGGGGGGGGGAAGTCAACCTTCTCAGATCGGATCTAGGGGCTCGGAGCCCGAGGTTCACCGGAGTGGTGCCGGGGGAGCCACCGGAGATGAGGGAGATGGCGGGGCGGTGAGATCCGGCCGGATCCTCGCCGGATCTGGCCGGGATGAGGAGGAGGCGGGCGGCGCCGGCGGAGGGAGAGACGGGAGGCGGGGCGCTCGGGCACGGCCGTCCCGCGGTGGGCGGCGGCGGCGGATGGGCGGTCGAGGCGGCGGCGAGCCAGAGGGAGCCCGCGGCGGCTGCGCGACGGGGTGAGGTCGGGCGGCGCGGCGGCGAGGCGCGCCGGCGAGGCGGCGGGGAGGCGCAGGCGACCGGCGCGCGGGGCGAGGCGCCCGGGCGGCGGCGGGCGGCGCGCGGGCCAGCAGGGCCCCGCCTGGGCCTCGGCGAGCCGACGCGCGGGTGGCGGATCGGGACAGGTGGCGGCTCGGGAGTGGCTGCGTGCGGCAGGGTTGCTGACGTGGCGCGACGGGATTGGCCGGAGCGACGTGGCTGCCAGCGGTTGACACGTCCGGCGGCGGGGTGGACATGTCCGGCGGGCGAGAGGGAGGTTTGATCTAGGGTTAGACCGGGAATTTCGGGGGAGATGCGCATATTTATAGGTAGGGGGAGCTAGGAGAGTCCAAATGAGGCATGGTTTTCGCCCACACGATCGTGATCGAACAACCGAGAGCATGGAGGGGTTTTGGATGGGTTTTGGGCCACTTTGGAGGGGGTGTTGGGCTGCTAACAAAAGAGGCTTTTACGGTTCCCCGGTTAACCGTTGGAGTATCAAACGACCTCCAAATGGCACGAAACTTGACAGGCGGTCTACCGGTGGTATACTAAGGACGTTTGGCAAGACTCGGTCCATTCCGAGAACGTTTAATACCCGCACACGCAAAGAGGAAAAAGGGGAACACCGGAGGGCATAGGAGTGCCGGATTGCAAAACGGACAACGGGGAAAATGCTCGGATGCATGAGACGAACACGAATGCGAAATGAGATGCACATAATGACTTGATAAAATGCAACACGCAAGCAAATGACATGGTAACAATGGCGAATAACTAGTGGACACCTGGCGCATCGGATCCGGGGCGTTACAACACTCCCCCACTAACAAGAGATCTCGTCCCGAGATCTTAGGACCGAGACGGAAGGAAAAATGGATGAGATGAAACAAGAACTCAAGAGAAGAATCAAAGAATCGAGAGCACTCGAGAATAAGAGAGGAACGGCGAGAATGACGAGAATCGAAAGCTCACGGAATGAGATAGACTATGAAACCACTCCGGTTAAAACGAGATAAGAAACGAATAAGACTGAAAGGATTTAGGCAGCACTCCAGCTGAAACATGGAGGAATAGAACACGAGCTTGAGAGGATGGAATGATACTTCATGAAGACATGACACAAAAACTCCGAAAAGAATTGAAAGAGTTGAATGAAAAGAACGGAGAAGAAAATGACAACTTGTGCCACGAATGAAATTGAAAGCATCTTTCGAAGGAAGGTTTAAACAGAGTTGTTGAGAACATCGACAACGAAAAAAATTAGCTTGTTGTGGTCTTATAGGTAACATCTCAAGATCATAAGGTGATAACCGGCCACAAACTGAAAAGTTTGAATAGCTGAGAAGAACGAAGAAATGCAAAACTCCACTTCAAAAGAATACAGAGATTTAATTGCACTTCGAGAAGCAAGAAGAAAAATATACTTGAATTCCTCCAACAAAATCTTGATGAACTCTTGAAGAATGAATTAAATCATAAAGATCCACCATGCAGAACTCCAGTAACAAAAGGATGACGAAATAAAAATGAAGGATGAAAGAATAGATGAGCGTTGCGATGATTTAGATGGAGGTTCCGACGAGATGGCCGAGGAAATATGAACTCCGCAAAAGAAAAGATGAAAAACACTTGGAACTAGAATTTATTCATCAAGAACAAACTCCGAAGGAAGGGATTAATCATTTGGACGAAATAAGCATGAGATTTATTGTATGCTTATATCCTTCGTCAAATTAAATTGATGACAAGCAATGGATTTTTGCATACTACTTATTCTTGTTGAAAAGGATTAAGGGGAATATGGCGCAAAACTTGAGAAAGTCTTCATTAACCACCGGTAGGATTGGAAAGAACTTATGAATTAATATGATAATCGAAGAAGAAGAATCTTGAACGAACCACCATAAGAATTCAAAATGACTGAAGAAAGAGAATGAATCACCGAGAAGAATTAGAGCAATCACAAAGATACTTGAGGGAATTTAGATGCAAAAGAATAGGAAGAACTCGAGATGATTAAAGAACATTTGAACGAAGCACCGGGATAAATAGAGAACGATAACTGGAATGATGGCCTCCGGTGAAAGAAATGGAAAAACAACTCCTGACATACTCCGGATTGGATGAAAAGAATTTGCATGACTTGAAACAATTTGATAGGATAACATCGAGCTAGCACCGCGAATCTCTGGGAGAACGGACAAGATTTAGAGGAAAAACTCTTCTTCGTTCTTCAAATGACGACGAGAAACACCACCAAAATTACTGAGATACTCCGGAAGAATGGAAAACAAAGAGGTTGAGCCAACAATGAAATGATTTGAAAGAGATCTTGGAAAAGCATCTGACTGATGAAATTCATACTTACGTCAAACTTTGAAAAGGATTTGAGAATAGCTCCGGGAAATCAGAAGAGTCAGGTAAGATCTTGGGAAAAGACCTGTGGGTTAGGGCCCACTAAAAAGAAACACACCCTTGGAAAGGGATGTAGAACAGATAGATGATGCACCGGAACAATCGAAATATTTGAATGAGGTGACACCCTCGATTAATTGGAACACAGACGAATCTCCTGAGATGTCTTCCGAACTCCGAAATGATTGAATGACGAGAGACGAACGAGCAGGGAAAAACACTTGAGCCGAGGAAAAGAATATGATCAACCGAAAAACTTGAATTGAAACCACCCGAAAAGAAAAAGAGATGAAGAATGACGAACAAGACGAGAATTCACCGATTGAAATAATTGAGGGAAGACTGAAGAGGCTCCGTACGAATGTAATTGATGCTCGAAAGAGACTCAGACTCCGGGAAGAAGAGGGTGGGAGGGCAGGAAAACAAAGGCAACTTGGAAGGGGGAAGCTACGAATATCTAGAAGAGAAAACACCGGTAGGATTCATTGAGGAAAGAAAGCAAAGATTTCGCATGAGTAGGATGGATACTCGATTACGAACTCCGGTTCCGAGATGAAAAGGGGTGGGCGGGTGGGAAAAACAAAACAACTGAGGATTGAACTTGCAAAGATGAAGATGGTCGAGTCAACTTGATGAGAAATGCACCGGATGCAAAGAGCTGAGAATCAACGAACGGAAACCAACTGCGTGAACCTAAAGAAAATTTGAAGGGGAAGAGGAGTAATTCAAAACACCTACATCAAGATTCCTCACCAGAGCGACGAAGGGGCTGAGGAGTAAAAAGAATTCCTACTCTCCAATATAACTAGACTCGAAAACAGTTTTCTTCTGGACTCAACAACGGCCAAACTACACGATCAATCAAGGGGGCTCCTAGGGTCGGTCGAGGCTCTGATACCAACTTGTCACGCCCAATATGCGACCCTATCCAAAAGGAACTCAAAGGTCCCACCAAGGATAGACCCGCATATTGAAACGCTTTTGCAAGGTGGATATCATTACATCAACATTACATAATAGATGGGGATACATACAAAAGGCATACAATGACACACGAATACAACATCATCTTACATAAGAGCACCATCGGACTACGGATGAAACACAAACAAAAACTCAAACGACATCCACCCTGCTAACCCAGGCTGCCGACCTGGAACCTATCCCTTGATCGAAGAAGAAGCAGAAGAAGAACTCCAAAACAAGCAAACATCGCTCTCACGTCATGATCATCGTGTAACCTGTACCTGCAACTGTTGTTGTAGTAATATGTGAGCCACGAGGACTCAGCAATCCCATTACCATGGGTATCAAGACTAGCAAAGCTTAATGGGAAAGGAAGGGGTAAAGTGGTGAGGTTGCAGCAGCGACTAATCATATATGGTGGCTAACGTACGCAAATGAGAGCGAGAATAGAAACAAAGGAACGGTCGTGAAGCTAGTAATGATCAAGAGGTGATCCTGAACTCCTACTTACGTCAATCATAACACAGAAACCGTGTTCACTTCCCGGACTCCGTCGAGAAGAGACCATCACGGCTACACACGCGGTTGATGCGTTTTAATTCGGATCAGGTGTCAAGTTATCTACAACCGGACATTAACAAATTCCCATCTGCCACCTAACCACGGGCACGGCTCTCGAAAGTTTATAACCCTGCAGGGGTGTCCCAACTTAGCCCATGATAAGCTCTCGCGATCAACGAAGGATATTCCTTCTCCCAAGAAGACCCAATCAGTCTCAGAATCCCGGTTTACAAGACATTTTGACAATGGTAAAACAAGACCAGCAAGACCGCCCGATGCACCGACATCCCGATAGGAGCTGCACATATCTCGTTCTCAGGGCAACACCAGATAAGCTAAGCGTACAGGTACCGACGTAACCCAAGTTGCCAAGGGATGGTCCCGCACGGTGCTCTAGTTTGGACCAACACTTAGACAAGCATTGGCCCGGGGGGGCTATAATAAAGATGACCCTCGAGAGAGCGACTCCCAAGGGAAAAGTAGGTGGTGGTGAAGCAAATGGTAAAACCAAGGTTGGGCCTTGCTGGAGGAGTTTTATTTAAGGCGAACTGTCGAGGGGTGTGACGCCCGGGTAATTAAGCTACAGTAATCCCACGTTAATGGTGCCACGTTACCTCCGTTACTATTGCTAATCTATCGTTAGATCAAAACCGATCCAAAACTCAGTTCAAAATTTGGTAAATAATAAAAGTTTTCAAACGTTAAAATAAAAATGTTCGGTTTGTACTAAATATTACATAGATAATTGTCGTGTAGAAGACACAATTTTATAAAATGCATAAATATTTTAAATTGATTTAAAACAGAAGAGAATATAAATAAAAGAAAGAAAATACAAAAGAGACAAACAAAAAGAAAAAGAAAAAAAGAACCCCCCTGGGCTGAATGGCCCAGCTAGCCAGCAGGCCACCAGCCCCACTGGGCCAATCCATCAGGCCTAGCCGGCCACTCCCACCCCTCTCTCCATATCCCCCTATCGGCCGAAACCCTAGCTACCACGATTCCACCCACCCCCCCCCCCCCACTCGCTCGCTCCCCCACTCCCCCCTGTTTCTGGATCGGGGCAAACCTCCCTGACCCCATCGTCCCGACTCCGTCACCCCTTGCCGGCGTTGCTCGACCTCCTTCCCCCGATCTGGATCGGGGCTCAACCCCGACCGCGCCCCGCCGACGTCGCCGTTGTCGCCCGTGGATCCCACGGCCCGCTACCGAGCTTCGTCGCTGGATCCGCCGCCTCCTCGTCTCCTTCTCACGCCGTTGGACCTCACCGCCACCCCACCTGGACATCGCCGGAGCCGCCTCGCCGGACCTCTCCGCCGGACTGCTTCCTCTCTGTCCCTGTCGTCTCCATCTCCTCCCCGCACACCACTGCCTAGTCCCTATAGCCCCGCGGTGAGGAACCCCGACCGTCCTCCCCCCCCCCCCCGCTCTGACCCCGCATTGCTACGCACGGCGTGCCTCTGCTCGCACGCAGCTCGCCCCTCCCCTGCACAACGCTCGGGGCCGCGCCGAGCGCTCCCTGCATGCGCATGTGCGTGCTCAACCGCGCCCCGTGGCCGCGCCTTGGCCATCGTGGTCGTTCGTCCGCGTAGCGCCCCTAACCTCCTCTCCGTGCTCGCACCACTGCTGTGCGCCCTCGCGCACGCGGCCGCCTCAGGCCATCGGCCTTCCCCCCCCCCCCCCCCCCCCCCCACTCCGACGTCGTGCCGTGGCCGCCGGCGCCGAGTCGGGTGCGCCCCTGCTGGCCACACCCGCAGCCGCTCATTCGGGCTGCGTCCAGCGCCCACTAGCGCCCGACCCGGATAGGCCCCTGGGGCCTATGACAGATGGGCCCCACGCCCCTAGATCGTTTAAAAAAGAATTAAAAAAATATAATTACTAAAATATTAATTAATTAATTAATTAAAGAATTAATTAACTTAATTAATCCGGATTAGATTAACCTAATCATCTAGTTAAGTCTAATTAACCTTGTTTAATTACTATGTGACTATGACAAACGGGACCCACTAGTTAGTTTGACCAGTCAACAGTCAATGCTGGCTGGGCTGTTGACTTTGACCGGCCCCATCAGTCAGCCTCTGCTGACTGGGCAGTTGACCAAGTCAACTGGGCCTACTGGTCAGCCACCCCAGCCCATCTGTGGGTACACTTCTATGTACCCATAGCAATTTGACATTTAAGTTTCGAATTAAAAATAATTTAGAAAATGATTTAAAACTTTAAAAATCAATATAAAATAATCCGTAACTCGGATGAAAATACTTTGTACATGAAAGTTGCTCAGAACGACGAGATGAATCCGGATACGCAGCCCGTTCGTCCACCACATATCCCTAACATATCGAACACGCAACTTTCCCCTCCAGTTCATTTGTCCGAAAACATGAAACACCGGGGATACTTTCCCGGTTGTTTCCCCCCTTCACCGGTATCACCTCATACCACGTTAGGGCATGCCTAGCATCACGCTTTGCTTTGTCATGCATTGTTATGCATCTGTTTGCATTGTATTTATTGTTTCTCCCCCCTCTTCTCTCCGGTAGACTACGAGGTTGACGCTGCTGCTGGTACCCTAATCGACTACGGAGTTGACGACCCCTCCTTCTTGCCAGAGCAACCAGGCAAGCCCCCCCCCCCCCCTTGATCACCAGATATCGCCTATTCTTCTCTATACTGCTTGCATTAGAGTAGTGTAGCATGTTACTACTTTCCGTTAATCCTATTCTGATGCATAGCCTGACATTGTTGCTACATCTGTTGATACCTTACCTGCAATCCTAAATACTTAGTATAGGATGCTAGTTTATCATCATTGGCTCTACATTCTTGTCAGTCTGCCTTGCTATACTATTGGGTCGTGATCACTCGGGAGGTGATCACGGGTATATACTATACATACATACATACTACAGATGGTGACTAAAGTCGGGTCCGCTCGAAGAGTACCCGCGAGTGATTCACGGAATGGGGGCTGAAAGGACCTTTGTCCCAACGGCGCTCTGTGTGGATCTTTGTGGCGGAGCGACCGGGCAGGTTGAGACCACCTAGGCGAGAGGTGGGCCTGGCCCTGGTCGGCGTCCGCGGTTCCTTCATAATAACATGCTTAACGAGATCTTGGTATTTGATCTGAGTCTGGCCATTTGGTCTATACGCACTAACCATCTACGCGGGAGTAGTTATGGGTATCCCGGCGTCGTGGTATCAGCCGAAGCCTTCATGACGTCAGCGACTGAGTGGCGCGCGCCGGATTGGACTGGAACGCCACTAGGCTAGGTCTGCTTCCGGCCGCGTTCGCAATGTGCAGGTGTGCAAAGGGCGATGGGCCCAGACCCCTGCGCCATAGGAGTTAGACCGGCGTGCTGACCTCTCTATTGAGCCTATTTGGGGCTGCGACGTGTTGATCTTCCGAGGCCGGGCATGACCCAGGAAAGTGTGTCCGGCCAAATGGGATCGAGCGTGTTGGGTTATGTGGTGCACCCCTGCAGGGAAGTTTATCTATTCGAATAGCCGTGTCCCTCGGTAAAAGGACGACCCGGAGTTGTACCTTGACCTTATGACAACTAGAACCGGATACTTAATAAAACACACCCTTCCAAGTTCCACAGACAACCCGGTGATCGCTTTTCCACAGGGCGACGAGGGGAGGATCACCGGGTAGGATTATGCTATGAGATGCTACTGGAGATGCTACTTGGAGATGCTACTTGGAGATGCTACTTGGAGATGCTACTTGGCGATGCTACTTGGAGGACTTCAGTCTACTATCTTCTACATGCTGCAAGACGGAGGCTGCTAGAAGCGTAGTCTTCGACAGGATTAGCTATCCCCCTCTTATTCTGGCATTCTACAGTTCAGTCCACCGATATGGCCCTTTACACATATACCCATGCATATGTAGTGTAGATCCTTGCTTGCGAGTACTTTGGATGAGTACTCACGGTTGCTTTCTCCCCCCTTTTCCCCCCTTTCCTTTCTTTCTGGTTGTCGCAACCAGATGCTGGAGCCCAGGAGCCAGACGCCACCGTCGATGACGACTACTACACTGGAGGTGCCTACTACTACGTGCAGCCCACTGACGACGACCAGGAGTAGTTTAGGAGGATCCCAGGCAGGAGGCCTGCGCCTCTTTCAATCTGTATCCCAGTTTGTGCTAGCCTTCTTAAGGCAAACTTGTTTAACTTATGTCTGTACTCAGATATTGTTGCTTCCGCTGACTCGTCTATGATCGAGCACTTGTATTCGAGCCCTCGAGGCCCCTGGCTTGTATTATGATGCTTGTATGACTTATTTATGTTTTAGAGTTGTGTTGTGATATCTTCCCGTGAGTCCCTGATCTTGATCGTACACATTTGCATGCATGATTAGTGTACGATTGAATCGGGGGCGTCACAAGGGGGTCCCATAAATCATCCGACCGCGTAAGGAATGCAAAATCCGGGAACATAACACCGGTATGACGAAAACTAGGGCGACAAGAGTGGAACAAAACACCAGGCATAAGGCCGAGCCTTCCACCCTTTACCAAGTATATAGATGCATTAATTAAATAAGAGATATTGTGATATCCCAACATAACCCTGTCCACCAAGGACCAATCTTCATCTTCACCTGCAACTAGCAACGCTATAAGAGGGGCTGAGCAAAGCGGTAACATAGCCAATCAACGGTTTGCTAGGAAGGGTGTCAAGGTTAGAGGTTCATGGCAATTTGGGAGGCTTGAGGAGCAAAAGATAGGTAACGCAACATAGTGATAGAACGAAGCAACTAGCATAGCAATCATAGTAGTGAGATCCAGGGTAGCGGTCATCTTGCCTGAAATCCCGCAAGGAAGAAGAACGAGTCCATGAAGAAGATGAAGCCACGAAGACGAACCAAGCGTAGACGAACGAATCCTCTCGATCGCAACGAAACGGGAACTATCGAGAAGAAGCACACAATATGGTAAACACACCACACATAGACAAAACATGATGCACAACAAGCATGATGCATGACAAAGCTACGTGAAGCTACTCATGGCAAGAGACGATGCAAACAAGAGCAACACATCAAAGCAAGTTTAAATGAGGCCGGAAACAACATATAACAATTCTGGTAAGTCCTCGTATGCAAATTTCGAAATGGGTCCAGATCTGAATAAACATTATGTTCAAGTTGTTAAACAGCAAGTTAAGATACACCAAGATGAGCTGCACGAGATTCTAGTCAAGTTACATATAAAGTTCATTAGATTCGGAGCTACGGCCTAGAAGATATGAGCGAAACAAGCTCAACATGGCATTAATGCAAAATGCATACAAACATCAAGCAAACACATCAAAACAAGGATGCAACATGATAATATGAAACTTCATGCAAAATCAAGCAAGTTTCATATAGAGCACACTCAAAACGGAGCAACGGTTCAACACATACACTATACAAGACATAACAACAATCTGTCCAAAACAGCAACTAGGCATATTGCAAGCACCAAAACAACATGCTACAACATCCCAACGTAAGAACAAAAGGCATGGGCATGATGTACAGGTAAAGCATAACAAAACATGAACACTGAGCTATCTCCAGAAACAACTAGAACATGCTCAAAAAGACATGGCCTTATTGCAAATAATAACAGTTTCAGACTTGGCAGAAATAACATCAGGTTGCAATGTTTAGAGCTATCAAACAACATGCTACCGGAACATAACATGGCAAACAAAGGCATGGATGGATAGAGCATAACCATATGTTCAAAACATCCTTAGTGAACATCTCCAGATTATGCATAGAATGACTTGTAGCAGCAGGTTTAAATAGCAACAAAATGTAACAGAATCAGCCTAGCAAAACAGCAACAACAAGTACCCTACTTAAAAAGCTTGACGCACTCAGTACAAGACTCACAAAAATACATGTATAGCACCACTGTAAATATGGCATAGCATAGTTCAAAACACAAGTAGACATCAACCTCATAGGATGCACACATCAACCATGGCAAAAATGACAAATAAGCATGTTATAACAGATTCAGCAGATTAACATCACATAGCACTATTGCAACGAGGATTCAAGCATCAAGATGGACTCAAATGAACATGATGCAATGGAATGAAATGAAGTACTCGTCGAGGCGAACAATTTGACATATTACACGCATGAAACGGAGCAGTATGCAGCAAGTTATGATGCGATGAACATGGCATGATAATGTCAAAATACAGGGACTTGGACGAAAAACGAGGAGGGGAAGTCAACCTTCTCAGATCGAATCTAGGGGCTCGGAGCCCGAGGTTCACCGGAGTGGTGCCGGGGGAGCGGCCGGAGATGAGGGAGACGGCGGGGCAGTGAGATCCGGCCGGATCCTCGCCGGATCTGGCCGGGACGAGGAGGAGGCGGGCGGCGCCGGCGGAGGGAGAGACGGGAGGCGGGGCGCTCGGGGCGGCTCGGGCGCGACCGTCCCGCGGTGGGCGGCGGCGGCGGATGGGCGGTTGAGGCGGCGGCACGCCGGAGGGAGCCCGCGGCGGCGGCGCGACGGGGTGAGGTCCGGCGGCGTGGCGGCGAGGCGCGCCGGCGAGGCGGTGGCGAGGCGCAGGCGACCGGCGCACGGGGCGAGGCGCCCGGGCGGCAGCGGGCGGCGCGCGGGCCGGCAGGGCCCCGCCTGGGCCCCGGCGGGCCGACGCGCGGGTGGCGGATCGGGACAGGTGGCGGCTCGGGAGTGGCTGCGTGCAGTGGGGTTGCTGATGTGGCGCGACGGGATTGGCTGGAGCGACGTGGCTGCCGGCGGTGGACACGTCCGGTGGCGGGGTGGACATGTCCGGCGGGCGAGAGGGAGGTTTGATCTAGGGTTAGACCGGGAATTTCGGGGGAGATGCACATATTTATAGGTAGGGGGAGCTAGAAGAGTCCAAATGAGGCACGGTTTTCGCCCACACGATCGTGATCGAACGAACAAGAGCATGGAGGGGTTTTGGATGGGTTTTGGGCCACTTTGGAGGGGGTGTTGGGCTGCAAACAAAAGAGGCTTTACGGTTCCCCGGTTAACCGTTGGAGTATCAAACAACCTCCAAATGGCACGAAACTTGACAGGCGGTCTACCGGTGGTATACCAAGGCCGCTTGGCAAGACTCAGTCCATTTCGAGAACGTTTAACACCCGCACACGCAAAGAGGCAAAAGGGGAACGCCGGAGGGCATAGGAGTGCCGGATTGCAAAACGGACAACGTGGAAAATGCTCGGATACATGAGACGAACACGAATGCGAAATGAGATGCACATGATGACATGATAAAATGCAACATGCAAGCAAATGACATGGCAACAACGGCGAATAACTGGCGGACACCTGGCGCATCGGATCCGGGGCGTTTCAACTCACCCCTAGGCGATGTGTTAAACTCATTAAATTCTCTCTCCTTGTCAGGAGATTCTTGGCCGAACTATGTCCGGCTTGAGTGGGAAGCAGACGACGAAGAACTTCGTTACCCACCCACCACCCACTTGATAGCCATTGTCGACGATTTGACCGACATGCTTGATTTCGACTCCGAAGACACCGACGGTATGGGCGACAATGCCGGAGAAGAACAGGAACCACCGCCCAGACTGCGCTGGACAGCCACCTCCTCATACGACATATACATGGTGGATACACCCAAAGAAGACAATGACGATGACATAAAGGATCCAGTTGAGGATAAACCTACTGAGAAGCAGCCAAAGCGCCAACGTTAGCGGCGCCGCTCTAAATCATGCCAGCCCCGATGAATGAACGCCAGCCCCGATGAACGACCACAGGCTGAACGGGAAGACGGGCAAGCCAGCTCCGATGAACAAGCCGTGAACAACGACTCGGAGGACAGCAATTACATGCCTCTCTCCGAGGATGAGGCGAGCCTCGACGATGAAGAATTTATCGTGCCAGAGGATCCCGTCGAGTAGGAGCATTTTAAGCGCCGGCTTATAGCCACGGCAAAGAGCCTGGAGAAGAAGCAACAGCAGCTTCAAGCTGATCAAGACCTGCTCACCGATAGATGGACTAAGGTCCTGGCAGCCAAGGTATACGGACTCGAATGTGCAACCAAGAGTTACCCGAAGCGTAAATTGCTACCTCAATTCGATGACGAGACACTGTAGCTAGCACTACCAGCACATAATGCGGCTGACCGACCACCGCGTGGCCAAGATAAAGCGGCGATTCAGCCTGAACACCAGCCGGCACCACGTCGCCGAACAAATAGAAACACAACAGCTCAGGGATACACACATGACCCGCGGTACGACTTGGAGAACAGAGCAGGTGAGGGAGTCCTGGACTAGGGGGTGTCCGGATAGCCGGACTATCATCATCGGCCGGACTCCAAGACTATGAAGATACAAGATTGAAGACTTCGTCCCGTGTCCGGATGGGACTTTCCTTGGCGTGGAAGGCAAGCTTGGCGATACGGATATGTAGATCTCCTACCATTGTAACCGACTCTGTGTAACCCTAGCCCTCTCCGGTGTCTATATAAACCGGAGGGTTTTAGTCCGTAGAACGAACAACGATTACAACAATCATACCATAGGCTAGTTTGTAGGGTTTAGCCTCCTTGATCTCGTGGTAGATCCACTCTTGTACTACCCATATCATCAATATCAATCAAGCAGGAGTAGGGTTTTACCTCCATCGAGAGGGCCCGAACCTGGGTAAAAACATCGTGTCCCTTGTCTCCTGTTACCATCCGCCTAGACGCACAGTTCGGGACCTCCTACCCGAGATCTGCCGGTTTTGACACTGACATTGGTGCTTTCATTGAGAGTTCCTCTGTGTCGTCACCGATAGGCTTGATGGCTTCTTCAATCAACAACAACGCCGTCCAGGGTGAGACTTTTCTCCCCGGACAGATCTTCGTGTTTGGCGGCTTTGCACTACGGGCCAATTCACTTGGCCATCTGGAGCAGATCGAAAGCTACGCCCCTGGCCATCAGGTCAGATTTGGAAGCCTAAACTTCACGGCTGACATCCGCAGAGACTTGATCTTCGATGGATTCGAGCCACAGCCGAGCGTGCCGCACTGTCATGATGGGCATGACTTAGCTCTGCCGCCGGATAGTACCATGGAGGCCGCACACGAGTCCGCTCTAACCCATAGTTCAGAGCCGACCGCGCAGATCGAGGACAGGTGGCTGGACGCCTCCTCGGGAGCTGCAACTTCCACGGCGATGGAGCCGAATACCGACCTTGTCCCTTGCAAAGCTTGTGACTCCGAGGTGCCGGACTCCTTGACGGACTCCGAACCTCCGGCGCCCCTGCCAATCGAATCCGATTGGGCGCCGATCATGGAGTTCACCGCTGTGGACATCTTTCAGCACTCACCCTTTGGCGACATCCTGAATTCGCTAAAGTATCTCTTGTTATCAGGAGAGCCCTGGCCGGACTGCGGCCAGGATGGTTGGGATGCGGACGACAAAGAAATTCAAAGCCCACCCACCACCCACTTTGTAGCCGCTGTCGATGATCTAACCGACATGCTACACTACGAATCCGAAGACATCGACGGTATGGACGACGATGTCGGAGACGATCAAGAACCAGCGCCTACGGGGCATTGGAAGACCACCTCGTCATACGACATATATATGGTGGACACCCCAAAAGGGAGCGATAACGAGGAACAACGGGACGCGGAGAAGGATAATTCCCCCGAAAAACAACCAAAACAGAGATGCAAGCGCCGCCCCCAAGTCCCGCCTCGATAACAACAGCACCCATAATGACCCAGCCATAGAGCAGGGCAAGCCAATGGGCGACGAGCATGCAACCAAGCAGCCATCGGAACAGGATGAACCGGATGACCAGCTCATCCTCGGCGAGAACAACAGTCCGGACGATCTCACGCCAGACACACCACCGGAGCACAAGAACCTCCAAAAAAGGCTTGTCGCCACTGCAAGAAGTTTGAAGAAGGAAAAACGAAAGCTCAAAACAGCGGAAGACATACTCAGAATGAGGTGGAGCAAAGTACTCAAGACCGCGGACAAATATGGCAATGGCCACAAAACAAAGAGCTACCTGAAGCGCAAGCTGCTGCCAGAATTCGACGAGGAGGCCATAGAGCCTCCACAGTCAAAAAGCAAAGAGGCCGCCTGGCCAGATAGACGACCAGATGACAGGCCATGAGCGGCAAGCGGCACCGCACATAAGCCAGCACATGACACATATAAATATCCTCGCAAAACGGATGGTCCGGTCAGGTCCATCTATGGGCCAAAAAAGAGGGCCCCAGGAAGCAACACAGCACGCTACACGTTCGAAGATAATGGCACACCTAAATACAGGGGCGCCGCACACCCACTATGTTTCACCGACGAGGTGCTGGATCATGAATTTCATGTGGGATTCAAGCCCGTAAACATAGAGGCATACGACGGAACAACAGACCCCAGAGTCTGGATTGAGGATTACATCCTGCACATACACATGGCTAGAGGAGATGATCTCCATGCCATAAAATATCTACCCCTCAAGCTCAAAGGGCCAGCTCGGCATTGGCTCAAAAGCCTCCCAGAAAATACTATTGGAAGTTGGGAAGAGCTCAAAGACACGTTTAGAACAAATTTTCAAGGGACTTATGTCCGCCCTTCGGATGCAGACGATTTAAGTCACATAACTCAACAGCCCGGAGAGTCAGCGCGCAAATTCTGGAACAGGTTCCTTACCAAAAAGAACCAAATAGTCGACTGTCCGGACGCCGAAGCCTTAGCAGCTTTTAAACATAATGTCCGAGACGAATGGCTCGCCAGACACCTCGGCCAAGAGAAGCCGAGAACAATGGCCGCGCTAACAAGCCTCATGACCCGCTTTTGCGCGGGGGAAGACAGCTGGCTAGCAAGATGCAGCACCAGCGACCCGAGTACATCCGAGATCAGAGATGGAAACGGAAAATCACGGCGCAGAAAGGACCATCGCCGAAATAAAGAAAAAAGCCCAAAGGACACGGCAGTCAACGCCGGATTCAAAAGCTCACGGCCGAACAACAAAACACTGCCTCTTAAGGACAACAGTGACGAGCTATCCAACTTAAACAAAATTTTGGATCGGATATGTCAAATCCACAGTACCTCCAGAAGGAATGCAAACCACACCCACCGAGATTGTTGGGTCTTCAAACAGTCCGGCCGACTCAACGCCGAACACAAGGGGCTCGACGCGCCAAGCGAGGATGACGACGAACCCCACGAGCAGAGCACCGGAAAACAAAAGATTTTCCCACAAGAAGTCAAAATAGTAAACTCACTTCATGTGATAATACGGAAAAACAGTGTGGCACCCGCCAAAGTAGGTGTCGCACGGTCCACCCCAGCGGAACATCAAGATTGGATGTCAAAACCAATTACTTTTGATCACCTGGACTATTCCAGAAGTATTCGAAACGCAGGATGGACTGCTCTGATATTGGATCCTATAATCGACGGACTACAATTTACACAAGTCCTAATGGATGGCGGCAGCGATTTAAACCTGCTATATCCGGACACAATCCGCAAGTTGGGGATAAACCCTACTAAAATTCGCCGTAATCGCACTTCCTTCAAAGGAGTGACACCAGGCCCTTACACCAAGTGCATGGGATCCGTACTACTAGAAGTTGTGTTCGGATCACCCGAGAACTTCCGTCGCGAAAAGCTGATCTTCCATGTCGCCCCATTCAAAAGCAGCCATCAAGCACTATTGGGACGCGAAGCTTTCGCCCTCTTTAACGCAATACCGCACTACGCGTCTCTTACACTTAAAATGCCCGGTCCACGCGGCATCATCTCATTAAAAGGTCGTTCAAAGACCCCGTACACTGCTAGGCGAGTCCGGCATAAATAGACTAGGGGCTCCCTAGCCGCACTCCCTTTCATAAGGGGCTATGCGTATGAGCAATAAAGAGCCAATAAAAGCTCAACTTTATTCACTTATTCGTGCTCTGTTTTAAATACATTTTTCACACGATTTCTTTTCAAACCAAGTTCTTCTCTTTTACAGATGAACAGTGTGTTACACCCGTCCAGGATACAGCACAATGGAGACATAGGCGCAGACGTGCAGTAGGGACCCGTTACAAGGATTCTTTTCAGATTAAGACCCTGCGTAAACCTTTTTTATTGTCTCTTGTTGCTATACATCCCCTGGTTTCTCACCATAGCCAGAGAGGAGGCTGACATTTTGGCATTGGCCGCTTCAGAGGATCCTACGTGTACCTGGACACTAGGGGCTTAGGGCATTGATCTGCCCGACATCATAAAGACCGAACACCTCAGGGAGTGTTCGGCGTCTCGAGTTAGGCCTTATATGCATCAGCTCCGAATCATGTCTTTGGTCAAATGTTGGGTTTGCCCGGCTCCTGTGTTTTGCTGCCTTACGTTCCGTATCATCGGCTAACGCGGCACCAGGAGAACTACTACGATTGTGCCCCGGTTCGGCCGGGTGAGCACCTCAGTAGAGAAAGCCGAAAACTGACTGTCATGATGTAGCGAGAGACTGGTCAACCACTCGATCGACCTCTGGAATGTTTAGAATTCCTCCGCTTTGACGAAGGACCGCTTCCCGGTCAGGCACACACGCGCCCCAAATCCGGAGAGCGCGGTGCCCCTAGGGGCTATATCGTAGCCCCACCTTCGAACTCCTATGGCTAAGTGAAAGTGATAAAGCATTATAGTCCGGTTGCCTCGTTTGCTACGCTACCACCCCCTTCACAGGGCCAAGACGTTGGATTAAGTGTGAAAACGCGCTACTTTGCAAACACCCCCGCACTATGTGCGTGGGGGCTGAAGCCGAAGACTGGCATCTTTCAGGTTATACACAAGTACACATTAACGGCCGCAAAGGAGATATTCCAATACTTGAGTGCACAAGTATAAAAAGCGCTTATATTATAAATATCGTTTTACAAATCATAAAGTTCATTTGAACATGAAATTTTTTTAGCACTGCAACTCTATTACACGAGCACCACGCAGAACTTCCCCAAAATAGTGCTCGGCGGGTAACCGGCTCTCTTCCGAACCCTGGGTCGCAACAACGGTGGCATCCATCTCCGTCCAGTATGTCTTCACACGGGCGAGGGCCATCCGTGCACCTTCTATGCAGGCCGACCACTTCATCGCCTTGATATGCGGCACCGCCCCAAGGAATTGCTGCAATAAGCCAAAATAACTCTTCGGCTTGGGCCTATCCGGCCAGACATGAGCCACGATATCCGTCATGGCAAGTCCGGACAGTCTATTCAGCTCAGCCCACTCAGCCAACCGATCGGTCAGCGGAAGTGAACGCTCCGGACTATGGAATTGAGACCAAAAAAGCTCTTCCGTCTCGTGATCCTTTTGACTTCGGAAGTGCACAATAGCATCTGCCGCACTCGCCGCTAAATCCATATAAGGATCCTCCGGACCCCATAGATGGCCAAGCTAAGCATACTTCGGATTCGTAAACCTCCTGCGCAGCAGAAAGGGCTTGCCAGCCACAATATCTCCGGCCTGGCGCAGCTCCTCCTTTATAGCCCTCATCGCAGAACGGGCATCCTTGGCTTCGGCGGTGGCCTTCCTCAGGCCTTCTTGCTCCGCTCGGCATTCTTTTTCAAGAACCACATTGCAGTCGGTAACATCTTTCAACTTCACGGCCATTTCGGCCATCTCCTCCCTGCTTCGGCAGTGTGCAGCCCTTTTGGCTTCTAGCTCTTCGGCCGCCCTCGAGGCAGCTGCATCACTCCTTCTGGCCTGCTCCTTGGCTTGAGCAAGTTCTGCCCGAAGGCTCTCCACAGCAGCGGCACAATCTGCATTGAGCACACATGTTGTAAGGAGTGGGCTTCGGCCCCCTTACTAGGTGACCACGGAGAAAAAACCCACCTTGTGACTCGTCAAGTCGCTTATTGACCAGCGCGATGTCCGCATCCGCAACGTCGAGTTGCTGCTTTAGTTCGGCAACTCCATCAGTCCGGCTGGCCACCGAACTATCCGCCACCTGCATAGGAAAGGCGAAAATCAATACCTGCGATTTTGATCCTCGGCACGCTGTCGCTCTCGATACCCTACTGAGTCTCAGGGGCTACTATCTATACAGGGCGCACTTTATGTGTAAAACTGTCAAAGGTTATGTCATTTTTACGTACCTCAAACCCCGCCAGCAAGCTCCTGACGGCATCACACAACCCGCCTTCGGCAGATGAAATTCTATCAATCACCGTACTCATCAGTGTACGGTGACCTTCTAAGATAGACGCCCTCTCAAGCAGATCCTTCAGCTCCCCCGGCCGCACACCAGTTGGTGCCGAACTATTCGGCCTTGCCGGACTCGGGGATACCCTCCGTGATGACACCTCAGGCTCGTCCGCATGACACCTCAGGCTCGTCCGCCCTATCTGATGGTGCGGCAGATGGAGGCGTCTCACTCTCCATCATCTCCGGACGAAGTTCCCCCGAAGACGAGCTCATCTGAGAAGGACGGAGATCCGAACTACAAGGTAAAAACTTTGGTTATCCTCAGAAGCAAAAATAGGGATGTCTCTTATTACAGAACCCCCCTCTTTCTACTTACGGCTCGCTGGAGGACTGATTCCTTAGGGGAGATAGTGCGGCCGGGGCCTCCCCAGACGCAGGACCCTCTGGTGAAGATCTCTTCCCCCACTTCGAGGCCTTGGCCTCTGGGTTTTCGGAAGCGGTCCTCTTCTCCCCCTGGAAGGAGGGATTCTCGATCCCCCCTTTCTCAAAAGCCTCCTTGGTAGAGGCGGTAGTTCCTCTGTTTTCCCCTTCGCCTTCCTCTAAAGGCGCAACCTCCAGCATCCTGACCAGCACGGGATCCGGCGCGGTCTCCGGGAGGGGGGCTGGACACCGTATCAATTTCGCTTGCGCTATCCACTCCTGCTCAAGGAACGATTGGTTAAAAAGTAAATTCAAGAAGGTGCAAACGAACGGTGTGTCCGGACACAGGGATACTTACTTGCGTATCCGGGCGATTGTAGCTTAGGCCAGCATCCTCGGTCAATTCCAGACACACCTCTTGTGATCCGAAGAACAATTTGTACATCTCCACGGGTGTCGTACCCATGAAGTGTTAGAGAGCTCGTGGCCCCTCTGGATTGAATTCCCACAGACGGAGGGGGCGACGCTTGCAGGGCAGAATACGCCGAATCAGCATAACCTGCATCACCATCACCAGATTGATCTCCCTATCTTGGAGGTCTCGAATCCGGCCCTGTAGTAGGGGTACGTCCTTTGATGGCCCCCAGTTGAGCCCTTGGTTGACCCACGACATCAGCCGCTGTGGAGGGCCCGAGCGAAAGATGGGCAGCGGCTTCTGCTTGCTACCCCTAGGAGCGGTAATATAGAACCACTCCTGTTGCCACAAGCCGAGCTCCTCCTGGAAAGAGCCCTTGGGCCATGGAGCATCGGCCCTTCTGCTTACAACTGCCCCGCCGCACTCAGCTTGACGCCCCTCGATCATCTTCGGCTCCACGTTGAAGGTCTTGAGCCACAAACCGAAGTGGGGAGTAGTGCGGAGGAAGGCTTCGCAGACGACGATGAATGATGAGATGTGGAGGATAGACTCCGGAGCCAGGTCATGTAATACCAACCCGTAGTAAAACATGAGCCCTCTCACAAAAGGATCCATCGGGAAGCCTAAACCCCGACGGAGGTGGGACACAAACACGACACATTCGCCAGGCTCCGGGGTAGGAATGACTTGCCCTTTGACGGGCAATCTATGCGAAATCTCGTAAGTCAGGTACTTGGCTTCTCTCAGCTTTTGCACGTCCTCCTCCGTGACGGAGGAGGGCATCCACCGGCCCTGAGGGTCGGAGCCGGACATTGTTGAAAGTCTGAAGCGCTCGGATCTGGGGCTCTGGGTGTTGGAACTCGAGGCGAGGAGTAGATTCGATTGAGGATTGAAGAAAAGAAACGAGCCTTGGTCCCATTATAAAGAGGAAGAACACCAAGAGCCGTCCCCGTGACCGTTCGGGACTCGCCTCCGATAGAGGAGGCGTGGCGACGGGCACGGTTGGGTTACCCACGTCTGTATTGATGGGAATCCTAGAATAAGGGGAACACGATCCCTGCTTCGACAAGACGTGCCAAGGAAACCGCTTCGCTAAACGCGCTGAGGTGGTATAATAAAAAACGATTCAAGTAAAGGCTTGGTGGTGGTATGACGTCATGCCACAAAATACGTCAGCAGATTGAACTTGTGTACATATTATTCTCTCTACGGTGGAATGTGGAATATATTTTGCAGAGCCGGACACTATCCTGGTATTCACAATCTTCTATGAATTATTCGGAGAAGGAACCCGCCTTGCAATGCCGAACAATATGCGCGCCGGACTCATCGTCATTGAAGCCTGGTTCAGGGGCTACTGAGGGAGTCCTGGACTAGGGGGTGTCCGGATAGCTGGACTATCATCATCGGCCGGACTCCAAGACTATGAAGATACAAGATTGAAGACTTCGTCCCGTGTCCGGATGGGACTTTCCTTGGCATGGAAGGCAAGCTTGGCGATACGGATATGTAGATCTCCTACCATTGTAACCGACTCTGTGTAACCCTAGCCCTCTCCGGTGTCTATATAAACCGGAGGGTTTTAGTCCGTAGAACGAACAACGATTACAACAATCATACCATAGGCTAGCTTCTAGGGTTTAGCCTCCTTGATCTCGTGGTAGATCCACTCTTGTACTACCCATATCATCAATATCAATCAAGCAGGAGTAGGGTTTTACCTCCATCGAGAGGGCCCGAACCTGGGTAAAAACATCGTGTCCCTTGTCTCCTGTTACCATCCGCCTAGACGCACAGTTCGGGACCCCCTACCCGAGAACCGCCGGTTTTGACACCAACAGCAGGCCTGACCAGATCGATCTATGGATCGCGGGGGGGCGCCCCAATGTGCAACAACGGCCACCACGCCGGATATAACAAATACACACCTGTCCGGGCTGAATACCGCAGACCGGCTCCATCCGAGCTGCGTCGCGACGTAGCCCGATACAGAGGCGTCGCACACCCCTATGCTTCACCGATGAAGTAATGGAACATGAATTCCCAGAAGGGTTTAAACCCGTAAACATTGAATCATATGATGGAACAACAGATCCTGCTGTATGGATCAAGGACTTCCTTCTCCATATACATATGGCCCGCGGTGATGATCTCCATGCCATCAAGTATCTCACGCTAAAACTCAAGGGACCAGCTCGGCATTGGTTGAACAGTCTGCCTGAAAACTCCATTGGCAGTTGGGAGAACCTGGAAGATGCATTCCTTGACAACTTCCAAGGCACTTATGTACGATCTCCGAATGCCGGTGACTTAAGTCATATAATCCAACAGCCCGGAGAGTCAGCCAGGAGATTCTGGACTCAGTTCTTAACTAAAAAGAACCAGATCGTCGACTGTCCGGATGCCGAAGCACTAGCAGCCTTTAAGCATAACATCCATGACGAGTGGCTTTCCCGACACCTCGGCCAAGAGAAGCCGAAGTCCATGGCAGTCCTGACGATGCTCATGGCCTGCTTTTGCGCGGGCGAGGATAGCTGGATAGCTCGTAGCAACAACACCTCAAGTAAACCTGGCACTTCTAAAGCCAGAGATAGCAACGGCAAGCCCCGACGCAGTAGACACAAGCGTAGAAATAATGGCGATAACTCTGAAGACACGGCCGTCAATGCCGGACTCAGTGGCTCCAAGTCCGGTCAGAGGAAAAAGCAGTTTAATGGAAACAATCCGGGCTCGTCCAGTCTGGACCGCATACTCGATCGTCCATGCCAAATCCATGGCACCGCCGATAAACCAGCCAATCATACCAACAGAGAATGTTGGGTCATTAAACAAGCCGGCAAGTTAAACGCCGAAAACAAGGAAAAGGGATCGCAAAGTGACAACAACGAGGAACCCCGGCCACCGAACACAGGGGGGCATAAGAAGTTTCCTCCCCAAGTTGAAATGGTGAATATGATATATGATACTCATATCCCCAAAAGGGAGCCGAAGCGCGCACTAAGGGACATCTACATGATGGAGCTAGTGGCCCCAAAATACAACCCGTGGTCCTCCTGTTCGATCACTTTTGATCGAAGGGACCATCCGACTAGTATCCGTCATGGCGATTCAGCTGCACTGGTGCTAGACCCTATTATTGACGGATTCCACCTTAGACGCGTCCTCATGGATGGTGGTAGCACCTTGAACCTGCTCTATCAGGATACAGTGCGCAAAATGGGTATTGATCCCTCAAGGTTCAAGCCCACCAAAACCACCTTTAAAGGTGTCATACCAGGTGTAGAGGCCTGCTGTATGGGCTCAATCACACTCGAAGTGGTCTTCGAATCCCCGGACAATTTCCAAAGCGAAGAATTAATCTTTGATATCGTCCCCTTCCGCAGTGGTTATCACGCACTGCTCGGACGAACCGCATTTGCTCATTTCATTGCGGTGCCGCACTATGCCTACCTTAAGCTCAAGATGCCCGGACCTCATGGTGTTATAACAGTCAATGGAAACATGGAGCGCTCCCTCCGTATGGAGGAGCACACCGCGGCCCCTGCAGCAGAAGTACAGAGTAGCCTTCTTAGGCAAAACCTCAATTCGGCAATAAAGCCCCCGGACACCGTTAAGCGAGTCCGAGCTACTCTGCAACAGGACCGTCCGGCTCTTCCAGAGCTCAGCTAGCAATCCGGCCTTCATCCCAGCCCCAATAAAGCGGTGAAATTAGTGACGCGCGTACACAACTACGCACTTGAAATACCATGGGCATGGACGGAGGCACAGCTAGACTGCGGTCCATAATGCAGCTCAACCGCTCCTGGATCCGCATACCTTCACTTTTTCTCTTGCTTTCAGTTTTTTCTCTTCTCGGGGCCTTTTCTGATAAACCTGCTCATCGGATCCATAGCGGGACGGATACACCAAGAAAGCTAGGGGCTCGGACGTACACGGGAATACCAAGGTGGTCTCTGCTAATGATCGTCATACCTATTTTAAATACCCGCACGCAGCTCGCTCTTGGTCGTGGCATGTTAAATAGCCTTATTCGTTTATTGCACTACTTGTACACATACGCCTTGATGTATTAATCAAAAATTAATTTGCAGCGTCAGCTTATTACTTAATTTTCCCCTTGTTTATTTATTTATTATCAATTGCACCCATACATTCTAGTACGCCTTAATTCGCCAGGGGCTTCATTGTACCCCATAACACGACAAGAAAGTCCGAACACTTTTACAGTACAGTTCGGCACCCCGAACTTATAGCATTATATGCATTGGCTCCGAATCATGTCTTTTGTCAATAGTTGGGTTGCCCGGCTCCTGTGCTTGCTACCCTACGTTCCGCTATATCGTCTATGGTAGTAAAGGGAGAAGTACTGCGAATGTGTCCCGGTTCTTCTGGACGAGCACCTCAGTAGAGAAAGCTGAAAACTGACTGTCATGATGCGACGAGAGCTGGTCAGCTGCTCGAGAGGTCACAAAATCTTTAGCGATTCCTTCCGCATTATGAGATAACTAATGCATCGTGCGACGGATCGGTTTTTATTCGATCAGGTGTTTTACAATACCCCAAGTTCGGTCTTCCGAACACTAGGGGTTGCGCCTACCTTTCTTTTGTCAAACTCCTATGGCTAAGTGAGGGTGATAAAGCCTTATAGTCCGATTGTCTGGTTCGTCACGCTAAACACCTTCTTTAAGGACCAAAAATCTGGAGTAAAGAGTGTTTAGATTTATCTCGAACACCCATGCACTTCCTACATGGGGGCAGAAGCCGACGACTGGCCAACTCTCAGAATTAATTTAAAAATGGCCGCATAGGAGGTAATAATTCAAATAACAAGCATTATTTTACATAACGACCTTGTTTCATATTACAGCACAGGATAACATGCATACATTCATGGGAATATAATATCCTTGGCACATTGCTCCGCCACAAGGCGGGGTCTCTCCAAGACACTGTCATAATACATCTCGGGCTTGCGGTGCTCTTTCCCCTCGGGCGGTCCTTCGGTCATAAGCTTCACAGCATCCATCTTCGCCCAATGCACCTTGACGCAGGTGTGACGCCCGGGTAATTAAGTTACAGTAATCCCCGCTAATGATGCCACGTCACCTCGGTTACTGTGGATAAACTCGCGTTAGTTCGGAACCTAGTTTGAATTTCAAATTAAAAAACGAGCAAACAATAAAAGTTTTCAAATATTAAAATTTAAATGTTCGGAGTGAACCAAATAATACATAGGTAATTATGGTGATGAAACCACATTTTTATAAAAAGTTTAAATGCTCAAAGGAAAATAAAACAGCAGCAAAAGAAAGTAATTAAATGCCTTTTGTATTTTATAAAATATTGAACTATTTTATTTAGCTGTCCAAATTAATGTGGCAGTGGTATCTTTAACATACCATATTTAGGTGTTGTTCTCACATTCTTCAAAATTGAAATAAATTAATAATCTAATAAAACCGAAAGGAATAAATAAAAGAAAAGGAAAAAGAAAACAAAAAGAAGAAGAATAAAAGAGAGAAAGAACCCCCCCCCCCCACTGGGCCACAGCCCAGCTGGCCTCTGGGCCAACCAGGCCGGCCCAGCCGGCGCCTATAGCCCCCCCCCCCTAGGGCGACGGAAACCCTAACCCGTAACCCCCCAATTCCCCTACTCCCCCCCCCCCCACGCGCTTTCTCCCTCCCCCCCCTCCCGATCCAATCGGGATCGGGCCGACGCCCGACGCCCCGTCCCCATCGCCAATCCCGCCGCCCGCCGGCGACGACCCCCCCCCCCCCCTCCAACGACGCCGCCCCGCCGCAGGCCCCGCCGGCCGGGTGCGCCCCGCCGCATCGTGCCCCGACCACCACTGGCGCCGCACGAGGGCCGCGCCGCCGGAGTCCCCTCACCGTCTTCGCCAGGATCGGCCACCGCCCTGGTTCGCCGTCGCTTGGAGCCACATCGCCGAGCCCCCTTTTGCCGGAGCTCCACCATCGTCGCGGGATCTCGCGTCCCCGTCCTCCTCCTCGCCGATCCTCCCCGACCGCCGTCACGCCCGCTGCCCGTGCCCTACACCCCCCTTAGTGAGCTTCGCCTCACCCCTCCCCTCCTCTCGGTCCTGCTCCGGCCGCGCCCATGGCCGCACCCCCGCGCTCCCTCTCTACTCCCCCCCGTGGTCACCGCACTCACGCGCGTGCCCAGGCGCGCTCACCGCACCACGGCCAGCGCGCCGCCCCGTTCCCCACGTCGCCCCGCTCGCCGTTTCTACTGGAGACCGCCCGTGACGACCCCGCCGGCCACCGCGACCATCTGCGCCGGCCTCCCGCTCCAGTCCCACCCCTCGCCTCCGCCCGCCGTGGCCCCGGTTGGCCGCGGCGTGCCGCGCCGTTGGCGCCTCGGCAGCTTCGTCCCGCCCTGCGGGCGAGTGCTCGTTCGGGTGGCGCCCGTAACCGCACGCCCGCATAGGCTCCCCTGGCCCCATGACAATTGGGGCCCGCCCCCATATCGTTTTATTAAAAAAAAAGGGAGTTAAAAAAAAGAAGATAATAAATAAAAAAAGATTTAATAAAATTAATTAATAATTAATTAATTAACTAATGAATTAATTAAGTTAATTAATCCGGTTTAATTAATTTAATTAACTAGTTAGGTTAATTAAATAGTAATTAAATTATCTAATCTGTAATCAACCTAAACAGAGAATGACAGGTGGGTCCCACTAGACCCACATGTCAGGTTGACCAAGTCAACTCTGTTAACTGCTGACGTCAGCATGACATCATGCTGACGTCATAAATCCATTTTTCGAATTAATTAATTAATAAATTAAATTCCAGGAATTAATAAAATCTTTCGAAAATCATATCTTTTAATCCGTAACTCGGATTAAAATATCTTCAACATGAAAGTTGCTAAGAACGACGAGACGAATCCGGATACGCAGTCCGTTCGTCCGCCATACCCCCCTAACCTATCGAACTCGCAACTTTCCCCCTCCGGCTCCTCTGCCCGAAAACGCGAAACACCGGGAATACTTTCCCGGATGTTTCTCCCCATAACCGGTACCACCTCATACCACGTTAGGGAACGCCTAGCATCGTTACTTGTCTTGTCATGCATCGATATGCATCTGTTTACATGGTATTCATTGTTTCTTCCCCCTCTTCTCTCCGGTAGACTACGAGACCAACGCTGCTGCTGCCCAGTTCGACTACGGAGTTGACGATCCCTCTCTCTTGCCAGAGCAACCAGGCAAGCCCCCCCCCCCCTTGATCACCAGATATCGCCTATTCTCCTCTATTCTGCTTGCATTAGAGTAGTGTAGCATGTTACTGCTTTCCATTGATCCTATTCTGATGCATAGCCTGACATTGTTGCTACATCTGTTGATACCTTACCTGAATCCTAAATGCTTAGTATAGGATGCTAGTTTATCACCATTGGCCCTACATTCTTGTCCGTCTGCCGTGCTATACTATCGGGCCGTGATCACTCGGGAGGTGATCACGGGTATATACTATATACTTTATACATGATACATGTGGAGACTAAAGTCGGGTCGGCTGGTGGAGCACCCGCGAGTGGATCTTTGTGGCGGAGCGACAGGGCAGGTTGAGACCGCCTAGGAGAGAGGTGGGCCTGGCCCTGTTCAGCGTTCGCGGATACTTAACGCGCTTAACGAGATCTTGGTATTTGATCTAAGTTGGCTATGAGCCTATACGCACTAACCATCTACGCGGGAGTAGTTATGGGTATCCCGACGTCGTGGTATCAGCCAAAGCCTTCTTGACGTCAGCAACTGAGCGGCGCGCGCTGGATTGGACTGGAATGCCACTAGGCTAGGTCTGCTTCCGGCCGCCCATGCAACGTGCAGGTGTGCTCAGGGCGATGGGCCCAGACCCCTGCGCGCTTAGGTTTAGACCGGCGTGCTGACCTCTCTGTTGTGCCTAGGTGGGGCTGCGACGTGTTGATCTTCCGCGGCCGGACATGACCCAGGAAAGTGTGTCCGGCCAAATGGGATCAAGCGTGTTGGGTAAGTTGGTGTGCCCCTGCAGGGAAGTTAATCTATTCGAATAGCCGTGATCTTCGGTAACAGGACGACTTGGAGTTGTACCTTGACCTTATGACAACTAGAACCGGATACTTAATAAAACACACCCTTCCAAGTGCCAGATACAACCCGGTGATCGCTCTCTAACAGGGCGACGAGGAGAGGATCGCCGGGTAGGATTATGCTATGCGATGCTACTGGAGATGCTACTTGGAGATGCTACTTGGAGATGCTACTTGGCGATGCTACTTGGAGGACTTCAGTCTACTCTCTTCTACATGCTGCAAGACGGAGGCTGCCAGAAGCGTAGTCTTCGACAGGATTAGCTATCCCCCTCTTATTCTGGCATTCTGCAGTTCAGTCCACCGATATGGCCCTTTACACATATACCCATGCATATGTAGTGTAGATCCTTGCTTGCGAGTACTTTGGATGAGTACTCACGGTTGCTTTCTCCCCCCTTTCCCCCCCCCCTTTCCTTTCATTCTGGTTGTCGCAACCAGATGCTGGAGCCCAGGAGCCAGACGCCACCGTCGATGACGACTACTACACTGGAGGTTCCTACTACTACGTGCAGCCCGCTGACGACGACCAGGAGTAGTTTAGGAGGATCCCAGGCAGGAGGCCTGCGCCTCTTTCGATCTGTATCTCAGTTTGTGCTAGCCTTCTTAAGGCAAACTTGTTTAACTTATGTCTGTACTCAGATATTGTTGCTTCCGCTGACTCGTCTATGATCGAGCACTTGTATTCGAGCCCTCAAGGCCCCTGGCTTGTATTATGATGCTTGTATGACTTATTTATGTTTTAGAGTTGTGTTGTGATATCTTCCCGTGAGTCCCTGATTTCGATCGTACACATTTGCGTGCATGATTAGTGTACGATTGAATCGGGGGCGTCACAAGTTGGTATCAGAGCCGACTGCCTGTAGGAATCCCCCTTCCAACTCCTTGGCCGAAGTCGAGTCTAGACATTGCAAAAACTTTTACTAACTTGGCTGTGTGCCTTACGGGCCCACGTCGCCATCGGGTGGTATTAGGATCTTTTATTCCTCGTCTATACTCTGGGACTCTGATCTCTCTACTATTCGGGTTAAATGAATTTGCTAACTCTAAGATTAGGATCTCGTGATCGCATCCACCCGAAGAGCCCCGTATTGCAGAGGATCGCCTGCTACATCAGAAGATTCCGAAGATACTCTCTGATGTTCTCTCGAGACTTGTGCCCATCACTTTGGCTATTCCTGACCACCGACAAATCCGTATGGATAACTACTTACACTTGCCATTCTTATGATCATCCCCCATTGATCTTGTTATTACAAGATACCCCGAAGTTTTCTCTATTGTTCCGAGAATACTTTGTGCCTACTGCCTAGCAGGTCTTTGCCACATGAATACCCCTTCGAATAAATCCTCGCACTTGTCGAGTATCCGCTCATCCCCAGTTGTTCATGTGTTTCACAAAAGTCTTCGAAATAATATTCGATCTTCCGAAAATCCTTTGGGGCCTTTGGCTCTTGAAATTCTTGCTTGCTTGCATTATAGATAATCCCATAAGTCTCATAGTCATATTGACATTCCTTGTCATTACCATTTTGAGTCTGTTGACTCAATATGTTTGCGAATACACGCAATCATCATTGAACCTTATAAATTACTTTTCCGGCTGAGCTGCCATTCTTTTTACTGGAATTGGTTCTCGACCAATCCAATTGTCTTTGATTGTACCCTACGGCTATTCAACTTATCCACCCCTAACCAGAGCATTGCTTCTGATCCCTTGATTTGGAAATCATAATTACTTTGCATTTGACAATTGAGTTAGTCAGTTGTTTCTATAATCTGCTTCCTCTAGTTGAGTACCGATGCTCACGTCAGATCCCTTGTGGACCACCAGATCCTTTGTTGGATTTTATCTGACAACGCCCTTCATATTCAATAAACTTGTGAGCCTTTTCTCGGATACATAATGCCTTTGGTAAATTGTATCGTCTGCTTTCTCAACCATGCTCTGCCTTCGAGCTTGAGTTAATTACTTCTAAAAGATTCTGGTATAGGATTCTAAGATGCCCCGATGGGTTGAACCTATGCCTTCCTTAATATGTGTGAACTCGAAAGTTTTCACGAGTCGTACTCTTCTGGTATTTTGCCAGATAAAATTTCAATGCTATAACTTCATCGAAAGCGAGAAGTGAATGAAAGGGTATGCATTGGAGAAGTGGGAGTCGACCTTGAACTTTGTGTTCATGCCCAGGGACGCGATGTATATCCTATCATGGAAGCTTCTTGTAACAATAACTATTTCCTTGATAACTAACATATGGTATCTGTGAATTGATCCCTTGCAACCGTGGTTCCGGCCATGATTGTTCTTCTTTGATCTCATTTCTCGGACAAGTTAAAACAACTGTCTCCTATGCATCAATACACCAGTCCAACCTTTACTTTGATCTTGTGTCGAGTATTACCCCCCTGGTATCTCGAGATTATCATGGAACTGCATAACTCCTTATGAGTTCTTCATCAAGTGCTACCTTCCCACTAATTCCAATTTTTCACGGGCTCTGAGTTAATAAACACTCAAAGACACCGATAACGGAACCGAGTCCGCACTACAGTTCAACAACTCTTCAGTAAGCTTCTATAAGTACGAGTTTGTACCCGATCACGCCATTCCTAGCCTGTTTGGCTATATCATTGTCGTGATGATTTTAATTGTGCTACCCGGTCCTTCTTCTCAGAGCACAATTTTCGACGATGAACTAACCTTATGTCGATCCTCATCGTCATACCATTTCGCCTTGAACAACAAGCTTGGTTTTGAGTTGTATCGTACCCTTGGTTCCAATAACCTTTCACTTCATCATTACTTTGACTTGATGTCGTCGCCGATCGATTACATCTTCATGAACTCTCACGACAAAGGTGTCGTGATCATCAACATTCTGAGCTCATCCAGGATATCAATTGAATTCATGATGAGAAATACCATCCTTGCCCTCGATGAATTGTATTATCATTGACCCCTTTATTGCCTTCCCACCAACACAAGCTTGTTCATGCTTGGTGTTATACCTTGAGTTCCTTGCTATCCAGCAATTGTTCTTCTTTACCTTGGAGTATTACCATCCTTTATGTCAAGAATGTTCTGAGAATTGTTCCACCTCTTGAGAATTCTTGACATAGAATTACTTCTCACCATCACCATTCTTTCTTGGTCCCCGTGTTAATTCCAACAAGTGAAGGGTGTTGTTTGGATTCTTTCCTTCTAGCAACCCTATTTTTTTTAGTTAATGGTCGAAAGTTCATTCTTAGGCTATTGATTATTGAATCACCATTCTGACATTGGTCGTGCAGCCCAACCCATATTTCGGGCGCACCTTTCAACCAATGTTAATTGTGTATGTTTACCTCGAGCATACTTCCTTATATCATTTGATTTGACAAATGTTATCTCCTTGTTCACTTAATTGTGGAAATCCATCTTTTGGGGATCTCGGTGAATTGCCGATGAGTTCACCAGACACCTCCTTGTCCTCTCCTTGGTTTAATGATGAACTATTGCTTCAGAAACCCGCTCCCATAGTTCATTTCTCGAGGATCTTGCAATGTCATTTCGACAATTTGTGTTGCACCTTTTTCCTCTCGGACCCCCTGAGTCTGAGGTTTCATGACACCAATTGGATATGAATCTCGGTTAGATATGATGGTTGGGACAACTTTCCAAGAGTTATGATGTTGATCCTTTGATGACCCGGTAACATGATGTCATGCCTAGCACCCCCCCCCCCCCCGGCTGGAGGACCTATCATTATAGATTCCTTTTCAGCAAGGTTATCCATTCATCCATGAGGAAATTGTAAGACTTATTCTACAAGTTATTCCTGATGGATCCTTCGTGTTTCCAAAGTCTGATCTTCACCTGATGACCATGTCAATGCTATCTCGAAGCATGTCTATGGTACTCCGATTTTCAACAAGACCATTTGAAGCCCAATGCTAAATGTTTCCTGCTAAATTATCCAAACACCGCTGTATGGGTAATGTCATGAAATTTCTCTCCTCTACCTAAAGAGTTTTCTACATTATATCCTGTCATGGATATCATGCTCTGCTTGTCCTTGGGAAGGATATACCCTTGAAATATGTGTTTAAACACATTTTCCTTTCCATTGTTCTGTTTAATCTGATAATTTTATTTTCCTTTCCATTGGTTGGATTAACCTTTCTTGAGGTCTATATAATCTAAGCAGTATTATTCTCCTGCTTATGTAAGCACCTCGTGGTACAAATCTGCCAGTAAGACCCTGTTACTATTGTTGGTGACATTTCGGTAACCACCGATGGACGAGAACTTTGCCTATTGGTCCGCCTCGATGCAACGAGCAGAAAAATGGTTCTCTTCGTCCCTCGCCCTTGGTACCAAGTTGTTGCCGACATAACTGACATGGTACTCTCTGACATGCCTTGCTATCATGACCGTGCAAGATGTCACTGCTCCTATTTAAAAAAAACCACATGGTGGGCCCATAACCCACAGTTCCACATGATCGAAACCTGACTCTCCTGCACCCCCTCTTCCCAAGGTTGTTCCTCGCGTGTGGCCTCGTATGTAATTCACGGGCCACCGTCCCAAGTGATCTATTTTGGTAACAGACGCAATACTCAATCTCATTGCTCTGGACCCCTTTCGCATGTTGTTTCAGACATCGAACATTGGCCTAACCGTTTGAAACTTCTCATGGTACCTTCTTACTTTACTCTCGATATTTTCTTAAGTTCAATTCGAGGGTTACTTCCTACCCCATTCCCTGAGTTTTGTACCAGATAGTCAACCTGGTAAGGCCCGCCCTTCCCGAGTCTTCCCCCATATCCTTTTCATAAGTACGATGAAGATCCCGAAGAAAGGATGACGACTTCATCATTTTGACCTGAAGCAGAAGTATGAAGGCATCAATATATTGGATTGACCTCTTCGAGGAGAGCAAGCCAGGATGAGAAGACCCGCTATATTCGTTACCAAACCTTCCCCCCTTACTCCCCTCTTAAATCTCGGGACGAGATTTCTTGTAGTGGAGGAGAATTGTGACGCCCGGGTAATTAAGTTACAGTAATCCCCGCTAATGATGCCACGTCACCTCGGTTACTGTGGATAAACTCGCGTTAGTTCGGAACCTAGTTTGAATTTCAAATTAAAAATCGAGCAAACAATAAAAGTTTTCAAATATTAAAATTTAAATGTTCGGAGTGAACCAAATAATACATAGGTAATTATGGTGATGAAACCACATTTTTATAAAAAGTTTAAATGCTCAAAGGAAAATAAAACAGCAGCAAAAGAAAGTAATTAAATGCCTTTTGTATTTTGTAAAATATTGAACTATTTTATTTAGCTGTCCAAATTAATGTGGCAGTGGTATCTTTAACATACCATATTTAGGTGTTGTTCTCACATTCTTCAAAATTGAAATAAATTAATAATCTAATAAAACCGAAAGGAATAAATAAAAGAAAAGGAAAAAGAAAACAAAAAGAAGAAGAATAAAAGAGAGAAAGAACCCCCCCCCCCACTGGGCCACAGCCCAGCTGGCCTCTGGGCCAACCAGGCTGGCCCAGCCCGCGCCTATAGCCCCCCCCCCCCCTGGGGCGACGGAAACCCTAACCCGTAACACCCCCCCCCCCCATTCCCCTACTCCCCCCCCCCCCACGCGCTTTCTCCCTCCCCCCCCCCCCGATCCAATCGGGATCGGGCCGACGCCCGGCGCCCCGTCCCCATCGCCAATCCCGCCGCCCGCCGGCGACGACCCCCCCTCCAACGACGCCGCCCCGCCGCAGGCCCCGCCGGCCGGGTGCGCCCCGCCGCATCGTGCCCCGACCACCACTGGCGCCGCACGAGGGCCGCGCCACCGGAGTCCCCTCACCGTCTTCGCCAGGATCGGCCACCGCCCTGGTTCGCCGTCGCTTGGAGCCACATCGCCGAGCCCCCTTTTGCCGGAGCTCCACCGTCGTCGCGGGATCTCGCGTCCCCGTCCTCCTCCTCGCCGGTCCTCCCCGACCGCCGTCACGCCCGCTGCCCGTGCCCTACACCCCCCTCAGTGAGCTTCGCCTCGCCCCTCCCCTCCTCTCGGTCCTGCTCCGGCCGCGCCCATGGCCGCACCCCCGCGCTCCCTCTCTACTCCCCCCCGTGGTCACCGCAGTCACGCGCGTGCCCAGGCGCGCTCACCGCACCACGGCCAGCGCGCCGCCCCGTTCCCCACGTCGCCCCGCTCGCCGTCTCTACTGGAGACCGCCCGTGACGACCCCGCCGGCCACCGCGACCATCTGCGCCGGCCTCCCGCTCCAATCCCACCCCTCGCCTCCGCCCGCCGTGGCCCCGGTTGGCCGCGCCGGCGTGCCGCGCCGTTGGCGCCTCGGCAGCCTCGTCCCGCCCTGCGGGCGAGTGCTCGTTCGGGTGGCGCCAGTAACCACACGCCCGCATAGGCTCCCCTGGCCCCATGACAATTGGGGCCCGCCCCCGTAACGTTTTATTAAAAAAAAGGGAGTTAAAAAAAAGAAGATAATAAATAAAAAAAGATTTAATAAAATTAATTAATAATTAATTAATTAACTAATGAATTAATTAAGTTAATTAATCCGGTTTAATTAATTTAATTAACTAGTTAGGTTAATTAAATAGTAATTAAATTATCTAATCTGTAATCAACCTAAACAGAGAATGACAGGTGGGTCCCACTAGACCCACATGTCAGGTTGACCAAGTCAACTCTGTTAACTGCTGACGTCAGCATGACATCATGCTGACGTCATAAATCCATTTTTCGAATTAATTAATTAATAAATTAAATTCCAGGAATTAATAAAATCTTTCGAAAATCATATCTTTTAATCCATAACTCGGATTAAAATATCTTCAACATGAAAGTTGCTCAGAACGACGAGACAAATCCGGATACGCAGTCCGTTCGTCCGCCATACCCCCCTAACCTATCGAACTCGCAACTTTCCCCCTCCGGCTCCTCTGCCCGAAAACGCGAAACACCGGGAATACTTTCCCGGATGTTTCTCCCCATAACCGGTACCACCTCATACCACGTTAGGGCACGCCTAGCATCGTTACTTGTCTTGTCATGCATCGATATGCATCTGTTTACATGGTATTCATTGTTTCTTCCCCCTCTTCTCTCCGGTAGACTACGAGACCAACGCTGCTGCTGCCTAGTTCGACTACGGAGTTGACGATCCCTCTCTCTTGCCAGAGCAACCAGGCAAGCCCCCCCCCCCCCTTGATCACCAGATATCGCCTATTCTCCTCTATTCTGCTTGCATTAGAGTAGTGTAGCATGTTACTGCTTTCCATTGATCCTATTCTGATGCATAGCCTGACATTGTTGCTACATATGTTGATACCTTACCTGCAATCCTAAATGCTTAATATAGGATGCTAGTTTATCACCATTGTCCCTACATTCTTGTCCGTCTGCCGTGCTATACTATCGGGCCGTGATCACTCGGGAGGTGATCACGGGTATATACTATATACTTTATACATGATACATGTGGAGACTAAAGTCGGGTCGGCTGGTGGAGCACCCCGCGAGTGGATCTTTGTGGCGGAGAGACAGGGCAGGTTGAGACCGCCTAGGAGAGAGGTGGGCCTGGCCCTGTTCGGCGTTCGCGGATACTTAACACGCTTAACGAGATCTTGGTATTTGATCTGAGTTGGCTACGAGCCTATACGCACTAACCATCTACGCGGGAGTAGTTATGGGTATCCCGACGTCGTGGTATCAGCCAAAGCCTTCTTGACGTCAGCAACTGAGCGGCATGCGCCGGATTGGACTGGAATGCCACTAGGCTAGGTCTGCTTCCGGCCGCCCACGCAACGTGCAGGTGTGCTCAGGGCGATGGGCCCAGACCCCTGCGCGCTTAGGTTTAGACCAGCGTGCTGACCTCTCTGTTGTGCCTAGGTGGGGCTGCGACGTGTTGATCTTCCGCGGCCGGACATGACCCAGGAAAGTGTGTCCGGCCAAATGGGATCAAGCGTGTTGGGTAAGTTGGTGCGCCCCTGCAGGGAAGTTAATCTATTCGAATAGCCGTGATCTTCGGTAACAGGACGACTTGGAGTTGTACCTTGACCTTATGACAACTAGAACCGGATACTTAATAAAACACACCCTTCCAATTGCCAGATACAACCCGGTGATCGCTCTCTAACAGGGCGACGAGGAGAGGATCGCCGGGTAGGATTATGCTATGCGATGCTACTGGAGATGCTACTTGGAGATGCTACTTGGAGATGCTACTTGGCTATGCTACTTGGAGGACTTCAGTCTACTCTCTTCTACATGCTGCAAGACGGAGGCTGCCAGAAGCGTAGTCTTCGACAGGATTAGCTATCCCCCTCTTATTCTGGCATTCTGCAGTTCAGTCCACCGATATGGCCCTTTACACATATACCCATGCATATGTAGTGTAGATCCTTGCTTGCGAGTACTTTGGATGAGTACTCACGGTTGCTTTCTCCCCCCTTTTCCCCCCCTTTCCTTTCATTCTGGTTGTCGCAACCAGATGCTGGAGCCCAGGAGCCAGACGCCACCGTCGATGACGACTACTACACTGGAGGTGCCTACTACTACGTGCAGCCCGCTGACGACGACCAGGAGTAGTTTAGGAGGATCCCAGGCAGGAGGCCTGCGCCTCTTTCGATCTGTATCTCAGTTTGTGCTAGCCTTCTTAAGGCAAACTTGTTTAACTTATGTCTGTACTCAGATATTGTTGCTTCCGCTGACTCGTCTATGATCGAGCACTTGTATTCGAGCCCTCGAGGCCCCTGGCTTGTATTATGATGCTTGTCTGGCTTATTTATGTTTTAGAGTTGTGTTGTGATATCTTCCCGTGAGTCCCTGATTTCGATCGTACACATTTGCGTGCATGATTAGTGTACGATTGAATCGGGGGCGTCACAGCAGGCAAAGGCCATTCGCGCACCTTCGATGCAGACCGACCGCTTGATGGCGTCAAGCCGAGGGCAGGCACTAACCAGCCGCTTCATGAGTCCGAAGTAGCTGCTGGGAATCGCTTCGGTTGGCCATAGCCGGATAATCAAATCCTTGAGGGCTAGTTCGGCCGCCCTATGCAGCTCGACCAGCTGCTTTAGCTGATCGGTAAAGGGTACTGGGTATTCTGGCGCAAGATATTGCGACCAGAACAGCTTCTCCGTAGGGCTCCCTTCTTCGGCTCGGTAGAATTGTGCGGCATCAGACACATTGCGTGGCAGATCCACAAACACCCCTGGAGAACTCCTAATCCGGTCAGTAAACGAAATCTTTCCTTCACGTATTTGCTCTGCATAATAAAGGCCTTACCTGCTACGATCTTTCGGGCCTCCTGGATTTCCTGGAAGGTGCCTTGGGCTTCAGCCCGGGCATCGTGTGCGGATTGACGAGCCTTGGTAAGTTCGGACTCTTGATCCATTATACTCTGCTCCAAGGTCTCGCACATCTTTATGGCTTCTTGGAGCTCTTGTTGAACTGCCATGACCCGGCCTCGTGGTTTTCACGAGTGGGCTGCTCCTTGGTCGCCTTCTTCTCGGCCTTGGTTATCGACTTCTTAAGAGCCTCCTACTTCATATCATGACATTTTTCAGTCAAAATAACTATTCACTTGTATTTAAATACACACAAATTTATCCCATACCTTGGTTATCTTCCAATTGCTTTTTTACTTGGCCGAGCTCCTTTTGGGCCAGCTCCAGACTCTGCTTTAGTCCGGAGACCTCCGCAGTATAAGAGGTTGCAGTCAATAACGGCGCCTGATCATTCACATAGGTGTTTCCTAATTAGTCTCTTGCGAAATATATTTGATCCTCTGTCCGGCTTTCTTTTCGAAACACCGAACAGTGTATCAGGGGCTACTATCTATATTATGACATTCTTTTAACTTCATTACTTACCACAAAGCCTGTTAGGACGCTGGTGCATGCTTCGGTCGGCCCGCTTTTGGCGGACTGGACCTTCTCAATCACCGCACCCATAAGGGTAGGGTGCTCTTCGACGATGGAAGGGCTTTGCAGCGCCGCCAATAAAGTATCCGGCACCTCTGGGTGGACTAAGGTCACTAGTGGAATAGGGGCACCATCTTCTGTTGAAGAAGGTCGCTGGCCTGATTTCGGAGCCGTATTGGTCTCCGGAGTTTTCTCTGGCTGGGGGCCGAATTCAGGACGGCCCCCGCCTTCACCATCCATGGGGGTCTGCTCCCCCATGTGTCCGATTGCCGAGGTTTGACCCTCCGGTGCCGCCTAGACGGTCTCCTGAGCTTCGCCCTGGCCTGGGCCCTTTTGGGACGACACCTCAGTATTGTCCTCGCCTCTGGGGGAAGAGGCCGTCGGGAGGGTCTCACTGTCCATCGCATCCGGGTCCAACGAATCTTCTGACAAAGATCGCTCGATGTCGGACCCGGTCGGACTGCAGAATATGTGACTCAGTACATTAATGCTATGCAAAATTCAGATTGGGTATATGGATGTGTCCGGGTTTCTTTGTACTCATGATTTGGCCAGGGGCTTGACCCTGGGTTCCCACTCCGGGCTGCTGTCGGTGGCTGCGGTGGATTCATCTGGAAGGGAGGCTTTCCCCTTCTTAGACGTTCCGGCCTCCAAACGTGTGGAGGCCGTCCTCTTCTTTCTCCCTCTTACAGGGGGGGCTGGCTTTCCTCTTCTTCCTCCTCCTCTTCCTCATCTTTTTCGGCATAGGAGTGGGCCTCGGTGTCTTCGGACATCACGTCCGAAGTACCCTTGCGATGAAGCCCACCCCTGGTCTCCTTGGCCTTCTCCTTCGGCGCCTTATATGGCACCGGGACCAGCATCTTCATTAGAAGTGGGCCGGCTTGTTCTTCAGGCAGCGGAGCCGGACAGTAGATCCGCTCTGCCTTCTTCGTCCAGCCCTGGGAGAATCGTTAGGGAAATATTAGGTGTTTTCCCCAAGGTATACAAATAAAGGATACACCTTGAAAACATATAAAGACTTACCGAACTTGCGAGGCGGGACAATTTGTGCCCGCGATCCTCGGCGGTGTCCGGCCAAAACTTGTTGGGCTTGAATAGCACCTTCCAGATGTCTTCGTGCGTTGTGCCGAAGAACTCCAACAAGGTTTGGTGCTTAGCCGGATCGAACTCTCATAAATTGCAAGTCCGGCGTTGACAGGGAAGGATCCGGCGAACTAGCATCACCTGGACCACATCGACAAGTTTGATATTCTTGTCCTCCATGCTCTTAATACGCACTTGGAGCATCGTCAGCCCGTCTGACGAAGACCAGTCTAGGCCCTTTTCGGGCCAGTACATGAGCCGCAGTGGGGCTCCAGATCGAAACTCGGGGGCGGCGGCCCATTTGGTGCCGCGTGGCTCGGTAACATAGAACCACTGTTGTTGCCAACCTTTGACAGACTCGTTGAATTTACCTGATGGCCATTTGACGTCGGGCATCTTGCTCACCATGGCTCCTCCGCACTCGGCGTGTTCACCGCCTACCACCTTTGGCTTGACGTTAAAAGTCTTTAGCCACAGTCCAAAGTGTGGCGGGATGCGGAGGAAGGCCTCGCACACGACGATAAATGTCGAGATGTTGAGGAAGGAATGGGGGATAGGTCATGAAAATTTATCCCGTAGTAGTACATAAGGCCGTGAACAAATGGGTGGAGGGAAACCCCAGCCCGCAGACAAAGTGAGGGAGGAATACAACCCTCTCGTGGGGTTCCGTAGTAGGGACGATCTGTCCCGCCGCCGGGAGACGGTGTGCGATCTTCTTGGCCACGTATCCGGGCTCCCGGAGTTTCTTGATATCCTTCTCCTTGACGGAGGAGGCCATCCACTTGCCTTATGCTCTGGATCCATGCATGGTTGGAGTGCTTTTTGGGCGGAAGAGATGAGTGCTTGGGCACTGGAGCTCGAGAATGAATGAGCAGAGGAAGAAGAGGGCGTGGGAGAAAGAGGGGAATCCTTATCCCTTTATAAAGGCAGTAAAAATCATGCGCCTCCCCACTCGCCCTAAAGCTCGCTTATTTCCCAAGCGTCGTGCTGATAGCACGGTTGGGTTACCCGTACCCGCATTAATGAGAATCCCGTGATAAGGGGACACGATCTCTGCTTCGACAAGACGTGCCAATGAAACCGCGCCTCGAGATATGAAGGGGTAGGATAAAAACGGCTCAAATAAAGACCGGGCCGCGGCATGATGTCACGCTATGAGTTGTCAGCAGATTGGAGTCATGGGATATTATACTCTCTACAAGTGGTATGTGGAATTTGTTTTGCAGAGTCGGACGCGATTCTTATGTTCAAGATCTACTTTGGAGTATTCGGAGAAGGAACCCGCCTTGCAATGCCGAAGACAATCTGCACGTCGGACTCATCGTCATTGAAGCCTGGTTCAGGGGCTACTGAGGGAGTCCCGGATTAAGGGGTCCTCGGACAGCCGGACTATATGCATATGTCGGACTGTTGGGCTATGAAGATACAAGATAGAAAACTTCATCCCGTGTCTGGATAGGAGTCTCCTTTGCGTGGAAGGCAAGCTTGGTGGTTAGGATATAAAGATTCCTTTCTCTGTAACCGACTCTGTGTAACCCTAACCCCCTCCGGTGTCCATATAAACCGGAGGGTTTAATCCGTAGGACAAGAACGATCATAATCATAGGCTAGCTTTTAGGGTTTAGCCTCTACGATCTCGCGGTAGATCAACTCTTGTAATACTCATATCGTCAAGATCAATCAAGCAGGAAGTAGGGTATTACCTCCATCGAGAGGGCCCGAACCTGGGTAAACATTTTGTCCCCCGCCTTCTGTTACCATTAGCCTTAGACGCACAGTTCGGCACCCCTACCCGAAATCCACCGGTTTTGACACCGACAGTGCTGAATATCGACCCTCCAATCGGCGTTTGACATGCCCTGGGGGCTTGGACGGCGGCGCCCTCGGCTTCCTCTGCTTCGGCTAGGTGCGTCGGCATGGGTAGCGGGGCGAGGGGCGGCGTACTTCTTTGGCGGCATGGCGGCCGGATGGAGGGGAGAGGGAGGAGAATGGCGGGAGAAGGGGGAATGGAGGGAAATGGAGGGGGAAAAGAAGGGGATCAGTGGGAAAAGGGCCTTCTTTCGCCGACAGAGCTGTCCCACGCGCCTTTTCGCTTCGGCTGGCGCCCCCAGGCGATCCCTAGGGGCTTGGATTCAGCTCGGGTTCGCCGGCAGTTATTTCGGCCCAAACCGGCAAAAAAACTAGAACCTGGGGGCGCGGCTAGACCGTTTTCTGGGCGCCGGCGCCGAAAATGGGTTGGGGGGGGGGGGGGGCTGTTGGGGGCGCGGCAGGAGATGCTCTAACGCACCAGTGCGCAACTACAATTATAAGTCCGTGAGCACACATGCATGCCCACCGATCACGCGCAACTATCTTTCCATGGGTCCGCACTGAACGCAGTTGCAGGTCAAGTTGTTCATCGACCACGCGCGTGCAATTTGGTCACGCACAACTACATTTACCAATTTGCGTATTTAATAAATAAAATAAATAGAATAAAACCTGAAGGAAGAAAAATAAAAGCAAAGGAAGAAGACAGAAAAGAAGAGAATGATAGAGTAAATCTAGATGACTACTCACATCGACCCGTCAATGTCATAGTGTGTGAAATTTCACTTTCACAACATTCAATAGTGCCATCATTTTCTTCGCTCAATCACGCAGGCAGTTACGTGAGAAATGGTCTTCAATGGAGGAGTACGCTTTGGTCTTATCTTCTAGACATAGTACGTGCACATGTGTAGACATGAGATAATATATGGATTTGCATAGCTTTCGTACGCATGTTGTTAGCAAATGGGACGTTGTTTGCCCACGGAAAGAACATGGTCGACTTAGTATACCGTACCTCCAAATTATAAAAAAGTTTTACTTCGAACATTTACAGCCCGGCGCCACCCAAAGGCCAGGATGGATAACCAGTTGAAAAAATCCGACCCAAAAGGGCATCTCGAAAGGGACTCAAACGTCTGGGCAGACCGACACCCCTCACATCTAACTAATGTTGGAAATATGCCCTAAAGACAATAATAAATTGGTTATTATTATATTTCCTTGTTCATGATAAATGTTTATTGTTCATGCCAGAATTGTATTCATCGAAAACTTAAATACATGGGTGAATACATAAACAAATACCATGTCCCTAATGAGCCTATGCTAGACTAGCTCGTTGATCAAAGATGGTTAAAAAAATTTAACCATAGACATGAGTTATCATTTGATAATGGGATCACATCATTAGGAGAATGATGTGATGGACAAGACCCAACCGTAAGCTTAGCATCAGATCATTTAGTTATTTGCTACAACTTTCATCATGTCAAGTATCAGTTCCTTAGACCATGAGATCGTGCAACTTCCTGACACCGGAGGAATACTTAGCGTGTATCCAAACGTCACTTTGTAAATGGGTGATCATAAAGGTGCTCTGTAGGTATCTCTGAAGGTGTTTGTAGGATTGGCATGGATCGAGACTGAGATTTGTCGCTCCGTGTGACGGAGAGATATCTCTGGGCCCTCTCGGTGATATAACATCGTAAAGAGTTTGCAAGCAATGTGCCTAATGAGTTAGTCACTGTATCTTGTATTACGGAACGAGTAAAGAGACTTGTCGGTAACGAGATTAAACTAGGTATTGAGATATCGACGATCGAATCTTGGGCAAGTAACATATCGCCGGACAAAGGGAATTGCATACACGATTGGCTGAATCCTTGACATCATGGTTCAACTGATAAAGATCTTCGTGGAATATGTAGGAACCAATATGGGTATCCAGGTCCCGCTATTCGTTATTGACCAGAGAGGTGTCTCGGTCATGTCTACATGATTCTCGAACCCGTAGGGTCCACACGCTTAATGTCCGATGACACTAGAGTAGTATGGGGATATGTGCATTGGTAACCTAATGTTGTTCGGAGTCCCGTATGAGATCCCGGACATCACGAGGAGCTCCGGAATGGTCCAGAGGTCAAGATTCATATATATAGGAAGTCATGTCTTGGTCACCGAAAAAGTTTCGGGCATTATCGGTATTGTACCGAGAGTGCTGAAAGGGGTCCGGAGGTCCACCGGGGGGGAGGGGTCCACCTGCCCCGGAGGCCCACATGGGTTGTAGGGGATGTGCTCTGCCTACATGGGCCAAGGGCACCATCCCCAAGAGGCTCATGCGCCTAGAACAAGAAAAAGGGTAAGAGTCCTAAGGAGGGAAGGCACCCCCTAGGTGCCTTGGGGAGGGAGGACTCCTCCCTAGGCCGGCGCCCCTTCATTGGAGGAGGGGCCAAGGCTGTGCCCCAACCCTTCCCCTTGACTCCTATAAATAGTGGGAGAGAGGGAGGGGCTGGACACACCAAATCCCACGCCCCGGCGTCAGCCCTACCTCTCCCAAAACTCTGTTTTCTCCTCAGATTGGTTCCTGCAGCATTTGGCGAAGCCCTGCCGGGATTGCACCACCGCCATCTCCACCAAGCCGTCGTGCTGGTTGAGATCCCATCTACTTCTCCTCTCTTTCTTGCTGGATCAACAAGGAGGAGAAGTTGTCGAGCCGCACGTATGCTGAACGCGGATGTGTCGTCCGTTCGGCACTAGATCGGATTGGATCATGATTGGATCGAAGAGTACGACTACATCAGCCGCGTTATATACACTTCCGCTTTCGGTTTACAAGGATATGTAGACACACTCTCCTCTCGTTGCTATGCATCTCCTAGATTAGATCTTGGGTGTTTCGTAGGAAGTTTTTAAAAAAAATTATGCTTCGTTCCCCATCAACTCAAATGTAGGGCAGATATGGGATGCCCGGGCGCGTCCGCCACGTCGGACCCGACCGGCCTACCCCACCACAAATTGCACCAAATACAACCCCTTGACCTGCCAAATCCATTTGCTCTCTCCTATCTTCTTTCTCCTCTGGGTCGGACGTCTCGTAGCTTCTCCGCCACCCTTGCTCCACAGCTGTTCCGAGCCTCAGCACCGCCAACACCGGCACAAAAGTTCTCTCTACCGTGCTCATAGCCGACAACATCATTGGCGGCCCAGACGCCACCGCAGTACGTCTGACTACTATGGGGCTACCCCTTGCACTCTGTGTGTTCGACATATTGCCTGGCCCGGTTTTTTGTGATTTGTTCATAGGGAAAGCGATGGATTCGGATGCTTCGTCGGATGAGGAGTATGGCCGATGGACCTTCATAAAATGATTGAAGATCATCTCTTCGATTCGTCGGATTCAAACGTAGAAGTGGACATGAACCTGGTCATGAGCATGCAAGAGGAAATGGACCGGCATGTGGAGCATATTCTCAACTTCAATGGCTCAATCAAAGGAAGAAGAGTGATTAATCGGGATAGCGTCTCCGGAGCACAACCTCTGCACAAGGACTACTTTGCTCCAGACCCAAATTTTTCGGATGATCCATGGTTTCATCGTCGTTTTCTTATGTGAGAGCCATTGTTTTTGTGTGTTGTGGAGGGAGTGGAGTCACACGATGACTACTTGAAGCTAACAAGGGATTGCTACGCAGAAATGCATGACTACTCTGAAGATGCTTGCACTTGGTACTGCCGCCGATGCCATTGGTGAAATGGTCTGGATGGAAGAAAGCACATGCTTGAAGACTATTGCTAGGTTTTCCCATGCAAAGGTGTAGGTGTTTGGAGAAGAGTATCTGAGAGGACCAAATGTGCAGGAAACAGAAAAGGTGTTGGCTATTGGAGAGGCCAGAGGGTTTTAGGGAATACTCGGATTAATTGATTCCATGCACTTGCAATGAAAGAACTGCCCAAAGGTTGGCGGGGAATGTATCAAGGTCACACTAAAGAGGACACCATCATACTGGAAGCAGTTACATCACATGACTTATGGATTTGTCATGCTTTCTTTGAAATGTCGAGTTCTCACAACGACATCAACGTGCTTCAACGATCGCCCGTGTTTAGGAGGCTTTGTAATGGGGAATCACCGCCGTGCAACTACACTATCAACGGCTGTGACTACAACATGTGATACTATCTTGCCAATGGCATCTATCCTCTATGGGCGGTGTTTGTGAGACCATATGTGAACCACAAGGCAACAAACAAAGTCACTTTGCAATAATGCAGGAAGCAACTAGGAAGGACATTCGGAGTGCTTCAACCTCGTTGGGGAATTGTTCGTGGAGTTGCAATGATGTGGAAATTAGAAACTTTGTGACAACTGATGATATTTTGTATTATTTTTCACAATATGATCATCGAGGATGAGGGTGATGGTGTAGCCCAACAAATAATTTTGAAGTGTCTGGAGAACAATTTCAAATCCCAGAAGGTCTATGCAAATCAGCTTATGAACTTTCTACAAATGCACTAGAATCTTCGAAATCATTAGGTGCACGCGCAGCTACTCAGTGATCTATGGAGAATATGTGGATCCACAATAAAAACCAAAGAGATAATGTTTGACTTGTGCACTTAAAATAAATTTATATAAGAACTATGTATTTTTGCTACCAACATTTGTTATTTACGTGCTACATTGACGTGTATAATGGACGTAAATGTATTTGAGAGTCTGGATTTAAGGTATGTAGCTACCAGGTACAAGAGGCTGTCCGGCTACGTCCACCGGTGTGCCCGGGCGCGTCGGCGGACGTATAGGCAGCCCGATTGGTTTTTTAAGATTTTACTAGAAGAACGCCTGTGCGTTGCAACGGGGCCACATTAACTTTAAGAGTTCAATATTACGATATTGGCGACCTTTTTTACCATCAAATCCTCTCACACACACTCTCCCTCCCTCTTCCTCACTCTCTCTCCCCCTCTCCCTCTCTCTAACACACACACATATCCATCTTATTGGATACGGGACTATAATCCATCTATTTCACACACACACACGCTAGTGCATAACAATATGGATTATGTGTATTATATTTGCCACCAGAACTGAGGGAATTAATATCATGTAAATCGGCCAGCCACAGCTCCAAGAATACGCGGAGGAGGTGGCCCGGGTCAGCGTCGGTGCCGTTCGGCGCGGGCCATGGGCCCGCTTCCAAGTGCACGTGCAATGCATGTCTTCACAAATATTATAACCAGATGTGAGAAATCACATACTAACACGATGTTGCAATCAATTTGTAATTAAAGAAGCCAAAAGTCTTTTTTTCTTAAACCAGAATTCCTTATGCTGGAGTTTAAACAAACCCCACAATAACATGATCATTTTTTTTGCTCTACTTATCACCTAATTAAGCAAATGCATGACTTATGAAGCGGATAAGAAATCATGTTAACTTCGAACTAAAATTCCAACAAAAGAGTGAGGAACAAACCTTCTTATCATTGCTCTGAAGTCTGAACCTCCCCCTATTTGTTAGTGAAATGTGAGTATGCTTGGAAGATAATAATTTCTTATGCAACATATGCTTTTACATCTGAAAGAGCTACAAATTATGTTGACCTACCTATGTGCACTTCCTAAATCAAGCGGATAAAATTATTTCTATCGGCAACATAAAATACTAAACATTAGAAAGAAAGGGACAATGTCCACTAACCATGCAAATATTCTGACCATGGGATATTTAGGCTGGCGTATATGGGAAATCAAAGCTAAAAATGACTCGATGAGTTAGGGATACATCAATAAATATTGTAAAAAGTGATAAAAACAAATCTGCAGCAACTCGCGACCCCACGAACTCGTATTCGCAATGAGCAAGTTAGTGAGGCCGCCACGGTAGGCTAGCACCAAGGGACAAGGGCAACAACCGCCTTCCCATCCAACCTATTGATTCTGCTGGCGCTACTTTCATCCTAAGCCCATGAGTACCGCTAGTGTGTTGCCACGTACGGAGAAACTACGAACTGAAATTTTCATCCAAATCATGAAAAATGTTAATGTTCCTCTCCTCTCCCATCCCTCATGTGAACATACTCAATTCGTGGTTGGCTCGCTACATTCAGCGTAGCTCTGATGTGCACTGCCCTCTCTCTTGATTAGTTGCCGCAGTGCCACGCACCTACGCCAACAAGCTGGGGAAACAAATGCAAATGTTACACCGAGTCAAAATCAACCATCCCACAATCATAACAACAGAAAAAATAATAACCAAAATTTAACAGAAGAACTACTGCTTGGCTCCCAGATCCATCTCGATAGCCCTTGATCTGGCTGCTGAGCTTCTCCTAGCTGCCTCAACATCACGTCATTACCAAACATGTAGTGGATGCCTAGTGAGACAAGGATTAAGAAATAACATGAGGTGAAAAATACGATGGCTGTCAATTCCATAAGACGATCCAAGTAATTTGATAAAACAGATCGGGAGCATCTTGTATAATCTCAAAAAGCAACTAAAAATATGAGAAATGAATTGATGAAAATCAGCCCCTGCTCTCATTCATGCTCGCTTTTGTAATGGGAGGCAAGGAATGGGGATACCGGGAGAAGAAAGGATCACATGGACGGCAAGCCTCCACCACCGGCAAGTGGGGTTCCTTCACATCCAATCTCCACGGCCGCCGCCTCCATGGGGACGAACTCCCATGTTCACAATCGGGCTTCCAATCGGCCGCTACCTCGCCGACCTTGACGACGAAGTAGTCCCTCCCTTCCATCCCATTCGCAACGGAGGCAACACCCATCCCAGCGGACGGGTCCGCGGTGAGATCCCTACTGGATTGTGGTCGCGCCTCCCCAAACCTCACCGCGGGACACATGAGAGGGCGTCGTTGCCATGGTCAGGCTTGGATGGGGAAAGGAGGCGACATAGCAGCAACGGCGCCTTCGCCGGGATTGGTGGCGACGACGGTGGCGAGCGAGCGGGAGGACGGCGGCGGTGAGAGAGTAGGAGGGTGGTGGCGGCAGTCCATCGGCCGCCGTGACATGGGAGGAGGATGGGATGGGGCCGCGATCTGGACGTATGGAGCGGTCGAGAGGAGGGGAAGCAGGCGGCTAGGTTTTTCCATCGTGCGGGGTTTGGGGGAGGTCAAACAAGAGGGTTTTTTCGTGCGGGAGGCAGAGCAACGAGGGCGGATGTAGGGAGACGGGACGCGGTCGATTGGCAGGAAAAAGGAAAGCTACGCATTTTTTTAGGCAGTAGAGATGATTGATGATAAGAAAGGGAAAATCACATCAATATAAGGAAATATCCCATCAATACTTGATTGGTTGCGATTTATTTTTTATATGGTAACTAATCTGATCATCAATACTTGATTGATTGCGATTTATTTTTTATATGGTAACTAATCTGATGGGTTTATGTGGGTGGTGAAGCGAAAAGGCGGGTGGGAGGGAGAGCGAAATAAAACCAGCGAAATAAAAACAACGAAAGTGGTGAGGCGAAATAAAACCAGCGAAAAATAACCGGCGGACTACTCACCAACTGCTCTATTAGGAGTAGATATTAGGAGTAGAGATACTAAAGATCTCACATGGCAAACTATCTTGTGCAAAGATTTTTACTAACAGACTCACTTGAGCAAGTCTTGAATACGTCACCACCTAATGTATCATTTAGGCAAGATGTTCGAATGAGGAGATGATAAAAACCTTACAACGTGATTGGTCTGGTAGTAAAAAGTGTTGAATATGTCACCTTCTCGGTTGAATAGGTCACCTCTAAAATCAAAATGTTCTGTGGTACCATTGTCGATCGTGATTATGAGAAAGGACAACCTTACAACGTGATTGGTCTGGTAGTAAAAAGTGTTGTTTCTGCCAGCACCGGGAGATGATAAAAACCTTCTCTTATAGAGCAATTTTGGGTGCAGAACACCGCCAGTCATCCAAGTCACGTCCAACTTGTGTCCACCACGCAATGTTGCCAACTTGTTTGGTCACTAGCTCGAGTATATAAAGTTTAATGGTAAAACCTCCTCTCCAGTGCATGTTATTTTCTAATGTACGCACTAGTTTTGTTTATGGTTTACTCTTCAGCGACATGAACACCGACAACTATTTATGGAGGTTTATATGCGTTTGGAGCAAGTGATCAAGGATTTTTTTTACCCGACATGGGTGGTGGAAAATGTACGGATTGTCTCTCCCCCACTTCGCCTTAGGCATAGTTTCGGTCATATTTTCCTTACTATTGCTAGCTTGATACTATGTGTGCATGTGTTGGTATCAGCTGTGTGCATCCTAGCCATGCAAAGCCTAGATGTGTTCATGATCTTTGAAGTCTCTTGATGCGAAAATGGGAGTTAATAAAAATTAGTTAATTTGTGGCAGTTGAATTCTCATTCTTTCATTTTATTTTTCCACCCAATAATATTGTATGTTTGTTCCTTATCACAATGATAGTGAAACCCGGTACTTCTTTTGGCATATGAATGAAAAACATGAACTTACATAGATTTGAAGTGGGGCATGTGAGGGCAAAGGGAACAGTGGAATCGGCCAAAACAGCAAGCCAATTCTTCACAAACATATCAACAAGCATCTTAGGTACATGTAAGGAAACATATCTATATAATGAAATCCACGAATACTGCAATGTCCAATCTTCACCACAAAATATACTTGCAAGAACAACTTACTACAACATCACTATCCTAATATAATCATGAACATATGAAGGAATATCATACCTCCAATATCAACACAACCAAACTTGAACAACAAATTCAAATAGCAACCATTAACTTGATCAGCAATAAATATGACAAGATGAACACCAAATCAAAGGAAGACACAAGGATTTACATCAAAACACAGTACAGGGAAAAAACCACGGGCCGACAAGCATATCTTCCACTATAGAGATGAAAGGTACAAGGTGGAAGCAAACAAGGAAGGTAGGCCCAAAATCCCCATTTTATTATTCAAATTTGGCTGATTTTTTTTTATCAAATGCCCCACTTCTCTCTCCCACTCTAGAACTCTCTTAAGAATACCAAAGTTCAACTCTCTGTTATTCTTGAGTTTGGAGAGAAGTCTATTTGATCTTTCTGTTCGTACACCCTCTAAGAATAGTTTGCAGATTTTGATGCAGATTAAATGCGAAGATTATAAGATACTCCTTCAATAAAAGATATTAGATTGTTCTAATCTCTTGTTTGATGCATTGGGAGAATAGGGATTAGAATTAGTTGATCGTGAATGTCCAAAACTACTCATTTTAAGTATGTTTAAGATTCGTGCGAACTTTTAGGAAGGGGGGAGGGGTACCGAAGGAAATTCAGTCTGTTTTAACAACTCTACATAAAGCCTTCCTCAGCTTGCTAAATATCTCAAGTAGCCAAGTTTATTTTGCAGTAACTTAATACACATGCTTCTGAACAGTGAAGTAAGAGATGCACTTTATCACATGACGTGTTACACATACCTCAATAGCATCCATATAATTTCGTGCATTTGCTCGAGCATAGAAAAACATATTAGTACATAGGGAAAAGCACACAAATCACGGCCAATGTCATGTTTCCTCTACAAGGCTGGACAAGGTGGTCACACTTTCCATCGATGAAGGGTAAGACATGACATACGAGTCAAACCCTTCGTTCTGCATCAGCGCAAGAATCTGGAAGCTCTCATTCGTCAACGTAAGCTCCGGTAGTTGAACGTCTCCGTTAAGGTACCTCATGACCTGTCGCATTCCAGGCCTTGAATTGGAGAGAGGATGCGAGCATAATAATCCTAGCTTCAATGCTAGGCAAGCCTCACCGGCATCGTAGCTATGAAGCTTGGTATCCACGGTTTCAGCTAGTGATCCTCTGTGTCAATGCTCAAGTACCCAGTCGACCAGCATTAGTTGTTCGCCCTGTGAATTTTGCCTAATGGGCCTTTGTCCACATGTAACCTCAAGAAGGAATATGCCGAAGGCGAACACGTCGGTCAGGGGGGTTCCCTTGCTAGTGCGACCGAGCTCTGGAGCTAGGTATCCTATGGTTCCAACCACATGTGTGGTTTGTGGGCTGGCGCCGCGGTCATACAACCTTGCCAGTCCAAAGTCACCGAGTCGACCATTCATCTCACTGTCGAGGAGCACATTACTGGCTTTAATGTCCCGGTGTATGATTACTTTCTCACACTCCTCGTGGAGGTAGAGCAACCCCGAAGCAATTCCCTTGATGATCCGGAACCTTTTGTCCCAATCTAGAACCGGCTTCTCATCGTCACCATACAAGTGCCTATCAAGGCTCCCATTTGGCATGTACTCGTATATCAAGAGCAATTCACCTTTACGCCTGCAATAACCATGTAACTGAGCGAGATTGCGATGTTGTAGTCGCCCAATGCTCACAACCTCGGCGATGAACTCTTTCATGCCTTGTTTTGAGTCATGTGACACCTTCTTCACGGCGATCTCCAGTTTGGGCACCGGTAGGACCCCTTTGTATACCCTCCCGAATCCTCCCACACCCAGCAGATTCTTCTCCTTGAACCCACCGGTGGCGCGAAACAGATCCTTGTAGGAGAACCGGTGCGGCCCGAACTCGACCTCCCAATCTTCCCGGAGCTCGCTGTACTTGAGCCGCCGTCGTATTAGGAGGACGATGAGGGTGCCCGCGGCAAAGATGAACGCCGTCGTCGCTACGGGTGGGATGATCTCTGCGAGCTTGGGATGGCGCTTCGGGCCAAAGCGGGGGAGCTTTGGCAGCTTGGCGATGTCGATGGCCGGAGCAGGTCCGTCCATTGCGAAACTCCAGCCAAGAACGTAGTGTTGCGAGTTGAAGGAACCCGTGGCCGACGAGAAGCCCACGTACGCCGTGTCCGTGAGCACCGTTGAGAGGTCGCAGGTCTTGGAGAGCAGCGGCTTGACGGGTTTGGCCGTTCCCAGGGCAGCCATGGCCACGGTGATCAGTTTCTCTTCGCCGTCGTAGTCCACCCACACCTGCATCGCCGTGCCGCTTGCGAGCGTCAGGTTGTGGAGGATGCCGTCGTCGCCGAAGTAGCCGGCGCTGCTGGACGCGAGGGACGTGAGCCCGTTGACGTCGATGCCGACGTGATTGCCGTCGATGTCGCGGAACTCGTTGTTTTGGTCGGTGTCGAGTTCGACGCCGAAGATGTGGTTCGCGGCGGCGCCGTTGGTGCTGTTGTTAACAAGGCCGAGATATTGGCTCGGGAACGCGGCGGAGAAGTTGTAGGACCCCGGGGCGACGAACAGGACGATGCCATGGCCGCAGTTGTTGGCGTCGGGGCAGAGGATGCCGAACACGAAGGAGGCCGAGAACGACCGCACCGTCCGGTTCCGCGCCGCCGGCTCGCGGAAGCGGAACTGCGCCGGGTGGATGGCGTGGGCCTTCTGGCGGAGCGTGCCGTTGGTGAGCTCGAGAAGACCGGTTGTGGTGACCGCGGCCGCGCCGCCGAGGGTGATGTTGGCGCCGGCGAAGCTGGAGTAGACGAACTGCTGGCCGACGCTGCAGATAGTAAGGCTAACAGCGACGAGAAGGAGGAGGAGGAAGCAGCTGAGCTTCTTGTGAGCCTGAGGCATAGCCGGTATTGCTCTGCTCGTACGCGGAGGAGAAAGGCGAAGCCTGCGAATGAATTGACTGCTGACTTGCTGAGTGCTGACTGCTCAGCTGCTCGACCAATTACGCAGAAAAATCATGCGGGGGCAGGGGTGGTTCCTCACCGTTTCCTCCACCGCCGTGAGTCGATCAAATTGTAACTTTTTTGACCCATCAGCCATACAGGATGAAAATTAGTGATTGCGAAATTAATTGGGATAACTGTAGTACTTGTGGGCTTGAAGTATTCCTTAGCTATTGCTCCAGTTCTTTTTCTTTCGCTTTAATATTTGACGAAATGAACAGTAAGCGGTGAGCAAATTTTGGTGCACTTTTGTTTTTCTCAAACAGTATGTCCATATAGTCATTTTTGTCGCCAATGTTGGTGCTATCAAATTTTCTGAGGGACGAAAACATGACTAGGCAGCACAAGCCTTTGTTACCAAGATTGTTGCAATGCGGCACGTACCCTCATATCCTCCTCAAACGTTCGGAGGGATAATCCTATCATTGCCCAGTCAAAAGAGAGTAGAAAAAAAAAATCATCCAACCGAACGTTGTCCGTAAATCCCCACACCAAGGCCATATATAGGATGATATGGGGATTTCCGAGGGACCTCCGAGTCAGCGCTCATAGCGCCCGCGAACAAAACCAGCGCTCAAGCACACCCTTACGTGGGCCGGTCCAATGACGCGAGCAACATCATTCGTTCGAGCAGCAAAAATCTGTCGTTCGGTCGATCGCTCGGTCAAATTGGTCCACTAGTCCACCCTTGACTGGTTGACCATTGACCAGGGCTCATTGACCGTTGACTCCTCAGAAACAAGGTCACAAAATTCAAAACAAATCGTGGAAATGAAAAGATCAAAGACCACAGTTCATGCAATTGAAAAATACAATTAGAAACATAAATTTGAAAAAAAACACAAATTTGAAACAAGTTATTTAACATTTGAAAAACTTCACCAACAAAAGTGCACGGATTTAAAAATTTCCTTAAATTTTGGAAGAGATAACGAATTTTATAAAAAATCACTAAACCATTAGCAACTGAGAACAATTCATGAAAATTTGAAAAAAAACACTAATAAAAGTTTGCGGATTTAAAAAATGTATGTGAACATTTAGAAAAATTAATGAATGAAAGAATTTCACTAAAAAAAAGTTCGTGAAAAATTGAAAAATTGAGAATTCGAAAGAAGTTCACTAAAAATAGTTGGCAAAACTGGAAAAGTTCTAGAAAGTTTCAAGAAAGTTAGCAAAAACTGACAAAATTTCATGGATTTTAAAAGAGTTAATAAAATTTGAAAAAATAGTTTGTGAAGTTGGAAAAGTTCACAAAATCTAGGAATGTTCACAAATTTGGAAAAGTATTTGGATTTTAAAGAAGTTCATGCATTTGAATAATATAAAAAGGTAAAAGTAAAAGGAAAACAAAAATGGAAAAACCAAATACTCCCTCCGTTCCAAAATATTTGTCCTTTTAGAGATTTGAAATGGACTACTACATACGGATGTATATAGACATATTTTAGAGTGTAAATTCACTGATTTTGCTTCGTATGTAGTCACTTGCTGAAATCTCTAGATAGACAAATATTTAGAAACGGAGGGAGTAGAACATAACAAACACTGTTCAGGAAAAAAACTAGAAACAAACAGATAAAAACATTTTGGAAGCTTCCCAAGACTGCCCCGGAAGTTCTTGAAGGTTCCCAAAAATGGTGAAGAATTCACGTTATTGCGCTCTTAAATGGGCCGACCCATTTCATGTGATGTCACTTGGAGGGGGTGTGCGCCATTTTTGCGATTAAACCAATAATTGGCACTAAGGGCGTCAAATAGGGATCAAGATAATCGGGCGTGTCCAGACAGTCCTCCATGTAGAATGCAGCCTGTTTCATACCACGTATTCTATTGTTTCTTTCTTTTCTCTCTGCACATCCCCAGCATTCACATGCATGCGACAATTTGAGGACAAAGTACATGACATGATTGCATGCATGCATAAATGAGGGCTTAAAACGGACACGTCTGGGCATTGACCGGATGGGTCCATAGATGATTAAGGGGCCAAATTTGCTCACTATGGTTGTAGATGCCCTAAAACCTAGACACATGCAGAGTGAGGACAACTTGAACCTAGGTGCATATGCACCTATTTTAATAAAATGTATTTTAAACATATTTTAAATATCCAAAAGAAAATCTGAAACAAGATTTCACTTGTACATCTCTTCAAAAGCATACACATGGCATTAAGTTTTGCAAAAAAAAAAATCGCCTCCACAAGAAAGAAATTCAGTGTTGAAAATTAGTGTTTCACGAGATTTTTTTGATACTTTTTGCACGGGCCAAAAAAAAGTTGTTTTACCGTCAAACTTTGTGCGCGCATATATAACATGGAGATGTATGTGTGAAACTTTTTTTGAAAAATATGGCATTTAAAAATATGTTTTCCGAAGTGGGTGTAGTCGTCAAAATGTACCCGGATTCATCCAGCCATTTTTCGCAACAGGCAAACCATTTGAACCCGCGGTCCACGCATCACCGATTCACCACTGGCAAGGGATGGCACACGATAAGTTTGGGTACGAGTGGAGCCACACATACCATTACCTGTTCCGCCCTGAGCTTATGCATCACCCATACCCATACCTGCCAATGGGTACTATTTTTTTCATACCCGCCACTCGAGAGGGTAAAGGGGTACCAATAGGCAAAATATCCACATTTGCAATACATCAACATGAGCATCACATATTCACAAAAAAACAATATATAATCGTAATTTATAAATAACAATGCATCATAACAACATCGCATACTTATAATGAGCGACATATCATAAAAAAAATACCACATTCTCATAACAACATCATTTACTCGTAAAAATCAACATATATTTATCCATTTTGAGTTAAAGAACTTAAAATAAAGTTTGACATAATTTTGCCTCATGTCCTTATCTTAATAGGATGTTTAACCGTCGGGTACACGGGTAATAGGTATCCACTGCCATCCCTTCTGGCGCTGGCTCTGCGTGCCCATGCCGTGGCATGCGATCTATATGAATCGGTCCATTGACGGACTTTACTATGTTTTCTAAAACATTTTCTCTTTTTTACTTTCTTATTTTTTTTACAGTTTTACCTATTTTTCATATTTTTATCTTCGGGGATTTATCTTACAGTTCTTTTGATATATTTTTGCAGTTTGGGAACATATTCTTAGAATCCCTTAACATTTTTGTAATAGTGAGATATTTCTAATCCCAACATTAGTTGAAATTCAAGGACAATTTTAAAATTCATGAACATTTCTAAAAAAACATGACTATTTTAAAATTTTGAAAAGATTTTGTAAATTCATTGTTGATTTTTATATTCATAGTTTTTTAGTTCCTGGTCATATTTTGAAATCTGAGAATATTTCTTGGATTCGTAATTTTGAACTCAGGATTTTTTTTCTAAAATTGGCAACATTCTTTCATTTTATGTTTTTTATTAAATTAATGGACAGTGTTTTACAGTTTTAGAAAGTATTTTAACAAGAAATCAACCCAAAGAAAAAAAAGGTGACAGCAAAAACCTTTTAAAAAAGCAGAGAATGCTTATGTCCATTCTATTCCTTTATTGGGCAAGTCCAGTAGCATTGGCGCGGGGGGGGGGGGGGGGTGTTTCGTCGCCTTTCTTGTGCCCTACGTGCTGACTTGGAGGTCTCAGCCGAGCTGAGAACCCTCTTGTCAATTGGCCCAAGAAACTGTTAACTCGGCTTTCATTTTTTGCAACGATTTATTTCGCTTTGCTCACAATCATTTTGAAATATCATGAATTTTTTGGAATTGTGAAACAGTTTCTAGATTCATGATCATTTTTTAGGTTCATGATTTTTTAAATTCACAGACACTTTTTAAATTTTTTAACATATTTGAAGTCCGAGAACTTTTGTGGATTCACGGAAACTTAAACTCGGGAACATTTTTTGAAAATTATCTAACATTTTTTATTTTTCTCTTTTAATTCATGACTTGTTTTAGTGCTTGAACATTTCTTGCATTTTAGTAAATGTTCTAATAAGAAACCTATCCTAATAAAAAGTCGGTTCAAAAAAATTTCAAAAAAGCGCATAATATATATGTCTGATAGTCTTGCTATCCCTTATTGTGCCAACTTGGCACGGGGAAGAGTGTGTGTTTCATCGCCTCTCCACCCCGTACACGCTGACTAGGAGGACTCAGCTGAGCTGACACCCTCTTGTCAATAGGGCCGTGAAACTATTGATGGCACCTTCATTCTTTAGTTGATTTAATTATGCTATGCTCATGAACATTTAATAAAAATCATGAATATTTTTAAAGATTCAGATTTTTTTTCCTAAATTCATGATTATTTTTTAAAGTTTATGATTGTTTTTGTTCCCAAACATTTTTTAATTCATGAACATATTTTCAAATGCAAGAATAGTTTTTGTAATAGCAAACATTTTTAAACTAGTGAACACTTTTTTAAAATTCAATAACATTTTTAAACTATTAGTTTTTTAATTAACAAAAAAATTAGGAAATTATTTAATAAGAAACCTACCTGGATAAAAAAACTGACTAAAAAAAATTGAAGAAGTAGAGAATGGGAGCTCATGTGCTCCTGTTGCGCTTGAACAGCTCCTTGTTGGGCCGGCCCATGAAGGCGCGGCGCAGTGAATATATAATGCCAAAAAGTGCATTCTCCGGGATTGAAACTCACAACGTTGCATCCTTGTCCGAGCTTAGCTAAGCACTAGAGCCATTGGACCCCGAGATGGAAGACTACGACCTATTGCTTGCCTGGTGGCGCATGCCCCCTGCCAGGGTGAGCAAGTTCATTGATCGCACGATAGCAACATGGAACTGCGTGAAGCTTAAGGTGTGTTTCCTGCCGATGGATGTGGAGGCGATCTTGAACCTCCCTTTGTCGACCAGGAACCAGCAGGACGAGTGGGCTTGGCATTATGACCGCAAAGGGATTTTTACAGTTCGATCAACATACAAGATGCTTGTGCATACCAAGACAACTAGGGAATCTTGGCTGGAGGGGTCAGCAGCTTTGTCCGATACAAAAAAGGTAGAAAAACAGTGGACTTCCCTTTGGCGAATCCAAGTTCCATCCAAAATAAAAGTGTTTCTCTAGAGGCTAGCAAAGCACTCTCTCCTGACGAGTGATGTTCTTAAACACGGAAATATGGCAGTGGAAGATAAATGCGCAATGTGTGAAAAAGATGACTCGTGGGAGCATTCTTTGATCGAGTGTACAATGGCTAAATGTGTTTGAGCTTTGGCATCGGAGGCGCTTGCGGAATAGGTTTCCATGACGCAACAAGGGAATGCGAGGGACTGGATTTTTGAGCTCATTGAAAAATTACCCTCACGTGAAATGAAAGAGGCCTTTGTCACCCTATGGGCTATCTAGCGCGCAAGGCGGAAGGTAATTCATGAAAATCTATTCCAAAGTCCATTATCTACTCATTGCTTCATCAAGAGTTTCATGAAAGAACTAGGAGTGGTACGGATCAAGATGAAGAACGAGGTACAAGCAAGACATGTAGAGACCAATGTCCAGCAGTGGATCCCCTCGCAGCCGGCTGGACGAAGATAAACGTGGACGGAGCCTTGGGAAAACATGATGACAAGGTGGCTGTTGCACGAAGTTGTGACGGTGAATTCTTGGGAGTTTCTTCTTTTGTTTTCACAAGAATTTCAGATGCAAAAACCACTGAAGCTCTTGCGATAAGGGAGGCTCTCTTGTTGACAGACGACTTGCTTATTCGAAGAGTTAAGTTAGCCTCTGATTGCCTTAGGGTGATCAATACCTTGAATGAGGACTCCAAACCAGTATATTATCACATCACACATGAGATTAAGGCCAGAGGTGCGCAGTTGGATTGCATTGTTTTTTGTCATGAGAAACGCAGTCCTAATTTCGAAGCTCATAAGCTTGCTCGATAATCGCTTAGGAATAATGTTGGCCGATTTGTTTGGCTACTAGATCTACCTGAGGGCTTGTGTATCCCTAGCACTCTTGTAAATTAATGTTTGGAGGGGTACTTTACCTCTCAAAAAAAACTAGAGAGATTGGACATGTATGACTGATAATAGCACCAATAATATAAGAACAAGTGTGGCCGCGCTATTTATTTCCACAATACCATCTACTATATCACTTAGATTTTTGAATTACTTGAAAAGAAGTCATGCATTTGAAAAAGTTCATCATTTTAGAAGAAAAACGCAAACTTGGAAAAAGTTCATCGATTTTGAAAAATTTCATGGAAAAACAAAAAAAAGTTTAATGCATTTGAAAAAAAGTTCATCGATTTTGAAACAATTCGCAAGTTTGAAAAAGAAGATCATCAAATTTGAAGAAAAATCATAAATTTTAAAAAAAAAATCATTGAATTTGGAAAAAAGTTAATCAAATTTGGAATTTTGTTTTATCAATTTTGAAGAAAAATTCACGAATTTCAAAAAAGTTCATGGAACCAGGAAGAAGGAAAAAGAAAAAAAAAGAAGAAAAAAAGATGTAAGTAATCACGTGAGGTTTGGTGTTGGGGTGGCTAGTGCGTGGTGCTTCAAGGTAGGACGTCGTTGGTTTGATTCACACCATAGGTGCGCCTTTTTTGTGCTTGGCAAAACAGAAAAAGGTAGATGGGTCGGCCTAGCGTGGAGCGGCGGGGCAGGGGTGGGGGGGGGGGGGGGGGGGGGCATGCGCTCGTTTGCGAAAATGTCTATAATGGGCGCTGAAGGCGTCGAATAGGGTTTGCCGTAGAGAATACCGTCGTTTGCTAGCCTCATTGTTCCTTTATTGGGTCGGCCCAGTAACCCTGGCGCGGGGGAGAGTGTGTGTTTTGTCCCATGGCTGCGCCCAAAGCGCTGACTAGGAGGTCTTTGCCGAGCTAGGCGCCCTCTTGTCAATCGAGACGAGAAATTGTTAATGGACCTTCATTCTTGCATCGATTTATTTCTGCTCTGCCCACGAATATTTTTTAAAAATCATGAACATTTTTTAAAATTTGGAACATTTTCTAAATCATGATCATTTTTAAGTTCATGTTTCTTTAATAAACTGACATTTTTGAATTCCTGAACATTTTTTAAATCCGAGAAGATTTTTTGGATTCCAAATATTTTTAAACTCAGCAACACTTTTAAATTTGATAACATTTTTAAGATTTCGTGTTTTTTAATTCATAAACAATATTTAGAATCTTAGAAATTATTTTAATAAGAAATCTTCCTGAATAAAAAAGGGGACTGAAAAACCCATCAAAAAAAGCATATAGAATACTTATGTCTGCTAGCCTCGTTGTCCTGAGAAGCCATACTGAATTAGGGTTTACATCCATGCTTGCAGGAATGTTGGGCCATTGTTGGTGCTAGAGTAGTAGGTTGCTTGCTTAGTTGGTTCCTTAGGGTATAGAGGTATGCCTTGAGAAGTATTAATAATGTGTGTTTACTTTCTTACAGAGAAGTAGTAAAGTAAACACACAATGGCATTTGATCGGTCTGATACATTGCTTCCGATCAGACTACAGATTGCAAGTGTTTCCCTTTGTGTGTTTACTTTCTCACAATTAATAATGTGTAGGTTATGATCACCTGGTAAAATTGATTATGGATAAAGGAAGAAAGGTTAATGAAGAATGTGGTTAAAAGCATGATAGTTTAGTACTCTGGAAATGTGATGAATCTATACAGTGTAGGTCATATTGCACAATTTTTCTTTATCTTCAGTACAACATAGCAGAAAAGGTGCCCCCCGTACATATTTTCTGCCACGTGACATGGATCATAGAAAAGCTGCCTATGTTCATGTGTTGTGCATCTGACTGAAGGCCATTTTGTTTGTTTTCGTGGTTGAAAGGAATTTCTGCATTTTTGTTACTTGCACTTCCCTGTACCCTATTGTATTTCCTCGATTTGCTCTTGTGTTGTTTGATAGTTGTACTCCCTCCGTTTCAAAATAGATGACCCAATTTTGTACTAACTTTGTACTAGTTAGTACAAAGTTGGGTCATCTATTTGGAACGGAGGGAGTATGTGTTATACGGTGAGCATTACAGCACAATCATTTACAAGTGCAAGGCGGGTTGCGAATACGCCCAGGTGGAGATCAGAATTCTCATGGTCGTCTTACCAACGGAGCAAAGCTAAATGCCACAGACATCTCCCGTTGGCACAACAAAAGCCTAGTGGGAAAATCAAAGCATATGAATTATGCCACCATTATCATTTTATCATCATCGTCGTTATGGTACAGGTGAATATGTGAGGTAATAACCAATACAAAGTGGCCATCGTCGGGCCAGGTAACAACTGTTCTTTTATTATCCAGATGCGATGCGACGGTTTATCTAGCTGCCTGTGGATAAGTTCTTTTCCAGCACACAACAACAACTATCAAGAGATGGCGTCCTCACTTGAGCTTGTGGATGGTTTCCATGTCCACGGCCTCCGCGAGTGTGCCTTTCTCCAAGTGCTCCCACCAGCCCATGAGGAAGTTGTCCACCACCAGCCTGAACCAGGGGGACAGCTTCACGCCGCCCTCGCCGGCGTCCGCCTGCTGGATGAGCTCCCGCAGCTGCTCCCGGCTCACGTACTTCACGTCAGCCACTTCGTCCGGGTTCGGGACCAGCTTCACGTCACGCACAATGAACAGCAGGTAGTCCACTGAGGACACGAGAAAACACACAAGTTAGCAACTCTTGCATTTCGGGCTACAGCGACAATGTTCAGATCACCAATCACTGTTAGAATGTACTCCCTCTGACATAAAGTAAGAACAGAGGGAGTAGCAGATACATAAGTGATGCACGACACCCCGATGACAACTTACGCTCATGTTCGCCCCATTTCCCATCAGATGGTGCCTTGTAAAGCATCCGACCGAGAGGGGTGAACTGGTCAACGGGCACATCTTCAGCCGGGATGCCCAGCTCATCGAGGAGCTTCCTCTGAGCAGCATTTCTGACACCTAGAGAATTACAAGTTGCTAATCGTAAGTGAAACCCAGTAAGAAATGGAAGCAACATTGACTATATATCCTAGTAACCGTGGCACATACCAAGGAAGTTTTCCTGAATAAGCTCAGATTCACGGTACAGAGGATGGCTGCAGCAGGTGTTGGTCCATACTAAAGGAAACGTAACCTTCGTTGCAGATCTTTGCTGCAAGAATACAAAAATAATACGACAATGAATAAATGCATAATGGAAAGCAAGTTCAACCAAAAGACCAATCACAAAAGATATTTCACAAACTGACTGAAAAATAGATAGAAAATAAGATGAGGTAAAGAGAGGATGCTAAACAGATTTTGATCCGTACTATGTACAATCATAAATGCTTCATAGGTCGTACCAACTTCAGTTACGCGAAGGAAATTGTGATATCATGCTAAGCAGCATGACTAGGTTAAGTTATGGCTAGGCAGGGATGGATACATGTTTCAGTCTCTTCATGCTATTAATGTGAAGCAATATAGTCAGATATTTTGACTATCATACAAGTCAAGCTGACAAAACTGTAGCAGCTACTGATCATGTATGAAAGTGGAGCGCAAATACGCTTCATCCATGTCTTGTTTTGTTTCCAACTAACCATATTTTTCCATCTAACTTTTGCCATGTTAAAATCAGATGTCAAGAGCTTTGTTAGCTCGGAAGTGTTACAGTATATGTGGATTGCACTAGCCCTTTCCATCAGTTCGGACTTTTGGTTGCGTTGGTTAGTGCATGAAGCTTAGCATGGTATCAGAGCTAAGGTCTTGAGTTCAAGTCCTGGCTTTCGCAATTTATTTAAAAATTGCTGCTGCCCCCCTGTGTCCACGTATGAGCCTCTTGAGCCATACCTCTGAGTCTATCCACATGTTGACTTTCCGCGTCACATGTGTGAGGGAGTGTTGAAGTGTATACGTGGATTGCCTAGCCCTTTCCATCAGTTCGGACTTTTGGTTGCGTTTGCTAGTGCATGAAGCTTAGCAGGAAGCTTCTACCGAAGACACTTAAAGCGGACCATGGTAGGTTGGATCTTAAATCAAGGACCAGACAGTTAACTGACACCACTCAGTTTTTCTACTCAGCAGGTAGCAATTCTGTTTAATTATATATAATCTACAGCCTACAGGGAGTTACAGAAACTAATGCAACTTCAGAGCTAAACATCATAATCATACCAAGAGAGAATTAACATCCAAATGTTTCAGAACGGTCTACGTGACCTAAACACTATCCACCGAAACAACGTTAGCTAGTTCTATGACGACTCAAGGCAAGAACGTAACTTTCAGGTGGAGACATTCTGTTATTATCTATCAGAGCTACTTGGTACTTCAGAAAAAGAAGTGTTCACCTATGATATGCCCAATCACTGAAAGCCTACAACCTTTGACAGATAGAATACGACACGACAAAAAGGAAAAATACAGTAAGTTCCAAATGAAAGACTTCTTCAAACCTGAAGTAGCAGCTCATGTTTTGAGTTGAAAAGGAATACGCTGAAAGCCCTGTGGAGCAGGTTCAGAGATTCAATCTTCTCCATCAGATGGCCTACACGCCGTACAATGACAAGTCATATTTTGCCAAGTGATCCTAATCAACATCAACAACAGAGAATTTAACAATATATTCAAATGACAGAAACAAACTTACAGGTATATTTTGATTCATGGCCAACAACGTTGTCCTGTTCATCTACCAAAATGCATCTGTGAAATATAAGCCAAGCACAGCAAACAAAAATATTAGTGAATGCCTATCTCCAGATGGCATAGATTAAGAGGGAAGTCATGTTTACAGTTAAGCAATTCAAATAATTAAAGGACTACACAAGTACATATAACCAATGGCAAGCAACTAGACTTGAGGCTTATCATGCTTACATGGAACAACTACAGTCAAACTTGTTGCGTTGCAGGCAAGATCTGAACAAATTTGTCATATAAGGAGTACTTGAAGGAAAAGGCTCATTTTTAGAAATTTATCTTTGATGCACGCTCCCCTTCACGCAATCTCCGGCTTCCAGTTAAATTTGTACTGCTCGTAATCTGAGCGTTTTTGTATGGCCTCCAGGCTATGGAACTTGTAAACCACCACCTCAGATCACGTTTAGCACATTCAAAACATGGACGATTTTTGCAAAGAACTAGGTGCCTGCTTGTCGTCTAAAACAAACAGACAGTCCTAGGAGGGGTCAAACCTCTGCTTGATAGTAGTACACTATCTGTTTCTTCCTGTTACGATGCTATGATATATACTCCCTCCGTCCCATAATATAACGTTTTTTGCCACTAGTACGGAGGGAGTGCTTTGTCGCATGGCAATGGCATGTCCGGATTTTCTGGGGCAGCGGTCTCCCGCACCGTATATATAGGAGGAGATCGATGCCTCGTACCTCCCCGACATACAAGCCAACCGCACCCTCCCGTGATGATCCAAGTCATCACACCAAGACGGCAAGACGAGTACAGGACCCAATGTTCAGAATTCAAATCCCGCACCCTCCCGTCCTGATCCCCGACGAGATCCAACGAAGCAGCCAAACAACAGAGACCGAAAGCTCAAATCCCAGACGTGAAACCCGGCCGACAAATCCAGATGCGCGCATCTCGGCACAACTCCGGCGAGATATTCGAACTAAAAAAGCAACGAGAGTCGGAGGAGAGAGAGAGAGAGAGAAAAGGCAGGACAGGGATAGGATGCGGGCGCTCACTCGTCGTCGAACATGAGGCGCCTCTGGACCTCGTCCATCCCGGCGTCGTCGCCCGTGCCGGCCATGTCTCGCGGCGGAGGAGTCCGGGCGGGCGGCGACCCGAGAGGTCTGCGGCCGTGCGCAGTGTGTATGCGCTGCGCAGGGGTGGGGGCGAGGACAGGTGAGGACTGAGGCGGGGGGCTGATAAATAACGGGGAGGGGGGCCGGCGGCGCGGCGTTGTGGGCCCGGTGTGTCAGCGAATATATCCACGCGAGCAAGCGGGGATTCCCTGCGGTCCGAACTGCTGCGAGGCTCCGGCGCTCGCGAGTGGGGCGTTTCCATATCCGCTTCGGTCGCTGAGCGATGGGCCACGGGCTGCGTTTCTATGTATGAGTCTGTTCTTTGACTGCTCTGCCGGTCAGAAACGTGGTGTCGAGTTGAACTTGGATCGGATCGGTTTAAATCGAGAGGCGAGACATGCCATACGAGGGACCATACCAAATAAGTTCAAAGGCAACTTTAAACAATGACATTATTTTAAGGTAATCATACTGCGTGCACGTTCAGGGCAAAGTCTTGCCAGCGACGGGCTTGCAGCCTGCAGCCATGGCCCTTGGGTGCATGCGATGGGTGCATGCGATGATAATGTGATGTAAGGGCATGTACAATGGTATTATCTTAGAAGTGTCATATAGGATAAATGATGAGGTGGATGAGAGAGAATTCATAAGAAAATGTTCGTCTTCTCTTATTTAAGAGAAGACAAAAGATGATCTCTTAGCACAATATGTCTGAACACATTTTTAGAAATTGTTAGTTATTGAAGATAAAGCTAAGATATGATCCATTGTAAACATTTTTTTATCATCTCTAAATTACATGCAAAATTTAAGATAAGACTATCTTATCAACTATCAACTATTGTACATGCCCTAAGCATGGCCAATGTGCCACCGGCAGCGGATGTTGCAGGGTATGTCATCCCTTATTTTAAGGTGTATATGACCATCGATTTCAGTTGAGTTTGTATGGCTAATCTCTACCATCCATTTCCCTTCGTCCAACCTCTCTACATACATTCCCTCTTCCTTTCTTCAGTTTGATTTTTTCCCATCATTTTTGTTTTTTCTCCCACCGGTTTTCCTTAAAATAGACTCACATTTTATTAACTTACCAAAGTAAACTAAATTTTCTTTGGTAAGTCAATAAATTCTTACCAAATAAGTGCTTAATAGTAATATGACAGTTAGATCATGATGATTACATACAAAAATCTCTAAGATTTTAACGCACCAACGTAATAATAGACGTGCAGTCACACAGATGTTGCAACGCACAAACATTTATCTAGTATAAGATGAAACAAGGGTGTGGACATATGTCTTCTCTTGTTTGTAGGAATATATTCTTCCGGGGTAAAATTCATGTTTTCTTTAGTTGCCATGTTTTCTTGTTTGCCTGGAATTGAAGGGCGGAAAAATGGCCATCTAACATCTTTGTTGGACCGCGCGGCAGGCATGGTGAGCAATCTTCAAATCATTCAAGTTAAAAAAGAACATCTTTGTTGGTAGTCAGACTATTGTTCGCACACAAATTGCATCTCCTCCGTTTCAATGGAAAAAAAAAAGATTATCCCTAAATTTGTGTTGGCATAGCAATATGTAGCGTACAACCACACATACATGTGATTATCCCTAACAAACATATATGAAATCAAAACCCGCACACAACTAAGGCCACTATATTTTATCACTCATGAGATCGATTTTTCCAAGGATGGTTGAGTGTCAGCCTTTCGCTAGTCTTTATGTCACGAGTCATCTCTTGTGCTTGTCCATTTACTCCACCTCACTTGCCTCACGATGAGTTGTCGGGTAGTGCCGCCTCCGCGGCACATCATCCCTGCCCGTAGTGTCACGTTACCTCCACTAGCACCCCTACCCCCACCCCCACCCCCCACGCGTGCCCCTCTCTGTCATCACACTAACTCCAACATTTGGTGATGAACAACTCTCCTTCATTCCCATATCTATTTTCAATGTCTTTGAATATGTAGGCCTAGGTTTTTGTTTGCAAGAAATATCTTTATGTCACGAGTCCTCTCTCGTGGTTGTCCCTTTCATCCACCTCACTTGCCTCACATGAGTTGTTGGGTAGTGCCGTCTTAGGCGCACATCATCCCCGCTCGTATTGTCACGTTACCTCCACCAGCCCCCCCCCCCCCCCCCGGCTCCCTCATCTCTTCGTCAGCACACTAACTTTAGCATTTTGTGATGAACAACCCTCCATCATTCTCATGTCTGTTTTGAACCCCTGGTCTTTGAATACGTAGGCCTAGGTTTTTTTTGCAAGGAAATATAACGCAGAAATACGAAAAGTACTAGATCATTGTAGACAAATAGAGTATTTCTATAAACAAGCCGCATATCTTCCCATATTGTTCTTGTCATTAATTGTCATTACTCGCATGTCTTGGTGTAGTGACATATTATGTGTCACTACATGGACACATGGCTACTCTCTAACAAGGATACACACTGGTGATCAAATCCTAGGTGCGAATATCAAAGTGTGCCATAGGTAATGCAACTTCTAGTGACTCGCACAATGTAATTCTAGATGTGGAGGTAGATGCTCTTTATTATAGTGTAGCATCCTTTCTTAGCTCTTTATGGCATGTACCATTTCTCACTTATGTCCCTCTTCCACCTCCCTCTTCTACACAAGTTACCTCGTGTCGCTATAATGCCCCTTCATCCTAGTCCATCTCGTCTGTCATCACTACCGTACTGAAGTGTTCCTCCCTCGTGTCTTCAGCAAGTATGAACTTATCTCCAACACCATTCATCAATTTGTATCCTCTTCCCACCTCCACTCTAAATCCAACATTCAGGTGAAATACACTATCCCCTCTCACCCATCCACTCTAAACCTTAACCTTAGAATATCTAACACTAGGTTCTATACTCATGCACATCTCATTATAGATAATGATTTTCGTATAGTGGGATGAACATGCGTGGTATCCTACTATAATAAAATGTTGAAAATTTCATTTGCAGAATTGAGGTTGTATTACCCATTGAAATGACCTAGATGTCTCCTAAAGGTGAATGAATAGGCATTTTAAAACAAGTATGAATTTAGCTTAATCCCGATGCGGAGTTTATACTAGTGGGGCCCTTTTCATGCATAAATTATAAGTGTGTTAGGCTCAACAAAGCAGAGCAACGGCCTATGCCTAAATAATATTTGAAAATAATGAAAACATGTAAGAAATTTGAACTCTCCACAAGATATATCGATAGTAGCAAATGCAAATAGCAGGATGTAAATATGACAAGAGAGAACTAAGTATTTCTAGGAGTTCAAATATGCACCGACACTTCGTTGAGGTTCTCATGGTTAGATTCTCACTTAAGTCTCTTTTCTCTAAGAGGGATTTCCCCTCGGTTCATTATGGATAAAAATTTTCCTCCATTTTAGAGACGACAACCTCTACAACTACTTCACAAAAAAATCAACCCTATTCACAAGCTTCCTGAAGAGATAATCGAGTCAAAGATCACCAAGCCATCTAGGAAATGGTGACTACTAGAGTAAAAACATCACAATTTCTTACTCTGAACCAATCAATGGGAGGGAAGGCGGGTTCAAACTACTACAAACAACACAACTCTCAAATTCTCACACTATGCAACTCGTGGCTTGGAGTGGAGGAGAGTAGTTGAGGAGTTCAAAAATTTACTCGAAGATCTATGGGTTATTTACTCTCACTTATATGGTAGATTGATGCCTTGGGGAGAAGGTTAGAGCTCAAAACAATTGACGAAACATTCTTGGGGGAGAAGGTTAGAGTTCAGTAAAGAAGGTAAGGGATATAAACAGAACCCCCATAATATTTTTTTTATGGTGGCTTAGCGACCTGCTGAAAGTGCAACTATCCCTAGGTGGTTTTGGTAATTAATAACAACATATAGCTCATTGAGATAATGCTACTCCAAGACTATTATTTTAGGAAAGCTCAATGAATGGCATGGCATGGATGATGAAAGTGGATCCCTCAAAATACTAAGGGCAAAGGATTGGCTCAAGCTCAAAAGCTCAAGACTCTTCATTTTATATTTTAGTGATCCAAGATCACATTGAGTCTATAGGAAAAGCCAATACTATCAAGGAGGGATGAGGTGTTGCTTAATGAGCCTCTTGCTTCAAGTGCTTAGTGATATGCTCCAAAACCCTCAACTACTTTCCCACATCCACAAATGACCTAAAGCCAAAGCCAAAATCGGTCACACCGAAACTTCCTATCCGACGCCACCGATTCCAAAACTCATAGCCACTGCCACAAACCCTAAGCAAATTGGTCTTATCGATAGGGATCTCGGTCTCACCGAGATGGGGTTGCAATCTCTCTGTTTCCCTTCGTAACGTTTCGGTCTAACCAAAGTGAGCGATCGGTCCCACCGAGATTGCAATGTAAACTCTCTGTTTCCTCTCTGTAACATTTTGGTCTCACCGAAAAGAGCAAATCGGTCCCACCGAGTTTACCTGACCAACTCTCTGGAAAGCTTATTACCAAATCGGTCTCACCGAGTTTGTGTAATCGGTCTTACCGAGATTACGTTATGCCCTAACCCTAACCGAGTCGGTCTCACCGAGATGCATGTGAGTCCCACCGAAAATCACTAACGGTCTCTAGGTTTACTAAATCGGTCCGACCGAGTTTAACAATTCGGTCCCACCGAGTTTGGTAAATTGTGTGTAACGGTTAGATTTTGTGTGGAGGCTATATATACCCCTCCACCCCCTTCTCCATTCGAGAGAGAGCCATCAGAATGTGCCTACACTTCTAACTTACCATTTCTGAGAGAGAACCACCTACTCATGTGTTGAGGCCAAGATATTCCATTCCTACCATATGAATCTTGATCTCTAGCCTTCCCAAGTTGCTTTCCACTCAAATCTTCTTTCCACCAGATCCAAAACCTATGAGAGAGAGTTGAGTGTTGGGGAGACTATCATTTTAAGCACAAGAGCAAGGATTTCATCATCAACGCACCATTTGTTACTTCTTGGAGAATGGTGTCTCCTAGATTGGCTAGGTGTCACTTGGGAGTCTCCGACAAGATTGTGGAGTTGAACCAAGGAGTTTGTAAGGGCAAGGAGATCGCCTACTTCGTGAAGATCTACCACTAGTGAGGCAAGTCCTTCGTGGGCGACGGCCATGGTGGGATAGACAAGGTTGCTTCTTCGTGGACCCTTCGTGGGTGGAGCCCTCCATGGACTCGCGCAGCCGTTACCCTTCGTGGGTTGAAGTCTCCATCAACGTGGATGTACGATAGCACCACCTATCGGAACCACGCCAAAAACATCCGTGTCTCCAATTGCGTTTGAATCCTCCAAACCCTTCCCTTTACTTTCTTGCAAGTTGTATGCTTTAATTTCCGCTGCCTATATACTCTTTGCATGCTTGCTTGAATTGTGTGATGATTGCTTGACTTGTCCTAAAGTACCTAAAATCTGCCAAACTCTAAAATTGGGAAAAGGTTAAGTTTTTATTGGTCAAGTAGTCTAATCACCCCCCTCTAGACATACTTCAAGGTCCTACAAGTGGTATCAGAGCTTTTGTCTCCATTTGCTTTGATTTCCACAGCTTTTGGTGGTCATAGCCTTGGTTTCACAACCTAGGAGAGTATGGCGTCTAGCGAGGGAAACTATCACCGTAGAGGTCCTTACTTTGATGGTACTAATTTTGCTAGTTGGAAGCATAAAATGAAAATGCATATTCTTGGACATAACCCCGTCGTTTGGGCAATTATTTGTATTGGCTTGCAAGGTGAATTTTCGATGGGAGAGAACCGAACCGAGAAGCTAATGCGGAAGAATTGAAGATGCTGCAATACAATGCTCAAGCTTGTGATATCATCTTCAACGGACTGTGCCCCGAAGAATTCAACAAAATCAGCCGTCTTGAGAATGCAAAGGAAATTTGGGATACTTTGATTGATATGCATGAAGGTACCGAGTCCGTCAAGGAATCCAAGTTGGATGTGCTCCAAAGTCAGCTTGACAAGTTCAAAATGAAGGATGGTGAAGGTGTCGCTGAAATGTACTCTAGGCTTGCTCTTATCACAAATGAGATTGCCGGCTTAGGGAGTGCAGAGATGACCGACAAATTCATCATCAAGAAGATTCTAAGAGCATTGGATGGAAAGTATGATACCGTGTGCACATTGATTCAAATGATGCCAAACTACAAAGTTCTCAAGCCAACAGAAGTCATTGGAAGAATTGTTGCTCATGAGATGTCACTCAAGGATAAGGAGGAACTTCACAACAAGTCAAGTGGTGCTTACAAAGCCTCAAGTGAAGCCCCCACATCATCAAGTGAGAAACAAACCTTCAATGAAGAACTGAGCTTAATGGTGAAGAACTTCAACAAATTCTACAAGAGTAGAAGCAAAGAAAGAAGCTCCAAATCAAGGTCTTACAATGACAAGAGATATTCTAGTCGAGAGCGCAATTGCTACAATTGTGGGAGACCCAGACACTACTCCAATGAGTGTACGACACCCTACAAAAGAAGAGAAGATTCTCCAAGAAGAAGGAGCAAAAGAGAAGAATCACCACCAAGAGAGAGGAGGAGTAGAGATGATCGTTATGAACGAAGACCCTCACGGAGAAGCAAGGATTCGGAAAGGAAGGACAAGTCATCAAGGAGCTACACAAAACGAAGACATCAAGCTCATGTTGGTGAATGGGTATCCGGCTCCGACTCCGACAATCACTCCGAGAGAAGCTATCACTCCGACTCCGAATATACTCAAGATGAAGGTGTTGCCGGTCTAGCACTTGTGTCAACCAACTCCTACGACATATTTGGCTCACCAAATGAAGGTGTTGGAAGATGCTTCATGGCCAAAGGTCCAAAGGTAACACATCCCGAGTATGTTGATTTCAATAGTGATGAAGATGACTTGCTTGTGGATGATGATTTACTTGTTGACAACTCTAGTGATGAATACTATGATGAAACGTCAATTAATCATGCTAAACAAGATAAAACGAATGACAATGATAAGGAGAAGATTGAGCTTCTAACTAAAGAACTAAACTCTCTTAAGTTAGCTCATGAAACTATCTACGAAGATCATCGAGAACTTTTAAGGGCTCATGAGAAGTTACGCTTTGAAAAGCTCAATCTTGAGCAAGAGCATGAGTTCTTAAAAGCAATCAATGATGATCTCCGCAAGAAAAGTTCTTCTTACATTGCCAAGCGTTTACTCTTATCTACTTACATGCCTCAAGTCAAGTCTAGTAACAAGTACAAGAAAGATACTTCCTCTAGTAGTAACAATAATAATGTCAAATCCAATATTGTTGCTTCTAATAGTTCTCTTGATTCCACTAATGATTCTCTTAGCCAAGTTACACTTGAGCAAGAAAATAGCTTATTGAAGGGAATTATAGAGAAAGGTGTTTACAAGAGCCTTGCCGGGAGGAAGCAATTCGAGGAAATTGTACGCAAGCAAGGAAGGCACCGGAAGAATCAAGGTGTTGGTTTTGAACGAAAGTTCAATGCCAATGGAGTTGAGTGGGAAGAAGATCAATACCCCAAGATGAAGTTTGTTCCTCAACAAGAGAAGTATGATCCTACTTCCTTCAAGGGAACACAAGCTCAAGATGATCTTCCACCACAAGACCACAAGAACAAAGGAAAGGACAAGCTTCAAGAAGAGATTGATGCATTTGAAGAAGCACCTAAAGCCTCGTTCAAGTGGGTCCCCAAGACTATGTCAAGTTCTACTTCATCAAGTACAACTACAACTCTAAGGATTCCCATCAAGATGATGTGGATCCCGAAGAAGAAGAACTAGAGAGTTCTTGAGGGTGACTCCGCCAACATTCTTCACTCATATCATTTTGGCAAGAACGAGTGCAATCAACTTCCACATCTTGCACTAGTTCAAGGAGTCACAAACCCTCATGTTGGTAAGGCAAGGGACAAGGTAACCTAATGAATTCATGGACATCATCTTGTGTGTGCATCACTCTATGTCTATGGATATTCTTGTTTGTTCCTTGTGGGACTAACCCATGTAGGTAAGTTGAAAGTGCAACTCACTCCAAAGGATTGCTCCAAATGGTCTACGTCAACATTGAGCATCTACATCTTCAACACCTACATGAAGTCATCATCGACAAAACCCAAGGTTAGTTCATCCCTCTAAGGGGGGATCTCACATCTAGGGGGAGCTTAACTCTAAGAATTGAGTCAAAGCAACTCTAATGGTGTGAACACATTAATGCATTATGTAAAAGTGGTAACCCCACTTGAGCTTAAACGATGAGTATGACCTATGATAAAATGTTCTCATTTGACTCCTAAGTCAATATACTCATATATAGATGACCTAGTCATCGCCAATTGCTTGATAGATGCTAGAATTGGTTGTGCATGCTTTGCCACATATTTCATTTGCCATCTTATTGTGTGAGCATGTTGGTGCATATTTTACTCATTCAAGGACATCCACTTGTTGTTTTGATTGTTTGGTTTCTTTTCTTTTTGCCAAGTGGATGGACAAGAATGCCTAAGAACCTTCCTTAGCTATCTATGCTTTTCTCATCTCAAACTCTATTCATGCTACATCACAAAATTTGATCAAGTCAGATTCGAACCACTCTGTGTGAGGAGCACTCGGAGTCCCCGATTCATCATAGACTTAAACTTCCAAAACCTCTTTGTGATTCTCGGTCAGACCGATTTCCCCATTTCGGTCCAACCGAGATCATCAAGTTGATCTGAGTTTCAATCTCGGTGCAACCGATTTGAACTTTTCGGTCTCACCGATTTGCAGTAACTGAACACAGTTATGCATCTCGGTGCCACCGAGTTGTTCCACTCGGTCACACCGACAGGGTCGGGCTATATATAGACATGGGCAAGATTTTGGAAATTTCTCCGAAACCCTTCGCCCGCGCAACAGCTCGCTCTGCCATCGTGGTCTGCAGATCGTCTCCTCGTCGCCAGCAGCCTCCTGTCGCTGGTCTTCGCCGCTGTCAACGGATTTCGCCCCCGCCGTTGCCGCCGTAGCAAGTCCACCGCCAAGTTAGGGTATGGACTTGATCTTTGTGCTATCCACGTCTGATTCCTAGCACATTGTTTTCATATTGATTCTTGCCACAATTGAGATTCTTCTATCTAGCCAAAATAGTCCATAGATTAGATGCGATTCAAATTTTTAGGGTTAGGTTTCCGCCGAAACCATCTCGGACCCACCGAGTTGAAAAACTCGGTCTCACCGATTTGGCTTATGCCATTGCACTAGTGACTCTCGGTCTGACCGAGAATTACTAATTGGTGCGACCGATTTGAGAATTCTGTGAAACCCTAGCAGTCTCGGTTCCACCGAACTGAAACTCGGTCCAACCGAGATCATCAGTTTAGGTTCCAAAACTGCTTCGGTATCACCGAGTTTGAAAATCGATTGATCCGAAATGCTTTCTGTGGAAAATTAAAACTGAACTTTTGAATCATTCTTTTGCAAAAATCTCTGCATTTTGTGATGCTCATCTTTTCTATCTCATCTATAACTCTTCACAGGGTCAGCAGTCAGCTTTTGCAGTATGTATGATCAAAGTGACAGCCAGAACAGGTTAGAAGAGCACATGGACTTGAGTGAGGGCACTAGTCCCTCAACTTCAGATGATGGGAGCAGAAGTACTCCTAGCAATTTGCCTAAGGCTGCTACTAGGCAAAGGAGGAAAAGAACTTCAGATTCTGAGGATGAAGATTACAAAGCTGAGGAAGATGAGGCCACTTCCAAGAAAGTGGTGCTCAAGAAAGAATATGGCTCTGCTCAAAGCACAAAACCAGGTCTGAAGAAGAAAGTTCATGCCAAGAGAACTCCAATGCCAAAGGCCAGAAAGTCCACTCAAGTGCCAGCTCAAGCTCAACCCAAAGAGGCACCTGCAAGGAAAGATACATCATCCAAACGTCAGAAAGTCCCCACTGGTGCAACTATGAAGTTCACAATTGAATCAGAGGATGATGGTGATCAGGACAAGAAAAAGAAGAGAGCAAGAACTACAACTGCTAAGGTCCTTGGAAAGCCCTCAATGAGAAGGGATTCTGATGAAGAGGAAGAGGATGTTGCACCAGCACCTAAGGCAGCTAAGCTTATGGGAGATGCAATCAGATCAGGGGCTGCAACATCCAAGCCCAAGGAAGCACCCAAAGCTGCCTCCAAGGCCAAGCAAGTTCCAAAGAGGAATACTAGGAGTATTCCAGCTGCTGAGAAGAACAAGGCCCCAGTGCCCAATGTTGCTGAAGATGAAGATTAAGAAGGACAGGTCCTTAGAAAGCTCAAGCCCAAGATACCAGACCACAATGATGCTCATCCTGTGGCTGAGGACATGAGAATCAGGAAGGATTCAGGGCTGAGGCTGTGGAGGATGGAAGACCCATATGCTTCAAGAAGAAGAACTGCTGTTGACTACAGGTTCCATACAAAGGAACATCAGGACTTTTATGAGACCATTCTGTTGGACAAGAAGCCCATAGTCTGTGATATGAGGTGGGTTGATTGGAAATTCATCAGGGAGAATGAACAGCACTACCCTGGAGTGGAAGACAGCTTTGTTGCTTGTGGAGTTGCAGATTTTGTTGGACAGAAGTTCACCAACTGGAATGATGAGCTTATCATGCAGTTCTACTCCACAGCACATTTTTACCCAGATGGTAAAATTGTTTGGATGTCTGAAGGTACAAGGTACCAATCCACCGTTGAAGAATGGGCAAGTCTGATAAATGCCCCCAAGGAAGAAGAGGATGATCTGGACATTTATGCAAAGAAGAAGTTGGGTCACAATTCAATGGCTCACATGTACAAGGAAATTCCAGACAAGGTAGTAGAGACTCACAAGTTTGGATCAGTTCACTTTCTGCTGTCAGGGTTGCCAACCATAAATTGGATTCTGAGGCACACTCTGTTGCCCAAGTCTGGTGACCATAACATGATCAGAGGGCATGCCATCAACATGCTGCATGTGTTTGATGTGCCCCAGAAGTTCAAAGTCATGAGCCTCATAGTTGAAACAATCAATAGGAATGCAGCAGATCAGAAGAGGAGCTGTGGATATGCACCTCAGATTCAAGAATTGATCAACTCAAAGATGGGCACAGGAAAATATCAGTTGGATAAGGAACATTTTCCAATTTATCCAGACTTTGAGGACAATGAGGTTGTTATGAATGAAGATGATCCACAATCAGTCCAAGCTCAGGAGAAGAAGGAGAAGGCAAAGAAGGAGAAGGCTGCCAAGATGCCAACTCAAGAGGAGGCATCCGAATATTTCTTGAAAACCAAACAGGAGCAGCTTGGTTACTTGATAGCATCAACTCTGAGGATTGAGAAGGGGTTGGCCACCCTAACTCAAAACCAGGAGAGCCTGGAAAGAATCATGGAACAAAAATTCTATGATCTAGATGCCAAGGTAACTGAGATTCAGTCAGTTGTAGAGCAGCTGTGGGATGATATGCAGGAGAGGAAGGGCAAGACAACCACCAATGTGTTTGCCAGAGTGCCCAGAGCCCAGAGGTTAGTTGCAGTGTCAGTGACAGACACTAGAGCAACAACTTTAGCACCAGCCACTGCCCCTACTGTTCCAGTGCAACCAGCTCCAGCATCCACTCCGGCACCCTCTACTTCAACTGAAGCCTTCGTCCAAGGAGCCATCAGGACACCACCACCAGAAGATCAAGCCTGAGAGTCGATCTAGCACTATGCATTTTCTATGAACTTTTTGGTAACTTGTTGCCAAAGGGGGAGAAAAATGTATAGATCATAGGCTTCGAGAGAGAGTGTTGCTTTTGATCTCTCTTGCTTTATTTGGTGGTTTTTCAAACTTTGTTTGCTTTTGGTTGAGATACTATGCCTGTGAGACATTGATGATCATGTGTTTGATCATAGCTACACTTATGCATGCTTGGTGATCACTCACTATGCTTGGTGATGAGTGCATGTATTCATTGTTTATTATTTTGAGCGCTCCACCAAGATGTATGTGACATGGAAGAGTAACCCATGAGCCTAATTCATTGTGCATTTGCAGTCCAAAGCAAATATTAACCCACACACAAATTTAGGGGGAGCTCCTGCTTATCACATACTTCTCAAAGCGATGATGTTATTCAATCTTATTATCATTTGTCGAAGCTTTGATCTATATGTTGTCATCAATTACCAAAAAGGGGGAGATTGAAAGTGCAACTATCCCTAGGTTGTTTTGGTAATTAATAACAACATATAGCTCATTGAGCTAATGCTATTCCAAGACTATTATTGCAGGAAAGCTCAATGAATGGCATGGCATGGATGATGAAAGTGGATCCCTCAAAATACTAAGGACAAAGGATTGGCTCAAGCTCAAAAGCTCAAGACTCTTCATTTTATATTTTAGTGATCCAAGATCACATTGAGTCTATAGGAAAAGCCAATACTATCAAGGAGGGATGAGGTGTTGCTTAATGAGTCTCTTGCTTCAAGTGCTTAGTGATATGCTCCAAAATCCTCAACTACTTTCCCACATCCACAAATGACCTAAACCCAAAGCCAAAATCGGTCACACCGAAACTTCCTATCCGGTGCCACCGATTCCAAAAGTCATAGCCACTGCCACAAACCCTAAGCAAATCGGTCTTACCGATAGGGATATCGGTCTCACCGAGATGGGGTTGCAATCTCTCTGTTTCCCTTCGTAACGTTTCGGTCTAACCGAAATGAGCGATCGGTCCCACCGAGATTGCAATGTAAACTCTCTGTTTCCTCTTTGTAACATTTCGGTCTCACCGAAAAGAGCAAATCGGTCCCACCGAGTTTACCTGACTAACTCTCTGGAAAGCTTATTACCAAATTGGTCTCACCGAGTTTGTGTAATCGGTCTTACCGATATTACGTTATGCCCTAACCCTAACCGAGTCGGTCTCACCGAGATGTGCATGTCAGTCCCACCGAAAATCACTAACGTTCACTAGGTTTACTAAATCGGTCCGACCGAGTTTAACAATTCAGTCCCACCGAGTTTGGTAAATTGTGTGTAACGGTTAGATTTTGTGTGGAGGCTATATATACCCCTCCACCTCCTCTTCATTCGTGGAGAGAGCCATCAGAACAAACCTACACTTCCAACTTACCATTTCTGAGAGAGAACCACCTACTCATGTGTTGAGGCCAAGATATTCCATTCCTACCATATGAATCTTGATCTCTAGCCTTCCCAAGTTGCTTTCCACTCAAATCTTATTTCCACCAGATCCAAAACCTATGAGAGAGAGTTGAGTGTTGGGGAGTGAGGGAGTCCTGGACTAGGGGGTGTCCGGATAGCCGAACTATCATCATCAGCCGGACTCCAAGACTATGAAGATACAAGATTGAAGACTTCGTCCCGTGTCCGGATGGGACTTTCCTTGGCGTGGAAGGCAAGCTTGGCAATACGGATATGTAGATCTCCTACCATTGTAACCGACTCTGTGTAACCCTAGCCCTCTCCGATGTCTATATAAATCGGAGGGTTTTAGTCCATAGGACGAACAACAATCATACCATAGGCTAGCTTCTAGGGTTTAGCCTCCTTGATCTCGTGGTAGATCCACGCTTATACTACCCATATCATCAATATCAATCAAGCAGGAGTAGGGTTTTACCTCCATCGAGAGGGCCCGAACCTGGGTAAAAACATCGTGTCCCTTGTCTCCTGTTACCATCCGCCTAGACACACAGTTCGGGACCCCCTACCCGAGATCCGCCGGTTTTGACACCGACATTGGTTCTTTCATTGAGAGTTCCTCTGTGCCGTCGCATATAGGCCCGGTGGCTCCTTCGATCATCACTAACGACACAGTCCCGGGTGAGACTTTTCACCCCGGACAGATCTTCGTATTCGGCGGCTTTGCACTACGGGCCAATTCGCTTGGCCATCTGGAGCAGATCGAAAGCTACGCCCCTGGCCGTCAGGTCAGATTTGGAAGTCTAAACTTCACGGCTGACATCCGCGGAGACTTGATCTTCGATGGATCCGAGCCACAGCCGAGCGCGCCGCACTGTCATGATGGGCACGATTTAGCTCTGCTGCCGGATAGTGTCCTGGAGGCCGCACATGAGTCCGCTCAGATCCCTAATTTGGAGCCGACTGCGCAGATCGAGGATGGGTGGCTAGACACCGCCTCGTGGGCTGCAACATCTACGGCGATGGAGCCGAATACTGACCTTGTCCCTTGTGAAGCTCGTGACTCCGAGGTGCCGGACTCCTCGCCGGACTCCGAGCCTCCCGTGCCCCCTCCAATCGAATCCGATTGGGCGCCGATCATGGAGTTCACCGCCGCGGACATCTTTTGACACTCACCTTTCGGCGACATCCTGAATTCGCTAAAGTATCTCTCGTTATCAGGAGAGCCCTGGCCGAACTGCGGTCAGGATGGTTGGGATGCGGACGACGAAGAAATTCAAAGCCCACCCACCACCCACTTTGTAGCCACTATCGACGATCTAACCGACATGCTAGACTACGACTCCGAAGACATCGACGGTATGGACGACGGTGCCAGAGACGACCAAGAACCAGCGCCTACGGGGCACTGGAAGACCACCTCGTCGTACGACATATACATGGTGGACATCCCAAAGGATGGGAATGGCGAGGAAGCAGTGGAGGAAGACTCCTCCAAGAAACAGCCAAAGCGCCGGCGTCAGCGGCGCCGCTCTAAATCCCGCCACAGCAAGAATGGAGATTCCGGCACCGGAGACAATAACACCCCCGACAGTGCCGAAGACAACCCCCTCCAGCAAGATTCAACACAGGAGGACGGAGACGCCAGCCCTCACGAGAGAGCGGCAGACGAAGAGGTAGACGATGATAACTACATGCCTCCCTCTGGAGACGAGGCAAGCCTCGACGACAACGAATTCGTCGTGCCTGAGGATCCCATCGAACAAGAGCGTTTTAAACGCAGGCTTATGGCCACGGCGAACAACCTCAAGAAAAAGCAGCAACAGCTTAGAGCTGATCAAGATCTGCTAGCCGACAGATGGACTGAAGTCCTTGCGGCCAAAGAGCATGAACTCGAACGCCTCTCCAAAAGCTACCCCAAATGCAAGCTGCTCCCCCGATTAGAGGAGGAGGCATATAAACCTGCATCACCAGCGCACAATACGGCTGACCGACCACCTCGTGGCCGCGACAGAGAAGCCTCTAGGCCTTCCACTAGAACCGTACCCCGGCACCGCTCGAAGAGTATGAAGCCACGGGGGAATGTGTCGGACTTGCGAGACATATTGGAGGACAAGGCAAGACAATCAAGATCGATCTACGGATCGCGTGGGTGCCCCACGATGCACGACGACGACGGTCGCGCCGAATACATCAACTCCGGCCGGGCCGAACACAGTAGATAAAGCTCGCTTGAGCTACGTCGTGATATAGCCCAATATAGAGGCGCCGCACACCCACTATGCTTCACAGACGAAGTAATGGATCATCAAATCCCCGAAGGGTTTAAACCCATGAACATTTAATCCTACGATGGCACAACAGACCCCGCGGTTTGGATGAAAGACTATCTCCTTCATATCCACATGGCCCGCGGTGACGATCTTCACGCCATCAAATATCTCCCACTCATGCTTAAAGGACCAGCTCGACATTGGCTTAACAGCTTGCCAGCAGAATCAATTGGGTGTTGGGAGGACTTGGAAGCCGCATTTCTTGACAACTTCCAGGGCACATATGTGCGACCACTAGACGCCGATGACCTAAGCCACATAATTCAGCAGCCAGACGAATCGGCCAGACAATTCTGGACACGGTTCTTAACAAAGAAAAATCAAATCATCGACTGTCCGGATGCAAAGGCCCTCGCAGCCTTCAAACATAACATCCACGACGAGTGGCTTGCCCGGCACCTAGGATAGGAAAAGCCGAAATCCATGGCAGCCCTCACATCACTCATGACCCGCTTCTGCGCGGGAGAGGACAGCTGGCTAGCCCGCAGTAACAACCTCAGCAAAAATTTTGGCAGTCCGGATACCAAGGACCGCAATGGAAGGTCGTGTCGCAACAAGAACAAACGCCGCGTTAATGGTGATAACACTGAGGATATGGCAGTCAACGCCGGATTCAGAGGCTCCAAACCCGGTCAGCGGAAAAAGCCATTCAAAAGAACTACCCCGGGTCCATCCAATTTAGACCGGATACTCGACCGCTCTTGCCAGATACACGGCACCCCCGAAAAGCCAGCCAATCACACCAACAGGGATTGTTGGGTATTCAAGCAGGCAGGCAAGTTAATTGCCGAAAACAATGACAAGGGGCTGCATAGCGATGACGAGGAAGAGACTCGGTCGCTGAACAATAGAGGACAGAAGGGTTTCCCCCCACAAGTGCGGACAGTGAACATGATATACGCAACCCACATACCCAAGAGGGAGCGGAAGCGTGCACTCAGGGACGTATACGCGATGGAGCCAGTCGCCCCGAAGTTCAACCCATGGTCCTCCTGCCCGATCACTTTTGATCGAAGGGACCACCCCACCAGTATCCGCCACGGCGGATTCGCCGCCTTGGTTTTAGACCCAATCGTCGACGGATTTCACCTCACTAGAGTCCTGATGGACAGCGGCAGCAGCCTGAACCTGCTTTATTAGGATACAGTGAGCAAGATAGGCATAGACCCCTCAAGGATTAAACCAACAAAGACGACCTTCAAAGGCGTCATACCAAGTGTAGAGGCCAATTGTACAGGCTCAGCCACACTGGAAGTGGTCTTCGGATCCTCGGATAACTTTCGAAGTGAGGAGTTAATCTTCGACATAGTTCCATTCCTCAGCGGCTATCATGCTCTGCTCGAATGAACCGCGTTTGCAAAGTTCAACGCGGTGCCGCACTATGTGTACCTCAAGCTCAAGATGCCAGGTCCTCGAGGAGTCATCACGGTCAACGGAAACACGGAACGCTCCCTCCGAACGGAGGAACACACAGCGGCTCTCGCGGCAGAAGTACAAAGCAGCCTCTTAAGGCAATTCTTGAGTCCGGCCGTTAGGCGACCGGACACGGCTAAACGCGCCCGGAGTAACATACAACAAGACCACCTGGCACGTTCCGAGCACGCGTAGCAATGCGGCCCCAACCCCAGCCCTTGCAAAATTGCAAGAATGGTCCTTCGCGTACATCATTACGCTCTGGAGATACCATGGGCATAGGGGGAGGGGCACGACCACGACAGGCCCAGAGTGCGGCTCAACCACACCAGGGGCTCCAAAGTGTGTCATTCTTTTTCCTTTTTTCTTACCCACAGGACTCCGTTCACCAGAGGCCCTGTCCGGCAGTAGGCCTGCCGAACTCACGATGCAACAGCCAGGGAAGGAGAAAGGCTACGATGAGTATCCAGGTGGTCTCCATTACGAGCATTAAATCTGTTTTATACACCATTCTGCAGCCTACCCCTGGAGGGGGACATGTTTAATAGTCCCATTCCTTGCTTACCGCACTATTTGTATCGTCCTACATTCATGGCAATATTGTTTGAATAAACAATGCATCGCTTTTTGCTTATAACTGCATTTCTTTCTTATACATATGTTCATTTATGACATGTTGCATCCGTACACTTTGGTACGGCTAAATACACCAGGGGCTTAAGTTCCCCACATTATGGTGTGATAAGTCCGAACACTTTCACAAGTGCGGCACCCCGAACTTATAGCATTATATGCATCGGCTCCGAATCATGTCTTGGGTCAATAGTTGGGTTTGCCCAGCTCCCATGTTTTGGTACCTTATGTTCCGTTGTATTGGCTAAGGTAGCACTGGGAGAACCACTGCGATTGCGCCCCGGTTGAGCTGGGCGAGCGCCTCAGTGGAGAAAGCTAAAACTGACCGTCATGATAAGGCGAGAGCTGGTCGCTGTTCGAGAGGTTTTTTCGAGTCCCTAAAGACTTATGCCGCTTAAAGCGAGGAACCGGCTCTGTCCGGCCCAGGCGTGGATAGCGCCCCGAACTTGGTCTTCCGAACACTAGGGGCTTCGCCGAAATTTAAAATTATAGAATTCTATGGCTAAGTGAGAGTGTTCAAGAATTATAAGTCCGGTTGCCTCGTTCGTTGTGTTGAGCGCCTCCCTAGATGGACCCAAAAATGGGAACAAGAGCGCTCAAGTTTATCCTGAACACCCCAGCACTCGTGCCATGGGGGCTGAAGCCGACGACTTGCCATCTCTCAGATTTGATAAACGGCCACACAGAAGGTAATATTTTAAATTAACAAGCATTGCTTAGCACATATGAACAAAGTTTTCAGCGCACAGGATAACAAAATGCAAGTCTACTCAAATATTACATCTTTGGAGCACTCACCTGCAATCATGCGGGCACCCTTCAGGACACTCTTATAATACATTTCGGGCGTGCGATACTCCTTGCCTGTCGGTGGCGCGTTCGTTACAAGCTTCTCAGCGTCCATCCTGCCCCAGTGCACCTTTGCACGAGCAAGGGCCCGACGGGCACCTTCAATGCAGGCGGAGTGCTTGACGACTTCAACCCAGGGACACGCATCCACCAGCCGCCGCACCAGGCCGAAGTAGCTCCCAGGCATGGCCTCCTTGGGCCACAACCGAACTATGAGGCCCTTCATGGCCTGTTCGGCCACCTTGTGGAGCTCGACCAGCTGCTTCAGCTGGTTGCTAGGGGGCACCGGATGTCCGGCCTCAGCATACTGAGACCAGAAGACCTTCTCCGTCGAGCTCCCCTCCTCGGCCCGGTAGAAAGCGGCAGCATCGGACACGCTGCGTGGCAGATCTGCGAACGCTCCTGGAGAGCTCCGAATTCGGGTAAGTAATAGGTAATTCACATTCACATGCTTGCTTTGCATGAAAAATGCCTTACCCGCCGCTATTTTCTTCAACGCCTCGATTTCCTGGAGGGCCTTGTGGGCTTTGGCCTTAGCGGCTTTGGCACTCTCAAGAGCCGACGCAAGCTCGGACTCTCGAGTCTTCGAGTCACGCTTCAAACCCTCGTGCTTTTCCACGAGAGCCTGGAGCTCTTGCTGTACCTCCGCCACCCGCGCCTCCTGCTTCTCTCGCTCGGCTCGTTCCGCGGCCGCATTGCGTTCGGCCGCGGACACCGCCTCCTTCAGGGTTGCCACCTGGTTCGTAGCCCCTGGAGTACCCACATTATCCTTGTTATTTCTCTTGCAACCAAATCCTTTTCTGTAAGGTACAATTTTAATACGGTTTTACTCACCTTCCTTGTCCTCGAGCTGCTTCTTGGCATGGCCGAGCTCGCTCTCGGACCGCTCGAGGCTCTGCTGTAAAGCATCGACCTCCGCAGTCAGTGCGGCAGAGGTCAGCAGTGCAGCCTGCAATCCCATATTGACATATTTTTTAGACTCCTGCATATATCTTTTTAGATCCTCAGTCCGGCTTTTGTTTCCGAACACAGAACCGAGCATCAGGGGCTACTGTCTATGCGGTATTATATTACACATCTTAAAATTCTTACCTCAAAGCCTGTTAGAAGGCTGCTGCAGGCTTCGGTCAGCCCGCTCTTGGCGAGCTGAACCTTCTGAATCACCGCACTCATGACTGTGCTGTGTTCTTCTTTGATGGAAGCGCCGTTGAGCGCCTCCAGCAAGTTATCCGGCGCCTCCGGTTGGACGGAGGCCGCCGGTGTCACCGTCTTGCTCTTCTTGCGAAGGGGCCGCTCGCTGGACTCCGGAACCACTGCAGGTTCCGGTGCGGAGTCCGGTGCAAAGTCCGGGAGGTTGCCCTGCGGCACCTCCGGGGCCTCCTCCTCCTGGCGGGTCCCTTCCTGGGATCCCACCTCGACGTCGTCAGTGTCACGGGGGGTGGAGGCGGTCGGAAGAGAATCCATATCCGACGTGCCCAAGGACCCGCTCGACGAAGCGGGAAGATCGTCCTTGGGCGGACTACAGGTTGTATGCGGCATTAGAAAGACACCATGTGACAAAAAGGAAAATTATAAATCATCTAGGAGTCCGGATACTTACGATCTTGCCAGGGGCTTGGCCCTGGAGGGCCACTCCTCGTTGCCATCACCAACGTTGGCGGAACAGTCTGGGGGAAGGGTCCTTCTCTTCTTGGACCCTTCGGCCCTCCCTCGTTGGGGAGGCCTTCCTCTTCTTCTCTCCCCCCTGGGGGAGAGGCCTCTTTCTTCTCCTCCTCGTCTTCTTGGGAGGAGTCCGCCTCGGAGTCATCGGACGATGAGTCCGATACCACCTGGTGCCGGGAACTCCTTCGGGTTCCCGTGGCCTTCTTCTTGGCCTTCTTCTTCGGCACTACGTAAAGTGTCGGGACCAGCAGCCCTGTCAAACGGGCATCTGCTGGGTCTTCTGGAAGGGGAGCCGGACAGTTAACCTGTCCGGACGTCTTCTGGCAGGCCTGTTAAAGGCATTGGGAGTTTAGATCCCGCATAGAGTCAAACTATGAAAAGCAAATGTCCCATAAAGGATAACATGGCTTACCTCACCGGCTGGACGCTGCGTGCTGAATCCGCAATCTTCGGTAGCGGATGCGGGAGCTTCGGCACCCTTGAACAGCACCCTCCAGGCAGCTTCGTACGTAGTGTCGAAGAGCCTGCTTAAGGTCCGGTGCTGTGCCGGATCAAACTCCCACAAATTGAAGTCCCGTTGTTGGCAGGGGAGAATCCGGTGGACGAGCATGACCTGGATCACGTTGACAAGCTTGAGCTTCTTGTTCACCAGGGTCTGGAGACAGGACTGGAGTCCGATCAGCTCCTCCGAACTACCCCAAAGCAAGCCCTTCTCTTTCGAGGAGGTGAGCTGCATGGGGATGCCAGATTTGAATTCGGGGGCTGCTGCCCATTTAGGGTCACGTGGCTCGGTGATGTAGAACCACCCCGATTGCCACCCTTTGATGGATTCCACGAAGGCACCCTCAAGCCAAGTAACGTTGGGCATTTTGCCCACCATGGCGCCTCCACACTCCGCTTGGCTGCCCTTCACAACCTTCGGCTTGACATTGAAGGTATTTAGCCACAAGCCGAAGTGGGGCTGGATGCAAAGGAAGGCCTCGCACACGACAATAAACGCCGAGATATTGAGGATGAAATTCGGGGCCAGATCATGGAAATCCAGGCCGTAGTAATACATGAGCCCCCGGACAAAGGGGTGGAGTGGGAAGCCCAGTCCGACGAGGAAATGGGGAAGGAATACCACCCTCTCATGGGGCCTGGGGGTGGGGATGAGCTGCCCCTCGTCAGGGAGCCGATGCGCGATGTCGCTGGACAGATATCCGGCGCTGCGCAGCTTCTCTATGTGCCCCTCCGTAACGGAGGAGGCCATCCACTTGCCTCCCACTCCGGACATGGCTGGAGAAGGTCGAGATGAGATGTGCGGACTTGGGCGCTGGAGCTCGAGTGCGCGGGGATGGATAAGCAAAGGAGGAAGAAGGCGTAGGTAAAAGAGGTGGTTCCTTATCCCCTTATATATGGGCGGACGAAGACTATGCGTCCCCACCAGCCTGGTAAAACTCGCTTATCTCCCAAGCGCCGCAATCAATGGCGCGGTTGGGTTACCCACGTCCGCATTGATGGGAATCCCGGAATAAGGGGAACACGATCTCTGCTTCGGCAAGACATGCCAAGGAAACTGCTTCGCTAAACGCGCTGAGGTGGTGTAATAAAAATGATTCAAGTAAAGGCTTGGTAGTGGTGTGACGTCACGCCACAAAATACGTCAGCAGATTGAATTTGTGTAAATATTATTCTCTCTACGGTGGTATGTGGAATTTATTTTACAGAGCCGGACACTATCCTGGCGTTCACAGTCTTCTATGAATTATTCGGAGGAGGAACCCGCCTTGCAATGCCGAAGACAATATGCGCGCCGGACTCGTCGTCATTGAAGCCTGGTTCAGGGGCTACTGAGGGAGTCCTGGACTAGGGGGTGTCCGGATAGCCGAACTATCATCATCGGCCGGACTCCAAGACTATGAAGATACAAGATTGAAGACTTCGTCCCGTGTCCAGATGGGACTTTCCTTGGCGTGGAAGGCAAGCTTGGCAATACGAATATGTAGATCTCCTACCATTGTAACCGACTCTGTGTAACCCTAGCCCTCTCCGGTGTCTATATAAACCGGAGGGTTTAAGTCCATAGGACGAACAACAATCATACCATAGGCTAGCTTCTAGGGTTTAGCCTCCTTGATCTCGTGGTAGATCCACGCTTATACTACCCATATCATCAATATCAATCAAGAAGGAGTAGGGTTTTACCTCCATCGAGAGGGCCCGAACCTATGTAAAAACATCGTGTCCCTTGTCTCCTGTTACCATCCGCCTAGACGCACAGTTCGGGACCCCCTACCCAAGATCCGCCGGTTTTGACACCGGCAGGGAGACTATCATTTGAAGCACAAGAGCAAGGAGTTCATCATCAACGCACCATTTGTTACTTCTTGGAGAGTGGTGTCTCCTAGATTGGCTAGGTGTCACTTGGGAGCCTCCGACAAGATTGTGGAGTTGAACCAAGGAGTTTGTAAGGGCAAGGAGATCGCCTACTTCGTGAAGATCTACCGCTAATGAGGCAAGTCCTTCGTGGGTGACGGCCATGGTGGGATAGACAAGGTTGCTTCTTCGTGGACCCTTCGTGGGTGGAGCCCTCCGTGGACTCGCGCAGCCGTTACCCTTCGTGGGTTGAAGTCTCCATCAACGTGGATGTACGATAGCACCACCTATCGGAACCACGCCAAAAACATCCGGGTCTCCAATTGCGTTTGAATCCTCCAAACCCTTCCCTTTACTTTCTTGCAAGTTGCATGCTTTAATTTCCGCTGCCTATATACTCTTTGCATGCTTGCTTGAATTGTGTGATGATTGCTTGACTTGTCCTAAAGTAGCTAAAATCTGCCAAACTCTATGAAAAGTTTAAGTTTTTATTGGTCAAGTAGTCTAATCACCCCCCTCTAGACATACTTCAAGGTCCTACACCTGCTCGGACGCTCTCCAGGAGGTTTGGAGTTCTAGGACGATTCCGAAGAAAAATAGCTGAGCTTTATCTTTAAAACTCCCCTTCTGAGGATCTTGGGCTCATTGGGAACCATGCAAGATCGATAGAAATGAAGGATCCAACACATGTGTCACATCCCAGATTTTACCCAAACCTGGTATGTTAAAAAATTCATAGGGAATTAAAAAATTCTAGAAAAGACCCAGGAATGCCTAGGATTGCTTGTGATTGGCCATGTTTTGCTTAATAGTTGTTTGAATATGCTTAGGAAGGGATAGAAATCCTAATGCCTAGTTAAACCCCAGCTAGCTTCTAGTAGAAACCAAATAATTTTGTAATATTATTGCGCATAAGGCTATCCCTAATAATTCCCAAGAAATATTCAAGCCAAAGTAATCTTCCTAAAATTTGAATTGGATTCATTTTGAAATCAATTCAGAAGTCAAAGGGAATTATTGAAGAATGGCTCTGCATTTATTTGCAGGAAAATGAATTTCATAAGTCCAAATAATGACCTCGACCTTGTGTCATTTTTTTAAAATGGATTTGAAACACATTTGGTTTTGAAACCAAATTCAAATTCAAAAGTGAAAACATAAGTGCATAAAATATTTGTCCAAAAAGCCCAAACAAAAAGTTGGCATAGTCACAAATATTCCATTCGAAAATTAGAGCAAGTTCAGTGTTGAAAGAAAATTTAAATAAAAACTAGTTTTGGATTTACAATGGAAAACAGAAAAGAAAACGCGAAAAACAGAAACAGAAATGAAACGAAAAGAAAAAGGCCTAGCGAGCTAGCCAGCCAGGCTGAAGCCCAGCTAGCCACCCTAGCCGACCCCGCGTCCACTCTCTCTCTCTCTCTCTCTCTCTCTCTCTCTCTCTCTCTCTCTCGCTGAGCCACTGCTAGGCAACACCCATGTGGTAGGGTCGTCTCCCTCCTTCATCGCATGCACGCGCCCACAACCTGACATGCACGAAGCCCACGATCTCCACCCCGCGCTCTCCGGCCACGCCAGCTCCCATGGCCATGCTCCTATAAGTTCCCTTCTCCTGCTCGCCATTTTCCCCATACCACGATGCCCCTCGCCACCGGGTTGCTCTGTCGTGAGCTCGCCGTTGCTGTTCTGACCTGGCAACTCCGGCATCGATTCCGACCACCACAAGCCACCCAAGCCCCAGCGCTGCCACTGCTGCAATCACCGCACACCGGATAACCCCGTAGACATCCTCTCCATGCTCAAAGCCCTCTAGAACATCAATTTCATCAACAACCAAAGCCCTCCGTCACACCGCGGTCAAGTCCGATGATGTAAGGTTGCGTCTGAGCCACGCATCATGTTCGTCGTGATCACCGTGATCTCGTGCATCCCCTTACCCCACTTGTTCATCTCCAGATGCTTGTTTTCTTTGCGTGCGTCCACACTCGAGAAGCTCCGCCGCTACAACAACTCCAGCGAGCTCCTCCCACTCGTCTCCATCGTCCCCAACCACACTCGAGGCCATCATCGACCTCCCCGGTGCCTGGCCACCCGTACGTGCCCCCGACACAGCCCAGAACCCCCTACATTGCCAAAACCCACCGCAACCGATCATAGCGTCGTCGTCCTCGCGTTTTCCAGTGACCTCTCCAGCGAGGAACTCCGGTGAGCCCAAAATCCTAGTCCTCCGATCTATTTCCAGCCGTTGGATTCAGATCCAAGGAATCGGTACTAGCCAGCTAGAAGCTGCCACGTGTCCTAGCCTTATCCAAAACATTATCCATTCAATTTTCTATTAATTCCATTAAATGAAAAATTTGCAAAAAAAACCCTAAACTTAAAACACTCACAACTTTTAATCGATAAGTCCAAATTGATTGAAACTTTTTGCAAAGTGACCTTCATGAAATGCACTACCACATAGAATAACAAAATTTAGAATTTAATTAATTTAAAATTCAAATTAAATAGAATAAAGTTAAATTCAAATAGGGCGTAACTTGCAATTTATAAATCCAAATTAATTGATTCTTTTTGCATTTTGAACCTAGTGAAATATAGTTTCAACTTAGCTACTATGATATAATTTTGAAATAATTTAAATTTGAATTTTAATATATTTAAATAGAAACTATAATCCAAATAATATCTAAACCTAATTTTTCTAACATTGAATTAAAAATATTAATGGAATAATTAAGTTGCAACTAGTTCAGAAACTTAGAATGAACTTTAGTAAATATTTTTGGATTATTACTTGACTTTAGGAATTTAATTAATTTGAATTAAATTCAAACTGGATAGTTATAACCTTGAAACCCTAGGTTTAGTTTGAATACAACTAATGCAATATGGTTTAGTGAATTGAATTAAACCTAGTAATTATTTTGGAGTTAATAATGGAGCACTTTGGCCCATTCCCTACAACGTCTTGGATCAGAGCCAGCTTACTCTTGATACATCTTGGTATCATGAGCCACGTTGACACAAATTTGGACTCTCCCCCTTCGTTTTCTAGCCTAGTTTTGTTTGTTTTCTTCCCAATTTGAAAATCCCCACCAAAAATAGCCCTCCCAATTTATTTTTTACATTTTGTTGGTTCTTTTGGATTTTGTTGTGTTTGATCCATGATTTTGTTGTTTTGCAAGTGGATCTTTGCATTCCCCACCTCCCCACCATGACATCCATACCAAAATTTATTTTTCTCCATCAATTTTGACCCTCGGAATCGAAAATTTTCGCCCAAATCGCAATCTGGAATTGTCGGGCTGAACATCCGAGCCATCGACCTGGATATCTGGGCTACGGGCCAAACATCCGGCACCTGGAGCATCAAAATAGATGAGTTTCTGGACACTAGGCCTCGAAAATCCTTCTTCCCACCGGATGTCCGATCCCTGGAGATTTCAGCCAATAGCGTTTCACCGTTTTGACCATAACTTTCACATCTGAAGTCCGATTTTGGCGTTCTTTAGCTCATTGGATAGCTATTGACATTGAACATACATCTAGATAGGTTCCAACACCATTTGACTCCATCAAAAAATTTCCATTTGGAATCTTTGTTTAGCCCCCCATAATAACTTCTGCATAACCTTGCCCACCATACTCTTCCGCCAACTTAACCCAATTTTTGCCAATTTTGTTTGCGATTTTGAGTTGTGGTTTCTGTTTCCTGATTTGTTTCAGCTAATTAGGGACAGTTCAACATCAACAACACTGCCGCTCATCATCGGCACGGACTTGACATCGATAACGACCACTTCACTGCTACCTCTTGAGCATGCATTGGTTTTCCCTTGAAGAGGAAAGGGTGATGCGGCAAAGTAGTGCAAGTATTTCCCTCAGTTTTTGAGAACCAAGGTATCAATCCAGTAGGAGGCTACACGCAAATCCCTCGTACCTACACAAACAAATAAGAACCTTGCAACCAACACGATAAAGGGGTTGTCAATCCCTTTACGGCCACTTGCAAAAGTGAGATCTGATAGAGATAATAAATATTATTGGTATTTTTATGATATAGATTGAAAAGTAAAGATTGCAAAATAAAATAGATCCGAAACTTATATGATGGAAAATGGACCTGGGGGCCATAGGTTTCACTAGTGGCTTCTCTCAAGATAGCATAAGTATTACGGTGGGTGAACAAATTACTGTCGAGCAATTGATAGAAAAGTGCATAGTTATGAGAATATCTAGGCATGATCATGTATATAGGCATCACGTCTGCGACAAGTAGATCGAAAGGATTCTGCATCTACTACTATTACTCCACACACCGACCGCTATCCAGCATGCATCTAGAGTATTAAGTTCATAAGAATAGAGTAACGCATTAGGCAAGACTACATGATGTAGAGGGATAAACTCAAGCAATATGATATAAACCCCATCTTTTTATCCTCGATGGCAACAATACAATACGTGTCTAGATGCCCCTACTGTCACTGGGAAAGGACACCGCAGGATTGAACCCAAAGCTAAGCACTTCTCCCATTGCAAGAAAGATCAATCTAGTAGGCCAAACCAAACTGATAATTCGAACAGACTTGCAAAGATAACAAATCATACATAAAAGAATTCAGAGGAGATTCAAATATTGTTCATAGATAATCTTGATCATAAACCCACAATTCATCGGATCTCGACAAACACACCGCAAAAAGAATTACATCGAATAGATCTCCAAGAAGATCAAGGAGAACTTTGTATTGAGATCCAAAGAGAGAGAAGAAGCCATCTAGCTAATAACTATGGACCCGAAGGTCTGTGGTAAACTACTCACAACTCATCGGAGAGGCTATGGTGTTGATGTAGAAGCCCTCCGTGATTGATTCCCCCTCCGGCGGAGCACCGGAAAAGGCCCCAAGATGGGATCTCACGGCTATAGAAGGTTGCGGCGGTGGAAATAGGGTTTCGTGGTGCTCCTGGATGTTTTCAGGGTATATGAGTATATATAGGCGAAGGAAGTCGGTCAGGGGAGCCACGAGGGGCCCACGAGGGTGGGGGGCGCGCCTACCCCCCGAGCGCGCCCTCCTGCCTTGTGGCCTTGTCGTTTCTTTCTTGACGTCCACTCCAAGTCTCCTGGATTGCATTTGTTCCAAAAATAACTCTCCCGAAGGTTTCATTCCGTTTGGACTCCGTTTGATATTCCTTTTCCGCGAAACACTGAAATAGGCAAAAAAAACAGCAATTCGGAGTGGGCCTCCGGTTATTAGGTTAGTCCCAAAAATAGTATAAAAGTGCATAGTAAAGCCCATTAAACATCCAAAACAGATAATATAATAGCATGAAACAATCAAAAATTATAGATACATTGGAGACGTATCAAGCACCCCCAAGCTTAATTCCTGCTCGTCCTCTAGTAGGTAAATGATAAAAACAAACTTTTTGTTGTGGAATGCTACCTAGCATATTTCTCAATGTAATTTTCTTTATTGTGGCATGAATGTTCAGATCCAAAAGATGTAAGATAAAAGTTTAATATTGACATAAAAATAGTAATACTTTATGTCTTATCAAAATAACATAGCCAATGAAAGCTTATCCCTACAAAATCATATAGTTTGCCATGCTTCATTTTTGTCACACAAAATGCTCCCATCATGCACAACCCCGGTTTCAGCCAAACAATTGGTTCATACTTTTTAACGCGCTTCAGCCTTTTCAACCCTCACACAATACATGAGCGTAAGCCATGGACATAGCACTATGGGTGGAGTAGAGTATGATGATGCAGGTTGTGTGGAGAAGACAAAAAGGGAGAAAGTCTCACATCGACGCGGCTAATGAATGGGCTATGGAGATGCCCATCAATTGATGTCAATATGAGGAGTAGGGATTGCCATGCAACGGATGCACTAGAGCTATAAATGTATGAAAGCTCATCAAAAGAAACTAAGTGGGTGTGCATCTAACTTGCTTGCTCACGAAGACCAAGGGCATTTTGAGGAAGCCCATCATTGGAATATACTGTGACGCCCTCGATTCAATCATACACCAATCATACACGCAAATGTGTACGATCAAGATCAAGGACTCACGGGAAGATATCACAACACAACTCTAGACACAAATTAAAATAATACAAGGTTTATATATTACAAGCCAGGGGCCTCGAGGGCTCAAATACATAAGCTCGAATACACAAGAGTCAACAGAAGCAACATTATTTGAGTACATGCATGAGTTAAACAAGTTTGCCTTAAGAAGGCTAGCACAAAAGCAACATCGATCGAAAAGGCAAGGCCTCCTGCCTGGGAGCCTCCTAACTACTCCTGGTCGTCGGTGGTCTCCACGTAGTAGTAGGCATCAGCGGTGGCATCTGGCTCCTGGGCTCCAACATCTGGTTGCATCAACCGGAAAGAAGAAGAAAGGGGGAAAAGGGGGAGCAAAGCAACCGTGAGTACTCATCCAAAGTACTCGCAAGCAAGGATCTACACTACATATGCAACATTATCAAAGAGGGGTTGTATATGTGGACTGGACTGCAGAAATGCCAGAATAGAGAGAAGGCCTAGTCCTATCGAAGACTAGCATCTTCTGGAAACCACCATCTTGCAGCAACAGGAGGGAGTAGAGTAGCATAAAGTAAAGTAGTAGAAGTGTTATCAACCTCGGCTAGAGATCCTTTCTCGACTCCCTGCGAGAAAGCAATCCCAGAGCCATACTATCCATTTCTCATATCCATGCCTCATGTCAAGTATCCAGTTCTAGTTGTATCGATCGGGATACAACTCCAAGTGTCCGTTACCATAGGACAGGCTATCGATAGATGTTTTCTTCCCTGCAGGGGTGCACCAACTTACCCACCACACTCGATTAACTCCGGTTGGAGACACTTTCCTGGGTCATGCCCGGCCGGCCTTGGCCAAACAATATGCCGCAACCCGACCTAGGCTTAATAGAGAGGTCAAGCACGCCGGACTAAACCTATGCCCCCATGGGTCATGGGCCATCGCCCCGGGAACTCCTGCATGTTGAGAACGCGGCTGGTGAGCAGACCTAGCTACCTCCTTCAAAAGGCAGGTGCTTACCTATCCAAGCCGGCGCACGCCACTTAGTCGCCAACGTCTATTAAGCTTCGGCTGATGCATACGACGCAGAACGCCCATACTATGCCCATGTGATGGTTAGTGCTATCAGGCCAGAGGCCCCTCGGATCAAATATTCAAATCGTAGTGGATTAGGAACGTGCAGTAACAAGCAGAGACTCACGAAAGATGTGACCCCGTTGCCCCGTCTCGAGGACTTGCGGCAAGGGCTAGGAATGCCCGGCCACGCCTCGTAATTATCTCGCGGGCACCCTCCAGGTCAACCCGTCTCCACATCACTCGCGGGTACCCCTCAGGGTCGACCCACCTTTTCAAGTAACAGTTGTAAGGTCCAAGTATCCGTGTGTCCAAACATCATGGGGAAAACCCGAGGAATCACCCCCGGGGAATTCCACTCGATGTAATCATCAAGGTGAACGTAAGAGGGACCACCCTCGAGGTCCACACTTGAGGGGTTGCACGATAGAGTCATATCAGAAGTGGTTAGAGAGGAAATCACCCTCGATGACCACGACCAAATAGCTACACTACAGGGTTAACATCAGAAGTGCTGATGAGGCCTCACCCTCGGCACTCGATAGTAGGGATGGCAATTTTATCCATGGATCTGGATATCCATGGATACCCGACCCGGTTGGGCAAGGGTATGGAGCGCATTTCTGCCCATGGGTCCATGGATATGGATACCCATGAACAGCCGGGTTGGGCACGGTTGTAGTTTGTGCTCCATGGATATCCAATGGACACCCGTATGACATGTGGGGCCATATGCCAATGACAATAGAAAGAACGAATCAACGGGAAATGGCATGCAATATGCAACTGGTGCCATAATCTATATGCTGCAGAATCAACCTCTGGTATGTCACACTTAAGGACTCATCGTATTACGTGTTGCCTACTTATGCATGTACCTTATGTTGACATTTTTGAGTGAATGCTGATGATTTAATTTTATCATTGGGAAGGCTTCATGCTGACTTTTCTATACCCATGGAGCTCCATGTGTATGTGGGTATCCAGCGGGTTTGGGCATGGGCACAAGTTGTGCCCGTGGATAATTTGGTGGATGGGCAGAGGGTAGGAACATGGGTCATGGGTTGGATTTGGACCAGCTCCACCCACCCCAAACCCGACCCATGGCCATCCCTACTCGATAGTAACCGAGTAGTGTCGAGCAACTAAGGGGAAATGATGTGCGGTGCCGGGGCTTGGTCTTCGATCCCATTGATTGGGTCTTCGATGATGAAGCAGGGGCAACAAGGACAAGGTGGGGGGTCACTGATGGATCACAAACCAACCTATACTAAGCAGTTTAGGATAAGCAGGTAAGTAACAATAAGCAGGTTACAAAAGCAGGCTATGCATCAGAATAGGAGCAAACAATAATAGTAGAAAAATCTAATGCAAGCATGAGAGAATGGAATGGGCGATATCGGCATGATCCAAGGGGGGGGGGGGGGGCGCTTGCCTGGAAGCTCGCTGAAAGGGAAGAAGTGTCATTGTCGACATAGTCGATCACAGGGGCGGCGTCGGTCTCGGGGTCTACCGGAGAGAAGAGGGGGAAGAAACAGTAAATATAGAGTAAACAAGGCATCACATGGCAATACGCAGTGCTAGGAGTGTTCTAACGTAGTGCTGCATGATACAGGTGAAGGGGGAATTCAACCGGGAAGGTATTCCCGGTTCCGGACCTGTGTGAGACAGATGACCGGAGGGGGAATGTTCCATGTTTAGATAGTTAGAGGCATCTGACAGGTAAACAGACCGTGTATTCGGATTCATCTCATTTTTCTGAGCAACTTTCATGTAGAAAACATTTTCATCCGAGTTACGGTTTATTTTTTATGAATATTTAAAGATTAGAGCATATTCAGAAACTATTTAAACTAACAGAAATGGAATTATGACGTCAGCATAGTGTCAGCATGACATCAGCAGGTCAATAGATCGGCTGTCCAGGTCAAACCTGACCTGTGGGTCCAGCAGGACCCACATGTCAGCCTCTATTAGAGAAACAGTGGATTAAACTAATCTTGCAGGGTTAATTAGGGGTGTGGGCCCCGGGTGTCAGTGAGTGTTTAGGTTAATCTAATTACTGTTATTTATAAAATGTTTACTAGACTAATTAACAGAAGGGGGCCCACATGTCACTGGCTGGGGGCTTCCCAGTCAGCACAGTTGACCGGTCAACAGGCCGGCCGGGCCCCTGGGGCCCACGGGCCAGAGAACCAGGGGTGGCCCCAGGCCGACGACATCAGCGTGGGCGCCGACGTTTAACCGCTGGTGGCTATAGCCACGGCAGAGGGTCGGGTGCGCGCTGGAATCCATCTAGGGCGGCCGTTTCATGAGCGGTTGGCACCATTCGAATGCATGGACGACGCCGAGTCAGGTGGTGGTGGTGGCTCGCCCGGGACGTCCGGAGACGGCGCCGGCGTGGAGCACGGGCGGAGGTGGCCTTGGACGCTCGGCGGAGATGGTGCTTCGGGACACAGTTCTTCGTGCGGAGCGGCTCTACAGGCAGCAGGTGCTCGCGCGCATCCATTGTCGAAGTCGGCAGTAGGTGGGAGGCGACGAGCTCGCGGCGGTGGTCGGAGCATTGGCCCGTCGAGGACGGCGCTAGGGGTAGCAGGAGGGGTAGCGGGCGCGTGCAGAGAGTGTAGGCGGAGGTGCTGAGCATGACGGGGTGGTCGGCGGCGAGCTCAGCGGGCCGTGGCCACGGCGGCAAGCACCACCATGGCGACAAGCTCGGACACGACGATGGGAGCAGCTACGGGGGAAGAAGAGAAGTGCGAGGAGAGGGGTGAGGGAGTCCTGGATTAGGGGGTCCTCGGACAGCCGGACTATATACTTTGGCCGGACTGTTGGACTATGAAGATACAAGATTGAAGACTTCGTCTCGTGTCCGGGTGGGACTCTCCTTTGCGTGGAAGGCAAGCTTGGCAATTCGGATATGTAGATCTCCTTCTCTGTAACCGCCTCTGTGTAACCCTAGCCCCTCCGGTGTCTATATAAACTGGAGGGTTTAGTCTGTAGGACAACAACAATCATAATCATAGGCTAGCTTCTAGGGTTTAGCCTCTACGATCTCGTGGTAGATCAACTCTTGTAATACTCATATCATCAAGATCAATCAAGCAGGAAGTAGGGTATTACCTCCATCGAGAGGGCCCGAACCTGGGTAAACATAGTGTCCCCCGCCTCCTGTTACCATTAGCCTTAGACGCACAGTTCAGGACCCCCTACCCGAGATCCGCCGATTTTGACACCGACATTGGTGCTTTCACTGAGAGTTCCACTGTGCTGTCATGGTAAGGCTTGATGGCTCGTCTTGTTGTCAAGGACAACATCACCTCTAGGGGAGCCCTGGCTATAGGCCAGACTCTCGGGCTGGGCGACTTCGTCATGACCGCCCATTCGGCCGCCGCACCGATGATGACTTCTCAGATCATCAAAAACAGCCTCCACGTCAGCTCGGAATTCACCGAGCAGATGGGTCCAATGGATCTCTCCTCACTGAACGAGCTCTTGGATCGCATCGCCGCCCTAGGAGTCACTACGGACTATGATCGGATCGGGCCTAAACCCGACCAAAGGGAGATTAACTCTCCACCGGTCACCCATCAGATAGCGGTGGTGGAGGAGCAATGCAGCGATTCTTCCTCTATTTTGAGGATGAACTATGTTCGGATTCCCGAGCTCTCCAAGCCGGATACCCGTCTACAGGAGGACATGGCCCAGGCTCCGAACCTAGAATCAGGCAGTGGGCCAGAAAAATTGGGCAACATCCCGGAGTCCAAGTTACCAAGCTTGGGAGCTCCTCTGCCCCTGGGTCTCAGATCGGGTCAGGGTTTGGACTTAAATCTACCCATCCACCCAGACACAAGTGATCTTTCCAACATTAGACAAGAGCCCCAAGAGACAGTACATCACTTCTGGGCCAGATTCCTCCTTGTAATGAGCAAGGTCAAGGACTGTCACGAGGAAGATGCAATTTCATTCTTTTGCAAAAATTGCATGGACAAGGGAATCCTCAACGCCATAAATCCCCGTGACATAGCACACTTTGCTGACTTGGCGGCCATAGTACAGAAGTACTTTGCGATGGAAAGCGCCTAGAAAACCCAAACAAAATTCTGGGATCCTCCGGCTCTCACTAAACCCCTCGTCCGAACTAAAAGGGTGCGCTCTCACAAGTCACCCAATCCAATTACAAAGAAGCCAAAGCCCTCTACAGGGCATGGAACTGTATTGGAGGGATGGATCAATAGGCCATGCAAAATTCACAGCACACCGGATATCATACCCACACACAGCCTTAGAGCATGTTGGATACTCCGGCAGGTGGCCAAGAGCGGCGAGGATCTCCTCATCAACAATACCGCAGACCACCATCCCATGGAGAATAACAATACAATACTGACAGTCTTCGAGACTTTCAGCTCAAACAATAGGCGTAAGCGAGCACTCCGCAGCCTCGCCGAAGTCTGCCACGTTGCAGCAATAAATCCATGGAACGACACAGCCATAACATTCAATGCCAGTGACGAACCTCAATTCCGGACAGTCCGAGCACCGGCCGCTTTGGTCCTTAGTCCAATTGTGGACGGCTTCCGGCTTACTAAAGTGCTCATGGATGATGCTAGTGGATTAAACCTCATCTACGAGGAAACTCTCAACAAAATGGAGATAGACAAGAGCCGCATTGAGCAAAGCAACACGACCTTCAGAGGAATCATCCCTAGTCGAGAGGCACGATGTGCGGGAAAAATCACACTGGATGTGGTATTCGACACGCCGGAGAATTATAGGTCCGAAGAAATCACATTCCAAGTGGCCCCGTTCAATAGTGGATACCACGCCCTTTTAGGGCGGGATGCATTCACGAGCTTCCAAGCTATACCCCATTACGGGTACATGAAGCTCAAGATGCCTCAGCCCAATGGAATCATCACTCTAGCTAGTGATCCGGACATAGCACTCCGCCCCGAAAATAAAACCGCCGCACTAGCCCTAGAGGCATTATCCGAAGCTCTCGCGGCTGAAGAATTAACTGCGCTACGCTCCACAGTGGACAGGGACGATGTGATACCCGACAAACGACCCAAGTCCACCTCTTTTAAACCAGCAGATGAAATAGTCAATTTCCAGGTCCACCCAAAGGACCCTACAAAAACAGCATCCATTGGGGCACAGCTGAACCCCACAATAGACGCCGCACTGCGAGAGTTCTTGTGCGAGAATTGGGACATCTTTGCCCGGCATCGTTCAGACATGCCAGGTATCTCACGTAGGTTGGCTGAGCATAGCCTAAACATACTAAAGGGATACAAGCCGGTCAAGCAGACTCTTCGGTGCTTTTCAGAACCTAAGCGACAAGCCATGGGAGAAGAGCTAGCCAAGCTACTCGAGGCCGGATTCATCAGAGAAATAAAACATCCAGAGTGGCTAGCAAACCTGGTGATGGTACCAAGGAAGGACAAATCCTAGCGCCTATGTGTCAATTTCAAGGACCTCAATAAGGCTTGCCCTAAGGATCCCTTCCCCCTCCCCCGCATCGATCAAATCATCGACGCTACCGCAGGACACGACTCATTGTGTTTCCTCGACGCATACTCCGGATACCATCAAATCAAGATGGCGGAGTCCGATCAAGCCGCAACGGCATTCATCACTCCATATGGCCCCTTCTGTTTTAACACCATCCCTTTCGGGCTCAAAAACGCCGGTGCAACCTATCAACGCATGATACAGACATGCCTGGAAACACAAATCGGCAAAACAATGGAGGCATACATAGACGATGTGGTCATCAAAACCAGACACGTCGAATCCTTAATAGACGACTTGAGGCTTACGTTCGACAATCTTCAAACATATGACATCAAGCTCAATCCGGAAAATGCGTCTTCGGCGTACCTGCCGGAAAGCTCTTGGGCTTCATCGTTTCCAATAGAGGAATTGAAGCAAATCCGGCTAAAATACGAGCTCTGTCACAGTTGGCTACCCCAACAGACCTCAAGCAAATCCAGAAATTAACTGGATGCGTGGCTGCCCTAAGCCGCTTTATCTCCCGATTAGGAGAAAAGGCACTACCTCTCTATCGCCTTCTTCGATGCACCGAACACTTCGAGTGGACGGATGCGGCTACGGCCGGACTAGAAGAAATAAAGGCCCTCTTGGCCAGCAATCCAATCCTGGCCGCGCCAAATATCGGTGAACCCATGCTGTTATATATAGCTGCAACACACCAGGTTGTAAGCGCAGTGCTCCTCGTCGAAAGAGAGACAGACGGGCACAAGTTCCCTCTTCAAAAGCCAGTATACTACGTATCCACCGTCCTCACTCCATGCAAATCATGGTACCCACATTATCAAAAGATAGCATACGCGGTCTTCATGGCATCCCGAAAACTATGACACTACTTTCAAGAGTGTTCAATCACAGTGGCCTCTGAAGTACCACTCAACGATATAATAAATAATCGCGATACCACGGGCCGGATTGCTAAATGGGCTATCGAGCTCCTCCCGTTCGACATAACATACAATCCACGGCGAGCCATTAAGTCGCAAGTACTGGCTGACTTCGTCGCCGAATGGACAGAAGCTGAACTCCCTAAAGAGTACGGCGCGTACTCCAATTGGATCATGCACTTTGACGGCTCTAAGATGCTAGTTGGTCTGGGGGAAGGCGTTGTCCTGACATCCCCCACCAGAGATACAGTCCAATACGTACTCCAAATACTATACACAGATTCCAACAATGCAGCCGAATATGAGGCTCTATTGCATAGTCTTCAGATGGCAGTCTCCATGGGCATTCAACGCCTAGAAGTGCGTGGGGATTTGAACCTCGCAATATCTCAAATAAATGGAGACTTTAACGCCAAGGACCCAAAAATGGTGGCCTACCGCAATGCCGTCCTCAAAATGTCAGCTTGGTTCGAGGGGCTTGAATTCCACCATGTGGTCCGAGAAAACAATCAAGCGGCGGATATCCTCGCCCGCACCAGCGCTAAGTGCGACCCCGTCCCACCTAATATCTTCTTGGAAAGGCTGTTCAAGCCATCGGTGGTGTGGGAAGGGGAGACGGGCAATACCAGTCCGGATCCGAACACAACCCCAGATCCCGAACACTCTGACGTAATCGGAGGCTCCGCCACCGAAATAACACCTTCGGCCCACGTGATTATGGCTGTCATCGCCCCGTGGGCAGAACCCTTCTTAGCCTACCTAAATAGGCAAGAACTCCCTGAGGACCAAAATGAGGCTCGTTGCATTGTGCGACGTTCTAAAGCCTACAAGGTCCACGAGGGAGAGCTTTATAAGAAAAGCGCGACTGGAGTGCTCCAAAGGTGCATCTCCGAAGAGGAAGGACGACAACTATTGGCAGAAATTCATGCTGGACTTGGGGGCCACCACGCCGCAGCTTGGGCCCTTGTAAGCAAGGCCTTCCGTATAGGTTTCTACTGGCCGATAGCCCGAGTAGACGCACAGGACCTCGTCCAACATTGTGTCGGTTGCCTGCTTTTAGCAAATCAAAGCCATATGCCACCTACCGCTCTCCAAACAATCCCCATAACTTGCCCCTTTGCGGTCTGGGGGCTCGGTATGGTTGGACCCCTTAAAGGAGGAAGTCATAAGAAAAAAATACTTGTTGGTCATGGTAGATAAATTCACCAAATGGATGGAGGACAAACTAGTTAAAACGGCCGAATCCGGACCAGTGATAGACTTTATATCCGGGGTCGTACACCGTTATGGTGTCCCCCACAGCATCATCACTGATAACGGCTACAACTTCACAGCCAACGAGGTGAAAACTTGGTGCGGCAAAATGGGCATTAAGCTCGATTATGCCTCTGTCTATCACCCCCAAACAAACGGTCAAGTCGAACAAGCAAATGGTCTTATTATGAGCGGCATCAAACCCAGACTAGTGCGATCCTTGAAGGAATCAGATATGCACTGGGTCGAGGAGCTCGACTCTGTACCATGGGGGTTGTGGACCACGCCAAATCGCACCACCGGATACACACCATTTTTTATGGTGTACGGCGCAGAGGCAGTACTACCCTGCGATATCATTCATGACTCACCTCGAGTGCGCATGTACGAAGAGAGAGAAGCCGAGCTTGATCGGCAGGACAGTTTAGATGCCCTGGAGGAGGAGCGTGACATCGCAAAGGCCCGTTCCACATTCTATCAGCAGCAGGCTCGAAGGTATCAAAGTAGAGAAGTACGGGCCAAAACTTATAACGTTTGCGAACTCGTTCTACGCCTACCGGAGAAGAAAAAGGACAAGCTCAAGCCCAAGTGGGAGGGTCCCTTCATCATTGATAAAGTTCTCACCGGAGGAGTGTATCGTCTGCGTGATGCATCAGATAACTGACTCGAGCCAAACCCATGGAACGCGGCCAGACTCCGAAGATTCTATGCCTAGTGCCGAACTCTGTGTTCGTCTCCCTACCTCCGCTTTTTTTAAGTTATGTCTTCCTTATTTCTTTCTTACCTTTTTACATATAGCCTTAAAAGCTTTAAGTGTGCTTCGATCGCACACTCCTTCCGCGCTATGCGTGCTCAATATACCTGGGGGCTTCTTATACAGAAGCTTAATATAATTATCTTTTGGGCTTTATGCCCACCACATATGCATCACTTCTCCATATGTGCCTTTTTTCGCCATTATATGCATTGATATGACTTAAGTTTTGGCCAATCTGGGTTGCTTGACTCTTGTGTTCATGCCCTACGTTCCCGTTAATTCGGCTAGGGCATAAGGGGAGCTCCTCTGCGATTGTTACTGCCGGGTCAGCCGGATGTGTACCTCAGACTGGGTGAAGTCGAAAGCTAGCATTCTTAAGGGAATATTCGATCGGTGAACAAAAGATGTTTCTTACTTATTTCAATACATGCCCCCAGATGTTTATACCCTGCGTCGCTTTTCGCAGTTCGGACATGCACATTAATGCATGTGTACCCAGGGAAAGGAACCCTTAACGGAACTATTCTCCCTGGAAGATGTTTCTTACTATCCATGTAATATAACATAGCTAGTTGGGTACTTGTCTGTTCAAGCACTTATGACCCCTACGCCTGGTTTCCATGCATACCCCGGTTTTTACATAACTGAGCGGGTATTCGGATACACTCCGGACTTTCGGGTCTGGAGGTTGAAGCGAAAAGGTCCGCCATGACAAATGATTTACAATCCGGCTAGGGACAAAATATGTAATTTGAAGTACATAGTCACTTAGACCGACTAAATTCTTCTTCTATACCATCCAATAGGCTGTTTAGCCTACAATCCTCTTGGGAATACTTTGTGGCTAATGCTACCTGGTCATATACCAGACTAACGGGGATCTCTTTCCCATCCGACCCTACAGGTCCGACCTCGGCCATGTGGTTCGGGTCAGCCTTGGTGTATCGCGTCTTCACCATGGCCCAGGCTTCCCTTGCACCTTGTTGGCACGCCGATATCTTCCATAATCGGAAGCGCCGCCACGCTCCCTTGAGCAACTCCACAAGCTCTCCCATGTCTCCGGGCAGGGATGCGGACGGCCACAAGGCCCGAGCAATACTCTGCATCACCTGCCGAATTTGTCCATGCAGTTGTGAGAGCTCTTGCAGAAGATCGCCTGCAGATCCGGGCATCTCCTCTTCGGGACGACCTGTCACCATACCTATAGACATAATTCTGTTAGCCCGCTTCTTTGCCAAACTTTATGAAGGTTCGTTTGAGCACTTACTAAAAATGCCACGTCGAAGCCTCTTATTCTCCTTCACGGAGCCAGCAAGCTAGGCCCAAACATCTTTTAATTCAACGTCCAGCCGGGTCTTCGAGTCATGGAGATCATTTTTCTCCCATATAACCTTTGTAAGCACGCGCTCGCCAGGCTTTAGTTGTCGTTCAGCATATTGCTCATCCCCCGGCATGATCTCCGGATTACCTTTGGGATCGTCTACAGAATCTATTGTTAGATTTGCATTCATGCCGAATACTAACTGGTACACGTCATTACATTCGTTCCCATCAAGACAAGTATTACCAGATGGGGCCTTCTTGGACTCCTCCATTCCGGCAACTGCGGCCCGTAGCTGGGCTTTGCACTCCTCCAGCTCTTTCGACGGCTAGGTATTCTTCTCTGTAAGAACCTATGCGTACAAAGATCCTTAAATGAGTTGTGCCAACTGTTTCAAGTCTCAGGGGCTACTGATATACATACTTATCAAATTTTCTTACCCGTATATCCTTTACATACTGGTTCATGGATCTGGCAAGGCCATCTTGAGCAGCCCAGATGTACGCGTCCACTGAGTTGAAGGCATTGAACGCCTCTTCAGAGAAATTAGGGTCGCATAGTGTGGCCCGTCGGTGCCTGTGATTCATGGCGCTCTCCACTTCGGAGTTTGTAGCGGATAATCTATCTGCATCCTCTGTAGGAGGACCATCTGGCGTTGTCCCCGTGTTGATCTCCGCCCTTGAGTCTGGCCTCGGAGTCGGGCTAGTGGAGGCGTGACCGGCAGGCTCTCCGGATACAGTCCGGCGAGCGCTTTTTCTGCCGGGGAACCATGGACATTGTTATATTTTAAGGACGATAATTACGTAGCAGGTTTTAATCATACCTCTACGACGGTGTCTCGGTCCTGACCGCCTTCCTTTTAAGCCGACCCGGCTTCAGTGCTCCTTGTTGACAAGTCGCCGCGGGTTCGGCGCGGCGTCCCGATGGCCTTCCCTATAAAACACAATACATGTGCGGTGAGTAAGGCGCAAAGAGGGAATCCTTCTTGGAAATTGGGACTCTGGTTTTACTTACATGTGATGCAGGGAGTAGGCCAGGATAATCAGCTATGATGGCCACCAAGGCACCATCACAGCTTAACTGATAAAATGTCCTGTCGACGAGCTCCACAAATATGTCCGGATCTTCTTCAAATCCGGGGTCGAGGGCCCGGTCGGGGTCCTGTGGCTGTGGAGACGGGCTGTGGACCTCCCTCATAGCTTTTCGCAGTTCCTGCTATGAATGGGCAAGGTAAATATTTGTGATGAAGAATGCGGGAAAGACTGGAATAAAAGGTAGCAGCTCACCCAACTTGGGGGGTTGTACATGGAGAATCCATCCCGTGGCTTAATACAGATGAACTCCTCTTCTTCTCCTTTGTATAAATCGGACAATATTTTCGCCAGAGCAGCGACGGAGTCCGGACCTTTACGACCGCAGCGGGTGGCATCGTCTTCTCCATTGAAGTGCCACATAGGTTTTCCCTGATACTGAAGTGGTTGTACCCCCCGCATTATACATATTGACATAACCTCAATTATTGTCAATCCTGATTTGGCCAGCGTCTTTATCCTGTCCATCAGGAAAAGGACCTCTCTGTTATCTTCCTCCTGGGGGCTCCGGGGGCGCCAGCTGTGGTGTTTCTTCAACGGGGCATTTGCAAACTCGGGAAGGCCCACCCGAATAGGGTCCAGAAGGGGGACGTCCTCCATATAAAACCACTCCAAAGGACAGTCTTCGGATGTCTTCTTTGGAGTACCGGACAGGTATCCGGTCCCAGTGATCCGCCATATTTCGACTCCGCCCACTTGATATATTGACCCCTCCTGAGTGCGGGGTACGAGGCAGAATAGCCTCTTCCATAGCTTGAAATGAGATTCGCAGCCGAGAAACAGCTCGCAAAAGGCGACGTAGCCGGCGATGTGTAAAATGGAGGCAGGGGTGAAGTTATGCAGCTGGAGGCCATAGAACTCCAGGAGCCCGCGGAGGAACGGATGGATTGGAAATCCAAGTGCCCTCAGCAAGTAAGGTACAAGGCATACCCGCTCCCCCTTGGACGGGTTGGGAAAACTCTCCGCTTGCTCCCCGCCATTGTAAGTGGCTAGTCCGGCTCGAACGGGGACCATGTATGCAGGCGGGAGAAACCCCTGGGTTTGCAACTCTACCAATCGGCTATGGGGAACGAAACACTTCTCCCAATCGCCTGGCTTAGTGCTACGGGAGCGAGAGGAGGAGCTGTGACGGCCGGCCATGATGAGATGGTTTCTTCCGGGCGCGCTCTGATGGATACTCGCCGAGGGAGGATGGTGTGATTTGGATCTGAGGATCCCCGTCTCTTTAAATAGATGATTTACTTACATGGTCAGGGTGGCAAATGTAAAAATGCCCCGACTTCTCGCATTCACTCGACACGTGGAGATAGCCATTATTAAAGCACAGAAGCTGAGGATTGCAACATTGATGGGAAGCCGGACACTGCTCGTTACAACAGGTACTCAGGGATTTTGGAGAAGAACCCGCCTTGCAATGCCCAAGAGAGTATGCACGCCGGACTCATCGTCATTGAAGCCTGGTTCAGGGGCTACCGAGGGAGTCCTTGATTAGGGGGTCCTCAAACAGCCGGACTATATACTTTGGCCAGACTGTTGGACTATGAAGGTACAAGATTGAAGACTTCGTCACGTGTCCGGGTGGGAATCTCCTTTGCGTGGAAGGCAAGCTTGGCAATATGTAGATCTCCTTCTCTGTAACCGCCTCTGTGTAACCCTAGCCCCCTCCGGTGTTTATATAAACCGGAGGATTTAGTCCGTAGGACAACAAGAATCATAATCATAGGCTAGCTTCTAGGGTTTAGCCTCTACGATCTCGTGGTAGATCAACTCTTGTAATACTCATATCATCAAGATCAATCAAGCAGGAAGTAGGGTATTACCTCCATCGAGAGGGCCCGAACCTGGGTAAACATCGTGTCCCCCGCCTCCTATTACCATTAGCCTTAGACGCACAGTTCGGGACCCCCTACCCGAGATCCGCTGGTTTTGACACCGACAAGGGGAAAGACGCGGTGGATCACCGGGAGCCGTAGGGAGGTGGCAATGTGCTCGGGGAGGCGCGGAGTGTTCGGAATCGACGGTGACAGACAGCGGCGATCCGAGCAAGGAGAAGAAGATGGCGGTGGCATAGAGGCTTCCCAGCTCGTTCCGTTCGGCATAGTCAACATAGTCGACGTCGGGTAGGCGTTCGAGCACGTCGGCAAGGCGAACGGGAGGCAGTGGCCGCAGAATCGACACGGCGACGACGGCGAGACTACTCGAAAGAGCTCTGGTAGAGGGGAAGAAAGAGCGAGGGAGTGGGATGGCGAGGGGGGATCTGGTGGGGAGAGGGAGAGGCGGAGCGGGCGAGGGGAAGTGGGAGTGCCAGGGGAGGAGGGGACCGAGGCATCGGGAGGCTTATCCACCTCGACACCGGCGAGCAGGTGCGGTGGGGGCGCGCTAGGCGCGCGCACCGGGTCGGTGGAACAGGAGGGAGGGGAGAGCAACCGGGGAGGGGGTGTGGGCTGGCCTGCTGGGCCAGCTGGCTCGGGTGGGCCGAATCCGAAGTGGGACAGGGGCTTTCTCTCCCACTCACCTCTTCTTTTTCTTTTAGTCTTCCTTTTGAAAACTTTTCTGTTTTCATTTAACAATAGCCTTTTATATTTTCTTTTGCAATAATTACCTTTTGCAAAAATGTGCCACTGATGAAAACAAATACTAGGAGAAGTGGTGCACTGCCACCATAAGCTTGGGATTTATTTGAATCCATTTGGAATTTTACTAATTGGAAAGGCATTTTAAAATGATGTTTTGCACTGTAATAATTGCTTTTGTCCACCTTAGCATTGTGGTGAAGTTGTTTTCCCTTAACAATAAATTGTTTTGGAATATGTGCTAAATGATGAACATTTTTCCAGCAACTTTGTGCAACTTGAAATTTTCACTTTGAATTTGAATTGGATTCATAGAAGGAATTTGAAATGAGATATTAATCCAATATGATTAAGCTTTGTAAATCAAGATGACTTGGCATTGATCAGAAGGGATTACTGTAGTGTGATACTGGGGACGTTACAAATCTCCTCCACTACAAGAAATCTTGTCCCAAGATTTTAGCGGTGGAGTAAGGGGTAACTTCGGGAGAACGGACCCTTATAGGGTTACTTATGTAGTGAACATTTCAGGAAATGTGGCAGAAGTATCTCTCGAATTGAACTTAAGGTAAACATCGAGAGCAGAAATAAGAAGGCACAATAAGAAGTTTCAAGCAAATGAACAAACGATCGATACCTGAACAGCGTGTGAGAAGGGGGTTCAGAGTATCGGGTATAGATCATCTCTCGGAGGGTGGCTCATGAATTACATATGAAAGCAATTGCAAAGGATACTTCAAAATCAAGGATGTACAGGAGAGTTAGGTTTCGATCTTGTGGAACTGTGGGTTATGGGCCCACCTTGTGGTTCAAAAGTAGGAAGGACGTTGACATATTGCATGGTCATGGTAGCAAGGCATGTCGGAGGATAGCCTGTTAGTTATGTTGGCAACAACGTTAGTACCAAGGGAGAGGGACGAAGAGAACCATTTTCCTACTCGTTAAGATGAGGTGGACCAATAGGCAAAGTTCTCATCCATCGGTGACTACCGGAATGTTATCAACAATAGTAACAAGGTCTTGCTGACAGAGTTGTACACCGAGGTGTTTACCTAAGCAGAGAATTAACTCTGCTCCGATAAGTTAGATTACAAGAATGGTTAAACAAACCAATGGAAAGGAAAAGGTGATTATTAGTTTAACCGGACCAATGGAAAGGAAAAAGGTGCTTATACAAAAGTATTAGAGTATATGCTTCCCAAGAACAAACAAAGCAAGATATACATGACAAGACATCAAGTACTTATCCATATAGTTAATGGGGCAATGAGAATCATGATATTACCCATACAACGAGGTTTGGATAATAGATCAAGAAACATTCGGCAATGTGCTTCCAATGTTTTTGTTGATATTCGGAATACCTCAGTCATGCTTTGAGGTAGCATTAACATGGTGTTCCAAGTAGTGGTTAGAGTTGAAGATCACAAGAAATACTCAAGGAACAATTGCAGGAATAGCAAGGAGTCCAAGATATAACCAAGACATGATCAAATATGTGTTGGAAAGAAGACAAGGGGTTGTCGATGACAACTCAAATCATCGAAGGTAAGGATGGTATTTCTTATCCGAATTTGATTGATATGCTGGAAGAGCTCAGAATGTTGACGAGCACGACACAATTGTCGAGAGATTTTAGGAAGATGGAATCGATCGGCGATGACTTCAAGTCAGAGGAATGATGAAGTGAAAAGTTATTGGAACCATGGGTACGACACAAACTCGAAAGCAAGCTTGCTGTTTAAGGCGAAATGGTATGACGAGAAAGATCAACATAAGCTTAGCTCATCATCGAAATTTCTATTCCGGGAAGGACCAGGTAGCACAGTTAAAATTTAGCACGATAATGACATAGCCGGCCATGCTAGGAATGACCTGAAGGATTATTAAACTCGTAAGATGAAAATTACTTAGAGTTATAAAATTGGAGTGCAGAACCGATTCAACCAATTCACTTATCGGTGTCCTCGAGTGATTAATATCTCAGATCCCGGGGGAAATCTGAATTCGGTGAGAAGCAATACTAGATGAAGACTCATAGAAAGCAACACGGTTCCTTGATATTCTTGAGATACCGGAGGGTAATACTTGAAGGAAGATCAAAATAGAGCTTGTGGAGTTGCATCGATCTGCAGAAGACAAGTGCGTGAACTTGTCTGAGAAATGGAATCGAAGGGAACAATCATGGTCAGAACAACGGTTGCAAAGGACCAAACATAGATACCAGATGAACTTATAACAAGGGAATTATTATTATCACAAGAAGCTTCCATGATAAGTGCCACATCGGGTCCATGGGCATGAACACAAAGTTCAAGGTCGACTCCCATTTTTCCAATAACCTTTCATTCACTCCTCGTTTTCGAAGAAATTGTAGTGCTGAAGATTTATCTAGTGAAGCACCCGAAGAGTATGACTCGCATAACTTTCGAGTTCACACAAATTAGGAAAAGCATAGGTTCAACCCATCAGGGCATTTTTACGAATCTATTCAACCATCAACCAAGCAAAAGATACGAGTTCAAAAGTAGAGTATCAGAGTCAAAGCAGATGATACAATTTACCGAAGGTATTATGTATCAGGAAAAAACTCACAAGACTTTGGATGTGAAGGACATTGTCGGATAACAACCCAGTAATGGATCTGGCGATTCACGACAGAGTTGATGTCAGTATCGATAATCAATCAGATGAAGAAGGGGATGTAAAGGCATCGGCTTATAGAAACTCTAAATGATTCGATGCTTGGGTACAAAGGAATTATGATTTCAAGATGAAGGATCAGAAGCAGAGGCTCTGATCAAAAGATGAGTAAGTTGAATAGACTTAGAGGTGTACCCGATCAAATCTGGATTGGGCAAGAACCAACTCATATCTAGAAGGATGTCTGAGCCATAAAGAAAATTTCCCAAGATTAATTGATGGTTGCGAGTATTCACACACATGCTGAATCCATAGGAATAGAATAACAATCACAAAGAATTCTAAAGAATATTGCTAGACATATGGAATTAATCCTAATGCAAGCAGGCAAGGAGAATCAAGAGCAATAGGCTGCAGAGGAAATCGAAAGATCAGATAGCTTTTTTAGGTATTTTGGAAAGCAAATGAACAACTGGGGATGAACGAACCCCGGTTAAGTGAATTATCCGCAGTTCAAAAAGAAGCTGCAAAGTAGAAGGCACAAAGGATTCTCGGAACAACGGAGAGTACTAGTGGTATCTTGTAACAACAGGGGCAACTAGGGATGAAGGTACAAGCAAGAAGGATGTTATTCAGGGGGATTATCGATGGTCAGGAACTGCAAGGAGTTGGCACAAGGTCTCGAGAAACATCGAGGAGTATCCACAGAATCTTCTAGCAAAGCAAGCAATCATCGATAATGTTGGGGCTTTCCGGGAGGAAGTGGGTATGAGAACCTAATGTCAGAGTTAGTAAAATGTTTAACCCGAATAGACGAGAGATCAGAGTCCCAGGGTATATATGAGGAATAAAAGATCCTAATACCACCCAATGGCAACGTGGGCCCGTAAGCCACACAACCATGTTAGCAAAATGTTTTTGTAGTGACTAGACTCGACTTAGGCCAAGGAGTTGAAAAGGGGGCTACCTACAGGCAGTCGGCTCTGATACCAACTTGTGACGCCCTCGATTAAATCGTACACTAATCATACATGCAAATGTGTACGATCAAGATCAAGGACTCACGGGAAGATATCACAACACAACTCTAGACGCAAATTAAAATAATACAAGCTTTATATTACAAGCCAGGGGCCTCGAGGGCTCGAATACATAAGCTCGAATATACAAGAGTCAGCGTAAGCAACATTATCTGAGTACAGACATGAGTTAAACAAGTTTGCCTTAAGAAGGCTAGCAAAAAGCAACATCGATCGAAAAGGCAAAGCCTCCTACCTGGGAGCCTCCTAACTACTCCTGGTCGTCGGCGGTCTCCATGTAGTAGTAGGCATCAGCGGTGGCATCTGGCTCCTGGGCTCCGACATCTGGTTGCATCAACCGGAAAGAAGAAGAAAGGGGGAAAAGGGGGAGCAAAGCAACCATGAGTACTCATCCAAAGTACTCGCAAGCAAGGATCTACACTACATATGCAACATTATCAAAGAGGGGTTGTATATGTGGACTGGACTGCAGAAATGCTAGAATAGAGAGAAGGCCTAGTCCTATCGAAGACTAGCATCTTCTGGAAATCACCATCTTGTAGCAACAGGAGGGAGTAGAGTAGCATAAAGCAAAGTAGTAGAAGTGTTATCAACCTCGGCCAGAGATCCTTTCTCGACTCCCTGCGAGAAAGCAATCCTAGAGCCATACTATCCATTTCTCATATCCATGCCTCATCTCAAGTATCCAGTTCTAGTTGTATCGATCAGGATACAACTCCAAGTGTCCGTTACCGTAGGACAGGCTATCGATAGATGTTTTCTTCCCTGCAGGGGTGCACCAACTTACTCACCACGCTCGATTAACTCCGTCCGGACACACTTTCCTGGGTCATGCCCGGCCTCGGCCAAACAATACACCGCAACCCGACCTAGGCTTAATAGAGAGGTCAAGCACGCCAGACTAAACCTATGCCCCCAGGGGTCATGGGCCATCGCCCTGGGAACTCCTGCACGTTGCGAACGCGCCCGGTGAGCAGACCTAGCTACCTCCTTCAAAAAGGCAGGTGCTTACCAGTCCAACCCGGCGCGCGCCACTCAGTTGCTGATGTCTATTAAGCTTCGGCTGATGCATACGATGCAAAACGCCCATACTATGCCCATGTGATGGTTAGTGCTATCAGGCTAGAGGCCCCTCGGATCAAATATCCAAATCGTAGTGGATTAGGAACGCGCGGTAACAAGCAGAGACTCACGAAATATGTGACCCCGTTGGCCCATCTCGAGGACTTGCAGCGAGGGCTAGGAATGCCCGGCCATGCCTCGTAATTATCTCGTGGGCACCCTACAGGTCAACCCGTCTCCACATCACTCGCGGGTACCCCTCAGGGTCGACCCGCCTTTTCAACTAACAGTTGTAAGGTCCAAGTATCCGTGTGTCCAAATATCAAGGGGAAAACCCGAGGAATCACCCCCGATGAATTCCACTCGATGTAATCATGAACGTGAACGTAAGAGGGACCACCCTCGAGGTCCACACTTGAGGGGTTGCACGACAGAGTCGTATCGGAAGTGGTTAAAGAGGAAATCACCCTCGACGACCACGACCAAATAGCTACACTACAGGGTTAACATCAGAACTGCTGATGAGGCCTCACTCTCGGCACTCGATAGTAACCCAGTAGTGTCGAGCAACTAAGGGGAAGTGATGTGCGTTGTCGGGGCCTGGTCTTCGATCCCATTGATCGGGTCTTCGATGATGAAGCAGGGGCAACAAGGACAAGGTGGGGGGGGGGGTCACTAATGGATCACTAACCAACCTATACTAAGCAGTTTAGGATAAGCAGGTAAGTAACAATAAGCAGGTTACAAAAGCAGGCTATGCATCAGAATAGGAGCAAAAAATAACAGTAGCAAGATCTAATGCACGCATGAGAGAATGGAAAGGGTGATATCGGGATGATCAAAGGGGGGGGGGGGGGGGGCTTGCCTCGAAGCTCTGCTAAAAGGGAAGAAGTGTCGTCGTTGACGTAGTCGATCACAGGGGTGACATCGGTCTCGAGGTCTACCGGAGAGAAGAGGGGGAAGAAACAGTAAATACAGAGCAAACAAGGCATCACATGGCAATACACAGAGCTAGGAGTGTTCTAACGTAGTGCTGCACGATACAGGTGAAGGGGGAATTCAACTGGGAAGGTATTCCCGGTTCCGGACCTGTGTGAGACAGATGACCAGAGGGGGAATGTTCCATGTTCAGATAGTTAGAGGCATCTGATAGGTAAACGGACCATGTATTCAGATTCGTCTCGTTTTTCTGAGCAACTTTCATGTAGAAAACATTTTCATCCGAGTTACGGTTTATTTTTTATGATTATTTAAAGATTAAATCATATTCAAATAATATTTAAACTAACAGAAATGGAATTATGACGTTAGTAGAGTCTCAGCATGACATCAGCAGGTCAACAGATCGGCTGTCCAGGTCAAACCTGACCTGTGGGTCCAGCAGGACCCACATGTCAGCCTCTGTTAGAGAAACAGTGGATTAAACTAATCTTGCAGGGTTAGTTAGGGGTGTGGGCCCCGGGTGTGAGTGAGTGTTTAGGTTAATCTAAATACTATTATTTATGAAACGTTTATTAGACTAATTAACAGAAGGGGGCCCACATGTCAGTGGCTGGGGGCTGCCCAGTCAGCACAGTTGACCGGTCAATAGGCCGGCCGGGCCCCTGGGGCCCACGGGTCAGAGAACCAGGGGGTGGCCCCGGGCCGACAACGTTAGCGTGGGCGCCGACGTTTAACCGTCAGTGGCTATAGCCACGGTGGAGGGTCGGGCGCGCGCCGAAATCCATCTAGGGACGGCTGTTTCGTGAGCGGTTGGCACCATTCGAACGCGTGGACGATGCTGAGTCGGGTGGTGGTGGTGGCTCGCCCGGGGACGGCGGGAGACGGCGCCAGCGTGGAGCACGGGCGAAGGTGGCCTCCGATGCTCGGCGGAGATGGTGCTTCGGGACACGGTTCTTCGTGCGGCGCGGCTCTACGGGCGGCAGGTGCTCGCGCACATCCATTGCTGCAGTCGGCAGTAGGCGGGAGGCGACGAGCTTGCCGGAGACGAGCTCGCGGCGGCGGTCGGAGCACTGGCCCGTCGAGGATGGCGCCAGGGGGAGCGGGAGGGGTAGCGGGTGCGTGCAGCGAGTGCAGGCGAATGTGCTGAGCATGACGGGTGGTCGGCAGTGAGCTCAGCGAGCCGTGGCCACGGCGGGCGAGCACCACCGTGGCGACGAGCTCGGACACGATGATGGGAGCAGCTACGGGGGAAGAAGAGAAGCGCGAGGAGAGGGGAAAGCCATGGTAGCTCACCGGGACACGTAGGGAGGTGGCAGTGTGCTCGGGGAGGCGCGGAGTGTTCGGAATCAACGGCGGCAGACATCGGCGATCTGAGGAAGGAGAAGAAGATGGCGGCGGCGTAGAGGCTTCCCGGCTCATTCCATTCGGCGTAGTCGATCTCGGGTAGGCTTTCAAGCACGTCGGCGAGGCGAATGGGAGGTGGTGGCCGCCGAATCGACACGACGACGGCGGTGAGCCTGCTCGGACGAGCTTGAGCAGAGGGGAAGAAGGAGCGAGGGAGTGGGATGGCGAGGGGGGATCTGGTGGGGAGAGGGAGAGGCAGAGCGGGCGAGGGGAAGTGGGAGTGGCAGGGGAGGAGGGGCCGAGGCGTCGGGAGGCTTATCCATCTCGACACCAGCGAGCGGGTGCGGTGGGGGCACGCTCGGCGCGCACACCGGGTCGGTGGAATAGGAGGGAGGGGAGAGAGACCGGGAGGGGGCATGGGCCGGCCTGCTGGGCCAGCTGGCTCGAGTGGGCCGAAGCCCAAGTGGGGCAGGGGCTTTCTCTCCCACTCACCTCTTCTTTTTCTTTTCGTTTTTCTTTTGAAAACTTTTTTGTTTTCATTTAACAATAGCCTTTTACATTTTCTTTTGCAACAATTACCTGTTGCAAAAATGTGCCACTGGTGAAAACAAATACTAGGGGAAGTGGTGCACTGCCACCAAAAGCTTGGGATTTATTTGAATCCATTTGGAATTTTCCTAATTGGAAAGGCATTTTAAAATGATGTTTTGCACTGTAATAATTGCTTCTGGCCACCTTAGCATTGTGGTGAAGTTGTTTTCCCTTAACAATAAATTGTTTTGGAATTTTTGCTAAATGATGAACATTTTTCCAGCAACTTTGTGCAACTTGAAATTTTCACTTTGAATTTGAATTGGATTCAGAGAAGGAATTTGAAATGAGATATTAATCCAATATGATTAAGCTTTGTAAATCATGTGACTTGGCATTGATCATAAGGGATTACTGTAGTGTGATGCTGGGGACGTTACATATACAAGCCAAGTTCTATAATGAAAAATTCCCACTAGCATATGAAAGTGACAACATAGGAGACTCTCTATCATGAAGATCATGGTGCTACTTTGAAGCACAAGTGTGGTAAAAGGATAGTAACATCGTCCCTTCTCTCTTTTTCTCTTTTTTAATTTTTCTCTTCTTTGTTTGGTGGGCTTTTTTGGCCTCTTTTTTTTATTTGGGCTTCTTTGGCCTCTTTTATTTTTCATAAAGTCCGGAGTCTAATCCCAACTTGTGGGGGAATCATAGTCTCCATCATCCTTTCCTCACATGGGACAATGCTCTAATAATGGAAATCTTCACACTTCTATTTATTTACAACTCAAGAATTACAACTCAATACTTAGGACAAAATATGACTCTATGTGGATGCCTCCGGCGGTGTACCGAGTATGCAATGAATCAAGAGTGACATGTATGAAAGAATTATAAAGGTGGCTTTGCCACAAATACGATGTCAACTACATGATCATGCAAAAGCAATATGACAATGATGGAGCGTGTCATAATAAACGTAACGGTGGAAAGTTCCATGGCAATATATCTCGGAATGGCTATGGAAATGCCATAATAGGTAGGTATGGTGGCTGTTTTGAGGAAGATATAAGGAGGTTTACGTGTGATAGAGCGTATCGTATCACGGGATTTGGATGCACCGGCAAAGTTTGCACCAACTCTCAAGGTGAGAAAGGGCAATGCATGGTACCGTAGAGGCTAGCAAATTGTGGAAGGGTAAGAGTGCGTATAATCCACGGACTCACATTAGTCATAAAGAACTCATATACTTATTGCAAAAGTTTATTTATCCTCGAAGCAAAGTACTACTATGCATGCTCCTAGGGGAAGGGTTGGTAGGAGTTAACCATCGCGCGATCCCGGCCTCCACTCATAAGGAAGGCAATCAAAGAACACCCATTGCTTCAAATTTGTCACACAACATTCACCATAAGTGCATGCTACGGGACTTGCCAACTTTAACACAAGTATTTCTCAATTTCATAATTACCCAATCAGCATGTCTCTAACATTACCACCTTTATATCTCAAAACAATTATCAAGTATCAAATTTATCATAGTGTTTAATGCACTCCATATGAAAGTTTTTATTTTACCCAACTTGGATGCCCATCATATTAGGACTAATTTTATAACCAAAGCAAATTACCATGCTGTTATAAAAGACTCTCAAAATAATATAAGTGAAGCATGAGAGATCAATAATTTCTATAAAATAAAACCACCGTCGTGCTCTAAAAAGATATAAGTGAAGTACTAGAGAAAAATTATCTAGCTCAAAAGATATAAGTGAAGCACATAGAGTATTCTAATAAATTCCGATTCATGTGTGTCTCCCCAAAAGGTGTGTACAACAATGTCGGCGTTCTGGGAACGGGGGTCCCCAAACTTGCCTGCCTGCGGCCTGCGGCGTGGCTCAAGCAGTGGCCCAGCACGGCCCGTCTTCATCAACCCAAGCTCAAGACCCTCGTGAGGGGCCAAGCCTCGCGGGGCGGATGATGCAAGGCTTCCTCAGGAGCGGCCGCACCAGGCAGGCTCGCGAGGAGGCGGAGAGATCAAGGCAGGAGTACCTCATGAGGTGCTCGTAACGCAAGCCATGGCGATCGAGACCAGGCGGGTGCCAGGCGGGCGCCAGCCTGTGCAGTGTCCTCGTTTCCTCTTTGGTGCAAAGGGGGCAAGCGCAGGCGCGGAGTACCGAGGCATCAAGCAAAGGTTACCATATCGGTGCAATGAGACCAAGACCAGCAGAGCGGCAGGACGGAGGTCACCATGGAGCCCAAGACGGCGTCGTCGCCAGTGCCTTTGGCAGTCGAAGACCAACTTTAGTTAGGATAACTTGTACTAGTTGTTCCCCTTCAAAATGGCCATTGTTGGCTCCCTTCCCACTCAATATTTGGGAAGAGGACCAGGGCCTATATAAATAGAGATAGCCACCACCGTAGAAAGGTGTCGGGGGGATGAACCCCGGGCAGGCAACGGAACCCGGATCCCCTTCGAAAACAGTGGGGCCCACATTGCCCCGCAAGCCGGCACGCGCTTGGCCGGGTCGCTCGACCCGGCAGGGCCCGCGACCCGGCCAAACTCTCCGACACAGCAAGGTATGTCAACCCGGCCACAGCAACTGGCGCAAGGAAACTCAACCCGGCGCAACCAAGGCATCCACGGCAAGCCAGCACCACCCATGGCGTCCACGGCAACCCCGCCACGGGTCAGCTCCCGTCCCATCCAGGCCGTACGATGGGACGAGACCTAAACCAACTATGACCAAGACAACAGTGTTTCCACCATGCCCGTGGTCAGCCGGGGCGTGGCAACAGTGCCCCTCACCTACCCGCTGACCAAGGCTGGCATGGCAACAGTGCTCCCCCCTCACCGCTGACGACAGCAATCGGCGGCCTGACAGAGATCACTGTACACGAGTCGACTCGGCCACGCCCTGACGATCGACAAGACAGCGCACAGTCCCCCTAGGCACGCGGGGCCCGCGCCTAGGGGAACCCGGCGAACCACAAGCCCACAAGCGGGACCCAGCTCGGAGTCCTGGGCACCGACAATACAGACCCACCGACTCGGCATATTACCATCGTAACCCTGGGTGGGTTGACCTATAAAACCCCCCAGGAACCCACGCCCACAGGGGCATCGCATCATAGCATCGGCATCATCATACGACACACAGAGACGAAAAGCAAGAAACAGAAGCATAGAACTAGCCACCCAACAGCAGTACCGGAGAGAAGGAGCGGCCCAAGCCTTGGCCAGCTCCCTTCCTCCTCCCACTACAAAAAAATACACTTCTGTGATGATACGTGTTTGTCATAGTAGGTCGCGTTTTTTGTCATGCATGTACATCCATGACAAATTTATGACAGAATCAAGATAGTCATACCTGTGTTGTCGTAGAAGTGTTCGATGACATTACCAAAATTATCATCACGGAAGTGTCCACTTCCATGACGATAAATCGCGCGTCACAGAAGTGCTTTCGTCAAGGGTGACCGACACATGGCATCCACCGTAACGGAACGCTGTTAAGCTATCGGGTCGGGTTTTGGATCCGATAACCCGTTAACAGCCCCGACCAATGGGGATTTTCCACGTGTAAAATCATCATTGGCTGGAGGAAACACGTGTCGGCTGATCGTTGGGACAGATGTCATCCACTCATTGGACAAAAGGCGCCTATGATATGTCGACACGTGGCATGGCCAATCAAGTTTAAATGGGCCGGCCCAACTAAAGGCCCACAAGATTTTGCGGCCCATAATGGGCTGGCCCAGTTAATGGCCCACGAGATTTTGCGGACTATAATGGGTTGGCCCAGCTAAAGGCCCACAAGATTTCACGGGCCATAATAGGCCGGCCCAGGTAAAGGCCCACAAGATTTTTGTGTGCCATAATGGGCCGGCCCAGGTGAAGGCCAACAAAATTCTTGCGGATCATAATGGGCCGGCCCAGCTAAAGGCCCACGAGATTTCTCCGACATTAATGGGCCGGCCCAGCTGTAGGCCCACAAGATTTTGAGGACCCTAGTAGGCCGGCCCATTAACTGGCTGCCATGTTTTGGGCCAAATGCCGGCCCATAATTGATCCGGTCCATTAATGGCCTACCACGTTCCGGCCCTAGTAATGGCCCATATAAGATCCGGCCCGTTAAAAGCCTCCCACTTTCTGGGCCAAATCACGGCCCAAATCAGGTCCGACCCTTTAAGAGGCTTTGGGCTCAATTATGGCCCATATCAGATTCGGCCCGTTGACTGGACGCTATGCTTTTGGGCCCACTTGCTAAAGGCCCATTTAGTAATTCGGCCTGATATTAGTTTTGGCCTGTTAAGGGCCCTGATGAAGCTATGTACCTAGGGTAGGGTCATGGACCTGTCCAAGCTACCCTCCCCAAGGACATCTCTAGAAGAAGCCACCTTTCAATCGACCCAGAAGCGATCCACTCGACGGACTCGAAGACACTCGACCATGAAGCCAACCACTCGACTGCCAGGAGACCTAAAGTCACTCTGCATGCAAATGGTCTGTCATTAAGTAGCTTTTATGGTCATCATAGCGCTTTATTTGTGGCGTTACCAGTAACGCCCGATCTTAATGTACCTTAAACCCTGCATAACTGAGGGCCGGAGGGGTCTGGCGGACTCTATATAAGCCACCCCCCTCCTCAGTGCAAAGGGTTCGCACCCCTGTAACTCATATACACATAATCCAGTCGACCGCCTCTGGGCTCCGAGACGTAGGGCTGTTACTTCCTCCGAGAAGGGCCTGAACTCGTAAATCTCTTGTGTACTACTCCATAGCTAGGATCTTGCCTCTCCATTCCTACCCCCCTACACTACTGTCAGACTTAGAACCACGACAGTTGGCGCCCACCTTGGGGCAGGTGTCTTAGCGACTTATTGGAGAAGTTGTGATTTTTCTAATCTCCTTCATCATGGTTTCAGGCGGAGTTTTGGTTGAGGGCCGCGAGATCCATGTCGGCGCGCTCACGTTCATCGCCGACGACTCCGCTTGTCTTCAGGAGGCTCCGCTCGACATTGACGCACTCCCTGTCCGCGGGGCGACACACTTTCGTGCGTGCGTCCGCGGTGTCCTTCTGCGGCAACCGTCGACCCAGTATCGGTCGGCCCCTGTGTCATCCTCCCTCCCTGTTTCCCGCCGGCGCAAGTGTTCCGGTTGGTCGAGGCTTCAGCGGTGGGTGAAGCACGCGGTGGCTCGCCAGTCGGCCACCCCCCAAGTCGCGGCGATCGAGCCCGACGAATCTCTCTATGGCCTATTCGACTGGCTCCGCAGAGACTGCATCCGAGTGCGACAGCAGTGATCCAGCGGCAGAGATTTTGATGGTCGATGGACCACACAGTCCTCCCGGTTTTCCCCGCATTGACGGAGGCAACGGCGGAGGCGATCCGTCGTAGGCCCATGAAGAGTATCTCCCCGAGCCCCTCACTTCGCTGCAGAGGGAAGAACTTCGCCGCCGGAACATGGATGCGTTGCACACTCCTATCATTGGAGAAACCCCCGAGGCTCGTGCCTTAGAGGACGCGCGCTTGGCCAACTTGGCTGAGCGCACTCGACTGGAGAACCTCTAGCGAGCACTCGACGAGCGTGCGCGGCAACGGATTCCAGAATCCAATCGACGTCAACTCTTTCCACCACCGACTCAGGTATATCGAACTCAGATTCAGAATTTATCAGCTGCGGCCCGTATAGCAGAGTCAATTTAGCCTTCCCAGTCAGAGGCTGGCAGAGGCTTGTTACAGATCAGAGCATTACTCCGGGCAGCAGGAGATCAAAATTCAGCTGTATCATAGTCACATAATAGGATTCACAACAGATCCGTCACTGCAAATACAGTCCAGTCGGCCCATAGCCCAAGATCACCCCCGAGGCATGAGGAACGTGGAGACCGGTGTGATCAGTACAAGAACCGGGAGCAGTATGATCACCGACTCGATCGTGATGATCGACGTCGAGTGCCCACCCCTCCCCCAAGGGGTGGATCGTACGCGCCTCGATAGCAGGATGACAGACGCCATCATAGTGTTGGACGAAGGATTCCAGTCGACCCCAGGGAACCAGGCTTTGATGCGAGATCCATTATCATTCAAGGTTTGGTCGACAGGAACAGAGCTCACCGAGAAGGTCATGACAGAGACGTACCCACCAGCAGCAGAGTACACGTCTCAGAACCAGAGTGTTTCAGCAGAGCCATCAGGGCCGCGGTGATTCCTCCCAACTTCAGGTTGGCGACTGGAGTCAGTAAGTTCACCGGTGAGTCCAAGTCTGATACTTGGCTTGAAGACTACCGGGTGGCTGTTCAGATTGGCGGCGACAACGATGAGGTGGCCATGAAACACCTACCTCTTATGTTGGAGGGTTTGGCCAGAGCACGGTTGAATTAGTTAGCACCCAGCAGCATTTACACTTGGGAAGATCTTGCCCGAGTGTTTGTTAAAAAATTTGAAGGAACTTGCAAGCGACCGACAGGGTTGACAGAGCTGCAATCTTGTGTGCAGAAGTCGAATGAGACTCTGAGGGATTACATCCAGAGATGGATCATGTTGCATCACACGGTAGAGAATGTATCTGATCACCAGGCGGTCTATGCCTTCAAGGAAGGCGTTAAGTACAGTGAGCTAAATCTAAAATTCGGTCGAACCGGAGACATGTCTCTGAGTCAAATGATGGAGATTGCCACTAAGTATGCTAATGGTGAAGAAGAGGATCGGCTCCGGAGTGGCAAGAACATGTCAGTCGCCCACGAAACCGGAGGAGGGAACTCCAGTCGGAAGTAGAAGTGGAAAGCCGAGCCAGCTGCTCCTGGAGAAGCCTTGGCCGTTACTCAAGGAAAGTTTAAAGGGAAGCCCAAAGGGTCTTGGAACCCTAAGAAGGTGAAAGAAAAGGAAGGGAATGACGTGATGGATTTGTCGTGCCACATCCACACGAAGAAAGATGAGGAGGGTAAATTCATATACCCGAAGCATACCACTCGACAGTGTCGGCTCTTGATCCAGCAATTCCAGGGGAAATAACCCAAAGATAAGGAAAATGAGTCGGACAAAGTTGAAGACAAAGAGGATAGTGTGATGGATATCCCCAGGTCAATTCCACCCTAATGATTTTTGCTGATGTTGAAAGCAAACGTCGATTGAAAGTTATCAACCGAGAAGTGAATATGGTTGCTATGGTGACACCCAGTAATCTGAAATGGTCTCAGACTGCCATCACATTCGACCAGTCCGATCATACAACACACATAGCCACCCCTGGGAGGCAAGCTTTGGTGGTTGACCTAGTCATCGAAGGCACTCGACTGACTAAAGTTTTGATGGATGGTGGCAGTGGCCTGAATATATTGTATGTAGAGACGTTGAAAGGGATGGGCATTCCGATGTCCAGACTCAGTACCAGCAACATGAGTTTCCATGGAGTCATTCCTGGAAAGAAGGCCGAGTCACTCGACCAAATTGCTCTTGATGTGGTTTTTGGTGATTCCAAGAATTACCGCAAAGAAAAGTTGACGTTTGAAGTTGTGGATTTCCAGAGTGCTTATCACACTATTTTGGGCAGGCCAGCTTATGCACGTTTCATGGCTCGACCATGTTATGTGTACTTCAAATTGAAGATGCCTGGTCCCAAAGGTGTGATCACTATTACTGGCAATCGGAAGAAGGCGGAAGAGTGCTTTCAGAAAGGCTCAAAGATCGCCGATGCTCAAATGGCTGTGGTAGAGCTGCAGGAATACCAGAAAACTGCAGACCCGAGTGATTTGTTGCGAGCCAAGAAGCCCGCTACGGAATCAGCATTTCAGTCGTCCGGTGAGACAAAACCGATTCACATTCACCCGACCGACCCCAGTGCTGCTCCGACTCATATCTTTGCAACACTCGACTCCAAATAGGAAGAAGCGCTCATCTAGTTCCTCCGTGAGAACTGGGACATCTTCGCATGGAAGCCTTTTGACATGCCGGGTGTTCCCAAGGGGCTGGCTGAGCACTGTCTATGAGTCGACTCAAAAGTGAAACCTATCAAGGAACATCTTCGACGGTCCGCCGTCCAGAAGAGAAAGGCCTTTGGCGAGGAGGTGGCTCGGCTCTTAGCAGCAGAGTTTATCCGAGAGATTTACCACTCCGAGTGGCTCGCCAATGTTGTCATGGTCCCCAAGAAGGACAAGTCACTTCGCATGTGCATTGGCTTCAAACATATCAATCGGGCCTGCCCGAAAGATCAATTTCCTCTCCCCCACATCACCAAATAGTCGAATTGACCGCGGGATATCAGCGCCTGTCTTTTTTAGACGCCTATTCCAGTTACCATCAGATCTGTCTGTATGGACCCGACGAGATCAAAAACAGCTTTCATCACTCCATTCGGGTGCTTCTGTTATGTCACCATGCCATTCGGCCTCAAGAATGCCGGAGCCACGTTCTTGAGGATGATTCAGAAGTGTTTGCTCATTCAAATCAGTCAGAATGTGGAAGCATACATGGATGATATTGTGGTCAAGTCACGGAAGGGTTCCGACCTGCTGACTGACCTTGCTGAGACATTTGCCAACCTCAGGAGGTATGATATCGTGCTTAATCCATGAAAGTGCACATTCGGAGTTCCTGGCGGAAGTTACTCGGTTTTCTCGTTTCCGAATGAGGAATTGACGCCAATCCAGAAAAAGTTGGTACTATACTCCGAATGAAACGTCCGGTACGTGTGCACGATGTCCAGAAGCTTACTGGTTGCTTGGCCGCTTTAAGTCGATTCATCTCTTGTCTCGGTGAAAAGGCATTGCCTCTTTATCGACTGATGAAGAAGTCAGACAAGTTCGACTGGACTCCTGAAGCTGATGCAGCGTTTGCAGAGCTAAAAGCCCTGCTTTCCACCCAGCTGGTGCTTGCTTCCCCAATCAGCAAAGAGCCTTTGCTGCTTTACATTGCAGCCACAGGACAAGTCGTCAGTACAGTACTTACGGTCGAGCGGGAAGAAGAAGGAAAAGCCTTTAAAGTTCAGCGCCCAGTATATTATCTTTCTGAAGTTTTGACCCCATCAAAGCAAAGATACCCTCATTATTAGAAGCTTGTATATGGGATTTATATGACCATGAAGAAGGTTGCTCATTACTTCTCTGACCATTCCATTACAGTCGTCAGCGACGCCCCATTGTCAGAGATTCTGCACAACAGAGATGCAACTGGTCGAGTGGCAAAATGGGCGATTGAACTCCTTCCCCTTGATATCAAGTTTGAGGCAAAGAAAGCCATCAAGTCCCAAGCAATAGCAGATTTCATCGCCGAGTGGATGGAACAGCAACTTCCGACTCAAGTTCACTCAGAGCACTGGACCATGTTCTTTGATGGTTCTAAGATGCTGAATGGTTCCGGTGCTGGGGTAGTGTTGGTTTTCCCCCCGAGGAGATAAGCTCAGATATGTGCTCCAGATTCACTTTGATTCCTCCAATAACGAAGCAGAATACGAAGCACTTTTGTATGGATTGCGTATGGCCATTTCACTCGGCGTCCATCACCTCATGGTCTATGGCGACTCAGATTTGGTGGTTAACCAAGTGATGAAGGAGCGGGACGTCAGAAGTCCGGCCACGACTGGTTACTGCAATGCAGTGAGAAAGTTAGAGAAGAAATTCGAGGGGTTAGAGCTTCATCATATACCCCGACTGGAAAATCAAGCGGCTGATGATTTGGCAAAAATAGGTTCCAAGAGAGAAGCCATTACCAGTAATGTGTTTTTGGAACACATCCACACACCATCAAATCAAGAGGATCCTTTCACCAAAGAAGCCCCGCAGCCAAAAAGTGTCACGGATCCGACTGAAGTTGAGGTCCCAGCTATGGTCGACTTGATTGTGGAAGTTTTGGTCATCACTCCCAACTGGACAGTGCCGTACATCGCGTATATCCTAAGGAAAGAGCTCCCGAAGAATGAAGAAGAGGCTCGAAAGATCGTCCGTCGATCCAAGGCCTTTACTGTGATAAAGGGACAGTTGTACAGAGAAAGCACGATTGGTGTCAGTCAGAAATGTATAAGACCAGAAGAAGGTCAGATAATTCTGGACGATATCCACCCGGGGACCTGTGGTCATCATGCGTCCTCTCGGACCATTGTGGCTAAAGCATACCGAGCGGGGTTTTACTGGCCGAGGGCAAATGAAATGGTGAAAGAGATGGTCGACAAGTGTGAAGGATGTCAGTTCTATTCCAATATGTCACACAAGCCCGCCTCAGCCTTGAAGACTATTCCACTCGTCTGGCCCTTCACTGTTTGGGGGTTAGATATGGTTGGACCACTGAGAACTGGCAGGAGTGGCTTCACTCACTTGCTAGTGGCAGTCGACAAGTTTACTAAATGGATTGAAGCTAAACCTATCAAGAATCTCGATGCTTGCACTGCTATCAGTTTTGTCAGAGAGTTGATATTCAGATATGGAGTTCCGCATAGCATCATCACTGATAATGGGTCGAACTTCGATTCCGACAAGTTCAAAGCCTTTTGCGCCTCTCAAGGCACACGAGTCGACTACGCTTCGGTCGCTCATCCCTAGTCGAATGGACAAGCAGAAAGAGCAAATGGTCTAATTCTCAAAGGACTGAAACCCCGACTGATGCGCGATCTCAAGCACGCAGCAGTCGCATGGGTCGACGAACTTCCTTCATTTCTTTGGGGATTAAGGACCACCCCTAATTGGTCAACTGGACGAACTCCATTCTTTCTGGTTTATGGAGCTGAAGCAGTTCTGCCAAGTGACTTGCTTCACAATGCACCCCGAGTCGAGCTCTACTCTGAAGATGAAGCAGAACAAGCTTGGCAGGATGCAGTCGACCTACTAGAATAGGAAAGAGAGATGGCCTTGATCCGCTCGACTATCTATCAGCAAGACTTGTGTCGATTCCATGCCAGAAATGTGAAGAGTCGAGCCTTCCAAGAAGGAGATTTGGTCCTCTGAGTGGATCAATAGAAGCCACACAAGCTCGCTCCTACTTGGGAAGGCCCCTTCATCGTCACCAAAGTTCTCCACAATGGAGCGTTTCGTCTTTACAATGTCGATTGCCAGATTGACGAGCCATGAGCTTTGAATGCGGAGCTGCTCCGCCCCTTTTATACTTAAGTACTCACTCGGATGAGATGTAATAAAAAGTTCCTCTATAGTTTGTTTATCAAAGACAAGAGTGTTATAATTTTCCCAGTGATTGTTGTTTCTTTTGTTTACGTGAGAAATCTCCCAGTGGGTGGCTTAGCTGCAAATCCGTTTCGCCTAAGTTTGTAAAAAAAATCCCTGCCGAGTGACGAGCAAGGCTCTCACTCGGGGGCTTAGCTGCGAATCCGTTTTGCCTAAGTATTTGAAAATCCTACCGAGTGGAGAGCAAACCTCCCACTCGGGGGTTTAGCTGCAGTCCAGTACTCGCCTAAGTATCTGAAAATCCTACTGAGTGGAGAGCAAACCTCCCACTCGGGGGCTTAGCTGCAGTCCAGTACTCGCCTAAGTATCTGAAAATCCTACCGAGTGGAGAGCAAACCTCCCACTCGGGGGCTTAGCTACAGTCCAGCACTCGCCTAAGTATCTGAAAATCCTACCGAGTGGAGAGCAAACCTCCCACTCGGGGGCTTAGCTGCAGTCCAGTACTCGCCTAAGTGTTTGAAAATCTTACCGAGTGGAGAATAAACCTCCCACTCGGGGGCTTAGCTGCAGTCCAGTACTCGCCTAAGTATTTAAAAATCCTACCGAGTGGAGAGTAAACCTCCCACTCGGGGGCTTAGCTGCAGTCCAGTACTCGCCTAAGTATATGAAAATCTTACCGAGTGGAGAGCAAACCTCCCACTCGGGGGCTTAGCTGCAGTCCAGTACTCGCCTAAGTGTTTGAAAATCCTACCGAGTGGAGAGCAAACCTCCAACTTGGGGGCTTAGTTGCAGTCCAGTACTCGCCTAAGTATTTAAAAATCCTACTGAGTGGAGAGCAATCCTCCCACTCGAGGGCTTAGCTGCAGTCCAGTACTCGCCTAAGTATTTAAAAATCCTACCATGTGGAGAGCAAACCTCCCACTCGGGGGCTTAGCTGCAGTCTAGTACTCGCCTAAGTATTTAATCCATTCTGATCCGCAAGGATGATGAGGTGCAGGTCGACTGCTACCTTCTCCTTCGGAGCTACGCCACAAATACAATGTGCGCTCTGCAAGGACGACAAGGTGCAGGTCGACTGCTACCTTCTCCTTTGGAGCAACGCCACAAATACAATGTGCGCTCTGCAAGGACAACGAGGTGCAGGTCGACTGCTACCTTCTCCTTCGGAGCTACGCCACAAATACAATGTGCGCTCTGCAAGGACGACGAGGTATAGGTCGACTGCTACCTTCTCCTTAGGAGCTACGCCACAAATACAACATGCGCTCTGCAAGGACCACGAGGTGCAGGTCGACTACTACCTTCTCCTTCGGAGCTATGTCACAAATACAACGTGCACTCCATCGATCCGCAAGGACGCAGGTTGACTGCAATCCGTTCTTCGTCCCTACCTGCAAGAGCGATGAAGTGCAGGTCGACTGAACTTTCCACCTCAGAGCTGCGTCTCAAGCACTAAAGTATATTCCGAGTGAAGAACAAAGTTCGGTCAAAGGCAAATGCAAGCATATTCAACGATAAGCCAAGTTCAGATAACATCCTACAGATTCAGAAGTGCTTAGGTGTCAAGCCTGTAAAAGTTTATCGGTTACAAAACCACTCAGCATTCCGAGGCAAATTTAAGGCGAAGCGTAGAAGTTTTTATTACTCCTCAGGTGGAGGACTGGACGGCGCGACAAACTGGTCCAGGTCGATTCCGTCAGCAATCTGAGTGGCAGCAGCAATGAAGGTCTCCATGAAAGATTGGAAGTCGTGCTTCTTGGTATTGGCCACTTTGATGGACGCCAGCTTGTCCTCTCGCGCATCCTTGCAGTGAACACGGACCAGGGACAGAGCAACATCAGCACCGCACCTGACAGAAGGCTTCTTCCATTCTTGCACTCGACCTGGAACTTCATTCAGTCGAGTCATTAGAGACTCGAGGTCACTTTGAAGCGTCTCTCCCGGCCAGAGTGTCGTGTCGATTCGCGACGCCGCAACCTTCAGTCAAGCAAGGTAGTCAACAACTCCAGCAATACGAGACTCCAGTCGGAGCATGTTCATTGCGGCTTCATCCTTCACAGGAGAGTTAATGGGGTCCAAGCTTGTCTCCACTCGACTGGTCTCCTCCTCGAAGTTTTGGCAGAATTCTGTAAACACAATTCGAAGTTAAGCCAACAGTTCTATGATGAGTCGATGATAACAAGTCAGTCGAATAGAAGAGATTACCTTCAAGCATGATGAATAACTTCTTGGTGAGCCCTCCCAGATAAGCCTCCAGATCGTTCTTCTTCCCCGCCAGTTCGCTAGCCTTGTCACTCAGAGCTATCTTATCATTCTTCAGACGGCTGACTTCCTTGTTGGCCGCGTCGAGAGCAGCTTTCAGATTGGTGTTCTCCTCTTCAAGTTTACCGACTGAAGCCAATTTTTCTTCCGCAAGCTTCGTTTTGTCCAAAGCTGCCTTCTGCGCTTCGGCAAGGTCATGGTCCTTCTTCTTCAGAGCCTCCTTCATTTTATCTGCAAAGTGACAATGAGATCAGAATCAGGAATGGGCCGAAAGATAAAGACAGTCATCAAGATTCTCACGAACCATACCTTTCGCTTCATCTTTCGCCTTCTTAAAGTTCTCCTGAACAAGCTTCAAGTCAAGGTCGAGCTGGATATGTTTGTTTTCCAATTCAGTATAGCGAGCCACAAGCTCGCAAGATTTCTACGAAGGGTCAGTCGACAGACATCAAAGATAGGTTGCTTCCGAGTGACTAAGAAAAAAATTCGTAACATTTCTAAGACTACAGCCGAATCAAAATATTCAACAGTTGTCTCGGGGACTACACCTAGTGGGTGCACTCAGCGTGCCCCCACTGGTTCTTCCGACTTGATCCGATCAGTCGGACCAAAGAGACAAAAAAGTAATGATCCTAAAACTATAGCACTATAGCTAACTGCCCGCAGTTAGCCATGGTCTCATCATGATCTACAAAAAAAAATAGGTTCTTCAGACCTTAGTCGACTGCCAGTAGTCGACCATGGTCTCGGGGAATACACCCAGTGGGTGCACTCAGCGTGCCCCCACTGGTTCCCAAGATTCCATTCGACTTGGTCTGACCAGACCGAGTGAAGAAGTTAGAGTGAGGAAATTCAAAATACAAAGACTACAGTCAACTGCCAGCAGTCCACCATAGTCTCGGGGACTACACCCAGTGGGTGCACTCAGCGTGCCCCCACCAATCCAAAAATTCAATCGACACACCCAGTGGGTGTACAAAGAAAGTCTTCAGGTAGCATATCCTAACAGAACAAGCGGTGACCAACTAACCTGGACGTTGCTCTGAAGGGCTGAGCTAGCATCGTAGGCTGCTTGGCTGGCTTCCTGGATCCCCTTCACCTGCTCCATCATGATCCCTGCCTGGCATATAGCCTCCTTAGCAGCACCCGCTTGGTCCTCTGGGACGTGGTGTGTGGCGAAAAGGGAAGGCGGGTCAGCAGTCGACGAAGGTCAAGCACTCGTCAGCGGCACAGCGAAGGACACGGAAGTCCGAGTGATGTTGCCACCCTCCTGAACCAGTGTCTCAGGCACTGATGCAACCTGAGTGGTCTTGCCAGCCGGTGCCTTTCTATTCCTCCTCGGCCTCAGTGGCGCCTGAGGGAGTCCTGGACTAGGGGGTGTCCAGATAGCCAAACTATCATCATCGGCCGGACTCCAAGACTATGAAGATACAAGATTGAAGACTTCGTCCCGTGTCCGGATGGGACTTTCCTTGGCATGGAAGGCAAGCTTGGCAATACGGATATGTAGATCTCCTACCATTGTAACCGACTCTGTGTAACCCTAGCCCTCTCCGGTGTCTATATAAACCGGAGGGTTTTAGTCCATAGGACGAACAACAATCATACCATAGGCTAGCTTCTAGGGTTTAGCCTCCTTGATCTCGTGGTAGATCCACTCTTATACTACCCATATCATCAATATCAATCAAGCAGGAGTAGGGTTTTACCTCCTTCGAGAGGGCCCGAACCTGGGTAAAAACATCGTGTCCCTTGTCTACTGTTACCATCCGCCTAGACGCACAGTTCGGGACCCCCTACCCGAGATCCGCCGGTTTTGACACCGACATTGGTGCTTTCATTGAGAGTTCCTCTGTGTCGTCGCATATAGGCCCGATGGCTCCTTCGATCATCACTAACGACGCAGTCCCGGGTGAGACTTTTCTCCCCGGACAGATCTTCGTATTCGGCGGCTTTGCACTGCGGGCCAATTCGCTTGGCCATCTGGAGCAGATCGAAAGCTACGTCCCTGGCCGTCAGGTCAGATTTGGAAGTCTAAACTTCACGGCTGACATCCGTAGAGACTTGATCTTCGATGGATTCGAGCCACAGCCGAGCGCGCCGCACTGTCACGATGGGCACGATTTAGCTCTGTTGCCGGATAGTGTCCTGGAGGCCGCACACGAGCCCGCTCCGATCCCTAATTCGGAGCCGACTGCGTAGATCGAGGATGGGTGGCTAGACACCGCCTCGGGGGCTGCAACCTCTACGGCGATGGAGCCGAATACTGACCTTGTCCCTTGTGAAGCTCGTGACTCCGAGGTGCCGAACTCCTCGCCGGACTCCGACCCTCCCGCACCCCCTCCAATCAAATCCGATTGGGCGCCGATCATGGAGTTCACCCCCGCGGACATCTTTCAACACTCACCTTTCGGCGACATCCTGAATTCGCTAAAGTATCTCTCGTTATCAGGAGAGCCCTGGCCGAACTGCGGTCAGGATGGTTGGGATGAGGATGACGAAGAAATTCAAAGCCCACCCACCACCCACTTTGTAGCCACTGTCGACGATCTAACCGACATGCTAGACTACGACTCCGAAGACATCGACAGTATGGACGGCGATGCCGGAGACGACCAAGAACCAGCGCCTACGGGGCACTGGACGACCACCTCGTCGTACGACATATACATGGTGGACATCCCAAAGGATGGGAATGGTGAGGAAGCAGCGGAGGAAGACTCCTCCAAGAAACAGCCCAAGCGCCGGCATCAGCGGCGCCGCTCTAAATCCCGCCATAGCAAGAATGGAGATTCCGGCACCGGAGACAATAACACCCCTGACAGTGCTGAAGACAACCCCCTCCAGCAAGATTCAGCACAGGAGGACGGAGACGCCAGCCCTCACGAGAGAGCGGCAGACGAAGAGGTAGAGGATGATAACTACATGCCTCCCTCTGGAGACAAGGCAAGCCTCGACGACGACGAATTCGTCGTGCCTGAGGATCCCGTCGAACAAGAGCGTTTTAAACGCAGGCTTATGGCCACGACGAACAACCTCAAGAAAAAGCAGCAATAGCTTAGAGCTGATCAAGATCTGCTAGCCAACAGATGGATTGATGTCCTTGCGGCCGAAGAGCATGAACTTGAACGCCCCTCCAAAAGCTACCCCAAACACAAGCTGCTCCCCCGATTAGAGGAGGAGGCATATAAACCTACATCACCAGTGCACAATACGGCTGACCGACCACCTCGTGGCCGCGACAGAGAGGCCTCTAGGCCTTCCACTAGAACCGTACCCCGGCACCGCTCGAAGAGTACGAAGCCACGGGGGAATGTGCCGGACTTGCGAGACATATTGGAGGATAAGGCAAGACAATCAAGATCGATCTACGGATCGCGTGGGCGCCCCACGATGCGCGACGACGACCGTCGCGCCGGATACAACAACTCCGGCCGGGCTGAACACAGTAGACAAAGCTCGCTTGAGCTACGTCGTGATATAGCCCAATACAGAGGCGCCGCACACCCACTATGCTTCACAGACGAAGTAATGGATCATCAAATCCCCGAAGGGTTTAAACCCGTGAACATTGAATCCTACGATGGCACAACAGACCCCACGGTTTGGATCGAAGACTATCTCCTTCATATCCACATGGCCCGCGGTGACGATCTTCACGCCATCAAATATCTCCCACTCAAGCTTAAAGGACCAGCTCGGCATTGGCTTAACAGCTTGCCAGCAGAATTAATTGGGTGTTGGGAGGACCTGGAAGCCGCATTTCTTGACAACTTCCAGGGCACATATGTGCGACCACTAGACGCCGATGACCTAAGCCACATAATTCAGCAGCCAGACGAATCGGCCAGACAATTCTGGACACGGTTCTTAACAAAGAAAAATCAAATCGTCGACTGTCCGGATGCAGAGGCCCTTGCAGCCTTCAAACATAACATCCGCGACGAGTGGCTTGCCCGGCACCTAGGACAGGAAAAGCCGAAATCCATGGCAGCCCTCACATCACTCATGACCCGCTTCTCCGCAGGAGAGGACAGCTGGCTAGCCCGCAGTAACAACCTCAGCAAAAATTCTGGCAGTCCGGATACCAAGGACCGTAATGGCAGGTCGCGTCGCAACAAGAACAAACGCCGCGTTAATGGCGATAACACTGAGGATACGGCAATCAACGCCGGATTCAGAGGTGCCAAACCTGGTCAGCGGAAAAAGCCATTCAAAAGAACTACCCCGGGTCCGTCCAATTTAGACCGAATACTCGACCGCTCTTGCCAGATACACGGCACCCCCGAAAAGCCAGCCAATCACACTAACAGGGATTGTTGGGTATTCAAGCAGGCAGGCAAGTTAATTGCCGAAAACAATGACAAGGGGCTGCATAGCGATGACGAGGAAGATACCCGGCCGCCGAACAATAGAGGACAGAAGGGTTTCCCCCCACAAGTGCGGACGGTGAACATGATATACGCAACCCACATACCCAAGAGGGAGCGGAAGCGTGCACTCAGGGACGTATACGTGATGGAGCCAGTCGCCCCGAAGTTCAACCCACGGTCCTCCTGCCCGATCACTTTTGATCGAAGGGACCACCCCGCCAGTATCCTCCATGGCGGATTCGCCGCATTGGTTTTAGACCCAATCGTCGACGGATTTCACCTCACTAGAGTCCTGATGGACGGCGGCAGCAGCCTGAACCTGCTTTATCAGGATACAGTGCAAGATGGGCATAGACCCCTCAAGGATTAAACCAACAAAGACGACCTTCAAAGGCGTCATACCAGGTGTAGAGGACAATTGTACAGGCTCAGTCACACTGGAAGTGGTCTTCGGATCCCCGGATAACTTCTGAAGTGAGGAGTTAATCTTCGACATAGTTCCGTTCCGCAGCGGCTATCATGCTCTGCTCGGACGAACCGCGTTTGCAAAGTTCAACGCGGTGCCGCACTACGCGTACCTCAAGCTCAAGATGCCAGGCCCTCGAGGAGTCATCACGGTCAATGGAAACACGGAACGCTCCCTCCGAATGGAGGAACACACAGCGGCTCTCGCGGCAGAAGTACAAAGCAGCCTCTTAAGGCAATTCTTGAGTCTGGCTGTTAGGCGACCGGACACGGCTAAACGCGCCCGGAGTAACATACAACAAGACCACCTGGCACGTTCCGAGCACGCGTAGCAATGTGGCCCCAACCCCAGCCCTTGCAAAATTGCAAGAATGGTCCTTCGCGTACATCATTACGCTCTGGAGATACCATGGGCATAGGGGGAGGGGCACGACCACGACAGGCCCAGAGTGCGGCTCAACCACACCAGGGGCTCCAAAGTGTGTCATTCTTTTTCCTTTTTTCTTACCCATAGGACTCCGTTCACCAGAGGCCCTGTCCGGAAGTAGGCCTGCCGAACTCACGATGCAACAGCCATGGAAGGAGAAAGGCTACGACGAGTATCTAGGTGGTCTCCATTACGAGCATTAAATATGTTTTATACACCATTCCGCAGCCTACCCCTGGAGGGGGACATGTTTAATAGTCCCATTCCTTGCTTACCGCACTATTTGTATCATCCTGCATTCATGGCAATATTTTTTGAATAAACAATGCATTGCTTTTTGCTTATAATTGCATTTCTTTCTTATGCATATGTTCATTTATGACATGTTGCATCCGTACACTTTGGTACGGCTAAATACACCAGGGGCTTAAGTTCCCCACATTATGGTGTGATAAGTCCGAACACTTCCACAAGTGCGGCACCCCAACTTATAGCATTATATGCATCGGCTCCGAATCTTGTCTTGGGTCAATAGTTGGGTTTGCCCGACTCCCATGTTTTGGTACCTTACGTTCCATTGTATCGGCTAAGGTAGCACTGGGAGAACCACTGCGATTGCGCCCCGGTTGAGCTGGGCGAGTGCCTCAGTGGAGAAAGCTAAAACTGACCGTCATGATAAGGCGAGAGATGGTCGCTGTTTGAGAGGTTTTTTCGAGTCCCCAAAGACTTATGCCGCTTAGAGCGAGGAACCGGCTCTGTCTGGCCCAGGCGTGGATAGCGCCCCGAACTCGGTCTTCCGAACACTAGGGGCTTCGCCGAAATTTAAAATTATAGAATTCTATGGCTAAGTGAGAGTGTTCTAGCATTATAAGTCCGGTTGCCTCGTTCGTTGTGTTGAGCGCCTCCCTAGATGGACCCAAAAATGGGAACAAGAGCGCTCAAGTTTATCCCGAACACGCCAGCACTCGTGCCATGGGGGATGAAGCCGACGACTTGCCATCTCTCAGATTTGATAAACGGCCGCACAGAAGGTAATATTTTAAATTAACAAGCGTTGCTTAGCGCATATGAACAAAGTTTTCAGCGCACAGGATAACAAAATGCAAGTCTACTCAAATATTACATCTTTGGAGCACTCACCCGCAATCATGCGGGCACCCTTCATGACACTCTTATAATACATTTCGGGCGTGCGATACTCCTTGCCCGTCGGTGGCGCGTCCGTCACAAGCTTCTCAGCGTCCATCCTGCCCCAGTGCACCTTTGCATGGGCAAGGGCCCGACGGGCACCTTCAATGCAGGCGGAGTGCTTGACGACTTCAACCCAGGGACACGCATCCACCAGCCGCCGCACCAGGCCGAAGTAGCTCCCAGGCATGGCCTCCTTGGGCCACAGCCGAACTATGAGGCCCTTCATGGCCTGTTCGGCCACCTTGTGGAGCTCGACCAGCTGCTTCAGCTGGTCGCTAGGGGGCACCGAATGTCCGGCCTAAGCATACTGAGACCAGAAGACCTTCTCCGTCGAGCTCCCCTCCTCGGCCCGGTAGAAAGCGGCAACATCGGACACGCTGCGGGGCAGATCTGTGAACGCTCCTGGAGAGCTCCGAATTGGGGTAAGTAATAGGTAATTCACATTCACATGCTTGCTTTGCATGAAAAATGCCTTACCCGCCGCTATTTTCTTCAATGCCTCGATTTCCTGGAGGGCCTTGTGGGCTCCGGCCTTAGCGGCTTTGGCACTCTTAAGAGCCGACGCAAGCTCGGACTCTCGAGTCTTCGAGTCATGCTCCAAACCCTCGTGCTTTTCCACGAGAGCCTGGAGCTCTTGCTGTACCTCCGCCACCCACGCCTCCTGCTTCTCTCGCTCGGCTCGTTCCGCGGCCGCATTGCGTTCGGCCGCGGACACTGCTTCCTTCAGGGTTGCCACCTCGTTCGTAGCCCCTGGAGTACCCACGTTATCCTTGTTATTTCTCTTGCAACCAAATCTTTTTCTGTAAGGTACAATTTTAATATGGTGTTACTCACCTTCCTTGTCCTCGAGCTGCTTCTTGGCATGGCCGAGCTCGCTCTTGGACCACTCGAGGCTCTGCTTCAAAGCATAGACCTCCGCAGTCAGTGCGGCAGAGGTCAGCAACGCAGCCTACAATCCCATATTGACATATTTTTTAGACTCCTGCGTATATCTTTTTAGATGCTCAGTCCGGCTTTTGTTTCCGAACACCAAACCGAGCATCAGGGGCTACTGTCTATGCAGTATTATATTACACATCTTAAAAATTCTTACCTTAAAGCATGTTAGAAGGCTGCTGCAGGCTTCGGTCAGCCCGCTCTTTGCGAGCTGAACCTTCTGAATCACCGCACTCATGACAGTGCGTTGTTCTTCTTCGATGGAAGCGCCGTTGAGCGCCTCCAGCAAGTTATCCGGCGCCTCCGATTGGACGGACGCCGCCGGTGTCACCGTCTTGCCCTTCTTGCGAAGGGCCCACTCGCCGGACTCCGAAACCATTGCAGGTTCTGGTGCGGAATCCGGTGCAAAGTCCAGGAGGTTGCCCTGCGGCACCTCCTCCTCCTGGCGGGTCCCTTCCTGGGATCCCACCTCGACGTCATCAGCGTCACGGGGGGTGGAGGCGGTCGGAAGAGAATCCATATCCAACGTGCCCAAGCACCCGCTCGACAAAGCGGGAAGATCGTCTTTGGGCGGACTACAGGTTGTATGCGGCATTAGAAAGACACCATGTGACAAAAAGGAAAATTATAAATCATCTAGGAGTCCGGATACTTACAATCTTGCCAGGGGCTTGGCCCTGGAGGGCCACTCCTCGTTGCCATCGCCAACGTTGGCGGAATAGTCTGGGGGAAGGTTCCTTCCCTTCTTGGACCTTCGGCCTCCCTCGTTGGGGAGGCCTTCCTCTTCTTCTCTCCCCCCGCGGGGGGAGAGGCCTCTTTCTTCTCCTCCTCGTCTTCGTGGGAGGAGTCCGCCTCGGAGTCATCGGACGATGAGTCCGATACCACCTGGCACCGGGAACTCCTTCGGGTTCCCGTGGCCTTCTTCTTGGACTTCTTCTCCGGCACTACGTAAAGTGCCGGGACTAGCAGCCCTGTCAAACGGGCATCTGATGGGTCTTCTGGAAGGGGAGCCGGATAGTTAACCTGTCCGGATGTCTTCTGCCAGGCCTGTTAAAGGCATTGGGAGTTTAGATCCCGCATAGAGTCAAACTATGAAAAGAAAATGTCCCATAAAGGATAACATGGCTTACCTCGCCGGCTAGACGCTGCGTGCTGAATCCGCGATCTTCGGTAGCGGATGCGGGAGCTTCGGCACCCTTGAACAGCACCCTCCTGGCAGCTTCGTACCTAGTGTCGAAGAGCCTGCTTAAGGTCCGGTGCTGTGCCGGATCAAACTCCCACAAATTGAAGCCCCGTTGTTGGCAGGGGAGAATCCGGCGGACGAGCATGACCTGGATCACGTTGACAAGCTTGTGCTTCTTGTTCACCAGGATCTGGAGACAGGACTGGAGTCCGGTCAGCTCCTCCGAACTACCCCAAAGCAAGCCCTTCTCTTTCCAGGAGGTGAGCTGCATGGGGATGCCGGATCTGAATTCGGGGGCCGCTGCCCATTTAGGGTCACGCGGCTCGGTGATGTAGAACCACCCCGATTGCCACCCTTTGATGGATTCCACGAAGGCGCCCTCAAGCCAAGTAACGTTGGGCATTTTTCCCACCATGGCGCCTCCGCACTCCGCTTGGCTGCCCTTCACAACCTTCGGCTTGACATTGAAGGTCTTTAGCCACAAGCCGAAGTGGGGCTGGATGCAGAGGAAGGCCTCGCACACGATGATAAACGCCGATATATTGAGGATGAAATTCGGGGCCAGATCGTGGAAATCCAGACCGTAGTAATACATGAGCCCCCGGACAAAGGGTTGGAGTGGGAAGCCCAGTCCGCGGAGGAAATGGGGAAGGAATACCACCCTCTCATGGGGACTGGGGGTGGGGATGAGCTGCCCCTCGTCGGGGAGCCGATGCGCAATGTCGCTGGACAGATATCCGGCGCTGCGCAGCTTCTCTATGTGCCCCTCCGTAACGGAGGAGGCCATCCACTTGCCTCCTGCTCTGGACATGGCTGGAGAAGGTCGAGGTGAGATGTGCGGACTTGGGCGCTGGAGCTCGAGTGCGCGGGGATGGATAAGCAAAGGAGGAATAAGGCGTAGGTAAAAGAGGTGGATCCTTATCCCCTTATATATGGGCGGACGAAAGACTATGCGTCCCCACCAGCCTGGTAAAACTCGCTTATCTCCCAAGCGTCGCAATCAATGGCGCGGTTGGGTTACCCACGTCCGTATTGATGGGAATCCCGGAATAAGGGGAACACGATCTCTGCTTCGACAAGATGTGCCAAGGAAACCGCTTCGCTAAACGCGCTGAGGTGGTGTAATAAAAATGATTCAAGTAAAGGCTTGGTAGTGGTGTGACGTCACGCCACAAAATACGTCAGCACATTGAATTTGTGTAAATATTATTCTCTCTATGGTGGTATGTGGAATTTATTTTACAGAGCCGGACACTATCCTGGCGTTCACAATCTTCTATGAATTATTCGGAGGAGGAACCCGCCTTGCAATGCCGAAGACAATATGCGCGCCGGACTCGTCGTCATTGAAGCCTGGTTCAGGGGGCTACTGAGGGAGTCCTGGACTTGGGGGTGTCCGGATAGCCGAACTATCATCATCGTCCGGACTCCAAGACTATGAAGATACAAGATTGAAGACTTCGTCCCGTGTCCGGATGGGACTTTCCTTGGCGTGGACGACAAGCTTGGCAATACGGATATGTAGATCTCCTACCATTGTAACCGACTCTGTGTAACCCTAGCCCTCTCCGGTGTCTATATAAACCGGAGGGTTTTAGTCCATAGGACGAATAACAATCATACCATAGGCTAGCTTCTAGGGTTTAGCCTCCTTGATCTCGTGGTAGATCCACTCTTATACTACCCGTATCATCTATATCAATCAAGCAGGAGTAGGGTTTTACCTCCATCGAGAGGGCCCGAACCTGGGTAAAAACATCGTGTCCCTTGTCTCCTGTTACCATCCGCCTAGACGCACAGTTCGGGACCCCCTACCCGAGATCCGCCAGTTTTGACACCGACAGGGCCTCATCATCATCATGAGGGAGATGAATGACATGAGGAGGAGCTACAGTAAAAGTCCAAAGTTAAAATCGAAATCCAATCGACCAAAAGTGAAATTATGGAGAGCGTACCAAGGTTGGAGGTGGCAGCGTCTTCCATTTCCTGGTCTTCATTCTTGGCGGAGGTCTCGGAGGTAGCAGCAGTGCAGATTTCAGAAACCAGTCGGTTAGTCAATGAGTCGACCAAGAGTCTACCCATGCTAAACAAGAAAACGCAAGTTCTTCTATTACCCGGAAATGGTGGGAATGGTCATCCTCATCTTGGGCAAGGCCTTCGGTGGCTTTGATGACGCTGCTCGTGGATGCTTCGGCGCTTTTTCATTCGGCATCGGAGAAGCCGTCCGAGGGCGCTTTGACGCCTGCCCAACAGGCGCAGTCGCTTTGCCACGCTCGCTTGCGGGGTCATGGGTGAGCTTGGATCGCCTTTCCATGCGAGGAGGATCGACTTCCTCCTCCTCCTCTTCACTGGAGCCGTCTTCATAATCTTCCCCCTCACCATCAGATTGCCACTCCTCCTCACTTTCGCCTCCGCTCGCCTTCTCCTCCTCGACCTGTTCTTGCGCCCTGTTGGGCATCGAGTACATCTCAGTAGTGGCCTAGAAGACAATAAACAAGACAAAAGCCAGTCGACTGATTTTAAGCAAATAGAATGAAGAAAACAAGGTCACAGTCGGAGATGCAGAATCGGACTAGGTCTACTTCGTATGATTGGTCGAGTCGAGGAATCATCCTGGCTCCTCGGGGGTTGTCTTTGTTCCCTGTGATGCTCGCCAACCACCTCTCCAGCGTGGCATCCTCGACCTCCTCCGGGTGGATCCGAGTGGTGTCCTCAGTGTCAGAATACATCCACATTGGATGGTCTCGATATTGAAGCGGCTGGATGTGTCGTCGGAGGAAGACCTCCAAGAGGTCCATGCCGGTCACCCCGTCACAGATAAGCTGGACAACACGTTCGACCAGAACCTTAACCTGTGCCTTCTCTTCTGGGATCACCTTCAAAGAGGAAGGCTTCCTCACTTGGTCCATAGAAAAAGGAGGGAGTCCGGTCGACTGCCCTGGCGTCGGCTGGTCTTTGCAGTAAAACCAGGTCGACTGCCATCCACAGAACGAGTCGGGTAGGATCATGGCCGGAAAAGAACTTTTCCCCCTTAGTTGAACCCCAAGACCCCCACACATCTGAATCACTTGTGTTTTCTCTTCACTCGGATTGGCCTTTTTTACCGTCTGGGAGCGACAGGTGAAAATGTGCTTGAAAAGACCCAAATGAGGCCGACAACCCAAGAAATTCTCGCACAAAGACACGAAAGCAGCGAGGTACACGATGGTGTTGGGTGTGAAGTTGAGTTGCGCCCCAAAGAAATTCAGAAATCCCTGAAAGAAAGGGTGAGGCGGCAAAGAAAACCCACGGTCGACATGGGTGGCCAAGAGAACGCACTCACCCTCCAGAGGCTGCGGCTCAGACTCCTTCCCCGGGAGCCGTGCCGATCCATGGGGGGATAATCCTCCATTGGCCAGGTCGTAAAGGTCCTCTTGACGAATCGTCGAGCGGATCCAGTCGCCCTGGATCCAGCCCTGCGGTAGGCCGGCCCTCGATGAAGATCTGCCCCGACTGGTCGCCCTTCCCTTCGCCTTCGCCGTCGCTTTCTTCGCCCGCTCCAGGGCCGCTGTCTTCTCTTTCACCATCGTCACCGGCAAGATGCGCTCGGGGCAGCGGCACTGAGGCGGAAGCGAACGCGGTGGATAAGTCTGAGGAAGAGAGGAGGAAATGAGAATGCACTATTCAAAAACCCCCGTCCGACACCTTATATGGGTTACTTCCGAGTGACTGAGTTGTAGGCCTGGGCAATCCTGTCAAATCCCACAACAATCACGTGCGCGATACGTGGCGAAAAAGGTGGCGCGGAGATCGAGGTGTCCCTGCCTTATCCCATCCGATTACTGCGGCCTCCTCCGCCCCACGCGCTTCCCAAGATTCGAATCCCGCTAAATCCGCGAGCTGCAGAGCAACTCGTTAGACGGAAGATTTCCTCCGCTCTGTCGTTCGGAGTTCTCCAAGTAAAGAAATTCACTCGACGGATACAAAGAATGGATCAAGGCGACTGAAAAAGAAGTTGGTGCCATCACCTAAGTTCATTGATCCACAACAAGACATATTCATAGCGCGAAAATGGGTCGGAAGTGCGTTCAACTCCTTCCCCACTCAAACCTCGATCCATTCGGGGGCTAATGATGAAGCTATGTACCTAGGGTAGGGGCATGGACCTGTCCAAGCTACCCTCCCCAAGGACATCTCTTGAAGAAACCACCTTTCAATCGACCCGGAAGCGATCCACTCGACGGACTCGAAGACACTCGACCATGAAGCCAACCACTCGACTGCCTGGAGACCTAAAGTCACTCTGCACGCAAACGGTCTGTCATTAAGTAGCTTTTATGGTCATCATAGCACTTTATTTGTGGCATTACCAGTAACGCCCGATCTTAATGTACCCTAAACCCTGCATAACTGAGGGCTGGAGGGGTCTGGCGGACTCTATATAAGCCACCCCCCTCCTCAGTGTAAGGGTTCGCACCCCTGTAACTCATATACACATAATCCAGTCGACCGCCTTCGGGCTCCGAGACGTAGGGCTGTTACTTCCTCTGAGAAGGGCCTGAACTCGTAAATCTCTTGTGTATACAACTACTCCATAGCTAGGATCTTGCCTCTCCGTTCCTACCCCCCTACACTACTGTCAGACTTAGAACCACGACAGGCCCAATTAACATTTCAGCCCTATATTAATTTCGGCCTATTAAAAGCCCATCATATAGTTGGGCCTAACTATGACCAGGTTTGCATCCGGCCTGCTTGCAGCCGATATTTGATTGGGCCAAACAAGGACCGAGACAACTTTGGCCTGTTAAAAGCCCATGAATTGATTCGCACAATCATGGGCCGGGGTCCATTTCGGGCTGCCACCGGCCCGTGAGATATTCGGCACGTTTCAGGCCCAGCCTACTTCTCAGCCTCCTAAAAGCCCATTGAGTTTTATTGCAAAAAGAGGTCCGGGGGTTACTCGGCCTATTAAAGGACCGAATCTACTAGTGGGCCAGTTTGATGGGGCCCATGATGCAGATCATACATCGTGATTGCATGACGACCCGATTATGTACCGTAATTTTATAGTTTGGCCAGTTTACTGCGAAGACATGATATATATACAGTAAAATAACTGCGGCATCGTGAATAAGAAAAAACCTAGACTATACAATAAAGAAATTACGGCATATTACATCCACTGGGCATCAAAGTTCGCCACTATGATAATAAAGCACAAGCAGACAGCAGATTACATACACTGGGCATCAAAGATCGCCACCAGTGCAAATAAACACGCCGACAAAATAATATACAAAACCGACAGCACTTCAATAGAGTTCAAGAAAGGTTAGCCCTGCTGGGGAGCTGCAGCGCAAGCAGCTGAGCAAGATGATGAGACTGCGCTTGTTCAACACTTATATCTTCCTCACTCTGAAAGATAAACAAGCAGACAGATGACAGGTTTTGCACATAAAAGTATAAGTGCTGACAATTCATCACATTTCTTACTGATGAATAAAGTGACACAGTTTAAAATTGCATTAACACAATATGGTATTGTTTAGGTCAAGACATGGCAGGAATTGACATTGTGAAGGAGTTGGCAGCTTCACGACACCACTGGATTACAGATCAAGAACTCATAAGTATCAATGGTTAGTGTGCTATCAATTTATCCCATTTCAGATTGGCAAATAAAGAGGCGGTTTAAATAATAGTAGAATGATATGACATTGTTCATAGTTAAGACATTGCAGAATATGACATTGTGCTGTAGTGGGTAGGTTCACCACACCACTGGATTACGGATGAAGAACAAAGCATACATGCAGTGCAAAAGAAGATCACTTGCTCTGTATAGTTTAATTTTCATGGTATGAAGAAGGAACTTGGTTGTACAACTGAAAACTTAAATTGAGAAGGACAAACTTTTGTTTATGAACTACATAATAAACTTTAAACATGCAATTTTATGCAAACACCAAAAATAAACAGATGTTTCAGTCATGCCTAACCAAATATACACAACAAAGTTTGAAGGCTTGAGAAGGACAAACTTACATTACTGGTGAAGACATGCTCTATAAAGCCCTTGTCCATGTTGATGGGGGGGGGGGGGGGGGGGCAATTCAAGAAGTTTAGCACATAATGTTCTTCATAAGCATTGCCTTTATTCTACATTTTTGTTAAGAGTAAATATAGATGTGATAATATACGAAAAAATGGAGAATATTTAAGATAAGATGAAGAATGATGCTACATAACCAAGTAGCTATAAATGTATGTGCAGCGATGCAGGCAAAAGGCACAGCCAAGAGCAATGTGCAGCTAAACTTCTTCAGTACCAACCTTATGGTAAGAGTAAATATAGATCTGATGTGTAGAAAATGGAGGGTAAAGGAAAATAAGCTGCAGAGTGATGGTACATGAACAACTACCTGTCAATATAAGTACACTGATAAAGGACAGCATGTACTTACAAGAACAATGCAGAGCTAAAAAAAATTCATTGGCATTGGATATATTCTACACTACTGTAACCATTCATATAGATCAGATAATTTGGAGCGAACATTTGATAAGCAAGCTATCATGCATACTGCTGTCACATAATGAACCAGGTATGTATGCAAGTACAGTGATACAGGACAACAGGTACTAACAAGAGCAAAGCAGCGGGCAGCATATTTGCGATATCCCGTGGTTCTTTTCAAACCGGAATTCTTCTTTGAGCTGATTTCCTGCAAAAAAGATCCATAAGGCACATGCGGAAAAGTAGAAGTTCAAATTGTCATGTGATTTCATAGATAGTACCTCCTCCTGGGAACGAGACCAGTGCATAACAAGGTTTTTCCATTCAATGTCTTCTAAATTTAGCACAGGAGACTTCACCGGAAATTCGTTTATAGACTTGCCATCAAAGTGTGATTTCCTCAGGTAACACCGATACTGCTGCAATGCTTCCTTGAAAAGCACAAGCAAGCTTTGCTCGTCATGACTATCCAGATTGACCCTCACCTAGTTACAACAATGTAATGCAAATCATTGATGTGTTCGATCAGCAGAAAACAGGAAAATAATAACCATGAATAATAGCACTTACACGTAAGTTGGACAGGAAGATTGTCGGGGGTTGGATGCGACATATGCCAACGGGTGGCTTATCATGGTGGGGGCGAGTAGAACGTCGCCGGTGCCTAGAAACGGGATGAGGCGCAGACATGCACGCCGACGAATCTTACCCAGCTTCGGGGCTCTCCGGGGAGATAACACCCCTACTGCTGCTCTGCGGGGTCTCCGCATGATCACTATGGGATGATAGTACAAAGGTACTCCTTGAGCTGTTTCGGGTGGCGGGAGGGAGCAAGGCTGGCTCCTCCCTTTGCCTGCTATGTGTCTAAAAACCTATCCAGGGCCGAACCCTTTGCATGGGTGCCCCGGGGGGTTTATATAGGCCTACCCCCCGAGGGTACAATGGTAAAATGACTGGGTGTGGCCCCCAGCTGTCTGTCTCTCATGCCGCCGCCCCCTGCCGGCTTCTGGGGCCCGCCGACTGGCGGGCCCTGCGGATAGGCCGGGCACTGTGCAACACTCCTGATGACGCAGGCTTGGTCATGGGGTCGTGGGAACAGTGCCGCCGTCTGTCGGGCGATCACTGTCGCCACTCCCCGTCCAATCTGGTTTATGGCTCGTGGGGCCCTGACTGAGAGGCGGCCGACTCTGGGAAGGCCGACTCCCGCAGGGCCGTCTTCGGACTCTCCGGCCGTCTTCTTCTCCCTCACTGACGGGGGGCCCGGCGGTCTTCGGGCCGTACAGGCTGCCGTCGTGGGCACAGTGCCTTGCGCACTGTGGCTGATGTCAGGGGAGGCATGGCAACAGTGCCGCGCCTTACCGGAGATCTCCTGGTGGTACGGCTCACTGTAGCCATGCCTACCTCCCGTAGGTTTGAGGGGACGGCCACGTCGGGACCGTACCCTGCGTCGGTCTTCGTGAAAAGGTCGCGGGCCGACTCTCATAGTCGGCCCCTTGAAAGGTCGCAAGCCCGGAGTCGGCTTGCTACAGAGTCGCCAGCTGGGACTTGGCCTTTTTTGGAGGTCGCCAGCCGGGACTCGGCCTTCTTCGAAGGTCGCCGTCCGGGACTTGGCTGAGGGGCACGGCCTGCCCCGATGTCTTGAAAGATCTTGGGACCCGGGTCAGCCTACCCGTGGCCCATTACTCCGACAGTAGTCCTCGAAGCTGGTGAAGCCCGGCGGGTGCCACCTCGAGGGGCTTCAGCAGTTTCATTTCATTTGGTGCCGACTCTGAGACTCGGCTGCTGTTGCTTCGGGCCGCCTCGCCAAAGTCGGACTCGTTCGGCGAGGGGCCGCCATCCGCAAGTCGTGGCGGGAAAAACGAGAGGCGTATCGGTCACGCTTCCCTGCCATTATCGAGACGGTCCTGCCGCGCGGCGCCACGTGGAGGCGATAGTCTGTCCACCCATGCGCGTGACGGGCCGGGCCGTCAGGTGGGGCCCGCCATTACTGTGCCTCGAGCCCTGAGCGGATCCGCTGTGGCCGAGGGCGGTTGGCATCCCCATGTCGTTACAGCGCGCAGTAACTTCGTGGGGGTTGATCGTGGGCGGCGTGGGACCGCAGGCGCAGTTAATCCCCCTGTCGCCCCCTCGGCTTCTCAGCCCGTAGGGCTATAAGTAGGCGGGGAGGAGCGGGGCGGCACTGCACGCGCACTCTCTCGCCCGCTCTCCCGCCCTTCTCCTTCCTTTGCCGCGAGCCACGACATTCTTCCTCCGCCGCGATGAGTTCTTCTTCCGCCGCGCCACCCGCCTCGCGCTCCGGCGAGTGGGCTGGCTCGGACGTGGAGGCGGAGGACATTGAGTTCCTTCGCCGGACTCGCCATCTCCCCAGCACGGACCTGGTGCACGCCCGTCCCGCGCCGGCGGGAGAGATCCGGCCTGCGCCGGAGGAGGGCGAGCGGGTCATCTTCCGCTCGCATCTTATGCGCGGGCTGGGGCTTCCGGCGAGCGGATTCTTCCGCTCGTTTCTCGAGTTCCACAGACTACAGCCGCACCACCTCACCCCCAACGCGGTGGTGCTTCTCTCCGCCTTCGCCACCCTGTGCGAAGGCTACATCGGCGTTCTCCCCACCCTCGAGCTGTGGGGGGAGTTCTTCTCGGCCAAACTCGGCACTCAGGCCGCTGGCACGCCGGCTCAGTGTGGCACCTACATCGCGGTGCGGCGCTCGACGGCCGACAATCGTTTTCCGCCCATCTCGCTGGTGAAGTCGGTGAAGATGTGGCAGAAGTCCTACTTCTATGTGAAGAACATCTCCACCGATGGCGACTGGGTCAACCTGCTGCCTTTCGACCCCGAGCCGCTGACTGGCCGGCTGGCCAGTTGGTCCCATCGATCCAAGTCTCTCTCGACCTCCGGAAGCGGCGCCGTGGCGCGGCTCCGAGTCATGCTGCAGTCAGAGGGGCTGGCCACCTTCGTGGCACGCCGGGTTCTTCCGCTCCAAGGCCGGCCTCACCTCATCTGCCAGATGAGCCGCCGACACGATCCGAGCCGGCTGTGCACCAGGGACATGCCGCGTGGGGAGGTGGCGAACTTGGTGAACCACATCGCCCACTGCGGGTTCACGGAGGAGTGGCAGTTCGGCAAGGAGTCGTACTCGCGCGACAACCCCCCTCCAATGGTAAGTCGCATCTATCTGCAGCTCGATCTTATTTCCGTCAGACCTTGATCTCTGATCTTTGTTGGTGTCTTCTGGGCAGAATCCCCTTACGGCGCCCTCAGCCGGCGCCACAAGAGAGTCTCGCGACTACGTCCCAGATCGCGAGGTCAGCGACGTCGACGACCCCGACCTGGGAGCGGTGGCACTGGAGGCTGACGCCGAAGGCGGCGGAGAGGGGGCAGACGGCGGCCTCAGACCGTCGGCGACCTTCGCCGACTGGCCCGAGGGCGACGCCGACGCGGAAGTCGCCCCGCGCCGCCAGCCAAAAGCCGGCTCCTCCAGCCAAGCCGGTGCGAAGAGGCGTCACGCCAGGCCGAGTGGGCCCGGTAGCAAGTCGAAGAAGTTCAAGGGAGCTGCCGCCGCGACCAAGCGGGAGGAGGCGGCCGCGAAGGCCAACCGCTTCCGAAAGGAAGTGAGAAGGCCGCCGCTAGTTTCTTCGTGAGTCTTCTTACTCTGTCGTTTCTTTCCTGGATCTCGCTTGGAGTTTTTTCTGATTTTCCCTCCGACCTTCTCCAGAGCTCCCCTCTCTCTTGAGAGAGCCGCCGTCCCCTCCGTCATGGGGTCAGTGGAGACGTCTGCCAACACACAGCGGATTGATCCTGCCGCCGACCTTCGGGAGGCGACGGAACGGAACGCGCGAGAGAAGCGCGAGGAGGAGGAGGCCGACCGCCTAGAGAAGGCGGAGGCCGAGAAGGCGGCCGCCAACGCCCAGCGGCACCTGGAGGAGGCCGTGGCTGCGGCCGCGTCGAAGCGGCATGCCGAGTAGGTCGCGCATCGTCGATCGGCGATGCTCGTCCCCCCACTGTCGTCGGCGCCGCCGGCAACTGAGTTCACGGGGCAGACCGGGGAGGTCGGCACCGCAAACCCTCTCGCGGAGGAGGGCGGCGACGTCTCAGGCTCGGATACTCGCGCGCCGCCCCCGCCGCCCCCGCCGCCTCCGTCTTCAAGGCCGCACGGCAAACAGCCGGTGGACCCGCAGGATCCTCCGACTGCGGACGCCGCCGATGCGTAGCTACTTCTTCAGGTCGCCGTGCCAGCGCGCCACCGGATTGAGAGGACGAACTCAGCACCGCGAGCCCTGGAAACCGGCGCTGCAAGCTCGGCGAACTTGGACGTCGAGGCCTCAAGTGTTGCGCCCACCGGCTGGCTGCGTGAAGGCGGCACCGGCTCGCTGAACCAGGCCCTTCTGGACGTCCAATCGAAGCTGCGCAAAGAAGGCGACGCCCTCCAACTCTACACCAAAGCGCATCTGGCCCTGCGGACCTCCGTTCGGGTATGTTTCATTTTTCCTTTTTTAGTTTCTGTCTTTTCCCGTGGGGGCACGCCAGTGCACCCACTGGGTGTAGTCCCCGAGTTCGGGGTCGGCTGCTGAGCAGGCGACTCGGAACTCCTTCTGGCGAGCTCCGAAGGCTAACTTTGCTTTGCCGGCTTTGCAAGAATACCACAATCTCCGCGCCACTGCCTTTAACCACAATGTTGAAGAGCTGCGGAAGCGGACCGCCGATCTGACGGAAAGCCGAGGTGGGCTAATTCTTTCTTCTTTGCGGGGGCGCGCTGGCGCACCCGCGGGCTGTAGTCCCCGAGATTCGGGCCGACTGCTGAGCAGTCGGGCCAGATCTCCCGGCGATCTATCTTCCTTCTTCTCCGAGGGGGCGCGCTGGCGCGCCCGCGGGCTGTAGTCCCCGAGATTCGGGCCGACTGCTGAGCAGTCGGGCCGGATCTCCTCGGCGACCTTTCTTACTGATAACGTCTCTCGATCTTCAGACGCCAATGCCGCCCTCCAGGAGCAGCTGAACGAGGCCAACACCACTCGCCGCGCCAAGGAGGAGGAGTGCGACAAGCTCGTCCAAGAGCGTGACCTGCTGGCGACGCAGCTGGCCGAGCAGAAAGAGCTGCTCCGGAAGGCGCAGGAAGACGCCAAGTCGCGGGAGGATGCCCTCATAGCCGAGTTCGAGGTCGAGCGCTCCGCCTGGACCGACCGGGAGGCGATGCTGACCTCCGACTACCACGAGCTTGAGGACATCGTCGACGGTAATTCTTTTTTCTCTTCTTTGGTCTTCCGACTCTTGTGTCGGGCTGATTTCTGATTTTTTGACTGTCTTCTTTTCTGTCTTGGCAGACTTCTTCCCCGGCCACTCGCAGGGCGTTCCTCTGGTCATCGAGGCGGCTCGGGAGGAGCGAAGGGTGAAGGGCGAAGTGATTGCTGCCAACGCCCCCGAACCATCGACGAGCAGCTCCTGAGCATCGAGGTCCGCCTTCGTCCTGCTCATCGTTTGCTGCGCCGTCTTCAACGCGCCGGCGCTCAAGTCGTTGCCGCTCTGTGGCCGGAGGTGCCAGCTCTTTGCACTGCCAGCCGGACGGCCGACTGGCTGGAGGTCGCCGCCGGTCGCTTCGAGGCTTGGAGGGGCTCCTCGGCCCGTGCCGGAGCACGCCGGGCCTTGGAGTTCGTCAAAGGGTGGTATCCAGGGCTGGACCTGGACCGTCTGGCCGTGTTCCGGTCAGAGGCCCAGGCCGAGCTGGAGGCCGTGGAAGGCGCCCTTGTCGAGCGCGCGGCGGCCATCGCCGAGTACACGGACACTAGTGTCTTCGTGCCCGAGCGGACCGAAGGCGGCGAGGAGGTCCCGCCGGAATGGTTCGGGATGCACCCGGAGTGCGAGGAGGACTCGGCGGAGGTGATCGGCTCCAGCGTCGAGGAGGAGGACGAGTCGGAGGACGGAAGCGAGGAGGAGGCGCCAGAGGACGAAGCGGGCGGCCAGCCCCAGCCTGATCGCGCCTCCAGCAACGAGCCTCAGAAGAACAAGGCGACTGTCGCTGGAGGCGGCCAAGCTGAGACCGCCCAGCCGACTGCCCCGACGTCCGACACCGCCGCCACCTCCGTCCCTCCGGCTCCGGAGGCAGCCCCTTAGAGTGCTTCAGTTTTACCTATCTCTTTTGTTCTTTGAAAAACTTGTCAGTTTCGAACAATTCCACCCGCGGGGAGTATTCGGCCAAGGGCCTTATGTAAATATTTATCAAATTTCCGCCTTTCCTTGCTTTGGTTCTTTAGACTTTTTCCTTTGCCGCCTTCCTTTAGTTGCCGCCTTGCCGACTGGGCAGCCGCTCTGCGGACTGCCGCTGGGTCAAGTGCTCAGCTACTTTAGGGAGGCAAGTACTTGGTCATTTAGAATACCTTAGCAAGTTGGCTGAAAATCGACAGGCCGACTTTCGAGAGTCGGCTATTCTTGATGAAAATTGAGACTGCGAGCCGACTGCTCGCGAGTCGGCTCGGTAAGGGGAGGCTGGCAGCCGGCTTGGGCTATGTGTAGTTCTTAAGTCCTTAGCCGTTTTTCATGTGCGAACTCGTTCTTTCCCGTCCTCTGCTTACCGACAGTCGCTCTGCAAGCTGCGGCTTTCGGCAGGAGACGGCTTTGAGCGCGGCACATTACTTGTCTGACTTCAGGGAGCATTTCACAGCGCAAGACGGCGAGTCCCCGGGCCGACTAGTCGGACCCGGTGCCAGATAGTATGATAAAAGGGGAAAGCATACTCGGAAGCGTAATCCATATCATACAGATAATCAAAAAGGTAGTCCCCGAGCTCGTCCCGGGGGGCCTAAGGTCTTAGTACTTTAATACAAAAGAGGGTAGCGTGATACATACTGCATCAACTCTAAAATCTTCGCAGATGATTTGCGTTCCACGGGCGCTCTGTTTCTTTGCCGGAGTCGTCCCTCTTGCGTGCTCGAGGCTTCTGAGCGTCGATCAGATAGTAGGCGTCGTTCCCTAGCACCTTGCTGATGATGAAGGGACCTTCCCAAGGCATCGACAACTTGTGCTGTCCGGCTGTTCTATGAATCAGCCGGAGCACAAGGTCGCCCTCTTGGAATGATCTTGGCCTGACCTTGCGGTTGTAGTATCGGCGCAGACTCTGCTGGTAGATGCCGGACTGACTGAGTGCCAACAGTCGGCCCTCTTCCAGCAGATCGATGCCGTCTTGGTGTGCTTGCTCAGCCTCCTCTTTGGTGTACATGGAGACTCGCGGAGAGTCGAACTGTATGTCCGTCGGGATGACGGCTTCGGCACCGTAGACGAGGAAGAATGGCGTGAAGCCGGTTGACTTGTTTGGGGTTGTGCGCAGGCTCCAGAGGACGGCAGGCAGCTCTTCGACCCAACAGCTGGCCGAGCGCTCGAGTGGTTTGACCAATCGAGGCTTGATGCCGGACAAGATGAGGCCGTTGGTTCGTTCTACCTGGCCATTTGACTGCGGGTGGGCAACGGACGCTAAGTCTAGTCGGATGCCCTGCGTCGCGCAGAAACGTGCCAGGGCGCCCTTGGCGAAGTTTGTGTCCTTGTCTATGATAATGCTGTGCGGTATGCCGTACCGCACTGTGATGTCGGCAATGAAGGTCACAGCTGTGGGCCCGTTTAATTTCTTGATGGGCTTTGCTTCTACCCACTTGGTGAACTTGTCCACCGCGACAAGCAAATGAGTTAGGCCGCCTCGGGCCGTCTTGAATGGTCCCACCATGTCCAAGCCCCAGATTGCGAAGGGCTAGGCAATGGGGATTGTCTTCAGCATGAAAGCCGGCTGGAGGGGCTTGGAGCGGAACACCTGGCACCCCTTGCATTTCTTGACTAGTTCTTTAGCTTCTTCCAGGGCGGTCGGCCAAAAGAAACCATGCCGAAAGGCTTTGGCCACGAGCGCCCTTCAAGCCGCATGGTGGCCGCACTCGCCCTGATGGATGTCTCTGAGGATCGCTTGGCCTTGCTCTGACTCTACGCAGCGCTGGTGGACACCAGTGACACTGCGCCTGACTAGCTCTCTGTTGACTATGGTGTAGGCTGTTGCTCGTCGTTGTACTTGCCGAGCCAGGGTCTCGTCTGCTGGTAACTCCTTGTTTACTAGGAACTTGAGGATGGGCTGCGCCCATAAAGGTGCTGCTATCTCTTCAACTGCTACCACAGCGACTTGGACACGGGTGGCTGGGCTGGGAGGCGGTGGGTTGGAGTCTGCCGCCGCTTGCTGGATTGAGGGAATCTCTGGGCCGACTAGCGCAGCTTCCGGGCCGACTGGCGCAGTCCCCGGGCCGGGCTCGGAAGTCCCCGAGCCGACTGGCGCAGTCCCCGGGCCGGGCTTGGAAGTCCCCGAGCCGACTGGCGCAGTCCCCGGGCCGACTGTGGCTTTCTTGAGGTCGCTTGCGGGGGCCTTGGAGTCGGATCCGACTACCTCTGGCGGAGCCGGCACGAAGATGGAGTCGGATTCTGGTGAAGGCTTGATAGACGGCTTGAGGAGGCGCTGAAGGGCGACGCCGGAAGGTATCGCTTGGCGAGTGGAGCCGACTCGTGCCAAGGCGTCTGCTTGATCGTTGTCGTTTCTCGGTACGTGAAGGAATTCGCACCCCTTGAAGTATCCGCTGAGTTGCTGCGCCAGGAAGCGGTAGCTTGCCATGTTTCCGTCTTTGGCGTCCCAGTCGCCGGATGATTGCTGAACCACCAAGTCGGAGTCGCCGTAGCACAGGATCCGGCGAATGCCGAGTTCTTTGGCAAGCCGGAGTCCGTGGATGAGCGCTTCATATTTAGCGACGTTGTTGGAGGCGGCGAAGTGGATTTGCAGCACGTATTTGAGCTTGTCGCCCTTGGGGGAGGTGAGGACGACGCCGGCTCCAAGGCCGGTGCGCATCTTAGAGCCGTCGAAGTGCAGCCGCCAATGAGTAGAGTCGGGCGCTGGTGGCAGGTACCGAGTCTCGGCCCAGTCGACGATGAAGTCGGCCAGCGCCTTTGACTTGATGGCGGTGCGAGGTTGATAGTAGATGGTGTAAGGAGCTAGATCGATGGCCCACTTGGCCACTCGGCCGGAGGCATCTCGGCTTCCAATGATCTCGGCGAGTGGGGCGGTGCAAACCACCGTGATTGGATGCTCTTGAAAGTAGGGCTTCAGCTTCTTGGCGGCAAAATGCACGCCGTAGCACATCTTCTGATAGTGAGTAGTTCTGCTGGGAGGTCGACAGTACCTCGCTCAGGTAATACACCGGTCTCTGGACCGGAAGCGCTTTGCCTTCCTCCTTGCGTTCGACTACAATAACCGTGCTGACTACCCGGCTGGTGGCGGCGATGTACAAGAGCGTCGGCTCTTTGGGAGTCGGAGCCGCCAGCACAGGGGGGGTCGCCAGCATCTTCTTTAGTTGGAGAAATGCCTCGTCTGCCTTGTGGTTCCACTCGAAAAAGGTGGTCTTCTTCATCAGTTGATACAAAGGCAGAGCTTTCTCGCCCAGCCGACTGATGAATCGGCTGATTGATGCCAAGCAGCCGGTGAACTTCTGCACATCCAACAGTCGGCTGGGTACCTCCATTCTCTCAATGGCCTTGATCTTCACGGGGTTGCACTCTATGCCGCGTTCGGAGACCAAAAAGCCGAGGAGTTGGCCGGCCGGGACTCCGAACACGCACTTCTCAGGGTTGAGCTTGATCTGGAATCGGCGCAGATTGTCAAAGGTCTCTTTGAGGTCTTCCAGTAGCGTCCCATGCTTTTCCGTCTTCACCACCACATCATCCACGTAAACGTGGGCGTTTCTGCCGAGTTGCTTGAGGAGGCACTTCTGCATGCAACGCTGAAAGGTGGCGCCGGCATTCCTCAAGCCGAACGTCATTGTCAGGTAGCAGAAGGCTCCAAACGGCGTGATGAATGCGGTCTTTAGTCTATCTACTAGATTCAGCTTGATCTGGTGATATCCTGAGTATGCATCTAGGAAACTCAACAGCTCGCATCCGGCTGTGGAGTCTATCACCTGATCGATCCTTGGCAGAGCAAATGGATCCTTCGGGCAGGCTTTATTGAGGCTGGTGTAGTCTATGCACATCCTCCACTGCTTATTCTTCTTCAGTACCAGCATAGGGTTGGCTAACCACTCCGGAAAAAACACCTCCATGATGAATCCGGCTGTCAGGAGCCGGGCTATCTCTTCTCCCACAACTCTTCTCTTCTCTTCTGACAGGCGGCGCAAGGGCTGTCTGACGGGCTTTACATCCAACCTGACGTGTAGCTTGTGCTCGGCGAATTCTGTTGGTACACCCGGCATGTCCTTGGGGGACCATGCGAAGATGTCCCGATTCTCACGGAGGAAATTGACGAGCTCGCCTTCCTATTTGCTGTCGAGGCCTGTGCCTATGACAGCGTATTTCTCTGGGTGCTCCGGGTCCAAGGGTATCTTCTTGGTTTCTTTAGCCAGCTTGAATGATCCTTCTGCCTCCGACTCCTTGGGGTCGGGCGACATCTCTGGCTGCTTCCCAGCCATCGCCACGACGTGGTCAAGGAGCCGCTTCTCGGCTGCGATCACCAAAGACTCGGCCAGCCGACTGCTCTCGGCCGCGCAAGCGGACGACTTCTTGTAATCGCCAGCAACAGTCAGGATCCCCTTGGAACTCGGCATCTTCATCTTGAGGTAGGCGTAATGGGGAACCGCCATGAATTTGGCCAAGGCAGGCCGGCCAAGCAGGGCGTGGTACGGGCTCTCCAAGTCTACTACCTCGAACCAGACAGGCTGTCGGCGGAAGTGATCTTTGTCTCCGAAGAGGACGTCTATCAGAATCTTGCCGATCGGTGAGCAGGAGAGGCCGGGTACAATTCCATGGAATACGGTGCGGCTGCTCTGTAACTGCCTTCGCCTGATTCCAAGCTTCTCCATTGTGTCCTTGTACAGGATGTTTATGCTGCTGCCTCCATCAATCAGGACCCGTGAGAAACGGGCGGCCCGCTTATTAGTGGCCAAGGTCGCGCCTAGGACCAGAGCGTAGGAGCCCGAACTCGGCATCACTTCTGGATGATCCGCCCGACTCCAGCTGATAGGCTTCTCGGACCAGTGCATGAACTCTGGGGCGTCAGTTGCTACCGCGTTGACTTCTTGCTGTTGTCGGCGCCTGCTACGCCGGTCATCCGCCATGCTAGTGAACACTATGTAGGCTCCGTGCTCTTCCAGGAACTCGTCTTGGACCGCTCCGACTGGCCGAGCCGCCGGCTGCGGGGGTGGCGGCGGAGGCGGCGGCCCCGCAGGCGGCGGAGGGGCGAGGCCGTCTCCCTTGGCGATCCTGGCGAGCCAATGGCACTTCCTGGTGGTGTGGTTCGACGGCTTCGCGCCGCTGTGGAACTTGCAAGGTCAATCCAAAGTCTGCTTATAGGAGAAAGCCGGCAACCAATTGGACTTGCCGCCTTTCTGCCGCTTGGCTTGAGGCTGCCCCTCCGGCTGCTGATCTTCTACTGCTGCGACCTGCCGACTATTGGAAGTCGGCTGAGGGGCCTTGCGCTTGTTGTCGTTCTGCTGCTGTCGCCGGCTGGCGTCTCCAGCCGGGGTTCTGGGGGCCTGGGGAATCACTTTGCCAGCCGCGTTGACTTGAATCTCTGTCTTCATAGAAGAGTCGGCCGTGGCATACATGTCTTCTATGACTAGCAGTTCGTCGAGGGTTTCGGGCTCGTCGCAGAGGAGCTTGTGCTTGAGGAGGGTGCCCTCTCGGCACCCGGCCGTGAAGTACTCGATGGCCTGCACCTCGTGCACGCCCTCGCAGGAGTTTCGAAGTTCGCCCCAGCGCGTGAGGTAGTCGCGTGTTGATTCTTCAGGGCCTTGCACGCACAAGGAGAGCTGGCGCGGCTTGGGAGGTCGCTTGTACGTGCTGGTGAAGTTGCGAATGAAGGCTTCAGTAAAGTCGACCCAGCTATTGATGCTGCGGGGCTTCAGGCTGTTCAGCCATGTCCGGGCCGTGCCCTGGAGCATGAGGGGAACATACTTCACGGCGACTCGCTTGTTGCCGTTGGCTATGTTGACGGCTGTGGAGTAGTCTGTCAGCCAATCCTCCTGCTTCACGGAGCCGGTGTACTTGGGCGTGTCTCGGGGGAGCGTGAACCCTTTGGGGAAGGGCTCATCTCTGATGCGGGGCCCGAAGCAAGGCGGACCCAACTCATCTTCTTCTTCTAACGCCAGGGATCTGTGGAGTCGGTCGATCCGGTGGCGGGCGTCATTCTCTCCGACTCCCTCTCGGCGGCCGAGACGACCTCCGAGAGTCGGATGCTCAACAGGCGGCGGAGAAACTCCCCGCTCTCTTCGGAGTGGGGGAGGCAAATAATCATCTCGCCGTTCCGAGAGTCGGATGCTCAACAGGTCGCGCTCGATGGTGATGCGAGTCCGGCTGTGACTGGCAGCCGGCTCCTTCTCTTTCCTCCCGCGGACTCCGCCAGTCGGCGTCCGGGAGGTCGCGCCTTGATCTCGGCGAGGGGGTAAGTCGTCGTTCGGCTGCTGCAGCGCGTCTGCGTGGCCGCCTGCCGCGTTTTGTGCTGCAACCGCATCGAGGAGCTGCTGGACTCGCTCCGTTATTACACGGCGCTCTTCGCCTTCGAAGTTCTTCAGTTCTTCGGTCGCCGCTTGGGCGGCGCGGATGTTCTCCGCAGGGGTGGCGTACACGGGGCGTTTCGCCCCGAGCAAGTCGTTGATGGCCGCGCCGCGCTCTCGGACCGCACCTAGACGGCTCGGCCCAGTCGGAGCCGGCGAGCCGCCTACAGCATGATCCATCTCGCGCTGGTATGCTTCTGACAAGCGTCTCATGCTTGCCAACTTCTTGGCGCCTTCGATGATCTGAAGGCGGCGTTCTTCCAGCATCTCCGCGTCTGCGTCCTCTGGGATGGGCGCGGCCAGGTCTTGCAGGGCCGCTGGCAGCGGGTCCTGGGCGTTTTCGCCGGAGTGCTCGCCGTGGCCGATGACGAGCACCTCCGTGACGGCGCTTCCGCCACTCTCCTCGTACGGAAGCGGCTCGTCGTAGACCACCACGTCAGTGGGGAAGATATCGAGCGATACGGCGTCGGAGTCGACCAGCCTCGGGTCGGAGGAGCCTACGGACTCCAAATCTACGGCGGGCTCGCCGGCGACGTGGAGTTGGTCGAGGAGGCCCGCGAGGAGGCTCTCGGGGCCACCCGCCCCCGCACTCGGTGTGGGCTCATCGGAGAGGCACTCCTCGCCAATGAGTTCGGCGAGGCCGCTCGCAGCGCAGGCGGCTTTAGCGCCGCGGAGCGTGTCGATGCAGACTCCATCTGGCGAGCCGAGCTGGCTGCGCTCGCCAGGGAGGAAGAGGGTTCCCGTCCAGAACAGATCTCCGGACGACGGTGCACCTCGCCCCACGGTGGGCGCCAAATGTCGGGGGTTGGATGCGACATATGCCAACGGGTGGCTTATCATGGTGGGGGCGAGTAGAATGTCGCCGGTGCCTGGAAACGGGATGAGGCGCAGACATGCACGCCGACGAATCTTACCCAGCTTCGGGGCTCTCCGGGGAGATAACACCCCTACTGCTGCTCTGCGGGGTCTCCGCATGATCACTATGGGATGATAGTACAAAGGTGCTCCTTGAGCTGTTTCGGGTGGCGGGAGGGAGCAAGGCTGGCTCCTCCCTTTGCCTGCTATGTGTCTAAAAACCTATCCAGGGCCGAACCCTTTGCATGGGTGCCCCGGGGGGTTTATATAGGCCTACCCCCCGAGGGTACAATGGTAAAATGACTGGGTGTGTCCCCCAGCTGTCTGTCTCTCATGCCGCCGCCACCCCTGCCGGCTTCTGGGGCCCGCCGACTGGCGGGCCCCGCGGACAGGCCGGGCACTGTGCAACACTCCTGATGACGCAGGCTTGGTCATGGGGTCGTGGGAATAGTGCCGCCGTCTGTCGGGCGATCACTGTCGCCACTCCCCGTCCAATCTGGTTTATGGCTCGTGGGGCCCTGACTGAGAGGCGGCCGACTCTGGGAAGGCCGACTCCCGCAGGGCCGTCTTCGGACTCTCCGGCCGTCTTCTTCTCCCTCACTGACGGGGGGCCCGGCGGTCTTCGGGCCGTACAGGCTGCCGTCATGGGCACAGTGCCTTGCGCACTATGGCTGATGTCAGGGGAGGCATGGCAACAGTGCCGCGCCTTATCGGAGATCTCCTGGTGGTACGACTCACTGTAGCCATGCCTACCTCCCGTAGGTTTGAGGGGACAGCCACGTCGGGACCGTACCCTGCGTCGGTCTTCGTGAAAAGGTCGCGGGCCGACTCTCATAGTCGGCCCCTTGAAAGGTCGCAAGCCCGGAGTCGGCTTGCTTCAGAGTCGCCAGCTGGGACTCGGCCTTTTTTGGAGGTCGCCAGCCGGGACTCGGCCTTCTTCGAAGGTCGCCGTCTGGGACTCGGCTGAGGGGCATGGCCTGCCCCGATGTCTTGAAAGATCTTGGGACCCGGGTCAGCCTACCCGTGGCCCATTACTCCGACAAAGATATGAAAATGGTGTTTGTCTTCACTATAATCTTCCCATGATGGGAATATATGCACGTAGTCCCTAACAACATCGAAAGCATTGTCTTTTAAACTGGGAATAAATGGAATGGGGTTCCAATCTACAGGAATTGGCCGTCTCTGCAGTTGGGATAGGTCTTCGGCCGGTGGACTTGCTGTACTTTTTGCTGGAGTGGGATTTTTTGTGGTATGGCTGGTGCTATGGCGAATGAAATCGGTATACCTTTTGCTCAAGTGCAAGTCCTGTGTGGTGTGGCTAGTGGTGTGGCCAGTGAAGTATGGGTACAGTCTGCTGGAGTCGGTCCTATGTTTTGTGTCACTAGTTGTACAGCCAATATAAGTGGGGCGCTATCTGATTTCTCCGGCACCACCACGTTTTTCAATGACTTTGCTGGTGCTCCTTCAGGTTCGGCAATCACCCTCTTCCTTTTTGATGTCTGATGCACAAGAACAACATTTGAGTGGAAAAACATGGTATGACGACAGATGGAATATGTATTGATAATGGATGGGCAGAGCATCTCGAGTTATATGATGAGTAAACTAAGTAGATGGTGGTGCAACAAAGTAGAAGAAATGCAAGACAACATATGCAAGATACGCACAATCAGTAAAACCTTGCCAAATTAGAACAGGCACCTTGATGGGTGAACAGGACATGCCATCTGCCTTTGACTCCTCGAGGTTAGAATAGTCATTAGAATGATATTCTGAACAAGAATCAACAGGTGGGGAGCGTACGAGTTTCATTGCTTCCAGAATGGCACTCAATGCCTTGGTGCCAATTTTGTAAGTCATTGCAGTGTTCCACAATATTGTTCTAATGTGCGGATTCTGATATTCACTGTAATTGCATATAATATATGAGAACCATGAAAACATAAATAGTTGTGAGATTATCTTTGTAGTGCAGATGATATTCTAATATGGGGGAGCCCCTGTAAACACTTATGTGCTATCACTGGATTCTGATGAGAGAGCTCATGTGTGCTGTCATATCGTGCGTGCATTTATATAATCTGGCACAAGTACACAAAAAATAGGCTCCAGAAGTAAGGATAGCCGGCAGATGATAGGTTCATAATATACTGTATAGATAGTTTATTGCCAAACCATGATAACAGGAGCACACAGCAACTAGGCAGATCATAGTGTACATAACAGGGGTACACCATAACCACGATATATAAATCGGGAAAGTGGAACTGGCTTGAAAATACGGTGTTGTATTGCCGCTAGTAATTGAAAGCCTATCGATCACGTACAGGCCAGCGCTATCGAACATGGTAAAGAAGAGCAAGCAGATTTTGGATAATAAAATGTTGGTTGTGCAGTGCCCACACATGATGAACCAGAGTGCATTAAGAATGCAACTCCCAGCTGTCTCTCGACCATTTCAGGCGGTTGGATGAAGATCCTACGTCTCCTAACCCTTCTTCTTCCTCGTCTCTGATTCTTCCCATACAGAACACCGCAAGGGCCGCCGGCCGGACCACCGGCCCCCACCGCCTGTGTTCCTCCGCCACCCCCACCCCCCACCCGTGTCGAGTTTTCTTCGTTCGACGAGGCCCCACAAACACCCGAGCCCCTTGGATCGCACCGACGAACTCCGGAGAGCTCTGAAAAATCGACTGGCCCAATTTTGAAATTTAGTGTACTGTGATTTAACTAGTGTGGAATATAAAAGGGGAAAACCATAAGCATTGGGAGTATAGTGTTGAGCGTGCCATGGTGGATCTGAAGGTGCAAACCGGACAAAGGCAACTTCGCAACCAAGACAAGAAATCAGAGTAAAGCAGTGGCGATCTATTTTCTTGCTGCGATAAATAAGTTGAGCAGATACGAAAGAGTACCGCCTCTGGTGCGGCGCCGTGTACGCATCTGGTGAGAATTTGACGGTGCTGCGGTAGGGATGGCTGTCGGCAGCGTGGAAGCAGATCTATGAGGGAAGACGGTGGCGGCAGGGCGCGGTGGACGAGACGGTCGTAGGAGCAGCACCGGCAAGGTGGACGACGGTGGGGATGAAGCGAGAGGACGGGATGCAAGGATCCCGGTCCGAAGGTGTGGATGAGAGAGGTCGATCTCTTGTAATGGACGGCGGTGTCGAGGTATCAGCTCCGGCATGGTGGAGGAGGATGGCGGTGGATGGGGTGGAGGACGGCGGCGGACGGAGGAGGGTGGGGTGGACAGGGTGTTTTGGCGCCCACGGAGTATGAATGGGGAAAAGGGAGGTAGAGAGGAAGGGGGGAACCATATATTCAGGGCGCGCTTGTCTCAAATGTGAGGAAATTTACAAACTTAGCCCCCATTTCAAATTTCTACTACATCACAGCAACATTAGTCGGTTGGGGATAGGATGGTAATCTCGCATACACTGAATATTTGCCGATGAGAGTTTGTTTTTGGCGCCCACCGTGTATGAATATGTATCGGGGAGGGAGTCGATTTCGGCCGAGGGCACACTGTGTTTTGGCGGCCACTGTGTATGAATCCGGGTGAGAGGCAGTTACATCACATTTGGGTGAAATTACAAACCTACCCCTATCGAAACCTATAGAACTTCAGCAGATAGGGTTTGCGCGGCAGGGATAGGCAGTAGTGAATTCCATCTCGCAGATTTTGGTTTCGGGCGGTTACTGCGACTTCCCCCGCTTCGTTCAAATTTTGCACAGTGCACGTTTACCGTGCCAACTCAATTCGAATTCCGTTTGTATTCTACTATCTTTTTCGGGCAGGATCCATTTTCAATTGGAATTACATTCTATATACATCTTTTTTACATATATGCTTTCAAAAGCACAATCCCATTTATACATAAATATGGTTTACAAATGGCATGATCTCAGATTCATAAGGTTGTATCCATCAATTTGGATTTTCAAATATTTTAAACCACTTTATGTTGAAATCCAATGTATGCATTCCTCGCTAACTGTCTCCAATTAATGTGTGTTTCATGCGGGTTTTTTTAACTTCTCAAACATGTATAATGTGTTTCACACACGCAACATATAGTGTAATCCTGTTTATACATTAATTGCATATAAACCCTGCATTGTTTGTAATTGAAGAATCTATGGATCACCAATATTGATAAACTATATAAAATTACACGTGTGCCCAAATTCAAAGGAATATGCATGTTTGATACACCAATTTGCATTATGATATTATCAATGTCGTGATCTCTAGTTTAAATATTTGAATCCCCTTTAATCCAGATATTCGTCTCATATAGCTATCACTCATGCTTATATAGGACTATCTCTCTGGACCTATACGCGTTCATCGTCTCTCAGGCATCTCTCGTGCTACCTGTATGTCGACAATGATCGTTTATCTTCGTAACACACTGACGGTACTCTCTCCATTGACCTTCATCACTCTATCTCTCTCTAAGTATATCCCGCACCCTGCTATGTGTCTCTAGCTATGATTCTCCATGTGGAATCTCTTTCTCTCACACAAACACAAAACTTTGTTTCCCGGGGTCTCATTTCTCTCAACTATTCCCATGTGTGCCACTCGCACACCCCTCATACAGAGATGTCTTTCGCTCCTTAGATATGAGAAACTATGACTCTTCCTCTTCTATATCTCTTTCTCACACACAAACACAAACTCTGTCTCCCAGGGTCTCATATATCTCCATTTTTCTCTTGTATGTCGCTCAAACACACCCTCTCTCCCTAGAGATACCTTGCGTTCCCTCATATGTCTCTCTAGCTATCACTCTCGTTGTGAAATATCTTTCTCTCTCGCAGACACAAAACTCCGTCTCTCTGGATCTCATTTCTCTCTGATATTTGTTTGTATGTGACTCACATGCACCCTCTCTCTATCTCTCTCACACCCACACACATAACCCAGCCTTCTGATCCACTCAACTCCTATCTCTAGCGCACACTAGCTAGCATCTTTATCTTTCTATTTATCTGTTTCTCCATCAACCTTCTTTCTCGCCCTCACTCTTGATTCCTATCACACACACTACATATGTTTCTCTCTACATGCATGCAGTCAAGTGCCCGCTCACACACATATATAACTTCACCCTTTGAACCACCTGACGGTCATCTCCGACACCCAAACTAACAGATGTCTCTCTAGCTAGCATCTCCATCTCTGTATCTCTCTGTAGTTTCTCTGTCAACATTTCTTTCTCGCAGGGAGTCTTGCTTCCTATCACCCACACTATATATGTCTATCCATACATATGAATTTATAGGTTGATCTCTTTTGCACAATCGTTGCGCCTCACCCCCTCTGCTCGCCATAGATGCATGCTCTAGCCCACGCCACTATCTCTTAAAGACAAAAACACATGCTCAATTGTCGGGCCTTCTTCCTTGCATTCTCACATGCATGCATATTGTCATACCGATCCGTCTCTCCCATGTCGTTGATCTTAGGACTTATGTCTTCTTTCTTTTATCTCGATCATGCGCGCGTGCACACACACACACATCCCACGTATACATGTATACCTCTCACACATGCACATTCAAGGTATCTATGTCTCCATACGTAGTTAATTACCCTCAATCCTAACGCCACATCGAATCGTTCTCCTCTTTTGTGCACATAACTTCCGCCTGGATGGGCAAAACACATACTCACACTTAACAATCTCCTTCTAGCTACCCCCCCGCCCTGGGCGCCTCTCACTCTTCCCCTGTATCCCCGAAACCAATAAGACCATCCCTTTGTTTAATTCCCGCCTACATGCACCATCGATATATAGTAGTCTTCCGTGGTGTCTCTCGAACAAACACGTTCTTTCGATGTCGACTCCTCTCACGCGCACGCACCTTCTCTTCCCTCCTACGGGCATTTTCTCTCTCGCACCCCATCATTGGTGGCCTCTGCCATACACATCACCTCTCTATGATGAAGCGATGCACACTTAAATTACATCCGCCACAGAGGACCCCGGGACACACACACACACACACGCACACACACACACACACACACGCACGCATGCATGCATGCCCCCCCCACACACACTAAGACTCCATCTCTCTCTCTCTCTCACACACACACACACAAACACACACACACACTTAGACTCCATCTCTCTCTCTCTCTCTCACACACACACATATAGAAACTAAGACTCCATCTCTCTCTCTCCTCTCTCTCTCTCTCACTCTCTCTCTCTCTCTCACACACACACATACACACACCACACACACTAAGACTCCATCTCACACACACATGCTCTAGGCGGAGCATTTGTTCCTACCACCCTTCATCCAACCTTACCCGTATGATAAACAATCACCTTTATTTACTTGCATAACATGGACAGATTCCACTTTACTTTAGTAGTCAGCAAACTTATCATCTATATACCCTTATAAAAAACGAGTTGGCGATGATGGTGTGCCTGCCATCTTGTAATACAGACCGTATGATCTATATCTGAAGGATATGAAGCAAACTATGATAATTTTACAAAAGATACTCGCACCTCTCTCCACATCATTATCTCCCGCAACCTCATTGCTCAGCAATTAAAAAAGGAATAAGTCTTTGGAACAATCTAGCATGCATGGTGGCCGCTGCCGCCTGCTGGTGCCGTCCATCCCCATGCCTCCGCCCATTCCGACCACCAGTCACCACCACGCTCCACTCCTCCTCGCCTTATCTCTCATCTTTCATTTTTTCGATGACATTCTCGAGATACCAGTTTTCCGATAAAATTCTCGAGATATCATTAGTTTTTACACATGGGATTACTCCTGCATGGGTCAATCACAACAGGTGTTTTGTAAAAAAATGCATATTGATGTTCCGTGAAATGCACGAGAATCTTGCTTGTAATTATATAACGCAAATCACGAGCAGGAAGTGACATTTTTTTGACACAATCACATTAAAATGGCCACGTAAATCACGAGCAGGAAGGAGAAGGGAAGCAGGCTGTGGAGTAACTTTTTTACCACAATTTCTTAGGAAACTGAGTGCAGTAATTGAGTAGTTTTGCAAACTACCATTACTACTACACCTGAAACGGTTCAAAACCTATACTCCCTTGCCAGCGTGCGCTTCCCGCCTGAAACGGTCAGCGTCGCCTGGAGCGTTAGTGCCGCATTAAAGCCCGGCCAGAGCGGAGGCGACCTCTCACTGGCGCCGGCTTTGAAGTGGCGCGACGGTCGAGAGAGCGCCGCTTCCCGGTGCACGTGACTGCTCTGCGTCGAGACTGGCCATAGGCCCTGTTTGGATCCATGGGTTAGAGTTAGTTTGAGCTAGTTCGTGCTCAAATAGCCCTAAAGTATCCAATCATGAGGGTTTAAATTGGAGCAAGTTGCACTGAACCCACCAAAAAAAACTAATCCCACCCAAGAGGTGCTAACTGGAGATAGTTCTCATTGGGACCACTGAAAAATCACTTTTCTCTGTCCATGAAGTGCATTTATTGTCAATCTAACCCTGTCACCCAAACACCTCTTTGGCTACAGTTAGTTCAGGGTTAGTCATGAGTTAGTCTAACCTCTAGCTAAGTTATAGTATCAAACAGGAGCAGTATAGGACATGCAAGTTGCTCAAAGCATACAGGAAAATTCGTACGTGAAAGGATTTTTTCTTTTTGAAAACGGAACGTGAAAGGAATTTTTTTTAGAATGCTCTTGGAATGTCGCTAACATGTGATAGTTAACCGACCTCAATAGACGGCAGAAACGCCAGCCCGCCGCACTTTGATAGAGATGAGGAGGGAGAAGCGATACAGGCTGCTGGATTACTAGAGATATGTGTCGCACGGAAGCCAAGAACTATGGTGATAGCGTGGGTTAGCCATGTACTAGTATGATGTAACTACACTGGGCTGCCGTGTTTCGTACTCTTCCAGTCCACTGTGGAGATGATTGGTTAATTTTATATCGCTGAATAATATTAAATATTATGAGTGCAGACGATCCACCACGAGGTTCCTTGCTCCTTCTCGGTCATCCGGAATCTATGTTCTTCCACTCTATTTTTTTACGTGAGCTTTGTTCATCCTTTTGCCAACACGCGAGACATCTAGCATCAAGGCGCATGTGTTATGCAACGATCGTTCCATCTATATGAAGAACACGTGGCACTGGAACTACGAGACTAACATGTACCCAGGAGTGGACGTACGAACCTGAGTAATGTAGCGCAGTAAGTGAAGTAGAAAGGCACAAATGGTATTAACATGCGTGTCATACAGGGTGTGTTTGGTTGCGTTCTCGTCTCAGCATAGTTGTTCCCTCTTCATGCATGCTCAACTCAACACCCCTCTTCATGCATGCTCTCTTCATGCATGCTTCTAGTGTATTTGTGCTAAACTAGTGTGGACTCATGCACCCTCCATACACTCTACCAAACACCCAAAATTAGGTCGAGAAGGGAACTCTTGGGCGGCATTTGTCTCTTACTACGTACTACCACTAAATGTTGTACGTGCAATGCACGGTGATGTTATGGAGTACGTGTCTAAGTACTCTACTACTACTATATTTGTTGGAGGCACATATTAACTTATATATTTGTTTACGTGTATGTCCCGACACCTTCCAACTAGACGTGTCTTTCTCTCCAGGTCGCACTTTGTATCGTTCATACAGCTAAGTACTACTACGTGTGGTCTCCGACCCAGAAGTGGAAGAAGTGGAGACGCTCTACCACGCTATTTTTTACGCTGGGCTCTACCACGCTATTCATGTCCCACTCCTTTTGCTGACGTGTGGGATATCCAGCACGTGCCGTGTTTGGCACCCTTCGTCGTAAGAGTTGAAACGCTGGCATTCATCAGAAATAAAAAATAATTATAAATCGGCAGTGATACTATTTTTTTTGCGAACCAACAAGCAGTGATACTATACCACGCGGTTTCCTTGCTCCTCGATATCGGAAAGAATACTTCCGTTCGCCAACATGTCGGACGTCGACCATCCAGGTCCACTTGCCATGCACACAGAACTCCAAGGGAGAGTCACCCAGGTCGTCGCGCCGCCGTAACAATGACTAATGAGCCGTCAAATCATAGGCCCACTTCCCACTTTGAAGTTGCTCGGACGAAGGAACCATCATGACTTCGTTGAATTCCGCTTCTTGAAGAAAACTACTATACCAGCAGTACTGCTAGCTAAAGTATTTACTCCAATAGAGGCCTCCTTTCGTTCATAGGATAGGAATATGAAAATCATGGGAAGTGAGATGACATGCATCTCAATTCCTATAGAGAAAGATATGCCATTTGATGCATAGGATAGGAATTTTTCCACTTAGTCTAGGCTAATGTACTGGTAATTTGCTCTGAAAACTACAGTAGTAACTAGTAGTACTGGTACATGCTCGTACTCAGACACAGACACACACACTGACTACTAGTACTACTACTTCTCACATGCTGGCCAGACGCTGTCGTTCTCCTTCCCGGCTTTGTCGGCGACACCCCACCATGCTTGGATCTCCGCCGACCTCTCTGCAGCAGCGCGTGCGTCCTTTTCTTTCTTGCGGCGGCGGGCCTCTCTTTTCTTGAGTGCTTTCTGACTTTTCCGCTCCCTCTCTACGGCTTTGGCCGCCTCTTGCTCTACCGCCCATTCGGCCTTGGCATCTTCAAATTCCTCCCACATAGTTGTGAGGTCGTGAGCGGCGATGAACTCGGCATGGCGGGATGCCATCACTTCCCTACCATTTTGTGTGCATTCGTGGGCGGCGAGGAACTCGGCGCGGTGGGATGCCATCACTGCCTTCCCGGTTAGTGTGCGGCACGGTGGCATGAACTAAGCTTGGTGAGAGCTCCGGGGTGGAGTGGCCGGACAACTGTATAGTGCATTGGTTTGTCAAGAGCTCAAGGACAGAAGACGAAGCAAATAAGGATTCCCCTTCAATCCTGGTCATTTATTACCGAGTAAAATGCATTGGCGGTCATCGAACTTGTCTTGATAGCTCACTTTGATCATTGTATACGAGATATGGTGATTATACGGTCGCTGGCTCAGCGTATAGCTCCGTATTTGTATGGTTGACCAGTCAAACAGTCCGCATGCGCCTGAAACGGTCATCGTCTCTCCAGAATGTCAATGCTGCATTCACTGGACATAACTGCAGGTGCAATTGGTGTGTCACTGACATGCGGGCCAGACGCCCGTTGGGCCGACATGTCAGACACCCAAACACATCTGCAGTTAAGTCACTGAAGCAGCGTCCGCATTCACGCCCGACAAACCTACTCCGGCGCCAGTTGTCCATCCGTCTGCCGCGGCTCATTGCCATTCGCCCGCTATATTAACTTGAGCCCCAGCTCCCAGCCATAGCCAAAGACCCACACTTATTCTCCTCCGGTCCCTTCCTTTTGTCGGCACCACTTCAACCATGGCCTCGTGGTGCTCCGAAGCTCTCTTGGACGTACTGTCGCAGGAGCAGACGAGGGACATCGGCGGCTCCACTCCAGGCGCGCTCCAAAGCTCTCTTCGACGTACTGTCGCAGGAGCAAACGAAGGAGATCATCGGCACCCCCCGGACCGCCCTCCGCCTCCACGACCACGAAGCCGGTGCGCGTGCGCGGGCGCAGCTGGCAGCGAGGAAGAGTAGTACACGGTAGGTCGCCGCTGCTCTGGTCCCGGGAAGGCCACCGCTACTCCACTCAGTCAACGGCAAGCTTGGTGGGGTAAACATCGGCGACCGATTAGCCGCTTAACAGCGACGTGGAGGCAGAAATCTTCAAAACGTTGTGCTCCGACCGGAGGAGGAGGTTATCGAGGCAGATGAGGAGGAGGCAAAGGCAATGGCCGTCTTTCTCGGGTTCATGGCCGAACTTGGTGGTCGGGCGCCAGCGATCGTTTAGATTAGGTTTGCAGTAGGTTTAGTACGGTTTGTGCGAAATATGTAATGAATTTCGTCCAGTTTGTAGGAAAAGTTTTCGAAATGTAATGAATTTCATCTAGTTAATTTCATCCGGTTAATTTGAAATTTGCTTTGTTTGCACGAATTTCGTCCGGTTAGTTCATATAGTTGTCGAAAGGTATGCGGGCAGCATTGGATGGCATCCATCAGTGTCCTCAGACAGATGCTAGTGTAAATTTGTGGGCTAGCGCTGGAGATGCCCTAACTATCATGCTATAATCGCTAACAATCCTCCATCATTTGGCAGGGAACAGTTATCCCTCGATCAAAATCAGATCCGTGGTGTTTCACACTCCTCCCGCGTACGAGTGTAAACTCTTGCTTACATAAAAATGGAGTAAGTGGACGGCACTGTAGCACGTCATATCACTCGAACTAGCCCGCCTAACGAGCGGAAAAGCACCGCCCTCGTCATTTCGTTGTGGATTTATATCGATCGATCGCGCGAAAATGTTATGCTTCACAAGTTCTAAAGGAAAAGGCGGCACACTTACGACTCGTACGCGTCGCAACCCCGACAGTCCGGCTCGCACGCCACTCACCAAAGGGGACACGCGTTGTCTTGCAATTTCACTGACATGTGGGACCGTAATTGAATAAACCGTCGATAGCCGAAATCTAATCGCTCGGCGGGCGTCGGCTGAGAAGAGAGAAATGGGGGAGGGAGAAGAGATCGCCCGCCCGCCGCGCACGGACTCCAAGAAATATATGGTGATAATGTGAGGTGGGCCATGCTAGAGTCTGGACCGCTTCCGGAGCCCGCTCTCACCGCCCTGGCCCCTCAAGACGCCAGCTGCCCACTGCATGCATAGCAAGTAGTCCCCGCTTATGTGGAGGAGAGAGAGGCATTGGCAAAGTCAAGGAGTAACAGTGGAGACAATAGCTTTCATCAAAAATAAACAATGAATACTCGTTGCTCGTTGAGGGAGTCCTGGACTAGGGGGTGTCCGGACAGCCGGACTATCATTGTCCGCCGGACTCCAAGACTACGAAGATACAAGATTGAAGACTCCGCCCCGTGTCCGGATGGGACTTTCCTTGGCATGGAAGGCAAGCTTGGCAATACGGATATGTAGATCTCCTACCATTGTAACCGACTCTGTGTAACCCTAGCCTTCTCCGGTGTCTATATAAACTGGAGGGCTTTAGTCCGTAGGACACAACATACATTACAACAATCATACCATAGGCTAGCTTTAGGGTTTAGCCTCCTTGATCTCGTGGTAGATCTACTCTTGTACTACCCATATCATCCATATTAATCAAGCAGGACGTAGGGTTTTACCTCCATCAAGAGGGCCCGAACCTAGGTAAAACATTGTGTCCCTTGTCTCCTGTTACCATCCGCCTAGACGCACAGTTCGGGACCCCCTACCCGAGATCCGCCGGTTTTGACACCGACATTGGTGCTTTCATTGAGAGTTCCTCTGTGTCGTCACCGATAGGCTCGATGGCATCTTCAATCAACGGCACTGTCCAGGGTGAGACTTTTCTCCCTGGACAGATCTTCGTATTCGGCGGCTTCGCACTTCAGGCTAATTCACTTGGCCATCTAGAGCAGATCGAAAGCTACGCCCCTGGCCATCAGGTCAGATTCGGAAGCTTAAACTTCACGGCCGACATCCGCGGGGACCTGATCTTCGACGGGCTCGAGCCAAAGCCAAGCGCGCCGCACTGTTACGATGGGCATGATCTAGCTCTGCCACTGAAAAGTGCCTTGGTGGCCGCACACAAATCCGCTCTGGCCCTTAGTCCGGAGCCAATCGACCAGATCGAGGACCGGTGAATGGACACCACCTCGGGGGCTTCAACTTCCACGGCGATGGAGCCGAACACTAGCCTTATCCCTCGCGAAGCTCGTGACTCCGAGGTGCCGGACTCCTTGCCGGACTCCGGACCTCCCATGCCCCTGCCAATCGAATCTGATTGGGTGCCGGTTATGGAATTCACCGCCGCGGACATCTTCCAACACTCGCCCTTTGGCGACATCCTAAATTCGTTAAAACACCTCTCGCTATCCGTGGAGGCCCGGCCGGATTATGGCCAGGATGGTTGGGATACGAACGACGAAGAAATTCAGAGCCCACCCACCACCCACTTTGTAGCCACTGTCGACGATCTAACCGACATGCTAGACTACGACTCCGAAGACATCGACGCTATGGACGACGATGCCGGAGACGAACAGGAACCAGCGCCTACAGGGCACTGGAAGACCACCTCGTCATACGACGTATACATGGTGGATACCCCAAAAGGAAGCGACAACGAGGACCAACGGGGCACGGCAGAAGATAATCCCGCCGACAAACAACCAAAACGGCGATGCAGACGCCGCCCTAAGTCCCGCCTCGACAACAACAACGCTCTTAATGACCCAGCAATACAGCAGGGCAAACCAGTGGACGACGAACACACAGACAAGCAACCGTCCGAACAGGACGAGTCAGATAATCAGTCCAGGCCCGGCGAAAACAATAGTCTAGACGACCTCACGCCGGACACACCACCGGAGAACAAAAACCTTCGGAAAAGACTCGTCGCCTTCGCAAGAAGCTTGAAGAAAGAAAAACGGAAGCTCAAAACAGCGGAAGATACACTCAGAATGAGGTGGAGCAAAGTGCTCAAAACCGCAGACAAATACGGCAACGGCCATCAATCAAAGAGCTACCCGAAGCACAAGCTACTGCCAGAATTTGATGAGGAGGCCATAGAGCCCCACAGTCAAAAAACAAAGAGGCCGCCCGGCTGGATAGACGACCAGATGATAGGCCAAAATCTGAAAGCGGCGCCGCATATAAACCAACTAATGACCCTAGAAGGACAGATGGCCCAGCCAGGTCCATTTACGGGCCAAGGAAGAGGGCCCCAGGAAGCAATACAATACGCCAAGTGTCCGAAGACAGCGGTACACCCAAATACAGGGGCGCCGCACACCCACTATGTTTCACCAGCGAGGTGCTGGATCATGAATTCCCAGCAGGATTTAAACCCAAAAACATAGAGGCCTACGACGGAACAACAGACCCTGGAATCTGGATAGAAGATTATATACTACACATACACATGGCTAGAGGAGATGATCTCCACGCCATAAAATACCTACCCCTCAAGCTCAAAGGGCCAGCCCGTCATTGGCTCAAAAGCCTCCCAGAAAACACTGTTGGAAGTTGGGAAGAGCTCGAGGACGCGTTTAGAGCAAATTTTCAAGGAACTTATGTCCGCCCTCCGGATGCAGATGATCTAAGTCATATAACTCAACAGCCCGGAGAGTCAGCGCACAAATTCTGGAACAGGTTCCTCACCAAAAAGAACCAAATAGTCGACTGTCCGGACGCCGAAGCAATACCAGCTTTTAAACACAACGTACGAGACGAATGGCTCGCCAGACACCTCGGCCAAGAGAAGCCGAGGACAATGTCCGCGCTAACAAGCCTCATGACCCGCTTTTGTGCGGGGGAGGATAGCTGGCTAGCACGATGCAGCACCAGCGACCCAAGTACATCCGAGATCAGAGATGGAAACGGAAAATCATGGCGCAGAAAAGAGCAGCGCCGGAATAAAGAGAAAAGCCCAAAGAGCACGGCAGTCAACGCCGGATTCAAAAGCTCGCGGCCACACAACAAAACACCGCCTCTTAAGGATAACAGCGATGAGCTATCCAACTTAAACAAGATTTTGGGTCGGATATGTCAAATCCACAGCACCCCCGGAAGGCCTGCAAACCACACCCACCGAGATTGTTGGGTTTTCAAACAGTCCGGCCGACTAAACGCCGAACACAAGGGGCTTGACGCATCAAGCGAAGATGATAAACCCCACCAGTAGAGCACCGGACAACAAAAGAATTTCCCACAAGAAGTCAAAAAAGTAAATTCACTTCATGTGATAATACGGAAAAATAGTGCGGCACCCGTTAAAATGGGTCTCGCACGGTCCAACCCAGCTGAACATAGAGATTGGACATCAAAACCAATCACTTTCGACCACCTGGATTATTCCAGAAGCGTTCGAAACGCAGGATGGACTGCCCTGATATTGGATCCTATAATCGACGGATTGCAATTTACACAAGTCCTGATGGATGGAGGCAGTGACTTAAACCTGCTGTATCCAAACACAATCCGCAAGTTGGGGATAGACCTTACTAAAATTCGACACAGCCGCACTTCCTTTAAAGGAGTGACGCCAGGCCCTTACGCTAAGTGCATAGGCTCCTTATTACTAGAAGTTGTGTTCGGATCACCGAACAACTTCCGACGCGAAAAACTAATCTTTCATATCGTCCTATTTAAAAGTAGCTATCAAGCACTCTTGGGACGAGAAGCTTTTGTCCGCTTCAACGCCATACCACATTACGTGTCTCTTACACTTAAGATGCCCGGTCCACGTGGCATCATTTCAGTGCGAGGGTCATTTAAAGACCCCGGACACGGTCAGACGAGTCCGGCATAAATAAGCTAGGGGCTCCCTAGCCGCACATCCCTTCACAAGGGGTTGCGCGCACAAGCAACAGCGAGCTCATACAGACTCCGCTTTACTTATTTATATTTCTTCTTTTGTATATAATCTTTTCGCACGAGTTCCTTTCAAACTAAGTTCCTCTCCTTTTTACAGATGAACAACGTGCACACCCGTCCAGGATAACGGCACAACAGAGACACAGGCGCAGACGTGCAGTAGGGACCCGTCGCGAGGATTCTTTTCAGATTAAGACCCTGCGTAAACCTTTTTTACTGTCTCTTGTTGTTATAATCCCTTGGTTTCTCATTATAACCAAAGCGGAGCCTGACGTTTTGGCATCGGCCGCGTCAGAGGACCATGCCCGTACCTAGACACTAGGGGCTTAGGGCATTGTTCTGCCCATTATTATAAAGACCGAACACCTTAGGGAGTGTTCGGCGTCTCGAGTTAGGCCTTATATGCATCAGCTCCGAATCATGTCTTTGGTCAAATGTTGGGTTTGCCCGGCTCCTGTGTTTTGCTGCCTTATGTTCCGTATCATCGGCTAACGCGGCACCAGGAGAACTACTGCGATTGTGCCCCAGTTCGGCTAGGCGAGCACCTCAGTAGAGAAAGCCAAAAACTGACTGTCATGATACAGCCAGAGACTGGTCAACCACTCGATCGACTTCCGGAATGTTTAGAATTCCCTGCTTTGACGAAGGACCGTTTCCCGGCCAGGCACACACGCGCCCCGAATTCGGAGAAGCGCGATGCCCCAAGGGGATATATCGTAGCCCCACCCTCGAACTCCAATGGCTAAGTGAAAGTGATAAAGCATCATAGTCCAGATTGCCTCATTTGCTACGCTACCACCTCCTTAACAGTACCGAGACGTCGGATTAAGTGTGAAAACGCGCTATTTTTTGCGAACACCCCCGCACCTTGTGCGTGGGGGCTGAAGCCGAAGACTGCAATCTTTCAGGTTATACAAATGTATGCATAAATGGTCGCATAGGAGATATTCTAATACTTGGAACGCACAAGTATAAAAAGCGGTTACAACATAATTATTGTTTTACAAGATAAAACGTTCATTTGAACGTGACATTTTTCGAGCACTGCGACTCTATTACAGGAGTGCCACGCATAACTTCCCCAAAATAGTGCTCGGCGGGTAACCGGCTCTCATCCGAACCCTGGGCTGCAATAGCGGTGGCATCCATCTCTGTCCAATGTGTCTTCACACGGGCAAGGGCCATCCGCGCACCTTCTATGCAGGCCGATCACTTCATCTCCTTGATATGCGGCACCGCGCCAAGAAATTGTTGCAATAAGCCGAAATAGCTCGTCGCCTTGGGCCTCTCTGTCCAGACATGAGCCACGATATCAGTCATGGCGAGTCCGGACAACCTGTTCAGCTCAGCCCATTCGGCCAACCGATCGGTCAACGGAAGTGAACGGTCCGGACTATGGAATTGAGACCAAAATAGCTCTTCCGTCTTGTGATCCTTCTGGCCCCGGAAGTGCACAACGGCATCAGCCGCACTTGCCGCTAAGTCCATATATGGATCCTCCGGACCCCACAGCTGGCCAAGTTGAGCATACTTTGGATTCGTAAACCGGCGACGCAGCAGAAAAGACCTGCCAGCCACAATATCCGCGGCCTGGCGCAGCTCCTCCTTCATAGCCCGCATTGCAGAACGGGCATCCTTGGCCTCGGCGGTGGCTTTCCCCAGGTCTTCCCGCTCCGATTGGCGCTCCTTTTCAAGAGCCTCATTGCGGTCGGCAGCATCCTTCAATGTCATGGCCAATTCGGCCATCTTTTCCATGCTTAGGCAGTGTGCAGCCTTCTCGGCTTTCAACTCCTCGGCCGCCCTCGAGGCAGCCGCATCACTCCTTCGGGCTTGCTCCATAGCTTGAGCAAGCTCGGCCCGAAGGCTCTCCACAGCAGCAGAACCATCTGTATCACACAATATATATTGTCAGAAGCGGGCTTTGACTCCCTTAAATAAGTGACTGTGGAGAATTCATTTACCTTGCGACTCGTCAAGTCGCCGATTGACAAGCGCGATGTCCGCATCCGCCACATCGAGTTGCCACATTAACTCGACAACTCCACTAGTCCGGCTAGCCCCCGGACTATCTGCCACCTGCATAGGAATGGCGACATTCATTACCTGCGATTTTGATCCTCGGCACGCTGTCGCTCTCGACAAATACCGAGTCTCAGGGGCTACTATCTATATAGGTCGCACTTCTATGTGCCAAACTGTCAAAAAGGTGCGTCATTCTTACGTACCTCAAATCCCGCCAGCAAACTCCTGATGGCACTATGCAATCCGCTTTCGGCGGACGAAATTCTTCCAATCACCATACTCATCAAAGCACGGTGATCTTCTGAGATGGACGCCCTCTCAAGCAGATCCTTCAGCTCCCTCGGCCGGACACTAGTTGGCACCACACTCTCCGGCCCCACCGGACTCTGGGATACCCTCCGCGACGATACTTCAGGCTCGTCTGCCCTGTCCGACGGCGCAGCAGACGGAGGCGTTTCGCTCTCCATCATCTCCGGACGAAGATCCCCCGAAGACGAACTCATCTGAGAAGGCCGCAGATCCGAACTGTAAGGTAAAAATTTCGGTTATCCACAGAAGCACAAATAGGGGTATTTTCTTATTTATGAACCCCCCCTTTTCCTACTCACGGCTCGCTGGAGGGCTGATCCTTTAGAGACGATTGTACGTCCGGGTTCTCCCCGGACGCAGGACCCTCCGGTAAAGATTTCTTCCCCCGCTTAGGGGCTTTGGCCTCCGGGTCTTCGGAGGCGGTCCTCTTCTCCCCCTGGAAGGAGGGATTTTCGATCCCCCCCCTCCTCAGGCGCCCCCTTGGGCGAGGCGATAGCTCTTCTACTTTCCCCATCGCCCCCTTCTACGGGTGCGACCTCCAACATTCTGACCAGCACGGGCTCCGGTGCGGTCTCTGGGAGGGGGGCCGGACACCTTATCAGCTTCGATCGCGCTACCCACTCCTGATGAAGAATAATGGGTTAGAAGACGAATTTCAGAAAAGCAAACAAACAGAACGTCCGGACTCTGAGCTACTTACCTGTGTATCCGGGCGATTGCAGGTTAGGCCTGCATCCTCGGTCAATTCCGGACACGCCACCTGTGGTCCGAAGAACAACTTGTACATCTCCACGGGCGTCATACCCATGAAGTGTTGGAGAGTTCGTGGTCCCTCCGAATTGAACTCCCATAACCGGAGAGGATGGCGTTTGCAGGGCAGAAGACGCCTGATTAGCATGACCTGCATCACCACCACCAGATTGATCTCCCTCACTTGGAGGTCTCGAATCCGGTCCTGCAATAAAGGCACGTCTTTGGACGGCCCCCAATTGAGCCCTTGGTTGACCCACGACATCAATCAGCGTGGAGGTCCCGGGCGGAATGAAGGCGGCGGCTTTTGCTTGCTGCCCTTCGGAGCGGTAATATAGAACCACTCCTGCTGCCACAAGCCGAGCTCCTCTTGGAAGGAGCCCTCGGGCCACGGGGCATCGGCCCTCCTGCTTATGGCCGCCCCGCCGCACTCCGCTTGACGCCCCCTGATCATCTTCGGCTCCACATTGAAGGTCTTCAGCCACAGGCCGAAGTGGGGGGTGACGCGGAGGAAGGCTTCACAGACAATAATGAATGCGGAAATATGGAGGATGGACTCCGGAGCCAAGTCGTGAAAACCCAGCCCGTAGTAGAACATGAGCCCTCTCACGAAGGGGTCCATCGAGAAGCCTAAACCTCGACGGAGGTGGGATACGAAGACGACGTACTCACCAGGATCGGGAGTGGGTACGGCCTGCCCTTGGGTGGGCAACCTGTGCGAAATCTTGTAGGACATGTACTTGGCCTCACGCAGCCTTAGCACGTCCTCCTCCGTGACGGAGGAGGGCATCCACCGACCCTGAAGGTCGGAGCCGGACATTGTTGAAGATCCGAAGCACTCGAATCTGGGGCTCTGGGTGTTGGAACTTGGAGCAAGGAGAAGATTCGATGGAAGATTGAAGAAAAGAAATGAGCCTTGGTCCTCTTATAAAGGAGGAAAATACCAAGAGCCGTCGCCGTGACCGTTCGGGATTCGCCTTCGATAGAGGAGGCGTGGCGACGGGCACGGTTGGGTTACCCACGCTCGTATTGATGGGAATCCCAGAATAAGGGGAGCACGATCTCTGCTTCGACAAGACGTGCCAAGGAAACCGCTTCGCTAAACGTGATGAGGTGGTATAATAAAAAACGATTCAAGTAAAGGCTTGGTAGTGGTGTGACGTCATGACGCAAAATACGTCAGTAGATTGAACCTATGTGCATTTTATGCTCTCTACGGTAGAATGTGGAATTTATTTTGCAGAGCCGGACACTATCCTGGTGTTCATGATCTTCTCCGGATTATTCAAGGGAGGAACCCGCCTTGCAATGCCGAACATTACGCGCGCCGGACTTATCGTCATTGAAGCCTGGTTCAGGGGCTACTGAGGGAGTCCTGGACTAGGGGTGTCCGGACAGCCGGACTATCATCGTCTGCCGGACTCCAAGACTACGAAGATAAAAGATTGAAGACTCCGCCCCGTGTCCGGATGGGACTTTCCTTGGCGTGGAAGGCAAGCTTGGCAATACGGATATGTAGATCTCCTACCATTGTAACCGACTCTGTTTAACCCTAGCCTTCTCCGGTGTCTATATAAACCGGAGGGCTTTAGTCCGTAGGACACAACATACATTACAACAATCATACCATAGGCTAGCTTTAGGGTTTAGCCTCCTTGATCTCGTGGTAGATCTACTCTTGTACTACCCATATCATCAATATTAATCAAGCGGGACGTAGGGTTTTACCTCCATCAAGAGGGCCCGAACCTGGGTAAAACATCGTGTCCCTTGTCTCCTGTTACCATCCGCCTAGACGCACAGTTCGGGACCCCCTACCCGAGATCCGCCGGTTTTGACACCGACACTCGTCCTCTATATCGGAAAGAATACTTTCATTCGCCGACATGTGGGACGTCGACCATCCTGGTCCACTTGCCATGCACAAAATTATCCTGGTCTACCCCGGTCATATCGCAGGCCCAACCTTTCCCACCGTAAGTTGTTCGGACGAAGGAACCATCATGACTTCGTTGAATTCCGCTTCTTCAAGAAATCTTACTGTACCCGCAATACTGCTACTACACGCGACGACTGGACGACACTGTACCACGTCATATCACTGAAACCCACTAGGCCAAACTAGCCCGCCTAGGTCATCTATTTTGGAACGGAGGGAGTACGTCTCTGCACTGCTATGATTTTTTGTTGCACATTCTCTGTACTTTTGCTACCATTTTCCTACCCTATGAACCAAATGAGGCCTGAATGTATGTCGACTATTGTCTTATAGATCGCTAAGCCTACAATTTTAGGAGCTAGGGCTATTGGTCGATTGACGAGGGATAAGTATAAGCGTACCACGAGCTCATCAGCCCCAACGTTTCTCTTCGGTGAGTGTTTTGCAAGTACTATAGCTCTCACAGTAGCTAGCCTACTAACACCAAGAATCATCAAACAAGCCCTGCTGATATGATAAACAGTTCAAACTTACATCTAAGCATGCCATATATTACATCAAAAGCTGGTGAGGATACATCTGTTTCCATAACTCGGAGAGGGTTCGCATGATTCATCGCATGATTCACTATCAAACAAAAGTAGCAAGATCCGCCCACACAAGACAGTGCACTAGCCCTAAGATGGTTTGATAACATGCATCGTTCTGGTAATTAAACACAGGGCAATGCAAACTACCTGAAAGATTAGCGCGACCAACTATTTCTTGTCATCGATCTCTCGGGCAATGACCACAGCACGGACAGCGGCATGGGAATCGATTTCTGGGGTGATGTCCACAGGACTGACCGCGACATCGGAATCAATCTCTGGGGCAATGTCCACAGGATGGACAGCGACATCAGAATCGATCTGCGGGGCGATGCCAACAGGACGGCCCACAACATCGGAATCATAAAGGACAACCACCGGCACCTGCACAACACTAACATATTAGCAAGAACATTGCAAATAATCAAAAAGCAAGCACATTGCAAATAATCAAAAACCACAACTATGGTAATAAGCCATTATTTTTTACCTTGTGCAGCTCACCGGGGGATCTCATCCCTCCGGGGGCCATCTCCTCGTCCTCGATGGGGGCCATCACCTTGCCAGGGGAATACTGCTTCTCAACAGCGACTATCTCCTCAAACTCGGTCTTGAGCCTCACATAGGTGGCAATCAGAGCTCCTAGGGTAGGCACGGTGGGGCCCTTGCTGTTCTTCCAACTTTCTTTGAGGAGTTCGTCCGCCAACGTCCTCAACTCTTTGGCCAGTGCTTGTTTCTTGGAGTTCTTCGTCTCTATGGGTTGGCCCTCCAACATGGTCAACTCGTTGGTTGGTGCTCGCTTCCTGGAGATCGCTGTCTCTAGTGGTTGTCCGCCGGCAACTCTTTGCCTAGTGCTCCAGGATCCATCAATGAACTGACAAACAAAAAGCAATCGAAAGGAAACCACAATTGCAATGAAAACGGGAAAAGAATAGGATGTGAGAATCGGTCGGTGCTTCGCAAAAAGAAGATTATTGGAATGAAAATATAGCAGCATAACTGATTCACCCACCTTTCCTTCATCGGTAGAGAAGAAAAATGGCAGAAGTGAGTAGCCTGGAGTGAGGTTTTCTTCAAGAAAGGGAAGAAAGGGCTTGAACGAGCGTTCCAATGAAATGATGGTTGCTTCGTCTAGTCCAACTTGGAGGCCACCTTACCACTGCTGGTAAAGGTGTGGGTTTTGTGATATGACGGGTCATGACGGCCACACCGGGGTGACAGGTGAGTCTCGACTGTAGCACCTCGCTGTGATTTGGTGGATGGCACGTGGGCCCGGATGCTTTGAAATGTCATTAACTTGATTTTAGTCTCTTTAGTATTTGGATCCAAGCATGGATGAGACTAACAAGTTTTAGTCCCACTACTTTTAGTCATGAGACTAAAACGTATCCAAGCACTCTCTCAATATTGTGCACCGCGACCAATGCGGAGAGGAAAACGAGAGAACTACGTAATTAATGCATGAGTTTAATTAGGGTAGTTTTGTAAAGTACGAGATACATTCCTCCAATCGCAAAATGCCTTGGTTCATGATATTTGAGATTTGAGCCCTATAAACCGAGGGGGGGGGGGGGTACTGCACACGGTGTAGTCTAGTCACTTGTTTTTTTTTGAGCCGAAGTCTAGTCACCTATTGAAATCTCTAGAAAGGCAAATACTCCTTTCCGGTTTAGAGGTCTATACTACTCCCTCCATCTAGGTGTGTAAGTCATCTTACAAAAAACAAATAGTCCCAAAACACTTAGGCACGGTGTATTAACTTCTACCTTGTTTCTTGTTTCTTGACATACGTATCAACCAATAAGAGATGAGAGGTGTGCATGCTTTTAATGACTTGCAATGGCTAGTTCATTGCATGGAATGCTATTAATTAGCAAATAAATATTGGTGACCCCAGGAGGAAACGGTGCTAAGCGCGTGGACCTATGCAGAATGAGTATCAACCAATGTATAATGGAGTTTAATTGTTAAACAATAGCAATTTTGTCTCATGCAAGAGCCTGGCTAGTACTCCAAGGAACCGCACCACGCGAGCGTTCGCAACTGCCATGTTCGGTTTGCACTTGGCTCTTCGCCTCTTCGAGAAGACGAACAATGATGTTACTCCTACTTCTACAGTATCAAATCCACTGATGCATGTCCGTCCACCTCGTGCGGGAGGGATAGCGTGTAGCGAAAGCTTCTACTTACTGCTCCTGCCTTTGCGTCCATGACAGGTGGGCCCAACAGGTGGTTGGCCCACCTGTCATGCAGCCCAAGGCAGGTGCAGTTAAGGCACCGGAGCTTAGTCCACGAGGGAGAGGGCGTTGTAGTAATCAAATTTTTCGGGCTTGTACGAGTTGACGTGACACATCAAAGCACTGCATTCGATAATAGTCTTTTTACACATTTCAAATGGGCTACTTCGTATGTAGGAGTAGACATATTCTGCTTCGTATGTACTCCCTCCGTTCCAAAATATAAGTCTTTTTAGAGATTTCACTATGAACTACATATGAAACAAAATGTGTGAATCTACACTCTAAAATATGTCTATATACATCCGTATGTAGTTTGTAGTGGAATCCCTAGAAAGACTTACATTTAGGAACAGAGGGAGTAGTCACTTGTTGCAATCTCTAAAAAGACTTATATTTGGAAACGGAGGGAGTACAACGCATGCATGCATGCCGTGACTTTCCTTTTGATACTTGCATGTGTTGATTTGATGCACCTTGCCAAATTTTGACTATAAATTTAACTAACAAAATTTTCATGCATGTCACAAAAAATCACGGGGCTGTTTGGATTGTGACTATGCTTGTCTTATGTTGCCACATTATTTTTCCCACACTTGCCACACTTGCCTAACCTGAGTTGCTCAAATTGTTAGACACACTTTGGCTTGCCTAAGGGAATCTTGCCACAATTTTTGTGTCTATGACATGTGGGGTTCACTGCTAATAAAAAAATTCTTGTCTTAGGTGTGGCTAACAAAAAAGACTTATATTTAGGAACGGAGGGAGTAGAAAATATAAATAATAATGCATGTTGGCGCAACCCATGTTTCCGCTAATTTTAGCCGTGGGCTTGTTCACAATTTTTACGAGGGGGTGGTTGTTCATTTAATGGAGGGACTTGTAGTACTACCAGACTTGAACGATACAAAGTGCGACCTGGCACACCATAACACCACTTGGAACAAGCGGGTAGCTATCTCAAAAAACAATCAACAACTAAAAAACCCGCGACCTGACATGTAGTAGTACACAATTTTAAATGATTGTTTTGATGGAGTGAAAAAGGAAAACTACCCCACTACTTATATATAGGCCGGAGCCTCCGCGCTTGCTTGCTAGGGCTGCTCTATTCACACACTCTCATCCTCTCCAGATCTAAACATGACAGGGGTAGTAACCCTGTCTTTCTCCCTTCAAAAAACACTGGCTTTCTATCCTCACCGCTGGTTACAGATCCGGATGTATCCACCTCCGTCGGTGAAGGGGAGGAGGGGCAGCCTTTAGGCCGTCGTCGACAGCGAGGGAGGAGACCCACTGCCGGCCGCACCGTTATCTCTGGCCGAGCGCCGGAGCGGGAGGTCCTCCGATCCCTTCGTCGTTGCCTGTGGGCGGATCCGGCCTCCCGCCGCCCACCTATCCACATCCCGACGACCTTCAGGTATATCTTCGTTCGAAACCGCCTTAGCTCTACTTCCCCAGCTTGCTACGTCGCTGCATGTGCATCATTTTCTACATCTCAGCCCCTCTCGATCGGATGGTCCAACGCCATCTATTTTTTTATTCTATTGTTAGAGGTAAAGCTACTTCATGGAGTCGAATATTGTACTCCCTCCGTCCGAAAATACTTGTCTTTGAAATAAAATGGGGGTGGGGGAATTTAGTATGTACATCGGACTTGGTACAAACAGGAAGGAAAGGGGATGAAAGTAGTACAGACTGGTCATCCAACCGGTCTCTTGGTCGAAAAGAGAAATATAGGGGTAACGTTGTACACAGTGGTATGACCAGGACTAGATTTTCTATCCACACATAGGAGTAGGTGGCTAGAGTGAACAAAAATGGGATCAACCCAGATATGTTTCTTGGATGTTTGTTTCTCTAGGCAACAAACTATGAATCACCACTTTATGCCCCTGTTTACATACATGGTGCTGTACTGCTAGTGCACCCACTGTCCCATGCCCTTATACCAAATATTTAGGCTCCGGTCGGAATAAAGGGGCAGAAAACATAGGTCTTGATGAAAATAGAGGAATAGGAAAGGAATGTAGGTATAAAACTATGGAACAACAAACCGGAGGAAACTCTCAAGAGAATGTGTTCGGATGGACTACGAAATGTACAGATTTGTTTTTTTAGAGTAGCATGCTTGGCAGTATGAGATGCTATTTGTTTATTCAGCTGCACAGTGACTACTCTTGTCCTGACCTCATGTACCACACATAGGTTGATTTTTTTATTCCGGCAAACACAGCACAACAACCTGTCTAACGCATGGCAGCGAGCGCCTGCCTCGGGCTTCTGCCCAAAAAATGAGCAGCGCATGGATGTTTCTAATCCGATGGAATTAGTACTACCAGACCAGCTTTCTTATGAAACACTATTCACCTTTCCCGTGTTCCGAACGGTTGGAAGGGAAAGAATACGGTAGGAATTGTGTTCCTACAAAAATCCTGCACCAAACCTGTGAACCGAACGCAGCCTTAGTTGTTCTTAATATAATGTCCCTGGTAAAAATGAAGCCATGCCACTGTTTTTGCTTGTAATTGTTTGAGACTCTGACAAGTTTAGCCAAATGTTTTTGCCTGTAATTGTTTGAGACTCTGACTGTTTCCTCTGTGCCTTTTTGTGCAAACAGGGATATCCAATTCACCTGGTTGCTGCTGTGACCTTTTGGTGCACTGCACAAAACTCTTCTTAAAAGAAGTGACTTTTGTGCTGTTTAACTGGAATGTCAGATGGAACAGTTGATTCATTTTGGTGGAACTGCACAAAGGGAGATCTGTGTTCCAATTCTCATCATCCGCGCCACAACCTTCCTTTAGGTAAGAATGATATTTAATGCATGTGTTCATCTCTATTTTCCGACTGCCATGAGAAAATAATGCTGTTTTTTACTAGTACACTTGTACTCCCTCACTAACAAAACCAATCCTGAATTAGAAGGCCAATCATGTACTTGGTTTCACCAACTGGTGAGGAGAAAGAGAAACAGAGCATGAAGAGGAAGAAGAAGAAGAATAAACAGTGCCAAGGCGATCTTGCTGAAGCCAGAGGCCTCAGTCGAGGCTATTCAAGGGCTCCGGCAACGACTACCTTACATGTGAGACGAACCTCCAAGGAGCCCTTCCACTTCTGCTGTCTCACTTAATTAATTAGGAGCACTTAAGTACCACTAATTTATTACTGCCTAATTTTCCTGTTGGAGTTAAACAAATCTTTAGTAGGACCCTATGCTGAATCATGTACGTGTGAATGTTTGTCTATGGAGGTGAATCATGTGGTGGAGCATGGAGGGAATATTATTAGTGTCATGACATAATAGTGCTATTGTTTTGCATGTCAAATTATTGCCATTGGTTCAATGAGGCAATGTTTTGCGTATTGTCCATCATGATGCTACTGTTTGAGTAATATGCTAATGTCTTCATATCCTTTCTCACTAAGCTAATGAAGGTTTCACCTTGTTCCTACTTGTGCAAACAGGGATCATGTTGTGCCAATCATACATTTTAGTGGAACTACATAAGACAATACAATGAACTGTATCCCAGCCAGTGCTTTAACTCTGCTGGAAGTTCTTGATAATCTTTCGATATAATCTCAGCACTGGTAAACAAGAGTGATTTCAACCATACATTTGAAGTGCACAAAAATATATACTATTGTGTGATTCCAGTGTGTGCTTTATCATCTCTTATGGGACTACATGAATAAGCTTTTTTTCTCAGGTTGGTATGGGCCTAAGGCCTTCATCCATACTAGTTTGCTGTCATCTCTATTTGTATCATGCTACTGTCATGAGAAACTCCTTTATCTTTGCACTTTTAAGTTTTTCAACCTATGATAAATGGAAATGCTTTGAGTGTTGAGTTGAGCTAATTGGCACTGATTAAATAAACTAATACCTCTCTTTAAGCAAGACTACTATGTTGCTAACTTTACCCATTAAGATAATGAGGGTGCTTCTATTTGTTAGTGTATGTTTCATCAACTAGTCCCACTATTACAGTAATCTCACTCTCTCAATATATGTGTCAACAGGGATGCTCAATTTTGGTGGAACTGCACAAAAACTTTGGTGCTTCATTGCCTCAACAACTTCCGTCCTTTCCTATCAGTCGCTAATCTCCGCTTGCTTTCTTCCTTTGCTGTCAGTCGCTTGGCTTATCTCGGCTTCCAGTCAAAGGAAATAGTAATTGATATGCTACCTCACACAGGTTGGTACTGGTTTTATCCTGATTATTGTGCCTGTCATATGTATTGGTAATTTGGTATTGTGCTACTATTTGCCGATTTCATAAAGGAGTAATTTGGAGCCTGAACTCGCAGGCAAATCATTACATTGGGTGATTTCAGTAGAACTGCACAAAATGATCAGATGAACAGGTACTTATGTTGCTGCTATGTACTCCAAAGTTCACTCAGACTAGCATCGATGTTGACAAGAAGTGCCTATATTCATTCGAGTATCAACCGGCGTCAACCAATTGTCAAACTCCAAGTATTAGGAGAGTGAACGCCAAAAATATTGCTTGGTGCATAGCCCAGAAAAACGCAGTCCAGTCTTTGGTCCCAACTTGTGCCTTTTGGTTATCGGCACATATGGTAGCGAACTATATGGCATGGAGTCTAAAGATTCCAGACAAGTTGGTTGACGTGTATATTCATCTGGGACTTAATCAGTCTGCACGCCAAGGATGCTCTATTTCAGTTGAACTGCACAAAAAATTTGGGTGGTTCATTTTCTGAACCGCCTCCTTTCTCGTCTGCAATGTAGAATTTTGGTGAGATACAGGACCAAGATGAGCCAGTAAACTAGTTGGATGAAAGTAGTGGCCAAGTTGCTCAAACCTCCGTCGGCACAAGGCCACTATTTGAGGATAAACCTACAAGCAAAGTTCAGATTGTCTGTGCTGCCTCTTATGTACTCGAAAGTTTACTCGTACAAGAACAAATTTTAGCAAGAAGTACCTCTGATTGAACTCCATTTACCGGTCTGTACCCTAGGTAATTAAAGTTCGTCCATGGATCATATTGGATGTGATCTCAATCATTTGGATGCATAAACATACTGAACATGTGTATATCTGAATCTTTTTGTGAATTATGTATGAATATTGTCGTGTGATCTATCAATCATTTGGCTGCATAGATATGCTGAGCTTGTGTATATATGAATCTTTTGAGTTGTTGATAGTGAATGTTGGCAATGAATATGAACGTGTCCTGTGAACCTGAGTTTGATATGAATTGCAGCAGAACCAGTTATAACCCTTCTCCTCCTCTCAATCCGCGACTCCACTGCCGCGTTTTCCCATCTCCGAGTCGTTCCCGTCCGGGGCCTCGCCGTCATCCACCGCCTCGCTGTGTTCGGTGCGACGTGGTCAACAAACGAGAGTCATCGGAAGAGGACTGTACGTGGAGAGCCTGACGGCTGGGACTCACGAGGTCCATGGTCGCACGCAAGGAAATTTTCTCCTTATTAAGCTGAAAAAATGTTTCCTCCACCTGACAGCTGGGACCCATCGGCTGTATCTTCGCACGGAAGGAAGTGCTTCCTTGTTTTGGGAAAAAAAATTATTCATCCCGTTGACAGCTGGGACCCGTCAGATTTGGTGACTGACTTGTGGGCCTGCTAAGCGGATGTGTACGCATGGCTTTTTCAACTTAATCAACAAATGATTCTAGTAGCTGGACCGTTGGATGTTAATCCAACAGCCGTGCTCCTTCTTCAACCTCTGTTCTTCCTCCTGTCTCCCGTGGGCAGCACCGCGGATGTGCTGCCGCGCACCCGAACCAGTGAAATTTCCCACTCCTCTCCATCTGCGACTCCACTGCTCCGTCTTCCCCATCTACGGGTCATTCCAGTCTTGGTGCGCTCGGCACGGTGTGGTCAACGTGGTCAACAACCGAGAGTCATCGAAAGATGACTGTATGTGAGAGGCTGACAGTGGGGACGCACCACGCCCATGGACGCATGCATGCACCGGAACGTGGCGAGGTCAACGTGGTCAAGGAACGACTTCCATCGGAAGTATAGTGTACGTGGAGAGTCTCAGCTGGGTCCACGGCCGCAGCAAGTAAGTGCCTCCTTATTTCACGGAAAATAATGATTCCTCCAAATGACAGCGGGGACCCACTGGACGGGCCACCGTATTTTGCGAAAAAAAAACATTTGCCCCCTAACTGCTGGGATCCACCTGACGGGCCATTGTATTTCGTGAAAAAAATGTCCCCCCCGCCGTCAGCTCGGACCCACCGGAAGTGCCTCCTTATTACGCACAAAAAAATGAATACTCCCCCTGCTAGCTGGTACCCACCTTGGTGGGAGGCTGACTTGTGGGCCTACTAAGTTGACGGGGATGAAGGGCTTTGCCAACTTAGTCAATATGAACGATTCTAGCTCCAGTGACCGTACAATGTCCACCAAACGGCCGTAGTGCTTCTTCAACCTTTGGTCTTCTTGCTCCAGCCGCCCAAACCAGCGCTGGTCGTGCCTCATGCTCCTGCCTCTCGTGGACGGCTGTGCTGCCGTGGAGGACTCACCGCCCCCTACTATTCCCACCGCTGGCCAGGCCCTGCGGCGACGGCAGCCACATACCGCAGCCGAACCAGTGAACCCTCGTACTCCTCTCCGCGCGGGCTTCCACTGCCGCGTCTTCCCGGCTCCGTATTGTCCCCTTCCTAGGCCTCGCCGTCGTCCACCGCCGTGGTGCTCTCCGCGCGGCGTGGTCAACGTGGTGAAGGAACGACTTCCATCGGAAGAGTACTGTACATGGAGAGGCTGACAGCTGGGTCCACGGCCACAACCCAGTTTTTTTTGTGATTTGCCAAGTAAGTCGCTTTGTCAGACCTGTTGGGCTGCAAATCTTTCAAGACGAGGAGAGCTTTCATTCGGCTGGCAGAGAAAATGGCCCATCAGTAATGAGAAATGGGCTGTACATTTTTAAAACACATCAAAGCGGCAATTAGTTTCAAATATCTTTTTTTTCATTTCGAGATTTTAAATTACATTAATTTTTATGCGTGGAGAATTTGTTCGATTTTATATTGATATACATTTAGTTTTGAAATCAGTTTGAATGTGAGTCGAAATTTTGGGATTAAAAAACAGTTCGGACCGCACTGAAATATGCTAAATTTCGTATAATTTTTTAACCGTGGCCACAATATGGGCTGTAATGCTAACAAAAAGAATATGGGCTCCAAAAAAACCTTAAGAATTAGCAAATGGGCTGTAAATTATTAGAAATAATGGCAGATGGGCTGTATGCTGTTTTCCACAGATTTGAGGCTTTTCTAAAAAAAGGTTGACGCACAAGTAGTGACTGCTGGATGGCCATCCAACGACCGTCGTGCTTCTTCCATCTCTGCTCTTCTTGCTCCAGCCGCTCAAACAAGCGCCGGCGGGACTGCCTGCTCCCTCCTCCCCGTGCCCGGCTGTGCTGCCGCGCAGGCCTCACCGCCCCACCGTACTCCTATCGCTGGCCTAGCAATCCGTCTACTCACCCACGCCTGCTGTTATTCTCCGGCGACACAGACGAACCAGTAAACCCTTGTTCAGTCGTACTCCCCCCGCGTGGGAAACAACTGTTGAGTCTTCCCTGCTTTCGTGTCGTTCCCTTCCTAGGCCTTGCCGTCTACCACCGCCCTGGTGCTCTCGGCGCGGCCTGGTCAACGTGGTCATCGACCGACATGCATCTGAAGTGGACTGTACGTGGAGAGGCCGATAGCTGGGTCCACGACCGCACGCAAGGAAATGCCTCCTCATTACGCGCAAAATAATGATTCGTCCACCTGACATCAGGGACCCACCGGAAGGGCCTTAGTATTTCGCGAAAAAAACATTACGGCCGCTGACAGCTCGGACCCACCAGCTATATCTTCGCACGCAAGGAAGTGCCTCCTTATTACGCACAAAAAAAATGAATACTCCCCCTATTAGGTGGGACCCAGTATAGTGGCAGGCTGACTTGTGCGCCTACTAAGTTGACGGGGACGGAGGGCTTTGTCAACTTAGTCAATATGCACGATTCTAGCTCTAGTGACCGTACGATGTCCATCCAACGGCCGTAGTGCTTCTTCAACCTCTGGTCTTCTTGCTCCAGCAGCCCAAACCAGCGTCGGTCGTGCCTCGTGCTCCTGCCTCCCGTGGCCGGCTGCGATGCGGCAGAGGCCTCACCGCCCCCTACTACTCCCACCGCTGGACAGGCCATCCCTCTACTCACCCACACCCCTTGTTATTCTGCGGCGACAGCAGCCTCACACTGCAGCGAACCAGTGAACCCTCATACTCCTCTACGCGTGGGCATCCACTGCCGCGTCTTCCCTGGCTTCGCGTTGTCCCCTTCCTAGGCCTCGCCGTCGTCCACCGCCCTGGTGCTCTCGGCGCAGCGTGGTCAACGTGGTCAAGGAATGGCTTCCATCGGACATGGACTGTACGTGGAGAGGCTGACAGCTGGGTCCACGGCCACAGCAAGGAAGTGCCTCCTTATTACGCGCAAAATAATTATTCCTCCACTTGACAGCGGGTACCCACCGGACGGGCCACCATATTTAGCAAAAAAAATGTTTCCCCCTGTCTGCTGGGACCCACCAATTACATCTTCGCATGCAAGGAAGTGCGTCCGAAAAAAAACGATTCGTCCCCCTGACAGCTGGGACCCACCAGCTACATCTTCGCACGCAAGGAAGTGCCTGACAATCGGGACCCACCTGGTGGAAGCGTACGTAGCGTTGTCATTCTGGTCGCGAACATGTACGTACATATATACTGGTGGATGTAGAGGCGTGCACGTGTCATAGTAGAGGCGCGCACGTAGCATGTACACGTACGTACAGCGGCGAGAGTGCAAGAAAGAAAATACGGCCACATACGTACATACAGGCAGGGTCTCTAACGCCTATCACGCATACGTAAATGGCTGGGTCGGAACGGAGAAACAGCGTCATCGTCGTGTTCATGGGGAGCCAACCGGCTGGGTCAGAACGGAATGCGTGGTCGTGTTCATCGGGAGGGCTTGACGGAACAGGCGATGGAAATGAGGCCTGGCGTACCGCACAACGGAGGAAACAACCTTGTGTTCGACCGGCCACATTCAAAACGGGGTCCTATTGATCAGGAGGGGCCTGGCGTACCGCAAAATGGAGGAAACGGACCTCCTACAGTCGAAACGGGGGTCCTGTTGATTGGGAGGGGTGTGGCCTACCGCAAAACGGAGGAAACGGACCTTCTACGGTTTAAACAGGGGTCATGTTGATCGGGATGGGTGTGGCGTACCGCAAAACGGATGAAACAGACTTGTGTCGGAGCGCTACGGTCGAAACGGGGGTCCTGTTGATCGGGAGGGGTGTGGCGTACCGCAAAATGGATGAAATGGACTTGTGTTGGAGTGCTACGGTCGAAACGGGGGTCCTGTTCATCGGGAGGGGTGTGGCGTACCGCAAAACGGGACTCCACGGGATACTATTAATCTCCACCGCCGACCTCCTCCAGCCTCCACGGGCTCCTGTTCATCCAGCCTCCATCGCGCGCTACTCCACCGGCTACTATTCAACCACCCCTCCATGGGCACCCCTCCACCGTCTACTGTTCATCCAGCCCTCCACACCACGGGGTCTTGTTCAACCACCCCTCCACGGCCACCCGTCCACCGTTTACTGTTCATCCAGCCCTCCAGACCACGGGGTCCTGTTCATCCAGAGGCAATGCCACCTCTCACTGTTCATCCAACCCCGCGCAACGCTCACTGTTCATCCCAGAGGCAGCATCGATCAGCTTCAGTTAGCAGCAGTAGCGAAGGAATCGCTCCATCGGGTTCAGTTAACAGCCATCGATCGATCGCTCGGGTTCAGTAACGCGTAGCCTGCAGTGCAATCGCCCGGGTTCAGTTAGAGCCCAACGCCTCGCTCGGGTTCATTTAGAGCCAACGCCTCGCACACACGAGCGTACCTGTATGAGAGAAACGCGCATCGCTCTCCCACCGTAACCGGCAACTCCCCGAAATTTTCCTCCCCCTTGCTTCTACCACGGTTTTTGCCATCATGGACGGCCCAAAGAATGTCATGAAGCTGCGTCTCCGTCCCGCCCAAGACGAAAAGCCCATTTTCTGTCATGATTTTTTGTCATAGAAGTAGGAGCCCGCCACATATATGATGATACCGGGTTTTGTCACAATTATCGTCATAGAAGTGTCATATGTATGACAGAATTTTTTTTCATTCGGCCCAAAATGTCACGGATGTGTCTTTTTTTGTAGTGTCCATACAGCTCCAGGAGCAATATTGTACTATCAGTCATCCAACCAAACTCGGAAGGACTAGGGGTGTTATCTCTTCGGAGAGCCCCGAACCTGGGTATGTCTGGCGTCCCGTGCCCGCGCATGCCAACCTCGCCTCTGGAGCCCACCAGCACCCTCGAGCCTCCTCCTCTCTTTAGCCATCCCTTGGCATCTGCCGTGCGCCCACCACGACAGTTGGCGCCCACCGTGGGGCAGCTCGAGGAGCTGGCCGGGAGCATGCTTCAGACGGGGCCCTTCTCCTACACCGACGAGTCCGTCGCACTGGCGGACAACGTCGTCGACGCGCTCGCCGGCTCCTTCGCCGTGCTCCGCATCTCCGATGCGCTCACGGCCGACGAGTACCCCAGCGAGGTGCTCAGCTACTCCAACTCTCCCCTTTCCCTCGGCGGTAGCATTGCCGTCGGGGGGATGGACGTCCATGTGGAGGTTTATGCCACGGGCGATGGCGCCTCTTCCTCGTCAAGCAAAACGAGGAAGGCCGCGGAGGCCAGGGACACCGCGGAACAGACCGAGCCGTCCGACCTGCTGCGCGCTGCGATGTAGAGCCTCCACATCCCCATCGGCACCGATGTGGACGCCACCAACATCGCTGAAGCCCGAACCCAGCTCGAGGATAGGCGCCAGCAGATGCTGGACCTGTCTGAGATGCTGGCCGCCACCAGGCGCCGCCTGGAGGCCGCTCAGATGGAGCACGATGCCGCTCACGGAGTTATGCCCGCCACGGCCGAGCCAAGCCGGGTCGCCGACGCGCGCGCCCGGGGAGGAGCGATCAGCCGAACCTTCGGCGCCGTCCGGACCGTCTATGAAACCCCAGTGAAGAACATGCGTGCTGCGGAGGCAGCCGCGGTCGGCCTCGACGAACTCGCGGGCGAGGAGCTCATGGAGCGCATCGGGCGGATGCACGAGCTCCTCCACACCGCCAACACCCAGCAGGATCGCCTCAACCAGCTCGCCAAGCCGGCGGGATCCGGCTCCGCCCGTCTTGGCGGACCCGGTGAACTTCTGCACATGGCTTCCTCACCACCCGGCGAGGGGCACTCCGGCCAAGCCCGGACTCGACGCAACCTGGCCGCCACCGCCGCCGACGCTCTGGGCAATGAGCCCGCCCCAGAGACCCAGCATGGACCCGGCCAGCTTGGCCGGCGTCCGGCTCCAACCGACCCGGCCCCTCGGGGCCTGGCCGCCAGTCGACTCGTCCCGCGCGCCATCAATGACGCCGACGTGCTTTGGCCCACGCATCCGGGAGGAGTACTTTCCGAAAGGGTTCGTGCTCCCCTGCGACACCCCCAAGTACAATGGGACCGTGAAGCCAGAAGACTGGCTCACCGACTACACCACGGCCATTGGCATCACCGGTGCCAATCATCATCTAGCCGTGCACTACGCACCGCTCATGCTCCAGGGGTCGGCCCGCACGTGGTTGAACAGCCTGCCGATGGGCAGCATCAACGCATGGGTCAATTTCGAGGAGGCCTTTGTCCGCAACTTCACGGGGACCTACAAGCGACCCGGTCGCCCTAGCCAACTCGCCATGTGCGTGCAGGGGCCGATGGAGACGGGTGGCGAGTACCTTGCACGCTGGACCGAACTGCGAAACAGCTGCAAGGGCGTCCATGAAGTCCAGGCGATCCAGTACTTCATCAGCGGGTGCCGAGATGACACCCTCCTCAAGCACAAGCTCTTACGCTCTGAGCCGGCCACCATGGCCGCGCTCATGGTGACGGCGGACAAGTACGCCAACGCCGATTCTGCCAAGAAGATCCAGGTGGCGCTGGACGAAGCCGGCAAAGCAAAGCCAGTTCCACTTCCGAAGCCGGCCGGCGAGAGCAGCCGGCAGCAGCATGACCAGAACAACAAGCGCAAGGGCGAGTAGCCGGCGCAGCATCACGACAACCGGCTCGTCGCCGCCGCCGAGCCCGCAGCGGACCCAGCCGCGAATCGCCGGCAGACCGGCAAGATGGCATGGCAACCCGCCATGAGTTTTGAAGAGATGCTTGACGCCCCATGCAAGCACCAGAATGGCGCAAGGCCCTCCACGCACACGCTTCAACAGTGCACCATCACCAAGCGCATCATGAGGGGAGATGTTCCGCCTCCTTCGGCTCCGTCTCCAGCTCCAGGCGCAGGGCAGCCGCCTCCGCCTCCACCGCCGCCTCCGACTGGTGGCGCGTTGCGGAACGACGCCTACCCGGACCAGAACACGGCCTACATCATCTTCACCAGCCTCGGCGATGACAAACGCAGCGAGCGCCTTCTTTGGCAGGAGGTGAACACCGTCGTCCCGGCCAAGCCAGATTTCATGCACTAGTCGGATCACCCGATCACCTGGACCCGTGAGGACCATCCGGCGGTCATGCCGAGTCCGGGTGGATACGCCCTCGTCCTCAACCCCACCATTGTCGCGTGGCGCACATGCAAGTTCTCTCGAGTCCTCATCGACGGCGGAAGCAGCATCAACATCCTCTACCGCGACACAATGACCAAGCTCGGCCTCAAGGCTGAGGACCTGGAGCCAACCTGGATAGTCTTCCACGGCATCGTGCCTGGCCTTTCCTACTCGCCCATTGGCCAGGTCCGGCTCGATGTCCTATTTGGCGACAGCAGCCACTTCCGGTGCGAACCGATCTGGTTCGAGGTGGTGGACCTGTCCAACGCATATCACGCTTTGCTGGGCCGGCCCGCGCTTGCCAAGTTCATGGCGGTTCCCCACTACGCGTACTTGAAGATGAAGATGCCGGGTCCCAAGGGCCTCATTACCATCACCGGCGACTACCGCAAGTCTCTGGAGTGCGCCCGAGACGGCGCCAAGCTAGCCGAGTCGCTGGTCATTGCCGAGGAGCGGCGCCAGCTCGACCGGATCGTCATCCTGGTAGGCGAGGCCTTCGATGCGTCGATCCCGACCTCGGACCCGGCCGACGAGGCTGCCTTCAAGCCCTCCAAGGAGACCAAGAAAGTGAAGCTCAACCCTGAAGACCCAAGCTGCAGCAAGTACGTTGTCGTAGGCGCCCGCCTCGACAGCAAATAGGAAGGCGAGCTCATCGACTTCCTCCGTGAGAATTGGGATATCTTCGCATGGACCCCCAAGGACATGTCGGGTATCCCGAGGAAGTACGCCAAGCACAAACTTCAGTCCGTAAGGACGCCAAGCCTGTCCATCAACCCCTCCGACGATTTTCTGAAGAGAAGAGAAGAACCATTGGTGAAGAGGTCGCTAAGCTTTTGGCGGCCGGCTTCATAATGGAAGTGTTTCACCCCGAGTGGCTGGCCAACCCAGTCCTCGTCCTGAAGAAGAACAAGACCTAGCGCATGTGTATCCACTACACCAGCCTCAACAAGGCCTGTCCCAAGGACCCGTTTGCTCTCCCGCGGATCGACCAAGTCATCGACTCGACCGCCGGGTGCGAGCTCCTGTCCTTCCTAGACACTTACTCTGGCTACCACCAGATCAAGCTGGACCCGGCCGATGCCCTTTGGGGCGTACTGCTACATCACCATGTCGTTCGGATTGAAGAACGAGGGCACCACCTTCCAACGCTGCATGTAGAAATGCATGTTGCCCCAACTCGGCCGCAACATCCACATGTACGTGGATGACATCGTGGTGAAGACCAAGCAGCACCTCACGCTCCTCGACAATTTGAAGGAAACATTCGCCAACCTCCGCGAGTACAAGGTCAAGCTCAACCCGGAAAAGTGCGTTTTCAGCGTCCCGGCCGGAAAGCTACTCGGCTTCCTCGTCTTGGAACGCAGCACTGAGGCGAACCCGGAGATGATCAAGGCCATCGAGCACATGCGCAAGCCGGCTCGGCTGTGCAACGTCCAGAAGTTCACCCGGTGCTTGGCCTTGGTCAGCCGGTTCCTAAGCCGGCTGGGTGAGAGGGCGCTCCCCCTGTACCAGCTGATGAAGAAGACAAGCCCGTTCGAGTGGAACGGCATGGCAGACGAGGCCTTCCAAGACCTCAAGCACATGCTCTCCACCGCACCAGTCCTGGCCGCGCCGACCGACAAGGAGCCACTGTTGCTCTACATAGCTGCGACCTCGTGGGCGGTCAGCACGATGCTGGTAGTCGAGCGACCAGAGAAGGGCAAGATCCAAGCCGTCCAGTGGCCAGTCTACTACCTGAGTGAGGTGCTCTCCATTTGCAAGTAGAACTACCCGCATTACCAGAAGATGTGTTACGGCGTGTACCTCACCGCCAAGAAGCTGAAGCAGTACTTCCAAGAGCACGTCATCACCGTCGTCAGCATGGCGCCTATCGGAGAAATCATCGGGTGTCGGGACGCCTCTGGCCGGGTCGCCAAATGGGCGATCCAGCTAGCCGGCCACTCCATCCTCTATGAGCCCCGCACAACGATCAAGTCTCAGGCCCTAGCCGATTTCCTCATCGACTGGACCGAGACCCAGTACTTGTCGCCGCCTCCTGACTCGACGCATTGGCGCATGCACTTCGACCGGTCCAAGATACGACTCGGCTTAGGGGCCGGCATCGTACTGTCATCTCCAAAGGGTGACCGGCTCCACTACGCGCTCCAGATCCACTTCGCCGCCTCCATCAACGTCGCCGAGTATGAAGCCCTTGTGCACAGCCTCCGGCTTGCCAAGGGACTCGGCATCCGGCGCATCCTGTGCTACGGCGACTCGGACCTGGTGGTGCACCAGTGTTCCGGCAAATGGGACGCCCGCGACTCCAACATGGCAAGCTACCGCTTCCTCGTCTAGAAGCTATCCGGATCCTTCGAGGGCTGCGAGTTCCTCCACGTCCCATGCATGGAGAATGAAGCAGCCGACATGCTCGCCAAGATCGCCTCGTCACGACAAGCCATCCCGTCTGGCGTCTCCCTCAAGCACCTGCGCAAGCCTTCCGTCAAGCCATTGCTGGACTCCGAGTCCATTCATGTTCAAGACGACCCGACTGCACCCCAAGTCGGCTCGGGGACTGCTGAACCCGGCCCAGGGGCTGCTCAGCTCGACCCGGCCACCATCATCCCAGACCCAGCCGTTGCCATCCCCAGCCCGGGGGCTGCTCAACCTGGCTCGGGGGCTGCCAACCCAGAACCCACCCTGATGGCCGTCTTCGCAGTGATTGCAGCTCCGTCTTGGGCTCTCCCGATATCGGAGTTTCTGGAGAACGGGGTTCTCCCCATGGATGAGACCGAGGCTCGGCAAATTCAGCGCCGGGCATTCGCCTACAACATCATCAACAACGAACTCGTCAAACGCAGCTCTACCGGCGTGTTCCAGCGCTGCGTCGAGCAGGATTGCGGCATCGACATCCTCCTCGACATTCACCAGGGCGAGTGAGGGCACCACGCCGCATCTCGATCCTTGGTGGCCATGGAATTCCGCCATGGTTTCTACTAGCCCACGGCCCTCGAAGACGCCGAGTCACTCGTTCTCAAATGCGAAGGGTGCCAACGCTTCAGCAAACGCAGCCACCAACCGGCATCAGCTCTCCGCACCATACCGATCGCCTGGCCCTTCGTGGTTTGGGGACTCGACATGGTGGGACCATACAAAACTGCTCGAGGCGTCATGACGCACTTACTGGTGGCAGTGGACAAGTTTACCAAGTGGATCGAGGCAAGACCTATCAAGAAATTGGACGGGCCAACAGCCCTCCGGTTCATCAAGGACATAGTGGTCCGCTACGGCATGCCGAACAGCATCATCGCCGACAACGACACCAACTTCGCCAAGGGCGCGCTCAAGCAAAACTGCTCCGTCTCCGACATCCGCCTCGACCTGGCCTCCGTGGCACATCCGCAGTCCAACGGGCAGATCGAGCGGGCCAACGGACTCATCCTGTCCGGCATCAAGCCGCGACTCGTCGAGCCACTTATCTGCTCACCCGGCAGCTGGCTTCACGAGTTGCCAGCGGTACTCTGGAGTCTGCGCACAACACCGAATCGGTCGACTGGGTTCACCTTGTTCTTCCTCGTCTATGGATCCGAAGCTGTCATCCCGACCGACGTCGAGTTCGACGTGCCGCGCGTCGTGATGTACACCGAAGCCGAAGCAAGAGAGGCACGCGAAGACGGCGTCGACCTGCTCGAGGAAGCGCCCCTTCTGGCACTTAGCCGTTCGGCTATCTACCAGCAAGGCCTGAGGCACTACCACAGCAAGAAGATCAAGCCTCTCGCATTCCGCGAAGGCGACCTCGTCCTCCGACTCGTCCAAGAGCAGGAAGGCCAACACAAGTTGTCCTCTCCATGGGAGGGCCCGTTCAACGTGAGCAGAGCCTTGCGCGACCGCAACGCCTACTACCTCATCGACGCGCGCAAGTCAAAGAAGAGCAAGAAGGACACCGCCAGCTGTCGGTGTACTAAAGTAGGGGGGTACCTTAGTATCCCGAACTTGTGCACGGGCAGTCGCAGCGCCCCGTGGCAAGGCTTGCCGGGCGCCCGCCAAGACCATCCACCATTTCCTATTACTGCCACTCAAGAACAAAGTACTAACCAAGAAAACAAAGGCCCCGGCAAGAGGAGCTTGCCGGGAAGGCAAACCAAGGCCCCGGCGAGAGGAGCTTGCCGGGAAGGCCGACCAAGGCATCTCCAGAAGACTTGCCGCGGCGCCCCGCGCGTCCCGGTAAGGCACGACGGCCGGCAAGCTTGCCGGCACGACAAGAGAAGGGCCGCGGCAAGGCACTTGCCGCGGCAAGACTGCCACCCAAACTCCAGCGCACCCGGCGACGTGTCATCACAGGGCCATCCCAAGGGCACGTGGCGAGGCACTACGCAGCCATGCGGGGCGAGGTGGCAAGCAGAGATGACAGATACGCCATCGTGGCAACCGGTGGCTCACTTAACGGTCGCTTCTCTGCACTGTTGGGGCGACCGGACGGGCATTAAATGCCCTCGTCTCCTGCCGTCAGAGTTAGGTAGGGGACACTGTTGGTCACTGTTACACCAACCTGCGTTTTTACCTTTCTACCCCCTCTTCTTACGCTGCCACCTGTTGGTGCCCCCTTCAGACTATAAAAGGGAGGCCCATGCGCACGTAGAAGGGGTTTGGTCCATTGGACACAGGCAACACCACCATACGCTCGCACCCTCGAGCAAGATCGAATACGAACACAAAGCAGCAGTAGGAGTTTTATCTCTCCGGAGAGCTCCGAAGCTGGGTAAAAATCGCCCGTCCCCCGCGCGTGCCCGACCTCGATCTGCTCTGCGCGCGGCCTCCGCCCCGCTTGCCGGACTAGAAGGGGCCCCCCGTGCCCCATAGGTGCCCGGGGCCGCAGATACCGGCCCCCGACATCTTTGGCGCGCCAGGTAGGGGGCGCGTCGAGGTCGTGAGCATCTGATCCGGTCTCTGCGCGCGCTGCATCAACGCCTTCATCAACATGCCACCGAAGAAGAAGCCTTCGGAGGTGGCTGCTCCGTCTACATCGATTCCGCCACCACCGCCGGAGCAAAGGGGCGGTGGAGTGGACACCGGCGGAGGAGCGGGCGCTGACGGAGGGACTCACGTCGTCACCAGATCCAAAAACAAGGCCCCGCAAGCGTCGGCGACCATGCAGACACCGCACCCTTCCTAGGAGGTGCAAGGTCAACAACGACCCAGTGCTTCTAGCACCGTGCTCGCATTGGAACAAGGCCAAGCTGGTGGGTCGCGGGACGCTCGAGGTCAGCATGCACGCCCGCATGCTGGCGCGAGCGAGGTACGGTCGCCCGGACGGGGTGTTGCACCTCCCAATCCAGTTGGGAGTCCAAGCACATCCCGCTCCTCGCGCCGCTCGTCACCACCGCCACCCAAGACAGCAGAGGAAGCGCTGGCCCAAGCCCAGCTGCTTCTAGACTACCCTCCGGTGCCTCACAAGATCGACGACTGGAGGATGACCATATACAGTCTCATCAGCTCCGCCAACGGCGACAAACCCCGGCAGCCAAGCGCATCGAGGTCGCGGCAAGGCGCCCAAGCGCAAGCCGACGCCGACAAGACCGCTGGGGGTGCCACCTCCGTGCACTCCCAGCCCCGAAGGCCAAGATCGCCGGCTCGTCGGGCCAACCCCGGCGGCGACTCCACCGCGTCGTCGGACCCGCGAACCCGACGCGATCAACGCCACGTTCTCCAAGAACGGCGGCACGAAGACGCTCGCACTCGTATCGAGCGCAGAAGGGAAGCGCGATGTCAATTCGACCAGCGTGCTGGGCCCACTGTCGACATGCACGCACCCGGGGAACCGAGCGACTTGCCGTACGCGGCAGGTTGCCCTGCGTTCACCCGCGAGCTGCGGCAAGTCCAGTGGCCCAGAACCAAGAACTTCAAGCCAGACGTGCCCGAGAAGTACGATGGCAGGATACATCCATCGGAGTTCCTCAGCATCTACACCATCGCGGTGCAGGCTGCCGGAGGGCGCGACGAGAAGATCCTCGCCAATTACTTCCCGCTGGTGCTCAAGCCCAATGTCAGATCTTGGCTCATGCACTTGCCGGACGGTTCCATCTCTTCATGGGCGGACCTGTGTCATCAATTTGTCGGCGCCTTCACAGGTGGCCACAAGCCTCATGGCCAGGAGAGTGACCTCCACTTGCTCGTCCAGAAGGAGGGAGAACCCCTGCGCAAGTACATACAGAGGTTCAGCCAAGTGCAGCGCAACATCCCAGACGTCCACCCTGCCGCAGTTATCAGCGCGTTTCATCAGAACGTGCGTAACCGCAGGATGAGGGAGGAGATGGCGATGTGCAAGACCAGAGACGTCAGCGAGCTCTATGCTCTGGCCGATAAGTGTGCACGGGCTGAGGAGGGGAGGAAAATCCCCGGAGAGGTTGCAGGAGAAGATGGATCTGACAGTGAGGGTGCCGCCCCGGCAAGGAAGAACCGGAGGCGGAACAACAGGAAGAGAAAGGCTAAGGATGTGCTAGCTGTTGAGCATACCGGCAACGGAGGCAGCTCCGACAAGGCCAAAGCCGATGACTCCGGCGAGGCTGTGGTAGCCGCTGACAAGCAGGGTGACTCCGGCAAGCGGTACTGCAAGATCCACCGCACCAAGGGCCATGATCTCCAAACCTGCAAGAAAGTGGAGTAGATGGCGGAGCTACAGAAAGCCGAATATGAGTGCCGCGACAAGGAGAGAGCCCAGGGAGGTGGCGGAGGATCCGGCAAGAAGCTTCCTGCCCGGGGAGGACACCGCGGCAAGGCCAAGCCGCGGCAAGGAGATAGGCCTCCCCGCAGCCGCGACAAGGACGAAGATGAGGATGAGGATGATGAGATGTAGGAAGATGAGACCGATGATCAAGAGTTTCAGAAGGCGACAGAGGTGTTGTGCATCGACGGCGGCGCCTCCCTGCACTCCTCGCATGGCCAACTCAAGCAGTGGGTGCGAGAGGTGAACGCAGCGGAGCCATCCGTCGAGGCACGCAAGCCTCTGAAATGGTCCGGCACGCCCATCATCTTCGATGTTGAGGACCACCCTGATCGCATCACTGCGGTCGGGTGCTTGCCGATGTTGGTCTCACCAACAATCCGCAACCTCAAGGTCATGAAGATGTTGGTTGACGGCGGGGCCGGCCTGAACCTGATTTCCTCCGCAGTGCTCAAGAAGCTCCAGATCCCCGACAGCGAGGTCAAAGAAACCGGTACCTTTCAAGGGATAAATCCGGGAAGGAGCAAGCCCAAGGGGAAGATCACGCTGCCAGTGACATTTGGCAGCGAGCTGAACTTCAGGACAGAGAGGGTCACCTTCGATGTTGTTGATATCCCATTACCCTACAATGGGATACTCGGCCGTCCAGCGCTTGCCAAGTTCATGGCAGCCTCTCATTACGCATACAACGTGCTCAAGATGCCTGGTCCGATAAGTGTCATCTCTGTCCAAGGCGACAAGAAGGATGCACTTATCTGCACCGACAAGATCTACCAGGAAGCAGCAGCCGCAGCAGAGTGCAAGCCACTTGCCGCTGAAGCTCCCCGGGGGAAGAAGAAAGTCAAGACCGGCAAGAGCAGCTCTGGTGCCCACTCCGGCAAGCGCGCCTCCCCGGAGTGCTGCGCTGCCGTCGATGACGCGCCATCGAGCTCCACCGGCAAGCTCAAGAAGGCGAAGGTAGCTTCACCAGAGACCAAGAAGGTGGCCTCCAAGGAGGACGGCACTGGTGGTACCTTCACCATCAGTGCCACGCTTGATCCTAAATAGGAAAGCGCGCTCGTTGCTTTCCTGCGGGCGAATGTCGATGTGTTTGCGTGGCAACCATCTGACATCCCCGGTGTTCCCAGGGAAGTAATCGAGCACCACCTTGCCGTATGCCCTCACGCGCGGCCCGTCAAGCAAAGTGTCAGGAAGCAAGCGGTAGAGCGTCAAGAGTTCATAGCAGAGGAGATCAGGAAGTTGGAAGCAGTAGGATTGGTCCGAGGAGTAATCCATCCGACGTGGCTAGCCAATCCAGTAGTCGTACACAAGGCGAACGGGAAGTGGAGGCTTTGCATTGACTTCACTGACGTTAATAAAGCCTGTCCCAAGGATCCATTCCCCTTGCCGCGCATCGACCAGATTGTTGACTCCACAGCAGGATGTGATCTGCTTTCGTTCCTTGATGCATACTCAGGATATCATCAGATCTTCATGGCAGAAGAGGATGAAGAGAAAACCGCATTCATCAGTCCATGTGGCACGTACTGCTTCGTACGGATGCCTTTCGGACTGAAGAATGCCGGTTCAACATTCGCAAGAGTAGTCAGCCATGCTTTCGTGCCACAGTTGCACAGGAATGTAGAAGCTTACATGGATGACACAGTGGTCAAGAGCAAAGACAAAGAGACTCTGATCCAGGATTTGGATGAGACTTTTGCGAGTCTGCGCAAGGTCAATCTCAAGTTGAACCCCGAGAAGTGTGTGTTCGGAGTCCCTTCCGGCAAGCTTCTCGGGTTCTTCGTGTCTCAGAGGGGGATTGAAGCCAATCCCGACAAGATTAAGGCCATCGAGCAAATTGAAGCGCCAAAGCGAGTCAAGGACGTGCGAAAGCTTGCCAGCTGCGTCGCCGCTCTCAGTAGATTCATTTCCAAGTCTGCTGAACGCGCCTTGCCATTTTTCAGAATCTTGAAAAAGGTAGGTCCCATGAAATGGACTCCGGAAGCGGAGGCTGCGCTGCAAGACTTGAAGAAATATTTGTCCTCCACTCCAACACTTGTCGCACCTAAACCACAAGAGAAGTTGCTGCTGTACCTGGCGGCAACCAATCAAGTGGTTAGTGCTGCGTTGGTGGCAGAGAAGGAGGCAGACGGCGAGCCAACAGCCGCGGCAAGCGAGCCCAGCGACAAGCAGGGGGCTTCTTCGACAAGCTCTGGCCCGGCAAGTCCTGATCCGACGAGTACTGGCTCCGCCAAGGGTGGATCCGTACAGTTGCCAGAAGAAACACTGAAGAAGAAGGTGCAGCGCCCAGTTTACTTTCTCAGTTCCCTTTTGCAGGGGGCTAGATCAAGATACTCTGGTGTGCAGAAGTTGCTTTTTGGCCTACTCATGGCCTCGAGAAAGCTGCGCCATTATTTTCAAGCACATGAGATCACGGTTGTCACTCGCTTTCCGCTGAAGAGGATACTTCAAAATCCAGAAGCAACAGGCAGGATCGTCGAGTGGGCACTGGAATTGTCAAGCTTTGGCCTCAAGTTTGAAAGCACCTCGACTATTCAGAGCCGGGCTTTGGCAGAATTTATAGCGGAATGGACGCCAACACCGGATGAAGAAACTCCGGAGAGGAGCATCCCCGTCAAGGAAGTCAGCAAAGAATGGATCATGTACTTCGACGGTGCCTTCTCGCTGCAAGGCGCCGGTGCGGGTGTGCTACTCGTCGCCCCCACCGGAGAGCACCTCAAGTATGTGGTCCAAATGCACTTTCCCAAAGAGCAGGCAACAAACAATACTGCGGAATATGAAGGCTTGCTTGCCGGACTCAGGATAGCGGCAGAGCTTGGGATTAAGAAACTTATTATCAGGGGTGACTCACAGCTTGTCGTCCGCCAAGTCAACAAAGATTACCAAAGTCCGCTGATGGAAGCATACATTGATGAAGTGAGGAAGCTAGAGGAACATTTTGATGGCCTGCAAATGGAGCATATCCCGAGGGCTCAGAATGACATTGCAGATAGCCTATCCAAATGTGCCGCACTCAAATTGCCTGTGGAACCAGGGATTGTGCTCAAGCTGGCTCAACCATCTGTCACGCCATCAACTGGACAGAGTAAAAAGAGGAAATTGCCTGCTGGCGACCACTTTCCGGCAGGGCTTCCAGAAGCCGCCGCCAAGAAGGTTCCCAGGCTCAACACAGAAAGAGCTGGGGAGCAGTCTCCTCCGACCAGCCCCAGGGCTCGCGTCGTTGAAGCAGGCACTCTCGACAAGCTGTGTCCAGACACACTTGCCGGGGAACATCACGCTCCGACAGGGTCCCAGATCCTTGCCATCGAAGCGGATGTCCCCGCAGCAGCCTTTGCGCCCTTAGTCCTCGTTGTCGAGCCACAGGCTCCGACCTGGGCACAGCCGATAGTCCATTTCCTTCAAACAGGAGAACTTCCCGAGGAGCAAGAAGAAGCGGAGATAGTAGCCCGACAATCGAGTATGTACCAGTTTGTCGATGACATACTGTACAGAAGAAGATTCAACGGAGTGAAATTGAAGTGCATTTCCCGGGAAGAAGGACAAGAGCTGTTGGCGGAGATACATGGAGGCATATGTGGTCACCACATTGGCGCAAGAGCACTTGCCGGCAAGGCTTTCCGGCAAGGCTTCTTCTGGCCGACAGCCCTCCAGGATGCAACTGCACAAGTAACCAAGTGTGAAGCGTGCCAGTTCCATTCCAAACAGATTCATCAACCAGCTCAAGCTCTCCAAACAATCCCTTTGTCCTGGCCATTTTCGGTCTGGGGGCTCGACATCCTCGGCCCCTTCCCCCGAGCTGTCGGGGGCTTTGAGTACTTGTACGTTGCAGTCGACAAGTTCACAAAGTGGCCTGAAGTGGAACCAGTGAGGAAGGTGACGGCACAGTCAGCAGTCAAGTTCTTCAGGTTGATTGTCTGCCGTTTCGGGATCCCTAACAGGATCATCACCGACCACGGCACACAGTTTACGAGCCACACCTTCATGCAGTATGTCCAAGATCTTAGTACCAAGATCTGCTTCGCTTATGTTGCTCACCCGAGAAGCAACGGTCAAGCGGAGAGAGCGAACGCTGAAGTACTGCGCGGGCTCAAGACCAGAACTTTCGACAGACTACACAAGTGCGGCAAGAATTGGATCGAGCAGTTGCCGGCAGTTCTTTGGTCGATCAGGACGACGCCAAATCGAGCCACCGGCCAGACGCCTTTCGCTCTTGTCTATGGAGCGGAAGCAGTTCTCCCCACGGAACTCGTATACGGATCGCCTCGAGTGCTCGCTTACGATGAGCTTGAGCAAGAGCAGCTGCGCCAAGATGACGCGCTACTCCTCGAGGAGGATCGTCTTCAGGCTGCTGTGCGAGCTGCTCGCTACCAGCAAGCTTTGCGCCGCTATCATAGCCGCAAAGTTAACGCTAGAAGCTTCGAGGAAGGCGACCTTCTTCTTCGGCGCGTTCAATCCGCCAAGAATTCAAACAAGTTGACGCCGAAGTGGGAAGGCCCTTATCGGGTGAAACGAGTCACCAGGCCTGGCGCTGTCCGCCTTGAGACCGAAGATGGCATTCCGGTGAGCAACTCCTGGGACATAGAACATCTTCGCAAGTTTTATCCATAAGGCGCGGTTGCCGGACCCGTTCCGACAACCACCTTTTGTACAAGCCTTGCCGCTGTCGCATATAACACTTTGTACAAAGCCGGGCGCAGCTCCCGTGCGTAAATAAAAGTCTATGTGCCCTGCACGTCTTGTCAAATTCAGTGCATTTCTATTTTCCTTGCATATATATCTGACACCTTGTGCAGCACTAGCCCCCGGTAAGCAATAAAGGACCTCAGGGTCCCATGTCATTATTTTCTCTTCTTTCTCATCAAAGAGAACGTTCCTTCGCCCACAAGTTCACCCGGGGGGAAGGAGGAGAGAAGATAAAAGTCTGGACTGCGCGTCGTTCAAAGGAAACTGGCCTTGCCGGGGGGAAGAAGACAAAAAGCTAAGTAGCCAAAGTTTGAGCCTAGTCATTTTTTCTCAAGTTATACCCCTTGAACGGTCGTGCCTTGTATGGAAAACCTGTGCGCGGAGGAATCGACTCGCGGTTCAGTTACGCCCTAGATTCGTTTTCGAGTCCGCTCAATGGTCCAGGCGCGCCGCAACTGGCCCGACAAGGTTTCTTGCTGGAAGCAGCACCGCCAGCAGGCCGCTGATGTCCCGCACTCAGCGAGCATGCTTGCGCCGGCAAGGTCCCTCGAAGCGTAGGGTAAAAAGCATACAAGGAATGCAACAAAGTAAAGGGAATAACATAGCGAGTAGTATCCAGAGTAGAGTTATACTACAAGAATGACTTATTGTGGCACTGATTAAGTTGTTCTCGTGGCCAAAACAACAACAGCAAGAAAACAGGAGAAGAAGGGCGGCCTAATCCGCGCGCCCGCCATCGACCCTCCTGACCTCGTTCACCTTGTCCACGATGGGTGCGACGATGGCCTTGAGTTCTTCAAGATCAGCGCCCTCCGGCAGCTTCTTGGTGACGCGGGAGAGGTCGATGCCCGGGTTGCGGAAGAGGACCTTCACCAACACCTTCTCCAAGACCCCGGCGCAGATCGCGCGCGACTCGTCGGCCAGCTGCTTCGGGATCCTTTCCCGGAGCTGCCGGAGAGCCGTCACCACATCCTTGAAGAAGAGCGTGAGCTTGGCGCTGGGCTGGAGATTCTCCTCAGTGGAGTACTCGAAGCCCATCAAGTTCAGCTCCGCCAACTCCTCGTCGATGAGCGCGGCGATGCTGACGAGGCCTTCCGTCTAGAGCTCCACCGTGGTCTTGAAGGTGTTCTGGGTCTCGGCGGCCCTCTCCAGCAGCTCCTCGTTGCCCTTGAGGTCTTTCCTCAGGATATCTTCTCGCTTCTTGGCGGCGTCCAGCGTCTCCGTCAAGGTGGCCAATTTCAGCTCCAGATCAGCGCTCGAGTCCTTGGCGGCGTTCGGCTCCTTGATCTTCTCGGAGAGCTGGACTTGCAAATCGCCGTGAGCGCGCGCATCCTTCTCGCGATCGCGCTGGAGTGCGGCAAGCTCTTCGTTCTTCCTTGTCGCATCTGCCTCCAGCTGCGTCACCTTCTCCTCCAACTCCTTCTTGGCGGCTTCGGCGGCCGCGGCGGCGTCCTTCGCCTCCTTGAGTGCCCCGCCAAGTGATTGTTCCCGGACGGCGAGCTCCTCGTCATGGCTGTCCAAGTGCGCTTTCCTCTGTATCAGCTCGCCGTCCCGCTTGGACAGCTCCCTGGCAGTGAGCCTCTGCTGCTCCTCGGCTTCAGCCTTCTCCAGGATGAACGCCTTCTTCGCTTCGTCGAGCTGCGCCCTCTCCTCGGCAATGGACTGGAGGGCCTCCTGGTTGTGGCTCTTGAGTTCTTGTGCATGTTTTTCTATGTCGACTCCAGCCTGCGCGACAAGCGCTTCCCGGGACTCAAGCTTCGCTTGCCGGACGCGGTAGAGTGACACCAGCTTTCGGAGCAGCTGCTCCTCCTCGGACTCGCCACTGCTGCTGCTTGGCCTGTCGACCACCGCCAGCCCAGCAGAGGCAAGCACCTCCCCGTCAAACTCCTCTCCTTCAACCGGTGCCCTGGAGCTCGATGCCCAGGGGAGCTTGATATATACGCCCTCGCCGGCTTTCAAGTATGCGCCGGGCTGGGGCTCCTCGGAGCCCGGCGCTGCATCAGCGGCGGAGGGGTCAGCAGTCGGTGCAGCGCCTTGCGCTCCTGCGTCCTCCGGGTCGTCGGTACGGTCGCCGGACCCCTCGCCAGCCCCTGTGCCAGCGGCCTCGGCGGCCTCTTCGCCGGCGGGCTCCTCCGCGCCGGCCCCTTCCTCAGCGGCGGCGGCATCCCCAGTATTGCCGCGCCCGTCCTCCTCGCCAGCGGCCTCGGCTTCCATCGGGTCCCCAAGGGGAGGATCTGAAGGCAGGGAAAGGAAGGGACGGTCAAGCAAATACCCAAAAGAAGGAAAAGGGAGATCAGCAGGACCCGAGGGAGAGTCCCCGACAAGGAGGGTCACCTGTGCTGGGCTCTGTGATCGTGGGCTCCATCACCGGGGGCTCACTGGTCCCACCCCTTGCCGGAGACCCCTTCCTTGCCGGAGATGGCTCCCATATCGGGGAATCGGCCCTTGGTGGCGTAGTCGAGGCCGACGACACCTCCGGGTCGGCCTCCGACTGCTCCTGGTGGGCATGTTCTTCTCCTGTATACAAAAGAGCCAATAATCAAGATATTGGCAGAAGAAGAAGCGACCATGCGCGCCCCACGACAGGGAGTGGATCGAGACACTTACGCTGGGGGCTGTGCTGGGAGCTGCTGCGAGGGGAAGGGACCGGGTCCGTCAAGGTCGTCTCGGACGTATCTTCCGCCACCACAGCAGGATCGTCCTCAATTACAGGGACCCTGGCCCTCTTCGCCGCTCTCTCCGCCAAAGTCATGAGACAGAACAGGAGTTTAGAGAGAAAAACAGATTAGGTACAAGGCAAACGACAACAAGGATCAAGAGAAAGGCGAGTGCAGTACGGGGGAAGCCTTACTCCTCTTCGTCCTCTTCCTCTTCATCGTCATCAGAGCTCAGCGCGGAGAGGTCAAACTCCGGTGCCCTCCCTGCGCAGCGTGGCGGAGGGGTAGGCTCCCTCTGGCGCTTACCAAGGGCCACGGCAGGGCCAGGCGTGGCGGCCCGGGAAGACCCTGCCTCAGTTGCCGGCGCGGCTTGGGACCCTCCCGCGGCAACGAAGCTTGCCACGGTAGAGCGCGTCCCGCGGCGCCGCGGCTGCTGATCGGGCTGCGCCTCCGCCAGCTCTCCAACTCGACGGAGACGCCTTCTCGGATGAAACTGGGGCTGCGCCGAGGGCTCCATCGGCGGCAAGTTGCTCGAAAACGGCCGGCCGCTCGCGCCCTCGGCGGGCTGGCTCGCTCCGACCGCGGCCTCCCCTTCGCCGTCGCCCTCTCCGGCAAGATCTTCCCGGGCGGCAAGGCTTGCCGCCTCAGCTGCTTCCGCCTCCATCAGCGTGAAGCCAAACTCGCCCGCGGCAGCGGCTGCCGCCGCCTCCTCGGCCCTGCTAGCAATGTACGCCAGCTCATTGGCAGTGGTGGCACGGGTGAGGAGCTTCTGCTCGTCAGAACGGACCGCCACCTCTGACAGGTCGTCGAAGAATTGTTGCACGACCTCGGCGGCGGGCTCTATCCAGTTGGCGCTTACCCCGTGCGAGTCGCACTCGGGCATCATTGCGCAGATGCGATCGCGCTGGGAGTTGTTGCACAAGGGGACGACGCCCTGCGGCAACTAGAACCACTCTGGATGATTGGCGTCGTGCTTGAACGTCTCCCTCAGCATCGCGTCAAGCTCCAGGATCGTGAAGTTGAAGTTGAGGCCTGGGCACAGCCTCATGAAATCCGCCGGGCCGCTAAACAGCCAGGCGGGCCTCCCCCTTGCCTGCAAAGGGGCGATGCGGCGGCGAAGGAAATCCGCGCCGACCGCCCCTGTCGTGAGTCCGGCGTGCCTGAGCCGGAGGATTCGGGTGGTGGCGATCGTCCGCTTGGCGTCATCCGGCGACAGAGCGCTCCAGTCATTGCCACGCACCACCCGAGTCTTGTGCAGCTTGGTGAACGACGGCGGATCTGCATTGCAGATCCAACACCACTCCGCCCTCCACTCACCGCACTTGCTGCGGAGCTCGCCCGTCAAGTACGCCTCCTTCATGCCCATCCGGGAGGTACAGGCGATTCCGCCAGCCAGTGGCTCCCCTTTCTCAGCCCGAGGGGAAAAATAATGGTGAAAAAGAGCGACATTGGGGAGGATACCAACGAAGTTCTCACAAAGGTGCGCGAAAACCGCCATTGTCAGAACGGCATTGGGGGTGAAATCAAGCAGATGGAACCTATAGGTATTCATGATGTCGCAAAAGAAATCGGAAAAAGGAGGGCAGAGCCCGCAATAGAAGAACACAGGGAAGAAGTGGTACCCTCTGGGCACTTCTTCGATTTGGAAGCCTCCGCGGAAAGCACCGGCTTGCGCGGGTGCGCCCGCGTTTCCGTCGACCAAAAGAGGTAGAACCCCGACCGCAACGCCTCCGGGGTGAGCTCAGGGGAGAAGAGCACCTGGTTCTTACGCAGCGCCTCGAGCTCTAGTGCCTCGGCCGACTTCGCGGCCTTCGCGGCCTTCGCAGCCTTCGTAGCCTTCCCGGCCTTCGGAGCCATGGCGGGGGCAGCGGGGGGAGGCGAAAGCGACGGCGGCGACGGCGGCGACGGGCGGCGGGACGCTGTTTCGTTCTCGATTCAGGAGACGGAGGAGAGCGTCGGAGCTTTCGGAGGAAGGAACCGCAAGTGGCGAAAGTGGGGGAACGACCCCGTTCCCTCCGCTTATAAACAGGGGATGCGAACGTTACGCATTTCCTGGAATTAAGTATTAACCACGTCTCCCACGACACCGCAATCGACGCGTGCCGTTGCGGGAGGACGCGGTGGACACGGAGCCCGATTCTGTGTGGACCCAGGCCACGCGTGCCCGTGCACTGTTTTGGGCCTGGCCCAACAACGCTCGGCACCGTGTATGGCCCAGGCCAGGGGGCTCCTGTCGGTGTACTAAAGTAGGGGGGTACCTTAGTATCCCGAACTTGTGCACGGGCAGTCGCAGCGCCCGTGGCAAGGCTTGCCGGGCGCCCGCCAAGACCCTCCACCATTTCCTATTATTGCCAGTCAAGAATAAAGTACTAACCAAGAAAACAAAGGCCCCGGCAAGAGGAAATGGCCGGCACGACAAGAGAAGGGCCGCGGCAAGGCACTTGCCGCGGCAAGACTGCCACCCAAACTCTAGTGCACCCGGCGACGTGTCATCACAGGGCCATCCCAAGGGCACGTGGCGAGGCACTACGCAGCCATGCGGGGCGAGGTGGCAAGCGGAAATGACAAATACGCCATCGTGGCAACCGGTGGATCACTTAACGGTCGCTTCTCTGCACTGTTGGGGCGACCGGACGGGCATTAAATGCCCTCGTCTCCTGCCGTCAGAGTTAGGTAGGGGACACTGTTGGTCACTGTTACACCAACCTGCGTTTTTACCTTTCTACCCCCTCTTCTTACGCTGCCACCTGTTGGTGCCCCCTTCAGACTATAAAAGGGAGGCCCATGCGCACGTAGAAGGGGTTTGGTCCATTGGACACAGGCAACACCACCATACGCTCGCACCCTCGAGCAAGATCGAATACGAACACAAAGCAGCAGTAGGAGTTTTATCTCTCCGGAGAGCTCCGAAGCTGGGTAAAAATCGCCCGTCCCCCGCGCGCGCCCGACCTCGATCTGCTCTGCGCGCGGCCTCCGCCCCCCTTGCCGGACTAGAAGGGGCCCCCCGTGCCCCATAGGTGCCCGGGGCCGCAGATACCGGCCCCCGACACCAGCGAAGAAACGACCCGGTCGTGGAACGCGGAACTCCTCCGCCCGATTTACTGTTAGCCGCACGAGTGTATGTATCGTCGCCTTTTGTAAACGCATGAAACTATGGGGTCCCCGAATGAAACTCGGGGGCTACCTATTGCCGACCAATTTATTGTGTCCATATTTATCTGCGTCACTTTACCACTAAACCCGGCCACCGGCTCGATTCGCTCGACCCGAGAGCTCGGGGGCAGGCCGGCTCGGTCGCCACCCCGCTGCCTTGGTGATTCCTGAAAAAGTTGGGACGCCACGGTCCCCCACTTCGCCCTAAAACCGCAGATCCAACTTTGGCATTCAGCAGGCAAGCACAACGGGCCAAAGCTCCTTTACGATTCATACACTAAGTCAAAAGCCGCCGGGTCGACCAACCCGGCCCATCACTCATCAAACAAGTAGCCGCACGACCGGCTGCTCGCCAATCGGCCAAGCCGGATTGCCGCCAGCCGGCCCAGTGGGTGTTTTGCTCTCGCTCAACGCTTCTAAGGACCCAAGTCCTGTGCGCACCTCTCGAAGAATCAAACCCTTTGTCATGGACCGGAGCCTCGGCCGTCTGACTTGCGGGGGGGTGGGGGGGAGGTTTTTAGAGAGGAAAAGCGTATGAAATCGGTTCGAGAAAGCGGAAGGCAAAGAGCAAAAAAGCACTCACGACATTCACACACAAATATTTAAAACAAAGGCCCACGGCCCAAGTTCATTACACCCTAAAACAACCCCCAGTGGGTGGGTGGACCTGCTACTTAACAAATTCTGCATAAAGTATCTCAGGCATCTCCAGCGCCGCGTCGCGACGTCGACGACCCTCCTCTGGCGGCCTCCGGGTCCGGCGTGACACCGGTGTCCTCCTCAGCATCCGTGTTGCCGTAGATGCCCGTCTCCTCCGAGCTCCCCTCCCGGTCATGGAGAAGCAAGCCGTAGTTGTCGCCATCCACGACCCTGCCGTCTTCCATCCGCTCCGGATGGAACTCGTCGTGGAAGGCGAACTCGGCGATGTAGCTGGCCAGGGAGGCGATTCGGCCGGCTTGCTCCTGCAGCAATTGCTCCGAACCAGCGCGTTGGCCCATCAGCGCATCCAGCTGAAGATCCGGATGCCAAGACAGCGCGAACCGAAGCGCCATCTCGGCACCGGCACCGGCACGGGCGGCGGAAACACGCCACTCGCCAAGACGGTCCGGGCCCATATCCAACCAACGCGCCAGGCGCGAGAAGCTGCGCGGATGGACGGAGTCCGGCCATAGAGCCGCCGTCATCGCGGTGCTAGCCTGGGACAGCCGCTCCATCTGCGTCCCCAAGACCCGCAGGCGGGCCTTTGAAGTGGCAATAATCTCCGGGAAGGTCCAGGCCACCCGCGGATCCGTCCCAGACCCGACAACGCCGGTCAGGTCGCGCTGGTAGCGGATGGCTTCCTCTGCCAGCCGCTGCGGCTCCGGGAAGGCCCCTACCGCAAAAGGGAAGAAGCAAGATTAGAAGAACTACAGGGAAGGAAAGTCGGGACCCGACCCGGCAAATTACAAGAAGCAGAGTTTACTTGAGAAGGAGTCTTCCAAGTGCTCCGCCTCGAGAAACATACTACGCCGCTCCCGCTCCACGACTCGGTCGCGCTCCCCGAGTGCCTTCTCCAGATCGACCACCTTAGCAAGGGCCGCCTTCAGCTCGGCGTCCTTGTCTTCGGCCGCCTTCTCAGCCGCCTCGCAGCGACGAGTCTCGTCCTGACGAGCCTCCTCGGCTGCGGCGGCCTGCTCCCGCAGGCAATCCACCTCGGCCTGGAGCCGGCCCTTGTCGTCGGCCAGCTAGCCGCGCTGCTGGTCCACCTTGGCCGGGGCCCGCTGCGTCTCCATCACCTTGGCGGCCTCCGCCTTCAGAAGCTCCACCTCGGCCTCGAGGCGGCTCTTGTGACCCGCCAGCAGCTCATGCAGTCGGTTGGCCTCGTCAAGAGACCGCCGGGCCGCGGCCGCCTTCGCCCTCGCCTGCGCCACCTCGGCGCTAAGGCGGCCGGTGTCAGCAACAAGCCGGTCATAATGATGAGCAGCCCGGAGAAGCCGGGTCCGCCAAGACAACACCTTGGCTGCAAAGAAAAAGAATTGAGTAGAAGAAAAAAGAAAAGACTTAAGATTTGGCCCAACTGTTACACAGTTGGCCCGAATCTCGGGGGCTACACCCAGTGGGTGTGCTAGCGCGCCCCCACTAGAAAAGGGCATGAACGTACCTACGGCGATGCGAAGCTCCTCCTCCTTGGCAGCGAGCTGCTCGTTGAGCTCCCGATGCTTGCCTAGTAGCCGGTTGAAAGCGGCAATCCGGAAAGCGTCAAGATGCTGAAAAAGGATAGAAGTCAGAACAAGGCCCGACGATCTAAAGATTCGACCCAACTACTACGTAGTTGGCCCGAACCTCGGGGGCTACACCCAGTGGGTGCACTGGCGCGCCCCCATAATGAAGAAATCACAAGGAAACAAAGAAGGACTTACCAGGACGGCGCGCTCCAGGTCGCGCGTCCGCTCCATCTCGGCCTAGGCGCAGGCCTCAAGCCGCTCCGTACGGCCTCGCAGACGGCGGATACGGCATCCAGCACCACCTTCTCCTGGGTCTGGGGCCTGAAGACGGTCGCGCCCCTACTCCGCGCAAGCTACGGCACGGCAGCTCGGCACCCGCCCTGCCTGGGCACCAAGGCGTGCCCCCCGCTGGCCGCTTGCGACATGGCCAGCACCTCCTCCGACGCCCCTCCCAGCGCCGACGGCGACCCGGACGCCGGGATGCCCTGCGCCGCCACCTCAGGCACCGCCGCCCACGGTGCCTCCTCCATAGCCGACGGCGCCTCCACCACCATCAGCCCCCGCGCGCTCAACCACGTCGGCTCGCGGTGGGGTATCGCCCCCCACCTCCACGACCTCCTGGTCGAGGATCACCACCTCAGCCCGGCCCCCACGGTCGCGCTCCCTCACCGACGACGGTTCAAAAACCGTCGCCGCCACCACCGTGCCCTCCGGCATCTCGCGCCAGGCCGGCTCCACGCCGGATCGCGCCCATGCCGCCGCTACGTCGGTCCAAGCCTAGACTGACACTGCCTCTAGCTCCGCCTCGGCCCGGTTCCTGTCCTGCCAGGCTAAGGCCTCGGCGTCGTCTGGATCCAGGCCGAGGTCCGAGTCGCCTCGTCCCTTCTCCCCGGCCAGGCCGGCAAGGTCGGACCGGCTCCTGCGGAACGCGGCCCCTTCGGCAGCCGCGGCCTCCGTCGCCGCCCGTGGCAGCGCGATGGGCGACCTGAAGAAGAAGGCAAAATAAGAAAAACAGACAAGAAATCCAGGCACGAGTAGGAAATAAAACTTACCACGTCAAGACCAGGACCGGGGTCAGCCTCCCGCGCTTCTTCTTGGCAGGCCTTCCGGGCTCGGCCGGGTCCGCCACGCGCTTCAATCCACGGGGTCGTGGCGCGACGCTGTCATTTCCAGGCGGGCGGCACGGCGCCGCCCCATGCGAGGACCCGGCTACGGCTGCGGCGCCACCTACCCCGCCCAATGCCGCTACACCAACAACCGGCGTCAGCATCGCCTTCACAGCGACATGAACAACAATACAAGACAAAATGAAAAAGGAAACATGCAAGACTTATCGGCTCGGCGCCCAGCGCCGGCGTCGGACTCGGCCACCTCCTCGCTGCCTCGGGCCGCGGGCTCCTCTGGTGCCGGCGGCGCCACCTGGGACGGAGCCCGGGCGAGGACCCGGCTACGGCTGCGGCGCCACCTACCCCGCCCAATGCCGCTACACCAACAACCGGCGTCAGCATCGCCTTCACAGCGACATGAACAACAATACAAGACAAAATGAAAAAGGAAACATGCAAGACTTATCGGCTCGGCGCCCAGCGCCGGCGTCGGACTCGGCCACCTCCTCGCTGCCTCGGGCCGCGGGCTCCTCTGGTGCCGGCGGCGCCACCTGGGACGGAGCCCGGGCGTAAGGGTGCCAGATTGCGCTCAAGAGAATCTCTCGCGTCGCGTCGGGACGAACAAGAAGATGCACGGCGGCAAAGTAAGAATACCAGACGCTCACCTGCGGCACCGGGTTCGACTGGCTATACGGCGCCTTGCCGAATCGCCAGTCCTCTCCAAGGTTCGCCTCGGAGATGTTGTTGACGCCACGCGCGACCTGCTCCGCAGATAGCCGCGTCGACCCCATCCGGTTGGGGTCCTGCAGGCCAATCATCTCGCCAATGAGGCAGGAGCGCCTATGAAGCGGGAGGACCCGGCGGGTGATGAACGCGGCGAGGAGGTCCGTGCCGGTGAGCCTCTCCTGCGTCCTCATCACCGTCACCCGCTCGCAGAGGTTGACGATCTCCTGCGACGGGCGCCGGAGCGAGTAGCCCCAGTTCGTCTTCGCCCGCGACGGCGCGATGACGAAGGGGGGAAGATTGATATGGTCTGCGCCATGGTTGCGGACGTATAAGAAAGAATTCTGCCACTTCTTGGCAGAATCCTCGAGTGGAATCTTGGGGAAATCTACCCCCGACCGCTTGGAGATGACGGCGGCGCCGCAGTCGGCGAACTCCCGGCCGACGGGCCCTGCTGCATCAAGGAGAAGAAGCGCGCCCAGAGGTCGATCGTCGGCTTGACCCCCAGGTACCCCTCACACAGGGTAACGAAGCCGGAGAGTTGGACGATGGCGCCGGCGCCAAGATGGTGCGGTTGAAGCTCGAATAACTCCAAGAAGGCGCGGAAGAAGGTGCTCACCGGCAGCCCGAACCCACGCTCAAAATGAGTAAGGAAGACGACGCGCTCCTGCCCCTCAGGCCGGGGCCTTTGCTCGCCGCGCGGCAGGCGGACGCCGACGTCCGTCTCCCGTGGCAAGCACCGCGAAGCTCGAAGCTGCATAATGTCCTCGGGGGTGACGTTGGAGCCCATCCAAGAGCCCGATGACAGTGCCATATATAGAAGCGGGAAGAAGAAGACGAGCGATGGAGGATGCTCTGCTCGGGGCTGCGGGCGCAGCTGTGCGTCGGTGGCAAAGAGTAGAGCACGAGCAGGGGGACAGGAGGGCGTGAGCGCGAATGGTGTCTGCCGCCCCCTTGCCCCCCTCAATTTATAAGCCCCGGTTCAAACGTGGGGAAGTGGGATCGTCTACACGCGCCCGTTCCACTACCCCGCAATAAGTGCGCACGTACGCGCGCACTAACTGCTCGGGGAAGTGCAACCGGCCCCCAAACGCCACAATAAATCCGCACGCGTGGTCCAAGGGCGCGCGGCGGTGGGCCCCCGGCCCGTCGCCCGGTCCCGTCACGCGCGTGGCCTGTCAGGCCCCTCCGACTTCCAGGCGCCACGTGGCGCCTGCACAGAGCCCAAGGGATCGCCTCAAGATTTGATGGACTCGTCGGTTCCCGCCACGGCCGGGATGCCGCGATCCGGTTTCCGAGAAAACCGACACACAGCGGGTGTTTCCGGACCCGGCGTTCGCAGAATCCGCCTTGCTCAAGGGGGAAACTGCGAAGGCCCACTCATCAGAAGACGGCAGACCTTCACAGCTTCGGGGACTACTGTCGGGTGGATGAACCCCGGGCAGGCAACAGAACCCGTATCCCCTTCAAAAACAGCGGGGCCCTCATCGTCCCGCAAGCCGGCACACGCTTGGCCGGGTCGCTCGACCCGGCAGGGCCCGCGACCCGGCCAAACTCTCCGACACGGCAAGGTATGTCAACCTGGCCATAGCAACTGGTGCAAGGCAACTCGACTCGGCGCAACCAAGGCTTCCACGACAAGCCAGCACCACCGGTGGCGTCCACGGCAACCCACCCACGGGTCAGCTCCTGTCCCATCCAGGCCGTACGATGGGACGAGACCTAAACAACCAATGACCAAGACAACAGTGTTTCCACCATGCCCGTGGTCAGCCGGGGCGTGGCAACAATGCCCCTCAACTACCCGCTGACCAAGGCTGGCATGGCAACAGTGCTCCCGCCCTCACCGCTGACGACTGCAAGCGGCGGCCTGACGGAGAGCACTTTACATGACTCGACTCGGCCACGCCCTAACGATCGACAAGACGGCGCACAGTCCCCCTAGGCACGCGGGGCCCGCGCCTAGGGGAACCCGGCGAACCACAAGCCCACAAGCGGGACCCAGTTCGGAGTCCCGGGCACCGACAATACGGACCCACCGACTCGGCATATTACCATTGTAACCCTGGGTGGGTTGATCTATAAAACCCCCCAGGAACCCACACCCACAGGGGCATCACATCATAGCATCGGCATCATCATACGACACACAGAGACGAAAAGCAAGAAGTAGAAGCATAGAACTAGCCACCCAACAACAGTATCGGAGAGAAGGAGCGGCCCAAGCCTTGGCCAGCTCCCTTCCTCCTCCATACAGCTCCAGGAGTAACATTGTACTATCAGTCATCCAACCAAAATCGGCAGGACTAGGGGTGTTATATCTCCGGAGAGCCCTGGACCTGGGTATGTCCGGCGTCCCGCGCCAGTGCATGCCAACCTCGCCTCTGGAGCCCACCAGCACCCTCGAGCCTCCTCCTCTCTTTAGCCATCCCTTGGCATCTGCCGTGCACCCACCACGACAAAAGGGGATCGAGTTATGACCAAGCCAACAGAGACCGAATCCACCCAAGTAGAACACCGCACCAGCTCAAGAACACCTCTCGCGAGGCTGTTCGTCCTCTGTACTGTTCATCATCAGCCCCAGAGGCAATCCACCACCACACACACTAGAGTAGGGTATTAGACCACAACGGTGACCCGAACTAGTATAAACCTTGTGTCCCTCGTGTTGCTCAATGTGTAGCTTAGATTCATGGCAAAGCGTTGGGACGTGGGTCCGTAGGAAGTAGATCTTCGTGCGCACCCCAGAGTTCGAACCTTAAGGGTTTTGCCAGAACCCGATATCCGACATTTGGCACGCCAGGTAGGGGTGCGCCGGAATATTTCTTCCACTGTCCCATGTTCATCGTTCGTCACATCCATGGCAGACGCTCGTCGAGCTCGCGCCGAGCGTCGGGCTGCTCTCGCCGCCCGCGTCGCCTAGAAGGCTCCCATTGGTGGGCCTCCCCATCATTCTCCGTCGCCTGCCGCCAACGCCACCACCGGCCCGGCAGGGAACGAGCAGCAAGCGTCGTCGCTGCATCCCTCGGTGCGGCGGGAAGGCCGCACCACCACTCCGTCGCTAACTCCAGCTGGTTCATCATCTCACGCCCGTCGTGCTCCCACAGACGCGCAGGCCGCGTTGCTCCTGGCATGTGAGCTCCTGCACTACCGCCCCGTCGACAACCTCTACAAGGAGTGGCTCGCTCACATCACCGAGCTCGTGAGTGCCGCAGGGGGCTCTCCTGCACCATCCCTCTTACTGCCTCGCCCTCCGTCCTACGTGGGTGATGCAGGTCAGGAGGTACCTCCGCCACCTCCTCCCCAAGAAGGTGCCCTGGCTCCAAGGCGTGCGGCCCCTGGACGGGACCCGCCTTGTCCAGCGCCCGCGTGACAAGAAAGGAGCTCCAAGAGATCCCATGGCCTCAAGAAGGCGCTCGCGTGCTCCCCGCTCCAGCTCGTCAAGACCGCATCCCTGCGCCAGCACGTCAAGACCCCGCGCAGCCCCTGGCGATGGTGCGCGGGAATCTCCAAGAGCAAGCCCCGCGTCTGCAAAGGGCTCCGGTGGCCACTTCAGGCTGCCACGCCTTCACCACGGAGCTACACAGTGTCGCCTAGCCAGGCAAGTTCAAGCCGGATCTGCCTCCTCGCTACGATGGCACCGCAGACCCCGCGAAGTTCCTGCAGCTCTACGAGCTGGGCATCGAGGTGGCCAACAGAGACGAAATGGTTATGGCGAACCGGTTTCCCATGGCACTCAAAGATGGTGCCCGCACTTGGCTCCTGAACCTGCTTCCCGGCTCGATCTCCTCTTGGGACGAGATGCGCACCTGCTTGATCGCCAACTTCCAGGGCACTCGCGACCGTCCTCCAGTCGTGGGTGGCCTGCGCCGCATCAAGCAGCAGCCTGGAGAGACCCTGCAGAAGTACATCCAGCGCTTTAACAGCGCTCGCCTCAAGATTCCCAAGGAGACCGAGGAGGCCATCATCTCAGCGTTCTCTGACGGTGTCCGCGACGTCAAGATGAAGGAGGAGCTCGCTATCCACGAGGATCTGTGCACATCCTTGGAGCTGTTCAACCTGGCAAACAAGTGCGCAAGGGCTGAGGAGGGGCGCCTCTCCCTTCTTGAGCTTCCAGCTGCTGACGCAGAAGAGAAGAAAGCCAAGGCCAAGGACGTGAAGTGCAAAGGAGTAGTTGTGCTTGCAGCAGAACCAGACACGAAGCACGGCAGGGACCAGCCAGAGTCGTCCAAGGGTAGCCGATTCTGCGCCTACCACAACCTCTACACCCATAACACCAACGAATGCCAGGAGCTCAGAGCCGTTCGAGAAGGACGCATTGGTCGATGCCCCGAGCGCAACAACCGGGGCTACGGCCGAGGAGGAGGAAGAGGTGGAGGATGATGGGACGACCGAGGCCCTCGCCAGGAGTGGCGTGACCGCCCTCGCGAGGATCGCTGGCAGGACCAGCCTCGCGAGGGGGTTGGAGGGATCAGCCTCGTGAGGACCGCCCTCAGGGCAACGCAGGCCTTCCTCCTCTGCCGCCACCCCCAAGAAGGAATGATGACCACCACCAGGACGAGGGGGCTGGGGGCTTCCAGGAGCCGCGTGCTATCACTTGCCTCTTGGGCGGTGCCCAGGCCCCAGCCTCTTAGTGCATCTTCAAGCAGTTTGCTCGCGAGGTGAACGTAGTCCTCCCGAAGCTCGAGGCCACGCGCCCTCCCAGGTGGTCCACGTGCGCCATCACGTTCAGCTCAGCGGACCAGCTCAAGTGTGCAGCTATGGCTGGCGTCCTCTCAATGCTTTGTTCCCCAGTCATCAGCAATTTGCAAGTTACCAGGACCCTCATCGATGGCGGCGTAGGACTCATTTTTCTGTCCATTGAGACGTTCAACAACCTCCAAGTGCCTTATGATCAACTCCAGCCAACCAAGCCTTTCTCAGGAGTCACTGACGGCTCCACCACTCCAATAGGGCAGGTTCGCCTCCCTGTATCTTTCGGACAACGCAAGAACTACCGTACCGAGCTCATCGACTTCGACGTTGCACACATTCGCCTGCCATACAATGCCATCCTCGGGTATCCAGCCTTGGCCAAGTTCATTGCGGTGACTCACCATGGTTACAATGTCCTCAAGATGCCGGGAAGCGGCGGAATCATCACAGTCCCCTGCGAAGAGAAGGATGCGGTGTGCTCTCTTGAGCGTACCTTCTAAGCTGCATCAGTTGAGGACCCAGATGGCAAGAGCGAGAACCCTCGCGAGGCAGTTCCCAAGAAGAAGAAGAAGACATCACCCAACTCAAGGCCTTAGGAGGTAGGCATCTCTAGAGGCGCCGCGTCAGGATCTGCGCCCGCGCAAGGGGCGCCTCCCTCCATCGCATAGGAAGGCGTGCCCGGCGCCCTCCTCGGGCAAGGCTCGGGGGCTCTCTCCTGGAGGGCCTCAGACTTTGCCGGGATCACAAGGGAGGTGCTCGAGCACCACTTGGAGGCGTGCTTCGCGGCACGTTTCCCTCGGGAAGGCACGGGGTGAGGAGGGCCCAACCCTTAGGAGTTCATCACCAAGGCCACTCGGGAGCTTCAAGAATCAAGAGTCATACGCGGCGATCGCCGCCTGCCCGGCGTAGCTCCCCATCCAGGCGAGGATGGCGGGCTGTTCATCTGCATCGACTACCCAGGGCTCAGCCGAGTCGCCTCTTAGGAGCGCCTCTGGCCTTCGCGCGTGGGATGTTGCGAGGGTCCACCACACAGCTATGTTCGCATGCCTTTCGGCCTGCCAAACGCGGTTGCTGCTCACCAGCGTCTTATGCGGAGCATTCTGGCAGCTCAGGAGGCCAGGCACCACGCGGTCCTGGTAGAGATGGAGATGGTCCTCGAGGAACCGCCCGGACCCCCAGAGCCTCCCGAGGCTCAGGGCCTTGGTGGCTCATGAGGATCGGCCTCTTCACCGCGCATCGTCAGCTACTCCAACACCCGCTCTACAATGGTACTAGGTGACATCTTTCGAGTTCATTTCAGCTGGGAGCACCCTCAGGGCAGCGTTATTCCCAGGTCGCATGGGCCTGTCCCTGCGACATGTATCCCTTTTGCTTATGTCTTCAGTCTACCTTGCTGGGGGGCGCCCCTCGGGCTGCATCATCCCCAAGCCGCTCGGGCCTGACCTAGTGGCGTGTATCCTTCCTGCAGTTATCTAAGCCAGTTTTCCTTTCATGCTTAACCTGCCCGTGATAATCACCTGCTCGATTGACACCTGCCTTTGGAGCCGCTCGCACTGGCACGGCGCTTGTGCATGGGTCAGTCCCTGCAACGTCGACAAATCTGAGTGGTCGAGCTCTGGCCCACGGTAGCCCCGCAAGCATCACCTCACCAGGCCCTCAGTGCCCTCACCACTCTCTTGGAGCAACCAATGGACAGTTGGCAATCGTAACGGCAACCCTCGCTTTTCTCGTGATTGGTTTACAGCGATTACCCGAGGCCTAAAACGGGAGGCATCACGAGCTCTCTCCTTCTCTTTCCTGTGCGATCCGCTTGCGTGTTAAAATGGGGGCTCCTGAGCATCGCGACTCAGGAGCTCTTACTGGCTCTCCAGCCCTCACCCCTGGCCTTGTCCATGGCACCGCGACCTGGCATACCAGCGGCGGCTGAGCTTGCTCGAGGGCCGGGACCTGAGGACGTACAGCACGAAGGAGAGTACGGGGAAGGAAGGGGAAGCTCATGAGGGCCTAGCCCAGTTACATCCCAGCTGCAGCCAAGCAAGCCCGGCGCATCGCGAAGGATCAACCCCCTGCTTACGAGATAAGTCTCACCCATGGAATAGCTAATTGATGTGACATGAAACCTCCACTTAATGCGGCCCTGTGATGATGACGTTGCCTTCCTTTCTCGCATTCTGGCGGCTTCTTGAGCGCTAAAGGGGACCTCCTGAGCATCGCGCCTCAGGGGCTCTTACTGGACCTCGGGCCGCTCACCTCCTAGCCTTGACCACGGCATCGCGACCTGGCATACCAGCGATGGCTGAAGCCTGCCTGGGGACCGGGACCTATCAGCGTAGAGCACCAAGTCGTCGCGAGGTTAGAAAGGGGGAACTAAGCCGGGACAGGACAAGCATTCACACCACTTCATAATCAGGATAATAACAACAAAATACATTTGCGAACACCTTACATGCCCCCACGGGGTACTGTCTCAATTCCTCGCAAGGAACAAAAGGTGTGAATCCTAAGGAGCCCTAACTACACACGCCCTCATGGCCGGCGCCATGATCAACAGTGGGCCGTGGGGACCGGCGGCAACCCCATCCAGATCAGCTATGACGACGGCCTGATGCAGCCACCTTGCTCCGGGCGCGACGCGAGCAAGGGGCCACGTAGCTGTCGTCGCTTGTCTCCGGAGTCGCGAAGAGCTCGGGAGAGCCACTGGACTCCCAAGCATCGCCACTGCTGCCGGAGGAGCCCCTGGGGAAGCGGGTGGCAGGCCTAGCCCTTGCCACATCAACGTCCTGCCTGCCTCCTTTGGGGCAGCACTCCAGCCGATGGCCTTCCGCGTCGAAGACCTTGAAGAGCATCAAGGAGGCGCCATCGTATTCAAAATGAATCACGAGGGCACCTCCTGTTCGGCAGACCCGCGTGATCTCGCCCCAGCCCCGGGTCATGTAGACCTTGCCTGGAGCGACGACTTCAACCTCCGCTCCGGTCGCCGGGGTACCACAGTCGGCGTGCTGCAGCCAGAGGTCGAGAGGCCCCCTTGGCGGCATCTCGAAGGCGAAGAAAGGAGGAAAGTGGATCCAGGAGCTTGGAGGCATGGCGGTGTGGAGAACGAGCTTGCGAAAGGAGTCCGTGGCATGGACTCCAGGAGCAACAACGCGCACCACCATGAATCGTCGTCATCGCCGATGGTGCGGGCGGCGCCGCTTGGCGTCTTCTTCTCTAGGGCCCTCGGTCCGGGCGTACAGAGGGAGCGGAAACCCAGGAGGTGGCCGCTCGTACCAAGGCCTTGACATCCCTGGCCTCGCAACCTCATCACGGCGGCCGTTGACTGGCCGTTTCTTTGGCAGGAGCGGGTCGGGCCCCTCCCTGGGGGCCTTTCGTTTCTCCTCAGCTGAGAACCGGCGGATTGGTGCCATTGGCGGCAAGACGAAGGAGGAGCGAGGAAGAGGAAGCGAGCGGAGCGAGAAGAGATGGACTGAGGGGGCTCGCGCCTCTCCGTACTTATAGTCCAGAGGAGGCCAACCATCGGCCTCCATGATCGCAGGTAATCATGACTCTTTTTGCATGCAGCAGGGACTCGTCAAATCGGGCAGTTGCTAAGGCAGCGTGGGGAAGCGGAGACGCCCACGTCCAATCAACCGCCACGCGGCAACCAAGGCCGCAGGCTGTTGGGGCCCGCGGCGCTCCGCACTTGCCCTTTCGCTTTCCTGCTAAGCCAAGTCCGAGCGCGCCTTGGGCCTGGGGGCTACTGTCGGCGTTCTGGCAACGGTGGTCCCCAGACTTTCCTGCCTGCGGCCTGCGGCGTGGCTCAAACAGTGGCCCAGCACGACCGTCTTCATCAACCCAAGCTCAAGACCCTCGCGAGGGGCCAAGCCTCGCAGGGCGGACTACGCAAGGCTTCCTTAGGAGCGGCCTCACCATGCAGGGTCGCGAGTAGGTGGAGAGATCAAGGCAGGAGTACCTCGCGAGGTGCTCGTGACGCAAGCCATGATGATCGAGACCATGCAGGCGCCAGCCTGCGCAGTGTCCTCGTTTCTTCTTTGATGCAAAGGGGGAAAGCACAGGTGCGGAGTACTGAGGCATCAAGCAAAGGTTACCATATTAGTGCAACGAGACCAAGACCAGCAGAGCGGTAGGACGGAGGTCACCGTGGAGCCCAAGAAGGTGTCATCGCCAGTGCCTTTGGCAGTCGAAGACCAACTTTAGTCAGGATAACTTGTACTAGCTGTTCCCCTTCCAAATGGCTGTTGTTGGCTCCCTTCCCACTCAATATTTGGGAAGAGGACCAGGGCCTCTATAAATAGAGATAGCCACCATCGTAGAAAGGGGATCGAGTTCTCACCAAGCCAACAGAGACCGAATCCACCCAAGTAGAACACCGCACCAGCTCAAGAACACCTCTCGCGAGGCTGTTCATCCTCTGTACTGTTCACACACTAGAGTAGGGTATTACACCACAACGGTGGCTCGTACTAGTATAAACCTTGTGTCCCTCGTGTTGCTCATCGTGTAGCTTAGATTCACGGCGAAGCATTGGGACGTGGGTCGGTTGGAAGTAGATCTTCGTGCGCACCCCAGAGTTCAAACCTTAAGGGTTTTGCCGGAACCCGATATCTGACAGGCAAGGATGATTGTGATAAAATAAAAAGAAAAGACTCAAATCATACAAGACGATCCAAGCAAAACACATATCATGTGGTGAATAAAAATATAGTCTCAAGTAAAGTTACCAATAGACGAAGACGAAAGAGGGGATGCCTTCCGGGACATCCCCAAGCTTAGGCTTTTGGTTGTCCTTGAATTTTACCTTGGGGTGCCTTGGGCATCCCCAAGCTTAGGCGCTTGCCACTCCTTATTCCATAATCCATCAAATCTTTACCCAAAACTTGAAAACTTCACAACACAAAACTCAACAGAAAATCTCATGAGCTCCGTTAGCAAAATAAAACAAACCACCACTTTATGTTACTGTAATTAACTCATTATTTATTTATATTGGTGTTAAACCTACTGTATTCCAACTTCTCTATGGTTCATACCCCCCTATACTAGCCATAGATTCATCAAAATAAGCAAACAACACACGAAAAACAGAATCTTTCAAAAACCAAACAGTATGTAGTAATCTGTAACTTTAGAATACTTCTAGAACTCCAAAAATTATTAAATAAGTTGGTGGACGTGAGGAATTTGTCTATTAATCATCTGCAAAAAGAATCAACCTAAAATCGCTCTCCAGTAAAAAATGGTAGCTAATCTCGTGAGCGCTAAAGTTTCTGTTTTTTATAGCAAGATCATAAAGACTTCACCCAAGTCTTCCCAAAGGTTCTACTTGGCACAAACACTAATTAAAACGTAAAACCACATCTAACAAGAGTCTAGATGAATTATTTATTACTAAACAGGAACAAAAAGTAAATAAAAAAATAAAATTGGGTTGCCTCCCAACAAGCGCTATCGTTTAACGCCCCTAGCTAGGCATAAAAGCGGGAATAGATCTAGGTATTGCCATCTTTGGTATTCAATTCTTCAATAGAACACTTATAACCCTTAGGAGTTTCCATATTTTTAGTAATGATTAAACTCCTAGGAAAGAAATCAAGAAATTCGTTTCTAGCAAAAGGTTCCTTAATGATAGCAAAAAAATTGGGGAAAACACTTATTGATTTGAGATCCGCATTTTCCTTACTAGAAGATTCACCCTTATTTTTAGGAACATACATTAATTTGGCAATTTTGGTAGCAGGAGGATTTGGAGTATTTTCTACGGAAGAAAAGGCAGACCCAAAGTTGGTAATAATATCCTCAAGTTTACTGATTCTTGTGGAATCTTGATCTATTCTTTCGTTAACTATAGGTTCCTTTTCTTCAGAAAATTTCAGAGTAACTCCAACCTTAGATCCATATTGGGTAATTTTGTTGTGGATCTTTGTATCCAAAATTTCAATTAACTCTAAAGTGGCAACTTTATTTTCAATAATTTCAAGCCTTTGCATCACATGCTCCAAAGTTAAAACAATTCCATTAACCAAAAGAGGTGCTGGACCAAACAAATCTATCATAGCATTATAAGAATCAAAAGTATGGCTGCCCAAGAAATTCCCTCCGGTAATGGTACCAAGAATATATCTATTCCAAGGAGTAATGCCTACATAAAAATTTCAAAGAAGAACGGAAGTAAATTGCTTCCTAGTAGATCTATTCTGAGCATTGCAAATTATATGCCAAGCATCTTTTAGGTTTTCTCACTCCCTTTGTTTAAAATGAAGAACTTCATGATCGGGAGTACTAGCAATGATAGAAGGCCTAGCCATGACAACGAGCGACGACACAAGAAGCAAGCAAAAAAGAGGCGAACGGGAAAAAGAGGGCGAATAAAACGGCAAGGATGAAGTGGGGGAGAGGAAAACAAGAGGCAAATGGCAAATAATGTAATGCGAGGGATAAGAGTTTGTGATGGGTACTTGGTATGTCTTGACTTGTGCGTAGACTCCCCGACAACGGCGCAAGAAATCCTTCTTGCTACCTCTTGAGCATGCGCTGGTTTTCCCTTGAAGAGGAAAGGGTGATGCAGCAAAGTAGAGTAAGTATTTCCCTCAGTTTTTGAGAACCAAGGTATCAATCCAGTAAGAGGCTACACGCAAATCCCTCGTACCTGCACAAACAAATAAGAACCTTGCAACCAGTGCGATAAAGGGGTTGTGAATCCCTTCACAGCCACTTGCAAAAGTGAGATCTGATAGAGATAATAAATATTTTTGGTATTTTTATGATATAGATTGAAAAGTAAAGATTGCAAGATAAAATAGATCGGAAACTTATATGATGGAAAATAGACCCGGGGGCCATAGGTTTCACTAGTGGCTTCTCTCAAGATAGCATTAGTATTACGGTGGGTGAACAAATTACTGTCGAGCAATTGATAGAAAAGTGCATAGTTATGAGAATATCTAGGCATGATCATGTATATAGGCATCACGTCCGCGACAAGTAGATCGAAACGATTCTGCATCTACTACTATTACTCCACACATCGACCGCTATCCAGCATGCATATAGAGTATTAAGTTCATAAGAATAGAGTAACGCGTTAGGCAAGATGACATGATGTAGAGGGATAAACTCAAGCAATATGATTTAAACCCCATATTTTTATCCTCGATGGCAACAATACAATACGTGCCATGCTGCCCCTGCTGTCACAGGGAAAGGACACCGCAAGATTGAACCCAAAGCTAAGCACTTCTCCCGTTGCAAGAAAGATCAATCTAGTAGGCCAAACCAAAGCTGATAATTCGAAGAGACTTGCAAATATAACAAATCATATATAAAAGAATTCAGAGGAGAATCAAATATTGTTCATAGATAATCTTGATCATAAACCCACAATTCATCGGATCTCGACAAACACACCGCAAAAAGAATTATATTGAATAGATCTCCAAGAAGATCGAGGAGAACTTTGTATTGAGATCCAAAGAGAGAGAAGAAGCCATCTAGCTAATAACTATGGACCCGAAGGTCTGTGGTAAACTACTCACAACTCATCGGAGAGGCTATGGTGTTGATCTAGAAGCCCTCCGTGATCGATTCCCCCTCCGGCGGAGCGCCGGAAAAGGCCCCAAGATGGGATCTCACGGGTACAGAAGGTTGCGGCGGTGGAAATAGGGTTTCATGGTGCTCCTGGATGTTTTCAGGGTATATGAGTATATATAGGATAAGGAAGTCGGTCAGGGGAGCCACAAGGGGCCCACGAGGGTGGGTGGCGTGCCTACCCCCCTGGGCGCACCCTCCTACCTTGTGGCCGCCTCATTTCTTTCTTGATGTCCACTCTAAGTATCCTAGATTGTGTTTGTTCCAAACATAACTCTCCCGAAGGTTTCATTCCGTTTGGACTCCATTTGATATTCCTTTTCTGCGAAACACTGAAATAGGCAAAAAAAACAGCAATTTGGACTGGGCCTCCGGTTAATAGGTTAGTCCCAAAAATAATATAAAAGTGCATAGTAAAGCCCATTAAACATCCAAAACAGATAATATAATAGCATGGAACAATCAAAAATTATAGATACGTTGGAGACGTATCATTCATCTTTTCACATCGCAACCGTAAGCAAGGACGGTAACCTTGACGACATCATTGTACATTTCCTTGCCATTGCTTTGATCACCATGAGCCTATTGCGTCAGTTACCTATCGAGACTAGCGAGTTGATAATTGTCGGGCCATGCTCATTATGCACCCTAGTGATACTCTTACTTCGCATAGCTACATTTAGCATGCAATCATATTGCTGTCATCATTGTGCCATTAAGTCTCTCTCGTGCATATCTTACATACTTGCCTCATACCTGGGCTGGAGCATCAAGCATAGTGGCAAAGCAAAAAAGAAAAAGAAAAATAGGAGATACGAAAGAGCTTGTAAGAAATAGAAATAACATTGAGCATTTTGCATAGTAGATACTCTTGGAGCATACATACATAGCATAGTTGGGATTGAATACAGACACATTTACTCTCATAGGTTGGTGCACACGTGTATCTAGTCTATATATTCAAGCAATCAAGCTACAGTTGATGGAGCAGATTTCCACCAGATCCCTCGATAGGGGTCCAAGCACAGCTGGAAGTCATGGATCGGAGGTCACATGAGGGGTTTATCCAGGTTAGGGCCTCCGGAGATTAATACCCTACGTCCTGCTGGTTTCAGTTATTCATAATGGAGGGATACCTCATGTGAGGGGTAACAATGGTGTATGATGTTACTACCAAGAGTTCTCCTATTTGAGGATAGATGATCAAGAGGAACCCTAGACCTCCATTTATATGGACAGGAGAGGCCTAGGGCTTACATGCTGGAAGCGATCTGGGGCGTCGCCATCCTCTAGTATTTAGCGTCAAGAAGGTCATATGGCCTCTTAGGGTTAGCCCCACGTCGTGGGCTGTTGGGCTCCCCTTATAGTTGATGAGGTCGGGTTCCTCGGTGTTAGCCACCCCCGCTACATGGCCCCGTCAGTAGCCCTCGAGCATGGCGAAGGTCACAGTGAGGTTTACGAGACCACCAGTGGGCTCCTTTGTCATCTTCTTTCTTGAGAGCCCAGACAACCTCCCAGTTTGGCTCGCCCAAAGTACCAGACGCCTTTTAGCTTGGATGCCGATTTGATGTGGTCGATAATCCTATTGTGAATCTTTAAAAAGAGGACCCAACCATGATTGTCGCCTCTATTTTCTACAAAAAGGAGGGGGCAAACAAAAACTCTCCCAAGGCAACGGGGAAAGTGGCTCATTCCTGATGAGGACATCAATACCATTGTTACACCCACATCCTTACACGTTCGTAGTCGGATCGTCGAAGTCTACTCCACCCAAAACGATAGCCACCATCTCATCGAAAGACGGGACACGTTTGCCTCTATCAAGTGGTATCAGATTTCCAGGTTGCTCGCTGAGATTTCACAGGTTTTTGTAGTTTAGATCGAATCTGTTCTTCATACCTATAGTCCACGAAAAAGCCAAAAAATAATAATTTAGGGTTAGTCCATCCTATTCGAACCAATCTGAGCCTTTGCATAATCTTTTTAGAGTTTTTGCTTTGTTGAATTTGCGGTTACATCGTCGTGTCGAGTTGCTAGTCTTAGTGTCTAGTCCTTTAGAGTTTTGAGTTTTGTTCACAAGTTGTCACGCTGCCGCCGCTCCATCATCATCACCACTGCCATATACCACCATTGTCGTCACCGCTGCCATATACCACCATCGTCATCACCGCTGCCATATACCACATATTCACCGCCATCACGATAATCCGAGTCCACCTCCATCATAGATTCGCCACCAGTCCGTGTTCTACCGCCCTACATATATCCTCCACCAGTCCGAGTTTCCACCAGATCCATCTCCGCCACCAGTCCTAGTCCGAGTCCAGTATTTGTTGCTTTGTTTTTGATTTACTGATCACGCCATACTCCGAGCCGTGACGAAGTCGGACTTCCCAACATCAGTGCCACCCGTAAAAGAAAAATAGTTCCAGTTTAAAAAAACTATGTCTGGAAAATTCTGGCTAGGCAGTTTTTAGACTATTTGTAGACTTTTCCAAAAAAGAATTGTTGCGGAGCAAAAAAAGAGAAGAAAAGTGCAAAAAAAGTGAAAAAAATCAGAGTGTGCTCCTCCCTTGTTTACGTGCCCCGCCATGATTTTGTTAGTGTTCTAGGATCGTGTCTCTAGCACGGTCTAGCCTAGGACCAGCAAAGTACCGTCGTTGAGCGTTTATTCAACTTTGCATCTCTGAATTGATTATTGTTGACCTTTTTGCTACCATATTATAAGCCTTCCCAGCTCCACATACATCTACGTCGTGTGTTTGACTCTCCCTGGTAATTGCTCTATCCAAGCTTTGAGAATTTTGACTACAACCGTTGCCGATCACCACCTGCTGCTGGGTAAGAACTGGTAAGAATTTGAGATTCACTTGACGGATTTGTGACACACCACCACCACCACCACCACTTCGTAGTTGTCTGTAGGATCATATTCTTGTGTGTTTCTATTGTTTCTAACCATGGCAGGATCACAAGCCGATGAGACCGATTGGGAGAACATGACGAACAAACAACTACATGTTAAGTTTCAGCAAATGATGAGTGGACAGGTGCAAGATGTGCTAAACAGATTTGAAGAGGCCATGGAGTAGATAGATGGCATTGAGAAGACGTTCGAAACAAAGCTTGATAACAGGTTTAATGAATTGCTCGCGTGTCTTCCACAACCACCGCTGGCTGCACCTGTCGCACCTCTACAACAACAACAACAACAACAACAACAACAACAACAACAACAACAACAACAACAACAACAACAACAACAACAACAACAACAAAAACATCGCCTTCCAAATCAAGTGGGACGAACACAACGCGTTCCCCTTGAGCTAGGACAACATTTTGGTGCTGCTGCTACTGCTATTGATGCTTCTTTGGCTCCTGCTACTGCTGCTGCTGGTGCTGAGGAGCATGACGATTATGCGGGCGATTACGAGGATGGGGTTGATCAAAATCATAACTACGTGCAACCACCAGCACTAGGTCGTCCACAGGCATATAATCGCAATGGTAGGGCTGCACTACTAGCTCAGGTACGAGATCAAGACCATCTTCCTAAACTGAAATTGAATATTCCACCATTTGAGGGTAGATATGTTCCTGATATATCTTACTTGGGAGTTAGAAACTGAACAACATTTTACATGTTTACAATACCCCGAGGAGAGACATGTTGTTGCTGCTCTTTGTGCTTTCACTAGTTTTGCTTGTGTGTGGTGGTCTAAAAATCGTAGATTATATCTGAATAATATTCCAACTACTTGGGCTGCTTTGAAAGCTGCTATGCGTACTCGTTGGGTTCCACCATATTATTAACGTGAATTACTTCAAAAATTGCAGCGTTTAAGACAAGGAACAAATTATGTAGAAGAATATTATCAGGAATTACAAACTGGAATGATTAGATGTGGTATTGTTGAGGATAATGAAGCTATGCTTGCACATTTTATGGGTGGATTAAATAAAGAGATTAAGACCATTCTAGAGTATAAGGAGTATAATAATATCACTCATTTATTCCATCTTTCTTGCAAAGCTGAACGTGAAGTGCAGGATCGACAGGCATTGGCGCGAACTAACTTTTTTGCCGGTCGACCTTCTCCATGGACACTGCGTGCATCCTCTATTCCCACACGTCCTACTACAGCACCACTGACTTCAGCCTCCAATTCCAACCGAGATACAAGAAAACAAGCCTCATCACCACCATCTGCCAGGAGTACACCTTCCGGTTCCGCACAGAGCTCTTCTTCATCCATGGCATCAACATGGCAAACACATGATATTATTTGTCATTGTTCCAAAGGTGGAGGTCATTATGCGAGAGAATGCCCATGTAAGCATGTGATAATTGCTACTGAGGATGCTGGGTATGAGTCTGCTAGTGACTATGATGAGGAGACTGTGGCTCTTATTACAAGTGAAGAACACGGTGGAGATGATTCTGATCATGAGACGCAATACATGGCTCCTGAAGACGCTGACAGGTATGAATGTTTAGTTGCTCAACATGTTTTGAGTGTGCAGGTCACACAAGCTGAGCAAAATCAGAGGCATAATTTGTTCCATACAAAGGGAGTTGTGAAGGAACGTTATGTTCACGTCGTCATAGATGGAGGGAGCTGGAACAACTTGGCTTAGCATGGATATGGTGGAGAAGCTATCTCTCACCACAAGACCACATCCACATCCTTCCTACATCCAATGGTTCAACAATAGTGGCAAGGTTAAGGTAACACGTACTGTTCGTGTGCATTTTAGTATCTCTACATATGCTGATTATGTTGATTGTGATGTGGTACCTATGCAAGCATGTTCCTTATTACTTGGTAGACCATGGCAATTTGATAAAAAATTCTGTACACCATGGTAGAAACCATCAGTATACTCTTGTTCATAAGGATAAAAATATTACTTTGCTTCCTATGACTCCTGATTAAATTTTTGAAAGATGATATTAATAGAGCTAATAAAGCAAAACAGGAGAAAAATAAGAGTGAAAATCAGATTGTGGTAAAAGAATTTGATAAAAAAATGAAGCCTAATAATAAACCATCTAGTGTTGTTTCTAAAATTAAATTGAAAAGTGCATGTTTACTTGCCATCAAATCTGATATTGATGATCTAGATTTCAGCAAATCTGTTTGCTATGCTTTTGTGTGCAAAAAGGCATTATTTTCTTTTGAGGGTGTACCTTCCTCTTTGCCTCCTGCTGTCACTAACATTTTGCAGGAGTTCGCTGACGTCTTTCCACAAGACGTGCCACCGGGATTACCACCCATACAAAGGATTGAGCATCAGATTGACTTAATTCCCGGTGCTTCGCTGCCAAACCGTGCGCCATACAGTACCAATCCAGAGGAGATGAAGGAGATTATGCATCAAGTACGGGAGCTTCTCGACAAAGGTTATATACGCGAATCTCTTAGTCCTTGTGCTATTCCTATTATACTAGTGCCAGAAAAGAATGGTGCGTCGCGTATGTGTGTTGATTGTAGAGGCATTAATAATATTACTATTCATTATCGTCATCCTATTCCTAGGCTAGATGACATGCTTGATGAATTGAGTGGCTCTACAATATTCTCCAAAGTTGATTTGCATAGTGGATACCATCAAATTCGTATGAAATTGGGACATGAATGGAAACCAACATTTAAATCTGAGTTTGGATTATATGAGTGGTTAGTCATGCCTTTTGGGTTAACTAATGCACCTAGTACTTTCATGAGATTAATGAACGAAGTTTTACGTGCTTTCATTGGACGATTTGTGGTAGTCTATTTTGATGATATACTAATTTATAGCAGATCTTTGGAGGAACATTTGGAACATTTACATGCTGTTTTTATTGCTCTACGTGATGCATGTTTGTTTGGTAACCTTGGGAAGTGCACCTTTTGCACCGACCGAGTATGTTTTCTTGGCTATGTTGTTACTCCACAGGGAATTGAAGTTGATAAAGCCAAGATTGAAGCTATTGAGAGTTGGCCGCAGCCCAAAATGGTCACACAAGTGAGGAGTTTTCTTGGCCTCGCTGGATTCTGTAGGCATTTTGTGAGAGATTTCAGCACCATTGTTGCACCTGTCAATGAGCTTACAAAGCAGGATGTGCCTTTTGTTTGGGGTACCGCACAGGAAGAAGCCTTCACGGTATTGAAAGCTAAGTTGACACATGCTCCTTTACTCCAACTTCCTGATTTTAATAAGACTTTTGAGCTTGAATGTGATGCTAGTGGAATTGGATTAGGAGGTGTGTTATTACAAGATGGCAAACCTATTGCATACTTTTCTGAAAAATTGAGTGGGCCTAGTCTGAATTATTCTACTTATGATAAAGAATTATATGCTCTTGTTAGGACTTTAGAAACATTGCAACATTATTTATGGCCCAAAGAATTTGTTATACATTCTGATCATGAATCTTTGAAACATATTAGAAGTCAAGCTAAACTGAATCGTAGACATGCTAAATGGGTTGAATTCATTGAGACTTTCCCTTACGTCATTAAACACAAGAAGTGTAAATAAAATGTTATTGATGATGCTTTGTCTCGTCGCTATACTATGCTTTCATAACTTGACTTCAAAATATTTGGTTTGGAGGCCATCAAAGATCAATATGTGCATGATGCTGATTTTAAAGATGTAATGCAGAATTGTAAAGAAGGAAGAATGTGGAACAAGTTCGTTGTTAATGATGGATTTGTGTTCCGTGCTAACAAGCTATGCATTCTAGATAGCTCCGTTTGTCTTTTGTTGTTGCAGGAGGTGCATGGAGGAGGATTAATGGGACACTTTGGCATGAAGAAGACGGCGATGTACTTGCTACACATTTCTTTTGGCCAAAGATGAGACGAGATGTTGAGCGTTTTATTGCTCCCTGCACTACATGTCAAAAAGCCAAGTCACGACTCAATCCTCATGGTTTATATATGCCTTTGCCTGTACCTAGTGTTCCTTGGGAGGATATATCTATGGACTTTATTTTAGGTTTACCTCGAACAAAGAAGGGGAGGGATAGCATATTTGTTGTCGTGGATAGATTCTCGAAAATGGCACACTTTATACCATGTCATAAAAGCGATGGTGCTGTTAATGTTGTTGATTTGTTCTTTCATGAAATTATTCGCTTGCATGGTGTGCCAAATACTATTGTTTCAGATCGCGATACTAAATTTCTTAGCCACTTTTGGAGATGTTTATGGGATAAGTTGGGGATTAAACTGCTTTTTAGTATTAGTTGTCACCCCCAAACTGATGGACAAACTGAAGTAGTCAATAGAACATTGTCTACTATGCTTAGGGCTGTTTTGAAGAACAATAAGAAAATGTGGGAAGAATGCTTGCCTGATATTGAATTTGCTTATAATCGTTCATTCCATTCTACTACTAAGATGTGCCCTTTCGAAATTGTGTATGGTTTCCTACCTCGTGCACCTATTGATTTGTTGCCTCTTCCATCATCGGAGAAGGTTAATTTTGATGCTAAACAACATGCTGAATTGATTTTAAAAATGCATGAGATAACTAAGGAAAACATTGAGCGTATGAATGCTAAATATAAACTTGCTGGAGATATCGGTAGAAAAAATATTGTGTTTGTACCTGGAGATCATTTTTGGCTACATTTGCATAAGGATAGATTTCTTGATTTGCGCAAATCAAAGCTAATGCCACGTGTTGATGGTCCTTTTAAGGTGTTAGAGAAAATAAATGATAATGCATATAAACTTGAGCTGCCTATAGATTTTGGGGTTAGTCCCACTTTTAACATTGCAGATTTGAAGCCTTATTTGGGTGAGGAAGATGAGATTCCGTCGAGGACGACTTCATTTCAAGAAGGGAAGGATGATGAGGACATCAATACCATTGTTACACCCACAGGCCCTGCTACTATACATACTGGACCAATTACTAGAGCTCGTGCACGCCAATTAAATTACCAGGTACTTTTGTTTATTGGTAATGAATTCTAATGTTCATGAGAATATGATGCTGCCTAAATTGGATACATTAGTTTTGCTTACAAATGAAGGGCCTAGCTTGGAGAAGGATGAACATTGGAGCAAGAACAAGCATGGAGATGACAGCATGCGCAAGGAAACAAGAACGGAGTTTCAAGTGATGATTTCAGGACTTTGAAGCCACCGTAATGAGTGCATGAAGTCTTGGACGAAATATACAAGATGCCACTTCACAAATTTCGTCCAAAGGCTATTATAGGTGCTGCGTCACCTTATTATTGGGCCAGGCCCATGTAATTTCGAAATACATAAGTATAGGTTGTTTTTAGAGTCCATATCTGTGGGGAAACAAGAGATAGGGTTGGTTTCGGACCCCTCCCCCGAGGGCCAAGAAATTCCCCCCTCTTCCTCCATATATACAGCATTTAGGGCATCGTTTATTAGGCTTTGGGTTTTGTTTAGATTAAAGTTCACCATAGCTGCAACTTCGCGTACTTCGTTTGTGTTCAACGACCAAACAAAGATGTCACATAACCCCACATTCATCAATAAAGTTTTCCTCTTATATTCGCAATATCCAGATTGCAATCTTAGCTTCTTGCTTGTTCTTCATTTGCTTGCAAGAAATAGACCCTCGTGGTCAGGTTGATCATGCTTTGGCATGGTCAATAACCTCTCAGAGTTGGTTTAGCGATTTCTAAGTCTACTCCACCCAAAACGATAGCCACCATCTCATCGAAAGACGGGACACCTTTGCCTCTATAAATTCCACCGCGGGTGGATGGCACCTGGGGTCCAGGCTTTTTATAAGGAGAGGGAAACCGAGGGTTTCAAAAGGCTACCTCATTCCGGCTTTCACTCCCTTGCTCGTCTTGAACCCTTTGTCGCGCTGCCGCTTTGCTTATGTTGCCCCCGTTTTCTCACCACTGATGTCCAAGATGAGGAGTGAGAGGGGGAGGCAGACCTCTGGCTTAGATCTGCCCTCTAGATCTGTCAACGGAAAGAGGAAGAGGGCCGCTCCCAAAAGGGGAGCGAAACCAGGGCGCGCTACGCCCAAATCCACAGGAAAGTGGTTCCCATCTGTGGCAATGAAGGGCGAGATTAGGGGACAAAAGGACGACTAGTCCATGCCCGCGGATCTGAAGGTGCGCATCCTGAACGCGGAGGTTCCACCAGAGCCCCAGGTCAACAAGCGCGTTAATACGTCTCCAACGTATCTATAATTTTTTATTGTTCCATGCTATTATATTATCCGTCTTGGATGTTTTGTATGCATTATTATGCTATTTTATATCATTTTTGGGGGCTAACCTATTAACCTAGTGCCAAGTGCGACTTGCTATTTTTTTCCTTGTTTTTGTCTTTTACATAAAATCAATACCAAACGGAGTCCAAATAGAACGAAACTTTTTGAGGATTTTTCTTGGACCAGAAGACACCCAGGAACCTTTGGGAGGAGGTCAGAGGGAACCAATTGGCGACAAGCTCAGAGGGCACATCCTGGGGGGGGGGGGGCACCCAAGCTTGTTGGCCCCCTGATGCTCCTCTAACCGTAATCTTTGCTCTATAAATATCCAAATATTCCCGGTATACCAGAGAGCACACCAAAACTACTTTTCTGCCACTGCAAGTTTCTGTCCTCATGAGATCCCATCTCGAGATCTGTTCTTGTACTCCGCCAGAGGGGGATTCGATCATGGAGGGCCTCTACATCAACCTTGTTGTCCTTGCGTTGATGTGTGAGTAGTTTACCACAAACCTACATGTTCATAGCTAGTAGCTAGATGCCTTCTTCTCTCTCTCTTTGATCTTCAATACAATGTTCTCCCTCAATGTTCTTGGAGATCTATTCGATGTAATCTTATTTTGCGATGCGTTTGTTGAGATCTGATGAATTGCGGATTTATGATCAGATTATCTACGAATATTATTTGAGTCTTCTCTGAACTTTTATGCATGATTATAATAGCTTTGTATTTCTCTCTAGTCTATTGATTTGGTTTGGCCAACTAGATTGATTTTTCTTTCCATGTGAGAGGTGCTTTGTAATGGGTTCAATCTTGCGGTGCTCATACCAAGTGACCGAAGGGGACATGAAACGTATTTGTATTGCTTCCATTAAGGATAAAAAGGTGGGGTTCATTCATATTGATTGGATCTATCCATCTACATCATGTCATCTTGCTTAAGGCATTACTCCACTCTTGCTAACTTAATACACTAGATGCATGCTGGATAGCGGTCGATGTGTGGAGTAATAGTAGTAGATGCAGGCAGGAGTCAGTCTACTTGTCATGGACATGATGCCTATATTCATGATCATTGCCTTAGATACCTTCATAACTTTGCGCTTTTCTATCAATTGCTCAATAGTAATTTGTTTACTCACTGTATGCCTTCTTTCAAGAGAGAAGCCTCTGGTGAAAACTATGGCCCCGGGGTCTATCTTTTATCATATTATTTTCAGATCTACAAAACCAAAAATCCAAAAATACCTTGCTGCAATTTATTTACCTTTACTTTATTTTGCACTTTTACTTATCTTTTATACATATCTCTATCAGATCTCATCCTTCCAAGTAAACGCGAAGGGATTGACAACCCCTTTATCGTGTTGGGTGCAAGTATTTGTTCTTTTATATAGGTGCAACTATTGGTGACTTGTGTGTTCCTCCTACTAGATTGATACCTTGGTTCTCAAACTGAGGGAAATACTTATCTCTACTTTGTTGCATCACCCTTTCCTATTCAAGGGAAGAACCAATGCAAACTCAAGAAGTAGCATGAAGAATTTTTGGCGTCGTTGCCGTCAAGGATCTACATCAAGACTACCAAGTACCCATCATAAACTCTCATCTCTGGCATTTACATTATTCGCCACGTGCCTCTCGTTTTCCTCTCCCCCACTTCTAAAACGTTTTCAGAAAAACACATTCTTTTTGCCTTTTTCTTTGCCTTCTTTCTGACGGTCTTTTTGTTTGCTTGTGTGCTAGATTGCTTTCTTTGCTATCATGGCTAGTCCTTCTCTCGTAGCTTGTACCCCGGAAAGTGAGGTTCCTAATTTTACACAGAGGGAGGAGAGAATTTAAAATATGCTTTGATTTAGGGTGGAACCTTAGTGGCCGAGCTTTCACGATTTGGAGGGGATCCCCGAAGAACATGATGAACACACAAGGTAAAACACAAGAGGAAACACTCAAATCAACGAGATTCGATTACACATGTGCTAGATCCAAGTACACAAAGAGACACACGATCCAAACACAACAAGGGACGATACAAGCGGTAGGTAGTTCTTCCCAATCCGTGAGAAGATTGGGTCTTGAATCCACAAGGGGATCTTCCCTAGATGGGGTCTTGAATCCACTAGGGGGATCTTATGCTAGGAGGCCTCAGTCTCCAGTGGAGTAGGGGTACAAGTGGATGAGGAAAGATCTATCTCCAAAATGAGCTATCGCAATGCTATCCCTAGAAGGAGGAGGGAGAGGTTTATATATAGTGCTAGTACAAGTTGGGGCGAGTTGGAGGGATACAGGGACCGGAGGCCCGTTACACTGTGCACAAACAGGGGCAGGATGTCCGGGCCTTCACGACGGGTTGGATGTCCAGGATGGGGGCGGATGTCCGGGGTAGTTGTGGTTTTCAGTGTTGTAGTCTTCAGTGGGATTTCCGGGGCATCGGCCGAATGTTCAGGGCTGGGCCGGATGTCTGGGCCCTATAGCTTATCCACAGCTAGGCTGTTGCAGGGGCTGGTGTTAGCAGGGGCCAGATGTCCGGGGCCTAGGAGCTTTCTCCGGTTCCTTTCGTTGTGCTCCTTCGTCCATGCACTTGGGGACTTGTTCATCTTCACGAGCATCTCCATGGTCGTCTCCTTGGTTCCTGAGCACATGTAGTGTCTTTGCATGAGCTAGCAACCATGTCTTGCATGAATGAAAAGAGGAAGCATTTAGGAGCGGGTTCACCTTGTGTCCAATGGCGTATGCTTGAGGTCTCGTCGTATGTCCACTTGGAGCTTGGGGAGTAGTCGTAGTGTACACGGGGATGATCATAGGATGCTCCGCATCACCCCCCTTGTTCGGAAAGATCCGACCTCGGATCGTAAACCTCGTCACCATGGAAACGGTAGCCGTGGATGGGCTTGTATGTCATGGCGCAATCAAAGTACTACAAGGTGTCGTCGGGATGGTATACATGCAAAATGAGCAAGCACAAGGGACACTTGGAAATACAATGGTTAGCGCACATAAGGTGTAAATCAAGTAATTATGAGTCCGTGCGAGAAGATTGTCCGTGACAAGGCACATGATGCTTAGCCAAACGATAAAAAATGATATGTAATGCATTCATGGGAGCAAAAGCATTTGTTGCACTTACAAAGTTGCGGTAATTAGCATAGTGCACAAAGCTAAAAATTCTATCATTGTGCAAAATTTTGTCATAGTGTGATTGTTTATCATGAGCATGAACATGGCAATTGGTTATCAGTGTGATTATGTGATCATGCAAGTGATGATGGGAAATATGATCATGATGTATGAATATGCCATCAAGGAAGATCACAAAAAATTTGCTAAGAAAATGCACAAGCGCATATATCATGGATGACATGGGAATGGAAGATGCAACAAGGCAATCATAATGCAAGTCAATCCATGCTTAAAGTGCAAATTTGTCATGGAAGGAATGTTTCCATCTAGCATGCTCATCAACAAATATGTAGGTGTTGGTGCAATATGACAAAAGTTTCCTGGCATACCATTGGCCGATGTTGTGGGAAGAGTGGTGGTCCGGTAGTGCATCCACTAAGTCCGAGCACTCCTAAACTTGAAGGTCCATAGGGTCCATCTCCAATGTTGGTCCTCCGTCAAATATATGTATCATGTAGAAAAGAAGAAGGATACAACAATGAAAGTATGGCCCATCAAATAATTCTTTTTGAATATGGCTCAAAGGGAAGGAGTTCACCTTTAGGAGTGTCTCAACAATGTTGGTGTTGCACATTGTGTATGCCTCCTGCTACTTCTTGAACTTGCGTTGGTTTTTCCCTTGAAGAGGAAAGGGTGATGCAGCAAAGTAGAGATAAGTATTTCCCTCAGTTAGAGAACCAAGGTATCAATCCAGTAGGAGACAACACACAAATCACTAAGACCTGCACAAACAATCAAACAACTTTCACCCAACGCGATAAAGGGGTTGTCATTCCCTTCACGGTTACTTGCAAAAGTGAGATCTGACAGAGATAGATGAAAACTAAACAAAAGGTAATTTAAATATTTTTGGTATTATTGGTTTATAGATCGGAAAGTAAAAGATTGCAAAATAGTAGATCGGCAACTAATATGATGGAAAATAGACCAGGGGGCCATAGGTTTCACTAGTGACTTCTTTCAAGATAACAAATAATACGGTGTGTGAACAAATTACTGTCAAGCAATTGATAGAAGAACGCAAAGTTATGACAATATCTAAGCAATGATTATGAAATATAGGCATCACATCCGTGTCAAGTAGACCGACTCCTGCCTGCATCTACTACTATTACTCCACACGTCGGCCGACTCCTGCCTGCATCTAGAGCATTAGGTTCATGAAGAACAGAGTAACACATTAAGTAAGATGACATCATGTAGAGGAATAAACTCAAGCAATATGAAAGCTTAGGTGGCCCCCCTCTGATAACTCTTAGCTCTAGTATTTTTCATTTATTCCAAAGTAATTCTCCAGAAAGCTTCATCCAATTCTGAGAACTTTTTGTTTATGCACGAAAAACAACGTCAAGGTACTTCTGCTAAAAACAATGTCAATCCAGGTTAGTTTCGTTCAAATCATGCAAATTAAAGGTCAAAACAAGAGGAAAAGTGTTTGGAAAAGTAGATACATTGGAGACGTATCATATCACTTGTACTTCATCCCCAAATCAATACAACAAAAGTTCGACGGTTTTATCTCTTAGTAGAGCCCAAACCTAGGTAAAAACTTATCTCTGTCACCATTGTCACCAGGCTACTAGGACCCCTACCCGAGTATCGACTCCGTCACTAAGGTCTACCACGCACGCTCCCTCGTCGGAGGGGAGGTCGGGGCCATCAAGGTGCTCGAAAAGCTCGGGCTCATAGCCATCGGTATGGATGTGTGTGCGCTTGCCAAGTCTACCATGCACGTGTGACGCCCCCGAATTTAATCGTGCACTAAACATCCACACAACATGCACGATCAAGATCAGTGACCCATGCTATAATATCACAACACAACTCTATGAGACAAATTTAAACATAAATCTTAATATTACAACCTCGGGTCACAAGGACCCAAATACATAAGTCATCAAACAAATATCATCTGAGTATAGACAAAGTTAGACAAGTTTTGCCTTGAGAAGGCTGAGCAAAACAACGACAGTAGATCGAAAGGCAAGGCCTCCTACCTAGGACCTCCGAACCACGCCTGGTCATTGATCTCCACATAGTAAGCACCGCTAGGGTAACCCGCATCCGCGGTGCTACCAGCTGTTGCAGCAACCAGGTTGAATGAAAAAAGTAGCAAAGCAATGATGAGTATTGCTACTTCTTGAGCTTGCGTTGGTTTTTCCCTTAAAGAGGAAAGGGTGACGTAGCAAAGTAGAGATAAGTATTTTCTCAGTTAAGAATCAAGGTATCAATCCAGTAGGATATACAAGCAAGTCTCCAATCTATGCACCTGCACAAACAATCAAACAATTGCACCCAACGCGATAAAGGGGTTGTCGATCCCTACACGGTCACTTGCAAAAGTGAATTTGATAGAGACATGTACAAAAGATTACTAATACATAAAACAAAATAAAACTTAGCAAGGTATTTTTGGGTTTTATGGTTTATAGATCTGAAAATATATGATGGAAAATAGACTCGGGGGCCATAGGTTTCACTAGAGGCTTCTGTCTTGAAGGAAAATAATACGGTGGGTGAACAAATTACCGTCGAGCAATTGAAAGAAAAGTGCAAAATTATGATGATATCCAAGGAAATGATTATGAATATAGGCATCACATCCGTGTCAAGTAGGCTGACTCCTGCCTGCATCTACTACTATTACTCCACACATCGACCGTTATCCAGCATGCATCTAGAGTATTAAGTTCATAAGAACAGAGTAACGCTTTAAGTAAGATGACATGATGTAGAGCGATAAACTCAAGCAATATGATGAAACCCCCATCTTTTTACCCTTGATGGCAACAATACAATACATGCCTCGCTACCCCTACTGTCACTGGGTGAGGACACCACAAGATTGAACCCAAAACTAAGCACCTCTCCCATTGCAAGAAATACCAATCTAGTTGGCCAAGAAAAACCGATAATTCGAAGAGAAATACAAAGATATCAAATCATGCATATAAGAATTCAGAGAAGATTCAAATAATATTCATAGATAAATTGATCATAAATCCACAATTCATTGGATCTCGACAAACACACCGCAAAAGAATATTACATCGGATAGAACTCCAAGAACATCAAGGAGAACATTGTATTTATGATCAAAGAGAGAGAAGAAGCCATCTAGCTACTCGCTATGGACCCATAGGTCTGTGGTAAACTACTCACGCTTCATCGGAAGGGCAATAGATTTGATGTAGAAGCCCTCCGTGATCGAATCCCCCTCTGGCAGAGTACCAGAAAAGGCCTCTAGATGGGATCTCACGAGGTCAGAGACCTGTGACAGTGGAAAAGTATTTTGGTGAACGCTTCTGGTCATTTGGGAATATTTCTGAATTTATAGGCTAAAGATTAGGGTTGGAGGACTCCCGTGGGGTCCACAAGTAGGGGAGCACCCCCCTAGGGCGCGCCCTGAGGGCTTGTGGAGCCCTCGGGGCTCTTCTAACTTCCTCTCCAAGTCCTACGTGTGTCTTATGGTCCAAGAAAAGTCATCATAAAGTTCTATTCTGATTGGACTCCGTTTGATATTCCTTTTGTGTAGAACTCAAAAACAAGGAAAAAAACAGAAACTTGCACTGGGCTCTAGGTTAATAAGTTATTCCCAAAAATAATATATAATAACATATTAATGCATATAAAACATCCAAAACAGATAATATAATAGCATGGAACAATAAAAAAATTATAGATACGTTGGAGACGTATCAATCATCCCCAAGCTTAATTCTTGCTCGTCCTCGAGTAGGTAAATGATAAAACAGAGTTTTTGATGTGGAATGCTACCTAACGTATTTATTCATGTAATTTTATTTATTGTGGCATCAATATTCAAATCCATAAGATTTCAAAACAAAAGTTTAATATTGACATAAAAACAATAATACTTCAAGCATACTAATAAAACAACTGTGTCTTCTCAAAATAACATGGCCAAAGAAAGTCATCCCAGCAAAATCATATAGTTTGGCTATGCACAACCCCGGTTTTAGTCAAGCAATTGTTTCACACTTTAGTATTCTCAAACTTTTTCAATTTTCACGCAATACATGAGCGTGAGCCATGGATATAGCACTAAAGGTGGAATAGAATATGGTGGTTGTGGAGAATAAAAATAAGGAGGTAGTCTCACATCAACTAGGCATATTAATGGGCTATGGAGATGCCCATCAATATATATCAATGCGAGTGAGTACGCATTGCCATCCAACGGATGCACTAGAGTTATAAGTTTATGAAAGCTCAAAATAAAATAAGTGGGTGTGCATCGAACTTGCTTGATCACGAAGATCTAGGGCAATTTGAGGAAGCCCATCATTGGAATATACAAGCCAAGTTCTATAATGAAAAATTCCCATCAGTATATGAAAGTGACAACATAGGAGAATCTCTATCATGAAGATCATGGTGCTATTTTGAAGCACAAGTGTGGAAAAAGGATAGTAGCATTGCCCCTTCTCACTTTTTCTCTCATTTTTTCAATTTTTTTGGTGGGCTTCTATGGCCTCTTTTATTTTTGTAAAGTCCGGAGACTCATCCCAACTTGTGAGGGAGTCATAGCTTCCACCATTCTTTCCTCACATGGGACAATGCTCTACTAATGATTATCATCACACTTTTATTCACTTACAACTCAAGAATTATAACTCAAGGTAAACTCAAAGCATAATGTCGAAACGATGGAGTTACATGGCAATATATCTCGGAATGGCTATGGAAATGTCATAATAGGTAGGTATGGTGGCTGTTTTGAGGAAGGGTAAATTGTGGGTTTAATGCACCGGCAGAAGTTGCGTGACACTAGGGAGGCTAGCAATGGTGGAAGGGTGAGAGTACGTATAATCCATGGACTCAACATTAGTCATAAAGAACTCACATACTTATTGCAAAAATTTATTAGCTATCGAAACAAAGTATTAAACGCATGCTACTACGGGAGAGGTTGGTAGGAGTTAACCATCTCGCGCTCCCTACCTCCACACAAAGGATGACAATCAATAAATAAATCATGCTTCGACTTCATCACATAACGGTTCACCATACGTGCATGCCGCGGGAATGACAAACTTAACACAAGTATTTCTACTAATCCACAATTACTCAGTAGAATGACTCTAACATCACCATATTTATATCTCAAAACAATCTAAGGAATCAAACTTCTCATAGTATTAAATGCTCTTTATTTGGAAGTTTTTATTATATCCCTCTTGGATGCCCATCATATTAGGACTAAATTCATAAACTAAGTAAATTACCATGCTGTTTATAGGGACCCTCAAAATAATATAAGTGAAGCATGAGCGTTCAACAATTTCTATAAAATAAAGCCACTGCTGTGCTCTAAAAAGATATAAGTGAAGCACTAGAGCAAATTGCCTAGGCTCAAAAGATATAAGTGAAGCACATAGAGTATTCTAATAAATTCACGATCCATGTGTGTCCCTCTCAAAAGGTGTGTACAACAAGGATGATTGTGGCAAACTAAAAAGCAAAGACTCATATCATACAAGATGCTCCAAGCAAAACACATATCATGTGGTGAATAAAAATATAGCCCCAAGTAAATTTACCGATAGACGAAGACGAAAGAGGGGATGGCATCTGGGTCATCCCCAAGCTTAGATGCTTGGTTGTTCTTGAATATTACCTTGGGGTGCCTTGGGAATCCCCAAGCTTAGGCTCTTGCCACTCCTTAGTCCAAAGTCCATCAATTCGTTACCCAAAACTATAAAACTTCACAACACAAAACTCAACAGAAAGCTCATGCACTACAAAAAAATACACTTCCATGATGATACGTGTTTGTCACAGTAGGTCGCGTTTTTTGTCATGCATGTACATCCATGACAAATTTATGACAGAATCAAGATAGTCATACCCGTGCTGTCGTAGAAGTGTTCCATGACATTACCAAAATTATCATCACGGAAGTGTCCACTTCCATGACGATAAATCGCGCGTCACAGAAGTGCTTTCGTCAAGGGTGACCAACACGTGGCATCCACCGTAATGGAACACCGTTAAGCTATCGGGTCGGGTTTTGGATCCGATAACCCGTTAACAGCCCCGACCAATGGGAAATTTCCACGTGTAAAATTCTTATTGGTCGGATGAAACACGTGTCAGCTCGTCAGTGGGTCAGATAGGCGCCTATGATATGTCGACACGTGCCACGGCCCACCACTGGCCCATTTAGCTTACAAAGCCGGCCCGTTTGACTTGGTCAAAAGTTAACGGGCTGGCCCATGAAAAGCCTGCTAACACGGTCTCTTCGCAAATAGCCCATTTTACGGACCGTTAGGCACTAAAGGAAATCGGCCCAACAACGTCATGTGGCCCGTCGAATATAACACCAGCCCATTTCACTTTCGGCCCATGCATGGCCCATGACGTCTTTCGGCCCATATGAGGCCTTCGTATCTTTCGGCCCTTTACAGGCCCACGGTGACTCTAGCCCATAATGAACAGTAATTTTCTTTGTACCCATTAATGGCCCGTGATTTACATGGGCCGTTTCCAGCCTGTGTTAGCTTTCGGCCTATTGACGGCCCATACGTTCTTGGGCTCCTTTTTGGCCCTCGATTACTTCCGGCCCGTTACTGGCCTGTTCACCTAATGGGCCAAATTCGGCCCATGGCAAGAGTAGGCCTGTTACTGGCATGTTCCCCAAATGGGCCAAATTCGGCCCATGGCAAGAGTCGGCCCGTTATTGGCCTGTTACCCTAATGGGCCAAATTTGGCCCATGGCAAGAGTCGGCCCGTTTCTGGCCAGCCCGTCCTATATTCTGGCCCATTAAAGACCTGTTATGCCTGTGACAAAATTAAGCTTTTGCAGTCCTACGGCCTGTTAACGGCCCGTTACCGTGCTGGGCCGATACCAATTATGCCCGATTACGGCCCATGTAGACCCATTTATCCGACGGCCCTAGGCCCATTTATCGACGGCCCGAGGCCCACCGATTACAGGCCCATTTATCGACGGCCCGTAGGAGACCCATGGATCCTACGGCCTGTATATGGCCCATGGGTAGTTGCGGCCACTAGCAAACCAGGGAAAAAGAAGACTAGGAAATAAATAAGGCCCAAACTAACGCTAGGCTATTAAGGCGATTGCAGAGATTACATCCACTCGGCATCAAAGATCGCCACCAGTGCAAATATAGGGAACACCCTACACTATACAAAAATGGCTTGCTGTTTTCTTCAGCCGGTGGCTGCACGCTAAGAATAAATTTTGTATCGCACCAAAACAAATTACAACTATATAACAAAAGGAAGGTTGGCATAAAACTTAACAGTCTAGCAGATAAATGCACCACCAGAAGTTCAGAAGCTCGGTTCATTTGACCTGACTGTTACGTTTTCATGTTGTATTGTCCAATGGAACACCATAACCCTCACCTTCATTTCCCCTAGGCTGCTGAACAACATAGCAAATGTCTGATAGTCTGGTTTCAAAACCATGCATATCTTGACGACATTGAGCAATGTTTCTCCTTGTTTCACAAAGGGCCTCTGTTAGGGAATGGACTTGTGTCTGGAGCGCAGATACAACATTGCTTTGAGCTTGCATATCTTGATCATGAGGCAGTTTGGACGATATTGCCTTAACAACCAACCCAGTATTACGCAGGAACGTGCTTTTGGCACTGTTAGTGGACATGTACTGACCCACTGTAGCAAGAGCTGACATTGCGGTTATAGTTGCCTCGCCACCTTCAGAAGGTGGCGGTTCCACCATTTTTCCATAGCTCGCTGAAAAGTTGAGGTTTTACATTAGTAGTACCAGAACAGAAGATATTAAGGAGGCAGCAAAACCAAACAAAATAGCTTTGGTCTATATACAGAACTTATTCTGGTGAACCCATGTAAAATATTAGTTGTATTTTATTGCAAAGTACATAATAAAACCAGGTTCCAAACATATGACCATGTACCATTGCTAATGTATTGTCTATTTCTTCACATTGTATTGAGGGCTAAGGATAACGAGACGAAGTTTATAATACGGTAAGCATAGTATGACATAATTCATATCACAAAACAACTGAGAACAGACAAACATGCAATTGTAACGTTGTGTGGGCAAGTCCAGCACGGAACTAGATTACGGGTCAAGATCAAAGGAACATCACTCCTCCCTTATAAACCTTGTAAGGTGCAATGATACGCTAAAACAATTGTGTATAAAATTGAAAAGAGTAATAGACATTGGCTGCAAACCATGCAGCTGAAGGCACAAGTCAGAGTAAGTAGTAGTTAAAAGGCATGAGGATTAAGGACTTACAACAGCGGCTTTGACTGGTGTAGTCATGCCCTTCTTCTTGCTGGTGTGACAGTCCTTGAAGATTTCCACAGCATTTGGTTCAGGTACTTTTTGGTCCTTGCGGGCTTTCCTCTGCATTTTGAACAAGTCAATATAGATCTGATAATATGGTACAGCGAAATGAGTGAAACAACTAATTACAAGAGCCTCGCAGTGTGCAATATAGCTATGAGATCCTGTCGTCTGTTGGAATTTCACTTTCGTACGGTTGGCCTTGTTCTTTGAACAGTTCACCTACAAGAAGATAGATTTGTGTGGCACATGCATCAATAGGACTTCAACATGTGATCTGATCACATATATATAATGTACCTGATACTTCGGATCAGACCAGTGTTTAACAAGGCCCCTCCAGTCTTCATCCGATATATTTTCCACTAGAGATGTTTGGGAAAGTTCACTGTTAGCCTTGCCTTCAAAGTGAGTTTTTATACCGATACTGTCGCAGAGCAGACTTGAAAACATGGGTGCAAGCTTGTCTGGTTGCATCATCTTGGCTATCCAACTTGAACCTCATCTGTTGAAAAGTATGGGAGTCTCATTATCAGCAACCTAGAAAGTATGGGACAGAGCAAGACGATATTACTAGTTTCCATATATAACCATATTTACAGATAAATGGTCGAGGAAGGTGTTTAACTGGGTTTCGTATTTGTCATTCCTATACTGAATCCATGTTGGGAGGATACGTACATGACACCTAACGACAACCGCTGCCTCTGATACTAACTTGGCTGACTCTGTAGCATCACGTGACCTTTTTAAACCTACCTCAAAACGGATCTCCATTCTTCCTCCTCTAGATTTAGTTAACCTATCGAGCATTATCCCTGATGTTTGTTTCCTCTTGCGCCTAGGTGCTAGTCCAACAACAAACATAGAAGTGTTAGTGTACATCAAACTGTGAGACTACATATAAAGAAGCATGCAACTGTAACTTGACTCCAGCAACTACCTCCTTGCTGTTGAAGCTCACAAGGTTCATCTGATATTGCCAACTCGTCTTGTGTCAAGAGTGCTTGGGAAGTTGTGTCAGGTGGCAAGGGAGCTTGGGAACGTGCTGCTAGCTTAGTTGACGCACGAGTATGTCATGCAGCTGGTAGTACTGTGGTAGGTGTTGCAAGAACTAGGGCTGTCTCTGCTTGTTTGGGGGCAGCTATTTGTTTCTGTTTGGCTTTTTTTGCAGTTCGTGTAGCATGGGATGCCGTGTTTGTAGAATTTTCCGTTGGACTTTCACCTTCTATTGCACCATCAGTACCAGCAGAATCTGCAGGATTCATCCGCTTCTCATTCCCTGCCATTCTCTGTTTCTTCCTCTTTCTCTGTGCCATGTTAAGTCAAGCCAACAAGAAAAACGAATAAAATTTAGTTCTTCAGAACAAATTGATGCGTGATGCAGACGAATAAAACTTTGATGTTAGACAACCACATGATAGGAGGATGTAATATGTATGAAGAACAGGACGGGAGAGATAACCAGAACTATGATGTGTAAACTAAGAAGAAGACATTTCACCAAATTAGAAGCAATGCAATGGTAGGTAGACACCATATGAAAGATGCTACAAATATCACTCTGCCAAGTTAACAGTGTCTCATCATAAATGGCATTTAAACAAATGTGAAGCAGTACAAGAAATAAATCATATGCAAGATGCAAACAACATCACACTACCATGTTAGAGGTCTCTCGTCATTAGTGCCATTGCATATTCACAGCATTGCATATTCACAGCTTATGATGTGTAAACTAAGGAGAAGGCATTTCAACAAATTAGAAGCAATGAAAGCTAGACACCGTATGAAAGATGCAAATAATATCACTCTACCAAGTTAAAACTGTCTCGTCATAAGTGCCATTTCAACAAATTAGTAGTACAAGCTAGAAAAGAATGTGAGATGTAACCTATATCACACTCCGAAGTCAAACATGTCTTATGATAAGTGATTGTTGCAGGTCACACAACAGTAGTAATTTGATGTAAGAACATGGTGTGATAGACAGATATTGTATGTTCTAGAAACAGGAACACGTGTCTTATTCAAGTATAATGTGTAAAGTAAGCAGATGGAATTCAACAAAATTAGAAGCAATACAAGCTAGACATCACACATAACATGCAACCACATATAACAGTGCCAAGTTAGAGGGAGCACCAGTTATGCTGCACTAGGGGAGATGTGCTCATCATAAAGATAGCTTTGTTGAGTGTCTATGCATGTGTTGTCTTGAAAATCATCTTGGGGTGTGGAGGAGTAGAAACGTAGAGGCCCTCCGTTTGGAAGGAGCACCTTTATCCGCTGCCTTGCTAACTTCCTTCCGCTTTATTGATTTTCAATTGTCAAGTAAAACCGACAAAAAAAAGCAATAAAATTCTCTCTTCAGAACTCATTCATGCATGATACTGACAATCACTACTTTGATGTAAGGCAAACACATGATACCAGGATGGAATATGTACGAAAAACAGGACGGCATGGCATGTTCACAACTGTTTGTGTAAACTAAGCAGAAACCATTCCAACAAATAAGAAGCAATGCAAGCTAGACACCACATGAAAGATGCAACCAATATGGCTGCCAAGTTAAAAGCGTCCCATCATAAATGAAATTTCAACAAATTAGAAGCAGCGCATGCTATAAATCATATGAAAGATGCAACTAATATCGCACTGCATATACTAAAGGTGTCTCGTCATATTGATTGATGCGGGATACAAAAAAACAATAGTTTTATGTAAGGACATGCTTAATAGACAGATGTACTATGTACTAAATACAGGTAGGCATGTCACATTAACAGGTATAATGTCACATTTACAGGAGTATAAGCTAAGCAGACTAGCACATGGAGTTTAACCAAATTGGAAGAATTACAATCTAGACACCATATGCAACATGCAACCACATATCACGCTGCCAAGTTAGAGCAAGCACCTGCAATTCTAGTGTAGGGGAAATGCTGTAATCAACTACAGAGCTACATTCACTATCTTCATCTAGCATTTCTGTTTCTTGAGAATCATGTCGGGAGGCTGACGCTACATTCTTTAAATGAGGAGTAGTCCCCTTGCCTGCCTGCCTCGTCATAAGTGATTGATGCGGGATACACAAGAACATTAGTTTGATGTAAGAACATGGTTAATACACAGATGTACTAGTATGTACCAAAAACAGAAAGGCATGTCATATTCAAAGGTATAATGTGTAAGCTAAGCAGATGCAATTTAACGAAATTGGAAGCAATACAAGCTAGACATCCGGCTGGAGTGGTGAACATGATCATCTAGGACCTGAGAGACTGGTGGGAAGCGGGTTGCTTCGCCACCATCGCGGCTTTTTAGTTGGCTTCCAGGTGATGCCTGTCTTTGCTGGGCTTGTCACTGGCTCGGCCAGTGCCCTGACTAGCTATTTGTCTTCTGGTGCTCACGGGATGGTGGTTCATGTAAAAAATATCTTTCCTTATCTTAATAAAGACCAACTTCGGCCTATCGAATACAAGCTAGACACCAACATGCAACCACATATGACACCGCGAAGTTAAAGCAAGCACCTGGGATGGTGGTTCATTGCGAGTGAGGTCGTCAACTACAGAGCTACGTTTACCGTCCCCATCTGCTGACACTACACCCTTTATAGCGTTGTAACGTGTCTTGCCTACCCGTATACCAAGCTGGAGCGACTTCTCTCTTTTCTTTGCTGCTTCTCTTTTGGCAGGAGAGTCTGAAATACCCTTGCATAAAAACACAATAGTGAGAGTATGGGTGAAGTGTGTGCAGAACTAGTGCACTGTAAAAGTAGCAGATAGCAGGTGGCTTAAAAATAAATGACAGGAGACATATGATAGCTCTACAACATTGAATGGCAAACAAAATTAGATTCTACTCCGTATGATTTTGTAATATATGAGCACAGGAAATGCAGGTACTCCTCTAGCACACCACCACATGTGGTCATATCTAAGATAACAGTCGACTGAAAATAAATAGGCCAGTCGATTTATTTAATGAACCGTCCGATCTATAAGGAACGGGCAGATGGCCTTCGTCTACCTCCCGCCAGTCACTGTTGACGATCTTTCACGAACCGCCAGCGACCACCGGCCCAGACCCGTGCCTCCGCCGCCCCGCCCTCCCATCGACCTCACACCACCGCCGTGCTTGGCAGTGCCCCCAAGCCATCCCTTTAATATCGGCCGACCTCCAGATCGGGCGCCAGTAGCTCTAGGCCGCAGACGCCCCTAAGATAAACACCAAGGCGCTGCTTCCCCGGCATAATAGTCGTACTAGCACCTGTTATGTCGGGGAATGCTTCCGTTAATTGGGAATCAACTGGACAGAAATTGAAATTCAGGGGGGCGACGGACCTCTAGCTAAGGTGAAATAGTATATGAGGAGAAACCTTGTGCATCGCGGGTTACTAGGAACATCTAGTATCAAGAAGAAGCAGTTAACTAGTGTATTTTGTGGGATGAATACCGTGCAAGCAAAGACGTAAGATTTGCACGAATAAGGGAAGAGGAGTACCTTCTTTGGTTGCCGGTGTGGTCGCCTCAAAATGTCGCGCCGATCTTCTTGTTTTTACCGGGGAAACCGATGTTCCGGAGGGTGCAGGCTTGGATGAACCCATGGCCAAATTGTTGACTGTGCTGCCGTGGCTGTATGTCGGCGGAGGGGAAGCAGATCCGAGGCGGCGAAGGACGGCGTAGCAGGAACAGCTCTGGTGCGGTGGAGGGTGGCGAAGTTGGAGCGGCAGCGGTGAGGCGCAGGACGGCATGGTTGAACTGGCTCGGGTACGAACGGCTCGGCCTCGGCTTCAACTACTAGCCATGGAGGGCGTTGCGGTTAAGGTTGCGGTGGACGACGACGTCGGGGTATCGGCTCTGGCGGGATCTAGGAGGGCGGCGGTTGATGGGTGGGATGGGGTGGCGGACGCAGGACGCCGGGGTTTTGCAGCTGGTGGAGAGGTAGTTTTGGCGCCCACGGAGTACGAATGGGGAATCGGACGGGTGGGGGGGACCATGTTTCGGTCTGGGATGCGCTTGTTTTTGGCTTTTTTGAACAGAAGATGGGACGCACTTGTTTGAAATTTGGGGAAAATACAAACTTTGCCCCCCTCTTAAATTTTGGACCTACTGCGGGTCGTGGGTAGGATGGTAATCCTAGGTGTCCCAAATAGTGGGTGGGAGCGATTTCGGCCACGCGCATGTGTGCTTAGGCGGCCATTGTGTATGAATGTTTTTCGGAGGCGGTTGCGTGGCGTCTAGATGAAGCTACAAACCTACCCCGGTTTAGACCTTTGGACATCGGGCCGGTAGGTTTCACAGGTCGGAGTTATTAGAAAAGTAATTTCCTTGTACTACCAAACATTGGTCTCACGCGGTTTCAGGTGAGTAGAGGCTCTTTTCGCGCTTCGTTCGAAATTTTGAAACACAAGCATTCACGTTTAGAGTACTCTTGAACTATGAGGATTGACCTAATAGACAACATTATATTTGACCTTGTATGTTTGAAAACCTCATTAAATTATCCACTTCCTTTTGAATTTTGACACTTGAAAATCCTATAACTACGATTATTTTAGAATGGAGGAGCTAAATTTGAATCTATTTGGTACACGACTACATATGCTATTATGTACAAAATTAGAGCAAAGATTGGTACCCCCATAGTTTAGGTATGGTTTACAAATGCCATGATATCAAATTCAAATAATTGAATGGACTTCATGTTGAATTCCTTTTTTTTAAACTATCTCGGGTTGAATTCAAATGTATACTAGTTCATAGGTAGCCATTTATAAATGTCCATTGTGTAACTTTCGTATGTATAATGTGCTTTGCACACACAACATGAACTATACTCACGTTTATATTCGATTGCTAAAGCGATGCATTGTCTGGAGTTCAAAATACTAAGTATGTGGATCAATTGTGTCGAATAATAACATAGACATGCTCAAATTCGATAGAATCTAGATGTCTGATGGATCAATGACCGCTCCTTACACGAATTGCAAATATCATGATCCCATACTAATATTTGGATACAATTTATATCTTTTATCAATGTGTAGAGCAGTCTTTTACGTGTAGTGTCACTCTCCATCGGTGGTCTCTCACACATGCTCACACACTCTCTCCTGAGGTGTCTTTCTCGCACACATTCTCTAGATATAACCCTCCCTCCCTCTTGTAATCATTTACAACCGTTTTCACTAACCTTTATCACAAGCACTCTTCCTCTCGCGAACATACACACGCACAATCCTCATTGACCCTTTCTATATACATGGACCTGCCTACGTGTCTCATGTACGCACATTATCTTTACACCTGTTGAGGGAGTCCTGGACTAGGTTGTGTCCGGACAGCCGGACTATCATCGTCCGCCGGACTCCAAGACTACGAAGATACAAGATTGAAGACTCCGTCCCGTGTCCGGATGGGACTTTCCTTGGAGTAGAAGGCAAGCTTGGCGATACGGATATGTAGATCTCCTACCATTGTAACCGACTCTGTGTAACCCTAGCCCTCTCCGGTGTCTATATAAACCGGAGGGCTTTAGTCCGTAGGACACAACATACATTACAACAATCATACCATAGGCTAGCTTCTAGGGTTTAGCCTCCTTGATCTCGTGGTAGATCCACTCTTGTACTACCCATATCATCAATATTAATCAAGCAGGACGTAGGGTTTTACCTCCATCAAGAGGGCCCGAACCTGGGTAAAACATCGTGTCCCTCGTCTCCTGTTACCATCCGCCTAGACGCACAGTTCGGGACCCCCTACCCGAGATCCGCCGGTTTTGACACCGACATTGGTGCTTTCATTGAGAGTTCCTCTGTGTCGTCGCCGATAGGCTCGATGGCTTCTTCAATCAACAACAATACCGTCTAGGGTGAGACTTTTCTCCCCGGACAGATCTTCGTATTCGGCGGCTTCGCACTGCGGGCTAATTCACTTGGCCATCTGGAGCAGATCGAAAGCTACGCCCCTGGTCGTCAGGTCAGGTTCGGAAGCCTAAACTTCACGGCCGATATCCGCGGGGACTTGATCTTCGACAGACTCGAGCCACAGCAGAGCGTGTCGCACTGTCTCGATGGGCATGATTTAGCTCTGCCGCCGGACAGTGCCTTGGTGGCCGCACACGAATCCGCTCCGGCCCTCAGTCCGGAGCTGATCGCCCAGATCGAGGATCGGTGGCTGGACACCGCCTCGGGGGCTGCAACTTCCGCGGCGATGGAGCCGAACACTGACCTTGTCCCCTATGAAGCTCGTGACTCTGAGGTGCCGGACTCCCTGCCGGACTCCGAACCTGCTGCGCCCCTGCCAATCGAATCCGATTGGGCGCCGATCATGGAGTTCACCGCTGCGGACATCTTTCAGCACTCGCCCTTTGGCGACATTCTAAATTCGCTAAAGCATCTCTCGCTATCCGGAGAGCCCTGGCCGGATTATGGCCAGGATGGTTGGGATGCGGACGACGAACAAATTCAAATCCCACCCACCACCCACTTTGTAGCCACTGTCGACGATCTAACAGACATGCTAGACTATGACTCCGAAGACATCGACGGCATGGACGACGATGCCGGAGACAATCAAGAACCAGCGCCTACAGGACACGGGAAGACCACCCCAACACACGACGTATATATGGTGGATACCCCAAAAGGAAGCGATAACGAGGACCAACGGGGCGCGGCAAAGGATAATCCCGCCGATAAACAACCAAAACGGCGACGCAAATGCCACCCTAAGTCCCGCCTCGACAACAACAGCGCTCCTAATGACCCAGCAATAGAGCAGGGCAAACCAGTGGACGACGAACATGCAGCCAAGCAACCGTCCGAACAGGATGAGTCGGATAATCAATCCATGCCCGGCGAAACCAACAGTCCAGACGACCTCACGCCACCGGAGAATAAGAGCCTTCGGAAAAGACTCATCGCCACTGCAAGAAGTTTGAAGAAGGAAAAATGGAAGCTCAAAACAGCGGAAGACATACTCAGAATGAGGTGGAGCAAAGTGCTCAAAACCGCAGACAAACACGGCAATGGCCATCAATCAAAGAGCTACCCGAAGCGCAAACTGCTGCCAGAATTTGACGAGGAAGCCATAGAGCCCCCACAGTCAAAGAACAAAGAGGCCGCCTGGCCGGATAGACGGCCAGATGATAGGCCAAAATCTACAAGCGGTGCCGCACACAAGCCGACTCATGACCCTGGGAAAACAGATGGCCCAGCCAGGTCCATTTACGGGCCAAAAAAGAGGGCCCCAGGAAGCAACACAACATGCCAAGTGTTCGAAGACAGCGGTACACCCAAATACAGGGGCGCCGCACACCCACTATGTTTCACCAATGAGGTGCTGGATCATGAATTCCCAGCAGGGTTTTAACCCATAAACATAGAGGCTTATGACGAAACAACAGACCCTGGAGTCTGGATAGAGGATTATATACTACACATACACATGGCTAGAGGAGATGACCTCCACGCCATAAAATACCTACCCCTCAAGCTCAAAGGGCCATCTCGGCATTGGCTCAAAAGCCTCCCAGAAAACACTGTTGGAAGTTGGGAAGAGCTTGAGGACGCGTTTAGAGCAAATTTTCAAGGGACTTATGTCCGCCCTCCGGATGCAGGCGATCTAAGTCATATAACTCAACAGCCCGGAGAGTCTGCGGCAAATTCTGTAACAGGTTCCTTACTAAAAAGAACCAAATAGTCGACTGTCCGGACGCCGAAGCCTTAGCAGCTTTTAAACACAACGTCCGAGACGAATGGCTCGCCAGACACCTCGGCCAAGAGAAGCCGAGGACAATGTCCGCGCTAACAAGCCTCATGACCCGCTTTTGCGCGGGGGAAGATAGCTGGCTAGCAAGATGCAGCACCAGCGACCCGAGTACATCCGAGATTAGAGATGGAAACGGAAAATCATGGCGCAGAAAGGATCAGCGCCGGAATAAAGAAAAAAGCACAAAGAATACGGCGGTCAACACCGGATTCAAAAGCTCGCGACCAAACAGCAAAACACTGCCTCTTAAGGATAACAGTGATGAGCTATCCAACTTAAACAAAATTTTGGATCGGATATGTCAAATCCACAGTACCCCCGGAAGGCCTGCAAACCACACACACCGAGATTGTTGGGTTTTCAAACAGTCCGGCCGACTCAACGCCGAACACAAGGGGCTCGACGCATCAAGCGAGGATGATGATAAACCCCACCAGCAGAGCACCGGAAAACAAAAGACTTTCCCACAAGAAGTCAAAGCAGTAAACTCACTTCATGTGATAATACGGAAAAACAATGCGGCACCCGCTAAGATGGGTCTCGCACGGTCCACCCCAGCGGAACCTCGAGATTGGATGTCAAAACCAATCACTTTTGACCACCTGGATTATCCCAAAAGTGTTCGAAATGCAGGATGGACTGCTCTGATATTAGATCCCATAATCGACGGATTACAATTTACACAAGTCCTGATGGACGGAGGCAGCGATTTAAACCTGCTATATCCAAACACAATCCGCAAGTTGGGGATAGACCTTACTAAAATTCGACATAGCCGCACTTCCTTTAAAGGAGTGACGCCAGGCCCTTACGCCAAGTGCACAGGCTCCTTATTACTAGAAGTTGTGTTCGGGTCACCGAACAACTTCCGACGCGAAAAACTAATCTTTCATGTCGCCCCGTTCAAAAGTAGCTATCAAGCACTATTGGGACGTGAAGCTTTTGTCCGCTTCAACGCCATACCACATTACGCGTCTCTTACGCTTAAAATGCCCGGTCCACGTGGCATCATTTCATTGCTAGGGTCATTTAAAGACCCCGGACGCGGCTAGACGAGTCCGGCATAAATAAGCTAGGGGCTCCCTAGCCGCACACCCCTTCACAAGGGGCTATGCGTATAAGCAACAATGAGCTAATATAGACTCCGCTTTACTTATTAATATTTTTCATATACTTTTTTTCGCACGATTTCCTTTCAAACTAAGTTCCTCTCTTTTTATAGATGAACAACGTGCACACCCGTCTAGGATAACGGCACAACGGAGACACGGGCGCAGACGTGCAGTAGGGACCCGTCGCAAGGATTCTTTTCAGATTAAGACCCTGCGTAAACCTTTTTTACTGTCTCTTGTTGCTATAATCCCCTTGTTTCTCATTATAACCAGAGTGGAGCCTGACGTTTTGGCATCGGCCGCGTCAGAGGACCTTGCCCGTACCTGGACACTAGGGGCTTAGGGCATTGATCTGCCCATTATTATAAAGACCGAACACCTTAGGGAGTGTTCGGCGTCTCGAGTTAGGCCTTATATGCATCAGCTCCGAATCATGTCTTTGGTCAAATGTTGGGTTTGCCTGGCTCCTGTGTTTTGCTGCCTTACGTTCCGTATCATCGGCTAACGCGGCACCAGGAGAACTACTGCGATTGTGCCCCAGTTCGGCTGGGCGAGCACCTCAGTAGAGAAAGCCGAAAACTGACTGTCATGATACAGCGAGAGACTGGTCAACCACTCGATCGACCACCGGAATGTTTAGAATTCCTCCGCTTTGACGAAGGACCGTTTCCCGGTCAGGCACACACGCACCCCAAATTCGGAGAGCGCGGTGCCCCCAGGGGCTATATCGTAGCCCCACCCTCGAACTCCAATGGCTAAGTGAAAGTGATAAAGCTTCATAGTCTGGTTGCCTCGTTTGCTACGCTACCACCTCCTCAACAGGACCGAGACGTCGGATTAAGTGTGAAAATGCGCTATTTTTGCCAACACCCCCGCACCTTGTGCGTGGGGGCTGAAGCCGAAGACTGCCATCTTTCAGGTTATACACACGTATATATAAACGGCCGCATAGGAGATATTTCAATACTTGGAACGCACAAGTATAAAAAGCGATTACATCATAACCATTGTTTTACAAAATAAAACGTTCATTTGAACGTGACATTTTTTGAGCACTGTGACTCTATTACACGAGCACCACGCATAACTTCCCCAAAATAGTACTCGGTGGGTAATCGGCTTTCGTCCGAACCCTGGGTTGCAACAGCGGTGGCATCCATATCTGTCCAATGTGTCTTCACACGGGCAAGAGCCATCCGTGCACCCTCTATGCAGGCCGACCGCTTCATCTCCTTGATATGCGGCACCGCCCCAAGAAACTCCTGCAATAAGCCAAAATAGCTCGTCGGCTTGGGCCTCTCCGGCCAGACATGAGTCACGATATCCGTCATGGCAAGTCCGGACAACCTATTCAGCTCAGCCCATTCGGCCAATCGATCGGTCAGCGGAAGTGAACGATCCAGACTATGGAATTGAGACCAAAATAGCTCTTCTGTCTTGTGATCCTTCTGACTTCGGAAGTGCACAACGGCATCCGCTGCACTCGCCGCTAAGTCCATATATGGATCCTCCGGACCCCACAGCTGGCCAAGCTGGGCATACTTTGGATCCGTAAACCTGCGGCGTAGCAGAAAAGGCTTGCCAGCCACAATGTCTCCGGCCTGACGCAACTCCTCCTTCATAGCCCGCATTGCAGAACGGGCATCCTTGGCTTCAGCGGTGGCCTTCCCCAGGTCTTCTCGCTCCGATAGGCGCTCCTTTTCAAGAGCCTCATTGCGGTCGGTAGCATCCTTCAATTTCACGGCCAATTCGTCCATCTCTTCCCTGCTTCGGCAGTGTGCAGCCCTTTAGGCTTCTAACTCCTCGGCCTCCCTCGAGGCAGCCGCATCACTCCTTCTGGCTTGCTCCTTGGCTTGAGCAAGCTCTGCCCGAAGGCTGTGCACAGCAGCAACACCATCTGCGTCAAGCATAAATATTGTAAGAGGTGGGCTTTAGCTCCCTTAATAGGTGACTGCGGAGAATCAATTTACCTTGCGACTCGTCAAGTCGCTTGTTGACTAACGCGATGTCTGCATCCGCCACATTGAGTTGCCGCATTAATTCGGCAACTCCATCAGTCCGGCTAGCCCCGGACTATTCGCCACCTGCACAGGAAAGGCGACACTCAATACCTGCGATTTCGATCCTCAGCACGCTGTCGCTTTCGACAACCTACCGAGTCTCAGGGGCTACTATCTATACAGGGCGCACTTTCATGTGCAAAACTGTCAAAAAGGCGTGTCGTTTTTACGTACCTCAAAACCCGCCAGCAAACTCCTGACGGCATTATGCAATCCGCTTTCGGTGGACGAAATCCTTCCAATCACCGTACTCATCAATGCACGGTGATCTTCTGAGATGGACGCCCTCTCAAGCAGATCCTTCAGCTCCCCCGGCCGAACACTAGTCGACGCTGAACTCTTCGGCTCTGCCGGTCTCGGGGATACCGTTCGTGACGACACTTCAGGCTCGTCCGCCCTATCCGACGGCGCAGCAGACGGAGGCGTCTCGCTCTCCATCATCTCCGGACGAAGATCCCCCGAAGACGAGCTCATCTGAGAAGGTCGCAGGTCCCAACTACAAGGTAAAAATTTCGGTTATCCTCAGAAGCACAAATAGGGATGTTTCTTATTAACAAACTCCCCCTTTTTTTACTCACGACTCGCTGGAGGGCTGATTCTTTAGAGAAGACTGTGCGGCCGGGGCCTCCCCGGACGCAGGACCCTCTGGTGAAGATTTCTTCCCCCGCTTAGGGGCTTTGGCCTCCGGGTCTTCAGAGGCGGTCCTCTTCTCCCCCTGGAGGGAGGGATTCTCGATCCCCCCTTCTTCAAGTGCCCCCTTGGGCGAGGTGGTAGCTCCTCTGTTTTCCCCTTCGCCTTCTTCTGAAGGCGCAACCTCCAACATTCTGACCAGCACGGGCTCCGGCGCGGTCTCTGGGAGGGGGACCGGACACCGTATCAGCTTTGCTTACGCTATCCACTCCTGTCGAAGGATAACGGGTTAAAAGGCGAATTGTAGAAAGGCAAACAAATGGTACATCCGAAAACTGAGCTACTTACTTGAGTATCCGGGCGATTGCAGCTTAGGCCGGCATCCTCGTCAATTCCGGACACACCTCCTGTGATCCGAAGAACAACTTGTACATCTCCACGGGTGTCGTACCCATGAAGTGTTGGAGAATCCGTGGTCCCTCCGGATTGAACTCCCATAGCCGGAGAGGACAGCGTTTGTAGGGAAGGAGACGCCTAATTAGCATGACCTGCACCACCACGACTAGATCGATCTCCCTCGCTCGGAGGTCTCGAATCCGGCCCTGCAATAGGGGCACGTCTTTTGACGCCCCCCAATTGAGCCCTTGGTTGACCCACGACATCAACCGTCATGGAGGTCCCGAGCGGAATGGAGGCGGCGGCTTCTGCCTGCTGCCCTTTGGAGCGGTGATATAGAACCACTCCTACTGCCACAAGCCGAGCTCCTCTTGGAAGGAGCCCTCGGGCCATGGGGAATCGGCCTTCCTACTTACGGCCGCCCCGCCGCACTCTGCTTGACGCCCCCCGATCATCTTCGGCTCCACATTGAAAGTCTTCAGCCACAGGCCAAAGTGGGGGGTGACGCGGAGGAAGGCTTCGCAGACAACGATGAATGCGGAGATATGGAGGATGGACTCCGGAGCCAAGTCGTGGAATTCCAACCCATAGTAAAACATGAGCCCTCTCACAAAAGGATCCGTCGGGAAGCCTAAACCCCGACGAAGGTGGGATACAAAGATGACATACTCGTCGGGCTCGGGGGTGGGGATGGCCTGCCCTTCGGCGGGCAACCTGTGCGAAATCTCGTAGGACAGGTACTTGGCCTCTCGCAGCTTTAGCACGTCCTCCTCCGTAACGGAGGAGAGCATCCACCGGCCCTGAAGGTCGGAGCCAGACATTGTTGAAGGTTCGAAGCGCTCGAATCTGGGGCTTTGGGTGTTGGAACTTGGAGCAAGGAGAAGATTCGGTGGAAGATTGAAGAAAAGGAACGAGCCTTGGTCCTATTATAAAGAGGGAGAATACCAAGAGCCGTCTCCGTGACCGTTCGGGACTCGCCTTCGGTAGAGGAGGCATGGCGACGGGCGCGGTTGGGTTACCCACGTCCGTATTGATGAGAATCCCGGAATAAGGGGAACACGGTCTCTGCTTCGACAAGACGTGCCAAGGAAACCGCTTCGCTAAACGCGCTGAGACGGTATAATAAAAAACGATTCAAGTAAAGGCTTGGTAGTGGTGTGACGTCATGCCACAAAATACGTCAGCAGATTGAACTTGTGTATATATTATTCTCTCTACGGTGGAACGTGGAAGTTATTTTGCAGAGCCGGACACTATCCTGGTGTTCACAATCTTCTCTAGATTATTCAAAGGAGGAACCCGCCTTGCAATGCCGAACATTATGCGCGCCGGACTCATCGTCATTGAAGCCAGGTTCAGGGGCTACTGAGGGAGTCCTGGACTAGGGGGTGTCCGGACAGCCGGACTATCATCGTCCGCCGGACTCCAAGACTACGAAGATACAAGATTGAAGACTCCGTCCCGTGTCCGGATGGGACTTTCCTTGGCGTGGAAGGCAATCTTGGCGATACGGATATGTAGATCTCCTACCATTGTAACCGACTCTGTGTAACCCTAGCCCTCTCCGGTGTCTATATAAACCGGAGGGCTTTAGTACGTAGGACACAACATACATTACAACAATCATACCATAGGCTAGATTCTAGGGTTTAGCCTCCTTGATCTCGTGGTAGATCCACTCTTGTACTACCCATATCATCAATATTAATCAAGCAGGACGTAGGGTTTTACCTCCATCAAGAGGGCCCGAACCTGGGTAAAACATCGTGTCCCTCGTCTCCTGTCCGCCTAGATGCACAGTTCGGGACCCCCTACCCGAGATCCGTCGGTTTTGACACCGACACCTGTCTCTCACGCTTTATCTCACACCTCTCTTCCTAATCGACGAGTATGATTCTAGCAGAGCATTCTGTAGGATGCCCCTTAAAGTTAGATTGGATGAATAGTAATATCAGAGATAAAGGGGTTACCTTAGTCCGACAACCTAGGGTTACAAATCCTAGCCGGCTTTGTCAGTGGACACAGAGTCCTTCACAATTCTGCTATCTTTGTCTTGTACGACTAGTCATCCATGGGTCTTCCTAAATGTGTCATGGGCCAACCAATGTGGCGCAGGACGGAACCGAACAAAGGGCCTCACCGCGACCCACCGGACCTCACACGGTGACACACCCTCTGCCCCCACATCTCATTATCTTCTCACACCCACACATACCAACACAAACACCACACACACAGAAAAATTCTCCTGATGCCTCTATTCCCTCCCCCTTGCATGTACACACTCAAGGGAATGGAATCTCTTGTCGTGATGTCATATTCGTCTCTCTCTCTAGACCACACTCATTTCTCGTGCTATCTCTCCCACCCACCCACCCCCACCCCCCCCCCCCCCGTCGGCCCTCTATCCATGCCTCTCTCAAATGCGTAATACACACACATACCTCTCTAGGCCTCGCCAAATGCATCAACTACACATTCACACATGTTACATCATGTACCCCATTGATCTAAAAAGCCCTCTCTTCACGTTTATTTCGCATACAACATTCCTTTTGAATAAAGTGTGGCCAAAAAATTATTTTAGAGTTTCTTCATATATACGACATTAAAAAGTTATATGGAGGAGTACGAACGCTAATTTGCATTGCATTGTGCCCACAATGATATTTATTCCGCACTGTGAATTTGTATATTTTTATACTATATACAAAGTTAGTCATAATAAAGAGAAACAAAGAGCATCTCTCTCTCCATCGCATACCCCCCCCCCCTGTACGCCCCTTTCACGTATGCACACAAAACTATCTCCATGTCCTCCAAAAGTAAGCCCCCACAAAATTCACGCGTGTTTCATCTTTCTCTCGCGATATATGCAATGACGATCATTGTATTTGAAGTGAAAGCACGATACATACATTGGACTTCATAATCCACTCATTACGGTCACCGTTTACGTTTAGTGGTTATTATACAGTCACGGGCTCACCCTACAACTTTGTATTTGCTCATGACATGACTAGTTGACCAGTTGAACGCTCCACGTGGCACCTGATCTAGTGTTGCATCACATTATCTCACTAACATCGTGCCTACCTGTCGACTTGTATCTACTCTATATCTACACTAAAATACATAAAATACACTCTTATAAAAAACAGAGTTGGTGATGATGGTGTGCCTGCCATCCTGCAATATAGGCCGTCCGATTTATATCTAACGGATAGGAAAGAAACTACGGCAGTTTTGAAAAAAGGTACCCACACACCTCTCCACATTTGCAAATAAGGCCTTCCCTCGTTCATCCTTTTCTCTCACAAGATAAACAAGTCATACAAATGCATCTTGATGTTACGTGCAACGCACGGGCATCTTGCTAGTAAGAATGAAAACAAACGACAAAAGAATATTTTGACGGTGGTGCGAAGTCATGACCGCGGGCACAGCGGACAAGGTGGCCTTGTATTGGTATGCTGAGCCATCTGTTTTAACACACATGAGCTGGTGTGGTGATTATACACACACGCACGCATGCACACGAACTCCATCCACGCAACACTCACACAAACACATGCACCCACGCACGCACGCAACACTCACACGCACACACGCACGCATGCATGCACACACCAGTACACCACATGACCAACACACACTCTCACGCTCAAGTGCTCAACCTACACGTGCATGCGCACACATCAGGCCCTGACAAACACATACACAACCAGGTGATTCCCGCGCATGGGTTGGAGCCTTGTCGCGCCTACGTAAATTTGTGTTTATCTGACCTTTTCCCTATGCGAACTGACAGGTGGGACCCACAAGGAACGTGGTCAATTTAACTAGTCAACATGGCGCCACGCAGACTATTTGGCCGGTCAATAGAGTGCAATCCGATGCTGAACTATGAGCAAGTGACCGGATAATCACCGCAAAACACATATAGTGACTGTAATCAGCTTATTCTGAAGTTCGGTGACCGTACTACGCTTTTCTCTCTATAGGCCCTCCAAAACTACATCTCTACACGTTCTCGCATGTTACATCTAACAACTATGCAATACAACACTACTACTACACTCTAACACAATAAATCATATGTGTTTTTAGTTTTACTAGATATCATATTGTTACTTATAATTATTTGGTTTGCATACATTAAAATTGCCTTTGAAATGTATGGCCAGTATCATCTACCGCGTGGGAAAAATCCCGCCCTTTCCTGTTTAATCGGATTTGTATCGATGGATCGTGCGAAACAGCAAAACTATAGTACTATACAGTACAAGTGACAGTTCACTGGGCCGTCGTGTCGTCTACTCCTCCGTCGTAAGAGTGGAGCGCTCGCTTTCATAAATCTTCTAGTCCCTTTCGCCAACATGTGGGACATCAAGCTATCGGGTCCACGTCCCATACCGGAATACAGTGCAGAGCAGCCGGGGTGAAGCACCCCAGTCATGGCGCCGGCATAGTAATGAGCAATGAGGCGTCAAATCACAAAGCTGCACCTTTCCCGCAGTTAAGTTGGAGGGACGAAGTAATAATGCTAAAACAGAAGTTGGAGGGACGAACAAACCATCATTTCACTCGTTGCTGAATCCGCTTCTCCCGCATCTTCTTCAATTTAACCACGTGTTGCTTCTGTCATTGTTCTGCCTCATGTGGGACGCGGATCAGCTTGGTCGCTTCTCCCTCATCTTCTTCAACTTAACCACGTGTTGCTTCTGTCGTTGTTCTGCCTCATGTGGGACGCGGATCAGCTTGGTAAAGCACTGACATGTGGGACCGCATGTTAGCAAACCGCCAGGACAACGTCCTCCGAAAATAAGAAACCTTCCCCGCCATCCGCGCGGCAAAATCACCTCCTTTTTACTAATCTTTGATTCTATAATTTTTTAGATCAATATAATTGAGATTTGTATAGATAGCACACAGGAGCAAAACCAAGTGGTACGGTTAAGGGCATCCACAATGTGTAGCCAAATGTGAAAATAGCTTTTGGCATCATGGGAACCATTGTGGACGGTGTTGCCAAAGCCAAAAAGATGGAACCGAAGCTCCCTGATTGATTGATTAAAGGAATAGAAAAATTCAACGTCTCTCCTGTTTCTCCCATGCTTGGACGCATGTAGGAGTAGTACAGTATAGAGCACAAAGTCTACTCCCCTGTCCCTTCTATCACAAATCACAAAGCAGTGAGGCGTCAAATCACAAAGCACGGACGAAGCAACTATCATTTCACTCTTCGTTGACTCCGCTTCTCCATCATCTTCTTCGAGAAACCATCTCACCGCACTAGTACTCCTAGTAGTAGTAGTACTAGTAAAGGACTTCCTGGATGCAAATAAGGCGGTTGTCTCGGCTTGCAGGAGGCACTTGCGAATGACTTACCGTGGTCTCCCTCAATGGTGTTCTCCGTCGAACGCACTTCGCCAAACCACAAAAAAAAGTCGTCGACATCACCGCAATGGGCAAGGAATTCAAATATAGTTACTACCTCCATTTTTTTGTACATAAGGCCAGTATATCAAAATTACAATTTGCAAAGGGCCACTAACACTATTCGAGGCAAAATTGATGGGGTTAGCAACCAAGGACATTAATATCCCCTGCATGCATGCGGAAGTGAGAAGGTTCGTTTGCATGGCGCTGCATTAATCAAGCGATGAGGAGTGAGATGGTTAGCTCTTTGGTCTTTCAAGAAAAAAATACGCATTATTGACACGTGAAACGAGGATTTGTATCGAAGGAAAACCCCGCCTTTCTTTTTTAACACTAGTACTCCTAGTACGTACTACCTCCGTCCTGGTTTATAGGTCCCTTTTATAGTTTGTGCCAAATTTTGACTAAAGATTTAACTAACAAAATGTTAATGCATGTCAAGAAAAATTATCTCATTGGATTCGTATTTGAACATTATTTTGAAAAATATAATGTTTGGTGACTTGCGTGAACATTTTCTTAGTTTAATTGATGGTCACAATTTGGCACGAAATACAATGGGGACCAATAAACCCGGACAGAGGTAGTACGTACTTATCCTGTTTGGGTCTAGACCTTGCATTGCCAAACTTCGCCACACATTTTTTCCAAGCTTGCCTAAAGTTTTCAAAATGAGAAGGAGGTACACTTGCGCACGGCTCTCGCGGTCGCACCGCACCCTCACACGGTCGCTCCTGCACGCCGCGGTCGCACCGCACCCTCACACTTTGCTCCTGCACGCCGCAAACCCAACCAAGGGAACGCACCCTCACTGACACATGCTGTCACATGTGAACTAACCAAACTCAGCCATCCTATCGCTGACACATAATTTTCGTTCATAGAGTATGTTTATCCAACCGGAGTATCTGTACGGCCCGTGCAGTGGTCTGATGGGAAAGAAGAAGAGGTGAGGAAGAAGGAAAGAAGGGTTAGGAGACGTAGGATATTCATCCAACCGCCTGAAATGCTAGACTCAGGCGACTTGCATAACAAATAGTATGTTTTTACATAGCAAAAGATCCATAATAATAAAAACAACAACATAAAGAAAAACTATCACTGCTCGCGGAAAGAGATGGCCTCGTTGTCTTTGGCTGCCGGCGTGAACCAGCCGTCGCTGCCGACGTGTGTCTCCGCACCGTGGTTGTCCTCGGCCTCCAGCTACTCGTTCAAGCGGAGCGTGCGGGCGCTCTGCACGGATGAGAGCACAGCCCGGTTCAAGTCGAGGACGTCCGGTTCCGCCTGCAGGAGGGCGTCGATGGCAGCGGCATCCGCGCGCTCCGCGTCGAGTCGAGCCTCTGCCGCCCGGTTCAAGTCCAGGACTTCCGGTTCCGCCTGCAGGAGGGCGTTAATGAGAGCGGCATCCGCGCGCTCCACGTCGAGTCGAGCCTCTGCCGCCCGGCTTAAGTCCAGGACTTCCGGTTCCGCCCGTAGGAGGGCGTCGATGAGAGCGGCATCCGCGCGCTCCGCGTCGAGTCGAGCCTCTGCCGCCCGGCTCAAGTCTAAGACTTCCGGTTCCGCCCGCAGGAGGGCGTCGATGAGAGCGGCATCCGCGCCTCTGCGTCGAGTCGAGCCTCTGCCTCCCGGTTCATGTCCAGGACGTCCGGTTCCGCCTGCAGGAGGGCCTCGATGGCAGCGGCATCCGCGCGCTCCGCCTCAAGTTGAGCCTCCGCTGCCCGCTTCACATCCACGACATCCGGTTCCGCCTGCAGGAGAGCCTTGATGGCAGCGGCATGCGTGTGCTCCGTGTCGAGTTGAGCCTCTGCCTCCTGGTCCTCCTTTAGTTCGCCATGTTGAACCGCTGGTCCGCCTGCACCATGGGGGACTCGGACGCCAGCACGAAGTCGACGTCCATCGTCTCATACCCATCGGGGGCCTTCTGCGCCGCGACCTCCGCAGTGAACATTGGATCGGCTTCCTCCTCCTCGTAGCTTGGCTCCAGAGAACTCGGGGATTGGCCCATCGCAAAGAGAGCTTGGGAACGGAGGTCTGTGGCACCGACCGCCGCCGCTGCGCGGCGCTCCGGCATCAACATCTTGTAGTAAGTGATCTTGCGGCGCACCATGGCTTTCCGACGAACTAGGGGACGCTTGATGCGGGCTAAGGAATCAAAAGGTAGGGGAATGGGCTGGAGATTTGGTGTGGTTTTAGGGCAGTGGCTGGCGTAGGCCGAGCAGCGAAGGTTCTGGTGTGAATAGTGGTTCCGGTGACGACCGGTCAATCGGTTTTGACTGTACATCGCTCTTGTCGCGTTCGCGTTGCATCCCGGCACACTGGACCCTCCACATTGCTCACCGAATGGAACGCGCTTCGTCTTGCGTTTTCGCTTGCTTGTGGGACCGCAGTTGAGAGCAAACCGACGTGGGAGGATACTACGGATGAGGATCCCCTGACGTGGCCGAACCCATTGAGTAACTGACATGCGGGGCCTAGCAAGCATGGGATCCGCCAGTAAGTGACCAAAAGGGAGGGTAAGGCAGGGATACCTACGTCAGAGGATCCACCTCCACTATACTACTTTGACCAAATGTTAGAGTAATAATATATGACATGCAACTTACACAAATGTTAGAGTAATAATATATGACATGCAACTTGCACAAAGCATACAGGGTCTAATGCATTTTTCGAGGCTAACTTTGACAAAATGTTAGAGTAATAATATATGACATGCAACTTACACAAAGCATATGGTCAATTTCGTATGTGAAAGGAGTTTCCAATGATATAATTTTCACATTATACATCTCATGTACTCCCTCTGTCTAGGTGTGTAAGTCATCTGACGAAAACCAAATGATCCCAAAACACGTAGCCGCTGTGCATTAACTTCTACCTCGTTTCTTGTTTCTTGACATATGAACCAATAAGAGATGAGGGTGTGCATGCTTTTAATGACCTAAGACTATCAAACATGACATGCAGTGGTTAGTTAATTGCATGCAATACTATTAATTAGCAAATAAACATTAATGTCTCTTGTTTTCCCCTCCTCCTTGGTCATGGTGCACAGCCTAAGATGACTTACTCACCTATGTGGAAGGAGTACTATTAATCTTGTCAATAGTCAAATTGGAAACCATCTCGAGTACAAATCTAGGAGTACGTACGAATCTAACAATATTGATTGGGCGTTGTTGAATGTTGATACCTTTTTTTATCATAGTAGAGATACTTTGACTACACATAAAACTTATATGTAAGGTAGAAAGGATAGGAGGGAGTATATTGTACGTTCAAAAACAAAACGAACATTGAATACCCTTTATATATGATTTGCGGATGCTATGATCACCGGTTCAAAATTTTGAATCCGCCTTAGGTATCACGTTCCCCCACTCGTTCCCTCTCGATTTCATCTCGGGGTCCGGAGATCTATTGAAAGAGGACTAGGGTGGGTACATGCGAATGATACTCGGCGGAATGTTCAAATGAGGCATGCGGGAGGATGGACTCGACTGGAGGGCGACATGATCGATGGAGAAGAGGGTTGCAGAGGAATGATAAATAAGAAAATGCCACATGATTACACTTGAACGGCTCAAATAAACAATAAGTTGTCTCGCTTGGCCTACATAGTGAAAGGCCTAATGCGCAACGCGGAGCACTAACGCTCGAATATGGCCGGGAAAACAGGGAAACCGACATGTGGGGCACACCCGTCGGGACGATGTAGCGCAGACTAGTCCAATGGAGGAGCTGGCCCACGACCTCCTCGCCACCGACAACCGTTCATGTGGGTCTTTGGGGCCAACAACAGGGCGCAGCTCCAGCACCGCCTCTGGACACGGCGACCGCGGTGAGCGACACGCTCATATCACCGATAGACATGGTCGGTTTCAGTCTTCCGACGGTAGCGTTTGTGCTATGGCACGACCAATGGTATGTTTGGTTTGTGCCCAAGGTTGCCCCATCAAAGCATTGGGTAGCCAAAATTTTGGTTGAGGCATTGGTTGCCCATGATTTGGCCGACATTGGCAAGAAAAATGAACTAGAGTTTGCTAGAGTTCATTTGCATGCCAAAGAAATGGCAACCATCCAAACAAAGACCAATCTTTGGGGCATGACCAAAATTTTGGTAAGGTGCACTTTGGCCATGATCCAAACACACCCCAACACCCGGCTCGTCGAGGATGCACGGGGTGCCGCGACACGTCCGCGGAGTGGTGTAGCGTGGCCAACTGCATCCTCTGGACCTGAGACCATGCCGGGTCGTCTTGCTTTTTCAATGACATGCGGGGATCGCATTTGAGCAAAGGGCATCTCCAACGTTGCCACGACCGCAGCTGACTACCCTGGCACACCAAAGCCCTCGTCTCTCGCGCCGTCGCGCGGTGCATTCCCAGCTGGCGCCAGCTGCCCGCATTCATGCCATCCATTCGTATGTCGTCGTTAAGAGGCTTGGTGCCCGAGGAACCAACTCCGGCGACTTAATGACGCACCCGGATGCTTGGCCTCACCGTAATGTGCTACTTAAAGCGGCAACGCCCAGCTAACCTCCACACCATAGCGCATTGTCCTCCTACCTGACACCACATCCGCCATGACCGCAAGTGTGAACACTCTGCGGGAGAGCTTGTCTTCGGGGATGAAGCTCGAGGTCGCCGCCCTTGCTCAAGTCGCCTCTCGCGACGTAATAGCGGCGTAGCCAGACACGGACGCGACCGCACAAGCGGTGGCCACGCTGGCGGCCGACGACGGGAGCACCGTCAGCCACGCGTCCTACTTGCCGACATCCAACGTCCGGCACCGCCGAGGTCAGGGACTCCTCAGAATGAGTAGGGCATGGGAGGTGGCAGGGCATGGTGTGCCAACTGGCCGGTCCGTATCCCGTGTTCTACTCTTCCTCGCTGGAGACCGCACCTTGACTTCACGGGTCTTGAACCCCGCCCCGTACATAGAGATCGCAGATGGAGGACGTCGGTCGCCGCCGTAGAATAGGTTTAGGGTCGGGTTTATTTTATTTTTTTGTCTTATAAAAGTTTGAAATGTAATGAAATCTGCCGTGTTTGCATTAATCTCGGCCGGTGTATATGAACTTTCACAATAATATACATGTTGTAGGAGTACTAGTGCACGGAAGATCAAGATCTTGTGGGAGAAAAGGATGAACGAGGGAAAGCCTTATCTGCAAATGTGGAGAGGAGTGCGGGTAAATTGTCATAGTTTCCTTCCTATCCGTTAGATATAGATCGGACGACCTATATTGCAGGATGACAGGCACAACATCATCACCAAATCTTCTTTTTATTGAACCGAGACAAATCTAAAAAAACCAACTAAGCCAACCTCCCAGCATATCGCGCGGGAAAAGATCCGGCCGCGTTCTTTTAGTCGGGATTACGGGATAACTAGTAGTAGTATCGACGGATCGCGTGAAGCAACATTTTTTTTGAGGGGGCGAAGCACCTAGTTTAAAAGGAAAAAGGCGGTAAACTCACAGCACTCCTGTCGCAGTCGCATTGCACCCCACACACGTTCGGTCCTGCACACGGCTCACGCAAACGGAACGCGCTTCGGCTTGCCTCTTCACTGACACGTGGGACTGCACTTGGAGAAACCGACTATGCGCCAAACTCCCCCCGCCCACCGCGTGAAAATCCTCCCCCCTCCCCGCAAAAATTCCCCCCAAATTCGATTCAACCGCCCTTCGGCCAAAAATTCCCCAAACCCCCCTCCCCCCCGTCCCCCTTCCACTCCATTCGCTCCGCCAAAGCCGCCCTCCCTGCCGCGCCGATACGTCGGTGCCGCGGTTCATCGAGGGGACGCACGGCGATCCTCTCGCTCCCATAGTACGCTCTTGTAGACTGCCGTCCTCTAGCCGCGCCACCACCTATGGCTACGTTCTTGTGGAGGCGCACGGCAGTCAGCGCCGCCACCGCTGGCGACGTTGTGTGGAGACACACGATGATCAACTTCACCCACGGTACACGCATTCTAGACTGAGGCCCCGTTCATGTCGGTGTAGCGCTGAATGTTAGCTGATAGACGCTGTTAATCTCACTGTTTGCCGAAGTAGTTTACTGTCAATATGCTCTGCTTAAGAAGCTTCCTTGCCCTGTTCTGCACTCAATCTGCTTAGCTGACATGGCATGCCAAGGCCGATTAGTTGCTAAAATATCCTTCCATATATTTATTGTGACGTAGATTGCCATGGTCTAGTAGCCAATCTGTTAGGTGAAATAGCTCTACACCATTTTATACTCGATCTTTGTTGTTGCGATGGCCTTCGATAGTTCGATGGTTGTGTGCTCGGGCTCATTGACTGGTGAAATAGCCTGCCATAATTTAGCACTCAAATTTGTTTGCTGAATTAGCTTTACATATATTTCGTTACTTAGATCTGCTCGTCCAAATATCTTGCCATAGCTTTAGACATCGACCTAGGTATTTTTTTTCTGGACTTCATAAAGAAGCATATATGTTTTTCCTGTAATATCTAGTAGAAGAACTAATTTGTATGTCTAACAGATGGACAGGACTTGGATAACTTCTGCTCGAAGATTCTCCGCTGCATATATCGAGGGGGTTGAAAACTTCATGAACTTTATCGGAGCTGAGTACGATGGTCCGAAATCAGATGTGCTCTGCCCATGTAGCAGTTGTATGAATTCAGTTACAAGACCCCAGTCAACTGTGCAAAATCATCTACACTTGTATGGGATGTCAGTCACATATACTAGGTGGGTTCATCATGGTGAAGATATGAACGTCAATGTTATTGACTACGTGGAAGCAGCAGATCACCATCTTGATCTGCCTGATGCTCAGGTGGAAGAGGAGGAGGAGTTGGTGGTGGCGGAGCCAGTGAGTTTGACCAACATTGAAACAATGCTACGAAATGCTCGTGCATTCCGTGAACTTTCACCTGCAGAAGAAAAACGGTGGGCCCGCATGTTGGAACAATGCAACATTGCTGTCACCCCAGGAAATAAGCTGTCAGTATTCTCAGCTATGGTCACCTTTCTTCAGGTGAAGACATCTGAGCGGATGATCAACAAATCATTCGATGCGATGTTGGCTGCTTTCCGCAAATCTTTCCCAGATGCGTCTGAGCTGCCACACACCTACAGTAAAATGAAGAATTTCCTTCGTGCAGTTGGAATTGAATATGATATGATCCATGTTTGTAAGAATAATTGTGTTCTGTTCCGGAAGGATTATGCCAACTTAAGTGAATGCCCGAAATGCAAATCATCAAGATGGAAAGATGGCGATGCTGTGAAGAGGGTTCCTCATAATGTTCTAAGACAATTTCCAATTACACCAAGATTGCAGAGGTTGTTTCATGATGTTGAAACAAGAGAGGATGTACTGTGGCATTCTAGGAACCAGGAGTACAGAGATCAGAATGTAATGAGCCATCCATCACATGGTAGTGAGTGGAAAAGCTTCAATGATAAACACAAAGAGTTTGCTGCTGACCCGAGAAACATTAGACTTGACTTAGCTTCAGATGAATTTAACCCATTTGGCCACCAGAGCGCCACATATAGCATGTGGCCAGTGCTTGTTATCCCTTACAACATGCTTCCAAATGTCTGCACCAAAGAATCAAACTACATTATGGCCTTGCTCATCCCAGGTCCAAAAAGTCCTTGAAAGGATTTTGATTTGTTCATGGAGCCTCTTGTGGAGGAACTTCAACAGCTATGGAAGGGTGTTCTCACTCGAGACCTATATAGCAGCCCACCAGCTGATTTCTTTCTGCGTGCTGTTGTAATTTGGTGCATCCATGATTATCCGGCTTTGGGCACTATGTCAGGGCGAACGACACATGGTTACAATGCATGTGTTCGCTGTGATAGGAATCCGCTGTCATACACAATACTAGCAAGATCTGTTACATTGGACACGGCCGTTTCCTTGCCAAGGACAAGCCGCATCCTAGAAAATACCGAAGACATGTGTTCAATGCAAAGCATGCAAACCGTGATGCGCCAAAAAGGCTCACCGCTGATGAGTTGCAAGTGGAATTAGAGAAGGTCAGGCATATTACACCAGGAAACCATCCTGGTAATGGTAGCAGGAAGAGGAAGCGTGGCACGGTAGAAGAGAGATTATTGTATACCCGCAGGTCCACTTTGTGGGACTTAGAGTATTGGAAAGATTTGGATCTGCGGCATAATCTTGATGTGATGCACATCGAGAAAAATATATGTGACAACATTATCGGCACACTTCTTAACATTGAAGGCAAGACGAAAGATACCTTAAAATCTAGGATTGATTTGACACACCTGGGTATCAAAAAGGATTTGCAGGTGCAAGATGAAGGTAAACCAGGGGATATGGCACCAGCTGTGTACGTCTTGGACAAGGTAAAAAGAAAAGAATTCTGCGAGGTCCTGTCACGTGTGAGATTCCCACATGGATTTGCTTCCAACCCTGAAAGGAGAGTCAGTGTAGATGGAAACAAGGTACAAGGGTTGAAAACTCATGACTGCCACGTCCTACTTCAAAGGGTTTTACCTGTTACCCTTAGAGGATTGGGCCGCCCTGACTTATACAGAGCAGTTGCAGAGTTGGTGTTGGGGAACGTAGCAGAAATTCAAAATTTTCCTACGTGTCACCAAGATCTATCTATGGAGAAACCAGCAACGAGGGGAAGGAGAGTGCATCTACATACCCTTGTAGATCGCTAAGCGGAAGCGTTCAAGAGAACGGGGTTGAAGGAGTCGTACTCGTCGTGATCCAAATCACCGGAGATCCTAGTGCTGAACGGACGGCACCTCCGCGTTCAACACACGTACAGCCCGGTGACGTCTCCCATGCCTTGATCCAGCAAGGAGAGAGGGAGAGGTTGAGGAAGACTCCATCCAGCAGCAGCACAACGGCGTGGTGGTGGTGGAGGAGCGTGGCAATCCTGCAGGGCTTCGCCAAGCACCGCGAGAGAGGAGGAGTACTTGGGAGAGGCGGAGGGCTGCGCCAGGGGAAGGGTTAAGCTCCCATGCGCCTCCCCACTATATATAGGGGTGGAGGGGGCTGATTTCTTGCCCTCCAAGTCCATTGGGGCGTTGGCAAAGGTGGGAGGAAAGAAATCCCATCATTTCCTTCCCCACCGATTGTTATCCTCCTTTTTTAGGGATCTAGATCTTATCCCTTCGGGATATGATCTTATTCCTTCTAAGGAGGGATCTTGGTGCACCTTTACCAGGGGTGTGGGGCCTTGCCCCCACTACCCACGTTCATTTGGGCCCCCCCATGCAGGTGGGCCCCACTCCGGAACCTTCTAGAACCTTCCCGGTACAATACCGAAAAATCCCGAACATTTTCCGGTGGCCAAAATAGGACTTCCCATATATAAATCTTTACCTCCGGACCATTCTGGAACTCCTCGTGACGTCCGGGATCTCATCCGGGACTCCGAACAACATTCGGTAACTGCACACTAATTCTCATAACAACTCTAGCGTCACCGAACCTTAAGTGTGTAGACCCTACGGGTTCGGGAATCATGCAGACATGACCGAGACAGCTCTCTGGCCAATAACCAACAGCGGGATCTGGATACCCATATTGGCTCCCACATGTTCCATGATGATCTTATCGGATGAACCACGATGTCAAGGATTCAAGCAATCCCGTATACAATTCCCTTTGTCTAGCGGTATTGTACTTGCCCGAGATTCGATCGTCGGTATACCGATACCTTGTTCAATCTCGTTACCGGCAAGTCTCTTTACTCGTTCCGTAACACATCATCCCGTGATCAACCCCTTTGGTCACATTGTGCACATTATGATGATGTCCTACCGAGTGGGCCCAGAGATACCTCTCCGTTTACACGGAGTGACAAATCCCAGTCTCGATTCGTGCCAACCCAACAGATACTTTCGGAGATACCTGTAGTGCACCTTTATAGCCACCCAGTTACGGTGTGACGTTTGGTACACCCAAAGCATTCCTACGGTATTCGGGAGTTGCACAATCTCATGGTCTAAGGAAATGATACTTGACATTAGAAAAGCTTTAGCATACGAACTACGATCTTTGTGCTAGGCTTAGGATTGGATCTTGTCCATCACATCATTCTTCTAATGATGTGATCCCGTTATCAACGACATCCAATGTCCATGGTCAGGAAACCGTAACCATCTGTTGATCAACGAGCTAGTCAACTAGAGGCTTACTAGGGACATGGTGTTGTCTATGTACCCACACATGTATCTGAGTTTCCTATCAATACAATTATAGCATGGATAATAAATGATTATCATGAACAAGGAAATATAATAATAACTAATTTATTATTGCCTCTAGGGCATATTTCCAACAGTCTCCCACTTGCACTAGAGTCAATAATCTAGTTCACATCGCCATGTGATTAACACTCATAGGTCACATCGCCATGTGACCAACATCCAAAGAGTTTACTAGTGTCTAAACTAGTTCGCATCATCATGTGATTAAGACTCAATGAGTTCTGGGGTTTGATCATGTTTTTCTTGTGAGAGAGGTTTTAGTCAATGGGTCTGCAACATTCAGATCCGTATGTACTTCGCAAATCTCTAGGTCATATTGTAAATGCTGCTTCCACGCTCCACTTGGAGCTATTCCAAATGGTTACTCCACTATATGTATCCGGTTTGCTACTCAGAGTCACCCGGATAGGTGTTAAAGCTTGCATCGATGTAACACTTTACGCCGAACTCTTTATCACCTCCATAATCGAGAAACATGTCCTTATTTGTTACAAGGACAATTTTGACCGTTGTCCAATGATCCATTCCTGGATCATTCTTGTACCCCTTGACTGACTCCTGGCAAGGCACACTTCCGGTGCGGTACACAGCATAGCATACTATAGAGCCTACGTCTGAAGCATAGGGGACGACATTCATCCTTTCTCTCTCTTCTGCCATGGTCGAGCTTTAACTCTTAACTTCATACCTTACAACTCAGGCAAGAACTCCTTCTTTGACTGATCCATCTTGAACACCTTCAAGATCATGTCAAGGTATGTGCTCATTTGAAAGTACTATTAAGCATTTTGATCTATCTTATAGATCTTGATGCTTATTGTTCAAGTAGCCTAATCCAGGTTTTCCATTGAAAAACACTTTTCAAACAACCCTATACGCTTTCTAGAAATTCTACATCATTTCTGATCAACAATATGTTTACAACATATACTTATCAGAAATTCTATAGTGCTCCCACTCACTTCTTTGGAAATACAAGTTTCTCATAAACTTTGTATAAACCAAAAATCTTTGATCATCTTATCAAAGTGCATATTCCAACTCCGAGATGCTTACTCCAGTCCTTAGAAGGATCGCTAGAGCTAGCACACCTTTTAGCATCCTTAGGATCGACAAAACCTTTCTGATAGTATCATATACAATCTTTCCTTACGAAAATTGGTAAGGAAACTCGTTTTGACATCCATCTGCCAGATTTCATAAATGCAGCTAATGCTAACATGATTCCGATGGACTTAAGCATCGCTACGGATGAGAAAATCTCATCGTAGTCAACTCTTTGAACTTGTGAAAAACTCTTCGCCACAAGTCGAGCTTCATAGATGGTGACATTACCATCCACGTTCGTCTTCTTCTTAAAGATCCATTTATCTCAATGCCTTGCCGATCATTGGGCAAGTCCACCAAAGTCCATGCTTTTTTCTGATACATGGATCCTATCTCAGATTTCATGGCTTCTAACCATTTGTCGGAATTTGGGCCCACCATCGCTTCTCCATAGCTCGTAGGTTCATTGTTGTCTAGCAACATGACCTTCAAGACAGGATTACTGTACCACTCTAAAATAGTACGCATCCTTGTCACCCTACGAGGTATGGTAGTGACTTGATCCGATGTTTCATGATCACTATCATAAGCTTCTACTTCAATTGGTGTAGGTGCCACAAGAACAACTTCTTGTGCCCTGCTACACACTAGTTGTAGTGACGGTTCAATAACCATATCAAGTCTCCACCATCCTCCCACTCAACTTTTCGAGACAAACTTTTCCTCGAGAAAGGACCCGATTCAAGAAACAATCCCTATTGCTTTCGGATCTGAATTAGGAGGTATATCCAACTGTTTTGGGTGTCCTATGAAGATGCATTTTTTATCCGCTTTGGGTTCGAGCTTATCAACCTGAAACTTTTTCACATAAGCCTCGCAGCCCCAAACTTTTAAGAAACGACAACTTAGGTTTCTCCAAAACGCAGTTCAAATGGTGTCGTCTCAAAGGAATTACGTGGTGCCCCATTAAAGTGAGTGCGGTTGTCTCTAATGCCTAACCCATGCACGATAGTGGTAATTCGATAAGAGACATAATGGTATGCACCATATCCAATAGGGTGCAACTATGATGTTCGGACACACCATCACACTATGGTGTTCCGGGCGGTATTAATTGTGAAACAATTTCCACAATGTCTTAATTGCGTGCCAAAGCTCGTAACTCAGATACTCATCTCTATGATCATATCATAGAAATTTTATCCTCTTGTCACGATGATCTTCAACTTCACTCTGAAATTACTTGAACCATTCAATAATTCAAACTTGTGTTTCATCAAGTAAATATACTCAAATCATCCGTGAAGTAAGAACATAATGATATCCACTGCATGCCTCAGCACTCATTGGACTGCACACATCAAAATGCATTACTTCCAACAAGTTGCTTTCTTGTTCCATTTTACTGAAAAACGAGGCTTTCAGTCATCTTGCCCATGTGGTATGATTTGCATGTCTCAAGTGATTCAAAATCAAGTGAGTCCAAATGATCCATCTGCATGGAGTTTCTTCATGCGTCACCAATAGACGTGGTTCGCATGTCTCAAACTTTTCAAAACGAGTGAGTCCAAAGATCCATCAACATGGAGCTTCTTCATGCGTTTTATACCAATATGACTTACATGGCAGTGCCATAAGTAAGTGGTACTATCATTACTATCTTATATCTTTTGGCATGAAAATGTGTATCACTACGATCGAGATTCAATAAACCATTCGTTTCAGGTGCAAGACCATTGAAGGTATTATTCAAATAAACAGAGTAACCATTATTCTCCTTAAATGAATAACCGTATTGTGATAGACATAATCCAATCATGTCTATGCTCAACGCAAACACCAAATGACAATTATTTAGGTTTAATACTAATCTTGATGGTAGAGGGAGCATGCGATGTTTGATCACGTCAAACTTGGAAATACTTCCAACACATATCGTCAGCTCACCTTTAGCTAGTCTCCGTTTATTCCGTAGCTCTTTTATTTCGAGTTACTAACACTTAGCAACCGAACCGGTATCTAATACCCTGGTGCTACTAGGAGTACTAGTAAAGTACACATTAACATAATTGTATATCCAATATACTTCTATCGACCTTGCCAGCCTTCTCATCTACCAAGTATTTAGGGTAATTCCGCTCTAGTGACTATTCCCCTTATCACAGAAGCACTTAGTCTCGGGTTTGGGTTCAACCTTGGGTTTCTTCACTGGAGCAACAGCTGATTTGCCGTTTCATGAGGTATCCCTTCTTGCCCTTGCCCTTCTTGAAACTAGTGGTTTCACCAACCATCAACAATTGATGCTTCTTCTTGATTTCTACTTTCGCGGCGTCAAACATCGTGAATACCTCAAGGATCATCATATCTATCCCTGATATGTTATAGTTCATCACGAAGCTCTAGCAGCTTGGTGGCAATGACTTTGGAGAAGCATCACTATCTCATCTGGAAGATCAACTCCCACTCAATTCAAGTGATTGTTGCACTCAGACAATCTGAGCACAAGCTCAACGATTAAGCTTTTCTCCCTTAGTTTGCAGGCTAAGAAAATTATCGGAGGTCTTATACCTCTTGACGTGGGCACGAGCCTGAAATCCCAATTTCAGCCCTCGAAAACATCTCATATGTTCCGCGACGTTTCAAAAACGTCTTTGGTGCCTCAACTCTAAACCGTTTAACTGAACTATCACGTAGTTATCAAAATGTGCATGTCCGATGTTCGCAACATCCACAAATGACGTTTGGGGTTCAGCACACTGAGCGGTGCATTAAGGACATAAGCTTTCTACTGTCCGCATAATCGCTACTGTCAACTTTCAACTATATTTTCTCTAGGAACATATCTAAACAGTGGAACTAAAGCGTGAGCTTACGACATAATTTGCAAAGATCTTTTGACTATGTTCAGGATAATTAAGTTCATCTTATGAACTCCCACTCAGATAGACATCCCTCTAGTCATCTAAGTGATTACATGATCCGAGTCAACTAGGCCATGTCCGATCATCAGGTGAGACGGACTAGTCATCATCGGTGAACATCTTCATGTTGATCGTATCTACTATACGACTCATGCTCGACCTTTCGGTCTCTTGTGTTCCGAGGCCATGTCTGTACATGCTAGGCTCGTCAAGTCAACCTAAGTGTTTCACGTGTGTAAATCTGGCTTACACCCGTTGTATGTGAACGTAAGAATCTATCACACCCGATCATCACGTGGTGCTTCGAAACGACGAACTTTCGCAACGGTGCACAGTTAGGGGGAACACTTTCTTGAAATTTTAATGAGGGATCATCTTATTTACTACCGTCGCTCTAAGCAAATAAGATGCATAAACATGATAAACGTCACATGCAATCAAAAAGTGACATGATATGGCCAATATCATATTGCTCCTTTTGATCTCCATCTTCGGGGCTCCATGATCATCATCGTCACCGGCATGAAACCATGATCTCCATCATCATGATCTCCATCATCGTGTCTCCATGAAGTTGTCTCGCCAACTTATTACTTCTACTACTATGGCTACCGGTTAGCAATAAAGTAAAGTAATTACATGGCGTTGTTCAATGACACGCAGGTCATACAATAAATAAAGATAACTCCTATGGCTCCTGCCGGTTGTCATACTCATCGACATGCAAGTCGTGATTCTTATTACAAGAACATGATCAATCTCATACATCACATATCATTCACCACATTCTTCTTGGCCATATCACATCACATAGCATACCCTGCAAAAACAAGTTAGACGTCCTCTAATTGTTGTTTGCATGTTTTACGTGGCTGCTATGGGTTTCTAGCAAGAACGTTTCTTACCTACGCAAAAACCACAACGTGATATGTCAATTGCTATTTACCCTTCATAAGGACCCTTTTCATCGAATCCGACCCGACTAAAGTGGGAGAGACTGGCACCCGCTAGCCACCTTATGCAACAAGTGCATGTCAATCGGTGGAACCTGTCTCACGTAAGAGTACGTGTAAGGTCGGTCCGGGCCGCTTCATCCCACGATGCCGCCGAATCAAGACTGGACTAGTAACGGTAAGCATATTGAACAACATCAACGCCCACACCTACTTTGTGTTCTACTCGTGCAAAGAATCTACGCAATAGACCTAGCTCATGATGCCACTGTTGGGGAACGTAGCAGAAATTCAAAATTTTCCTATGTGTCACCAAGATCTATCTATGGAGAAACCAGCAACGAGGGGAAGGAGAGTGAATCTACATACCCTTGTAGATCGCTAAGCGGAAGCGTTCAAGAGAACGGGGTTGAAGGAGTAGTACTCGTCGTGATCCAAATCACCGGAGATCCTAGTGCCGAACGGACAACACCTCCGCGTTCAACACACGTACAGCTCGGTGACGTCTCCCATGCCTTGATCCAGCAAGGAGAGAGGGAGAGGTTGAGGAAGACTCCATCCAGCAGAAGCACAACGGCGTGGTGGTGGTGGAGGAGCATGGCAATCCTGCAGGGCTTCGCCAAGCACCGCGAGAGAGGAGGAGTACTTGGGAGAGGCGGAGGGCTGCGCCAGGGGAAGGGTTAAGCTCCCATGTGCCTCCCCACTATATATAGGGGTGGAGGGGGCTGGTTTCTTTCCCTCCAAGTCCATTGGGGCGTTGGCAAAGGTGGGAGGAAAGAAATCCCATCATTTCCTTCCCCACCGATTGTTATCCCCCTTCTTTAGGGATCTTGATCTTATCCCTTCGGGATATGATCTTATTCCTTCTAAGGGGGGACCTTGGTGCACCTTGACCAGGGGTGTGGGGCCTTGCCCCCACTACCCACGTTCATGTGGGTCCCCCCATGCAGGTGGGCCCCACTTCGGAACCTTCTAGAACCTTCCCGGTACAATGCCGAAAAATCCCGAACATTTTCTGGTGGCCAAAATAGGACTTCCCATATATAAATCTTTACCTCCGGACCATTCCGGAACTCCTCGTGATGTCCGGGATCTCATCTGGGACTCCGAACAACATTTGGTAACTGCACACTAATTCTCATAACAACTCTAGCGTCACCGAACCTTAAGTGTGTAGACCCTACGGGTTCGGGAATCATGCAGACATGACCGAGACAGCTCTCTGGCCAATAACCAACAGCGGGATCTGGATACCCATGTTGGCTCCCACATGTTCCACGATGATCTCATCGGATGAACCACGATGTCAAGGATTCAAGCAATCCCGTATACAATTCCCTTTGTCTAGCGGTATTGTACTTGCCCGAGATTCGATCGTCGGTATACCGATACCTTGTTCAATCTCGTTACCGGCAAGTCTCTTTACTCGTTTCGTAACACATCATCCCGTGATCAACCCCTTGGTCACATTGTGCACATTATGATGATGTCCTACCGAGTGGGCCCAGAGATACCTCTCCGTTTACACGGAGTGACAAATCCCAGTCTCGATTCGTGCCAACCCAACAGATACTTTCGGAGATACCTGTAGTGCACCTTTATAGCCACCCAGTTACGGTGTGACGTTTGGTACACCCAAAGCATTGCTACGGTATTCGGGAGTTGCACAATCTCATGGTCTAAGGAAATGATACTTGACATTAGAAAAGCTTTAGCATACGAACTACGATCTTTGTGCTAGGCTTAGGATTGGGTCTTGTCCATCACATCATTCTTCTAATGATGTGATCCCGTTATCAACGACATCCAATGTCCATGGTCAGGAAACCGTAACCATCTGTTGATCAACGAGCTAGTCAACTAGAGGCTTACTAGGGACATGGTGTTGTCTATGTACCCACACATGTATCTGAGTTTCCTATCAATACAATTATAGCATGGATAATAAATGATTATCATGAACAAGGAAATATAATAATAACTAATTTATTATTGCCTCTAGGGCATATTTCCAACAGTTGGGACAATTCTTCAGGGAACTCTGCAGTAGAAATATCAGGATAGATGCTTTGGAGCGTCTTAGAGACAAGATACCAACTATCCTATGCGACCTTGAGAAGATATATCCTCCAGCCTTCTTTGATGTGATGGTGCATTTGGCTGTTCATCTACCTGATGAGGCACTACATAGAGGTCCAGTACAGTATGGCTGGATTTACCCTATTGAAAGGCGGCCAGGTACTTTCAAGGGCTATGTTAGGAACAGAGCTAGACCCAAGGGTTCCATTGCAGAGGCCTACATTGCTACAGAAGCGTTGACATTCTGCTCAAAATACATTGAAACAGCTGATCAGCTTAGCGAAGAGGTGGGTGAAGACAATCCCGGGCTCAATGTTTTCGATTATTCTGTTCGAGTTACAGGGAAGAGTCGACAAGAGGACAAACCTAAAGATTTGGACAAAATGGTTTGGTATGTGTTGAATAACTGTCCTGAGATACTACCTTATATCAAGTAAGTGCAGTACTGCAGCTTATACATCGTAATCTACTAAACTTGCAGCACATTCTTATATATTTAGATGTTCGACGCGATCACTATGTTGTGCAGCATGTACAAAGAGGAGTTACTGCCGCAAAATCCAAGAAACATTGACAAACTGGTTATGGCAGGATTTGCGAAATGGTTCAAGAACCATGTAAGCTTTTGAAGTGCACTGTCAGTTTTTTTAATATATTGAGTACATAAGATGATCAGCTTGTCTATTTTCTAACCATAGGTTAAGAAGATGCGGGAGGATGGGCAGGCAGTTGATGATGCCCGTTACTCACTAGTAATGGGTCCTGATACTCGGGTAAGACATTATGAATCTTGCGTTGTTGGAGATGTGCGCTACAACACCCTTGCACGAGACGAAGGTAGGAAGACACAAAACAGTGCCATCATGAGCACGGATACATATGACAAAGAGACAACTAAAATGTATGCTAACATAACAGACATTGTTCAGTTGCAGTATATCTCCAGTTTCGAGGATCATCGGTGTGTGGTTCTGTTGTGCTGTGGTTGGTATAACCTGTTTTCCAGGATCGCAAAACCCAGAGCTGATGATTATTTCAAATCCATCAATGTCAAGGCGGCGTACTAGACCAACGAGCCTTTTATTTTGGCAAATCAAGCAACACAGATATTTTTCTTGGAAGACACATTTGCACATAGCGATGACTGGAGAGTATTGCAAAGGTTTGAGCAGAGGCATTCGTTTAATGAAGTTGCACAACAAGATGATGCTTACACTGCTCCTGATGTACAAGATAACACAGATGTTCCTAATATCTTTGAGAACCATCACGTCAATGACGCCGGTGAAAAGATTGCCTGTCGTGCTGTGGACATACAAGAGTTGATCAAGAAGAAGCCAACGTTCGAGGACATTGAGGACAAAGAAGAAGATGACACCATGGGGAATTACGATTCAGACTGATACACATGGCGAAGATGTTGACGCTGCTGCTGCGGATGATGATTACATTGCTTTTGTCGTATTTGCCTGTCAGAAGACATTTTTTTATCTACTATGTGAAATTGTGTTTGCTATGACAACTGATACCTGATGAACATGTTGTTTAGTATTTTGCTATGAGAACATCACTTGTTATGTATGCTGATTTGTGTTTGGTGATTGTATGACAACTAAAACATGATGACATTGTTGTTTAGTTGTACTCATATTTGGCTGTGAAACTTGAATTTGAGGAAATAGTTTGCCATTGGACTGCAATTTGCTCGACGTCTTCGAATGAGAACAAAGCTGACCCAACAGGGCCTCTGCTATCTATTTATTTATATGAGAAAAAGGGGATACCCCTTGATTTCTGTTAATAGAAATCATTAGATGTTCACAACACTACGCCCAGCCTGCTACATAGGTTTCATTCATTACTATTTTCAGCAAAGTGCTCATGTTGTAGCCACTGAATACATCACAAGTGCTACATGCACTGCAAATAAAGAGACAATCATCCTACAGAGCACATCGATTTTGCCCATTATCTTCACAAGCTCTTTCATCTCCTCATTGTTGTCAAGGCCGTTCAGCAGCTGTTGCTTGGCCATGATCAGAGGAACTACATCTTTAACCTTCTGCTCGTCATCTTCCTCTTCTGCCATTCCTTCAGTTACTTGTCCAACACCCCAACCTGCTGGTATTGGGATTCCTCGGCCAACCAAATAATCAGCATAGTTGCATTCCCCCACATCAGCAACTTCCCAGAAATACAAATCACACGAATCTTCCCTTTTCTGCAGGAATCAAATTGGAAGATCATCAACCAAACTATTAAAAAATCAGCAACTGAAAGCAGCAGAACAACACTTAAACATATTATTACCCCATGATTCGGACATTTGTAGAAGACTCGGCCAGGGTTGCGGATTGTGGTTGAGACGCGACGGATGACTCTGTGTGATTTGCAGCAGTGGTACCACACCAACGGCAGCGGGTTGCGATGAGCAATCGGCTGCGGTGCGCGTGCTGGTGGGGGTGTGATGAGACCCACAGGCGATGGTATGGGTGGCGACTTGGCGCATATCTGGTTGTTTCCTGCTGAAGATTAGGTGGACGAGCAGTCAGTGGACATGGTTGCTGCGGCCAGAGCTTCTGATGCTAGGCAGAGTAAGTAGAGAAGAGGAGAAGCGAACATTGGATATGTCAGTTTCATTACTTGCAGAGTAGCATAGCACCATATATAGTCATAGTCTAGGTTTGGATTCGAACCAGCTATAGTAGCACGTCTTTCTTTTTTCTAAAACTCGGCAACGTCTCTTTACTGGTACACTAGCTTGTTCTGTACGCCTTCCCAAGTCTTTGATTTTCTTTCCCCTTTTTTTGCAAGGAAGGAAGGAGGAAAAAATTGAGAGTTCCTCGGACTCGAACCCAAGACCTCTCGGTTGAAAACCAAGGGTGCTACATAAGTGACTAGCACCCTTGGCAGACGAACGCATTTTCCTCGCAGTTTTCTTCCTATATATAAAAAAGTATGCTACTTGGTGTTCGCTTAGTCAAAAAACGATTGTGCCAACCTTGACCGTTCGATTGACATTCAACGTCTGTCGCGTTTCTTCAGTCTCTTCTTCCTCGAGCCGCCAAAGCCAAACCAGCGCCGGCGGGACCGCCTGCTCCCGCCTCCCACGGCTGGCTGTGATCTTCCCCGGCTCCTGTTCGTTCCTGTCCGAGGCCTCACCATCGTCCTCCGCGCTCGCCATGGTGCCGCCCTCGGGTGTTGTCAACATGGTCAACAACCGAGAGGAATAAGGAGATGACTGTACATGGTGAGGATGACAGTAGAGCCCAGCAGCGCGCACAGTAATTTTGTTTTTTCGGGACGGAGAAGGGTATCAATTGGGTTGTGCGGCACCCGTGGCCCATCTAGCCCAGGCTTTTATTTCATATGTTTAGCACATGACCACCCCAGTTTGTTTTTTTCCTTTCTGAAAAATGGCTAGCCAGCTATTTTGTTTTTTGCAGAATAACCAACACAGGCCTACTTGCTTTTCTATGCCCTGCTGGGCCGGAAATCTCTCAAGACGAGGAGGGATGCATTTTGCCCAGAAAATGGGCTATAAGTAATAAGAAATGGGCTACAAGTAATAAGAAATGGGCTATAAGTAATAATAAATGGGCTATAAGTAATAATAAATGGGCTGTAAAATGAAAAAAATACAGCAAACAGGCAATTAGTTCCCAAATACTGTTTTCTTTCGGATTTTGATATTTTAAAATTCATTTTTTTGTGCGGGTAAAATTTCATTGAATTTAAATTAAGGTATATTTAGATTTAAAATTAATTTGAATCCGGCTAGAAATTTCAGGCTGTATGCTGTTTGGGACAGATTTGGAGGCTAGCTTGTGGGTCTACTAGGTTGACGTGTACTTTGGCTTTGTCAACTTAGTCCACAAACGATTCTAGCAGCAGTGACCGTTGGATGTTAATCCAACGGCCGTGCTGCTTCTTCAATATCTGATCTTCTTGCTCCAGCCGCCCAAACCAGCTCCGGTGGGACTGCCTGCTACCGCCTCCCATGTCCGGCTGTGCTGCCGCACAGGCTGCTCTGCCCCACCCTACTTCATTGCTGGCCAGGCCATTACTCTACTCACCCACACCTCCTATTATTTTCCGACGACGGCAGCCGGACCAGTAAACCCTCGTACTCCCCATCGTGTGGGCAACCATTGCCGAGTCTTCCCCGGCTCCGTGTCGTTCCCTTCCTAGGCCTCGCCGTCGTCCACCGCCATGGTGCTCTCGGCGCGGCCTGGTCAACGTGGTCAACGACGACATCCATCGGTCGTGGACTATACGCGCAAAATAATGATTCCTCCACCTAACAACTAGGACCCACCGGAAGGGCCTCTGTATTTCGCGAAAAAAACGTTCCCCCCGCTGACATGTCGGACCCACTAGCTATATCTTCGCACGCAAGGAAGTGCCTCCTTATTACGCACAAAAAAATGAATACCCACCCTGCTAGATGGGACCCACCATAGTGGGAGAATGACTTGTGGGCCAACTAAGTTGACGGGGACAGAGGGCTTTGTCAACTTAGTCAATATGAATGATTCTAGCTCCAGTGACCGTACGATGTCCCTCCAACAGCCATAGTGCTTCTTCAACCTCTGGTCTTCTTGCTCCAGCCTCCCAAAGCAGCGCCAGTCGTGCCGCCTGCTCCTGCCTCTCGTGGCCGGCTGTGATGCCGTGGAGGCCTCACCGCCCCCTACTACTCCCACCACTGGCCCAGGGTATCCCTCTACTCACCCACACCCCCTGTTATTCTGCGGCGACAGCAGCCTCATGCCGCAGCCGAACCAGTGAACCCTCGTACTCCTCTTCGCGCGGGCTACCACTGCTGTGTCTTCCCCGGCTCCGCATCGTCCCCTTCCTAGGCCTCACTGTCATCCAGACCACTGCCCTGGTGCTCTCGGCGCGGCATGGTCAACGTGGTCAATGACCGACTTCCATCGAAAGAGTACTGTACGTGGAGAGGCTGACAGCTGGGTCCAGGCGGCCGCAAGGAAGTGCCTCCTTATTACGTGCAAAATAATTATTCCTCCACCTGACAGTAGGGACCCACCGGACAGGCCACCTTATTTCGTGAAAAAAAACATTTCCCCCCTGACTGCTGGGACCCACCGGACGGGCTAGCGTATTTCGCGAAAAAAAACGTTCCCCGCGCTGTCAGCTCGGACCCACCGGAAGTGCCTCCTTATTGCGCACAAAAAAATGAATACTCCCTTGCTACCTGGGACCCACCATGGTGGGAGGCTGACTTGTGGGCCTACTAAGTTGACTGGGACGGGGGCCTTTGTCAACTTTAGTCAATATGAACGATTCTAGCTCCGGTGACCGTACGATGTCCATCCAATGGCCGTAGTGCTTCTTCAACCTCTGGTCTTCTTGCTCCAGCCGTCCAAACCAGCGCCGGTCGTGCCGCATGCTCCTGCCTCCCGTGGCCGGCTGTGCTGCCATGGAGGCCTCACCGCCCCCTACTATTCCCACCGCTGGCCAGGCCCTGCGGCGACGGCAGCCTCACACCGCACCGAACCAGTGAACCCTCGTACTCCTCTCTGCGCGCGCTTCCACTGCCGCGTCTTCCCCGGCTCCCTGTCGTCCCCTTCCTAGGCCTCACCGTCGTCCACCGCCCTGGTGCTCTCGGTGCAGCGTGGTTAACGTGGTCAAGGAATGACTTCCATCGTACGTGCACTGTACGTGGAGAGGCTGACAGCTGGGTCCATGGCTGCAGCAAGGAAGTGCGTCCTTATTACGCGGAAAATAATGATTCCTCCACCTGACAGCTGGGACCCACCGGACGGGCCACTGTATTTTGCGAAAAAAACGTTTCCCCCTGACTGCTGGGACCCACCAGCTACATCTTCGCACGCAAGGAAGTCTGTCCAGGCAAAAACAAAATGATTCGCCCCCCTTGACCGCTGGGACCCACCAGCGACACCTTCGCACGCAAGGAAGTGCGTCCGGGCAAAAAAAAGATTCGCCCCCCTGACTGCTGGGACCCACCAGCTACATCTTCGCACGTAAGGAAGTGTGTCCGGGCAAAAAAAAACAAAACGATTCGCCCCCCCTGACTGCTGGGACCCACCAGCTACATCTTCGCACGCAAGAAAGTGCCTGACAGTCGGGACCCAGCTGGTCGAAGCGTACGTAGCGTTGTCATTCTGGTCGCGAACGTGTACGTACATACTGGTCGATGTAGAGGCGCGCACGTGTCGTAGATGTAGAGGCGCGCACGTGTCGTAGTAGAGGCGCGCACGTAGCATGTACACGTACGTACAGCGGCGAGGGTGCAAGAAAGAAAATACGGCCACGTACGTACATACGGGCAGGGTCTCGAACGCCTACTCGCGCATATGTACATGGCTGGGTCGGAACGGAGAAACATCATCATTGTCGTGTTCATGGGGAGGCAACGGATGTTCATCGGGAGGCAACGGAACGCGTGGGAGCCAACCGGCTGGGTCAGAACGGAATGCGTGGTCGTGTTCATCAGGAGGGCTTGGACGGAACAGGCGATGGAAATGAGGCCTGGCGTATCGCACAACGGAGGAAACAGCCTTGTGTTCGACCGGCCACATTCGAAACAGGGTCCTGTTGATCGGGAGGGGCCTGGCGTACCGCAAAACGAAGGAAACGGACCTCCTACGATCGAAACGGGGGTCCTGTTCATCGGGAGGGGTGTGGCGTACCACAAAACAGAGGAAACAGACCTCCTACGGTCGAAACGAGGGTCTTGTTCATCGGGAGGGGTGTGGCGTACCGCAAAACGGACGAAATGGACTTGTGTTGGAGCGCTACGGTCGAAACGGGGGGGGGGGGGGAGGGGTGTGGCGTACCGCAAAACCGGACTCCACGGGATACTGCTCATCTCCACCGTCGACCTCCTCCAGCCTCCACGGGCTACCGTCGACCTCCTCCAGCCTCCACGGGCTCCTGTTCATCCAGCCCCCACCGCGCGCTACTCCACCGGCTACTGTTCAACCACCCCTCCACGGGGCACCCCTCCACCGTCTACTGTTCATCCAGCCCTCCACACCACGGGGTCCTGTTCAACCACCCCTCCACGGCCACCCCTCCATCGTCTACTGTTCATCCAGCCCTCCACACCACGGGTTCCTGTTCATCCAGAGGCAACGCCACCGCTTACTGTTCATCCAACCCCCCCCCCCCAGCAACGCTCACTGTTCATCCAATCGATCGGCTTTAGTTAGCAGCAGTAGCGAAGGAATCGCTCCATCGGGTTCAGTTAACAGCCATCGATCAATCCCTCGGGTTCAGTAACGCGTAGCCTGCACTACAATCGCTCGGGTTCAGTTAGAGCCCCACGCCTCGCTCGGGTTCAGTTAGAGACAACGCCTCGCACACATGAACGTACGTACGAGAGAAATGCGCATCGTTCCGCCCCCGACGTCCCACCGTAACCGGCAACTCCCCGAAATTTTCCTCCCCCTCGCTTCTACCACAGTTTTTTCCGTCACGGACGGCCCAGAGAATGTCATGCAGCTGCTTCTCCGGCCCGCCCAGGACAAAAAGCCCATTTTCTGTCATGATTTTTTGTCATAGAAGTAGGAGCCCACCACATCTACGATGATACCGGGTTTTGTCACAATTATTGTCATAGAAGTGTCATATGTATGACAGAAAAAAATTTCGTTCGGCCCAAAATGTCACGGATGTGTCTTTTTTTTGTAGTGATGAGATTCGTTAGTATAAGAAAATAAATCACCACTTTTGGTACTATTGTGTACTCATTATTTATTTATATTGGTGTAATATCTACTGTATTCCAACTTCTCTGTGGTTCATACCCGCCGATACTACCCATAGATTCATCAAGATAAGCAAACAATACAATGAAAACAGAATCTGTCTAAAACAGAGCAGTCTGAAGTAATCAGGAAACTTAGAATACCTTTGTAGCTCAAAACATTCGGAAAAATTAGGAAAACCTGGGAAATTTTTATATTAATCTTGTGTAAAAAATTCAGATCAAAATCACGCTTATGTGATTTTTGAAAATTATTTTACTGGGCGCAAAAGTTTCTGTTTTTCAGCAAGATCAAATCAACAATGTTCCAAACTATCCCAAATGTCTTACTTGGCACAAACACTAAATTAAAACATGAAAACACATCTAACCAGAGGCTAGATGATAAATTTATTCAAAAACAGGAACAAACAAGCAAGAACAAAAATAAAATTGGGTTGCCTCCCAACAAGCGCTATTGTTTAACGCCCCTAGTAGGCATAGAGCATAGATCTAGGTATCACCATCTTACAATCCATAAGTAGCTCTCATAGTAGATTCATATAGCAACTTAATTTTCTTTCTAGGAAAGTGTTCTATGCCCTTCCTTAATGGACATTGAAATCTAATGTTTGCTTCTTTCATATCAATAATTGCACCAATCATTCTAAGGAAATGTCTACCAAGAATAATAGGACATGTAGAATTGCAATATATATCAAGCACAATAAAATCTACGGGGACATAATTCCTATTTGCAACATTAAGAACATCATTAATCCTTCCTATAGTTTTTTTTAATACCCCCCCATGGCTCACGCACCAAGGGAGGCTTTCCTCTCTTGGTAGCTGCCCTCTCCTCCCCTCCTAACCTATATATACTAGCAGATTTCTCCCTGTTGAGTCACAAGTTTTGGAGCCTCCTCTAGTTGATCTAGTTCTAGTTCTAGTTGGTCCTAGTTGACCAATTAGAGCTAGCCCTAGCCACCTCTACTCCTCATAATTAGAAGCCCAGTGTCGTTCTAATCTCCTCTAATTCTCTGGTGACGATTAGCTCTCAACGGCGAAGCGCTACGGATCATGAAGACCATATGCTTGCAACCAAGTAGAGAGGCCATGCTTTTGGTCTTCCGTTCGAGGACGGTTCGCGGGCTTGTCATAACGTTCGTGGGACTCCAAGTACGATCTACACCAAATCATTTACTTCCGCTGCACTCCGGAGTCGGTAACAATCATTGATCACAACCCATTATGTATCTTCATATTGTTCCTGGGTGATCGTATGTGCGAATTTTGTTTGTTTTTTACCGCATTTCCCAACAGTGGCATCATGAGCTAGTTTATGAGTAGATGAAGGTTGCGATCTAGATCACATCTTATATGTGAGGATTGATGTTCTTGCTATGCTTCCCAGAGTGTTGCTTCGGTTTAGTTCATCGGCAGAATGATGTGGTTTTGCTACAAGGTTCTGAAAATCATTCGACTCTTGCTGTCGACGATCTACAAATAGTTCCTTGGGCTACATCATAGTCGAGAATAGTGAACCTTCGCATACACAAGAGGGTGCCGAAGATGGATGATCTTCTAGGGTGTCACGAGTATTGACGAAGTTTAGTGTGGGGACGAGACTTTTAATTAAGTCTCTCTTTCATACACCCCAAAACTTAATCTAGCATCATAAACATCGCCTTGTTGTGCTTGCGTAGGTAGCTAGTCTTAATTGCTAAAACTAGTTAACCACGTAACTAAAATTTTGTTAAATTCGATTAGAGGACATCTAACTTGGTTTTGCAGGGTTTGCATATGATGTGGTATAGCCTTCGTCATGATAATGAGTTTATGTATGAGATGGTTATATGTTGTAATGGTAAGTGGCATGCGCGTCACGACATGATGGCTGGAGCCACGGGATTGCTACTGTAATGTAAATATCATAGAGATAGGTTACATGTGATGGTGGCACAACATACACGGAGGACCCTGCTACTTCTTGAGATTGCGTTTGTTTTTCCCTTGAAGAGGAAAGGGTGATGCAGCAAAGTAGAGATAAGTATTGACCTTAGTATGAGAACTAAGGTATCAATCCAGTAGGAGACAACGCACAAACCACTAAGACCTGCACAAACAATCAAACAACTTGCACCCAACACGATAAAGGGGTTGTCAATCCCTTCACGGTTACTTGCAAAAGTGAGATTTAATAGAGATAGAATAAACTAAACAAAAGATAAAGTAAATATTTTTGGTATTTTTGGTTTATAGATCGGAAAGTAAAAGATTGCAAAATAGTAGATCAGAAACTTATATGATGGAAAATATACCCGGGGGGCATACTTTTCACTAGTGGCTTCTCTCAAGATAGCAAATAATACGATGGGTGAACAAATTACTGTCGAGCAATTGATAGAAAAGCGCAAAGTTATGACAATATCTAAGGCAATGATTATGAAATATAAGCATCACGTCTGTTTCAAGTAGACCGACTCCTGCCTGCATCTAGAGTGTTAAGTTCATGAAGAACAGAGTAACACATTAAGTAAGATGGCATGATGTAGAGGAATAAACTCAAGCAATATGACGTAAACCCCATCTTTTTATCCTCGATGGCAACAATACAATACGTGCCTTGCTGCCCCTACTGTCACTGGGAAAGGACACCGCAAGATTGAACCCAAAGCTAAGAACTTCTCCCATTGCAAGAAAAAACAATCTAGTTGGCCGAACTAAACCGATAGTTCGAAGAGAATTACAAAGATATCGAATCATGCATATAAGAATTCAGAGAAGATTCAAATAATATTCATAGATAAGCTGATCATAAATCCACAATTCATCCGATCTCGACAAACACAACGCAAAATAAGATCACATCGGATAGATCTCCAAGAACATCGAGGAGAACATGGTATTGAGAATCAAAGAGAGAGAAAAAGCCATCTAGCTAGTAGCTATGGACCCGTAGGTCTGAGGTAAACTACTCACGCTTCATCGGAAGGGCAATAGAGTTGATGTAGAAGCCCTCCGTGATCGAATCCCCCTCCAGCAGGATGCCGAAAATGACCCCTAGATGGGATCTCACGGGTACAGAAGGTTGCAGCGGTGGAAAAGTGTTTTCATGGATGCTTCTAGTGGTTTGAGGATATTTTTGAATATATAGGGCCAAGGGTTAGGTCTGAGGAGTCCTGAGGAAGCGGCAAGGCAGGGGCGCAACCTCCCCCCTTGCTGCCGCCTCGCGGCTCTTCTGACTTCATCTCCAAGTCTCCAGTTGTCTTCTGGTCCAAGAAAAATCATCGCGAAGGTTTTATTTTGTTTGGACTCCATTTGGTATTCCTTTTCTGCGAAGCTCAAAAACAAGAAAAAATAGAAACTGACACTGGGCTCTAGGTTAATAGGTTAGTCCCAAAAATAGTATAAAATATCATATTAATGCATATAAAACATCCAAAACAGAAAATATAATATCATGGAACAATAAAAAATTATAGATACGTTGGAGACGTATCAAGCATCCCAAGGCTTAATTCCTGCTCGTCCTCGAGTAGGTAAATGATAAAAACAGAATTTTTGATGTGGAATGCTACCTAACATATTTATCCATGTAATTTTTCTTTATTGTGGCATGAATGTTCAGATCCATAAGATTCAAAACAAAAGTTTAATATTGACATAAAAACAATAATACTTCAAGCATACTAATAAGGCAATTATGTCTTCTCAAAATAACATGGACAAAGAAAGTTATCCCTACAAAATCATATAGTCTGGCTATGCTCCATCTTCATCACACAAAATATTCAAATCATGCACAACCCCGATGACAAGCCAAGCAATTGTTTCATACTTTTCGTGTCCTCAAACCTTTTCAACTTTCACGCAATACATGAGCGTGAGCCATGGACATACCACTATAGGTGGAATGGAATATGGTGGTTGTGGAGAAGAAAAAAGAGGGAGATAGTCTCACATCAACTAGGTGTATTGACGGTCTATGTAGAATCCCATCAATAAATATCAATGTGAGTGAGTAGGGATTTCCATGCAACGGATGCACTATAGCTATAAGTTTATGAAAGCTCAAAAAGAAAAACTAAGTGGGTGTGCTCCAACTTGCTTGCTCATGAAGACCTAGGGAAGTTTGAGGAAGCCAATCATTACAATATACAAGCCAAGTTCTATAATGAAAAATTCCCACTAGTATATGAAAATGACAAAATAGGAGACTCTCTATCATGAAGATCATGGTGCTACTTTGAAGCACAAGTGTGGAAAAAGGATAGTAACATTGCCCCTTCTATCTTTTTCTCTCATATTTTTGTTCGTTTGGCTTCTTTGGCCTCATTTTTTTCCTCACATGGGACAATGCTCTAATAATGATGATCATGACACTTCTATTTACACAACTCAAGAATTACAACTGATACTTAGAAAAAAAATATGACTCTATATGAATGCCTCCGGCGATGTACCGGGATGTGCAACGAATCAAGAGTGATATGTATGAAAGAATTGTGAAAGGTGTCTTTGCCACAAATACGATGTCAACTACATGATCATGCAAAGCAATATGACAATGAGGAAGCGTGTCATAATAAATGGAACGGTGGAAAGTTGCATGACAATATATATCGGAATGGCTATGGAAATGCCATAATAGGTAGGTATGGTGGCTGTTTTCAGGAAGGTATATGGTGGTGTATGGTACCAGCGAAAGTTGCGTGGTACTAGAGAGGCTAACAATGGTGGAAGGGTGAGAGTGCGTATAATCCATGGACTCAACATTAATCATAAAGAACTCACATACTTATTGCAAAAATCTATTATTTATCGAAACGAAGTACTACGCGCATGCTCCTAGGGGGATACATTGGTAGGAAAAGACCATCGCTCGTCCCCGACCGCCACTCATAAGGAAGAGAATCAATAAATAAATCATGCTCCGACTTCATCACATAACGGTTCACCATACGTGCATGCTACGGGAATCACAAACTTTAACACAAGTATTTCTACAATCCAAGATTACTCACTAGCATGACTCTAATATCATCTTCTTTATATCTCAAAACAATCATAAGGAATCAAACTTCCCATAGTATTCAATGCATTTTATATGAAGGTTTTTATTATATCCCTCTTGGATGCCTATCATATTAGGACTAATTTTATAAAAAAAGAAAATTACCATACTGTCTAAAAAGACTCTCAAAATAATATAAGTAAGCATGAGAGTTAGACAATTTCTATAAAATAAAACCACCGCCATGCTCTAAAAAGATATAAGTGAAGCACTAGAGCAATATTACCTATCTCAAAATATATAAGTGAAGCACATAGAGTATTCTAATAAATCACGATTCATGTGTGTCCCTGTCAAAAGGAGTGTACATTAAGGATGATTGTGGCAAACTAAAAAGCAAAGACTCAAATCATACAAGACGCTCCAAGTAAAACACATATCATGTGGTGAATAAAAATATAGCATCAAGTAAAGTTACCGATAGACGAAGACGAAAGAGGGGATGCCTTCCGGGGCATACCCAAGCTTAGGCTCTTGGTTGTCCTTGAATATTACCTTGGAGTGCCTGCGGCATCCCCAAGCTTAGGCTCTTGCCACTCCATATTCCATAGTCCATCAAATCCTTACCCAAAACTTGAAAACTTCACAACACAAAACTCAATAGAAAATCTCATATCCGTTAGTATAAGAAAATAAATCCCCACATTTGGTACTGTTGTGAACTCATTCTTTATTTATATTGGTGTAATATCTCATAAGCCCCGATACTACCCATAGATTCATCAAAATAAGCAAACAACACATAGAAAACAGAATCTGTCAAAAACAGAATAATGTGTAGCAATCTGGAAACTTCGAATACTTCTGGAACTCAAAAAAATCTGAAAAATTAGGACAACCTGGGAAATTTGTGTACCAATCTTGTGCAAGAAGAATCATATCAAAATCACGCATCTGTAAAAATGAAAATTATTTTCCTAGGCACAAAAGTTTCTGTTTTTCAGCAAGATCAAAATAACTATCACCGTAAGCCATCCCAAAGGTCTTACTTGGCACAAACACTAACGAAAACACAAAACCATATCTAACCAGAGGCTAGATGAATTATTTATTTAAAAACAGCAAGGATAAATATTGGGTTATCTCACAACACGCGCTTTTCTTTAAAGCCTTTTAGCTAGGCATTGATAATTTCAATGATGCTCACATAAAAGAGAAGAATTGAAGCACAAAGAGAGAATCATAAAACATGTGACAAACACATCTAAGTCTAACATAATTCCTATGCATAGGCATTTTATAAGCAAAAAAATTATCAAGGCAAGCAAAAACTAGCATATGCAAGGAAGAAGAAAGAGATGATAGCAATCTCGACATGAAGATAGGTAATTTAATAACATGAAAATTTCTACAACCATATTTTCCTCTCTCATAATAATTACATGTAGGTTCATAAGCAAATTCAACAATATAGCTATCAAATAACATATTCTCAACACGATCCACATGCATGCTAAGACGACACTCTTCCAAAATACTGGGATTAACATTAACTAAAGTCATGACCTCTCCAAACCCAATTTTATCAAAAAAAATCATAAGACTGAACATTCTCCAAATATGTGGGATCTAAAGTTGACACTCTTCCAAACCCACTTTCAATATTATTGCAAACATTATTATCAATCTCATATTCATCCTGGGGCTTAAATAAATTTTCAAGATCATAAGAAGAATCACCCCAATCATGATCATTGCAACAAGTAGTAAACATTGCAAAATTAACATCCCCAAGCTTAGGGTTTTGCATATCATTAACACAATTGACATTAATGGAATTTATAATAACATCATTGCACTCATGCTTTTCATTCAAGGCACTATCATGAATCACTTTACAATTTTCTTCTTTCAACACTTCATCAAAAAATTTAGATTCATGAATTTCAAGCAAAACCTCATAAAGATAATCTAGTGCACTCAACTCACTAGCAATAGGTTCATCATAATTGGATCTCTTAAAAATATTAGCAAGTCGATGAGGATCCATGCTTTTTTGGTTCTTGATTTCCAATAAAGATGCAATCATACCAAGCGAACAAGCAAACAAACCAAGTAAGACATAAAGGCAAATGAAAAGACGAACGGAAGAAGGAGAATAAAAAGGCAAAGAGAAGGGTGAAGAAAAAGACGAACCTTTTCGAAAATTGTTTTAGAAGTGAGGGAGAGGAAAACGAGAGGCAAATGGCGAATAATCAATGGAAGAGATGAGAGTTTTATGATGGGTACTTTGTATGTCTTGACTTGGCGTAGATCTCCCCTGCAACAGCGCCAGAAATTCTTTCTGCTACTTCTTGAGCTTGCGTTGGTTTTTCCCTTGAAGAGGAAAGAGTGATGCAGCAAAGTAGAGAACAACTTGCACACAAATCAATCCAGTAGGAGGCAACACACAAATCACCAAGACCTGCACAAACAATCAAACAACTTGCACCCAACGCGATAAAGGGGTTGTCAATCCCTTCACGGCTACTTGCAAAAGTGAGATCTAATAGAGATAGAATAAACTAAATAAAAGATAAAGTAAATATTTTTGGTATTTTTTATTTATAGATCGGAAAGTAAAATATTGCAAAATAGTAGATCGGAAACTTATATGATGGAAAATAGACCTGGGGGCCATAGGTTTGACTAGTGGCTTTGATACGTCTCCAATGTATCTACTTTTCCTAACACTTTTCCTCCTGTTTGGACTCTAATTTGCATGATTTGAATGAAACTAACCCCGGATTGACGCTATTTTCAGCAGAACTACCATGGTGTGGTTTTTGTGCAGAAATAAAAGTTCTTGGAATGGAACAAAACTTTGTGAGGATTTTTTTTATATCAAATAAGAGAATTTCTGGAGCCAGGAGGTACCTGAGGGGGGCACCTGGGTGGGCACAACCCACCAGGGGGCGCCAGCCCCCCAAGCGTGCGCTGGTGGGTGCTGCCCACTTGGTAGCCCCGCTGACCCTCAAACCGACGATATAAAATCCCATATTTCCAGAAAAAATCAGGGAGAAAGAATTATCGCGTTTCATGAGACCGAGCTGCCGCCGTCTCCTGTTCTTCATCGGGAGGCCAGATCTGGAGTCCGTTTGGGGCTGTGGAGAGGGGGATCTTCGATCTTCGTCATCACCAACACATCTCCATTGCTAGTTGCCTGATGCTCCCCACTGGGAGTGAGTAATTCCTTCGTAGGCTCGCTGGTCGGTGAGGAGTTGGATGAGATTCATCATGTAATCGAGTTAGTTTTGTTAGGCTTGATCCCTAGTATCCACTATGTTCTGAGATTGATGTTGCTATGACTTTGCCATTCTTAATGCTTGTCACTTTGGGCCCGGGTGCCATGATTTTAGATCTGAACCGTTTATGTTATCACCATTATATCCATGTTCTAGATCCGATCTTGCAAGTTATAGTCACCTACTACGTGTTATGATCCGGCAGCCCCGGACTGACAATAGTCGGGACCACTCCCGGTGATGACCGTAGTTTGAGGAGTTCATGTATTCACCGTGTGCTAATGCTTTGTTCCGGTTCTCTATTAAAAGGAGGCCTTAATATCTCTTAGTTTCCAATAGGACCCCGCTGCCACAGGAGGGTAGGACAAAAGATGTCATGCAAGTTCTTTCCATAAGCATGTATGACTATTTATGGAATACATGCCTACATTATATTTATGAACTGGAGCTAGTGCCGTATCGCCCTAGGTTATAACTGTCTCATGATGAATATCATCCAAAGAGTCACCGATCCAATGCCTACGAATTTATCTTATATTGTTCTTACTAAGTTACTACTGTTGCTACTGTTATCATTGCTGCTACAATATCACTGTTATCACTGTTACCGTTACTATTGTTACTGCTGCCATCATCAAAACTATCATATTACCATGCTACTAATCATTTTGCTATAGATAATTAATCTCCAGGTGTGGTTGAATTGATAACTCAGCTGCTAATACCTTCAAATATTCTTTGGTTCCCCTTGTGTCGAATCTATAAATTTGGGTTGAATACTCTACCCTCGAAAACTGTTGTGATCCCCTATACTTGTGGGTTATCACGACCTTTTTCTGGCGCTGTTGCCAGAGAGCATAGCTATATTCGTTGAGTCACTTGGGATTATAACCATATTATCACTATGAAGAATCTTAAGGATGCTAGGACTAAGATTTTTCCCTCAAAGACGAGGGGAGGTAAGCAACTGCCATCCAGTTCTGCTTTAGATTCATCGTTTGTTATAAGTAAACTTGCAACTCCACAACATGCTATTAATTCTGATATGTCATAAGTTATTGATGATGCTACTTCTGCTATGAATGTTACTCATGATGATGCTAGTACCTTGCTTGATGATGATGTACCACTAGGTGAATTTCTTGATGAACAAATTGCTAGAGTAACACAACATGATATTGTTGAATCTGATGATGAACTTGAAACTGAAAATCTTGAAACCCCTACTAGAACTAGTCCTCCTAGATATGAATTGCCAAAGGTACTGGAAGGTTATACTATGAGTGAGGAGGCAACTAGAGATATTCTTGCTTGTAAGGATAGAGATGATCTAGAGAAATTATTGTGCAAGCATAAAGAACGATCTCCGAATGCTAAAATGAAATGTGATCCTAAGTTTGCTACTTCACCTATTTTTTTGATGATAAGGATTATGAATTCTCTATCGACCCAGAGTTAATCACTTTGGTTGAATCTGATCCTTTCCATGGTTATGAAATTGAAACTGTTGTGGCACGTCTTACTAAGTTGAATGATATAGCTACCCTTTTTGCTCATGTTGAGAAAATTCGCTATTACTATATTCTCAAGTTATTTCCGTTCTCATTAAACGGTGTTGCTAAAGCTTGGTACAATACTCTTGCTCCTAGTTGTGTGCGTAGTCCCTAGGATATGATCTATTACTTCTCTGAAAAATATTTCCCTACTCATAAGAAACAAGCTACCTTGTAGGAAATATTTAACTTTGTGCAAATTGAAGAAGAGAGTCTCCCACAAGCTTGGGGGGGCTTCTCCAATTTCTTAATGCTTTGCCTGATCATCCTCTTAAGAAAAATGAAATACTTGATATCTTCTATAATGTACTAACCGATGCTTCTAGGGACTTCCTAGATAGTTGTGTTGGTTGTGTTTTCAGGGAATGAACTATTGAGCAAGCTGAGGAATTATTTAATAACATACTGAAAAATCACGATTATTGGACTCCTCCCGAAACACCTATTAAACCCACTCCGAAGAAGAGGGGTATCTTATATCTTAGTCTTGAAGATACGCAAGAGGCAAAGAAATCTATGAAGGAAAAAGGTATTAAGGCCGAGGATGTTAAAAATTTACCACCTATCGAAGAAATACATGGGCTTGAAGAACCACCACCACCCAAGGTGGTAGAGGTAAAATCTTTAATGCAATTCAATGATAGTGATGATCCTCATAATAAACATCCTAGTCAATGCCTTTATGAGTTTGATAATTACATTAGAAAGCAAGATCACTTCAATGCAAATATTATGAAACAATTGAAATACAACTCGAATATGATTGCTCGCTTAAGTGACTTGTTATTTAGAATCTCAAATGATGTTAGAGGTGTAGGAAAACATGCCTCTATGGTTCTCAATTAGAACAAGTTGCTAAATCTCAAAGAGAGTTACTTGATGAAATGAACAATAATATAAGTGACTTTGCTGTTAGAGTAGCAACTAGAGGAGGTAAAATGACTCAGGAACCACTTTATCCTGAGGGGCATCCAAAGAGAATTGAACAAGATTCTCAAAGGAACAACACCACCACACCTAGTATTTCTAAAAAGAAAAAGAAGAAGAAAAATGATAAGACTTTGCCTGCCTCTAGTGAACCTGAAATAGAAAAACCTCCTCATAGTGATAGTGATAATGAACTTTCTATCTCTGATGCTGAAACTCAATCTGGAAATGAACAATCACCTTCTGATAATGAAAAAGATAATGATGAGGTTCATGAAGACACTCAACCTAATGATAAAGAACCAGATAATGATGTCGAGATAGAACCAACTGTTGATCTTGATAACCCACAATCTAAGAGTAAATGATATGACAAAATACACTTTGTTGCTAGAAAACATGGAAAGGAAAGAGAACCATGGGTTCAAAAACCTATGCCTTTCCACCTAAGTCAACTAAAAAGAAAGATGATGAAGAATTTGAACGCTTTGCTGAAATGATTAGGCCAGTCTTTTTGCGTACTCGCTTGACTGATATCTTGAAAATGCCTCCTTATGCAAAGTATATGAAAGACATCATCACTAATAAGAGAAAAATACCGGAAGCTAAAATCTCCACTATGCTTGCTAATTGTACTTTTAAAGATGGAATACCTAAAAAACTTGGAGATCCGGGAATACCAACTATACCTTGCTCCATCATAAGAAATTATGTGAAAACGCTTTATGTGATTTGGGAGCTGGTGCTAGTGTTATGCCTTTATCTTTATATTAAAGACTTGATTTGAATAAACTCACACCTACTGAAATATCTTTGCAAATGGCCGATAAATCAACTGCCATACCTGTCGGTATTTGTGAAGATGTGCCCGTTGTTGTTGCTAACGTTACTATTTTGACTGACTTTGTTATACTTGAGATACCCGAGGATGAAAACATGTTGATTATCCTTGGTAGACCCTTCTTGAATACCCCAGGATCTATTATTGATTGCAATAAAAGCAAGGTCACTTTTCATATCAATTGTAATGAGCACACGGTGCACTTTTCGAAGAAACAGTTCCAAGTGAATGGTATTAATGTTATTGAAAAATCTCCGACAATCACTATTGGAAGTTTTCAACTACCTCTACCTACATGTCAAAAAGAAATATGAAATGCTTATTGTTGGGGACATTCATATCCCCATTGAGGTAACTTAGTGATTTACGGAAGTTCTTCGGTTTTATGCTAATCGAAAGTGGTTGTTAATAAGACCTGATCAACCTTATTAATGGATCATTTTTGAGAGGTATGAAGTTGATGAATTTAGTAAGCACTACCATCTGTCCCTACCTTTTGTTTTCTATTCTTATTAGTTAAATAAAATAAAATGCCATGCTTTGTATGTTTTCTGAGTTTTCCGTGAAATAAAAAATGACCCAAAAATAAAAGTTCTCATAATGCTCTGAAAATCTGATACAATTTTTTTCTGAATACGAATTTCTGGTGCAAATAATATCAGAGGGAGGTGCACCAGGTGGGCACAACCCACCTGGGCGCGCCAGCCCCCCCCAGGTGCGCCCTGGTGGGTGCTGCCCACCTGGTGGGCCCCCTCACTTCCTTCTTCCGCCCACACCACTACATTCGCACAGAAAAAAAATCACTACCACTCTCTCTCTCTCTCTCTCTCTCTCTTTCTTTCTCTCTCGTGTTCTTGCTCCCGAAACTGCGGATTTCGATCACTTTGCACGAAGCTCTGTTTTCGAAACTGTTTTGGGGATTTGTTGCTTGGTATGTGACTCCTCCATGTGTCCAATTAGTTTTTGTTTTAGTGGTTTATATTTAGAATAATTAGCTACTCTTGGTGCTGATGTAGATGAGCTTGCATGTTGAATTCTTAGAATTCTAAGTAGTTTGAATGATTGCTATGGCCTTTATACATCCATATGAGTAGTTACTATCAATTTTGTGAAGTTTTGTTGAGAAAAAATTTGTGGACTAAAATGTCAGAATTTTGTTCATAGGAAAAAGATGAATATCTTTAGGAAGTTTGCTTCCAAGAAGAACTCCAAGGGGGTTATTGGGCAGTTATCTGACAATGATCTCCATACCCCGAGGTTGGTAGCGTTACGACCGTGTGAGTGCACTACAAAAAAAATACACTTCCATGATGATATGTGTTTGTCATAGTAGGTCGCGTGTTTTGTCATGTATGTACATTGATGACGATTTTATGACAGAATCAAGATAGTCATACATGTGCTGTCGTAGAAGTGTTCCATGACATTACCAAAATTATCATCACGGAAGTGTCCACTTCCATGACGATAAATTGTGCGTCACAGAAGTGCTTTCGTCAAGGGTGACCGACACGTGGCATCCACCGTAACGGAACGCTGTTAAGCTATCGGGTTTGGTTTTGGATCCGATAAACCGTTAACAGCCCGGACCAATGGAAAATTTCCACGTATAAAATTCTAATTGGCCGGAGGGAACACCTGTCAGTTCGTCAGTGGGCCAGATGTCGCCCGATCATTGGAGGAGACATGCCTATGATACGTCGACATGTGGCGGGGCCCAACAGAGGCCCATATAAGTTAAAAAGGCTGGCCCAGGCCCGTAGTACTTACTTAGGTATTAGTGGGCCAGCCCAATAACGGCATGTTTAATAAAGGCCCATTTACGGCCCGAAGCCAGATCTGGCCCGTTAATTGTTAGCCGAATATTTGGGCCCAATTACAGCCCAGTGACTTTTGACCTGTTAGAGGCCCGATGTAGACATGGGCCCATTTCAGCCCGGTGTGACTTTCGGCCTGGGAATGGCCCGTGCTGCCCATGGGCCATATATGGTCCGAAGGGACATCAGGCCCACTAACGGCTCGTGATAAAGGTGGCAACAGTTATGCCCAACGTGACTTTGGGCCTGTTAAAGGCCTATTGTATAATTCGGCCCGTTGATGCATGTACTAAGCTTTCAGCCTCTTAAAGCCCCATGATATCAGTGGGCCAACTAAGGCCCGAGATATGTTTCGGCCTAGTAACGGCCCATAATATAACTGGGCCCAAAAAGGCCCGGTCTACATTTCAGCCTGCTGAAGGCCCGTCGATGACTAGTGAAAATTGAGGCCCAACATGCATTTCGTCCTGCTAAAGGCCCATGGTATCATCTGGGCCGTAACAGGCCAGTACAATATTCAACCTGTTAATGTTCCAACGCTACCTGGGCCAAACTAGCGTTGGGTCCACAAAAGGCCCAACTAAAATAAAGGCCGGTGTAAGTTGTGGGCCTGGCGCAAAGTGTGAAAGCCCCAATCATTCGGGCCCAAGAAAGATGCAGGCCGGCCCAATTGTGGCCCGCTAAAAACCAGGCCCGTTAGAGGCGAATGTTTCGGCCTGGTCGACTACATCAAATTTTTTTCAGATAGCGAATGATGGCAGTAACTAGTAGGAATTAAGAACAAACCTACTCTATGCAATAAAGAAATTACGGAATAGTAACTAAGAATAAACCTACACTATACAATAAAGGATTTATGGTATATTACATCCACTGGGCATCAAAGTTCGCCACCAGTGATCATAAAGCGCAATGAAGAAGCAGATTACAAAAACTGGGCACCATTGCAGCATAACAAAATAATACTGAACCGAGACCACTTCCAAGACAGTTCAAGAAAGGTTAGCCTTGTGCGGGAACTGCTGCGCAAGCTGTTGAGCAAGGCTGTGAGACCGGCCTAGCATGTCGATCATAGCTTCCGGGTGTAGTTGTTTAGCGATGAGGTTCTCATTGGTGTTCTCCGCAATCTTTCTTAGAGATAGGACTTCAAGTCGAAGTTGAGTTGCAGAATGCCTTTCTGCTAGAACTTGGGACTGAAGAAGTCAAACTGATTCAGACAACGAATTATGTGAGCTTGTCCGACTACTAGTTGATGTCTACTACACAAGCTTCTTCTTGTAGACGTTGTTGGGCCTCCAAGTGCAGAGGTGTGTAGGATAGTAGCAAATTTCCCTCAAGTGGATGAACTAAGGTTTATCAATCCGTGGGAGGCGTAGGATGAAAATGGTCTCTCTCAAACAACCTTGCAACCAAATAACAAAGAGTATCTTGTGTCCCCAACACACCCAACACAATGGCAAATTGTATAGGTGCACTAGTTCGGCGAAGAGATGGTGATACAAGTGCAATATGGATGGTAGATATGAGTATTTGTAATCTGAAAATATAAAAACAGCAAGGTAACAATTGGTAAAAGTGAGCGTAAATGGTATTGCGATGCTAGGAAACAAGGCCTAGGGTTCATACTTTCACTAGTGCAAGTTCTCTAAACAATAATAACATAATTGGATCATATAACTATCCCTCAACATGCAACAAAGAGTCACTCCAAAGTCACTAATAGCAGGGAACAAACGAAGAGATTATGGTAGGGTACGAAACCACCTCAAAGTTATCCTTTCTGATCGATCTATTCAAGAGTCCGTAGTAAAATAACACGAAGCTATTCTTTCTATTAGATCTATCATAGAGTTCGTACTAGAATAACACCTTAAGACACAAATCAACCAAAACCCTAATGTCACCTAGATAATCCAATGTCACCTCAAGTATCCATGGGCATGATTATATGATATGCATCACACAATCTTAGATTCGTCTATTCAACCAACACAAAGTACTTCACAGAGTGCCCCAAAGTTTCTACCGGAGAATCAAGACGAAAACGTGTGTCAACCCCTATGCATAAGTTCACTGAACCCGCAAGTTGATCTCCAAAACATACATCAAGTAGATCACATGAATACCCCATTGTCACCATAGATAAACACGACAAGACATACATCAAGTGTTCTCAAATCCTTAAAGACTTAGTCCGATAAGATAACTTCAAAGGGAAAACTCAATCCATTACAAGAGAGTAGAGGGGGAGAACATCATAAGATCCAACTATAATAGCAAAGCTCGCGATACATCAAGATCGTGCCAAATCAAGAACACGAGAGAGAGATAGAGAGAGAGAGAGAGAGATATCAAGCACATAGCTACTGGTACATACCCTTAGCCCCGAGGGTGAACTACTCCCTCCTTGTCATGGACAGCGCCTGGATGATGAAGATGGCCGCCGGTGATCGATCCCGTCTCCGGCAGGGTGCCGGAACAGGGTCCCGATTGATTTTTTGTGGCTACAGAGGCTTGCAGCGGCGGAATTCCCGATCTATTATGCTCCTGGATGTTCCGGGGTATATGAGTATATATAGGTGAAAGAAGTCGGTCAGGGGAACCACGAGGGGCCTATGAGGGTGGGGGGCGCCCGGGGGGGGGGGGGGGGTTGGGTGCGCCCTAGACCCTCGTGGCCACCTCGTTGCTTCCCTGACGTCTACTCCAAGTCTCCTAGATTGCGTTTGTTCAAAAATAACTCTCCCGAAGGTTTCATTCCGTTTGGACTCCATTTGATATTCATTTTCTACGAAACACTGAAATAGGCAAAAAAACAACAATTTGGGTTGGGCCTCCGGTTAATAGGTTAGTCCCAAAAATGATATAAAAGTATATAGTAAACCCGTAAACATCCAAAACGGGTAATATAATAGCATGGAACAATAAAAAATTATAGATACGTATCAAGCATCCCCAAGCTTAATTCCTGCTCGTCCTCGAGTAGGTAAATGATAAAAACATAATTTTTGATGTGGAATGCTACCTAGCATATTTCTCAATGTAATTTTCTTTATTGTGGCATTAATGTTTAGATCCAAATGATTCAAGATAAAAGTTCATATTGACATGAAAACAATAATACTTCAAGCATACTAACAAAGTAATCTTGTCTTCTCAAAATAACATGGCTAAAGAAAGCTATCCCTACAAAATCATATAGTCTGGCTATGCTCTATCTTCATCACAGAAAATATTTGAATCATGCACAACACCGATGACAAGCCAAGCAATTGTTTCATACTTTTGATGTTCTCAAACCTTTTCAATTTTCATGCAATACATGAGCGTGAGCCATGGACCTAGCACTATATGTGGAATAGAATGGTGGTTGTGGAGAAGACAAAAAAGGAGAAGATAGTCTCACATCAACTAGGCGTATCAACGGGCTATGGAGATGCCCATTAATAGATATCAATGTGAGTGAGTAGGGATTGCCATGCAACGGATGCACTAGAGCTATAAGTGTATGAAAGCTCAACAAAAGGAACTAAGTGGGTGTGCATCCAACTCGCTTGCTCACGAAGACCTAGGGCAATTTGAGGAAGCCCATCATTGGAATATACAAGCCAAGTTCTATAATGTAAAATTCCCACTAGTATATGAAAGTGATAATATAGGAGACTCTCTATCATGAAGATCATGGTGCTACTTTGAAGCACAAGTGTGGTAAAAGGATAGTAACATTGTCCTTCTCTCTTTTTCTCTCATTTTTTATTTTGGTGGGCTTCTTTGGCCTCTTTTTATTTGGGCTTCTTTGGCCTCTTTTATTTTTCATAAAGTCCGGAGTCTCATCCCGACTTGTGGGGGAATCATAGTCTCCATCATCCTTTCCTCACTTGGAACAATGCTCTAATAATGAAGATCATCACACTTTTATTTACTTACAACTCAAGATTACAACTCAATACTTGGAACAGAATATGACTCTATGTGGATGCCTCTTGCGGTGTACTGGGATATGCAATGAATCAAGAGCGACATGTATGAAAGAATTATAAAGGTGGCTTTGCCACAAATATGATGTCAACTACATGATCATGCAAAAGCAATATGACAATGATGGAGCGTGTCATAATAAATGTAATGGTGGAAAGTTGCATGGCAATATATCTCGGAATGGCTATGGAAATGCCATAATAGGTAGGTATGGTGGCTGTTTTGAGGAAGGTATATGGTGGGTGTATGGTACCGGCGAAAGTTGCATGGCACAAGAGAGGCTAGCAATGGTGGAAGGGTGAGAGTGCGTATAATCCATGGACTCAACATTAGTCATAAAGAACTCATATACTTATTGCAAAAATCTATTAATCATCAAAACAAAGTACTACGCGCATGCTCCTAGGGGGATAGATTGGTAGGAAAAGACCATCGCTCGTCCCCGACCGCCACTCATAAGGAAGACAAACAAAAAATAAATCATGCTCCAACTTCATCACATAACGGTTCACCCTACGTGGATGCTACGGGAATCACAAACTTTAACACAAGTATTCCTCAAATCCACAACTACTCCACTAGCATGACTCTAATATCAGCATCCTCATATCTCAAAACAATCATAAGGAATCAAACTTCTCATAGTATTCAATGCACTTTATATGAAAGTTTTTATTATATCCCTCTTGGATGCCTATCATATTAGGACTGAATTCATAACCAAAGCAAATTACATGCTGTTCTAAAGACTCTCAAAATAATATAAGTGAAGCACTAGAGCAAATGACAAACTACTCCGAAAGATATAAGTGAAGATCAATGAGTAGTCAAATAATTATGCAACTATGTGAAGACTCTCTAACATTTAAGAATTTCAGATCTTGGTATTTTATTCAAACAGCAATCAAAACAAAATAAAATAAAATGATGCTATAAGCAAAACACATATCATGTGATGAATAAAAATATAGCTCCAAGTAAAGTTACCGATGAACGAAGACGAAAGAGGGGATGCCATCCGGGGCATCCCCAAGCTTAGGCTCTTAGTTGTCCTTGAATATTACCTTGGGTTGCCTTGGGCATCCCCAAGCTTAGGCTCTTGCCACTCCTTATTTCATAGTCCATCGAATCTTTACCCAAAACTTGAAAACTTCACAACACAAAACTTAATAGAAAACTCGTAAGCTCTGCTAGTATAAGAAAATAAATCACCACTTAGGTACTGTTATGAACTCATTCTAAATTCATATTAGTGTAATATCTACTGTATTCCAACTTCTCTATGGTTCATACCCTCCGATATTACTCATGGATTCATCAAAATAAGCAAACAACACATAGAAAACAGAATCTATCAAAAATAGAACAGTCTGTAGTAATCTGTATCATTCGAATACTTCTATAACTCCAAAAATCCTACTCCCTCCGTCCGGAAATACTTGTCATCAAAATGGATAAAAGGGGATGTATCTCGATGTATTTTAATTCTAGATACATTTCTTTCTATCCATTTTGATGACAAGTATTTTCGGACGGAGGGAGTACCAAATTAGGAAAAGCTTAGAAATTTGTGTACCAATCCATATCAAGAAGAATCATATCAAAAGAATGTTTCTGTGAATTATGAAAACTAATTTACTGGGCGCATAAGTTTCTGATCTTCAGCAGGATCAACACAACTATCACCGTAAGCTATTCTAAAAGTCTTACTTGGCACTTTATTGAAACAAAAGCTATGAAACATGATTACTACAGTAGCATAATCATGTGAACACACAAAAATAGTAAAGGTAAATATTGGGTTGTCCCCCAACAAGCGCTTTTCTTTAGTGCCTTTTTAGCTAGGCATGATGATGACAATGATGCTCACATAAAAGATAAGAATTGAAACATAAAGAGAGCATCATGAAGAATATGACTAGCACATTTAAGTCTAACCCACTTCCTATGCATAGGGATTTTGTGAGCAAACAACTTATGGGAACAAGAATCAACTAGCATAGGAAGGTAAAACAAGCATAGCTTCAAGATTTTCAACACATAGAGAGGAAACTTGATATTATTGCAATCCTACAAGCATATGTTCCTCCCTCATAATAATTTTTTCAGTAACATCATGAATGAATACAAAAATATAACCATCACATAAAGCATTCTTTTCATGATCTACAAGCATAAAATTTTTATTACTCTCTACATAAGCAAAATTCTTTTCATTCAGAATAGTGGGAGTATCATAAGAGAATCGAATACTATAAATTGTTTCCATATTAAAAGAGTAATGTTCAGAAAAAGGGTAATCATAATCATGACAAGTTTTATAAATATAATCATCACTACTTTTTATAGCATAAGTTTCATCACAATAATCATCATAAGTAGTAACTTTGTTATCATCATAATCAATTGAAACCTCTTCCAAAATAGTGGATTCATCACTAAATAAAGTCATGTCCTCTCCAAATCCACTTTCATCAATATAACCATCATAAATAGGAGGCATGCTATCATCATAATAAATTTGCACATCAAAACTTGGGAGACTAAAAATATCATCTTCGGTACACATAGCATCCCCAAGCTTGGGACAAACATTAATTGCAGCAAATATATTCTCAAACATGTCATTCTCATCAAACATAGCATCCCCAAGCTTGGGCCTTTTCCTATCATAAGCATAATCACTCTCATCATTAATAGTATGGATAGAACCAATAGTATAGCAATTATCATCATCACAATGAGTAATAGGAGCAACATCATTTGGGAGGGATATCTTTCTACCTTTGCTTCTCCGTCTTTTCTTTTTCTTCTTCACATTATGTGTGGGTTTAACCTTCTTTTTTGAGCTCCTTATTAATGACATTGGTTGAATAGAAAGCTCATCCTCGTTACCTGATTCATCATAAGAAATAATAGGATGATATTGGGAAGTCTCTTCCCTTTCATTAGTATTCTCTTCATCTTCTATTTGCTTCCTTTTCTTTATGTAATTGGCAACATAATAGTTTTCAATGCAATTCACCGCACAATACATAAAAATTTCTTCTAGATCAAAATCAAGAACTTTATCAAGGACAAATTCTTGCATATCTTTAGTTATACATTTTATTTCTTCATAACCCAAAAGCAAACTAAGTTCATTATGATGTGCAAGGGAAATCAAGTCATCACAATTTTTGGACACGATACAATCATGAAACAATTTGCATTGGGGATTTAAATGATCATGTTCATTGCAAAGTTCACAAGGATGGCAAAGAAATTTTAAATTTTCAGCAAAAGCATCTAGCCTTTCTTGCAACCATTTAGTTTCTAAATACTTATGCCTCTTGCAAAATCTATCTTCCCTATTTTGTGTGTACTTGCAAACTCTATGCACTCCACAAAAATTAACATGCTTATAAGAGACATTTTCATCATGACTAGTGCAATCATTATTAGTACCATGGATATTCAAAGAGTTCATACTAACAACATTGTAATCATGCTCCTCATTTAAAGATTTAGTGTGAAACATTTTATAGACTTCTTCTTCTAGCACTTGAGCACAATTTTCCTTTCCATCATTCTCACGAAAGATATTAAAAAGATGAAGCGTATGAGGCAAACTCAATTCCATTTTTTGTAGTTTTCTTTTGTAGACTAAACTAGTGATAAAACAAGAAACTAAAAGATTAAATTACAAGATCTAAAGATATACCTTCAAGCACTCACCTCCCCGGCAACGGTGCCAGAAAAGAGCTTGATGTCTACTACACAACCTTCTTCTTGTAGACGTTTGTTGGGCCTCCAAGTGCAGAGGTCTGTAGGACAGTAGCAAATTTCCCTCAAGTGGATGACCTAAGGTTTATCAATCCATGGGAGGCGTGGGATGAAGACGGTCTCTCTCAAACAACCCTACAACCAAATAACAAAGAGTCTCTTGTGTCCCCAACACACCCAATACAATGGAAAATTGTATAGGTGCACTAGTTCGGAGAAGAGATGGTGATACAGGTGCAATATGGATGGTAGATGTGAGTATTTGTAATCTGAAAATATAAAAAGAGCAAGGTAACAAGTTTTAAAAGTGAGCGCAAACGGTATTGCAATGCTAGGAAACAAGGCCTAGGGTTCATACTTTCACTAGTGCAAGTTCTCTCAACAATAATAACATAACTGCATCATATAACTATCCCTCGACATGCAACAAGGAGTCACTCCAAAGTCACTAATAGTTGGGAACAAACAAAGAGATTATGGTAGGGTACGAAACCACCTCAAAGTTATCCTTTCTGATCGATCTATTGAAGAGTCCGTACTAAAATAACACGAACCTATTCTTTCCGTTCGATCTATCATAGAGTTCGTACTAGAATAACACCTTAAGACACAAATCAACCAAAACCCTAATGTCACCTAGATACTCCAATGTCACCTAAAGTATTCATGGGCATGATTATATGATATGCATCACACAATCACAGATTCGTCTATTCAACCAACACAAAGTACTTCAAAGAGTGCCCCAAAGTTTCTACCTGAGAGTCAAGACGAAAACGTGTGCCAACCCCTATGCATAAGTTCACTGAACCCGCAAGTTGATCACCAAAACATACATCAAGTAGATCACGTGAATATCCCATTGTCACCACAGATAAGCACGGCAAGACATACATCAAGTGTTCTCAAATCCTTAAAGACTCAATCCGATAAGATAACTTCAAAGGGAAAACTCAATCCATTACAAGAGAGTAGAGGGGGAGAAACATCATAAGATCCAACTATAATAGCAAAGCTCGCGATACATCAAGATCGTGCCAAATCAAGAACACAAGAGAGAGAGAGAGAGAGAGAGAGAGAAATCAAACACATAGCTACTGGTACATACCCTCAGCCCCGAGGGTGAACTACTCCCTCCTTGTCATGGAGAGCGCCTGGATGATGAAGATGGCCACCGGTGATGGATCCCCCCTCCGGCAGGGTGCCGTAACAGGGTCCCGATTGGTTTTTGGTGGCTACAGAGGCTTGTGGCGGCGGAACTCCCGATCTATTGTGCTCCTGGATGTTTCCGGGGTATATGAGTATATATAGGCGAAAGACAAGATTTTGGGGTTGTCTCGCTATCTTCAAGATGTTTTGCCTTCTTTGCTGCAATATATGTTGGGTTTGTCTCACAGCCTTCAGCAGACTTGTGCATGCCATCAGGCATATCACCCTGAAACAAAGCAGAGAGATGACAGGTTTTGCACGTGTATAAACAAAGATGATAACTGTGCTGTCAAGTCCATCCAATTTCAAATTAGAAAATAAAGAGTAAGTTCAAAATATCAATAGCATAATTTGGCATTGTTCATAAAGCGGGGAGCTTCACCACACTACTGGATTACACTACTAGGGAAAACCTTATACACAGAACTTTAGTAGTAGCGTGGGTCAAAGAAGCACGCTGGTGCTAAATAGCAGCAGCGCGCCTGCCGAAACCACGCTGCAGATAATGTCATAGCAGTAGCGCGTCTCGCTGAATACACGTTACTACTAAAATTCTCACGGCTTAGCCGATATGGTACACATAGTAGTAGCGATCTATACCGAACCGCGCTACTTCTACTTTCTTTGTAGCAGTGCGTTTTGCTCTAAACTCGCTACTACTAAAGGATATAAAATTAAATGAAAAGCAAATAGAAAGGTAATTGAAAATGAAAGAATTAGAAGAAGGTGAAAGGAAAAAAATAAAATGTGAAGAAAAATAAATGAAAAAGGGAAAAAGGAGAAAGTTGTAGCAGTAGCGAGTATGCAAGAACGCACTGTAGCTAATGTAGCAGCAGCGCGCTTTCAGGAAGGCGCTACTGCTACTTCTGACTTAACCACCGCGTTCGTCCTTCCCCACGGCCACTTCCCCCAAATCGAACTCCTCCGCTATCGCCGCCGCCGTCGCCCGTCGGTCGCCGCGCGCTCTCCGCACACCCTCTATGCCGCCCCCGACCCCGGATTCAACGCCGCCCCCGCCCCCGACCTCAACGCCGCCCCGGACGCCGCCCCGGACGCCGCCCCCGACCTCAACGCCCCGGACGCAGCCCCAAGCCCGACCTCGATGCCGCCTGCCCCTCTCTCGCCGCAGGCACCCGATCGAGGAGAGCACGCCTGCTCCTCCCCCTCCCCTATCTCTGCCTAGATAGGGTTCTTCAAATTTTAGTTGCATCAAATAGTTAGGGTTCGTCTATGGGTGGAAATGAATTGGATACAGATGCGGCTGGGATTTTTTCTTAGGTGATGTTTTCTTAGATGATGAATAAACACTAGTGTAATGCATAATAAAACGAGTAAAATTTGACCTTCTTCTATTTAGTTAGTAAGAACTAGTTAGTAAGAACTAGGTACTAATTAGGTGATTTTTTAGTTAAAGCAATTTTTCCCGCCTCGACGTGGACGATGCCTATCCCGCATCCTCGTCGTCGAGTCGGCGGAGGACGACACCTGCTTGACCAGATCGGCCATGTCCGGGACTGGGCTCCGCCGGGGTGGTACTGGGAGGCGCTACCTACCGGGGGGCGCAGGTTGGTGAGGAGCCAGCCTGTCATTGACCCGAACCTTCTTTGGTGGCGGTCGCGTGGGCCAGTGACAATCCAGAGGCTCGAGGACTCCGCGGAGGTGGTGCGTCACCGTGTCAGTGAGGAGGATGCGCACGTCCGTCGCTACTTGTTTGCGTTGGAGCACAGGCCGTTCTCCAATACCTGGCAGGTCCTCCGGGGATCTCACTAGAGCTATGATCCCGTGATGGTGCCTTCTCTGTGGGTGTCCACCGCCTGCGCCGATACCCGTCGTGTGCTAGAGTTTTAGTTGTATTAGTGATGTTATATGTATGACACTATTCGTGATGTATTAGTGATAATATTCGACGACGTACTGACGCATGAGATGATTTACTTTTGCTTATTGAATGCATGCTAATTTGAGTCCTATAAGATATTTTGAAATGAATATCTTGTGTTGCTCAATATCCAAGTGGCCGGTCATGTTTGCAGGTTACACCTTCGAGTGGCCTATGTTTTGCTGGAGTGTTGATTCATTTCCGTTCCGACAAATTTCAGGCGCTCGATATGTCCTATTTTAGCAAAGGTCATGCCGGATTTTTCCGTGAATTTTGGCATGACTTGTGCTAGAATATGTAGGAAATATCGAGTGCCCCGGATTTGTGCGTTGAGTATCTTGGTAGTTGTCTTCGATCGATTTTCAATTAATGTTTTAACTATGAACATAGGAAATGTCTGACGACGAGAAGGAGTCAGTACTTGCAAATACTGCGAAGACGAGCGCGGCTGTGCGACAGAATCTTCCTAGATGATGATAGGCGCTTCAGCATCAAGCTGGACGAGAACTTCGAAGTGGATACAGTAAGTCACAACGACAAGTCTTTTTTCATAATTAAGCATGACATCTGCTTCATTTGCTTCAACTTATATTTTTTTACTATTCTACTAGCGTATCCCCTGCCATGCAAGAGTTTTTGTATTGGATAAGATAGGTTTCAGTCATAGTATGGAGGAAAAGAAAGTTTACTTGAAGACCGAGCATGGTTATATTTTCCATGCAAAGTTATACAATTCAGATGACTACACCTATTTTGGATGCAAAACATGGCGAGCACTATGCAAGACTTATGCATTTGAGCCTGATATGGTTATCACCTTTGATATTCGTCCGGAAGATGATATTGAAGTTAATACCGACATCTGGGTCGATGTGTAAATGCCTCCAGTTATACCATTATGTAAGTTTCTCAACCATATTTATGTCTTTGATATTGTTTATTCAAAAATAGTTGACAACTAATTTGTATTGTCAGCTTATTTCCGTGCAAGCAAACATGTCCAGCGCTTGGTAGACAGGACCATATACTGTCCTGGGGCTGAACTCAACTGCGAGGAGCTCAGTCATTATGTTTCATGGCTTGAGGATCTTGATACTGTCAAGACAAATTTTCTTCCTGCACTTAGAAATGTTAGTACTGAAAATGTGCGACCAATAGTGTTCGTAATGAACTACGGTCACATCTATTTAGGAAGGATGGTAAGATTTTTAATATTTGACATCGGTGCATCTTTTCCATACATTATTTTTGAAGCTAAACTTCATCGCTAAGTATGTTACCGTACGATGTTCTTCAACAGGGACTCCCGATGAATGTTGTGCCTTATGGGATCGAGACTAAAGGTACCATGAGTATTATCAGCTTACGGCCAAGATATCCTACAGATTACTTTAGTGCATTCAAGATTAGCGACGGATGCTTAATAGTGCAAGACTGGACCAAATATGTGATGGGGGAGCGCAGAGAAGTACTAGGGGGCAGCAAACAGATGAGCTACCACGATTAGGAGACAGGTTCATCTGCATGCTCCAGTTTGATCTAGGAGGAGAGCTATATATGTTTTATGTTATTTTACCTAAGAGAGAGCAGCAGGACTGATTAGCTAGCGAGAAATGAGTTTGAGGATGATGATGTGCTACACTATTTCTATGATGATAAAATAGCTAGTGTTGGTGGTAATGACTATGATGATTATTATTAGCTAGTGTTAGTGCTGATTAAATAAATACTGTTGGTGGTAATGACTATGATGATGATTAAATAGCTTGTGCTGGCAGATTAGATTCAGGTGGAGGCAACATGTGGTGCACATCGAAAGTACTACTAGTCCAAACTAGATCAAGTTTGGATTAGTAGTATACTTTTGACATGCACCACATATTGCCTCCACTTGAACCTAATCCACCTTCATTTAATACACTGTTATGGACATAATGATGTAAACCTCATAACAGCTGGTATTGTACCAATATTTGTATGATGGCACATAAATACACTAAAAATAAAAAAAATAAAAAAAATACTAGTAGCGATGGAAAGAAAACACGCTGCAAGTAGATACCTTAGCAGTAGCGTGGTACTAAACAAATGCTGCAGTTATTTGTCCTAGCAGTAGCGCGTGCTGGCACGCGTTACTGCTAAGCAATAGCTGTAGCGCCTTATTAGTAGCACGGCCACCCGCGCTACTAGTGGGTGCAAAACACGCGCTACTGCTAGGGTTTTCCCTAGTAGTGTTACCATGTCAACATAACAAGCATAGATGAAGGGCAAAACACAATCATTGTATCTATTTTGGTTAATGTGCATGGCATGTTGTTCATATCATCAGCCACATCAGTAAGATAAAACAGGAGATGATAAGGTGCAAATGTGGGCTGCTTCACCACACACTGGAATATAGATCCACAAAAAAAGGCATACATATGGGGAGTATTGAGTAATGTGCAAGGTATGAATAAGGAATTTGGTTTTACAAGTAAAACTTAGAACTTACGGTTCTTGCGAAAATGCATTTTGATAGAAACAGCAAACTAAACAGCAGTAAATGATAGGGAGTATGAGCAAATTAAGCAGCAGTTGAGGATAAAGGCTTTAGAAGGACTGACTTACATTAACAATTTACACCGGCTTTATAATGCCCTTCTCCATGTCAAGGGAAGGATAACTCAAGAATTTCAGCACAAAATCTTCTTCATTAGCATTGCCTGTACTCTACATTTTGTAGAGAGTAATTATAGATATGATAATGCTGGAAGGGATAGAGGATAATGAATATAAGATGCAGATTGATGCTACATAATCAACTACCAATCCCTGGAATTACAAGCGTTACAGGACAAAATGTACTGACAAGAGCAATGGGCTACACTTCTGCACTGGCATTGTTTGTGTATTCTACTTTTTGGTAAGATTAAATATAGATATGATCTTTTTTAGTAAATGGCAGGCAAGGGAGATAAGATGCAGAATGCTACACAATGAACCAATCCCTCTTCCCATAATACAAGAGTGTTTTGAACACTGGTGTACTGTACAAAACGTTCTTATATTATGGGACGGAGGGAGTAGCTGTTAATGTAAGTACAGTGATAGACGACGTTCAGTCCTTACAAGAGGACTGTAGAGCTAAACCTCTTCAAAAGCATTGGGGTGATTCTAAATTTATGTAAGAGTCCATATGGATCTTATAATGTCCACCAAATGGACGATAACGAGGCTAACATGTGCAGTGATGCTACATAATAAAACAGCTATGAAAGTAAGTATGGTCATATAGGGAAGAGGTACTCACAAGAGCAATGCAGTGTGTAGTATAGTTGCAAGATTCTGCGGTCCCTTGAGAATGAATGTTCTTCTGCTAACAGTTTTCGTACAAGTGAGACGTTAAGGCAAATGCAGAAATGTAGTTCAAATTGTGATGTGATATCCTAGACAGTACCTTACGCTGCAGCCGAGACCAATGTGTAACAAGATTATTCCAGTCACCGTCAGATAAATGTAGCACCGGAGACTTTAAAGAAATTTCATTTAGAGACTTGCCATCGAAGTGCGCTTGTCTCAAGTAGGAATGATACTTCATCAACAAGTGCTTGAAAAGCGCAACCAACCCTTGCTCGTCTTCACAATCCAGTTTGGTCCTTGACTATTTAAAAGAATGAAATCTTTGTCTTCTGTCAACAGAAACATATGCAGTAATGACCATGAATAACATTAGTACATTACTTACACGTAAGTTGCGGAGGAAGACTGGAAATTCTTCTATGTCTGCGATATAATCTTTCCATGAAGGAAAGATGCGCACAAAGCTCCTAACAACAATATAAGCTTCGTCTTCTAAACTGGGAAGAAATGGAACAGGGGTCCTATTTGCTGCAATTGGGGCTCTATCTGGTTCGAAAAGGGATTTGGCAACTGGATTTGGTGTACTCTTTGCTGGAATGGGGGTTTTGCGTTGTAGAGCTGGTGCTATGTCAACTGGCATCATCATAATGTTTGCTGCAGTTGGGGTCTGCTGAGTTGGGGCATCAGAAATGACCAGTGTAGTAGGTCTAGAGTCTGCTAGAGTTGGGGTGTTTTGTGGGTCAGGTGATATTGCAACTATACCTGATGGGCTATTTGATTTATCAGGTGCCACTACCTTTTCCAAATACTTTGCTTGTGCTCCTCCATGATCAGCAATCGCCCTCTTCCTTTTGAACGTCTGATACACAAGAACAACATTTGAATGGATAAATATGGTATGATGATAGATGGAATATCTACTGAAAATGGATAGGCAGGGCGTGTTCACATACACGATGTGTAAACTAAGCTAATGGCAGTTTAACAAAGTAGAAGCAATGCAAAGAATCAATTGCAAGATATGTACGACCAATATAACCTTGGAAAGTTAGAGAAAGCACCTTGATGGGTGAATAAGATAGGGCATCTGCCTCTGACTCCTCCACTAGGGATCTACATTGACTTAGGTCTCCCTCTAGCTCAGAATCACTGTTAGGATCATATTCTCAGCATGAATCTATAGGTGGAGAGCGTTTGCATTGCATTGCATCCAGACTTGATTTCAGTCCCTTAATGCCAAGTTTTACAACCATGGCATTGTTCTTCTTTATTCTTTTCATGCGCGCAAGCTCATAATCATTATGATGCTGTTCAGAATCTGAGATTCATGAAAACATAAAAGTAGTCAGATTATCTATGGAATGCATTGCGGATTCAACTCGAAGAGTGTCTCCCTATAAACCCTTGCATATGCAAAGTTTACCCCCCAACCGTGCTAACCAGACCACACACAGAAATACAAACCCCTTATGTCTCTATAACAGGCAGACACACATTTCAAAACTGAAGTAGGAACATTAGAATCATAAGAAATTCGTATTTGAACAAATAAACTAAGGAATTATGAGTGGCATAATGTTTAGCTTCAAGGGTGGAGTGCTGGTAGTGTGACACAAAGCAAGTAGGCAGATTGTATTCCATGTAAAAGATCGAAGCCTATGTAAAAGCTGGAAATGACACTTTCTTTCTATACAATGCAGTGTTCGTTGCCCACACATGATGGAAGAGATCACATAGAGAAATACTATTCACTTATTTCTACGGTTCCAGTATTTTGAAATAGGGTGGTCCACCCTAAAAGAATATTGACAACAAATATGACAAGGCAAGCATAGATGTAGTGAATCAATCATTTATTTGTGAGCTTACTAGGACAAGTATGCAGAATTGTAATTGTAGTAAGAGACCGTCCAAAATCTGAATCAAGAAGTTTCGCTAGCACTTATTGTTTGCAACTAATCGATGTGAATAATTGGATATTATACCGAATGAGTAAGAAAGACAAGTAAAATTGTCAACAAACTTGGCTTGCTGCAGTAATCTGGGTCAATGTCACTACGACCAACAATCCAAAATGACTAGTGTCTGTTCCTAGGGCCGGAGTTTTGAAAACTCTGTGAACTTTACATGTACTAAAGATTACTGAAATACATCTGAACCATTAAGTGTAGGTAGCACTCAGCACATAACAAACCCTAATGACAATCCTACCTAATGAGTAATGAATCAATTAGAAAATGGGTGATGAGGAGTGGCTGCTGAGTGTTGAGGATGTATCTCGGGATAAATCTGGTTGGCTTAGTGGGTGCTGCATGCCTGAGCCCTGAACAAACTAGAAAGGTAGGCGCGGCGGCGCGCCCGGGTAGCGGTGACGCTGTTGGGCGAGCGGCTCCTGACCTCCTGTTAGTCCGGCGTCTCCTCCTAAAGTCATGCCGTCCGGGGACGGCAAGTCACCGGCGAGGCAGGCGGTTGGGGGCGAGTAGAGATCGAAGCGCACAGCGGAACAGAGGGGAATCGGGGCCTGGGACGACCCAAAATCCCAGGGTGGGCCGGCCCACCGTGTGCACCCTGTGGAGATACACACCCGAGCGGCGAACATGCATTTTTGAAACTAATTTAGGAACATTTAGCTTACCAATTAAACGACTCTGTTTTAATAATACCAGATTCATATTTGAACAACTAAGCTTGTTTAGCTTGATGGGTGGAGCAGTGCTATTATGACACGAAGCACGTATTCTTATCGTATAGTGATCATAAAAGGGGGAAACTCTAAGCATATTTCTTTTAGCAAAAGAGGGTTTCCCCTCCGATTTCTATTAAAGAAACCACCACGGAACCAACATGATAAATTAAACCCTAAGCATGATCAATTAAACTATATTATGACTGTGCCATGGCAGATTTGAAACTGCAAACCGGAGAAATGATATTTAGCATCCATTGTTTGCTTCGAACTAAGAACTAAATTCTGAGAGCTGAAAAGAAAGTAGAGTAACCAAGTTACGATATATGAGGGAGTCCTGGACTAGGGGGTGTCCGGATAGCCGAACTATCATCATCGGCCGGACTCCAAGACTATGAAGATACAAGATTGAAGACTTTGTCCCGTGTCCGGATGGGACTTTCCTTGGCGTGGAAGGCAAGCTTGGCAATACGGATATGTAGATCTCCTACCATTGTAACCGACTCTGTGTACCCTAGCCCTCTCCGGTGTCTATATATATCGGAGGGTTTTAGTCCATAGGACAAACAACAATCATACCATAGGCTAGCTTCTAGGGTTTAGCCTCCTTGATCTCGTGGTAGATCCACTCTTGTACTACCCATATCATCAATATCAATCAAGCAGGAGTAGGGTTTTACCTCCATCAAGAGGGCCTGAACCTGGGTAAAAACATCGTGTCCCTCGTCTCCTGTTACCATCCGCCTAGACGCACAGTTCGGGACCCCCTACCCGAGATCCGCCGGTTTTGACACCGACATTGGTGCTTTCATTGAGAGTTCCTCTGTGCCGTCGCAATCAGGAAGGATGCCTCTTCCCGTCTTTAAAGACGGTACTATTGCCAAGGGAGCTTTGGCCACCGGCCAAACTGTCCGGCTAGGTGGTTTTCTTATGACCGCCTGTTCGGCCGCCGCTCCGACGATGACCTCTCGGGTCATCAAAAGCGATCTTCACGTCAACTCGGAATTCACCGAGCAGCTAGATCCGATGGAGCTCTCCTCCGTAAACGAGCTCTTGGATCGCTTCGCCGCCCTGGGAGTCGCTACAGACTACAATCGGATTGGGCTTAAAACCGATCTGAGAGAGATCAACTCTCCCCAGGCTACCCACCACGTTGTTGTGGTGGAGGAATAACGCGGCGACTCTTCTTATATATTAAAGACCAGTTATGTCCGGATTCCGGATCCCTCCATGCCGGATTCCCGCGGAGGGACGGACGTCAACCAAGTATTGAACCTAAAGTCAGGCAGCGGACCAGATTCGTTGGACGACATCCAGCAATCCAAGCTTCCAAATTCGGAAACTTCTCGGCCCTTGAGCCTCAAGTTGGGCAGGGTTCCGGACTTAATTCCACCCGCCCACCCAAACATAAGCGATCTATATCAAATCCGGAAAGAGCCCGCTGAAACAGTACATCATTACTGGGCCAGATTCCTCCTGGTTATGAATAGGATAAAGGACTGCCGTGAGGAAAACGCAATCTCAATTTTCTGCAACAATTGCACGGACAAGGGAATCTTGAACGCCGTAAGTCGTCGCGAAATTACACGCTTCGCCGACCTGGCTTCCATAGTACGAAAGTACTGTGTGATGGAGAGTATCTGGAAAACCGAAACTAAGTTTTGGGACAATCCGGCTCCGAACACAACCCTAGTCGGAAACAAAAGAGTGCATCACGCCCAGGCACCCGGGACAAAAACCAAAAAGCAAAAACCCCATAAAGGGCACGCAACCGTACTGGAGGGATGGCTCAGCGGACCCTGTAAAATTCATAGTACAGAGGGCGCCACTCCAACACATAGCCTTCGAGCATGTTGGATACTGCGGTAGGTGGCCAAAAGTGGCAAAGAGCTTCTAGCCCCAGAGAACCACCCCAACAGTACCAGTACGGTATTAACAGTCTTTGAGACTTTCGCATCAAATAATATGCGGAAACGAACAATCCGCAGCCTCACCAAAGTCTACCAAGTAGCAACAACAAATCCATGGAGCGACACGGCTATCACCTTCAATGCCAGCGACGAACCTAAATTCCGAACAGCCCGAGCACCAGCCGCATTGGTCCTCAGTCCAATAGTGGACGGTGTTCGTCTTACCAAGGTGCTCATGGATGGCGGCAGCGGATTAAACCTCATCTACGAGGAAACCCATCGAAAAATGGAAATAGACTAGAGCCGCATTGAGCGAAGCAGCACAACCTTTAGAGGAATAATCCCTAGTCGGGAAGCACGCTGCACAGGAAAAATCACACTTGATGTGGTGTTCGGCTCGCCGGACAATTACAGGTCCGAGGAGGTCACGTTCCAAGTGGCCCCGTTCAGCAGCGGATATCACGCTTTATTAGGACGAGAGGTATTCACAATTTTCCAAGCCATACCCCATTACAGGTACATGAAGCTTAAAATGCCCGGGCCCAATGGAATCATCACTCTTGTCAGTGAACCGGACATAGCACTCCGCGCCGAAAACAAGACAGCCGCACTAGCCCTAGAGGCACTATCCGAAGCCCTAGCGGCAGAGGAACTCACTGCGCTGCGCTCCACGGTGATCAGGGACGATGTGATACTTGATAAGAGATCCAAGTCCACCTCTTTTAAACCAGCGGACGAAATAGTCAAATTCCAGGTCCATCCAACGGACCCCACAAAGATGGCCTCCATTGGGGCACAATTAAACCCTGATGTAGACGCCGCACTACGAGAATTCCTTCGGGAAAATTGGGACATCTTTGCCTGGCACCCTTTAGATATGCCAGGAATCCCACGCAGATTGGCAGAACACAACCTAAACATCCTAAAAGGATTCAAGCCAGTCAAACAGGCTCTTCGGCGATTTTCCGAACCCAAAAGACAGGCAATGGGAGAGGAGCTAGCCAAACTATTAGAATCCGGATTCATCAGAGACATCAAACATCCGGACTGGCTAGCAAACCTGGTAATGGTACCAAAAAAGGACAAATCCTGGCGCCTGTGTGTCGATTTTAAAGACCTTAACAAGGCCTGCCCAAAGGATCCTTTCCCCCTTCCCCGCATAGATCAAATCATCGATGCTACCGCAGGGCACGATTCATTGTGCTTCCTCGACGCATACTCCGGCTACCATCAAATCAAGATGGCGGAGACAGATCAAGCCGCAACGGCATTCATTACTCCATACGGACCATTCTGCTTTAACACAATGCCCTTCGGACTCAAAAACGCCGGTGCAACATATCAGCGCATGAATCAGACATGTCTGGCTACCCAGATTGGCAAAACAGTGGAGGCATACATAGACGACGTGGTCGTCAAGACCAAACACGTCGATTCTTTAGTAGATGATTTGAGGCTCACATTTGACAACCTCTGAGCATATGAAATTAAGCTCAACCCAGAAAAATGCGTTTTCGGCGTACCAGCCGGAAAGCTCTTGGGCTTCATTGTATCCGGTAGAGGAATTGAAGCAAACCCAGCCAAGATCCGAGCTCTGTCACAGTTGGATATCCCAAAAGACCTCAAACAAATACAAAAATTGACTGGATGCGTGGCGGCTCTAAGCCGCTTCATCTCCCGTTTGGGAGAAAAGGCATTGCCCCTCTATCGCCTTCTCAGGCGCACCGAACACTTCGAATGGACGGATGCTGCCACGGACGGACTCGAAGAAATAAAGTCCATATTGGCAACAAATCTGGTGCTGGTTGCGCCCAACTTGGGCGAACCAATGTTGTTATATATCGCGGCAACACATCAAGTTGTAAGCGCGGTGCTCGTCGTCGAACGAGAAACAGAAGGGCACAAATTCCCTCTTCAAAAACCAGTGTACTACGTATCCACTGTCTTAACTCCATGCAAGTCCCGGTATCCGCATTATCAAAAGATAGCGTACGCGGTGTTCATGGCATCCCGGAAGCTGCGACACTACTTTCAAGAGTGTTCGATAACAGTGGCCTCCGAAGTACCCCTCAACGACATTATAAACAACTGCGACGTGACGGGCAGGATTGCAATGTGGGCCATCGAGCTCTTACCATTTGATACAACCTACAAACCACGGCGAGCCATAAAGTCGCAAGTTTTGGCTGACTTCATCGCTGAATGGACCGAAGCCGAACTCCCTAAAGAGTACAGCGCATACTCCAATTGGATCATGCATTTTGACGGCTCCAAAATGTTGGCCGGCTTAGGGGCTGGCGTCGTATTGACGTCCCCAACCGGAGACACGGTCCAATACGTACTTCAGATAATGTACACGGACTCCAACAATGCAGCCGAATATGAGGCCCTTCTACATGGTCTCCGGATGGCAATCTCCATGGGTATTCAACGCCTAGAGGTGCGCAGGGATTCAAACCTCGCAATATCCCAAGTAAATGGAGACTTTGACGCCAAGGATCCGAAAATGGCAGCCTATCATAACGCTGTCTTAAAAATGTCAGCTCGGTTCGAAGGACTCGAATTCCGCCATGTAGCCCGTGATAATAACCAGGCAGCCGACATGTTGGCACACATCGGCGCAAAACGCGACGCCGTCCCTCCAAACATCTTCCTGGAGCGGCTCTTCAAGCCATCCGTATTATGGGAAGAGGAGTCCGGAAATAACAACCCGGAACCAACCGCGCCAACCAACACAGGACAATCTGACATAATCGGCGGCTCAGCCAATGAAATAACACCTTCAGCCCATGAAATAATGGCAGTAATTGCCTCATGGACAGAACCATTCCTAGCCTACTTAATTACGCAGGAACTTCCCGAAGACCAAAATGAGGCCCGCTGCATAGTTCGGCGATCTAAAGCTTACAAGGTCCATGAGGGAGAACTTTATAAGAAAAGCACAACCGGAGTCCTTCAAAGGTGCATCTCCAAAGAGGAAGGGCGAAATCTCCTGGCTGAAATTCACGCCAGACTCGGCGGGCACCATGCCGCAGCTCGGGCCCTTGTGGGCAAGGCCTTCCGTACAGGATTTTATTGGCCGACTGCCCGGGCAGATGCTCAGGACTTAGTCCAACGATGCATCGGTTGCCAGCTCTTTGCTAATCAAAGCCATATGCCACCCACCGCCCTCAAAACTATACCCATCACCTGGCCGTTCGCGGTCTAGGGGCTTGACATGGTTGGACCCCTTAAAGGGGGAATCCACAAGCAAAAATACCTATTGGTCATGGTGGATAAATTCACCAAATGGATAGAGGCCAAGCCGGTTAAAACAGCCGAATCCGGACTTGTGATAGACTTCATATCTGGGGTAGTACACCGTTATGGTGTCCCCCACAGCATCGTCACTGATAACGGCACGAATTTCACGGCCAACGAGGTTAAACTCTAGTGCAAAAACATGGGCATCAAGCTCGACTACGCTTCAGTCTATCACCGTCAAACTAACGGTCAAGTCGAACGAGAAAATTGTCTAATCATGAGCGGCATTAAACCCAGGTTAGTGCGGTCCCTCACGGAATCTAACACGCACTGGGTGGAGGAGCTCGACTCCGTACTCTGGGGGCTGCGGACCACGCCAAATCGTACTACCAGATTCACACCATTCTTTATGGTATACGGCGCAGAGGCAGTTTTGCCCTGCGATATAATTCATGACTCACCTCGAGTGCGCATGTACGAAGAAAGAGAAGCCGAGCTGGATCGGCAGGACAGTTTGGACGCATTGGAGGCGGAGCGCGACGTGGCAAAGGCTCGTTCCGCATTTTATCAACAGGAGGCTCGAAGATATCAAAGCAAAGAAGTACAGGCCAAAACTTACAATGTTGGCGAACTAGTTCTACGCCTGCCGGACAAGAAAAAGGACAAACTCAAGCCCAAATGGAAAGGTCCCTTCATCATCGACCAAGTCCTCACCGGCGGAGCATACCGTCTGCGAAACGCATCGGACAACCGACTCGAGCCGAACCCATGGAACGCAGCCCGCTTCCGAAGATTCTACGCCTAGCGCCGGACTCAGAGTTCGTCTCCTTCCTCCGTCCACATTTTATACTTCAGTTGTCTTTTGTTTCTCTCTTTTCTCCCCCTTTTTTTCATAAAGCCTTTAAGGGCTGATCTGCGCATTGTTCACACACACTTGACGTGCTACTCGCGCTCATTATACCTGGGGGGCTTCTTTAACAGAAGCTTATTTATACGGGCTTTATGCCCAACACATGCGTCAAAACTTCCGCATGTACCTTTTATTCACCATTATATGCATCGATATGACTTAAGTTTTGGCCAAGCTGGGTTGCCTGGCTCCTATGCTTACCCCTACGTTCCCGATTGTTCGGCTAGGAGGTAAAGGGAGCACCTCTGCGATTGTTACTGTCGGGTCAGTCGGATGTGTACCTCAGACTGGGTGAAGCCGAAAGCTAGCGTTCTTAAGGGAATATTCGGTCGATGACTTGAAAGATGATTTCTTATTTATTTATTTATCTGCCCCCAGATGCTTTTCTGCTCTTTTCGCAGTCCGGACATGCACTTTAGGGCATGCTACCCAGGGAAAGGAACCCCTAACAAAACTATTCTCCCTGGAAGATGTTTCTTACTAACCATGTAATATAACATAACTAGTTGGGCACTTGTCTGATAAAGCACTAATGACCCCTACGCCTGGTCTCCATGCATGCCCCGGTTTTTTCATAACCGATAGGGTATTCGGACACACTCCGTACTCTAGGGTCCCGAGGTCGAAGCAAAAAGGTCTGCAAGACAAATGATCTACAATCCGGCTAGAAGGCATTTTACATGTCATTTTAAAATACATCGTCACATTGACTGATTGTACTCCTCTTCAATCCCGTCTAACAGGCTGTCTAATTTACAGTCCCATTGGGAATACTTAGCGGCCAACTCTACTTGGCCGTACATTAAGCTCATAGGGATCTCCTTCCCATCAGGCCCCACAGGTCCGACCTCGGCCATGTGGTTCGGATCCGCCTTCTTGTACCGCGTCTTCACCATGGCCCAGGCCTCCCTAGCGCCTTGACGACAGGCTGATATCTTCCACAGACGGAAGCGCTGCCATGCTCCCTGAAGCTTCCCCGCAAGCCCTCCAAAACCCTCGGGTAGGGAGACGGACGACCATAAGGCCTGGGCGACGCCACTCATCGCCTGCCGAACACGTTCATGCAGTTGCAGCAGCTCGGGAAGTTGGTCACCCATTGAACCAGGCATTTCCTCCGCAGGGCGACCTGTGAGCACACCTACAGACACATTTCTGTCAATCGACTTCCTCGCCGAACTCTTCTTTTCAAAACAGTTTGCTTAAGCACTTACTGTAGATGCCGCGACGGAGCCGCCGATTCTCCTTTACGGAGTCAGACAGCTGGACCCGAACATCTTTTAGTTCTTCTCCCAGCTGGCTGTTGGCATCTTGGAGTTTGTTCCTCTCCTGCTGCACCCTCATAAGCACCTTCTCGCTGGCCTTTAGCTGGCGTAGCAGATGTTTCTTGTCCGGATCTAGTCTGGCGCCCTCTGCAAAATTATTGTCAGCCTTATACGCATGCCACACGCCATAAAACCTTTTTGAAATATGTGTTACCAGAGGGGGTCTCTGTGTCTCCTCCTGCGGCGGCTAGTGCGGCCTCAAGTTGGGCCTTGCACTCTTGAAGCTCCTGGGACAATTGGGTATTATTCTCCGAAAGATCCTGCATATCAAATGATTCTTAAATCAGTTATTCTAACTACTTTAAGTCTCGGGGGCTACTGGCATATACAACTATTAAAATTCCTTACCTGTATGTCTTTCACATACTATTCCGTGGCTCTGGTTAAACCATCTTGAGCGGCACGGAGGTGCGCGTCTCCCGCATTAAAGGCATTCAACGCCTCTGGGGAGAAACACGCGTCACGAAGAACTGTCCGGCGGCGCCTATGATTCATGGCGCTCTCCACCTCAGACCTGGTGGCGGACAGCCTGTCGGCATCCTCCGTTGGAGGAGTATCCGGCTCGCGCCTTGCACTTGCCTCCCCCTCCGGACCAGGTGTTGGAGCCTGGCTGGCGGAGGCTTGGTTGGCAACCTCTCCGGGCACAGTTCGGCGAGCGCTCTTTCTCCTGGAAAAGTCATGAGCATTAATACACCTCCCAGGAATCTCTTCCTTAACAACGGTGGCATGCTATACCGTTGCGGCGATGTTTCGATTCGCACCGCACTCCTCTTCCACCTACTGGGCCGAACTGACCCCTGTCGGTCAGCCGCCGCGGGTTCGGCTTCCCGCCTTGAAGGCACCTCCTGCAAGACACCATTGGTGTATGGTGGTTAGAAATAAGCAAGGATGAAGTAATGGTGTCAGGACTCTGGTCATAGTTACCTGGGCAGCCGGAGATAAACCGGGGTAGTCAGCCGTAATGGCGACTAGAGCATTGTACATGCTGAGTTGGTGGAACACCCCGTCAATTAGCTCCACCTTTATGTCCGGATCCTCTCCGGAGGCTGGATCAAGGGATCTTTCCGGGTCCTCGGGTTGTGGAGTCGGAATGTGTATGCCCTCCACATCCCGGCGCAGTTCTTGCATCGAAATTATAAAGTAAGACACTTAACTTTGAAAGCACGGATCGGATGGATAAACGTCCGCTTACCCAGCTCCGAGGGTTATTCATGGAGAATTCGTTCAATGGGCTCGTTTGGAGGAAGTCCTCCTACTCCCCCTTGTACAAGCCAGACAGGATCTTCACCAGATCTGCGGCCGATCCCGGCCCCTTGCGGCCATGACGGGTGGTGTCATTCTCCCCGTTGAAATCCCACATGGGGTGGCCCCTATATTGGAGCGGCTGCACCCCTCGCATAATGCACGTGGCCATGACTCCAATCATGGTCAATACGGAATGAGCCAGCAACCTTATCCGGCCCATCAGATAATGAACGCTCCTGTCATCCTCCTATTGAGGGCTCCGCGGGCGCCAACTCAGGCGTTTCTTTAGAGGAGCGTTGCTGAACACCGGGAGGCCGATCCGAACTGGGTCCGGCAGTGGAGCATCTTCCACATAAAACCATTCCAAAGGCCAGTCTTCGGACGCCTTCTTTGGGGTTCCGGATAGATATCCGGTCCCGGCAATGCGCCATATTTCGGCTCCGCCCACTTGATATATCGACCCCTCGTGAGAACGGGGTACGAGGCAAAACAATCTCTTCCACAGCGCAAAATGGGGCTCGATGCCCAAGAACAGCTCGCAAAGAGCTACGAAACCCGCAATGTGCAGAATGGAGGCGAGTGTAAGGTGATGAAGCTGGAGTCCGTAGAACTCCAGAAGCCCCCGGAGGAACGGATGTATGGGAAATCCGAGCCCCCTTATTAGATAAGGGACGAAGCACACCCCCTCTCCTTTAGAGGGACTAGGGATGTTCTCTGCCTGCTTTCCACCTTTGTAGGTGGCCGGCCCAGCTCGAACCGGGACCATGAAGGCCGAAGGAAGGTATCCCTCCGCTTGGAGCGTCACCAGCTCGCTGTGCGGGACTGAACATCTCCTCCAATCTCCTGGCTGAGGGCTGGGAGCGCGAGAGGAGGAGCCGAGTCGACGGTCCATGATGGAGTAGATTTTTGTCAGAAGCGCTCCGATGAGTACTCGCGGAAGGAGGATGGTGTGATTTAGATTTGGATTCTTGCCTCTCTTATAGGCAGCTTATTCGCGCAGCTTGGGGTAAAATGTAATAATACCCTGGCCTTTTGCATTCGTACGACACGTGGAAGAGGGCTATTATTGGGCGTGGAAGCCAAGGAGTGCAACATTTATAAGGAAGCCGGACACTATTCGGCAAGCACATGGACTTTGGAGGAGAACCCGCCTTGCAATGCCGAAGACAATATGCGCGCCGGACTCGTCGTCATTGAAGCCTGGTTCGGGGGCTACTGAGGGAGTCCTAGACTAGGGGTTGTCCGGATAGCCGAACTATCATCATCGGCCGGACTCCAAGACTTTGAAGATACAAGATTGAAGACTTCGTCCCGTGTTCGGATGGGACTTTCCTTGGCGTGGAAGGCAAGCTTGGCAATACGGATATGTAGATCTCCTACCATTGTAACCGACTTTGTGTAACCCTAGCCCTCTCCGGTGTCTATATAAATCGGAGGGTTTTAGTCCATAGGACGAACAACAATCATACCATAGGCTAGCTTCTAGGGTTTAGCCTCCTTGATCTCGTGGTAGATCCACTCTTGTACTACCCATATCATCAATATCAGTCAAGCAGGAGTAGGGTTTTACCTCCACCGAGAGGGCCCGAACCTGGGTAAAAACATCATGTCCCTTGTCTCCTGTTACCATCCGCCTAGACGCACAGTTTGGGACCCCTACCCGAGATCCGCCTGGGTCCTGTGCTTACCCCTAGACACACAGTTACGGACACGAAGCACGTATTCTGATCGTATAGTGATCATAAAAGGGGGAAACTCTAAGAATATTTTTTTAGCAAAAGAGGGTTTCCCCTCCGATTTCTATTAAAGAAACCACCACGGAACCAACATGATAAATTAAACCCTAAGCATGATCAATTAAACTATATTATGACTGTGCCATGGCAGATTTGAAGCTGCAAACCGGAGAAATGATATTTAGCATCCATTGTTTGCTTCAAACTAAGAACTAAATTCTGAGAGCTGAAAAGAAAGTATAGTAACCAAGTTACGATCTATTTTCTGGTTGAGATCAAAAAGTTGAGGAGATATGAAGTACCAGCTCTCTGATACGTCTCCAATGTATCTATATTTTTTGATTGTTCCATGCTATTATATTACCCCTTTTGGATGTTTATGGGCTTTATTTTACACATTTATATCAGTTTTGGGACTAACCTACTAACCAGAGGCCCAGCCCGTATTGCTGTTTTTTTGCCTATTTCAGTATTTCGAAGAAAAGGAATATCAAACGGAGTCCAAACGGAATAAAACCTTCGGGAGCGTGATTTTTGGAATGAACATGATCCAGGGGACTTGGAGTGCAAGTCAAGAAGCAGCCGAGGCAGCCACGATAGGGTAGGGCGCCCCCACCCCTATAGGGCGTGCCCCTGTCTCGTGGGCCCCTCGGGCGGCCACCGACGTACTTCTTCCTCCTATATAAGCCTACGTACCCCAAAAACATCCAGGAAGCCAACGAAACACAATTTCCACCGCCGTAACCTTCTGTATCCGCGAGATCCCATCTTGGAGCCTTCGTCAGCGCTTTGCCGGAGGGGGTATCAACAATGGAGGGCTTCTACATCAATACCATAGCCCCTCCGATGAGTTGTGAGTAGTTTACCACACACCTTCGGGTCCATAGTTATTAGCTAGATGGCTTCTTCTCTCTTTTTGGATCTCAATACAATGTTCTCCCCCTCTCTTGTGGAGATCTATTCGATGTAAACTCTTTTTGCGGTGTGTTTGTCGAGATCCGATGAATTGTGGGTTTATGATCAAGTTTATCTATGAGAAATATTTGAATCTCCTCTGAATTCTTTTATGTATGATTGAGTTATCTTTGCAAGTCTCTTCGAATTATTAGTTTGGTTTGGCCTACTAGATTGATCTTTCTTGCCATGGAAGAAGTGCTTAGCTTTGGGTTCAATCTTGCGGTGTCCTTACCCAGTGATAGCAGGGGTTGCAAGGCATGTATTGTATTGTTGCCATCGAGGATAAAAAGATGGGGTTTATATCATATTGCATGAGTTTATCCCTCTACATCATGTCATCTTGCTTAATGTGTTACTCTGTTCTTATGAACTTAATACTCTAGATACTGGCAGGAGTCGGTCGATGTGTGGAGTAATAGTAGTAGATGCAGGCAGGAGTCGGTCTACTTGTCACGGATGTGATGCCTATATACATGATCATGCCTAGATAATCTCATAATTATTCGCTTTTCTATCAATTGCTCGACAGTAATTTGTTCACCCATCGTAATACTTATGCTATCTTGAGAGAAGCCTCTAGTGAAACCTATGGCCCCCGGGTCTATCCTTTATCATATTTGCTTCCAATCAACTTTTATTTGCATCTTTACTTTTTGCATCTATCTTATAAAATACCAAAAATATATTTATCTGATCGTACTATCTCTATTAGATCTCACTTTCGCAAGTGGTCGTGAAGGGATTGACAACCCCTTTATTGCGTTGGTTGCGAATTCTTTGTTTGTTTGTGTAGGTGCGTGGGACTTTTGAGCAGCCTCCTACTGGATTGATACCTTGGTTCTCAAAAACTGAGGGAAATACTTACGCTACTATTGCTGGATCACCCTTTCCTCTTCAAGGAAAACCAACGCAAGCTAAGGACGTAGCAAGAAGGATTTCTGGCGCCGTTGCCGGGGAGGTCTTCGCTCAAGTCAAGACATACCAAGTACCCATCACAAACTCATCTCCCTCGCATTTACATTATTTTCCATTTGCCTCTCATTTTCCTCCCCCCCCCCACTTCACCCTTGCCGTTTTATTCGCCCTCTCTTTCCCAATCTCGTCCTCTCTCTTTCGCTTGGCTTTTTTTGTTTGCTTGTGTGTTGGATTACTTGTTGCCATGGCACAACATAATACCAAATTGTGTTATTTATCGCATACCAATAATAATGATTTCCTTAGTACTCCGATTGCTCCTCTTAATGATGTTGAGTCTTGTGAAATCAATACTGCTTTGCTGAATCTTGTTATGAAAGATAAGTTCGCCGGCCTTCCTAGTGAAGATGCTGCTACTCATCAAAACAACTTTGTTGATTTGTGTGATATGCAAAAGAAGAAGGATATGGATAACAATATTGTTAAATTGAAGTTATTTCCGTTTTCACTTAGAGATTGTGCTAAAGTTTGGTTTTCGTCTTTGCCTAAAAATAGTATTGATTCTTGGAACAAGTGCAAAGATGCTTTCATCTCTAGTATTTTCCTCCCGCTAAGATCATCACTCTTAGGAACGATATTATGAATTTTAAAAAACTTGATCATGAGCATGTTGCCCAATCTTGGGAAAGAATTAAATTGATGCTTCGCAATTGCCCTACTCATGGTTTGAATTTATGGATGATCATACAAATTTTTTTTGCTGGTTTGAACTTTGCTTCTAGAAATCTCTTAGATTCGGCCGCGGGAGGCACGTTTATGGAAATCATGTTAGGATATGCTACAAAACTTCTTGATAATATTATGGCTAATTATTCTCAATGGCACACCAAAAGATCTTCTAGTAAAAAAAGTGCATGCTATAGAAGAAATCAATGTTTTGAGTGGAAAGATGGATGAACTTATGAAATTGTTTTCTACTAAAAATACTCCTCTTGATCCCAATGATATGCTTTTGTCTACTTTGATTGAGAATAATAATGAATCTATGGATGTGAATTTTGTTTGTAGGAATAGTTTTGGAAACAATGCTTATAGAGGAAACTTTAATGCTAGACCGTTCCCTAGTAATTCCTCTAATAATTATAGAAATTCCTACAATAATTCTTATGGTAATTTTAGTAAGATGCCCTCTGGTTTTGAGAATAGTGTGAAAGCATTTATGATCTCTCAAAAGAATTTTAATGCTTTGCTTGAGGAAAAATTGCTCAAAGTTGATGATTTGGTTAGGAACGTTGATAGACTTTCGCTTGATGTTGATTCTCTTAAACTTAGATCTTCTTCTCCTAAGCATGATATCAATGAGTCTCTCAAAGCAATGAGAATTTCCATTGATGAGTGCAAGGAAAGAACCGCTAGATTGCGTGCTAAGAAAGATTGCTTTATAAAGGCGTGTTCTTCTAGTTTCCATGAAAATAATGATGAAGATCTTAAAGTTATTGATGCGTATCCTATTAGATCTTTGTTCTGCAATATGAATCTTGATGATTATGGGACTGATGATGAGTCAACTTTACCTAGAAGGCGTCCCAAGAATTCAGAGTTTTTAGATCTTAATGCTAAATTTGGTAAAAGTGGGATTGGAGAGGTCACGACTTTAAATAGCATTGAACCCACTATCTTGGATTTCAAGGAATTTGATTATAATTGTTCTTTAGAAGGTTGTATTTCCTTGTTGCAATCCGTTGTTAATTCTCCTCATGCTTATAGTCAGAATAAAGCTTTTACCAAACATATCATTGATGCCTTGATGCAATCTTATGATGAAAAACTTAATTTGGAATTTTCTATACCTAGAAAACTTAATGATGAGTGGGAACCTACTATAAAGATTAGAATTAAAGATCATGGGTGTTTTGCTTTGTGTGATTTGGGTGCTAGTGTTTCCACGATTCCGAAAAATTTATGTGATATTCTAGGTTTCCATGATCTTGATGATTGCTCTTTAAATTTGCACCTTGCAGATTCCACCATTAAAAAGCCAATGGGAAGGATCAATGATGTTCTCATTGTTGCAAATAGAAATTTGGTGCCCGTAGATTTTATCGTTCTTGATATAGATTGCAATCTTTATTGCCCTATTATTCTTGGTTGACCTTTCCTTAGAACGATTGGCGCGATTATTGATATGAAGGAAGGGAATATTAGATTCCCATTTCCATTAAAGAAAGGCATGGAGCACTTTCCAAGAAAGAAAGTCAAATTACCTTAGGAATCTATCATGCGAGCTACTTATGAATTTAGTGCCAAAGATGGCACTACTTAGATCTATCTTCGCTTTTATGCCTAGCTAGGGGCGTTAAACGATAGCGCTAGTTGGGAGGCAACCCAATTTTCTTTGTGTTTTTTGTTTTTGTTCCTGTTTAGTAATAAATCTTGCATCTACCTTATGTTTAGATGTGTTTTTATGTTTTAATTAGTGTTTGTGCCAAGTAGAACCTATAGGATAACCTATGATGATAGTTGATTTGATTCTGCTGAAAAACAGAAACTTTGCATGCACGAATTTAGTTTTTTTAAATCACAGAAATGTGCTTTTTCATTGATTCTTTTTGCTACTGATTAGTAGACAAATTTTACAGTACTTCTTATTTTGGTAGGATTTTGATAGTTCCATAAGTTTGCGTTAGTTACAGATTGCTACAGACTGTTCTGTTTTTGACAGATTCTGTTTTTTGTGTGTTGTTTGCTTATTTTGATGCATCTATGGCTAGTAAAATAGTTTATAAACCATAGAGAAGTTGGAATACAGTAGGTTTAACACCAAAATAAATAAATAATGAGTTAATTACAGTACCTTATGTGGTGGTTTTGTTTTCTTTCACTAACGGAGCTTATAAGATTTCCTGTTGAGTTTTTGTTGTGAAGTTTTCAAGTTTTGGGTAAAGCTTTGATGGACTATGGAATAAGGAGTGGCAAAAGCCTAAGCTTGGGGATGCCCATGGCACCCCAAGATATTCAAGAATAGCCAAAAGCCTAAGCTTGGGGATGCCCCGGGAAGGCATCCCCTCTTTCGTCTTCGTTCATTGGTAACTTTATTTGGAGCTATATTTTTATTCGCCACATGATATGTGTTTTGCTTGGAGCATCGTGTATTATATTAGTATTTGATTTTTAGTTTACCACAATCATCCTTGCTTTACACACCTTTTGGGAGAAGCCTACTTGATTGAATTTGCTAGAATACTCTATGTGCTTCACTTATATCTTTTGAGCTTGATAATTTTTGCTCTAGTGCTTCACTTATATCTTTTAGAGCACGGCGGTGGATTAATTTTGAAGAAATTTCTAGTTTCTCGTGCTTCACTTATATTATTTTGAGAGTCTTTTAGAACAGCATGGTATTTGCTATGGCTATAAAATTGGTCCTAGAATGGTAGGTATCCAAGTTGGGTATAATAAAAACTATCATAGGAAGTGAATTGGATGCTATGATCAATTTGATACTTGATAATTGTTTTGAGATATGGAGGTAGTGATATTAAAGTCATGCTAGTTGGGTGATTATGAATTTAAAGAATGCTTGTGTTGAAGTTAGCAAGTCCCGTAGCATGCGCGTATGGTTAAAGTTGTGTAACAAATTTGAAACATGAAGTGTACCTGGCTTGTGCATCCTTATGAGTGGCGGTCAGGGACGAGCGATGGTCTTTTCCTACCAATCTATCCCCCTAGGAGCATGCGCGTAGTGCTTGATTTTTGATGACTTATAAATTTTTGCAATAAGTATATCAGTTCTTATGACTAATGTTGAGTCCATGGATTATACGCACTTTTACCTTTCCATCATTTCTAGCCTCTTAGGTACCGTGCATTGCCCTTTCTCACCTTGAGAGTTGGTGCAAACTTCGCCGGTGCATCCAAACCCCGTGATACGATATGCTCTATCACACATAAACCTCCTTATATATTCCTCAAAACAGCCACCATACCTACCTATTATGGCATTTCCATAGCCATTCCAAGATATATTGCCATGCCACTTTCTACCGTTCCGTTCATCATCATCATGACATACTTTACTTTTGTCATATTGCCATTGCATGATCATGTAGTTGACATCGTATTTGTGGCAAAGCCACCATGCATAATTTTCATACATGTCACTCTTGATTCATTGCACCATCCCGGTACACCGCCGGAGGCATTCATATAGTCATATCTTGTTCTAGTTTCGAGTTGTAGTTCTTATGTTGTAATCAATAGAAGTGTGATGATCATCATTATTAGAGCATTGCCCAAATAGAAAAGAAAAAAAGAAAAAAAGGAAAGGCCAAAAGAAAAAAAAAGAAAAGCCCAAAAAAAGAAAAAGAAAAAAAAGAAAAAAATAAAATAAATAAAGAGGGCAATGTTACTATCTCTTTTTCCACACTTGTGCTTCAAAGTAGCACCTTGTTCTTCATGTAGTGAGTCTCATATATTGTGCTTCAAAGTAGCACCATGTTTTTCATATAGTGAGTCTCATAAGTTGTCTTTTTATACTAGTGGGAATTTTTCATTATAGAACTTGGTTTGTATATTCCTACGATGGGCTTCCTCAAATGCCCTAGGTCTTCGTGAGCAAGCGAGTTGGATGCACACCCACTAGTTTTCTTCTGTTGAGCATTCATTTATAGCTCTAGTGCATCCGTTGCATGGCAATCCCTACTCCTCATGTTGACATCAATTGATGGGTATCTCCATAGCCTGTTGATTTTCCTCGTCAATGTGAGACTTTCTCCTTTTTCGTCTTCTCCACACAATCCCCATCATCATATTCTATTCCACCCATAGTGCTATATCCATGGCTCACGCTCATGTATTGCGTGAAGGTTGAAAAAGTTTGAGATTATTTAAGTATGAAACAATTGCTTGGCTTGTCATTGGGGGTATAGAAGTTGGGAACATCTTTGTGTGACGAAAATGAAGCATAGCCTAACTATATGATTTTGTAGGGATGAACTTTCTTTTGCCATGTTATTTTGAGAAGACATGATTACTTTGATTACTATGCTTGAAGTGTTACTATTTATTTTATCAATAGGAACTTTTATTTTGAATCATTTGGATCTGAACATTCGTGCCACAATAAAGAAAATTACATTGAGAATTATGCTAGGTAGCATTCAACATCAAAAATTTCCTTTTTATCATTTACCTACTCGAGGACGAGCAGGAATTAAGCTGGGGATGCTTGATACGTCTCCAACGTATCTATAATTTTTTATTGTTCCATGCTATTATATTACCACTTTTAGATCTTTATGGGATATATTTTACACATTTATATCATTTTTGGGACTAACCTACTAACCGGAGGCCCAACCCGTATTGCTGTTTTTTTTCCTATTTCAGTATTCCGAAGAAAAGGAATTTCAAACGGAGTCCAAACGGAATGAAACCTTCGGGAGCGTGATTTTTAGAACGAACGTGATCCAGGGGACTTGGAGTGCAAGTCAAGAAGCAGCCAAGGCGGCCATGAGAGGGTAGGGCGCGCCCCCCTATAGGGCGCCCCCCTGTCTCGTGGTCCCCTTGGGCGGCCACCGACGTACTTATTCCTCCTATATAAGCCTACGTACCCCGAAAACATCCAGGGAGCCAACAAAACACAATTTCCACCGCCGTAACCTTCTGTATCTGCGAGATCCCATCTTGGAGCCTTTGTCGGAGCTCTGCCGGAGGGGGAATTGACCACGGAGGGCTTCTACATCAACACCATAGCCCCTCCGATGAGTTGTGAGTAGTTTACCACAGACCTTCGGGTCCATAGTTATTAGCTAGATTGATTCTTCTCTCTTTTTGGATCTCAATACAATGTTCTCCCCCTCTCTTGTGGAGATCTATTCGATGTACACTCTTTTTGCGGTGTGTTTGTCGAGATCCGATGAATTGTGGGTTTATGATCACGTTTATCTATGAGAAATATTTGAATCTCCTCTGAATTCGTTTATGTATGATTGAGTTATGTTTGCAAGTCTCTTCGAATTATCAGTTTGGTTTGGCCTACTAGATTGATCTTTCTTGCCATGGGAGAAGTGTTTAGCTTTGGGTTCAATCTTGCGGTGTCCTTACCCAGCGACAACAGGGGTTGCAAGGAACGTATTGTATTGTTGCCATCGAGGATGAAAAGATGGGGTTTATATCATATTGCATGAGTTTATCCCTCTACATCATGTCATCTTGCTTAATGCATTACTCTGTTCTTATGAATTTAATACTCTAGATGCAGGCAGGAGTCGGTCGATGTGTGGAGTAATAGTAGTAGATGCAGGCAGGAGTTGGTCTACTTATCACGGACGTGATGCCTATATACATGATCATGCCTAGATAATCTCATAATTATTCGCTTTTCTATCAATTGCTCGACAGTAATTTGTTCATCTACTGTAATACTTATGCTATCTTGAGAGAAGCCTCTAGTGAAACCTATCGCCCCCGGGTCTATCCTTTATCATATTTGCTTCCAATCTACTTTTATTTGCATCTTTACTTTTTGCATCTATATTATAAAATACCAAAAATATATTTATCTTATCATACTATCTCTATTAGATCTCACTTCCGCAAGTGGCCGTGAAGGGATTGACAACCCCTTTATTGCATTGGTTGCGAGTTCTTTGTTTGTTTGTGTAGGTGCGTGGGACTTCTGAGGAGCCTCCTACTGGATTGATACCTTGGTTCTCAAAAACTGAGGGAAATACTTACGCTACTATTGCTGCATCACCCTTTCCTCTTCAAGGAAGACCAACACAAGCTCAAGACGTAGCACTCTCTTGTGGCGCCATGTAGGCATCGGGGGTGTGATGACTGTCGGTGGTGTTGATGCAGATCTGCGACGGTAGACGGGTGCATCAGGGGATATGTCCTGTTGCGGTGGAAGAGAAGGTCGTGTGAGCGGCCCTGGCAAAGAGGACGACAGTGCCGATGAAGCGAGAGGACGCGATGCAAGGCTCTTGGTCCGTCGCCATGGATGAGAAATGTCCATCTCTAGCAGTGGACGACACGGTCTTGGTAGGCGCTCCGGCATGGTGGAGGACGGCGGCGATGGATGGGGTGGAGGACGGCGGCGATGGATGGGGTGGCGGACGGAGGAGGCTGGTGTAGGGATGGTGTTCTAGCGCGGACGGTGTATAGATGGGAAAATGGAGGGAGAGGTATGGGGAACCATGTTTTTGGGACGCGCCTATCTAAAATATGGGAAAGTTACGAACTTAGCCCCCGTTTAAAATTTGGACGTCTCGTCGGTTGGGGATAGTACGGTAACTCACATCTCGCCAATATTTGCCCAGAGCGATTTTGGGCGAGGAGAGGGTGGTTGGCGCCCATGGTTGGCACCCATGGTGTGTGAACGGGGCTGACAGGTAGGGCGGTTGTGTCACGTCTGAGTGAAGTTACAAACCTGCCCCTATTGAAAATATTTGCCTACATCGATTTCGGCAGAGTCGTGTTTGTTTTGCCGCCCACCGTGTATGAATGGGGAAATGGAGAGAGAAACAGAGGTCTTTCGGATGATCTTGAATCAAATGTGTTTTGCCGCCCATGTTTGGCACCCACCATGCCGGAATGGGCTCAGAGGCGGTCGTGTCACGTCTAATTGAAGTTACTAACCTACCCCTATTTAGAGCAGTGGAAATCGGGCCGATGGATTGTCCATGTAACGGGTAGACAGTGATTTCCATCTCCCAAACACTTATGCCGCTTCTTTCAAATTTTGGGCAGCCGACGTGGGAGTGGACATTATGCCGCTTCTTTCAAATTTTGGGACAATAAGCATCCACGTTTACCTTGGCAACTAAATTCGAATCCATTTTGTATTCCTATACGAATATTTATAAATCATTCTATGTGTTTTTATATATCTTCAAAAGCACGACAAGGATGTATTCCACTGTCATATATGAATATGGTTTACAAATGCCGATACTCAAATTCAGAAGCTAGAATCCAGTTTAAGGTGAATTCGAATATTTGGAACACTTCATGTCCAACTCAAATGTCACACGCAACATAATGTGTACTCCCATTTAGATATGTACACAAGCGATGTATCAAAATTCAAATACCGAGTCGACCAACCAAGAATGTACAGAAGTAACAGACATATAAACACTAATAGAGTATATAGATCAATAATATCAACTAACATACATAAGCCAGGCCGTTGTACTTTTTTTTGCTACAACACCATCCTTTTTTTAGCCAAGCTACTACAGCATCTTGTCCCTTTCCGATGCGTGCCACTTATGGTCCATCTATACTACTATTATTGTTGAATGCACATCTAGCCCGATTGGCATATTTGTAGGTCTGGCACACCAATCAAAATGAAATGTCTCCGAGTCTTATCAATTAATACAGACTTGTGCTCAAATAAAATTACAAACCAAAAAACAAAAAACAATTATTACATGATCTCTAAAACAAATGGTTTGATTGATTACATGAACAAACAACACAAAGGTTATTCAACGATGGAAAGAACATTTCACCTATGATTTACCAAGTGGGTACTTAATTTCCTTTTTTCCTTCAAGACCTTAACGATGCAATTAGTCTCAGCTTGCTTCATTTTGAAATCCACCAAATATTTAATGGTTGTCTTGAATACTGCTTGTGATTGTGTTGTTTGCTTCCTCAACATGTCAACTTCATATCTAAGTGCAGAAGCAGAATCTCTTTCTACGACTGGTTTAGCCTCTAGAGCATCAGTAGTTGGCAATTCATAATGCACGATTGGGCTGGTGCCACTGTTGTGGGATGATACAACGTCCAGGGGGGCCTCGCTCTTTGATCTTGGGCGAACCTGTTTTGCCATTAAAGTTCCGATTGGATTTGGAAAAGTTGAAGTTGGCAAAACATCTCAACTGGGAGTTATAACAGCAAACCAGTTAAACAAACAAGGAATTAAAGAGTTTCATCTGGAGGCTGAAAAGTAGTTACTAACATCATTGTAACCCGTTGTTGCAGTAGCAAAGCAGTTAAACAAACAAGTAGCTATTTAAGTTCAGGCAAACAAGTAATTCTTAACAGTAAGTATCAAACACATAGATAGGCGCAGTCTATAATAGGATTAACAGACTGTGGCATTATGTAATCAGTAGCAAACTAAATTAAGACAAGCAACATAATTGAACAATTTTGCAATAACTAAATTCCTAGAAGCAGGTAACTGAAGTTACGCTAGCTCTTTGTACAGGCACACTTCAACTTCTTTTTCGCTTACAAGGTTCTACGAAGGAGTCCATGGCATAAATTGCTTGAATGCGCAGTCCCAATACTTCTTTCTTCCCACACTGCATTGGTAAGTCGAATGGTTAATCTGGTAAGATGGTGCGTCCTTGATATGTTATATGAGGACGTGTAGTCAGACTAGTTGTAGCCACACACATCACACTGGCTTTTACTATATATTTCATGCGATTACATTTGGCATATCGAGATCTAAGCAATCTACAATAGGATGAAAAGACTGACATCCTTCACATTATTGGCGAACTCAGTTCATAGAAACAAGCAATTCAACCATTCTGTGGGTAAATCAAAAGCATCACTGCAATATTTTCCACTACCCCAATCATATACGCAAAAAGGGGCGACGCCACCATAGGGGCTGGTATGGGCGGCCAACTCGGGTGGCCGGAAAGTATGCACCTAGTTTGAGTTGTCCAGGTTGGCCCTGGCTAGTTTTGTTCGTCCCAACGCACGAGCAGGCAATGTAAAAAATGAAGAAAAATGTTTCAATTTGGATGGGCCAATAACATAAGTGCAAGGCAGACCCTATGTAACATTCCAAATTTTCAATTTGGAATGTTATACATAGGTCATCATTGCATATCATATTTTATTGCATTTTTCATTGATCCTAGAAATTCTAAGAAACTCAAGGACCCACGGAGAGAGTTGGGGATTTCGTTTTTTTCATATTTGAGTTTTCTCAAAATTTGAAAAGAGGATCATTTGGTTTTAGTTATTTTTTTCTCTTCGAATATTTATAATATGAAAATAAAAGAGAGGGGATAAAATGACTTCTCCAAATAAAAGAAATATAGGAGGAAAAATATTAAAATAAAATAAGAATTTTTTTTGGATTGCTATTGCTATTTTATTTGAATTAGGAAAAAATTATGCGTTTTTCAAAATTGCATTAGAGGCCCAAATAAATGTTCACTTTGTCCGCAATATTATTAGAGGACCGTGATAATTTATTTCAGGATTTTTGGACTCGGTTTAGTACTTCTTTTGTTACCTTTTTCCGCGTCAGTTTTTTTTAAAAAAAGTGCATCGACCTACTCGGGCCGTGCCCGATCCGGACACCGTGCCCGGCCGGCCTTATAAGGCCCAGCCGCCGACCCAGTAGCCACCCAGCTGCCCCGCCCTGCCCCGCAAACATTAGCGTCGCTGCCGCCGCCGCTCGCGCGCCGCCGCCTGCGCCGCCGTCCCGTTCCACCGCCGCCTCGTCCCGCCGCCACCGCCGACCCCGCCGCCAGAGTAGCCCTGTTGCCGCCGTCCCACCGCAGATCCCGCCGTCGCCGAGGTAGCCGCCGCCGACTCGGTTTTCTCAGGAAAACCGTCGTTTTTTTCGAAACCCTAGATCTAATTTTTTTTAGATCGGTTCACTTTTTTCAGTTTAGTTAAATAGCGGATGTTCGTCTGTACGTTCATTTTAACGAACATTGTTCGACAGTTAGTCGCAGACAACGAACGTTTGTTCATTAGCCTGTTCATCTCGTTTTATTTTCCAGGGGTTTTCCGAGATTATTTTTGATTGCGATTTCTGCCCTGTTTTTGTTTTCGTTTATCTTTTCACTCGTTTATCCGAAACAGGTGAAACAAGTGCCTAGATCTTCGTCTCGAAGCCCTCTTTCTGTTTAACCAATTTGAACAAGATTTTGGTACTGTAAAATTTGACTTTAGTCCAGATTAGTAAATGAATCTTGTTTCTTTCATAGTTTGAGTTTCGTTGCTCCGTTTGATTTGATTCTTTTTGCAAACCGGAGTTCTTAAGTTGAACTTTCTGGTTAGATCTTCTTATTTGAGTTTTACCCGTGCTTCTAGTTGAGTGCTTACGTATGTTATTGTTTGTTTGAGATAGAATACCAGGAGTGCGAAGCATGCTACTACGAGTCTCTAGGCTTTGCGGATCATCAGCAAGGCAAGTAGCACTTTGATCATACCTCTTTATTACCCAGTTTTTATGCATTAGTCTCAACCCTCAAACATTGCATGGTTAGGATCTGAATAACATGTGGGTTTTGGGAAGTTGATGATGAGGTAGAACCTATTGCCCTTTTATTATCAAACCTTTGGGAGTTACTTCTACGTTATGCTCAGGATTGCTATGCTATGCTCGTAGACGTGGATTGGGTGAGTGTATCCATGATAGATGTGAGTATTGTTAATTAATGGTTAACTTAAGGTGGCTACTTAAATACACATCTAGGTGGATTGGTTGAGGCACCCTGGAGTACCAAGTGGTTGTCAGGGCACCTGGAGAATCTAGTGTTGTCCTAGGATATCGCGGAGTACCCATGTGGTCATCCTACGGTTCGCCATCCAGGCTCAAAGGGATCATAAGATTATTCATGCTAGAAACTTCCGTGTGCAGCCACAAGCCAATATGGGCTCTGGCATAGTTGAGTATGTTGTGTGACCTCTTTCAGTGGTAGACTAGCAGATGTAGGGGATGTAGAGGATGTAGGTGGTACTGTCTATCCAGAGTAAAGAGTTAGTGCGAGAAATCCAACGGAGGAGATCGAGTCTTGTGGGGAAAAGTGCGCAAACCTCTACAGAGTGTACAAACTGATCATGATTAGCTGTGTCGCCGGTTATGGACATCTTGAGTATCTTTTTCTTGGATTATCATGTTGATCTCATCACTCTAAATTAATTTGTTGGGTTTAATGATGATGTTTAGTTGGGATTGAGTTGGAGGAACCTTCTCAATGTTTAACAACCACCATGATAGTTAAACAAAATTTATTCCTTTGCAGTAGGGAAAAATTGGCTTTATGCAAAACTGTAACCATAGAGCTTTCCACCAGCCATATATGCATGTAGTGATAGTATTTATTCTGTTCATTACTCTATGTGTTACATTGCCAGCATATTTCATGTGCTGACCTGATTCGGGCTGCAACATATCATGTTGCAGACTTTTCAGACGACGAGTAAGGTGCCATAGGTTGTTATCGTTCACTGAGCTATGCCGTTGGAGTTGATGGACTCACTTTACCTTCCAAGCCTTCTGTTGTTATCTTATTTAGATGGTCTTAAGCCATATTATTGTAATAAGTTCTCTTTTGAGACATTCGATGTAATAAGTGTGCGATTGAAACTCTGTTATAAATCCTCGAGTATTGTGCGTGTCAGCATTACCGATCCAGGGATGACACTGATGCACAGAGACTAGACTGTTTGAGGTCTCGTCGCTACAAGATGGTATCAGAGCACACGCTGACTGTAGGACACGACCACTAAGCTAAAACCCTAGGTCACTCCTCTCTACTCGTTTCTGACTCCTCTCCCTTTTCTACACTATAGGATGGCAGACTCAAGGAACAAGTTTACAAAACCGGATGAAGGCACTCCTTTTGGACGACACTTGAAGGAAGTCACTAGGTATCTGAACATCGGAATACCAAGCTTCATCGGAACCTACATCGCCACTTTACCAGAAAATGAGCGTTGGATGATTCGAGTTCAAGTTCCAGGAAGAACGTTCATGCCAGTCACTGAGCCCATAGAGTTTTCCTTTGATGCACCAACCTGGAGTCCAGGAAAGAGCATGGCAGCCGACATCACCATGGGATGCATTGGAGAAGTTTACCACAAGGATCTCAAGGATACTATCTATCAGATATGTGGGCGCCGAGATGAGCAATGGGAGATGATCAGCACCAGGAGAGACAGGTCCATTGCAGCTTTCATCCAGGAGTTAAACCAGCACATTCATTGTCAGGATAACCAGATGTGCGTAGGCATAATAGATGTGAAGAAGGCAATGGCTAGGATCATGGAGATGGAGGAAGAACTCAAGTCTACATGCGACGGATATGAGGAGGAAATGACGATACTCGTGGAGAAGAATGACGATCTAACAAGGAAGCTAGGAGTATTCATGGGATACCCCGCGCCAGGAGGAGATGACGATGATGCCAAGGACATTCGTTCAGAGGACTACATCATCATCGTCGACATCGACTCGGACCCCGATGATAGCGATGATGACTATGTTGATGAAGCTGGAGCAGATATCATGGAGTCTTCTACAGATTAAAACTTCTAGTTGACCACCATATCAGTAGTAGTATTTCCCCATGTATATAGTATAGTCCGAGCACTTTTGTAACGATAGTTAGACCGATTGTATGCCCTTGTTTGAATTGATTGAAGTGATATGATTGTGTTTATCTCATGTGCATATGGGTACTGTTTTCCCTCTAGACCTCATTCTATTCTGTTTTCTCACCTTTTCTAAACCCATCAGATGCCTCCAAGACGTGACAATGGATTTGCTTTCCCACCGGAGATCACTCAGTTGATCCAGCAGCCGAATACCTTGATGCAGCTACTAGTCCAAAATCAGAACCAGGGGAACAACAACAACAACAACAACAACAACAACAACAACAACAACAACAACAACAACAACAACAACAACAACAACAACAACAACAACAACAACAACAACAACAACAACAACAACAACAACAACAACAACAACAACAACAACAACAACAACAACAACAACAACAACAACAACAACAACAACAACAACAACAACAACAACAACAACAATAACAACAACAACAACAACAACAACAACAACAACAACAACAACAACAACAACAACAACAACAACAACAACAACAACAACAACAACCCACCACCACCACCTGTTGATCACTTAGCCCGTTTCCTAATGTTGAATCCACCGGTGTTCTCTAGTAGCACCGAGCCAATTGTTGCAGATGATTGGCTCCGCAAGATTGGAAGGGAGCTAACACCAATGCAGGATGCACAGATGCGGAGAGAGTGCATTTTGCCGCACATCAGCTTGATGGACCCGTAGCATCATGGTGGGAGAATTTCACAGCCACTTACCCCATTGACACTGTTACATGGGATCAGTTTCAGCAAGCTTTCCACACTGCCCATGTTTCAACTGGAGCTATGAACATGAAGAAGCGCGAATTTCTCAACTTGCGCCAAGGAGGACGCACAGTGGGGCAGTATGTGGATGAGTTTAGTAAGTTAGCACGTTATGCCCCTGATGATGTAGCTACAGATGCCGCTAAGCAGGAGAAGTTTCTGGAAGGACTGAATGATGAGCTGAGTATGCAGTTGATGGTGGCAACCTTCAACAACTACCAGGAGTTGGTAGATAGAGCTCTCATGATTGAAGGGAAGCAGCAGCAGATAGACAGCCGCAAGAGGAAGTATGGACAAGGGAAGTACAATTCAGGAGCTCAGCAGAGACCCTATTTTACCCCGAACTCGGGAGGACACATTCACCATAACCATGGAGGCCATGATTCCAATGGAGGAAGTTCGCATAATCATAGTGGCCCCAAGAATGGGAATGGGAATGGAGGAAGCAATGGACAGAATCGTTCCAACCCAGCAATGCCCGCCAAGAAGGATGTAAGTCACATTACTTGTTTCAAGTGCGGGAAGAATGGACATTACGCCACGGAGTGTTCTGAAGCAAAGAATGGAAATGGCAATGGAAGCTCTGGGAAGAAGCCCAACCCTTTCAACAGGGGACAAGTGAACCACGTTAGCGTGGAGGAGGTTGAAGTGCAACCCGATGCAGTCATAGGTAAGTTTTTGGTTAAGTCATTTACTGCAATCGTTCTTTTTTATACTAGTGCATCGCATTCATACATATCAAGGGGATATGTGGATAAGTATAACTTGCCAACCCAAGCCCTTAGGTCACCCATGTTAGTAACCTCGCCAGGAGCAGAGTATATGGCCAGCCTATGGTGCGATCAGTTACCATTAAGGATTGGTAACTACGTGTTCCCCTTAGACCTAATCATATTGGAGTCACAAGGACTGGATGTAATATTAGGCATAGATTGGTTATCGAAGTATGGAGGGAACATTGACTGCGCCAGTAAGTCGATTATGCTCACCACCCTAGACAGAAGAAGGACTAAGTATGTATCCCGGCATGTGCTGAAGAGGACTCTAGTGAATTCCTTATTAGGAGTTGTACAGGAGGAAGTACTAGTGGTGAAGGATTTCCCTGATGTATTTCCAAAGGAGTTGCCAGGCATGCCACCGGATAGAGACATTGAGTTTTTGATTGAGCTTTTGCCAGGCACAGGGCCAATATCAAAGAGACTGTATCGGATGCCCGCCCAGGATTTGGAGGAAATTAAGAAGCGGATTAAGGAGTTATTGGATAAAGGTTATATTCGCCCAAGTTCATCACCTTGGGGATCCCCAGTACTTCTAGTGGAGAAGAAGGATGGATCATTAAGGATGGTTGTTGATTATCATGCGCTAAACAAAGTGATGATCAAGAACAAGTACCCACTACCGATGATCAATGATTTGTTTGACCACTTGCAAGGAGCTAAAGTATTTTCCAAGATCGATCTGCGATCAAGATACCACCAACTGAAGATTCGAGAGCAGGATATACCTAATACAGCTTTTACCACAAGGTACGGGCTATATGAGTATACTGTTATGTCATTTGGTCTGACTAACTGCTACGTCTTGAACTTGTGTTGGTGTTCCTTGAAGAGGAAAGGGTGATGCAGCAATAGTAGTGTAACTATTTCCCTTAGTTTTTGAGAACCAAGGTATCAATCCAGTAGGAGGCTCCTCAAAAGTCCCACGCACCTACACAAACAAACAAAGAACTCGGATCCAACGCAATAAAGGGGTTGTCAATCCCTGCATGGCCACTTGCGAAACTGAGATCTGATAGAGATAGTATGATAAGATAAATATATTTTTGGTATTTTCTAATATAGATGCAAAAAGTAAAGATGCAAATAAAAGTAGATTGAAAGCAAATATGATAAAGGATAGACCCGGGGGGCCATAGGTTTCACTAGAGGCTTCTCTCAAGATAGCATAAGTATTACGGTGGGTGAACAAATTACTATCGAGCAATTGATAGAAAAGCGAATAATTATGAGATTATCTAGGCATGATCATGTATATAGGCATCACGTCTGCAACAAGTAGACTGACTCCTGCCTACATCTACTACTATTACTCCACACATCGACCGACTCCTGCCTGCATCTAGAGTATTAAGTTCATAAGAATAGAGTAATGCATTAAGCAAGATGACATGATGTAGAGGGATAAACTCAAGCAATATGATATAAACCCCGTCTTTTTATCCTCGATGGCAACAATACAATACGTGCCTTGCAACCCTTTTTGTCACTGGGTAAGGACACCGCAAAATTGAACCCAAAGCTAAGCACTTCTCCCACGGCAAGAAAGATCAATCTAGTAGGCCAAACCAAACTGCTAATTCGAAGAGACTTGCAAAGATAACTCAATCATACATAAAAGAATTCAGAGGATTTTAATATTATTCATAGATAAACTTGATCATAAAACCACAATTCATCGGATCTCGACAAACACACCGCAAAAAAGAGTTTACATCAAATAGATCTCCATAAGAGAGGGGGAGAACATTGTATTGAGATCCAAAAAGAGAGAAGAAGCCATCTAGCTAATAACTATGGACCCGTAAGTCTATGGTAAACTACTCACAACTCATCAGAGGGGCAAGGATGTTGATGTAGAGGCCCTCCATGGTCGATTCCCCCTCCGGCAGAACGCCGACGAAGGCTCCAAGACGGGATCTCGCGGATACAGAAGGTTACGGCGGTGGAAATTGTGTTTTGTTGGCTCCCTGGATGTTTTCGGGGTACGTAGGCTTATATACGAGGAAGAAGTACGTCAGTGGACGCCCGACGGGCCCACAAGATAGGGGGCGCGCCCTATAGGGGGCACGCCCTCCTATCTCGTGGAGGCCTCGGCTACTTCTTGACTTGCACTCCAAGTCCTCTGGATCACGTTCATTCCAAAAATCACGCTCCCGAAGGTTTCATTCCATTTGGACTCCGTTTGATATTCCTTTTCTTCGAAATACTGAAATAGGCAAAAAACAGCAATACGGGCTAGGCCTCCGGTTAGTAGGTTAGTCCCAAAAAATGATATAAATGTGTAAAATAAAGCCCATAAACATCCAAAAGGGGTAATATAATAGCATGGAAAAATCAAAAATTATAGATACGTTGGAGACGTATCACTAACGCGCCTGCATATTTCATGAGCATGATGAACAAGGTGTTTATGGAGGTTTTGGATAAGTTCGTCGTAGTGTTCATTGATGATATATTGATCTACTCAAAGAATGAAGAGGAGCATAAGGAGCATTTGTGTTGGTTCTCGAGAAGCTCAGGGAACATTAGTTATACACCAAGTTCAGCAAGTGTGAGTTTTGGTTGAAGGAAGTTGGATTCCTCAGACATGTTATATCGGGAGAAGGAATAGCAGTAGACCCCACCAAGGTTGTCACTATGACTAAATGGGTAGCACCCACGTCGGTTGGAGACATCCGGAGTTTTCTTGGACTCGCAGGATATTACCGGAGGTTCACTGAGAACTTCTCCAAGATTGCAAAGCCCATGACAGAGTTGTTGACGAAGGACACCAAGTTCAATTGGACCGAGGAGTGTGAAGACAGTTTTCAGGACTTGAAGAAACGTTTGGTTACAGCCCCAGTGTTGATTCTTCCAGATCAACGCAAGGATTATCAAGTGTATTGCGACGCTTCTTGTCGAGGACTTGGAGCAGTGCTTATGCAGGAGGCAAGAGTTGTTTCATATGCCTCACGATAGCTTAAACCTCATGAGCAAAATTATGCTACACACGATTTGGAGTTAGCAGCCATAGTGCATGCGTTGAAGACATGGAGACATTTTCTAATCAAAAACCATTGTGAGGTGTACACGGATCATAAGAGTTTGAAGTATATCTTCACTTGGAAGGAGTTGAATCTCAGGCAAAGGATATGGTTGGAGCTCATTAAGGATTATGATATGAAGTTGCACTATCATCCTGGAAAGGCAAACGTAGTAGCCGATGCATTAAGTCGCAAGAGTCATGTCAGTACACTCATGACCAGAGGATTACCCAAGGAGTTAGCAGAGGATCTTCGCGAGCTATGTTTGGAAATAGTTCCGAGAGGTTATGTAGCAGCGTTGGAAATTCAGTCTACTTTGATGGATAACATCAGGGAAGCTCAGAAGACTGACAAAGAGATTGCCGAGATAAAGGAAAGGATGAGCAAAGGAAAGTCTAAAAGATTTTGTGAGGATGAGCACGATACCTTATGGTTTGAGGATCGCGTATATGTGCCTAATGACCCAGAGATCAGGAAGTTGATTCTGCAGGAGGCCCATGATTCGCCGTATTCGATTCACCCAGGAAATACCAAGATGTATCTGGATTTGAAGGAAAGTTTCTGGTGGACTGGAATGAAGAAGGATATTGCTGAGTATGTAGCGATATGTGATGTATGTCAGAGAGTGAGGCAGAGCATCAGAAGCCAGCAGGATTGCTACAGCCATTGCCGATACCCGAATGGAAGTGGGACAAGCTAGGCATGGATTTTTTCACAGGATTGCCCAGGACTCGTTCAGGCTATGACTCGATATGGGTTGTAGTCGATCGGTTGATGAAGGTAGCTCATTTCATCCCAGTGAAGACCACTTACACCAGTGCTAAGTTGGCAAAGATATACATGACCAGGATTGTATGTCTGCATGGAGTTCCGAGGATCATTGTATCAGATAGAGGAACCCAGTTTATCTCAAAGTTCTGGAATCAGTTGGATGAGACTTTGGGTACCAGGCTAGAGTTCAGTACAGCCTTTCATCCACAGATGGATGGACAGACCGAGAGAGTCAATCCGATTCTGGAGGACATGTTGAGAGCTTGTGAGCTAGATTATCGATCTAGTTGGGACGACAATTTGCCGTATGCGGAGTTCTCTTACAACAACAGTTATCAAGCCAGTTTGAAGATGGCCCCTTTCGAAGCCTTGTACGGAAGGAGGTGCAGGACACCATTATTGTGGGATGAAGTTGGAGATCGTCAGTTGTTTGGACCAGATTTGATTAAGGAGTCTCGAGACAAGGTTAAACTGATTCGCGACAAACTCAAGGTGGCCCAATCCAGGCAGAAGAGCTATGCGGATTCTAAACGCAAGGAGACAGTTTACGAAGTCGGAGATAGAGTATACCTTCGTGTGTCACCACTTCGAGGAGTTAAGCATTTTGGAGTTAAGGGAAAGTTAGCACCACGTTTTGTGGGACCATACAATTTTGGAGCGTATGGGAGAAGTTGCTTACAAGTTGGAATTACCAGAAGGATTGTTAGGAGTTCACGATATGTTTCACGTTTCCCAGTTGAAGTAGTGCCATGCAGAGATGTTCGATATTCCTCTGAGAGATACAGTGCCACTGGAAGTGATTGAGCTGGATAGCGATTTGACTTATGAGGAGAAACCAGTTAAGATTCTCGAGTTTGCCAGCCGAGTCACACGAAGTAAGGTTATCAAGTTCTGCAAAGTTCAGTGGAGCCACCATACCGAGGATGAAGCCACCTGGGAACGAGAGGAAGATTTACGGAAGGACCACCCGCACCTATTTTCTAGCCAACCTGAATCTCGAGGGCGAGATTCATCTTAAGGGGGGTAGGTTTGTAACATCCCATATTTTCAATTTGGAATGTTATACATAGGTCATCATTGCATATCATATTTTATTGCATTTTTGGTTTGATCCTAGAAATTCTAAGCAACTCAAAGACCCACACAGAGAGTTGGGGATTTCGTTTTTTTTCATATTTGAGTTTTCTCAAAATTTGAAAAGAGGATCATTTGGTTTTAATTATTTTTTCTCTTCGAATATTTCTAATATGGAAATAAAAGAGAGGGGATAAAATGAATTCTCCAAATAAAAGAAATATTGGAGGAAAATATTAAAATCAAATAAAAAAATTTGGACTTTTATTGCTATTTTATTTGAATTAGGAAAAAATTATGCGTTTTTCAAAATTGCATTAGAGGCCCAAATAAATGTTCACTTTGTCCGCAATATTATTAGAAGACCGTAAAAATTTATTTCAGGATTTTTGGTATTTCTTTTGTTATTTTTTTCACGTTGGTTTTTTTAAAAGAAAGTGCACCGACCTACTCAGGCCGTGCCCAACCCGGACACCGCACCCGGCCGGCCTTATAAGGCCCAGCCGCCGACCCCGTAGCCACCCAGCCGCCTCGCCCCGCCCCGCAAACCCTAGCGCCGCTGCCGCTCGCGCGCCGCCGCCCACGCCACCGCACCGACCGCGCCGCCGTCCCGTTCCGCCGCCGCCGGAGCCGCCGCCGACTCCGCCGTCGTCGTCCTGCCGTCGATCCCGCCGTCGCCGAGGTAGCCGCCGCCGCCGACTCGGTTTTCTCGGAAAAACCATCGGGTTTTTTTGAAACCCTAGATCTAATTTTTTAGATCTGTTTGGTTTTTTCCAGTTTAGTTTGTTTTCCAGTCTAGATCTCGGGAAAACCATCAGGTTTTTTTCCAGTCTAGATCTCGGGAAAACTATCATCCGTATGTTTGTTTTAACGAACGTTGTTCGTCAGTTAGTCGTAGACAGCGAACGTTCGTTCGTTAGCCTGTTCGTCTCATTTTATTTTCCAGGGTTTTTCCGCGATTATTTTCGATTGTGATTTCTGCCCTATTTTTCGTTTTAGTTTATCTTTTCGCTCGTTTATTCGATTCAGGTGAAACAAGCGCCTAGATCTTTGTCTTGAAGCCCTCTTTCTACTTAACCAACTTGAACAATATTTTGGTACTGTAAAATTTGACTTTAGTCCAGATTAGTAAATGAGTCTTGTTTCTTTCATAGTTTGAGTTTCGTTGCTCTGTTTGATTTGATTCTTTTTGCAAACCGGAGTTCTTCAGTTGATCTTTCTGGTTTGATCTTATTATTTGAGTTTTACCCGTGCTTCTAGTTGAGTGCTTATGTATGTTATTGTTTGTTTGCGATAGAATACCTGGAGTGCGAAGCGTGCTACTATGAGTCTCTAGGTGTTGCGGATCATCAGCAAGGCAAGTAACACTTTGATAATACCTCTTTATTATCCAGTTTTTATGCATTAGTCTCAACCCTCAAACATTGCATGGTTAGGATCTGAATAACATTTGGGTTTTGGGAAATAGATGATGAGGTAGAACCTATTGCCCTTTTATTATCAAACCTTAGGGAGTTACTTCTACGTTATGCTCAGGATTGCTATGCTATGCTCGTAGACGTGGATTGGGTGAGTGTATCCATGACAGATGTGAGTATTGTCAATTAATGGTTAACTTAAGGTATCTACTTAAATACACATCTGGGTGGATTGGTTGAGGCACCCCGGAGTACCCAGTGGTTGTCAGGGAACCTGGAGAATCCAATGTTGTCCTAGGATATCGCGGAGTACCCGTGTGATCATCCTACGGTTCGCCACCCAGGCTCAAAGGGATCATAAGATTATTCATGCTAGAAACTTCTGTGTGCAGCCACAAGCCAATATGGGCTCTGGCATAGTTGAGTATGTTGTATGGCCTCTTTCAGTGGTAGACTAGCAGATGTAGGGGATATAGGTGGTACTGTCTATCTAAAGTAAAGATTTAATGCTTCTGAAAGACTGTGTCTCGTTCATCCGTTTCTCAAACATCATGTACTGCGAGAAATCCAACGGAGGAGATCGAGTCTTGTGGGGAAAAGTGCGCAAACCTCTACAGAGTGTACAGACTGATCATGATTAGCCGTGTCCTCGGTTATGGACATCTTGAGTATCTGGTTCTTGGATTATCATGTTGATCTCATCACTCTAAATTAATTTTTTGGGTTTAATGATGATGTTTAATTGGGATTGAGTTGGAGGAACCTTCTCAATGTTTAACAACCACCATGATAGTTAAACAAAATTTATTCCTTTGCAGGAGGGAAAAATTGGCTTTATGCAAAACTGTAACCATAGAGCTTTCCACCAGCCATATATGCATGTAGTGATAGCATTTATTCTGTACATTACTCTATGTGTTACATTGCCAGCATATTCCATGTGCTGACCCGTTTCGGGCTGCAACATATCATGTTGCAGACTTTTCAGACAATGAGTAAGGTGCCATAGGTCATTGTCGTTCTCTCAGCTATGCCGCTGGAGTTGATGGACTCACTTTACCTTCCAAGCCTTCAGCTGTTATCTTATTTAGATGGCCTTAAGCCATATTATTGTAATAAGTTCTCTTTTGAGACATTCGATGTAATAAGTGTGTGATTGAAACTCTGTTATAAATCCTCGAGTATTGTATGTGTCAGCATTACCGATCCAGGGATGACACTGATGCACAGAGACTAGACTGTTTGAGGTCTGGTCGCTACACCCTATAGCAGGCTCGCGGCCCAAACGAGCGCCTCCCATATCGATCGACAGTAGGAAAATTCCCAATTCGTTCGCTCCAGCCTCTAGTCTGGTTCGCTCCTAACCTAGCCGCCGCTGGACAGACCGACACAGCACTACCTCGCGCCCTCGTTGGAGGGCAGTCGCCGGGCTTCAAGCGAACGGAAGTACAAGAAGATGAAGATCCAACCCTAGGTGCAGCCTGCGTGGGAGGCAGCGGCGGCAGCACGGGCATGGCATCGAGCTTGCGCAAACGGACAGTCGCAGCTTGGAAGAGTAGCATGTGCAACGAGCAGGTACATCACATCCCTGATTATATCTAATTCAACTGTTCAATTTCTGGCCAATAGTTAAACCTGACAGTGTTGTGAAACTGCTTGTATGTATGGAATCTATGAGAAAATGAAACCAATTTCTGCTTATTTTATAACTCCCCCAATTAATACTGAACTGACTGAATCTGATGTATCTAATCAAGTTTCCGGTGCAAACATACAAGCTCATGTTGTTCTTGAGCCTGAAGTGTCTAATGAACAGACTGCTAATGAAGGATTTGATGCAAACATTTTACATGCTCTTGGTGATGAACATATAGTGTCTAATGAGGGATCTAACGCAACCATTTTGCAAGCTCCCATTGAAGGATTTAGTATCTAATGATGATCTGCTATGTTGAGAGAGACATAGAGATTTGTAGGCATTGATGACAAGCAAATTATAGTGCATTTTCATGGCTTGAGGAAACATCGAGGCCATCTACCAGGAAGTCCCCGTATCATAACAACGTAGCATAAATACTTTTCTAATCTGTTGTTTGAAACTATTGGCATACTTGTGCAGGATAGATATATTGATATGTAGTTTGCGCACTAGTTATAGGTGCAATTACACTTTGATATTTTTAGCCAAAGAACGAATAATTCAAGCAGGTACAGACCATGTTTGTAGTCCTTGTACACCATGTTGCATTTTGTGTTTTTGGTGCTTGCATCATTTAGTGTTTATAATCTGAACTACTTTGGATCATTAGCTGGTTTTCAAAGTGCATGTAGCTTCACATTTCTCAAGTTATGTTGATTTCCAGAGTGCAAGTGCCTTCGTATTTTTTAAGTTAAATGTTCGCCCCTGGTAACTTGAATTCGTGGATCCTCCACTGCACACAAATCATACACGCATGCCAGTACAAATTAAATGAAATACAGGGACTTACACTAGCTCGTTGTACAGGCTCACTGCAGCTCTGCTTACGCTTGGGATGTTCCATGTACAAGTCCATGTTACCACTTGCTTGGATGTCCAGGCCTTGTGCTCCTTGCATCCCCATTTGCATTATTTACACGATGAATGGTTGATCAAATAAGAGGAATTGACCTTGCTGTTGTACCGGAGGACAGATACTTACAAGGTTATACGGGTGTGCAGGATGTGTACCAGATCCCGTAGCGCCATCATGCTTCGCTAAAAAATGGTTTTGCTTGTTTCAGATGATATCTCCAGAAGAAATAAGAGTTAAAGTCAGAGTTGCATAGGTGTGTAAGCTAGGAGAGCAGTGAAAGGATATCCAAACATCGTCAGAACAGTGCACAAGGGAGTGATGTGTGGATACCTAGTTTGGGCCAGCGTTTGGGCATGCTCGCCTAGCTAGAGTGCGGTTCACTTCAGAGTCGTTGAGGGTGATGCGCTGGCGTTGGCTGGCCGCGCACGGATGCAGATCTTGAGTGGCAGCGGAGCGCTACGATGTGGTGGACGAGACCGTTGGTGAAGCCCCAATGGCCTCGGGGGGCGGAGGTGCGATGATGTGCTCGGTGAAGTAGCCCCAGTGAGGTGGGAGACGGCGTCAGTGAAGCGCACCTGATGCGGTGGAAGTCGGTGTCTGTGAGGCATGTCGGTTGCGGAGGCCGACTTTGTCGGTGGACCACCCGGTGCGGTGGACGAGGGCGTAGATGTGGTAGCTCCGATGCGGTGGTGAAGCGTGACCGTCGTCTTCGTCGTCGTCGTCCGGCACAGAGGTGGGGAAAGAGACGAGACGAGGGGCAATTCAAACTTTGCTTGGGTTGGCGGCGAATTAGGGATTTGAGCAATCTGGGTGCGGAAGGGGACGGTAGAGAAGGGAGATTTTGCAGGGCTGGAATTGGGGCCGCCAGATATTTCAATCCGAAGCGTGGAAGCGCAAACTTATTTTGTCGTCGTCCTTTTTTGTGGGGGAGGGGAGGAGGAGGGAGGGGGGTGGGTGGCTGGGTGCTAAGTGTCCGTCCGACACACGCGACCACCACGACACGACCCTGGTCTGCTTGATGCGCCTACATTTGAGAATGCAAACGAGTCTTCTTTCATTGGCAAACGAATCTGTATGTATTACCATGCCCGTGTTTTCCTTGCAAATAATAAGTCATTCGAAACGAGATACTATAAATTAATTAATGAGGAGTTATTTGAAAAAAAATCAAAACGGTATCCACACTTACATGGATTAGAGTGTGTGTCACATAATTAGTTATTTGAATTAGAGTGTGTGTCACATAGCGATCTCCAATTCTAACATGGATTTCGCATTTTACTGTATCCATGCTACTTTTTTAATACAAATTCATATGTATGTGATGAACACCATGGTAGTGAGAAAACTTTTGGATGGATTCAAACATATGACCTACAAAATAGCACAACAAATCGAGTCAATGCCAACTTTTCGAAACCTAGTATGGCACGAATTCGAAATAATTACCCATATGCATGGTCCTCAGTTCAAATCTTACAATGTACATTGAATTGAAACATCGATATTAAGTCTCGTACTATCTACATTTAAATGTTGTTTTTAGCCCCCCCCCCCCGGCACACACGCTACATACTTCCTGTATCGGTCAATCTTCGTTTCCTAACCACCTTAGGAAGCTATCGGTTTCCAACACACGTTCATTCTTTCTCTCCATGTTTCGATCTCTAACTCTCTCAACTACACAACCCCCTTTTTCCACCCTGTTACCAAATGTATTTACCTCACACACCCGCCATTGCACCCCATGCCGAGCTCACTCTCTCTCTCCCTCTCCCTCCCACCCTCTCGTGCTAGATACATGCATTGCCTATCTAGCCCCCCAACCTCTCGTGCGCACGCACGCACGTTGTCTATGTAGGTCACTCCCTCGAGACTGTCTCACTCTTTCTTCTGCACGGCGGGCCACACTCGCTCAATCTCGCTCTCTTTATCAGAGTCTCGATTAACCTTGTTTTCTTTCACAAGCAAATGATATATCTCCCTGTATGGGCCTCTATCGACACACTCTATACTCTCTCACGTAGATTGTCTATCTAGGTCAGTCCATCCAAGCCGCCCCCACTCTTTTGACCTCATGGTGGGCCATGCTCGCTCAATCTCTCTCTCTCTTTCTCTCTCTCTCTCTCTCTCTCCCTCTCTATCTCTTTGTATGTCTCGATTGACCTCACTCTTTCTCGGACAAAAATTATATATCACCATGTTTGAGCCCAATTCTACCTATTCACACTGTATACTCTCTCGCGCACATTGTCTATCTAGGTCACTCTCTCCAACCTCTCTCACTCTTTCGATCGCACGATGACCCACACTTACTCAATCTCTCTCCCTTTATATATGTAATCGATTGACCTTGCTTCCTCCCACGCACAAAATATATCTACATGTCTGTGACTGGATCATCTCTCAAGCTCTATCTTACAGCCCTCACCCTTGCCAAAAGCTCAATTGGACAATATCTCTCCAGAGCATATATATATATGCTCAATGAATGTCGGACCACACTCACTTTGTCTCTCTATCGATATGTCTCTCGATTGACCTCGCTTTCTCACGCCGTATCTTCCACACATTGAAACTAGCTCTCCATCCCTCGCAAAGACGGAGCTATTTACATTGCGAGGGGCACTCCAACCTTGGATTAATTTGTGTAGGCATTTATTCCGGTTGGTTTAGATTATTTTTTTGTAGCATTCGGCCCACAACTACTCCAAACACCATTGCAACCCCCGCACCTCCCCCAGTTGATTTCCCTCTAGCTTGGTCATCGCTCTCTTGCACGTCCTTTCTCGCCTTCAACGGCGCACCATGGTATTATTGCAAAAAAACTCTGTTGTTCTCTTTAATTATTATAAATAAGCTACAAAACTACACACCGATAGTCCACTTGGAATAGAACAAATTTTGACCCACAAATTAAAGTGCTACAAACTACACACCATGGGGCCCACCTATCATGAAACAAATTTGGACCCATATACAAATTAATAAATAAAAGACGAGGATCGAACATGCGACCAGGGCCTTCAAGCCGCACGTGAATAGACAACATATGTAGAACAACAATGTTTGTTGTACCCCCTTTGTTCATATAATGTTTTTATATTACCACAGCCTATTTAATGGATAACATGTAATATTATTTTTAGTATGTTAGTGGGACCGGCTCGTTAGCACGTACTATTCACCTTCACTTAATGGTAGGTTCCATGTGTGATGTCTCTCTCCTCCCCTTCTGCGTTTAGACGCATGGGCAAACACGAAGAACTCGTGGGCGATGTTGCCGTTCACCATATCTGGACGCGTTCACAAGTTACGGCACCAGTTTCACGTACTAGTAGCACTATTCAATGCGTACGTGCAATGCACGTTAATTTGGAAGTATATTAAGTGCATGCGGATATTAAGTAGGATATTATTATGTGATTAGCACTATTTTTGGCATGAAATTAACTGCACGCTAAATGTGTTGAGCGCTCGATATTGAAGCAGTCTAGGTCGTTGGATGACAAGGAATACCTGTGGCTTGATGACATTTTATATTTAATTTGATACGGCTCTAGCAGAACATTCAATCGATCAAACCATAGATTTCATTCAGTCTGACTCTGACTTTAAATTATACGACGATCGATCTAAAATAAACGTAAATGAAAAACGTTCAGATTTTACGCATCGCAATCCGAACGTTTTCATGGCAAATTTAGATTATGTGGTGGCGGCGGGGGCGTCTTGCAGTGGGAAGCGGCTCCTCTGTCGTGCTCTGTGTGTCGTCGGGCCACTGACCGACGGCGATGGTGGCGTCTTGCGCCATTGTTGGCATACTCCTGGACGTTGGGCTAGCTTCAAGGAAGGCCAAAATGTTCTGGACTTCGGAGCGAGTCAACTGGCGATAGTAGGCGACTGGCGTTGGTGCAAGGAAGCGGTCGACGACGGCCATCCATGCCGTTGAGGGGGGCACTGGCACCCACGCGGGGACAGGTGCTAGCAACGGTGCGGCGGAGACATTCGGGTGCACGGGCACCGGCATGGGCGTGCACGTCAGCGCACGTGCAAGCGCATGCGCTGGCAGGTGCACGGGCGCGTGAAAGTCGGCGGGGACCTTGTGGAACCCCGTGGCATCAAGCTCGGTGACAATGTGCGGCTCCCAGCCCATCAATGCCACGGGGATGGGCGCTGGAGCAGTCGGGGCGACGGGAGCCGGAATGGGAGCGGGGACAGGCCTGGCGTCTTCCCGCAAGGCCAGTTCAAGCTCTTCCCAAAGCGCCTTATGTTCTTGAGACTCCGGGTGGGTGTCTTCCTCACAAAACTGGGAGACTAAGGGTAGACCATCATGATGTGACATGGCGTACATTTAGGTCAGACTGGTTGGAGGTAGATGACAGGAGAATCAGAGAGGAAGAGAGAAGATTGTAGCAATACGGGGTAGTGCGGGGTTGATTTTAAAATGCGGCACTGACGACATTAAAAGTGGGAGCAGTTGGGACGAAGGTGGGCGGCGAAGCCTGGTCAAAGGGCTCACCTCCTGGTGAGCCTACACAGCGGTCTGCTCGCACGCCTCCCTGTCAGCCGGCGCAGTGGTCTGCTCGCACGCCTCCCGTCGACTCACACGCTTGCTCGGATGGCACCTGCCGATGAGAAGCGGGACTCGTGGCGACACGTAAACGCCAATTGTTTCAATAGTGAAAGCGTTCGCCTTAACATGACAGGTCTTTGTTCCAAAATACCTTGGCTCTTCATTTGTCCAGCTTATCATAAGCAGCTTGTCTCAAATTGAAGAAAAAAAATACGAAGGAATATTTGTGCCATATCATGTGACCATGCTTAGTTTCAAGAATTTCTGGTCACTTTTGGATTTTCTGAAATTTAAAATCCAGGAATCGAAACAATATCATAACCTGCATCATGCAATAAATTTTCAAGCCATACATCTGTCCTGTTGTATTTCTTAAGAAAGGATTTGGTCAAACGTTTTGCTTAGTTAGACTTCAGACAAGTTATATATGCAGAGTAAAAGGATAATCCCTCCGTACCAGTGCATTGCCTGATATATTGACTCAAGTACTAGGCACGAACAAACGGACTCAATTCTGTGCTCATCCTGGTGTAGTAGTAGTAGTACTAGGCAAAGCAGTTGACAGGTGACCTTGGGGAGCGGCGACCGAGGGAATTGAACCGTGCTCGGGACGGTACGTAACATTGTCTAGTTACTAAAGCATCCCTCCATTGTTCATCAATAGTCATTATGGACTAGGGACATGAGGGGAATTTCCTAGGGCTGGAATTCTGGCCGCCAGATATTTCGACTCGAAATGCGGAGACTCGACTGGTTGGGGTTGCCTAATGTGCATACCACGCACGCCACCAGAAGGACACGAGCCCAATTTTTTTAGGATCAACACGAGCCAAGGTCTGGCTGGTACGTCGTTGGGTCCTACCATTCGAGAATATGAAAGGAATCTTTTAAATCGCCGAATGAATCTATGTGTATTACAATGCCCGTATTTTCCTTGCAAATAATAATCTCAATGTGGTAACTGATTTATGACGAGTTCTTGAATTAGAGTGAGTTTGTGATATAGTGATCTCAACGTGGATTTCACATTTCATGGTATCCCTAGTAAGTTTTTCATTGCAAATTCAAATTTAAAAGATGAACAATATGGAGGTGAGAAAACTTTGTATGTATCAAGCATATGACCACACACACACGTGTGCACGCACACACACACATACCCATGAACACAACAACAATCCAATAAGTATAGTGCATCTATTTTTCCAAACCATGCATGTATGACACGAATTCAAAAATACTCCTTCTGTTCCTAAATATTAGTCTTTTAGATATTTCATCAAGTGACTACATACGGAGCAAAATGAGTGAATCTAAACTCTAAAATATGTCTATATACATTCGTATGTGCCAGTCCATTTGAAATCTCTAAAAAGACTAATATTTAGGAACGAAGGGAGTAAAGTGTAAGACATGCATGGTCCTCAATTCAATATTTAAAATGAACAGGAAGCTGAAACATGAATATTAAGTCTAGTACTACAGTACGTGCAAATGTTGTGTTTAGGCGGAGTTATGATTGCCGGGGGTCAACCCCTCGACCATAGATAAAATTGTGAAGCTCTGTTGAGGGTTGTTTAGATTATATTTGTCCTCACCCTCCCAAACACCGATTGGTTGTGCACCTCCCACCCCTCCTCCCGGGGAGAATATCATGTGCCCCCATACCTTAGATGCTATTTGCCGATACGAGTTGCTTGGAGCTTATAGATCTGAGATATAGCAGCTCACATGATGTCTTTATATTTTTACAGGAAACCTTGATGAGTTTGAGAATTGCACACAATTTGTACAAAAACTACTCAGATGCCCTTGGATCCCATATCCAACGACCTCGAAGCTCGTATCACCGTAGCATCTAAGATGAAGGATGACATCATATTCTCCTGTATGTAAGAATATCATGTGCTACCACACCTTAGATGCTTTGGTGATACAAGCTCTTCGGAGCCATTGGATTTGTGACCCAACAACTCCTCGGTGGTTTGAATGGTTTTTTGCAGAAAAGCCCCCAAAGAGTTCGAACACTACTTACAAGCACAAAGATTGCTCAGATGCCATTGGATCGCAGATCAAACGATCTCGAAGCTCGTATCATCGTAGCATCCAAGCTGCGAGAGCACCTTATGTTTTCTCGCAGGGGAGAATATGAGGTGCTCCCGCATCATAGATTCTATGGTGATACGAGTTCATGGAGATCTAATGGCCCACAGTAGGAGGCTTGTATGTTTTTGCAATATATGGCTGGGAGAGTTTGGGAATTGCGTAGAAAGTACAAGTACTACGCATGTGCCATCTGATCATTGATCATACGACCTAGATGCTCATATCACTGTAGCGGGAATTAAGCTACATGGAGCACCTAATATGAGCAACGGGGAGCCATTGGATCCAAGATGCAGCGGCACACACGAGGCCTGAATGTTTTATTTGCAAAAAAACCTTTGGAGTGTTTGGAAATTGTGCATAATTACAAAGACTGCTCCCAAGCCATTGGATCTCACTTCCAACGATGTAAAAACTCATATCACCATAGCATTTAAGCTGTGGGGTGGATGTGATATTCTATGCCGCTGTCATTCTTGTTCGTAAACTTGCAAAATACATGTAACTTGTGCCGTTACTTGTCTAACCGCGCAAAGTGTTTGTTCAAAAAAACCATCCTACACTAAAATATCGGAACAACACATGGGGGTCCCACTTGTCATTAATCAAATTTGGACCTAAAACTAACAAGTCTGAAAGACGAGATTCAAACTGGCAACCTAGACTACAAAGTGTAAGTCGATAGCCTGAAACAACAACCGTTGTTGGATTTGTCCCATAACTTGATTTTATAGAGTATTACGTTGAGTAGAGTAGAGGGAGTGCCTCGTCAACACGTGCATGACCGTTGACTCACTTACTGGTGGGTCCCAGGTTTGCGATCTCTCTCTCCTCTCCATCGTCTAACCTTTGGACGGGCACACACGAAGAGCATTGCTAGCTTGTCGTGGTGTTATTATAACTAAAAAAATCTTGGAAAATAGAAGAATCACCTAGAACAAGAGACGTTGTGGCTGGTCGAGACGGAGCTAACCACACCTATCCTCCGTGCCACATTAGCATGATGAAGTTGTGTGGCTAGTGGGGTGTTTTCGACTGACTGGCTGGGTCCCGAGGTCGAACCATAGGTACTACGTCTGATACAGTATATTTTTACACACACATTTTTCCTCCGTGCCGAGACGTGGCACACCCTACTGCACGGTTTCGGGGTCCTCCCGGGTGGTGCACGCATATGTTCTTCCTGACATGGGACGCCCTACTGCGCGTTTTCTGGGTCCTCCTCGGTCGTAGCATCGAAGCAAGTAAATGAGTCACCAAATCATGAAAGACCACCTTTCCCGTCGAGTACATCAGTGAAGCACGGTAGCTAGCTAGTTGGGCCAGTTCGACCGATTAGCTAGGCCGCCGCCACATTTGTTTTCTCACCCCTTTTTTTATCTCCTTGCCGGCAGGTAAATTTAAATATCCACCGCAGCGTTGCTCTGGTGTTTGGGTGTAATAGGATTTTTAATTTTTTGATTGAGGGGAGCAGGCGCGGCAGCAATTAGTCACGATGACTCCGCCTGTAAAACCCACTGCTCCCTGATGTGAGAAGTCGTCGACTGGTGTTTTACCATGGTGAAAACCAAAAGATTCCCCGCTCCTCGGCTGGCTCCCTCCGCCCTCCTGTAGATTGCATTGCCTTTCAGCCGTTTCGCCCCCTTTGCTTCCTCTCCCCATTGCTTCTACTGGTGCCATGTCGGTGCAGCATATCATGGAGTCCAAGGTGAGGCGCCTGACACAGGAGCTCCAGGCCAAGGATGTGGAGCTCAGGGCCAAGGACGTGGAGCTCCGTGAGCTCAAGAAGGAGAGGAGTGCCATGCTCCTCCGTTATGTGCGGGAGTTCACGGAGCTTCAAAAGCGGCAGGCGTCCACCACAAAGATGCTCGATGCGTCGGCAGCGTTGCTGCAGAAAGCGGGAGATACGATAGGCCGTCAGGGGAGCCGGCTGGAGCGCAAGTAGGCCGATCGTGACGAGGTCCAAGATCACCTCAACCACTTGGTGAACCAAGTTGCCACGCACGTGTTGTGGCTTGATAACCCACAAGTATAGGGGATCGCAACAGTTTTCGAGGGTAGAGTATTCAACCCAAATTTATTGATTCGACACAAGGGGAGCCAAAGAATATTCTCAAGTATTAGCAGTTGAGTTGCCAATTCAACCACATCTGGATAACTTAATAACTGCAGCAAAGTATTTAGTAGCAAAGTAGTATGGAAGTAACGGTAACGGTAGCAAAAAGTAACAGTAGCAGTTTTGTAGTAATTGTAACAGTGGCAACGGTAAAGTAACTAAGCAAAGAACAATATGTGAAAAGCTCGTAGGCACCGAATCAGTGATGGATAATTATGTCGGATGCGATTCCTTATGCAACGGTTATAACATAGGGTGACAGAAAACTAGCTCCAGTTCATCAACGTAATGTAGGCATGTACCGAATATAGTCATACGTGCTTGTGGAAAAGAACTTGCATGACATCTTTTGTCCTATCCTCTCGTGGCAGCGGGGTCCGATGGGAAACTAAGGGATATTAAAGCCTCCTTTTAATAGAGTACCGGACCAAAGCATTAACACTTAGTGAATACATGAACTCCTCAAACTACGGTCATCACCGAGAGTGGTCCCGATTGTTGTCACTTCGGGGTTGTCGGATCATAACACATAATAGGTGACTATAGACTTGAAAGATAGGATCAAGAACTCACATATATTCATAAAAACATAATAGGTTCAGATGTGAAATCATGGCACTCGGGCCCTAGTGACAAGCATTAAGCATAGCAAAGTCATAGCAACATCAATCTTAGAACATAATGGATACTAGGGATCAAACCCTAACAAAACTAACTCCATTACATGGTAAATCTCATCCAACCCATCACCGTCCAGCAAGCCTACGATGGAATTACTCACGCACGGCAGTGAGCATCATGAAATTGGTGATGGAGGAAGGTAGGTGATGACAACGGCGACGGATTCCCCTCTCCGGAGCCCCGAACGGACTCCATATCAGCCCTCCCAAGAGAGTTTATGGCTTGGCGCGGCTGTGTATTGTAAAATGCAATGAATCCTTCTCTCTGATTTGTTTTCTCCCCGAACGTGAATATATGGAGTTGGAGTTGAGGTCGGTGGAGCACTAGGGAACCCATGAGGTAGGGGCGCATCCATGGGGTAGGCGTGCCTCCACCTTCGTGGACAGGGTGTGGGCCCCCTGGCCTTGATTCTTTCGCCGGTATTTTTTATTAATTCCAAAAAGTTACTTCGTGGATTTTCAAGTCATTCCGAGAACTTTTATTTCTGCACAAAAATAACACCATGGCAGTTCTGCTGAAAACAACGTCAGTCCGGGTTAGTTCCTTTCAAATCATGCAAGTTAGAGTCCAAAACAAGGGAAAATTGTTTGGAAAAGCAGATACGATGGAGACGTATCAACTCCCCCAAGCTTAAACCTTTGCTTGTGCTCAAGCAATTCAGTTGACAAACTGAAAGTGATAAACAAAAACTTTTACAAACTCTGTTTGCTCTTGTTGTTGCAAATATGTAAAGCCAACATTCAAGTTTTCAGCAAAGATTATGAACTAACCATATTCACAATAACACTTAGGTCTCATGTTTACTCATATCAATGGCATAATCAACTAGAGAGCAATAATAATAAATCTCGGATGACAACACTTTCTCAAAACAATCATAATATGATATAACAAGATGGTATCTCGCTAGCCCTTTCTGAGACCGCAAAACATAAATGCAGAGCACCTCTGAAGATCAAGGACTGACTAAACATTGTAATTCATAGTAAAAGAGATCCAGTCATACTCAATATAAATTAATAGTAATGCATGCAAATGACAGCGGTGCTCTCTAACTAGTGCTTTTTAATAAGAGGATGATGACTCAACATAAAAGTAATTAAATAGATAGGCCCTTCGCAGAGGGAAGCAGGGATTTGTAGAGGTGTCAGAGCTCGATTTTGAAATAGAGATAAATAATATTTTGAGCGGTATACTTTCATTGTCAACATAAAAACCGAGAGATCTCAATGTCTTCCATGCTACACACATTATAGGCGGTTCCCAAACAGAATGGTAAAGTTTATACTCCCCCACCACCAACAATCATCAATCCATGGCTTGCCCGAAACAACGGGTGCCTCCAACTAACAACAATCCTGGGGGAGTTTTGTTTGCAATTATTTTGATTTGATTTGATCATGGGACTGGGCATCCCGGTTACCAGCCATTTTCTCGTGAGTGAGGAGCGGAGTCCACTCCTCTTGAGAATAACCCAGCTAGCATAGAAGATACAGACAGCCCTAGTTGATACATGAGTTGTTCGAGCATACAAAACAGAATTTCATTTGAAGGTTTAGAGTTTGGCACATACAAATTTACTTGGAATGGCAGGTAGATACCGCATATAAGAAGGTATAGTGGACTCATATGGAATAACTTTGGGGTTTATGGAAGTGGATGCATAGGCAGTATTCCCGCTTAGTACAAATGAAGGCTAGAAAGAGACTAGGAAGCGACCAACTAGAGAGCGACAACAGTCATGAACATGCATTAAAATTAATCAACACTGAGTGCAAGCATGAATAGGATATAATCCACCATAAACATAAATATCGTGGAGGCTATGTTGATTTTGTTTCAACTACATGCGTGAACATGTGCCAAGTCGAGTCACTCGAATCATTCAAAGGAGGATACCACCCTCTCATACCACATCACAACCATTTTAATAGCATGTTGGCACGCAAGGTAAACCATTATAAACTCCTAGGTAATTAAGGATGGCATAAGCAACTATAATCTCTAATTGTCATTGCAAACATGTTTATTCATAATAGGTCGAATCAGGAACGATGAACTAATCATATTTACAAAAACAAGATAGGTCGAGTTCATACCAGCTTCTCTCATCTCAATCAGTCCATCATATATCGCCATTATTGCCTTTCACTTACACGACCGAACGGTGTGTATAATAATAATAGTGCATGTGCTTTGGACTAAGCTGGAATCTGCAAGCATTCAATTCAAGGGAGAAGACAAGGTAATATGGGCTCTTGGTTAAATCAACAATAATGCATATGAGAGCCACTCAACATTTTCATCATGGTCTTCTCCTCTCGACCCCCAAAGAAAAGAAAAGAAATAAAACTATTTACACGGGAAAGCTCCCAACAAGCAAAAGAAGAACGAGGAATCTTTTTGAGTTTTATTTTAATTACTACTACTACAGTCATTGAAAGTAAACTAGCTAAAAGCTATAACTAATTTTTTTGGTTTTTCTTAAGGTTATTCAAACACACAAGAACAAAGCAAGAGAAGGAAAATAATCTAGCATGGATAGTACAATGAAAAAGTGTTAGCACCGACAACTAGAATGAGTGTGTGAACGTGAATGTAATGTTGGTGAGAAATACATACTCCCCCAAGCTTAGGCTTTTGGCCTAAGTTGGTCTATGCCCATGGATCAAAGTTATAGCTGGGGTCGTACTGATATGCAGCAGCTACTGCCTCACGAGCTGCAGCTTGGAGGTGGGCTTCCTATGTCCTCCTCTCGTACTCGTTCGCCTCCTCCCTGGTTATAATATATCTCCTTTTTGCCTGAAAGTCAAAGAAACCAGGAGCAGGGAGAGCAACATGGACAGTGCGACATCTGTCAAAGATTAGTCGGTATTGGAGGAACTGTTCATTCCTCTCAAGAAACTGATGACGAACCATAGCATCATAATCTAGATAAGCGGGAGGCAACTCCATATCACTTCCATGTATGGGTACACCAAGATAATTAGCTACACAAGTTGCATAAATCCCACCAAACAAATCTCCACATGTACCATTAAGATGTAGCCTATAGCCCCCAAGTTATATTGTTTATCACCTAATACAGCACTCTTGAGGACACTAAGATTAGGAACGCACATGTGACAAGCTTCATTTTTACCATTAATGCATCTACCTATAAAGAGAGCAAAATAATGTATGGAGGGGATGAGGGAGTCCTTGATTAGGGGGTATCCGGACAGCTGGACTGTGTACAACGTCCGGACAATTGAAGCGTGAAGATACAAGACTCAAGACTTCGGCCCGTGTCCGGATGGGACTCTCCTTGGCATGGAAGGCAAGCTTGGCGATCCGGATATTGTGTTTCCTTTCTTGTAACCGACTCCATGTAAACCCTAGCCCTCTCCGGTGTCTATATAAACCAGAGAGGTTGGTCCTTAGAAGGCCGATCACAATTACAATCATACCATCATAGGCTAGCTCTTAGGGTTTAGCCTCTACGATCTCGTGGTAGATCTACTCTTGTACTACCCATATCATCAATATTAATCAAGAAGGAAGTAGGGTTTTACCTCCATCGAGAGGGCCCGAACCTGGGTAAACATCTGTGTCCCTTGCTTCCTGTTACCATCAGCCTTGACGCACAGATTGGGACCCCCTACCCGAGATCCGCCGGTTTTGACACCGACATTGGTGCTTTCATTGAGAGTTCCTCTATGACGTCACTGCAAGGCTCGATGGCCCCTTCAATCATCATCAACGACGCTGTCCAGGGCAAGACTTTCCTCCCCGGACAGATCCTCATGTTCGACGGCTTCGCACTGCGGATCAATTCGCCTGGCCATCCGGAGTAGATCGCGCCAGGAGAGCCGAACAGTCATGATGTTCACGGCTTAGACCTGCTGTCAGATGACACGCTGGATATCACCCCCGCAGAAGCCTCTGATCTAAATCCGAGGCAGGTTGCGTTACCTAAAGACGGAGGGCTGGACCCCGCCCCGCAGGCTGTACCCTCATCAGCGATGGAGCCGAACACAGGCCCCACTTCTGGGAAAGCCTGTGACTCCGGACCCCCGGATTCGTATCCGGTTGTAGGTTCCAATCCGCGCGCTTCCGAGCCAGTCGAGCCAGGTTGGGCTCCGGTAGCGGAATTCACCACTGCGGATATCTTCCAGCACTCGCCCTTTGGCGACATGCTGAATTCATTAAAAACTCTCTCTTTGACAGAAAATTACGGGCCGAACTATGTCTGGCTCGAGTGGGAAGCAGGCGACGAAGAAATTCGTTACCCACCCACCACCCACTACATAGCCACGATTGATGATTTAACCAACGTGCTTGACTTCGACTCCGAAGGCATCGACGGTATGGACGATGATGCAGTAGAAGATTCAGAATCCATGGGGTACCGGACTCCCGCCTCGTCGCACGACATATAAATGGTGGATACGCCCAAGGAGGACGACGGTGACAATCCAGAAGATAAAACCCCCGGGCAAAAGCCAAAGCGACGGCGCAGACGCCGTTCCAAGTCTAGCAACAGTAAAAATATCAGCAAGAGCGCCAGAAGGCTCGATACTCCAGTCAACCCCAAAGGCAACAACGACCATACGGAACCAGCGATGGAGCAGGACGAACCAGGTCACGCCGAACATTGTTCGGAGCAGACGCCCGAAGACAATGATCCAGAGGGACGAGTACGTCAAACTGGCCCAGGACAAGAAGACAGTCCGGACGACGATGCATTCATCATCCCGGAAGAACGCGTGGAACGAGAAAACCTCCACAGAAAGCTTATGGCCACAGCTAGAAGTCTGGAGAAGCAGAAGCAACGGCTTAAAGCCGCACAGGAAACGCACAACCGCAGATGGAACAAAGTGCTAGACACTGAAGAAAGATATGGCGACGATCGCCATACAAAGAGCTACCCAAAACGTAAGCTACTGCCAGAATTTGACGACGAGGCCATTCCACCAAAGAGTAACACGACCAGGAGGCCAGACGTACCACTGCATAACCGCAACAAAGCAGCTACCGAAGACGCACACGATCCACATGAGCACCTGAATATGAAAGCCGGCGCAGCTAGGTCCATCTACAAATCTAAAGGACACACCCTGGCTGGGGACCATGGTCGTCAAAACGATTATGACAATCAAAGACCAGTTCGGAATAAACACCGGACACAACAACAGCCGACGGCATGCCACAGCGCGTCCAGATACAGAGGGGCTCCTCACCCCCTGTGCTTTACCGAAGAGGTACTGGACCATGAATTCCCATAGGGCTTTAAACCTGTGAACATAGAGGCATACGACGGAACGACAGACCCAGGGGTCTGGATTGAGGACTTTATCCTACATATACATATGGCTCGTGGGGACGATCTCCACGCCATCAAGTACCTTCCCCTTAAACTAAAGGGACCAGCTAGACACTGGTTGAAAAGCCTCCCCGAAAATTCAATTAGGAGTTGGGAGGAACTCGAAGACGCTTTCAGGGCCAATTTTCAAGGGACATATGTCCAGCCTCCGGATGCTGACGATTTAAGTCACATAGTCCAACATCCCAGAGAGTCCGCCCGCAAGCTTTGGAATAGATTCCTCACTAAGAAGAATCAAATTGTTGATTGTCCGGATGCCGAAGCCTTAGCGGCATTCAAACACAGCATGCGTGACGAGTGGCTCGCCAGACACCTGGGCCAAGAAAAGCCAAGGACAATGGCAGCCCTAACAAGTCTTATGACCCGCTTTTGCACGGGAGAAGATAGCTGGCTAGCCCATAAAGGCACCAGTGACCCCAGCACATCCGAAATAAGGGATGGCAACGGGAAGCCGCGAAGTCATAAAAATAAACGCCAAAACAAGGAAGAGAGCCCGGATAACACGACGGTTAATGCCGGATTCAGGGGCTCTCGACCTAATCAGCAAAATAAGCCATCTAAAGGCAGTAAAGAGGGACCCTCCGGTTTGAATAGAGTCCTGGATAGACAATGCCAAATCCATGGCACCCCTGACAAACCTGCGAACCACACGCACAAAGAGTGCTGGGTCTTCAAGCAGGCCAGAAAATTAAATGCCGAACACAAGGGAACGGAAACACCAAGTGAGAACAAGGATGAACCTCACCAGCCGAACACTGGGGGACAGAAAAAATTCCCGCCAGAAGTTAAAACAGTGAGCATGATCCACGCGACTCGTACATCCATGAGAAGGCACGAACGCGCGCATAGAGACGCGCGCGATATAGAGTCCATTACTCCCACATCTAACTACTAGATGTCCTATCCGATCACTTTCGATCACTTGGATGGTCGGACTAGTATTCGGCGCGGCGGATCGAAAGCCTTGGTGCTTGACCCAATAATGGACGGATACCGTCTCACCCGAGTCCTCATGGACGGCGGCAGCAGTCTCAATTTAATATACGAGGACACTGTCCGTAGGATGGGGATAAACCCATCCAGAATCAGCCAAAGCAATACCACCTTTGAAGGGGTGATACCAGGCGTCGAAGCATACAGCAGGGGCTCCGTCATACTGGAGGTTACATTCGGCTCTCCAGGCAACTCCAGAAGCGAAGAACTACTCTTTGTCATCGCACCCTTCCAAAGCGACTACCACGCAGTGCTCAGAAGACCGGCCTTCGCCCGCTTCAACGGATTGCCGCACTACGGCTACCTTACACTCGAGATGCCCAGTCCACGTGGCGTCATCACCATTAGTGGAATAACAGAGCGCTTGTCACGCGCAGAGGAACACGCGACGACCCTAGCAGCCGGACTATAAGCGACCTCCAACATCAAAAAATATGACCGGTCGTTAAGACCACGGACACGGTTAGACGAGTCCGATAGCCCAAATCGAATCAGGGCACCGCATATGTAATCCTATAACGGATACCAGGGGCTATAACTGTTTCATAAAACCCCACACTTGGCTCAACCTTATTGGCAGGCCAATAGCCTACACTTTTACTATCCATCGCATGCTAACGTTGTAACCTCCTATGAGTTTTCTTTTTCCACATACAACTTTATACCAGTCCAGGATATGGCACAATGGAGGCGCAGACATGCAGCAGGGCCCCGTTCAACAGGTTTCTTATTAGATTAAGCCCCTGTGTAAACCTTTTATATTGCCTCTTGTTGTTTAACCATCCCATGGGTTTTATACCCACAGAGGATACTGTTGTTTTTGGCATTTCGCCACGACAGATTAACGCACGTACCTGGAAACACAGGGTTCATAATGAATGGGAATTCTTGAGCTCATCATCTGTCATAAAGTCCGAATACCTTCGGGAGTGTTCGGCGTCACGATTTAGGCCTTATATGCATCAGCTCCGAATCATGTCTTTGGTCAAATGTTGGGTTTGCCCGGCTCCTGGGTTTGCCGCCTTACGTTCCGTTATTATCGGCTAAGGTGGCCAAAGGAGAACTACTGCGATTGTGCCCAGGTTATTCCGGATGAGCGCCTCAGTAGAGAAAGTCGAAAATTGACTGTCATGATGCAGCGAGAGACTGTTCAACCACTCGAAGACTCATCGGAATCTTTAGGATTCCTCCGCATTAACGAAGAACCATTTCCCGGTCATGTACATACGTGCCCGTATTCGGATGCACGCGAAAGTACCAGGGGCTACATAGTAGCCCCAATGTTAGACTCCCGCGGCTAAGCGAAGGTGTTACAGCTATATAGTCCGGTTGCCTAGTTCGGCGTGCGATCACCTCCTTCATGGACCAAGACGTTGGATCAAGTGTGATTAAGCATATTTTTCGCGAACACCCCCGCATTCTGTGCGTGGGGGCTGAAGCCAACGACTGCTAACTTTTGGGTTACACATTTATATATACATATATATAAACGGCCGCACAGGGGACACAATCATATTCTCAGGCAAATAGTATAAATACAGCCTCATAACCAAAATAAACATTGTTTTTACAATGATTTAGTTCATCATTCGAACAAGACATACTTCGAGCAATGCGCCTCTATTAGGCAGGCACCTTCTGTGACCTGCGCCAAGTAGTGCTCGGCCGGGTATTGGCCCCCCACCGGATCCTGGGTCGCTATAATGGTGGCATCCATATCCGTCCAATAGGCTTTAACGCGGGCAAGGGCCATCTGTGCACCCTCTATACACGCCGACCTTCTCATGACATCGATCCGAGGCACGGCCCCAATGAACTGTTGCACCAAACCAAAGTAACTGTCCGGCTTAGGCCCCTTTGGCCAAAGATGGTCTATTATAGACCGCATTGCAAGCCCGGACAGCCTGTGAAGCTCCGCTACAGCAGCCATCTTGTCACTTAGCGGCAGCGGGCGAGCGGGAGCATAGAATTGCGACCAGAAAAGCTTCTCCACTTCCTTGTCAACTTGATCTTTGAAGAAGTTGATAGCGTCAGCCGTACTCTTCGCCAAATCCGCATATGCATCCGCAGGACTCCAGCGTCCATCCAGGGGAGCGTACTTTGGATCGCAAAATTTCGTCTGCAACAAATAGGGGCCTCCAGCCACGATTTTTCGGCCTGTTGAAGCTCCTCCCGCGCACCCCTGAGCTCGGTCCAGATTTCCTTGGTGGCATTCAGTGCCTTGTTCAGTTCTGCCAAATTATCATCATGTTGCTTTTTAAGGAGCTCATACTGGTCGGCGGCATTTTTTAACTCAATAGCCATTTCGGCTATCTTTTCCTCGCTTCGGCGATGAGCAGCCTGTTCGGCCCTCAATTCCTCGACCGCCTTTAGGGCAGCCGCATTACTCACCCAAGCTTGCTCCTTAGCTTGAGCAAGTTCCGCCCTCAGGGCCTCCATGGCAGCAGCACCATCTACAGTCCAAACATATTACATCAATATCATGCCACCTTCATATCTTCCTATACAAGGGCAGGCATGACGCATACCTTGTGATTTGTCCAGCCACTCATTCACCAGCGTGATATCGGCATCAATCGATCCAATTTGCCTCGTTAGTTCGGCAATTTCAACGGACTGGCCAGCGTCCGGACCCACAGGTACCTTCACATATTCATAGCACAATTATTGGTTTATTATCCCCCGTTTGCCGCCTAGGACAGGCAACCAGAGTCTCAGGGGCTACTATCTATATGGAGCACACCTAGCGCGTGCTTCATAGCCAAAGAAATAGTGTGTTCTTCATTACATACCTTAAAGCCTCTGAGCAGGCTTGTGAATGCTTCATTCAAACCGCTTGTAGCGGATGAAATCTTCTTGAGCACCATGCTCATTAACGAGCGGTGCTCCTCCAAGAGCGCAGCTCGCTCCAGCAAGCCCGTCAGTGCGTCTGGCCGGACATCGAACTACGCCGGACTCTTCCCATCGCCCCCTGTGAGCCAAACTCTCCGGACTCAGGGCGGCTGACGTATTGGCTTCCGGCTTCGGTAGATTCGGACTCCTTCGTGAAGACACCTCGGTGTCGCCCGCTTCATGAATCGGATAAGCGGGTGGGGTCTCGCTCTCCATCATCTCCGGAGGAAGGTCCCCCGAAGACGAACCCTGTTCAGAAGAGCTGCTGGCCGGAATGTAAAAGATGAATCATGGTTATTGATCTAGGAGAAACACAGTACCTTCGGGTTGTAGATTGACTTACAGCTCGGTGGAGGGCTGGCCCGTTGTAGGTCATGATGCGGTGAGGGTGCCCATCGGGGCAAGGCCCCCTGGGGATACCTTTTTCCCTGATCTGGGCGTCTCCGCCTCCAAGTCTTTGGAGGCAGCCCTCTTCTTCCCGCGCAGGGAGGAGGCCTTAGCCTCCCTTTCCCGACTATCCTCCTCAAGGGAGGAAGCGATTCCCCCGGTTCGGATGCATAGCGTGTGGAGTTCGGTTTCTTCGTTCTTCCCCTCGCCTTTCCCCAAGGGCATCCTGCTGAGTACCCGGTCAAGCATCTTGGCCATGGTGGGACCAGGCGAACCTTCGGGAAGTGGCGCCGGACACCTGATTCTCTCTGCCTTGCTGAGCCATTCCTGGCCACGGATGATTTTCAGAACAAACAATTATGATAAATGCTAAACAAGGTGTCCGGTGTCAGGATTACTTACTTGGGTTTCTAGGCGATTGCAGCTTAGGCCCGCATCCTCGGTGGTGTCTGGACACTCTACTCTCTGTCTGAAGAATAGTTTGCACATCCCTTCGAGCTTCAAGCCGAAGAAGTGCTTGACGGTCCGTGGACCCTCCAGGTTGAACTCCCACATCCGGAGAGGCTGGCGTTGGCACGGCAACATCCGCCGGATTAACATCACTTGCATTATGCTAACGAGGTTAATGTCCCTCTCAAGGAGCTCCCGGATGCGATTCTGCAGCACTGGTACATCACCAGCAGGCCCCCAATTCCTTCCTACGTCTGTCCAAGACGCCAACTGCGATGGAGGGCCCGAGCGGAACTCGGGGGTGGCCACCCACTTTGTGCCTCTGGGGGCCGTGATATAAAACCACCTCCGCTGCCATACATCGGATACTTCTGGGAAAAAACCCTCCGGCCATGGGGCGTCAGCGTTCCTGCTTATTACGGAACCTCCGCACTCCACATGTCGCCCCTCGATCATCTTCGGTTTCACATTGAAGGTCTTGAGCCACAAGCCGAAGTGCAGGGTGACGCGGAGAAAAGCCTCGCACACGATAATGAATGACGAGATATGAAGGATAGCATCTGGAGCCAGATCATGAAAATCCAGCCCATAATAGAACATGAGCCCCCTCACAAAGGGATCGAGAGTGAAGCCCAAGCCGCGGAGAAAGTGTGGAACAAAAACGACTCGCTCATTAGGCTCCGGCGTGGGGATGACCTTCCCTGGAGCAGGAAGCCTGTGCCGGATATCGGCGGTCAGGTATCCGACCTTCCTAAGCTTCGCAATGTCATCCTCCTGGATCGAGGAGCCACCCACCGGCCCTGAGGGACAGATCCGGACATATTGGAGGATCTGGGGTGTCGAAGCTTGGGTTTCGGGTGCTAGAACTCGAGGTGCGAGGAAGGTGGAAAAGAGGCGTAGGCCTCGACCCCTTTATAAAGACGGTGAATATCAAGAGTCCTCGGTGTGACCGTTTGGGGCTTATCTAAAAACACACGAAGTTATACCAACGGCCGTCGTGGGGTCACTCACGCCCATATTAATGGAAAATCCCGTAATAGGAGGAACACGATCTCTGCCTCGACGGGACGTGCCAATAAAACTGCCTCGTAACACGAGTCGAGGTGGGGTAAGAGATGCCAGTTTGTGTTGGACCAGGCCACGATGCATGGGCACGACGCCCGAAGATCGCCAGCAGATCAGATTTATGCCATGTGAAGATCATCTTACAGATCCAGACATGGTCTACGTGTTCGATAATTGCTTTGGAGTATTCGGAGAAGGAACCCGCCTTGCAATGCCGAAGACAATACTGCATGCCGGACTCATCGTCATTGAAGCCTGGTTCAGGGGCTACTGAGGGAGTCCTGGATTAGGGGGTATCCGGACAGCCAGACTGTGTACAACGTCCGGACTATTGAAGCGTGAAGATACAAGACTCAAGACTTCAGCCCGTGTCCGGATGGGACTCTCCTTGGCGTGGAAGTCAAGCTTGGCGGTCCGGATATTGTGTTTCCTTTCTTGTAACCGACTCCATGTAAACCCTAGCCCTCTCCGGTGTCTATATAAACCAGAGAGGTTGGTCCTTAGAAGGCCGATCACAATTACAATCATACCATCATAGGCTAGCTCTTAGGTTTTAGCCTCTACAATCTCGTGGTAGATCTACTCTTGTACTACCCATATCATCAATATTAATCAAGCAGGAAGTAGGGTTTTACCTCCATCGAGAGGGCCCAAACCTGGGTAAACATCTGTGTCCCTTGCTTCCTGTTACCATCAGCCTTGACGCACAGATCGGGACCCCCTACCCGAGATCCGCCGGTTTTGACACCGACAGGGGAAATGAATGCTCCCTATGGTAGCTTGTGTGATTTCTCTGGATTCACCCATAGTGATACTAGCAAGAAAGTCTTTATATTCAGATTTACGAGGTTCACTAACATTGCCCCAGTGTAGAAATTTACAAGCAGTATTAAAATCTTCTAGGTCCATGGTATATGATTTATTATAAATATCAAATAGGACAGTGTCAGAGTTGCATGAAGATGCAAATTTAAACCTCCTCACAAAGGAATCAGTTAAGTGGTAATATTGAGGGCACTTATCTAGCATGAAGTCCTCAAGATCAGCATTACTCACATATGCATCAAATTCATCCTTGATGCCTGCTTGGACCATAAACTCCTCTAACGGCCATTCACAAGGCCACACTTGAGCTTCCCTCGATGGTTCATCGTCCTGCTCACGTATTGCAGGCCTGGGTCCTTGCTTCCTTGAAGAACCACCTTGGTACATTTTCCTAAGCATATTTCTTCCTCTGAAAAATTTCTGAAATTTTTAGTAACTCAAAATAAAAGTGAACCGAACTCAACAAAATTGATAGCAACTACTCCCACAAGTGCCTAGAGACTATATCATGCATTAGAACTACTTGGGACCAAATAAGTTTGACATGCAAGCTCAAGAACAGGGTCACCTCAACAGCAAAAATTTGCAATGAATAAAGCACTAGAACAAAAACTAATTGGACCATTGGAGGAGTCACATACCAAAGAACAATCCCCCAAAACAGTTTTGTGAGTGGAGCTTTGAGCAAGGAGATCGAAAATGACAGCAAGATGATCTAGAACTCGTTCTTGAGCTGGTTGGTGATTTTTTGGGAGGAAGAAGAAGTGTGTGGGTGCAGGAATAAGTGGAGGGGGGCCACCAGGGGTCCACGAGGCAGGGGGCGCGCCCCAGGGGGTGGGCGCGCCCTGGACCCTCGTGGCCAGGTGCTGGCTCCCTCTAGTTTGTTCTTAGTGCCAAATATTCTCATATTCTACAAAAAAATCATATTTCATTTTCAGGGCATTTGGAGAACTTTTATTTTCAGGGTATTTTTTTATTGCACGGATAATTCAAAAAACAGACAGAAAATACTATTTTTGCTTTATTTAATGTAAATAACAGAAAGTAAAAGGAGGGTACAGAAGGTTGTGCTTTCTAACTTCATCCATCTCATGCTCATCCAAAGGAATCCACTAACAAGGTTGATCAAGTCTTGTTAACAAACTCATTCCGAATCGCATGAAACCGGAGAATTTCGAATAGCACTAGGTTACCTCAACGGGGATATGTACATCCCCAATAATAAGAATATCATATTTCTTCTTGACAGTAGGAAGAGGAAATTCAAAACCTCCAATAATAATCGATGGAATTTTTCCAATAGAATTTACACTGCGAACTTGAGGTTGTTTCCTCGAAAAGTGTACTGTATGCTCATTACCATTAACATGAAAAGTGACATTGCCTTTGTTGCAATCAATAACAGCCCCTGCAGTATTCAAAAGGGTCTACCGGGGATAATCAACATACTATCGTCCTCGGGGATATCAAGAATAACAAAGTCTGTTAAGATAGTAACATTTGCAACCACAACAGGCACATCCTCACAAATACCGACAGGTATAGCAGTTGATTTATCGGCCATTTGCAAAGATATTTCAGTAGGTGTCAACTTATTCAATTCAAGTCTATGTTATAAAGAGAGAGGCAAAACACTAACACCGGCTCCAAGATCACATAAAGCAGTTTTAACATAGTTTCTTTTAATTGAGCATGGTATAGATGGTACTCCTGGATCCCCTAGTTTCTTAGGTATTCCACCCTTAAAAGTATAATTAGCAAGCATGGTGGAAATTTCAGCTTCCGGTATCTTTCTTTTATTTGTAACAATATCTTTCATGTACTTAACATAAGGATTCATTTTAAGCATATCAGTCAAACGCATACGCAAAAAGATAGGTCTGATCATTTCAGCAAAGCGCTCAAAATCCTCATCATCCTTTTTTTGGATGGTTTAGGAGGAAAAGGCATGGGTTTCTGAACCCATGGTTCTCTTTCTTTACCGTGCTTCCTAGCAATGGAGTCTCTTTTATCATAATGTTGATTCTTTGATTGTGGGTTATCAAGATCAACAGCAGCTTCAACCTCTACATCATTCTTATTGCTAGGTTGAGCATCAACATGAACATCATCATTAACATTATCACTAGTTTCATGTTGATCACCAGATTTTGTTTCAGAAATAGAAATATCATTGGGATTCTCAGGTGTATCAACGACAGGTTCACTAGAAGCATGCAAAGTCCTATCATTTTTCTTTTTGTACTTAGAAGGACTAGGTGCATCAACATTATTTCTCTGAGAATCTTGCTCAATTCTCTTAGGGTGGCCCTCAGGATAAAAAGGTTCCTGAGTCATTTTACCCCCCTCTAGTCATAACTCTAACAACATTATCATTTTTCTTATCATTTAATTCATTGAGCAAATCATTTTGAGCTTTAAGCACTTGTTCTACTTGAGTGGTAACCATAGAAGCATGTTTACTAATGAGTTTAAGTTCACCCTTAACTCTAGACATATAATCACTCAAGTGTCCAATAATATAAGCATTACTTTTCAATTGTCTACCAACATAAGCATTGAAGTTTTCTTGTTTAGCTATAAAATCATTAAACTCATCCAAGCATTGGCTAGCAAACTTAGTAGACGGGATTTCAACTTTATCATATCTATAGAGAGAATTTACCATCACTTCCTGTGTCGGGTTATCAAGACCATGTATTTCTTCAATAGGTGGTAAATTCTTAACATCTTCAGCTTTAATACCCTTTTCTTTCATAGATTTATTTACCTCTTGCATATCTTCAGGATTGAGAAATAGAACACCCCTTTTCTTCGAAGTTGGCTTAGGAGTTGGTTCAGCAACTGTCCAATTGTTTTCATTAGTAAACATATTATTCAATAACAATTCAGCTTGATCAATAGTTCTTTCCTTGAAAGCACAACCAGCACAACTATCCAGGTGGTCTCTAGAAGCATCGGTTAGTCCGATATCAAGTATTTCATTTTTCTTGAGAGGATGATCAGGCAAAGCATTAAGTAATTGGAGAAGCCTCCCCCAAGCTTGTGGGAGACTCTCTTCTTCAATTTGCACAAAATTATATATTTCCCTTAAAGCAGATTGTTTCTTATGAGCAGGGAAATATTTAGCAGAGAAGTAATAAATCATATCCTGGGGACTATGCACACAACCAGGATCAAGAGAATTAAACCATATTTTAGCATCACCCTTTAATGAGAATGGAAATAATTTAAGGATATAGTAGTAACGAGTTTTCTCATCATTAGTGAATAGGGTGGCTATATCATTCAATTTAGTAAGATGTGCCACAACAGTTTCAGATTCATAGCCATAAAAAGGATCAGATTCAACCAAAGTAATTATCTCAGGATCGACAGAGAAATCATAATCCTTATCAGTAACACAGATAGGTGAAGTAGCAAAAGCAGGGTCATATTTCATTCTAGCATTCAGAGACTTTTCTTTAAGCTTAGCTAATAATTTCTTAAGATCAGATCTATCATTGCAAGCAAGAAAATCTCTAGCAGTTTCTTCATCCATAACATAACCCTCAGGCACAACAGGCAATTCATATCTAGGGGGAGAATCTTCATCATCACTTTCATCAGTATTATCAGTTTCAAGAATTTCATTCTCTCTAGCCCTAGCAAGTTGTTCATCAAGAAATTCACCTAATGGCACAGTAGTATCAAGCATAGAAGTAGTTTCATCATAAGTATCATGCATAGCAGAAGTGGCATCATCAATAGCATGCGACATATCAGAATTAATAGCAGAAGCAGGTTTAGGTGTCGCAATCTTACTCAAAACAGAAGGAGAATCAAGTGCAGAGCTAGATGGCAGTTCCTTACCTCCCCTCGTAGTTGAGGGAAAAATCTTAGTTGTTTCGTCTTTCAAGTTCCTCATAGTGATCAGCAGATATAAATCCCAAGTGCCTCAAAGAATAGAGCTATGCTCCTAGGCAACGGCGCCAGAAAATAGTCTTGATAACCCACAAGTATAGGGGATCGCAACAGTTTTTGAGGGTAGAGTATTCAACCCAAATTTATTGATTCGACACAAGGGGAGCCAAAGAATATTCTCAAGTATTAGCAGTTGAGTTGTCAATTCAACCACACCTGGATAACTTAATATCTGCAGCAAAGGATTTAGTAGCAAAGTAGTATGGAAGTAATGGTAATGGTAGCAAAAAGTAACAGTAGCAGTTTTGTAATAATTGTAACAGTGGCAACGGCAAAGTAACTAAGCAAAGAACAATATGTGAAAAGCTCATAGGCATTGGTTCAGTGGTGGATAATTATCTTGGATGCGATTCCTCATGCAACGGTTATAACATAGGGTCACACAGAACAAGCTCCAGTTCATCAATGTAATATAGACATGTATTCCGAATATAGTCATATGTGCTTATGGAAAAGAACTTGCATGACATCTTTTGTCCTACCCTCCCGTGGCAGCGGGGTCCTATTGGAAACTAAGGGATATTAAAGCCTCCTTTTTAATAGAGTACTGTACCAAAGCATTAACACTTAGTGAATACATGAACTCCTCAAACTACGGTCATCACCGAGAGTGGTCCCGATTGTTGTCACTTCGGGGTTGTCGAATCATAACACATAATAGGTGACTGTAGACTTGCAAGATAGGATCAAGAACTCACATATATTCATAAAACCATAATAGGTTCAGATCTGAAATCATGGCACTCGGGCCCTAGTGACAAGCATTAAGCATAGCAAAGTCATAGCAACATCAATCTTAGAACATAATGGATACTAGGGATCAAACCCTAACAAAACTAACTCGATTACATGGTAAATCTCATCCAACCCATCACCATCCAGCAAGCCTACGATGGAATTAATCACGCACGGCGGTGAGCATCATGAAATTGGTGATGGAGGAAGGTTGATGATGACGACGGCGACGGATTTCCCTCTGTGGAGCCCCAAACGGACTCTAGATCAGCCCTCCCGAGAGAGTTTAGGGCTTCGCGGCGGTTCCGTCTCGTAAAATGCGATGAATCCTTCTCTCTTATTTTTTTTCTCACCGAACGTGAATATATGGAGTTGGAGTTGAGGTCGGTGGAGCACCAGGGGGCCCATGAGGCAGGGGGCACGCCCAGGGGGTAGGCGCGCCTCCCACCCTCGTGGACAGGGTGTGGGCCCCCTGGCCTTGATTCTTTCACCAGTATTTTTTATTAATTCCAAAAAGTTGCTCCGTGGATTTTCAGGTCATTCCAAGAACTTTTATTTCTGCACAAAAATAACACCATGGTAGTTGTGCTGAAAACATCATCAGTCCGGGTTAGTTCCATTCAAATCATGCAAGTTAGAGTCCAAAACAAGGGCAAAAGTGTTTGGAAAAGTAGATACGATGGAGACGTATCACGGGTGTGCGATGCCTACCATCGTGCCAGCGCGACCATGTCGGCCGTCGGGCTAAACCCGTTCGACCACCCGGTCGACTTCAACGAGCTACGGCTTCCTGACCTGGTCTCCTTCTTCACTTATATCTCCGAGGAGCTGAGCCATCTCCGCACAATGGTGGGGGCAGAGCTGGACAAGGAGGGGTTGCGGGCTGCCGTCGCCATTGCCGGGCCAATCCTTTCAGGGCTCCGTCACCGAAATCCATTCCTGCCATTGGACGCCGTCTTCGATGAGCTGGCTCCTGTCGATCGGGAGCGGGCTCTGCGGGCGGTTGCACCCTGCATCACCAACATCATGCGCCTCGAGAAGTAGAGGGACTTCGGTGGTGTTTAGGCACCCTCTGCATGGGCATGTCCATGTCTCGGTGCAACATGACCGTTGGGTCAGACTCAGGCGGTGCAGATCAGTCACTGTAGCACAAAGCATGTAGGTGTGTTTGGTTGCTTTATCATCTCAATATAGTTGTTCCCTCTTTGTGTATTTGTGTTAACCTACTAGCGTGGACTCATGCACCCTTCATGCACTCTGCCAAACACCCAAAAGTGGGTCGAGAAGGGAACTTTTGCTCCCATCCCGTGCACCCTTCATACACCCTACCTAACACTGATTCGTGCTTCATATGGTTCATGTTCCATGGAGTACTATAGCACTGTACTCTTCGTGCATTGTAGACCTAGTTCTGTTAACATTGATCTCACCGTTCATTCTCGACCGGACAGTCGAAAAAGCGGTACTATGTTACTACATTAACGTTCATATAGTTGACATGCGCACAGCATCATTTGTTATTGCCATATCTTACTACACTAGCAACAAGATTATGTAGTACTGACGTATGAACCACTGCACATGCCTAGTAGTAGGAGCACTGTGTATGTTCAAGTGGCTGCCGTGTTTCGCACTCCTCCGTCGTAAGAGTGGAAACGCTTGTTGTAATCATTTTTTTCTTCAGAAAAATAGTGGACATGCTCTACCGTGCGGATCCTCCTCCATCCATGCACTAAATTACTCACTTTCGCCGACCGTGTGGGACAGCAAGCATCGGGGTCCACCAGCCATGCACTAAATTACTCCGTAGTAGAGTGACGGTAGACTACCCCGATCGAAGCGCCGCAGTAATGCCCAATGTGCCGTCAAATCACAAAACCCCCTCCTTTCCAGCAGTAAGATGGACAAATGAAGCAACCATCATTTCACTCTTCTCTCTCAGCTTCCTCTCTAGAAGAAAACCCCCACTCGCTTTGCTTCTCCCTCATCTCGTTCCTCATTTCACTCTTCTCTCTCAGCTTCCTCTCTTGGATGGACGCTGGAGCACCGGCCGACGTGATGTCTATGGCTCTGGCCAAAACCGTCGAGGCTCATGGTACGAAGAAGCGCAAGCACCCCGCCGAGACTACCGCAAACAAGCTCAAAGCCATCGCCATGTCCAAGCCCCCCTCTCTGGGATCCCTCATTAAGCAAGTCTAGGTAATATCTCTTCTTGACGATCTTTTTCTCGATCTTGATCGTGTTTTTTCATCTAACACGCAGTACTAGTACTAGTAGTACAACTTTCTGGGTGATCTTGCATGTGATTTTTGTGTGCCAAATGACGGTTCTAAATTCCTATTTTGACCAAAACATGCGAGAGGTTGACACTGATTCCTTATAGATTACTTTCAACTACTCCCTCTTTCCCAAAATTCTTTTCTTAGATTTGTCTAGATACGGATGTATCTAATACTAAAATATGACTTGATACATCCGTATTTAGACAAATCTAAGACAAGAATTTTGGGACGGAGGGAGTACTTTATGAACATCAATGCTACCTTTGAAGAGGGTATATTTGCCTCAGTAACTTGTGTTATGGATACTGCAAGTAATCCCTCTGCTCTCATGACTTTGAAGACATGTTCTATTGTCTTTGTTCACTCATTTTTGTGTGTATATGTAGTCATATATGGAGTATAATATAAAAAAAATTATCTTATATTTCTAAACGGAGGTAGTAATAAAATATGGTTTCTATTTGAATTAGAACCAGGTCCGCGGTGGAGATGAAGTTCTCAAAGTCATGTCGTGTGAACTGGAAGACCCGAGGATGAGTTCTACTGCTAAACTATCCAGCAGTTGTGTCCTTGTCGCCATGTGTCCTGAACTAGTGTTTTCCTGTAGCACTGTTGTCAGGCGTGTTCTCGAGGTTGTACTTGACCACAACAATTTCCTGGCTGTGCCTTCGATTACGAAGGGTGTGGTTCTTGTAAAGCTTCCCAACAAATCTGATGCGGCTTGTCTTCATCATCATGTTTATGAGTGGAAAGACCACTCTGTTAGGTTCTCCAAGGTTGACGAGATGGTGATGGTGTAGGTAGACATCTCTCATGAAGTCCATGGCCTAGTCAGTTATGCGGGGTTCATCTCGTAGGTCGGTGGCAAGAAATAGTCTGCAGAGTTTAATTAGTGCAACTTTGCTTGTGTGCAGTAAGTACAATTGTTCAGTACTTGATTTGTGTTTGTGAACCCTGTATTGTTTAGAACTGCCGCTTTTGGTGTGTGGTCAGTCCTGAGAATAGTCTATGTTAATGTATGTCCACTCAGTTTAGTCTGTATATTTTGAAGTATCCAGATCATCTTTTTTGTGAGGACGCTTTATCAATTATGGTCATTGTCGGTGTCAAAACCGGCGGATCTCGGGTAGGGGGTCCCGAACTGTGCGTCTAGGCGGATGGTAACAGGAGACAAGGGACACGATATTTTACCCAGGTTCGGGCCCTCTTGATGGAGGTAAAACCCTACGTCCTGCTTGATTAATATTGATGATATGGGTAGTACAAGAGTGGATCTACCACGAGATCAAGGAGGCTAAACCCTAGAAGCTAGCCTATGGTATGATTGTTGTAATGTATGTTGTGTCCTACGGACTAAAGCCCTCCATTTTATATAGGCACCGGAGAGGGCTAGGGTTACACAGAGTCGGTTACAATGGTAGGAGATCTACATATCCATATCGCCAAGCTTGCCTTCCACGCCAAGGAAATTCCCATCCGGACACGGGACGGAGTCTTCAATCTTGTATCTTCGTAGTCTTGGAGTCCGGCGGACGATGATAGTCCGGCTGTCCGGACACCCCCTAGTCCAGGACTCCCTCAGTAGCCCCTGAACCAGGCTTCAATGACGATAAGTCCGGCGTGCATAATGTTCGGCATTGCAAGGCGGGTTCCTCCTTTGAATAATCTAGAGAAGATCATGAACACCAGGATAGTGTCCGGCTCTGCAAAATAAATTCCACATTCCACCGTAGAGAGAATAAAATGTACACAAGTTCAATCTGCTGACGTATTTTGTGGCATGGCGTCACACCACAACCAAGCCTTTACTTGATCGTTTTTTATTATACCACCTCAGCACGTTTAGCGAAGCGGTTTCCTTGGCACGTCTTGTCGAAGCAAAGATCGTGTTCCCCTTATTCCGGGATTCTCATTAATACGGGCGTGGGTAACCCAACCGTGCCCGTCGCCACGCCTCCTCTATCGAAGGTGAATCCCGAATGGTCACGGAGACGGCTCTTGGTATTTTCTCTCTTTATAAGAGGAACAAGGCTCGTTTCTTTTCTTCAATCTCCCATCGAATCCTTCCTCCAAGTTCCAACACCCAGAGCCCCAGATTTGAGCGCTTCGGACCTTCAACAATGTCCGGCTCCGACCTTCAGGGCCGGTGGGTGATGGAGGAGGACGTGTTAAAGCTGCGTGAGGCCAAGTACCTGTCTTACGAGATTTCGCACAGGTTGCCCGCCCAAGGGCAGGCCGTACCCACTCCCGAGCCCGGTGAGTACGTCGTCTTCGTATCCCAACTCCGTCGGGGTTTAGGCTTCTCGACGGACCCCTTCGTGAGAGGGCTCATGTTCTACTATGGGCTGGATTTTCACGACTTGGCTCCGGAGTCCATCCTCCATATTTCCACATTCATTATCGTCTGCGAAGCCTTCCTCCGCGTCACCCCCCACTTCGGCTTGTGGCTGAAGACCTTCAATGTGGAGCCGAAGATGATTGGGGGGCGTCAAGCAGAGTGTGGCGGGGCGGCCATAAGCAGGAGGGCCGATGCCCCGTGGCCAGAGGGCTCCTTCCAAGAGGAGCTCGGCTTGTGGCAGCAGGGGTGGTTCTATATCACCGCTCCGAAGGGCAGCAGGCAAAAGCCGCCCCCTTCATTCCGCCCGGGACCTCCACGACGGTTGATGTCGTGGGTCAACCAAGGACTCAATTGGGGGCTGTCAGAAGACGTGCCCCTATTGCAGGGCCGGATTCGAGACCTCCAAGCGAGGGAGATCGATCTGGTAGTGGTGATGCAGGTCATGCTAATCAGGCGTTTTCTGCCCTGCAAACGCCGTCCTCTCCGGTTATGGGAGTTCAATCCGGAGGGACCACGAATTCTCCAACACTTCATGGGTACGACACCCGTGGAGATGTACAAGTTGTTCTTCAGACCGCAGGCGATGTGTCCGGAATTGACCGAGGATGCAGGCCTGAGCTGCAATCGCCCGGATACTCAGGTAAATAGCTCAGTGTCCAGACGTTCCGTTTGTTTGCTTTTCTATAATTCGCCTTCTAACCTGTTATCCTCCATCAGGAGTGGGTAGCGCGAGCAAAACTGATAAGGTGTCCGGCCCCCCTCCCAGAGACCGCACCGGAGCCCGTGCTGGTCAGAATGTTGGAGGTAGCGCCTGTAGAAGAAGGCGATGGGGAAAATAGAGGAGCTATCACCTCGCCCAAGGGGCGCTTGAAGGGGGGGTCGAGAATCCCTCCTTCCAGGGGGAGAAGAGGACCGCCTCCGAAGACCCGGGGGCCAAAGCCCCTAAGCGGGGGAAGAAATCTTCATCGGAGGGTCCTGCGTCCGGGGAGACCCCGGGCGTACAATCGTCTCTAAAGGATCAGCCCTCCAGCGAGCCGTGAGTAGGAAAAGGGGAGTTCATTAATAAGAAAATATCCCTATTTGTGCTTCTGAGGATAACCGAAATTTTTACCTTACAGTTCGGATCTGCGGCCTTCTCAGATGAGTTCTTCTTCGGGGGATCTTCGTCCGGAGATGATGGAGAGCGAGACGCCTCCGTCTGCTGCGCCGTCGGACAGGGCAGACGAGCCTGAAGTATCGTCATGGAGGGTATCCCAGAGCCTGGAGAGTTCGGCGCCGACTAGTGTTCGGCCGGGGGAGCTGAAGGATCTGCTTGAGAGGGCGTCCATCTCAGAAGATCACCGTGCACTGATGAGCATGGTGATTGGAAGGATATCGTCCGCCGAAAGCGGATTGTATAATGCCGTCAGGAGTTTGCTGGCGGGATTTGAGGTACGCAAAAACGACACACCTTTTTGACAGTTTTGCACATTGAAGTGCGCCCTGTATAGATAGTAGCTCCTGAGACTCGGTAGGTTGTCGAAAGCGACAGTGTGCCGAGGATCAAAATCGCAGGTATTGAATGTCGCCTTTTCTATGCAGGTGGCGGATAGTCCGGGGGCTAGCCGGACTGGTGGAGTTGTCGAGTTAATGCGGCAACTTGATGTGGCGGATGCGGACATCGCGCTTGTCAACCGGCGACTTGACGAGTCGCAAGGTAAATGAATTCTCCGCAGTCACTTATTTAAGGGAGCCAAAGCCCGCCTCTTACAATATTTATGCTGTGATGCAGACGGTGCTGCTGCTGTGGAGAGCCTTCGGGCCGAGCTTGCTCAAGCCAAGGAGCAAGCCAGAAGGAGTGATGCGGCTGCCTCGAGGGCGGCCGAGGAGTTAAAAGCCGAAAAGGCTGCACACTGCCTAAGCAGGGAAGAGATGGCCGAATTGGCCGTGAAATTGAAGGATGCTACCGACCGCAATGAGGCTCTTGAAAAGGAGCGCCTATCGGAGCGAGAAGACCTGGGGAAGGCCACCGCCGAGGCCAAGGATGCCCGTTCTGCAATGCGGGCTATGAAGGAGGAGCTGCGCCAGGCCGGAGACATTGTGGCTAGCAAGCCTTTTCTGCTGCGTCGCCGGTTTACGGATCCGAAGTATGCCCAGCTTGGCCAGCTGTGGGGTCCGGAGGATCCATATATGGACTTAGCGGCAAGTGCGGCGGATGCCGTTGTGCACTTCCGGAGTCAGAAGGATCACGAAACGGAAGAGCTATTTTGGTCTCAATTCCATAGTCCGGATCGTTCACTTTCGCTGACCGATCGGTTGGCCGAATGGGCTGAGCTGAATAGGTTGTCCGGACTTGCCATGACTGATATCGTGGCTCATGTCTGGCCAGAGAGGCCCAAGGCGACGAGCTATTTTGGCTTATTGCAGCAATTTCTTGGAGCGGTGCCGCATATCAAGGAGATGAAGCGGTCGGCCTGCATAGAAGGTGCACGGATGGCCCTTGCCCGTGTGAAGACACATTGGACAGAGATGGATGCCACCGCTATTGCAACCCAGGGTTCAGACGAAAGCCGGTTACCTGCCGAGCACTATTTTGGGGAAGTTATGCGTGGCGCTCGTGTAATAGAGTCACAGTGCTCGAAAAATTTCACGTTCAAATGAACGTTTTATCTTGTGAAACAATGATTATGATGTAACCGCTTTTTATACTTGTGCGTTCCAAGTATTGAAATATCTCCTATGCGGCCGTTTATGTATACGTTTGTATAACCTGAAAGATGGCAGTCTTCGGCTTCAGCCCCCACGCACAAGGTGCGGGGGTGTTCGCAAAAAATAGCGCGTTTTCACACTTAATCCGACGTCTCGGTCCTGTTAAGGAGGTGGTAGCATAGCAAACGAGGCAATCCGGACTATGATGCTTTATCACTTTCACTTAGCCATTGGAGTTCGAGGGTGGGGCTACGATATAGCCCCTGGGGGCACCGCGCTTCTCCGGATTCGGGGCGCGTGTCTGCCTGACCGGGAAACGGTCCTTCGTCAAAGTGGGGAATTCTAAACATTCCGGTAGTCGATCGAGTGGTTGACCAGTCTCTCGCTGTATCATGACAGTCAGTTTTTGGCTTTCTCTACTGAGGTGCTCGCCCAGCCGAACTGGGGCACAATCGCAGTAGTTCTCCTGGTGCCGCGTTAGCCGATGATACGGAACGTAAGGCAGCAAAACACAGGAGCCGGGCAACGGAGTTGATGCATATAAGGCCTAACTCGAGACGCCGAACACTCCCTAAGGTTTTCGATCTTTATAAAAATGGGCAAAACAATGCCCTAAGCCCCTAGTGTCCAGGTACGGGCAAGGTCCTCTGACGCGGCCGATGCCAAAACGGCAGGCTCCACTTTGGTTATAATGGGAAACCAGGGGATTATAACAACAAGAGACAGTAAAAAAAGGTTTACGCAGGGTCTTAATCTGAAAAGAATCCTTGCGACGGATCCCTACTGCACGTCTGCGCCTGTGTCTCCGTTGTGCCGTTATCCTGGACGGGTGTGCACGTTGTTCATCTGTAAAAAGAGAGGAACTTAGTTTGGAAGGAAATCGTGCGAAAAATATATACGAAGGAAAAAATATAAATAAATAAGTAAAGCGGAGTCTATATGAGCTTGCTGTTGCTTATGCGCGCAGCCCCTTGTGAAGGGGTGTGCGGCTAGGGAGCCCCTAGCTTATTTATGCCGGACTCGTCTAGCCGTGTCCGGGGTCTTTAAATGACCCTCGCACTGAAATGATGCCACGTGGACCGGGCATCTTGAGTGTAAGAGACGCGTAATGTGGTATGGCGTTGAAGCGGACAAAAGCTTCTCGTCCCAAGAGTGCTTGATAGCTACTTTTAAATGGGACGACATGAAAGATTAGTTTTTCGCGTCGAAAGTTGTTCGGTGATCCGAACACAACTTCTAGTAATAAGGAGCCTGTGCACTTGGCGTAAGGGCCTGGCGTCACTCCTTTAAAGGAAGTGCGGCTGTGTCGAATTTTAGTAGGGTCTATCCCCAACTTGCGGATTGTGTTTGGATACAGCAGGTTTAAGTCGCTGCCTCCGTCCATCAGGACTTGTGTAAATTGCAGACCGTCGATTATAGGATCCAATATCAGGGCAGTCCATCCTGCATTTCGAACGCTTCTGGAATAGTCCAGGTGGTCGAAAGTGATTGGTTTTGATATCCAATCTCTATGTTCCGCTGGGTTGGACCGTGCGGGACCCATTTTAGCGGGTGCCGCATTATTTTTCCGTATTATCACATGAAGTGAATTTACTGTTTTGACCTCTTGTGGGAAAGTCTTTTGTTTTCCGGTGCTTTGCTGGTGGGGTTTATCATCATCCTCGCTTGATGCGTCGAGCCCCTTGTGTTCGGCGTTTAATCGGCCGGACTGTTTGAAAACCCAACAATCTCGGTGGGTGTGGTTTGCAGGCCTTCCGGGGGTGCTATGGATTTGACATATCCGACCCAAAATTTTGTTTAAGTTGGATAGCTCATCACTGTTATCCTTAAGGGGCGGTGTTTTGTTGTTTGGCCGCGAGCTTTTGAATCCGGCGTTGACCGCCGTGTTCTTTGGGCTTTTCTCTTTATTCCGGCGCTGATCTTTTCTGCGCCGTGATTTTCCGTTTCCATCTCTGATCTCGGATGTACTTGGGTCGCTGGTGCTGCATCTTGCTAGCCAGCTGTCCTCTCCCGCGCAAAAGCGGGTCATGAGGCTTGTTAGCGCGGACATTGTCCTCGGCTTCTCTTGGCCGAGGTGTCTGGCGAGCCATTTGTCTCGGACGTTGTGTTTGAAAGCTGCTAAGGCTTCGGCGTCCAGACAGTCGACTATTTGGTTCTTTTGGGTGAGGAACCTGTTCCAGAATTTGGGCGCTGACTCTCCGGGTTGTTGAGTTATATGACTTAGATCATCTGCATCCGGAGGGCGGACATAAGTTCCTTGAAAATTTGCTCTAAACACGTCCTCGAGCTCTTCCCAACTTCCAACAGTGTTTTCTGGGAGGCTTTTGAGCCAATGACGGTCTGGCCCTTTGAGCTTGAGGGGTAAATATTTTATTGCGTGGAGATCATCTCCTCTAGCCATGTGTATGTGTAGTATATAATCCTCTATCCGGACTCCAGGGTCTGTTGTTCCGCCGTAAGCCTCTATGTTTATGGGTTTAAATCCTGCTGGGAATTCATGATCCAGCACCTCGTTGGTGAAACATAGTGGGTGTGCGGCGCCCCTGTATTTGGGTGTACCGATGTCTTCGGACACTTGACGTGTTGCGTTGCTTCCTGGGGCCCTCTTCTTTGGCCCGTAAATGGACCTGGCTGGGCCATCTGTTTTTCCAGGGTCATTAGTCGGCTTATGTGCGGCGCCGCTTTTAGATTTTGGCCTATCATATGGCCGTCTATCCGACCAGGTGGCCTCTTTGTTTTTTGACTGTGGGGGCTCTATGGCCTCCTCGTCAAATTCTGGCAGTAGCTTGCGCTTCGGGTAGCTCTTTGATTGATGGTCGTTGCCATATTTGTCTGCGGTTTTGAGCACTTTGCTCCACCTCATTCTGAGTGTATCTTCCACTGTTTTGAGCTTCCGTTTTTCCTTCTTCAAGCTTCTTGCGGTGGCGACGAGTCTTTTCCGAAGGTTTTTGTTCTCCGGCGGTGTATCCGGTGTGAGGTCGTCTGGACTATTGTTTTCGCCGGGCCTGGACTGATTATCTGACTCGTCCTGTTCGGACAGTTGCTTGTCTGTGTGTTTGTCGTCCACTGGTTTGCCCTGCTGTATTGCTGGGTCATTAGGAGCGCTGTTTTTGTCGAGACGGGACTTAGGGCGGCGTCTGCGTCGCCGTTTTGGTTGTTTGTCGGCGGGATTATCTTCTGCCGCGCCCCGTTGGTCCTCGTTATCGCTTCCTTTTGGGGTATCCACCATGTATACGTCGTGTGACGAGGTTGTCTTCCAGTGCCCTGTAGGCGCTGGTTCTTGTTCATCTCCGGCATCGTCGTCCATACCGTCGATGTCTTCGGAGTCATAGTCTAGCATGTCGGTTAGATCGGCGACAGTGGCTACAAAGTGGGAGGTGGGTGGGCTTTGAATTTCTTCGTCGCTCGCTTGCCAACCATCCTGGCCATAATCTGGCCGGGGCTCTTCGTATAGCGAGAGATGCTTTATTGAATTTAGGATGTCACCGAAGGGCGAGTGTTGGAAGATGTCCGCGGCTGTGAACTCCATGACCGGCGCCCAATCAGATTCGATTGGCAGGGGCGCGGGAGGTGCAGAGTCCGGCAGGGAGTCCGGTACCTCGGAGTCACGACCTTTACAAAGGACTAGGTTAGTGTTCGGCTCCATCACCGTGGAAGTTGCAGCCCCCGAGGCGGTGTCCAGCCACCGATCCTCGATCTGGGCGATCGGCTCTGGACTAAGGGCCGGAGCAGATTCGTGTGCGGCCACCAAGGCACTGTCCGACGGCAGAGCTAGATCATGCCCATCGTGACAGTGCGACACGCTCGGCTGTGGCTAGATCCCGTCGAGTATCAAGTCCCCGCGGATGTCGGCCGTGAAGTTTAGGCTTCCGAACCTGACCTGATGGCCAGGGGCGTAGCTTTCGATCTGCTCCAGATGGCCAAGTGAATTAGCCCGCAGTGCGAAGCCGCCAAATACGAAGATCTGCCCAGGGAGAAAACTCTCATCCTGAACAGCGTGTTTGTTGATTGAAGAAGCCATCGAGCCTATCGGTGACGACACAGAGGAACTCTCAATGAAAGCACCAATGTCGGTGTCAAAACCGGTGGATCTCGGGTAGGGGGTCCCGAACTGTGCGTCTAGGCGGATGGTAACAGGAGACAAGGGACACGATGTTTTACCCAGGTTCGGGCCCTCTTGATGGAGGTAAAACCCTACGTCCTGCTTGATTAATATTGATGATATGGGTAGTACAAGAGTGGATCTACCACGAGATCAAGGAGGCTAAACCCTAGAAGCTAGCCTATGGTATGATTGTTGTAATGTATGTTGTGTCCTACGGACTAAAGCCCTCCGGTTTATATAGGCACCGGAGAGGGCTAGGGTTACAGAGTCGGTTACAATGGTAGGAGATCTACATATCCGTATCGCCAAGCTTGCCTTCCACGCCAAGGAAAGTCACATCCGGACACGGGACGGATTCTTCAATCTTGTATCTTCGTAGTCTTGGAGTCCGGCGGACGATGATAGTCCGGCTGTCCGGACACCCCCTAGTCCAGGACTCCCTCAGTCACACTCCAATATCTGTATGCATTGCAGGGTTTATCGCACCCACCAGGATTTCCAGTCCCATGGATGTTCGGTCCATACGATTTGTCACGACCTTTGGATTGTCCTGCTTGTGGGAGTAGGCGGGGGCCCTACATGCCACCCGTAGTTGGACGATCAATCTTCTGTCTAGTACTTCAACATAGTGATTTCCTGGTAAGGATTCACTCGTGTCACATCAAGTAAATCTTATTGATTTACTGTCTAAATCTTATTGATTTAATGTCATGTTTTCTTTCTTTTCCTGCAATTTTACGATGCAGGTTTTGCCATGTGACATTCATCACAGAATAAACTGTTTGGTTTGCTCTATGATGGCTATTTTTGCAGGTTTCACATCTTATGTCGTGTCAGTAACGAAGGCACTGTCCATCACTTATATTACTGGAAAACATTGGATCAGTCTATTGTCTGAGTACAAGCTAAATCCCTATGATGAACTGCAGTTTGGTTTAACAAAAACGCCACAATTAGTCACTCACGTTTAAAAGAAATGAAGAAAAAAACTGCATCACGGTCACGGAGCCTAGTCAAGTTAGAAAGTTGATCATAGCAGACCAGACACGATCGCCGTTGTCTCGCACATCGGTACCACCTTCAGCAATGGATCAAGCACCGGCAGTTGCTCTAGCACTGATAGCGGCAGCAGATCAGTTCGATCCAGCTGAGGATTGGGCACCGACTGCGTCAGTGTTTCAGGCTGATCTACCGGAGGATCGGGCATCTCCACCGGCACCAGCTCTACAAGGAGCACCATCTCCGGCAGTAGCAGCACCACTACCAGTCGCACCGGCACAGGCACCAGCAACGGCTTCGGCACCTGCACCGACACTTACACTTGCATCTGCTCCGGCCCGTGCAGCGGCAACCGAACGAGCAGTTGCACCGGTAATAGACTGGCCTGCAGTTCGCACTTCATATACCAAAGTCCTTACAAAAACCGACATGTCCACCTTCTTGGTAAGCATTGGCCGCCCAAGTGTTTCGTTCTTTTCTCTTTCCATGTTGTTTCACATGATTCACTGTGTTGATCTAACTGTTTGTGTATGTCTTCTAGTTTGCAAACAGATAATTCCTAGAGCAACGAGGGAGTCGTTCAACAATCCGGGCGACCGTGGCCAAGTTTCTCTTACCATGCGCAGCCTTGGTGTGAATGAACCTGCTCAATATACTGTTGGGGAACGTTGCAGAAAACAAAATTTTCCTACTCGTTTCACCAAGATCCATCTAGGAGTTCATCTAGCAACGAGTCATCGGATGCATCTACATACCTTGTAGATCGCGAGCGGAAGCGTTCAAAGAACGGTGATGATGTAGTCGTACTCGACGTGATCCAAATCACCGATGACCAAGCGCCGAACGGACGGCACCTCCGCGTTCAACACACGTACGGGACGGGAGACGTCTCCTCCTTCTTGATCCAGCAAGGGGGAAGGAGAGGTTGATGAAGATCCAGCAGCACGACGGCGTGGTGGTGGATGCAGGGCGTCACAAAAGCAGGGCTTCGCCGAGACTACGAGAGAGAGACGTAACGGGGAGAGAGGGAGGCGCCAGGGGCTGGTCTCTTTCCCTCCTCTCCCCCCCCCCCACTATATATAGGGGTGCCAAGGGGGGGGGCGCCGGCCCTAGTAGATGAGATCTACTAGGGGGGGCGGCGGCCAAGGGGAGGTTTCCCTCCCCCCCCCCCCCCAAGGCACCTAGGGGTGCCTTCCACCACTAGGACTCCTCCTAGGTGGAAACCCTAGGCGCATGGGCCTATAGGGGCTGGTGCCCTTGGCCCATGAAGGCCAAGGCGCACCCCCTACAGCCCATGTGGCCCCCAGGGAAAGGTGGCCCCACCCGGTGGGCCCCCGGGACCCCTCCGGTGGTCCCGGTACAATACCGATAACCCCGAAACTTGTCCCGATGGCCGAAACAGCACTTCCTATATATAATTCTTTACCTCCGGACCATTCCGGAACTCCTCGTGACGTCCGGGATCTCATCCGGGACTCCGAACAACATTCGGGTTTCTGCATATACATATCTTCATAACCCTAGCGTCACCGAACCTTAAGTGTGTAGACCCTACGGGTTCGGGAGACAAGCAGACATGACCGAGACGACTCTCCGGTCAATAACCAACAGCGGGATCTGGATACCCATGTTGGCTCCCACATGCTCCACGATGATCTCATCGGATGAACCACGATGTCGAGGATTCAATCAACCCCGTACTCAATTCCCTTTGTCAATCGATATGTTACTTACCCGAGATTCGATCGTCGGTATCCAAATACCTCGTTCAATCTTGTTACCGGCAAGTCACTTTACTCGTACCGTAATGCATGATCCCGTGACCAGACACTTGGTCACTCTGAGCTCATTATGATGATGCATTACCGAGTGGGCCCAGTGATACCTCTCCGTCATACGGAGTGACAAATCCCAGTCTTGATCCATGTCAACCCAACAGACACTTTCGGAGATACCCGTAGTCTACCTTTATAGTCACCCAGTTACGTTGTGATGTTTGGTATACCCAAAGCACTCCTACGGTATCCGGGAGTTACACGATCTCATGGTCTAAGGAAAAGATACTTTGACATTGGAAAACTCTAGCAAACGAACTATACGATCTTGTGCTATGTTTAGGATTGGGTCTTGTCCATCACATCATTCTCCTAATGATGTGATCTCGTTATCAATGACATCCAATGTCCATAGTCAGGAAACCATGACTATCTATTGATCAACGAGCTAGTCAACTAGAGGCTTACTAGGGACATGTTGGTGTCTGTTATTCACACATGTATTACGATTTCCGGATAACACAATTATAGCATGAAATAAAGACAATTATCATGAACAAGGAAATATAATAATAATGCTTTTATTATTGCCTCTAGGGCATATTTCCAACAGTCTCCCACTTGCACTAGAGTCAATAATCTAGTTACATTGTGATGAATCGAACACCCATGGAATTCTGGTGTTGATCATGTTTTGCCCTAGGGAGAGGTTTAGTCAACGGATCTGCTACATTCAGGTCCGTATGTATTTTACAAATCTCTATGTCTCCATCTTGAACATTTTCACGAATGGAGTTGAAGCGACGCTTGATGTGCCTTGTCTTCTTGTGAAACATGGGCTCCTTGGCAAGTGCAATAGCTCCAGTGTTGTCACAGAAGAGGTTGATCGGCCCCGACGCATTGGTTATGACTCCTAGGTCGGTGATGAACTCCTTCACCCATATTGCTTCATTTGCTGCCTCCGAGGCCGCCATGTACTCCGCTTCACATGTAGATTTTGATGAGGCGTCTCGATCTATCTCTATAGATTTTGATGCCTAATATATAAGCAGCTTCCCCATGGTCCTTCATTGAAAAACTCTTATTCAAATAGGCCTTGATGCTGTCCAAGAGTTTTGTATCATTTCCCATCAAAAGTATGTCATCTACATATAGTATGAGAAATGCTACAGAGCTCCCACTCACTTTCTTGTAAACACAGGCTTCTCCATAAGTCTGTGTAAACCCAAACGCTTTGATCATCTCATCAAAGCGAATGTTCCAACTCTGAGATGCTTGCACCAGCCCATAAATCGAGCGTTGGAGCTTGCACACCTTGTCAGCATTCTTAGGATCGACAAAACCTTCCGGTTGCATCATATACAATTCTTCCTTAAGGAAACCATTAAGGAATGCCGTTTTGACGTCCATTTGCCATATTTCATAATCGTAGAATGCGGCAATTGCTAACATGATTCGGACGGACTTCAGCTTCGCTACCGGTGAGAAAGTCTCATCGTAGTCAACCCCTTGAACTTGTCGATAACCCTTAGCGACAAGCCGAGCTTTATAGATGGTCACATTACCATCCGCGTCTGTCTTCCTCTTAAAGATCCATTTATTTTCTATGGCTCGCCGTTCAACAGGCAAGTCAGTCAAAGTCCATACTTCGTTTTCATACATGGATCCTATCTCGGATTTCATGGCTTCTAGCCATTTGTCGGAATCCGGGCCCGCCATCGCTTCTTCATAGTTCGAAGGTTCACCGTTGTCTAACAACATGATTTCCAAGACAGGGTTACCGTACCACTCTGGTGCGGAACGTGTCCTTGTGGACCTTTGAATTTCAGTAGGAGCTTGATCAGAAGTATCTTGATCATCATCATTAACTTCCTCTCTAGTCGGTGCAGGCACCTCAGGAACATTTTCTTGAGTTGCGCCATTTTCCGGTTCAAGAGGTAATACTTCATCAAGCTCTACTTTCCTCCCACTTACTTCTTTCGAGAGAAACTCCTTCTCTAGAAAGGATCCATTCTTGGCAACAAAGATCTTGCCTTCGGATCTGAGGTGGAAGGTGTACCCAATAGTTTCTTTTGGGTATCCTATGAAGACGCATTTTTCCGACTTGGGTTCGAGCTTTTCCGGTTGAAGTTTCTTGACATAAGCATCGCATCCCCAAACTTTTAGAAACGACAGCTTAGGTTTCTTCCCAAACCATAATTCATACGGTGTCGTCTCAACGGATTTCGACGGAGCCCTATTTAAAGTGAATGCGGCAGTCTCTAAAGCATAGCCCCAAAAAGATAGCGGTAAATCGGTAAGAGACATCATAGATCGCACCATATCTAATAGAGTGCGATTACGACGTTCGGACACACCATTACGCTGAGGTATTCCAGGCGGCGTGAGTTGTGAAACTATTCCACATTTTCTTAAGTGTGTACCAAATTCATGACTCAAGTATTCTCCTCCACGATCTGATCGTAGAAACTTGATTTTCCTGTCACGTTGATTTTCAACCTCACTCTGAAATTCCTTGAACTTTTCAAAGGTTTCAGACTTGTGTTTCATTAAGTAGATATACCCATACCTACTTAAATCATCAGTGAGGGTGAGAACATAACGATAGCCACCGCGAGCCTCAACACTCATTGGACCGCACACATCAGTATGTATGATTTCCAATAAGTTGGTTGCTCGCTCCATTGTTCCTGAGAACGGAGTCTTGGTCATTTTTCCCGTAAGGCATGGTTCGCACGTGTCAAATGATTCGTAATCAAGAGACTCTAAAAGTCCATCAGCATGGAGCTTCTTCATGCGTTTGACACCTATGTGACCAAGGCGGCAGTGCCACAAGTATGTGGGACTATCATTATCAACCTTACTTCTTTTGGTACTCACATTGTGAACATGTGTAGCATCACGTTCGAGATTCATAAAGAATAAACCATTCACCATAGGAGCATGACCATAAAACATATCTCTCATATAAATAGAACAACCATTATTCTCGGATTTAAATGAGTAGCCATCTCGAATTAAACGAGATCCTGATACAATGTTCATGATCAAAGCTGGCACTAAATAACAATTATTAAGGTTTAAAATTAATCCTGAAGGGAGATGCAGAGGTAGCGTGCCGACGGCGATCACATTGACCTTGGAACCATTGCCGACGCGCATCGTCACCTCGTCCTTTGCCAGTTTCCGCTTATTCCGCAGCCCCTGCTTTGAGTTACAAATGTGAGCAACTGCACCGGTATCAAATACCCAGGAGCTACTACGGGCACTAGTAAGGTACACATCAATTACATGTATATCACATATACCTTTTGTTTTGCCGGCCTTCTTGTCCGTTAAGTACTTAGGGCAGTTCCGCTTCCAGTGACCGCTTCCCTTGAAATAAAAGCACTCAGTCTCGGGCTTGGGTCCATTCTTTGGCTTCTTCCCGGCAGCTTGCTTGCCGGGCGCGGCAACCTCCTTGCCGTCCTTCTTGAAGTTCTTTTTACCCTTGCCTTTCTTGAACTTAGTGGTTTTATTGACCATCAACACTTGATGTTCCTTCTTGACTTCTACCTCTGCTGATTTCAGCATAGCAAATACTTCAGGAATGGTCTTTTCCATCCCCTGCATATTGAAGTTCATCACAAAGCTCTTGTAGCTTGGTGGAAGCGACTGGAGGATTCTGTCAATTACCGCATCATCCGGGAGATTAACTCCTAGCTGAGTCAAGCGGTTATGTAACCCAGACATAGTGAGTATGTGCTCACTAACAGAACTATTTTCCTCCATCTTACAGCTGAAGAATTTGTCAGAGACTTCATATCTCTCGACCCGGGCATGAGCTTGGAAAACCATTTTCAGCTCTTCGAACATCTCATATGCTCCATGTCTCTCAAAACGCTTTTGGAGCCCCGGCTCTAGGCTGTAAAGCATGCCGCACTGAACGAGAGAGTAGTCATCAGAACGTGCCTGCCAAGCGTTCATAACATCTTGTTCTTCAGGGAGAACGGGTGCGTCACCAAGCGGTGCTTGTAGGACATAATCTTTCTTGGCAGCTATGAGGATGATCCTCAGGTTCCGGACCCAGTCCGTATAGTTGCTGCCATCGTCTTTCAGCTTAGTTTTCTCTAGGAACGCGTTGAAGTTGAGGACTACGTTGGCCATTTGATCTACAAGACATATTGTAAAATATTTAGACTAAGTTCATGAAAATTAAGTTCAACTAATCAAATTATTAATGAACTCACACTTAGATTAGACATCCCTCTAGTCATCTAAGTATTACATGATCCGAGCTAACTAGACCGTGTCCGATCATCACGTGAGACGGACTAGTCAACATCGGTGAACATTTTCATGTTGATCGTATCTTCTGTACGACTCATGCTCGACCTTTCGGTCTTCTGTGTTCCGAGGCCATGTCTGTACATGCTAGGCTCGTCAAGTCAACCTAAGTGTTTGCATGTGTAAATCTGTCTTACACCCGTTGTATGTGAACGTCTGAATAAAAAACCCGATCATCACGTGGTGTTTTGAAACAGCGAACTGTCGCAATGGTGCACAGTTAGGGGGAACACTTCTTGAAATTAGTATGAGGGATCATCTTATTTACTACCGTCGTTCTAAGTAAACAAGATGCAAAACATGATAAACATCACATGCAATCAAATAATAAACGTGACATGATATGCCCAATATCACATAGCTCCTTTGATCTCCATCTTGGGGCTCCATGATCATCTTGTCACCGGCTTGACACCATGATCTCCATCATCATGATCTCCATCATCGTGTCTCCATGAAGTTGCTCGCCAACTATTACTTCTACTACTATGGCTAACGCGTTTAGCAATAAAGTAAAGTAATTTACATGGCGTTTCTCAATGACACGCAGGTCATATAAAAGAATAAAGACAACTCCTATGGCTCCTGCCGGTTGTCATACTCATCGACATGCAAGTCGTGACTCCTATTACAATAGCATGAACATCTCATACATCACATATAGATCATTCATCATTCATCACAACTTTGGCCATATCATATCACAAACCACTTGCTGCAAAAATAAGTTAGACGTCCTCTAATTGTTGTTGCAAGTTTTACGTGGCTGAATTAGGGTTCTAGCAAGAACGTCTTCTTACCTACGTTAAAGCCACAACGTGATTTGTCAACTTCTATTTACCCTTCATAAGGACCCTGTTCATCGAATCCGCTCCAACTAAAGTAGGAGAGACAGACACCCGCCAGCCACCTTATGCAACTAGTGCATGTCAGTCGGTGGAACCGGTCTCACGTAAACGTACGTGTAAGGTTGGTCCGGGCCGCTTCATCCCACAATACCGCTGAAGCAAGAAAAGACTAGTAACGGCAAGAAAGTTGACAAATCTACGCCCACAACCAATTGTGTTCTACTCGCGCAAGAAGAACTACGCATAGACCTAGCTCTGATACCACTGTTGGGGAACGTTGCAGAAAACAAAATTTTCCTACTCGTTTCACCAAGATCCATCTAGGAGTTCATCTAGCAACGAGTCATCGGATGCATCTACGTACCTTGTAGATCGCGAGCGGAAGCGTTCAAAGAACGGTGATGATGTAGTCGTACTCGACGTGATCCAAATCACTGATGACCAAGCGCCGAACGGACGGCACCTCCGCGTTCAACACACGTACGGGACGGGAGACGTCTCCTCCTTCTTGATCCAGCAAGGGGGAAGGAGAGGTTGATGAAGATCCAGCAGCACGACGGCGTGGTGGTGGATGCAGGGCGTCACAGAAGCAGGGCTTCGCCGAGACTACGAGAGAGAGACGTAACGGGGAGAGAGGGAGGCGCCAGGGGCTGGTCTCTTTCCTTCCTCTCCCCCCCCCCCACTATATATAGGGGTGCCAAGGGGGGGCGCCGGCCCTAGTAGATGAGATCTACTAGGGGGGGCGGCGGCCAAGGGGAGGTTTCCCTCCCCCCCAAGGCACCTAGGGGTGCCTTCCACCACTAGGACTCCTCCTAGGTGGAAACCCTAGGCGCATGGGCCTATAGGGGCTGGTGCCCTTGGCCCATGAAGGCCAAGGCGCACCCCCTACAGCCCATGTGGCCCCCCGGGACAGGTGGCCCCACCCGGTGGGCCCCCGGGACCCCTCCGGTGGTCCCGGTACAATACCGATAACCCCGAACTTGTCCCGATGGCCGAAACAGCACTTCCTATATATAATTCTTTACCTCCGGACCATTCCGGAACTCCTCGTGACGTCCGGGATCTCATACGGGACTCCAAACAACATTCGGGTTTCTGCATATACATATCTTCATAACCCTAGCGTCACCGAACCTTAAGTGTGTAGACCCTACGGGTTCGGGAGACAAGCAGACATGACCGAGACGACTCTCCGGTCAATAACCAACAGCGGGATCTGGATACCCATGTTGGCTCCCACATGCTCCACGATGATCTCATCGGATGAACCACGATGTCGAGGATTCAATCAACCCCGTACTCAATTCCCTTTGTCAATCGATATGTTACTTACCCGAGATTCGATCGTCGGTATCCCAATACCTCGTTCAATCTTGTTACCGGCAAGTCACTTTACTCGTACCGTAATGCATGATCCCGTGACCAGACACTTGGTCACTCTGAGCTCATTATGATGATGCATTACCGAGTGGGCCCAGTGATACCTCTCCGTCATGCGGAGTGACAAATCCCAGTCTTGATCCATGTCAACCCAACAGACACTTTCGGAGATACCCGTAGTCTACCTTTATAGTCACCCAGTTACATTGTGACGTTTGGTATACCCAAAGCACTCCTACGGTATCCGGGAGTTACACGATCTCATGGTCTAAGGAAAAGATACTTTGACATTGGAAAACTCTAGCAAACGAACTATACGATCTTGTTCTATGTTTAGGATTGGGTCTTGTCCATCACATCATTCTCCTAATGATGTGATCTCATTATCAATGACATCCAATGTCCATAGTCAGGAAACCATGACTATCTATTGATCAACGAGCTAGTCAACTAGAGGCTTACTAGGGACATGTTGGTGTCTGTTATTCACACATGTATTACGATTTCCGGATAACACAATTATAGCATGAAATAAGGACAATTATCATGAACAAGGAAATATAATAATAATGCTTTTATTACTGCCTCTAGGGCATATTTCCAACATATACCGTAAGTACAAAGGATGGTCGCATGATGATTGATGCTAAAGGATGGTCAAGGTCCAAATCTAAATCATATCTTGCGGTAGAGATGATGTCAAAATCGAACTTTCTCGGCAAGGAGAGCTGGTCCAAATCAACTTTGAAATTCTTCAGTAGCAGCATGCAACTTCCGAACTGATCTATCCTCCAAGAGATTTTGATGTAATAATCTGGCATGGTGAAACAAGTGTCCTGTGTGTATAAGTAGTACGACAGTATTATTTATCACATGGTATATCGTTGATAGAATTGCAACTCTCCTTGCTGGTTAGGAACTGTCGTTCGATTTCATTCCAAAAGTTGTTGTGCTTTATTAAATTTTGTGTATTCGCCTTGCGACAGCATCTAAAACCAGCGTCGTACCGATCGCTTGCAACATGTAGGGTGGGCCTGCGGCCCAAAGTCCAGAACCGTGAGCCTGTCTGAGTATTATATTCTCAGCTGAACCCCCATAAATGCCCGTGCATTGCACGTAACATCAAGATTCATTTGTATGAGTATTTTATCTTGTGAGAGAAAAGGATGAACGAGGGAAGGCCTTATTTGCAAATGTGGAGAGGTGTGTGGGTACCTTTTTGCAAAATTGCCATAGTTTCCTTCCTATCTATCAGATATAAATCGGACGGCCTATATTGCGGGATGGCAGGCACACCATCATCACCAACTCACCTATACTGTGTTAAAAACAACTCTGTTTTTTATAATTATATATGTTATATATATTCCCCTTGATTTTTCTTATGTATAATGATATAAAAGATTTGTAAATTTCTTTACAGAGGAAGTATCTCTGTGTCAAAAATATATTTATGTGTAACTAGTTACTCATGTCTTTATACTTCCTTTCGCTAATATGTGGGGCATCCGGCAACGGGGTCCACGTGCCATATGTACCAAATTAGAGTGCACAACTGCATGGTAGACACACCACGGTCGTAGCGCCGCAGTAATGCCCAATGAGCCGTCAAATCACAACCCCCCCCCCCTTCCAGCTTTAGCAGTAAGCTGGACGAAAGAGGCGGCAATATTTCACTGGGCCTGAATCCCCTTCTCTCTTGTCTGCTTGTTCAGAGAAAACCCCCTCTCAGCGATTGCCTAGGGTTTTCTCATGGAGAACCAAGTATGAATTCTTCATCCATCCCCGATAAATCCAAGTCCCTTGGTCGCGGGTAATCCTAGGATGGCAGCCGCCGCTGTTGATGCATTTTTCTTCCTACTGAATCTAGTGTGTTTCATTTGCAGTGCCCAAAGTGCGAGGACCCTATAGGTTTCTGCGCCCTCGGCGAGACGCCACACTTGTTCCTTTTCATCCTAACACAGGATTTTAAAACGTGCGCAGTATGTTCCTAGAATCCTCTTTTCTATCCGGGAGGGTGGGGTTTTTTTGAACATGCTGTCGACTAATTTGGAAATTTGGATTGCTATATTTGGATAAAAGGTACTACTAGTACGATGGTCAACACTGACGTGAGGAGGAAATTATTTCTAGATTTGGATAGGGAATACATCGTGTTCTCATATTATTTTTCCTACAGTGCATTATTTGCTCTGCCAGAACACATGTACTCAAGATGCTCGGCCTTGCCATCACTGAATACACCAGTTTAATGGTCACATTGAAGACAAGCCATGGATATAAGTTCTGAGTTGGGTTCATGAACCAAGAAGATCGCTGCTTTTTTATGGCCGGACTTGGATAAACTTTCTCAAGTGTTACAGACTGAAAGTTGGCGCACGAATGTTGATGGAAATAGCAGAACCTGGTCTCATCTTCACTGCGATCTTCCACCTCGACGTCGTTCCAGTTGTTCATCCATGTTAGTTTTGTATCTGGTTCTTGCTTATTGCCTTGATTACTTCTTAATTCACCTTCCACCTATTCTGTCTAACTAATCACAATTTAACTTTAGAAGTAGCAACAAATCTCTCACGAAGATGCTACTTCTAACTAATATTTTCTTATAATTGGTGGCACGTGTAGGTTTTTTCAGAGTTAAGCAGGCTGCTTGTTTGTTATTTTGTAAGAACTCGGCTGTTACTGATGGCACTAAAGTTGACTGGGACGACATCCACAAGTTCCTACACTTTATTGATCGTCTTGAGGTCCTTGTGGGGCGTTTCAATGGTGGAAGGCCACGTGGGATATGTGTGCCACTGCTGCACTCGTTGAACAGGTCCAACTGTGTTGATGAACTTATGGTACGAGCTGTTTTCTATTATATATGTTGTTCATAAACTATTGCTTATACACAGTTTTACAGTTGTGGTCTTCTTGAAACAGAAACTGCCCAGTTCTATTGTTCCTATACAGATGTCTGACCATGGTTGTGTCAGACTTGCGCTTGGTCACAACATGATGTTTATGTCAACCTACTCCATTCCCCTTGGAGGTGAAAAGATACTTATTCATGGGTGGTCTCAAATAATGAAGGCCCGTCCATCTTGGAGAATAGGACAGAAGATTATGTTCCTGCTTTTCCATGGCTCTAAAGTGAATATCCTGTTTATTGACCACATTGCTAGATGAAGCCACTTTCAGAAGGTTGTGGATGTGCGGGGTGGTGCCTGGGCATTGTCCTGGGCTTGGCAGCCTCACCCTTGGTTAACTGTAGGCAAAGTAGCACTGTTCAAGGCGTGCTTTGTACGGTTGAACCTGTATAAGTACTCATACTACTTTCAGCTATGGTTGTTAAGTGCCCTGCTGGTTTCAGTTAAGGTTGTTAAGTACTCCTGCTGCTTTTACAGCCTGTCGTGTTTCTTCAGTCCTGTCTTCCTCCAGCAGCCAAAACCAAAACAGTGCCGGCGGGGCCGCCTGCTTCCGCCTCCCACGGATGGCTGCGCCTCAGCGCACGCATCGCCGCCCCACCGTCTCCTAAATCGTTAATGCCGACGTCCGAGGCCTCGCCATCGTCCTTCGCGCACTTTGGTGCGCTCACCATGGCGCCGCCCTCTCGCGTTGTCAACATGGTCAACAAACAACAGGAATCGATAGAAGTACGTGGAGAGGATGACAGTAGGGGCCCACCATGTCAGCATATGGAAAAAGAAAATGCTTCCTCCTAGTCATGGTTTTTAATAGTGGATAGCGGGCTGGTAGCGGATTGGGGCCCGCATAGCGGAATGTGGATAGCGGGTGATACTGCGGGCGCTATGTCCGCGTAGCGGATTGGTAGAAGCACTAGATTATTGGTTATATTTCTAGATCCTTAACAAAAAGTAATGGTATTTAAGAGTAATAGCAGACGCTATTGCGCTAGCGCAATTGCGGACGCAATAGCGGATGCTATCTCCGCTATTTGAAACTATGCTCCTAGTGGTTTCCTGACATCTGGGACCCACGACATTGTGAGCGTATAGAGTCAATAGACAAGAGAACAACACATGATCGGCTGACACCTGGGACGTAGCTGCTCGAGCAGTTTTTTTGGTTATTGTTGATACGGAGCAGGGTTTGAACTAGGTTGTGGCTCGTCTAGCCCAGGCTTATATTTTATGTTCACCACGTGACCAGCCCAACTATTTTTTCTTTGTGAAAATGAGCCCAGTTTATTTTTTCTAAAGAATACCCAATCCATGCCTACTTATTTTTCTACGCCCTGATGGGCTGCAGCTCTTTCAAGACGCCTACAAATCTTGAAAGTAATATGAAATGTGTTGTAAATATAAAAATAGATGACAAATTGGCAATTACTTTATAATTTATGAATTTTTTCACATTTTCAGATTCCTATTTCACCGGGCTTTAACCTAATTTAAATATATCTTCAAAGTACTTTAAATCTGGCTTGACATTTCGGTATTAACAATAGTTTGTAACCCACAGAAACATGTGAAATTTCATTTAAATTTTTAACCCTGGCCCTGGTCAACAAAAAAACGGACTGCAATAAATTGCATAAGAAGTTGCAATGCGCTATATATAAATTATTAAAAAAGAGGGAATGGTCTGACTTGTGGGCCTATTAAGTTGACGCGTATGCAAGATTTTTTTAGTAATTATATATGTCAACAAACGATTCTAGCAGACGTAACCGTTGGATGTCAATCCAACGGCCATCGTGTTTCTTCAATCCCTGGTCTTGTTGCTCCAGCCGCCAAGTACAACGCCGGCGGGACCGCCTGCTCCTGCCTCCCATGGCTGGCTGTGCTGCCGCGCATGCCTCACCGCCCCCTACTACTCCCACCACTGGCCAGGGCATCCCTCTACTCACCCACACCCCCTGTTATTCTGCGGCGATGGCAGCCTCACACCGCAGCCGAACCAGTGAACCCTCGTACTCCTCTCCGCGTGGGCATCCACTGCCGCGTCTTCCCCAGCTCCATGTAGTCCCCTTCCTAGGCCTCGTCGTCGTCCACCGCCTTGGTGCTCTCAGCGCGCGTGGTCAATGTGGTCAATGACTGACTTCCATCGGAAGAGTACTGTACGTGGAGAGGCTGACAGTTGGGTCCACGGCTACAGCAAGAATTGCCTCCTTATTACGCAGAAAATAATGATTCCTCCACCGGACAGCAGGGACCCACCGAACAGGAAACCATATTTTGTGAAAAAAACATTTCCACCCTGACTGCTGGGACCCACCATCTACATCTTCGCACGCAAGGAATTGCGTCTGGGCAAAAAAAATGATTCGCCCCCCTGACTGCTGGGACCCACCAGATACATCTTCGCACGCAAGGAAGTGCTTGACAGTCGAGACCCACCTAGTCGAAGCGTACGTAGCGTTGTCATTCTGGTCACGAACATGTACGTACATACTGGTCGATGTAGAGGCGCGCACGTGTCATAGTAGAGGCGCGCACGTAGCATGTACACGTACGTACAGCGGCGAGTGTGCAGAAAGAAAATACGGATACGTATGTACATACGGGCGGGGTCTCGAACGCCCACTCGCGCATATGTACGGCCAAGGCTCGTGTACATGGCTGGGTCGAAACGGAGAAACTGCGTCGTCGTCATGTTCATGGGGAGCCAACTGGCTGGGTCAGAACGGAATGCGTCGTCGTGTTCATCGGGGGGGCTTGGACGGAAGAGCCAATGGAAACGAGGCCTGGCATACCACAGAACAGAGGAAACGGCCCTGTGTTCGACCGGCCACGGTCAAAACGGGATCCTGTTCATCGGGAGGGGTCTGGCGTACCGCAAAACGGAGGGAACGGACTTCTGTTGGACCTCCTACGGTCGAAATGGGGTCCTGTTGATCAGGAGGGGTGTGGCGTACCACAAAAGGGAGGAAATGGACTTGTGTTGGAGTGCTAGGTCGAAACGGGGGTCCTGTTCATCGAGAGGGGTGTGGCATACCGCAAAACGGGACTGCATGGGATATTGTTCATTTCCACCGTCGACCTCCTCCAGTCTCCACGGGCTACTGTTCATCCATCGTCGACCTCCTCCAGCCTCCACCTGCAACTGTTCATCCACGGGCTCCTGTTCATCCAGCCTCCACCGCGCGCTACTCCACCGGCTACTGTTCAACCAGCCCTCTCCACAGGGTCCTATTGAACCACCCTTCACAGGCTACTGTTCATCCAGCCCTCCACCGACTACTTTTTAACCAGCCCTCCACGGGGTCGTCCTGTTCATCCAGCCCTCCACGGGGTCCTGTTCTTCCAGCCCCAACCGGCTCGATCAATCAGGGTCCTGTTCATCCAGAGGCAACACCACGGGGTCCTGTTCATCGACCCCCGCCGGGAACTATTCATCCAAACCCCCCCCCCCCCAGCAACGCTCACTGTTCATCCAGAGGCAGCATCGCTCAGCTTCAGTTAGCAGTAGTATCGAAGGAATTGCTCGATCGCTCGGGTTCAGTAACGCGTAGCCTGTAGTGCAATCGCTCGGATTCAGTTAGAGCCCAACGCCTCACACCCACACGCGTACGGTATGAGAGAAACGCGTATCGCTCAGCCCCTGACAACACACCATAACCAGAACTCCCCGATATTTTTCCCGCCCTCGCTTCTACCACGGTTTTTCCGTCATGGACGGCCCAAAGAATGTCATGCAGCTGCGTCTCCGGCCCGCCCAGGACGAAAAGCACATTTTCTGTCATGATTTTTTGTCATAGAAGTAGGAGCCCACCACATCTATGATGATACCGGGTTTTGTCACAATTATCGTCGTAGAAGTGTCATAAGTATGACAGGAAAAAAAATTGTTCGGCCCAAAATGTCACGGATGTGTCTTTTTTTGTAGTGGTGGCCGGACAATGAGTTCATGGAGGAGGCCGGAATCCTCCAAGAGTTCAACTAATATGCTCCTAATGCCAGCCTCACCAACTTCATCACAGCTGAATGCGAACAGTATCATCTCCTCACATATTCCTTTGTGCAAAACTTTCATTTTCATTCTAGGAATAGTCCTCCTAAGGTGTCATTTAAATTATATGCTGAACACCGCCAGATCCCACTTACTGAATTTTGTGACATATGCATGCTTCCTTCTGATGGGGGTTTGGTGGAGTTTGATGGTTTTTACCGTACTCTCACAGTGTGGGATGGGAGAGGAGTATCGAGCACCACAGCCACTAGCTTGCAGTTTCCTGCCATGCATTATTTTGCTTTATTTATCGCAAAGTGCTTGCTAGCGAGAGAGAAGGTGGGTTCACTTAGCGCCCCGGATTTTGCTGTTTTACGTCGCGCACTTTATGGCAACAACACTTCTAGCTTGGGAGCTATTGTGGAACGTCGCCTTCACCTTAACAGATTCAAGGGTAAAATACATGGGGGCATTTACGCTACTTGTTTGGTGACTCACTTCAATGTGCAGATACGCCAGCATGATCACCCCTTGCCCAAGGTTTACCTAGACAGAGCAGCTATGGAGGACCACCAGTTTCTTGCTGTTGATTACCCTGATATGAGCTTGCCTTACAATTTAATTTTTAGTGAGATCACTCGTGATGTTATCCCCTTGCCTACACTTGCTATGTTTGACTATGTTGCCAGGATCGGATATAGAGTTATGCCTGAGGACATTGTTGCATAACGGAACAACCTGGCGGCGGCACAGGCGGAGCCTCAGTAGTGGGACCCTATGGTGCCTGCTCCCCAGCACTTCAACATTGGACCTCACGGTTTCTACGACTGTTGATTACCAAGTTAGGCCAAAAGCCTAAGCTTGGGGGAGTACGTATTCCCACCGACATTATATTCATGTTCACACATTTCATTCCAGTTGTCGGTCTCCACACTTTTTCATTGTATCATCCATGCCTTATTTTATTTTCTTGCTTTCTTCTTGTGTGTTTGAATTTTTTTGAGAAAATCCAAAAATATGTTTCTTGCTTCTTTTTGATTTTTCTTCCTAGTTTAAATTGTTGTAGTACTAAAAAGAAAACCCCAAAAGATTTCCTTGTTCTTCTTTTACTTGTTGGGAGTTTTCCCGTGTAAATAGTTTTTCTCGTTTTTGCTTTTCCCTTTTTCGTTTGCTTGCTTCTAAAAACCAAAAACTCCAAAAATATTTCAGTGTGTTTCTCTGAATCTCTTTTTCTTTTATTGAGTCATACCAAGGAGAAGACCATGATGAAAATGTTGAGTGGCTCTCATTTGCATTATTGTTGATCTAACAAAGAGCCATATTACCTTGTCTTCTCCTCTTGAATAAAATGTTTGCATATTCCAGCTTAGTCCACGACACTCTTATTATTTCAAATCGTTCGGTCGTGCAAGTGAAAGGCAATAATGACGATATTAAATGAACTGGCCGTGGCAGAGAGAAACGGGTATGAACTCGACTTGTTCTGTTTTTGTAAGTCTGTTTAACCTAGTATCCATGATTCAGCCTATTTTGATCAAACATGTTTGCAATGACAATTAGAGATCATAGTTTCTCATGCCATGCATAAGTAGCTAGGAGTGAATAATGACTTATCTTGGATATCAACATTGCATTAAAATGATTGTGATGTAGTATGATGATATGGTATCCTCCTCTTAATGTTCGAGTGGCTTGACTTGGCACATGTTCATGCATGTAATTGAATCAAAACCAACATAGCCTCTATGATATTTATGTTCATGGTGTTCATATCCTACACATGCTAGTATCCAATGTTACTTATGCATAATGAATGTTCATGACCGTTGTTGCTCTCTAGCTGGCTGCTTCTCAACCTATTTGCTAGCCTTCGCCTGTACTAAGTGGGAACTCTGCTTGTACCTCCAAAAACCTGAAACCCAAGTTATTCCAGATGAGTCCACCATACCTACCTATATGTGGTATTTCCCTGCCGTCCTAAGTAAATTTGCATGTGCCACCTCTAAAAACTTCAAATATATATCCTTTTTGTGTGCCTGGATTGTTCATGGAACGGCAGGAGGTAGTCGGTATCTTCCATGCTAAGCAGGTTATTCTCAGGTCGAGTGTTTATTCACTCGCCATCGCACGAGAAAAGGGCGGTAATAGGGATGCCCAGTCCCAAAATGCAAAAATAAAAGAGCTTACAAATAATCAGACAAAAACTCCCAATGGAGTCATAACCTTTACAATTCCGCTTGGGAACCGCCACTAGCGTGCTTAGCATGGAAGATATTGATAACTAATGGTCGTGAAGTGAAAGAGAAGGGTGCATGTCTCAAAATATCATTTACCTCTGTTTTAAAAACTTGAGCTCTGGCACCTCTGCAAATCACTACTTCCCTCTGCGAAGGGACTATCTATTTACTTTTATGTTGTGTCATCACCTTCTCAAATAAGCGCCAAAACCTAAGAGCGATGTTGTCATGCTGATGCATTGTGTATAGCTAATGTTGGGTGCATCATGACTGGATCTTTTCTACCATGAATTACAATGTTTAGTCACTTCTTGAACTTTGGGGGTGCTCTGCATTTATGTTTTGCAGTCTCAGAAAGGGCTACCGAGATACCATATTGTCATATTATACCATGGTTGTTTTGACAATGTGTTGCTATTTTAGATATCTTATTATTGCTCTCTAGTTGTTTATGTCATTGATATGAGTTAATATAATTTTTAAGAGTTATTGTCGACATGGTTAGTTATAATCCTTGTTGAAAACATGGTGTTGTTTAAGCTTATTTATGAAACAAGAGCAAAAGAATTAGTAAAAGTTTTTCTTTTCACTTTCAGTTTATCAACTGAGTTGCTTGAGGACAAGCAAAGGTTTAAGCTTGGGGGAGTTGATACGTCTCCAACGTATCTACTGTTCCTAACGCTTTTCCTCTTGTTTTGGACTCTAATTTGCATGATCTGAATGAAACTAACCTCGGACTGACACTATTTTCAGCAAAACTACAATGCTGTTATTTTGTGCAGAAATAAAAGTTCTTGGAATGGAAAAAAAACTTTGCGATGATTTTTTATATAAAATAAGAGAATTTCTGGAGCCAGGAGGTACCTGAGGGGGGCACCTGAGTGGGCACAACCCACCAGCGCGCGCCAACCCACCCAGGCGCGCCCTGGTGGGTGCTGCCCACCTGGTGGCCCCACTGACCCTCAAACTATAAAATCTCATATTTCCAGGAAAAAAATCAAGGAGAAAGAATTATCGCGTTTCACGAGACGGAGCCGCCACTGTCTCCTGTTCTTCATCAGGAGGGCAGATCTGGAGTCCGTTTGGGGCTCTAGAGAGGTGGATCTTTGATCTTCGTCATCACCAACACATCTCCATCGCCAATTCCATGATGCTCACCACCGGGAGTGAGTAATTCCTTCGTAGGCTCGCTAGTCGGTGAGGAGTTGGACGAGATTCATCATGTAATCGAGTTAGTTTTGTTAGGGCTTGATTCCCAGTATCCACTATGTTCTGAGATTGATGTTGATATGACTTTGCCATGCTTAATGCTTGTTACTTTGGGCCCGAATGCCATGATTTCAAATCTGAACCATTTATGTTATCACCATTATATCCATGTTCTAGATCCGATCTTGCAAGTTATAGTCACCTACTACGTGTTATGATCCGGAAACCCCGGAGTGACAATAGTCAGGACCACTCCCGGTGATGACCGTAGTTTCAGGAGTTTATGTATTCACCATGTGCTAATGCTTTGTACTGGTTCTCTATTAAAAGGAGGCCTTAATATCCCTTAGTTTCTGATAGGACCCCGCTGCCACGGGAGGGTAGGACAAAAGATGTCATGCAAGTTCTTTCCATAAGCACGTATGACTTTTTACGGAATACATGCCTACATTATATTTATGAACTGGATCTAGTATTGTATCGCCCTAGGTTATAACTGTCTCATGATGAATATCATCCAACGAGTCACCGATCCAATGCATACGAATTTATCTTATATTGTTCTTGCTAAGTTACTACTGTTGCTACTGCTATCGTTGCTGCTACAATATCACTGCTATCACTGTTACCATTACTATTGTTACTGTTGCCATCATCAAAACTATCATATTACCGTGCTACTAATCACTTTGCTGCAAATAATTAATCTTGGGGTGTGGTTGAATTGACAACGCAGCTGCTAATACCTTCAAATATTCTTTGGCTCCCCTTGTGTCGAATCTATAAATTTGGGTTGAATACTCTACCCTCAAAAACTATTGTGGTCCCCTATACTTGTGGGTTATCAGGCTTCTCTCAAGATAGCAAATAATACGGTGGGTGAACAAATTACTACCGAGCAATTGATAGAAAAGCGCAAAGTTATGACAATATCTAAGGCAATGATTATGAAATATAGGCATCATGTCTATGTCAAGTAGACCGACTCCTGCCTGCATCTACTGCTATTACTCCACACATCGACTGACTCCTGCCTGCATCTATAGTATTAAGTTCATGAAGAACAGAGTAATGCATTAAGTAAGATGACATGATGTAGAGGAATAAACTCAAGCAATATGATGTAAACCCTGTCTTTTTGTCCTCGATGGCAACAATACAATATGTGCCTTGCTACGCCTACTGTCACTGGGAAAGGACACCACAAGATTGAACTCAAAGCTAAGCACTTCTCCCATTGCAAGAAAACCAATCTAGTTGGCCAAACTAAACCGATAGCTTGAAGAGAATTACAAAGATATCAAATCATGCATATAAGAATTCAGAGAAGATTCAAATAATATTCATAGATAAGTTGATCATAAATCCACAATTCATCGAATCTCGACAAACACACCATAAAAGAAGATTACATTGGATAGATCTCCAAGAACATCAAGGAGAACATGGTATTGAGGATCAAAGAGAGAGAAGAAGTCATCTAGCTACTTGCTATGGACCCGTAAGTCTGAGGTAAACTACTCGCGCTTCATCGAAAGGGCAATAGAGTTGATGTAGAAGCCCTCCGTGATCGAGTCCCCCTCCGACAGGATGCCGGAAAAGGCCCCTAGATGGGATATCACGGGTACAGAAGGTTTCGGCGGTGGAAAAGTGTTTTCGTGGATGCTTCTAGTGGTTTGGGGATATATGTGAATATATAGGGCCAAGGGTTATGTCAGAGGAGTCCCGAGTAGGCGGCAAGGCAGGGGGCGTGCCCTCCCCCCTTGTCGCCACCTCGCGACTCTTCTGACTTCATCTCCAAGTCTCCGGGTGTCTTCTGGTCCAAGAAAAAAATCATCGCGAAGGTTTTATTCCGTTTGGACTCCGTTTGGTATTCCTTTTCCACAAAGCTCAAAAACCAAAAAAAACATAAACTGGCACTGGGCTCTAGGTAAATAGGTTAGTCCTAAAAATAATATACAATTGCATATCAATGCATATAAAACATCCAAAATAGATAATATAATAGCATTGAACAAACAAAATTATAGATACGTTGGAGACGTATCAGACCCCGACGAGGAGAAGGTGTACCAGGCGCGGGACGAGGAGCTATAATTTCGTGCCACGATAGAATTTCAGATTTTGGTGTCACAACAATGTTTTCTGAAAAGGTCGCCATGACAATGTTTTCTGAGATTGCTGCCACGGCAATGTTTTTGAAACAGTTGCCTTGGTAACAAAATATTGGCTGTCACGTCGCTTCAACTGGAGATTGGAGACGATCATGGAAGAGTCCCGGCGCCCAGGGCTATACCATATCATGCTATTATGAATTGCCTGAGATGTTTATCCCCATGTTGTCGTGCCCTTTGATTGTGCAGTAGTCAATTATTAGGGTGATCTCTCGCAGTAAATATCAAGCTAAAAGGTACTCTTCCTAGTGTTGCAACCGTCTATAACGTGTAGCGTTTCAGAGTGCGACATGTACACATGAGCACAAACAGATCGTGCGGTGTAAGGCGGGGATGGTCAGACCATGCATGCAGATAACACTCGGTTGTCTTGGAGTTCTGGCAGAATATTTCTGAGCTCGGAGCACAAAGCATTGAAAGATGAACAAGAGTCATATGGAGATATGATCGGTAAAAGATTGCCCACCAGTCAAAATTCTCGTCATCATTGATGCACACATCAATGGCTTAGAACTAGACTTGGATCTTGAATCACTTAAAATCAATTATGAGAGATATTGATTTGAGTGGGAGCACAATTATGTATTAATTAAGTTAAATAACTATTGCAAATTAATTATGAACCATGTATATGTGTAGTTTGCATTATAGTTGTAGAACTATGGCTCACAGTTCCATCTTTGTTGTTGAAATTGATCGACTGTTATTTATCTAGTTGAATCTTTATGATTGAGAGGATCGTCCTCTAAGAGTGCCAAGAAGGATTTTTTTTCCTACTGCATACTTGCAATGCTCTCCCGCTAATGCTATGGATGACGAGACTTATGTCCTTCGGTCCAAAAGTTTATATTGCATTCTAGTCTGCTTGCTTCCGAGAAATCTAAACTTCAAAATGTTTGGGATAGTTATGTGATATTCTTGGAACTGAAAATTATTTTCAGAAACAAACAAAGGTTAAAAGATAGGAGATATCTAAAGAAGTGTTTTGTTTGCAAGTTCTAGTGAAGTGTTCTACTATATCTAGGACTAAAATGCATAAGATCCGGAAAAACACCAGTCATGAGTTGATGGCGAAAACTTAAAGAGAAAGAACAAAACCAAAGGATGTAATGAGATTTACATGCCTAGGGAAGTTCAGGGCTCACACCACTCCTAAAAGTTAGATGACTCTTCTGTTGAGTGGGAGAAATATTGAAAGTAAAACTATAAGAAGTTTAGAGGCAGAAAGAAAAGAAGACTGGAGTGTCCAGCTCTGGTATGAATGTCATACAAGTTATAAGATGTAGGGAAAGTCGGTCAATTAAAGTGTGGTTCTTGAGAATTGTGGTTAAATTGTTAAACACTAAAATTCTTCAGTAATTGTGGTTAAAAGTTGATCACAAGGATACCGACTCAGTTGCATGATGTTGCGAATCGATGCAAAAAATTACTATGCCCTAATGACCAACAAATTAATGAGGTTAAAATATGTGTTGAAAAACTTTTGTAGAAGTTATGTTACTTTTTCATCAACATATTGCCTCTGAATTTATTGTCATAATTCATTTTAGAGTTTTGTACACTCTAGCCCATTGCATAGAAATTGCGAGGAGTTTGTTCATAAGAGAACAATAGTTGTTCGATGTAATGAACAAAAGGGCCATACTCCTATTGTGAATAGGATTAAAGTTATGACTATTGATGATAGAATTAAACATCTATAACACTGACGCTAAAGGTCGCAAGACTAAAAAAATCACATATGTGTGGCACTACGAGTGATTCCATAGTGATGGATTTTGGAGTCATATGATTATGAATCATTAAACACTTGCAACTTTCATACAAATTGTGAAGCAAACTAAAATACCATTCACAGGCCATAAAGAACGAGCAACAAAATAATTGGACCATACATATTGATGTGTGTATTCCAATAAGTGTTGTTGCACGCAGTGGATTTATCTATCTTCAAGGATGACTCAAGTAGATATTTATATTTACTAATTGAGACATGATTCTAGTGTTGGAAATATGCCCTAGAGGCAATAATAAAAGCATTATTATTATATTTCTTTGTTCATGATAATTGTCTTTATTCATGCTATAATTGTATTATTCGGAAATCGTAATACATGTGTGAATAACAGACACCAACATGTCCCTAGTAAGCCTCTAGTTGACTAGCTCGTTGATCAATAGATAGTCATGGTTTCCTGGCTATGGACATTGGATGTCATTGATAACGGGATCACATCATTAGGATAATGATGTGATGGACAAGACCCAATCTTAAGCATAGCGTGAGATCGTGTAGTTCGTTTGCTAGAGCTTTTCTAATGTCAAGTTTCTTTTCCTTTGACCATGAGATCGTGTAACTCCCGGATACCGTAGGAGTGCTTTGGGTGTATCAAACGTCACAACGTAACTGGGTGACTATAAAGTTGCATTACAGGTATCTCCGAAAGTGTTTGTTGGGTTGACACGGATCGAGACTGGGATTCGTCACTCCGTATGACGGAGAGATATCACTGGGCCCACTCGGTAATGCATCATCATAATGAGCTCAAAGTGACAAAGTGTCTGGTCATGGGATCATGCATTATGGTACGAGTAAAGTGACTTGCCGGTAACAAGATTGAACGAGGTATTGGGATACCGACGATCGAATCTCGGGCAAGTAAAATATCGATTGACAAAGGGAATTGCATACGGGGTTGATTAAATCCTCGACATCATGGTTCATTCGATGAGATCATCGTGGAGCATGTGGGAGCCAACATGGGTATCCAGATCCCGCTGTTGGTTATTGACCGGAGAGCGATCTCGGTCATGTCTACATGTCTCCCGAACCCGTAGGGTCTACACACTTAAGGTACGGTTACGCCAGGGTTGTAGGGATATGTATATGCAGTAACCCGAATGTTGTTCGGAGTCCCGGATGAGATCCCGGACGTCATGAGGAGTTCCGGAATGGTCCGGAGGTAAAGATTTATATATGGGAAGTCCTGTTTCGGGCATCGGGACAAGTTTCGGGGTTATCGGTATTGTACCGGGACCACCGGAAGGGTCCCGGGGGTCCACCGGGTGGGTCCACCTGTCCCGGGGGGCCACATGGGCTGTAGGGGGTGCGTCTTGGCCTACATGGGCCAAGGGCACCAGCCCCACATAGGCACATGCGCCTAGGGTTTGAAGGGGAAGAGTCCTAGGAGGGGAAGGCACCTCCTAGGTGCCTTGGGGGGGAGGGAAACCCCCCTTGGCCGCTGCCCCCTAGGAGATTGGATCTCCTAGGGCCGACCACCCCCCTTGGCCCTCCTATATATAGTGGGGGAGAGGAGGGACTTCATACCTTGACACCTTGGCCTTTGGTTGCCTCCTTCTCCCTCTCCAACACCTCCTCCTCCTCCATAGTGCTTAGCGAAGCTCTGCCGGAGTACTGCAGCTCCATCAACACCACACCGTCGTGCTGCTGCTGGTGCCATCTCCCTCAACCTCTCCTCCCTCCCTTGCTGGATCAAGAAGGAGGAGACGTGGCTGTTCCGTACGTGTGTTGAACGCGGAGGTGCTGTCCGTTCGGCACTAGGTCATCGGTGATTCGAATCACGTCGTGTTCGACTACATCATCCCAGGTACGTAGATGCATCTAATGACTCATTGCTAGATGAACTCATAGATGGATCTTGGTGAAACCGTAGGAAAAATTTTTGTTTTCTGCAACGTTCCCCAACAGTGGCATCATGAGCTAGGTCTATGCGTAGTTCTCTTGCACGAGTAGAACACAATTTGTTGTGGGCGTAGATTTGTCAACTTTCTTGCCGCTACTAGTCTTATCTTGCTTCAGCGGTATTGTGGGATGAAGCGGCCCGGACCAACCTTACACGTACGCTTACGTGAGACCGGTTCCACCGACTAACATGCACAAGTTGCATAAGGTGGCTGGCGGGTGTCTGTATCTCCTACTTTAGTTGAAGCGGATTCGATGAAAAGGGTCCTTATGAAGGGTAAATAGAAGTTGACAAATCACGTTGTGGCTTTCACGTAGGTAAGAAAACGTTCTTGCTAGAACCCTACTTCAGCCACGTAAAACTTGCAAACAACAATTAGAGGACGTCTAACTTGTTTTTGCAGCACGTGCTTTGTGATATGATATGGCCAAAGTTGTGATGAATGATGAATGATCTATATGTCATGTATGAGATGTTCATGCTATTGTAATAGGAATCACGACTTGCATGTCGATGAGTATGACAACCGGCAGGAGCCATAGGAGTTGTCTTTATTTTTTGTATGACCTACGTGTCATTGAAGAACGCCATGTAAACTACTTTACTTTATTACTAAACGCGTTAGTCATATAAGTAGAAGTAGTCGTTGGCGTGACAACTTCATGAAGACATGATGATGGAGATCATGGTGTCATGCCGGTGACAAGATGATCATGGAGCCCCGAAGATGAAGATCAAAGGAGCTATATGATATTGGCCATATCATGTCCCTACTTTATATAATTGCATGTGATGTTTATTATGTTTTATGCATCTTGTTTACTTAGGACGACGGTAGTAAATAAGATGATCCCTTACAAAATTTCAAGAAGTGTTCTCCCCTAACTGTGCACCGTTGCTACAGTTCGTCGTTTCGAAGCACCACGTGATGATCGGGTGTGATAGATTCTTACGTTCACATACAACGGGTGTAAGACAGTTTTACACAGCGAAAACACTTAGGGTTAACTTGACGAGCCTAGCATGTACAGACATGGCCTCGGAACACGGAGACCGAAAGGTCGAACACGAGTCGTATCGAAGATACGATCAACATGAGAATGTTCACCGATGATGACTAGTCCGTCTCACGTGATGATCGGACACGGCCTAGTCGACTCGGATCGTGTAACACTTAGATGACCAAAGGGATGTCAAATCTGAGTGGGAGTTCATTATAATTTGATTAGATGAACTTAATTATCATGAACTTAGTCTAAATATTTTACAATATGTCTTGTAGATCAAATGGCCAACGTAGTCCTCAACTTCAACGCGTTCCTAGAGAAAACCAAGCTGAAAGACGATGGCAGCAACTATACGGACTGGGTCCGGAACCTGAGGATCATCCTCATAGCTGCCAAGAAAGATTATGTCCTACAAGCACCGCTGGGTGACGCACCTGTTCTGCCTGCAGAACAAGACGTTATGAACGCTTGGCAGGCACGTTCCGATGACTACTCCCTCGTTCAGTGCGGCATGCTTTACAGCCTAGAGCCGGGGCTCCAAAAGCGTTTTGAGAGACATGGAGCATATGAGATGTTCGAAGAGCTGAAAATGGTTTTCCAAGCTCATGCCCGGGTCGAGAGATATGAAGTCTCCGACAAATTCTTCAGCTGTAAGATGGAGGAAAATAGTTCTGTCAGTGAGCACATACTCACTATGTCTGGGTTACATAACCGCTTGACTCAGCTGGGAGTTAATCTCCCGGATGATGCGGTCATTGACAGAATCCTCCAGTCGCTTCCACCAAGCTACAAGAGCTTTGTGATGAACTTCAATATGCAGGGGATGGAAAAGACCATTCCTGAAGTATTTGCTATGCTGAAATCAGAAGAGGTAGAAGTCAAGAAGGAACATCAAGTGTTGATGGTCAATAAAACCACTAAGTTCAAGAAGGGCAAGGGTAAAAAGAACTTCAAGAAGGACGGCAAGGTAGTTGCCGCGCCCAACAAGCAAGCTGCCGGGAAGAAGCCAAAGAATGGACCCAAGCCCGAGACTGAGTGCTTTTATTGCAAGGAAAGTGGTCACTGGAAGCGGAACTGCCCCAAATACTTAGCGGACAAGAAGGCCGGCAAAACCAAAGGTATATTTGATATACATGTAATTGATGTGTACCTTACCAGTAATCGTAGTAACTCCTGGGTATTTGATACCGGTGCCGTTGCTCATATTTGTAACACACAGCAGGAGCTGCGGAATAAACGGAGACTGGCGAAGGACGAGGTGACGATGCGAGTCGGGAATGGTTCCAAGGTCGATGTGATCGCCGTCGGCACGCTACCTCTACATTTACCTACGGGATTAGTTTTGAACCTCAATAATTGTTATTTTGTGCCAAGTTTGAGCATGAACATTGTATCAGGATCTCGTTTATTTCGAGATGGCTACTCATTTAAATCCGAGAATAATGGTTGTTCTATTTATATGAGAGATATGTTTTATGGTCATGCTCCGATGGTGAATGGTTTATTCTTTATGAATCTCGAGCGTAATGCTACACATATTCATAGTGTAAGTACCAAAAGATGTAAGATTGATAGTGATAGTCCCACATACTTGTGGCACTGCCGCCTTGGTCACATAGGTGTCAAACGCATGAAGAAGCTCCATGCTGATGGACTTTTAGAGTCTCTTGATTACGAATCATTTGACACGTGCGAACCATGCCTCATGGGTAAAATGACCAAGACTCCATTCTCAGGAACAATGGAGCGAGCAACCAACTTATTGGAAATCATACATACTGATGTGTGCGGTCCAATGAGTGTTGAGGCTCGCGGTGGCTATCGTTATGTTCTCACCCTCACTGATGACTTGAGTAGATATGGGTATGTCTACTTAATGAAACACAAGTCTGAGACCTTTGAAAAGTTCAAGGAATTTTAGAGTGAAGTTGAGAATCAACGTGACAGGAAAATCAAGTTTCTACGATCAGATCGTGGAGGAGAATACTTGAGTCACGAGTTTGGTACACACTTAAGAAAATGTGGAATAGTTTCACAACTCACGCCGCCTGGAACACCTCAGCGTAATGGTGTGTCCGAACATCGTAATCGCACTCTATTAGATATGGTGCGATCTATGATGTCTCTTGCCGATTTACCACTATCTTTTTGGGGCTATGCTTTAGAGACTGCCGCATTCACTTTAAATAGGGCACCGTCGAAATCTGTTGAGACGACACCGTATGAATTATGGTATGGGAAGAAACCTAAGCTGTCATTTCTAAAAGTTTGGGGATGCGATGCTTATGTCAGGAAACTTCAACCTGAAAAGCTCGAACCCAAATCGGAAAAATGCATCTTCATAGAATACCCTAAAGAAACTGTTGGGTATATCTTCTACCTCAGATCCGAAGGCAAGATCTTTGTTGCCAAGAATGGGTCCTTTCTGGAGAAAGAGTTTCTCTCGAAAGAAGTAAGTGGGAGGAAAGTAGAGCTTGATGAAGTATTACCTCTTGAACCGGAAAATGGCGCAACTCAAGAAAATGTTCCTGAGGTGCCTGCAGCGACTAGAGAGGAAGTAAATGATAATGATCAAGATACTTCTGATCAAGCTCCTACTGAAATTCGAAGGTCCACAAGGACACGTTCCGCACCAGAGTGGTACGGCAACCCTGTCTTCGAAATCATGTTGTTAGACAACAGTGAACCTTCGAACTATGAAGAAGCGATGGCGGGCCCGGATTCCGACAAATGGCTAGAAGCCATGAAATCCGAGATAGGATCCATGTATGAAAACGAAGTATGGACTTTGACTGACTTGCCCGTAGAACGGCGAGCCATAGAAAATAAATGGATCTTTAAGAAGAGGACAGACGCGGATGGTAATGTGACCATCTATAAAGCTCGGCTTGTCGCTAAGGGTTATCGACAAGTTCAAGGGGTTGACTACGATGAGACTTTCTCACCGGTAGCGAAGCTGAAGTCCGTCCGAATCATGTTAGCAATTGCCGCATTTTATGATTATGAAATTTGGCAAATGGACGTCAAAACGGCATTCCTTAATGGTTTCCTTAAGGAAGAATTGTATATGATGTAGCCGGAAGCTTTTGTCGATCCTAAGAATGCTGACAAGGTGTGCAAGCTCCAACGCTCGATTTATGGGCTGGTGCAAGCATCTCGGAGTTGGAACATTCGTTTTGATGAGATGATCAAAGCGTTTGGGTTCTCACAGACTTATGAAGAAGCCTGTGTTTACAAGAAAGTGAGTGGGAGCTCTATAGCATTTCTCATACTATATGTAGATGACATACTTTTGATGGGAAATGATATAGAACTTTTGGACAGCATTAAGGCCTACTTGAATAAGAGTTTTTTCAATGAAGGACCTTGGAGAATCTGCTTATATATTAGGCATCAAGATCTATAGGGATAGATCGAGACGCCTCATAGGTCTTTCACAAAGCACATATCTTGATAAGATTTTGAAGAAGTTCAAAATGGATCAGTCCAAGAAAGGGTTCTTGCCTGTTTTGCAAGGTGTGAAATTGAGCTCAGCTCAATGTCCGACCACGGCAGAAGATATAGAAGAGATGAGTGTCATCCCCTATGCCTCAGCCATAGGTTCTATTATGTATGCCATGTTGTGTACCAGACCTGATGTAAACCTTGTCGTAAGTTTGGTAGGAAGGTACCAAAGTAATCCCGGCAAGGAACACTGGACAGCGGTCAAGAATATCCTGAAGTACCTGAAAAGGACTAAGGAAATGTTTCTCGTTTATGGAGGTGACGAAGAGCTCGTCGTAAAGGGTTACGTCGATGCTAGCTTCGACACAGATCTGGATGACTCTAAGTCACAAACCAGATACGTGTATATTTTGAATGGTGGGGCAGTAAGCTGGTGCAGTTGCAAGCAGAGCGTCGTGGCGGGATCTACATGTGAAGCGGAGTACATGGCAGCCTCGGAGGCAGCACATGAAGCAATATGGGTGAAGGAGTTCATCACCGACCTAGGAGTCATACCCAATGCGTCGGGGCCGATCAAGCTCTTCTGTGACAACACTGGAGCTATTGCGCTTGCCAAGGAGCCCAGGTTTCACAAGAAGACAAGGCACATCAAGCGTCGCTTCAACTCCATTCGTGAAAATGTTCAAGATGGAGACATAGAGATTTGTAAAATACATACGGACCTGAATGTAGCAGATCCGTTGACTAAACCTCCCCCTAGAGCAAAACATGATCAACACCAGAATTCCATGGGTGTTCGATTCATCACAATGTAACTAGATTATTGACTCTAGTGCAAGTGGGAGACTGTTGGAAATATGCCCTAGAGGCAATAATAAAAGCATTATTATTATATTTCTTTGTTCATGATAATTGTCTTTATTCATGCTATAATTGTATTATCCGGAAATCATAATACATGTGTGAATAACAGACACCAACATGTCCCTAGTAAGCCTCTAGTTGACTAGCTCGTTGATCAATAGATAGTCATGGTTTCCTGGCTATGGACATTGGATGTCATTGATAACGGGATCACATCATTAGGATAATGATGTGATGGACAAGACCCAATCTTAAGCATAGTGTGAGATCGTGTAGTTCGTTTGCTAGAGCTTTTCTAATGTCAAGTATATTTTCCTTTGACCATGAGATCGTGTAACTCCCGGATACCGTAGGAGTGCTTTGGGTGTATCAAACATCACAACGTAACTGGGTGACTATAAAGGTGCATTACAGGTATCTCCGAAAGTGTTTGTTGGGTTGACACGGATAGAGACTGGGATTTGTCACTCCGTATGACGGAGAGATATCACTGGGCCCACTCGGTAATGCATCATCATAATGAGCTCAAAGTGACCAAGTGTCTGGTCACGGGATCATGCATTACGGTACGAGTAAAGTGACTTGCCGGTAACAAGATTGAACGAGGTATTGGGATACCGACGATCGAATCTCGGGCAAGTAAAATATCGATTGACAAAGGGAATTGCATACGAGGTTGATTAAATCCTCGACATCGTGGTTCATTCGATGAGATCATCGTGGAGCATGTGGGAGCCAACATGGGTATCCAGATCCCGCTGTTGGTTATTGACCGGAGAGCGATCTCGGTCATGTCTACATGTCTCCCGAACCCGTAGGGTCTACACACTTAAGGTACGGTTACGCTAGGGTTGTAGGGATATGTATATGCAGTAACCCGAATGTTGTTCGGAGTCCCGGATGAGATCCCAGACGTCACGAGGAGTTCCGGAATGGTCTGGAGGTAAAGATTTATATATGGGAAGTCCTGTTTCGGGCATCGGGACAAGTTTCGGGGTTATCGGTATTGTACCGGGACCACCGGAAGGGTCCCGGGGGTCCACCGGGTGGGTCCACCTGTTCCGGGGGGCCACATGGGCTGTAGGGGGTGCGCCTTGGCCTACATGGGCCAAGGGCACCAGCCCCACATAGGCCCATGCGCCTAGGGTTTGAAGGGGAAGAGTCCTAGGAGGGGAAGGCACCTCCTAGGTGCCTTGGGGGGAGGGAAACCCCCCTTGGCCGCCGCCCCCCTAGGAGATTGGATCTCCTAGGGCCGGCCACCCCCCCTTGGCCCTCCTATATATAGTGGGGGAGAGGAGGGACTTCATACCTTGACACCTTGGCCTTTGGTTGCCTCCTTCTCCCTCTCCAACACCTCCTCCTCCTCCATAGTGCTTAGCGAAGCTCTGCCGGAGTACTGCAGCTCCATCAACACCACGCCGTCGTGCTGCTGCTGGTGCCATCTCCCTCAACCTCTCCTCCCTCCCTTGCTGGATCAAGAAGGAGGAGACGTGGCTGTTCCGTACGTGTGTTGAACGCGGAGGTGCTGTCCGTTCGGCACTAGGTCATCGGTGATTCGAATCACGTCGTGTTTGACTACATCATCCCCGTTCTTTGAACGCTTCCGCTCGCGATCTACAAGGTAGATGCATCTAATGACTCGTTGCTAGATGAACTCATAGATGGATCTTGGTGAAACCGTAGGAAAAATTTTTGTTTTCTGCAACGTTCCCCAACATCTAGATCTTTTGAGATGGTTCAAAAGATTTTTAGAAAGAAGTAGTAATTATTGTAGCAAGAAAATTATGTTTCTACAATTTGATTGCAGAAAATAGTATTTGAGTTACAAATTTAGCAAATATCTGATAAAGTGTTTTAAAGCTTACACCTACTAGAGACACTACGAAGAGTAGAGTGTTTTGACTAGATGTAATCAAACTATGTATGACATAATGAGATCAAAGATGACATCAATCGATTTTGCCAATATATTCTTAATGTGATGCTTTAGAGACTATGGCTTTTACACTGAAAAAGGATTGCCATAAAATCTACAAGTGCTACTTTGTAGGTTATCCCAAATGGTTGGGTATTCCTCTATCACTACGCCGAGGCAAAGTGTTTTGCCACAGAGTGTGAAAATTTTGAAGAAAATGTTTTCTGCAAAATACTAAGTGGGAGGACAGTGCAAATCGACAAGATTATAGAATCTTCATGATCAGGTCGAAGAAAAGAAATGCTAGAAGTGGTTCTAAGATTTCTTACCGCGACTGATATAGAAGCCTCTACATAGGATATAGAGACTTCGGTCGAACTTTCAACTCAACTATATATGTTGGTGATATTTGTGCAAACATTCATGGTGCACAGACGAAATATTGTTGAACAACCAATGAACCTACGATACACAGAGAAGTGCTATGGGACCTGACTCCGGAATTGGCTATACAGCAAAATAATCCAAGATGGTATCCATACACATAATCCAAGTTCCGAACTTGATGGACACTCTGAGAGACTAAAAGTCTAAATTGTAGTGATGGATCTATAGATTGACAATGATAAAAATGTTTTATGCTTGGCTTGTTACAAATTAGTTTATGACAAGATCAAGGAGTTGATTATGACGAGATTATGTCATCATAATAATACATAAAGTCAATTCAGATTAAACTAGCAATTACTAAATATTTCAATTATGAGATATATCAGATGGATGTCAAAATGATTCCCATGAGATGGAAATAGAACCAAGGTTGTATATTTGATACAGACCAAGGTAATTTTCTCAATCTAGAGGATACTAGTAAGTGTGCAAACTTCAAAGATTTGAAGCAAGCATAGTGGAGTTGGAATCTTTGTTTTGATGAATTGATCGAATAATATGATTTCATCGATAGAAGCAAAGATGCTTGTATTTACAAGAATGTAAGTGAGGCATGATATTATTTCTAAAACTATGTTTGCATGACACATAGTTGATTGGAAATTTCATGGCACAGATTAAGACTTTATTGAAACTATTTTTTAGTAAAGCACTTAGGCAATATAGTCCTTGAATTTGGCATTATAATCTATGGAGATAGTAGTGTCTAATCAAGGCTTAGCCAAAATACATATTGACAAAATACTAAAGCAGTTTAGTATGAGAATTGCCAAGAAGTATTTCTTGTCAAAGTCACATGGAAGGAGTTCTTAGCAAGAGTCAGTATCTTGAATATTGATGAGTGAAATACATTATTTCAATCACACTTGTGTTAATTCCATGGTATGTAAATAACCAGATATGTCCAAATACTCCAAGTAAGTTGTGAGCAAAGTTACCAGAATGGTCAAATTGTTGATCATAGGACAACAATGAAAATATCGTTAAGTACTGACGCATGTTTTTCGCATACGGAGAAAATTAAAAGATTGTTGTAAGGAGTTACATCAATACATGTTTGATGTAAGTAGTACATCGACAAAAATCTTCTTTAGGTGCTCTAAGTGAATTTTGATTTCAATTAAAATTATTTATGGTGGCACAATAAGTTAGAATTGGTCCAAGGAAGTTACTGTGGTGAATTCTATAACATAAGGCTAAGTATGTGTTGCTTTAGAAGCAACAAAATAGATTGATGAATCGTAGTTTCATTTATGAACTTGGATTGGTTTTAGATGATTGTGCAAATAGAACAATGTTCTCAACAGTGGTTCTATAGCTCAATATGAGGAATCAAAGGTCATGCTAGTGATACAATACATACAAAGCCAGTTTCACAAAATTATAAAATTTATATGTAAGCATGACAGATGCACTGAAATGCAAATTATACACACAGATCTGAAGTTGTCAAGATCCGATAGGACGTAGTCTATACCACAGGCAAAGCATGGACTGACGTCGGATTGCCATTGGTGTTTAAAATTGCTAAATAGATTATCGACTCTAGTGCAAGTGGAGACTGTTGGAAATATGCCCTAGAGGCAATAATATTTATATTATTATATTTCCATATTCATAATTAAGAGTATATATTTCATGCTATAACTGTATGATCCTAGAATATGTGATTCGGTGGAAAACTCATATGCACGTGTGAAATGATAAACAAATAAAATAAAGGTTCCTAGTCCCGCCTCTAAGACTAGCTCAAGTGTTCTTGGTGATCATATTTTTCGGATCTCAGGATATCGTTAAGTGTAATGATGATCCTAAAACAACATTGAGATTATGACGTTGGAAGGAAAATCATATTGAATCGACCCAAACTTGTTTGTTATGAATTGAGTTAATATCGTATGTATTCAAGTGTATTAACACGGAGTGTTAGCATGTGTTTTAGTTCCCCAGACTAAGAGAGTGTCTCGGTCACTTCGTACCAGACAGTGGGCTTTGGGATTGCTCAAACGCCATCTGTAACAAGGTGATCATAACGACAACTTTCAGGCTCACCGGAAAGTTTGACAAGTGACCGGACAGCTCGGGAGTGGAATTTTCTCCTCCGATGATGGAGAAATATTCTTAGGGCCCTCTTGGTGTGACAGCATCCATCACCGTCTGGCCAGACACAGGTGACTACATCACGAGGATGCCAGAACACGTCAACAAGAAAGAGGAACAAAACTGGTAACGGGAGCAACGGTATAGTGAGCATGATGATGACTCAGGAGGATACCGATGCACACCGGGTTTTCCAAAGTATCACGAAGTAAAGGCAACATCACATGAAAACCAAAGGTTCACTCGAATATCATTCCTGTAATCATAGGGACCGATATGGATGTCCAGGGTTCCGCTATCGGTCATTGAACGAAGGGGTTTCGTTCATGTCTATGGTCACCGAACCTATGAGGTCACAAGCTTAAGGTAATTATGATATGCTGAGTGCTAGTAGGACGGGAGTGATGAGAATATATTTGTGGAACAGTTTCATTAATATCCGGAATAGTTCCGAGAGGTTCTGGAAGCATTTCGGGGTCACCGGAAGGGTTTCGGCAAATATCGGGTAATACCGGGTATTACCGATTAATATATATATATATATGTGTGTGTGTGTGTGTGTGTGTGTGTGTGTGTGTGTGTGTGTGTGTGTGTGTGTGTGTGTGTGTGTGTGTGTGTGTGTGTGTGGAACATGTTTCCGGCGATGTTAAATTATATATATAATGGTCTGAAAATATTGAACAAATATATATTTAATTTAATATCAATGGGCTTAATAAGGCCAAGAGGTGGAAGGAAACTTGGGCCATGAAGGCCCAACTGGAGGTGGTGCCCCCCTTTCCTATTGGGGGGTCGAATCCTACTCGGGGTGGGAGTTGGACTCCACCCCCCCCCCCCATGGCTAGCGCACCAAGGGAGGTTTTCCTCCCTTGGTGGCTGCCCTCTCCTCCCCTCCTAACCTATATATACTATAGGATTTCTCCCTATTGAATCACAAGTTTTGGAGCATCCTCTAGTTGATCTAGTTCTAGTTCTAGTTGGTCCTAGTTGACTAACTAGAGCTAGCCCTACCCACCTCTAATCCTCATATTTAGAAGCCAATGTGGTTCTAATCTCCTCTCTCTAATTCTCCAGCGATGATTAGCTCTAGACGGTGAAGCGCTACAGGATCGTAAAGATCGTATGCTTGCAACCAAGTAGAGAGGCCGTGCTTTTGGTCTTCCATTCGTGGGATCGTTCGAGGATGGTTCGCGGGATCGTCATCAATGTTCGTGGGACTCCAAGTACGATCTAAACCGACTCATTTACTTCCGCTGCACTCCAGAGTCAGTAACAACCGTTGATCACAAGCCATTATGCATCTTCATATTGTTCCTAGGTGATCGTAGGTGCGATTTTTTTTGTTTTGTACTACATTTCCCAACATGGAGGACGGCCGGCAGGCGGCTGGCATGGTGAGCGAACAGCACTGAGGCCACGACGGGCGCGCGACTAGGGAGCAGGGGTGTGCAGGCGCGCACGGGGCTCGGCCAGGCGTAGCCAAGGCGCGGCAGGGCGAGGCAGGGAGCGGCGAGCGCACACGGGGGAGCGGAGCTTTAGGCGGGGCTACAACAGGATGCGGGCAGCGTGGGGAAACGATAGGGAATTGGGCGCGGCCAGGGGCATGCAGGGTGTGGCAGGAGTAGGCGTGGGCGCGCAGTGAGGTGCACCGGCGCGGGTAGAGCTTCAGCCGGAATACGCGAGCTCGGCCACAGCATCCAAGACAACAAATCGCGGCAGAGAAAGAGGGGTTTCGGGGCGGTGCTCACAGCGGGTTAGATGGCGAGCTCGAGGACATCGGGGAAGGACCACAGGTGACGGATCGAGTAGCAATGGTGACGGCGGCCGTGGGTGAAGAGGTGGACGATGGCGTTGATTGCAGTGGCGTTCTCGTCCGATCCGGTGACATAGCCGGTGTAAGGGTTGATGGCGCTGCTCATGGCAACAGTGTGCAGTGCAGGGGGGCTTCGGAGCACGTCTACGACAATGGAGTGGTGGCAACTTTACTCGGGTGGGCTCGGGATCGAGAGGGAGATGCGATGGGTGTCGGTGTCAAAACCGGCGGATCTCGGGTAGGGGGTCCCGATCTGTGCGTCAAGGCCGATGGTAACAGGAAGCAAGGGACACAGATGTTTACCCAGGTTCGGGCCCTCTCGATGGAGGTAAAACCCTACTTCCTGCTTGATTACTATTGATGATATGGGTAGTATAAGAGTAGATCTACCACGAGATCGTAGAGGCTAAACCCTAAGAGCTAGCCTATGATGGTATGATTGTAATTGTGATCGGCCTTCTAAGGACCAACCTCTCCGGTTTATATAGACACCGGAGAAGGCTAGGGTTTACATGGAGTCGGTTACAAGAAAGGAAACACAATATCCGGATCGCCAAGCTTGCCTTCCACGCAAAGGAGAGTCCCATCCGGACACGGGCCGAAGTCTTGAGTCTTGTATCTTCACGCTTCAATAGTCCGGACGTTGTACACAGTCCGGCTGTCCGGATACCCCCTAATCCAGGACTCCCTCAATGGGGGAGAATGAGGGGACTAGGGTTCAGTGGGGATCGAGGGGGTCCTTATTCACATGCAGTGTCGACGGATAGGCGCCGTGTGTCCAGAGCGAGACCATGGTACACTGCCTACTGTAGCAGGAGGTCGGAGACAAGCTAGGTGGGTCGGACCGTACACTGTGGCCACTAGGGCTCAGTACCACAGTGCAGTTTTCTGTCTTTTTCTTTTAAATTTCTGTTTTATTCTTTCTCCTCAATTTTGTATTTCTTTTTGCTATTAAATGAATTTTGCTGTATATGAAATTTGTCACATAAATACTAGGCATCATTATGAGTTAGCGCATCAAGTGTCAATTTATTTTGAATAGTTTACATATCTGGTTAAATTCAAAAGTCCCAATTTAATGTTGCTGGTCCAATTTTAAATAGGTTAAGGGCATTCTAATGATTCAAATGATGTTGCTTTAATCATGACAATGAGTTAGTGAATATTTGTGATATTATGAACACTTTTATTTTACTATTTGATAATAATAATAATTTGACTTGCATTTTAAATTTAAATTTGACTTTGATTTTTTATCAAGGGGCAATTAAGCTTTCAAAATATGATGGCATGCCATCATTATCATGAGATCATTGTAACTTAACACTGGGGGTATTACAGCACGCTCCCTCATTGGCACGGAGACCGTGGCCATCAAGGTGTTCAAAAAGTCTTGGCTCGTCGCCAGTAGCTGATACGTCTCCAACGTATCTATAATTTTTTATTGTTCCATGCTATTATATTACCCCTTTTGGATGTTTATGGGCTTTGTTTTACATATTTATATCATTTTTGGGACTAACCTACTAACCGGAGGCCCAGCCCGTATTGCTGTTTTTTTGCCTATTTCAGTATTTCGAAGAAAAGGACTATCAAACGGAGTCCAAACGGAATGAAACCTTCGGGAGCGTGATTTTTGGAACGAACGTGATCCAGAGGACTTGGAGTGCAAGTCAAGAAGCGATCTAGGTGGCCAGGAGATAGCAGGGCGCGCCCACCCCCTCTGGGCGCGCCCCCTGTCTCGTGGGCCCCTCGGGCGGCCACCGACGTACTTCTTCCTCCATATATACCCACGTACCCCGAAAACATCCAGGGAGCCAACGAAAAAAAAATCCACCATCGTAACCTTCTATATCCGTGAGATCCCATCTTGGAGCCTTCGCCGGCGCTCCGCTGGAGGGGGAACCGACCATGGAGGGCTTCTACATCAACACCATATCCCCTTCGATGAGTTGTGAGTAGTTTACCACAGACCTTCGCGTCCATAGTTATTAGCTAGATGGATTCTTCTCTCTTCTTGGATCTCAATACCATGTTCTCCCCCTCTCTTGTGGAGATCTATTTGATGTAACTCTTTTTGCGGTGTGTTTGTCGAGATCCGATGAATTGTGGTTTTATGATCAAGTTTATCTATGAGAAATATTTGAATCTCCTCTGAATTCTTTTATGTATGATTGAGTTATCTTTGCAAGTCTCTTCGAATTATCAGTTTGGTTTGGCCTACTAGATTGATCTTTCTTACCATGGGAGAAGTGCTTAGCTTTGGGTTCAATCTTGCGGTGTCCTTACCCAGTGACAGCAGGGGTTGCAAGGCACGTATTGTATTGTTGCCATCGAGGATAAAAAGATGGGGCTAATATCATATTGCTTGAGTTTATCCCTCTACATCATGTCATCTTTCTTAATGTGTTACTCTGTTCTTATGAACTTAATACTCTAGATGCATGCTGGATAGCGGTCGATGTGTGGAGTAATAGTAGTAGATGCAGGAAGGAGTTGGTCTACTTGTCATGGACGTGATGCCTATATACATGATCATGCCTAGATAATCTCATAATTATCGCTTTTCTATCAATTGCTCGACAGTAATTTGTTCACCCATCGTAATACTTATGCTATCTTGAGAGAAGCCACTAGTGAAACCTATGGCCCCGGGTCTATCGTTTATCATATAAGCTTTCAATCTACTTTTATTTGCATCTTTAATTTTCGCATCTATATTATAAAATACCAAAAATATATTTATCTTATCATACTATCTCTATCAGATCTCACTTTCGCAAGTGGCCGTGAAGGGATTGACAACCCCTTTATTGCGTTGGTTGCGAGCTCTTTGTTTGTTTGTGTAGGTGCGTGGGACTTCTGAGGAACCTCCAACTGGATTGATACCTTGGTTCTCAAAACTGAGGAAAATACTTATGCTACTATTGCTGCATCACCCTTCCCTCTTCAAGGAAAACCAACGCAAGCTCAAGACGTAGCAAGAAGGATTTCTGGCGCTGTTGCCGGGGAGGTCTTTGCTCAAGTCAAGACATACCAAGTACCCTCACAAACTCATCTTCCTTGCATTTACATTATTTGCCATTTGCCTCTCGTTTTCCTCTTCCCCACTTCACCCTTGCCGTTTTATTCGCCCTCTCTTTCCCAATCTTCTCCTCTCTTTTTTGCTTGTCTTTTTCTGTTTGCTCGTGTGGTAGACTGTTTACCTTGTCGTTATGGCTAGTCCTCCTATCCTTGTTGTTACTCCCGAACATGAAATTCTCAATTTTAAGCAAAGGGAGGGAGAAAACTTAAAAGATGCTTGGCATAGAATTTGCAATGCTCAAAATAAATCTACTAGGAAGCTTTCTACTTCCGTACTTCTTCGCAATTTTTATGTGGGCATTACTCCTTGGAATAGATGCGTTCTTGATACCGTTAACGGAGGGGATTTCTTGAGTAGCCATAGGTTTGATGCTTATAATGCTTTGTTAGATTTGTTTGGCCCACCACCCCTTTTGGTTAATGGAACTGTTTTAACTTTAGAACATGTTATGCAATGGCTTGAGATTATTGAAAATAAAATTGCCACTGTTGAGTTGATTGAAAACTTGGATAAAAAGATTCATAATCAGATTACCCAATACGGATCTAGGGTTGGAGTTACTTTGAAAAATCTTAAAGAGAAAGAACCTATAGTTAATGAAAAAATAGATCTAGGTTCTGCAAGAATCGGTAAACTTGAGGATATCATTACCAACTTGGGTTCGGCGTTTTCTTCCATGAAAAACGCTCCAAAACGTCCCACCAAAACTGCCAAATTTATTTATGTTCCTAAAAATAAGGGTGAATCTTCTAGTAAGGGAGACGCGGATCTCAAATCCATAAGTGTTCATCCCAATCGTCTCTCTATTGTTAAGGAACCTTTTGTTACAAACGAATTTCTTGAATTTTTGCCTAAAGGTTTAATCATTGATAAAAAGGGAGAAACCCCTAAAGATTATAAGTGCTCTATTGAGGAATTGAGTGCCAAAGATGACACTACTTAGATCTATCTTCGCTTTTATGCCTAGCTAGGGGCGTTAAACGATAGAGCTAGTTGGGAGGCAACCCAATTTTATTTGTGTTTTTTGTTTTTGTTTCTGTTTAGTAATAAATTTTGCATCTACCTTCTGTTTAGATGTGTTTTTATGTTTTAGTTAGTGTTTGTGCCAAGTAGAACCTATAGGATAACCTATGGTGATAGTTAATTTGATTCTGCTGAAAAACAGAAACTTTGCGCGCATGAAATTAGTTTTGTTAAATCACAAAAACGTGCTTTTTCTTTTATTCTTTTTGCTTATGATCAATAGATAAATTGTCTAGGACTTCCTATTTTGGTAGGATTTTAAGAGTTTCAGAAGTTTGCGTTAGTTACACATTGCTACAGACTGTTCTGTTTTTGACAGATTCTGCCTTTCCTGTGTTATTTGCTTATTTTGATGCATCTATGGCTAGTATTAAGTGGTATGAACCATAGAGAACTTGGAATACAGTAGTTTTAACACCAAAATAAATAAATAATGAGTTCATTACAGTACTTTATGTGGTGGTTTTGTTTTCTTTCACTAACGGAGCTTATAAGATTTTCTGTTGAGTTTTGTGTTGTGAAGTTTTCAAGTTTTGGGTAAAGATTTGATGGACTATGGAATAAGGAGTGGCAAAAGCCTAAGCTTGGGGATGCCCATGGCACCCCAAGATATTCAAGAATAGCCAAAAGCCTAAGCTTGGGGATGCCCCAGGAAGGCATCCCCTCTTTCGTCTTCGTTCATTGGTAACTTTACTTGGAGCTATATTTTTACTCGCCACATGATATGTGTTTTTCTTGGAGCGTCGTGTATGATATTAGTATTTGATTTTTAGTTTTCCACAATCATCCTTGTTGTACACACATTTTGGGAGAAGCCTACTTGATTTGTAATTTATTAGAATACTCTATGTGCTTCACTTATATCTTTTGAGCTAGATAGTTTTGCTCTAGTGCTTCACTTATATCTTTTAGAGCACGGCGGTGGCTTAATTTTGTAGAAATTGCTAGTCTCTCATGCTTCACTTATATTATTTTGAGAGTTTTTCAGAACAGCATGGTATTTGCTATGGTTATAAAATTGGTCCTAGAATGGTAGACATCCAAGTTGGGTATAATAAAAACTATCATAGGAAGTGAACTGGATGCTATGATCAATTTGATACTTGATAATTGTTTTGATATATGGAGGTAGTGATATTAAAGTCATGCTAGTTGGGTGATTATGAATTTAAAGAATGCTTGTGTTGAAGTTAGCAAGTCCCGTAGCATGCACGTATGGTTAAAGTTGTGTAACAAATTTGAAACATGAAGTGTGCTTGGATTGTGCATCCTTATGAGTGGCGGTCGGGGACGAGCGATGGTCTTTTCCTACCAATCTATCCCTCTAGGAGCATGCGCGTAGTGCTTGGTTCTTGATGACTTCTAAATTTTTGCAATAAGTATATGAGTTCTTTTGACTAATGTTTAGTCCATGGATTATACGCACTTTTACCTTTCCACCATTGCTAGCCTCTTCGACCGTGCATTGCCCTTTCTCACCTTGAGAGTTGGTGCAAACTTCGCCAGTGCATCCAAACCCCATGATACGATACGCTCTATCACACATAAACCTCCTTATATCTTCCTCAAAACAGCCACCATACCTACCTATTATGCCATTTCCATAGCCATTCCGAGATATATTGCCATGCAACTTTCCACCGTTCCGTTTATCATTATGACATACATTACTTTTATCATATTGCCATTGCATGATCACGTAGTTGACATCGTATTTGTGGCAAAAGCCACCATGCATAATTTTTTCATACATGTCACTCTTGATTCATTGCACCATCCCGGTACGCCGGAGGCATTCATATAGAGTCATATCTTATTCTAGTTTCGAGTTGTAATTCATATGTTGTAATCAATAAAAGTGTGATGATCATCATTATTAGAGCATTGTCCCCAAAAATAAAAGAAAAAAGAAAAATAAAAAAAGAAAGGCCAAAAAAAAGGCCAAAGAAAAAATAAAAAAAATAAAAAGGGGCAATGTTACTATCTCTTTTTTCCAAACTTGTGCTTCAAAGTAGCACCATGTCCTTTATATAGTGAATCTCATATATTGTGCTTCAAAGTAGCACCATGTTCTTCATATAGAGTCTCATATGTTGTCATATACTAGTGGGAATTTTTCATTATAGAACTTGCCTTGTATATTCCTACGATGGGCTTCCTCAAATGCCCTAGGTCTTCGTGAGCAAGCGAGTTAGATGCACACCCACTAGTTTTCTTTTGTTGAGCTTTCATTCATTTATAGCTCTAGTGCATCCGTTGCATGGCAATCCCTACTCCTCATGTTGACATCAATTGATGGGCATCTCCATAGCCCGTTGATTATCCTCGTCAATGTTAGACTTTCTCCTTTTTTGTCTTCTCCACACAATCCCCATCATCATATTCTATTCCATCCATAGTGCTATATCCATGGCTCACGCTCATGTATTGCGTGAAAGTTGAAAAAGTTTGAGATTATTTAAGTACGAAACAATTGCTTGGCTTGTCATCGGGGGTGTAGAATTTGGAAACATTTTTGTGTGACGAAAATGAAGCATAGCCTAACTATATGATTTTGTAGGGATGAACTTTCTTTAGCCATGTTATTTTGAGAAGACATGATTGCTTTTATTAGTATGCTTGAAGTATTACTATTTCTTTTATCAATATGAAATTTTATTTTGAATCATTTGGATCTGAACATTCATGCCATAATAAAGAAAATTACATTGAGAATTATGCTAGGTAGCATTCCACATCAAAGATTCTGTTTTTATCATTTATCTACTCGAGGACGAGCAGGAATTAAGCTTGGGGATGCATGATATGTCTCCAACGTATCTATAATTTTTTTTATTGTTCCATGCTATAATATTACCCCTTTTGGATGTTTATGGACTTTATTTTACATATTTATATCATTTTTGGGACTAACCTACTAACCAGAGGCCCAGCCCGTATTGCTGTTTTTTTGCCTATTTCAGTATTTCGAAGAAAAGGAATAACAAACGGAGTCCAAACGGAATGAAACCTTCGGGAGCGTGATTTTTGGAACGAACATGATCCAGAGGACCTGGAGTGTAAGTCAAGAAGTGATCTAGGCGGCCAGGAGATAGGAGGGCGCACCCACCCCCTCTAGGCGCGCCCCCCTGTCTCGTGGGCCCCTCGGGCGGCCACCGACGTACTTCTTCCTCCTATATATACCCACGTACCCCGAAAACATCCAAGGAGCCAACGAAAAATAATTTCCACCGTCGTAACCTTCTGTATCCGTGAGATCCCATCTTGGAGCCTTCACCGGTGCTCTGCCGGAGGGGGAACCGACCACGGAGGGCTTCTACATCAACACCATAGCCCCTCCGATGAGTTGTGAGTAGTTTACCATAGACCTTCGGGTCCATAGTTATTAGCTAGATGGCTTCTTCTCTCTTTTTGGATCTCAATACCATGTTCTCCCCCTCTCTTGTGGAGATCTATTTGATGTAACTCTTTTTGCGGTGTGTTTGTCGAGATCCGATGAATTGTGGGTTTATGATCAAGTTTATCTATGAGAAATATTTGAATCTCCTCTGAATTCTTTTATGTATAATTGAGTTATCTTTGCAAGTCTCTTCGAATTATCAGTTTGGTTTGGCCTACTAGATTGATCTTTCTTACCATGGGAGAAGTGCTTAGTTTTGGGTTTAATCTTGTGGTGTCCTTACCCAGTGACAGCAGGGGTTGCAAGGCACGTATTATATTGTTGCCATCGAGGATAAAAAGATGGGGTTTATATCATATTGCTTGAGTTTATCCCTCTACATCATGTCATCTTTCTTAATGTGTTACTCTGTTCTTATGAACTTAATACTCTAGATGCATGTTGGATAGCGGTCGATGTGTGGAGTAATAGTAGTAGATGCGGGCAGGAGTCGGTCTACTTGTCACGGACGTGATGCCTATATACATGATCATGCCTAGATAATCTCATAATTATTCGCTTTTCTATCAATTGCTCGACAGTAATTTGTTCACCCACCATAATACTTATGCTATCTTGAGAGAAGCCACTAGTGAAACCTATGGCCCCGGGTCTATCTTTTATCATATAAGCTTTCAATCTACTTTTATTTGCATCTTTAATTTTCGCATCTATATTATAAAATACCAAAAATATATTTATCTTATCATACTATCTCTATCAGATCTCACTTTCGCGAGTGGCCCTGAAGGGATTGACAACCCCTTTATTGCGTTGGTTGCGAGTTCTTTGTTTGTTTGTGTAGGTGCGTGGGACTTCTGAGGAGCCTCCTACTGGATTGATACCTTGGTTCTCAAAACTGAGGGAAATATTTACGCTACTATTGCTGCATCATCATTTCCTCTTCAGGGAAAACCAAGCTCAAGACGTAGCAGTAGCATGGACGCACGAGTGCTCGGCAAGGTCTCCCCGCCATACACTGTGCACCGGATCTTCCTCCAACTAGTCGTCGCGCTCATCTACTGGCACGTGCGCGACGTCTCCCACCGTGACGTCAAGCCCCAAAACGTCCTCCTCAACGCTGACAGCAACCTCAAGGTCCGCAACTTCGGCCTCGCCGCGCTGCCGGAGTCCCGCTACGCATAACAAGTGTCCGGCGAAATGCATGAGCCAAATATAAGTTTTACTCTATTAAATTTAGTGGATCAATTAGAAATGACCATTTTTTAGAGAAGCAAAAGTACTCCAAGTATACTTTGTCCTTTATTCATCTATAAATTATAGGGGATTGATTGGAGTTGCTCTTAGTTACCAAAACCTTCGCCCATGGCACATACAACAATGATTATTACATTGTTTATTACAAGTCATCAAAAGGTGTAGAAAAAAATCAACAGGTGTGACCTGTTACACTAGCCCGGTAAAAAAGAATGACAATTTTGCACGTAGCATCACTGGCGAGTGCTACCTTCATCCGGATTTATTAGTCCTCTTGTACTACCAGAAAATAACTGTATACCATAAAAATAGTATCATTAGAAACCTCTTATGATTATGAATCTGACAATATAAATTTTTAGAAATACAACTTGTATTTTAGCCAAATTTATGGTCAAAATTTGACACAAAATACGATGGGACCAATAAACTTGAATGGGGTAAGAAGCATCCAAACAGAGATATAAATTATGTGGTAAGCCACTTTAGTACCGAAAGTGTTGTTCTAATCCCGAGCTCATGTGAGCTCGGGTAAACAGTAAAAAGAATATCAAAAGATTCCGATTTTTTTGTGTGAAACATTGACAAATAGTGTGACAACTTGCAAAATTTCATCATGTAATGACGTTCGTGGAAGACGTAGCAAAAAAGGTCGATGGTCCATAATGCGTTTCAAAGGAACATTTTGCAGCATCATTTTTTTCTGCCACATTTCCACCAATGCCATCATGATGAAATTTTGGAAGCTATCAAAATATTTGTCAATGTTACAAAAATATAGATTTTTTTGATTTTTCAAAATATTTTCAATTTTATTGTTCACCCAGGCTCACATGAGATGAGCATCCCGTTAGTACACGTTATTATATAGCAAGACCGCAACCAACTGGTACTGTGATACACGAAATCAACACCTGCACATAAAACTGAACCTCCTTTTTCTTATCGAACACAACGTCATCTCAATATATAGTCAAAACGAAGGAGAAAAGAACACGTTGAAAACATTTAGCTCCGGTCTTGTGTAGAACCTCCTAGTTGTACTAGTAGGACACGGAAGTTTCCAGACTTGCCTCCATTTTGTGCTCCTTGTTACGCGGCAAACCTGTGGCATTGGTTTCAGTTCAAGGGTAGGCGAGGAGAGCGCGCACGGCGGGTGGCTCGCATCCACCGGTGCTAGTTCCGGAGGCTTCGGGTTTGTCGCCTCCGGTGATCCATCCGCATTGGCATTGTCACTTTCCAGGCGCACAACGCAACGGGACGACAGACAGCCGAGCCAAGCAAACCAGCGCCCCAAATTTTGGTTGGAGTTGCGCGTGGAAAAGAAGACTAGCGTGCAAATTGAGGTCGCAGCCATTTGTAGGAGACTGCAGCCAGCACCGAAGCAGTACGACTCGACGTCCTTGCAGACCTTACCCTGCTCGTCTCGCCACAGATGCAGCCGCTAACATCAGTGGAATCGCTGGTGCAAAGCATGCCAGCATTGGAGGTTTGGAACACAAGATCTGATCTGCGTGGCTAACTGCACCCTTTATCAGGAGCAGGAATGCACTGTCATGTCACACGCCGTAGCGGTTAATTAACAGACTTGGTTCGTCAAAACTTTGTTCCTACACATGGTACCGAAGACGACAGCAACCTGTTTGAAACATCACAACTTACACATGTTTGGATACCAACATCATTAGTAATGCCACTTCTCACCCTGCACTATGATATTATCCATTTGTCTAGAGAGCATTACAATTTCGACACCTTGTTCTACCTGACATGCTCCCATAGGACCTGGCGACACTCATTGTTCATCCCAAGCTATCCAGAGGACGTTTGCTAGGCCAAAGGTCCTGCCCTCCGCACACGAACACGCTCACCATTGAAATGGATGTACTTCCACTTCTTCAAGTATTTTTCAAGGACAGGCTTCTGCTTATCTTCCTGGCCTGAAGTTGCAAATGCTCGTCCGATTCTTCTTGTTGTATCCTCATCTGGACGCACGCCCAATTCCTCCATGTCAGCATATATCTGAAATTGGCGAGGAAGAATTAGACTGAAGTCTCAACTTTGACCAACCAACTAGACACCACTTAAATGCAATTGATCATTAAAGCACAATAGACTGTCTGCGATTGCTATCATTTATTATTAACCTAACAGTCAACATATCTCATTTCCAGGATAATCTAAAAATCTGGATATTGGCTCGCTCGCTTTGGGGCATTAGTTACAACTGCGTTAATTTCTGCGTAATTTTGGTTCTCAATGTTGGTTTAATTAAAACAAGTCACTGCGTCCAACACTTAATTAGACCCCTCCCCCCCTTGGTAACATTTTTAGATGAGCCGAATAAACTAAAAAAGAGGGACCTAACAAACTCAAGTAGTTTGAGATGAACCACACATTTAGCCTTAAAGACTACATCACATGATTCTCAAAACGAAAAACTAGAGCAAATGTGTTAAAACCTTAAGGTTGCCTAAATCAAGATAAGCAGAAACAAGTCAAATTTAACCTCCAAAACTTTGTCTGGAAGATGGCGCATGTTGTAAATCTGGATCATCCGAGAGAACAACTTCTTGGGCACTGAGCGTGTATAAGTTTGTAAGATAGTATTCCAAATTGACTCAGCCTCATCTACTCTTCCATCCATAGAAAGAGCCAACAGCAGTGTATTGTACGTCGTCCATGTCAGCACCTGACCTTTACTCATCAGCCACTTGGTTACCTGTGAAACCATTAAAAATTCATATTTTTTCGAATTACTGTGATGTAGACAGACTACCAACTAACTAATTCAGTTCATAATAAGTTACCTGGATAATCTGTAGCCAATTTCTTCGTTTTTTCAACATTTCCAAAGCTTTTGCTGCTGCTATAATAGGAAATTCAGGCTCAAAAGCAGTCCACCTATCCAATGCACCATAAACAGCTTCTTTTTCATTCGGTAGTTTCGAAACCTAAGAGAGATGGTTCCATAAACTGATTTGAGCACAGATCAGTTTTTAAGCCCAATAATACCATTGCTACAAAAAAGATGCTTACACATAAGAGCAATGCTAAAATAAAATAAAATGCCAAAGAGATCGCTTTGTCAAACTGATTTCACACATTTCAGCATGGAAAGGTGAAAACATCATGATCGAGTAGCGTTATATCTTACAGTATTAACAAGACAAAGAGCCTTCTTCCCTGACCCAGCCGAATCCTTCCTAATCCACAAACGGTGGTCCTTGTTTGGCTTCTTTGACACCCTATGACCAAAATAAATGCAATTTAATTTGGTAACTAGTGAAGAGCATCTCAGAACACATATCATAATCTTGGTAGCAGTTACTGCAAACTGGAGGGCCCACGTAAATCCAAACAATGCAAACAAGTTGTATTCTAATACAAAATGACCTGCAGAAAACCTTCCCTGGGAAACTCCCTCTAGAGCTCTTATTTTAGCTTTGACTGTTTTGCAGTTGTGCCTTTTCTGTATATATACATCAAGTGCTCTTAAATTCATCTATAGTTATTCAATGAGTGTTAAGATAAGAATGAATGTATGGTCGCTGTATTATTTCTATATGGTATCAGAGTGGTCGATGTTCATGTCCCGGACTAGCTCTATTCTCCTATAGTTGAACACACTTGCTAGTTCAAGTGAAAAAATTGCTCTCTTTATACCATATTGGCGAATTGAATGAGACCAGACACACTGATCTTGACACTTGTTGAATAAATCATCCTATTTTCTCTCAATCTACTCTTTAGCTTACTATGTTTTGCCGTAGTGATTCTTCATTTGTTGTAGGCTTCTACTTCAAGTGATCATCACTTCACTTCTCTATTTATTCAATGAATGATATGTTAAGTGTATGTTGTCTCATTATATTCTCTCGTATGGCAAAAAAAAGAAGTTCATCCTAATGTTCATCTGAACATGTTGTATCACCATCAGGTCAACATAGCTTGCTAGTTTGGCTGAGCAGAAAGATGGTCCACTCTGATACCATTTTGACAAACAGAATGATATCAATCACACTCATCTTGCCATTAAATAGAGGGAGATACAACTCATGGACTTGAAATGTGTTTATCAATAATAAAGCATTGACAATCTGGTACAGTTCGAGAAATGAAAGCAGCATACATAAGGTACTCACTTGAGTGGTTTTCCCTTGACGTAGGACATTCCTTAGAGAGGAACGTGGCCACATAGAAGTTAGCCCTTCAACAATAATATCTTAGTTGTATGGCAAAGAACTTAATCCATATGAGGGAATATTGAGAGGATAACAGCAAAAACAACGGTGTTCATTTATTTTTCCCATGCTACTACTCCTATAGTTCCCCTTACGATGTTCTTGTAACATAGATTTGCACCAATGTGGAAATATCCTGAAAGAAGAAATCGGGGGTATAGCACATACCGGTAGTTTGACGGACGTGCGATACACACTTGATTTTAGGATCAAACTGCACGACATTGTCTCGCCTGACAATGACGCATGCGAGGTCACAGAAGTTGGCTCCTTATAACACAAAATCAGCATGGTCATTGAGGAGAAAAGGGGAGAAACAACATTGAACTATTGGGCCACCTACACCTACCTTCTATACTGTTTTAGGGAGCTATGTTCTTGTTTCGCCCCTTTTCCCCTTGATGACCATGCTGAATATTATGTTATATGGAGCCAACTCCCGTTCAACAGTTAGGTGTGTCGGAGATGCGTATGTTGAGATGGATGTGTGGCCACACGAGGAAGGATCGAGTCCGGAATGATGATATACGAGATAGAGTTGGGGTAGCACCAATTGAGGAGAAGCTTGTCCAACATCGTCTGAGATGGTTTGGGCATATTCAGCGCAGGCCTCCAGAAGCTCCAGTGCATAGCGGACGGCTAAAGCGTGCGGAGAATGTCAAGAGAGGGCGGGGTCGACCGAATTTGACATGGGAGGAGTCCGTTAAGAGAGACCTGAAGGATTGGAGTATCGACAAAGAGCTAGCTATGGACAGGGGTGCGTGGAAGCTTGCTATCCATGTGCCAGAGCCATGATTTGGTTGCGAGATCTTATGGGTTTCACATCTAGCCTACCCCAACTTGTTTGGGACTAAAGGCTTTGTTGTTGTTGTTGTTGTTGGAGCCAACTCCCACAACCTGACAGACGTCGTTGTTAGGCGACACAACGACATGGAGTTTGATCCTGAAATCGAGCGAGTGTACCTCAAGTCAGGCAAACCACTAGTATGTGCTCTACTGACAATTTCTTCTTTCAGGATGTTTCACATTGGTGCACATGACCCAAAATATCTCTATCTCTATCTCTATCTACTACTATAGTGCAACAGTTTTGAATTTGGATTTACCACCCTATCTTACGGTTTCCCGCCCAAACAACCATTGGCTCAAAATCCACCGTTCATTTCTCCTCCCATGCATATCACTGCCGTACATCAAACAAACACTGATATGATCTGACGGCTAGGAGATGCTGGATTCGCTCCGGTTCTTGCTTCACATGCTTGACTCTGCCACTGTTAGGAGCTAGGGTTCTGCTGGTTCTAGGGCGGAGATTGTAGGGGAAAGATGGAGGAAGATGAGGTCGAGGGCGCGACGGCCGGCGGCTGGGCGCCGTCCTTGCGTGGTGGAGAAGAGGCGGCGGCGGCGCAAGAGGCGGCTAGGGTTAGGTCTCCCGGCTCCCTAAGGGAAGCCGAGCAAATACTGATTGCTTCTTGCTTGATTAGATTGATACATCTCCTCTCCTTATATAGAGAGGTTTACTTGACTCCTAAGCAAACGACCCTAATACCGATAAGATAATTGGGCTAAGCCCCTAATAACGATAAGATAACTTGGGCCACAACCCACCTAATATGCCGGTCATAACACTTCTCCCCGCCTGCACAAACAGCTCGTCCTCGAGCTGTAAGGCGGGGAAGCGCTTGCTGAACTCCTCGAGGTGATCAACCAGCGTCAAACACTTCTGTGACAGCTGGGGCGGCCAGGTCGTCGTCCTCAATGTAGCCTGCAACCTCCAGGTAGAAGAGTCGGGGCAGACGTGGACGGGCATGTAGGTCTCGTCGCAATTGAAGCACAACCCTTGGCGGCAACGCTCGAGTAGCTCGGCCGAGGTGAGCCGGCGGAACGTGCGTGCCGCGGTCGCGGCAAGGGGTGCCGCGGAAGCCTGAGCAGGTCGACCCTGCGCGGGAACATCCGGCCAGGGTGGCGGCCCAGCGGCCCGGGACGGTGATGCTTGCTGGATGGCCACTGCGCGGCGCTCGAACGCGCGGGCGTAGTACATGGCCGTCTGGAGGTCCTGGGGTCCCTGCAGCTCGACGTCCACGCGGATATGATCTGGCAGACCACCAACGAAGAGTTCGGCCCGCAGGTGAGCCGTCACGCCGGATGCGTGGCACGCCAGGGCCTGAAAGCGGTCGGTGTAGTCCTGCACCGTAGAGGTGAAGGGAAGGCGGCCCAACTCCGCCAGTCGGCTCCCATGTATCGGTAGTCCGAATCGAAGGAGGCAGAACTCGCGAAAACGCTCCCATGGGGGCATGCCGCCCTCGTCCTGCTCGAGGGCGTAGTACCACGTCTATGCGGCGCCGCGGAGGTGATAAGAGGCGAGCCAGGTGCGGTCCGACGCGAGCGTCCGTTGCCCCCGGAAGAACTGCTCGCACTAGTTGAGCCAGTTGAGGGGGTCCTCGGCGCCGTCGTAGGTGGCGAAGGCGAGCTTGGCAAAGCGCGACGGTGTCTGAGCATGACCGCCGTGAGTGTACGGCTCGGTGGTACGGAGCAGCGAAGAGGATGGCGTTGGTCCGGTGTGCACAGGTGGTCCGCAGGAAAGCGGTGGCCCGTCGAAGCCAGCGTGGAAATCCGTGGAGCCGGAGGGCCCGTCGTACGACAGGGAGGGCGCCGGCTGGTCCGCGGCCATGGTGTAGACTGGCGGCGATGACGTCCCGGCCAACCAGGCCGGAAGCTGGGACGGCGAGGGCAGGAACCGCACTTGCTGAATCGGCATGCCCACCGGCGCGGTTGTAGTCAGCCGGTGCTGGGCGACGGAGGCGCCGGCAGCGGCAGCTGCTGCTGCCTGGAAACAGCGGAGGTGGCGGGCGCGGCGATGGCCGCGGCCGGCCATTGTGGCCAGATCGGGGCGGTGGCGGGGGCTGGCTGTAGATGCAGCGGCCCGACCAGCGTCGCAGTGGCCCCGGGGTGCGGCGGCTGCCAGGGCAGTGGCGGCGAGGACCCGGGTGGCGTGGGTGACGCGGCGAGGGCCGGCGCCGGCCACTGCGGCCATTGGGACGCGGCGGCGGGCGGCGGCTGAAGCGGCCAGTGGTGGTGTAGAGGCCCGGTCGGCGCCGCGGGTGCCGAATACCATGGCTGGGCGGCTGGCACGGTCGCGGCGGCCGGCGGCCCGTAGGGGCCGGCTAGGTATAGCCGTATCCCCTGGATGGCGGTGACGAGATCGTTGAGGACCCCGGTGATCTCCGCCGGGAAGTAGACGGCGGCCGGTGCGGTGGAGAAGGCCAGCGGCGCGGTGGAGAAGGCCAGCGACGCGGTGGTGACGGTCGGCAGCGGAAGCGACGGGATGGGCGGCGGCGAAGACATGATCGGAACTGAGCTACCTGATACCAAGGTGTTAGGAGCTAGGGTTCTGCTGGTTCTAGGGCGGAGATTGTAGGGGAAAGATGGAGGAAGATGAGGTCGAGGGCGCGACGGCCGGCGGCTAGGCGCCGTCCTTGCGTGGTGGAGAAGAGGCGGCGGCGGCGCAAGAGGCGGCTAGGGTTAGGTCTCCCGGCTCCCTAAGGGAAGCCGAGCAAATACTGATTGCGTCTTGCTTGATTAGATTGATACATCTCCTCTCCTTATATAGAGAGGTTTACTTGACTCCTAAGCAAACGACCCTAATACCGATAAGATAATTGGGCTAAGCCCCTAATAACGATAAGATAACTTGGGCCACAGCCCACCTAATATGCCGGTCATAACAGCCACCCAAATAAACAAATAAAGAAGTCCTGGTTGAATCCGGATAGCACCTGCTGAAGTCAAGATATGTCTAGAAACTGCTGCAACCTCGCGTGCATGTACGACAACTTGGCACATAGCTAGCAAATTTTGTTTTGCCGTTTACTGTACTCGAACGTGATTACTCAGGTGTTACTTGGGAAATAGACACTATAGTACTAAGTTATTTTTTTCACCCGCAAAAAAAAAGATTTTTTTAGGCCACTATACTACTAACTTAACACTATTAACGGAACATAACATTACGTCGCTGATGCTAGCTAAAGTGTTATTCTGCATCATCGAGAAGTGTAACATTTTATTTCATTCCAACATAAGCTCTACCTCAAGCTAACACAAGACATGATTATCTTGTTAGCCCTAGATGAATTTCGTTGCACAAAATAACCCATAAGCTTGCATAAACAGACAAACAACGCAGGAACATCAGTGGAACTCAGGAAACAACATATAATAAAACCTCAACTTTTATGGTGCACACAAATTCCTGCTCGCAACAAGTGATTTGCTTTCTATATTATGCAAGTTTAGCATAGCTCTTAGATCTTGAAAACACATATACCGTGATATCTACTCAATATACAAGTGTTTATTTCTCACTCAAAGAAAGGATACAAGTTTTTATCATACAAAACTATGCGTGCAAAGCACGTGCCTTTGACTAGTATTACTAGAAGAGGACCTATAGGAATAGTAGCATGGGGAAATGAACAAATATTGTTTACTTTTCTTGTTATCCTCTAGATATGTCCTCAAATGGATTAAACTCTTAGTCATACAACTAAAATATTTTGGAGCTAGCTTCTATCTGACGAGGTTCCTGCCTACGCAATGTCCTACATCAAGGGAAAATCACTCAAATGAGTGTTTTATATCCGCTGCTTTCATTTCTCGAACTGGTGTCAATGCTTTTCCTCTTAGATACATACATGCTATGATTCACTCAAGCCCAACAGTAGAATAATTCTCTCCCCACCCCCTCTCTTGAGCAATAGTTAGATTAGTTTGCTTTGCCATTGTGCTACTTTTGTTATTGCACTTCAAGTGTTCTTCTACCAAATCTACTTATTTAAATGACAAGATGTGGTCTTTTTGTATTCTTCTACATGGTATCAGAGCATCCAGTCTCATCTTCGTATGAGCTCACTCTGCTCTTTGAACGGTGCTGGCTAGTTTAGGTGAATGGAAAATTATTTGCTCTGACACCATGTAGGTGGATAGAACGAAACCAAAAACTCGGCATATCATTAACTGAATAGACAACTATTTCTACAACAAGACCACTATGAGCAGCAACAGAAAATGCACACCAACAATGTGCTTTGTTTTCCCCTCTTGAGCTGTTTTTAATATTACTTTGTTTTCCGGTGCTTTCATTACCACATGTCAACTAATCATCCATTCATTTCCATTTGTGCAATGAATGAAAGACAAGTGTGTGTGGTCTCATTGTATTCTCCTACATTGCATTGCATCAGAGACGTTGATTTCATGCTCATCCAAACTCGCTCTGTTCTCCTAAGTTGAACATACCTTGATATTTAGGATGAATAGGGAAACTGACTGATGTGATACAATTTGGCAGAATAGGACCACACACACTCATCTTATCATTAATTGGAAGATGTACACAACAAGAGCATTTGACGTGTGGCACTGTGGCAGCAGAAGAAACCAAACGTCAAAACACAGCAAAACACCCTCCATCACTCCCTCATTTTCCTAGGAAAGGACCGGGTTCCACTATCAGCCAATAACGAACGAAAAGAACAAAATAGCATCCTGGTGCAAAGTAAAAACAGAGCTACGCTGCCGCAGAAAGCTAACAGTGAAAAACTAAAGTCCAGAAGTCCATCACCCACCCATGTCTTCCCTGTGTGAAGTGTTCTTCTACTTGAATCTATTTATGCATTGAATAACAGATAAACGCGAGTAGTCTAATTGTATTCTCCTGACAGTATCAGAACAGTAAATCTTCATGATCATTTAACCTCTGTAAGGACAAAGCCTGCTCTAACATAAATTGGATTTCATGCACCACTCAATTCACACACTGCTCCACCCCCCTCCCACCCTGAAGTGTTGTGTCTAGGCTTCACTAGGCCTAATTCGTGGACTAGAGGTCAGCACAGTTGTTCTTTTCTTTATATCATGTTAGCTAAAACTTGAAGCATTGGTAGCACAGTGAGTTTTATTTACCGATCAGTTCACTCAAAGCTTAAATTGATAAGAGAAGGTGAGCAGTACACTTTAACAGGCTTTCTCAAATAGTAACACTCCCTCCGTCCCAAAATACTTGTCGAAGAAATGAATAAAAATTGATGTATCTAAAACTAAGATATGTCTAGATACATCCATTCCTTCGACAAGTATTTCCGGACAGAGGGAGTATATGTAAATCCACCAGCACATCAATGCCCACATAAACCCAATGGTCACAACAAATTACTTGGACAGTTAAGACTTCCATAGAGAAAATAAAACAAGCAATGAGAAAGACATGTTAAAAGAATCATATTCCATATTTCAAAACCCTAAAGACAAGATGGTAAAGTTTGTGGAGAAATGAGGAAAAACACCAGCAAGTTACTTTTGATGGAGTGGAGGTGGGATGACTGACATGCCATCACCAGCCCTAACATTCATCACGGTAAAGAAAGAGGACCTTTGAAGTATGGAACCAGCACATCGCGGCGCATGTGCTGAACAACAATACGTAAAAAATTAAAACTTAAATGTAGACGAGTCAAGTTCTCTAGCAGAATCCTGACAGCAAAGTAAAACGTTAGGATGCAGGACTTGTCAAATTGTTAATGTACAAAAACAAAAACAAAAACAAAAGGTGTACAAGTATCACCAAATGTAACAATAAGTGTGTACCCAATGAAATTACACATAACACCACATATTGCTGCTCTATATCCTAAGTCCTGACTCAACTCTCGATATCCAGAACAAGGCTCCTTCAACAACACGCTGTTCAACCGCCTCACATATGTCAAATCACTCCCTAAAACTAGTTTTTGTATGTAGAACTGCATCTCCTAGTCGTGCATGACAACTCAGAGAGCTCCTTTAATACGTAGAATTCCTGGATAATATGGAAACGCTCTAATCGTTCACCTGCTAGACCAGACCGACTGCAAGTGACAACTGATGCAGAAGGGACGCACAAGCCAATACAATCCACAAACATCAAATCCGCTCTAACCGCGACACCGGCAGGCTGCAGCTATAGCCGTGCGCTCGGACTCGTGTACCTTGAAATACTCCGCAGCTTGCAGCTCGAGCCGACGACCGCTCACTACCCCCATTTCCGGAAGCCCAGAGGCAGACCACGAGAACCAACAAAGATAAGCTGGAGAAAACAGATTATCCGCTTACAGCGCTCGGCTGGCCGTAGGGCGGCCACTTCCTCGTCCTCCTCCCCTCGTCGCACTCGCCACGGCCGGCGCCGCGAGGCGCGGCCCTAGGCGGAGCGCGTAGGGACCCGCCGCCATTGCGCAACCAGCCGGCAGGCTATGGTTGGTGAACGGGTTGCTATGGAAAACGAGAACGCGATAATGCAGTCAGCTTTTTTTTTTCCTTTCTCTTTTTAAACTCGAAATTGCTTTGCGTACGACTAACCTCATCGTATTTGCATACGGCATGGTGATCCTACGTCTGTTCCTAAAGTAATGACTTGATCCAAGGGTGTCTGGCTAATGTCGTACAACGTCGGATGAAAAGTTATCGTACGTGTAGCACTGCTCTTTTAAACTTCAAACCTCCTTTACTAGAATGGTTACATCGTCCATTCAAAAAAAAAAGAGAACAGTACCTTTCAAAACAAAAAAAATTGAATAATACATCGTTCAGAGCATCTCCAATAAAAGATGTAGATGCAAAAATAACTAATTTTTACATCTCCGAGGCCCAAAAACCCTCTCCAACAAATAATGTAGATGCAAAAAAAAAAACATTCCAGGCTCCCGAAAATGTAAAATACAACACCTCGCGATGCAAATATACATCTCTATCTACAGGAGATGTAAAAATCGCGGCCGCGCGCCAACTGCTCTTCCGTTCCCTTCCTCCTGTGTCCACCCACCACACAGCCGCCGCTGCTCCGATTCGCCACCGTCCCCACTGCCGCTGCCCGCCCGCGCCAGATCCGGCCGTACGCGACCCCCATCGCTCCTCCGTCTCTACTCTGTCGCTCTCCGCCTCAAATCGCCGCTACTCTGTCGCCCCGATTCGCGTCGTCGCCGCTCCTCCGCCCCTCTGACACTCCTCGTCCTCTCTCTGCCTCGAATCGCGATGTGCCACACCCGTGAGCTTGCCGATGCTGGCCTTGTTGCCATCATTTCTAGAGCTCACGTTTGCCGCGTCCGAGCACGCACTTGAACTCCTGAAGTTCCCAGGAGCCCATAGAGCCCTTCATCTGGCCTCCCTCGTGCCCGAGCAAGCCGTGCTCCGGCCGCCGCGTCGAGCTCTCTCCCGTCGAGTTTCGGCCACCCCAACTCCTTTCGTTTGCCCCAAAGGACATGCCTCGCTCTCAGCTACCCAAGGCACTCCGTCGTGCTTGGTGGTGGCCGCAGCATAACTAATTTACACCTCCATTTGCAAATCATTCGTTGGAGTTGCACTTTTACATCACCAATTACATTTTTTGTTGGAGTTGCCTTTTTTTAAGATGTAAAAAGCATTTTTTTTGGAGATGTAAATTTCTACATCTCCAGTTTTACATCTTTAAAGTTCCATCTTCTATTGAAGATGCTCTTGCATGCATAAGAATTACAACCACCGGGGTTGAATCTGGCCAAGTATTAAGAGAAGAGAACCTAGCCGAGATAGCTAATAAATATGCTACAGTAATACATTGAGTATCAAGTAACAATGTTCATTTATGATACGAGTGAACTTTTGAGACATAAACTAACAATCATCAAAAATAGCAGTAGCTGCTGATGATGAGTGCCCCTCTTGCATTGTTGAAACCAATCCATATTATCCAAGTTAATCTCAATTTTACTACTACCAACCGTGCATGTCTTGCATTGGTGAAACCAATCCATATTGTTGAAACCAATCCATATTATCCACCGGGGTTTTGGCAGCTCCGCCTAATTAAGCTAAAGTATGGTCCGCTCCGGAAGCGGAGTTAAAGGAGCCGAGAGAAATCGAACGCAGCCTAAGAATCAGAATATTTTTTACTGGAGGATAGAGAGGATACAGGTACTGGAGGAAGGAAGAAGAACTTGCACAGAGGCGAACAAGCAACATGGACGGCAGTTTCAGTGTCTACAGACAGCTAAACGGACATTCTATTGTAGGGGGTGTCTACGATGCCGTCTACAGATTACATGGACAAGTATTACAGACAGATGTTGTCTAAACCGTTGCACATGCCCTAACAAATCTGCATCCACATTTAGCTTCACATAATATTTTGGTGGTTTTATCCAACCTCGGTTCTAACCATAGTCTTTGGGTAGCAGGCTAGACAGAAATTTGCATCGAAAAACTTTAACAGCTAAACACACATGAGAAGTTGATTGACAATGTTTATTAGTATGAAGGAATTTTCTGCGTTCCCGCCATAAATATCAACAACGGCGGAGCTATGTTGGGGCCGAGGGGTGCCGTGCCCCCCCCCCCCCCCCCCCAGCTTTGGAGAAAACCCTGAAGATTTTTTTTGAAGGGCCAAGATGAGGTGAAAATTAGCCTTTTGCCACCCCAGCTCTTTGTCATTTATGTTTCGCCCCCCCCCCCCCCCCCAATGGTTTTGGTCTAGCTCCGCCACTGATATCAAGCCATGGTCGCTACGATTTCTTTGAAACTTGACTGTCCTATTACTAAGACCTCGTTGTTCAGGATCCTCAGTAGATATTTCAGTATAGCTTCACCAGCTTGGTCCACAAGACAAGATCTCGTAATGATATCATCAAGTCCTAATAAGGTCCATAGTTACGTGGCAATTTTTTTAATTTTTTTGAAAAGAAGAATTACCATGCAGCCATATTATTAGAAAACGTAGCAAAGTCTTAACATCCAAGTAAGGTCAAAATCTGAGAAAAAAAGAAAACAAATCTGTAAAGCGCCACATCTGGCAAGAAAGCGTCACATCCGGCAATAAAGAACAGGCTATGATGCCTACACACCTAGCCTATTATTAGCTCGCCATCCAAATCAGCCGAAGATAGCCCGTGCTACCGTCTCCGAGTAGTTGCAGCCAATAATCATAAGCTCCCCGTAGTCCGTATGTGTGAGTAACGACCACATACGGATTCAGGTTGTAGCTCGGTAGATAACCTGCAAAAAGTTAGTAAATTTTGTCCCATTAAAATTATATCATTTCTAATGTTCCATGTAGCCCATAATAATGTGCATATCCCTATCCGAATATGTTTATTGTGTGTATGTTTACTCCATTAAGCCACGTCCCAAATAACGTGTTTATGCTCATTGGAGGATGAATGGGTCGCCGTAACAATTTTGCAAGTGGACACTCGAGAAAGAGGTGTTTAATTCTTTCGTTTTGATCACAAAAACAGCACCTGGGGTTACCAACCCAATTTCTTTTCAGCATATTATCTTTGGTAAGATAACTCCTTTGTGGACGAACCACATAAAGACCTATTGTACTAAATATAGTAAAGAAATCTAAATAACCTTTAGATCCATCTAAGATTTCGATTCCCAGTAAAAAAAATATAGAATAGAAAAATATGGGACAAAAAATAAATCCACTCGGTTTCAGACTTGGTACAACCCAAAAACACCATTCCTTTTGGTTCATCCAATATAATTTCGCCTATAAAAGAAGGATTACTTTTCCTTGGTAATATATAGGAAGAAGGGGTCATCTTTTTCTTTTTTAGGGATAGGAAAATTTCGTCGATATGGTTCATTTTATATATAGCATAACAATCTTGGGCAAGAGTTTATGATCATATATGTATTCCAACAAGGAAGGAGGATTTTCAATGCGGGATATAAAAACATATCTCTCTGTAGCACCCGTGCTAAGTACTCTATGGTTTGGTGCTTTAGCAGGTTTATTGATAGAAATTAATCGTTTATTCCCAGATGCTTTGTCATTCCCTGCGCTCGCAGTTTGGTCAAGAAAGTTAGACCTAATCCAACAAACAATACAAGGATTAATTACGAATTATGAAAGGATAGATTTCACATATACTTGTCCTTGTATTGTGTCAGTATGAGAATATCCTTCCTAAATTATTTATCCAAACCTATTGATCATTAACTTAGATTTTCCCAAGATTTTGGCTGCTATTCCGAATTACTCTATTATTCCGAAGCCAATGAAAAGTAAGTAGAACCTACAAAAATGGGGTGCGGAGTGGAACTTTAATCTTCCATATTTGTAAATGTTGGGAAACGTAGCATGCAGTTTTAAAAAATTCCTACACTCACGCAAGATCTATTTAGGAGATTGAAAGGATCGAGAAGAGGTGTCTAGAGAGGGGGTGATTAGACACTAAGTACCAAAAGTTGCAGTCTTTAACTTCTTTAAGTTCAAGTGGAGTTTAGGCACAAGTTTAACAATCACAATACATAACAAGCAATCATGCAAAGAGTATATGAGCAGCGGAAAGTAAAGCATGCAACTTGCAAGAATGTAAAGGGGGGATTGGAGGATTCAAACGCAATTAGAGACACTAATGTTTTGTCGTGGTTCCGATAGGTGATGTTATCGTACATCCACGTTGATGGAGACTTCAATCCACGAAGGGTAACGGTTGTGCGAGTCCACGGAGGGCTCCACCCATGAAGGGTCCACGAAGAAGCAACCTTGTCTATCCCACCATGGTCGTCGCCTACGAAGGACTTGCCTCACTAGTGGTAGATCTTCACGAAGTAGGCGATCTCCTTGCCCTTACAAACTCCTTGGTTCAACTCCACAATCTTGTCGGAGGCTCCCAAGTGACACCTAGCCAATCTAGGAGACACCACTCTCCAAGAAATAACAAATGGTGTGTTGATGATGAACTCCTTGCTCTTGTGCTTCAAATGATAGTCTCCCCAACACTCAACTCTCTCTCACGGGATTTGGATTTGGTGGAAAGAAGATTTGATGGAAAGCAACTTGGGGAAGGCTAGAGATCAAGATTCATATGGTAGGAATGGAATATCTTGGCCTCAACACATGAGTAGGTAGTTCTCTCTCAGAAAATGTATGCTGGAAGTGTAGGCACGTTCTGATGGCTCTCTCCACGAATGAAGAGTGGGTGGACGGGTATATATAGCCTCCACAAAAAATCTAACCGTTACACACAACTTGCCAAACTCGGTGGGACCGAATCATTAAACTCGGTCAGACTGATTTAGCAAATAATGTGACCGTTAGGGTTTTCGGTGGGACCGATATGCAACTCGGTAGGACCAATATATTAGGGTTAGGGTATAACGTAATCTCGGTGAGATCGATTACACAAACTCGGTGGGACTAATTTTGGTAATAAGCTAACTAGAGAGTTGGTCCGGCAAACTCGGTAGGACCGATTACACAAACTCGGTGAGACCGATTTTGGTAATAAGCTAACCAGAGAGTTTGCATTGTAATCTCGGTAGTACTGATTACTCAAACTCGGTGAGACCGATGTTGGTAATGGACATACACAGAGAGATTACAATCCCATCTCGGTGAGACCGAGATCCCTATCGGTGAGACCGATTTGCCTAGAGTTTGTGGTAGTGGCTAAGACATCTGAACTCGGTGGCGCCGGATAGAAATAATCGGTAGGGCCGAGTTTAGAATTTTTGGTTTAGGACATATGTGGATGTGGGAAAGTAGTTGAGGGCTTTGGAGCATATCACTAAGCACTTTGAGCAAGCAAGCCATTAAGCAACACCTCATCCCCTCTTGATAGTATTGGCTTTTCCTATAGACTCAATGTGATCTTGGATCACTAAAATAGAAAATCCAGAGTCTTGATCTTGGAGCTTGAGGTAATCCTTTGTCCTTAGCATCTTGAAGGGGTTCCACATTATTTAGTCCATGCTACTCCGTTGTTGAATTTGTCTGAAACATACTAGGTAAAAGTGTTAGTCCAACAAGAGATATGTTGACATTAATTACCAAAACCACCCAGGGAGCACTTGTGCTTTCAATCTCCCCCTTTTTCGTAATTGATGAAAACATACATCAAATCTTTAGATAAAGATATAGAGAATAGCAAGTAAAGCTTTGGAAAGACATGTAACATGCATAGGCTCCCCCTACATGTATGCAATCATGTGAATATGGAATATAGAAGCATGTGAACGCATAAACATGACAGAGTAAGCAATGCGTTACATGTATCTTGGCTATATGCATCAGAGCAAATGATGTGAATATGGGAAATGTACCTTCATGCTCATGAGTCCTTCTTGCAAACAGTATGTACAATAGCAAGAACTCCTCATACACATGATTGTGATGCATATACTTACCTTGTGGTCTTGAGTTGGCTTAGGATGGAATGAACCTGTGAAAATAAGGTTAGATAACACAGATACACTTGCTGGCCAGAGCAAACAAAAGAAACCACAAGAGTACCAAGACTGGGATGACATGTTGAGAGTGAGTACCAAGTACCACATTGAATATAGACATGTCCCCAAAGGTAAAGATGTGCAATGAATTTAAAGAATTTCTTTCCCTTAGATGTCTTGCTCCCCCTGAGTCTAGCATGGGATATTGGGAGAAGATAGGGAACAGAAAATCAGAGCAAAATGCAGAATCAGAGCTCAAGGAAGCAAATGAACAGAGATAATGCAAATAGGCACATATGAACATGTCTTTCCCCTCAAGAAGACATGTGGCATCTCTCCTCTTGAACACCAAGCATCTGGGATCCTTGAAGATTACTCTCTTCTTGAGTATTCTCTCCCCCTAGAGATATCTCTCTCCCCCCGTTGAAGTGATTAAGCTTTGATGTGATCTCTCTCTCCCCCTTTGACATCCATTTCCAAGAAGGGTACTCTAGAATTTGTTGTGAATGGGTTTGGTCCTTGAGTCATAGCACAAAGCACTCAGGAAAATGTGATGCTTGTAGAGGACAAGATTCATTGAGTGGAGCTGGATCAAAAGTAATGCAGGAATAAATGGCAAAATGTTTTTCCTGTTGTGAAATCGGTGGCACCGAGTTGTATGTTTCGGTTGTACCGAAAGGATTCGGACGGACCGAGGGCATCAAATCAGTGAGACCGAGTTCATCGCAGAGAAAACACTTGTCACCTCAGCTCACTAGACAAGTAAGATCTCACAAGGATTTGCAAGGAATTAACTGAAAGATTTGCAATGAATTGGATGCAGGGAATGCAGAACAAATAGAAAAGAAAAGAAATCTAGATGAAGTTTTTTTTGAAAGGGGAAACAAATATGCATGAGACAAATGCAAGAGCACAGAAAATAACACACGAGAACTTCAACTAGAAATGGTCGGCGACAAAGTCACCTATGTTAGAGTATATTGACTTAGGAGTCAAGTGAGATCACTTGATCATAGGTCATACTCATCGTTTAAGCTCAAAATGGGGTTACCATTTTTCGTTTAAGCATCTTGATGTATTCACATCTTGTCGAGTTGCTTTGACTCATGACTTGGAGTAAAGCTTCTCTAAGATGGAATGACATATCTTGGGTGGTGGTGTTGATCGCGATCATGTAGTTGAACTTGTGTGGGTTGCTCAAGGTTGATGTAGCTCATCAAGAGTTGGGAGCACCACTTGGAATTTGAGTTCATCTACCTACATGGGTTAGTTCTTGCAAGGAAGAGCACTTGTGTATCCAAAATGACAATCATGAAACTCAACATAGAATTTGCCAAAGGATATGTTTGAATGGTTTCGTGCTTCCTTGTCTTCAACCACCATTGTGTAGAGACTTGGTGATGTAGAGATTGCTCAAGATGTGACTGAGTTGCAATCTCATGGAATTAGATTCAACCAAGTACCTACATGGGTAAGATAACATGCAAGGTGCAAATATATCCAAGACATAAGATAATCATCATAAGAGAAATATCAAGGATTAGTCATAAGCTCATGTCTTGCATGTATCCGATGGAGTTCCTACTCCAAGTTTGAAGCATAAATGATGTTCAATTCACCTCTTGACCTGCAAAACACTCTCTCATCAAGTGGTTTAGTGAATATATCTGATAATTGCCTTTCGGTGCGAACATGCTTAAGATTAATGTCACCCTTAGCAACATGATCTCGAATGAAATGATGACGAACTTCAATATCCTTAGTTCGAGAGTGTTGTATGGGATTGTGAGCAATCTTGATAGCACTCTCATTGTCACAAAGTAATGGAACATGTTTCACATATATCCCATAATCTTTAAGAGTTTGGGTCATCCAAAGTAAATGAGCACAACATGAACCAGCGGCAATGTATTCCGCTTCGGCGGTGGATAAGGACACCGAGTTTTGTTTCTTGGAAGACCAAGACACAAGAGATCTACCAAGAAATTGACAAGTACCCAAAGTGGACTTCCTATCAACCTTGTCACCGGCATAGTCCAAGTCGGAGTAGACAACAAGATCGAGAGAGGCCCTCTTAGGATACCAAATGCCAAAATTTGGTGTATGGATTAAGTATCTCGCTATCCTTTTCACGGCCTTGAGATGACATTCTTTAGGAGTAGCTTGATATCGTGCACACATGCACACACTTAGCATGATATCGGGACGTGAAGCACAAAGATATAACAATGAACCAATCATGGAGCGATAAACCTTTTGATCAATCGGTTCACCATCTTTGGTCAAATCAAGATGTCCACTAGTAGGCATGGGTGTAGTCATACCTTTGCATTCTTGCATATTGAACTTCTTGAATAAGTCCTTGGTGTACTTTGTTTGAGAGACAAAGGTACCTTCCTTAGTTTGCTTGATTTGCAAACCAAGAAAGAATTTGAGTTCACTCATCATAGACATCTCAAACTTCTCCGACATTAGCTTCCCAAACTTTTCACTAAAATGAGGGTTAGTAGAACCAAATATAATATCATCAACATAGATTTGGCATACAAATAGTTCTCCATCGACCCTCTTAGTAAAAAGAGTAGAATCTATTTTTCCAATTTCAAATCCTTTTTCAATAAGGAACTTGGTCAAGCATTTATACCACGCTCTAGGAGCTTGTTTAAGACCATAAAGAGCTTTGTGAAGTTTGTAAACATGATCAGGTTTGTTAGGATTAACAAAGCAGGGAGGTTTCTTGACATAAACTTCCTCCTCTATTTCACCATTCAGAAAAGCACTTTTAATGTCCATTTGGTACAAGGTGATATCATGGTGATTAGCATAGGCAAGTAAGATGCGAATGGACTCAAGTCTAGCAATGGGAGCATAAGTCTCACCATAGTCCATACCTTCGACTTGTGTGTAGCCTTGGGCGACGAGACGTGCTTTGTTGCGAACTACTTGTCCATCTTCATCTTGCTTGTTGCGAAACACCCATTTGGTACCGATGATGTTGTGGTTGTTGTCGGGCTTCTCAACCAATGCCCAAACTTGATTTCTCTCAAAGTTGTGTAGCTCTTCATGCATGGCATTTATCCAATCCGGATCTTCCAAAGCTTCTTCAACCTTCATAGGTTCAATGCTAGATATTAATGAATAGTGTTCACAAAAGTTAGCTAAACGAGTTTTAGAGCGAGTGATTCTCCCGATTTGGATATCATTGTAGATTTTCTCGACGGGATGGTCTTTAACAATTCTTGCTCGAACTCGTGAAAGCTTTTGCTTGGATCTTGGTTGAACATTTTCTTCATCTTGTTCTTCTTCTTGGCCTTCTTCATTGTTGGCGTTGTCGTTCTCTCGTCGTGGTGGAGAAGGAGGTTGTTGATGTTCATCTTGATGCACTTCCTCGTTTTCTTCATATTGGTGTGTCCCACTTGTGGATGCTTCCATATCAACTCTTGGTTCACCTTGTCGTGAGGTAGAAGCTTCCACTTGGACGGACGAGGTACTCTCCTTCACCTACGTTGGGCGAATCTTGCCAATAGACAAGTCTTGGATTGCTTCCGAGGGATCTTTATCTCCTACATCAATTGGCAATTGCTCTACTTGCGAGCCGTTAGATTCATCAAACTTCACATCTACTGTTTCTTCAACCTTTCGGGTGAAATTGTTGTACACACGGTATGTGTGAGAGTTTGAGCCATAACCAAGTAGGAAACCTTCATGAGACTTAGGAGCAAATTTAGAACGACGATGCTTATCAAGAATGTAGCACTTTGAGCCGAATACTCGAAAGTATCCAACTTGGGGTTTGTTACCGTGAGAAGCTCGTATGCCGTCTTGCCGAGTAGCTTGTGAAGATACAAGCGATCTGTTGCATGACAAGCTGTCTCAACCGCTTCCACCCAAAAGTGCTTCGGCGTCTTGTACTCATCAAGCATCGTTCTCGCCATTTTGATGAGCGTCCGGTTCTTCCTCTCAACAACTCCATTTTTTTGAGGTGTGTACATAGCTGAGAACTCGTGTGAAATCCCTTCTTCATCAAGAAAGGTGTCCACATTTGCGTTCTTGAACTCCATTCCATTGTTGCTGCGAACCTTCTTGATATTCACTTCAAATTGATTTTGGGCCTTCCTGGCTAAGTTTTTGAAGATCTTTTGAACCTGCGATTTATCATCGAGAAAGAACACCCACGTAAATCTTGAAAAATCATCAACTATAACTAGACCAAAAGAATTTCCACCGAGACTTTTGTAAGCGTTGGGACCAAAAAGATCCATGTGAAGTAGCTCGAGTGGCCTCCTTGTGGTCATGATGTTCTTCACGGGATGCCTTCCTCCAACCTGTTTACCTGCTTGACAAGCGCTGCAAAGTCTATCCTTATCAAATATGACATCGTTAACTCCAAGGATATGATTTCCTTTAATAAGCTTGTCAAGGTTTCGCATACCAACATGACCTAATCGTCTATGCCATAACCAACCTTTAGAGGATTTAGCAATAAAGCAAGTTCTAGGCTGAGCCTTTTTAGTGAAATCAACAATGTATAGATCACCTCTACGTACACCGGTAAAGACCATTTTGTGATTATCTATAGGAAACACTTGGCAATCTACTTCAATGAATAAGACATTGAAACCGAAATCAACAAGTCTAGATACTGAAAGTAAGTTGTAGCCAAGAGATTCAACGAGCATGACATTTTGTATGGAGCTATCATGTGATATGGCCACCTTACCGAGACCAACCACCTTACCCTTTGAGTTGTCACCGAAAGTGGCATACTTTCGAGGACCATCGTTTTCAGCAAGCTCACGAAACATGTCTTTATCTCCGGTCATGTGATCGGTACATCCACTATCAAGAACCTTCCTTTCCTCCTGCCATATATCCCCAAAGATTTGCCATAAGACTAAAGTGTCTCATTGCATCGTCAAGATCAAAGTCACTATCATCATCCTCATCATAGTATCCATGTTCAACATCGTCATGTGGTGGATCAAATCCTAGAGAGGATGATTCGTTAGAGTGAGTTTGATAATAATCTTGTTTATGAATTTTTATAGCTTCGGAAATAATATTACTAATAATTCCAACATCTCCTTTGGCACGCATGAGGTTTGTAAGCTCAAATAGACAATCACCAAACATAGGATCACTGGAATTCATCTTACTCAAGGCAATAGACTTATGGAGAATTTCATCTAGATTTTTCAAGGAATAATTTGGAAAGCGTTCCTCAAGAAATTTCCATATGGTCTAGGCACACTTAAGAGTAGGCAAACATCCAATCAAGTTTCTAAGCAAGCCTCTAGTGATAAGTTCAACAGTTCTAAGATTGCGGATCATGTCAATTGACTCATCAAGGGTAGGATGCATAGGATCAACATGAGGTGCACAAGGGCTAGCAATGTACTTGTTCAAATGATATTGATTGAAAATCACAAGCATCTCATTTTTCCACTCATGAAAATACTCTCCATCAAGTATAGGCACTCTATGTCTAAGACTCCCAATAGTAGACTCATACATCTTCCTCCAATGGTGTTTAAACCAAAGCAATGGAGACCAAAGCTCTGATACCAATTGAAAGGATCGAGAAGAGGTGTCTAGAGGGGGGTGATTAGACACTAAGTACCAAAAGTTACAGTTTTGAACTTCTTTAAGTTCAAGTGGAGTTTAGGCACAAGTTTAACAATCACAATACATAACAAGCAAGCATGCAAAGAGTATATGAGCAGCGGAAAGTAAAGCATGCAACTTGCAAGAATGTAAAGGGATGGGATTGGAGGATTCAAACGCAATTGGAGACACGGATGTTTTTGTCATGGTTCCGATAGGTGGTGCTATTGTACATCCACGTTGATGGAGACTTCAACCCACGAAGGGTAACGGTTGCGCGAGTCCACGGAGGGCTCCACCCACGAAGGGTCCACGAAGAAGCAACCTTGTCTATCCCACCATGGTCGTCGCCCACGAAGGACTTGCCTCACTAGCGGTAGATCTTCACGAAGTAGGCGATCTCCTTGCCCTTACAAACTCCTTGGTTCAACTCCACAATCTTGTCGGAGGCTCCCAAGTGACACCTAGCCAATCTAGGAGACACCACTCTCCAAGAAGTAACAAATGGTGTGTTGATGATGAACTCCTTGCTCTTGTGCTTCAAATGATAGTCTCCCCAACACTCAACTCTCCCTCACAAGATTTGGATTTGGTGGAAAGAAGATTTGAGTGGAAAGCAACTTGGAGAAGGCTAGAGATCAAGATTCATATGGTAGGAATGGAATATCTTGGCCTCAACACATGAGTAGGTAGTTTTCTCTCAGAAAATGTAATGCTGGAAGTGTAGGCACGTTATGATGGCTCTCTCCACGAATTAAGAGTGGGTGGAGGGGTATATATAGCCTCCACACAAAATCTAACCGTTACACACAACTTGCCAAACTCGGTGGGACCGAATCGTAAAACTCGGTCAGACCGATTTAGCAAATAATGTGACCGTTAGGGTTTTCGATGGGACCGATATGCAACTCGGTAGGACCGATATGTTAGGGTTAGGGCATAACGTAATCTCGGTGAGACCGATTACACAAACTCGGTGGGACCGATTTTGGTAATAAGCTAACCAGAGAGTTGGTGAGGCAAACTCGGTAGGACCGATTACACAAACTCGGTGAGACCGATTTTGGTAATAAGCTAACCAGAGAGTTTGCATTGTAATCTCGGTAGTACCGATTACTCAAACTCAGTGAGACCAATTTTGGTAATGGACATACACAGAGAGATTACAATCCCATCTCGGTGAGACCGAGATCCCTATCGGTGAGACCGATTTGCCTAGGGTTTGTGGCAGTGGCTAAGACATCTGAACTCGGTGGCGCCAGATAGAAAGAATCGGTAGGGCCGAGTTTAGACTTTTTGGTTTAGGACATATGTAGATGTGGGAAAGTAGTTGAGGGCTTTGGAGCATATCACTAAGCACTTTGAGCAAGCAAGCCATTAAGCAACACCTCATCCCCTCTTGATAGTATTGGCTTTTCCTATAGACTCAATGTGATCTTGGATCACTAAAATAGAAAATGCAGAGTCTTGATCTTGGAGCTTGAGCCAATCCTTTGTACTTAGCATCTTGAAGGGGTTCCACATCCTTTAGTCCATGCCACTCCATTTTTGAACTTGTCTGAAACATACTAGGTAAAAGTGTTAGTCCAACAAGAGATATGTTGACATTAATTACCAAAACCACCTAGGGAGCACTTGTGCTTTCAGATATGCATAGCAACGAGAGGAGGACATTGGGTCCACGTACCCTCGCAGACCGAAAGCGGAAGCATTAATGTAATGCGGTTTATGTAACGTCTTCTCGAATCAACCGATCAAGTACCGAACGTACGACACCTCCGAGTTCTGCACACATTCAGCTCGATGACGTCCCTCGAACTCTTGATCTAGCAGAGTGTCAATGGAGTCAATGAGTTCCATCAGCACAACGGTGTGATGACTATGTTGGTGAAATGATCCGCGCAGGGCTTCACATAAGCACTACGACGATATGACCGGAGAAGTAAACGGTGGAGGGGGGCACCGCACACGGCTAAACAATTGATGTGCTTTGGGGTGCCCCCCGCCCTCGTATATATAGGAGGAGGGGAGGAGGCCGGCCACAAGGGGCGCGCCAAGGGAGGGGGAGTCCTACTAGGACTCCACTCCTAGTAGGATTCGCCCCCCTTTTTTCCTTCAACCGGAGGGGAAAAAGAGGAAGGGAGAGGGCAGAGGAAAAGGAAAAGGGGGGCGTGCCCCTACCCCTAGTCCAATTTGGACTCCCTATGGGAGGGGGCGCGGCCACCCCTTGTGGGCTGCCTCCCCTCTCTCCTATGGCCCATGTTGGCCCAACAATTCCTCGAGGGGTTCCGGTAACCTCCCGGTACTCCGAAAAACATCCGAAACTTCCTGAAACAATTCCGGTGTCCCAATGTAACCTTCCAATATATCAATCTTTACCTCTCGACCATTTCGAGACTCCTCATCATATCCGTGATCTCATCTGGGACTCCAAACAACCTTCGGTCACCAAAACACATAACTCATATAATACCAATCGTCATCGAACGTTAAGCGTGCGGACCCTACGGGTTAGAGAACTATGTAGACATGACTGAGACACCTCTCTGGTCAATAACCAATAGCGAAACCTGAATGCTCATATTGGTTCCCACATATTCTACGAAGATCTTTATCAGTCGAACTGCAATGTCAATATAGTTATTCCCTTTGTCATCGGTATGTTACTTGCCCGAGATTCGATCGTCGGTATCTTCATACCTAGTTCAATCTTGTTACCGTCAAGTCTATTTACTCGTTCCGTAGTGCATCATCCTGCAACTAATTCATTAGTCACATTGCTTGCAAGGCTTAATATGGTGTGCATTACCGAGAGGGCCTAGAGATAGCTCTCTAATACTTGGAGTGACAAATCCTAATCTTGATCTATGCCATCCCAACAAACAACTCCGGAGATACATGTAGAGCATATTTATAATCACCCAGTTACGTTGTGACGTTTGATAGCACACAAGACATTCCTCCAGTGTCTGAGAGTTTCATAATCTCATACTCGGAGGAATATATATTTGACAGAAAGAAAGCAGTGGCAATAAAACTGAGCGATCATTATGCTAAACTAACGGATGGGTCTTGTCCATCACATCATTCCACTAATGATGTGATACTGTTATCAAATGACAACTCATGTCCATGGCTAGGAAACTTAACCATCTTTGATCAACGAGCTAGTCTAGTAGAGGCATACTAGGGACACGTTGTTTTGTCTATGTATTCACACATGTATCAAGTTTCCGGTTAATACAATTCTAGCATGAATAATAAACAGTTATCATGAATAAGTAAATATAAAATAACAACTTTATTATTGCCTCTAGGGCATATTTCCTCCAGTCTCCCACTTGAACTAGAGTCAGTAATCTAGATTACATTGTAATGAATCTAACATCCATGGAGTCTTGGTGCTGATCATGTTTTGCTCGTGGAAGAGGCTTAGTCAATGGGTCTGCAACATTCAGATGCGTATGTATTTTGCAAATCTCTATGTATCCCTCCTTGACCAAATCTCGGGTGGAGTTGAAGCGTCTCTTGATGTGTTTGGTCTTTTGTGAAATCTGGATTCCTTCGCCAAGGTAATTGCTTTAGTATTGTCACAAAAGATTTTCATTGGACCCGATGCACTACGTATTACACCTAGATCAGATATGAACTCCTTCATCTAGACTCCTTCATTTGCTGCTTCCGAAGCATCTATGTACTCCGCTTCACACGTAGATCCCGCCACAACGCTCTGGTTGGAATGACACCAACTAACAGCTCCACCATTCAATAAAAATACGTATCCAGATTGTGACTTAGAGTCATCCAGATCAGTGTCAAATCTAGCATCAACGTAACCATTTATGACAAGATCTTTGTCACCTCCCTAAACGAGAAACATATCCCTAGTCCTTTTCAGGTACTTCAGGATGTTCTTGACCGCTGCCCAGTGATCCACTCCTGGATTACTATGGTACCTCCCTGCTAAACTTATAGCAAGGCACACATCAGGTCTGGTACACAGCATAGCATACATGATAGAACCTATGGCTGAGGCATAGGGAATGACTTTCATTTTCTCTCTATCTTCTGAAGTGGTCAGGCATTGAGTCTGACTCAATTTCACACCTTGTAACACAGGCAAGAACCCTTTATTTGTCTGATCCATTTTGAACTTCTTCAAAACTTTATCAAGGTATGTGCTTTGTGAAAGTCCTACCAAGTGTCTTGATCTATCACTATAGATCTTGATGCCCAGTATGTAAGCAGCTTCACCGAGGTCTTTCACTGAAAAACTCTTGTTCAAGTATCCTTTTATGCTATTCAAATTCTACATCATTTCCAATCAACAATATGTCATCCACATATAATATTAGAAATGCTATAGAGCTCCCACTCACTTTCTTGTAAATACATGCTTCTCCAAAAGTCTTTATAAAACCATATGCTTTGATCACCTCATCAAAGCGTATATTCCAACTCCGAGATGCTTGCACCAGTCCATAAATGGATCGCTGGATCTTGCACACTTTGTTAGCACCTTTAGGATCGACAAAACCTTGTGGTTGCATCATATACAAGTCTTCTTTAAGAAATGCATTAAGGAATGCAGTTTTGACATCCATTTGCCAGATTTCATAATCATAAAATGCGGCAATTGATAACATGATTTGGACAGACTTAAGCATCGCTACAGGTGAGAACGTCTCATCGTAGTCAACTCCTTGAACTTGTCGAAAATCCTTTGCAACAAGTCGAGCTTTATATACAGTAACATTACCGTCAGCGTCAGTCTTCTTGAAGATCCATTTTATTCTTTATGGGTCGCCGATCATCAGGCAGATCCACCAAAGTCCATACTTTGTTCTCATACATGGATCCTATCCCAGATTTCATGGCCTCAAGCCATTTATCAAAATCTGGGATCACCATAGCTTCTTCATAGTCCGTAGGTTCGTCATGGTCAAGTAACATGACCTCCAGAACAGGATTACCATACCACTCTGGTGCAGATCATGCTCACCAGACCTACGAGGTTCTGTAGCAACTTGATCTGTCGTTTCATGATCTTTGTCATTAGCTTATTCTCTAGTTGGTGTAGGCATCACGGGAACAGATTTCTTGGATGAGCTAATTTCCAAATTGAGAGCAGGTACAATTACCTCATCAAGTTCTAATTTCCTCCCACTCACTTGTTTCGAGAGAAACTCTTTCTCTAGAAAGGTTCCATTCTTAGCAACAAAAATCTTGCCTTCGGACTTGTGATAGAAGGTGTACCCAATTGTTTCCTCAGGGTATCCTATGAAGACACATTTCTCCGATTTGGGTTTGAGCTTATCGGGCTGAAGCTTTTTGACATAAGCATCACATCCCCAAACTTTAAGAAACAACAACTTAGGTTTGTTTCCAAACCACAGTTCATAAGGTGTCGTCTCAACGGACTTTGACGGTGCCGTGTTTAAAGTGAATGCGGCTGTCTCTAACGCATAACCCCAGAACAATAGTGGTAAATCGATAAGAGACATCATAGATCGCACCATATCTAATAAAGTGCGGTTACAACGTTCAGACACACCATTGCGCTATGGTGTTCCGGGTGGCGTGAGCTGTGAAACTATTCCACATTGTTTTAAATGAAGGCCAAACTCGTAACTCAAATATTCTCCTCCACGATCAGATCGTAGAAACTTTATTTTCTTGTTACGATGATTCTCCACTTCACACTGGAATTCTTTGAACTTTTCAAACATTTCAGACTTGTGTTTCATTAAGTAGATATACCCATATCTTCTCAATCATCTGTGAAGATTAGAAAATGACGATACCCGCCACGAGCATCAACACTCATTGGACCGCATACATCGGTATGTATTATTTCCAATAAGTCACTAGCTCGTTCCACTGTTCGGAAGAACGAAGTTTTAGTCATCTTGCCCATAAGGCACAATTCGCACGTATCAAATGATTCATAATCAAGTGATTCCAAAAGTCCATCTTTATGGAGTTTCTTCATGCGCTTTACACCGATATGACCCAAACGATAGTGCCATAAATAAGTTGCACTATCATTATCAACTTTGCATCTTTTGGCATTAATATTATGAATATGTGTATCATCACGATCAAGATTCAACAGAAATAGACCACTCTTCAAGGGTGCATGACCATAAAAGATATTAGTCATATAAATAGAACAACCATTATTGTCTGATTTAAATGAATAACCGTCTCGCACTAAACAAGATCCAGATATAATGTCCATGCTCAACGCTGGCACCAAATAACAATTATTCAGGTCTAAAACTAATCCCGAAGGTAGATGTAGAGGTAGCGTGCCGACGGCGATCACATCAACCTTGGAACCATTTCCGACACGCATCGTCACCTCGTCCTTAGCCAATCTTGATTTAATCCGTAGTCCCTGCTTCGAGTTACAAATATGAGCAACCGAACCGATATCAAATTGTTGGGGAACATAGTAATTTCAAAAAAATTCCTACGCACACGCAAGATCATGGTGATGCATAGCAACGAGAGGGGAGAGCGTCATCCACATATCCTCATAGACCGTAAGCGGAAGCGTTATGACAACGCGGTTGATGTAGTCATACGTCTTCACGATCGACCGATCCTAGTAACGAATGTACGACACCTCCATGATCTGCACACGTTCAGCTCGGTGACGTCCCACGAATTCACGATCCAGTAGAGCTTTGAGGGAGAGTTCTGTCAGCACGACGGCGTGATGACGGTGTTGATGAAGCTACCGACGCAGGGCTTCGCCTAAGCACCGCTATGATATGACCAAGGTGGATTATGGTGGAGGGGGGCACCGCACACGGCTAAAGATCAATGATCAACTTGTGTGTCCATGGGGTGCCCTCCTCCCCATATATAAAGGAGTAGAGGAGGGGAGGGGTCGACCCTCTCTATGGCGCGTCCTGGGGAGTCCTACTCCCACCGGGAGTAGGATTCCCCCCTTCCAAGTAGTAGGAGTAGGAGAGAAGGAAGGGGAGGAGAGAAGAGAAGGAAGGAGGGGGCGCCACCCCTTCCCGTAGTCCAATTCGGACTAGGCCTTGGGGGGCGCAGCGCCTGCCCTAGGCAGCCCCTCTCTCTCTCCCCTAAAGCCCAATAATGCCCATATACTTCCCAGCAAATTCTCGTAACTCTCTGGTACTCTCTCGTAACTCTCCGTCATCCAATATATCGGTCTTTACGTCTCGACCATTTAGAGACTCCTCGTCATGTCCCCGATATCATCTGGGACTCCGAACTACCTTTGGTACATCAAAACACATAAACTCATATTACCGATCGTCACCGAACGTTAAGCGTGCAGACCCTACTGATACGTCTCCAACGTATCTATAATTTTTTATTGTTCCATGCTATTATATTACCCATTTTGGATGTTTATGGGCTTTACTTTACACTTTTATATCATTTTTGGGACTAACCTACTAACCGGAGGCCCAGCCTGAATTGCTGTTTTTTTTTGCCTATTTCAGTGTTTCGAAGAAAAGGAATATCAAACGGAGTCCAAACGGAATGAAACCTTCGGGAGCAATCTTTTTGGAACAAACGCAACCCAGGAGACTTAGAGTGGACATCAAGAAGCGAACGAGGCAGCCACGAGGGTGTCCGACGCGCCCCAGGGGGGTGGGCGCGCCCCCCACCCTCGTGGCTCCACCGACCCACTTCTTCCTCCTATATATATCCACGTACCCCGAAAACATCCAGGAGCACCACGAAAACCTAATTCCACCGCCGCAACCTTCTGTATCCGCGAGATCCCATCTTGGAGCCTTTGCCGGCGCTCCACCGGAGGGGGAATCAACCACGGAGGGCCTCTACATCATCTCCAAGGCCTCTTCGATGAGTTGTGAGTAGTTTACCGTAGACCTTCGGGTCCATAGTTATTAGCTAGATGGATTCTTCTCTCTCTTTGAATCTCAATACAAAGTTCTCCCCGATCTTCTTGGAGATCTATTCGATGTAACTCTTTTTGCGGTGTGTTTGTCGAGATCCGATGAATTGTGGGTTTATGATCAAGTTTATCGATAAGAAATATTTGAATCTCCTCTGAATTCTTTTATGCATGATTGGTTATCTTTGCAAGTATCTTCGAATTATCAGTTTGGTTTGGCCTACTAGATTGATCTTTCTTGCAATGGGAGAAGTGCTTAGCTTTGGGTTCAATCTTGCGGTGTCCTTTCCCAGTGACAGCAGGGGCAACAAGGCACGTATTGTATTGTTGCCATCGAGGATAAAAAGATGGGGTTTATATCATATTGCATGAGTTTATCCCTCTACACCATGTCATCTTTCTTAATGCGTTACTCTGTTCTTATGAACTTAATACACTAGATGCATGCAGGAGTCGGTCGATGTGTGGAGTAATAGTAGTAGATGCAGAATCATTTTGATCTACTTGTTGCGGACGTGATGCCTATATACATCTCATAACTATGCACTTTTCTATCAATTACTCGACAGTAATTTGTTCACCCACCGTAATACTTATGCTATCTTGAGAGAAGCCACTAGTGAAATCTATGGCCCCCAGGTCTACATTTTATCATATAAGTTTTCCATCTACTTTTATTTGCATCTTTTACTTTCCAATCTATATCATAAAAATACCAAAAATATTTATCTTATATTATTATCTCTATCAGATCTCACTTTTGCAAGTTTCCGTGAAGGGATTGACAACCCCTTTATCGCGTTGGTTGCGAGGTTCTTGTTTGTTTGTGTAGGTGTGTGGGACTTTTGAGGAGCCTCCTACTGGATTGATACCTTGGTTCTCAAAAACCGAGGGAAATACTTACGCTACTTTCCTGCATCACCCTTTCCTGTTCAAGGGAAAACCAACGCAGTGCTCAAGAGGTAGCAAGAACGATTTCTGGTGCCATTGTCGGGGAGGTCTTTGCTCAAGTCAAGACATACCAAGTACCCATCACAAACTCATCTCCCTCGCACTACATTATTTGCCATTTGCCTCTCGTTTTCCTCTCCCCAACTTCACCCTTGCCGTTTTATTCGCCCTCTCTTTCCCGTTCGCCTTTTCTCTCTCGCTTGCCTTTTGTGTGCTTGTGTGTTGGATTGCTTGTCACGATGGCGCAAGATAATACCAAATTGTGTGACTTTTCCAATACCAATAATAATTATTTCCTTAGCACTCTGATTGCTCCTCTTAATGATGCTGAATCTTGTGAAATCAATGCTGCTTTGTTGAATCTTGTTATGAAAGATCAATTCTCCGGCCTTCCTAGTGAAGATGCCGCTACTCATCTAAACAACTTTGTTGACTTGTGTGATATGCAAAAGAAGAAAGATACGGATAATGATATTGTTAAATTGAAGTTCCGTTTTCACTTAGAGATCGTGCTAAAACTTGGTTTTCATCTTTGCCTAAAAATAGTACTAATTCTTGGAATAAGTGCAAAGATGCTTTTATCTCTATAAGTATTTTCCTCCCGCTAAGATTATCTCTCTTAGAAACGATATTATGAATTTTAAACAACTTGATCATGAGCATGTTTCCCAATCTTGGGAAAGAATGAAATTAATGATTCACAATTGCCCTACTCATGGTTTGAATTTATGGATGATCATACAAAATTTCTATGCCGGATTGAATTTTTCTTCTAGAAATCTTTTAGATTCGGCCGCGGGAGGCACTTTTATGGAAATCACTTTAGGGGAAGCCACTAAACTCCTTGATAGCATTATGGTTAATTATTCTCAATGGCACACCGAAAGATCTACTAGTAAAAAAGTGCATGATATAGAACAGATTAATTTTTTGAGTGGAAATATGGATGAACTTATGAAATTATTTGCTACTAAGAGTGATCCTATTTATCCCAATGATATGCCTTTGTCTACTTTGATTGAGAATAATAATAAATCTATGGATGTGAATTTTGTTGGTAGGAATAATTTTGGTAACAACGCATATAGGGGAAACTTTAATGCTAGGCCGTTTCCTAGTAACTCCTCTAATAATTATGGTAATTCCTACAACAACTCTTATGGAAATTTTAATAAGATGCCCTCTGATTTTGAGAATAGTGTTAAAGAATTTACGATCTCTCAAAAGAATTTTAATGCTTTGCTTGAAGAAAAATTGCTTAAAGTTGATGATTTGGCTAGGAACGTTGATAGACTTTCGCTTGATGTTGATTCTTTGAAACTTACATCTATTCCAAGTAAGCATGATATCAATGAGTCTCTCAAAGCTATGAGAATTTCCATTGATGAGTGCAAAGAAAGAACCGCTAGGTTGCGTGCTAAGAAAGATTGCTTTGTAAAAGCATGTTCTTCTAGTTTCCATGAAAATAATGATGAAGATCTAAAAGTTATTGATGTGTCCCCTATTAAATCTTTGTTTTGCAATATGAATCTTGATAATAATGGGACTGGAGATGAGTCAACTTTAGTTAAAAGGCGTCCCAATGATTCGGAGTTTTTAGATCTTGATGCTAAATTTGGTAAAAGTGGGATTGGAGAGGTCAAAACTTTACATAGCATTGAATCCACTATTATGGATTTCAAGGAATTTAATTATGATAATTGTTCTTTAATAGATTTTATTTCCTTGTTGCAATCCGTGTTGAATTCTCCACATGCTTATAGTCAAAATAAAGCTTTTACCAAACATATTGTTGATGCCTTGATGCAATCTTATGAGGAAAAAACTTGAATTGGAAGTTTCTATACCTAGAAAAATTTATGATGAGTGGGAACCTACTATAAAAATTAAAATTAAAGATCATGAATGCTATGCTTTATGTGATTTGTGTGCTAGTGTTTCCACGATTCCGTAAACTTTATGTGATGTGCTAGGTTTCCATGATTTTGATGATTGCTCTTTAAGTTTGCACCTTGCGGATTCCACCATTAAGAAACCTATGGGAAGGATCAAGGATGTTCTTATTGTTGCAAATAGGAATTATGTGCCCGTAGATTTTATCGTTCTTGATATAGATTGCAATCTTTCATGTCCTATTATTCTTGGTGGACCTTTCCTTAGAATGATTGGTGCAATTATTGATATGAAGGGAGGGAATATTAGATTCCAATTTCCATTAAGGAAAGGCATGGAACACTTTCCAAGAAAGAAAGTCAAATTACCTTATGAATATATTATGCGTGCCACTTATGAATTGAATGCCAAAGATGGCACTACTTAAATCTATTCTCGCTTTTATGCCTAGCTAGGGGCGTTAAACGATAGCGTTTGTTGGGAGGCAACCCAATTTTATTCTTGTTTCTTGATTTTTGCTTCTGTTTAGTAATAAATATTTCATCTAGCCTCTGTTTAGATGTGGTTTTATGTTTTAATTAGTGTTTGTGCCAAGTAGAACCTATAGGATAACCTACGGTGATAGTTAATTTGATTCTGCTGAAAAACAGAAACTTTTTCGTGCACAAGAATAATTCTAATAAATCACAGAAACGTTATTTTGCGTTGATTCTTTTTGCAGTAGATCAATAGACAAATTTCCCACGACTTCCTATTTTGGTATGATTTTTAGAGTTCCATAAGTATTCGAAAGTTACAGATTGCTACAGACTGTTCTGTTTTTGACAGATTCTGTTTTTCGTGTGTTGTTTGCTTATTGTGATGCATCTATGGCTAGTATCGGGGGGTATGAACCATAGAGAAGTTGGAATACAGTAGGTTTAACACAAATATAAATAAATAATGAGTTCATTGCAGTACCTTATGTGGTGGTTTTTCTTTCTTGCACTAACGGAGCTTATGAGATTTTCTGTTGAGTTTTGTGTTGTGAAGTTTTCAAGTTTTGGGTAAAGATTTGATGGACTATGGAATAAGGAGTGGCAAGAGCCTAAGCTTGAGGATGCCCATGGCACCCCAATATATCCAAGGACAACCAAAAGCCTAAGCTTGGGGAGGCCCCGGAAGGCATCCCCTCTTTCGTCTTCGTTTATCGGTAACTTTACTTGGAGCTATATTTTTATTCACCACATGATATGTGTTTTGCTTGGAGCGTCTTGTATGATATGAGTCTTTGTTTTTTATATTAGCACAATCATCCTTGCTGTACACACCTTTTGGGAGAGACCCATTTGATTTGGAATTTATTAGAATACTCTATGCACTTCACTTATATCTTTTGAGCTAGATAATTTTTGCTCTAGTGCTTCACTTATATCTTTTAGAGCACGGCGGTGGCTTAATTTTGTAGAAACTGTTGATCTCTAATGCTTCACTTATATTATTTTAAGAGTCTTTTAGAACAGCATGGTATTTTCTATGGTTATGAATTTGGTCCTAGAATGATGGGCATCCAAGTTGGGTATAATAAAAACTATCATACAAAGTGAATTGGATGCTATGATCAATTTGATGCTTGATAATTGTTTTGAGATATGAGGATGGTGATATTAGAGTCATGCTATTGGAGTAATTATGAATTTGAGGAATACTTGTGTTGAAGTTTGTGATTCCCGTAGCATGCACGTATGGTGAACCGCTTTGTGATGAAGTTGGAGCATGATTTATTTATTGATTGTCTTCCTTACGAGTGGCGGTCGGGGACGAGTGATGGTCTTTTCCAACCAATCTATCCCCCTAGGAGAATGCATGTAATGCTTTGTTTTCAAAGGCTTGTAGATTTTTGCAATAAGTATATGAGTTCTTTATGACTAATGTTGAGTCCATGGATTATACGCACTCTCACCCTTCCACCATTGCTAGCCTCTCTTGTGCCGCGCAACTTTCGCCGGTACCATACACCCACCATATACCTTCCTCAAAACAACCACCATATCTACCTATTATAGCATTTCCATAGCCATTCCGAGATATATTGCCATGCAACTTTCCACCGTTCCGTTTATTATGACACGCATCATCATTGTCATATTGCTCTTTGCATGATCATGTAATTGACATCGTATTTGTGGCAAAGCCACCTTCATAATTTCCATACATGTCACTCTTGATTCATTGCATATCCCGGTACACCGTCGGAGGCATTCATATAGAGTCATATTTTGTTCTAAGTACCGAGTTGTAATCTTGAGTTGTAAGTAAATAAAAGTGTGACGATCTTCATTATTAGAGCATTGTCCCAAGTGAGGAAAGGATGATGGAGACTATGATTCCCCCACAAGTCAGGATGAGACTTCGGACTTAAAAAAAAAGAGAAAGGCCAAAAAAAAGAGAAAGGACAATAAACAAATGACAGAAAAAGAGAGAAGGGACAATGTTAGTATCCTTTTTACCACACTTTTGCTTCAAAGTAGCACGATGATCTTCATGATAGAGAGTCTCCTATGTTGTCACTTTCATATACTAATGGGATTTTTTCATTATATAACTTGGCTTGTATATTCCAATGATGGGCTTCCTCAAAATGCCCTAGGTCTTCGTGAGCAAGCAAGTTGGATGCACACCCACTTAGTTTCTTTTGTTGAGCTTTCATGTATTTATAGCTCTAGTGCATCCGTCGCATGGCAATCCCTACTCACTCACATTGATATCTATTAATGGGCATCTCCATAGACCATTGATACGCCTAGTTGATGTGAGACTATCTTCTCCTTTTTGTCTTCTCCACAACCACCATTCTATTCCACATATAGTGCTATGTCCATGACTCACGCTCATGTATTGCGTGAAAGTTGAAAAAGTCTGAGATTACTAAAGTATGAAACAATTGCTTGGCTTGTCATCGGGCTTGTGCATGATTAAATACTTTGTGTGATAAAGATAGAGAAACAACCAGACTATATGATTTTGTAGCGATAACTTTCTTTGGCCATGTTATTTTGACAAGACAAGATTACTTTGATTAGTATGCTTGAAGTATCACTATTTCTTATGTCAATATGAACTTTTATTTTGAATCATTTGGATCTGAACATTGATGCCACAATAAATAAAATTACATTGAGAATGATGCTAGGTAGCATTCCACATCAAAAATTCTGTTTTTATCATTTACCTACTTGAGGATGAGCAGGAATTAAAAGTGAGCGTAAACGGTATTGCAATAGTAGGAAACAAGGCATAGGGTTCATACTTTCACTAGTGCAAGTTCTCTCAACAATAATAACATATATAGATCATATAACAATCCCTCAACATGCAACAAAGAGTCGCTCCAAAGCCACTAATAGCGGAGAACAAACGAAGAGATTATGGTAGGGTACGAAACCACCTCAAAGTTATCCTTTCTGCTCGATCTATTCAAGAATCCGTAGTAAAATAACACAAAGCTATTCTATCCGTTCGATCTATCATAGAGTTCATACTAGAATAACACCTTAAGACACAAATCAAACAAAACCCTAATGTCACCTAGATACTCCATTGTCAACTCAAGTATCCATGGGCATGATTATACGATAAGCATCACACAATCTCATATTCATCCAACCAACACAAAGTACTTCAAAGAGTGCCCCAAACTTTCTACCAGAGAGTCAAGACGAAAACGTGTTCCAACCCCTATGCATAGGTTCATGGGTGGAACCCGCAAGTTGGTCACCAAAACATACATCAAGTGGCACGTGAAATCCCATTGTCACCACAGATAAGCACGACAAGACATACATCAAGTGTTCTCAAATCCTTAAAGACTCAATCCGAGAAGATAACTTCAAAGGGAAAACTTGATCCATTACAAGAGAGTAGAGGGGGAGAAACATCATAAGATCCAACTATAATAGCAAAGCTCGCGATACATCAAGATCGTGCCATAGAGAGAACACGAGAGAGAGAGAGATCAAACACATAGCTACTGGCACATACCTTCAGCCCCGAGGGTGAACTACTCCCTCCTCGTCATGGAGAGCGCCGGGATGATGAAGATGGCCACCGGTGAGGGGTTCCCCCTCCGGCAGGGTGCCAGAACGGGCTCCCGAGAGGTTTTTGGTGGCTACAGAGGCTTGCGGCGGCGGAACTCCCGATCTATCTTCTTCATCGATGTTTCTAGGGTACGTAGGCTTATATAGGCGAAAGAAGTCGGTCGGGGGAGCCTCGAGGGGCCCACGAGAGGGTAGGGCGCGCCCAGTGGGGTGGGCGCGCCCCCTGTCTCATGGCTTCCTCGATGCTCCCCCGGCTTGCACTCCAAGTCTCCTGGATCATAATCTTTCCAAAAATCACGTTGCCGAAGGTTTCATTCCGTTTGGACTCCATTTGATATTCCTTTTTTTCGAAATACTGAAACAGGCAATAAAACAGCAATATGGGCTGGGCCTCCGGTTAATAGGTTAGTCCCAAAAATGATATAAATGTGTAAAATAAAGCCCATAAACATCCAAAAAGGGGTAATATAATAGCATGGAATAATAAAAAATTATAGATACGTTGGAGACGTATCAAGCATCCCCAAGCTTAATTCCTGCTCGTCCTCGAGTAGGTAAATGATAAAAACATAATTTTTGATGTGGAATGCTACCTAGCATCATTCTCAATGTAATTTTCTTTATTGTGGCATGAATGTTCAGATCCAAATGATTCAAAATAAAAGTTCATATTGACATAAGAAATAGTGATACTTCAAGCATACTAATCAAAGTAATCATGTCTTCTCAAAATAACATGGCCAAAGAAATTTATCCCTACAAAATCATATAGTCTGGCTGCTGCTCTATCTTCATCACACAAAGTATTTAATCATGCACAACCCCGATGACAAGCCAAGCAATTGTTTCATACTTTATTAATCTCAGACTTTTTCAACTTTCACGCAATACATGAGCGTGAGTCATGGACATAGCACTATATGTGGAATAGAATGGTGGTTGTGGAGAAGACAAAAAGGAGAAGATAGTCTCACATCAACTAGGCATATCAACGGGCTATGGAGATGCCCATTAATAGATATCAATGTGAGTGAGTAGGGATTGCCATGCAGCAGATACACTAGAGTATAAATATATGAAAGCTCAACAAAAGAAACTAAGTGGGTGTGCATCCAACTTGCTTGCTCACGAAGACCTAGGGCATTTTGAGGAAGCCCATCATTGGAATATACAAGCCAAGTTCTATAATGAAAAATTCCCACTAGTATATGAAAGTGACAACATAGGAGACTCTCGATCATGAAGATCATGGTGCTACTTTGAAGCACATGTGTGGAAAAAGAGATAGTAGCATTGTCCCTTCTCTCTTTTTCTCTCATTTTATTTTTTTTCTTTTTCTTTTTCTCCCTTTTTTCTTTCTCTTTTTTTCTTCTTTCTTTGGCCTTTTTTTCTTTCTTTTTCTTTTTTTCTTTTTGTAAAGTCCGAAGTCTCATCCCGACTTGTGGGGGAATCATAGTCTTCATCATCCTTTCTTCACTAGGACAATGCTCTAATAATGAAGATCATCGCACTTTTATTGATTTACAACTCAAGAATTACAACTCAAAGCTAGAACAAGATATGACTCTATATGAATGCCTCCAGCGGCGTACCGGGATATGCAATGAATCAAGAGCGACATGTATGAAAATTATGAAGGTGGCCTTGCCACAAATACGATGTCAACTACATGATCATGCAAAGAGCAATATGACAAAAGTAATGCGTGTCATATGAATGGAACGGTGGAAAGTTGCATGGCAATATATCTCGGAATGGCTATGGAAATGCCACAATAGGTAGGTATGGTGGCTGTTTTGAGGAAGGTATATGGTGGGTGTATGGTACCAGCGAAAGTTGCGCGGCACAAGAGAGGCTAGCAATGGTGGAAAGGTGAGGGTGCGTATAATCCATGGACTCAACATTAGACAAAAGAACTCATATACTTATTGAAAAAATCTAGAAGTCATCAAAAACAAAGTACTACGCGCATGCTCCTAGGGGGATAGATTGGTAGGAAAAGACCATCGCTCGTCCCCGACCGCCACTCGTAAGGAAGACAATCAATAAATAAAATTGTGCTCCAACTTCATCACAAAGCGGTTCACCATACATGCATGCTACGGGAATCACAAACCTCAACACAAGCATTTTTGATAATCACCCAACTAGCATGACTTTAATATCACTACCTCCATATCTCAAAACAATTATCAAGTATCAAATTGATCATGGCATCCAATTCACTTTCTATGATAGTTTTTATTATACCCAACTTGGATGCTCATCATTCTAGGACCAACTTTGTAACCATAGCAAATACCATGCTGTTATAAAAGACTCTCAAAATAATATAAGTGAATCATGAGAGACTAGCAATTTCTACAAAATATAACCACCGCCGTGCTCTAAAGGATATAAGTGATGCGCTAGAGCAAATGACAAACTACTCCGAAAGATATAAGTGAAGATCAATGACTAGTCGAATAATTGTGCAACTATGTGAAGACTCTCTAACATTTAAGAATTTCAGATCTTGGTATTGTATTCAAACAGCAAGCAAAGCAAAATAAAATGACATTGCAAGGATAGCACAACTCATGTGAAGAAGCAAAAACTTAGGCTCAACCGATACTAACCGGTAGTTGTTGAAGAAGAAAGGTGGGATGCCTACCGGGGCGTCCCCAAGCTTAGATGCTTGAGACTTCTTGAAATATTATCTTGGGGTGACTTGGGAATCCCCAAGCTTGAACCTTTATGTCTCCTTAATTCCTCTCATACCATGGTTTCTCTTTTTATCAAAAGCTTCATCCACACCAAACTCAACAAGAACTCGTGAGACAGGTTAGTATAAACCAATGCAAAACCTTATCATTTTCCACTGTAATAAATCACTAAAATTATTATTCAACATTGCATACTAAATGCCTCTGCATATTTAATACTCCTATCCTCAAATAGAATAATTAAACAAGCAAACATATGCAAACAATGCAAACATAACATCAATCTGCCAAAACAGTACAGTCTGTAAAGAATGTAAGAGTATCAATACTTCCCTAACTCCAAAAATTATGAGAAAAATACTACACTGTAGAAGATTTATCAGATCTCATTATGCAAAAAGTTTCAACATTATATCATTTTCTGACTATTCTAGGGAATTTTTGCAACAGCGATAAACTTTCTGTTTACAAACAGCAACCTGTATACTAGCAAAATAAGCATGGCAAAGGCTATCCTTGACATTTTTATTGAAAATAAAGATGCAAAACATTATTATAAATAACAGCAATCAAACACTAACAAAATAAAATTACGCTCCAAGCAAAACACATATCATGTGGTGAATAAAAATATAGCTCCAAGTAAAGTTACCGATGAACGAAGACGAAGGAGGGGATGCCTTCCGGGGCATCCCCAAGCTTAGGCTCTTGGTTGTCCTTGAATATTACCTTGAGTTTCCTTGGGAATCCCCAAGCTTAGGCTCTTGCCACTCCTTATTCCATAGTCCATCGAATCTTTACCCAAAACTTGAAAACTCCACAACACAAAACTCAACAGAAAACTTGTAAGCTCCGTTAGTATAATAAAACCACCACTTAGGTACTGTAATGAACTCATTCTAAATTCATATTGGTGTAATATCTACTATATTCCAATTTATCTATGGTTCATACCCTCCGATACTACTCATAGATTCATCAAAATAAGCAAACAACACATAGAAAACAGAATCTATCAAAAACAGAACAGTCTGTAGTAATCTGTATCAAACGTATACTTATGGAACTCCAAAAATCCTACCAAATTAGGAAGTCCTAAAAATTTGTGTACCAATCCAAATCAAGAGGAATCAGATGAAAAGAACATTTATGTGAATTAACAAAACTAATTTACTGGGTGAAAAAGTTTCTGATTCTTAGCAGGATCAACACAACTATCACCGTAAGCTATCCTAAAGGTCTTACTTGGCACTTTATTGAAACAAAAGCTATAGAACATGATTACTACAGTAGCATAATCATGTGAAAACACAAAAACAGTAAGGATAAATATTGGGTTGTCTCCCAACAAGCGCTTTTCTTTAATGTCTTTCTAGCTAGGCATGATGATGACAATGATGCTCACATAAAAGATAAGAATTGAAACATAACGAGAGCATCATGAAGCATATGACTAGCACATTTAAGCCTAACTCACTTCCTATGCATAGGGATTTTATGAGCAAACAACTTATGGGAACAATAATCAACTAGTATAGGAAGGTAAAGCAAGATAGCTTCAAGATTTTCAACACATAGGAAGGAAACTTGATATTATTGCAATTCCTACAAGCATATATTCCTCTCTCATAATAATTTCAGTAGCATTCCTTTCATGATCTACAAGCATAGAATTTTTACTATTCTCCACATAAGTAAAATTCTTCTCATTCGGAATAGTGGGAGTATCATAAGAGACTTGAACACTAAAAATTGTTTCCACATTAAAAGAGTAATGTTCAGAAAAAGGGTAATCATAATCATGACTAGTTTTATAAATATAATCGTCACTACTTTTTATAGAATAAGTTTCATCACAATAATCATCATAAGTAGCAACTTTGTTCTCATCATAATCGATTGAAACCTCTCCCGAGATAGTGATATCACTAAATAAAGTTGACACTCTTCCAAATCCACTTTCATATTTATCACAATAAGATTCAACATCCTCCAAAATAGTGGGATAACTACTCCCTAAAGTTGACACTCTTCCAAACCCACTTTCATCAATATAATCATCATAGGTAAGAGGCATGCTATCATCATAACAACTTTGCATATCAAAACTTGGGATGCTAAAAATATCACCTTCATTAAACATAGCATCCCCAAGCTTGGGACAAACATTAATTTCAGCAAACATATTCTCAAATATTTCATCCTCATCAAACATAGCTTCCCCAAGCTTGGTCCCTTTCATATCATAAGCATAATCACTCTCATCATTAAAAATATGGATAGCACCAATAGTATAGCAATTATCATCATCACAATGAGTAGTAGGAGCAACATCATTTGGGAGGGATAACTTTTTACCTTTGTTGCTCCGTCTTTTCTTTTTGTTCTTCACATTATGTGTGGGTTCAACCTTCCTCTTTGAGCTCCTTATTGATGAGATTGGTTGAATAGAAATCTCCTCCTCGTTACCTGATTCATCATAAGAAATAATAGGAGGAGATTGGGAAGTCTCTTACCTTTCATTAGTATTCTCTTCATCTTCTAATTGCTTTATTTTCTTAATGTAATTGGCAATATAAGGATTTTCAATGCAATTCACCGCACAAAACATATAAATATCCCCTAGATCAAAATCAAGAAATCTATCAAGATTAAATTTTGGAATACCCTCAGTTATACGTTTCATTTCTTCATACCCCAAAAGAAGACAAAGCTCTTTATGATGCCCAAGGGTAATCAAGTTATCACAATTTGTGGACACGATTCGATCATGAAATAATTTGCATTGGAGATTTAAATGACCATGTTCATTGCAAAGTTCACAAGGGGCACGAAAAATATTGTATCTTTCAGCACAATCATCAAGACTTTCTTGCAAACCTTTAGTTTTTAAATACTTATGCCTCTTGCAATATCTATTTTCTCTATTTGGTGTGTCCATGCAAACCCATTCTACTCCACAAAAATCAGCATGCTTATAAGAGACATTTTCATCATAACTAGTGCAATCATCATTAGTACTATGGATATTCAAAGAGTTCATACTAACAACATTGCAATCATGCTCATCATTCAAAGATTTAGTACCAAGCATTTTAATGCATTCTTCTTCTAGCACTTGAGCACATTCCTTTCCATCATACTCACAAAAGATATTAAAAAGACGAAGCGTATGAGACAAACTTAAATCCATTTTTTAGTTTTCTTTTATAAACTAAACTAGTGATAAAAACAAGAAACAAAAAGATTCGATTGCAAGATCTAAAGATATACCTTCAAGCACTCACCTCCCCGGCAACGGCGCCAGAAAAAAGCTTGATGTCTACTACACAACCTTCTTCTTGTAGACGTTGTTGGGCCTGCAAGTGCACAGGTTTGTAGGACAGTAGCAAATTTCCCTCAAGTGGATGACCTAAGGTTTATCAATCCGTGGGAGGCGTAGGATGAAGATGGTCTCTCTCAAACAACCCTGCAACCAAATAACAAAGAGTCTCTTGTGTCCCCAACACACCCAATACAATGGCAAATTGTATAGGTGCACTAGTTCGGCGAAGAGATGGTGATACAAGTGCAAAGTGGATAGTAGATATAGGTTTTTGTAATCTGAAAATATAAAAACAGCAAGGTAACTAATGATAAAAGTGAGAGTAAACGGTATTGCAATAGTAGGAAACAAGGCATAGGGTTCATACTTTCACTAGTGCAAGTTCTCTCCACAATAATAACATATATAGATCATATAACAATCCCTCAACATGCAACAAAGAGTCACTCCAAAGCCACGAATAGCGGAGAACAAATGAAGAGATTATGGTAGGGTACGGAACCACCTCAAAGTTATCCTTTCTGCTCGATCTATTCAAGAGTCCGTAGTAAAATAACACGAAGCTATTCTATCCGTTCGATCTATCATAGAGTTCATACTAGAATAACACCTTAATACACAAATCAACCAAAACCCTAATGTCACCTAGATACTCCATTGTCACCTCAAGTATCCATGGGCATGATTGTACGATAAGCATCACACAATCTCAGATTCATCCAACCAACACAAAGTACTTCAAAGAGTGCCCCAAAGTTTCTACCAGAGAGTCAAGACGAAAACGTGTGCCAACCCCTATGCATAGGTTCATGGGTGGAACCCGCAAGTTGGTCACCAAAACATACATCAAGTGGCACGTGAAATCCCATTGTCACCACAGATAAGCACGACAAGACATACATCAAATGTTCTCAAATCCTTAAAGACTCAATCCGAGAAGATAACTTCAAAGGGAAAACTCGATCCATTACAAGAGAGTAGAGGGGGAGAAACATCATAAGATCCAACTATAATAGCAAAGCTCGCGATACATCAAGATCGTGCCATAGAGAGAACACGAGAGAGAGAGATCAAACACATAGCTACTGGTACATACCCTCAGCCCCGAGGGTGAACTACTCCCTCCTCGTCATGGAGAGCGCCGGGATGATGAAGATGGCCACCGGTGAGGGGTTCCCCCTCCGGCAGGGTGCCAAAATGGGCTCCCAAGAGGTTTTTGGTGGCTACAGAGGCTTGCGGCAGCGGAACTCCCGATCTATCTTCTTCATCAATGTTTCTAGGGTACGTAGGCTTATATAGGCGAAAGAAGTCGATCGGGGGAGCCTCGAGGGGCCCATGAGAGGGTAGGGCGCGCCCAGGGGGGTGGGCGCGCCCCCCTGTCTCGTGGCTTCCTCGATGCTCCCCCGGCTTGCACTCCAAGTCTCCTGGATCATAATCTTTCCAAAAATCACGCTGCCGAAGGTTTCATTCCGTTTGGACTCCATTTAATATTCCTTTTCTTCGAAATACTAAAACAGGCAATAAAACAACAATATGGGCTGGGCCTCCGGTTAATAGGTTAGTCCCAAAAATGATAGAAATGTGTAAAATAAAGCCCATAAACATCCAAAAAGGGGTATATAATAGCATGGAACAATCAAAAATTATAGATACGTTGGAGACGTATCAATCCACGTACCCCGAAAACATCTAGGAGCACCACGAAAACCTAATTCCACCGCCGCAACCTTCTGTATCTGGGAGATCCCATCTTGGAGCCTTCGCCGGCGCTCTGCCGGAGGGGGAATCAACCACGGAGGGCCTCTACATCATCTCCGAGGCCTCTCCGATGAGTTGTGAGTAGTTTACCGTAGACCTTCGGGTCCATAGTTATTAGCTAGATGGATTCTTCTCTCTCTTTGAATCTCAATACAAAGTTCTCCTCGATCTTCTTGGAGATCTATTTGATGTAACTCTTTTTGCGGTGTGTTTGTCGAGATCCGATGAATTGTGGGTTTATGATCAAGTTTATCTATGAGAAATATTTGAATCTCCTTTGAATTATTTTATGTATGATTGGTTATCTTTGCAAGTCTCTTTGAATTATCAGTTTGGTTTGGCCTACTAGATTGATGTTTCTTGCAATGGGAGAAGTGCTTAGCTTTGGGTTCAATCTTGCGGTGTCCTTTCCCAGTGACAACAGGGGCAGCAAGACACGTATTGTATTGTTGCCATCGAGGATAAAAAGATGGGGTTTATATCATATTGCATGAGTTTATCCCTCTACATCATGTCATCTTTCTTAATGCATTACTCTGTTCTTATGAACTTAATACTCTAGATGCAGGCAGGAGTCGGTCGATGTGTGGAGTAATAGTAGTAGATGCAGAATCGTTTCGATCTACTTGTTGCGGACGTGATGCTTATATACATGTCATGCCTAGATATTCTCATAACTATGCACTTTTCTATCAATTGCTCGACAGTAATTTGTTCATCCACCATAATACTTATGCTATCTTGAGAGAAGCCACTAGTGAAATCTATGGCCCTCGGGTCTATCTTTTATCATATAAGTTTTCCATCTACTTTTATTTGCATCTTTTACTTTCCAATCTATATCATAAAAATACCAAAAAAATTTATTTTATATTATTATCTCTATCAGATCTCACTTTCGCAAGTTTCCGTGAAGGGATTGACAGCCCCTTTATCATGCTGGTTGCGAGGTTCTTGTTTGTTTGTGTAGGTGCGTGGGACTTTTGAGGGGCCTCCTACTGGATTGATACCTTGGTTCTCAAAAACAGAGGGAAATACTTACGCTACTTTGCTGAATCACCCTTTCCTCTTCAAGGGAAAATCAACGCAGTGCTCAAGAGGTAGCACCTACGGGTTTGAGAACTATGTAGACATGACCGAGACACGTCTCCGGTCAATAACCAATAGCAGAACCTGGATGCTCATATTGGCTCCTACATATTCTACGAAGATCTTTATCGGTCAAACCGCATAACAACATACGTTGTTCCCTTTGTCGTCGGTATGTTACTTGCCCGAGATTCGATCGTAGGTATCTCAATACCTAGTTCAATCTCGTTACCGGCAAGTCTCTTTACTCATTCCGCAATGCATCATCCCGCAACTAACTCATTAGTCACATCTCTTGCAAGGCTTATAGTGATGTGCATTACTGAGAGGTACCAGAGATACCTCTCCGAAACACAGAGTGACAAATCCTAATCTCGATCTATGCCAACTCAACAAGTACCATCAGAGACACCTGTAGAGCACCTTTATAATCACCCAGTTACGTTGTGACCTTTGGTAGCACAAAAAGTGTTCCTCTGGTAATCGGAAGTTGCATAATCTCATAGTCATATGAACATGTATAAGTCATGAAGAAAGCAATAGCAGTAAACTAAAATGATCAAGTGCTAAGCTAACAGAATGGGTCAAGTCAATCAAATCATTCTCCTAATGATGTGATCCCGTTTATCAAACGAAAACTCATGTCTATGGTTAGGAAACCTTAACCATATTTTGATTAATGAGCTAGTCAAGTAGAGGCATACTTGTGACACTAATTTGTCTATGTATTCACACATGTATTATGTTTACAATTCTAGCATGAATAATAAACATTTATCATGAAATAAGGAAATATATAATAACTTTATTATTGCCTCTAGGGCATATTTCCTTCAGTCTCCCACTTACACTACAGTCAATAATCTAGATTACACAGTAATGATTCTCACACCCATGGAGTCTTGGTGCTGATCATGTTTTGCTCGTGAGAGAGGCTTAGTCAACGGGTCTGCAACATTCAGATCCGTATGTATCTTGCAAATCTCTATGTCTCCCACCTGGACTTGGTCACAGATGGAATTGAAGCGTCTCTTGATGTGTTTGGTTCTCTTGTGAAATCTGGATTCCTTTGCCAAGGCAATTGCACCAGTATTGTCATAAAAGATTTTCATTGGACCCGATGCACTAGGTATGACACCTAGATCGGATATGACCTCCTTCATCCAGACTCCTTCATTTGCTGCTTCCGAAGCAGCTATGTACTTCGCTTCACATGAAGATCCCGCCACGACGCTTTGTTTAGAATTGCACCAACTGACAGATCCCTTGTTCAATATAAACACGTATCCGGTTTGCGATTTAGAATCGTCCGGATCAGTGTCAAAGCTTGCGACGTAACCATTTGCGACGAGCTCTTTGTCACCACCATAAACGAGAAACATACCCTTAGTCATTTGAGGTATTTCAGGATGTTCTTGACCATTGTCCAGTGGTCCACTCCTGGATTAATTTGATACCTCCCTGCTAAACTAATAGCAAGGCACACATTAGGTCTGGTACACATCATTGCATACATGATAGAGCCTATGGCTGAAGCATAGGGAACATTTTTCATTTTCTCTCTATCTTCTGCAGTGGTCGGGCATTGAGTCTGACTCAACTTCACACCTTGTAAAACAGGCAAGAGCCCTTTCTTTGCTTGATCCATTTTGAACTTTTTCAAAACTTTATCAAGGTATGTACTTTGTGAAAGTCCAATTAAGCGTCTTGATCTATCTCTATAGATCTTGATGCCCAATATGTATGCAGCTTCATTGAGGTCTTTCATTGAAAAACTCTTGTTCAAGTATCCTTTTATGCTATCCAGAAATTCTATATCATTTCCATTCAACAATATGTCATCCACATATAATATTAGAAATGGTACAGAGCTCCCACTCACTTTCTTGTAAATACAGGCTTCTCCAAAAGTCTGTATAAAACCATATGCTTTGATCACACTATCAAAATGTTTATTCCAACTCCGAGAGGCTTGCACCAGTCCATAAATGGATCGCTAGAGCTTGCACACTTTGTTAGCACATTTCGGATCGACAAAACCTTCTGGTTGCATCATATACAACTCTTCTTCCAGAAATCCATTCAGGAATGCAGTTTTGACATCCATTTGCCAAATTTCATAATCATAAAATGCGGCAATTGCTAACATGATTTGGACAGACTTAAGCATCGCTACGGGTGAGAAAGTCTCATCGTAGTCAACCCCTTGAACTTGTTGAAAACTTTTCGCAACAGTCAGGCTTTGTAGACAGTAACATTACCGTCAGCGTCAGTCTTCTTCTTGAAGATCCATTTATTCTCGATGGCTTGTCGATCATTAGGCAAGTCAACCAAAGTCCACACTTTGTTCTCATACATGGATCCCATCTCAGATTTCATGGCCTCAAGCCATTTAGCGGAATCTAGGCTCATCATCGCTTCCTCATAGTTCGTAGGTTCACCATGGTCAAGTAACATGACCTCCAGAATAGGATTACCATACCACTCTGGTGCGGATCTTACTCTGGTTGACCTACGAGGTTCGGTAGTAACTTGATCTGAAGTTTCATGATCAGTATCATTAGCTTCCTCACTAATTGGTGTAGGTGTCACAGGAACCGGTTTCTGTGATGAACTACTTTCCAATAAGGGAGCAGGTACAGTTACCTCATCAAGTTCTACTTTCCTCCCACTCACTTCTTTCGAGAGAAACTCCTTCTCTAGAAAGGATCCATTCTTAGCAACAAATGTCTTGCCCTCGGATCTGTGATAGAAGGTGTACCCAACAGTTTCCTTTGGGTATCCTATGAAGACACATTTCTTCGATTTGGGTTCGAGCTTATCAGGTTGAAGTTTTTTCACATAAGCATCGCAGCCCCAAACTTTAAGAAACGACAACTTTGGTTTCTTGCCAAACCATAGTTCATAAGGCATCGTCTCAATGGATTTTGATGCTGCCCTATTTAAAGTGAATGCAGTTGTCTCTAATGCATAACCCCAAAATGATAGTGGTAAATCGGTAAGATACATCATAGATCGCACCATATCCAATAAAGTGCGGTTACGACGTTCGGACACACCATTACGCTGTGGTGTTCCATGTGGCATGAGCTGTGAAACTATTCCACATTGTTTTTAAATGAAGGCCAAACTCGTAACTCAAATATTCTCCTCTACGATCAGATTGTAGAAACTTTATTTTCTTGTTACAATGATTCTCCACTTCACTCTGAAATTCTTTGAACTTTTCAAATGTTTCAGACTTGTGGTTCATTAAGTAGATATACTCATATCTGCTTAAATCATCTGTGAAGGTCAGAAAATAACGATACACGCCACGAGCATCAACACTCATTGGACCGCATACATCGGTATGTATTATTTCCAACAAGTCAGTAGCTCGTTCCATTGTTCCGGAGAACAGAGTTTTAGTCATCTTGCCCAAAAGGCATAGTTTGCAAGCATCAAATGATTCATAACCAAGTGATTCCAAAAATCCATCTTTATGGAGTTTCTTCATGCGCTTTACACCGATATGACCCAAACGGCAGTGCCACAAATAAGTTGCACTATCATTATCAACTTTGCATCTTTTGGCATCAATATTATGAATATGTGTATCACTACGATCGTGGTCCAACAAACTATTTTCACTGGGTGTATGACCATCGAAGGTTTTATTCATGTAAACAAAACAACAATTATTCTCTAACTTTAAATGAATAATCATATTGCAATAAACATGATCAAATCATATTCATGCTCAACGCAAAATGCCAAATAACATTTATTTAGGTTTAAAACTAATCCCAAAAGTATAGGGAGTGTGCGATGATGATCATATCAATCTTGGAACCACTTCCAACACACATCGTCACTTCACCCTCAACTAGTCTCTATTTATTCTGTAACTCCTGTTTCGAGTTACTAATTTTTTAGCAACCGAACAAGTATCAAATACCCAGAGGCTACTATAATCACTAGTAAGGTACACATCAATAACCTATATATCAAATATACCCTTGTTCACTTTGCCATCCTTCTTATCCACCAAATATTCAGGGCATTTCCACTTTTGGTGACCATTTCCTTTGCAGTAGAAGCACTCAGTTTCAGGCTTTAGTCTAGCTTTGGGCTTCTTCATGGAAATGACAACTTGCTTACCATTCTACACGAAGCCCCCTTTATTTCCCTTTGCTCTTTTCTTGAAACTAGTGGTCTTGTTAATCATCAACACTTGATGCTCTTTCTTGATTTCTACCTTCATTGATTTCATCATCATGAAAAGCTCGGGAATCGTTTTCGTCATCCCTTGCATACTATAGTTCATCACAAAGTTCTACTAACTTGGTGATGGTGACTAGAGAACTTTGTCAATCACTATCTTATCTAGAAGATTAACTCCCACTTGATTCAAGCTTTGTAGTACCCAGACAATCTGAGCACATGCTCAATGCTTGAGCTATTCTCCTCCATCTTTTAGCTATAGAACTTGTTGGAGACTTCATATCTCTCAACTCGGGTATCTACTTGAAATATTAACTTCAACTCCTGGAACATCTCATATGGTCCATGACGTTCAAAACATCTTTGAAGTCCCGATTCTAAGCCGTTAAGCATGGTGCACTAAACTATTAAGTAGTCATCATAATGAGCTAGCCAAACGTTCATAACGTCTGCATCTGCTCCTGCAATAGGTCTGTCACCTAGCGGTGCATCAAGGACACAATTCTTCTATGCAGCAATGAGGATAATCCTCAAGTTATGGACCCAGTCCGTGTAATTGCTACCATCATCTTTCAACTTAGCTTTCTCAAGGAACGTATTAAAATTCAACGGAACAACCGCACGGGCCATCTATCTACAACAACATAGACAAGCAAAATACTATAAGGTACTGAGTTCATGATAAATTTAAGTTCAATTAATCATATTACTTAAGAACTCCCACTTAGATAGACATCCCTCTAATCATCTAAGTGATCACATGATCCAAATCAACTAAACCAAAACCGATCATCACGTGAGATGGAGTAGTTTTCAATGGTGAACATCACTATGTTGATCATATCTAGTATATGATTCACGTTCGACCTTTCGGTCTCAGTGTTCCGAGGCCATATCTGCATATGCTAGGCTCGTTAAGTTTAACCCGAGTATTTCTGCGTGTGCAAAACTGGCTTGCACCCGTTGTAGGTGAACGTTGAGCTTATCACACCCGATCATCACGTGGTGTCTCGGCACAACGAACTTTGGCAACGGTGCATACTCAGGGAGAACACTTATACCTTGAAATTTAGTGAGAGATCGTCTTATAATGCTACCGTCAATCAAAGCAGAATAAGATGCATAAAGGATAAACATCACATGCAATCAATATAAGTGATATGATATGGCCATCATCATCTTGTGCCTTTGATCTCCATCTCCAAAGCACCTTCATGATCACCATTGTCATCGGCGTGACACCTTGATCTCCATCGTAGCATCATTGTCGTCTCACCAACTATTGCTTCTACAACTATCGCTACTGCTTAGTGATAAAGTAAAGCAATTACAGGGCGATTGCATTGCATACAATAAAACGACAACCATATGGCTCCTGCCAGTTGCCAATAACTCTGTTACAAAACATGATCATCTCATACAACAATTTTTATCTCATCACGTCTTGACCATATCACATCACAACATGCCCTGCAAAAACAAGTTAGACGTCCTCTACTTTGTTGTTGCAAGTTTTACATGGCTGCTACGGGCTGAGCAAGAACCGTTCTTACCTATGCATCAAAACCGCAACGATATTTCGTCAAGTTAGTGTTGTTTTAACCTTCAAAAAGGACCGGGCATAGCCACACTCGATTCAACTAAAGTTGGAGAAACTGACACCCGCCAGCCACCCATGTGCAAAGCACGTCGGTAGAACCAGTCTCGCGTAAGCCTACGCGTAATGTCGCTCTGGGCTGCTTCATCCAACAATACCGCTGAACCAAAGTATGACATGCTGGTAAGCAGTATGACTTGTATCACCCACAACTCACTTGTGTTCTACTCGTGCATATACATCTACGCATAAACCTGTCTCGGATGCCACTGTTGGGGAACGTAGTAATTTCAAAAAAAATCCTATGCACATGCAAGATCATGGTGATGCATAGCAATGAGAGGGTAGAGTGTCATCCACGTACCCTCGTAGACCATAAGTGGAAGTGTTATGACAACGCGGTTGATGTAGTTGTACGTCTTCACGATCGACCGATCCTAGTATCGAACGTACGTCACCTCCGCGATCTGCACACATTCAGCTCGGTGACGTCCCATGAACTCACGATCTAGTAGAGCTTCGAGGGAGAGTTCCGTCAGCACGGCGGCGTGATGCTGGTGTTGATGAACAGGGCTTCGCCTAAGCACCGCTATGATATGACCGAGGTGGATTATGGTGGAGGGGGGGGGGGGGCACCGCACATGGCTAAAGATCAATGATCAACTTGTGTATTCATGGGGTGCCCCCCCTCCCCGTATATAAAGGAGTAGAGAAGGGGAGGGGCCGGCCCTCTCTATGGCGCGCCCTGGGGAGTCCTACTCCCATCGGGAGTAGGATTCCCCCCCCCTTCCAGGTAGTAGGAGTAGGAGAGAAGGAAGGGGACGAGAGAAGAGAAGGAAGGAGGGGGCACCGCCCCTCCCCCTAGTCCAATTAGGACTAGGCCTTGGGGGGCGCGCGGCCTGCCCTAGGCAGCCCCCTCTCTCTCCCCTAAAGCCCAATAAGGCCCATATACTTCCCAGCAAATTCCCGTAACTCTCTAGTACTCCGATAAATACCCGAATCACTCGGAACCTTTTCGATGTCCAAATATAGTCGTCCAATATATCGATCTTTACGTCTCGACCATTTTGAGACTCCTCTTCATGTCTCCGGTCTCATCCAGGACTCCGAACTACCTTCGGTACATCAAAACACATAAACTCATATTACCGATCGTCACCGAACGTTAAGCATGCGGACCCTACGAGTTCGAGAAACTATGTAGACATGAGAACTATGTAGACATGACCGAGACACGTCTCCGGTCAATAACCATAGTGGAACCTGGATGCTCATATTGGCTCCTACATGTTCTACGAATATCTTTATCGGTCAAACCGCATAACAACATACATTGTTCCTTTGTCATTGGTATGTTACTTGCCCGAGATTCGATCGTCGGTATGTCAATACCTAGTTCAATCTCGTTACCGACAAGTCTCTTTATTTGTTCCGTAATGCATCATCCCGCAACTAACTCATTATCACATTGCTTGCAAGGCTTATAGTGATGTGCATTACCGAGAGGGCCCAGAGATACCTCTCCGAAACACGAAGTGAAAAATCCTAATATCGATCTATGCCAACTCAACAAGTACCATTCGAGACACCTGTAGAGCACCTTTATAATCACCCAGTTACGTTGTGACGTTTGGTAGCACACAAAGTGTTCCTCCGGTAATCGGGAGTTGCATAATCTCATAGTTATAGGAACATGTATAAGTCATGAAGAAAGCAATAGCAGTAAACTAAAACGGTCAAGTGCTAAGCTAACAGAATGGGTCAAGTCAATCACATCATTCTCCTAATGATGTGATCCCGTTTATCAAATGACAACTCATGTCTATGGTTAGGAAACCTTAACCATATTTTGATTAACAGGCTAGTCAAGTAGAGGCATACTAGTGACACTAATTTGTCTATGTATTCACACATGTATTATGTTTCCGGTTAATACAATTCTAGCATGAATAATAAACATTTATCATGAAATAAGGAAATAAATAATAACTTTATTATTGCCTCTAGGGCATATTTCCTTCACAAATACCCAGACACTACTACGAGAATTAGTAAGGTACACATCAATAACCTGTATATCAAATATACCTTTGCTCACTTTGCCATCCTTCTTATCCGCTAAATACTTGGGGCAGTTCCGCTTCCAGTGACCAATCGCTTTGCAGTGGTAGCACTCAGTTTCAGGCTTGGGGTCCATTTTTAGGTTTCTTCCTGGGAGTGACAACTTGCTTGTCATTCTTCTTGAAGTTCCCCTTCTTTTCACCCTTGCCCTTTTTCTTGAAACTAGTGGTCTTGTTAACCATCAACACTTGATGCTCCTTCTTGATTTCTACCTCCATGGCCTTTAGCATCGCGAAGAGCACGGGAATAGTCTTTTCCATCCCTTGCATATTGTAGTTCATTACGAAGCCTTTGTAGCTTGGTGGCAGTGATTGAAGAACTCTGTCAATGACACAATCATCTGGAAGATTAACTCCCAGCTGAGTCAAGTGATTATGGTACCCAGACATTCTGAGTATGTGCTCACTAACACAACAGTTCTCCTCCATCTTGCAGCTATAGAACTTGTTGGAGACTTCATATCTCTCAACTCGGGCATTTGCTGGAAATATCAACTTCAACTCCTGGAACATCTCATATGGTCCATGACATTCAAAACGTCTTTGAAGTCCCGATTCTAAGCCGTAAAGCATGGCACACTGAACTAATGAGTAGTCATCAGATCGAGCTTGCCAGGCATTCACAATGTCAGCTTCTGCTCCTGCAATAGGCCTTGCACCTAGTAGCGCATCAAGGACATAATTCTTCTGTGCCGCAATGAGGATAATCCTCAAGTTACGGACCCAGTCCGTCTAGTTGCTGCCATCATCTTTCAACTTAGCTTTCTCTAGGAATGCATAAAAATTCAAAGGAACGATAGCACGGGCCATTGATCTACAACATAGATATGCAAAAACTATCAGGACTAAGTTCATGATAAATTAAGTTCAATTAATCATATACTAAAGAACTCCCACTTAGATAGACATCCCTCTAGTCATCTGATACGTCCATTTTGCATCATGCTTTTATATCGATATTTATTGCATTATGGGCTATTATTACACGTTATGTCACAATACTTATGGCTATTCTCTCTTATTTTACAAGGTTTAACATGAAGAGGGAGAATGCCGGCAGCTGGGATTCTAGGCTGGAAAAGGAGCAAATATTGGAGACCTATTCTGCACAGCTCCAAAAGTCCTAAAACTCCATGATAGTCATTTTTCGAATTAATGATAAATATTGAGCAGAAGAAGTACCAGAGGGGGCCCACACCCTGGCCCGAGGGTGGAGGCGCGCCCTACCCCCCTGGGTGCGCCCCCTGCCTCGTGGGCCACCTGGCAGCCCTCCGGTGCCCATCTTCTGCTATATGAAGTCTTTTACCCTAAAAAAAATCATAAGCAAGCTTACGGGACGAAACTCCGCCGCCACGAGGCGGAACCAATCTAGGGATCCGGTGGAGCTATTCTGCCGGGGAAACTTCCCTCCGGGAGGGGGAAATCATCACCATCATCATCACCATCGATCCTCTCATCGGGAGGGGGTCAATCTCCATCAACATCTTCACCAGCACCACCTTCTCTCAAACCCTAGTTCATCTCTTGTATCCAATCTTTGTACCAGAACCTCAGATTGGTACCTGTGGGTTGCTAGTAGTGTTGATTACTCCTTGTAGTTGATGCTAGTTGGTTTATTTGGTGGAAGATCATATGTTTAGATCCTTAATGCATATTAATACCCCTCTGATTTTGAACATGAATATGCTTTGTGAGTAGTTACGTTTGTTCCTGAGGACATGGGTGAAGTCTTCCTATTAGTAGTCATGTGAACTTGGTATTCATTCGATATTTTGATGAGATATATGTTGTCTCTCCTCTAGTGGTGTTATGTGAACGTCGACTACATGACACTTCACCATTATTTGGGCCTGGAGGAAGGCATTGGGAAGTAATAAGTAAATGATGGGTTGCTAGAGTGACAGAAGATTAAACCATAATTTATGTGTTGCTTCATAAGGGGCTGATTTGGATCCATATGTTTCATGCTATGGTTAGGTTTACCTTAATACTTCTTTTGTAGTTGCAGATGCTTGCAATAGGGGTTAATCATAAGTGGGATGCTTGTCCAAGAAGGGGCAGCACCCAAGCACCGTTCCACCCACATATCAAATTACCGAGTAGGGATGATTCCCCTGAAGGTTGTGCCGCTTTGCTCAATGCGGCTGAGGGAGTCCTGGACTAGGGGGTGTCCAGACAGCCGGACTATCATCGTCCGCCGGACTCCAAGACTACGAAGATACAAGATTGAAGACTCCGTCCCGTGTCCGGATGGGACTTTCCTTGGCGTGGAAGGCAAGCTTGGTGATACGGATATGTAGATCTCCTACCATTGTAACCGACTTTGTGTAACCCTAGCCCTCTCCGGTGTCTATATAAACCGGAGGGCTTTAGTCCGTAGGACACAACATCCATTACAACAATCATACCATAGGCTAGCTTCTAGGGTTTAGCCTCCTTGATCTCGTGGTAGATCCACTCTTGTAATACACATCATCAATATTAATCAAGCAGGACGTAGGGTTTTACCTCCATCGAGAGGGCCCGAACCTGGGTAAAACATCGTGTCCCTTGTCTCCTGTTACCATCTGCCTAGACGCATAGTTCGGGACCCCCTACCCGAGATCCGCCGGTTTTGACATCGACATTGGTGCTTTCATTGAGAGTTCCTCTATGTCGTCACCGATAGGCTCGATGGCCTCTTCAATCAACAACAACGCCGTCCAGGGTGAGACTTTTCTCCCCGGACAGATCTTCATATTCGGCGGCTTCGCACTGCGGGCTAATTTGCTTGGCCATCTGGAGCAGATTGAAAGCTACGCCCCTGGCCGTCAGGTCAGGTTCGGAAGCCTAAACTTCACGGCCGACATCCGCGGGGACTTGATCTTCGACGGACTCGAGCCATAGCCGAGCGTGCCGTACTGTCACCATGGGCATGATTTAGCTCTGCCGCCGGACAGTGCCTTGGTGGCCGCACACGAATCCGCTCCGGCCCTCAGTCCGGAGCCGATCACCCAGATCGAGGACCGGTGGCTGGACACCGCCTCGGGGGCTGCAACTTCCGCGACGATGGAGCCGAACACTGACCTTGTCCCTTATAAAGCTCGTGACTCCGAGGTGCCGGACTCCCTGCCGGACTCCGAACCTTCTGCGCCCCTACCAATCGAATCCGATTGGGCGCCGATCATGGAGTTCACCGCTGCAGACATCTTTCAGCACTCGCCCTTTGGCGACATCCTAAATTCGCTAAAGCATCTCTCGCTATCCGGAGAGCCCAGGCCGGATTATGGCTAGGATGGTTGGGATGCGGACGATGAAGAAATTCAAAGCCCACCCACCTCCCACTTTGTAGCCACTGTCGACGATCTAACCGACATACTAGACTATGACTCTGAAGACATCGACGGTATGGACGACGATGCCGGAGACGAACAAGAACCAGCGCCTACAGGGCACTAGAAGACCACCTCGTCATATGACATATACATGGTGGACACCCCAAAAGATGGGGACGGCGAAGAAACAGCGGAGGCAGATTCCTTAAAGAAACAGCCCAAGCGCCGACGTCCGCGGCGCCGCTCTAAATCCCGCCACAGCAAGAATGGAGATTCCGGCACAGGAGATAATAACACCCCAGACAGTGCCGAAGACAATCCCCTCCAGCAAGATTCAGCGCAGGAGGATGCAGAAGAAAGCCCTCGCGAGAGAGAGGCGGACGAAGAGGTCGAGGATGATAATCACATGCCTCCCTCCGGAGACGAGGCAAGCCTCGACGACGACGAATTCGTCGTGCCCGAGGATCCCATCGAACAAGAGCGTTTCAAACGCAGGCTAATGGCCACGGCAAATAGCCTAAAGAAAAAGCAGCAGCAGCTTCAAGTTGATCAAGACCTGCTGGCCGATCGATGGACCGAGGTCCTCGCGGCCGAAGAGTACGAACTCGAACGCCCCTCCAAAAGCTACCCAAAACGCAAGTTGCTCCCCCGATTAGAGGAGGAAGCATACATACCCTCATCACCAGCGCACAATACGGCCGACCGACCACCCCGTGGTCGCGACAGAGAGGCATCCAGGCCTTCCATCAAGACCGTACCCCGGCATCGCTAGAAAAGTACGAAGCCACGAGGGAATGCGCCGGACTTGCGGGACATATTGGAGGATAAAGCAAGACAATCCAGATCTATCTATGGATCACGTGGGCGCCCCACGACCCACGACGAATACCGTCGAGCCGGATACAACAACTCCGGCCGGGCCGAACACAGCAGACAATGCTCCCTTGAGCTACGTCGTGATATTGCTCAATACAGAGGCGCCGCACACCCGCTATGCTTCACTGACGAAGTAATGGATCATCAAATCCCTGAAGAGTTTAAACCCGTAAACATTGAATCCTACGATGGCACGACAGACCCCGCGGTTTGGATCGAATATTATCTCCTTCACATCCATATGGCCCGCGGCGATGATCTCCACGCCATCAAATACCTCCCGCTCAAGCTTAAAGGACCAGCTCGGCATTGGCTTAACAGCCTGCCCGCAGAGTCAATTGGTGTTGGGAGGACCTGGAAGCCGCATTCCTCGACAACTTCCAAGGCACATATGTGCGGCCACCAGACGCCGATGACCTAAGCCACATAATCCAGCAGCCAGACGAATCGGCCAGACAATTCTGGACACGGTTCTTAACAAAGAAAAATCAAATCGTCGACTGTCCGGATGCAGAGGCCCTCGCAGCCTTCAAACATAACATCCGCGACGAGTGGCTAGCCCGGCACCTAGGACAGGAAAAGCCGAAATCCATGGCAGCCCTCACATCATTAATGACCCGCTTCTGTGCGGGAGAGGATAGCTGGCTAGCTCGCAGCAACAACCTTAGCAAAAATGCTGGTAGTCCGGACACTAAGGACCACAATGGCAGGTCGCGTCAAAGTCGGTCAACGCAGGATTCTGAGGCTCTAAACCCGGTCAGCGGAAGAAGCCATTCAAAAGAACCACTACGGGTCCGTCCAATTTGGACCGAATACTCGACCGCTCATGCCAGATACATGGCACCCCCGAAAAGCCAGCTAATCACACCAACAGAGATTGTTGGGTATTCAAGCAGGCAGGCAAGTTAATTGCCGAAAACAATGACAAGGGGCTGCACAGCGACGACGAGGAAGAGACCCGACCGCCGAACAGTGGAGGACAGAAGGGTTTCCCCCCACAAGTGCGAACGGTAAGCATGATATACGCAACCCATATACCCAAGAGGGAGCGGAAGCGTGCACTAAGGGACGTATATGCGATGGAGCTAGTCGCCCCTAAGTTCAATCCATGGTCCTCTTGCCCGATCACTTTCGATCGAAGAGACCATCCGACCAGTATCCGCCATGGCGGATTCTCCACATTGGTTTTAGACCCAATCGTCGATGGATTTCACCTCACAAGAGTCCTGATGGACGGCGGCAGTAGCCTGAACCTGCTTTATCAGGATACAGTGCGCAAGATGGGCATAGACCCCTCAAGGATTAAACCTACAAAGACGACCTTCAAAGGCGTCATACCAGGTGTTGAGGCCAATTGTACAGTCTCAGTCACACTGGAAGTGGTCTTTGGATCCCCGGATAATTTCCGGAGCGAGGAGTTAATCTTCGACATAGTCCCGTTCCGCAGTGGCTATCACGCTCTGCTCGGACGAACCGCGTTCGCAAAGTTCAATGCGGTGCCGCATTACGCATACCTCAAGTTCAAGATGCCAGGCCCTCGTGGAGTCATCACGGTCAACGGAAATACGGAACGCTCCCTCCGAACGGAGGAACACACAGCGGTTCTCGCGGCAGAAGTACAGAGCAGCCTTTTAAGGAAATTTTCGAGTCCGGCCGTTAAACGGCCGGATACGGCCAAACGCGCCCGAAGCAACATCAACCAAGACCACCTGGCACGATCCGAGCACGTGTAGCAATGCGGCCCCAACCCCAGCCCTTGCATAATTGCAAGACCAACCCTCCGCGTACATCATTACGCTGTGGAGATACCATGGGCCTAGGGGGAGGGGCACGACCAGAACAGACCCAGAGTGCGGCTCGACCACACCAGGGGCTCACAAGTGTGTCACTCCTTTATTATTATTTTCCTTCTTTGTATACACAGGACTCCGTTCACCAGAGGCCCTGTCCAGCGGTGAACCCGCCGAACTCACGATGCAACAGCCAGGGAAGAAAGAAGGCTGCGATGAACACTCAGGTGGTCTCCATTACGAGCATTAAATTTGATTATATACACCAGTCAGCAGCCCACCCCTGGAGGGGGACATGTTTAATTAGTCCAATCCCTTTCTTACCGCACTATTTGTATCATTCCGCACTCATAGCAGAATTCCTTGAATAAATAATGCAGCACTTTTTGCCTGTTATTGCATTACCTTACATATATGTTCACTAATGACATCTTGCACCCGTATATTTTGGTACGGCCGAATACACCAGGGGCTTATGTTCCCCGCATTATGGTGTGATAAGTCCGAACACTTTCACAAGTGCGGCACCCCAAACTTATAGCATTATATGAATCGGCTCCGAATCATGTCTTGGGTCAATAGTTGGGTTTGCCCGGCTCCCACGTTTTGGTACCTTACGTTCCGTTCTGTCGGGTAAGGTGGCACTGGGAGAACCACTGCGATTGCGCCCCGGTTGAGCTGGGCGAGCGCCTCAGTGGAGAAAGCTAAAACTGACTGTCATGATAAGGCGAGAGACTGGTCGCTGTTCGAGAGGTCTTTTCGAGTCCTTAAATACTTATGCCGCGTCAAGCGAAGAACCGGATAATGTCCGGTCAAGGCGTGGATAGCGCCCCCAACTCGGTCTTCCGAATATCAGGGGCTTCGCCGAAATTTAAAATTATAGAATTCTATGGCTAAGTGAGAGTGTTCAAGCATTATAAGTCCGGTTGCCTTGTTCGTTGCGTTGAGCGCCTCCCTAGATGGACCCAAGAATGGGAACAAGAGTGCTCAAGTTTATCCCGAACACCCCAGCACTCGTGGCTTGGGGGCTGAAGCCGACGACTTGCCATCTCTCAGATTTTATAAACGGCCGCACAGAAGGTAATATTTTAAATCAAACAAGTGTTGCTTAGCGCATATGAACAAAGTTTTCAGCGCACAGGATAATACATAGCGAGTCTACTCAATAATTACATCTCTGGGGCACTCATTCGCAATCTTGCGGGCACCCTTCAGGACAGTCTTATAGTACATCTCGGGCGTACGATACTCCTTGCCCGCTGGCGGCGCGTCAGTGATAAGCTTCTCTGCATCCAGCTTGCCCCAGTGCACCTTTGCACGGGCAAGGGCCCGACGAGCACCTTCAATACAGGTGGAGCGCTTGACGACCTCCAACAAGGGGCACGCATCCACCAGCCGCCGCACGAGGCCGAAATAGCTCCCAGGCATGGCCTCTCCAGGCCATAGCCGGACTATGAGGCCCTTCATGGCCTGCTCGGCTACCTTATGGAGCTCGACCAGCTGCTTCAGCTGGTCGCTAGGGGGCACCGGATGGCCGGCCTCAGCATACTGAGACCAAAAGACCTTCTCCGTTGAGCTCCCCTCCTCGCCACGGTAGAATGCGGCGGCATTGGATACACTGCGAGGCAGATCTGCAAACGCCCCTGGAGAGCTCCGAATTCGGGTAAGTGTCAGGTAGTTTACATTAACATGCTTGCTTTGCATGAAAAATGCCTTACCCGCCGCTATTTTCTTCACATCTTCAACCTCCTGAAGGGCCTTATTGGCCTCGGCCTTGGCGGCTTTGGCACTTTCGAGAGCCGAGGGAAGCTCGGACTCTCGAGTCTTTGAGTCGCGCTCCAAACTCTCATGCTTTTCCATGAGAGCCTGGAGCTCTTGCCGCACTTCCGCCACCCGCGCCTCCTGCTTCTCTCGCTCTGCCCGTTCCGCAGCCGCATTGCGTTCGGCCGCAGACACAGCCTCCTTCAGGGTTGCCACCTTGTTAGTGGCCCCTGCAGTACCCACGTTATCCTTGTTGTTTTTATTGCAACCTAAATCCTTTTCTGTACGGTAAATCTTCAAAGTGGTGTTACTCACCTTCTTTGTCCTTGAGCTACTTCTTGGCACGGCCGAGCTCTTGCTCGGACCGCTCGAGATCCTGCTTCAATGCACCGACCTCCGCAGTCAGTGCGGCAGAGGTCAGCAGCGCAGCCTGCAAACCCATATTGACATAATTTTTAGCAACCCTGCGTATATCTTCTTTAGATCCTCAGTCCGGCTTTTCTTTCCGAACACCGAACCGAGCATCAGGGGCTACTGTCTATGCGGTATTACATTATATAATTTTAACTTCTTACCTCAAAGCCTGTTAGAAGGCTGCTGCAAGCTTTGGTCAGCCCGCTTTTGGCGAGCTGAACCTTTTGAATCACTGCACTCATGATAGTGCGGTGTTCTTCCTCGATGGAAGCGCCTTTGAGTGCCTCCAACAAGTTGTCCGGCGCCTCCGGTTGGACGGGGGCCGCCGGTGTCACGGTCTTGCCCTTCTTGCGAAGGGGCCGCCTGCCGGACTCTGGAACCACTGCAGGTTCCGGCGTAGAGTCCGGCGCAAAGTCCGGGAGGCTGCCTTGCGGCGCCTCCAGAGCCTCCTCTTGATGGGTCCCTTCCCGAGATCCCACCTCGGCGTCCTCAGCGGCGCGAGGGGTGGAGGCAGTCGGAATGGAATCCACATCTGACGCAGCCAACGACCCGCTCGACAAAGCAGGGAGATCATCATCGGCCGGACTGTGGGCAGTATGCGGCATTAGAAGGACACTATGTGACACAAAAGAAATTGCAGATCATTCAGGAATCCAGATACTTACGATCTCGCCTGAGGCCTGGCCCTTGAGGGCCACTCTTCATCGCCAACGTTGGTGTTGGCGGAGCTGTCCGGGGAATAGTTCTTCCCCTCTTGGACCCTTCGGCCTCCCCTGTTGGGGAGGCCTTCCTCTTTCTCTCTCCCTCCTCTGGGAGAGAGTCTTCTTCTTCCTCCTCATCTTCGGGGGAGGAATCCGCCTCGGAGTCGTCGGACACCTGAAAACTGGAACTCTTTCGAGTACCCGTGGCCACCTTCTTGGCCTTCTTCTCCGGCACCACGTGCGGTGCCGGAACCAGCAGCCCCGCTAGACGGGCGTCCACTGGGTCTTCTGGCATGGGAGCCGGGCAGATGAGCTGCTCGGCCTTCTTCATCCATTCCTGTCAAAGGAAAAGGGAGATTAAAACCCGCTAGGGTCGAACTATTAATAACAAGTGTCCCGTAAAGGGGTAGAATCACTTACCTCGTCAGCTGGACGCTGCGAGTGAAACCCGCGATCTTCCGTCGTGGATGCGGGGGCCTCGGCACCCTTAAACAGCACCCTCCAGGCGCCTTCGTACGTCGTGTCGAAGAGCCCGCTCAGCGCCTGGTGCTGTGCCGGATCAAACTCCCACAGGTTGAATGCCCGTTCTTGGCATGGGAGAATCCGGCGGACGAGCATGACTTGGACCACATTAACAAGCCTGAGCTTCTTGTTCACCAGCTTCTGGATACAGGCTTGGAGTCCCGTCAGCTCCTTCGAACTACCCCATAGCAAGCCCTTCTCTTTCCAGGAGGTGAGCTGCACAGGGATACCAGATCTGAACTCGGGGGCCGCCGCCCACTTAGGGTCGCGCGGCTCGGTGATGTAGAACCACCCCGATTGCCACCCCTTGACGGACTCCACGAAGGCCCCTTCGAACCAGAGGACGTTGGGCATCTTGCCCAACATGGCGCCTCCGCACTCCACCTGCGTGCCCTTCACTACCTTCGGCTTGACGTTGAAGGTCTTGAGCCACAAGCCGAAGTGGGGCTGGATGCAGAGGAAGGCCTCGCACACGACGATAAACGCCGAGATGTTGAGGATGAAGTTCGGCGCTAGATCATGGAAATCCAGGCCGTAGTAGAACATGAGCCCCCGGACAAAGGGGTGAAGTGGAAAGCCCAGTATGCGGAGGAAGTGGGGGAGAAATACGACCCTCTCATGGGGCCTGGGGGTGGGGATGAGCTGCCCCTTGTCGGGCAGCCGGTGCGCGATGTCGCTGGAAAGGTATCCGGCGCTGCGCAGTTTGGCGATGTGCTCCTCCTTAACGGTGGAGGCCAACCATTTACCTCCCGCTCCGGACATGGTCGGAGAAGGTTGAGATGAGATGCGCGAGCTTGGGCGCTGGAGCTCGAGTGCGCGGAGATGGATAAGCAAAGGAGGAAGAAGGCATAGGTAAAAAGGTGGATCCTTATCCCCTTATATATATGCGGACGTAGACTATACGTCCCCACCGGCCTGGTAAAACTCGCTTATCTCCCAAGCGCCACCATCAATGGCGCGGTTGGGTTACCCATGTCCGTATTGATGAGAATCTCGGAATAAGGGGAACACGATCTCTGCTTTGACAAGACGTGCCAAGGAAACCGCTTCGCTAAACGCGCTGAGGCGGTATAATAAAAAACGATTCAAGTAAAGGCCTGGTAGTGGTGAGACGTCATGCCGCAAAATACGTCAGCAGATTGAACTTGTGTATATATTATTCTCTCTACGGTGGAACGTGGAATTTATTTTGTAGAGCCGGACACTATCCTGGTGTTCACAATCTTCTATGAAGTATTCGCAGGAGGAACCCGCCTTGCAATGCCGAAGACAATATGCGCGCCGGACTCGTCGTCATTGAAGCCTGGTTCAAGGGCTACTAAGGGAGTCCCGGACTAGGGGGTGTCCGGATAGCCGAACTATCATCTTCGGCCGGACTCCTGGACTATGAAGATACAAGATTGAAGACTTCGTCCCGTGTCCGGATGGGACTTTCCTTGGCGTGGAAGGCAAGCTTGGCGATACAGATATGTAGATCTCCTACCATTGTAACCGACTCTGTGTAACCCTAGCCCTCTCCGGTGTCTATATAAACTGGAGGGCTTTAGTCCGTAAGACACAACATCCATTACAACAATCATACCATAGGCTAGCTTCTAGGGTTTAACCTCCTTGATCTCGTGGTAGATCCACTCTTGTAATACACATCATCAATATTAATCAAGCAGGACGTAGGGTTTTACCTCCATCGAGAGGGCCCGAACCTGGGTAAAACATCGTGTCCCTTGTCTCCTGTTACCATCCGCCTAGACGCACAGTTCGGGACCCCCTACCCGAGATCCGCCGGTTTTGACACCGACAGCGGCCTTTATCAATCTCCATTTTTTTTGACCGTTTCTTCAGGTTTAACCCGCTTCCGCCGTCCATGAGTACTTTGGTCAGCCGGAAGCCGTCCACGATTGGGCTAAGGACCAGAGCGGCCGGTGTCCAGAGAGTCTGGAACCAAGGTTCATCACTGGCATTGAAAGTTATAGCCGTGTCGTTCCAGGGGTTTATCTTTGCCACATGGCAAATTTCAGCAGAGCTTTGGAGAGCCCGCTTGCACCTGTTGTTCGAGGCGAAAGTCTCGAAGACTGTTAGTACCGTATCGTGTCCTCGGGCAGGATATTGTTCCGCTTTATGGCCTGCAAGAAGATCCTCGCCACTTTTCGCCACCTGCCGGAGTATCCAACACGCCCTAAGGCTATGAGTTGGCATTGTATCCGGTGTACTGTGGAGCTTACATGGCCTGTCGATCCATCCTTCCAATACGAATCCCCGCCCTGGGGTGGGCTTCAGTTTCTTGGGGATTGGATCGGACGTCCTACGAGAGTTCGTCCGTTTGGTTCGGACAAAGGTCTTGGTGAGGGCGTATCCCAAAATTCTGTTTGGGTCTTCCAAGCGCTCTCCCTCGCACAGTACTTACGTACTATGATTGCCAAGTCCGCGAAACGTATTATTTTGCGGCGGCTTATAGCATTGAGGAGTCATCGTCTGTGCAGTTTTTGCAGAAGAGTGAGACCATGTTCTCCTCGCGGCAGTCCTTAACCTTGTTAAGCGCAAGGAGGAATCTGGCCCAGTAATGATGTACCATCTCTTGGGGCTCTTGCCTGATGCGGGAGAGATAGTTTAAGTCCAAATAAGTATTGTTAGCAGAATCCGGATTATGATCCGATCTAACGCCCAAGGGCGCGGGCGGTTCTGAGCCCAACAGCTCGGAATCCGGAGTGCTACCCGATTCCTTCGGCCCAATGCCCGATCCTAAGTCGGGGACCTAGGGCAGGTTGTCCTCTGAGCCAATTTTCGGCTCAAGGAGTTCGGCAATCCGAACATAATTCGTCCTCAAAGCTGGGGGATGATCCGCGTGCGGTTCTTCCACAATCGCTATCTCATGGGTTGCCGGCAGGGATCTGATGTCCCTTCGGTCGGGTTTAAGCCCAATCCGGTCATAGTTCGTAGCGACCCCCAGAGCGGCGACGCGATCCAAGAGTTCATTAAAGGAGGAGAGCTCCATTGGATCCATCTATTCGGCAAATTCCAAACTGACCCGAAGGTTATGATTGATGACCCGAGAGGCCGTCGTCGGCTCTGTCGCCGACGGGGCGGCCATGATAAAGCCGCCGACCCGGAGCGTCTGGCCTACAGCCAGAGCTCCCTCCGAAGTAATGTCGTCCTTGAAGACGAGTCGAGCCATCAAGCTTTGCGGCGACGTCACAGAGGAACTCTCAAAAGCACCAATGTCGGTGTCAAAACCGGCGGATCTCGGGTAGGGGGTCCCGATCTGTGCGTCAAGGCTGATGGTAACAAGAAGTAAGGGACACAGGTGTTTACCCAGGTTCGGGCCCTCTCGATGGAGGTAAAACCCTACTTCCTGCTTGATTAATATTGATGATATGGGTAGTACAAGAGTAGATCTACCATGAGATCGTAGAGGCTAAACCCTAGGAGCTAGCCTATGATGGTATGATTGTAATTGTGATCGGTCTTCTAAGGACCAACCTCTCCGGTTTATATAGACACCGGAGAGGGCTAGGGTTTACATGGAGTCGGTTACAAGGAAGGAAATATAATATCCGGATCGCCAAGCTTGCCTTCCACGCCAAGGAAAGTCCCATCCGGACATGGGCCGAAGTCTTGAGTCTTGCATCTTCACGCTTCAATAGTCTGGATGTTGTACACAGTCCGGCTGTCCGGATACCCCCTTATCCAGGACTCCCTCAGTAGCCCCTGAACCAGGCTTTAATGACGATGAGTCTGGCGCGCAGTATTGTCTTCGGCATTGCAAGGCGGGTTCTTCCTCCGAATACTCCAAAGTACCTGTTATGACGAATAGTGTCCAGTCTCCAATCGATGTTGTGCTCCTCGGCTTCAGCGCCTCGTTAATGACCATCTCCACGTGTCGAGCGAATGCGAGGAGTCAAGGTCTTTTTGCATTTGCCACCCTTGATCCTCCGAGCCAACCGTCTATTTGAAGGGACAGGGGTTCTCAGATCCAAACCTCACTCTCCTCCCTTGAGCTAGCATCCTAGAGCGCTTCGCGAAAAGCCATTCCAGCATGGCCGGCCGTCGCAGATCTTCTACTTGCCCTCCTCTCTCTAAGTCGGGGGATTGGGGAGAGTGCTCAGTTCCCCACAGCCGTTTGGTGAAGTTACAAACTCAAGGGTTTCTTCCACCGGCATTCATGGTCTCCGTCCGAGCTGGAATAGCTACTTATGACGGAGGGGAACAAGCGGAGGGATTTCCTAACCCGTCTTCGGAGGAGCGAATATGCCTCATCTCGCATCTGCTGAGGGGCGTCGGGCTCCCTATCCACCCGTTTCTCCGCGGGCTCCTGGAGTTCTATGGCCTCCAGCTACACAATCTTACCCCAGCCTCCATTCTGCACATAGCGGGGTATGTCGCCCTTTGCGAGCTATTTTTAGGCTGCGAACCACACTTCGGATTGTGGAGGAAACTTTTCTGCCTTGTCCCCCGCACCAGGGGGAGTCCCTGTATCAAGTGGGCGGGGCCAAAGTATGGCGCATTGCTGAGACCGGATACCTATCCGGCACTCCTGAGAATGCACCAGAAAACTGGCCTTCATAGTGGTTCTATATAAATGACGTTCCCCTTCTGGATCCAGTCCGGAGGGGTCTCCCCAAGTTCAGCAACGCCCCACCGAGGGCACACCTAAGTTGGCGTCCCCGGGGCCCTCAAGAAGAGGACACAAGGGAGATATTCCTCCTGATGAACAGGATGAAGTTGTTGGCCAAGTCCGGACTGACGATTGTTGAGGCCATGGCAATATGCATAAAGCGAGGAGTGCAGCCGCTCCAATATCGGGGGAAGCCCATGTGGCATTACAACGGGGAAGATGACGCCACCCGCTGTGGTCGTAAGGGTCCGGACTCCGCTGCCGCTTTGGCAAGGATATTGTCCAATTTGTACAAAGGAGAAGAGGAGGAGTTCCTTCGTATAAAAACGCGGGACGGATTCTCCATGTACAACCCCCCCAGAGTGGGTAAGTTGCCATTCTTTTCCCAGTTTCATTTACTCTATCGTACTTCTGCTAAGATTACTTGCATTAATGCCTCTGAGCAGGAACTGAGGAGGGCCGTGGAAGGAATCTTCGACCCCTCCCCGCAACCAGAGGACCCTGGAAGGGCCCTAGATCCGGGACTCAAAGTAGATCCGGATATTACCGTGGAGCTTGTCAACGGAGTATTTTATCAGGCGAGATGGGACGGTGCCCTAGTGGCCATTACGGCCGACTCCCCTGGACTGCTTCCCACGTCACATGTAAGCTGAGCTAAAAAAACCTTATCCTCCGAAGTGTACTTTCCCCAGGTATTGTAATTTTTACCTGTGAGGTGTCGCTCTATTTGCAGAAACGACGGCCGGAGCGAGGGGCCAAGCCCCTGGGGACTCATCAACCACGGGCGTCCGGATCGGGCAGGCTCAAGAGGAAGGCGGTGAGGGCTGACACACCGCTGCAGAAGTAAAGTCATAGCCTGTCCTGCTGTCATAGAATTTGAAATATGACAGCGCCCTTTGTGTCTGGCAGGAAGAGGAATAACTGGGCTATATCTGGAAACCCCACCAACCACGCCTCCACCAGCCGGGTTCCAGAACCGGCTTCCGGGGCGGAGGCGGATACGGGGCCAACACCGCATAGCTTCCCGACGGAGGGTACAGATATGTGTTCGGCCACGAACTCCAAAGTGGAGAGCGCCATGAACCACCGGTGCCGGAAGGCCGTGCTCCAGCACAACATCTTTTCCGAAGAGGCTTTTAATGCCTTCAATTCGGCGGACACATATGTCCGAGCCGCTCGAGGCGGGCTTGCCCAAGCAACAAGCCAGTATACCAAAGACATACGAGTAAGAGATTTTGATAAGTATGCGTAGCAGTAGCCCCTGAGACTTAGAATAGTTGGGACAACTGTTTGAAGGATCAATATATCCGCAGGTCCTTGTGGACAAGAATGAACAATTGGCGTGGGAGCTCGAGGCCTGCAAGGCCCAATTATCTGATGCTGTAGCCAAGTTAGAGGGATCCCGAAAGGCCCCTGCCGGTAATATTTGTCTCCATTATACACAGATGTGATAGTTAGTAGATGACTGGTGCGGTTAGTCTAACAGTAAGTTCTGCAGACAATCCTGGAGTGAATCCAGATGGCGCAGTGGGTGACGACTCGCATCTCCAACGACAACTAAAGTCCGGCGAGCGCATCCTTACGCAGGTGATGCAAGAGAAGAACAAGCTTCATGATGCCAATATTCGTCTGGACGTGGAATTAAAGGACGTCCGCGCACAACTGGCGGACTCCGTGAAGGAGAACAAAAAACTTCGTCGCGACATTTATGGTAAGAACGCAAGCGAACTGTTTGATAGTTCGGCGAGGAAGTTTATTAAAAAGATTTTTCCTTGCAGGAATGTTAATGGGTCGCCCTGAAGAGGAGATGCCTTCATCTGCAGGTGATTTGCTGCAAGAACTGTCGCAGATGCACGAGCGTGCCCGACAGGTGATGCACGACGTTGCTCAGGCCTTGTGGCCATCAAGCCTACTGCCGAATGGCATGGGGGAGCTTGCGGACCTGCTCCAAGGAGCCCGACGGCGCTTCCGTCTGTGGAAGATAGCAGCCTGCCGGCAAGGAGCAAGAGAAGCCTGGGCGATGGTGAAGACGCGCTACACCAAGCTGGACCCTAACCATATGGCCGAAGTGGGACCAGCGGGGCCCGATGGGCAAGAAATTCCTGTGAGCCTGGTGTATGACCAGGTAGCATTAGCCGCTAAGTATTCTCAGCAGGATTGTAGGCTAGATAACCTGTTAGATGGTATAGAGGAGGAATATAGTCATTCTCAGTGACTGTGTAAATTGATTGGCATAAGTAGCCTCTAGCCGGATTGAAATCATTTGTCATGGCGGACCTTTTCGCTTTAGCCCCCGGACCCTATAGTCCGGGGTGTGTCCGAATACCCGCTCGGTTATGCGAAACCCGGGGCATGCTTGGAGACCAGGCATAGGGGTCATAGGTGCTTGAACAGACAAGTACCCAACTAGTTATGTTATATTGCATGGATAGCAAGAAACATCTTCTAGGGAGAATAGTTTCGTTAGGGGTTCCTTTCCCTAGGTATCCATGTGTCGATGCACATGTCTGGACTACGCGCGATGGCAGGATACAAAGCTTCTGGGGTTCTTTGTTGTGACCAACGAATACATCCTTTGTTCACCGATCGAATATTCTCTTAAGGAAACTAGCTTTCGGCTTCACCCAGTCTGAGGTACACATCCGGCTCAACCAACAGTAACAATCACAGAGGTGCTCCCCTTATGCCCTAGCCGAATTAACAGGAACGTAGGCCATAAACACAAGAGCCAGGCAACCCAGCTTGGCCACATCTTAAGTCATATCGATGCATATAATGGTGAAGAAAAGGCACATATGGAGAAAGAATGCATATGTGATGGGCGAAAAGCCATTAAAGTAATTATGTCTAGGTTCCGAATAGGAAGCCCCCAGATACAGCTTGCACACATGGTACGACCGGGATAATCTGGGAATCCGCACTGTATTAAATAGTTTGTGTGAATGGAAAGAGGGTCGAGAAAGGAGAGAAATAGTGGTGGAGCATAATTTAAAAAGGAGGGTTGAGGAGACGAACACTGCGTTCGGCGTTAGGCATAAAATCTCCGGAGTCTAGCCGCGTTCCATGGGTTCGGCTCGAGTCTGTTGTCAGATGCATTACATAGGTGGTACACTCCTCCGGTGAGAACTTTGTCAATGACGAAGGGACCTTCCCATCTGGGTTTGAGTTTGTCCTTCTTCTTCTCCGGTAGGCGTAGAACGAGCTCGCCAACATTGTAAGTTTTGGCCCGCACTTCTTTGTTTTGATATCGCCGAGCCTACTGCTGATAGAATGCGGAGCGGGCCTTTGCAACATCGCGCTCCTCCTCCAGGGAGTCCAAGTTATCCTGCCGATCTAACTCGGCTTCCTTCTCTTCGTACATGCGTACGCGTGGCGAATCATGTATTATGTCGCAGGGTAGTACTGCTTCCGCATCATACACCATAAAAAATGGTGTGTATCCGGTGGTTCGATTCGGTGTGGTCCGCAGCCCCCAGAGTACAGAGTCGAGCTCCTCTACCCAGTGCGTATCCGATTCTGTTAAAGATCGCACTAATCTGGGTTTTATGCCGCTCATGATAAGACCATTTGCCTGTTCGACCTGGCCGTTTGTTTGCGGGTGGTAGACGGAAGCGTAGTCGAGCTTAATGCCCATTTTGCTGCACCAAGTTTTCACTTCATCGGCTGTGAAATTTGAGCCATTATCAGTGATGATGCTATGGGGGACACCGTACCGGTGTACAACCCCGGATATGAAGTCTATTACTGGTCTGGATTCGGCCGTTTTAACTGGTTTGGCTTCGATCCATTTGGTGAATTTGTCCACCATGACCAATAGGTATTTTTTCTTATGGCTTCCCTCTTTAAGGGGTCCGACCATATCCAGCCCCCAAAACCGCGAAGGGCCAAGTTATGGGGATTGTTTGGATATGGTAGGGGCATATGACTCTGATTGGCAAAGAGCTGACAGCCGATGCGATGTTGGACAAGGTCCTGTGCGTCCGCTCGGGCCGTCGGCCAATAGAAGCCTGTACGGAAGGCCTTGCTGACCAGCGCTCGAGCTGCGGCGTGGTGTCCGCCCAGTCCGGCGTGAATTTCAACCAGGAGTTGCCGCCCTTCCTCTTCGGAGATGCACCTTTGGAGCACTCCGGTCGCGCTTTTCTTGTAGAGTTCCCCTTCGTGGACCTTGTAAGCTTTAGAACGTCGGACTATGCAGTGTGCTTCATTTTGGTCTTCGGGGAGCTCCTGCCTATTTAGGTAGGCCAAGAACGGCTCGGTCCATGGGGCGATTGCCATTATTTCATGGGCCAAAGGTGTTATTTCGGTGGCAGAGCCTCCGATTGTGTCGGATGGTTCGGAATCTGGGGGTGTATTCGGATCCGTGCTGGTATTGTCGGACTCCCCTTCCCATACTACAGATGGCTTGAACAGCCTTTCCAGGAATATATTAGGTGGGACAGGGTCGCGTTTGGCACCGATACGGGCAAGGACGTCCGCCGCTTGATTGTTTTCTCGAGCCACATGGTGGAATTCGAGCCCCTCGAACCGGGCTGACATTTTGAGGACGGCATTACGATAGGCCACCATTTTCGGATCCTTGGCATCAAAGTCTCCGTTTATTTGTGATATTGTGAGGTTCGAATCCCCGCACACTTCCAGGCATTGGATGCCCATAGAGACTGCCATCCGAAGACCATGTAACAGGGCCTCATATTCGGCCGCATTGTTGGAGTCTGTGTATAATATTTGTAGGATGTATTGGACCGTGTCCCCGGTGGGAGACGTCAGGACTACCCCTGCTCCCAGTCCGGCCAGCATTTTGGAGCCGTCAAAGTGCATGATCCAGTTGGAGTACACGCCGTACTCTTTAGGGAGTTCGGCTTCTGTCCATTCGGCGACAAAGTCAGCCAATACTTGCGACTTAATGGCTCGCCGCGGTTTGTATGTTATGTCGAACGGCAGGAGCTCGATAGCCCATTTAGCAATCCGGCCCGTAGCATCGCGGTTATTAATTATGTCGTTGAGTGGTACTTCGGAGGCGATGGTAATCGAACACTCTTGAAAGTAGTGTCTTAGCTTCCGAGATGCCATGAAGACTGTGTATGCTATTTTTTGATAGTGCGGGTATCGGGATTTACATGGGGTGAGGACCGTTTATACGTAGTAAACTGGCTTTTGAAGCGGGAATTTGTATCCGTCCACCTCTCGTTCGACGACGAGCACTGCGCTTACCACTTGAAGTGTTGCAGCTATGTATAGTAGCATAGGTTCGCCGATGTTTGGCGCAGTTAGGACCAGATTACTGGCCAATAAGGTCTTTATCTCATCGAGTCCGGCCGCGGCTACATCCGTCCATACAAAGTGTTCGGTGCGCCGAAGGAGGCGGTAAAGAGGCAACGCCTTTTCTCCTAGCCTGGATATAAAGCGGCCACACATCCCGCTAGCTTCTGGATGTGCTTGAGGTCTGTTGGTATGGCCAACTGCGACAGGGCTCGGATTTTTGCTGGATTTGCTTCAATTCCTCTATTGGAAACAATGAAGCCCAGGAGCTTCCCCGAAGGGACACCGAAAACACATTTTTCTGGATTCAACTTGATGTCGTATGTCCGAAGGTTATCGAATGTGAGCCTCAAGTCATCTATTAGGGTTTCGACGTCTCTGGTTTTTATGACAACATCGTCCACATATGCTTCCACTCTTTTGCCGATTTGTTTCTCCAGGCATGTTTGGATCATGCGTTGATAGGTTGCGCCAGCATTCTTGAGCCCGAAGGGCATAGTGTTGAAGCAAAAAGGGCCATATGGCGTTATAAAAGCTGTTGCAGCTTGGTCAGACTCTGCCATCTTTATTTGATGGTATCCAGAGTATGCGTTGAGAAAACACAGCGAGTCGTGTCCAGCTGTGGCATCGATGATTTGATCGATGCGAGGGAGGGGAAAGGGATCCTTGGGGCAAGCCTTGTTGAGGTCTTTGAAGTCGGCGCATAGGCGCCAGGATTTGTCCTTTTTTGGCACCATTACCAAATTCGCCAGCCAATCCGGATGTTTAATATCTCTGATGAATCCGGCCTCGAGCAGCTTGGCTAGCTCTTCCCCCATGGCTTGTCGTTTGGGTTCTGAAAACCGCCTTAGGGTCTGTTTGAATGGTTTGTATCCCTTTAGTATATTGAGGCTGTGTTCGGCTAGCCGGCGTGGGATGCCTGGCATGTCCGAAGGGTGCCAGGCGAAGTCCCAATTCTCGCGTAAGAAATCTCGCAGTGCGGCGTCCATCACGGGGCACAATTGTGTTCCAATGGATGCTGTCTTCATGGGGTCTGTTGGGTGGACCTGGAATTTGACTATCTCATCTGCAGGTTTAAATGAGGTGGACTTGGGTCATTTGTCGAGTATCACGTCGTCCCTGTCCATGGTGGCCCGCAGTGTTGTTAACTCTTCGTCTGCTAGGGCTTCAGGTAATGCTTCCAGGGCTAGTGCTGCGGTTTTGTTTTCGGCGCGGGGTGCGATGTCCGGATCACTGGCTAGAGTGATGGTTCCGTTGGGCCCGAGCATTTTAAGCTTCATGTACCCGTAATGGGGTACAGCTTGAAAGCTTGTAAACGCGTCTCGCCCTAGAAGGGCATGGTATCCGCTGCTGAAAGGAGCCACTTGGAATGTGATTTCTTCGGACCTATAATTCTCTGGGGTGCCGAATACCACATCGAGTGTGATTTTTCCTGTGCACCATGCTTCCCGAGTAGGGATGATTCCCCTGAAGGTTGTGCCGCTTTGCTCAATGCAGCCTTTATCAATCTCCATTTTGTTGAGCGTTTCTTCAGGTTTAACCCACTTCCGCCGTCCATGAGTACTTTGGTCAGCCGGAAGCCGTCCACGATTGGGCTAAGGACCAGAGCGGCCGGTGCCTGGACAGTCTGGAACTGAGGTTCGTCACTGGCATTGAAAGTTATAGCCGTGTCGTTCCAGGGGTTTATCTTTGCCACATGGCAAATTTCCGCAGAGCTTCGGTGAGCCCGCTTGTGCCTGTTATTCGAGGCGAAAGTCTCGAAGACTGTTAGTACCATATTGTGTCCTCGGGCAGGATATTGTTCCTCTTTATGGCCTGCAAGAAGATCCTCGCCACTTTTCGCCACCTGCCGGAGTATCCAACACGCCCTAAGGCTATGAGTTGGCATTGTATTCGGCATACCGTGGAGCTTACATGGCCCGTCGAGCCATCCTTCCAATATGGATCCCCGCCCTGGGGTGGGCTTCAATTTCTTGGGGATTGGATCGGATGTCCTATGAGAGTTTGTCCGTTTGGTTTGGACAAAGGTCTTGGTGAGGGCGGTACTATCCCAAAATTCTGTTTGGGTCTTCCAAGCGCTCTCCCTCGCACAGTACTTACGTACTATGATTGCCAAGTCCGCGAAATGTATTATTTTGCGGCGGCTTATAGCATTGAGGAGTCATCGTCTGTGCAGTTTTTGCAGAAGAGTGAGACCATGTTCTCCTCGTGGCAGTCCTTAACCTTGTTAAGGGCAAGGAGGAATCTGGCCCAGTAATGATGTACCGTCTCTTGGGGCTCTTGCCTGATGCGGGAGAGACAGTTTAAGTCCAAATAAGTATTGTTAGCAGAATCCGAATTATGATCCAATCTAACGCCCAAGGGCGCGGGCGGTTCTGAGCCCAACAGCTCGGAATCCGGAGTGCTACCCGATTCCTTTGGCCCAATGCCCGATCCTAAGTCGGGGACCTGGGGCAGGTTGTCCTCTGAGCCGATTTTCGGCTCAAGGAGTTCGGCGATCCGAACATAATTCGTCCTCAAAGCTGGGGGATGATCCGCGTGTGGTGCTTCCACAATCGCTATCTCATGGGTTGTCGGCGAGGATCTGATGTCCCTTCGGTCGGGTTTCAGCCCAGTCCGGTCATAGTTCATAGCAACCCCCAGAGCAGCGACATGATCCAAGAGTTCATTAAAGGAGGAGAGCTCCATTGGATCCATCTGTTCGGCAAATTCCAAACTGACCTGAAGGTTAGGATTGATGACCCGAGAGGCCGTCGTCGGCTCTGTCGCCGACGGGACGGCCATGATAAAGCCGCTGAGCTGGAGCGTCTGGCCTACAGCCAGAGATCCCTCTGAAGTAATGTCATCCTTGAAGACGAGTCGAGCCATCAAGCCTTGCGGCGACGTCACAGAGGAACTCTCAATGAAAGCACAAATGTCGGTGTCAAAACCGGCGGATCTCGGGTAGGGGGTCCCGATCTGTGCGTCAAGGCTAATGGTAACAAGAAGTAAGGGACACAGGTGTTTACCCAGGTTTGGGCCCTCTCGATGGAGGTAAAACCCTACTTCCTGCTTGATTAATATTGATGATATGGGTAGTACAAGAGTAGATCTACCACGAGATCATACAGGCTAAACCCTAGGAGCTAGCCTATGATGGTATGATTGTAATTGTGATCGGTCTTCTAAGGACCAACCTCTCCGGTTTATATAGGCACCGGAGAGGGCTAGGGTTTACATGGAGTCGGTTACAAGGAAGGAAATATAATATCCGGATCGCCAAGCTTGCCTTCCACGCCAAGGAAAGTCCCATCCGGACACGGGCCGAAGTCTTGAGTCTTGCATCTTCACGCTTCAATAGTCTGGACGTTGTACACAGTCCGGCTGTCCGGATACCCCCTTATCCAGGACTCCCTCACTCGTTACAAATTATCTTATCACAAAACTATCTTTTACCGACAATTTCAGTGCTTGCAGAGAATACCTTACTGAAAACTGCTTGTCATTTCGTTCTGCTCGTCGTTGGGTTCGACACTCTTACTTATCGAAAGGACTACAATAGATCCCCTACACTTGTGGGTCATCAAGACTCTTTTCTGGCGCAGTTGCCGGGGAGTGAAGTGCCTTTGGTAAGTGGAACTTGGTAAGGAAACATTTATATAGTGTGCTGAAATTTACCGTCACTTGTTAGTATGGAACATAATCCTTTGAGGGGCTTGTTCGGGGTATCTTCACCCCGACCAGTAGAGAAAAGAGTTGCTCCTCAACCTACTGAACCTACTGAAAATGTTTACTTTGAAATTCCTTCGGGCATGGTAGAGAAACTGCTATCTAATCCCTTTGCAGGAGATGGAACATTGCATCCCGATTTACACCTTATCTATGTGGATGAAGTTTGTGGATTATTTAAGCTTGTAGGTATGCCCAATGATGTTATTAAGAAGAAGGTCTTCCCTTTATCTTTGAAGGGAGATGCATTGACATGGTATAGGCTATGTGATGATATGGGATCCTGGGACTATAAATGATTGAAATTGGAATTTCAGCAGAAGTTTTATCATATGCATCTTGTTCATCATGATCGTAATTATATATATAACTTTTGGCCTCGCGAAGGAGAAAGTATCGCTCAAGCTTGGGTGAGGCTTAAGTCAATGTTATATTCATGCCCCAATCATGAGCTCTCAAGAGTGATTGTTCAAAACTTTTATGCTCGGCTTTCTCTCAACAATCGCACCATGCTTGATACTTCTTGTGCTGGGTCTTTTATGATGAAGACTATTGAATTCAAATGGGATTTACTGGAAAGAATTAAACGCAACTCTGAAGATTGGGATTCCAACGAAGGTAAGGAGTCAGGTATGACACCTAAGTTTGATTGTGTTAAATCTTTTATGGATACCGATGCTTTTCGTGGATTTAGCACTAAATATGGACTTGACTCTAAGATAGTAGCTTCTTTCTGTGAGTCATTTGCTACTCACGTTGATCTCCCTAAGGAGAAGTGTTTTAAATATAATCCTCCCACTGAAGTAAAAGTGGTTGCACCTATTACAGTTGAAGAAAAGACTATCACTTATAATGATCCTATTGTTCCTTCTACTTATATGGAGAAACCACCTTTCCCTGTTAGGATAAAGGATCATGCTAAAGCTTCAACTCTGGTTTGTAAGAGTAATACTAGAACATATACACCTCCTGAGCAAATTAAAGTTGAACCTAGTATTGCTATGGTTAAAGATATCTTGGCCGATAATATTGATGGGCATGTTATTTATTTCTGTGATGAAGCTGCTAGAATTGCTAGACCCGATGCTAAGAAACATAGACCCGTTGTAGGCATGCCTGTTATTTCTGTTAAAATAGGAGATCATTGTTATCATGGCTTATGTGATATGGGTGCTAGTGCTAGTGCAATACCTCATTCCTTATATAAAGAAATTATGCATGGCATTGCACCTGCTGAGATAGAAGATATTGCTGTTACAATTAAACTTGCCAATAGAAATACTATTTCACCAATTGGGATTGTTAGAGATGTTGAAGTCTTGTGTGGGAAATTTAAATACCCTGCTGATTTTCTTGTTCTTGGTTCCCCACAAGATGACTTTTGTCCCATTATATTTGGTAGACCCTTCTTCAATACTGTTAATGCTAAGATTGATTGCGAAAAAGATGGTGTTACGATTGGCTTAGGAGATATGTCTCATGAGTTTAATTTTGCTAAGTTTCGTAGACAACCCCATGATATAGAATTGCCTAGTAAGGATGAAATTATTGGTCTTGCTTCTATTGTCGTCCCTCCTACTGATCCTTTAGAACAATATTTGCTAGACCATGAAAATGATATGTTTATGAATGAAAGAAGGGAAATAGATGAAGTCTTCTTTAAACAGGGACCTATTTTGAAACACAACTTGCCTGTTGAAATCCTAGGGGATCCTCCTCCACCCAAGGGTGATCCTGTGTTTGAGCTTAAACCATTACCTGATACTCTTAAATATGCTAATCTTTATGAAAATAAGATATATCCTGTTATTATTAGTGATAACCTTTCAGAGCAAGAAGAGGAAAGATTATTGAAAACTCTGAAGAAGCACCGTGCTGCTATTGGATATACTCTTGATGATCTTAAGGGCATTAGTCCCACTCTATGCCAACACAAAATAAAATTGAAAGAAGGCACCAAACTAGTTATTGATCACCAACGACAATTAAATCCTAAGATGAAAGAAGTGGTAAGAAAGGAAATACTACAGCTCCTTGAGGCAGGTATAATTTATCCCGTTGCTGATAGTCAGTGGGTAAGTCCTGTCCATTGTGTCCCTAAGAAGGGAGGTATTACTGTTGTTCCTAATGATAAAGATGAATTGATCCCGCAAATAATTATTACAGGTTATAGGATGGTAATTGATTTCCGCAAATTAAATAAACTACTAAGAAAGATCATTGCCCTTTACCTTTTATTGATCAAATGCTATAAAGACTATCCAAACATACACATTTTAGCTTTCTAGATGGTTACTCTGGTTTCTCTCAAATACCTGTGTCAGCGAACGATCAAGCAAAGACTACTTTTACTTGCCCTTTCGGTACTTCTGCTTATAGACGTATGCCTTTTGGTTTATGTAATTCACCTGCTACCTTTCAAATATGCATGATGGCTATATTCTCTGACTTTTGTGAAAAGATTTGTGAGGTATTCATGGATGATTTCTCCGTTTACGGATCCTCCTTTGATGATTGCTTGAGCAACCCTGAACGAGTTTTGCAGAGATGCAAAGATACTAGTCTTGTCTTGAATTGGGAAAAGTGCCACTTTATAGTTAATGAAGGTATTGTCTTGGGGCATAAAATTTCTGAAAGAGGTATTGAAGTTGATAAATCTAAGGTTGATGCTATTGAAAAGATGTCGTGTCCCAAGGACATTAAAGGTATAAGAAGTTTCCTTGGTCATGCCGGGTTTTATATGAGGTTCATTAAGGACTTTTCTAAAATTTCTAGGCCTCTGACTAATCTGTTGCAAAAAGATATTCCTTTTGTCTTTGATGATGATTGTGTAGAAGCATTTGAAATACTTAATAAAGCTTTGACTTCTGCATCTATTGTTCAGCCACCTGATTGGAACATACCCTTTGAAATTATGTGTGATGCTAGTGATTATGTTGTAGGTGCTGTTCTAGGACAAAGAGTCGATACGAAATTAAATGTTATTCAATATGCTAGTAAAACTCTAGACACTGCTTAGAGAAATTATGCTACTACTGAAAAAGAATTCTTAGCAGTTGTATTTGCTTGTGATAAGTTCAGACCTTATATTGTTGATTCTAAAGTAACTATTCACACTGATCATGCTGCTATTAAATATCTTATGGAAAAGAAAGATGCTAAACCTAGACTTATTAGATGGGTTCTCTTGCTACAAGAATTTGATTTGCATATTATTGATAGAAAGGGAGCTGAGAACCCCGTTGCAGACAACTTGTCTAGGTTAGAGAATGTTCTTGATGACCCACTACCTATTGATGATAGCTTTCCTGATGAACAATTAGCTGTCATAAATGCTTCTCGTACTGCTCCATGGTATTCTTATTATGCTAATTACATTGTTGCTAAATTTATACCACCTAGTTTCACATACCAGCAAAAGAAAAAGTTCTTTTATGATTTAACACATTACTTCTGGGATGACCCACACCTTTATAAGGAAGGAGTAGATGGTGTTATTAGACGTTGTGTACCTGTGCATGAACAGGAACAAATCCTACGCAAGTGTCACTCCGAGGCGTATGGAGGACACCACGCTGGAGATAGAACTGCACACAAGGTATTGCAATCCGGTTTTTTATTGGCCTACTCTCTTCAAAGATGCCCGTAAGTTTGTCTTGTCTTGTGATGAATGTCAAAGAATTGGTAATATTAGTAGATGTCAATAAATGCCTATAAATTATTCTCTTGTTATTGAACCATTTGATGTTTAGGGCTTTGATTATATGGGACTATTTCCTGCCTCTAATGGGTATACATATATTTTAGTTGCTGTTGATTACGTTACTAAGTGGGTAGAAGCTATTCCAACTAGTAGTGCTGATCATAACACATCTATTAAGATGCTTAAAGAAGTTATTTTTAAGAGGTTTGGAGTCCTTAGATACTTAATGACTGATGGTGGTTCACATTTTATTCATGGTGCTTTCCATAAAATCCTTGCTAAGTATGATGTTAATCATAGAATTGCATCTCCATATCACCCACAGTCTAGTGGTCAAGTAGAATTGAGTAACAGAGAGCTTGAATTAATTTTGCAAAAGACTGTTAATAGATCTAGAAAGAATTGGTCCAAGAAACTTGATGATGCATTATGGGCTTATAGAACTGCATACAAGAATCCTATGGGTATGTCTCCATATAAAATGGTTTATGGAAAAGCATGTCACTTACCTCTCGAACTAGAAGATAAGGTATATTGGGCTATTAAAGAGATCAATTATGATTTCAAACTTGCCGGTGAGAAGAGGTTATTTGATATTATCTCACTTGATGAATGGAGAATCCAAGCATATGAGAATGCCAAGCTATTTAAAGAAAAAGTTAAAAGATGGCATGACAAAAGGATACAAAAGCGCGAGTTTAACGTAGGTGATTATGTGTTGCTATTCAACTCTTGTTTAAGATTTTTTGCAGGAAAACTTCTCTCTAAATGGGAAGGCCCTTACGTTATCGAGGAGGTCTATTGTTCCGGTGCCATAAAAATCAACAACTTCGAAGGCACAAATCCGAAGGTGGTGAACGGTCAAAGAATCAAACATTATATCTCAGGTAATCCTATAAATGTCAAAACTAATATTATTGACACCGTAACCCCGGAGGAATACATAAGGGACACTTTCTAGAACGTTTCAGACTCCGAAAAGGAATAGGTATGTGGTACAGTAAGTAAACCGACTCTAAAACAGTTCTAATAGCAATTTTTCTCCATTTTGGAATATTTAAGAATATAGGAAAATAAGAAGTAGTCCGGGAAGGACACGAGGCGTCCACGAGGGTGGAGGGCGCGCGCTACCCTACTGGGCACGCCCCCTGCCTCGTGGGCATCTCGTGTGCTCTCCGAACTCCGTTTTCTTGCACGATACTTCTTTCGGTCAGTAAAAATTCATTATATAATCTCCCGAAGGTTTTGACCACCGTATCACGCAAAAATCCTCTGTCTTGGTTTCGAGCTATTTTTCTGACAGATCTAGAGCATAATGACGTCACCCTCCTCCAACAATGAAGACAAGGATGCTTCGCTATTGAAGATAGAGCTGAAAAGAGAAGAACCTTGGGAGATCAACAAGGATTAAGGGATCAAGAAGGCCATGGAGGATCAAGCTCTTGCGGCAGAAGAAGAAAACATCCCTCAACCTCTTCCTAACCTCTTTACCCCAACTGAGATTGAAGCTTTCAAGATGATTGAGTTAGCTTGTATACAAAACAAGTATCTCACACAGGAAAATATTTTGTTGAAGGATCATATCGTCGCACTTAAGGGCATTATCCGCAAATTGGAAGAGCTTCTACGCTCGATGTGCGACTATCCATCATCATCACCACCTTCTTCATCATCAAAGGAGACATAATTACATGGGTATGGGCACTCCCCTTGGCAACTGCCAAGCTTGGGGGAGGTGCCCCGGTATCGTATCACCATCACCCTCCTATCTTTACCGTTTTACTTAGTTCGATCCTTTTGGTAATATCTTTATCTAGTAGAATAAAGTTTTGGTATGATTTAGCTTTGAGTTTTGCTTTGTGATCCCTCTATGTAATCGAGTCCGTGAGCTATATATAATAAAGATCAGTGTTGAGTCAAGGGCTTTGCTATCTTGCTATGATCTTAAGTGCATAAAAGAGATAAAAAAGAATAAAGTGATCATATTGATCTTATGGATAGTAATGACTTCACATATAAAGAGTATGATGATTAAAAGTTGTTGAGAGTTGGCAAACATAGTTTTGGTCATCGTTGCAACTAATAGGAAGTAATAAAGAAAGAGAGGTTCTCACATATAAATATACTATCTTGGACATCTTTTATGATTGTGAGCACTCATTAAAGTATGACATGCTAAAGAGTTGATGTTGGACAAGGAAGACAACATAATGGGTTATGTTTTATCACATCTCAGTTAAAGTATATTGTCATGGATAATTCAAACATGTTGAGCTTGCCTTTCCCCCTCATGCTAGCCAAATTCCTTGCACCAAGTAGAGATACTACTTGTGCTTCCAAATATCCTTAAACCTAGTTTTGCCATGAGAGTCCACCATATCTACTTATGGATTGAATAAGATCCTTCAAGTAAGTTGTCATGTTGCATGCAATAAAAATTGCTCTCCAAATATGTATGACTTCTTAGTGTGGAGAAAATAAGCTTTATACGATCTTGTGATATGGAAGTAATAAAAGCGACAGACTGCATAATAAAGGTTCATATCACAAGTGGCAATATAAAGTGACGTTCTTTTGCATTAAGATTTCGTGCATCCAACCAAAAAGCACATGACAACCTCTGCTTCCCTCTGCGAAGGGCCTATCTTTTACTTTATGTCTTTTACTTTATGCAAGAGTTGAGGTGATCTCCATCCTTCCCTTTTTCATTTTATCCTTTGGCAAGCACCTCGTGTTGGAAAGATCCTGATATATATATCCAATTGGATGTAAGTTAGCATTGTTGGGGAACGTAGTAATTTCAAAAAAATTCCTACGCACACGCAAGATCATGGTGCTGCATAGCAACGAGAGGGGAGAGTGTTGTCCACGTACCCTCGTAGACCGTAAGCGGAAGCGTTATGACAACGCGGTTGATGTAGTCGTACGTCTTCATGATCCGACCGATCCGAGTACCAAACGTACGGCACCTCCGAGTTCAGCACACGTTCAGCTCGATGATGATCCGCGGACTCCGATCCAGCAGGGTGTCGGGGATGAGTTTCGTCAGCACGACGACGTGGTGACGATGATGATGTTCTACCGACGCAGGGCTTCGCCTAAGAACCGCAACGATATGACCGAGGTGGAATATGGTGGAGGGGGCACCGCACACGGCTAAGGAATGATCACGATGATTAACTTGTGTGTCTTGGGGTGCCCCCTGCCCCCGTATATAAAGGAGCAAGGGGGGAGGCCGGCTGGCCCTAGGGGGCGCGCCAAGGAGGGGGGAGTCCTCCTCCTACTGGGAGTAGGACTCCCCTTTCCTAGTCCCACTAGGAAGGAGGAAGGGGGAAGGAAAGAGAGGGAGAGGGAGAGGGAAAGAGGGGCCGCGCCCCCCTCCCCTAGTCCAATTCGGACTCCCCATGGGGGGGGGCGCCACCTCCTAGGCTGCTGCCCTCTCTCTCCCCTCAGGCCCACTAAGGCCCAATACTTCCCCAGGGGGTTCTGGTAACCCCTCCGGCACTCCGGTTTTCTCCGAAATCACCTGGAACACTTCCCGTGTCCGAATATAGTCGTCCAATATATCAATATTTTATGTCTCGACCATTTCGAGACTCCTCGCCATGTCCGTGTTCACATCCGGGACTCCGAACAACCTTCGGTACATCAAAACTTATAAACTCATAATAAAACTGTCATCGTAACGTTAAGCGTGCGGACCCTACGGGTTCGAGAACTATGTAGACATGACCTAGAACTGTTTCCTGTCAATAACTAATAGTGGAACCTGGATGCTCATATTGGCTCCTACATATTCTACGAAGATCTTTATCGGTTAAACCGCATAACAACATACGTTGTTCCCTTTGTCATCGGTATGGTACTTGCCCGAGATTCGATCGTCGGTATCCAATACCTAGTTCAATCTCGTTGCCGACAAGTCTCTTTACTCGTTACGTAATGCATCATTCCGTAACCAACTCATTGGCCACATTGCTTGCAAGGCTTATAGTGATGTGCATTACCAAGAGGGCCCAGAGATACCTCTCCGACAATCGGAGTGACAAATCCTAATCTCGAAATACGCCAACTCAACATGTACCTTCGGAGACACCTGTAGAACTCCTTTATAATCACCCAGTTATGTTGTGACATTTGGTAGCACACAAAGTGTTCCTCCGGTAAATGGGAGTTGCATAATCTCATAGTTGTAGGAACTTTGTATAAGTCATGAAGAAAGCAATAGCAACATACTAAACGATAAAGTGCTAGGCTAACGGAATGGGTCAAGTCAATCACATCATTCTCCTAATGATGTGATCCCGTTAATCAAATGACAACACATGTCTATGGTTAGGAAACATAACCATCTTTGATTAATGAGCTAGTCAAGTAGAGGCACACTAGTGACATTATGTTTGTCTATATATTCACACATGTATCATGTTTCCGGGTAATACAATTCTAGCATGAATAATAAACATTTATCATGATATGAGGAAATAAATAATAACTTTATTATTGCCTCTAGGGCATATTTCCTTCAGTCTCCCACTTGCACTAGAGTCAATAATCCAGATTACACAGTAATGATTCTAACACCCATGGAGTCTTGGTGCTGATCATGTTTTGCTCGTGGAAGAGGCTTAGTCAATGGGTCTGCAACATTCAGATCCGTATGTATCTTGGAAATCTCTATGTCTCCCACCTAGACTTGGTCCCGGATGGAATTGAAGCATCTCTTGATGTGCTTGGTCCTCTTGTGAAATATGGATTCCTTTGCCAGGGCAATTGCACCAGTATTGTCACAGAAGATCTTCATTGGTCCTGATGCACTAGGTATGACACCTAGATCGGAAATGAACTGCTTCATCCAAACTCCTTCATTTGCTGCTTCCGAAGCAGCTATGTACTCCGCTTCACATGTAGATCCCGCCACGACGCTTTGTTTAGAACTGCACCAACTTACAGCTCCACTGTTTAATAAAAACACGTATCCGGTTTGCGATTTAGAATTGTCCGGATCAGTGTCAAAGCTTGCATCGACGTAACCATTTACGACTAGCTCTTTGTCACCTCCATAAACGAGAAACATATCCTTAGTCCTTTTCAGGTATTTCAGGATGTTCTTGACCGCTGTCCAGTGATCCACTCCTGGATTACTTTGGTACCTTCCTGCCAAGCTTATTGCTAAGCATACGTCAGGTCTGGTACACAGCATTGCATACATGATAGAGATTATGGCTGAAGCATAGGGAACATCTTTCATTTTCTCTCTATCTTCTGTTGTGGTCGGGCATTGAGTCTGACTCAACTTCACACCTTGTAACACAGGCAAGAGCCCTTTCTTTGCCTGATCCATTTTGAACTTTTTCAAAACTTTATCAAGGTATGTGCTTTATGAAAGTCCAATTAAGCGTCTTGATCTATCTCTATAGATCTTGATGCCCAATATGTAAGCAGCTTCACCGAGGTCTTTCATTGAAAAACTTTTATTCAAGTATCCCTTTATGCTATCTAGAAATTATATATCATTTCTGATCAACAATATGCCATCTACATATAATATCAGAAATGCTATAGAGCTCCCACTCACTTTCTTGTAAATACAGGCTTCTCCAAAAGTCTGTATAAAACCATACGCTTTGATCACACTATCAAAATGTTTATTCCAATTCCGAGATGCTTGCACCAGTCCATAAATGGATCGCTAGAGCTTGCACACTTTGTTAGCACCTTTTGGATCGACAAAACCTTTCGGTTGCATCATATACAACTCTTCTTCCAGAAATCCATTCAGGAATGCACTTTTGACATCCATTTGCCAAATTTCATAATCATAAAATGCGGCAATTGCTAACATGATTCGGACAGACTTAAGCATTGCTACGAGTGAGAAAGTCTCATCGTAGTCAACTCCTTGAACTTATCAAAAACCTTTCACAACAAGTCGAGCTTTGTAGACAGTTACATTACCATCAGCGTCAGTCTTCTTCTTGAAGATCCATTTATTCCCAATGGCTTGCCGATCATCGGGCAAGTCAACCAAAGTCCATACTTTGTTCTCATACATGGATCCCATCTCAGATTTCATGGCTTCAAGCCATTTTGCGGAATCTGGGCTCATCATCGCTTCCTCATAGTTCGTAGGTTCGTCATGGTCAAGTAACATGACTTCCAGAATAGGATTACCGTACCACTCTGGTGCGGATCTTACTTTGGTAGACCTACGAGGTTTAGTAGAAACTTGATCAGAAGTTTCATGATCAATATCATTAGCCTCCTCACTAATTGGTGTAGTTGTCACAGGAACCGTTTCTTGTGATGAACTACTTTCCAATAAGGGAGCAGGTACAGTTACCTCATCAAGTTCTACTTTCCTCCCACTCACTTCTTTCGAGAGAAACTCCTTCTCTAGAAAGGATCCGAATTTAGCAACGAAAATCTTGCCCTCAGATCTGTGATAGAAGGTGTACCCAATAGTCTCTTTTGGGTATCCTATGAAGACACATTTCTCCGATTTGGGTTCGAGCTTATCTGGTTGTCTTCACATAAGCATCGCAACCCCAAACTTTAAGAAACGACAACTTTGGTTTCTTGCCAAACCACAGTTCATAAGGTGTCGTCTCAACGGATTTTGATGGTGCCCTATTTAACGTGAATGCAGCCGTCTCTAAAGCATAACCCCAAAACGATAGCGGTAAATCAATAAGAGACATCATAGATCGCACCATATCTATTAAAGTACGATTATGACGTTCGGACACACCATTTCGTTGTGGTGTTCCGGGTGGCGAACCAAACTCGTAACTCAAATATTCTCCTCCACGATCAGATCGTAGAAATTTTATTTTCTTGTTATGATGATTTTCCACTTCAATCTGAAATTCTTTGAACTTTTCAAATGTTTCAGACTTGTGTTTCATCAAGTAGATATACCCATATCTGCTCAAATCATCTGTGAAGGTGAGAAAATAACGATACCCGCCACGAGCCTCAATATTCATTGGACCACATACATCAGTATGTATGATTTCCAATAAATCAGTTGCTCCCTCCATAGTTCCAGAGAACGGCGTTTTAGTCATCTTGCCCATGAGGCATGGTTCGCAAGTACCAAGTGATTCATAATCAAGTGATTCCAAAAGTCCATCAGTATGGAGTTTCTTCATGCGCTTTACACCGATATGACTTAAATGGCAGTGCCACAAATAAGTTGCACTATCATTATCAACTCTGCATCTTTTGGCTTCAACATTATGAATATGTGTATCACTACTATCGAGATTCAATAAAAATAGACCACTCTTCAAGGGTGCATGACCATAAAAGATATTACTCATATAAATAGAACAACCATTATTCTCTGATTTAAATGAATAACCGTCTCGCATCAAACAAGATCCAGATATAATGTTCATGCTCAACGCTGGCACCAAATAACAATTATTTAGGTCTAAAACTAATCCCGATGGTAGATGTAGAGGTAGTGTGCCGACTGCGATCACATCGACTTTGGAACCATTTCCCACGCGCATCGTCACCTCGTCCTTAGTCAATCTTCTCTTAATCTGTAGTCCCTGTTTCGAGTTGCAAATATTAGCAACAGAACCAGTATCAAATACCCAGGTACTACTGCGAGCATTAGTAAGGTACACATCAATAATATGTATATCACATATACCTTTGTTCACTTTGACATCCTTCTTATCCGCCAAATACTTGGGGCAGTTCCGCTTCCAGTGTCCAGTCTGCTTGCAGTAGAAGCACTCAGTCTCAGGCTTAGGTCCAGACTTGGGTTTCTTCTCTTGAGCAGCAACTTGTTTGCTGTTCTTCTTGAAGTTCCCCTTCTTCTTCCCTTTGCCCTTTTTCTTGAAACTGGTGGTCTTATTGACCATCAACACTTGATGCTCCTTCTTGATTTCTACCTCCGCAGCCTTTAGCATTGCGAAGAGCTCGGGAACAGTCTTGTCCATCCCTTGCATATTATAGTTCATCACGAAGCTCTTGTAGCTTGGTGGCAGTGATTGAAGAATTCTGTCAATGACACTATCATCAGGAAGATTAACTCCCAGTTGAATCAAGTGATTATTATACCTAGACATTTTGAGTATGTGTTCACTGACAGAACTATTCTCCTCCATCTTACAGCTATAGAACTTATTGGATACTTCATATCTCTCAATCCGGGCATTTGCTTGAAATATTAACTTCAACTCTTGGAACATCTCATATGCTCCATGACGTTCAAAACGTTGTTGAAGACCCGGTTCTAAGCCGTAAAGCATGGCACACTGAACTATCGAGTAGTCATCAGCTTTGCTCTGCCAGACGTTCTTAATGTCGTCAGTTGCATTTGCAGCAGGCCTGGCACCCAGCGGTGCTTCCAGGATGTAATTCTTCTGTGCAGCAATGAGGATAACCCTCGGGTTACGGACCCAGTCCGTGTAATTGCTACCATCATCTTTCAACTTAGCTTTCTCAAGGAACGCATTAAAATTCAACGGAACAACAGCACGAGCCATCTATCTACAACAAACATAGATAAGCAAAATACTATCAGGTACTAAGTTCATGATAAATTTAAGTTCAGTTAATCATATTACTTAAGAACTCCCACTTAGACAGACATCTCTCTAGTCATCTAAGTGATCACGTGATCCAAATCAACTAAACCATGTCCGATCATCACGTGAGATGTAGTAGTTTCAATGGTGAACATCTCTATGTTGATCATATCTACTATATGATTCACGTTCGACCTTTCGGTCTCCGTGTTCTAAGGCCATATCTGTATATGCTAGGCTCGTCAAGTTTAACCTGAGTATTCCATGTGTGCAACTGTTTTGCACCCGTTGTATTTGAACGTAGAGCTTATCACACCCGATCATCACATGGTGTCTCAGCACGAAGAACTTTCGCAACGGTGCATACTCAGGGAGAACACTTCTTGATAATTTTAGTGAGAGATCATCTTAAAATGCTACCGTCAATCAAAGCAAGATAAGATGCATAAAGGATAAACATAACATGCAATCAATATAAGTGATATGATATGGCCATCATCATCTTGTGCTTGTGATCTCCATCTCCGAAGCACCGTCATGATCACCATCGTCACCGGCGCGACACCTTGATCTCCATCGTAGCATCGTTGTCGTTACGCCATCTATTGCTTCTACGACTATCGCTACCGCTTAGTGATAAAGTAAAGCAATTACAGGGTGTTTGCATTTCATACAATAAAGCGACAACCATATGGCTCCTGCCAGTTGCCGATAACTTTGGTTACAAAACATGATCATCTCATACAATAAAATATAGCATCACGTCTTGACCATATCACATCACAACATGCCCTGCAAAAACAAGTTAGACGTCCTCTACTTTGTTGTTGCAAATTTTACGTGGCTGCTACGGGCTGAGCAAGAACCGTTCTTACCTACGCATCAAAAACCACAACGATAGTTCGTCAAGTTAATGTTGTTTTAACCTTCGCAAGGACCGGTAGCCACACTCGGTTCAACAAAAGTGAGAGAGACAGACACCCGCCAGTCACCTTTAAGCATGAGTGCTCGTACGGTGAAACCAGTCTCGCGTAAGCGTACGCGTAATGTCGGTCCGGGCCGCTTCATCTCACAATACCGCTGAACCAAAGTATGACATGCTGGTAAGCAGTATGACTTGTATCACCCACAACTCACTTGTGTTCTACTCGTGCATATGACATCTATGCATAAAACCAGGCTCGGATGCCACTGTTGGGGAACGTAGTAATTTCAAAAAAATTCCTACGCACACGCAAGATCATGGTGATGCATAGCAACGAGAGGGGAGAGTGTTGTCCATGTACCCTCGTAGACTGTAAGTGGAAGCGTTATGACAACACGGTTGATGTAGTCGTACGTCTTCACGATCCGATCGATCCGAGTACCGAACGTACGGCACCTCCGAGTTCAGCACACGTTCAGCTCGATGACGATCCCCGGACTCCGATCCAGCAGGGTGTCGGGGATGAGTTCCGTCAGCACGACGGCGTGGTGACGATGATGATGTTCTACCGATGCAGGGCTTTGCCTAATCACCGCAACGATATGACGGAGGTGGAATATGGTGGAGGGGGGCACCGCACACGGCTAAGGAACGATCACGATAATTAACTTGTGTGTCTTGGGGTGCCCCCTGCCCGCGTATATAAAGGAGCAAGGGGGGAGGCCGGCCGGCCCTAGGGGGCGCGCTAAGGAGGGGGGAGTCCTCCTCCTAGTGGGAGTAGGACTCCCTTTTCCTAGTCCCACTAGGAAGGAGGAAGGGGGAAGGAAAGAGAGGGAGAGGGAGAGGGAAAGAGGGGCCGCGCCCCCCTCCCCTAGTCCAATTCAGACTCCCCATGGGGGGGGCGCCACCTCTTGTGTTGCTGCCCTCTCTCTCCCCTCAGGCACACTAAGGCCCAATACTTCCCTGGGGGATTCTGGTAACCCCTCCGGCACTCCGGTTTTCTCCGAAATCACCCGGAACACTTCCGGTGTCCGAATATAGTCGTCCAATATATCAATCTTTTATGTCTCGACCATTTCGAGACTCCTCGTCATGTCCGTGATCACATCTGGGACTCCGAACAACCTTCGGTACATCAAAACTTATAAACTCATAATAAAACTGTCATCGTAACGTTAAGCGTGCGGACCCTACGGGTTCGAGAACTATGTAGACATGACCTAGAACTGTTTCCGGTCAATAACCAATAGCGGAACCTGGATGCTCATATTGGCTCCTACATATTCTACGAAGATCTTTATCGGTCAAACCGCATAACAACATACGTTGTTCCCTTTGTCATCGGTATGTTACTTGCCCGAGATTCGATCGTTGGTACCCAATACCTAGTTCAATCTCGTTGCCGACAAGTCTCTTTACTCGTTACGTAATGCATCATTTTGTAACCTACTCATTGGCCACATTGCTTGCAAGGCTTATAGTGATGTGCATTACCGAGAGGGCCCAGAGATACCTCTCCGACAATCGGAGTGACAAATCCTAATCTTGAAATACGCCAACTCAACATGTACCTTCGGAGACACCTGTAGAACTCCTTTATAATCACCCAGTTACGTTGTGACGTTTGGTAGCACACAAAGTGTTCCTCCGGTAAACGGGAGTTGCATAATCTCATAGTTGCAGGAACTTTGTATAAGTCATGAAGAATGCAATAGCAACATACTAAACGATCAAGTGCTAGGCTAACGGAATGGGTCAAGTCAATCACATCATTCTCCTAATGATGTGATCCCGTTAATCAAATGACAACACATGTCTATGGTTAGGAAACATAACCATCTCTAATTAATGAGCTAGTCAAGTAGAGGCACACTAGTGACATTATGTTTGTCTATGTATTCACACATGTATCATGTTTCCAGGTAATACAATTCTAGCATGAATAATAAACATTTATCATGATATGAGGAAATAAATAAAAACTTTATTATTGCCTCTAGGGCATATTTCCTTCAAGCATGAACTATTATTGTTGACATTACCCTTGAGGTAAAAGGTTGGGAGGCAACACTATAAGCCCCTATCTTTCTCTGTATCCGATTATGACTCCAGAACCATAAGTATTGCGTGAGTGTTAGCAATGGTGGAAGACTAAATGATAGTTGAGTATGTGGACTTGCTGAAAAGCTCTATTATTGACTCTTTCCGATGTTATGATAAATTGCAATTGCTTCAATGACTGAGATTATAGTTTGTTAGTTTTCAATGAAGTTTCTGAATCATACTTGACATTGTGAATAGATTTTTACTTGAGCATAAGAAATCATATGACAAAATAAATATATATGTTACTGTTATAAGAATGATCATGATGCCCTCATGCCTGTATTTTATTTTTATCGACACCTCTATCTCTAAACATGTGGACATATTCTTCGATATCGGCTTTCGCTTGAGGACAAGCAAGGTCTAAGCTTGGGGGAGTTGATACGTCCATTTTGCATCATGCTTTTATATCGATATTTATTGCATTATGGGCTGTTATTACACATTATGTCACAATACTTATGGCTATTCTCTCTTATTTTACAAGGTTTAACATGAAGAGGCAGAATGCCGACAAATGGGATTCTGGGCTGGAAAAGGAGCAAATATTGAGACCTATTCTGCACAGCTCCAAAAATCCTGAAACTCCATGAAAGTCATTTTTGGAATTAATGATAAATATTGAGTGTAAGAAGTACTAGAGGGGGCCCACACCCTGGCCACGAGGGTGGGGGGCGCGCCCTACCCCCTGGGCGCGCCCCCTGCCTCGTGGGCCACGTGGCAGCCCTCCGGTGCCCATCTTCTTCTATATGAAGTCTTTTACCCTGAAAAAAATCATAAGCAAACTTACGGGACGAAACTCCACCTCCACGAGGCGGAACCAATCTAGGGCTCCGGCGGAGCTGTTCTGCCGGGGAAACTTCCCTTCGGGAGGGGGAAATCATCACCATCGATGCTCTCATCGGGAGGGGGTCAATCTCCATCAACATCTTCACCAGCACCATCTCCTCTCAAACCCTAGTTCATCTCTTGTATCCAATCTTTGTACCAAAACCTCAGATTGGTACCTGTGGGTTGCTAGTAGTGTTGATTACTCCTTGTAGTTGATGCTAGTTGGTTTATTTGGTGGAAGATCATATGTTCAGATCCTTAATGCATATTAACACCCCTCTGATTTTGAACATGAATATGCTTTGTGAGTAGTTACATTTGTTCCTAAGGATTTGGGTGAAGTCTTGCTATTAGTAGTCATGTGAATTTGGTATTCGTTCGACATTTTGATGAGATGTATGTTGTCTCTCCTCTAGTGGTGTTATGTGAGCGTCGACTACATGACACTTCACCATTATTTGGTCCTAGAGGAAGGCATTGGGAAGTAATAAGTAGATGATGGGTTGCTAGAGTGACAGAAGCTTAAACCCTAGTCTATGCGTTGCTTCGTAAGGGGATGATTTGGATCCATATGTTTCATGCTATGGTTAGGTTTACCTTAATACTTGTTTTGTAGTTGCGGATGCTTGCAATAGGGGTTAATCATAAGTGGGATGCTTGTCCAAGAAAAGGCAGCACCCAAGCACCGGTCCACCCACATATCAAATTATCAAAGTAACGGACACGAATCATACGAGCGTGATGAAAACTAGCTTGACGATAATTCCCATGTGTCCTCGGGAGCGCTTTTCTCTATATAAGAACTTGTCCAGGCTTGTCCTTTGCTACAAAAAGGATTGAGCCACCTTTCTGCACCTTATTTACTTTCATTGCTTGTTGCCCGTTACAAATTATCTTATCACAAAACTATCTGTTACCGACAATTTCAATGCTTGCAGAGAATACCTTACTGAAAACCGCTTGTCATTTCCTTCTGCTCCTTGTTGGGTTCGACACTCTTACTTATTGAAAGGACTATGATAGATCCCCTACACTTGTGCGCCATCATCATCTAAATGATATGTGATCCAAATCAACTAAACCATGTCCGATCATCACGTGAGATGGAGTAGTCTTCAATGGTGAACATCACTATGTTGATCATATCTACTATATGATTCACGTTCGACCTTTTGGTCTCTAGTGTTCCGAGGCCATATCTGTATATGCTAGGCTCGTCAAGTTTAACCCGAGTATTCCTCGAGTGCAAATCTGGCTCGCACCCGTTGTATTTGAACGTAGAGCCTATCACACCCGATCATCACATGGTGTTTCAGCACGAAGAACTTTCGCAACGGTGCATACTCGGGGAGAACACTTATACCTTGAAATTTAGTAAGGGATCATCTTATAATGCTACCGCTATACTAAGAAAAATAAGATGCATAAAAGATAAACATCACATGCAATCAAAATATGTGACATGATATGGCCATCATCATCTTGTCCTCATGATCTTCATCACCGAAGCAACATCATGATCTCCATCATCACCAGCTTGACACCTTGATCTCCATCGTAGCGTCGTGGTCATCTCGCCTACCATTGCTTCTACGACTATCACTACCGCTTAGTGATAAAGTAAAGCAATTACATAGCGCTTGTATCTCATACAATAAAGCGACAACCATATGGCTCCTGCCAGTTGCCGATAACTTTTACAAAACATGATCATATCATACAACAATCTTTATATCACATCATGTCTTGACCATATCACATCACAACATGGCCTGCAAAAACAATTTAGACGTCCTCTACTTTGTTTGTCGCAAGTTTTACGTGGCTGCTATGGCTGCTAGCATGAACCGTACATACCTATGGCACAAAAAACCACAACGGTGATTTATCAAGTTTGCTGTTTTAACCTTCACAAGGACCGGACACAGTCAAATTTGATTCAACTAAAGTTGGAGAAACAGACATCCGCCAGCCACCTTTATGCAAAACTAGTTGCATGTCTGTCGGTGGAACCGGTCTCATGAACGCGGTCATGTAAGGTTGGTCCGGGCCGCTTCATCCAAAAATACCGCCAAATCAAGTAAGACATTGGTGGTAAGCAGTATGACGATCACCACCCACAATTCTTTGTGTTCTACTCGTGCATATCATCTACGCATAGACCTGGCTCGGATGCCACTGTTGGGAAACGCAGCATGCAATTTCAAAAAAATTGCTATGCTCACGCAAGATCTATCTAGGAGATGCATAGCAACGAGAGGGGGAGAGTATGTCCACGTACCCTTATAGACCGAAAGCGGAAGCGTTAACTTAACGCGGTTGATGTAGTCGAACGTCTTCTTGAATCAACCGATCAAGTATCGAACGTACGACACCTCTGAGTTCTGCACACGTTCAGTGATGACCCACAAGTATATGGGGGTCAATTCTAGACTTTTCGATAAGTAAGAGTGTCGAACCCAATGAGGAGCAGAAGGAAATGACAAGTGGTTTTCAGCAAGGTATTGTCTGCAAGTGCTAAAATTGTAAGTAGCAGAGTAGTTTGATAGCAAGATAATTTGCAGCGAGCAAGTAACGATAGTAGTAACAAAAGTGCAGCAAGGTAGCCCAATCCTTTTGAGGCAAAGGACAGGCCAAGACGGTTTCTTATGACAAGCAAAGTGTTCTTGAGGGTACACGGGAATTTCATCTAGTCACTTTTATCATGTTGGCTTAATTCGTATTCGGTACTTGGGTGGACCGGTGCTTAGGTGTTGTTCTTACTTGAACAAACCTCCTACTTATGATTAACCCTCTCGCAAGCATCTGCAACTACGAGAAGGTATTAAGAATAAATACTAACCATAGCATTAAACTTTGGGATCCAATTAGTCCCTTATGGAATAGCGCATAAACTGGGGTTTAAGCTTCTGTCACTCTCGCAACCCACCATCTAATAACTACTCCACAATGCATTCCCTTAGGCCCAAATATGGTGAAGTGCCATGTAGTCGACGTTCACATGACACCACTAAGAGAATGGTAACATACATACCATCAAAATATCGAACACATGTCAAGTTCACATGATTACTTGCAACATGATTTCTCCTGTGACCTCAAGAACAAAAGTAAATACTCACAAATGATAAACATGCTCAAGATCATAGGGTATTAAATAGCATAAAGGATCTGAACATATAATCTTCCACCAAATAAACCATATAGTAATCAACACTACTAGTCACCCACGAGCACCAATCTATAGTTTTGATACAAAGATTGAACACAAGAGATGAACTAGGGTTTGAGAGGAGTTGGTGCTGTGAAGATGTTGATGAAGATAGCCCTCCCCAAGATGGAAGTTCCCCGGACGGAATCGCTGCACCGGAGGGCAAAAGTGCTCCTCCCAAGTTCCGCCTCGAGGCGAAGGCGCTTCGTCCCGAATGTCCTCCCCTTATTTTTTCTAGGTCAAAATGACTTATATACCAGAAGATGGGCACCAGAGGTGGGCCGAGGAGGGCAGCACCCACCAGGGCGCGCCTGGGCCTCCTGGCACGCCCAGGTGGGTTGTGCCCACCTGTGGCTCTCCTCTGGTACTTATTTGCTCCAATATTTATAAAATATTCCATAAAAAATCCTTGGGGAGTTTCAGCTCATTTGGAGTTGTGCAGAATAGATAACTTGATGTAGCTTTTCCAAGTCCAGATTTCCAGCTGCCAGAATTGTCCCCCTTGGTGCATACCTTGCATATTATGAGAGAAAACGCATTAGAATTACTCCAAAATGTATTATTATACAATAAAACAACATAAATAACAGTAGGAAAACATGATGCAAAATGGACGTATCATTCAACTCGATGACGTCCCTCGAACTCTTGATCCAGCAGAGTGTCGATGGAGTCGACGAGTTCCGTCAGCACGACGGTGTGATGACGGTGTTGGTGAAGTGATCCGCGCAGGGCTTCGCCTAAGCACTACGATGATATGACCGGAGGAGTAAACGGTGAAGGGGGGCACCGCACACGGCTAAACAATTGATGTGCTTTGGGGTGCCCCCTGCCCCCATATATAAAGGAGGAGGGGAGGAGGCCGGCCACAAGGGGCGCGCCAAGGGAGGGGGAGTCCTACTAGGACTCCACTCCTAGTAGGATTCACCCCCCTTTTTTTCTTCAACCGGAGGGGAAAAGAGGAAGGGAGAGGGAAGAGGAAAAGAAAAGGGGGGCGCGCCTAGTTCAATCTCATTACCGGCAAGTCTCTTTACTCGTTCCGTAGTGCATCATCCCGCAACTAACTCATTAGTCACATTGCTTGCAAGGCTTCATATGATGTGCATTACCGAGAGGGCCCAGAGATACCTCTCTGATACTTGGAGTGACAAATCCTAATCTCGATCTATGCCAACCCAACAAACACCTTCAAAGATACCTGTAGAGCATCTTTATAATCACCCAGTGACATTGTGACGTTTGATAGCACACAAGGCATTCCTCCGGTGCCTGGGAGTTGCATAATCTCATAGTTGGAGGAATATATATTTAACACGAAGAAAGCAGCAGCAATAGAACTGAACGATCATTATGCTAAGCTAACGGATGGGTCTTGTCCATCACATCATTCCACTAATGATGTGATCCCATTATCAAATGACAACTCATGTCCATGGCTAGGAAACTTAACCATCTTTGATCAATGAGATAGTCTAGTAGAGGCATACTACGGGCACGTTGTTTTGTCTATGTATTCACACATGTATCAAGTTTCCGGTTAATACAATTCTAGCATGAATTATAAACATTTATCATGAATAAGGAAATATAAAATAACAACTTTATTATTGCCTCTAGGGCATATTTCCTTCAGTAAAGACCTCGCCAATGGCCCGGAATCAATTAAGTCCAAATACATGGATTTCACAGAGAATAATCCATTCGTGGTTAACTTCCAACTAATTTTATCCGCCTGGTCTGTAAGTTGAACATCAATCAACCTACGGACCAGGTGTAACCAAGCATTTCAACGTTTCCCTACACTGGCGGTGGAGGGCGATTGCATAGCTATGAATTGCCTGGTAAGCAGACTTCTTGTCTGGGAAAACCAGCCCAACCTCTAGGTTCCCGGCTTCTAGGCCAGAAACAGAGTGAAATTCATTGGTGATGCTCATATCCTGTAAAAACCCAGGTTGCAGTGATGCCGCGCCGTCCTCTGGGGAGGAACATCTTCTTCTTCGCTTGACTCAGAAGACATGGAAAAGTGATTGTCATCATCTAGCGCCTCCGGCGATCCCTCCACGTGTTCGCTCATGTCAATGGTCGCAGACCAATATCCTGTGTCATACACAGGATGGCCGCCCGTCAGTTTCGATTGGCCGACGCTAGGGGCTAATGTGATGGCCAACTCGACCTCACCACCCCTGCTACTGCATCCGGCAACATCAGTGACTGAAATGAACTCCACATACACCATCGGCTGACCAAACATTGAGTTATTGGGATTGCTTGCAAACCTCATGTACGACCCCCACGACTGATCACCTGTGACAGGCAGCAAACCCCAACGGGCAGCTATCCCATCATTTCCTCCGTCAATGATGAAGGCCTCCATTGTCATTTTTCCCCTGCATCCCTGGGCCAAACACCGCTCGGATGCACCTTCTGACTGTTGTGTAACCCACGTTCACCATGTCTCTCACTACAACTATAGTCGACCCGCACAAGGACACATCCACCCCGAAAGGACCGTTGCGTAAGACGTCCCCATGGTACACTGTAGGACCTTGAGAAAGGGTGTCTAGAGGGGGGGTGATTAGACACTAAGTACTAAAGTTGCAGTTTTTAAGATTCTTTAAGTTTAAGTGGAGTTTAGGCACAAGTTTAACATTCACAATACATATCAAGCAAGTATGCAAGAGTATATGAGCAGCGGAAAGTAAAGCATGCAACTTGCAAGAAAGTAAAGGGAAGGGTTTGGAGGATTCAAACGCAATTGGACACACGGATGTTTTTGGCGTGGTTCCGATAGGTGGTGCTATCGTACATCCACGTTGATGGAGACTCCAACCCACGAAGGGTAACGTCTGCGTGAGTCCACGAAGGGCTCCACCCACGAAGGGTCCACGAAGAAGCAACCTTGTCTATCCCACCATGGTCGTCGCCCACGAAGGACTTGCCTCACTAGCGGTAGATCTTCACAAAGTAGGCGATCTCCTTGCCCTTACAAACTCCTTGGTTCAACTCCACATTCTTGCCGGAGGCTCCCAAGTGACACCTAGCCAATCTAGGAGACATCACTCTCCAAGAAGTAACAAATGGTACGTTGATGATGAACTCCTTGCTCTTGTGCTTCAAATGATAGTCTCCCCAACACTCAACTCTCTCTCATAGGATTTGGATCTGGTGGAAAGAGGATTTGAGTGGAAAGCAACTTGGGGAAGGCTAGAGATCAAGATTCATATGGTAGGAATGGAATATCTTGGCCTCAACACATGAGTAGGTAGTTCTCTCTCAGAAAATTTATGCTGGAAGTGTAGGTTCAGTCTGATGGCTCTCTCCATGAATGAAGAGGAGGTGGAGGGGTATATATAACCTCCACACAAAATCTAACCGTTACACACAATCTACCAAACTCGATGGGACCGAATCGTTAAACTCGGTCAGACCGATTTAGCAAATAATGTGACCGTTAGGGTTTTCGGTGGGACCGAAATGCAACTCGGTGAGACCGATTTGGTTAGGGTTAGGGCATAACGTAATCTCGGTAGGACCGATTACGCAAACTCGGTGAGACCGATTTGGTAATAAGCTTTCCAGAGAGTTGGTCAGGCAAACTCAGTGGGACCGATTACTCAAACTCGGTGAGACCGATTTTGGTAATAAGTTTTCCAGAGAGTTTGCATTGTAATCTCGGTAGTACTGATTGCTCAAACTCGATGAGACCGATTTTGATAATGGACATACACAGAGAGATTACAATCCCATCTTGGTGAGACCGAGATCCCTATCGGTAAGACCGATTTGCTTAGGGTTTGTGGTAGTGGCTAAGACATATGAAATCAGTGGCGACGGATAGGAAGAATCGGTGTGACCGATTGTGGCTTTGGGTTTAGGTCATTTGTGGAAGTGGGAAAGTGGTTGAGGGTTTTGGAGCATATCACAAAGCACACGAAGCAAGAAGCTCATTAAGCAACACCTCATCCCTCCTTGATAGTATTGGCTTTTCCTATAGACTCAATGTGATCTTGGACCACTAAAAATGTAAAATGAAGAGTCTTGAGCTTGAAGCTTGAGCCAATCCTTTGTCCTTAGCATCTTGAAGGAGTTCCCACATCCTTTAGTCCATGCCACTCCATTGTTGAACTTATCTGAAATATACTAGATAAAAGTGTTAGTCCAACAAGAGATATGTTGACATTAATTACCAAAACCACCTAGGGAGCACTTGTGCTTTCAATCTCCCCTTTTTTGGTAATTGATGGCAACATACATCAAAGCTTTAGATAAGGATATAAAGAATAGCAAGTAAAGCTTTGAAAAGACATGTAACAAACATAGACTCCCCCTACATGTATGCAATCATGTGAATATGGAATGTAGAAGCATGTGAGAGCAGACAATGTGTTACATGTATCTTGGCCATATGCATCAGAGCAAAGAATGTTGAAGAAAATACCTTCATGCTCATGAGTCCTTCTTGCAAACAATATGTACATCAGCAAGAATTCCTCATACACATGATTGTGATGCATATACTTACCCTGTGGTCTTGAGTTGGCTTAGGATGGAATGAACCTGCATAAACAAGGTTAGATAACACAGACACATCTACTAGCCAGAGCAAACAGAAGAAACCACAAGAATACCAAGACTGGGATGACATGTAGAGAGTGAGTACTAAGTACCACATTGGATTAGACATGTCCCCAAGAGTAAAGATATGCAATGAATTTAAATGATCTCTTTCCCTTAGATGTCTTGCTCCCCCTGAATCTAACATGGGATACTGGGAGAAGATAGGGAACAGAAAATCAGAGCTGAAAGAAAACAGAGCTGAAAGATATGAATGATGATCAGAGCTGATGCATGCTAATGCAAATAGGCACAACAGAACATATGAACATGTCTCTCCCCTCAAGAAGACATGTGGACATCTCTCCTCTTGAACACCAAGCATCTGGGATCCTTGAGAAATACTTTCTACTAAAGTATTCTCTCCCCCTGGAGATATCTCTCTTCCCTTTGAGGGTCTCTCCCCCTAGAAGGTCTCTCTCCCCCTTTAGGAGATGATATCTTTCTCCCTCAAGAAGGTGATAAGCTTTGATGCTCTCTCTCTCTCTCCAAATGAAATGATAGGCTTTGATGTTCTCTCTCTCCCCCTTTGACATCAATTTCCAAGAAGGGTCTTCTAGAATCTGTCGAATGGGTTTGGTCCTTGAGACACAGAACAAAGCAATGATAAAAATGTGATGCTTGTAGAGGACAAGATTCATTGAGTGGAGCTGGATCAGAACAAACACAGAATTATGTGGCAAACTGTTTTTCCTGTGATGAAATCGGTGGCACCGAGTGAGTTGCTTCGGTTGGACCGAAAGGATTCGGTGGAGCCGAAAATAACAAATCGGTGAAACCGAGTTCATCTCAGAGAAAACACTTGTCACCTCAGCTCACTAGACTAGTAAGATCTCACAAGGATTTGCAAGGAATTTACTGAAAGATGTGCAATGAATTGGAATGCAGAAAATGCAGAACAAACAGAAAGAAAGAAATCTAGATGAAGTTTTTTTTTGAAAGGGGAAACAAATATGCATGAGACAAATGCAAAAACACAGAAAAGAACACGAGAGAGCTTCATATAGAGATGGTCGGCGACAAAGTCACCTATGTTAGAGTATATTGACTTAGGAGTCAAGTGAGATCACTTCATCATAGGTCATACTCATCGTTTAAGCTCAAAATGGGGTTGCCATTTTTCATTTAAGCATCTTGATGTATTCACATCTTTTCGAGTTGCTTTAGCTCATGACTTGGAGTAAAGCTTCTCTAAGATGGAATAACATACCTTGGTTGGTGGTGTTGTCCATGTAGTTGAACTTGTGTGGGTTGCTCAAGGTTGATGTAGCTCATCAAGGATTTGGAGCTCCACTTGGAATTTTAGTCCATCTACCTACATGGGTTAGTCCTTGCAAGGAAGAGCACTTGTGTATCCAAGAATGACAATCATGAAGCTTAACATAAAATTTGTCAAAGGATATGTTTAAGAGGTTTCGTGCTCCCTTGTCTTCAACCACCAAAGTGTAGAGACTTGGTGATGTAGAGATTGCTCAAGATATGAGTGGATTACAATCTCATGGAATTTGATTCCACCAAGTACCTACAAGGGTTAGATAACATGCAAGATACAAATATATCCAAGACATAAGATTTTCATCATAAGAGAAATATCAAGGATTAGTCATAAGCTCATGTCTTGCATGTATCCAATGGAGTTTCTACTCCAAGTTTGAAGCATCAATGATGTTCAATTATCCTCTTAACCTGCAAAACACTTTCTCATTAAGAGGTTTAGTGAATATATCCGTTAATTGCTTTTCGGTGCGAACATGCTTAAGATCAATGTCACCCTTAGCAACATGATCTCGAATGAAATGATGACGAACTTCAATATGCTTAGTTCGAGAATGTTGCACAGGATTATGACCAATTTTGATAGCACTTTCATTGTCACAAAGCAATGGAACATGTCTCACATGTATCCCATAATCTTTAAGAGTTTGGGTCATCCAAAGTAATTGAGCACAACATGAACCAGCGGCAATATATTCAGCTTCGGCAGTGGACAAGGATACCGAGTTTTGTTTCTTGGAGGACTAAGACACAAGAGATCTACCAAGAAATTGACAAGTACCCGAAGTGGACTTTCTATCAACCTTGTCTCTGGCATAGTCCGAGTCGGAATAGCTAACAAGATTGAAAGAAGCCCTCTTAGGATACCAAATGCCAAAGTTTGGTGTATGGATTAAGTATCGCACTATCCTTTTCACGGCCTTAAGATGACATTCCTTAGGAGCAGCTTGATATCGTGCACACATGCACACACTTAACATGATATTGGGACGTGAAGCACATAGATATAACAATGAACCGATCATAGAGCGATAAACCTTTTGATCAACCAGTTCACCGTCTTTGGTCAAGTCATTATGTCCACTAGTAGGCATGGGTGTAGACATACCTTTGCATTCTTGCATATTGAACTTCTTGAATAAGTCCTTGGTGTACTTTGTTTGAGAAACAAAGGTACCTTCCTTAGTTTGCTTGATTTGCAACCCAAGAAAGAATTTGAGTTCACTCATCATAGACATCTCAAACTTCTCTAACATTAGCTTCCCAAACTTTTCACTAAAATGAGGGTTAGTTGAACCAAATATGATATCATCAACATAAATTTGGCACACAAATAGTTCTCCATTAACCCTTTTAGTAAAAAGAGTAGAATCAATTTTCCCAATTTCAAAGCCTTTTTCAATAAGAAACTTAGTCAAGCATTTATACCAAGCTCTAGGAGCTTGTTTAAGACCATAAAGAGCTTTGTGAAGTTTGTAAACATGATTGGGTTTCTTAGGATTGACAAAGCCGGGGGGTTGCTTAACATAAACTTCCTCCTCTATTTCACCATTTAGAAAAGCACTTTTAATGTCCATTTGGTACAAGGTGATATCATGGTGATTAGCATAGGCAAGTAAGATGCGAATTGACTCAAGTCTAGCAACGGGGGCGTAAGTCTCACCATAGTCCATACCTTCAACTTGTGTGTAGCCTTGGGCGACGAGACATGCTTTGTTGCGAACTACTTGTCCATCTTCATCTTGCTTGTTGCAAAACACCCATTTGGTACCGATGACGTTGTGGTTGTTGTCGGGCTTCTCAACCAATGTCCAAACTTGATTCCTCTCAAAGTTATGTAGCTCTTCATGCATATCGTTTATCCAGTCCGGATCTTCCAACGCTTCTTCAACCTTCATAGGTTCAATGCTCGATATGAAAGAATAGTTTTCACAAAAGTTAGCTAAACGAGTTTTAGAGCGAGTGATTCTCCCGGTTTGAATGTCATTGTAGATTTGCTCGACGGGATGATCTTTAGCAATTCTTGCTCGAACTAGTGAAAGCTTTTGCTTGGGTCTTCGTTGAACATCTTCTTCATCTTGTTCTTCTTCTTATTGGCCTTCTTCATTGTTGGCATTGTCGTTCTCTTGTCGTGGTGGAGAAGGAGGTCGTTGACGTTCATCTTGATGCACTTCCTCGTTTTCTTCATCTTGTTGTGTCTCGCTTGTGGATGCTTCCGTATCAACTCGTGGTTCACCTTGTTGTGAAGTTGAAGCTTCCACTTGGACGGACGAGGTACTCTCCTTCACCTTCGTTGGACGAACCTTGCCAATAGCCAAGTCTTGAATTGCTTCCGAAGGATCTTTGTCACCTACATCCATTGGTAATTGCTCTACTTGCGAGCCGTTAGATTCATCAAACTTCACATCTACCGTCTCTTCAACCTTTCGGGTGAAATTGTTGTAGACACGGTAAGTGTGAGAGTTTGAGCCATAACCTAGTAGGAAACCTTCATGAGATTTAGGAGCAAATTTAGAGTGATGATGCTTATCAAGAATGTAGCACTTTGAGCCGAATACTCGAAAGTATCCAACTTGGGGTTTGTTACCGGTGAGGAGCTCGTATGCCATTTTGCAGAGTATCTTGTGAAGATACAAGCGATTTGTTGCATGACAAGCTGTCTCAACCGCTTCCGCCCAAAAGTGCTTCGGCGTCTTGTACTCATCAAGCATCGTTCTCGCCATTTCGATGAGCGTCTGGTTCTTCCTCTCAACAACTCCGTTTTGTTGAGGTGTGTACATAGCCGAGAACTCGTGTGAAATCCCTTCTTCATCAAGAAAGGTGTCCACATTTGCGTTCTTGAACTCCGTTCTGTTGACACTGCGAACCTTCTTGATCTTCACTTCAAATTGATTTTGGGCCTTCCTTGCGAAGTTTTTTAAGATCTTTTGGACCTGCGATTTATCATCGAGAAAGAACACCCACGTAAATCTTGAAAAATCATCAACTATAACTAGACCAAAAGAATTTCCACCGAGACTCTTGTAAGAGTTGGTACCAAAGAGATCCATGTGAAGTAGCTCGAGTGGCCTCCTTGTACTCATGATGTTCTTCACGGGATGCCTTCCTCCGACCTGTTTACCTGCCTGACAAGCGCTGCAAAGTCTATCCTTATCAAATATGACATCGTTAACTCCAAGGATATGATTTCCTTTAATAAGCTTGTCAAGGTTTCGCATACCAACATGACCTAGTCGTCTGTGCCACAACCAACCTTTTGAGGATTTAGCAATGAAGCAAGTTTTAGGTTGAGCCTTTTTAGTGAAATCAACAATGTATAGATCACCTCTACGCACACCGGTAAAGACCATTTTATGATTATCTCGACGAAACACTTGGCAATCTACTTCAGTAAATAGAACATTGAACCCGAAATCAGCAAGTCTAGATACTGAAAGTAAGTTGTAACCAAGAGATTCAACGAGCATGACATTTTGTATGGAGCTATCATGTGATATGGCCACCTTACCGAGGCCAACCACCTTACCCTTTGAGTTGTCACCGAAGGTGACATACTTTCGAGGACTATCATTATCAGCAAGCTCACGGAACATGTCTTTATCTCCAGTCATGTGATCGGTACATCCACTATCAAGAACCCATTCCTTTCCTCCTGACATATATCCCCGAAGATTTGCCATAAGACCAAAATGTCTCATTGCATCATCAAGATCGAAGTCACTATCATCATCCTCATCATAGTATCCATGTTCAACATCGTCATGTGGTGGATCAAGTCCTAGAGAGGGTGATTCATTAGAATGAGTTTGACAATAATCTTGCTTATGAATTTTTATGGCTTCGGAAATAATATCACTAATGATACCAACATTTCCTTTGGCACGCATAAGGTTTGTAAGCTCAAATAGACGATCACCAAACATAGGATCACTAGTATTCATCTTACTCAAAGCAATAGACTTATGGAGAATTTCATCAAGATTCTTCAAAGAATAATCTGCAAATCGTTCCTCAAGAAATTTCCATATGGTGTAGGCACACTTAAAAGTAGGCAAGCATCCAATCAAGTTTCTAGGCAATCCTCTAATGATAAGTTCGGCAGTTCTAAGATTCCTAATCATGTCAATTGACTCATCATGGGTAGGATGCATAGGATCAACATAAGGTGCACAAGGGCTAGCAATGTACTTGTTAAAATGATATTGATTAAAAATAACAAGCATCTCATTTTTCCACTCATGAAAATACTCTCCATCAAGAATAGGCACTCTATGTCTAAGACTCTCAGTAGTAGACTCATCCATCTTCCTCCAATGGTGATTAAACCAAAGCAATGGAGACCAATGCTCTGATACCACTTGTAGGACCTTGAGAAGAGGTGTCTAGAGGGGGGGTGATTAGACACTAAGTACCAAAGTTGCAGTTTTTAAGATTCTTTAAGTTTAAGTGGAGTTTAGGCACAAGTTTAACATTCACAATACATATCAAGCAAGTATGCAAGAGTATATGAGCAGCGGAAAGTAAAGCATGCAACTTGCAAGAAAGTAAAGGGAAGGGTTTGGAGGATTCAAACGCAATTGGAGGCACTGATGTTTTTGGCATGGTTCCGATAGGTGGTGCTATCGTACATCCACGTTGATGGAGACTTCAACCCACGAAGGGTAACGGCTGCGCGAGTCCACGGAGGGCTCCACCCACGAAGGGTCCACGAAGAAGCAACCTTGTCTATCCCATCATGGCCGTCGCCCACGAAGGACTTGCCTCACTAGCGGTAGATCTTCACGAAGTAGGCAATCTCCTTGCCCTTACAAACTCCTTGGTTCAACTCCACAATCTTGTCGAAGGCTCCCAAGTGACACCTAGCCAATCTAGGAGACACCACTCTCCAAGAAGTAACAAATGGTGCGTTGATGATGAACTCCTTGCTCTTGTGCTTCAAATGATAGTCTCCCCAACACTCAACTCTCTCTCATAGGATTTGGATCTGGTGGAAAGAGGATTTGAGTGGAAAGCAACTTGGGGAAGGCTAGAGATCAAGATTCATATGGTAGGAATGGAATATCTTGGCCTCAACACATGAGTAGGTAGTTCTCTCTCAGAAAATGTATGTTGGAAGTGTAGGTTCAGTCTGATGGCTCTCTCCACGAATGAAGAGGAGGTGGAGGGGTATATATAGCCTCCACACAAAATCTAACCGTTACACACAATCTACCAAACTCGGTGGGACCGAATCGTTAAACTCGGTCAGACCGATTTAGCAAATAATGTGATCGTTAGGGTTTTCGATGAGACTGAAATGCAACTCGGTGAGACCGATTCGGTTAGGGTTAGGGCATAATGTAATCTCGGTAGGACCGATTACGCAAACTCGGTGAGACCGATTTGGTAATAAGCTTTCCAGAGAGTTGGTCAGGCAAACTCGGTGGGACCGATTACTCAAACTCGGTGAGATCGATTTTGGTAATAAGTTTTCTAGAGAGTTTGCATTGTAATCTCGGTAGTACCGATTGCTCAAACTCGGTGAGACCGATTTTGATAATGGACATACACAGAGAGATTACAATCCCATCTCGGTGAGACCGAGATCCCTATCGGTAAGACCGATTTGCTTAGGGTTTGTGGCAGTGGCTAAGACATATGAAATCGGTGGCGCCGGATAGGAAGAATCGGTGTGACCGATTGTGGCTTTGGGTTTAGGTCATTTGTGGAAGTGGGAAAGTGGCTGAGGGTTTTGGAGCATATCACAAAGCACACGAACCAAGAAGCTCATTAAGCAACACCTCATCCCTCCTTGATAGTATTGGCTTTTCCTATAGACTCAATGTGATCTTGGACCACTAAAAATGTAAAATGAAGAGTCTTGAGCTTGAAGCTTGAGCCAATCCTTTGTCCTTAGCATCTTGAAGGAGTTCCCACATCCTTTAGTCCATGTCACTCCATTGTTGAACTTATCTGAAATATACTAGATAAAAGTGTTAGTCCAACAAGAGATATGTTGACATTAATTACCGAAACCACCTAGGGAGCACTTGTGCTTTCATACACTAACAAATTTTCCATAGTACCTAACCAACATCCATATTTACATTTGAAATAATTAGTAACCAAACATTTAGTAGTAGTACGATGACAACATTCAGTAGTAATATGACTAGTACGACTAAAATAATAACCGTATTTTCGTTACAAATATTCGGTTTGCTTTTATAATCATTTGCTTAGACTTTAAGGGGTTGTTAGGTTAACGAGTATTTAAAGATCTATTTTTTCTCAAACTCGTCTACCAACGTATAACAAACTAAAACACTGTTTGCTTTTCTCTAACTACCCCGAAAATATCCTAAACGGGTTCTCGTAACATGCAAAAACAGAGCTTTTGGGAAAACGACTATTGATAAAAAACAAACATAATTACTCGCTATCCAAACAACCATTAAACATAATAGTACGATAATAACATTTTAATATCATATGAGTAAAACTTTTAATATCTTCCAATTTTATATAATTTTTTTCATATCATACAATAATAATCATTTATTTACAAATATTAATATTCACAGTGGCATGCATATTATTCACAACATTACATCAATATAAAAATATTAACAAAATTACGGCGTCATTTATACCTCAGCTCCAATATGGATGTGCTTCCTTGCGAATGCAATTAAGCCTCAAATAGTTCGAATAAATATCCATCACCTGTATTATATGAACGGAGTCAACCTATTATTACATGAACATCAATATTACACACGGATTTTTCTTTCTGCTATCAAAAGTATGAAAATAGCGCTTGCATATATGTGGTCATCACCTCAAAAGGGACAACGAACATGGAAACACATTTTCTTCAATCACGTCATCTCCGCCTTGTTTGCTACTAAGATGAATTATTTTACCTAATTGCATACATCATAAGTACATTAGCACGTAATCTTAACATATAAAATTTAGATTATTGTGACATAACAAAGTAGACCTACGGTTTCCTAACTATAGACTTAGTAATAAATATACCACATGCAATGAACAATTGCAGTGTAATTTTTTTCTTAATTACCGTATTAAGATCTTCCCGCATGCCAAATGCTAACGGACAAAGCTAACATTGATACAACATATTCAACCTACTCTTCTAAAAAAAATAGTATAAATGTTGTATCTGTCATCTTAAATTTTTTCTAACCTCTAAGCACTAACATCACATAGCTAATGACGAGCTAAAAGACTAATTAATTACCACCGTGCATGCACACAAAAAAAATCATAGATTGCAAAGCTCATACCTCATTCTTTCCCTTCGTACTTCACTTTGCATGGCAAATCCTACTCCAGAAACTCCAAATGACTCCTCCAAGTGCTGAAATGATGCCTAAAGCAACATAGAATACATACACTTAGGAACTAATCAAACAGAACAAAAACATCATGCATGCGAACGAAACCAACAAAAATAAATAGATCTTACCTTAAGCTATCTTTTCTTCGACTTCATCATCTTCAAAATCCAACTCTAAATCGTCCTAAATCACGAGTGAAAGTGCTTAGTGAGCTTTTCTTTCTGTGTATTCGTGTAGACTTGGAGAGAGCACAGAGGCAGAGAAGGCAACAGATACTTGAGAGAGAGTCTATGCACACGGAGCCGCGGTTGTGCGTATAAATAAAAGAGGAGCACCGTGTTGTCGGCAGAACGAGCTAGAACTCACCTACCGCGGCCTCGGATTCCAGCATCGTCGTGTCTCATCACACGCAACAATATCAATACTCTTGGGTGTGCGGCGGGAAGCGAAAATCACGCAGGCGGGAATCCAATTCCAAATCATCAAAACTTGTGGCCGAAAGCAAAACAAGGCATCGGTGTCACCTCAAAACAAAGTGAAAATCATGCTCTTGGGTGCTGTCACCTCAACTGCAGCACCAATTTTTGAGTGCATGGGAGTTAGCGCCGTCTGCCACAGTGCTTGTGTCGGCTAGTTGTGTCGCCAGTTGCGGTGGCGGCCGGGCCTGCACCTCGCCTTGCATGCAGCTGCTGTTGTCGGCCTGCCAGGCAGCAGCATCAGCGGCCGCCTGCTCCGGGGGCGGCGTGGCCCACTAGGCCTGGCCCGTTCCGTCGCGGCTCGGGGCACTGTACAAAATGAGTTTTAGCCGGCTGACCGCCTGCAGGCGTGGCGGCAGGGCCCGCCGCCTTCAGGCGTGGCGGCAGGTGCCACGTGTCGCCTGCCGCGCCTGCTGCCACGGCCGAGGGGGGCTTTTTTGTCAAATTCATCTGCATGTGGTCCTTTTTGGCAATTCGTTCAGGAAGGTGGTCTCTTTCAACAAAAGATTCGCTTCTCTACGCCGATCTGAAAATGTCGCTAGCTCAGACTTGGAAGTTTGGACGCTGGAGGGTTGTATGTCATGGGACTCGGAGGCAATCAGCTAAACTCCATTTTGTTTCTTAGAATAAATTCGAGGCATACCGTCGATCATCCGAGGACCAAGCAATCACATGAGCACGACACCGAGATTTGTTAACGAGGTTCACCGATATGGCTACATCCCCGGGGCCTGATTACGGGCGCTCCTCCCCATGACACCGTCACAATACCGCACCCGGTCGCCCTGGACACCGGTACATGCCGCCGGCTTCCCCTGCGTTCCGGTGCTATTATGTTGGCATAGGTTACATCGTGTGTCTACCCCCCCTATATATGAGAGGCCTAGGATACGAGTGTCCTACTAGGACGCGACTTCACATCCTATGTAAACACGATACAACTACAAGTCCAACTGTAACCTACATTGTACACAATATTCGACACAACTCCAACAAACTCCACCTTGGCGAATATTCTCCACCACCTTGAGTTCGTCAATGCATCAAACTTCCATGCACATTGGACTTGAGCTTATCCCATGAGTATCGCTGCCACTCCAAAGACTCCATATGACTCCACCTGTAACTTGTAGTCCCTTCTTTTCTTGACCACAGTCAACACTCGAGCAAAGTTAAGTTCCTTGTTACTCTAGTTTGTGCTCCCAACTTCCAGAGTATCCGTCCAACGCAATCACACACTGATCACTGACCTGCGTGAAAAATGAACAACTCACATATTGGGTGTCACACATAAGAGTTACCTGAACTCAACATCATCGCTCCTTTCTTGACCGCCTGTCTGAAACTTGAAGGAATTTCACCATTGCTTGTAGTCATCCCGAGTCAAATTCGCAGTTGTCTCACCACATGTATGACCACCAGAGCCCTGGCCCGTCTCCATGTCCCATGCTAACCGCACGCCTCGCCGCTATTATCACGTCGAGCCTCCGCTGTCCTGGTCAAGTCTCAAGGGTCGCGAACCCACACCACTCAACCCCACTGCAGAGTACCACCGATCATCACTGACCGATGACGAGTTTCACGCTTCCATCAGACCACTGGGCTCCAGTCCGAACTACGTGTCCATCGCTTTTTCCCGCTGAATAGGCTTCGACTCTCTATCGACTTACGCCGTAGCCCCTCAATCCAGCTCCACCTTCAACATGACTCCATGGTAGATGATCAGTCCACCCTCGCGTCCCGTCGACTTCAAGCTCTCAGATGTGCACCGTCTTGAATCAACCCCGCGCCATAGTCTGGTCGAAGTCGCACAAACCGTCGGGTCTGCGCCACGTGTTTCCACGCCCAGAAGTCGGTCACTATCAGCACCACGCTCCTATGTCGTCATCGCCGATCTCACCACCGTCTTTTGTATCAACCGACTCACGTCGATCCATCAGACTGTCCAAGTCTGACCCAGCCGAACTTATTCGATTGTACGACACGCTAGAGGCTCGCAAATCATCTTCCGCAAATTTCCATCCATCACATTATAATTCCATCATAGCTGACATGACTTTCGGCAACGCCTTCAAGCATCCATGTTGTGCCAATAAAAAAATTTCATCATTTTCTGCCATAACCCAAGGTTTTCAGTTCCGTCGAACTTCTCCACCTCAAACATGATACCCGATGATGCCATAGTTCTTTGTACGACTGACCCGTGAAAAATATCCGAGCTATCAACGTGATGCCCAAGTACACGAACAGTCTCCGCGTACTAATAGCAATTCCAACCAAAAATCACTCTTGGCCTTCACGTGGTGTGGCTCCCGTGGCTCAACTCCAATGCTAAGCTAATTGCTTTAGCCCAGCCCTTGCCTTCCCGATGGATGCACCGAACCAATGATGAATTTTCTCTGCTCGAATCAATGTGCCTCTATCGATTCTTTTTGTCAAAAACAAATCTCACGCATGTACGCACACAACCAGCTATATCGCAGCCACCTCCAGCTCCATCCAGCGCCACACCAGCCGTTTGTTCCTTTTTTTTTTGAAAAATAGCCAGCTGTTACTGGGCTGCACCAGGCTGCCACACCTTGCACCCCCTACCGCTGATCCGCTGCGCTACTGGGCCTTGGGCCGTCCGGCACGCGCCACTGCTGCGCTGCCCTCGATCGCCACGTCTCCTGACGAGACCTCGCGAGAACACGCCGCCGCCGTTGATGCACCCGCCAGCATCCATGCACTTTGCTGGCCTGCCACACATCTGCTTCCGTTGTTGCCATGCGAGCTGCTACCTCCCGATTGCTTCTTCCAATCTCGTCGAGAACCACACCGCAGTCGGCTGCATCTCAAACTTGATACTTCCTCTAGATCAACAATCCACAGCCTCCAAACAACCTAGCTCTGATACCACTTGTTAGAATAAATCCGAGGCATACCGTCGATCATCCGAGGACCAAGCAATCACACGAGCACGACACTGAGATTTGTTAACGAGGTTCACCGATATGGCTACATCCCCGGGGCCTGATTACGGGCGCTCCTCCCCGTGACACCGTCACAATACCGCACCCGGTCGCCCTGGACACCGGCACATGCCGCCGGTTTCCCCTGCGTTCCGGTGCTATTATGTTGGCATAGGTTACATCGTGTGTCTACCCCCGCTATATATGAGAGGCCTAGGATACGAGTGTCCTATTAGGACACGACTTCACATCCTATGTAAACACGATACAACTACAAGTTCAACTGTAACCTACCTTGTACACAATATTCGACACAACTCCAACATTGTTCGCTTGCCTATCCTGCAGCAACTGACGCGCAGCCGCTTCCGCCCGGAATATCATTGCCCAAAAGAATATTGTCGCCGAGCATTTGGATTTTGGGACTATGGTATCGTGTCGCCTGCATGCCGCAGCACAGCGGCAACAGAATTGCCCATCATCCTCGGTGTGTAGAACGAACGTACAACACCTTCCGGTACACGCATCCAATTCTCGACCCAAAGCCCAATCACATTTTGCCTAGGCACGCCCTGATCTTACACCACTTGCTCATGTAACGGTACTGACAAGAGAAAACCCTTGCAAAACTTATCTTCACAGGCCCCATGACCAGGGTATACTCTGCATCCTCAGAGCATGCTCCGTGAGTGGAAAACTTTGCCGACCAACAAGAGCATGCCTGGAAAATTACATCCAACATAATCACCACGAATACTACACGGGAAGCGCAGGAAAACTGTAATTATCATACAACTTCTACAATCTAATTGTCAACGCTCAATTCCTGGTCTACATTTAGGCAACAAATGAGGGTGTACAGCATCATGTACAGGTGGTACATCAAAAGAAAGGAGACCAGGGACTTCGCTCTATAACCTCTGTTTTCTTTTCTTCTTCCGCTGAGCAACTGTCAGTGCCACGCAGAGGCAGATATCAACTTCCTGCTCTTCCAGCCCAAGAGCATTGCCCCATCCTTCTCCTCCAGCGTGTACTTGTCCGAGTAGCACGCAAGGAGCTTCTTGATCACCGAGTTCACATATGAGCTCAGCGGGTAAGGCTTGAAGCCCGCCATGCTCAGCCTTGATTTCCACTTGCCAAGCAGCTCATGCCTCTCCACTCTGTCCTTCCCCTCGCAGGCGATGATGTTCACGATGTCCTTGGCCAGGCAGTGTTGCTCCACACTTATCCTCTCTTTGCTGTCTCGAGGCAAGTTGGCGTCGATAGACTCGAACATGGCGGAGTAGTAATCCATGGTCTCCAAAAACCTCATCAAGAAAGGTGTCGTGTTGGTGTGCGACTCCTGTTCCACCAACGTGGTCACCTTCGGGGACAGCCCTTTCACCATCCGGAGCAACCCATCCCGTGGGTTGTTGACGTCCACACTCTCGTCTGGGGTATGGTGCAGCTGGAGGGTGAAGTTGACAGCAACTGCTTCACCTGGTCTGATCTTAAGCATCTCCTCTGTGACTTGGGTAGCATAGACAGATAGAGGTGTAAACTCCAAAGGTATATTGAACTCTTTAGACATGCTTGTCAGCATGTTTCCAACTATCTCCAGGCCTTCACCTCGGGCATACTCTGACACCGGGTCATCTATTCCAGTGATCCGCACATGAGGTGGACCCCCAGGCCTTGCAGCTAGAGCTTGTATCAGTGTGATCCATTGAGTCCCTTGAGCAATCTGAAAATCAATTATGTGGATGTTGTCCTCACTTCTCAATGCCTCTGCAATCGCCCCATTAGCTGCCATGTATCCAAACTTGAAGTAAGGACAGATATTGTATAAAATCTTCATGTAGGAGAGAAGCTCCTTGCTCTCCGGCTCCCGGCATTTCAGAGCACGGTAGATGTTTGTACCAGAGTTCCCATGCCTAGCAACCAAACCCTCAAGTAGGTAAGCACCTAGACGCTGGATTGGTTCCCCGTTAATTGAAACAGTCCCACGAGCCTCCTGAACAAGCTTTAGGAACTCCTCTGTCCTGTCCTCACTTAATGCCTCAGCGCACTTGGTTAATAGTTCCTTCACAATGTGTTGTCGATTGTCCCTTAACTCCCTTTGTCGTTTCTCTGGGCGGAACTCATAGCTTGCCGTGGGGTATCCACCAGATGCAAAGTGTGGCCGAACAACTCCAGGCAACGGCTGTCGTGACTCATGGCTCCATGTCCTCGACCGCTGCCGCATGAGCTGAGCAGGCTTGGTGTCCTCAAACTCATGCTTTGTGCTCGTTGTTGCATCATCAGCATCAGGTGCCATCAGAACGTTCTCAATGTCACGCAAAGTCTGTTGCATATTATGTCTTGATGTTGCATACAATGGATCAGGTCTCACTTGGATGTTCTCACGGATGCTACCTGCCTTTATGTATGAGCTGTCTGCTTCAAGCGGGGAGATTGGTTGGGCTGAAATGGTTTCAGTAGAGCTCTGGTTATCTGGAGTGTTGCTAAGAGCAGACAAATTGTCACACTCAAGCTGGGTAGAAAGAGGGGTGTATGGAGAGTTGCTGAACTCTAACTTCAGTGGACTAGTTTGCCAGGAAGAGTTCGCTAAATTGTTCTCTGTGGGAATTTCGCAGAAGACGTTAGCACCAGTCAATCTGTACTTGAATAGCTGGTGCAAATCCATAATAAATGAGTGTCGATTAGTTGTTCATGACCTGTGCATAGCAAAAGAGAGGAAATTAATGAACTGTTTATTCCATGGTAGGTGACAGAACAAATAATCAGACCAGAACATTTTGCTTTATCAGTGCAACTCTAAGCATATAATAGAGGAAAGGAGGAAGGCAACAGGCGACAAAGCATAAACATTTCAAAACCCAACACTACAGAGCAAATGCAATTCTATATCGCAAGAACTTCCATGCTGGACAGATTCAAGAGCATAGACAGTATCTGGTGATATGTAGGATAACATGAACCAATTAAACTAATATAACACTCCCAGCTCACACGTGTGCATTCATATTGGTTGCTTAGAACAATAAACTTAACGTGACATTCCAATTCATTATGATCATAGAGTATTAACAGTGATAGCACTCTACCTTTCCCTTGGAAAATTTAACAGTGCTAGTAAATTTTGCATCAAGATGGTAATCTGAGTGGTATTTTCTGAAACAGAATAAATTTTCTAGTCCAACATAAGATGAGAGTTTTAAGTTGTAAGTAGCTAAAATGATACTAAAATAAGCGAGAGCCCATTAATACAAGAATAAAATCCCTACTAACAGTGATCAATGACATCTGAGACTCTCACGGACCAAACACTAAATACACAAGGGCAAGTTTTCTTTATTTTGTGTGCTTGCCTTTCCTCTACGCATATTATACAGATTTAACAAGTAGCTCTCCAAAATTCCGCATAAATCCAACCCATTCTCTGTCAAATGTCCCCATCATCTACCTACAAATCTTAAAAGGATCTATCCTTCTCCTCCAGCATAAAGGACAACCACAGGTGTCAAATTCTAGCAAGGCAAGCATGAAAGGATCATCAATCATGAAGAGTCTGCCAATGGAACTAGAGGACTACAGTGGCACAAATAATGAAGAAAGGACCGTGCTCAAGTATCAATCTGGACAGGAACGTGCTCAAGCATCAACCTGTCCAGAAGATCCAGCACAACTAAGAGGCTTGGAGAACAAACAACACAGGACAAACTGACATATCTCGCACCTCCCCTCAGCGCGCCCATTGACCGCCCTTCACGATTAAGACATGCAACCTCGAGCATTCTCTAGTTTGTTTATAAGAGAACTGTCCCACTGTTTGGCTACAGATCCTTCAGTGAATGCACGACTAAGACCAATGTTGAGCGGACCCTAAGATTCTTTAGTTGGTTGAAGACGATTGACCAGCCTTGTTGGTTTGACTATTTGTCCGTAGCTCTTGCTATGAATTCCGAAGAAGGAACCTCCCCCACTGGCAAACAAGAAGTTTGACCACTCAGACCGTGTGGAATGAGCAGCACCTTTCATCACTCACACAAGAAGCCAATTTGAGCGAAGGTCTGAAACTAGTGGGATCCTGGACGTTGGTTGAACATGCTAAAATCATAGTATTAAGTTAGTGACGCACTCTCAAGGACCAACCTCGATTTGTTCATCTATTGGGGCACTTTGCCTAGTAAGGTTGTTCTTTTTCCACGAATTGTCTTCAGGAAAGGCAAGTCCAATTGACTCATCAAGCGAAACATAAGATATTTTTTTCCGAATTGTATATGTCCCAATCAAGGAAGCAGATGGATCCTGTGGCTCCTCCCAGGGAAAATTAGTTTAGACTACTTGGAGCTACTGCATCAATTTTGTACTGTATGCCTGCCTCCATGTTTCCACGAACCAGAGGCAGCGATGGTTCCATTTCTAACATGAGGATCACTAATTTGGCCACGAAATTAACTCACTCTAGGCTAATAAATTCAGGGCACAAGTGCAGGCAAGTAACCAAGTACATCTGGCACGGATGAGTGCCCATCAGACGAACCATAAGTAGGCCATGCCCACACCTAGGAACCAGTATAAAATTAGCAACAAAATGCAACGGTACTCTCCAGAGCGGAAGCGGAGCAGGATCAACTCCTTCGTCCCCCCAAATGGAGGTCATCCGTGGAAGCCAAAAGCGAAATGCTCTCAGGTGAGGCCTTAAGCAGGTCGAATTGGCTGGAACCAACACAAATCCCCAACTGATTCGTCAGCTGGACACCACCCGCCCGCCCCAACCAAAACCCGCCCAAGAGCCCATCTCATCGCCGAACGGGAACCAGGCACCCGCCTGAACCCGCCCAGGATCCCACCTTCACCCTCCCAAACTATGGAATCAACCCCAAAATAACCAAGCAAAAAAAACACCCAAAAGGCACAACAATTCAGCGACTTCCGGCAAAAATCAGTAGCACAGCAGGCACGGAATCCGACGAAGTACGAGGACGAGAGCTCTCACCTCCTCCGATCTGCACAGCCGGCCCGGCGCCCCGATCCAGCTCCACCAATCTCTCTCGCTTTTCTTCTCTCTCTCTCTCTCTCTCTCTCTCTCTCTCTTCTGGTTCTCGTGTCCTAGTCCCTTCTCTCTTTGCGCCCCCTCCCTCTTTTCGTGTGCGCGATAATTAATATCTACTTCCACACACAAGAGAGAAGGAGAAATAAATAAATCCCAAAGCGCCAAGGCTTTATATACCCTACCCGCGGCTCCGAGCAGACGGCGACCGTGCCTGACGCCGTCACGGCCACGTCTCCCCGGTCATCGCTCCCGCGTCGTGACGCCGTGGCCCCCGCGCACCTCACGCCGTTACGGGCGGAGGCATACGCTCCGTCGGATGAGGATCGGACGGCCAGCCGGCACGACGCGAGGTCACGTGCGGCGCGCGGCGAGCTGCCACGACACGCGTGACGCCGGCAGCACGGACACGCGGTCGCGCGTTTGACCTCACGCGCATGGAGGTTTGAACGGCCCGCGGCCGTGCGATTGCGATCCGAGGGCTGGCCTTCGTGTGTCACGGGGGCTTCGGCGGTTCGCGGATGGATGCTTGCTTGGCCCGCCCGTCCGTCCGATGAGACGGAGCTGCTTGCGAGAGATAAGATGGTGACGTGGGTCCCGTGCGTTGGCGCGGGGACCACCGAGAGGAAGACGACGGAGGAGGGTGACGAGGGATGCGCTCGCTTTTGCCTCGGTGGTTTCCATTTCGATGGGAGAATGTGATGCCTCTTTTTCCTCCGGTACAAGAAATGCCATTGGCCTATTGCCCACTTTTCACTTTCTTTTCTCAATATTTTTTCATTACTACTTTACAAACTTCAACGCAAATAAAATTAGTAATTTCTTCGTGATGGAATCGTGTTCAGTTTGTACTGGATTTTATGCACTGTGCCCTCCAAAATGGCTACGGAGATGTGACATGTAGTTCAAACGCAGCCAAAAAAATTAACTAGTTATCTGAAAAAAAATAGAACTAGCAAGCCAAGAACCACATGTTGCAGAAAGTTGTAAGCAGAACAGATTGCCACCAAAAGTGAGCCCCAGGTCTGAACAAAGCAAGAACGTAGGCTGGCTTCTAGAAGGACGCTGGGCACGATGCAAATTTGCTCCGACTACCCGCGTTCGTTCTTAAACTTTAAGGAAGGAAGGAAAGAACAGCTGTGAATGGGCCGCACCCCATGAACTCCCCTGGGGCCCGTCGTCGTCCTCTTGGAACCTAGTGGGCTTATTCTAGTGGATGAGCAGGCCACTGACGCCCCCCCTGATGCCTGCCTATTCGATGTGCGAGAACGAACGATGGGGTGCTCCGTGCTCTGAAAACCTTCTACGATCTCCTTTGTATAAATTATTTTTGCAGCGGCATGCGCTAAGCAGCCACCAAAAACACGAATCAACTTTTCTTTTGCAGATAATGCTGAGAGAGAGAAAGAGAAAAGTACACTTTGGCTTTGTGAAGTGGTGTCACACCAAGGCTAAACTAACTGTGCAGTGATTATAGTACAAGCAACTAGGACCAGAATATGTTTGTAGACAAACTAGGACCAGAATATGGTTATTGCAAATATAACGCTTTGTCTTTGCGGAGAAAAAGAGATTATTCGGTTCTATCTCAGAGGACGTTTTCTAGAACCTGGGGAGAAGAGAACTTGTCGTCGATTAGCTCCGAGGTCGCCACGAATCCTACTAGTGTTCAAAATCTAAACAGAAAATGTCTGAAAATAGTTTTTTACTCCCTCCGTTCGGAATTACTCGTCCAAGAAATAAATTTATCTAGATGTATTAGTTGTAGATACATCCATTTTTATGGCAAATAATTCCGAACGGAGGGAGTACTAGGTAATTTCAATGGACACCGAAATATTTAGAACCTAAAATTTTGATTCAAATTCAAACAAATTTCAAAGCAAGTTTAAATTAAGTCAAGTTTCATTAACAATCTGTGAGTATTGATGTGTCATAAGCTGAAAAAACATGATGTTTCTAAAAAAAACTTGGCATTTCAGTGGGTCCAACAAATTTGTGATGCCGAAATTTTATGCCCTGTCGAACAATAAATACAACCAGAGGATCAATGACTAGACATCCTAACTTTGCTTTTGGGTGCAAGCTAGGTTGGTATCTTTAGGCCTTTTTGCAGGAAGAACGTTTAATCTATTCATCAAACATCACGGCAGTACAAAGAACACAAAATATAATAATAACAAAGTAATATGTTACGTTGTTCAGCCAGTTGTGTGGCATTTTATATTTTAAAAATCTTCGTCTGCCAAATTTAAATATTAAGATTAGCTTCAAAATAAAATGATATGGTCTCTACTTCTAAAACTTTTTGAGCACTGGTATTTTTATACTCCCTCCATTCCCTTATACAAGGTCACTATGAAAAATACATTTTGCATCTATACAAGGCCACTAACAATAATTGAGACAAAATTTAATGATATTTCCTCGTACTAGCAACTTGTTTAATACTTTCATGCATGTAGTCATAATGACAATGTGCTACTTCCTTCTCATGCTGGTTGTAATGGGTAGTATCATAAGTTAGTATCATGCATATGATACTAGTGTATGATACTATCTCCCTAATGCATAGTATCATATAGTAGTATCATAGATGACTTTATTTATTGCCATGCATGACACATACTAGTGTAGCATTTATTATGATACGGTATCATAATATGATACTCAACCCTCTCTTACTTCATTTAATTCTATGCCACCTCATCAAAGTTGCCTAGTTGGCATGCATGATACTAGCTATGATACTCCCATTACAACCAGCCTTATTCACTCTTTGCATGCATGTGTGCATATAATGATCCCGGTTAACAAGAAAAAAAGTTAACTTGTAAAGCAGTCATTAAATTTTACCTTGATACCTGTAATTTGAGTTTGTGGCCTTGTATAAGGGAATGGAGGGAGTAGTAAAAGTTAAGAATAAATGTTATTTTTGGAACAAATCTGATGTCATTTTTTTAACTTCAATTTGATGTCTGTTTAGTTTAGGGTGTTCGTCCCTCAAAAAAAAGTTTAGGATGTTTAGTTTCACAAAAAAGAAAAAACTTAGGGCGTTCTAATACCGATCTGTGCGACAGCCCTAAAAGAATTGCACTGAATAAAGCATCTATAACTCAAAAGCGCCAGAATGATGGAACTATGATATTCCCAGCCTAAAAACGTTCAGATTAAGGGCCTGTTTAGTTTCAAATAAGTCACCAACTTATTAGTCGAAAAGTGAAAAAAATGACTTATTTTGCCAAACAGACCCAACTTATAAGTCATCACAACTTAAAAGTCATAAGCTGCTCCACCTCAACTTAAAACTTATAAGTCACCCCTTTTGTTTTGAGTCCCACCACCTGCATAATATGAATTGGTGTGGGAAGGTGTGGTCAGGTGACTTGTAAGTCAGGTGACAACCAAACAGGCGTGACTTATAAGTCACTGGTTTTAAGTCACCTGATTTATAAGTCAGGTGACTTATTGAAACCAAACAGGCCCTAACTATTCTATAATTTGAAACGGGAAAGGATCCATCGATCATGCATGTACAACCATATATTAGTACTAAACAGCATATGTTGGCATCATGATCCGGCTGCACTCATGCAACCGGAGAAATGGAGTCGGGCGTGCGTGGTGCTGCTGCGACCATCCATGATTGCGTGTGTTGCATGGTCCGTGCAAGTAAAACCATTCGATTAGTCTCTTTGATTAGCTTATTGCTTTTTGTCAAGAAAAAAATATAGCTAATTACGGGTGACCGACGCACCCGCAACAAAGATTGGATAGGGATAGCAGAAGCATACGACCAAGGGTAACAAGCTCTATCACCATCCTTACATAATTAGGGCATCTTCAGCGATGACCCGTAAGGGCATCTCCAATGCTGGACGCTTAGACGGGCGCTAGGATGGATTTCCCATCGATTTCCCGGACGATGAGCAGTTAGCTCATCAAATCCCAGCTTCAATTGTGGCATCGGTGCAAAGGTTTGCACCTGACGCTAGGCCTCTTTTCTTCGCTCCGCCAGGCATCCGTGGTTGTAATTAGTGTTGGAAGTTAGCACTTAGCATTGGGTGGGTAGGGCGCTTAGGTCTTTTTTGTTTTCTGATATTTATTTTCCCCTTCCTAAGCGCCTCTTGAAGCGTCCAACATTGAACATGCTTTAAACCGGACACCGCATTCATCGACGGACATAAAGGGTCAATCTGTGGACAAGGATGCAAGAACAGGCTATCCAACGTTACCCACATACATTTCATATCGGCTTTAAATAATCTAGATAAAATTCATCAAACCCAGCCGATTTTATTAAAGTTCAGACATAGTTTACATGAAAAGGTCGATATTTCAACCGTTTAACTCAAAACTAGAAGAAAAAAAAACTAAACCCTATAAGGACGACCACCTCGTACACGTGGCCGCCTTGCCCTACCGCACCGCTGTCGTTGTCTGTGTCATACCGTCGCTCTAGCGGCGCAAAGGCGTCGGAGGGCCGTGACATTCTTGTCCGACGGTTGCACATTACAAGTGTTGTGTAGTTTCTCACACTTAAATTTTTTCTATACTGCTTTGTCTTAAACGTATATGATTTAAATAGTATCTCTAACTTGATTTGACAACATATAATAGGATGATATAAACAGTAAAATGACTATAGTACATAGATATATGTTTGTTTCATGTTGTTATTATGTACTACTCCCTTCATTTCTAAATATAACTATTTTTAGAGATTTCAATACTAACTATACGAATTATATAGACATATTTTAAAATGTAGATTCATTCATTTTGCTTTGTATGTAGTCTACATTAGAATCTTTAAAAACACTTATATTAAGGAACGGGGGAGTACTTTGCAATAGAATACATGTTAGTATAATCATGTCCACCTTACTATTGAATAGATTTACCAAAATGAGTTTTATATACTACATGCTAAAACTGTTATGTTTCTGCTTATTCCTCTTTTAGAATGCTGGTAGAATATTGGAGAAGAGTGCCCACTTATGCAATGGTAAAGAAAGTAATGGATATAGGGTTCAAGATAGTGAGACAACTCTGTTGGTCTCTAAGAAAGCTGATAAAGACTACCTTAAAGACAGTGACACAACCTTAAATTCCTGTCTTGATGTAGTATTTGAGTTACTAGCAACTACCGCTGCCACAAGCTGTTCGAATTTGCTGCCTGAATAGTTTGGCTTCTTGAGTTTCAACTACAAGATGAAAGACATAGATGTAACATCCCAAATTTCAATTTGGAATGTTATACATAGATCATCCATGCATATCATATTTTATTGCATTTCCGCTCCGAAATCCTCGAAATCCTAACCAACTCAAGGACCCTCGGAGAGAGTTGGGGATTTTCCCGGTTTTCATATTTGATTTTCCTATCAAATAATGAAATGGGGATTTTGATTTTAATTTTTTTTCTCTTCGAAAAATATTTCTTATCAAAATATATGAGAGGAGATAATATGACTTCTCCAAAACAATTGAAATATTGGAGGAAAAATGTTAAAATCATTTGTTAGATTTTATTTGAGATCATTTGGATTTTATTTGCATTAGAAAAATATGCATGTTTTTTTAAATTGCATTTTAGGGCTAAGAAAATGTTCATCTCGTTCTAAGTATTTTATTTAGACGATGAAAATTTGTTTTGGAATTTTTTTTTTGTTTTTATTTTATTTTATAGGAATTATTTCTGTCGGCGAAATTATTTTAAGAAAAAACTTTCCTGCGTCCGACTGGGCCTAAGGCCCAGCCGAGCAGCCCGGCCCAGCCGCCGCCGCCTCCCGCGCGCGCGCGCCCGCGCCGCCGCCGCTCGGACCGGAGTCCGAGCCGGACTCCGCCTCCGCCGTGCCTTGCCCCCTCCTCCAAGATGCTACCCCCGCCCCCTTTATATACGCCGCCACCCCCGCCCCAAACCGCCACCACCGCCAGCCCCGCCGCCCCGAGCCGCAGCCGCCGCCGCCTCCGCGCCTCGCCGCCGCCGCCGCCGCTTGCCGCACCTCCGCCGAGCCCCGCCGCCCCACGAGCCGCCGCCCAACCCCGCCTCGCCGGAGCCACCTCGCCGGAGGTACCGCGCCGATTCGTCGCCGCCGATTTTTTTTAAAAAACCGTTCGGTTTTTTTAGAAACCCTAGATCGGTTTTTTTAGATTCGGTTCGCCGGTTTTCTCGGTTCGATTATTTAGCGGACGTTTGTCCGTACGTTCGTTTAAACGAGCGGTTTTCTTCCGTTAGTTACAGATAACGAATGTTTGTTCGCCAGTCTGTTCGTCAGTTTTCTTTTTCGGATTTATCTACGATTATTTTTCAGTCGCGATTTCTGATTCGATCTTAGATTCTGTTTTTCTTCGCGCTCGTTAGTCGGAATCAGGTGATTCAAACACCTAGAGTTTCGTCTCGAGACCCTCTTTCTGTTTAATCAACTTAAATAAAGTTTTGGTACTGTAAAACTTGACTTTAGTTCAGATTAGTAAACGGATCTTGTTTCTTTCGCCGTTTGAGTTTCATTGCTCCGTTTGATTTGATTCTTTTTGCAAACAGAGTTCTTAAGTTGAACTCTCTGGTTAATCTCTTTTATTTGGAGTTTTGCTTGTGCATCTTTGCTAGTTGCTTATGTATGTTATTGTTTGTTTGCGATAGAATTCCCGGAGTGCAAAGCGTGTTACTACGAGTCTCTAGGATTCACGGATCGTCAGCATGGCAAGTAACACATTGATCATACTCTTTCCATACCCAGTTTTCATTGCATTAGTTCAATCCTCAAACATTGCATGATTAGGATGTCTTTAACTTGTGGGTTGGGAAGTAGTTGCTGAGGTAGAACCTATTGCCCTGTTTATTATCAAACCCTCGGGAGTTACTTCTACGCGTTGCTTATTTTGCCATGCTATGCTCGTAGACGTGGATTGGGTTTGAGTGTATCCATGACAGATGTGAGATTGTTAAATAATGGTTTACTTAAGGTGGCAACTTTAATACACATCTGGGTGGATTGAGGCACCTGGGGAACCCAGTGTTGTCTGTTTTTATTTTTTGGAAATCCCGGGGTATCCGTGTGATCTTCCTATGGACCGCCACCCAGGCTCAAAGGGAACTGAGATTATTCATGCTAGAAACTTTCGTGTGCAGCCGCAAGCTATTATGGGCTCTAGCATAGTTGAGTAAGTTACGTGAAGCTCTTGAAGAGGTAGATCAGTAGGTAGTGGGTTTTGTAGGTTTGGTATGGTCTACCCGGAGTAAAGAGTTAATGTTTCTGAAAGGCTATGTCTCGGTCATCCATTTCTCAAACACCATGCAGTGCGAGAAATCCACGGAGGCGATCGAGTCTTGTGGGGAAAAATGCGCAAATCTCTGCAGAATGTACAAACTAATCATGCTTAGCCGTGTCCCCGGTTATGGACAAATTGAGTATCTAGTACTTGAGTTATCACATGTATCTCATCACTCCTAATCAATATTATTGGGTTGTTAATTACTTTAATTTGGGATTGAGTTGGGGTTATACCTTCTCAATGTTTCAACCACCATGATAGTTAAATAAAAATTTATTCCTTTGTTGTAGGGAAAAAATTTGCTTTCCGCAAAACTATAACCATAGAGCTTTCCACCAGCCATATATGCATGTAGTGATAGCACTATTCTGTTCTTGCTCTACTGTGTTATATTGCCAGCATATTCCATGTGCTGACCCGTTTTCGGGCTGCAACGTATTATGTTGCAGACTTTTCAGACGAGGAGTAAGGTTTGTTAGGTCGTTGCCGTGCAGCTCAGCTATGCCCTTGGAGTTGATGGACTCGCTTTATCTTCCAAGCGTTCGCTGTTATCACATTAGATGGACTTAAGCCATATTATTGTAATAAGTTCTCTTTTGAGACATTCGATGTAATAAGTGTGTGATTGCTACTCTGTTATAAATCCTTCGACTACTGTACTTGTCAGCATTACTGATCCAGGGATGACACTGAGGCACAGAGACTTGACCGTTTGAGGTCAGGTCGCTACAAGATGGTATCAGAGCACACGCTGAGTGTAGGACACGACCACTAAGATAAACCATAGGTCACTCTTCTCTACTCATTTCTGACCCCTCTTCCTTTCCACTCTTTAGGATGACGGAGAAGAAGAACAAGTTCACGCAACCGGATGAGGATACTGAAGGAAATATGCCCTAGAGGCAATAATAAAGTTATTATTTATTTCCTTATTTCATGATAAATGTTTATTATTCATGCTAAAATTGTATTAACCGGAAACACAATACATGTGTGAATATATAGACAAACAGAGTGTCACTAGTATGCCTCTACCTGACTAGCTTGTTAATCAAAGATGGTTATGTTTCCTAACCATGAACAAGGAGTTGTTATTTGATTAACAAGGTCACATCATTAGTTGAATGATCTGATTGACATGACCCATTTCGTTAGCTTAGCACACGATCGTTTAGTATGTTGCTATTGCTTCCTTCATGACTTATACATGTTCCTATGACTATGAGATTATGCAACTCCCGTTTACCGAAGGAACACTTTGTGTGCTACCAAACGTCACAACGTAACTGGGTGATTATAAAGGTGCTCTACAGGTGTCTCCGAAGGTACTTGTTGAGTTGGCGTATTTCGAGATTAGGATTTGTCACTCCGAATGTCGGAGAGGTATCTCTGGGCCCTCTCGGTAATACACATCACTTAAGCCTTGCAAGCATTTCAACTAATGAGTTAGTTGTGAGATGATGTATTACGGAACAAGTAAAGAGACTTGCCGGTAACGATATTGAACTAGGTATTGGATACCGACGATCGAATCTCGGGCAAGTAACATACCGATGACAAAGGGAACAATGTATGTTGTTGTGCGGTTTGACCGATAAAGATCTTCGTAGAATATGTAGGAACCAATATGGACATCCAGGTCCCACTATTGGTTATTGACCGGAAACATGTCTCGGTCATGTCTACATTGTTCTCGAACCGTAGGGTCCGCACGCTTAAGGTTTCGATGACAGTTATATTATGAGTTTATGTATTTTGATGTACCGAAGGTTGTTCGAAGTCCCGAATATGATCACGGACATGACGAGGAGTCTCGAAATGGTCGAGACATAAAGATTGATATATTGGACGGATATATTTGGACACCGGAAAGGTTCCGGAGAAGTTTGGAACTCCGGAAGGTTACCGGAACTCCCCCGGGAGGTATATGGGCCTTATTGGGCCCATGTAGGAGGAAGAGAGAAGGAGCAAGGGAAGGAGGCGCGCCCCCCAAGCCCAATCCGAATTGGGGAGGGGGCCGGTCCCCCTTTCCTTTCTCCTTCCCCCTCTTCCTATTACTACTACTTGTACTACTTCCTAATACTAGTACTCCTTCCTTCCCCCTCCAAATAAGATAAGGAAAAGAGAGGGAAACCTACTTGGAGTAGGTTTCCCCCTCCTCATGGCGCGCCCCCCTTAGGGCCGGCCACCTCCTCCCTCCCTCCTTTATATACGGGGGTAGGGGGGCACCCTAGAACACACAAGTTGATCATTGATCGTTCCTTAGCCGTGTGCGGTGCCCCTCTCCACGATATTACACCTCGATCATATTGTAGTGGTGCTTAGGCGAAGCCCTGCGACAGGAGAACATCAAGATCGTCACCACGCCGTCGTGCTGACGGAACTCCCCCTCGGAGCCTCTACTGGATTGGAGATCGAGGGTGCGTCATCGAGCTGTACGCGTGTCAAGAACTCGGAGGTGCCGGAGTAACGGTGCTTGGATCGGTCGGACCGGGAGGACGTACGACTACTTCCTCTACGTTGCGTCAACGCTTCCGCTTCGGTCTACGAGGGTACGTAGACAACACTCTCCCCTCGTTGTTGTATCATCACCATGATCTTGCGTGTGCGTAGGAAATTTTTTGAAATTACTACGTTCCCCAACAGTGGCATCCGAGCCTAGGTTTTATGCGTTGATGTTATATGCACGAGTAGAACACAAGTGAGTTGTGGACGATATAAGTCATACTGCCTACCAGCATGTCATACTTTGGTTCGGCGGTATTGTTGGATGAAGCGGCCCGGACCGACATTACGCGTACGCTTACACGAGACTGGTTCTACCGACGTGCTTTGCACACAGGTGGCTGGCGGGTGTCAGTTTCTCCAACTTTAGTTGAACCAAGTGTGGCTACGCCCGGTCCTTGCGAAGGTTAAAACGGAGTCTATTTGACAAACTATCGTTGTGGTTTTGATGCGTAGGTGAGATTGGTTCTTGCTTAAGCCCGTAGCAGCCACGTAAAACTTGCAACAACAAAGTAGAGGACGTCTAACTTGTTTTTGCAGGGCATGTTGTGATGTGATATGGCCAAGACATGATGCTATATTTTATTGTATGAGATGATCATGTTTTGTAACCGAAGTTATCGGCAACTGGCAGGAGCCATATGGTTGTCGCTTTATTGTATGAAATGCAAACGCCCTGTAATTGCTTTACTTTATCACTAAGCGGTAGCGATAGTCGTAGAAGCAATAGATGGCGTAAACGACAACGATGCTACGATGGAGATCAAGGTGTCGCGCCGGTGACGATGGTGATCATGATGGTGCTTCGGAGATGGAGATCACAAGCACAAGAAGATGATGGCCATATCATATCACTTATATTGATTGCATGTGATGTTTATCCTTTATGCATCTTATCTTGCTTTGATTGACGGTAGCATTTTAAGATGATCTCTCACTAAAAATTATCAAGTAGTGTTCTCCCTGAGTATGCACCATTGCCAAAGTTCGTCGTGCCCAGACACCACGTGATGATCGGGTATGATAAGCTCTACGTCCATCTACAACGGGTGCAAGCCAGTTTTGCACACGCAGAATACTCAGGTTAAACTTGACGAGCCTAGCATATGCAGATATGGCCTCGGAACACGGAGACCGAAAGGTCGAGCGTGAATCATATAGTAGATATGATCAACATAAGATGTTCACCATTGAAAACTACTCCATCTCACGTGATGATCGGTTATGGTTTAGTTGATTTGGATCACGTGATCACTTAGATGACTAGAGAGATGTCTGTCTAAGTGGGAGTTCTTAAGTAATATGATTAATTGAACTTAAATTTATCATGAACTTAGTCCTGGTAGTATTTTGCAAATTATGTTGTAGATCAATAGCTTGCGTTGTTGCTTTCATATGTTTATTTTGATATGTTCCTAGAGAAAAATGTATTGAAAGATGTTAGTAGCAATGATGCGGATTGGATCCGTGATCTGAGGTTTATCCTCATTGCTGCACAGAAGAATTATGTCCTTGATGCACCGCTAGGTGACAGACCTATTGCAGGAGCAGATGCAGACGTTATGAACGTTTGGCTAGCTCAATATGATGACTACTTGATAGTTTAAGTGCACCATGCTTAACGGCTTAGAATCGGGACTTCAAAGACGTTTTGAATGTCATGGACCATATGAGATGTTCCAGTAGTTGAAGTTAATATTTCCAGCAAATACCCGAGTTGAGAAATATGAAGTCTCCAACAAGTTCTAAAGCTAAAAGATGGAGGAGAATCGCTCAACTAGTGAGCATGTGCTCAGATTGTCTGGGTACTTCAATCGCTTGAATCAAGTGGGAGTTAATCTTCCAGATAAGATAGTGATTGACAGAATTCTCTAGTCACCATCACTAAGTTGCTAGAACTTCGTGATGAACTATAGTATGCAAGGGATGACGAAAATGATTCCCGAGCTCTTCGTGATGTTGAAATTAACGAAGGTAGAAATCAAGAAAGAGCATCAAGTGTTGATGGTTGACAAGATCACTAGTTTCAAGAAAAGGGAAAGAAAGGGGAACTTCAAGTAGATTGACAAGCAAGTTGTTACTCCCACGAAGAAGCCCAAAGCTGAACCAAAGCCTGAAACTAAGTGCTTACACTGCAAAGGAAATGGTCACTGGAAGCGGAACTGCCCTAAATATTTGGTGGATAAGAAGGATGGCAAAGTGAAAAAGGGTATATTTGATATATAGGTGTTTGATGTGTGCTTTACTAGTGTTTATAGCAACCCCTCGGTATTTGATACTGGTTCAGTTGCTAAGAGTAGTAACTCGAAACGGGAGTTGTAGAATAAACAGAAACTAGTTAAGGGTGAAGTGACGATGTGTGTTGGAAGTAGTTCCAAGGTTGATATGATCATCATCGCACACTCCCTATACTTTTGGGATTAGTGTTAAACCTAAATAAATGTTATTTGGCGTTTGCGTTGAGCATGAATATGATTTGATCATGTTTATTGCGATACGGTTATTCATTTGAAGTTAAAGAATAATTGTTATTCTGTTTACATGAATAAGACCTTCGATGGTTATACACCCAATGAAATAGTTTGTTGGATCTCGATCATAGTGATACACATAATCATAATATTGATGCCAAAAGATGCAAAGTTAATAATGATAGTGCAACTTATTTGTGGCACTGCCGTTTGGGTCATATCGGTGTAAAGCGCATGAAGAAACTCCATAAAGATGGATTTTTAGAATCACTTGGTTATGAATCATTTGATGCTTGCGAACCGTGCCTTTTGGGCAAGATGACTAAAACTCCGTTCTCCGGAACAATGGAACAAGCTACTGACTTATTGGAAATAATACATACCGATGTATGCGATCCAATGAGTGTTGAGGCTCGTGGCAAGTATCGTTGTTTTCTGACCTTCACAAGATGATTTGAGCAGATATGGGTATATCTACTTGATGAAACATAAGTCTGAAATAGTTGAAAGGTTCAAAGAATTTCAGAGTGAAGTAGAAAAATCATCGTAACAAGAAAATAAAGTTTCTGCGATCTGATCACGGAGACGAATATTTGAGCTACGAGTTTGGTCTTCAATTAAAACAATGTGGAATAGTTTCACAGCTCACACCACCTGGAACACCACATCGTTATGGTGTGTCCGAACGTCGTAACCGTACTTTATTTGATATGGTGCGATCTATGATGTCTCTTATCAGTTTACCACTATCATTTTGGGGTTATGCATTAGAGACAGATGCATTCACGTTTAAAAGGGCACCATCTAAATCCGTTGAGACGACTCCGTATGAACTATGGTTTAGCAGTAAACCTAAGCTGTCGTTTCTTAAAGTTTGGGGCTGCGATGCTTGTGTGAAAAAGTTTCATCCTGATAAGCTCAAACCCAAATTGGAGAAGTGCGTCTTCATAGAATACCCAAAGGAAACTATTGGGTACACCTTCTATCACAGATCTGAAGGCAAGATTTTCGTTGCTAAATTCGGATCCTTTCTAGAGAAGGATTTTCTCTCGAAAGAAGTGAGTGGGAGGAAAGTAGAACTTGATGAGATAACTGTATCTACTCCCTTATTGGAAGGTAGTTCATCACGAGAACCGGTTCCCGTGACAACTACACCAATTAGTGAGGAAGCTAATGATATTGATCATGAAACTTCAGATCAAGTTACTACAGAACCTCGTAGGTCTTCCAGAGTAAGATCCGCACCAGAGTGGTGTAGTAATCATATTCTGGAAGTCATGTTACTAGACCATGATGAACCTGCGAACTATGAGGAAGCGATGATGAGCCCAGATTCCGCGAAATGGCTCGAGGCCATAAAATCTGAGATATAATCCATGTATGAGAACAAAGTATGGACTTTGATTGACTTGCTCGATGATCAGCAAGCCATGTTAAATAAATGGATCTTCAAGAGGAAGACGGACACTGATAGTAGTGTTACTATCCACTAAGCTCGACTTGTTGCAAAAGGTTTTCAACAAAGTTCAAAGGTGTTGAATACGATGAGATTTTCTCACTCGTATCGATGCTTAAGTCTGTCTGAATCATGTTAGCAATGGCCACATTTTATGAAATCTGGCAAATGGATGTCAAAACTGCATTCCTTAATGGATTTATTAAAGAAGAGTTGTATATGATGCAACTAGAAGGTTTTGTCAATCCTAAAGGTGCTAACAAAATGTGCAAGCTCCAGCGATCCATCTATGGACTGGTGCAAGCATCTCGGAGTTGGAATATACGCTTTGATAAGTTGATCAAAGCATATAGTTTTATACGGACTTACGATGAAGCCTGTATTTACAATAAAGTGAGTGGGAGCACTATAGCCTTTCTGATTAGTATATGTGAGTGACATATTGTTGATCAGAAATGATGTAGAATTTTTCTGCAAAGCATAAAGGAGTGTTTTAAAGGAGTTCTTTAAAAAGAAAAGACCTCAGTAAAAGCTATTTACATATTGAGCATCAAGATCTATTGAGATAGATCAAGACGCTTGATAAGATTTTCAATGAGTACATACCTTGGCAAGATTTTGAAATAGTTCAAAATGGAACAGTCAAAGAAAGAGTTCTTGCCTGTATTGCAAAGGTATGAAATTGAGTAAGACTCAAATCCCGACCACAGCAGAAAATAGAAAGAGAATGAAAAGTCATTCCCTATGCCTCAGTCATAGGTTCTATAAAGTATGCTATGCTATGTACCAGAACTATTGTATACCTTGCTCTGTATTTGACAAGGGAGTACAATAGTGATCTAGGAGTAGATCACTGGACATTGGTCAAGAATATCCTTAGTGAGGACTAAGGAAATATTTCTCGATTATGGAGGTGATAAAAGAGCCCGTCGTAAAAGTTACCTCGGTGCAAGTTTTCACACCGATCCATATGACTCTAAGTCACAATCTGGATACATATTGAAAGTGGGAGCAATTAGCTAGAGTAGCTCCGTGCAGAGCATTGTAGACATAGAATATTTGCAAAATGCATACGGCTCTGAATGTGAAAGACCCGTTGACTAAGCTTCTCTCACGAGCAAAACATGATCACACCTTAGTACTCTTTGGGTGTTAATCACATAGCAATGTGAACTAGATTATTGACTCTAGTAAACCCTTTGGGTGTTGGTCACATGATGATGTGAACTATGGGTGTTAATCATATACAGATATGAATATTGGTGTTAAATCACATGGCGATGTGAACTAGATTATTGACTCTAGTGCAAGTGGGAGACTGAAGGAAATATGCCCTAGAGGCAATAATAAAGTTATTATTTATTTCCTTATTTCATGATAAATGTTTATTATTCATGCTAGAATTGTATTAACCGGAAACATAATACATGTGTGAATATATAGACAAATAGAGTGTCACTAGTATGCCTCTACTTGACTAGCTTGTTAATCAAAGATGGTTATGTTTCCTAACCATGAACAAGGAGTTGTTATTTGATTAACAAGGTCACATCATTAGTTGAATGATCTGATTGACATGACCCATTCCGTTAGCTTAGCACACGATCGTTTAGTATGTTGCTATTGCTTCCTTCATGACTTATACATGTTCCTATGACTATGAGATTATGCAACTCCCGTTTACCGGAGGAACACTTTGTGTGCTACCAAACGTCACAACGTAACTGGGTGATTATAAAGGTGCTCTACAGGTGTCTCCGAAGGTACTTGTTGAGTTGGCGTATTTCGAGATTAGGATTTGTCACTCCGAATGTCGGAGAGGTATCTCTGGGCCCTCTCGGTAATACACATCACTTAAGCCTTGCAAGCATTTCAACTAATGAGTTAGTTGTGAGATGATGTATTACGGAACGAGTAAAGAGACTTGCCGGTAACGAGATTGAACTAGGTATTGGATACCGACGATCGAATCTCGGGCAAGTAACATACCGATGACAAAGGGAACAATGTATGTTGTTGTGCGGTTTGACCGATAAAGATCTTCGTAGAATATGTAGGAACCAATATGGACATCCAGGTCCCACTATTGGTTATTGACCGGAAACATGTCTCGGTCATGTCTACATTGTTCTCGAACCGTAGGGTCCGCACGCTTAAGGTTTCGATGACAGTTATATTATGAGTTTATGTATTTTGATGTACCGAAGGTTGTTCGGAGTCCCGGATATGATCACGGACATGACGAGGAGTCTCGAAATGGTCGAGACATAAAGATTGATATATTGGACGGATATATTTGGACACCGGAAAGGTTCCGGAGAAGTTTGGAACTCCGGGAGGTTACCGGAACTCCACCGGGAGGTATATGGGCCTTATTGGGCCCATTAGGAGGAAGAGAGAAGGAGCAAGGGAAGGAGGCGCGCCCCCCCAAGCCCAATCCGAATTGGGGAGGGGGGCCGGCCCCCCTTTCCTTTCTCCTTCCCCCTCTTCCTATTACTACTACTAGTACTACTTCCTAATACTAGTACTCCTTCCTTCCCCCTCCAAATAAGATAAGGAAAAGAGAGGGAAACCTACTTGGAGTAGGTTTCCCCCTCCTCATGGCGCGCCCCCCTTAGGGCCGGCCACCTCCTCCCTCCCTCCTTTATATACGGGGGTAGGGGGGCACCCTAGAACACACAAGTTGATCATTGATCGTTCCTTAGCCGTGTGCGGTGCCCCCCTCCACGATATTACACCTCGATCATATTGTAGTGGTGCTTAGGCGAAGCCCTGCGACAGGAGAACATCAAGATCGTCACCACGCCGTCGTGCTGACGGAACTCCCCCTCGGAGCCTCTACTGGATTGGAGATCGAGGGTGCGTCATCGAGCTGTACGCGTGTCAAGAACTCAGAGGTGCCGGAGTAACGGTGCTTGGATCGGTCGGACCGGGAGGACGTACGACTACTTCCTCTACGTTGCGTCAACGCTTCCGCTTCGGTCTACGAGGGTACGTAGACAACACTCTCCCCTCATTGCTGTATCATCACCATGATCTTGCGTGTGCGTAGGAAATTTTTTGAAATTACTACGTTCCCCAACAGATACACCTTTTGGACGCCACTTGAAGGAAGTCACTAGGTACTTGAACATTGGAATACCAAGTTTCACCGGGACATACAACGCCACCTTACCAGAAGAGGAGCGCTGGATGATTCAAGTACAAGTTCCAGGAAGGACGTTCTCGCCAACTTCCAAACCCATACAATTTTCCTTCGATGCCCCAACCTGGAGTCTAGGCAAGAGCATGGCAGCCCACATTACCATGGGACGCATTGGAGAAGTGTACAACAGGGAGCTCAAGGACACTACCTATCAAATATGTGGGCGCTGAGATGAGCAATGGGAGATGATCAGCACCAGGAAGGATAGATCTGTCGCAGCTTTTATCCAGGAGCTAAACCAACACATTCGACGCCAGGAGAACCAGATGTGCACCGACATGATGGAATTGAAGAAGGCAAAGACTAGGATCATCGAGCTGGAGGAAGAACTCAAGTTCACACGCGATGGATATGAGGAGGAAATCAAGACACTACTGGAGAAGAATGACGACCTAGTTAATAAGATCGGGATATTCATGGGAGGACCAGCACCGGGAGACGAAGACGACGACCCCACTTGCCCGGACAACCACATCATCATCGACGACACTGATTTGGATCCTAGTGATGATGACTATGAAGACGAAGCTGGAGCAGACATCATGGAATCTTCCACCGATCAAAATTTCTAGATGACCACCATATCATAGTAGTATTTCCCCCATGTATCAAATAATAGTTGAGCACTTTTGCGATAGTTTTAGACCGATGTATGCCCTTGCTTGATTGATTGAGTGAAATGATTGTGTTTGTCTCATGTGCATATGGGTAGTGCTTCCTCACTAGACCTTTTTCTCTATTCTAATCTCTTCCATCTAAACCCATCAGATGCCTCCGAGACGTGACACCGATTTTGCTTTCCCACCGGAGCTCACCCAGTTGATCCAGCAGCAGAATGCTTTGATGCAATTGCTAGTTCAGAACCAGGGCAACAACAACAACAACAACAACAACCCGCCACCAGTGGACAATCTAGCCCGTTTCCTAAGGTTACAGCCGCCTGTGTTCTCCAGTAGCACCGAGCCAATAGTTGCAGATGATTGGCTATGCCGTATCGGAAGGGAGTTGACCACCGCAGGGTGCACAGATGCGGAGAAGGTGCGTTTTGCCGCACACCAACTGGATGGACCTGCAGCAGCATGGTGGGAAAATTTCACAACCACCTATCCTGTCGACGGTGTCACATGGGCTCAGTTTCAGCAGGCCTTTCGTACTGCCCATGTTTCCACTGGAGCTATGCAGATGAAGAAGCGGGAGTTTCGCAACTTGCGCTAGGGGAATCATACTGTTGGCCAGTACGTGGATGATTTTAGCAAGTTATCACGCTATGCCCCTGATGATGTGGCCACAGATGCCGCGAAGCAGGAAAAGTTTATGAAAGGGTTGAATGATGAGATGAGTATGCAGTTGATGGTGGCAACCTTCAACAACTACCAGGAGTTGGTAGATAAAGCTCTTATGATTGAAGGGAAGTAGCAGCAGATTGAGAGCCGTAAAAGGAAGTATGGACAAGGGAAGTATAATACGGGAGCTCAGCAGAAGCCTCGCTTAACCCCGAATTCAGGAGGACTCGTTCATAACCATGGAGGTCATAACCACACTGGAGGAGGGTCGCATAATCACAATGGCGCTAAGAATGGAAATGGGAACGGAGCTAACAATAATCGCTCCAATCCAGCCACACCCGCCAAGAGAGACCTAAGTCAAGTTACTTGTTTTAAGTGCGGGAAGACAGGGCACTATGCCAATGATTGTCCTGAAGGAAGGAATGGAAACGGAAACAGGAGCGCTGGAAAGAAGCCTAATCCATTCAACAAAGGACAAGTGAACCACGTTAACGTGGAGGAGGTTGAAGAACAGCCGGACGTGGTAAGTTTTTGGTTAAGTCATTTACCGCTCTTATTCTTTTTGATACCGGTGCATCGCATTCATACATATCAAGGGGATTCGTGGATAAGTTTAAACTACCAACCCAAACCCTGAGGACCCCTCTTCTAGTGAGCTCGCCTGGAGCAGAGTATATGGCTAGCCGATGGTGCAACCAGATACCCCTAACCATTGGGACGCATGTTTTTCCGTCTGACCTAATTATCTTGGAGTCACAAGGATTGGATGTGATATTAGGTATGGACTGGATGTCAAGGTATGGAGAAAGTATTGACTGCGCTAGTAAGTCAATTTATCTCACCACCCCGGAGGGGAAAAGGATTAAGTACGTATCTAGGCATGTTCCTAGGAGGACCCAAGTGAATGCCCTCACAGGAGTTGTGCAGGAGGAAGTGCCTGTAGTAAAGGATTTCTCGGATGTTTTTCCAGAAGAGTTACCCGGCATGCCACCGGATCGAGACATTGAGTTTTTGATAGAGCTATTGCCAGGTAGAGAGCCCATATCCAAGAGACCCTATCGGATGCCCGCAAATGATCTGGAGGAAATTAAGAAGCAGATTAAGGAGTTGTTGGAGAAAGGTTATATTTGAAGGAGTTCATCACCTTAGGGAGCTCCAGTACTCTTGGTCAAGAAGAAGGATAAATCCCTGAGGATGATTGTTGATTACCGAGCCTTGAATGAGGTAACAATTAAGAACAAGTATCCACTACCAATGATCAATGATCTGTTTGATCAGCTGCAAGGAGCTAAGGTGTTTTCTAAGATCGATCTACGATCAGGATACCATCAGTTGAAGATCCAAGAGAAGGATATACCAAAGACAGCCTTCACCACACGGTATGGATTATACAAGTATACGGTCATGCCGTTTGAACTGACAAACGCCCCTGCCTATTTCATGAGTATGATGAACAAAGTGTTCATGGAGTATTTGGACAAATTTGTGGTGTTTATAGATGATATTATGGTATACTCAAAGAATGAAGAGGAGCACAAGGAGCATTTGCGACTAGTTCTCGAGAAACTCAGGGAACACCAGTTATATGCCAAGTTCAGCAAGTGCGAATTTTGGTTGGAGGAGGTTGGATTTCTTGGGCATGTTATATCAGGAGAAGGTATAGCAGTGGACCCCAGCAAGGTTCAGTCGGTCACTGAATGGTTGGCACCCACTTCAGTTGGCGAGATCCGCAGTTTCCTTGGACTCGCGGGATATTATCGGAGATTCATTGAGAATTTTTCCAAGCTGGCAAAGCCAATGACTGAACTATTGAAGGAGGATACTAAGTTTAAATGGATAGAAGATTGCAAGGCAAGTTTCCAGGAGTTGAACAAACATTTGACTACAGCCCCAGTACTAACGTTGCCAGATATACATAAGGAGTTTCAAGTATATTGCGACGCCTCACTCTTGGGACTAGGATGTGTGCTTATGCAGGACAGAAAATTTGTTTCGTATGCCTCACGACAACTGAAGCCCTACGAGTTGAACTATGCCACCCATGATTTGGAGTTAGCAGCCGTAGTGCATGCATTAAAGACTTGGAGACATTACCTTATTGGGAACCGTTGTGATGTGTACACGGATTATAAGAGTTTGAAATATATCTTCACCCAAAAGGAGTTGAACCTTAGACAGAGGAGATGGTTGGAACTTATAAAAGATTACAATATGAAGCTACACTATCATCCAGGGAAGGCCAATGTTGTAGCAGACGCTTTGAGCCGGAAGAGTTATGCAAATATACTTGAAAGTAAGGGTTTGCCAAAGGTGTTAGCCGAGGATATCATGGATCTTCGATTGGAGATTGTTCCACGAGGTTTTGTTGCAGCAATGGAGGTTCAGTCGACCTTGTTAAACAAAATTCGAGAAGCTCAGAAGGAGGACAAAGAGATTGCGGAGATAAAGGAGAAGATGAGCGAAGGAAAGGCCAAAGGTTTTCGCGAGGATGAGCACGATACCTTATGGTTTGAGGACCGAGTTTATGTGCCCAATAACCTAGAGATCAGGAAGTTAATACTTCAGGAGGCTCATGACTCACCTTACTAGATACACCCCGGAAACACCAAGATGTACTTGGATTTAAAGGAACGTTTCTGGTGGACTGGTATGAAGAAGGATATCACTGAGTATGTAGCCGTATGTGATGTATGTCAAAGAGTGAAGGCAGAGCATCAGAAGCCAGCAGGACTGTTACAGCCTATGCCGATACCTGAATGGAAGTGGGATAAACTTGGCATGGACTTTATCACCGGACTACCCAGGACAAAGGCAGGATATGACTCAATATGGGTAGTAGTGGATCGCTTGACCAAAGTGGCTCATTTTATTCCAGTGAAAATCACTTATACAAGTGCAAAGTTGGCCAAGATATATATGTCCAGGGTCGTATGTTTGCATGGAGTTCCGAGGAGCATCGTATCAGATAGAGGGACACAGTTTACTTCAATGTTTTGGCATCAGTTACACCAAACTTTGGGTACAAGATTGGAGTTCAATACAGCATTCCACCCGCAGACAGATGGACAGACCGAGAGAGTCAACCAGATACTGGAAGATATGTTGACAGCCTGTGCGCTAGACTATGGGTCTAGTTGGGATGACAATTTGCCCTACGCAGAATTCTCATACAACAATAGCTACCAAGCTAGTTTGAAGATGGCACCGTTCGAAGCTTTGTATGGACGTAGATGCAGAACACCGTTGATGTGGGATGAGGTAGGAGACCGACAACTGTTTGGCCCAGACTTGATCAAAGATTCTAAGGAGAAGGTTAAGTTGATTCGGGATAGACTGAAGATAGCTCAGTCCAGGCAGAAAAGTTATGCAGACTCGAAACGCAAGGAGGTAACCTATGAAATTGGAGATAGAGCATATTTGCGAGTATCACCCTTGCGAGGAGTGAAACATTTTGGAGTTAAGGGAAAATTATCCCCGAGGTTTGTAGGACCATATCGTGTTTTGGAAAGGATGGGAGAAGTTGCCTACAAGCTGGAATTACCTGAAGGACTGTCAGGAGTTCACGATGTGTTCCACGTCTCACAGCTGAAGAAGTGTCATGCTGAGATGGCCGATATACCGTTAAGAGATATAGTACCCTTAGAGGCAATTCAGCTGGACAGTGATTTGACGTATGAGGATAAACCAGTCAAGATTCTTGAGTTTGCCAGCCGAGTCACTCGCAGCAAGGTTATCAAATTTTGGAAAGTTCAGTGGAGCCACCATACCGAAGATGAAGCCACCTGGGAACGAGAGGATGATCTTTGCAAGGACCACCCGCACCATTTTCTGACCAACCCGAATCTCGAGGGCGAGATTCATCTTAAGGGGGGTAGGGTTGTAACATCCCAAATTTTCAATTTGGAATGTTATACATAGATCATCCATGCATATCATATTTAATTGCATTTCCGCTCCGAAATCCTCGAAATCCTAAGCAACTCAAGGACCCTCGAAGAGAGTTGGGGATTTTCCCGGTTTTCATATTTGATTTTCCTATCAAATAATGAAAGGAGGATTTTGATTTTAATTATTTTTCTCTCCGAAAAATATTTCTTATAAAAATATATGAGAGGAGATAATATGACTTCTCCAACACAATTGAAATATTGGAGGAAAAATGTTAAAATCATTTGTTAGATTTTATTTGAGTTTATTTGGATTTCATTTGCATTAGAAAAATATGCACGTTTTTTTTAAATTGCATTTTAGGGCCAAGAAAATTTTCATCTCGTTCTAAATATTTTATTTAGACGGTGAAAATTTGTTTTGGCATTTTTTTTTGTTTTTATTTTATTTTATAGGAATTATTTTCTATCGGCAAAATTATTTTAAAAAAAACTTCCCCGCGCCCGACTAGGCCTAAGGCCCAGCCGAGCAGGCCGGCCCAGCCGCCGCCGCCTCCCGCGCGCGCGCGCCCGCCCCGCCGCCGCTAGGACCGGAGTCCGATCTGGACTCCGCCTCCGCCTTGCCTTGCCCCCTCCTCCAAGACGCCGCCCCCGCCCCCTTTATATACGCCGCCACCCCCGCCCCAAACCGCCACCACCGCCAGCCCCGCCGCCCCGAGCCGCAGCCGCCGCCGCCCCGCACTCGCCGCCGCCGCTGCCGCAGCCGAGCGCCATCACCGCCGCCGCTTGCCATGCCTCCGCCGAGCCCCGCCGCCCCATGAGCCGCCGCCCCACTGCCCAACCCCGCCTCGCCGGAGCCACCTCGCCAGACGTACCGCGCTGATTCGTCGCCACCGTTTTTTTTTTTAAAAAACTGTTCGTTTTTTTTAGAAACCCTAGATCGGTTTTTTTAAATTCTGTTTGCCAGTTTTCTCGGTTCGATTATTTAGCGGACGTTTGTCCGTACGTTCGTTTAAACAAATGGTTTTCTTCCGTTAGTTACAGATAACGAACGTTCGTTCATCAGTCTGTTCGTCAGTTTTCTTTTTCGGATTTATTTGCAATTATTTTTCAGTCGCGATTTCTGATCCAATCTTAGATTCTGTTTTTCTTCGTGCTCGTTAGTCGGAATTAGGTGTTTCAAACACCTAGAGTTTCTCTCGAGACCCTCTTTCTGTTTAATCAACTTAAACAAAGTTTTGGTACTATAAAACTTGACTTTAGTTCAGATTAGTAAACGGATCTTGTTTCTTTAGCCGTTTGAGTTTCGTTGCTCCGTTTGATTTGATTCTTTTTGCAAACCAGAGTTCTTAAGTTGAAATCTCTGGTTAATCTCTTTTATTTGGAGTTTTGCTTGTGCATCTTTGCTAGTTTCTTATGTATGTTATTGTTTGTTTGCGATAGAATTCCCGGAGTGCGAAGCGTGTTACTACGACTCTCTAGGATTCACGGATTGTCAGCAAGGCAAGTAACACATTGATCATACTCTTTCCATACCAAGTTTTCATTGCATTAGTTCAATCCTCAAACATTGCATGATTAGGATGTCTTTAACTTGTGGGTTGGGAAGTAGTTGCTGAGGTAGAACCTATTGCCCTGTTTATTATCAAACCCTTGGGGGTTACTTCTACGCGTTGCTTATTTTGCCATGCTATGCTCGTAGACGTGGATTGAGTGTATCCATGACAGATGTGAGATTGTTAAATAATGGTTTACTTAAGGTGGCAACTTTAATACACATCTGGGTGGACTGAGGCACCTAGGGAACCCAGTGTTGTCTGTTTTTATTTTTTTGGAAATCTCGGGGTATCCGTGTGATCTTCCTATGGACCGCCACCCAGGCTCAAAGGGAACTGAGATTATTCATGCTAGAAACTTTCGTGTGCAGCCACAAGCTATTATGGGCTCTAGCATAGTTAAGTAAGTTACGTGAAGCTCTTAAAGAGGTAGATCAGCAGGTAGTGTGTTTTGTAGGTTTGGTATGGTCTACCCGGAGTAAAGAGTTAATGTTTCTGAAAGGCTATGTCTCGGTCATCCATTTCTCAAACACCATGCAGTGCGAGAAATCCACGGAGGTGATCGAGTCTTGTGGGGAAAAGTGCGCAAACCTCTGCAGAGTGTACAAACTAATCATGGTTAGCCGTGTCCCCGGTTATGGACAAATTGAGTATCTAGTACTTGAGTTATCACATGTATCTCATCACTCCTAATTAATATTGTTGGGTTGTTAATTACTTTAATTTGGGATTGAGTTGGGGTTATACCTTCTTAATGTTTCAACCACCATGATAGTTAAATAAAAATTTATTCCTTTCTTGTAGGAAAAAATTTGCTTTCCGCAAAACTATAACCATAGAGCTTTCCACCAGCCATATATGCATGTAGTAATAGCTTTATTCTGTGCTTGCTCTACTGTGTTATATTGCCAGCATATTCCATGTGCTGACCCGTTTTCGGGCTGCAACGTATTATGTTGCAGACTTTTCAGACGAGGAGTAAGGTTCGTTAGGTCGTTGCCCTGCAGCTCAGCTATGCCGTTGGAGTTGATGGACTCACTTTATCTTCCAAGCCTTCCGCTGTTATCGCATTAGATGGCCTTAAGCCATATTATTGTAATAAGTTCTCTTTTGAGACATTCGATGTAATAAGTGTGTGATTGCTACTCTTTTATAAATCCTTCGAGTACTGTGCGTGTCAGCATTACTGATCCAGGGATGACACTGAGGCACAGAGACTTGACCGTTTGAGGTCTGGTCGCTACAATAGATCAGTTGTGCTGCCACAAGAAGCCGAAGGACCAAGGAAGTCCCTGCAAAATTCACATGCATATTTTCTGATGCAAGCGTTGGAAGATTTTAGCGCCCAACAAAAGAAAGCTCATAAGCTAGCTAAGCTTCTTGCCAGCATGGTGGGTATCCATGATAATGTTTCTTGAACTCTTCTGGAGTGGTTTCGGTTTTGGATTTATTTTGCTGCCGCGTTTATTTGCACTATTGGCCAACTTAGACACCCAGTGTATGTAATATGCTGTTTTGTTGTTTCTTATATTTGCACTGGTGGCGAATGATACATCTCCAACGTATTTATAACTTTAATTGTTCCATGCTATTATATTATCAATCTTGGATGTTTTGTATACACTTTCAAGCAATTATATATATATATATATATATATATATATATATATATATATATGGTGGGTCTATTATGATAACACCCTTAAGACCTTATTCTGCTAACACTTCTGCCTTATTCTGCACACCACACAGCCAACCGAACCGAGCTAACCAGACCAAACCCACCCTCCCCACGACCTCACCGTCCCCTACACACAACTGCACCGCACCCCAACCCACCTCCTTCCCCTGCAGACGGTAGAGGCACGCGCCGCCGCACACCCGCCCCACCTTCTTCCACCACAGCGAGCAGGGGCACGCGCCACCGCTCCCCCCAAGCATCGGCGACCCCAAGCTCTCTGGCACCGGATCCGAGCGGCCTCCCTTCCCATGTCTCACCTTTCCTTTCGGCGACGCCATGGCAAGCGGACGAGCACCCTCGTGCGCCCCGGCCATCTCCGAGCAAGAGCCACACTGGATCAAGGACGTGGCGCCCCACGCCCCCCGCGACAGCCCGCCACCAGATCCAGGCCGTGGCGGCCCCTCGGTGACGCCCCGCCACCGGATCCGGGACTTGATGCTCCCCTCTGCCCCGCACTCCCCGGCGAACACCCGTTCCCCTCTGTTGGGATTCGCGTGGCCACAAGTCGCCCATGACGCTGCATCCCATGGCCACAGCACCGGCTGCCTCGTGGCCGAATCCGCCTTCTTGGAGGCCGTAGGCCTCTTCCATGCCGCAACCTCGCACGGGTCCCCAACTAGCACTCCACCGGGTTCACACCGTCCTGCATCTACCCCCACTTGCAGTGCACATCCCGTGCAGTTTGCCCTGTGCAACCCATCTGCCCCGGCCTCACCATGCGTGGGTAATCCCCCCTCTGACTTTGCTTCTTCTTCTCCCCTGCTTTTACTTCTTCCACGCGTGGCCTTCAATGAGAACTGCACAATGGCATGAAAACTACTGGCAATGGGTGTGCAGTGCGGTGCGCGATTTTTCGCAGTTCTGGGATTCCGGAGGTAAGCAATCCCTGTTGTGCACTTCGCTCCATGAGCTTCCAGTTTAGTCGGGGTGCGCAGGTGTGGGTTGTTCTCCACCGGATGTCGAGCAGTGCGGGTTGTCTCTCGTTGCAGCTCGGTTGGGTCATCGGTGCAGAAGGAAAGTACGTGAGAGGACCATGTGCATCTAGTTTGATTCCGGCCGTGCGACACTGCAGTACAGATGTGTGCGGCATGCATTTTTTTGCCATTTTACTTGGTGTGGACGTGCAGCTCGTCACCGCAGGCGCGCTGCAACTTCTTTATTGTTGATTTTCCAGATTTACAAAGACGTTGTAAGAAAAAAAATCAAAACTCACTCGACTAAAAATCAACACATGCAGTGCGTTCGGTTTTCAGGTGTGGTTCACTTTTGAGAGTGATGTTGTTCACTTGTGCCGAACATGAAAGTGCTAAAAAATTAGCGCATCAACAAAAAAAGAAATTAGGCTCACTTCGATATATGTCGCGGTTCACTTGCCTCCTCTCTGCGGTCCACTCTCGTTCAAAAAAAATTGAAAAAAAGACAACAAAAACTCGCCTGAGAAAATTTTACGTTTGATAAAAGAAATCATGAAGTTTGCTTGCCCGTCCGATGCAGTGCGGTTTTTATCCTGAAGCAGTGCGGTTGGCCGTATGATATTGTTCATCGCAAAAGTGCAAAAAAATGTTACGAAAGCGAAAAAAAGTAATGCGATTCATTTCTTGACAGTGTTGTGGTTCATTTACACCCGATGTAAAGTGCACTCTACTTTCTTGTCCTTGAAAAAATTACGTTTGAATAAAAGAAACTATACAGTTCTCTTACCCGTCTGATGCAGTGCGGTTTTTCGTCCGATGCGGTTCGGTTTTCAGTCGGATGAAATACCCACGTCGATTTGGGTGTCGCGAAAAACAGAGTGTCCGCATTTTGGTAAATCTAAAAATCCACTTAAACCGTAAGGAATTAGAGAGATTGTTCTACATGAAAAAGTTGCGCCTCGTCGATATCTTTCCAACGGCGTATCGTTTGAATCATTCCGACCAGCGGTTTGTAAAAAAATTCGCAAAAATGCCGCTGCCACTCATCGTCCGCCACACGATTTTCCAAATTAACTTAAAACCGTAAGGAATCTCAAAAACATTTTAACATATGAAAGTTGCGCCTCATTTGTAGCTTTTCAACGGCGTATCACACGCCTCGTTTCGATAAATGGTTAAAAAACTGGAGCAAAAACAGTACTGAAAATTTGAAATTTTTTGAAAAACAGAATTCCGCGATTTAGTAAATTTGAAACTGCTCTTAAACCGTAATGAATTAGAGAAAGATTTATATATGAAAAAGATGCACCTCGACGATATCTATCCAACGGCGTATCATTTGCTTCATTCCGTCAAGCGGTTTAGAAAAAAACGCGAAAAACGCTCGCTGCCACTCGTCATTCGCTGCACTATTTTCAAAACTGCTCTTAAACCGTGTGGAATCTCGAAAAGTGTTCAACATGTCGAAGTTGCGCCTAATCCATAGCTTTTCAATGGTATATTACACGCCTCATTCCGATAAACGGTTAAAAAATTAGAGCGAAAACAGTACCGAAAAAACACCGCGTGCAATTTTTTTCGACACGAAGTTCACTAGTCTCTATTGCAGTGCTCGTCGTCAAAACGATGCAGTGCGGTTCTGTTGAGCGTGCAGTGCCGAAGTGGTGTGCAGAATAGTTATTCTGCTAATATTAGCAGAATAGACCGTCTGTATATATATATATATATATATATATATATATATATATATATATATATATATATATATATATCAGTTTTGGGGACTAACCCATTAACTTAAAGCCCAGTGTCAGTTGTTGTTTTTTGTTTGTTTTTGGTTCGTAGAATATTTGTACCAAACAAAGTCCAAATGCCACGAAACTTTTTGAAGATTTTTTTAGACAAAAGAGACACTAGAAGCTTCAGGAGAAGACCAGATGATGAACCGTGCGCCCACAAGGCATCAGGGCGCGCCCAGGGGGTAGGCGCGACCTGATGGATTGTGTGGCCCACATGGCTCCATTTGACCTAACTCGCCTCTATAAATTCTCTTAAATCGTGAGACCAACAAAGGAGTCCACAAAATACCTTTTCCGCCACCGCAAGTTCCAGAACCACGAGATTCCCGTCTGGAGGCCTTCTTCGGCACTCTACCGGAGGGGGATTCAATCACAGAGGAAGCTCTACATCATCCTTGCTGCCGTCCGATGATGCGTCAATAGTTTGCCACTGACCTATGGTCCATAGTTAGTAGCTAGATGGCTTCTTCTCTCTATTTGATCTTCAATACAATGTTCTCCTCAATGTTTTTGGAGATCTATTCGATGTAATGACTTTTTGCGGTGTGTTTGTTGGGTCTCGATGAATTGTGGGTTTATGATCAGATCTGTGCATGAATATTATCTGAGTTTTCTCTGAACTCTTTTATGCATGTTTGTTATAGCCTCGTATTTCTTCTCTAATTTATTGGTTTGGTTTGTCCAACTAGATTGATTTATATTGCAATGGGAAGAGGTGCTTTCTAATGGATTCAATCTTACAGTGCTCAATCTCAGTGACAGAAAGAGACATGACACGTATGTATCGTTGCTATTAAGGGTAAAAAGATGAGATTTATTTCATATGTGAGTTTATATTGTCTGCATCATGTCATCTTGCTTAAGGTGTTACTCCGTCTTTCCATGAACTTAATACACTAGATGCATGCTGGATAGCGGTCGATGTATGGAGTAATGGTAGTAGATGCAGAATCTTTTCGGTCTACTTGTCTCGGATGTGATGCCTATATACATGATCATTGCCTTGGATATCATCATAATTATTTGCTTTTCTATCAATTGCCCAACAGTAATTCGTTTACCCACCGTATGCTATTTTCAAGAGTGAAGTCTCTAGTGAAAACTATGCCCCCGGGTCTATCTTTTATCATATATTAAAACCAAAAAAGTACGTTGCAGCAATTTTATTTTATTTATTTATTATTTATTCTTGTTTGATCTATCTATCAAAAACTATACAATTTAATCTTGCTCGTAACCGTCAAGGTGTCGACAACCCCTTGTTCGCGTTGGGTTGCGAGTATTTGTTGTTTGTGTGCAGGTGTTGTTCATGAGTCGTTGCTTGTTCATGAGTCGTTGCTTGGTTTCATAACTAAGGGAAATACTTATCTCTATTGTACTGCATCATCCTCTCCTCTTCGAGGAAATCCCAACGCAGCTCACAAGTAGCAGGAAGAATTTCTGACACCATTGTCAGGGAGACATCATCAACAACTATCAAGTACCTTCGCATAAAACTTCATCTCCTTGCATTTACATTATTTGCCATTTGCCTCCTGTTTTCATCTCCCCATTTCTAATTTTTTTAACAAAAATACTTTCCGCTTGCCTTTTTCTTGTTTGCATGTTTGGTTGTTTGTTATCTTGTTCGCGTAGTCACGATGTCTCAAGAAAGTACAAAATTATGTGATTTTTTCCAATACTAATAACAATGATTTTATTAGTACTCTGATTGCTCCTCCTGTCACTAGTGCGGAGACTTATGATATTAATGCCACTTTGCAAAATCTTGTTATGAAAAAATAATTTTCTGGTAGTCCTAATGAAGATGTTGCATCCCATCTTAACACTGTCGTAGAATTGTGTGACATGCAAAAAAAGAGATGCGGATAATGATATTGTGAAATTAACATTCTTCCCGTTTTCATTGCGGGGTCGTGCAAAATTTTGGTTCTCATCTTTGCCACGAAATAGTATTGATTCTTGGGATAGATGCAAAGATGCTTCTATTACTAAATATTTTCCTCCCGCGAAAACTATTTACCTTAGAAATCAAATTATGAATTTCAAGGAACTTGAGCATGAACATGTTGCCCCATCTTGGAAAAAGATGAAATTAATGATAAGAAATTTTCCTACTCATGGTTTAAATTTGTGGATGATCATACAAAAAAATTATGCGGGATTAAATTTTGTTTCTAGAAATCTTTTAGATTCCACTATGGGTGGTACTTTTATGAAGATTGCATTGGGTGAAGCTACTAAATTTCTTGATAATATTATTCCAAATTATTCACAATGGCATACTGAAAGAGCTCCTATTAGTAAAAAAATGAATTCTGTTGAAAAAATTAGTACTTTGAGTGATAAAGTTGATGCGCTTATGAAATTGGTTGCTAGTAAAAAATGCTCCTATTGATCCTAATGATGTGCTTTTGTCCACTTTGATTGAGCAAAATAATGATCCCATATATGTGAATCTTGTCTCGTGAAACAATTTTATAGTAATGCTTATAGAGGTAATATTAATCTTAGGTCGTTTCCTGGAAATTTCTCTAGTAATTATGGCAATTCCTATGGTAATTCTTATAATAATAATAGGATTCCCTCTTTTCTTGAAAGTAATATTAAAGAATTTATCAATGCTCAAAAAGTTTTCAACACTACGATAGAAGAAAAATTGAGTAAACTTGATGATATGTCCAGGAGCATTGATATAATTATTCATGATGTGGAAAATCTTAAAGCTAAAATTTTGCCACCGAAGAATCATATTAATGAGTCAATTAAAGCTTTATATGTCTCTATGGATGAGAGTAAGAAAAGAACCGCTATGCTAAGAGCTAAAAGAGAACTTTTAGAAAAAGCGATTCCTCCTGGTTTCTTTCGTAGTAATGACGAGGATATTAAAATGTTTAGTGTTTCATCTATTGATTCCTTGTTTAGCCATATAAAACTAGATGAAAAGGGAATTGAAGAAGAGTCAACTTTAGCTAGAAGGCGTCACCATAATTCGGAGGGTGAAAATCTTAATGAAAAATTGCTAAAAGTGGGTTTGGAGAGGTAAAAACTTTAACTAGTGATGTGCCCACTCTCTTGGATTACAAAAACTTTAACTATAATAGTTTTTATTTGATTGAGTGTATTTGTTTGTTGCAATCCATGCTAAATACACCCAACACTTCTGAGCAAAATAAGGTTTTTACTAAACATATTGTAGAAGCGATGATGAAAGCTTTAGAACAAAAGCTAGGATTAAAATTTTTAGTTCCTAGAAAATTATATGATGAATGGGAACCCACCATCAAAGTCAAGATTAAAAATTATGAGTGCAATTCTTTATGTGATTTGGGAGCTAGTGTTTCCACAATTCCAAAATCTCTATGTGATGTGCTAGGTTTTACCAATATGGATGAATGTTCTCTTAATTTGCACTTGGCGAATTCTACTATTAAAAAGCCTTTGGGTAGAATTAATGGTGTTCTTATTCTTTCGAATAGGAACTATGTGTCTGTTGATTTCATTGTACTTGACATTGATTGCAATCCATCTTACCCCATAATACTTGGTAGACCGTTCTTATGAAGTATATTGTTCATGATTTATGATTGGCATTTACGACTTTGGTTTCAGTTGATAAAGTACTACTATTTAAACCTTACAAATTTCTCCATTTCATGTTTACCACTTTCAAATTGTATGGTCTAGCATTTCTTAATAATGTCAATGACTGAGGGAGTCCCGGACTAGGGGGTGTCCGGATAGCCGAACTATCATCTTCGGCCGGACTCCTGGACTATGAAGATACAAGATTGAAGACTTCGTCCCGTGTCTGGATGGGACTTTCCTTGGCGTGGAAGGCAAGCTTGGCGATACGGATATGTAGATCCCCTACCATTGTAACCGACTCTGTGTAACCCTAACCCTCTTCAGTGCCTATATAAACCGAAGGGTTTTAGTCCGTAGGACGAACAACAATCATACCATAGGCTAGCTTCTAGGGTTTAGCCTCTTTGATCTCGTGGTAGATCTACTCTTGTACTACCCATATCATCAATATCAATCAAGTAGGAGTAGGGTTTTACCTCCATCGAGAGGGCCCGAACCTGGGTAAAAACATCGTGTCCCTTGTCTCCTGTTACCATCCGCCTAGACGCATAGTTCGGGACCCCCTACCTGAGATCCGCCGGTTTTGATACCGACATTGGTGCTTTCATTGAGAGTTCCTCTGTGTTGTCATCTTTACGCCCGATGGATCATTAACAATGATGCAGTCCAGGGTGAGACTTTTCTCCCCGGACAGATCTTCGTATTCGGCGGCTTTGCACTGCGGGCCAATTCACTTGGCCAGCTGGAGCAGATCGAAAGCTACGCCCCTGGCCATCAGGTCAGATTTGGAAGTTTGAACTACACGGCTGACATCCGCGGAGACTTGATCTTCGACGGGTTCGAGCCACAGCCAAGCGCGCCGCACGGTCACAAAGGGCATGATCTAGCTCTGCCGCTGGATAGTGCCCCGGAGGCCGCACCAGTGTCCGCTCCGACCCTTAGCTCGGAGCCGACTGCGCCGATCGAGGACGGATGGCTGGACACCGCCTCGGGGGCTGCTACCTCTACGAAGATTGAGCCGAACACCAACCCTGTCCTTTGCGAAGCTCGTGACTCCAAGGTGCCAGACTCCTCTCCGGACTCCGAACCTTCCGCGCCCCTGCCAATCGAAACCGATTGGGCGCCGATCATGGAGTTCACTGCCGCGGACATCTTTCAGCACTCGCCCTTTGGCAACATCCTGAATTCACTAAAGTCTCTCTCTTTATCAGGAGAGCCCTGGTCGGATTATGGTCAGGAAGGTTGGGATGCGGACAACGAAGAAATTCAAAGCCCACCCACCACCCACTTAGTAGCCACTGTCGACGATTTAACCGACATGCTTGACTTCGACTCTGAAGACATCGACGGTATGGACGACGATGCAGGAGACGACCAAGAACCAGCACCTACAGGGCACTGGAAGGCCACCTCGTCATACGACATTTACATGGTGGACATCCCAAAAGATGGGAATGGTGATGGAACAACGGAGGATGACCCCTCCAAGAAACAGCCTAAGCGCCGGCGTCAGCGGCGCCGCTCTAAATCCCGCCACAGTAAAAACGGCGATTCCGGCACTGGACACAATAACACCCCGGACAGTGCCGAAGACAATCCCCTCCAGCAGGATTCAGTGCAGGAGGATGGAGAAGCCAGCCCTCATGAGCGAGCGGCAGACAGAGAGGTAGAGGACGATAATTACATGCCTCCCTCCAAAGACGAGGCAAGCCTCGACGACGAAGAATTTGTCGTGCCTAAGGATCCCGTCGAACAAGAGCGTTTCAAACGCAGGCTTATGGCCACGGCAAGCAGCCTTAAGAAAAAGAAGAAACAGCTTAGAGCTGACCAAGATTTGCTAGCCGACAGATGGACTAAAATCCTGGCGGCCGAAGAGTACGAACTCAAACGCCCCTCAAAGAGTTACCCAAGACGCAGGCTACTACCCCGATTAGAGGAGGAAGCACCTAAACCTACATCACCAGTGCATGATATGGCCGACCGTCCACCTCGTGGCCGCGACAGAGAGGCCTTTCGGCCCTCCACTCAAGCCGCACCCCAGCGCCGCTCAAAAAATACCAAGACGCGGGAGAACGCGCCAGACCTGCAGGATATACTAGAGGACAAGGCAAGGCAAACAAGATCGATCTACAGATCGCGTGGGTGCCCCATGATACATGATGATAACCGTCACGCCGGATATGGCAATTCCGGCCGGGCCGAACACAGTAGACAAAGCTCATTTGAGCTGCGTCGTGATATAGCCCAATACAGAGGCGCCGCACACCCACTATGCTTCACAGACGAAGTGATGGATCATCAAATCCCTGAGGGTTTCAAACCCGTAAACATTGAATCATATGATGGCACAACCGATCCTGCGGTCTGGATCGAGGACTATCTCCTCCATATCCACATGGCCCGCGGTGATGATCTACACGCCATCAAATACCTCCCACTCAAGCTTAAAGGACCAGCTCGGCATTGGCTTAACAGCTTGCCAGCAGAGTCAATTGGTTGTTGGGAAGATTTGGAAGCCGCATTCCTCGACAACTTCTAGGGCACCTATGTGCGACCACCAGATGCCGATGACCTAAGCCACATAATTCAGCAGCCAGAGGAATCAGCCAGATAATTCTGGACACGGTTCCTAACCAAGAAAAATCAAATTGTCGACTGTCCGGATGCAGAGGCCCTTGCAGCCTTCAAACATAACACCCGCGATGAGTGGCTTGCCCGGCACCTAGGACAGGAAAAGCCGAAATCCATGGCAGCCCTCACAACACTCATGACCCGCTTTTGCGCGGGAGAGGATAGCTGGCTAGCTCGTAGTAACAACATGACCAAGAGCCCTGGTAATTCGGATACCAAGGACAGCAACAGCAGGTTGCGTCACAACAAGCACAAGCGTCGCATTAACGGCGATAATGTTGAGGATACGGCAGTCAATGCCGGATTCAGAGGCTCCAAACCCGGTCAGCGGAAAAAGCCATTCAAAAGAAATACTCCGGGCCCATCCAATTTGGACCAAATACTCGATCGCTCGTGCCAGATACACGGCACCCCCGAAAAACCAGCCAACCACACCAACAGGGATTGCTGGGTGTTCAAGCAGGCACGCAAGTTAAATGTCGACAACAATGACAAGGGGCTGCATAGAGACGACGAGGAGGAGCCCCGGCCGTCGAACAATAGAGGACAGAAGGGCTTCCCCCCACAAGTGCGGACGGTGAACATGATATACGCAACCCACATACCCAAAAGGGAGCGGAAGTGTGCACTAAGGGACATATATGCGATGGAGCCAGTCGCCCCAAAGTTCAATCTGTGGTCCTCCTGCCCGATCACTTTCGATCGAAGGGACCACCCCACCAGCATCCGCCATGGCGGATTCGCTGCATTGGTTCTAGACCCAATCGTTGACGGATTTCACCTCACTAGAGTCCTGATGAACGGCGGCAGCAGCCTGAACCTGCTTTATCAGGATACAGTGTGCAAAATGGGCATAGACCCCTCAAGGATTAAACCAACAAATACGACCTTTAAAGGCGTCATACCAGGTGTAGAGGCCAACTATACAGGCTCAGTTACACTTGAAGTGGTCTTCTGATCCCCGGATAACTTCCGAAGCGAGGAGTTAATCTTCGATATAGTCCCGTTCCGCAGCGGCTATCACGCACTGCTCGGACGAACCGCATTTGCAAAGTTCAATGCGGTGCCGCACTACGCATACCTCAAGCTCAAGATGCCAGGCCCTCGAGGAGTCATTATGGTCAACGGAAACACCGAACGCTCTCTCCGAACGAAGGAGCATACGGCAACTCTCGCGGCGGAAGTACAAAGCAGCCTCTCAAGGCGATTCTCGAGTCCGGCTATTAAACGGCTGGACACCGTCAAGCATGCCCAGAGTAACCAACAACAAGACCGCCTGGCACGTTCCAAGCACGCGTAGCAATGCGGCCCCAACCCTAGCCCTCGCAAAATTGCAAAACCAATACTACGCGTACATAATTACGCTCTGGAAATACCATTGGCATAGGGGGAGGGGCACGACCATGGCAGGCCCATAATGCGGCTCAACCGCACCAGGGGCTCCCAATTGTGTCATTCTTCTTTTTTCTCTTACTTTCAGGACTCCTTTCTCAAGAAGCCCTGTCCGGCAGTAGAACCGCCGAACACACGATGCAACAGCCAGGGAAGCAGAAAGCTACGTCGAGTGTCCAGGTGGTCTCTATAACGAGCAGTGTACTTGTTTTACATAACATCACGCAGCTTGCTCCTGGAGGGAGACATGTCAAATAGTCCCGTCCCTTGCTTATCACACTATTTGTATCGTTCTGCTTTTACCGCAGCTTTTTGAATAAACAATGCATAGCTTTTGCCTATTATTGCATTCCTTTTTTTATTTTATCTATACATGTTCGCTTATGAGATGTTGCACCCGTACGTTTTGGTACGATCAAATACACCAGGGGCTTAAGTACCCCAAAATATGGTGTGATAAGTCCAAACACTTTCATAAGTGCGGCACCCCGAACTTATAGCATTATATGCATCGGCTCCGAATCATGTCTTGGGTCAATAGTTGGGTTTGCCCGGCTCCCATGTTTTGGTACCTTACGTTTCGTTATATCGGCTCAGGTAGCACTGGGAGAACCACTGCGATTGTGCCCCGGTTGAGCTGGGTTAAGCACCTCAGTGGAGAAAGCTAAAACTGACCGTCATGATAGGGCAAGAGCCGGTCGCTGTTCGAGAGGTTTTTCGAGTCCCTAAAGACTTATGCCGCTTAGAGCGAGGAGTCGGCTTTGTCCGGCCCAGGCGTGGATAGCCCCCCGAACTCGGTCTTCCGAATACTAGGGGCTTCACCGAAATTTAAAATTATAGAATTCTCTGGCTAAGTGAGAGTGTTCAAGCATTATAGTCTGGTTGCCTTGTTCGTTGCGTTGAGCGCCTCCCTCGAAGGACCCAAGAATGGGAAAAAGAGCGCTCAAGTTTATCCCGAACACCCCAGCACTCGTGGCATGGGGGCAGAAGCCGACGAGTCACCATCTCTCAAATTTAATAAACGGCCGCACAGAAGGTAATATTTTAAATTCACAAGAGTTGCTTAGCGCATATGAACAAGTTTTCAAGCGTACAGGATAACAAATGCGAGTTTACTCAAAAATTACATCTTTGGAGCATTCACCCGCTATAAGGCGGGCACCCTTCAGGACGCCCTGATAATACATCTCGGGCTTGCGATACTCCCTGCCTGGCGGCGGAGCATCCGTCACAAGCTTCTCAGCGTCCATCTTGCCCCAATGCACTTTAGCACGGGCAAGGGCCCTACGGGCACCTTCGATGCAGACGGAGCGCTTGACGACTTCAATCCATGGACAGGCGTCCACCAGCCGCCTCACCAGCCCAAAGTAGCTCCCAGGCATGGCCTCCTTTGGCCACAACCGAACTATGAGGCCCTTCATGGCCTATTCGGCCACCTTAGGGAGCTCGACCAGCTGCTTCAGTTGGTCGCTCAAGGGCATCGGGTGTCCGGCCTCAGCATACTAAGACCAGAACACCTTCTCCGTCGAGCTCCCTTCCTCGGCCCGGTAGAATGCGGCAGTGTCAGACACACTGCGGGGCAGATCTACGAATGCTCCTGGAGAGCTCCGGATTCGGGTAAGTAACAAGTAATTCACTTGTACGTGCTTGCTTTGCATGAAGAATGCCTTACCCGCTGCTATCTTCTTTATTGCCTCAATTTCCTGGAGGGCTTTTTGGGCTTCGTCCTTAGCGGCTTTGGCGCTCTCAAGAGCCGAGGCGAGCTCGGACTCTCGAGTCTTTGAGTCACGCTCCAAACTCTCGTGTTTTTCCATGAGAGCCTGGAGCTCTTGCCGCACCTCCGCCACCCGCGCCTCCTGCTTCTCTCGCTCGGTGTGTTCCGCGGCCGCATTGCTTTCGGCCCTGGACATCGCTTCCTTCAGGGTCGCCACCTCGTTCGTGGCCCCTGCAATTCTCACGTTATTCCTGTTATTTTTTGCAACCACATTTTTTATATACTTCCATAAGGTATTACTTACCTTCCTTGTCCTCGAGCTGCTTCTTGGCAAGGCCAAGCTCGTTCTCGGACCGCTCGAGGCTCTGATTCAATGCATTGACCTCCACAGTCAGTGCGGCAGAGGTCAGCAGTGCATCCTGCATTCCCATATTGACATACTTATGTTAGACTCCTGCGTACATCTTTTTAGATCCTCAATTCGGCTTTTCTTTCCGAACACCAAACTGAGCATCAGGGGCTACTGTCTATGCGGTAATATTTTTACATATCTTAATACATACCTCAAAGCCTATTAGAAGGCTGGCACAGGCTTCAGCCAGCCCGCTCTTGGCGGACTGGACTTTCTGGATCACCACACTCATAATAGTGCGGTGCTCCTCATTGATGGAGGCGCCTTTAAGCGCCTCTAGCAAATTATCCGGTGCCTCCGGTTGGACGGAGGTCACCGGTGTCGCATTCTCACCCTTCTTACGAAGGGGCCGCCTGCCGGACTCTGGAACCACTGAAGGTTCCGGTGCGGGGTCCAGCCCAGGGCCGGACTTAGAGCCCTTTGGGGTTTGATCCTCCTCGAGCCTAGAGTCCGGGAGGTTGCCTTGCGGCACCTCCGGGACCCCCTCCTCCTGGCTGGGCCCCTTTTGGGACCCCACCTCGGTGTCATCCGCAGCGCGAGGAGAGGAGACGGCCGGAAGTGAAGTGCTATTCACGTCCGACGAAGCCACGGAGCCGCTCGTTGAAGTGTCGAGCCCGTCCTTGGGCGGGCTGCAGGGTTATATTCGGCGTTAGGAGATTCTATGCGACAAACGAAACGCCATGAGTTATTCTGGTATCCGGACACTTACGAAGTCGCCAGGGGCTTAGTCCTCGGTGGCCACTCCTCTTCATCGTCGTCGGTGTTGGTGGAGTAGTCCGGAGGGAGGGTCCTTCCCTTCTTGGACCCTTCGGCCTCCCCCGTTGGGGCGGCCTTCCTTTTCTTCTCTCCCCCTGCTGGGGGAGAGGCCTCTTTTTCCTCCTCCTCGCCTTCGAGGGAGGAGTCCGCCTCGGAGTCGTTGGACGATGAGTTCGACAACACCTGGCACCTGGAACTCTTTCGAGTTCCCGTGGCCTTTTTCTTGGCCTTCTTCTCCGGCACCACGTGAGGTGCCGGAACCAGCAGCCCCGTCAATCGGGCATCCGCTGGGTCTTCTGGCAAGGGAGCCGGACAGTTAATCTGCCCGGACTTCTTCTGCCAGGCCTATCAAAGGTAAGGGAGTTCAGATCCCGCATAGAGTCAAACTATGGAAAATAAGTGTCCTATAAAGGATAAAAGTAGCTTACCTCGCCGGCTTGATGCTGCGAGTTGAATCCGCGATCTTCAGTAGTGGATGTGAGAGCCTCAGCGCCCTTGAACAGCACCTTCCAGGCATCTTCGTACGTAGTGTCGAAGAGCCTGCTCAAGGTTTGGTGTTGTGCCGGATCAAACTCCCACAAGCTAAAGGCCCGTTGCTGGCACGGGAGGATCCGGCGGATGAGCATGACCTGGACTACGTTGACGAGCTTGATCTTCTTTTTCACAAGGTTTTGGACGCAGGTTTGGAGTCTGGTCAGCTCTTCCGAATTACCCCATGTCAGGCCCTTCTCTTTCCAAGAGGTGAGCCGTGTGGGGATGCCAGATCGGAACTTGGGGGTCGCTGCCCATTCAGAGTCACGCGGCTCGGTGATGTAGAACCACCCCGATTGCCACCCTTTGATGGTTTCCACGAAGGAGCCCTCGAGCCATATAACATTGGGCATCTTTCCCACCATGGCGCCTCCACACTCCGCCTACTGGCCTCCCACTACCTTCGGCTTGACATTGAAGGTCTTCAGCCATAAGCCGAAGTGGGGCTTGATGCGGAGGAAGGCCTTGCACACGACGATGAACGCCGAGATGTTGAGGACGAAATTCGGGGCCAGATCATGGAAATCCAGGCCGTAGTAGAACATGAGCCCCCAGACAAATGGGTGAATTGGAAAACCTAGTCCGCGGAGGAAGTGGGTGAGGAACACCACCCTCTCATGGGGCCCGGGGGTGGGGATGAGCTGCCCCTTGTCGGGGAGCCGATGCGCGATGTCGCTGGACAAGTATCCGGCCTTCCGCAGCCTCTTGATGTGCCCCTCCGTGATGGAGGAGGCCATCCACTTGCCTCCCGCTCCAGACAGGGCTGGGGAAGGTTGAGGCGAGATGTGCGGACTTGGGCGCTGGAGCTCGAGTGCACGGAAATGGATAAGCAAAGGAGGAAGAAGGCGTAGGTAAAAAGCTGGATCCTTATGCCCTTATATGGATGGACGAAACTATGCGTCCCCACCGGCCTAGTAAAACTCGATTATCTCCCAAGCGCCGTAATCAATGGCGCGGTTGGGTTACCCACGCCCGTATTGATGAGAATCCTAGAATAAGGGGACACGATCTCTGCTTTGACAAGACGTGCCAAGGAAACCGCCTTGCTAAACGCGCTGAGGTGGAACAGTAAAAACAATTCGAATAAAGGCTTGGCCGTGCTGTGATGTCACGCCACGGAATACGTTGGCAGATTGAATCTGTGTAAACATTATTCTCTCTACGGTGGTATGTGGAACTTATTTTGCAGAGCCGGACACTATCCTTGTGTTCAAAATCTTCTATGAAGTATTCGCAGGAGGAACCCGCCTTGCAATGCCGAAGACAATATGCGCGCCGGACTCGTCGTCATTGAAGCCTGGTTCAAGGGCTACTAAGGGAGTCCCGGACTAGGGGGTGTCCGGATAGCCGAACTATCATCTTCGGCCGGACTCCTGGACTATGAAGATACAAGATTGAAGACTTCGTCCCGTGTCCGGATGGGACTTTCCTTGGCGTGGAAGGCAAGCTTGGCGATACGGATATGTAGATCCCCTACCATTGTAACCGACTCTGTGTAACCCTAACCCTCTTTGGCGCCTATATAAACCGGAGGGTTTTAGTCCGTAGGACGAACAACAATCATACCATAGGCTAGCTTCTAGGGTTTTTAGCCTCTTTGATCTCGTGGTAGATCTACTCTTGTACTACCCATATCATCAATATCAATCAAGCAGGAGTAGGGTTTTACCTCCATAGAGAGGGCCCGAACCTGGGTAAAAACATCGTGTCCCTTGTCTCCTATTACCATCCGCCTAGACGCACAGTTCGGGACCCCCTACCCGAGATCCGCCGGTTTTGACACCGACAATGACCTTCTCTAATGTACTCCTATGTTGAGTCAGTAAATAGTATAATTACTAACACAAAGTAATAATTAACTTGTCAGAATTGTATTGCAATGAACCAATGAATAACATATGAGTATTAAACTAAGTTGATATGTAAATATAGTATACTTTTTGAACATATGCACAATACATATAGCGTTATAATACCATAAATTTTAATTTAATATAAGTTTGCCAATATTTCAAATCATACAATTAAAATATAATTTATAGAAAATATCATTAAATAGATTTTGCAAAAAAATCATTTAGAATTGTTGATAGCTTCCTAATAAATTGATAATAGAAGTAGCACGTGAAGTTTAAGTCTTAAACCTTACAACTTGTCTTTACAGTTAAGTTTCAAAAGCATAACTTATTTCAATAACTTTTATGCAAATATATTTCGGTTGCTTTCATCTACGTCGTAAGATTTTAGTTCATACAACTTGGTATTAGGAAGACTCGATATGTCAGACAGAAAAATTGTTCAAGGTTAACTAGTAAGCACAAGAAACAAAGGAACCAACACAAATATGAAACATGACTTCACCAACTATACAACAGATTAAAAGCATGCACTTGAAGAAACTGATCGCTACCAAATACTCCCTTCACCCCGAATTAGTTGACTCGGATTTGTTTAGATATATTGTTGGCGCAATGATTTGCCTCCTTATGTTTTCGAGTTTGTTGACATAAACAGTATGTGACTTATGTGGTTTGCTAGTGCACTCAGAGTAACATGTCCCTGGAATCAAGAGGAGTTTGATTTAAACGACGAAGATAATCCCCTGCGCAGCAATGAAGGTTATCACCGAGGATTATGATGACAAGAGTGACCCCTCAAAAATTGCTGACGAGAATCAATTGGTTCGGTGCCTGTCCGAAGGAAGTGACTGCATTCGAGAATTTTAAAGGTGAAGTGAAGACGTAGCATTTATTTCGTTGTTTCTCTTCTATTTATTGAGTCATAGGACCAATGTGCTATTAAAAGGGGTGTAGCATTCCAAACTTTGATTCTCTAACGCTAACCCAAATCCTATGAAAGTTGCGAGAGAAATCTCTTTGTGTTCCGAGCAAATACTTACTAGCAAGAGACTATGATCTTCTTTGCTGCGAGAGATTTATCTCAGACCGAGGAGTTAGCTGAAGGAAATATGTCCTAGAGGCAATAATAAAGTTATTATTTATTTTCTTATATCATGATAAATGTTTAGTATTCATGCTAGAATTGTATTAACCGGAAACTTAGTACATGTGTGAATACATAGACAAAACAGAGTGTCCCTAGTATGCCTCTACTTAACTAGCTCGTTAATCAAAGATGGTTATGTTTCTTGACCATAGACATGTGTTGTCATTTGCGGGATCACATCATTAGGAGAATGATGTGATGGACAAGACTCATCTGTTAGCTTAGCATTATGATCGTTACAATTTCATTGCTACTGCTTTCTTCATGACTTATACACGTTCCTCGGACTATGAGATTATGCAACTCCTAAATACCGGAGGAACACCTTGTGTGCTATCAAATGTCACAACGTAACTGGGTGATTATAAAGATGCTCTACAGGTGTCTCCGAAGGTGTTTGTTGGGATGGCATAGATCGAGATTAGGATTTGTCACTCCATGTATCGGAGAGGTATCTCTGGGCCCTCTTGGTAATGCTCATCACTATAAGCCTTGCAAGCAATGTGACTAATGAGTTAGTTGCGGGATGAAGCATTACGGAATGAGTAAAGAGACTTTCTGGGAATGAGATTGAACTAGGTACGATGATACCGACGATCAAATCTCGGGCAAGTAACATACCGATGACAAAGGGAACAACGTATGTTGTTATGCGGTTTGATCGATAAAGATCTTCGTAGAATATGTAGGAGGCAATATGAGCATCCAGGTTCCGCTATTGGTTATTGACCGGAGATGTGTCTCGGTCATGTCTACATAGTTCTCGAACCCGTAGGGTCCGCATGCTTAACATTCGATGAGGATTTGTATTATGAGTTTATGTGATTTGATGACCGAAGGTTGTTCGGTGTCCCGGATGAGATCACGGACATGACTATGAGTCTCGAAATGGTCGAGAGGTAAAGATCGATATATTGGAAGGCTATATGCGGACATCGGAAAGGTTCCGAGTGACTCGGGTATTATTCGGAGTATCGAAGAGTTACGGGAATTCGCCGGGGGTGAAAGTGCGTTACGTCGACTAGAGGGAGGTGAATAGGTGAAGAACTACTTGCAGCAGAATAAGTACTCAGGTATAAGGATAACAGAGCAACATCATAGTCATCATGATGAAATGAAAGACAAACACAGAGTACAGAAAGCGTAAACACAAGATAAGCAGGTTGAAGTCAATGTGACTGAAGAAATAGGATTAAGGAAATAGAGAAAGTCTTCAGTCAAAGTCTTCAAACAGTAATGATCAGGTTCATCAACACATAACTGAGGAAATGAATGAAGGAAATATGCCCTAGAGGCAATAATAAAGTTATTATTTATTTCCTTATTTCATGATAAATGTTTATTATTCATGCTAGAATTGTATTAACCGGAAACATAATACATGTGTGAATACATAGACAATATAGAGTCACTAGTATGCCTCTACTTGACTAGCTCGTTAATCAAAGATGGTTAAGGTTTTCTAACCATAGACATGAGTTGTCATTTGATAAACGGGATCACATCATTAGGAGAATGATGTGATTGACTTGACCCATTCTGTTAGCTTAGCACTTGATCGTTTTAGTTTACTGCTATTGCTTTCTTCATGACTTATACATGTTCCTATGACTATGAGATTATGCAACTCCCGATTATCGGAGGAACACTTTGTGTGCTACCAAATGTCACAACGTAACTGGGTGATTATAAAGGTGCTCTACAGGTGTTTCCGATGGTACTTGTTGAGTTGGCATAGATCGAGATTAGGATTTGTCACTCCGATTGTCGGAGAGGTATCTCTGGGCCCTCTCGGTAGTGCACATCACTATAAGCCTTGCAAGCAATGTGACTAATGAGTTAGTTGTGGGATAATGCATTACGGAATGAGTAAAGAGACTTACCGGTAACGAGATTGAGCTAGGTATTGAGATACCGGCGGTCGAATCTTAGGCAAGTAACATACCGATGACAAAGGGAACAACGTATGTTGTTATGCGGTTTGACCGATAAAGATCTTCGTAGAATATCTAGGAGACAATATGAGCATCCAAGTTCCGCTATTGGTTATTGACCGGAGACATGTCTCGGTGATGTCTACATAGTTATCGAACCTGTAGGGTCTGCATGCTTAACATTCGATGACGATCAGTATTATGAATTTATGTGTTTTGATGTACCGAAGTTAGTTCGGAGTCCCGGATATGATCTCGGACATGACGAGGAGTCTCAAAATGGCCGAGACATAAATATCGATATATTGGATGACTATGTTTGGACTTCGGAAGTGTTCCGGGCAAGTTCGGGCATATATCGGAGTACCAGGGGGTTGCCGGAATTCCCAGGGGAGTGTAATGGGCCTATTGGGCCTTAGTGGAGAAGAGGAGGGGCGGCCAGGGCAGGCCGCGCACCCCCTCCCCCTCTAGTCCGAATTGGACAAGGAGGGGGCAGCGCCTCCCCTTTCCTTCCTCCTATCTCCTTCCCTTCCCCCTTCTCCTACTTCTACTAGGAAAGAAGGAGTCGTACTCCCGGTGGGAGTAGGACTCCCCCCTTGGCGCGCCCTCCTCCTGGTTGGACGCCTCCCCCTAGCTACTTTATATACGGGGGCGGGGGGCACCCCAAGACACACAAGTTAATCATTGATCTTTAGCCGTGTGCGGTGCCCCCCTCCACCATAATCCACCTCGGTCATATCGTAGCGGTGCTTAGGTGAAGCCCTGCGTCGGTAGCTTCATCAACACTGTCATCATGCCATCGTGTTGACGGAACTCTCCCTCGAAGCTCTACTGGATCCTGAGTTCGTGGGATGTCACCGAGCTGAACGTGTGCAGATCGTGGAGGTGTCGTACATTCGGTACTTGGACCGGTCGATCATGAAGACGTACGACTACATCAACCGCATTGTTATAACGCTTCCGCTTATGGTCTACAAGGGTACATGGATGACACTCTCCCCTCTCGTTGCTATGCATGACCATGATCTTGCGTGTGCGTAGGATTTTTTTGAAATTACTACGTTCCCCAACAATGGCATCCGAGCCAGGTTTATGTGTAGATGTTATATGCACGAGTAGAACACAAGTGAGTTGTGGGCGATACAAGTGATACTGCTTACCAGCATGTCATACTTTGGTTCGTTGGTATTGTTGGATTAAGCGGCCCAGACCGACATTACGCGTACGCTTACATGAGGCTGGTTCTACCGACGTGCTTTCCACATAGGTGGCTGGCGGGTGTCAGTTTCTCCAACTTTAGTTGAACCGAGTGTGGCTACGCCCGGTCCTTGAGAAGGTTAAAACAACACTAACTTGACGAAATATCGTTGTGGTTTTGATGTGTAGGTAAGAACGGTTCTTGCTCAGCCCGTAGCAGCCACATAAAACTTGCAACAAAAAAGTAGAGGACGTCTAACTTGTTTTTGCAGGGCATGTTGTGATGTGATATGGTCAAGACATGATGCTCAATTTTATTGTATGAGATGATCATGTTTTGTAACAGAGTTATTGGCAACTGGCAGGAGCCATATGGTTGTCGTTTTATTGTATGCAATGCAATCGCCCTGTATTGGTTTACTTTATCACTAAGCGATAGCGATAGTCGTAGAAGCAATAGTTGGCGAGACGACAATGATACTACGATGAAGATCAAGGTGTCGCGCTAGTGACGATGGTGATCATGACGGTTGAGGGAGTCCTGGACTAGGGGGTGTCCGGACAGCCGGACTATCATCGTCCGCCGGACTCCAAGACTACGAAGATACAAGATTGAAGACTCCGTCCCGTGTCCGGTTGGGACTTTCCTTGGCGTGGAAGGCAAGCTTGGCAATACGGATATGTAGATCTCCTACCATTGTAACCGACTCTGTGTAACCCTAGCCTCCTCCGGTGTTTATATAAACCGGAGGGCTTTAGTCCGTAGGACACAACATACATTACAACAATCATACCATAGGCTAGCTTTAGGGTTTAGCCTCCTTGATCTCGTGGTAGATATACTCTTGTACTACCCATATCATCAATATTAATCAAGCAGGACGTAGGGTTTTACCTCCATCAAGAGGGCCCGAACCTGGGTAAAACATTGTGTCCCTTGTCTCCTGTTACCATCCGCCTAGACGCACAGTTCGGGACCCCCTACCCGAGATCCGCCGGTTTTGACACCGACATTGGTGCTTTCATTGAGAGTTCCTCTGTGTCATCACCGATAGGCTCGATGGCATCTTCAATCAACAACGCTGTCCAGGGTGAGACTTTTCTCCCCGAACAGATCTTCGTATTCGGCGGCTTCGCACTGCGGGCTAATTCACTTGGCCATCTGGAGCAGATCGAAAGCTACGCCCCTGGCCATCAGGTCAGATTCGGAAGCCTAAACTTCACAGCCGACATCCGCGGGGACTTGATCTTCGACGGGCTCGAGCCAAAGCCAAGCGTGCCGCACTGTTACGATGGGCATGATCTAGCTCTGCCGCCGAACAGTGCCTTGGTGGTCGCACACGAATCCGCTCCGGCCCTTAGTCCGGAGCCGATCGCCCAGATCGAGGACCGGTGGATGGACACCACCTCGGGGGCTTCAACTTCCACGGCGATGGAGCCAAACACTAGCCTTGTCCCTCGCGAAGCTCGTGACTCCGAGGTGCCGGACTCCTTGCCGGACTCCGGACCTCCCACGCCCCTGCCAATCGAATCTGATTGGGCGCCGGTTATGGAATTCACCGCCGCGGACATCTTCCAACACTCACCCTTTGGCGACATCCTAAATTCGCTAAAGCATCTCTCGCTATCCGGAGAGTCCTGGCCGGATTATGGCCAGGATGGTTGGGATACGGACGACGAAGAAATTCAGAGCCCACCCACCACCCACTTTGTAGCCACTGTCGACGATCTAACCGACATGCTAGACTATGACTCCGAAGACATCGACGCTATGGACGACGATGCCGGAGACAAACAGGAACCAACGCCTACAGGGCACTGGAAGACCACCTCGTCATACGACATATACATGGTGGACGCCCCAAAAGACAGGGACGGCGAAGAAGCAGCGCAGGCAGATTCCTTAAAGAAACAACCCAAGCGCCGACGTCAGCGGAGCCGCTCTAAATCCCGCCACAGCAAGAATGGAGATTCCGGCACAGGAGATAATAATACCCCAGAGAGTGCCGAAGACAATCCCCTCCAGCAAGACTCAGCGCAGGAGGATGCAGAAGCAAGCCCCCACGAGAGGGCGGCAGACGAAGAGGTCGAGGACTATAACTATATACCTCCGTCCGAAGACGAGGCAAGCCTCAACGATGACGAATTCATCGTGCCCGAGGATCCCGTCGAACAAGAGCGTTTTAAACGCAGGCTTATCGCCACGGCAAATAGCCTAAAGAAAAAGCAGCAGCAGCTTCAAGCTGATCAGGATCTGCTGGCCGATCGATGGACCGAGGTCCTCGCGGCCGAGGAGTATAAACTCGAACGCCCCTCCAAAAGCTACCCAAGACGTAAGTTGCTCCCCCGATTAGAGGAGGAAGCATACATACCTTCATCACCAGCGCATGATACGGCCGACCGACCACCCCGTGGTCACGACAGAGAGGCATCCAGGCCCTCCACCAAGACCGTACCCCGGCATTGCTCCAAAAGTACGAAGCCAAGAGGGAACGCGCCGGACTTGCGAGATGTATTGGAGGACAAAGCAAGGCAATCCAGATCCATCTACGGATCACGTGGGCGCCCCACGACCCACGACGAATATCGTCGCGCCGGATACAATAACCCCGGCCGGGCCGAACACAGCAGACAACGCTCTCTCGAGCTACGTCGTGATATTGCCCAATATAGAGGCGCCTCACACCCGCTATGCTTCACTGACGAAGTAATGGATCATCAAATCCCTGAAGGGTTTAAACCCGTAAACATCGAATCCTACGATGGAACAACAGACCCCGCGGTTTGGATCGAAGATTATCTCCTTCACATCCATATGGCCCGCGGCGACGATCTCCATGCCATCAAGTATCTCCCACTCAAGCTTAAAGGACCAGCTCGGCATTGGCTTAATAGCTTGCCTGCAGAGTCAATTGGGTGTTGGGAAGACCTGCAAGCCGCATTCCTCGACAACTTTCAGGGCACGTATGTGCGGCCACCAGACGCCGATGACCTAAGCCACATAATTCAGCAGTCAGACGAATCGGCCAGACAATTCTGGACATGGTTCTTGACAAAGAAAAACCAAATCGTCGACTGTCCGGATGCAGAGGCCCTCGCAGCCTTCAAACATAACATCCGCGATGAGTGGCTAGCCCGGCACCTGGGACAGGAAAAGCCTAAATCCATGGCAGCCCTCACATCATTAATGACCCGCTTTTGCGCGGGAGAGGATAGCTGGCTAGCTCGCAGCAACAACCTCAGTAAAAATTCTGGCAGTCCGGATACTAAGGACCACAATGGCAGGTCGCGTCGAAGCAAAAATAAACGCCGCATTAACGGCGACGACAAGGAGGATACGGCAGTCAACGCCGGATTCCGAGGCTCTAAACCCGGTCAGCGGAAGAAGCCATTTAAAAGAACCACTCCGGGTCTGTCCAATTTGGACCGAATACTCGACCGCTTATGCCAGATACATGGCACCCCTGAAAAGCCAGCTAATCACACCTACAGAGATTGCTGGGTGTTCAAGCAGGCAGGCAAGTTAATTGCCAAAAACAACGGCAAGGGGCTAAACAGCGACGACGAGGAAGAGACCCGACCGCCGAACAATAGAGGACAGAAGGGTTTCCCCCCACAAGTGCGGACGGTGAACATGATCTATGCAACCCATATACCCAGGAGGGAGCGGAAGCGTGCACTACGGGATGTATACGCGATGGAGCCAGTCGCCCCGAAGTTCAATCCATGGTCCTCTTGTCCGATCACTTTCGATCGAAGAGACCATCCGACCAGCATCCGCCATGGCGGATTCGCCGCATTGGTTTTAGACCCAATCGTCGATGGATTTCACCTCACGAGAGTCCTGATGGACGGCGGCAGTAGCCTGAACCTGCTTTATCAGGATACAGTGCGCAAGATGGGCATAGACCCCTCAAGGATTAAACCTACAAAGACAACCTTTAAAGGTGTCATACCGGGCGTGGAGGCCAATTGTACAGGCTCAGTCACACTGGAAGTGGTCTTCGGATCCCCGGATAATTTCCGGAGTGAGGAATTAATCTTCGACATAGTCCCATTTCGCAGCGGCTATCACGCTCTGCTCGGACGAACCGCGTTTGCAAAGTTCAATGCGGTGCCGCATTATGCATACCTCAAGCTCAAGATGCCAGGCCCTCGTGGAGTCATCACGGTCAACGGAAATACGGAACGCTCCCTCCGAACGGAGGAACATACAGCGGCTCTCGCGGCAGAAGTACAGAGCAGCCTTTTAAGGCAATTTTCGAGTCCGGCTGTTAAACTGCCGGATACAGCCAAACGTGCCCGAAGCAACACCAACCAAGACCACCTGGCACGATCCGAGCACGCATAGCAATACGGCCCTAACCCCCGCCCTCGCATGATTGCAAGAACAAACCCCCGCGTACATCATTACGCTTTGGAGATACCATGGGCGTAGGGGAAGGGGCTCGCAAGTGTGCCACTCTTTCTTATTATTATTTTCCTTCTTTATGTACACAGGACTCTGTTAGCCAGAGGCCCTGTCCGGCGGTGAACGTACCGAACTCATGATGCAACAGCCAGGGAATAAAGAATACGGCGACGAACACTCAGGTGGTCTCAATTACGAGCATTAAATTTGATTATATACACCAAGTCCGCAGCCCATCCCTGGAGGGGGACATGTTCAACTAGTCCAAAACCCTTGCTTACCGCACTATTTGTATCAGTCTGCACTCATAGCAGATTTCCTTTAATAAATGATGCAGCACATTTTTGCCTGTTATTACATATATATGTTCATTACATGACATCTTGCACCCGTATATTTTGATACGGCCTAATACACCAGGGGCTTATGTTCCCCACATTATGGTGTGATAAGTCCGAACACTTTCACAAGTACGGCACGCCGAACTTATAGCATTATATGAATCGGCTCCGAATCATGTCTTGGGTCAATAGTTGGGTTTGCCCGGCTCCCACGTTTTGGTGCCTTACGTTCCGTTCCGTCGGCTAAGGTGGCACTGGGAGAACCACTGCTATTGCACCCCGGTTGAGCCGAGCGAGTGCCTCAGTGGAGAAAGCTAAAACTGACCGGCATGATAAGGCGAGAGACTGGTCGCTGTTCGAGAGGTTTTTTTGGGTCCTTAAAGACTCACGCCGCTTCGAGCGAAGTTCCGGATAATGTCCGACGAAGGCGTGGATAGCGCCCCGAATTCGGTCTTCCGAATACTAGGGGCTTCGCCGAAATTTAAAATTATAGAATTCTATGGCTAAGTGAGAGTGTTCAAGCATTATAAGTCCGGTTGCCTTGTTCGTTGTGTTGAGCGCCTCCCTAGATGGACCCAAAAGTGGGAACAAGAGTGCTCAAGTTATCCCGAACACCCCAGCACTTGCGGCTTGGGGGCTGAAGCCAACGACTTGCCATCTCTCAGATTTTATAAACGGCCACACAGAAGGTAATATTTTAAATTAAACAAGCGTTGCTTAAAGCGCACATGAACAAAGTTTCAGCGCACAGGATAATACATAGCGAGCTTACTCAAAAATTACATCTCTAGGGCATTCATCCGCAATATCGCGGGCCCCCTTCAGGACAGTTTTATAATACATTTCGGGGGTACGATACTCCTTGCCCGGTGGCGGCGGATCAGTAAGAAGCTTCTCCGCATCCAGCCTGCCCCAGTGCACCTTTGTGCGGGCAAGGGCCCGCCGAGCACCTTCAATACAGGCGGAGCGCATGATGACTTCCACCCAGGGGCACGCATCCACCAGCCGCCGCACGAGGCCGAAGTAGCTCCCAGGCATGGCCTGTCCAGGCCACAGCCGGACTATAAGGCCCTTCATGGCCTCCTCAGCTACCTTGTGGAGTTCGACCAGCTGCTTCAGCTGGTCGCTTGGGGGCACCGGATGGCCGGCCTCAGCGTACTGAGACCAGAAGACCTTCTCCGTTGACCTCCCCTCCTCGCCACGGTAGAATGCGGCGGCATCAGACACACTACGCGGCAAATCTGCAAACGCCCCTGGAGAGCTCCGAATGCGGGTAAGTGTCAGGTAGTTTACATTAACATGCTTGCTTTGCATGAAAAATGCCTTACCCGCCGCTATCTTCTTTACATCTTCAACCTCCTGAAGGGCCTTACGGGCCTCGGCCTTGGCAGACTTGGCACTTTCGAGAGCCGAGGCAAGCTCGGACTCTCGAGTCTTGGAGTCGCGCTCCAAGCTCTCATGCTTCTCCATGAGAGCCTAGAGCTCTTGCCGCACTTCCGCCACCTGTGCCTCCTGCTTTTCTCGCTCTGCCCATTCCGCGGTCGCACTGCGTTCGGCCGCGGACACAGCCTCCTTCAAGGCTGCCACCTCGTTTGTGGCCCCTGCAATACCCATATTGTCCTTGTTAATTTTATTGCGACCAAAATCCTTTTCTGTAAGGTAACAATTCAAAGTGGTGCTACTCACCTTCTTTGTCCTCGAGCTGCCTCTTGGCATGGCCGAGCTCTCGCTCGGACCGCTCGAGATCTTGCTTTAATGTACCAACCTCCGCAGTCAGTGCGGCAGAGGTCAGCAGTACAGCCTGCAAACCCATATTGACATAATTTATTAGCAACCTGCGAATATCTTTTTAGATCCTCAGTCCGGCTTTTCTTTCTGAACACCGAACCGAGCATCAGGGGCTACTGTCTATGCGGTATTATATTACACAATTTTAACTTCTTACCTCAAAGCCTGTTAAAAGGCTACTGCAGGCTTCGGTCAGCCCGCTCTTGGCGAGCTGGACCTTCTGAATCACCGCACTCATAACAGTGCGGTGTTCTTCCTCGATGGAAGCGCCTTTGAGCGCCTCCAGCAAGTTGTCCGGCACCTCCGGTTGGACGGAGGCCGCCGGAGTCACGGTCTTGCCCTTCTTTCGAAGGGGCCGCCCGCCGGACTCTGGAACCACTACAGGTTCCGACGTAGAGTCCGGCGCAAAGTCTGGGAGGCTGCCTTACTGCGGACAGTATGCGGCATTAGTAAGACACTATGTGACACGAAAGAAATTGCATATCAGGGATCCGGATACTTACGATCTCGCTGGAGGCCTGGCCCTTGAAGGCCACTCCTCCTCGCCAACGTCGGTGTTGGCGGAGCTGTCCGGGGGAATAGTTCTCCCCCTCTTGGACCCTTCGGCCTCCCCTGCTGGGGAAGCCTTCCTCTTCCTCTCTCCCTCCTCCGGGAGAGAGTGTTCTTCCTCCTCCTCATCTTCGGGGGAGGAGTCCGCCTCGTCGTCGGACACCTGATTACGGGAACTCTTTCGAGTCCCCGTGGCCGCCTTCTTGGCCTTCTTCTCCGGCACCACGTGCGGTGCCAGAACCAGCAGCCCCGCTAGACGGGCATCCACTGGGTCTTCTGGCATGGGAGCCAGGCAGATAAGCTGCTCGGCCTTCTGCATCCATTCCTGTCAAAGGAAAAGGGAGATTGAAACCCTCTTAGAATCAATCTATTTACAACAAGTGTCCCGTAAAGGGGTTGAATCACTTACCTCGTCAGCTGGATGCTGCGAGCGAAATCCGCGATCTTCCGTCGCAGATGCGGGGGCTTCGGCGCCCTTAAACAACACCCTCCAGGCGCCTTCGTACATCGTGTCGAAGAGCCTGCTTAGCGCCTGGTGCTGTTCCGGATCGAACTCCCACAGATTGAATGCCCGTTCTTGGCATGGGAGGATCCGGCGGACGAGCATGACTTGGACCACGTCGACGAGCCTGAGCTTCTTGTTCACCAGCTTCTGGATACAGGCTCGGAGTCCCGTCAGCTCTTTCGGATTACCCCACAGCAAGCCCTTCTCTTTCCAGGAGGTGAACTGCGTGGGGATACCAGATCTAAACTCGGGGGCCGCCGCCCACGCAGGGTCGTGCAGCTCGGTGATATAGAACCACCCCGATTGCCACCCCTTGACGGAGTCCATGAAGGCCCCTTCAAACCAGAGCATGTTGGGCATCTTGCCCAACATGGCGCCTCCGCACTCCGCCTGCGTGCCCTTCACTACCTTCGGCTTGACGTTGAAGGTCTTGAGCCACAAGCCGAAGTGGGGCCGGATGCAGAGGAGGGCCTCACACACGACGATGAACGCCGAGATGTTGAGGATGAAGTTCGCGCCAGATCATGGAAATCCAGGCCGTAGTAGAACATGAGCCCCCGGACAAAGGGGTGAAGTGGAAAACCCAGTCCGTGGAGGAAGTGGGGAAGGAAAACGACCCTCTCATGGGGCCCGGGGGTAGGGATGAGCTACCCCTCGTCGGGCAGCCGGTGCGCGATATCGCCGGAAAGGTATCCGGCGCTGCGCAGCTTGGTGATGTGCTCCTCCTTGACGGAGGAAGCCAACCATTTGCCTCCCCCTCCGGACATGGTCAGGGAAGGTTAAGACGAGATGCGCGAGCTTGGGCGTTGGAGCTTGAGTGCGCGGAGGTGGATAAGCAAAGGAGGAAGAAGGCGTGGGTGAAAAGGTGAATCCTTATCCCTTATATATAGGCGGGCGAAGACTACGCGCCCCCACCGGCCTGGTAAAGCTCGCTTATCCCCCAAGCACCACCATCAATGGCGCGGTCGGGTTACCCACGTCCGTATTGATGAGAATCCCGGAATAAGGGGAGCACGATCTCTGCTTCGACAAGACGTGCCAAGGAAACCGCTTCGCTAAATGTGCTGAGGTGGTATAATAAAAAACGATTCAAGTAAAGGCTTGGTAGCGGTGTGATGTCATGCCGCAAAATACGTCAGCAGATTGGACTTGTGTACATTTTATTCTCTCTACGGTAGAATGTGGAATTTATTTTGCAGAGCCGGACACTATCCTGGTGTTCATGATCTTCTCTGGATTATTCAAAGGAGGAACCCGCCTTGCAATGCCGAACATTATGCGCGCCGGACTTATCGTCATTGAAGCCTGGTTCAGGGGCTACTGAGGGAGTCCTGGACTAGGGGGTGTCCGGACAGCCGGACTATCATCGTCCGCCGAACTCCAAGACTACGAAGATACAAGATTGAAGACTCCGTCCCGTGTCCGAATGGGACTTTCCTTGGCGTGGAAGGCAAGCTTGGCAATACGGATATGTAGATCTCCTACCATTGTAACCGACTCTGTGTAACCCTAGCCTCATTCGGTGTCTATATAAATCGGAGGGCTTTAGTCCGTAGGACACAACATACATTACAACAATCATACCATAGGCTAGCTTTAGGGTTTAGCCTCCTTGATCTCATGGTAGATCTACTCTTGTACTACCCATATCATCAATATTAATCAAGCAGGACGTAGGGTTTTACCTCCATCAAGAGGGCCCGAACCTGGGTAAAACATTGTGTCCCTTGTCTCCTGTTACCATCCACCTAGACGCACAGTTCGGGACCCCTACCCGAGATCCGCCGGTTTTGACACCGACAACGGTGCTTTGGAGATGGAGATCAAAGGCACAAGATGATGATAGCCATATCATATCACTTATATTGATTGCATGTGATGTTTATCCTTTATGCATCTTACTCTGCTTTGTTTGACGATAGCATTATAAGATGCTCTCTCACTAAATTTCAAGGTAAGTGTTCTCCCTGAGTATGCACCGTTGCCAAAGTTCGTCGTGCCGAGACACCACGTGATGATCGGGTGTGATAAGCTCAACGTTCAACTACAACGGGTGCAAGCGAGTTTTGCACACGCATAAATACTCGAGTTAAACTTGACGAGCCTAGCATATGCAGATATGGCCTCGGAACACTGAGACCGAAAGGTCAAGCGTGAATCATATAGTAGATATGATCAACATAGTGATGTTCACCATTGAAAGCTACTCCATCTCGCGTGACGATCGGTTTTGGTTTAGTTGATTTGGATCATGTGATCACATAGATGATTAGAGGGATGTCTATCTAAGTGGGAGTTCTTAAGTAATACGATTAATTGAACTTAAATTTATCATGAACTTAGTACCTGATAGTATTTTGCTTGTCTATGTTGCTGTAGATAGATGGCCCGTGTTGTTGTTCCATTGAATTTTAATGTGTTCCTTGAGAAAGCAAAGTTGAAAGACGATTGTAGCAATTACACGGACTGGGTCCGTAACTTGAGGGTTATCCTCATTGCTACACAGAAGAATTATGTCCTGGAAGCACGGCTAGGTGTACCACCCGCGCCGACAACTGCAGACATTGTGAATGCTTGGCAATCGCGTGTTGATGACTACTCGATAGTTCAGTGTGCCATGCTTTACGGCTTAGAACCGGGACTTCAAGGACGTTTTGAATGTCATGGAGCATATGAGATGTTCCAGGAGTTGAAGTTAATATTTCAAGCAAATGCACGGATTGAGAGATATGAAGTCTCCAATAAGTTCTACTACTGCAAAATGGAGGAGAATAGTTCCGTCAGTGAACATATACTCAGAATGTCTGGGTACTGCAATCACATGATTCAGCTGGGAGTTAATCTTCCTGATGATAGTGTCATTGACAGAATTCTTCAATCACTGCCACCAAGCTACAAGAGCTTCGTGATGAACTATAATATGGAAGGGATGAACAAGACAATTCCCGAGCTCTTCGCAATGCTAAAGGCTGCGGAGGTAGAAATCAAGAAGGAGCATCAAGTGTTGATGGTAAACAAGACCACCAGTTTCAAGAAAAAGGGTAAAGGGAAGAAGAAGGGGAACTTCAAGAAGAACAGCAAACAAGTTGCTGCTCAAGAGAAGAAACCTAAATCTGGACCTAAGCCTGAGACTGAGTGCTTCTACTACAAAGGGACTGGTCACTGCAAGCAGAACTGCCCCGAGTATTTGGCAGATAAGAAGGATGGCAAGGTGAACAAAGGTATATGTAATATACATGTTATTGATGTGTACCTTACTAGAGCTCGCAGTAGCACCTGGGTATTTGATACTGGTTCTGTTGCTAATATTTGCAACTCGAAACAGGGACTACGGATTGAGCGAAGATTGTCTAAGGACGAGGTGACGATGCGCGTGGGAAATGGTTCCAAAGTCAATGTGATCGCCGTCGGCATGCTACCTCTACATCTACCTTTGGGATTAGTTTTAGACCTGAATAATTGTTATTTGGTGCAAGTGTTAAGCATGAACATTATATCTGGATCTTGTTTGATGCGATACAGTTATTCATTTAAATCTGAGAATAATGGTTGTTCTATTTATGTGAGTAACATCTTTTATGGTCATGCACCCTTAAAGAGTGGTCTATTTGTATTGAATCTCGATAGTAGTGATACACATATTCTGTTGAAGCCAAAAGATGCAGAGTTGATAATGATAATGCAACTTATTTGTGGCACTGCCGTTTAGGTCATATTGGTGTAAAGCGCATGAAGAAACTCCATACTGATGGACTTCTGGAATCACTTGATTATGATTCACTTGGTACTTGCGAACCATGCCTCATGGGCAAGATGACTAAAACGCTGTTCTCCGAAACAATGGGGCGAGCAACAGATTTATTGGAAATCATACATACTGATGTATGTGGTCCAATGAATATTGAGGCTCGCGGCGTGTATCGTTATTTTCTCACCTTCACAGATGATTTAAGCAGATATGGGTATGTCTACTTAATGAAACATAAGTCAGAAATTTTTTAAAAGTTCAAAGAATTCAGAGTGAAGTTGAAAATCATCATAACAAGAAAATAAAGTTTCTACGATCTGATCGTGGAGGAGAATATTTGAGTTACGAGTTTGGTCTACATTTGAAACAATGCGGAATAGTTTCGGAACTCACGCCACCCGGAACACCACAGCATAATGGTGTGTCCGAATGTCATAATCGTACTTTACTAGATATGGTGTGATCTATGATGTCTCTTACTGATTTAGCGCTATTGTTTTGGGGTTATGCTTTATAGACGACTGCATTCACATTAAATAGGGCACCATCGAAATCCGTTGAGACGACACCTTGTGAACTATGGTTTGGCAAGAAACCAAAGTTGTTGTTTCTTAAAGTTTTGGGCTGTGATGCTTATGTGAAAAAGCTTCAACCTGATAAGCTCAAACCCAAATCAGAGAAATGCATCTTCATAGGATACCCAAAGGAGACTGTTGGGTACACCTTCTATCATAGATCCGAAGGCAAGACATTTGTTGCTAAGAATGGATCCTTTCTAGAGAAGGAGTTTCTCTCGAAAGAAGTGAGTGGGAGGAAAGTAGAACTTGATGAGGTAACTGTACCTGCTCCCTTATTGGAAAGTAGTTCATCACAGAAACCGGTTCCTGTGACACCTACACCAATTAGTGAGGAAGCTAATGAAATTGATCATGAAACTTCAGAATAAGTTACTACCGAACCTCGTAGGTCAGCCAGAGTAAGATCCGCACCAGAGTGGTACGGTGATCCTATTCTGGAGGTCATGTTACTAGCCCATGGCGAACCTACGAACTATGAGGAAGCGATGATGAGCCCAGATTCCGCAAAATGGCTAGACGGCGTGAAATCTGAGATGGGATCCATGTATGAGAACAAAGTGTGGACTTTGGTTGACTTGCCCGATGATCGGCAAGCCATTGAGAATAAATGGGTCTTCAAGAACAAGACTGACGCTGACGGTAATGTTACTGTCTACAAAGCTCGACTTGTTGCGAAAGGTTTTCGACAAGTTCAAGGGGTTGACTACGATGAGACTTTCTCACCCGTAGTGATGCTTAAGTCTGTCTGAATCATGTTAGCAATTGCCGTATTTTATGATTATGAAATTTGGCAAATGGACGTCAAAACTTCATTCCTGAATGGATTTCTGGAAGAAGAGTTGTATATAATGCAACCAGAAGGTTTTGTCGATCCGAAAGGTGCTAACAAAGTGTGCAAGCTCCAACGATCCATTTATGGACTGGTGCAAGCCTCCCGGAGTTGGAATAAATGTTTTGATAGTTTGATCAAAGCATATGGTTTTATACAGACTTTTGGAGAAGCCTATATTTACAAGAAAGTGAGTGGGAGCTTTGTAGCATTTCTAATATTATATGTGGATGACATATTGTTGATTGGAAATGATATATAATTTCTGGATAGCATAAAAGGATACTTGAATAAGAGTTTTTCAATGAAAGACATCGGTGAAGCTACTTACATATTGGGCATCAAGATCTATAGAGATAGATCAAGACGCTTAATTGGACTTTCACAAAGTACATACCTTGATAAAGTTTTGAAAAAGTTCAAAATGGATCAAGCAAAGAAAGGGTTCTTGCCTGTGTTACAAGGTGTGAAGTTGAGTCAGACTCAATGCCCGGCCACTGCAGAAGATAGAGAGAAAATGAAAAATGTTCCCTATGCTTCAGCCATATGCTCTATCATGTATGCAATGCTGTGTACCAGACCTGATGTGTGCCTTGCTATTCGTTTATCAGGCAGGTACCAAAGTAATCTAGGAGTGGATCACTGGACAACAGTCAAGAACATCCTGAAATACCTGAAAGGACTAAGGATATGTTTCTCATTTATGGAGGTGACAAAGAGCTCGTCGTAAATGGTTACGTCGATGCAAGCTTTGACACTGATCCGGACGATTCTAAATTGCAAACCAGATACGTGTTTATATTGAACGGTGGAGCTGTCAGTTGGTGCAGTTCTAAACAAAGCGTCGTGGCGGGATCTACGTGTGAAGCGGAGTACATAGCTGCTTCAAAAGCAGAAAATGAAGGAGTCTGGACGAAGGAGTTCATATCCGATCTAGGTGTCATACCTAGTGCATCGGGTCCAATGAAAATCTTTTATGACAATACTGGTGCAATTGCCTTGGCAAAGGAATCCAGATTTCACAAGAGAACCAGGCACATCAAGAGACGCTTCAATTCCATCCGTGAGCAAGTCCAGGTGGGAGACATAGAGATTAGCAAGATACATACGGATCTGAATGTTGCAGACCATTGACTAAGCCTCTCTCACGAGCAAAACATGATCAGCACCAAGACTTCATGGGTGTTAGAATCATTACTATGTAATCTAGATTATTGACTCTAGTGCAAGTGGGAGACTGAAGGAAATATGCCCTAGAGGCAATAATAAAGTTATTATTTATTTCCTCATATCATGATAAATGTTTATTATTCATGCTAGAATTGTATTAACCGGAAACATAATACATGTGTGAATACATAGACAATATAGTGTCACTAGTATGCCTCTGCTTGACTGGCTCGTTAATCAAAGATGGTTAAGGTTTCCTAACCATAGACATGAGTTGTCATTTGATAAACGGGATTACATCATTAGGAGAATGATGTTATTGACTTGACCCATTCTGTTAGCTTAGCACTTGATCGTTTTAGTTTACTTCTATTGCTTTCTCATGACTTATACATGTTCCTATGACTATGAGATTATGCACTCCCGATTATCGGAGGAACACTTTGTCTTCTACCAATTGTCACAATGTAACTGGGTGATTATAAAGGTGCTCTACAGGTGTTTCTGATGGTACTTGTTGAGTTGGCATAGATCGAGATTAGGATTTGTCACTCCGATTGTTGGAGAGGTATCTCTAGGCCCTCTCGGTAGTGCACATCACTATAAGCCTTGCAAGCAATGTGACTAATGAGTTAGTTGCGGGATAATGCATTACGGAACGAGTAAAGAGACTTGCCAGTAACGAGATTGAGCTAGGTATTGAGATACCGACGATCGAATCTCGGGCAAGTAACATACCGATGACAAGGGAACAATGTATGTTGTTATGCGGTTTGACCGATAAAGATCTTCGTAGAATATGTAGGAGCCAATATGAGCATCCAAGTTCTGCTATTGGTTATTGACCGGAGACATGTCTCGATCATGTCTACATAGTTCTCGAACCCGTAGTGTCTGCACGCTTAACGTTCGGTGACGAGCGGTATTATGAGTTTATTTGTTTTGATGTACCGAAGGTAGTTCGGAGTCCTGGATATGATCTTGGACATGATGAGGAGTCTCGAAATGGTCGAGAATAAAGATCGACATATTGGATGACTATGTTTGGACTTCGGAAGTGTTCCGGGCAAGCTCGGGCATATACCGGAGTACCGGGGGGTTACCGGAACCCCCCGGGGAGTGTAATGGGCCTATTGGGCCTTAGTGGAGAAGAGGAGGGGCGGACAGGGCAGGCCGCGCCCCCCTCCCCCTCTAGTCCGAATTGGACAAGGAGGGGGGGGGGCGGCGCCCCCCTTTCCTTCCTCCTCTCTCCTTCCCTTCCCCCTTCTCCTACTCCTATTAGGAAAGGAGTCCTATTCCCGGTGGGAGTAGGACCCCCCCCTTGGCGCGCCCTTGATAACCCACAAGTATAGGGGACCACAATAGTTTTCGAGGGTAGAGTATTCAACCCAAATTTATTGATTCGACACAAGAGGAGCCAAAGAATATTCTCAAGTATTAGCAGTTGAGTTGTCAATTCAACCACACCTGGATAACTTAGTATCTGCAGCAAAGTATTTAGTAGCAAAGTAGTATGGAAGTAAAGGTAGTAGTTTTGTAGTAATTGTAACAGTAGCAACGGTAAAGTAAATAAGCAAAGCACAATATGTGAAAAGCTCGTAGGCATTGGATCAGTGATGGATAATTATGTCGGATGCGATTCCTCATGTAATAGTTATAACATAGGGTGACACAGAACTAGCTCCAATTAATCAATGTAATGTAGGCATGTATTCCGAATATAGTTATACGTGCTTATGGAAAGGAACTTGCATGACATCTTTTGTCCTACCCTCCCGTGGCAGCAGGGTCCTAATGGAAACTAAGGGGTATTAAGGCCTCCTTTTACTAGAGTACCGGACCAAAGCATTAACACATAATGAATATATGAACTCCTCAAACTACGGTAATCACCGAGAAGTATCCCGATTATTGTCACTTCGGGGTTGTCGGATCATAACACATAATAAGTGACTATCTACTTGAAAGATAGGATCAAGAACTCACATATATTCATGAAAACATAATACGTTCAGATCTGAAATCATGGCACTCGGGCCCTAGTGACAAGCATTAAGCATGGCAAAGTCATAGCAACATCAATCTCAGAACATAGTGGATACTAGGGATCAAACCGTAACAAAACTAACTTGATTACATGGTAAATCTCATCCAACCCATTACCGTCCAGCAAGCCTGCGATGGAATTACTCACGCACGGCGGTGAGCATCATGAAATTGCTGATGGAGGATGGTTGATGATGATGACGGCGACGAATACCCCTCTCCGGAGCCCCGAACGGACTCCAGATCAGCCCTCCCGAGAGAGATTAGGGCTTGGCGGCGGCTCCGTACCGTAAAACATGATGAAACTTTCTCTCTGATTTTTTTTCTCCGTGAAAGCAAATATATGGAGTTGGAGTTGTGGTCGGTGGACGTCCAGGGGGCCCACGAGGCAGGGGGCACGCCCCCCGCCCTCGTGGACAGGGTGTGGGCCCCCTGACGCTATTTCTTTCGCCAGTATTTTTTATTAATTCTGAAAAGTTGCTCCGTGGATTTTCAGGTCATTCCGAGAACTTTTATTTCTGCACAAAAATAACACCATGGCAGTTCTGCTGAAAACAGTGTCAATCTGGGTTAGTTCCATTCAAATGATGCAAGTTAGAGTCCAAAACAAGGGCAAAAGTGTTTGGAAAAGTAGATACGATGGAGACGTATCAACTCCCCCAAGCTTAAACCTTTGCTTGTTCTCAAGCAATTCAGTTGACAAACTGAAAGTGATAAAGAAAAACTTTTACAAACTCTGTTTGCTCTTGTTGTTGTAAATATGTAAAGCCAACATTCATGTTTTCAGCAAAGATTATGAACTAACCATATTCACAATAACACTTAGGTCTCATGTTTACTCATATCAATGGCATAATCAACTAGCGAGGAATAATAATAAAACTCGGAGAACAACACTTTCTCAAAACAATCATAATATGATATAACAAGATGGTATCTCTCTAGCCCTTTCTGAGACCGCAAAACATAAATGCAGAGCACCTTTAAAGATCAAGGGCTGACTATACATTGTAATTCATGGTAAAAGAGATCCAGTCAAGTCATACCCAATATAAACTAATTGTAATGCATGCAAATGACAATAGTGCTATCCAGCGGGTGCTTTTTAATAAGAGGGCGATGACTCAACATAAAAGTAAATAGATAGGCCCTTCACAGAGGGAAGCGGGGATTTGTAGAGGTGCTAGAGCTTGATTTTAAAATAGAGATGAATAACATTTTGAGCGGTATACTTTCACTGTCAGCGTAACAACTATGAGATCTCGATATCTTCCATGCTACACACATTATAGGAGGTTCCCAAACAGAATGGTAAAGTTTATACTCCCCCACCACCAACAAGCATCAACCCATGGCTTGCCCGAAACAATGGGTGCCTCCAACTAGCAACAATCCTGGGGGAGTTTTGTTTAATTATTTTGATTTGATTTGATCTTTTGATCATGGGACTGGGCATCCCGGTTACCAACCATTTTCTCGTGAATGAGGAGCGGAGTCCACTCCCCTTGAGAATAACCCACCTAGCATGGAAGATACAGACAACCCTAGTTGATACATGAGCTGCTCAAGCATACAAAACATAATTTCATTTGAAGGTTTGGAGTTTGGCACATACAAATTTACTTGGAACGGCAGGTAAATACCGCATATAGGAAGGTATAGTGGATTCATATGGAATAACTTTGGGGTTATGGAGTTTGGATGCACAAGCAGTATTCCCGCTTAGTATAGGTGAAAGCTAGCAAAAGATTGGGAAGCGACCAACTGAGAGAGCGACAACAGTCATGAACATGCATTAAAATTAATCAACACCGAGTGCAAGCATGAGTAGGATATAATCCACAATGAACATCAATATCGTGAAGGCTATGTTGATTTTGTTTCAACTACATTCGTGAACATGTGCCAAGTCGAGTCACTCGAATCATTCAAAGGAGGATACCACCCTATCATACAACATCACAACCATTTTAATAGCATGTTGGCACGCAAGGCAAACTATTATAAGCTCCTAGCTAATTAAGCATGGCATAAGCAACTATAATCTCTAATTGTCATTGCAAACATGTTTATTCATAATAGGCTGAATCAGGAACGATGAACTAATCATATTTACAAAAACAAGAGAGGTCGAGTTCATACCAGCTTCTCTCATCTCGATCAGTCCATCATATATCGTCATTATTGCCTTCCACTTGCACAACCGAATGGTGTGTATAATAATAATAGTGCACGTGCATTGGACTAAGCTGGAATCTGCAAGAATTCAATCCAAGGGAGAAGACAAGGTAATATGGGCTCTTGATTAAATCAACAATTATGCATATAAGAGCCACTAAACATTTTCGTTATGGTCTTCTCCTCTCGACCCCCAAAGGAAAGAAGAGAAATAAAACTATTTACACGGGAAAGCTCCCAACAAGCAAAAGAAGAATGAGAAATCTTTTTGGGTTTTCTTTTAATTACTACTACAAGCATGGAAATTAAACTAACTAATTTTTTTGTTTTTCTTAAGGTTTATCAAACACACAAGAAGAAAGGTAGAAAAAGAAATTAAACTAGCATGGATAGTACAATGAAAAAGTATGGGCACCGACAACTAGGATGAGTGTGTGAACATGAATATAATGTCGGTGAGAAATACGTACTCCCCAAGCTTAGGCTTTTGGCCTAAGTTGGTCTATGCCCATGGACCGCGGCTACTCTCCCCGGTGTACTGAGGAGTGTCATCGTACTGCCATTGGCTGGCGATCTACTCCGGATCCCACTGATAAGATGATGGACGATAAGGGTCAAGTGGTGGTTCTGGCTCGGGCTCTGGAGCTGATGTCTGGCCTCGGTGCGCGTAAACAGCCACCGGCAAGACGAGGTAATGGCCTGCAGTTAAATCAAACAAAGAGGGCGCAGGCAAGATAATAATCTCATTGTGTTTCTTATTAAATCTCAGGTTATATAGAAGCATCTTATCATCATTGCTAACAATAAACTCATGTGCTACCATGCTCTTATAATCTAGAAAAGTAGGGGGCAGCAGTTTTTCTTCTTTCTCAAAATGCCTAATAGGTATCTCGAAGTGTTTAGCAAGGCGTGCAACATAGATAACTCCAAAGATGGGGCCCTTTGTACGGTTCAGGCTTAAAGGTTTGGCAATAACGACACCCATACAATAAGAGTTATCACGAAATAAGGCATGGAACAAAATAATAATATCAGGAACACTAAGGTTTCCACAGTTTCCGCGACCAATTAAACATCAACTAGCAAATATGGCAAAGTAGCGTAAAACAGGAAAATGTATGCTAGTGATTCTTGCATCGGAAACCTTCCTCGATTCCCCTACAATAATAATATCAATAAAACCATCCACATCTTTACGATGTGGTTCCTCTAAGCTGCCCTCGAAGGGTATTCTGCAAACCGTGCAAAAAATACGTAATGACATCTCCCTAGCCTCATCATATAAATGAAAAGCTACTGAAGGAGGTGAATTCTTAGGATAATAGTAGAAGTTTTGCACGAAAGTATTGGTGAGTAAGAGATATTGTTCGATCTAGTCGTGGAGGAAGTCGGTGAGGCCCGCATTATCGGCCAAGGAATAAAAGTCTTCATAAATCCCGGCTGCTCTCAAGAAATTATCACAAGGCCACTCACACGGCCTTACTTCCGCTGCGTGAGGAAGATTATACTTGGCCTTTTCTTTCTCCTTAGCTTGTTTATCCTTGGAGCCTTGGCTAGAAAGCCCCTCAAAAATCTCTTCATCATTTTCTGAAAATTTCTGAAATTTTTAGTAACTCAAAATGAAAGTGAATCAAACTCAACAAGATTGATAGCAACTACTCCCACAAGTGCCTAGAGCCTATATCATGCATTAGAATTACTTGGGGCCTCATTAATTTGACATGCAAGCTCAAGAATAGGGTCACCTAGGCATCAAAAATTTGCAATGAATAAAGCACTAGAACAAAAACTAATTGGACCATTGGAGGAGTCACATACCAAGGAACAATCTCCCAAAGCAGCTTTGTGAATGGAGCTTTGAGCAAGGAGATTGAAAATCGCAGCAAAATGAGCTAGAACTCGTGCTTGAGATGGATGGTGATTTTTTTGGGAGGAAGATGAAGTGTGTGGGTGCAGGAATAAGTGGAGGGGGGCCACCATGGGCCCACGAGGCAGGGGGCGCGCCTTGTAGGGGTGGGCGCGCCATGGACCCTCTTGGCCAGGTGCCAGCTCCCCCTGCTGTGTTCTCAGTGCCAAATATTCTCAAATATTCCAAAAAAAATCATACTAAATTGGCAGGGCATTTGGAGAACTTTTATTTTGGGGTATTTTTTTATTGCATGGATAATTTAGAAAACAGACAGAAAGTACTATTTTTGCTTTATTTATTCTAAATAACAGAAAGTAAAAAGAGGGTACAGAAGGTTGTGCCTTCTAGTTTCATCCATCTCATGATCATCAAAAGGAATCCACTAACAAGGTTGATCAAGTCTTGTTAACAAACTCATTCCGAATAACATGGAACTGGAGAAATTTTGAATAACACTAGGTTACATCAATCGGGATATGAACATCCCCAATAATAAGAATAGCATATTTCTTCTTGACAGTAGGAAGAGGAAATTCAAAACCTCCAATAATGATAGTTGGAATTTTTCCAATAGAATTGATACTGTGAACTTGAGTTTGTTTCCTCGGAAAATGTATCATATGCTCAATACCATTAACATGAAAAGTGACATTGCCTTTGTTGCAAACAATAACAGCCCCTGCAGCATTCAAAAAGGGTCTACCAAGGATAATCGACATACTATCGTCCTCGGGAATATTAAGAATAACAAAGTCCATTAAGATAGTGACGTTTGCAACTACAACATGCACATCCTCACAAATACCGACAGGTATAGCAGTTGATTTATCGACCATTTGCAAAGATATTTTAGTAGGTGTCAACTTATTCAATTCAAGTCTACGATATAAAGAGAGAGGCATAACACTAACACCGGCTCCAAGATCACATAAAGCAGTTTTAACATAATTTATTTTAATGGAGCATGGTATAGTTGGTACTCCTGGATCTCCTAGTTTCTTAGGTATTCCACCTTTAAAAGTGTAATTAGCAAGCATGGTGGAAATTTCAGCTTCCGGTATCTTTCTTTTATTTGTAATAATATCCTTCATGTATTTATCATAAGGGTTTACTTTAAGCATATCAGTTAAGCGCATACATAAGAAGGTAGGTCTAATCATTTCAGCAAAGCGCTCAAAATCCTCATCATCCTTTTTCTTGGATGGCTTAGGAGGAAAAGGCATGGGTTTCTGAACCCATGGTTCTCTTTCTTTACGATGCTTCCTAGCAACAAAGTCTCTCTTATCATAGCGTTGATTCTTTGATTGTGGGTTATCAAGATCAACAGCAGGTTCAATCTCTACATCATTATTATTGCTAGGTTGAGCATCAACATGAACATTATCATTAATATCATCACTAGGTTCATGTTCATCACCAGATTGTGTTTCAGCATTAGAAATAGAAATATCATTGGGATTCTCAGGTGTGTCTACAACAGGTTCACTAGAAGCATGCAAAGTCCTATCATTTTTCTTTTTCTTCTTTTTAGACGGACTAGGTGCATCTAAATTATTTCTCTGAGAATCTTGCTCAATTCTCTTAGGGTGGCCTTCCGGATACAAAGGTTCCTGAGTCATTCTACCAGTTCTAGTAGCCACTCTAACAGCAAAGTCATGTTTATTATTTATTTCATCGAGCAAATCACTTTGAGCTTTAAGTACTTGCTCTGCTTGAGTGGTAAACATAGAAGCATATTTGCTAATGAGTTTAAGTTCACTTTTAACTCTAGCCATATAATCACTCAAGCGTCCAATCATGTAAGCATTACTCTTTAATTCTCTACCAACATAAGCATTGAAATTTTCTTGTCTAGCCATAAAGTCATCAAATTCATCCAGGCATTGGCTAGGAAACTTAGTAGATGGGATTTCAACTTTATCATATCTATAGAGAGAATTTACCTTTACTACCTGTGTCGGGTTATCAAGACCATGTGTTTCTTCTACAGGAGGTATATTAAGACCATGTATTTCTTCAATAGGAGGTAAATTCTTAACATCCTCAGCTTTAATACCTTTTTCTTTCATAGATTTCTGTGCCTCTTGCATATCTTTAGGATTGAGAAATAGAACACCCCTCTTCTTCGGAGTTGGTTTAGGAATAGGCTCAGGAGTTGGCTCAGGAAGAGTCCAATTATTTTCATTAGTCAACATATTATTCAATAGTAATTTAGCTTGATCGACTATTCTTTCCATGAAAACACAACTAGCAGAACTAGTGGTCCTTGGAAGCATCGGTTACTCCATTATAAAAGATATCAAGTATTTCATTTTTCTTAAGAGGATGATCAGGCAAAGAATTAAGTAATCAGAGAAGCCTCCCCAAGCTTGTGGGAGACTCTCTTCTTCAATTTGCACAAAATTGTATATTTCCCTCAAGGCATCTTGTTTCTTCTGAGCAGGGAATATTTAGCAAAGAAGTAATAAATCATATCCTGGGGACTACGCACACAACAAGGATCAAGAGAATTAAACCAAGTTTTAGCATCACCCTTTAATGAGAATGGAAATATCTGAAGGATATAATAGTAGCGAGATTTCTCATCATTAGTGAGCAGGACGGCTATATCATTTAACTTAGTAAGATGTGCCACAACAGTTTCAGATTCATAGCCATAAAAAGGATCAGATTCAACCAAAGTAATTATCTCAGGATCGACAGAGAATTCATATCCTTGTCAGTAACAAAGATAGGTGAAGTAGCAAAAGCAGGGTCATATTTCATTCTAGCATTTAGAGATTTCTGTTTCCATTTAGCAAATAACTTCTTAAGATTAGATCTATCATTGCAAGCAAGAATAGCTCTAGTAGTTTCCTCATCCATAACATAACCCTCTGGAACAACAGGCAATTCATACTTAGGGGGAGAACCTTCAACATCACTATCTTCAATAATTTCATCTTCAATAATTTCATTCTCTCTAACCCTAGCAAGTTATTCATCAAGAATTTCACCTAATGGCAAAGTAGTATCAAGAACAGAAGTAGTTTCATCATAAGTATCATGCATAGTAGAAGTGGCATCATCAATAACATGCGACATATCGGAATTCATAGCAGTAGCAGGTTTAGGTGTCGCAAGCTTACTCAAAACAGAAGGAGAATCTAGTGTAGAGCTAGATGGCAGTTCCTTACCTCCCCTCGTAGTTGAGGGAAAAATCTTAGTTCTTTCGTCTTTCAAGTTCCTCACGGTGACCAGCAGAAATAAATCCCAAGTGACTAAAAGAATAGAGCTATGCTCCCCGGCAACGGCGCCAAAAAATAGTCTTGATAACCCACAAGTATAGGGGATCGCAACAGTTTTCGAGGGTAGAGTATTCAACCCAAATTTATTGATTCGGCACAAGGGAGCCAAAGAATATTCTCAAGTATTAGCAGTTGAGTTGTTAATTCAACCACACCTGGATAACTTAGTATCTGCAGCAAAGTATTTAGTAGCAAAGTAGTATGGAAGTAACGGTAGCAGTTTTGTAGTAATTGTAACAGTAGCAACGATAAAGTAAATAATCAAAGCACAATATATGAAAAGCTCGTAGGCATTGGATCAGTGATGTATAATTATGTCGGATGCGATTCCTCATGTAACAGTTATAACATAGGGTGACACAGAACTAGCTCCAATTCATCAATGTAATGTAGGCATGTATTCCGAATATAGTCATACGTGCTTATGGAAAAGAACTTGCATGAAATCTTTTGTCCTAACCTCCCGTGGCAGCGGGGTCCTAATGAAAACTAAGGGATATTAAGGCCTCCTTTTAAAAGAGTGCCAGACCAAAGCATTAACACATAGTGAATACATGAACTCCTCAAACTACGGTCATCACCGAGAAGTATCCTGATTATTGTCACTTCGGGGTTGTCGGATCATAACACATAATAGGTGACTATAGACTTGCAAGATAGGATCAAGAACTCACATATATTCATGGAAACATAATAGGTTCAGATCTAAAATCAAGGCACTCGGGCCCTAGTGACAAGCATTAAGCATAGCAAAGTCATAGCAACATCAATCTCAGAACATAGTGGATACTAGGGATCAAACCCTAACAAAACTAACTTGATTACATGGTAAATCTCATCCAACCCATCACCTTCCGGCAAGCCTACGATAGAATTACTCACGCACGGCGGTGAGCATCATGAAATTGGTGATGGAGGATAGTTGATGATGACGACAGCGACGAATCCCCCTCTCCGGAGCCCCGAACGGACTCTGGATCAGCCCTCCCAAGAGAGATTAGGGCTTGGCGGCGGCTCCGTCTTGTAAAACGTGATGAAACTTTCTCTCTGATTTTTTTCTCCGTGAAAGCAAATATATGGAGATGGAGTTGAGGTCAGTGGATGTCCAGGGGGCCCACGAGGCAAGGGGCACGCCCCCCACCCTCGTGGACAGGGTGTGGGCCCCCTGACGCTATTTCTTTCACCAGTATTTTTTATTAATTCTGAAAAGTTGCTCCGTGGATTTTCAGGTCATTCCGTGAACTTTTATTTCTGCACAAAATTAACACCATGGCAGTTCTGCTAAAAACAACATCAGTCCGGGTTAGTTCCATTCAAATCATGCAAGTTAGAGTCCGAAACAAGGGCAATAGTGTTTGGAAAAGTAGATGTGATGGAGACGTATCATCCCTCCTCCTGGTCGACCGCCTCCCCCTAGCTCCTTTATATACGAGGGCAGGAGGCACCCCAAGACACACAAGTTGATCATTGATCTTTAGCCATGTGCAGTGCTTAGGTGAAGCCCTGCGTCGGTAGCTTCATCAACACCGTCATCACACCGTCGTGCTGACGGAACTCTCCCTCGAAGCTCTACTGGATCATGAGTTCGTGGGACGTCACCGAGTTGAACATGTGCATATCACGGAGGTGCCGTATGTTCGGTACTTGGATCGGTCAATCGTGAAGTCGTACGACTACATCAACCGGGTTGTCATAACGCTACCGCTTACAGTCTACGAGGGTACATGGACGACACTCTCCCCTCTCGTTGCTATGCATCACCATGATCTTGCATGTGCGTAGGCAATTTTTGAAATTACTATGTTCCCCAACAATGAAAAGGTTGAGGAAATAGAACCAGTAGGCTTGGTGAAGATAATGATTTGGTAGACCGGTTCCAACTGTTGTGACAGCTGTACGTCTGGTTGGAGTGGCTAAGGATTTAAACTCGAGGACACACAGTCCTCACCGTATTCTCCTTGAGCTAAGATCACACAGACCTTGCCCAACAGTAGTGGTAAGTCTTCACAGGTGACTTCCAAACCTTCACAGACTTGGTCACTCGGCAATCCAAAATTCCTCTTGGATGCTCAGACCATGACGCCTAAGCGTCTGGAGGATACACAGTCCTCAAAGGTAACAAGCATCGGTTCCACACAGGAACAATCTCTTCAGTGATGCTCAATCACTTTGGGGTTTGTAGGTTTGGGTTTGGGATTTAGGTTTTCCTCACTTGATGATTTTCGCTCAAAGTCCTCGGAGGATGGGATGCTCTCAAATTACAAGTGTCAGTTTCTCTCGGAGTAGCCAACCAGCTAGTGGTTGTAGGGGCAGCTATTTATAGCCTAGGGAGCAACCCGACATGATAAGACATAAATGCCCTTCAATGATATGACCGTTAGGTGGTAGGATATTTTGGATAGCTGGCGCGTGGCACAACAACAGTCGGATTTGAGGTTCGAATTCCTCAGGGCTATCATGTTCCTCACTGTGTAGGCAATCCGCACTGGCGAATTCCTAACTCGTCAGTCAGAACAAATTCCTTAGAGACCAAAAGATCTTTGTCTCTGTCACTGAAGAAATTGACTGAACTGATATGAGATTTCCAATGGCTTCACTCGAAGGATTGGGTAGGTGTAGGATTTTGAGATGAGCATCACTTGGAAATCTGTTTCATTAGTATTACCTCGACCCCCTTTGATAGTACGGTGTTTCCTATGACTCAAGAAAGAGAAAATGAAACTAGGAAAACAAAAGTCTTCACGCTTCATATTCCTCGCATGAATATCCAAGTCTTCAAGGTCACACCAATTTCTTCACTTTCAAAGTCTTCAGGAGAATCAAAGTCTTCAGCCGAAGACATTCATTTTTAGGGGCCGAATTTCACTGTAAATATCAAACTCCTCATCGACTTATAGAGCCTCTGTACACTCAGAAACATATTAGTCCCTTAACCTATAAGTCTTCAATACACCAAAATCACTAAGGGGCACTAGATGCACTTACAATCTCCCCCTTTTTGGTGAATGATGACAATATAGGTTGAGTTTTCAATGGGGATAAACATATGAAATGAAAGTGCTCAATATTGAGCAATTTGATTGCAAGATATAGAAGAACTCCCCCTAAGGATGTGCATAGTGAGGAATTTGCTTTTGAAGCAATGCACATTTGAAGAGTAGAATCATGGAGAACTCCCCCTATATCTTGTAATTCATACACGCATTTAACATATGTAATGAAGAATTTGAAATGCATGATGAAATATGGTGACCGATGTAATTCAGCATGCGTGCATAGCATATATGAGGAAATAGCATGCAGAAAAAAACAGAGCAAAAGTATCAGGTCACCATCGGACTTAAGTTTACAACTCATTCAATAAACACTTCAGAAGAGCGAGAGTTGCAACTTAACAAAAAAACGCCCATACAGATAGACCCGCTTGAAGACTAACTCAAATTTCTCCCCCTTTGTCATCAAATGACCAAAAGGGACGAAAAATGAGGACTAACACCCCTGAAGAATATCATCACGAGGTTGATGGAGGAGCGCCAGCGTTGTTGGGGTCGGTTGTTGGAGTAGGGCCTACCGCAGTGTCATCAAAGTCTTCATTTTCATCAGTCTCACGGGATGAGGAATATGAGCTGGGCACCAAAGGAGGAACTTCGACCTTCTTGAATTTCTTTGGAGGAGGCTTAGACTAGCCGAAGTCCTGCTTGAAGCCCATCTGCTTGAGATCTTCATCACCGTAGAGATGAGTCAGAACAACCCAGGTGCGACCAAAAACTTCATTGAGGTAGTAGTGATTCTTCTTCACTGAATTATATGTGGCAGTCATGTTGTGAAGAATTGAACAAAACTGACGTTTGACCCATTTATGATTGCGATCCACCTTCTGATGAAGACTGAGGAGAAGCTCACGATCAGTCATCACCCTTGGAGCTATCGCTGAGGACTTTGCTTTGAGGCATTGGTGGTAGAGTCATGAGTAGCAGAGTCATCATTGGTGGAATATGAGGCAACTTTGCGGAACTGTCCATCCAATGGTCGACTGCCCTCATCAATAATTGCAGTGGCCTTGCCCTTTTCATCGGCTGAGGAAAATGTTCGCTTGAAGACTTTGATTTGGGGCAAGTAACTGCCACAGTTGAGTGTATCAGCTTTGTAGTTGAGTGAAGACCTTGATCTGAGGAATCTCATAATCCAAGGAGCATAAGGCTTCAATTCAAAAGGATACATCGCAACATTTGCCAAAGTCCTCATGAAGAAGTCATGGTAGTTCACTGGAATACCGTGCATGATATTGAAAAGCAGATTCTTCATGATGCCAACAACTTCTTCATCATTCGAGTCGTGGCCTTTGATAGGACTCGGAGTCTTGGTCAGAATGCGGTATACTGTCCTTGGCACATATTGCAATTCCTTCACAAGGAACTTTGTCCTTGAGGCTTGACCAGGCTTCAATGGCTTCATCAGAACTTGCATAAAATGATCAGACAGTTCAGTTGCAGAATAGATGAGACGCGCACCTTCTGGGGGAGGACTGACAGACATGGCATGAAGCAATTCAGTTGTCGGTGCCTTATAGTGAGTATTTTCTGTCATCTAGTCCAACACCCATGAGTTCACATATTCAGCATTGCCAATGATGTGCAGCGTCGCATAGAACTGAAGAATGAGTTCTTTATTCCAATCACAGATGTCCGTGCAGAAGTTATGCAGTCCAGCATCATGAATAGCAGCAAGGAATGGTGTGAATCAAGGCAGTGATTCCATATCAACATGAGGAATATGCTCATGGTCGAAGACTTTGTCTTTTTTGAAGAGCACTGAGAAATAGAAGTTGGCTTGGCTGGCAATCTAGAAGCGCTTCCTTCTCAGACGAGCAGAGTCATATGGATTATAGTCAGTGAAGAACACATGCTCATTGAAGAAAGCATCAGCCTTGAATTTTGGAGTCTTGGAGAAGGAATTCTTCGTCTTTGGCTGAGGAGTATCAGTCAGTTCAAGAATAATCTCAGGAATCTCAATCTCCGGAGCCACAGGCTGAGGAATATCAGCTTATGCTTCAGTAGCAGCCTGGGCCTCCATTTCTTCATCGGCTTGGTCATCAACACTAGTGGCTGGAATCTCTTAATGAATGGAAGGGGTAGTATGAATTTCTTCAGAGCCCATCAGAACTTCAGTTGGTGCTGGGGACTGAGGAATTTGTTGGAGTGGTGTGAACAGAGGAGAGTTGGGGTGCTGACTGTCCCAAAAATCATCGTTCATCACAAGTGTGGTGCTCCCAATGTCCACATCCTCATCCTCTTCCATTTCTTCAACGCCGGCCTCTTCAGTTGTGAACTGAAGCATTGGCGATGATACCTGGGGAGTTGAAGTGATAGTATCCACTTCAATTTCTTCATCCATCTGCTCTATGGAAGCAGCAGAGGGATCTTATTCAGCAGATTCATCAGGAATCTCATAATCTTCACCATAAGGAACAAATTCCTTTGATGGCATGCTTGAGAGAGGAACCGCATCGATAGGGTTCTCAATAGAGCTCGTCAAAATCTTTGCCTTCTTGGGTGCAGAAGATTTTGAGGAAATAGATGCTTTCCTTTGTCCAGTAGTGAGGTCTAGCTTAGGCAATGGAGTGTTAGGATCTTTGTGCCAGAGGTCAATGAAGTCCAGGATCTTCTTCGGATCCAATAGTAGAGGCACAACACTTCCTTTGGCTCTAGCGGCCCTTTGTTGTCTATCTTTGATTATATCAGCTAATTCATCATCATCAGCCTCATCATCATCAGAAGGCACTTGAAAAGCAACTTGTTTCTTGTGAGAACTTGGTCTAGTGCCTCGTCCTGCAGTGGCCTTGGTCTTCAGTAAAGTTGGGCTCTTTGATGACAGATGAGGAACTGAAGAACTTGCAGAAGCTCCTGAGGCAATAGAGATGCATGTGGTCCTTTGTCATGTGGCGAGATGCACATGTGCAGAGAACTTTGTTGGAGGAGCTGAGGGTTTTGAAACCCGAGGAACTGGTGTAGCTTAAGGAACTGGGACAACTTGAGGATTTTGCCTTGATGGCACAGAGGAGCTTGGCCGTGAGGGCATTGCTGAGGAACTTGGCCGTGAGGGCATTGCTAAGGAAGTTGGTTTTTGAGCAGGCTTCTTGGGCATAGCCTTCTTGCTCGTGGTGGCCTCAGCAGTGGCAGCAGCAGAATCTTCATTGAATTTCTTAACTTCTTCTTTGGCCTGCTTGGTCAACTTAGCATGCCGCCTGGCCCATTCGTCAACATAATCCTCACCACGTTTAAGGCTTGTTGGATCAGCTCTTTGGCCAGGTGCCAAAGGAGGTCTTGAGCATGGAGGGTGAAGAGCGAATTTCTTCATATATTTGGGAGTGACATATCTGTACTCCCTCCATTCTTGTGCCCATCTTCGTTCAATCCTCTGTATGCGCACTTTGCCCTCATTTTTGGTCTCCTTCACCGTGAGTTACCTCATCAGGCGTGCAGTACCCTGAGTAAATGTCACCAGGGATCTCAAATGCGGTGTTGACTTCCAATTTCTTTCCTCCTTCTGAGGCCTTTTACCATCTGCCATTTTCTTCAGCTGAGGAATTTGAACAATAGAGTTCTCTGAGGAAGTATGTAGCTTTTCTTCGAGGAACGCTGCAAATGAATTAAGTTGATGAGAACCTAATGATTTAGCAGCTGACATGTGTATCTGTGAACAGAGTATAGGTGCAAAGAATTTGTAGAGGTCATATGCGTTCTCAGAAGTTTTTGCAAAACAGAACAAGTTTGAGGAAATTGACTAGTTGTGTCTTGAAGAATTTCACTAAGTGTTCTTTGTCTTAGGTTCCAGAGTTGTGCGGATTGTGAGATTCACACAATTGAGGAATCATGAAGAGAAAAACGTCACTTAGAGAAACAGATCAAGAGCAGAAGATTTGTGCTAGGTGTTTAGAGTGTGGAAGTTGAGGAATAAATACCTTTTGAAGATTTGATGAAAATCATCAATAGTAATAAAGGAAGTAAAAATAACTTTTAATTACCCTTGATGAAGAACATGACGAACTGGAAGTGTAGATTGAGAAGTTTGTCTGCTCAGATCTTCCACGCCCTAACTTGGCGGCGGAAGGCGTCTACGGTGGCGGCGAAGAGAAGATGTCCGCGGCCAGCGCGAGTACAACGATGACGAGGTCGAGGCAGTGAAGCTCTTCCTCATCGGCGACGATGGAAGTAGCGGTGGCGCTAGGTTTTGAGAGCTCGAGCGAGAGAGTGAGGTTGAGCGGAGTAAAAACGAAGTGAGGATGGGAGGGGGTATTTATAGCTGAGGTGAAAAACCGCTCGTCCGAGGAAATTGGACGAACGTGCCCCTGACCCTTCTCATTCGCGTGACATGTGTCACCCACGTACTGAGAGGTGGTGATCGTGTGAGATAGTGTGTGAATAGATAAGTTTATCGTGGGATGTGCAACGGTTTGAGCGGCAAAAGCCGAAAATTCAGATAAGAATATTTTAAAGTTTCGTTCGCAATTTCTTCAGCTGACAAGGACATAGTGAAGAATTTGAATGAGTTTCAAATAGAACGCACATGAAGAATTTGTGAACAGACTGGGTTGAGTTTAGCATAGAGGGGGAAAGGGTCCGGTCACATTCACTTAGCAGAAAAATCAACTTGAAAAATTAGCAATAAGTGAATGCTGTAGAGGACATGAACTCAAATATATATAGTCAATGAAGAACAATGACGGAAGAAGTGAAGACAATGTAAAGTTGAAGAATTTGAAAAACTGAGGAATTTCAAAAATGAAGAAAAACTCAAATTGAAGATTTTCAACTTTGCTTGGTGGCGTAACCCACCGTATAAGAATGATGATTTTAGACACCGCGTACAATTGTCGTAAGATTTTGGGAATCAATTTCTTCATTAATTTCTTCACACTTAGAGGGTTAGTCTTCATTGATTGAAGAAAAACGTTACTTCGTGTGTTGCACATCTAAGTCATCAAGTCAGCATAAGTGTTAGGATGTGTGTCCTGTTCAAAGAACATTCGAAGATTCTAGGATATTTGGCTCACACCGCAACTTGTTAAATCTCTTCTCATCCAAGGGCTTTGTGAAGATATCGGCCAGCTGGTCTTCAGTACTTGCGTGGTCGATGGAGATGTTGCCCTTCAACACATGGTCATGAAGAAAATGATGACAAATCTGGATGTGCTTTGTCTTCGAGTGCTGAACTGGGTTGTGAGCAATCTTGATAACACTCTCATTGTCGCAGTAGAGTGGCACATTCTTCACATTGATGCCATAGTCCTTGAGAGTTTGCTTCATCCATAGCAATTGAGCACAACAAGATCCAGCAGTAATGTACTCAGCTTCTGCAGTGGAGAGTGATACGCAGTTCTGCTTCTTCGAGGACCAACATACCAAGGATCATCCGTGGAAATGACATGTGCCTGATGTTGACTTGCGGTCCACCCGATCACCAGCATAGTCAGAGTGAATATCCAATGAGATCAAAGGAAGAGCCCTTGGGATACCATAATCCAAGTGTTGGTGTGTGAGATAGATATCAAAGAATATGCTTCACAACCTTATGGTGTGATTCCTTTGGGGTAGCTTGAAATCGGGCACACATGCAAACACTAAGCATAATATATGACCTAGATGCACATAGGTACAATAAAGAGCCAATCATGGAGCGGTATACCTTTTGATCAAAGTCTTTACCATTTTTATCAGTGCATAGATGGCCATTCGTGGGCATATGGATTTTGACGCCTTTGCAATCTTGCATGCCGAATTTCCTCAACACATCCTTGAGGTATTTCTCCTGAGATATGAATATGCCATTGTATTGTTGACGAATTTGAAGACCTAAGAAGAATTTCAATTCTCCCATCATAGACATTTGATATTCTTCACTCATCATATAGGCAAATTCATCACTATAACGTTGGTTAGTACAACCAAAGATAATATCATCAACATATATTTGGCACACGAATAATTCATCATCATATGTTTTTGTGAAAAGAGTTGGGTCAAGTGAACCGGCTTTGAAGCCTTTCTTCATGAGGAATTCCTTCAGTGTGTCATACCACACCCGAGGTGCTTGCTTGAGGCCATAGAGGGCCTTGTTGAGTCTGTAGACGTGATCTGGAAATTTTGGATCCTCAAAACCTGGTGGTTGAGCAACATATACTTCTTCCTCAAGCTTACCATTGAGGAATGCACTTTTCACATCCATTTGATGTAAGATGATATTATGATGGTTAGCATAAGCAAGCAATGTGCGAATAGCCTCAAGTCTAGCAATGATACGTCTCCAACGTATCTACTTTTCCAAACACTTTTGCCCTTGTTTTGGACTCTAACTTGCATGATTTGAATGAAACTAACCCGGACTGACGTTGTTTTCAGCAGAACTGCCATGATGTTGTTTTATGTGTAGAAAAGAGAAGTTCTCGAAATGACCTGAAAATCCACAAAGGCACTTTTTGGAATTAATAAGAATTTCTGGGCGAAAGAAATACACAAGGGGCCCAGGGCCTATCCACAAGACAGGGGGGCGCCCCCCTGTAGGGCGCGCCCCCCTATCTCGTGGGCCCCCTGGACCTCCACCGACCTCAACTCCAACTCCATATATTCATGTTCGGGGAGAAAAAAATCAGAGAGAAAGTTTCATCGCGTTTTACGACACGGAGCCGCCGCCAAGCCCTAATCTCTCTCGGGAGGGCTGATCTGGAGTTCGTTTGGGGCTCCGGAGAGGGGGATTTGTCGCCGTCGTCATCATCAACCATCCTCCATCACCAATTTCATGATGCTCACCGCCGTGCGTGAGTAATTCCATAGTAGTCTTGCTGGACGATGATGGGTTGGATGATATTTACCATGTAATCAAGTTAGTTTTGTTAGGGTTTGATCCCTAGTATCCACTATGTTCTGAGAATGATGTTGCTATGACTTTGCTATGCTTAATGCTTGTCACTAGGGCCCGAGTGCCATGATTTCATATCTGAACCTATTATGTTTTCATGAATATATGTGTGTTCTTGATCCTATCTTGCAAGTCTGTAGTCACCTATTATGTGTTATGATCTGACAACCCCGAAGTGACAATAATCGGGATACTTCTCGGTGATGACCGTAGTTTGAGGAGTTCATGTATTCACTATGTGCTAATGCTTTGTTCCGGTTCTCTATTAAAAGGAGGCCTTAATATCCCTTAGTTTCCGTTAGGACCCCGCTGCCACGAGAGGGTAGGACAAAAGATGTCATGCAAGTTCTTTTCCATAAGCACGTATGACTATCTACGGAATACATGCCTACATTACATTGATGAACTGGAGCTAGTTCTGTGTCACCCTATGTTATAACTATGACATGAGGAATCGCATCCGGCATAATTATCCATCACTGATCCATTGCCTACGAGCTTTTCACATATTGTTCTTCGCTTATTTACTTTTCTGTTGCTACTGTTACAACTACTACAAAAACCCCAAAACATTTATCTTTACCTTTGCTACCGTTTCCTTTATTATCATACCACTTTTGCTACTAAATACTTTGCTGCAGATACTAAGTTATCCAGGTGTGGTTGAATTGACAACTCAACTGCTAATACTCAAGAATATTCTTTGGCCCCCCTTGTGTCGAATTAATAAATTTGGGTTGAATACTTTACCCTCGAAAGCTGTTGCGATCCCCTACACTTGTGGGTTTATCAAGACTAATTTCTGGCGCCGTTGCTGGGGAGCATAGCTCTATTCTCTGAGTCACTTGGGATTTATATCTGTTGATCACTATGAAGAACTTGAAAGACGACCAAACTACTATTTTGCCCTCAACTGCGAGGGGAGGTAAGGAACTGCCATCTAGCGCTGCACTAGATTTTCCTTCCGTTATTAGTAGGCTTGCGACACCTAAACCTACTACTGCTATGAATTCTGATATGTCGCATGTTATTGATGATGCCACTTCTGCTATGCATGATGAAACTACTTCTGTGCTTGATACTACTTTGCCATTAGGTGAATTTCTTGATGAACAACTTGCTAGAGTTAGGGGGAATGAAATTACTGAAGAACCTATTATTGATGATAGTGATGACGAAGGTTCTCCCAATGATTATGTATTGCCTATTGTTCCTAAGGGTTATGTTATGAATGAAGAAGCTGTTAGGGAAATCTTTGCTTGCAATGATAGATATGATCTTAAGAAATTATTAGCTAAATGGAAGCAGCAGTCTCTTAATGCTAGAATGAAACCTGACCCTGCTTTTGCTACTTCACCTATCTGTGTTACTGATAAGGATTATGAATTCTCTGTTGATCCTGAGATTATTACTTTAGTTGAATCCGATCCTTTTTATGGCCTTGAATCTGAAACTGTTGTGGCACATCTTACCAAGTTAAATGATATAGCTACCCTGTTTACTCATGCTGAGAAGTCTCTCTATTTTTATATCCTTAAGATATTTCCATTCTCATTAAAGGGTGATGCTAAGACTTGGTATAATTCTTTTGCTCCTGGTCGTGTGCGTAGTCCCCAGGATATGATTTATTACTTCTCTGCTAAATATTTCCCTTCTCATAAGAAACAAGCTGCCTTGCGGGAAATATATAATTTTGTGCAAATCAAAGAAGAGAGTCTCCCACAAGCTTGGGGGAGGCTTCTCCGGTTACTTAATGCTTTGCCTGATCATCCTCTCAAGAAAAATGAAATACTTGATATCTTTTATAATGGACTAACCGATGCTTCCAAGGACTACTTGGATAGTTGTGCTGGTTGTGTTTTCAGGGAAAGAACAGTCGATGAAGCTGAAATATTATTGAATAATATGTTGACTAATGAAAATAATTGGAATCTTCCCGAGCCAATTCCTGAAGTAATTCCTCAACCAATTGAGCCAACTCCTGAGCCTATTCTTAAACCCACTCCGAAGAAGAGAGGTGTTTTATTTCTCAGTCCTGAAGATATGCAAGAGGCAAAGAAATCAATGAAAGAAAAAGGTATTAAAGCTGAAGATGTTAAGAATTTACCACCTATTGAAGAAATACATGGTCTTAATATACCTCCTAATGAAGAACCATATTGTTTTGATAACCCGACACAGGTAGTAAAGGTAAATTCTCTCTATAGATATGATAAAGTTGAAATCCCCTCTACTAAATTTCATAGCCCATGCTTAGATGAATTTGATGACTTTATGGCTAGACAAGAAAGTTTTAATGCTTATATTGGTAGAGAGTTAAAGAATAATGCTTTTGAGATAGGATGTGTAAGCGATAATCTGGCTAGAGTTAAAGATGAACTTCACCTCATTAGCAAATATGCTTCTATGGTTGCTACTCAAGCTGAGCAAGTACTCAAAGCTCAAAATGATTTGCTTGATGAATTGAATAATAAAAATAACTTTTCTGTTAGAGTGGCTACTAGAACTGGTAGAATGACTCGGGAACCTTTGTATTCTGAAGGCCACTCTAAGAGAATCGAGCAAGATTCTCATAGAAATAATTTAGAGGCACCTAGTTCTTCCAAAAAGAAGAAAAAGAAAAACGATAGAACTTTGCATGCTTCTAGTGAACCTACTGTAGACACACCTGAGAATCCCAATAATATTTCTATCTCTGATGCTGAAACTCAATTAGCTGATGAACATGAACCTAGTGATAATGTTAATGATAATGTTCATGTTGATGCTCAACCTAGCAAATACAATGATGTAGAGATTGAACCTGCTATTGATCTTGATAACCCACAATCAAAGAATCAACGTTATGATAAGAGAGATTTTGTTGCTAGGAAGCACGGTGAAGAAAGAGAACCATGGGTTCAGAAACCCATGCCCTTTCCTCCTAAACCATCCAAGTCAAAGGATGATGAGGATTTTGAGCGCTTTGCTGAAATGATTAGACCTATTTTCTTACGTATGAGCTTAACTGATATGCTGAAAGTTAATCCTTATGCTAAGTATATGAAGGATATCATCACAAATAAAAGAAAGATACCGAAAGCTGAAATTTCCACCATGCTTGCTAATTACACTTTTAAGGGTGGAATACCAAAGAAACTTGGAGATCCCGGAGTACCAACTATACCATGCTCCATTAAAAGAAATTATGTTAGAACTGCTTTATGTGATCTTGGAGCCAGTGTTAGTGTTATGCCTCTCTCTTTATATCGTAGACTTGAATTGAATAAGTTGACACTACTGAAATATCTTTGCAAATGGCTGATAAATCAACTGCTATACCTGTCGGTATTTGTGAGGATGTTCCTGTTGTGGTTGCAAATGTCACTATCTTAACGGACTTTGTTATTCTTGATATTCTCGAGGACGATAGTATGTCTATTATCCTTGGTAGACCTTTTTTGAACACTGCAGGGGCTGTTATTGATTGCAACAAAGGCAATGTCACTTTTCATGTTAATGGTAATGAGCATACGGTACACTTTCCGAGGAAAGAATCTCAAGTTCATAGCATCAATTCTATTGGGAAAGTTCCAACTATTATTATTGGAGATTTTGAATTTCCTCTTCCTACTGTCAAGAAAAAGTATGATATTCTTATTGTTGGGGATTTTCATATCCCCATTGAGGTAACTTAGTGTTATTCGAAATTTCTCTGGTTCCGTGTTATTCGGAATGAGTTTGTTAACAAGACTTGATCAACCTTGTTAGTGGATTCATTTTGATGATCATGAGATGGATGAAACTAGAAGGCACAACCTTCTGAACCCTCTTTTTACTTTCTGTTATTTAGAATAAATAAAGCAAAAATATTATTATATGTCTGTTTTCTGAATTATCTGTGCATTAAAAATAGCCCAAAAATAAAAGTGCTCCAAATGCCTTGCAAATTTAGTATGATTTTTTCTGGAATATTTGAGGATTTTAGGCACTGAAATCACTGCAGGAGGGGCAAGCACCAGGCCACAAGAGAGGAGGGCGCCCCCCCCCCTATAGGGCGCGCCCCCTGTCTCATTGGCCCCTGGTGGCCCCCCTCCACTTATGCCAACACCCACACACTTCATCTACCCAAAAAAATCCCCATCCAGCTCAAGCACGAGTTCTAGCTCGTTTTGCTGCGATTTTCGATCTCCTTGCTCAAAGCTCCATTCACAAAACTGCTTTGGGAGATTGTTGCTTGGTATGTGACTCCTCCATTGGTCCAATTAGTTTTTGTTCTAGTGCTTTATTCATTGCAAATTTTTGCTGCATAGGTTACCATGTTCTTGAGCTTACATGTTAAATTTTTGAGGTCCCAAGCAATTCTAATGCATGATACAGGCTCTAGGCACTTGTAGGAGTAGTTGCTATCAATCTTGTTTAGTTTTATTCACTTTTATTTTGAAGTTACTAAATTTCAGAAATTTTCAGAAAAAGAATTATGCTTAGAAGAATGTACCAAGGTGGTTCCTCGGCAAAGAAAGGGCCAATGATTGCTATACGTGAGCAAGATGTTGAATTGCCGAGGGACGCAAATGTTCGGGCTTGTGAGTGGCCATCCGATGATTTTATGGTCAAAGCAGGCCTCAAGGAGGAATTCGATGCGTATGTGCATAATGCCGAGCTGGAGGACTTCTTACAAGATAGGTGTCCTCAGTACTATCAATTGACTGATTCCTTTGTGCGGAGGTTCCAATATATCTGTGCGCGTAATTCTCTGCTACGTCTCGAGCTAGCGTTGGTTTTCCCTGAAGAGGAGGGGTGATGCAGCACAGTAGCGTAAGTATTTCCCTCAGTTTTTGAGAACCAAGGTATCAATCCAGTAGGAGGTCACGCGCAAGTCCCTCGTACCTGCACAACACGATAGCAACTCGCAACCAACACTTAGGGGCTGTCAATCCCTTCACGGTCACTTACGAGAGTGAGATCTGATAGAGATAATATTTTTGGTATTTTTGGTATAAAGATGCAAAGTAAAAAGGTAAAGGCAAAACAAGTAAATAAAGTGATGGAGATTGATATGATGAGAATAGACCCGGGGGCCATATGTTTCACTAGTGGCTTCTCTCAAGAGCATAGATATTCTACGGTGGGTGAACAAATTACTATTGAGCAATTGATAGAATTGAGCATAGTTATGAGTATATCTAGGCAATGATCATGTATATAGGCATCACGTCCGTGACAAGTAGATCGAAACGATTCTGCATCTACTACTATTACTCCACTCATCGACCGCTATCCAGCATGCATCTAGAGTATTAACTTAAAAACAGAGTAACGCTTTAAGCAAGATGACATGATGTAGAGGGATAAATTCATGCAATATGATAAATACCCCATCTTGTTATCCTCGATGGCAACAATACAATACGTGCCTTGCAACTCTTTCTGTCACTGAGTAAGGACACCGCAAGATTGAACCCAAAGCCATGCACTTCTCCCATTGCAAGAACTACCAATCTAGTTGGCCAAACCAAACGGATAATTCGAAGAGACTTGCAAAGATAACTCAATCATACATAAAAGAATTCAGAGAAGAATCAAATATTTTCCATAGATAAGTTGGATCATAAACCCACAATTCATCTGTCTCAACAAACACACTGCAAAAAGAAGATTACATCGAATAGATCTCCACTAGAGAGGGGGAGAACATTGTATTGAGATCCAAAAAGAGAGAAGAAGCCATCTAGCTACTAGCTATGGACCGAAGGTCTGAAATAAACTACTCACACTTCATCGGAGGGGCTATGGTGATGATGTAGAAGCCCTCCGTGGTGGATGCCCCCTCCGGCGGAGCTCCGGAACAGGCCCCAAGATGGGATCTTGTGGATACAGAAGGTTGCGGCGGTGGAATTAGGTTTTTCGCTCCCTCTCTGGTCTAATGGGGGTACGTAGGTATATATAGGAGGAAGGAGTACATCGATGGAGCTCCGAGGGGCCCACGAGGCAGGGGGCGCGCCCAGGGGGGAGGGGCGCGCCCTCCACCCTCGTGACCACCTCGTGGCTTTCTTGACGGAGGGTTCAAGTCTCCTGGATCTTATCTGATGAGAAAATCACGTTCCCAAAGGTTTCATTTCGTTTGGACTCCGTTTGATATTCTATTTCCTCGAAATACTGAAATAGGCAAAAAAACAACAATTCTGGGCTGGGCCTCCGGCTAATAGGTTAGTCCCAAAAATAATATAAAAGTGGAAAATAAAGCCCAATATAGTCCAAAACAGTAGATAAAGTAGCATGGAGCAATCAAAAAATTATAGATATGTTGGAGACGTATCAGGCATCCCCAAGCTTAATTCCTGCTCGTCCTCGAGTAGGTAAATGATAAAAAGAGAATTTTTGATGCGGAGTAATACTTTGGCATAATTTCAATGTAAATCTTCTTAATCATGGTATGAATATTCAGATCCGAAAGATTCAAGACAAAAGTTCATATCGACATAAAAAATAATAATACTTCAAGCATACTAATCAAAGTAATTATGTCTTCTCAAAATAACATGGCCAAAGAAAGTTATCCCTACAAAATCATATAGTCTGGTTATGCTCCATCTTCCCCACACAAAGTATTTAAATCATGCACAACCCCGATGACAAGCCAAGCAATTGTTTCATACTTTAACATTTTCAAAACTTTTTCAATCTTCACGCAATACATGAGCGTGAGCCATGGATATAGCACTATATGTGGAATAGAGTGGTGGTTGTGGAGAAGACAAAAAAGAGGGAAGATAGTCTCACATCAACTAGGCGTATCAACGGGCTATGGAGATGCCCATCAATAGATATCAATGTGAGTGAGTAGGGATTGCCATGCAACGGATTCACTAGAGCTATAAGTATATGAAAGCTCAACAAAAGAAACTAAGTGGGTGTGCATCAACTCGCTTGCTCACCAAGACCTAGGGCGTTTTGAGGAAGCCCATCATTGGAATATACAAGCCAAGTTCTATAATGAAAAATACAACATAGGAGACTCTCTATCATGAAGATCATGGTGCTACTTTGAAGCACGAGTGTGGTAAAAGGATAGTAGCATTGTCCCTTCTCTCTTTTTCTCTCATTTTTTTATATATATTTTTTTATTTGGGCCTTTTCTCTTTTTTTATGGCCTCTTTTTTCTCTTTTTTTCGTCTGGAGTCTCATCCCGACTTGTGGGGGAATCATAGCCTCTATCATCCTTTCCTCACTTGGGACAATGCTCTAATAATGATGATCATCACACTTTTATTTTTCTTACAACTCAACAATTACAACTCGATGCTTAGAACATAATATGACTCTATATGAATGCCTCCGGCGGTGTACCGGGATATGCAATGATTCATGAGTGACATGTATGAAAGAATTATGAAAGGTGGCTTTGCCACAAATACGATGTCAACTACATGATCATGCTAAGCAATATGACAATGATGGAGCGTGTCATAATAAACGAAACGGTGGAAAGTTGCATGGCAATATATCTCAGAATGGCTATGGAAATACCATAATAGGTAGGTATGGTGGCTGTTTTGAGGAAGGTTTATGGTGGGTGTATGATACCGGCGAAAGGTGCGCGGTATTAGAGAGGCTAGCAATGGTGGAAGGATGGGAAAAAGTGCGTATAATCCATGGACTCAACATTAGTCATAAAGAACTCATATACTTATTGCAAAAATCTAGAAGTTATCAAAGCAAAGTATTACGCGCATGCTCCTAGGGGGATAGATTGGTAGGAAAAGACCATCGCTCATCCCCGACCGCCACTCATAAGGAAGACAATCAATAAATAAATCATGCTCCGAGCTCATCACATAACGGTCACCATACGTGCATGCTACGGGAATCACAAACTTCAACACAAGTATTCTTTGAATTAACAACTACTCAACTAGCATTACTCTAATATCACCATCTTAATATCTCAAAACAATTATCAAGCATCAAACTTATCTTGGTATTCAACGCACTCAAAAGAAAGTTTCACATATCTTGAACACCAAGTATATTAACATTAAGCAAATTACCATGCTATTAATGACTCTCAAAATAATCTAAGTGAAGCATGAGAGATCAAGTTTCTTTAAAACAAATCCACCACCGTGCTCTAAAAGATCTAAGTGAAGCACTAGAGCAAAAATTATCAAGCTAAAAAGATATAAGTGAAGCACTATGAGCAAAACTATCAAGCTCAAAAGATATAAGTGAAGCACAAAGAGTATTCTAACAAATTTCAAATCATATATGGCTCTCTCAAAAGGTGTGTATAGCAAGGATGATTTTGGTAGACTAACAAGCAAAGACTCAAATAATACAAGATGCTCCAAGCAAAACACATATCATGTGGTGAATAAAAATATAGCTCCAAGTAAATTACCGATGGAAGTGGACGAAAGAGGGGATGCCTTCCGGGGCATCCCCAAGCTTTGACTTTTTGGTGTCCTTGGATGATCTTGGGGGTGCCATGGGCATACCCAAGCTTATGCTCTTGCCACTCCTTGTTCCATAATCCATCAAAAGAATTCACCCAAAACTTGAAAACTTCACAACACAAAACTCAATAGAAATCTCGTGAGCTCCGTTAGAGAAAGAAAACAAAAGACTACTTTAAGGTACTGTAATGAACTCATTCTTTATTTGTATTGGTGTTAAACCTACTGTATTCCAACTTCTCTATGATTTATAAACTAATTTACTAGCCATAGATTCATCAAAATAAGCAAACAACACACGCAAAACAGAATCTGTCAAAAACAAAACAGTCTGTAGTAATCTGTAACTAACGCAAACTTCTGGAACTCTAAAAATTCTAAAAAAATAGGAAGTCCTGGACAATTTGTTTATTGATCAGCAGCAAAAATAATCAACGCAAAAGCACTCTCCAGTAATTTATCATAACTAAATTCGTGCGCGCAAAGTTTCTGTTTTTCAGCAGAATCAAATCAACTATCATCGTAGGTTATCCTATAGGTCTTACTTGGCACAAACACTAATTAAAACATAAAACCACATCCAAACAGAAGTTAGATGGATTATTTATTTCTAAACAAAAGCAAAAACAAAAAACACAAAATAAAATTGGTTTGCCTCCCAACAAGCGCTATCATTTAACGCCCCTAGCTAGGCATAAAAGCAAGGATAGATCTAGGTATTGCCATATTTGGTAGGCAATCCATAAGTGGCTCTCATGATAGATTCATATGGTAATTTTATTTTCTTTCTAGGAAAGTGTTCCATGCCCTTCTTTAAGGGAAATTGGAATTTAATATTCCCTTCCTTCATATCAATAATTGCACCAATCGTTCTAAGGAAAGGTCTACCAAGAATAATAGGACATGAAGGATTGCAATCTATATCAAGAACGATAAAATCTATGGGCACATAATTCCTATTTGCAACAATAAGAACATCATTAATTCTTCCCATAGGCTTTTTAATAGTGGAATCCGCAAGATGCAAGTTTAGAGAGCAATCATCAAAGTCACGGAAATCTAGCAAATCACACAAAGTTTTGGGAATAGTAGAGACACTAGCACCCAAATCACACAAAGCATGAAACTCATAATCCTTAATTTTAATTTTAATGGTAGGTTCCCACTCATCATGGAGTTTTCTAGGGATGGAAACTTTCAACTCAAGCTTTTCTTCATAGGATTGCATCAAGGCATCGAGAATGTGTTCGGTAAAGGCCTTATTTTGACTATAAGCATGAGGAGAATTTAACACGGATTGCAACAAGGAAATACAATCAATTAAAGAGCAATTTTCATAGTTAAATTCCTTGAGATCCAAAATAGTGGGTTTAGCAATATCTAGATTTTTATTTCTTTCAATCCCACTTTTATCAATTTCATCATCAAGATCTAAAAACTCAGAATTCTTAGAACGCCTTCTAGGTAAAGGAAGATCATAATCAGATTCATCAAGATTCACATTGCAAAACAAAGATTTAATAGGGGACACATCAATAACTTTTAGATCTTCATCTTGATTTTCATAGGAATTAGAAGAACACGCTTTAATAAAGGCATCTTTGTAAGCACGCATCCTAGCGGTTCTTTCTTTGCACTCATCAAAGGAAATTCTCATAGCTTTGAGAGACTCATTGATATCATGCTTAGGAGGAGTAGATCTAAGCTTTAAAGAATCAACCTCAAGAGAAATTCTATCAACGTTCCTAGCCAAATCATCAACTTTAAGTAACCTCTCTTCAAGCAAAGCATTAAAATTCTTTTGTGAATTCATAAACTCCTTAACACTATTCTCAAATTCAGAGGGCATCTTATTAAAATTTCCGTAAGAGTTGTTGTAGGAATTTCCATAATTATTAGAAGGATTACTAGGATAAGGCCTAGAATTAAAATTCCCTCTATATGCGTTGTTACCAAAACTATTCCTACCAACAAAATTCACATCCATAGATTCATTATTATTCTCAAGCAAAGTAGATAAAGGCATATTATTGGGATCAGAAGAAACACTCTTAACAAATAAATTCCTAAGTTCATCCATCTTTTCACTCAAAACATTGATTTCTTCTATAGCATGCACTTTTTTATTAGTAGATCTTTCAGTATGCCATTGAGAATAATTGACCATAATATTATCTAGGAGTTTAGTAGCATCTCCTAAAGTGATTTCCATAAAAGTGCCTCCTGCGGCCGAATCTAAAAGATTTCTAGAAGCAAAATTCAATCCAGCATAAAAATTTTGTATAATCATCCATAAGTTCAAACCATGAGTAGGACAATTACGTAGCATTAATTTCATTCTCTCCCAAGCTTGTGCAACATGTTGATGATCAAGTTGCTTAAAATTCATAATATCGTTCCTAAGAGAGATAATTTTAGCTGGAGGAAAATACTTAGAGATAAAAGAATCTTTGCACTTGTTCCACGAATCAATACTATTTTTAGGCAAAGACGAAAACCACGCTTTAGCACGATCTCTAAGAAAAAAAGGAAATAGCTTCAATTTAACGACATTATTATCGACATCTTTTTTCTTTTGCATATCACATAAATCAACGAAGCTATTCAGATGAGTAGCGGCATCTTCACTAGGAAGGCCGGCGAATTGATCCTTCATAACAAGATTCAACAAAGCAGTATTGATTTCACAAGATTCAGTATTGGCAAGAGGAGCAATCAGAGTGCTAAGTAAATCATTATTATTGGTATTGGTGAATTCACACAATTTGGCAGCATCTTGAGCCATCACGACAAGCAAGCAAACTAACACACGAGCAAACAAAAGGCAAAGGGAAAAGGGAGAGGAGATTGAGAAAGAGAGGGCGAATAAAACGGCAAGGGTGAAGTGGGGGAGAGGAAAACGAGAGGCAAATGGCAAATAATGTAATGCGAGAGATAGGGATTGTGATGGGTACTTGGTATGTTGACTTTTGCGTAAGCCTCCCCGGCAACGGCGCCAGAAATCCTTCTTGCTACCTCTCGAGCTAGCGTTGGTTTTCCCCGAAGAGGAGGGGGTGATGCAGCACAGTAGCGTAAGTATTTCCCTCAGTTTTTGAGAACCAAGGTATCAATCCAGTAGGAGGTCACGCGCAAGTCCCTCGTACCTGCACAACACGATAGCAACTTGCAACCAACGCTTAGGGGCTGTCAATCCCTTCACGGTCACTTACGAGAGTGAGATCTGATAGAGATAATATTTTTGGTATTTTTGGTATAAAGATGCAAAGTAAAAAGGTAAAGGCAAAACAAGTAAATAAAGTGATGGAGATTGATATGATGAGAATAGACCCGGGGGCCATAGGTTTCACTAGTGGCTTCTCTCAAGAGCATAGATATTCTACGGTGGGTGAACAAATTACTGTTGAGCAATTGATAGAATTGAGCATAGTTATGAGTATATCTAGGCAATGATCATGTATATAGGCATCACGTCCGTGACAAGTAGATCGAAACGATTCTGCATCTACTACTATTACTCCACTCATCGACCGCTATCCAGCATGCATCTAGAGTATTAAGTTAAAAATAGAGTAACGCTTTAAGCAAGATGACATGATGTAGAGGGATAAATTCATGCAATATGATAAATACCCATCTTGTTATCCTCGATGGCAACAATACAATACGTGCCTTGCAACTCTTTCTGTCACTGAGTAAGGACACCGCAAGATTGAACCCAAAGCCATGCACTTCTCCCATTGCAAGAACTACCAATCTAGTTGGCCAAACCAAACAGATAATTCGAAGAGACTTGCAAAGATAACTCAATCATACATAAAAGAATTTAGAGAAGAATCAAATATTTTCCATAGATAAGTCGGATCATAAACTCACAATTCATCGGTCTCAACAAACACACCGCAAAAAGGAGATTACATCGAATAGATCTCCATGAGAGAGGGGGAGAACATTGTATTGAGATCCAAAAAGAGAGAAGAAGCCATCTAGCTACTAGCTATGGACCTGAAGGTCTAAAATAAACTACTCACACTTCATCGGAGGGGCTATGGTGATGATGTAGAAGCCCTCCATGGTGGATGCCCCCTCCGGCGGAGCTCCGGAACAGGCCCCAAGATGGGATCTCGTGGATACAGAAGGTTGCGGCGGTGGAATTAGGTTTTTGGCTCCCTCTCTGGTCTAATGGGGGTACGTAGGTATATATAGGAGGAAGGAGTACGTCGATGGAGCTCCGAGGGGCCCACGAGGCAGGGGGCACGCCCAGGGGGGAGGGGCGCGCCCTCCACCCTCGTGACCGCCTCGTGGCTTTCTGTACGGAGGGTCCAAGTCTCCTGGATCTTATCTGATGAGAAAATCACGTTCCCGAAGGTTTCATTCCGTTTGGACTCCGTTTGATATTCTATTTCCTCGAAATACTGAAATAGGCAAAAAAAACAGCAATTCTGGGCTGGGCCTCCAGCTAATAGGTTAGTCCCAAAAATAATATAAAAGTGGAAAATAAAGCCCAATATAGTCCAAAACAGTAGATAAAGTAGCATGGAGCAATCAAAAATTATAGATACGTTGGAGACGTATCATTCTCCTAGTGTCATGTTTGATATTTATGATACATCTTATACCATGGATTTAGAGGATTTCACAATTGCTTGCAAACTCCCACAGTGGGGTAATATTAATGATCCTCGCAAATCTAAATTTAGAGATTTTCTTGCTAGTATTACTCTGGGAGAATCTAGGGACATAGCACAAGCTACCATAGGGAGCATTCATTTTCCTGCTATACATTATTTTGCTCTCTTTATTGGTAGATGCATTAACGTTAAGGACGAAGCATGTCACATGTGTGTCCCTGATCTTTGTGTCCTCAAGAGTGCTGTGTCAGGTTATAAAGGTTATAACTTGGGGGCAATAGTTGCACGTAAGTTGCAGAATAATAGTAGAAAGGGGGTTTTAATTGGGGGAATTTATGCAACCCGTGTGGCTAATTTTCTTAATATAGCCCCACGAGAGGGGGATATGATTTTACCTCCTGTTTATTTGGATAAAGAAGCTATGCTCAATCATCATTTTCTTGAGAGGAATGAACAATTCCTCCATAATTGACTAATCTATGACAGACGCAACATCGTCCCTGTTACTCTTCCTGCTCCCTACCTTTTTGATTATCAGGCAAAAGGAAGATATGTTGTCACCATGGAGGAAGTAGCTGAATACGAGAGGGGAATGGAGGCAGCTCGCCAACACGCTGCTGCTCAAGAGGCGGTTACCGCTGCATCTCAGTACAACCCCAGTTTCACTTATGGATATCAGCCAGGCGGTCCTTGGTACTAGACCAACTTAGGCCAAAAGCCTAAGCTTGGGGGAGTACGTATTTCTCACCGACTTTACATTCATGTTCACACACTAGTCGTCGGTGCTCATACTCTTTCATTGTATTATCCATGCTAGTTTAAATTTCTTTTTCTAGTTTTTTCTTGTGTGTTTGATAAACTTTAAAAAAACCAAAAAATCAGTTAGTTTAATTTTCATGCTTGTAGTAGAATTAAAATGAAAACCCAAAAAGATTTCTAGTTCTTCTTCTTACTTGTTGGGAGCTCTCCCGTGTAAATAGTTTTGTTTTCTTTTCTTTCTTTTGGGGGTCGAGAAGACTATATTGAAAATGCTTAGTGGCTCTTATATGCATGATTGTTTATTTAACTTAGAGCCCATTTTACCTTGTCTTCTCTCTTGAGTTGAATGCTTGCAGATTCCAGCTTAGTCCAATGCACGTACACTCTTATTATTATACACATCGTTCGGTCGTGCAAGTGAAAGGCAATAATGACGATATATGATGGACTTATTGAGATGAGAAAAGCTGGTATGAACTCGACCTCTCTTGTTTTTGTAAATATGATGAGTTCATCGTTTCTGAGTCAGCTATTACGAAGTAAACATATTTGCAATGACATTTAGAGATTATAGTTGCTTGTGCCATGCTTGATTAGCTATGAGTTATAATAGTTTACCTTGCGTGCCAACATGCTATTAGAATGATTATGATGTGGTATGATGGGATGGTATCCTCCTTTGAATGAATTGAGTGACTCGACTTGGCACATGTTCACGCATGTAGTTGAATCAAATCAACATAGCCTTCATGATATTTATGTTCATGGTGGATTATATCCTACTCATGTTTGTACTCAGTGTGAATTAATTTTAGTGCATGTTTATGACTGTTGTCGCTCTCTCAGTTGGTCGCTTCCCAGTCTTTTGCTAGCCTTCACCTGTACTAAGCGGGAATACTGCTTGTGCATCCAAACTCCTTAAACCCCAAAGTTGTCCCATATGAGTCCACTATACCTTCCTATATGCGGTATTTACCTGTCGTTCCAAGTAAATTTTTATGTGCCAAACTCCAAACCTTCAAATGAAATTCTGTTTTGTATGCTCGAGCAGCTCATGTTACAACTAGGGCTGCCTATATCTTCCATGCTAGGTGGGTTATTCTCACAAGGAGTGGACTCCGCTCCTCATTCACGAGAAAGGGCCGATAACCAGGATGCCCAGTCCCATGATCCAAAAAGATCAAAGCAAATCAAAATAATTAAACAAAACTCCCCCAGGGCTGTTGTTAGTTGGAGGCACTCGTTGTTTCGAGCAAGCCATGGATTGATGCTTGTTGGCGGTTGGGGGAGTATAAACCTTTACCATTCTGTTTGGGAACTGCCTATAATGCATGTAGTATGGAAGATACAACCATATCATAGTTGTTGCGTTGACAGTGAAAGTATGCCGCTCAAAATGTTATTCAGTCTCTATTTTAAAATCGAGCTCTAGCACCTCTACAAATCCCTGCTTCCCTCTGCAGAGGGCCTATCTATTTACTTTTATGTTGAGTCATCACCCTTCTTATTAAAAAGCACCCGCTGGAGAGCACACTGTCATTTGCATTCATTATTGTTGGTTTATATTGGGTATGACTTGACTGGATCTCTTTTACCATGAATTACAATGTTTAGTCTGTCCTTGAACTTTAAAGTGCTCTGCATTTATGTTTTGCGGTCTCAGAAAGGGCTAGCAAGATAACATTTTGTTATATCATGTTATGATTATTTTGAGGAAGTGTTGTCATCTGAGTTTTATTATTATGGCTCGCTAGCTGATTATGCTATTGATATGAGTAATTGTGAGACCTAAGTGTTATTATGAGTATGGTTAGTTCATAATATTTGCTGAAACTTGAATGCTGGCTTTTCATGTTACAACAACAAGAGCAAACAGAGTTTGTAAAGGTTTTTCTTTATCACTTTCAGTTTATCAACTAAATTGCTTGAGGACAAGCAAAGGTTTAAGCTTGGGGGAGTCGATACGTCTCCAACGTATCTACTTTTCCAAACACTTTTGCCCTTGTTTTGGACTCTAACTTGCATGATTTGAATGAAACTAACCCGGACTGACGTTGTTTTCAGCAGAACTGCCATGATGTTGTTTTATGTGTAGAAAAAGAAAAGTTCTCGGAATGGCCTAAAAATCCACGGAGGTACTTTTTGGAATTAATAAGAATTTCTGGGCGAAAGAAATACACCAGGGGGCCCAGGGCCTGTCCACGAGACAGGGGGGCGCCCCCCTGTAGGGCGCCCCCTATCTCGTGGGCCCCCTGGACCTCCACCGACCTCAACTCCAACTCCATATATTCACGTTCGGGGAGAAAAAATCAGAGAGAAAGTTTCATCGTGTTTTATGACACGGAGCCGCCGCCAAGCCCTAATCTCTCTAGGGAGGGCTGATCTGGAGTCCGTTAGGGGCTCCCGAGAGGGGGATTCGTCGCCGTCGTCATCATCAACCATCCTCCATCACCAATTTCATGATGCTCACCGCCGTGCGTGAGTAATTCCATCGTAGGCTTGCTGGACGGTGATGGGTTGGATGAGATTTACCATGTAATCAAGTTAGTTTTGATAGGGTTTGATCCCTAGTATCCACTATGTTCTGAGATTGATGTTGCTATGACTTTGCTGTGCTTGATGCTTGTCACTAGGGCCCGAGTGCCATGATTCAAGATCTGAACCTATTATGTTTTCATGAATATATGTGTGTTCTTGATCCTATCTTGCAAGTCTATAGTCACCTATTATGTGTTATGATCTGACAACCCCGAAGTGACAATAATCGGGATACTTCTCGGTGATGACCGTAGTTTGAGGAGTTCATGTATTCACTATGTGCTAATGCTTTGTTCCGGTTCTCTATTAAAAGGAGGCCTTAATATCCCTTAGTTTCTGTTAGGACCCCGCTGCCACAGGAGGGTAGGACAAAAGATGTCATGCAAGTTCTTTTCCATAAGCACGTATGACTATTTACGGAATACATGCCTACATTACATTGATGAACTGGAGCTAGTTCTGTGTCACCCTATGTTATAACTATTACATGAGGAATCGCATCCGGCATAATTATCCATCACTGATCCATTGCCTACGAGGTTTTCACATATTGTTCTTCGCTTATTTACTTTTCTGTTACTACTGTTACAACTACTACAAAAACCCAAAAACATTTATCTTTATCTTTGCTACCGTTACCTTTATTATCATACCACTTTTGCTACTAAATACTTTGCTGCAGATACTAAGTTATCCAGGTGTGGTTGAATTGACAACTCAACTGCTAGTACTCAAGAATATTCTTTGGCTCCCCTTGTGTCGAATCAATAAATTTGGGTTGAATACTTTACCCTCGAAAGTTGTTGTGATCCCCTACACTTGTGGGTTATCAAGCAACAGGTGCAAAAGTTTCATCGAAATCAATTCCTTCAACCTGTGTGTAGCCTTGAGCTACAAGACGAGCCTTATTCCTCACCACAAGGTCATTTTCATCTTGTTTGTTGTGGTAGATCCATTTTGGTACCGATGATGTTGTGCTTGCATGGGTCTGGTCACTTGACAAGATCCCACACATTGTTGAGCTCGAATTGATGCAATTCATCTTGCATGGCTTGAATCCACTCAGATTCCATGAATGCTTCATCAACTTTAGTGGGATCTGTGATAGAGACAAATGCAAAATGCCCACAAAAGTTAGATAGATGTGAAGCTTTTGAGCGTGTGAGAGGACATGGTGCGTTGATGTCATCGATGATCTTCTCGATCTGCACTTCGTTTGCAACGCGAGGATGTGCGGGTTGACGACTTTGCTTAGGCCCAACAGTTTCTTTAGGACTAGTTTCTTCAGCAGCACCAGCGGGATTTTCTTCACGATCCTGAATGACTTCTTCAGCAGATTCTTCGGTAGGGATGATGTCCTCAGTAGCTTTGAACTTGATGGATTCCTCGGGTGACATTTCATCTAGCATAGGAGGTAGGTGCTCTCTTTGCGGCCCATTAGTTTCATCAAACCGCACACCTACAGTTTCAACAATCTTGTGATGATTGATGTTGAAGACTCTGTAGGTGTGTGAGTCCTTTCCGTAACCAAGCATAAAACCCTCATGTGCTTTCGATGCAAATTTAGAGTGATGGTGAGGATCTCTAATCCAGCATTTAGCACCGAAGACTTTGAAATAACTTACATTGGGTTTCTTGTCAATGAGGAGTTCATATGAGGTCTTTGAAGAATTTGTGAAGATATACCCCGTTGATGATGTGGCATGCAGTATCAGTTATTTCAGGCCAGAAGTGTTGAGGTGTCTTGTATTCATCAAGCATGGTGCGAGCCATCTCAACAAGAGTTCTGTTCTTGCGCTCCACAATGCCATTCTGCTGAGGAGTATAAGGAGCAGATAATTCGTGAGTAATACCAAGCATATCAAGATATTCATCGAGGCCAGCGTTCTTGAACTCGGTTCCATTATCACTCCTGATATGCTTGATCTTCACACCGAAGTTAGTGGAAGCCCTTGAGGAAAATCGTCTGAAGACTTCCTGCACTTCATTTTTGTAAGTGATGATATGCACCCATGTGTAACGAGAATAGTCATCAACTATGAAAAAGCCATATAATGATGCGGAACTAGAGAATGTGGCATAATGAGTAGGGCCAAAGAGATCCATATGAAGTAATTCAAAGGGACGAGAAGTGGTCATGATAGTCTTCGAGGGATGCTTGGCTCTGGTGATCTTTCCAGCCTCACAAGCCCCACAAAGATGATCTTTGAGGAATTTTACACCCTCGATGCCAATGACATGCTTCTTCTTCGCGAGTGTATGCAAGTTCCTCGTCCCAGCATGACCAAGTCATCGATGCCATAGCCAGCATTCTGAAGCTTTTGCAAGTAGACATGTGGCAGGCTATGGTCATGCAGAGAAATCAACAATATACAAGTCTCCTTCCCTAAAGCCTTTGAAGACTTTGGAGTTCTCAGATTCCATTAGCACAAGGCAACGATATTTGCCAAAGACAACAACCATATCAAGATCACAAAAGCATTGAGACAGACATGAGGTTGAATCCTAAGGACTCGACAAGCATGACTTTTTCCATGTGTCTATCCTTTGAGATTGCAACCCTACCTAGACCCAATACCTTGCTTTTGCCTTTGTCAGCGTAGGTGATATGCTTCAGATGAGAAGGTGACAAGTCAGTGTCTATCAACAAGTTCCTATCACCAGTCATGTGATTTGTACATCCACTGTTGAGGACCCACTAAGTAGCTTTGGGTTTATTATCCTGCAGATGAATTAGTGCAACTTACGAACCCATATGCTTCATCAGTGAAGAATATGATATCAATTTCATCAACAGTAATAGATATAGCAATATGAGGCTGTCAGAAATGATTGATTCATTTCTTCATGAGTAGCTTGTGTCCTTTCAAGCACATTCAGGTCTCCAGGAATTTCTTCAGACGATCAAGTTCGTCTGGAGACCTGACCCTGCATAAGAGATTAGTTCTTTTTCTTCACCACCCACATCTAGAGGGGTGGCAAAGAGTTCATCATTCTGCGAGCTCCATAAGAAAAAGATGGCATAGAAGCCAGTGCACTTTGTTTCACAGAAGAGTGGTTACGATAAGCATATGAATAAGTAGAGAAATTATTCGAGGACTTGTGAACATAATGGTTTGAAGAATAATCCACATATTCATGGCCCTTAGACTTTCCCTGCACAGAAGTGTTAGCATGATGATGTTCATAGGAGGATTTTGATCCATGTGAGGAATTTGATCCATATGAAGAATTTGGTCCATATGAGGACTTGGATCCATATGAAGATTTTGATCCATATGAGGAATTTGATCTGGGGTTCCTATTCTTCACTGGTGGTGTCATGATGACATTCACCTGAAGATTTTCAAGGCACCTTTTAGGAACCCAGATTTTCTTCATAGGGGGGCCGTTCCTGCAGTTAGTTCCAACATATCGAGCAAATACTTCACCATTCTGATTCTTGAATAGTTTATAGTTGGAGTCAAATGACTCACCAGAGGAATATGAAGAATCAGAGGTAAAGCCAGATAAAGTGCATGGATCTACAGGAGGTCCTTTCGCAGCAACCCATGAGGTTTTGGGATACTGCTCAGGTTTCTAGTAGGTCCCATCAGTATTGAGTTTCCTCTCAAAGGCAATACCCTCTTTCCTAGGGTTCCTGTTCAAGATTTGCTTTTTGAGCACATCACATAGAGTCTGATGCCCTTTGAGGCTTTTGTAAATGCCTGTCACATACAATTCCTTCAGCCCTGCATTATCGTCGGTGATACATGTGGTATCCTCATATGAGGAATTTGTGACCATAGAGACAGTTGAAGAATTTGCAGCAATAGAAGGATTTGAACATTCAGGTGATGAATTAGCATATTCACGCTCAATGCATTTCAGACATGGTGGAATAAATTCTTCCTGAGCGGAACTGATCTGTTGAGCAAGCAATGAATCATTTTCCTTCTGAAGATCTTCATAACTCGCTTTTAACTTCTCAAGATCTTGCTTTCTCTGAAGAAATTCATAAGAAAGCTTCTCATGATCAGTTAAGAGAGTGTTATGATGATTTTGAAGGTTGTCAAACTTCGTTTGAAGTCTCTGAAGATTATTTGTCAGAGTCTAGGTTCGATTCAATTCCTCACCCAACTGGTCATCGCTTCTGTCTAGTTGATTTTGAATCTTTTCTAAAGCCTTTTGTTGTATAACAGCAATTTTAGCAAGTTTCGAGTAGCTAGGCTTGAGATTGTTGATTCATCCTCACTAGAGTCAGAGGGGGAATGTTTGAGTACCTTGGAACCTTTTGCCATAAAACAGTAGGTGGGAGCATAGTCATCGGCGCTCTTGTCAGCAGAGTTGGGGAGGTCATTTTCTTCAGTCTTGAAGATGGACTTGCTGACGTAAGAAGTAGCGAGAGCTAGGCTAGCCACACCCGAGTCTGATTCCTCAGATTCCTCCTCTTCCACATTATCTTCAGATTCCGCTTCAGAGTCCATTTCCTTGCCAATGAAGGCCCGGGCCTTCTTGAAACTGCTCTTCTTGTGCGATGAGGACTTTGAATATTTTGATGATGAAGACTTTGAAGATTTCTTCTTATTCTTTGAGTCATCAGAATCATAATATTTGTACTTCTTCTTCTTTGATTCCTTTTCCCACAGAGGACAATCAGACATATAGTGACCAGGTTTCTTGCATTTGTGGCAAGTTCTCTTTTTGTAGTCACGAGACGAGGAATCATCATTTCTTGAAGACTTTCCAAAATGACCGTAGCGAGAGAACTTCTGGAATTTCCTCACGAGCATTGCTAGCTCCTGGCTCAATTCTTCAGGATCACCAAGGCTACTACCAGAGTCTTCAGCTTCGGACTCAGATACTGCCTTGGCCTTCAGTGCACGTGATCTTCCATAGCTTGGTCCATAGAGATCTCTCTTCTCAGCAAGCTGGAACTCATGAGTATTTAGCCTCTCGAGGATATCAGCGGGATCAAGTGACTTATAATCAGCTCGCTCTTGAATCATCAGTGCAAGGGTGTCGAATGAAGAATCAAGTGATCTCAGCAATTTCTTCACCACCTCATGGTCGGTGATGTCAGTGGCACCAAGTGCTTGAAGCTCATTTGAGATGTCAGTGAGGTGATCGATGGTTTGTTGAACATTTTCGTTGTCGATTCTTTTGAAGCGGTTGAAGAGATAGCGAAGAACATTAACTCGGGAGTCACGTTGAGTTGAGACTCCTTCATTGACCTTTGACAGCCTGTCCCAAATCAGCTTGGCAGTTTCCAGGGCCCTCACTCTGCCGTACTGTCCTTTGCTCAGATGGACACATATAATATTCTTCGCTTGAGAATTGAGTTGCTTGAATCTCTTCACATCAGCAGCATTCACATACGGAGTGACTGAGGGAACGCCATTTTCCACAACGTACCAGAGATCATTATCAATTGCCTCAAGATGCATACGCATCTTGTTCTTCCAGTAGGGGTAGTCCGTCCCATCAAAGGTAGGACACCCAGCCAAGACCTTGATCATACCTGCAGTCGACATAACTAAAACTCCAGGCAGTTAAACCAAAATCACACAGAACAAGGGAGTACCTTGCTCTGATACCAATTGAAAGTGCGCTACGTTGACTAGAGGGGGTGAATAGGTGATTTTTATGAATTCTTCACTAAGGAATTTCAGGGTGAGGAAATTCCTAAGTGAAGAACTACTTGCAGCGGAATAAGTACTCAGGTATAAGGATAATAGAGCAACAGCATAACCATCATGATGAAATGAAAGACAAACACAGAGTACAGAAAGCGTAAACACATGATAAGTAGGATGAAGTCAATGTGACTGAAGAAATAGGATTGAGGAAATTGATAAAATATTCAGTCAAAGTCTTCAAACAGTAATGATCAGGTTCATCAACACATAACTGAGGAAATGAAAGGGTTGAGGAAATAGAACTAGTAGGCTTGGTGAAGACAATGATTTGGTAGACTAGTTCCAACTGTTGTGACGGTTGTACGTCTGGTTGGAGCGGCTGAGTATTTAAACTCGAGGACACACAGTCCCGAGCACACAGTCCTCACCGTATTCTCCTTGAGCTAAGATCACACAGACCTCGCCCAACAGTAGTTGTAAGTCTTCACAGGTGACTTCCAAACCTTCACAGACTTGGTCACTCAGCAATCCACAATTCATCTTGGATGCTCAGACCATGATGCCTAACCGTCTGGAGGATACATAGTCCTCAAAGGTAACAAGCGTCCGTTCCACACAGGAACAATCTCTTGAGTGATGCTCAATCACTTTGGGGTTTGTAGGTTTGGGTTTGGGTTTGGGATTTGGGTTTTCCTCACTTGATGATTTTCGCTCACAGTCCTCGGAGGATGGGATGCTCTCAAATGACAAGTGTCAGTTTCTCTCGGAGCAGCCAACCAGCTAGTGGTTGTAGGGGGCGCCTATTTATAGCCTAGGGAGCAAACCAACATGATAAGACATAAATACCCTTCAATGATGTGACTGTTAGGTGGTAGGACATTTTGGACAGCTGGCGCGTGGCACAGCAACGGTCGGATTTGAGGTTCGAATTCCTCAGGGCTATCATGTTCCTCACTTTGTAGGCAATCCGCACTAGCGAATTCCTAACTCCTCAGTCAAAACAAAATTCCTCAGAGACCAGAAGATCTTCATCTCTGTCACTGAAGAAATTGACTGAACTAATATGAGATTTCCAATGGCTTCACTCGAAGGATTGGGTAGGTGTAGGATTTTGAGATGAGCATCACTTGGAAATCTGTTTCCTTAGTATTACCTCGACCCCCTTTAATAGTATGGTGTTTCCTATGACTCAAGAAAGAGGAAATTAAACTAGGAAAACAAAAGTCTTCACGCTTCATATTCCTCGCATGAATATCCAAGTCTTCAAGGTCACACCAATTTCTTCACTTTCAAAGTCTTGAGGAGAATCAAAGTCTTCAGCCGAAGACATTCATTTTTAGGGGTCGCCTTCCACTGTAAATATCAAAATCCTCGTCGACTTATAGAGCATGTGTACACTCACAAACATATTAGTCCCTTAACCTATAAGTCTTCAATACACCAAAATCACTAAGGGGCACTAGATGCACTTACAAGGGAAAGTAGTGGGCCTTAATGGGCCATACGGGAAGGGAGAGAAGGGACTCAAGGGGTGCCCCCCCATGGGTGGTCCGAATTGGACTAGGAGGGGGCGGCACCCCCCTCCTTCCTTCTCCCCTCTTCCTCCTTCCCTTCCTTCTCCTAGTTGGAATAGGAAAGGGGGGCCGAATCCTACTTGGACCGGGAGTCCAAGTAGGACTCCCCCCTTTTGGCGCACCCCCTCTAGGGCCGGCCTCCTCTTCCTCCCACCTTTATATACGTGGGCAGGGGGCACCCCAAAGACACACAAGTTAATCTTTTAACCGTGTGTGGTGCCCCCCTCCACAGTTACACACCTCGGTCATATCGTCGTAGTGCTTAGGCGAAGCCCTGCACCAGTAACTTCATCATCACCGTCACCACACCGTCGTGCTGACGAAACTCTCCCTCGGCCTCAACTGGATCAAGAGTACGAGAGACGTCATCAAGATGAACGTGTGCTGAACGCGGAGGTGCCGTACGTTCGGTACTTGATCGGTTGGAACGCGAAGAAGTTTGACTACATCAACCGCGTTCTTGAAACGCTTCCACTTTCGGTCTACGAGGGTACGTCGACACACTCTCCCCTCTTGTTGGTATGCATCTCCTAGATAGATCTTCCATGAGCGTAGGAAATTTTTGAAATTACTGCGTTCCCCAACATTAGCATTACTTGTTCCTCAAGTAATGTTATCGTTGCTCCAAAATCCGACCGTTGTGAATGTGTCGATTGACCATTGGCTGGACCACGTGTCCAAAATGGTAATTTCCCATCCGGGAAGGTTGCGGCTCTAAATAGCCACCCCGCGCCGGCGTTGTCCGATGGCTGCTCCGTTTGATTTTGAGAAGATTGTTGAGCAACCGCATCTCCGAGTGATTTGAGTTTAAAATCCATCGAGAGAAAAGCCCTGGAGCCGAAAAATTAGATAGTGGTTCAGCATCACTCCAATCTAAGTCCAGTACGCTCCGCCTATTACTTTTGAGAGCTGCAAACTCTCTAAACGGTTAGGTGTCAATTTCTTCAGAGACCCAAAGTGATTGTGGTTCTTGAAGAAGTAGTCTGTAAAGGTTCGAAGATCACCTCAAGTATCTATCATGAGTGATCGGCATTGGTTGACGAACCAATTTGTAACATCCCAAATTTCCAATTTGGCATGTTATACATAGGTCATCCATGCATATCATATTTTATTGCTTTTCGTTTGCAATCCTCGAGATCCTAAGCAACTCAAGGACCTTCGGAGAGAGTTGGGGATTTTCTAATTTTCATATTTGAAATTTTTATCAAATAGTGAAGACGAGGATTTGATTTTAATTATTTTCTCTCTGGAAATATTTCTTTCTAAAATAATAAATGAGGGGAGATAATATGACTTCTCCAAAACAATGGAAATATCGGAGGAAAAATGTTAAAATCATTTTTGGATTTTATCGGAGTTTATTCGGGATTTTTATTTGCCCTAGAAAAATTTGCATGTTTTAAAAAATTGCATTTTAGGGGCCAAGAAAAGTTCATCCTGTTCTAAATATTTTTTTTAGACGGAGAAAACTTGTTTTGTAATTTTTAGATTTTTATTTATTTTTCTAGGAATTTTTCTTTCGGCGGAATGTTTAAAAAAAAACCTCGTGCCCGACTGGGCCAAAGGCCCAGCCGAGCAGGCCGGCCCAGCCGCCGCCGCCTTCCCCGCGCGCGCCGCCGTGCGCTGCACAGACGCCGAGGGGAGTCCGAGCCGGACTCCGCCCCGGGCGCCCCCTTCCCCAAGCCGGAGCAGCCCCCCTCCTTAAATACCGCCCTCTCTCTCCTCTCCTCACCTCTCCTCGCAAACACGTCACCACCGCCGGATCTCACCGCCACCGCCACACTTTGCCGCCGCCGCCGCCCCGCGCCTCGCCGGAGCCACCCGCGCCTTGCCCCGCCGCCGAGGGCGAAGCCGCCGCCCGTCGGAGTAGCCTCCGTGCCTCGCCACCGCGCCATCCCGTCGTCGCCGCACTCGCCGGAGTCCGCAGCTTCGCCGGAAACCGCCGCCTCCGTCGGTCTATTTCACCGAGCCGGTAAAAAACCGCATAAGCCCGGTCCGGTTTATTTTTTTTAGGGTTAGGTTTACTTCGGTTTTTCTTAAAAACCCTAGACTAGATTTGTTTTTTTGGGTTTTATTAAACAGCAAACGTCCACTGTTTAGAGCTTATAGACGAGCGTTCGTTATTTAGTTCTTTTCTTTTTCTGTTATTTCGGTCAGGGACCCATCCATGAATATTTTATTCATAGATTAGTCCCTGATCTTCAAACACTCACAACTTTTTACTCGTTTATCCAAATCCAATGAAACCAATGCCCACTTCTTCGTTATGATCTCCTCTATCCAGTAAAACAACTTAAACATATTTTTGAAAGTTTAAAATTTGAATTAGATCAGATTTGTATTTGAAGTTCGTTTGATCATAACTTGAGTTTTATAACTCCGTTTGAGTTGATTCTTTTTGCAAATCGAAGCCCTTGAACTAAACTTTCTGATAAGGCCAAATTCACTAAATTTTGGTACTATTAGGAATTGTTTTATGTTGCAAGAGTTATTCGCTTGGTTTTGACGTTTTCCGAATCATACTCTTCGTTCTTTCCGATCTTTTGAGTGATTGCTTATGTGTGGTTACTATTGTTTGCTCATGATAGATTGACCGGAGTGTGACGAGTAGACCTATCAAGAGTTTTGAGTGTGAATCATCTTCATCAACATTGCAGGCAAGTTCACACTTTGATCATATCCCTTCTCATACCCAGTTTTTATGCATTAGTTTCGATCCTCAAACAATTGCATGATTAGGATCTGAATTAAATTGTGGGTTTTGGGAAGTAGATTGAGGTAGCACCTATTACCTGTTTTATTTTCAAACCCTTGGGAGTTACTTCTACGTTTGCTTATTATGCCATGCTATGCTAGTAGACGTGGATTGGGTGAGTGAATTTCCATGACAGATGTGAGATTGTTAATTAATGGTTTACTTAAGGTGGCAACTTTAATACACATCTGGGTGGATTGAGGCACCTAGGGTATCCAGTGATTGCCTGTTTTATTTTTGGAAATCCCGGGGTTACCGTGTGATTTTCCTATGGACCGCCACCCAGGCTCAAAGGGAACTGAGTCTATTCATGCTAGAAACTTCCGTGTGCAGCCGCAAGCTATTATGGGCTCTAGCATAGTTGAGTAAGTTGCGTGAAGCTCTTGAAGAGGTGGATCAGTAGGTAGTGGGTTTGTAGGTTTGGTATGGTCTGCCCGGAGTAGAGAGTTAATGCCTCTGAAAGACTGTGTCTCGGTCATCCATCTCTCAAACACCATGTAGTGCAAGAAATCAACGGAGGCGATCGAGTCTTGCGGGGAAAAGTGCGCAAACCTCTGCAGAGTGTACAATCTAATCATGGTTAGTCGTGTCCCCGGTTATGGACAATTCTGAGTATCTAGTACTTGAGTATTCGCATGTATCTCAACACTCTTAATTAATATTGCTTGGGTTGTTAACTATTTTAATTGGGATCATTGAGTTGGGGTTACCTTCTCAAATGATGTTTCAACTACCATGATAGTTAAATTAAAACTGATTCCTTTGTAGTAGGGAAAAATTGGCTTTTCGCAAAAATTGTAACCATAGAGCTTTCCACCAGCCAAATATGCATGTAGTGGTAGCATTATTCTGTTATTGCTCTTTTGTGTTACATTGCCAGCATATTCCATGTGCTGACCCGTTCTCGGGCTGCAACGTATTATGTTGCAGACTTTTCAGACGAGGAGTAAGGTTTGTAGGTTGTTGCCGTGTAGCTCAGCTATGCCGTTGGAGTTGATGGACTCACTTTATCTTCCAAGCCTTCCGCTGTTATCGCATTAGATGGCCTTAAGCCATATTATTGTAATAAGTTCTCTCTTGAGACATTCAATGTAATAAGTGTGTGATTGCTAATCTGCTATAAATCCTTCGAGTATTGTGTGTGTCAGCATTACCGATCCAGGGATGACACGGAAGCACAGAGACTTGACCATCTGAGGTCGGGTCGCTACACAATTATCGAGGATAATAGGGTGAAGAGAGTTTATCTTCTGTGTTAAATCATAACCCCTCCAACCAGATGTAGTCCTTGTGCAGAAGGACGAACTGGTCGAACAAATACCTTATCGCCAGCGAGCATCACTGGTTACCTCTATCTCTCATCTTTACCTTTGTACTATTTTCTGTCATGTGATTCTCCTCGATGCATGCTTTAGTTTCCATTCGGTAGTTTGTATTTGCTCACTGTACCCTATTTTTGTTCATTCCGTTGCTGGGTTTCGGGAGTTTTGATATTTCTGAAAGAAATTTGAAAACTGCCATTCACCCCCCTCTAGTAGGCATACTTCGTTCCTACAATTGGTATCAGAGCGAGGTACTCCTTGAATCTGCTCATTTTTGTCTAACCACCTCGGAGTTTAAGTATGTATTTAGTGAGCTACAAGTCACATCTCAAGATTCCCATCTTCGATGGGATGGACTATCCCTTCTGAAAAGAGGAGATGAAGATCCATCTTCGAGCTATTGATGATGATATGTGGAACATGGTGCAGAATTGAGTCCTGACTGAAATACCCCAGGCCCCCAATGACCGCGAGAAGAGACTCATTCAGTTGGACGCACAAGCTAAAGATGAAATTGCTGGCCATCTCTCTCGTGTTCAATTTCTTCGCTATCGTCAATGTGAAGCTATGAAGGAATTGTGGGACATTCTCAAGAAGATTAATGAGGGTGTTTCAACTTCGAAAGAAGCTCGCATTGATACTCTCCGGGCGAAGTTCAATCGGTTCAAGCGAATCGGAAATGAAAGCTGTCAGCAAACCTTTGACCATTTGAGTGACATTGCAAATGTACATCAAGGTCTTGGTGCAAAAGACATCACTGATCATGAAGTTGTGAAGAAACTGCTCATATCTCTTGACAGCTCATTCGACACTCTAGTTCTGATGATTAGGGAACAAGCTGATTTGAAATATCTCGAATCTATTGATATCATGGAAAGGCTAAATACTCGCAAAGAACAAGAAGAAGAAAAGAGAGATCTGTATGGCTCAAGTCACCGCAAAAGTCACGCTCTCAAGGTTGTGGCTGATTCTTCCTCGAAAGGAAATGCCAAAGAAGATTCAGATGACCCAGAAAGAATCACCAAAGATCTCGCTCTAATCACGAAGAGATTACAACGCCTTCATAGGAAGAACCAGTTTTAGAAGAAGGGATCTAGCCACTCTGGCAGTTCAAAATCTTCATCAAAACCTACAGGAGATTACACTTGCTTCAAGTGCAAAAGGCCAGGACATTTGATTTCGGATTGTCCTCTCTTGGAAGCTGAAATCCATGCTAGTGGGAGATATGATTGAGGCAACTATCATGGCAAAACCAAGAGCAAGAACTACAATTCCAATGATGAGAAGAAAACAAAGAAGTTTTTCAAGAAGAAGGATAGCTCCTCCTCAAAGCCTTCGTCAAGATCTTCATCAAGGAATCCCTCCAAGTCCTCCTCCAACCACAAAAATACCTCTCGCAAGGCCAAGGCGTACATCGGCAAGGAGATTGACTCTGATGAAGAAGAGTCATTTGACTCTGAAGAAATTGAAGAGTCTGATGAGGATTTTGATTCTGGTATGGCTGGCATAGCGTGTGCCTCCACCCCTACATCAAACTTCTTCGAGAAACATTCGAGCGATGATGAATCTCCTGGCTACTACTTCCTGGCCAAAGCGACGAAAGAAAAGATATCATCTAACCATCACAAGGTTCACTCCAGTGATCAATATTCTTCGGATGAGGATGACCATGCTAAACTGATCAAATTTGCTAATATACAACAAAACTCTCTCGAGAAAATTGAGAAAATCCTCATGAAATCTGAAGGGTTGTTGGTTGAGGAGATAGAGAAAAACCAATCATTGACATAAGAGTATTCAGCTCTCCAGTCATGAATGGAAGAACTATCAAATCGTCATGATTTTCTCTCGGTCGACCATAAGAGATTGACTTATGATAACCTGAAAAGGAAACAGGAACTCGAGTCGCTGAGAGAGGCTCATGATGATTTGATCATATAAAAGTCTCTTCTCACCCAACAACTCAAAGAGAAACCTGGAGTGTTTACACCACCTTGCTTAAAATGCCTCAAACATAGCAATGCTGAATCAAATGTTGAATATTCTATGAATGCTAACACCCATGTCGAGGAAATGGTTATATATCTGATGACAATGCTAGGTTGAATGAACTTATGTAGGCAGGAATGTTCAAATCTCTCAAAGGGCATCAGACACTGTGTGATGTTCTGAAGAAATCTATTCTTCATAAAAATCCTAGGAAAGTAGGTATCGGTTTCGAAAGGAAACTGAATGAAAATGGCACCTACTGGTAACCTGATCAATATCCTCGCACCATGTGGATGCCTGACAAGAGAAAAATGCTCGATCCAGCTTTGTTTTCGGGATATGACTCTCCTATCCCTGAATACTCTCTTGATGATTCTCTAGACAACTATAAGTTGTTCAAAAACCAACATGGTGAGGCTGTTGCTTGTTATGTTGGAACAAACAACAGAAATGCCCCCCCCCAAAGAAAGCTATTTGGGTGCCCAGGAAAACTATCGATGCATTACCTATTACTTCATCACTAACCATGCAGACAGAAAATGCTCGTTACTACGTTTGACAGAATGAATACATGCATACCTCATTCAATCACTACACTCATTCATCTGGAAAGAATTTCAATGCTTATTCCTTTGATTATGATCATTCTTCTTCGAATAACTATTATGGTTATCGAAGGAAATCAGATCATGCTCACTCTACTATTTTGAAGCAACCTGCTAAGATGTGGGTGGTTAAGAAAGCCTAATTCTTCTGCAGGATTATGTCTTAGGGTGTACCGAATGGATAATGGATAGTGGATGCACTAGTCATATGACCGGACACAAGTCGTTGTTTGTCGACCCCAACTTAACTGCTTCATCTCTGAAGTATATTACTTTCGGCGACAATAACAAAGGAAAGGTAATTGGGTTAGGAAAAATCGCTATATCCAGAGACAAGACTATTGATGATGTTTTACTTGTTCAGTCTCTTGATTTAATCTTATGTCTGTTGGCAAGTTATGTGATCTAGGCATGCTAGTTCTACTTTCTATATCCAAATGCATTGTCTTTATGGCCACTGACAATTCCTTCGTCTTTGAGGAAATTATAAAAGGTGATATGTATATTGTGGATTTCTCTAAAGGTCCCTCAATCCAAAGTTGTTTTCTTGCAAAAGCAACTGAAGGATGGTTGTGGCACCGAAGACTTGGTCATGTGGGTATGAGAAATTTGTAGACTCTTGTGAATAAAAATCATCTCCATGGCATTCCTGATGTAAAATTCGACAAAGATCGTCTTTGTGCTGCATGTGAGGCTGGTAAATTGGCCAAGAAGCATCATTCATCAAAGACTGTCAGGACCACAACAAGACCTCTTGAAATTCTTCATATGGATTTATTCGGACCTCAGAACTATGCAAGTTTCGGAGGTAGTCATTATGGTCTGGTTATTGTTGATGATTTCTCTCATTACACTTAGGTATTATTTCTCGAAGACAAAACCTGCACCCAAGACATCTTCAAAAGATTCACAAAGAAGGCCCAGAATGAATATGATGTGCGTATTAAGCATGTCAAGAGCGATAATGGTACTGAGTTCAAAAATACTCACATTGAGGATTTTCTTGACGAAAATGGTATTACTCATGAGTTCTCTGCCGCATACAGTCCCCAACAAAATGGAGTTGTTGAGGGAAAGAATAGAACTCTCATTGAAATTGCGGGAACAATGCTCAGTGAGTACAAAACTCCTATTTGCTTCCGGGTTGATGCTATTAACACTGCTTTGTCATGTTATCAATCGTGTTTATCTTCACAAATTCCTTAAGAAAACTTCGTATGAGCTTATCACTCACAAGAAACCAAATGTTTGTTACTCACATGTTTTCGGTGCACCTTGTTATATTCTTGACATGAATCATAATTCCAAGTTTGCACCCAAGTCACATGAAGGTTTTCTTCCTGATTATGGCTCGAACTCGCATACTTATCGTGTCTATAACTCTCACCACGGGAAAGTTATGGAAACGGTAAATGTGCGGTTTGATGAATTTAACGACTCCCAAAAGGGGCACCTGCCTAATGTGATAGATCAACCACCGATATCGTCATAACTTTGCGATTTTCTATCAGTTGCTCGACAGTAATTTGTTCAGCCACCGTATTATTTGCCTTCAAGAGAGAAGCCTTTAGTGAAAGTCCCCCGGGTCTATTTTCCTTATTATATTTTCAGATCTATATACCAAAAATACCTTGCTTCAATTTATTTACTTTTATTTTGTTTTATGTTTTAGTAATATTTTATATCTATCTCTATCATATCTCACCTTTGCAAGTGACCGTGAAGGGATTGATAACCCCTTTATCGCGTTGGGTGCAAGTGTTTGATTGTTTGTGTAGGTGCATATATTGTGGACTTGCATGTTTCTCCTACTGGATTGACACCTTGGTTCTTAACTGAGGAAAATACTTATGTCTACTTTGCTGCATCACCCTTTCCTCTTCAAGGGAAAAACCAACACAAGCTCAAGAAGTAGTTGTGGCCTGGTTGACAGGAAAACTACTTCAGGGACTTGCCATTTCCTCGGTAAATCTTTCGTTTGCTGGTCGTCAAGGAAGCAAAATTGTGTATCTCTCTCTATGGCTGAGGCTGAATATATTGTTGCTGGCGCTTGTTGCACTCAGTTATTGTGGATGAAGCGGACACTGAAGGATTATGGCATCAAGGTCAAGAAGATTCGTTTATATTGTGACAATGAAAGTGCAATAAAAACTGCACACAATCCAGTGCAGCATTCTCACTCCAAGCATATTGCCATCAGACATCATTTCATTCGTCATCATGTTGCTCGAGAAGATGTTGTTATTGATCACGTCAGTACTGAATATAATCTTGTTGACATCTTCACCAATCCTCTCGATGAGAAAAGATTATGTGCATTATGATGTGAGCTAAATATCCTAGATTCCGCAAACATGCAGTAAAATGGACTCGGCACCCGTGCCAACACTTCCATGTCTTAAATGGAATTGGTGCATAATACTCGAAGAGTTTGAAAATTTTGACAAAGTGAATTTTTTTTCTGGGAGTGAATACATTAACGAAGAACTAGACTAACCAGGTGCCATGATGATTGTGCGACGCTCGGGGTCATACAGTTCTTATACGGTGGGTCATGCCACCAATTTTTCTTTCGTTAAGTTGCTCTTCGGTTGAAGGATTTTGTGTTAGTCCAAATGTATTTCACTCATAGCTTTTCTCTCGGGTGTTTGTGTTTCTTTGTCTGAGTGAAATGCCTAGGACCCTATTTTCCCTCTATTCCATCTCTTCCTGACTATGATGTTCTGTTATGAATGCTCAATTTTCATCTGCTGACGATACTTATCTAGTGTCCTTGACCACGTTAAAGTCTTGTTCCGAACCTTATTCGTTTTGGAAAAAGTCGTCCAAAATTTGGGGTTTCCTGCTCAAGTCAGGACCACGATCTTTGATGACGGTTGCCACATGCTATACATCAACTGCCATCTAATCTGGCCCGTTGAATCGCAAAAGTCCTCTATCTGTGGCCATCTGATCTGAGTCATCAGAAGCGGTTATTTCCCTTCGCATTTAAATACTACTTCGTCGTCTTCCCCAAATCCATTACTCCTCCTCTCCTCCTAAGCCCTAGCTCTCTGCTCCACCTTAAGCTCGACGCCAACGATCGTCTTTGCCGCTTTGCTGCCGAAAAGAATTCGACGGAGTCATTCCTTGCCGTCGTAGTCGTTGCACAACACCAAGTTAGGGTATGTGTAGTACGAACTCGCACTTCCAATCCTTCTTGTTTGAGTTCATCCACGGTTGAAATTATACTGCAATCTCAGATCTTTACTGCTAGGTAACTTGTGTGGATGTGGTTTGTAATTGTCCCTCGCATCCGAAAAAATTCAGATCTAGGGTTTGTGATATGTCTCATACGAATGGAATGCTTAGCACGTTAACTAGTACATTCTTCGAACCTACTATTTCGTTTTGCACATTTCTTTCATCCAAGACATTTCTCAAAGTCTGCATCTAATTCTTCTTCAAAATTATTTTCCTTCAAAAAATCTTCGTTGTGAGCATTCATAACCCCGTCCCCATTTTCCCTTGTATCTATCCTTATTCACAAGTGCATGTAGTCAGTTGAGGATTCTGCTCGACCAGTGAGCATGGCTGAGGAGAAGATATTATTTTGGGCACAGGTGATGAGTCCAAAGCTCTGAATGCAAAGGGCCCAACGGTAGGCCCAACAACCAACAAGCAAAAAAGAACCAAGCATAATGCAGACTAGCAAGAAGAAGATGCTCCTAAGAAGAAGAAGGGTGGCAAGCAACCATACACAAATACAGCTGACTACATCTCTCATGATCGATATGATACTACTCCTGGAGAAACCAAGCAACAATGAGACAAATGCTTGCAATGGATTTGACGCCACTAGGTGCGAAAATGGTTCAATTATGAAATGATTCATCCTCGGTTTGCTCAGAACTTTGCATTTCATCCACCTTGTGGTGACTGCTGAGAAATTGGTCTCATCAAACCAAATGATCCCCAGGAGAGACCGCCGCCACCACCAAATGCTCATGAGTCATCTCTTCATACACCCGAATCATATCCTGATGATCTTGCTAAGCGTCAGAAGAATGCCATCAAGCGAGCTAAGAAGGCTAAAAAGAAAAAGGCTCATGAAGAAGAAAATCGTGCCTTCTCAAGGATGACGTCGAGAAGAAAAAGGCTGAAGGAAAATCTGAAGGCTGCTCCAAACGCAAACATGATCCCAGTGCTGCAGCAAAGTGAAAGAGTGCACCGAAGAAGAAACCGGCTGCACCAGCCAATGAATTTGCTATGAGTGATCCTTATAATGATGATGATCCTCCTCCCACAAAGGATGAAGTTGCTACTACTCTCAGCGAGCAAGTGAATATCAACACTTCAACGGTGCTGCCTGATCTTTGCGTTCCTATTGCTCCAAAGGCACTACCGAGGAAGATCATTTTAAGGAAAACAACACCTACAACTGTAACTATGAAGCAGCACGTGGACAGAACTCCTCATCCAGCTGCTATCAATCTGAAGGATTTGGTTATTGATGCTCATGTCAGTTCTGCCAAGCCAGGCGAACAAATTCCCAAGCCTGATGTGAAGACAATCAAGGCCTCTACTGCCTGAGCAAAGTGATCCTCAGATTGATGCTCTGAAGGAGAAGCATTCTCCTCAAGATACGGCTCCGAAGGAAAACGCATCAAATGCTCTTCGACGGATATTGTCTCACACTTTCATTTCCCTCGCTTTGAGCATGGGAACAATGAAATTCGGGTGCACAATATTGATGCTATTTCAGATGAAACTTTTCGGTGCATTATGGATGAAGATAAGATTCATGATTACACTGGTCCACCCATGCCTGAGCATTTAACATTCCATAATCCGACACTCTATCATATGCTCACTTACATCATTTTCCCTCTGGCCGAGATGAACACATATAAATCTATTTCAGATGTTTCTAGGAGGTCCTCCTCCACCTAAAGGTGGTCCTGTGTTCGAATTAAAACAATTGTCAAACACCTTGAAATATGTTTATCTTGGTGAAAAGAAGATATATCATGTTATTATTAGTGCTAAACTTTCAGAACATGAAGAAGAGAGATTATTGAAAGTTCTAAGGAAGCACAAAGCTGCTATTGGATATACTCTTGATGATCTTAAGGGCATTAGTCCCACTCTATGTCAGCACAAGATTAATATGGAACCTGATGCTAGTGATTCCACGACAATTACCCTCTGCCTTTTATTGATCAAACATTAGAAATACTATCTAAGCACACACATTTTTGCTTCCTTGATGGATACTCTAGCTTTTCACAAATACATGTTTTGCAATCTGATCAAGAAAATACCACTTTTACTTGTCCTTTTGGAACATTTGCTTATAGACGTATGCCTTTCGGTTTATGTAATGCACCTGCTACCTTTCAAAGATGTATGACTGCTATCTTCTCTGATTTTTGTGAAAAGATTGTTGAGGTTTTCATGGATGACTTTTCTATTTATGGGAAGTCTTTTGATGATTGTTTAAGCAATCTTGATCGAGTTTTCCAGAGATGTGAACAAATAAATCTTGTCTTGAATTGGGAGAAGTGCCACTTTATGGTTAATGAAGGTATTGTCTTGGGCCACAAATTTTCTAAAAGAGGCATTGAGGTGGACAAAGCCAAGGTTGATGCAATTGAGAAAATGCCATGCCCTAAATATATCAAAGGTATTCGTAGTTTCCTTGGTCATGCTGGTTTCTATAGGAGGTTTATCAAAGACTTTTCTAAAATTTCTAGGCCTCTTACTAATCTTTTGCAAAAGGATATTCCCTTTGTGTTTGATGATGATTGTATGGAAGCCTTTGAAACACTAAAGAAAGCCTTAATTACTGCACCTGTTGTTCAACCACCTGATTGGAACTTGCCTTTTGAGATTATGTGTGATGCTAGTGATTATGATGTTGGTGTTGTTCTAGGACAAAGAGTTGATAAGAAACTAAATATTATTCATTATGCTAGTAAAACTCTAGACAGTGCTTAGCGAAACTATGCTACTACTGAAAAAGAATTCTTAGCAGTGGTGTTTGCTTGTGACAAATTCAGATCTTACATTGTTGATTCTAAAGTAATTGTTCACACCGATCACGCTGCTATAAAATATGTTATGGAAAAAAATATGCTAAACCTAGACTCATTAGGTGGATTTTTCTGCTACAAGAATTTGATTTGCATATCACTGATAGGAAAGGAGCGGAACAGATGGATTATAGACAAAAAGGAAAATCAAACTCTGTCTATATATATGACCCAATGTCATCAATCTTGGCGCAGATCGACGACACGGAATTCTCGTTTACCCGGACTGCGTGCTACAAATCCCCTTCCCTATAGGCAAAGGGAAAAAGATCATACGACCATCGATATATAGAGAGATTCTATTCGAACTCGCTCCGCCTTGCAACTCCACTCCCAAAGCGGGCGGAGCGGCGCCAAACACATCAACCCTGTGAAGTGGCTAGCACGGAGCGGAGCGGTATGCAATTATAATTTGGGAGCGGCTAAGACGGAGCGGAGCGGCGGCCCCACATACAAGAGAACCTTTGAAGTTCGTTGAAAATTACCCACATTTATCAAAATTTACTGGTTCGCTGCCGTCACCAGTTGCAAAACAGAGCCAACCTGGTTCCGTTGTTCTTAGGACATGAGAAGTTGGGAGTTGACAACCGAATGTATTTCTTTCTAGATTCTGAAATGGGTAGAGAAGTAGGGAGTTCAAAAGTGAGAAGTGAAGTTGAGAATTCGGAGGAGTGAAGAGTTGTCGAACAGGGTCATAGTATCCAGCACATGCACATCGCCACCAGGATAGTGTGCTTGTTGCGTACTGGTGCACTATTGGCACGTAGGCTTCCATTTATGTAGGCACATCCTGATCTTCTTATCAATTCTAATTTCCACATGTTTTCCTGTAGAAAATGCTTTTCCAAGAGATTTCTGAGATTCTCTCTGGTGTTATTGCTTATCATATCAGGGTTGCCCATACTACGCCTGATGCGACCGATGAGAACCGTATCTACGCAACTTCAAAAAAAAGAAAAAACCGTATCTACGCACGAGCGAGCAGTCGAGATCATTTTTCCTTCCTTTTTGACAGCACCCGATCCCGTCGTTAACCTCGGCGAAAGCGACAGCCGGCCGCACTCGGCATGTGCGCGGCACTCCACGGCGACAGTGGCGTAGCGCGCGCGCGTACACCGGGGGTCCGTCGATCCGATAATCGCAACCTTGATGGTTAGCCCGTGCCGACAATGACGCGAGGCAGTGCGTGTTACGGAGGTGGGGGTTCGCTGGTTCGACGATATCTAGCTGTGGCCGGCTGGCTGGCTCAGGCTGGTTGTAATAGGGAGTATCGTATACTAATATCATGCATATGATACTATCTTCCTAATGCATAGTATCATATATTAGTATCATGTTGTACTCTATTTATTGCCATGCATGACACAAAGTAGTATAGCATTTAATATGATACAGTATCATGATATGATACTACACCCTCTCTTTCTTCATTTAATGCTATGCCACCTCATCAAAATTGCCTAGTTGACATGCATGATACTAGCTATGATACTACCATTACGACCAGCCTCATGTCAGCGCGTGCGCGCGTGAGGCGGATGTGAATCGGTGTGAACGAAGCGCGACCGCCGCCACCCTTGATCGTGCGCTGCTCGATCTGCTCTTGGTCGGATTCCGGTCAAAATGGCTCTGACGAACCTTGAAGGGTTCTGCACACGTGCTGGAATGCATTGTGCACGTACGGGGTCGGAGATTGATGCGGAAGCGAGAGGATCGAGTAATTAATCTGGCACGTATGCCTAGGTGGAGCGTGCGGCTCGTGTCTTGTTTGGTAGTTTTTTTTTACTCCGCATATAAGATTTGGTCAAAGTCAAACTACACAAAGTTTGACCAAATTTATATGAAAAAATATAAACATCTACAATACTAAAACTATATAGTATGAAAATATATTTCATGGTGCATCTGATAATATTAATTTTATATTATGAATGTTTATAGTTTTTAATATAAAATTAGTCAAACTCTACAAAGCTTGACTTTGACCAAACCTTATATGCGGACTAAAAAGAAACGGAGGGAGTACTTCTCCTTCGCGGCAGATGCGCACTGTCAACGCAGGAGAGACCGCATCCGGCGGGAAAGAGTTTTTAAGAGGAGATGTACGTGGGTGCACACGTGCGCGCCCTTGTTGGTGTTCGTGTTGTTTGGTGATCGCTTCATCACCGCAACGCGTGACTCCGTCGTTAACGCCAAGGGGTGGTTAATTCGCAAAAAAAAAAATCTTTTTTTTTTTGCGGGAGGATCCTTTCTTTATCTTTATCTTTATTTTACCTAAAAAAATTTAATAATAAAGAGAATAGGGTTTCTGTCCGTACGTCATAACTACCCTCAAAGTTGGCAATAATTATCCATCAATGCCACCCGTAAGTGGCAAACGATTGGTTTTTAATTTCAAATATCGTTCCCGGGTACTGTTATTAAAAACTGATATGGTACAAGAACAGCAATAGATGAGTGCCGCGATGGCTGAGGCTATGACGGGGACCTCCTATTTGCCGCGTTCTGCGGCAAATACACGCTGCGTCGCATAGGGGGGCGCCGACTGGGCCGGCCCATTCAGCGTGCTGCGAGTGAGAAAAATCGAACACACGACTGCTTGCGCAAGCTCGGTGCTAGCCACTGCGACAGAACAGACCTAGCGACCGAAGTACAGAGGAACTATAAAAGAAACGAAGAACAGTTCGGGATTTAACACTGTTTGGAAAAATCCCAATTTTTTTCCCAAATTTTGAGCAATTTTTAAATGTACGTTTTTTTTGAAAATGCAAACAAAATTTATGAAAACTATTTTTTTGGATTTCCCAAACAAAATTCGAAAACATGTACAGTTTTCAAATTTCCGAACAATATTTAAATCTGAGAACAAATTTGGAAGCGCGAGCAATTTTTTGAAGCACGAACATTTTTTGGAATGTTGAGAACAAAATTTGAAATAGAGAACAATTTTGAAAAATCCCAAACAAATTTGGAAGCGCGAACAATTTTTTAAAGCACGAACATTTTTTAATATTGAGAACAAATTTGGAAGCGCAAACATTTTTTGAATATGTGAACAAAAATTAAAATCTGGTATATTTTATGATTTTCGAAAGATTTGAACTTTTTTGTGTAATGAGAACACTTTTTGTATTTTGAGAACATTTTTTCAAAAACTGCACTTTTTTGGAAACACGAACAAAACTTAAAATTTTCGATTTTTTGAAAAAAGAGAAGAAAAGAAAAAGAAATAAAAAACCAAAGAAAGAAAAAAAACAGAAAAAACTAAAACCGAAAAGAAGAAGAAGAAACAAAAAAAACAGAAAAACCGGTTCAAGAACCTTCTGGAAGGTTCCAAAACATGAACATGCGGACAATTTTTGAATTTGTGAATACATTTTCAAACATGAACATTTTTTGAATATGTGAACAAATTTTATGGAAATGAACAAATTTTGAATTACACAAACATTTTTGGAATTTTTGAACATTTTTTTAAAGCACGAACAATTTTTAAATCTTGAGAACAAATTTGGATGCGCGAACTATTTTTTGAATCTTGAGAACAAATTTTGAAACATAGAACAATTTTAAAAAATCCTGAACAAATTTGAAAGCGCGAACAATTTTTTAAAGAACGAACATTTTTTGAATCTTGAGAATATTTTTTGGAACGGAGAACAATTTTGAAAGAACCCGAACAAATTTGGAAGCGCGAACATTTTCTGAATATGTGAACTGAAAATTGAAATCTGATACGTTTCCTGAATTTTGCAAAGTTTTAAACTTTTTTGTGTAATGACAACAATTTTGAAAAAGAAATAAAGAAATTTCTTTTTAGAAAATTTTCTGAAAAATAATTTAAAAGATAAAAGAAAAAGAGCAAGAAGAAAGAAAAGAAGACAGAAAAAAGAAATAGAAAAAACGAAAAAGGAAAGAAAAATAAAAAATAAAAACGAAAATAAATATGAAAAGTAAAAACCGGTTAAGGAACCTTTTAGCAGGTTCCCAAAACCGAAAAAACCCGGCTAGAAACAGTCACAGATGGTTCCCAAAACCGGTGTATTTGGAACGCCAGCCCAGGTGCGTCGCTCGCTGGATAGCCCCTGTGCGGAGCTTGTTTGCTGCAGAGAGCGGCAAATAGGGTTTTCCGCTATGACGCTTCACACAGAAGACCAGGGTTCGATCCCTGGTTCTGGACGCTTTTTCTCTTTCTTTTTACCTATTTAATGGGCCAGCCCATGTGCGGGTCGTGGCGCCCCCTGTTTTGTATTTCTCTTTTCATTTCTGTTTTGGTTTTTTCTCTAAAAATTAATTTCGGATTCGTGGCGCCCCCTATTTTTTATTTCTTTTTACCTTTTTATTTCTGTTTTGATTTTTTATCTCAAAATTAATTTCGGATTTCTAAAATATCAAACAGTTGCGAGTTTTGAAAAAAGTAGGAAAATGATAAACTGTTTGTGAATTTAAAAAATATTCGAAAAATCATAAAACGTTCATGACTTAAAAAATTGCTCACATATTATAAACAAATCACGATTTCAAATGAATTTTCATGAAATAAAAAATGTTCATGATTTTTTTAAATGATCCAATGTTCAAATTATATTCAGGAATTTAAAAAACATGTTCGTAAATAATGTTCACAAAAATGTTCACAAAACTAATTGTAGCTTCCATAAAGGTTTTATTAGGAGATCTATATAGCTCGTTTTATGATTTTATTTAGTCCTTCGCGTCGGGTAAAAAAGGGTTTCCGTGTTTTGTACAACGCTGAACCCAACAAAACTGACATAAGTTTCTAAGGGTTAGTTTTTGTAAGCTATATTCAAATGGCTAAATGTCTATTTTGCTTCCATACACAGTTATGCTTATTCTCGTATCACAATAGTGGTTATGGTAAACATCGCTACGCTAAGTCGAGGCGAGACATTTTAATTATCAGTATAGCTCAGGCATGGTCCGTCAATGCAGTTTGCTCAGCCACAAAATATTTTGTTGTGACGCCTTAAACAATCAAGTCTTGATGAGCATCATATTGTTCGTTTTTGAAATTACATTTTAAAAGTGTCTTATCTCATCATGACATCATTTGTATATACTTTGTGAATTTGATTCATACTTTTTTATATCTACCACACATGTATAACTTGATAGTTTTTTTCCCGTTGCAACGCACGGGCATTTCCAAAAATGTTTGTTAAATCAAAAAAAAAGTTCGTCAAATTCAATAACTATTCCACCCAATTTCTAAAAAAGTTCATCGATTAAAGAATGTTTGCCAGTTCAGGAAAATTGCTTAAAAATGTTCACAATTTTTTAAAAATGTTTGTAAATAGCAAAAAATGTTCATAAATTAAAAAAATGTTCTTGATTGTAGAAAATGTTCAGAAATTTGTAATAGTATGTTGTCTGCGATTTCAAATATGTGCATGGGTTTAACAAATTGTTCATAATTTCAAAATGTTCATGATTTTGCAAAATTGGGAGAGATATTGTATCTCGGTGATGCAGCGAAATGTGATCATGACCATTGGAAATTATGAATTTTTTTCTCCCATTGCAACGCAGGGCCCTTTTGCTATAATATAATCTATACCTACTAATAAAAGAAATAGGTATTCTTAGTCCGTCATGCTATTTTATAGAAAACCCCCTGATTTTTCTTACATTAAGCCCGCAGTAGATATCAAATGTTTTTAAAAAATACTCATATCTTCTTAACCATAACTTCAAATGTAACATGTTATATATGAATTTTGATTAGAAAAATATGTAGAATCTGAATATATTTGTTGTTATTTTACCTATTAACAATTTAAGAAAATACAATCTAAGTTAGTGATTATGGTGCAATCTTAATCAATAATGCATTACCCGTCTTTCTTTCATATCTATATCTATATCTATTCTATACCTACTAATAAAAGAAATAGGTATTCTTAAGTCCGTCATGCTATTTTATAGAAACCCCCCCAGATTTTTCTTACATTAAACCCGAAGTAGATATCAAATATTTTTTAAAAATACTCATATCTTCTTAACCATAACTCCAAATTTAACATGTTATATATGAATTTTGATTAGAAAAATATGTAGAATCTGAATATATATGTTGTTATTTTATCTATTAACAATTTAAGAAAATACAATCTAAGTTAGTGATTATGGTGCAATCTTAATCAATAATGCATTATCCGCCTTTCTTTCATATCTATATCTATATCTATTCTATACCTACTAATAAAAGAAATAGGTATTCTTAACTCCATCATACTATTTTATAGAAAACCCCCTGATTTTTCTTACATTAAACCCGTAGTAGATATCAAATACTTTTTTAAAATGCTCATATCTTCTTAACCATAACTCCAAATTTAACATGTTATATATGAATTTTGATTAGAAAAATATGTAGAAACTGAAAATATATGTTGTTATTTTACCTGTTGACAATTTAAGAAAATACAATCTAAGTTAGTGATTATGATGCAATCTTATAATCAATAATGCATTATCCGTCTTTCTTTCATACCGGTAGTGATTCGAATAGGGTATGAACATGTTGAAATAGAATATATGTGGAATCTTGAACTGCACTTTTCTAGGTTAAGACCACATTTGTTTGGGTCGTAGCTACAAATTCTCAGATTATAGATCACTTTTCGTGAATTAAGAGCGTGTGGTATTTTTTTTCTTCCATTGCAACGCACGGGCCTTTTTGCTAATTTAAGACAGTACAGACGCAAGCGCTTATACGTACAAACATATACTCATCTCTATGAATGTACACACGCACACTCTATCTCTATGAGCATCCTAGAGAGACTGAGCCGGCATATCATCTTGAGATTTACGAGGTCATCGTGCGCCTCGTCGCCGGACCGTCTCCTCCTACTGAAAGCACATCGTTGAGGCTGGGGATATCACTTTCCCTCTAACCATCCAATCACAGATTGGTTCAAAAAAAAAATTGAATTAAGGGCACATACCAAGTGGACTGCCACCAGGGGCGGACCCTATTAAACGCTTCTACGCCCGTTCGCAAACTGGGGTGCCGCATCAAGTTGGGCTCAGACCATCTTGCCTTTTTGTTCTGTTTGCGAAACAAAAAAATGTACGCACTTTCGCTGGTATTCAAACCAGCGACCTCCTGGCCTTTCGTTTCTTTTTGTCTTTTTCTCATTTGAATGAACTCTTTTTCAAATTTGATGATTTTTTTTATTTCAATGAACTTTTTTCGAATTTGTGAACTTTTTTGAAAAATAATGAACATTTTATGGAAGTTGATAAACTTTTTTTCAAAATCTATGAACTTTTGTGAAAATCAATGAACTTTGTTCTAATTCATGAACTTGTTTTGAGTATATGTACTTTTTTATAATTCGTGGGTTTTTAAATATCTGTGAACTTTGAAATTTTGTTCACATTTTCCCAAAAAGAATACGTTTTTCTAAAATGTATGTGCAATAAATAGCGCGGCTATAAAAGTTCTTAATGCTCTCGCGTTGAAATTCACAGTAGTAACGTGCACAAATCCTCACAGCAGTAACTGTAGTAACTTCTTTTGGAGGTTTTCGCTCTATAAATTTGCTACGTGTTCCTGGGCCGGCTCACCAAGTGCGGCAGCGGCGCCAGTTGTCTAAACTGGCGACGGCAAACCCTATTCGGCGCCTTTAGCGCCCGTTACAGGCATTTTTCCAAACGGGCGCATACCCCCTCTCCCTCCTGGGCCGGCCCATCTATCTCTTTCTTATGTAGATTTCAAAACGCAAAAATGCGCGTCTGGTTAGTAGTACTACCAGTCAACCACCACGCCACAACAGTACACATGCTTAGCTACCTCTTCTCATTCTTTTATTCTTTGAACTTTCCCCTTTTTTTTCACTTTTTCTTTTTCTTTCTTCTTCTTCCTGGTTCTGTGAACTTTCTCAAATTTCGTGATTCTTTTCCAAAATCGATGAACAGTTTCCAAATGGATGAACATTTTTAAGATTTGGTGGAATTTTTAAAATTTGATGAACTTTTTTCAAATTCGATGAACTTTTTTTCAATTTTGATGAAATTTTTCAAATTCAATGAAGTTTTCTTCAAAATTGATGAATTTTTTCAAACTGGACGAACTTTTTTCAAATTGGATGAACTGTTTTCAAATTCAATGACCTTTTTTCAGATTTGATGAACTTTTTTTCAAATTCAATGAACTTTTTCAAATGCGAAGAACTTTTTCCAAATTTGATGAACTTTTTTTCAAATTCGACTAACTTTTTCAAATGCGATGAACTTTCTTTTCAATTTTGATGAACTTTTTTCAAATTTGATGAACTTCTTTTTGAAATGGATGAACTTTTTTTTAAATCCGCTGTTTTTTTCAAAAGCAGTGAACTTTTTTTAAGGTTCGGTGAACTTTTTCTAATGATGATCAACTTTTCTCCAATTCGATGAACTTTCTTCAATTTTGATGAACTTCAAAAACCAATGAACTTTCATTCCTTTTTTTTAAGTTTTCCTTTGAGTTTTTTAGAAAAGCGCACGTATTCAGCAAAAAAGGAAGAAAAACAAGGCGAACAAAACCATGACAGAAAAAGAGAAAAAAAATGGTTTGGAAAGCTTCCCAGACCGGGGGCTTTGCGAGCTAGAAAAGAATAAAAGAAATTAGAACACATGACTATTTTTTGAGGGGGCTAGAACGTGGGTCGTTGGATGGTGTAGTGGTTCGTGCACCACTAGTTTGAGGCGTGAGGTCCCGTGTTCGAATCCAGCTCGCCACACATCTTTTTGTAGTTCTCCTGGTTCGCTGGGAGGCGATCGAGCGAAGGTTTTCTGGGCCGGCCCACTCGAGGTCTCCTTCAGGCGCCAGTAGCTGTTTGGGCGCCTTAGCTCCTAACCAGCGCCTTCAGCGCCGGTTTCGTGTTCTGTCGCTCGAAGCGTCGCGCTACTGGGCCGGCCCAGGTGAGCTTCGACCACGACGCGAAAAAAGTGAACGTTGAACAAAAAGCGCGAAAGCTGGGTTTCGAACTCAGCATTGCATGTCTTTTCTCCCCTAACGCGATAACCACTAGTCCGAATACGTTCTACTGTTCTGTAACTAGGAAAAAGCTCTATTTAACCATTCTTTAGTAAAACATTAACGTATGTAGTTCTCCTGGTTCGCTGGGAGGCGATCGAGCGAAGGTTTTCTGGGCCGGCCCACTCGAGGTCTCCTTCAGGCGCCAGTAGCTGTTTGGGCGCCTTAGCTCCTAACCAGCGCCTTCAGCGCCGGTTTCGTGTTCTGGCGCTCGAAGCGTCGCGCACCTGGGCCGGCCCAGGTGAGCTTCGACCACGACGCGAAAAAAGTGAACGTTGAACAAAAAGCGCGAAAGCTGTGTTTCGAACTCAGCATTGCATGTCTTTTCTCCCCTAACGCGATAACCACTAGTCCAAATACGTTCTACTGTTCTGTAACTAGGAAAAAGCTCTATTTAACCATTCTTTAGTAAAACATTAACGTAAATCTGAAAATTATTCGAAAAGTTCATTGATTTTGATAAACAAGTTCATCGATTTTGATAAACAAGTTCATCGATTTTGAAAACTAGTTCACCATATTTTTTTAAGTTCACAAAATTTGAAAAAGTTTCATCGAATTTGAAAAAAGATCATCGAATTTGAAAAAAGGCCGTCGAAATCTAGAAAAAGTTCATCAAATTTGAAAAAAGTTCATGGAATTTAAAAAAATGTACTTTTCGTTTTTTTTCGTGATTTCAAAATGTGGTCATTGTATATTATGAAAATTGTTCACCTTTGCATATAAAAATGTTCATCATGTATTATAAAAATGTTCATCATATATTATGAAAATTTTCAACGTTTTTACTAAATGTTGAATGCATATTCAATAATTGTTCAACACATATATTCATATTTTTTCAAAAATGTTCATCCTGTATTATTTAAAATGTTCAATGGATATAAAAAAATGTTCAGGATATATATATGATTGTTCACTATGTTTCTATTTTGATTTTTTTCTATTTTGGTTTTGGTTATTCAATGAGTATACGATTGTTCACTATGTTTCTTAATTTCATTCAGTATATATTACACAATGTTCAATGTGTATTTGCAAACTGTTCAACGTATTTTCACAAATGTTCAGTACGTGTCCGAAAATTCTTCAGCGCATATATTCCTATTTTTGTTTTAAAATCATTGGATTTGCAAAACGTTTATTGATTTTGAAAAAAGTTCACGAATTCAAAAAAGGTTCACAGAAAAAGTTCATCAATTTCGAAAAAAAATCATCAAATTTGTAAAAAATGTTCATCAGATTTGCGAAAAGTTTATCGATATGTAAAAAGTTCATGATTTCAAAAAAGGTTCACAAAAACAATGTTCGCGAAATCCAAAAAAGGTTCACAAACAAATGTTCGCAAAATCGGAAAAGGTTCACCAAAATGTTCGCAAAATCGGAAAAAGGTTCACAAAACAATGTTCGTGAAATTGGAAAAAGGTTCACAAAAAAATGTTCGCAAAATCGGAAAAAGGTTCACAAAAACATGTTCATGGAATCGAGAAAAGGTTCACGAAACAGAAAAAAGAAAAAACAGAAGAAAAACCGGCGAAAAAAAAAGAAAAAAAGAAAACAGTTTCACTATCTTTATTTGAAGAAACGTAAAAGATGATCTCAATCACTAAAGGATGTTGTCCCCAGCGGTTACTGCGCTTGTAAACAGACTCTGAGGTCTAGGGATCGAATCTCCCCTGCGCACCTTTTTTGAAAGAATTTAGAGAAGAAGGGAAAAGAAAAGTAAGATGGGCCAGCCCAGTGCGGACGGGGGGTGTGCGCCCGATTGCACAAAGAACTATATCGATTTAATGCCCGATTTAAGCGCCGTATAGGATCTCCCCGCTGCCACCAGGCTAACTTCCCGGTCGGCCTAGATAGGCCTCGGCCCATCCAGAGGATAGAAGGAAAAGAAAAACGGAGAGGAAGGGAAACCGAAAAAAATACATAGGTGACTTATAAAAAATTCCTAAATAATTATTTGTGAATATTAAAAAAATCATGGATTTAAAAAAGGTTCTTAAATTTAAATAATACTCATGAATTTAAGAAATGCTCCTGGATTTTGCAAAAATGTTCACGAATTTGTAAAATGATCACGTATTTTAAAAGTGTTTGGGAATTTTAATAAAGTGTTTCACGAACTAAAAAGTGAAAAAATGGTAAATGAACAAATAAAAAACAAAATGGAAAACGGAAAGAAACCTTGTAAAACACTAGGGAAAATGAAAAACATGGTTGGAAGCTTACCAAAATCATGGAAGAAAAAGATATGTTATGGGTCGGCCCAAAAGCAAACTTGGTTGAGCGTTTGCTCGACTCGCAACACGTAACATGTGGAATAGGAATTCGTCGAGTTCATTGTTCATGATTCATTTTTTTCACATGTTGGGTCGTCAAAGTGGTAGCGAAGTCTCGTTTAGGCACCCATAGGGTAGTGATTCCGCTTAATTATTTCCCATTTGCAAAATGTTTTCTTCTATATACCCCGCTTACGAAAGTTAAGTTAGGTTTGGCACTCTTCGGCTTAGCCGTCTAATCCAATAAATTGGCTTAGAATTTAAGTTTGATCTTCAAAAATTACTAAATAGTGACACCTGTGTGGTATGCATGGTGGAAGAGACGACATCACCTGCACGATGAGTCTATCCAAACACGTGCAAGATTTTCTTTATCCATTCAAACATTGGCTCTAAATTTGTCACCATGCTGAAATACCGTAGCAAATCCGACAAAATAAGAGGCCCGGGTATAATCACATGTTGGTGTAGTAAAACTGAACATGGATGCATTTTCTTGCATGATGACCAGAAAGATCATGTCGTGTTGCAATAAGAGATGTTGGTGGTGGTTTTGTCAAGACAGAGACTTTACATATGGATTCTAGAGCTGATTCTTGTACCTTATAATCCACAACACTGAAATGGGTTCTAATTCTAACAGGATCGGTATATAACATCGTTGTTCATTCAGATTGCTTGAACCTCTTCAAATGCAGAAGAAGTGGCATGGGATCTTTTGCGATAACAACCCCATCATTGACAATTGCTCCGATTTAGCCAAGGAATTCACGACACCGTTGAGCATTGTGTGTGTACATCTAATGGTGTGGCTCACTAGTTAACTAGCTTGACTAGGGTTCATTCTTTAACTGTGTTGATGAATAACCCACCTTCATTTGTCTTGATCTTTAGTTTTTCGACAATAACCACACATTGTATTAAAACAAAGGGTTACAACGCTTACGAAGTGGAAATCGAACGAATAAACCAGAAACACAAGTGTTATGGAGCTTTTCAAAAAGGACCTTGGAAAAACAATCAAATTTTGATTCTTGAAGTCCCTTGGTCATGCCCAACCTTCGTCCAGCGTTGATTACCGTCGAGGTTGAAGATCCTCTAGGAAAGGGGATAAACCAATATGCCCAAATATGAAGAAACACCTTCATAGTCGATGCCGCTTAATGAGTCGATTAACCGATCTTCCACAGGCGGCAAGACCAAGACTTTGTCGAGCATCGGCCAGGGATCTTCCCGATGTTCACCAGACCCCGTCAATGCCATCATCATTCGATAAGGTTGAAAAAGAAGGGTGCGGTCGCCTGCCGCCTTGCTCGAGTGTTGGATCGAAAGTATGTCTAGAGGGGGGGGGGGGGTGATTAGACTACTTGACCAAATAAAAATCTAGCCTTTTCCCAATTTTAGTTCTTGGCAGATTTTAACAATTTAGCACAAGTCAAGCAATCAACCTACACATGCAATTCTAAGAGTATAGCAGAGGGATGTAAATCATTACATATGAAGGTAAAGGGAGGAGTTTGGAGGGAGCAAACGCAATGTTGACACGGAGATTTTTGGTGTGGTTCCGATAGGTGGTGTTATCATACATCCACGTTGATGGAGACTTCAACCCACGAAGGGTAACGGCTGCGCGAGTCCACGGAGGGATCCACCCACGAAGGGTCCACGAAGAAGCAACCTTGTCTATCCCACCATGGCCATCGCCCTCGAAGGACTTGCCTCACTAGGGTAGATCTTCACGAAGTAGGCAATCTCCTTGCCCTTACAAACTCCTTGGTTCAACTCCACAATCTTGACGAAGGCTCCCAAGAGACACCTAACCAATCTAGGAGACACCACTCTCCAAAAGGTAATAGATGATGTGTTGATGATGAACTCCTTGCTTTTGTGCTTCAAATGATAGTCTCCCCAACACTCAACTCTCTCTCATAGGATTGGATTTGTTGGAAAGATGATTTGAGTGGAAAGTAACTTGGGGAAGGCTAGAGATCAAGATTCATATGGTAGGATTGGAATATCTTGGCCTTAACACATGAGTAGGTGGTTCTCTCTCAGAAAATGAATGATGGAAGTGTAGGCACGTTCTGATGGCTTTCCTCACGAATGAGGAGAGGGTGGAGGGGTATATATAGCCTTCACACAAAATGTAACCATTACACACAATTCACCAAACTCGGTGGGACCTAATCAGAAAACTCAGTCAGACCGATTTAGTTCATAGTATGACCGTTAGGCATTTCGGTGGGACCGACATGTCAACTCGGTGGGACCGATTTCTTTAGGGTTAGGGCATAACGTAATCTCGGTGAGACCGATTACACAAACTTGGTGGGACCAACTTTGGTAATAAGCTAACCAGAGAGTTGGTGAGGCAAACTCGGTGGGACCGATTCGCTCATCTCGGTGAGACTGAAACATTACGAAAGGGAAACAGGGAGTTTGCATTGCGAACTCGGTGGGACCGATTGCTCATCTCGGTTAGACCAAAACGTTACGAAGGGAAACAGAGAGTTTGCAATCCCATCTCGGTGAGACCGAGATCCCTATCGGTGAGATCAAAGTGACTAGGGTTTCTGGCAGTGGCTATGTCAAATGAACTCGGTGGCGCCGGATAGATCAAATCGGTGGGGCCGAGTTAGACTTTTGGTTTGGGACATATGTGGATATGAGAAAGTGGTTGAGGGTTTTTGGAGCATATCACTAAGCATTTTGAGCAAGCAAGCCATTAAGCAACACCTCATCCCCTTTTGATAGTATTGGCTTTTCCTATGGACTCAATGTGATCTTGGATCACTAAAAGTAAAATATAGAGTCTTGAGCCTTAGAGCTTTAGCCAATCCTTTGTCCTTAGCATTTTGAGGGGTCCACATTCCTAATCCATGCCATCATTGAACTTTCCTAAAATATTTATCTTGAAGTAGCATTAGTTCAATGAGCTATATGTTGTTAATCATTACCAAAACGACCCAGGGATAGTTGCACTTTCAATCTCCCCCTTTTTGGTAATTGATGACAACATATAGATCAAAGCTTCGACAAATAATAATAAGATTGAAATACATCGTCGCTTTGAGAAGTATGTGATAAGAAAGAGCTCCCCCTAAAATTTGTGCATTATTTAAGATTTTCTTTTGAATGCAAATGCACAATCGCTTAGTATTGTGGGTTACTCTTCCATGTCACATACATCTTAGTGGAGTGCTCAAAATGATAACAATTAAAAGCATGCACTCATCACCAAGCAAAGTGAATGATCATATATGGATATAAGAGATAATATCATCCAAACACACATTAAAGCAGCATATGATCAAACACATGATCATTCAAGTATCTCACACAAGACATAAGGTATCAAACAAGCATGCAATAAAGTTCAACCAAATAAAGTGCAAGAGAGACAAAAAGCAACACTCTCTCTCAAAGCCTACGATCTATACATATTTCTCCCCCTTTGGCAACAAGTTACCAAAAAGTTCAAATATGCATAGGGCTATGCGTCTCTTAGGCTTGGTCTTCGTGAGGTGGTGTAGAGATTACTCCAATGACGAAGGCTTCTGACGATGTAGCTGCAGCTGCTGGAGTGGCTGCTGGAGGTGGCACTGAAGTTGTAGCTGTTGGTGCTGATGTAGTAGGTTTAGTATCAGGCACTGGCACTGCACCTGACCTCTGACCTCTTGGCACATACTGAAAAGCTTCTGTAGTTGACTTGCCTTTCTTCTCCTCTGCTTCCTCCTGGAGCTGCTCAACTACTGTCTGTATCTCAGTGACTTTCAGATCAAGATCATAGAATTTTTGTTCGATGATCCTCTCCAAACTCTCCTGATTCTGAGTCAGGGTGGCCAAGCCCTTCTCAATCCTCAAGGTAGATTGGATCAGAAATCCAAGTTGATCTTATTTGCTCTTCAAGAACACTTGAGATGCCTCGTCAGCACTTGGCATCTTTGCAGCCTTTTCTGCCCTTGCCTTTGCTCTCTTCTCAATTCTCATGTGCTTGCACTGATGAAGGATCTTTCTCATCCATGACAACTGTGTTGTCTTCAAAATCTGGCTTGAGAGGTAAGTGCTCCTTGTCCAACAAGTAAGTGTCTGTGCCCATCTTTGAGTTGATGAGCACCTGAATTTATGGAGCATACCCACAAGACCTTTTCGGATTAGCACCTGTCCTCTTGATTGTCTCTACAATCAAACTCATGACCTTGAATTTTGAGGGACATCAAAAATGTGCAGCAAGCTGATTGAATGTCCTCTTATCATCCTATGATCTCCATATTTGGGCAATAGAGTATGCCTCAAGATGGTGTTGATAGTAGGCAGACCAGACAACAGATACTTCACTGAGCCCAACTTATGAGTTTCCAAGGCATCATGAGGAATTTCCTTGTACATACTTGCCATGGAGTTGTGGTCTTTCTTCTTCTTGGCATACACATCCGAATCATCCTCATGGTCTTCTGGAGCATTTATTAACTTGGCCCATTCATCAACAATTGACTGGTACCTTGTACCTTTAGACATCCACACTATCCTTCCATCTGGATAGAAATGAGCAGTGGAGTAGAATTGCATGATTAGCTCATCATTCCACTTGGTGAGCTTCTGTCCAACAAACTTTTCAACTCCACAAACCTTGAAGCTGTCATATACACCTAGGAAGTGATCTTTATTCTCTTTGATGTATGTCCAGTCAACCCACCTCATATCACAGATAATTGGCTTCTTGTCAAGCAGAATGGTCTCATAGAAGTCTTGATGTTCCTTGTTGTGGAACCTGTAGTCCACTGCAGTTCTCCTTCTCACAGCATAAGGATCACTCTTCCTCCAAATTCTCAGACCTGCATCCTTCCTGATGTTCATGTCCTCTGCCACTGGATGAGTGTCATTGTGGTCTGGGATCTTTGGTTTGAGCTTTCTCAGCACTTGGGCTTCAACATCTTCTTCTTCAACTTCAGGCACTAGGGCCTTGTTCTTCTCTTCAGCTGGGATGTTTCTGGTGCTTCTCTTGGGTGCAAACTTGGTGGTCTGAGCAGCAGCTTTGGGAGCAGGTTTGGGCTTAGAGGCAGCCCTTGACTTGATTGCATCTCCCATAAGCTTTTGAGTCTTGGGTGCTGGTGCAGCATCCTCTTCCTCTTCCTCTTCAGAATCTCTCACCATAATTGACTTTCCAAGAACTTTTGCAGTTGTGGTTCTTGCCCTCTTCTTCTTCTTCTGGCCATCTCCAACTGCTTCACCATCATATGATTCTAGTGTGAATTTCATAGTTTCTCCTGTGGCAACTTTCCTTGGCTTGGATCTTGGGATTCTCCTTGCTGGTGCCTTCTTGTTTATACCAAGCTTTGTGGTAGCAGTAGTGCCATACTCCTTCTTCAGCACTTTCTTCTTTGAGGTGGCCTCATCCTCAACAGCAACATAATCCTCATCCTTAGAGTCTGAGGTTATCTTCTTCCTTGTTCTAGTGGCTGCCTTGGGCAAGTTACTTGGTGTGCTCCTGCTGCCCTCGTCATAGCTGCTTGAGGTACTAGTGCCCTCACTCATTTGCACTTGCTCTTCAGACTTATTCTGGCTATCATTCTGGTCAGACATCTTGGCAGTCAAACTGGCAGCAAACCCTATGAATAGATATAGATGAGGTAGAGTAGATGAGCATCACAAAGTGCAGATATTTTTGAAAAACAAATGAGTCAAAAACTAAGTTTTAGTTCTCTACTGAAATGATCTCGGAGCTACCGAATTGATAAACTCGGTGATACCGAAGCAACATTTGGAACCTAAACTAGTGTACTCGGTCAGACCGGGTTAGAGTTTGGTGGCACCGAGATTGCTAAGGTTTCACAGAGAATTGAACTCGGTCACACCGATTTGCAGTTTTCGGTCAGACCAAAAAAGCGCATGTGCAATGGCCTAAGCCAAATTGGTGAGACCAATTTCTATGATTCGGTCGGTCCGAGATGAGTTCAGCGGAGAGCTAACCCTAAAATTTTCGAATCAAACTAAGCCTAAGGAAGTTTTCTCTGGATAGATTGATTTCATTCGTGGCACTGATCATGGCATTGTCCTTGTGCTAAGAGTCGGAGGTAAAAAGACAGCACAAGGGGTCAAACACATACCCTAGTTCGGCGGGTGTTCGCTACGGCAGCAACGGCGGAGCAGATTTCGTTGACGGTGATAGAAACCAACGGTAGGAGGTCGCTGGCAGCAAGGAGGCGATCCGGAGACCCGAAGAGGCAGAGCAGGACACGCGCGGGCTGAGGGGTTTTGAAGAAATTTCCAAAATCTCACCCGTGGGTATATATATCCCGACCCTATCGGTGTGACCGAGTGGAACAACTCGGTGGCACCGAGATGCAGAATCGCAAGCGGTTACTGCAACTCGGTGTGACCGAAATGTTCAAATCAGTTGCACCGAGATGAAAACCTAGATCAACTTAGTGAACTCGGTTTGACCAAAATGTATGACTCGGTCATACCGAAATACACAAAGAGGTTTTGGAAGTTTAAGTCAATGACAAATCGGGGACTCCGAGTGCTCCTCACACAGAGTGATTTGAATCTGACTTGATCAAACTTTGTGATGTAGCATGAATAGAGTTTGAGACGAGAAAAGCATAGATAGCTAGAGAAGGTTCTTAGGCATTCTTGTCCATCCACTTGGCAAAAGAGAAAGAGCCAACAATCAAAGCAACAAGTGGATGTCCTCGAATGAGTAAAATATGCAACCAACATGCTCACACAATAAAATGGCAAATGAAATATGTGGCAAAGCATGCACAAACACTCTAGCATCTATCAAGCAATTTGCGATGACTAGGTCATCTATATATGAGTATATTGACTTAGGAGTCAAATGAGAACATTTGATCATAGGTCATACTCATCGTTTAAGCACAAGTGGGGTTACCACTTTTACATAAAGCATTGTTGTATTCACACCATTAGAGTTGCTTTAGCTCAAGTCTTAGAGTAAAGCTCCCCTAGATGTGATATCCCCCCTAAGAGGGATGAACTAACCTTGGGTTTTGTCGATGATGACTTCATGTAGGTGTTGAAGATGTGGACGCTCAATGTTGATGTAAATCATTCGGAGCAATCCATTTGAGTGAGTTGCAGTTTCAATACCTACATGGGTTAGTCACACAAGGAACAAACAAGGATATCCATGGACATAGAATGATGTTCACACAAAATGATGTCCATGAAAGCTTTAGGTTACCTTGTCCCTTGTCTTACCAACAAGAGGGTTTGTGACTCCTTGAACTAGTGCAAGATGTGAAAGTTGTTTGCGCTTGTTCTTGCCAAAATGATATGAGTGAAGTGTGTTGGCGGAGTCACCCTCAAGAACTCTCTAGTTCTTCTTCTTCGGGATCCATGTCATCTTGATGGGAATCCTTGGGGTTGTAGTCGTACTTGATGAGGTAGAACTTGACGTAGTCTTGGGAACCCACTTGACCAAGGCCTTGGGAGCTTCTTCAAATGCATCAATCTCCTCTTGAAGCTTATCCTTGCCTTTTTTCTTGTGGTCTTGTGGTGGAAGATCATCTTGAGCGTGTGTCCCTTGGAAAGAAGTAGGATCATACTTCTCTTGTTGAGGAACAAACTTTGTCTTGGGGTATTGATCTTCTTCCCACTCAACTCCATTGGCATTGAACTTTCGTTCAAAACCAACACCTTGATTCTTCCGGTGCCTTCCTTGCTTGCGTACAATTTCCTCAAATTGCTTACTTCCGGCAAGGATCTTGTAAACACCTTTCTCTACAATTCCCTTCAATAAGCTATTTTCTTGCTCAAGTGTAACTTGGCTAAGAGAATCATTAGTGGAATCAAGAGAACTACTAGAAGCAACAACATTGCATTTAGCATGATTATTGTTACTACAGAGGAAGAATCTTTCTTACTTTTGTTGCTAGATTTAACTTGTGGCATGTAAGTAGACAAGAGTAAATGCTTGGCAATGTAAGAAGAACTTTTCTTGCGAATATCATCATTGATTGCCTTTAAAAACTCATGCTCTTGCTCTAGGTTGAGCTTTTCAAAATGTAACTTCTCATGAGTCTTTAAAAGTTCTCGATGATCTTCCAAGGTAGTTTCATGAGCTAACTTGAGAGTGTTTAGTTCTTTAGTTAGACGCTCAATCTTCTCCTTATCATTGTCATTCGTTTTATCTTGATTAGCATGATTAATTGACGTTTAATCATAGTATTCATCACTAGAGTTGTCAACAAGTAAATCATCATCACCTAACAAATCATCTTCATCACTATTGAAATCAATATACTAGGGGTGTGATACCTTTGGGACTTTAGCCATAAAACTGTTGGGGAACGTAGTAATTTCAAAAAAATTCCTACGCACACGCAAGGATCATGGTGATGCATAGCAACGAGAGGGGAGAGTGTTGTCCATGTACCCTCGTAGACCGTAAGCGGAAGCATTACAACAACGCGGTTGATGTAGTCGTACATCTTCACGATCCGACCGATCCAAGTACCGAACGTACGACACCTCCGAGTTCAGCACACATTCAGCTCAATGATGATCCCCGGACTCCGATCCAGCAGGGTGTCGGGGATGAGTTCCGTCAGCACGACGGCATGGTGACGATGATGATGTTCTACCAACGCAGGGCTTTGCCTAAGCACCGCAACGATATGACCGAGGTGGAATATGGTGGAGGGGGGCACCGCACACGGCTAAGGAACGATCACGAAGATCAACTTGTGTCTAGAGGTGCCCCCTTGCCCCCGTATATAAAGGAGCAAGGGAGGAGGAGGCCGGCCCTAGGAGGGGCGCGCCATGGGGAGTCCTACTCCCACCGGGAGTAGGACTCCCTCCTTCCTTGTTGGACTAGGAGAAAGGGGAAGGAAAGGGAGAGAAGGAGAAGGAAAGAGGGGAAGGAAAAGGAGGAAAGGGGGGCCGGCCCCCTAGTCCAATTCGGTTTGGGCTAGGGGGGCCGCGCGCCCTGCCTCCTCTCTTCCACCACTTGGTCCATGAGGCCCATTGCTTCTTCCTCGTATTCCCGTAACTCCCCGGTACCCCCAAAAATACCCGAATCACTTGGAACCTTTCCAAAGTCCGAATATAGTCGTCCAATATATCGATCTTTATGTCTCGACCATTTTGAGACTCCTCGTCATGTCCCTGATCTCATCCGGGACTCCGAACAGCTTCGGTACATCAAAACTCATAAACTCATAATAAAACTATCATCGAAACCTTAAGCGTGCGGACCCTACGGGTTCGTGAACTATGTAGACATGACCGAAACACGTTTCCGGTCAATAGCCAATAGCGGAACCTGGATGCTCATATTGGCTCCCACATATTCTACGAAGATCTTTATCGGTCAAACCGCATAACAACATACGTTGTTCCCTTTGTTATCGGTATGTTACTTGCCCGAGATTTGATCGTCGGTATCCCAATACCTAGTTCAATTTCGTTACCAGCAAGTCTCTTTACTCGTTATGTAATGCATCATCCCGCAACTAACTCATTAGTCACATTGCTTGCAAGGCTTATAGTGATGTGCATTACCGAGAGGGCCCGGAGATACCTCTCCGACAATTGGAGTGACAAATCCTAATCTCGAAATACGCCAACTCAACATGTACCTTTGGATACACCTGTAGAGCTCCTTTATAATCACTCAGTTACATTGTGACGTTTGGTAGCACACAAAATGTTCCTCCGATAAACGGGAGTTGCATAATCTCATAGTCATAGGAACATGTATAAGTCATGAAGAAAGCAATAGCAACATACTAAACGATCAAGTGCTAAGATAATGGAATGGGTCAAGTCAATCATATCATTCTCCTAATGATGTGATCCTGTTAATCAAATGACAACTCATGTCTATGGCTAGGAAACTTAACCATCTTTGATTCACGAGCTAGTCAAGTAGAGGCATACTAGTGACACTATGTTTGTCTATGTATTCACACATGTATTATGTTTCCGGTTAATACAATTCTAGCATGAATAATATTTATCATGAAATAAGGAAATAAATAATAACTTTATTATTGCCTCTAGGGCATATTTCCTTTAGTCTCCCACTTGCACTAGAGTCAATAATCTAGTTCACATCGCCATGTGATTTAACACCAATATTCATATATGTATATGATTAACACCCATAGTTCACATCTTCATGTGACCAACACCCAAAAGGTTTACTAGAGTCAATAATCTAGTTCACATCGCTATGTGATTAACACCCAAAGAGTACTAAGGTGTGATCATGTTTTGCTCGTGAGAGAATCTTAGTCAACGGGTCTGTCATATTCAGAGCCGTATGTATTTTGCAAATATTCTATGTCTACAATGCTCTGCACGGAGCTACTCTAGCTAATTGCTCCCACTTTCAATATGTATCCAGATTGATACTTAGAGTCATCTGGATCGGTGTGGAAGCTTGCATCGATGTAACTCTTTACGACGGGCTCTTTTATCACCTCCATAATTGAGAAATATTTCCTTAGTACTCATTAAGGATATTCTTGACCTATGTCCAGTGATCTACTCCTAGATCACTATTGTACTCCTTTGCCAAATTCAGAGCAAGGTATACAATAGGTCTGGTACATAGCATAGCATACTTTATAGAACCTATGACTGAGGCATAGGGAATGACTTTCATTCTCTTTTCTATTTTCTGCCGTGGTCAGGATTTGAGTCTTACTCAATTTCACACCTTTTGCAACACAGGCAAGAACTCTTTCTTTGACTGTTTCATTTTGAACTATTTCAAAATCTTGACAAGGTATGTACTTATTGAAAAAATCTTATCAAGCGTCTTGATCTATCTTATAGATCTTGATGCTCAATGTGTAAGCATCTTTACCGAGGTCTTTCTTAGAAAAACTCTTATTCAAGTATCCTTTTATGCTATCCAGAATTTCTATATCATTTCAATCAACAATATGTCATCTACATATAGTTTTAGAAATGGTCGGAGCTCCCACTCACTTTCTTGTAAATACAGACTTCTCAAAAAAATCTGTATAAAATCATATGCTTTGATCAACTCATCAAAGTGTATATTCCAACTCCGAGATGCTTGCACCAGTCCATAGATGGATCGCTGGAGCTTGCACATTTTGTTAGCTCCTTTAGGATTGACAAAACCTTCTGGTTGCATCATATACAACTCTTCTTTGATAAATCCATTAAGGAATGTAGTTTTGACATCCATTTGCCAGATTTCATAAAATGTGGCAATTGCTAACATGATTCGGACAGACTTTTAAGCATCGATACGAGTGAGAAAATCTCATTGTATTCAACACTTTGAACTTTGTCAAAACCTTTTTCGACAAGTCTAGCTTTGTGGATAGTAACACTACTATCAGCGTCCATCTTCCTCTTGAAGATCCATTTATTCTTAATGACTCACCGATCATCGGGCAAGTTAATCAAAGTCCATACTTTGTTCTCATACATGGATCCCATCTCAGATTTCATGGCCTCAAGCCATTTCGCGGAATCTGGGCTCATCATCGCTTCCTCATAGTTCGTAGGTTTATCATGGTCTATTAACATGACTTCCAGAATAAGATTACCGTACCACTCTGGTGCTGATCTTACTTTGGTTTACCTACGAGGTTCGGTAGTAACTTGATCTGAAGTTTCATGATCATCATCATTAGCTTCCTCACTAATTGGTGTAGGCATCACTGTAACTGATTTTAGTGATGAACTAGTTTCCAATTCAGGAGAAGGTACTATAACCTTATCAAGTTTCTACTTTTCTCCCACTCACTTCTTTCGAGAGAAACTCCTTCTCTAGAAAGGGTCCATTCTTAGCAACGAATGTTTTGCCTTCGAATCTGTGATAGGAGGTGTACCCAATAGTTTCCTTTGGGTATTCTATGAAGACGCACTTCTCCGATTTGGGTTCGATCTTATCAGGTTGAAAAACCTTTTTCGCATAAGCATCGCAACTCCAAACTTTAAGAAACGGCAGCTTAGGTTTACTGTTAAACCATAGTTCATACGGTGTCATCTCAACGGATTTAGATGGTACCCTATTAAACGTGAATGCAGCTGTCTCTAATGCATAACCACAAAACGATAGTGGTAAACTGATAAGAGACATCATAGATCGCACCATATCTAGTAAAGTACGATTATGACGTTCGGACACACCATTACATTGTGGTGTTCCAGGTGGCGTGAATTGCGAACCTATTTCACACTGTTTCAAATGAAGATCAAACTCGTAAGTCAAATATTCGTCTCCACGATCAGATCGTAGAAACTTTATTTTTCTTGTTACGATGATTTTCCACTTCACTCTGAAATTCTTTGAACTTTTCAAATGTTTCAGACTTATGTTTCATCAAGTAGATATACCCATATCTGCTCAAATCATCTGTGAAGGTCAGAAAATAACGATACACGCCGCGAGCCTTAACACTCATCGGATCGCATACATCGGTATGTATTATTTCCAATAAGTCAGTAGCTCGTTCCATTGTTCCGGGGAATGGAGTTTTAGTCATCTTGCCCAAAAGGCACGGTTCGCAAGCATCAAATGATTCATAACCAAGTGATTCCGAAAATCCATCTTTATGGAGTTTGTTCATGCGCTTTACATCGATATGACCCAAACGGCAGTGCCACAAATAAGTTGCACTATCATTATTAACTTTGCATCTTTTGGCATGAATATTATGAATATGTGCATCACTACGATCGAGATCCAACAAACTATTTTCATTGGGTGTATAACCATTTGAAGGTTTTATTCATGTAAACAGAACAACAATTATTCTCTGACTTTAAATGAATAACCGTATTGCAATAAACATGATCAAATCATATTTATGCTCAACGCAAACGCTAAATAACATTTATTTAGGTTTAACACTAATCCCGAAAGTATAGGGAGTGTGCGATGATGATCGTATCAATCTTGGAACTACTTCCAACACTCATCGTTACTTCCCCTTCAACTAGTCTCTGTTTATTCTGTAACTCCTGTTCCGAGTTACTAATCTTAGCAACCGAACAAGTATCAAATACTCAGGGGCTACTATAAACACTAGTAAGGCACACATCAATAACTTGTATATCAAATATACTCTTGTTCACTTTGCAATCCTTCTTATCCACCAAATATTCAGGACATTTCCGCTTCCAGTGACCGTTTCCTTTGCAGTGTAAGCACTCAGTTTCAGGCTTTGTTCCGGCTTTGGGCTTCTTCGCAGGAGTGACAACTTGCTTGTCATTCTATTTGAAGTTCCCTTTCTTTCCCTTTGCCCTTTTCTTGAAACTAGTGGTCTTGTCAATCATCAACACTTGATGCTCTTTCTTGATTTCTACCTTCGTTGATTTCAACATCACGAAGAGCTCGGGAATCATTTTCGTCATCCCTTGCATACTATAGTTCATCACGAAGTTCTAGTAACTTGGTGATGGTGACTAGAGAACTCTGTCAATCACTATCTTATCTGGAAGATTAACTCCCACTTGATTCAAGCGATTGTAGTACCCATACAATCTGAGCACTTGCTCACTAGTTGAGCAATTCTCCTCCATCTTTTTAGCTATAGAACTTGTTGGAGACTTCATATCTCTTAACTCGGGTATTTGCTGGAAATATTAATTTCAACTCCTGGAACATCTTATATGGTCCATGACGTTCAAAACGTCTTTGAAGTCCCAATTCTAAGCCGTTTAAGCATGGTGCACTAAACTATCAAGTAGTCATCATTTTGAGCTAGCCAAACGTTCATAACGTCTGCATCTGCTCCTGCAATAGGTTTGTCACCTAGCGGTGCATCAAGGACATAATTCTTCTGTGCAGCAATGAGGATAAACCTCAGATCACGGATCCAATCCGCATCATTGCTACTAACATCTTTCAACACAGTTTTCTCTAGGAACATATCAAAATAAACATATGAAAGCAACAATGCGAGCTATTGATCTACAACATAATTTGCAAAATACTACCAGGACTAAGTTCATGATAAATTTAAGTTCAATTAATCATATTACTTAAGAACTCCCACTTAAACAGACATCTCTTTAGTCATCTAAGTGATCACGTGATCCAAATCAACTAAACCATGTCCGATCATCATGTGAGATGGAGTACTTTCAATGGTGAACATCACTATGTTGATCATATCTACTATATGATTCACGTTCGACCTTTCGGTCTCCGTGTTCCGAGGCCATATCTGTATATGCTAGGCTCATCAAGTTTAACTTGAGTATTCCGCGTGTGCAACTGTTTTGCACCCGTTGTATTTCAACGTAGAGCCTATCACACCCGATCATCACGTGGTGTCTCAGCACAAAGAACTTTCGCAACGGTGCATACTCAGGGAGAACACCTCTTGATAATTTAGTGAGAGATCATCTTAAAATGCTACCGTCAATCAAAGCAAGATAAGATGCATAAAGGATAAACATCACATGCAATCAATATAAGTGATATGATATGGCCATCATCATCTTGTGCTTGTGATCTCCATCTCCGAAGCACCGTCGTGATCACCATCATCATCGACGCGACACCTTGATCTCCATCGCAACATCGTTGTCGTTTACGCCATCTATTGCTTCTACGAATATCGCTACCGCTTGGTGATAAAGTAAAGCAATTACAGGGCATTTGCATTTCATACAATAAAGCGACAACCATATGGCTCCTACCAGTTGCCGATAACTTTGGTTACAAAACATGATCATCTCATACAATAAAATATAGCATCACGTCTTGACCATATCACATCACAACATGCCCTGCAAAAACAAGTTAGACGTCCTCTACTTTGTTGTTGCAAATTTTACGTGGCTGCTACGGGCTGAGAAAGAACCGTTCTTACCTACGCATCAAAACCACAACGATAGTTTGTCAAGTTAGTGCTATTTTAACCTTCGCAAGGACCGGGTGTAGCCACACTCGGTTCAACTAAAGTTGGAGAAACTGACACCCGCCAACCACCTGTGTGCAAAGCACGTCGGTAGAACCAGTCTCGCGTAACCATACTCGTAATGTCGGTCCGGGCCGCTTCATCCAACAATACCACCGAACCAAAGTATGACATGCTGGTAAGCAGTATGACTTGTATCACCCACAACTCACTTGTGTTCTACTCGTGCATATAACATCTAAGCATAAAACCAGGCTCGAATGCCACTATTGGGGAACGTAGTAATTTCAAAAAAATTCCTACGCACACGCAAGGATCATGGTGATGCATAGCAACAAGAGGGGAGAGTGTTGTCCACATACCCTCGTAGACCGTAAGCGGAAGTGTTAGAACAACGCGGTTGATGTAGTCGTACATCTTCACGATCCGACCGATCCAAGTACCGAACGTATGGCACCTCCGAGTTCAACACACGTTCAGCTCGATGACGATCCCCGGACTCCGATCCAGCAGGGTGTCGGGGATGAGTTCCGTCAGCACGACGGCGTGGTGACGACGATGATGTTCTACCGACGCAGGGCTTTGCCTAAGCACCGCAACGATATGACCGAGGTGGAATATGGTGGAGGGGGGCACCGCACACGGCTAAGGAACGATCACGAAGATCAACTTGTGTCTAGAGGTGCCCCCTTTCCCCCATATATAAAGGAGCAAGGGAGGAGGAGGCCGGCCCTAGGAGGGGCGCGCCATGGGGAGTCCTACTCCCACCGGGAGTAGGACTCCCTCCTTCCTTGTTGGACTAGGAGAAAGGGAAGGAAAGGGAGAGAAGGAGAAGGAAAGAGGGGAAAGAAAAGGAGGAAAGGGGGGCCGTCCCCCTAGTCCAATTCGGTTTGGGCTAGGGGGGGGTGCGCGCCCTGCCTCCTCTCTTTCACAACTTGGCCCATGAGGCCCATTGCTTCTTCCTCGTATTCCCGTAACTCCCCGGTACCCCCGAAAATACCCGAATCACTTGGAACCTTTCCGAAGTCCGAATATAGTCGTCCAATATATCGATCTTTACGTCTCAACCATTTTGAGACTCCTCGTCATGTCCCCGATTTCATCCGGGACTTAGAACTGCTTCGGTACATCAAAACTCATAAACTCATAATAAAACTGTCATCGAAACCTTAAGCGTGCGGACCCTACGGGTTCGAGAACTATGCAGACATGACTGAAACACGTTTCCGGTCAATAAACAATAGCGGAACCTGGATGCTCATATTGGCTCCCACATATTCTATGAAGATCTTTATCGGTCAAACCGCATAACAACATACGTTGTTCCCTTTGTCATCGGTATGTTACTTGCCCGAGATTTGATCGTTGTTATCCCAATACCTAGTTCAATTTCGTTATCGGCAAGTCTCTTTACTCGTTATGTAATGCATCATCCCGCAACTAACTCATTAGTCACATTGCTTGCAAGGCTTATAGTGATGTGCATTACCGAGAGGGCCCGGAGATACCTCTCCGACAATCGGAGTGACAAATCCTAATCTCGAAATACGCCAACTCAACATGTACCTTTGGATACACCTGTAGAGCTCCTTTATAATCACCCAGTTACGTTGTGACGTTTGGTAGCACACAAAGTGTTCCTCCGGTAAACGGGAGTTGCATAATCTCATAGTCATAGGAACATGTATAAGTCATGAAGAAAGCAATAGCAACATACTAAACGATCAAGTGCTAAGCTAACGGAATGGGTCAAGTCAATCATATCATTCTCCTAATGATGTGATCTCGTTAATCAAATGACAACTCATGTCTATGGCTAGGAAACTTAACCATCTTTGATTCACGAGCTAGTCAAGTAGAGGCATACTAGTGACACTATGTTTGTCTATGCATTCACACATGTATTATGTTTCCGGTTAATACAATTCTAGCATGAATAATAAATATTTATCATGAAATAAGGAAATAAATAATAACTTTATTATTGCCTCTAGGGCATATTTCCTTCAGAAGCATCTTCCAATTCCTTCATTTGGTGAGTCAAATATGTCATAGGAGTTGGTTGACACAAGTGCTAGACCGGCAACACCTTCATCTTGAGTATATTCGGAGTCAGAGTGATAACTTCTTTCGGAGTGATGGTTGGAGTCAGAGCCGGATACCCATTCACCAATGTGAGCTTGATGTCTTCGTTTTGTGTAGCTCTTTGATGATTTTTCCTTCCTTTTCGAATCATTGCTTCTCCGAGAGGTTCTTTGTTCATAACAATCATCTCTACTCCTTCTCTCTCTTGGTGGTGATTCTTCTCTCCTTTTGTAGGGAACCGTACACTCATTGGAGTAGTGTCCGGGTCTTCCACAATTTTAGCAATTACGTTCACGACTCGAAGATCTTTTGTCATTGTAGGACCTTGACTTGGAACTTCTTTCCTTGCTTCTACTCTTGTAGAACTTGTTGAAGTTCTTCACCATTAGGCTCAATTCTTCATTGAAGGTTTGTTTCTCACTAGATGATGTAGGAGCATCACATGAGGCTTTGTAAGCACCACTTGACTTGTTGTGAAGCTCTTCTTTATCCTTGAGTGACATCTCATGAGCAACAATTCTTCCAATGACTTCCGTTGGCTTGAGATCTTTGTAATTGGGCATCATTTGGATCAATGTGCACACGGTATCATATTTTCCATCCAAGGCTCTTAGGATCTTCTTGATGATGAATCTATCGGTCATCTCTTCACTTCCTAAGCCGGCAATCTCATTTGTGATGAGAGCAAGCCTAGAGTACATTTCAGCGACACCTTCATCATCCTTCATTTTGAACTTGTCAAGTTGACTTTGAAGCACATACAATTTGGATTCCTTGACGGAGTCGGTACCTTCGTGCATATCAATCAAAGTATCCCAAATTTCCTTTGCATTCTCAAGATGGCTGATTTTATTGAATTCTTCGAGGCACAGTCCGTTGAAGAGAATATCACAAGCTTGAGCGTTGTATTGCAGCATCTTTAACTCTTCTGCGGTAGCTTCACGGTTCAGTTCTCTCCCATCGAAGAATTCACCTTGCAAGCCAATACACACAATAGCCCAAACAGCGGGGTTATGTCCAAGAATATGCATTTTCATCTTATGCTTCAAACTAGCAAAATTAGTACCATCAAAGTAAGGACCTCTACGGTGGTAATTTCCCTCGCTAGACGCCATACTCTCCTAGGTTGTGAAACCAAGGCTATGATCACCAAAAGCTATGGAAATCAAGGCAAATCCAGACCGTAGCTCTGGTACCACTTGTAGGATCAAAAGTATGTCTAGAGGGGGGTGATTAGACTACTTGACCAAATAAAAATCTAGCCTTTTCCCAATTTTAGTTCTTGGGGCATTTTAGCAACTTAGCACAAGTCAAGCAATCAACCTACACATGCAATTCTAAGAGTATAGCAGCAGAATGTAAATCATTGCATATGAAGGTAAAGGGAGGAGTTTGGAGGGAGCAAACGCAATGTTGACACGGAGAATTTTGGCATGGTTCTTATAGGTGGTGCTATTGTACATCCACGTTGATGGAGACTTCAACCCACAAAGGTAACGGCTGCGCGAGTCCATGAAGGGCTCCACCCACGAAGGGTCCACGAAGAAGCAGCCTTGTCTATCCCACCATGGACATAGCCCACGAAGGACTTGCCTCACTAGGGTATATCTTCACGAAGTAGGCGATCTCCTTGCCCTTACAAACTCCTTGGTTCAACTCCACAATCTTGATGGAGGCTCCCAAGAGACACCTAACCAATCTAGGAGACACCACTCTCTAAAAGGTAATAGATGGTGTGTTGATGATGAACTCCTTGCTCTTGTGCTTCAAATTATAGTCTCCCCAACACTCAACTCTCTCTCATAGGATTGGATCTGGTGGAAAGATGATTTGAGTGGAAAGCAACTTAGGGAAGGCTAGAGATCAAGATTCATATGGTAGGATTGGAATATCTTGGCCTCAACACATGAGTAGGTGGTTCTCTCTCAGAAAATGAATGTTGGAAGTGTACTGATGGCTTTCCTCACGAATGAGGAGAGGGTCAAGGGGTATATATAGCCTCCACACAAAATCTAACTGTTACACACAGTTCACCAAACTCGGTGGGACCGAATCAGAAAACTTGGTCAGCCCGATTTAGTTCATAATGTGACCGTTAGGCATTTCGGTGGGACCGACATGTCAACTCGGTGGGACCGATTTCTTTAGGGTTAGGGCATAACGTAATATCGGTGAGACCGATTACACAAACTCGGTGGGACCAACTTTGGTAATAAGCTAACCAGAGAGTTGGTGAGGCAAACTTGGAGGGACCGATTCGCTCATCTCGGTGAGACCGAAACGTTACGAAAGGGAAACAGGGAGTTTGCATTGCGAACTCGGTGGGACCGATCGCTCATCTCGGTTAGACCGAAATGATACGAAGGGAAACAGAGAGTTTGCAATCCCATCTCGGTGAGACCGAGGTCCCTATCGGTGAGACCGAAGTGACTAGGGTTTCTGGGAGTGGCTATGTCAAATGAACTCGGTGGCGCCGGATAGATCAAATCAGTGGGGCCAAGTTTGACTTTTGGTTTGGGACATATGTGGATATGAGAAAGTGGTTGAGGGTTTTTGGAGCATATCACTAAGCATTTTGAGTAAGCAAGCCATTAAGCAACACCTCATCCCCTTTTAATAGTATTGTCTTTTCCTATGGACTCAATGTGATCTTGCACCACTAAAAGTAAAATGTAGAGTCTTGAGCCTTAGAGCTTTAGCCAATCCTTTGTCCTTAGCATTTTGAGGGGTCCACATTCCTAATCCATGCCATGCCAATCATTGAACTTTCCTGAAATATTTATCTTGAAGTAGCATTAGTTCAATGAGCTATATGTTGCTAATCATTACCAAAACCACCTAGGGATAGTTGCACTTTCATCGAGCCCAGCTTGAAGCCACCAAAGGATTTTAGTTGTGGACAATGTTTCCCTTTTTAAAAAGAAATGAAGCTAGCCACCAAGGCATTCATCAAAAAGTAAATTAGTGTCACTTAAAATTGCTATTTGTAAGTTGACGTTGGTGCTCCAAATATATAGGGGCTAATGAGTTTTTCCTTGCCTTTGACCATAAATAAAATCACTAATATATGAGATGATGGATATAAAATTATATCATTAAAATCTCCTTTCAAATATGAATTTAGCGGCATCATTTGTATAACATGCATGTCATTATTGAGGTAACTCATAAAACGTATTACTACCTCCGTCCCGGATTATTTGTCCCCTTTCTAATTTGCACCAAATTTCAACAAAATATTTAACTAACAAAATGTTAAAGCATGTCAACAAAGATTATATCATCGGGTTCGTATTTGAACATAGTTTTCAGTGATATAATTTTTTGTGACATACATGAACATTTTGTTAGTTAAATTTATGATCAAAATTTGACACAAAATATAATGGGTACAATAAACCAGGACGAAGGTGGTAGGTCCTAGTATTTAAATGGAGGCAACACAATATATTTGAAAAATGGACGCATGTGTCCTATGTTTAATGTGCTTTCTCTAATTTTGTGCTTTGAACCCAGCGTGGATGGAATTAAATTCTTTACAAGAATGTACTCGCTCCTTTTATGTATATAGGGCCTAACGCATTTTTCGAGGTTAACTTTGACCACATGTTAGAGAAAAAATATATGATATGCAAGTTATACAAAGCACACTACCAAATTCATACGTGAAAGGAGCTTCTAGTGATATAATTTTCACATTATACATCTCATATATTATTAATCTTATCAATAGTCAAAGGCAATCTCGAAACATGTATTAGGCAAAACTGTGGAGAATGATTTGGTGCATCGATAATTAATTGATCGTGCACTAGGCACATATATATAGGTACAAGGGGTGTGACCGGTATCGTGTCTCCTAAGATACACGTACACACAGAGGGAGACCGCCACTACAGGTACTACATACGAAACCCAGACCTACGTACATGTACACATGTTCAACCCCCCCCCCCCCCCCCCCCCCCGGCAGTCGAAGAATCGCTGGTGACGCAGAGACTGGACCAAAAGCCCTCAAATGTCGAGGTGGGTAGTCCCTTGGTCATAACATCGGCGAACTGCTGATCAGTGGGCACATGTAGAACTCAAACACGACCAAGTGCGACATGCTCCCTGACGAAGTGAATGTCGAGCTCAATATGCTTCGTCCGTCGGTGATGGACAGGGTTGGCAGCAAGGTACACCGCGGAGACGTTGTCACAGTAGACAAGCGTAGCCTTGGTGACCTCACATAGCAACTCCTGAAGTAGTTGTCATAGCTAAGAACACTCCGCACGGCATTGGCCACAGCCCTGTACTCAGCCTCGGCGCTCGATCGTGAGACCTTGGGTTGTTGATACGTCCATTTTGCATCATGCTTTTATATCAATATTTATTGCATTATGGGTTGTTATTTCACGTTATGTCACAATACTTATGGCTATTCTCTCTTATTTTACAAGGTTTAATGAAGAGGGAGAATGCCGACAGCTGGAATTCTGGGCTAGAAAAGGAGAAAATATTAAAGGCCTATTCTGCGTAACTCCAAAAGTCCTGAAACTCCACCGAATACATTAAAATAAATAAAGAAAAATCATTGCCAAAGATGAAGGTGTCGGACCTTGAGAAGAGGTGTCTAGAGGGGGGGGGGTGATTAGACACTAAGTACCAAAGTTGCAGTTTTTAAGTTTCTTTAAATTTAAGTGCAGTTTAGGCACAAGTTTAACATTCACAATACATATCAAGCAAGCATGCAAAGAGTATATGAGCAGCGGAAAGTAAAGCATGCAATTTGCAAGAATGTAAAGGGAAGGGTTTGGAGGATTCAAACGCAATTGGAGACACAGATGTTTTTGGCATGGTTCCGATAGGTGGTGCTATCGTGCATCCACGTTGATGGAGACTTCAACCCACGAAGGGTAACGGTTGCGCGAGTCCACGGAGGGCTCCACCCACGAAGGGTCCACGAAGAAGCAACCTTGTCTATCCCACCATGGCCTTCGCCCACGAAGGACTTGCCTCACTAGCGGTAGATCTTCACGAAGTAGGCAATCTCCTTGCCCTTACAAACTCCTTGGTTCAACTCCACAATCTTGTCGGAGGCTCCCAAGTGACACCTAGCCAATCTAGGAGACACCACTCTCCAAGAAGTAACAAATGGTGCGTTAATGATGAACTCCTTGCTCTTGTGCTTCAAATGATAGTCTCCCTAACACTCAACTCTCTCTCATAGGTTTTGGATCTGGTGGAAAGAAGATTTGAGTGGAAAGCAACTTGGGGAAGGCTAGAGATCAAGATTCATATGGTAGGAATGGAATATCTTGGCCTCAACACATGAGTAGGTAGTTCTCTCTCAGAAAATGTATGCTGGAAGTGTAGGTTCAGTCTGATGGCTCTCTCCACGAATGAAGAGGAGGTGGAGGGGTATATATAGCCTCCACACAAAATCTAACCGTTACACACAATCTACCAAACTCGGTGGGACCGATTCGTTAAACTCGGTCAAACCGATTTAGCAAATAATGTGACCGTTAGGGTTTTCGGTGGGACCGAAATGCAACTCGGTGAAACTGATTCGGTTAGGGTTAGGGCATAACGTAATCTCGGTAAGACCAATTACACAAACTCGGTGAGACCGATTTTGGTAATAAGCTTTCCAGAGAGTTGGTCAGGCAAACTCGGTTTGACCGATTACACAAACTCGGTAGGACCGATTTTGGTAATAAGTTAACAGAAAGTTTGCATTGTAATCTCGGTAGTACCGATTGCTCAAACTCGGTGAGACCGATTTTGATAATGGACATACACAGAGAGATTACAATCCCATCTCGGTGAGACCGAGGTCCCTATCGGTAAGACCGATTTGCTTAGGGTTTGTGGCAGTGGCTATGACTTTTGGAATCGGTGGCTCCGGATAGGAAGAATCGGTGTGACCGATTTTGGCTTTGGGTTTAGGTCATTTGTGGAAGTGGGAAAGTAGCCGAGGGTTTTGGAGCATATCACAAAGCACATGAAGCAAGAGGCTCATTAAGCAACACCTCATCCCTCCTTGATAGTATTGGCTTTTCCTATAGACTCAATGTGATCTTGGACCACTAAAATGTAAAAAGAAGAGTCTTGAGCTTGAAGCTTGAGCCAATCCTTTGTCCTTAGCATCTTGAAGGAGTTCCCACATCCTTTAGTCCATGCCACTCCATTGTTGAACTTATCTGAAACATACTAGATAAAGGTGTTAGTCCAACAAGAGATATGTTGACATTAATTACCAAAACCACCTAGGGAGCACTTGTGCTTTCAATCTCCCCTTTTTTGGTAATTGATGGCAACATACATCAAAGCTTTAGATAAAGATATAAAGAGTAGCAAGTAAAGCTTTGGAAAGACATGTAACAGACATAGGCTCCCCCTATATGTATGCAATCATGTGAATATGGAATATAGAAGCATGTGAGAGCATAAACATGATAGAGCAGGCAATGTGTTACATGTATCTTGGCCATATGCATCAGAGCAAAGAATATTAAGGAACATACCTTCATGCTCATGAGTCCTTCTTGCAAATAATATGTACATCAGCAAGAATTCCTCATACACATGATTGTGATGCATATACTTACCTTGTAGTCTTGAGTTGGCTTAGGATGGAATGAACCTGTGTAAACAAGGTTAGATAACATAGATACATCTACAAGCCAGAGCAAACAGAAGAAACCACAAGAATACCAAGACTAGGATGACATGTAGAGAGTGAGTACTAAGTACCACATTGGATTAGACATGTCCCCAAGAGTAAAAGATATGCAATGAATCTAATTGATTTCTTTCCCTTAGATGTCTTGCTCCCCCTGAATCTAGCATGGGATACTGGGAGAAGATAGGGAATAGAAAATCAGAGCTGAAAGATATGAATGTTGATCAGAGCTAATGTATGCTAAAGCAAATAAGCACAAAATATCATAAGAACATGTCTCTCCCCTCAAGAAGACATGTGAGCATCTCTCCTCTTGAACACCAAGCATCTAGGATCCTTGAGAAATACTTACTACTTTTAGTATTCTCTCCCCCTGGAGATCTCTCTCTTCCCTTTGAGGGTCTCTCCCCTTAGAAGATCTCTCTCCCCCTTAAGGATCTCTTTCTAAATGATAAGCTTTGATGTTCTCTCTCTCCCCTTTGACATCAATTTCCAAGAAGGGTCTTCTGGAATATGTCTAATAGGTTTGGTCCTTGAGACACAGCACAAAGCAATGATAAAAACGTGATGCTTGTAGAGGACAAGATTCATTGAGTGGAGCTGGATCAGAAGAAATACAGAATATGTGGCAAACTGTTTTTCCTGATGTGAAGTCGGTGGCACCGAGTGGTAAGCTTCGGTTGGACCGAAAGGATTCGGTTGGGCCAAAAATAACAAATCGGTGAAACCGACTTCATCTCAGAGAAAACACTTGTCACCTCAGCTCACTTAGACTAGTAAGATCTCACAAAGATTTGCAAGGAATTTACTTAAAGATGTGCAATGAATTGGAATGCAGAAAATGCAGAGCAAACAGAAAAAAGCTAGATGAAGTTTTTTTTTGAAAGGGGAAATAAATATGCATGAGACAAATGCAAAAACACAGAAAACAACACAAGAGAACTTCATCTAGAGATGGTCGGCGACAAAGTCACCTATGTTAGAGTATATTGACTTAGGAGCCAAGTGAGATCACTTGATCATAGGTCATACTCATCGTTTAAGCTCAAAATGGGGTTGCCATTTTTTGTTTAAGCATCTTGATGTATTCACATCTTGTCGAGTTGCTTTAGCTCATGACTCGGAGTAAAGCTTCTCTAAGATGGAATGACATACCTTGGTTGGTGGTGTAGTCCATGTAGTTGTGGGTCGCTCAAGGTTGATGTAGCTCATCAAGAATTTGGAGCACCACTTGGAATTTGAGTCCATCTACCTACATGGGTTAGTTTTTGCAAGGAAGAGCACTTGTGTATCCAAAAACGACAATCATGAAGTTCAACATAGAATTTGTCAAAGGATATGTTTGAATGATTTGGTGCTTCCTTGACTTCATCCACCATAGTGTAGAGACTTGGTGATGTAGAGACTGCTCAAGATATGAGTAGATTACAATCTCATGGAATTTGATTCCACCAAGTACCTACATGGGTTAGATAACATGCAAGATACAAATATTTCCAAGACATAAGATTTTCATCATAAGAGAAATATCAAGGATTAGTCATAAGCTCATGTCTTGCATGTATCCAATGGAGTTTCTACTCCAAGTTTGAAGCATCAATGATGTTCAATTCTCCTCTTAACCTGACACTTTCTCATCAAGAGGTTTAGTGAATATATCCGCTAATTGCTTTTCGGTGCGAACATGCTTAAGATCAATGTCACCCTTAGCAACATGATCTCGAATGAAATGATGTTGAACTTCAATATGCTTAGTTCGAGAATGTTGCACAGGATTATGACCAATTTTGATAGCACTTTCATTGTCACAAAGCAATGGAACATGTCTCACATGTATCCCATAATCTTTAAGAGTTTGGGTCATCCAAAGTAATTGAGCACAACATGAACCAGTGGCAATATATTCAGCTTCGGCAGTGGATAAGGATACCGAGTTTTGTTTCTTGGAGGACTAAGACACAAGAGATCTACCAAGAAATTGACAAGTACCCGAAGTGGACTTTCTATCAACCTTGTCTCCGGCATAGTCCGAGTCGGAATAGCCAACAAGATCGAAAGAGGCCCTCTTAGGATACCAAATGCCAAAATATGGTGTATGGATTAAGTATCTCACTATCCTTTTCACGGCCTTAAGATGACATTCTTTAGGAGCAGCTTGATATCGTGCACACATGCACACACTTAGCATGATATCGGGACGTGAAGCACATAGATATAACAATGATCCAATCATAGAGCGATAAACCTTTTGATCAACCGGTTCACCATCTTTGGTCAAGTCATTATGTCCACTAGTAGGCATGGGTGTAGACATACCTTTGCACTCTTGCATATTGAACTTCTTGAATAAGTCCTTGGTGTACTTTGTTTGAGAAACAAAGGTACCTTCCTTAGTTTTCTTGATTTGCAACCCAAGAAAGAATTTGAGTTCACTCATCATAGACATCTCAAACTTCTCTGACATTAGCTTCCCAAACTTTTCACTAAAATGAGGGTTAGTTGAACCAAATATAATATCATCAACATAGATTTGGCACACAAATAGTTCTCCATTAACCCTTTTAGTAAAAAGAGTAGAATCAATTTTTTCAATTTCAAAGCCTTTTTCAATAAGGAACTTGGTCAAGCATTTATACCATGCTCTAGGAGCTTGTTTAAGACCATAAAGAGCTTTGTGAAGTTTGTAAACATGATTGGGTTTCTTAGGATTGACAAAGCCGGGAGGTTTCTTAACATAAACTTCCTCCTCTATTTCACCATTTAGAAAAGCACTTTTAATGTCCATTTGGTACAAGGTGATATCATGATGATTAGCATAGGCAAGTAAGATGCGAATGGACTCAAGTCTAGCAACGGGGGCGTAAGTCTCACCATAGTCCATACCTTCGACTTGTGTGTAGCCTTGGGCGACGAGACGTGCTTTGTTGCGAACTACTTGTCCATCTTCATCTTGCTTGTTGCGAAACACCCATTTGGTACCGATGACGTTGTGGTTGTTTTCGAGCTTCTCAACCAATGTCCAAACTTGGTTCCTCTCAAAGTTATGTAGCTCTTCATGCATGGTATTTATCCAATCCGGATCTTCCAATGCTTCTTCAACCTTCATAGGTTCAATGCTAGAGATGAAAGAATAGTTTTCACAAAAGTTAGCTAAACGAGTTTTAGAGCGAGTGATTCTCCCGGTTTGAATGTCATTGTAGATTTGCTCGACGGGATGATCTTTAGCAATTCTTGCTCGAACTCGTGAAAGCTTTTGCTTGGGTCTTCGTTGAACATCTTCTTCATCTTGTTCTTCTTCTTCTTGGCCTTCTTCATTGTTGGCGTTGTCGTTCTCTTGTCGTGGTGGAGGAGGTTGTTGACGTTCATCTTGATGCACTTCCTCGTTTTCTTCATCTTGGTGTGTCCCACTTGTGGATGCTTCCGTATCAACTCTTGGTTCACCTTGTCGTGAAGTTGAAGCTTCCACTTGGACGGACGAGGTACTCTCCTTCACCTCCGTTGGACGAACCTTGCCAATAGCCAAGTCTTGAATTGCTTCTGAAGGATCTTTGTCACCTACATCAATTGGCAATTGCTCTACCTGCGAGCCGTTAGATTCATCAAACTTCTCATCTACCATCTCTTCAACCTTTCGGGTGAGATTGTTGTAGACACGGTAAGTGTGAGAGTTTGAGCCATAACCTAGTAGGAAACCTTCATGAGACTTAGGAGCAAATTTAGAGCGACGATGCTTATCAAGAATGTAGCACTTTGAGCCGAATACTCGAAAGTATCCAACTTGGGGTTTGTTACCGGTGAGGAGCTCGTATGCCATCTTGCCGAGTAGTTTGTGAAGATACAAGCGATTTGTTGCATGACAAGCTGTCTCATCCGCTTCTGCCCAAAAGTGCTTCGGCGTCTTGTACTCATCAAGCATCGTTCTCGCTATTTCAATGAGCGTCCGGTTCTTCCTCTCAACAACTCCGTTTTGTTGAGGTGTGTACGTAGCTGAGAACTCGTGTGAAATCCCTTCTTCGTCAATAAAGGTGTCCACATTTGCGTTCTTGAACTCCGTTCCGTTGTCGCTGCGAACCTTCTTGATCTTCACTTGAAATTGATTTTGGGCCTTCCTTGCGAAGTTTTTGAAGATCTTTTGGACCTGTGATTTATCATCGAGAAAGAACACCCACATAAATCTTGAAAAATCATCAACTATAACTAGACCAAAAGAATTTCCACCGAGACTCTTGTAAGAGTTGGGACCAAAAAGATCCATGTGAAGTAGCTCGAGTGGCCTCCTTGTGGTCATGATGTTCTTCACGGGATGCCTTCCTCCAACCTGTTTACCTGCTTGACAAGCACTGCAAAGTCTATCCTTATCAAATATGACATCGTTAACTCCAAGGATATGATTTCCTTTAATAAGCTTGTCAAGGTTTCGCATACCAACATGACCTAGTCGTCTATGCCATAACCAACCTTTTGAGGATTTAGCAATGAAGCAAGTTTTAGGTTGAGCCTTTTTAGTGAAATCAACAATGTATAGATCACCTCTACGCACACCGGTAAAGACCATTTTATGATTGTCTCGATGAAACACTTGGCAATCTACTTCAGTAAATAGAACATTGAAACCGAAAGCAGCAAGTCTAGATACTGAAAGTAAGTTGTATCCAAGAGATTCAACGAGCATGACATTTTGTATGGAGCTATCATGTGATATGGCCACCTTACCGAGGCCAACCACCTTACCCTTTGAGTTGTCGCCGAAAGTGACATACTTTCGAGGACTATCATTATCAGCAAGCTCATGAAACATGTCTTTATCTCCGGTCATGTGATCGGTACATCCACTATCAAGAACCCATTCCTTTCCTCCTGACATATATCCCCGAAGATTTTCCATAAGACCAAAGTGTCTCATTGCATCATCACGATCGAAGTCACTATCATCATCCTCATCATAGTATCCATGTTCAACATCGTCATGTGGTGGATCACGTCCTAGAGAGGGTGATTCATTAGAATCAGTTTGACAATGATCTTGCTTATGAATTTTTATAGCTTTGGAAATAATATCACTAATAATACCAACATTTCCTTTGGCACGCATAAGGTTAGTGAGCTCAAATAGACGATCACCAAACATAGGATCACTAGAATTCATCTTACTCAAGGCAATAGACTTATGAAGAATTTCATCAAGATTTTTCAAGGAATAATCTGGAAATCGTTCCTCAAGAAATTTCCATATGGTGTAGGCGCAGTTAAAAGTAGGCAAACATCCAATCAAGTTTCTAGGCAATCCTCTAATGATAAGTTCGGCAGTTCTAAGATTCCTAATCATGTCAATTGACTCATCATGGGTAGGATGCATAGGATCAACATAAGGAGCACAAGGGCTAGCAATGTACTTGTTCAAATGATATTGATTGAAAATAACAAGCATCTCATTTTTTCACTCATGAAAATACTCTCCATCAAGAATAGGCACTCTATGTCTAAGACTCCCAATAGTAGACTCATCCATCTTCCTCCAATGGTGATTAAACCAAAGCAATGGAGACCAATGCTCTGATACCACTTGTAGGACCTTGAGAAGAGGTGTCTAGAGGGGGGGTGATTAGACACTAAGTACCAAAGTTGCAGTTTTTAAGTTTCTTTAAATTTAAGTGGAGTTTAGGCACAAGTTTAACATTCACAATACATATCAAGCAAGCATGCAAAGAGTATATGAGCAGCGGAAAGTAAAGCATGCAATTTGCAAGAATGTAAAGGGAAGGGTTTGGAGGATTCAAACGCAATTGGAGACACGGATGTTTTTGGCGTGGTTCCGATAGGTGGTGCTATCGTACATCCACGTTGATGGAGACTTCAACCCACGAAGGGTAACGGTTGTGCGAGTCCACGGAGGGCTCCACCCACGAAGGGTCCACGAAGAAGCAACCTTGTCTATCCCACCATGGCCGTCGCCCATGAAGGACTTGCCTCACTAGCGGTAGATCTTCACGAAGTAGGCGATCTCCTTGCCCTTACAAACTCCTTGGTTCAACTCAACAATCTTGTCGGAGGCTCCCAAGTGACACTTAGCCAATCTAGGAGACACCACTCTCCAAGAAGTAACAAATGGTGCGTTGATGATGAACTCCTTGCTCTTGTGCTTCAACTGATAGTCTCCCCAACATCAACTCTCTCTCATAGGTTTTGGATCTGGTGGAAAGAAGATTTGAGTGGAAAGCAACTTGGGGGAGGCTAGAGATCAAGATTCATATGGTAGGAATGGAATATCTTGGCCTCAACACATGAGTAGGTAGTTCTCTCTCAGAAAATGTATGCTGGAAGTGTAGGTTCAGTCTGATGGCTCTCTCCACGAATGAAGAGGAGGTGGAGGGGTATATATAGCCTCCACACAAAATCTAACCGTTACACACAATCTACCAAACTCGGTGGGACCGATTCGTTAAACTCGGTTAGACCGATTTAGCAAATAATGTGACTGTTAGGGTTTTCGGTGGGACCGAAATGCAACTCGGTGAAACCGATTCGGTTAGGGTTAGGGCATAACGTAATCTCGGTAAGACCAATTACACAAACTCGGTGAGACCGATTTTGGTAATAAGCTTTCCAAAGAGTTGGTCAGGCAAACTCGGTTTGACCGATTACACAAACTCGGTAGGACCGACTTTGGTAATAAGTTAACAGAAAGTTTTCATTCTAATCTCGGTAGTACTGATTGCTCAAACTCGGTGAGACCGATTTTGATAATGGACATACACAGAGAGATTACAATCCCATCTCGGTGAGACCGAGATCCCTATCGGTAAGACCGATTTGCTTAGGGTTTGTGGCAGTGGCTATGACTTTTGGAATCGGTGGCTCCGGATAGGAAGAATCGGTGTGACCAATTTTGGCTTTGGGTTTAGGTCATTTGTGGAAGTGGGAAAGTAGCTGAGGGTTTTGGAGCATATCACAAAGCACATGAAGCAAGAGGCTCATTAAGCAACACCTCATCCCTCCTTGATAGTATTGGCTTTTCATATAGACTCAATGTGATCTTGGACCACTAAAATGTAAAAAGAAGAGTCTTGAGCTTGAAGCTTGAGCCAATCCTTTGTCCTTAGCATCTTGAAGGAGTTCCCACATCCTTTAGTCCATGCCACTCCATTGTTGAACTTATCTGAAACATACTAGATAAAGGTGTTAGTCCAACAAGAGATATGTTGACATTAATTACCAAAACCACCTAGGGAGCACTTGTGCTTTCAGAAGGCCAGGGGGCCCACACCCTGCTCATGAGGGTGGGAGGCGCGCCCCCTACCTCGTGGGCCCCCTGGTGGCTCTCCGACGCCCATCTTCTCCTATATGAAGTCTTTCGATGAGAAAAAAATAGAAGGCAACCTTTCGGGACGAGACTCCGCTAGGAACCTTGGCGAAACCAACCTAGGGCTCCGGCAGAGCTGTTCTGCCGGGGACACTTCCCTCCGGGAGGGGGAAATCATCACCATCGTCATCACCAACGCTCCTCTCATCGGGAGAGGGCAATCTCCATCAACATCTTCACCAGCACCATCTCATCTCCAAACCCTAGTTCATCTCTTGTATCCAATTCTTGTCTCCAAGTCCGGGATTGGTGCTAGTAGGTTGCTAGTAGTGTTGATTACTCCTTGTAGTTGATGCTAGTTGGTTTATTTGGTGGAAGATCATATGTTCAGATCCTTTATGCATATTATTACCCCTCTGATTATGAACATGAATATGCTTTGTGAGTAATTACGTTTGTTCCTGAGGACAACGGAGAAGTCTTGCTATTAGTAGTCATGTGAATTTGGTATTCGTTCGATATTTTGATATGATGTATGTTGTCTAACCTCTAGTGGTGTTATGTGAACACCGACTACATAACACTTCACCATTATTTGGGCCTAGAGGAAGGCATTGGGAAGTAATAAGTAGATGATGGGTTGCTAGAGTGACAGAAACTTAAACCCTAGTTTATGCATTGCTTCGTAAGGGGCTGATTTGGATCCATATGATTCATGTTATGGTTAGGTTTACCTTAATAATTTTGTTGTAGTTGCGGATGCTTGCAATAGAGGTTAATCATAAGTGGGATGCTTGTCCAAGTAAGGGCAGTACCCAAGCACCGGTCCACCCACATATCAAATTATCAAAGTACCGAACGCGAATCATATGAGCGTGACGAAAACTAGTTTGACGATATTCCCATGTGTCCTCGGGAGCGCTTTTCCTATTATAAGAGTTTGTCCAGGCTTGTCCTTTGCTAAAAAAAGGATTGGGCCACCTTGCTGAACTTTATTTACTTTTGTTACTTGTTGCTCATTACAATTTATCCTATCACAAAACTATCTGTTACCACTTATTTCAGTACTTGCAGAGAATACCTTGCTGAAAACCGCTTATCATTTCCTTCTGCTCCTCATTGGGTTCGACACTCTTACTTATCGAAAGGACTACGATAGATCCCCTATACTTGTGGGTCATCAAGACTCTTTTCTAGTCCCGTTGCTGATAGTCCGTGGGTAAGTCCTGTCCATTGTGTCCCTAAGAAGGGAGGTATTACTGTTGTCCCTAATGATAAAGATGAATTGATTCCGCAAAGAATTATCATAGGTTATAGGATGGTAATTGATTTCTGCAAATTAAATAAGGCTACTAAGAAAGATCATTACCCCTTACCTTTTATTGATCAAATGCTAGAAAGATTATGCAAACATACACATTATTGCTTTCTAGGTGGTTATTCTGGTTTCTCTCAAATACCTGTGTCGGCTAAAGATCAATCAAAGACTACTTTTACATGCCCTTTTGGTACTTTTGCTTATAGACGTATGCCTTTCGGTTTATGTAATGCACCTGCTACCTTTCAAAGATGCATGATGGCTATATTCTCTGACTTTTGCGAGAAAATCTGCGAGGTTTTCATGGACGACTTTTCCGTCTACAGTTCCTTTTTTGATGATTGCTTGAGCAATCTTGCTCGAGTTTTGCAGAGATGTGAAGAAACTAATCTTGTCTTGAATTGGGAAAATGCCACTTTATGGTTAATGAAGGTATTGTCTTAGGGCACAAAGTTTCTGAAAGAGGTATTGAAGTTGATAAAGCCAAGGTTGATGCTATTGAAAAGATGCCATGTCCCAAGGACATCAAAGGTATAAGAAGTTTCCTTGGTCACACCGGTTTCAATAGGAGGTTCATTAAGGACTTCTCAAAAATCTCTCGGCCTCTGACTAATTTATTACAAAAAGATGTACCATTTGTCTTTGATGATGATTGTGTAGAAGCATTTGAAATACTTAAAAAAGCATTAGTCTCTGCACCTGTTGTTCAGCCACCTGATTGGAATTTACCCTTTGAAATTATGTGTGATGCTAGTGATTATGTTGTAGGTGATGTTCTAGGGCAAAGAGTTGATAAGAAATTAAATGTTATCCATTATGCTAGTAAGACTCTAGACAATGCTCAAAGAAATTATGCTACTACCGAAAAGGAACTTTTAGCAGTTGTATTTGCTTGTGATAAATTCAGACCCTATATTGTTGATTCTAAAGTAACTATTCACACGGATCATGCTGCTATTAAATATCTTATGAAAAAGAAAGATGCAAACCCTAGACTTATTAGATGGGTTCTCTTGCTCCAAGAATTTGATTTGCATATTGTTGATAGAAAAGGAGCTGAGAACCCCGTTGCAGACAACTTATCTAGGTTAGAGAATGTTCTTGATGACCCACTACCTATTGATGATAGCTTTCCTGATGAAAAATTAAATGTCATAAGCACTTCTCGTAGCACTCCATGGTATGCTGATTATGCTAATTATATTGTTGCTAAATTTATACCACCTAGCTTCACATAACAACAAAAGAAAAAGTTTTTCTATGACTTGCGACATTACTTTTGGGATGACCCACATCTTTATAAAGAAGGAGTAGATGGTGTTATTAGACGTTGTGTACCTGAGCATGAACAGGAACAGATCCTACACAAGTGTCACTCCGAAGCTTATGGAGGACACCACGCTGGAGATAGAACTGCACATAAGGTATTGCAATCCGGTTTTTATTGGCCTACTCTCTTCAAGGATGCCTGTAAGTTTGTTTTGTCTTGTGATGAATGTCAAAGAATTGGTAATATTAGTAGACGTCAAGAAATGCCTATGAATTATTCACTCGTTATTGAACCATTTGATGTTTGGGGCTTTGATTATATGGGACCTTTTCCTGCCTCTAATGGATATACACATATTTTAGTTGCTGTTGATTACGTTACTAAGTGGGTAGAAGCTATTCCAACTAGTAGTGCTGATCATAACACTTCTATTAAAATGCTTAAGGAAATTATTTTTCCGAGGTTTGGAGTCCCTAGATATTTAATGACTGATGGTGGTTCACACTTTATTCATGGTGTTTTCCATAAGATGCTTGCTAAATACGATGTTAATCATAGAATTGCATCTCCTTATCACCCGCGGTCTAGTGGTCAAGTAGAATTGAGCAATAGAGATCTCAAATTAATTTTGCAAAAGACTGTCAATAGGTCTAGAAAGAATTGGTCCAAGAAACTGAATGACGCGTTGTGGGCCTATAGAACTGCATACAAAAATCCTATGGGTATGTCTCCGTACAAAATGGTTTATGGAAAAGCATGTCACTTATCTCTCGAACTGGAACATAAGGCATATTGGGCTATTAAAGAGCTCAACTATGATTTCAAACTTGCCGGTGAGAAGAGGTTATTTGATATTAGCTCACTTGATGAATGGAGAACCCAAGATTATGAAAATGCCAAGTTGTTTAAAGAAAAGGTTAAAAGATGGCATGACAAAAGGATACAAAAGCGTGAGTTTAATGTAGGTGATTATGTATTGCTATACAACTCTCGTTTAAGATTTTTTGCAGGAAAACTTCTCTCTAAATGGGAAGGTCCCTACATTATCGAGGAGGACTATCGTTCCGGTGCCATAAAAATCAACAACTTCGCAGGCACAAATCCGAAGGTGGTAAATGATCAAAGGATCAAACACTATATCTCAGGTAATCCTATAAATGTTGAAACTAATATTATTGAAACCGTAACCCCGGAGGAATACATAAAGGACACCTTCTAGACCGTTCTAGACTCTGAAAAGGAATAGGTATGTGGTACGGTAAGTAAACCGACTCCAAAAAAAATTTAAGGCAATATTTCTCTGTTTTGGAATATTTAGAAAAATGGAAAAATAAGTAGCAGTCCGGGGAGGACACGAGGCCTCCACGAGGGTGGAGGGCGCGCCCTACCCCCCTGGGCGCGCCCCCCTACCTCGTGAGCACCTCGTGTGCCCTTCCGGACTCCGTTTCCTTGCACGATGCATATTTTGGTCGGTAAAAGTTCATTATATATACTCCCGAAGGTTTTGACTCTCGTATCACGCAAATCTCCCATGTTCTTGTTTCAGGCTGTTTTTCTAACAGGTCTAGAGCACCATGACTTCTCCCTCCTCCAACAACGAAGACAAGGATGCTTGGCTATTGAATATAGAGTTGAAAAGAGAGGAACCAGAAGAAATCAACAAGGATGAAGGGATCAAGAAGGCCATGGAGGTTCAAGCTCCGGTGGTGAAAGAAGAAGACATCCCTCAACCTTTACCTAACCTTTTCACTCCAACAGAGCTTGAAGCCTTCAAGATGATTGAGTTAGCCCGCATACAGAACAAGTATCTCACATAGGAGAATATTTTGTTGAAGGATCATATTGCTGGGCTCAAGGGCATTATCCACAAATTGGAGGAGCTTTTACGCTCAATGTGTGATTATCCACCGTCATCATCACCACCTCCATCACCTCCGAGGATATAATAACATGGGTATGGGTACTCCCCTTGGCAACTGCCAAGCTTGGGGGAGGTGCCCTGGTATCGTATCACCATCACAACTCCTATCTTTACCGTTTTTCTTAGTTCGATCCTATTAGTAGTATCTTGATTTAGTAGAATAAAGTCATGGCATGATCTAGTTTTGAGTTTTGATTTATAATCCTTCTTTGTAATCGAGTCCGTGAGCTATATAATAAAGATTAGTGTTGAGTCAAGGGCTTGATTATTTTGCCATGATCTTGGGTGATTAGAAGAAAAAGAATAAAAAGAATTAAATAGTTCATATTGATCTTATTGAAAGTAATGACTTCACATAGAAAGAGTATGATGATTAAAAGTTGTTGGGAGTTGGCAAGTATAGCTTTGGTCATCGTTGCAATTAATAGGAAGTAATAAGGAAAGAGAGGTTTCACATATAGATATATTATCATTGACATCTTTTATGATTGGGAGCACTCATTAAAATATGACATGCTAAAGAGTTGAGGTTGGACAAGGAAGACAACATAATGAGTTACATTTTCTTACATCTGAGATAAAGTATGTTGTCATGGATCTTCTACCATGTTGAGCTTGCCTTTCCCCCTCATGCTAGCCAAATTCTCAGCACTAAGTAGAAATACTACTTGTGCTTCCAAATACCCTTAAACCAGTTTTGCCATGAGAGTCCAACATATCTACCTATGGATTGAGTAAGATCCTTCAAGTAAGTTGTCATCAGTGCAAGCAATAAAAATTGCTCTCTAAATATGCATGACTTATTAGTGCGGAGAAAATAAACTTTGTACGAACTTGTTGTGGACGCAATAAAAGCGACGGACTGCATAATAAAGGTCCACATACAAGGGGCAATATAAAGTGACGTTCTTTTGCATTAAGATTTTGTGCATCAACCCTAAACGCGCATGACAACCTCTGCTTCCCTCTACGAAGGGCCTATCTTTTATTATTATCCTTTTACCTTATGCAAGAGTCATGGTGATCTTCACCTTTCCTTTTTCATTTTATCCTTTGGCAAGCTCAGCATGTTGGAAAGAACATGATATATATATCTAATTGGATGTAGGGGAGCATGAATTATTATTGTTGACATTACCCTTGAGGTAAAAGGTTGTGGGGCAAAACTATAAGCCCCTATCTTTCTCTGTGTCCGATTAAAACTCCGTAACCACAAGTATTGCGTGAGTGTTAGCAATTATGAAGGACTAAGTGATAGTTGAGTATGTGGACTTGCTTTTAAGCTCTGACATAGACTCTTTTCGATGTTATGATAAATTGCAATTGCTTCAATGACTGAGGGTATAAATTGTTGGTGCTCAATAAGGTTTCTGATTCATACTTTGGCTTTGTGAAAAGATCATCACTTGAACATGAGTAATCATATGACAAAATCTATGTATATTGCTGCTATGGAAATAATCATGATGTCTTCGTATCCGTATTTTATTTTTATCGACGCCTCTACCTCTAAACATGAGGACATATTTATTGTTATCGGCTTTTCGCTTGAGGACAAGCAAGGTCTAAGCTTGGGGGAGTTGATACGTCCATTTTGCATCATGCTTTTATATCAATATTTATTGCATTATGGACTGTTATTTCATGTTATGTCACAATACTTATGGCTATTCTCTCTTATTTTACAAGGTTTACATGAAGAGGGAGAATGCCGGCAGTTGGAATTTTGGGCTGGAAAAGGAGCAAATATTGAAGGCCTATTCTGCGTAACTCCAAAAGTCCTAAAACTCCACGGAATACCTTAAAATAAATAAAGAAAAATCGTCGCCAAAGATGAAGGCCAGGGGGCCCACACCCTGCTCACGAGGGTGGGGGCGCGCCCCCTACCTCGTGGGCCCCCTGGTGGCTCTCCGACGCCCATCTTCTCCTATATGAAGTCTTTCAATGAGAAAAAAATAGAAGGCAACCTTTCGGGACGAGACTCCGCCGCCACGAGGCGGAACCTTGGCGGAACCAATCTAGGGCTCCGGCAGAGCTGTTTTGCCGGGGACACTTCCCTCCGGGAGGGGGAAATCATCACCATCGTCATCACTAACGCTCCTCTCATCGGGAGAGGGCAATCTCCATCAACATCTTCACCAGCACCATCTCATCTCCAAACCCTAGTTCATCTCTTGTATCCAATTCTTGTCTCCAAGTCCGGGATTGGTGCTAGTAGGCTGCTAGTAGTGTTGATTACTCCTTGTAGTTGATGCTAGTTGGTTTATTTGGTGGAAGATCATATGTTCAGATCCTTTATGCATATTATTACCCCTCTGATTATGAACATGAATATGCTTTGTGAGTAATTACGTTTGTTCCTGAGGACAAGGGAGAAGTCTTGCTATTAGTAGTCATGTGAATTTGGTATTCATTCGATATTTTGATAAGATGTATGTTGTCTAACCTCTAGTGGTGTTATGTGAACGTCGACTACATAATACTTCACCATTATTTGGGCCTAGAGGAAGGCATTGGGAAGTAATAAGTAGATGATGGGTTGCTAGAGTGACAGAAGCTTAAACCCTAGTTTATGCGTTGCTTCGTAAGGGGCTGATTTGGATCCATATGATTCATGCTATGGTTAGGTTTACCTTAATACTTTTGTTGTAGTTGCGGATGCTTGCAATATAGGTTAATCATAAGTGGGATGCTTGTCCAAGTAAGGGAAGTACCCAAGCACCGGTCCACCCACATATCAAATTATCAAAGTACCAAACGCGAATCATATGAGCGTGATGAAAACTAGTTTGACGATATTCCCATGTGTCCTCGGGAGCGCTTTTCCTATTATAAGAGTTTGTCCAGGCTTGTCCTTTGCTAAAAAAAAGGATTGGGCCACCTTGCTGCACTTTATTTACTTTTGTTACTTGTTGCTCGTTACAATTTATCCTATCACAAAACTATCTGTTACCACTTATTTCAGTACTTGCAGAGAATACCTTGCTGAAAACCGCTTATCATTTCCTTCTGCTCCTCGTTAGGTTCGACACTCTTACTTATCGAAAGGACTACGATAAATCCCCTATACTTGTGGGTCATCACTTGTCGTTTAGACGACCACAAAATCAGAGAGGGCCCAAGGTAGACGCGGTAGCTAGAAGTGGAGCGTCTAGTGTCGGGACACCCAGCCCAGTCGGCATCGGAGTAGGCGACAAGGCTGGTGTGAGGTGATGCCGTCAGGGTGAGACCCATAGTTGTGGTGCCACGTATGTACCAGAGAATACGTTTCATCATAGCCCAATGAGTATCACGAGGAGCATGCATGTGAAGGCACACCTGCTAGATAGCGTATTGAATGTCCGGGACGCATCTGTGTGAGGTACTGAAGAGCACCGACGATGGAGCGGTAGAAGGGAGAGTCGGACGCCAGAGAACCCTCGACGGCCGACACCTTAGCCTTCGTGTCGACAGGCGTAGGAGCAGGCTTGTAGTTAAGCATGCCCGCTCGCTCCAGAAGCTCGTAGGCATACTTCTGCTAGTGCAGAAAGAAGCCAGTAGCCCGACGAACAACCTCGATGCCTAGGAACTAGTGGAGAGCCCCCAAGTCCTAGAGGGCGAACTCGATGCCGAGGCGAGCTGTGATCTGCTGAAGTAGCGCTGGCAAGGATGCAGTCAGGATGATGTCGTCGACGTAGAGGAGAAGGTACGCGGTGGCGGTGCCCTGGTGATAGACAAACAGGGAGGCAGCGAACCATGTGGACCGAAACCCCTGCTGTTGAAGGAAGGCCACGATCCACTGGAACCAGGCCCGAGGCACCTGCTTCAACCTGTAGAGAGAACGAGAGAGCAAGCACACATGGTCCGGATAGTCGGTGTCGACGAAACTAGTAGTGTAACGCCCCGAATCCAATGCGTCAGGTGTCTTCCAGTCATTCGTCGTTGTTGTCATGTCATTTGCTTGCGTGTTGCATTTTGCCATATCATCATGTGCATTTTCATCTGCATGTTTTTCAAAACTTGCATCCGTTCAGGTCCTCCCAGTTCTCTCCGTTGTCCGTTCTAAGCCCCGACACTCTCGCACGCGCCCGCGGCACCTCCGAAATATTATTTTATAAGTGGCATAAAAATGTTCTCGGAATGGGGTGAGAGTTGGTGTGCAGTCTTCTTATAGCATAGGCAGACCGCCTGCCAAATTTCGTCGCATTCGGAGTTCGTTTGATAGCCCAACCGTCATCTGTAGCACCACCGTTGTCGGTTTATTCATCGAACGTTTTCGGTATCCGGAAACTGCCGCCGGGCCTCTCTCTCTTCTCTCCCGCAGCCCACGGTCTCTTCACAGCCCACTGGCAGCCCACCTAGTCCCCCCTCTGTCCGGAGCCACACGATCGCGATCGTACGGTCTCAAACCCCCAAACCCAGCCCTCCTACCTATAAATAGAACCCCCCCCCCCCCCAGTCCATTTTCGGACTAAACCCTAATCTAACCCAGCCTAACCCCTCCCCTAAGACTAGCCACAGTGGGAGTAACTTCAGAAGTAACATTGAGTCCAACTCAGCAAATTTGCTTATGTGGCAGTGAGTTAATGAGGAGAGAGGTAGTTATAGTAACTTAGCTAGTTAATATAACATCACATGCCCCAATGCAATATGAGTCTATAACCTAATAAATGAAGCTTTGCATGTTACCACACTAATGTTACTACCCACTATGAAGGTAGTAACATAGTCTAGGGATATGTGTATGTTACTAGTGTATGTTACTTACCATTTTGGCTAGTCTAACCTGCAGCCACCGCCACCTCCCACCTCGGCCTCGTTTTCCTTGCCAGCCAAGCCCACCGCCGCCAAGTGGCACGCCCCCACTGACCTCCGCCGCTGCAGCCAGCGCCCGGGCCAACCGGAAGGCGCCACGTCGCCCTAGCCCCGTTCCCCTCCGCCGTCGGCCCGCCAAGCCCTACATGTTGGTGTGCTTTGCGTTCATGTTAGGGTGCACATTGATATCTTAATCCCTGTTGCAAAAGTGCATTTTGCTGTTAACTGCTGAAAACTGATGTAACTTGTTGATTTGTCATTTTGTTGCATTTTGTGTGTGCATCCTATGAGCATGATGTCTACATATTTTAGGAGCTTAATCATGCCATATTTACAGTGGGGCCATCCATGTATTTTTTGTGCCTTGTAGAGAGTGCATCAAGCTCGTGAAGTGGGTTACTCAGTGTTAATATTCTGCCAAGTCTGTTTCTGTCATATCATGATGCTATCTTTGCTTGATGCTACCAATTAATCTATGCATAATCTGGAGATGTTTAGTTGACAAGTTTTGATTTATATATTATGCTCTCTCATGCCATGCCTTTTGATGCATCATATATGTGTTGTAGCATGTGTTTCCATTGCCATGAACATGCCTATATGTTGTTCCAGATTTCTGTTAACATCATGATGCTATGTTGTGAGGTTGATATTAGTTAATCTATGCATATTCTGGAGATACTCCAGTTACATGAATTGATGTATGTTATGAGTACTTTGCCGAGATGCCAAGGTTGTTAATTTTGGATATCATATGCCTCTGTTCCATACTTGCAAACATGCTATCATAATGTTGCTGTTTTACACTTGCTGAAACTGTTTCAACACTCAACCTTGTCATGTTGGTTCCCACTAATACATGATCCATATGCATATGATGCCATGATGTTATTTTCTCTTTGTTACGTGTACTTTGATTCCATTCCCTTGGTTGCTATATAAACTTGCTATAGCTTGTCTCTTTCTTGCTCTCAAGTTGCCATCATATTAACCCTGCTCATGTATATGTCCCTGTGTTATAAAGTTGCATTTTGCATTGATCATATTGGTTTAATCTTGATGCCTATGAACCTGAACCTTTATGATATTTTAAGTATGTTATCTGCACATGAAGTTCATGTCAAGTTTGTGCTCATATGAGTCATGTAGCATGTTGTTTTGATGTTTACAAAGTGCCTAGTTGCTGTTTTGGGCAGATTGTTGTTATATCTTGTTTGGAGTGTATGTGTTGCACCGTTGCTCCGTTTTGAGCATGCTCTATATGAAATTTGCCTAGAATTGCATGTAGTTTCATATTATCATGTTGAATCCTTGTTTGGAGTGTGTTTGCTTGATGTTTGAATGCATTTTGCATCAATGCCATGTCTAACTTGTTTTGCTCATATCTTCTAGGCCGTAGCTCCGAATTAAATGAACTTTATATGTAACTTGACTACATGTAGATCATCTTGGTGCATCTTACCTTGCTGTTTAACAAACTGAACATAAGGTTTATTCAGATCTGGACTAATTTCGAAATTTGCATATGAGGACTTACCGGAATTGTTATATGTTGTTTTCGGCCTCATTTAAACTTGCTTTGATGTGTTGTTCTTGTATGCATCATCTTTTGCCATGAGTAGCATAATATAGCCTTGTCATGCATCATACTTGGTTGAGCATCATGTCATGCTTATGTGTTGTGTGTTTACCTTGTTGTTTGCTTCTTCCTGGATGTGCTTCTTCCCGATATTTCCTGTTTCGTTGTGGTCATGAGGATTTGTTCATCTATGCTTGGTTCGTCTTTGCCCATTCGTCTTCTTCATGGACTCGTTCTTCTTCCTTGTGGGATTTCAGGCAAGATGACCGTTATCCTGGATCTCACTACTATCATTGCTATGCTAGTTGCTTCGTTTTATTGCTATGCTGCGCTACCTATCACTTGTTTATCAAGCCTCCCAAATTGCCATGTCAGCCTCTAACCTTTTCGCCCTTCCTAGCAAACCGTTGTTTGGCTATGTTACCGCTTTTGCTCAGCCCCTCTTATAGCGTTGTTAGTTGCAAGTGAATTTGAAAATTGCTCCATCTTGGAACAGGATTATTTTGGGATATCACAATATCTCCTATTTAATTAATGCATCTATATACTTGGTAAAGGGTGGAAGGTTCGGCCTTATGCCGGGTGTTTTATTCCACTCTTGTCGCCCTAGTTTCCGTCATACCGGTGTTATGTTCCTTGATTTTGTGTTCCTTACGCGGTCGGGTTTATGGGAACCCCTTGAGTTCGCTTTGAATAAAACTCCTCCAGCAAGGCCCAACATTGGTTTTACCATTTGCTTAATAACAACTTAAACTTAAATAGGGGATTTCCGCCGGCCCCCTAGTATTTTTTTAATCAACCCCCCCGGGCCAGTGCTCCTCTAAGTGTTGGTCCAAAACGGGCAGACTGCGGGGCCACCACGGGGCAACTCGAGGTCTGGTTTTACTCGTGGGCTGACCTATCTGTTGTGCCCTGAGAACAAGATATGTGCGGCTCCTATCGGGATTTGTCGGCACACCGGGAGGTCTTGCTGGTTTTGTTTTTCCATTGTCCAAATGTCTTGTAACCGGGATCCCGAGTCTGATCGGGTCTTCCCGGGAGAAGGAATATCCTTTGCTGGTCATGAGAGCTTGTGATGGGCTAAGTTGGGACACCCCTGCAAGGTTTAAACTTTCGAAAGTCGTGCCCGCGGTTATGTGGCAGATGGGAATTTGTTAATATCCGGTTGTAGAGAACTTGACACTTGACTTAATTAAAACGCATCAACCGCGCGTGTAGCCGTGATGGTCTCTTCTCGGCGGAGTCCGGGAAGTGAACACGGTTTGGGTTATGTTTGGACGTAAGTAGATCAGGATCACTTCTTGATCATTACTAGTTTGCGACCGTTTGCATAGCTTCTCATCTTATTCTTGTATTCGTAAGGTAGCTACCATATCATGCTTAGTCGCTGCTGCAACCTCACCACCTATCCATTCCATACCCATTAAGCTTTGCTAGTCTTGATACCCATGGTAATGGGATTGCTGAGTCCTTGTGGCTCACAGATTACTACAACAACAGTTGCAGGTACAGATAATGCGATGATCATGACGCGAGAGCGATGCTTGCTTGTTTTGAGTTATTCTACTGCTTCGTCGTTCAGGGGATAGGTTCCTGGTCGGCAGCCTGGGCTAGCAGGGTGGATGTCGTTTGAGTTTTTGTTTGTGTTTCATCTGTAGTCGGATGTTGCTCTGATGTATGATGTTGTTGTATTCATTTGGCTTTGTATGCCTCTTGTATGTATCCCCAAATATTATGTAATGGTACGATGTAATGATATCCACCTTGCAAAAATGTAACGCCCGGATAATTAAGCTACAGTGATCCCATGCTAATGGTGCCACGTCACCACGGTTACTGCTACTAATTTATCGTTAGAACAAAAACCGGTCCTAAATTCAAATTCAAATTAATGATAACAATAAAGTTTTCAAAAATTAAAATAAAAATGTTTGGTTTGTACTAAATATTACAAATGTAATTATGGTGCAACAAACCCATTTTTATAAAATGTCTAAATAATTTAAAATGAGTTAAAACAGAAAATAAAATAAATAAAAGAAAAGAGATAAAACAGAAAAACAAAAGATAAAAAAAAAATAGAAGAGAAACCCCCCCGGGCTTCGGCCCAGCTGACCACAGGCCCAACTGGGCCAAACCCCCCCCCCCCCCCAGGCCCAGCCGGCCACCCACCCCCTCACCTTATCCGCTCCCCCTCACCCCCGAAACCCTAACCACCTCACTCTCCCCCCCCCCCGATCCCCTCCTTCTCCTCCCCCGCGCCGTCCGGATCGGGAGCTGCCCGATCCCGTCGCCCCCCCCCCCCCCACGACGCCGGCGACCCCCGCCGCCCCGTCCGCACCTCCCCGACCTGCCGCGCTGGGCGCAAGGCCCCCTCGCCGCTGCGGGGTCGTCCCCGACCCCCCACCTCGACGGATCCCGTCGCCGTCGGCCGCCTCCCCGCCCTCCTCCTCAACGGTCGACCCCGACCGCCCCCGAGCAGCTCGCGTAGACCCCACGCTCCCCCCCGTGAGCACTCCCCTCCCCCATCGGTCCCCTCTCTCCCCCTAGTCCCCTCCCGAACGCCGCCGACGCCCCTGGCCTCCCCGTCGCCGGCTCCGGCCGCCCCCTCGCGGTCACCGCGGTGCGCCGCCCGCGGCCACGCCGTTCCCGGCCTCCCTCTCTCCTCTCCTCGCCCGAGCCGCTCCCCGGCGAGCACGCCGCACCCGAACATCCCTCCCCCCCCCCCCCCCCGCCGTGGATCTCGTCGCCGGCGCCATCCGGTGACCAAATGGTCACGGGGCCGAGCCCGTGCTGCTCCGTGCCGCGCAACCACCCCCGCCCCCCCCCCCCCCGTAGCGAGCTCCCGTCGAAGGCCCGAGGCCCTCCGCCGCGTTTTGGCATCGCCGGCGTCAAGCCGCCAGCCACTGCCGACGTGGCACGAACCGGGGCCACGCCTGGGCCACTGACTGGTGGGCCCAGGGCCCCCCCGCCGGTCTGGTTGACTCGGTCAGCTGGGCTGACCGGTCCACCCCCCCTCTCTGTCTATGACATGCAGGCCCCACCCGCAGAACGTTTTATTAAAAAAAAAGAAGGGAATTAAAATTAATAATAATAAAAATAATTAATTAATTAATTAATTAATTAAGGAATTAATTAAATTAATTAATCATAATTAGATTAATCAAATTAACTAATTAGTTTAATTAAACAGTAGTTAGATTAGTTAAACAGTGATTAGCCTAAAACAGTCTATGACCAGTGGGTCCCACACGTCAGTTTGACCCAGTCAACCCCCTGTTGACTGCTGACGTCATGCTGATGTCATGCTGACGTCAGCAAACACTGTTCTGGATAATGTTAGTTTAAATTAATTAAATAAATTCTAAAATGATTTAAAACTATAGAAAATCATATAAAATAAACCGTAGCTCAGATGAAAATACTTTCTACATGAAAGTTGCTCAGAACGACGAGACGAACCCGGATACGCAACCCGTTCGTCCACCACACACCTCTAACATACCAAACACGCAACTTTCCCCCTCCGGTTCATCTGTCCGAAAACGCGAAACACCGGGAATACTTTCCCGGATGTTTCCCCCCTTCGTCGGTATCACCTACTACCGCGATTGGGCACACCTAGCATCGTTACTTGTCATGTCATGCATCGATATGCATTTGTTTGCATTGTATTCATTGTTTCTTCCCCCTCTTCTCTCCGGTAGACCACGAGACCGACGCTGCTGCTGCCCAGTTCGACTACGGAGTTGACGACCCCTCTCTCTTGCCAGAGCAACCAGGCAAGCCCCCCCCCCCTTGATCACCAGATATCGCCTATTCTCCTCTATACTGCTTGCATTAGAGTAGTGTAGCATGTTACTGCTTTCAGTTGATCCTATTCTGATGCATAGCCTGACATTGTTGCTACATCTGTTGATACCTTACCTGCATTCCTAAATGCTTAGTATAGGATGCTAGTGTTCCATCAGTGGCCCTACACTCTTGTCCGTCTGCCATGCTATACTACTGGGCCATGATCACTTCGGGAGGTGATCACGGGCATATACGATATATTTTACACAGTTACATTACCTGTGATACTGTTCGGAGATGGGGGGCTGAAAGGACAGGTGGCTCCATCCCGGTAGAGGTGGGCCTGGGTTCCCGACGGCCCCCGACTGTTACTTTGTGGCGGAGCGACAGGGCAGGTTGAGACCACCTAGGAGACAGGTTGGCCTGGCCCTCGTCGGCGTTCGCGGATACTTAACACGCTTAACGAGATCTTGGTATTTGATCTGAGTTGGCTACGAGCCTATACGCACTAACCATCTACGCGGGAGTAGTTATGGGTATCCCGGCGTCGTGGTATCAGCCGAAGCACTTCAGACGTCAGCGACGGAGCGGCGCGCGCCGGATTGGACTGGAACGCCACTAGGCTAGGTCTGCTTCCGGCCGCCCACGCAACGTGCAGGTGTGCTCAGGGCGATGGGCCCAGACCCCTGCGCGCTTAGGTTTAGACCGGCGTGCTGGCCTCTCTGTTTTGCCTAGGTGGGGCTGCGACGTGTTGATCTTCCGAGGCCGGGCATGACCCAGGAAAGTGTGTCCGGCCAAATGGGATCAAGCGTGTTGGGTAAGTTGGTGCACCCCTGCAGGGAAGTTAATCTATTCGAATAGCCGTGATCTTCGGTAACAGGACGACTTGGAGTTGTACCTTGACCTTATGACAACTAGAACCGGATACTTAATAAAACACACCCTTCCAAGTGCCAGATATAACCCGGTGATCGCTCTCTAACAGGGCGACGAGGAGAGGATCGCCGGGTAGGATTATGCTATGCGATGCTACTGGAGATGCTACTTGGAGTTGCTACTTGGAGATGCTAGTTGGAGGACTTCAGACTACCCTCTTCTACTTGTTGCAAGACGACGGTGACCAGAAGCGTAGTCTTCGATAAGACTAGCTATCCCCTTCTTATTCTGGCATTCTGCAGTTCAGTCCACTGATATGGCCCTTTACACATATATCCATGCATATGTAGTGTAGTTCCTTGCTTGCGAGTACTTTGGATGAGTACTCACGGTTGCTTTCTTCCCCCTTTTCCCCCCCTTTCCTTTCTCTCTGGTTGTCGCAACCAGATGCTGGAGCCCAGGAGCCAGACGCCACCGTCGACGACGATCCCTACTACACCGGAGGTGCCTACTACTACGTGATGCCCAGTGACGACGACCAGGAGTAGTTAGGAGGATCCCAGGCAGGAGGCCTGCGCCTCTTTCGATCTGTATCCCAGTTTGTGCTAGCCTTCTTAAGGCAACTTGTTTAACTTATGTCTGTACTCAGATATTGTTGCTTCCGCTGACTCGTCTATGATCGAGCTCTTGTATTCGAGCCCTCGAGGCCCCTGGCTTGTAATATGATGCTTGTATGACTTATTTTATTTGTAGAGTTGTGTTGTGATATCTTCCCGTGAGTCCCTGATCTTGATCGTACACGTTTGCGTGTATGATTAGTGTACGATTGAATCGGGGGCGTCACAAGTTGGTATCAGAGCCGACTGCCTGTAGGAATCCCCCTTCCACACTCCTTGGCCGAAGTCGAGTCTAGTCATTGCAAAACTTTTACTAACATGGTTGTGTGCTTTACGGGCCCACGTCGCCATTGGGTGGTACTAGGATCTTTTACTCCTCGATCTTTACTCTGGGATTCTGAACTCTCCTCTATTCGGGTTAAACGATTTTTACTAAAAACTAACTTTAGGATCTCGTTACTACTTCCTCCCGGAGAACCCCTCACTACAGGTGATTGCTCCGTGAACCAGGAGAATTTGAAGATACTCTCCGATATTCTCTCAAGACCTTGTGCCTGTCGCTTTTGTAATTCCTGACCACCGATAAATCCTTATGGATAACTACTTACACTTGCCATTCATGCGATCATCCCCCATTGATCTTGTTATTACAAGATACCCCGAAGTTTTCGCTATTATTCCGAGAATACTTTGTGCCTACTGCCTGGCAGTTCTTTGCCACATGAATACCCCTTCAAATAAATCCTCGCATTTGTCGAAAATCCGCTCATCCCTAGTTGTTCATGTGTTTCACAAAAGTATTAAAAATACTATTCGATCTTCCGAAAATCCTCTGGAGCCTTTTGCTCTTGAAATTCTTGCTTGCTTGCATTATGGTTAATCCCATAAGTCTCGTAATCTTAATGGCATACCTTGTCATTATCATTTTGAGTCCGTTGATCCAATACGTTGTGAATGTTCACAATCATCAGTCGAGTCCTAGGATTATCTTTCCGGCTCAGACGTCATTTTGAACGTGAGCTGGTTCTCGACCAAACTATTTGTCGTCAATTGTGCCTCTGGTATATCCAACTTATCCATCCTTGATCAGAGCGACTGCTTCTGATCCTTTGTTTGGAAATCAAAATTCCTTTATTATCTAAGCATTGAATTATTCCGATGTCCTATAAATATGATGCCCGTGCATTCTTCTTCCTCTGGTTGAGTACCGATGCTCGCATCAGGTCCCTTGTGGACCATCGGTTCCTTTGTTGGATTTTATCCGACAGTGTCCTTCATATTGAATAACCTTGAGAGCCTTTCCATGGGTATATAATGCCTTGGTAAATTGTATCATCTGCTTTTGAACAATGCTCTGCTTTCGAGTTGGTGGTATTTACTATTGAAGCTTGTGGTATATGTTTCCATGATACCCTTACGGGTTGAACCTATGCCTTCCTTTATATGTGTGAACTCAGAAATTTTCACGAGTCATACTCATCTGGTATTTCACCAGGTAAAACTTTCAACACTAATGCCTTTATCAAGGCGAGAAGTGAATGGAAGGTTATACATTGAAGAAGTGGGAGTCGACCTTGAACTTTGTGTTCATGCCCATGGACACGATGTAGATCCTATCATGGAAACTTCTTGTAATAATAACTATTTTCTTGATAAATATCATCTGGTATCTGTGATTTGATCCTTCGCAACCGTGGTTCCGACCATGTTTGTTCTCCCTTGACTCTATTTCTCGGACAAGTTAGAGTACTTGTCTTCTGCAGAGCATTACCCTAGTCTAACCTCTACTTTGATCTGTCGTCGAGTATTACCCCCCTGGTATCTCGAGATTATCAAGGAACTGCATAACTTCTTATGAGCTCTTCATCAAGTGCTACCTTCCCGCTGATTCCAATTTTTCACGGGCTCTGAGTTATTAAACACTCAAAGACACCGATAACTGAATCGAGTCCGCACTACGGTTCAACAACTCTTCAGTAAGCTTCTATAAGTACGAGTTTCTACCCGATCACGCCATTCCCAGCATGTTTGGCTATATCATTGTCATGATGATTCTAACTGTGCTACCTGGTCCTTATTCTCGTAGCACCAATTTCCGAGGATAGCTAAGCTTACGCCGATTTTCCTCGTCATACCCTTTCACCTTAATCAACAAACTTGATTTCGAGTTTGTGTCATACCCATGGTTCTAATAACCTTTCGCTTCATCATTCCTTTAAACTTAATGTCACCGTCGATCGATTACATCTTCATGAAATCTCTCGACACATGTGTCATGATCATCGTTAGCATTCTGAGCTCTTACAGGATATCAATCGAATTCATGATGAGAAATACCATCCTTGCCCCTCGATGATTGTGTTATCATCGACGACATTCTTGCCTTCCCCCAACACAAACTTGTTCATGTTTCGTGTTATACCTTGAGTTCCTTGCTACCCAGCATTGTTCTTCTTTACCTTGGAGTATTACCACCTTTTATGTCAAGAATGCCGTGGGAATTTCACCACCTCTTAAGAATTCGTGGTATGGTGATACTTCTCACCATCACCATTCTTTCTTGGGTCCTCGTGTTGATTCCAACCGGGGTACCAACAAGTGAGCGGTGCTGTTCGGATTATGCCCTTCTAGCAACCCCCTTGCTTTGAAGTTAATGGTCGGCCGTTCATTCTTAAACTACTGGTTATTGAATCATCACTCTAACATTGATCTTGCTGCCTAAGGTCATACTTCAGGCACACCTTTCAACTAATGATTGATGGTGTATATTTTCCTAGAGCATACGATATAATATCATTGAATTGACAAGTGTCATCCTCTTGTTCACATTATTGTGGAAACCCATCCGTTTGGAATTCTTGATGAATTGTCGCTGAGCCCATCAGCCACCTTCTCATCCCCTCCTTGGTTTAAAGATGAACTATTGCTTCAAGAACCCGCTCCCATAGTTCATTTCCTGAGAATCTTGAAATGTCATTTCATCTATTTGTGTTGCACCTTTTCTTCTCGGACATCCTGAGTCTGAGGTGTCATGACACCAATCGGATCTGAATCTCGGTCAAATATGATGGTTGGGACAACTTTCCAAGAGTTATGATGTTGGTCCTTTGATGACCCGGTAACATGATGTCATGCCTAGCACCCCCCCCCCCCCCGGGTGGAGGACATATCGTTATAATTTATTTTGCAAGGATAACCACTCTTCCTGGAGGAAATGGTAAGACTTATTCTATAAGTTGTTTCCGATGGATCCTTTGTATCCAAAGTCTGACCTTGATTGAAGACCTTGTCAATGCTATCTCGAAGCATGTCTGTGGTACTCCGATTTTCAATAAGAACCTTTGAAGCACAAATGCTAAGTTTTCCTTATTAATTACCCCAACACCGTTGTATGGGTAATGTCATAAATTTCTTCCCCCTTTACTAAAGAGTTTTCTACATTATATCCTATCATGGATATCATGCTCTGCTTGTCCTTGGGAAGGATATAATCTTGAAATGTGTGTTTAAACACGTTTTCCTTTCCATTGTTCTGTTTAAATCTGATAACCATATTTTCCTTTCCATTGGTTGGTTTAATGTTTCTTGGGATCTATATGATCTAAGCAGTAATATTCTCCTGCATATGTAAACACCTCGGTGTACAATTCTGTCAGTAAGACCCTGTTACTATTGTTGATGACATTCCGGTAACCACCGATGGATGAGAACCTTGCCTATTGGTCCGCCTCGTTCAACAAGAAGGAAAATGGCTCTCTTCGTCCCTCGCCCTTGGTGCCGATATTATTGCCGACATAATCGACAGGTTACCCTCTGACATGCCTTGCTATCATGACCATGTAAGATGTCACCAGTCCTCCTAATTTTATCCCACATGGTGGGCCCATAACCCACAGTCCCACAGGATCGAAACCTGACTCTCTTGTACACTCTGTTGCCAAAGTTATTCCTCACGCTTGGCTTCGTATGTAATTCACGAGCCACCTTCCGTGTGATCCTCAATTCTGGTATTAAACACAATACTTATTTCCGTTGTTTTGAACCCCCTTCACACTCTGTTTTAGGCAACGAACGATTGCCTATCCGCTTGAAACTTCTCATGGTACCTCCTTACTTGCTCTCGATATTTTCTTAAGTTTTAGTTCGAGAGTTACTTTCCGCCACCTTCCCCGATGTTAGCTACCAGGTAGCAACCTTGTAGAGGTCTGATCTTTTGAAGCTACCCCTTACCCTTTTCGTAAGTACGATGGAGATCCCAAAGAAAGGACGTTGACATCACCATGATGACCTAAAGCGGAGAAATGAAGATGTCAATGTAATGGATCGACCTCTTCAAGAAGAGCAACCAAGACTGAGAAGATTCGTTAGGATTTCATAACCAGACCTTTCCCCCTTAGTCCCCCTCTTAAATCTCGGGACGAGATTTCTTGTAGTGGAGGAGATTTGTAACGCCCGGATAATTAAGCTACAGTGATCCCATGCTAATGGTGCCACGTCACCACGGTTACTGCTACTAATTTATCGTTAGAACAAAAACCGGTCCTAAATTCAAATTCAAATTAATGATAACAATAAAGTTTTCAAAAATTAAAATAAAAATGTTTGGTTTGTACTAAATATTACAAATGTAATTATGGTGCAACAAACCCATTTTTATAAAATGTCTAAATAATTTAAAATGAGTTAAAACAGAAAATAAAATAAATAAAAGAAAAGAGATAAAACAGAAAAACAAAAGATAAAAAAAATAGAAGAGAAACCCCCCCGGGCTTCGGCCCAGCTGACCACAGGCCCAACTGGGCCAAACCCCCCCCCCCCCCAGGCCCAGCCGGCCACCCACCCCCTCACCTTATCCGCTCCCCCTCACCCCCGAAACCCTAACCACCTCACTCTCCCCCCCCCCCCGATCCCCTCCTTCTCCTCCCCCGCGCCGTCCGGATCGGGAGCTGCCCGATCCCGTCGCCCCCCCCCCCCCACGACGCCGGCGACCCCCGCCGCCCCGTCCGCACCTCCCCGACCTGCCGCGCTGGGCGCAAGGCCCCCTCGCCGCTGCGGGGTCGTCCCCGACCCCCCACCTCGACGGATCCCGTCGCCGTCGGCCGCCTCCCCGCCCTCCTCCTCAACGGTCGACCCCGACCGCCCCCGAGCAGCTCGCGTAGACCCCACGCTCCCCCCCCCCCCCCCCGTGAGCACTCCCCTTCCCCATCGGTCCCCTCTCTCCCCTAGTCCCCTCCCGAACGCCGCCGACGCCCCTGGCCTCCCCGTCGCCGGCTCCGGCCGCCCCCTCGCGGTCACCGCGGTGCGCCGCCCGCGGCCACGCCGTTCCCGGCCTCCCTCTCTCCTCTCCTCGCCCGAGCCGCTCCCCGGCGAGCACGCCGCACCCGAACATCCCTCCCTCCCCCCCCCCCCCCCCCCCGCCGTGGATCTCGTCGCCGGCGCCATCCGGTGACCAAATGGTCACGGGGCCGAGCCCGTGCTGCTCCGTGCCGCGCAACCACCCCCCCCCCCCTAGCGTGCTCCCGTCGAAGGCCCGAGGCCCTCCGCCGTGTTTTGGCATCGCCGGCGTCAAGCTGCCAGCCACTGCCGACGTGGCACGAACCGGGGCCACGCCTGGGCCACTGACTGGTGGGCCCAGGGCCCCCCCGCCGGTCTGGTTGACTCGGTCAGCTGGGCTGACCGGTCCACCCCCCCTCTCTGTCTATGACATGCAGGCCCCACCCGCAGAACGTTTTATTAAAAAAAAAAGAAGGGAATTAAAATTAATAATAATAAAAATAATTAATTAATTAATTAATTAATTAAGGAATTAATTAAATTAATTAATCATAATTAGATTAATCAAATTAACTAATTAGTTTAATTAAACAGTAGTTAGATTAGTTAAACAGTGATTAGCCTAAAACAGTCTATGACCAGTGGGTCCCACACGTCAGTTTGACCCAGTCAACCCCCTGTTGACTGCTGACGTCATGCTGATGTCATGCTGACGTCAGCAAACACTGTTCTGGATAATGTTAGTTTAAATTAATTAAATAAATTCTAAAATGATTTAAAACTATAGAAAATCATATAAAATAAACCGTAGCTCAGATGAAAATACTTTCTACATGAAAGTTGCTCAGAACGACGAGACGAACCCGGATACGCAACCCGTTCGTCCACCACACACCTCTAACATACCAAACACGCAACTTTCCCCCTCCGGTTCATCTGTCCGAAAACGCGAAACACCGGGAATACTTTCCCGGATGTTTCCCCCCTTCGTCGGTATCACCTACTACCGCGATTGGGCACACCTAGCATCGTTACTTGTCATGTCATGCATCGATATGCATTTGTTTGCATTGTATTCATTGTTTCTTCCCCCTCTTCTCTCCGGTAGACCACGAGACCGACGCTGCTGCTGCCCAGTTCGACTACGGAGTTGACGACCCCTCTCTCTTGCCAGAGCAACCAGGCAAGCCCCCCCCTTGATCACCAGATATCGCCTATTCTCCTCTATACTGCTTGCATTAGAGTAGTGTAGCATGTTACTGCTTTCAGTTGATCCTATTCTGATGCATAGCCTGACATTGTTGCTACATCTGTTGATACCTTACCTGCATTCCTAAATGCTTAGTATAGGATGCTAGTGTTCCATCAGTGGCCCTACACTCTTGTCCGTCTGCCATGCTATACTACTGGGCCGTGATCACTTCGGGAGGTGATCACGGGCATATACGATATATTTTACACAGTTACATTACCTGTGATACTGTTCGGAGATGGGGGGCTGAAAGGACAGGTGGCTCCATCCCGGTAGAGGTGGGCCTGGGTTCCCGACGGCCCCCGACTGTTACTTTGTGGCGGAGCGACAGGGCAGGTTGAGACCACCTAGGAGACAGGTGGGCCTGGCCCTCGTCGGCGTTCGCGGATACTTAACACGCTTAACGAGATCTTGGTATTTGATCTGAGTTGGCTACGAGCCTATACGCACTAACCATCTACGCGGGAGTAGTTATGGGTATCCCGGCGTCGTGGTATCAGCCGAAGCACTTCAGACGTCAGCGACGGAGCGGCGCGCGCCGGATTGGACTGGAACGCCACTAGGCTAGGTCTGCTTCCGGCCGCCCACGCAACGTGCAGGTGTGCTCAGGGCGATGGGCCCAGACCCCTGCGCGCTTAGGTTTAGACCGGCGTGCTGGCCTCTCTGTTTTGCCTAGGTGGGGCTGCGACGTGTTGATCTTCCGAGGCCGGGCATGACCCAGGAAAGTGTGTCCGGCCAAATGGGATCAAGCGTGTTGGGTAAGTTGGTGCACCCCTGCAGGGAAGTTAATCTATTCGAATAGCCGTGATCTTCGGTAACAGGACGACTTGGAGTTGTACCTTGACCTTATGACAACTAGAACCGGATACTTAATAAAACACACCCTTCCAAGTGCCAGATATAACCCGGTGATCGCTCTCTAACAGGGCGACGAGGAGAGGATCGCCGGGTAGGATTATGCTATGCGATGCTACTGGAGATGCTACTTGGAGTTGCTACTTGGAGATGCTAGTTGGAGGACTTCAGACTACCCTCTTCTACTTGTTGCAAGACGACGGTGACCAGAAGCGTAGTCTTCGATAAGACTAGCTATCCCCTTCTTATTCTGGCATTCTGCAGTTCAGTCCACTGATATGGCCCTTTACACATATATCCATGCATATGTAGTGTAGTTCCTTGCTTGCGAGTACTTTGGATGAGTACTCACGGTTGCTTTCTTCCCCCTTTTCCCCCCCTTTCCTTTCTCTCTGGTTGTCGCAACCAGATGCTGGAGCCCAGGAGCCAGACGCCACCGTCGACGACGATCCCTACTACACCGGAGGTGCCTACTACTACGTGATGCCCAGTGACGACGACCAGGAGTAGTTAGGAGGATCCCAGGCAGGAGGCCTGCGCCTCTTTCGATCTGTATCCCAGTTTGTGCTAGCCTTCTTAAGGCAACTTGTTTAACTTATGTCTGTACTCAGATATTGTTGCTTCCGCTGACTCGTCTATGATCGAGCTCTTGTATTCGAGCCCTCGAGGCCCCTGGCTTGTAATATGATGCTTGTATGACTTATTTTATTTGTAGAGTTGTGTTGTGATATCTTCCCGTGAGTCCCTGATCTTGATCGTACACGTTTGCGTGTATGATTAGTGTACGATTGAATCGGGGGCGTCACAAAAAACGTCTCCAGTATGCACTTCTATCCTTGGTGGGACCATCGAGTTCCTTTAGGATAGGGTCGCATATTGGGCGTGACAAGTAGGCTGCTCACAGAACACCTGCTTGTCGAGGTGGCCATGCAGAAAAGCATTGGACACATCGAGCTGGTGAACAGGCCAGGCGCAAGAAACAGCAAGCTGGAGAACAGCGTGAATCGTGCCCGGTTTGACAACTGGGGCGAAGGTGTCAGTGAAGTCCACGCCAGCGCGCTGGCGGAAGCCGCGCACGACCCAATGCGCCTTGTAGCGCTCAAGGGAACTGTCGGGGCGAGTCTTGTGGCGGAAGACCCACTTGCCAGTGATGACATTGGCACGGGGAGGCCACGGAACAAGCTGCCACGTACGGTTGCACTGCAGGGCGTCGAACTCCTCACGCATCGCAGCAAGCCAGTTTGGATCCTGAAGGGCTGCGCGAACGGAGGCGGGGAGCGGGGACGGGGCCGAGGTAGATGCTGCACACGCGTACTCGTTGGAGGTGTAGCGCGTGCTGGGACAAAACGTCCCAGTCCGAGCCCAAGTGACCACACCGGTGAGAGGTGTGGCGGTAGCCGAGAGGGGGACCGACGAGGATGAGCTCGAGCCGGTCTCCGGAGACGCCGAGGGCCCACCCGTGGCGATGCCAGAGGGTGCGATGGGAACGGCCAAAGGGGCCGCGGCGTCGGGGGCGGCCAGCGGGGCCGCGGCACCAGGGGTAGCCGAGGGGGCGCCAGGGGCCGCGTCGTTGGGGGCACCCAAGGGGGCGCCAGGGGCCGCGTCGTCGGGGGCACCCGAGGCACCGCTGGGGGGCGCGGCCGGCGTGAGAAGCGCATGTAGGGTCGAGCCCAGTGCTCGGCGCGACGTAGAGGACGGCTCGCCAGGGGTGGTAGCAGGGGCGAGTCATGCCGCGGGAGACGCCGAGGGTACCTGCTGAAACGGGAACACCAGCTCATCAAAGTACACATGCCACCAAGTGATAACGCAGTGGGACACTGGATCATAGCATCGGTAACCTTTGATGTTGGGAGGATAACCGAGGAAGATGCAAGGAACCGACCGGGGAGCGAGTTTGTGAGGAGTGGTGGACGCGGTGCTAGGATAACAGAGACACCCGAAACTGCGGAGACCATCATAAGATGGAGCCGCACCGAAGAGGAGCTGGTGAGGGGAGTAGTTCCAGCGGGGACGACAGGGGCGAATGTTCATAATAAGGCTGGCGGTCGCAAGGGCATCCGTCCAGAACCGAGGAGGCACGTTGGGGTGGAAGAGCAACGTGCGGACACAGTCATTAAGAGTGCGGAGGACGCGCTCGGCGCGGCCATTCTGCTATGACATGTAGGGGCAAGTGAGCCGGAAGATAGTGTCGTGCAACGCAAGGAGATTGCGGACGGCGACGTTGTCAAACTCTTTTCCATTGTCACTTTGCAAGGCAAGAATAGGACGACCGAATTGTGTGGTGACATATGAATAAAAAGCGATGAGTGTGGCGAGGGCGTCGGACTTGCAACAGAGAGGGAACATCCATACATAATGGGAGAAATCATCCAATATCACCAAATAGTATAAATAACCCGTGTTGCTCACAACCGGGGATGCCCAGACATCACTATGCAATAACTGAAATGGAAAAGTAGAAATGTGTGTAGACTCGCTAAAGGGAGACGAACGTGCTTGCCAAGACAGCAGGCCTCAGAGGAGTGGTCGTCAACCTTATTACATGAGAATGAAAAACTCTGAAGAATCCGATGCAAAACTGTGGAGTTGGGGTGACTGAGGCGGGCGTGCCAGAGATCGACACTAGCGGCGAGGGCGACAGGACGAGTGGTGGTGGCGCCGGAAGGATGCACCGGGTAAAGCTCGTCCGGGCTGTCACATCGGTGGAGTACCATCCGTGTACGGGCGTCCTTCATAGAAAAGCCAATGTCATCAAATTCAACAGTGATAAGATTCTCACGAGCAAGGGGACGAACAGATACAAGATTGGTAACTAGTTCAGGGGAAATAAGAACATTAGACATGTTAATGGGAGTAGAGTTAGAAGGAAACGACATATGACCGACATGTGTAATGGGTAGGGAGGAACCGTTACCAACCGTGATGCGAGTGGGAGTATGAACGGGAGTGGAAGACGTGAGGTTACCGGGATGAGCAGGCATGTGAGCGGTGGCGCCTGAGTTCATGTACCAGTCACCTCCGCCACCATAGTTACTTGGTGACGGAGCCGAGTGCAAAGCAACGAGGAGGGCCGGATCCCACGGCGTCGGCACCTGGGGAGGGAGAAACCCTCCTTAGGCCGGCGCGGGAGCGGCGCCGTAGCCGCTGTAGGGGGGCGGCGTTCTGCACGGTGAAGAGCGCCTGGTGGCTCGCCGGACGAGACCCGAGGATGCCCGGAGCGGGAGCCCGCGGGACCGGCATCGAGTACGCGTGTACGACGCCCGTCCATGGGTTGGTACCGTAAGTCCAGGGCGGGGTGGCCTGCTACTGCTGCTGCTGACAAGGAGCCCCCCTTGCGCCTGTTTGCGCCCGCCCCCGCGGCGGTTGCCGCGGCGCCCGCCACCCTGATGTGGCTGCTGGGGGCAGCGGGGGGTGCGGGGGCACGGGCGGGAGGGCTAGAACCCTGGAGGCACGGGGGGCACCGGTTGGTGGCGGGGCGCAGGCGCGGGCAGGCGGCCGGTGGTGGGACGCCACGCGAGGTGCCGGCGGCGAGGGCGTGGTGCTGCACGCGCTTCTTGACCCCCTTCATCCGGCGCTCGTCCAACCGCAAGTATGCCACAAACTTGGGAAAGGAGGGCTCCATGATGAGGGAGAGGTTGGAGGCGGCATTACCGAAGTCCTCGTTGAGGCCGGCGATGAGCGTGCTGAGGAGGAGGTCATCATCAACCTTGGCGCCGATGTCACGGAGCTCGTCCGCCAATGTCTTCAGGCGGCGGCCGTAGTCATCGATAGACTGATCATCCTGATGACAGTTAAAAAATTCCTGCTGCAAAAAATACGCGGCGCTGAAGCTTGTTCTCGGTGAAGAGGCCATTGAGCTTGACCCACACGGTGCAGGCGTCATCACCAGGTCCTTCGAGATGGTGGTGAAGAACCACCGGATGAGCGTGACGTCGATCACGGTCCACTCGGAGTCGCCCACCATGGCGCGGGAGTTGACGGAGCCGTCAACGTGATCCACGAGATTGTTCTCGCGGAAGAGCAGCGAGAAGTACGTCTTCCACGTGAAGTACGTGGCGTCGGTGGCATCGAGGACGACAGGGACGCGGTCGTGGATGTTGATGTCGCGGATGTCAGCGGGGTCCGGACCGGCGAAGGGGTTGTAGTAGGAGGAGCCGGAGGAAGTCACTGTGGCGCGGCAGTGTGGTGCGGCGCGAGCGATGCGGGGAGTCGGGTGGCGTCTGGCGATGCTGCGTGCGGTGTAGCGGGCGATGCAGTGATCGGCAACAGCTTAGATCCTAGACGGGGCGTAGGCAGCTGCGGGCGGAGATAGTAGGCGGGGCGAGCTGGCGCACTGTTGGCGAGCGTAGGCAGCGGCGCGCGCGTACGTGACGCGCGTAGGTAGCGGCGGAAGCGATCGCGATAGCGTAGGGCGGGCGCGCTGTTAGCGAGCGTAGGCAGGCGTAGGTAGGACCTGGGCACGTAGGTAGCAGCGGGAGCGATCGCGGCGGCGTGGGGCAGCGGCGGCGGCGGCGGTCCAAGGCGGCGGCTAGGGTTAGGCGGAAGCCATAGAGGATCGACTTGCGATAGATACCATGTGCAGAATGATTTGATGCATCAATAATTAGTTGATTGTGCACTAGGCACATATATATAGGTACAAGGGGTGTGACATGTATCTTGTCTCCTAAGATACACGTACATACAGAGGGAGACCGACACTACATGTACTGCATACGAAACCCAGATCTATGTACATGTACACATGTTCAACAGAAACAAAAAGAAAAAACGATTTACAAAGTTGCATATCTATATCTATATCTATATCTATACCTACTATTAAAGGGAGGTGATATTCTTGGTTTCGTCCCTCTTGGTTTCGTCCCACTTTGATGATATTTTTTTCTAACTGAGGTGATACTATTTTTTTACGCTGCCCAGGTTCGCTCATGTTTTTGTTTCTGGCTCGTAGGATCGCTTGACTAGGCCAGTGTGGGCGATCGAAGCCCATCTTGGCAAAAAAACAAATGCGGGCGTCCATCAACTTATGGGCTGCGAGTGGGCTTCGTAAAATCAAGTAAAAAAAGTTCACATGGTGGGTAATCGAAGACAACACCTCGAGTACCAACGCAACCTGTCGTAACCAACTGAGCTGACTTCTATTTGTGATTCATCCCATCTCGACAGTTTATATTGTAGTGCACCGATTTATATGTGTTCCCTACTTGCTCGCAGTATCAACATACCTCCATGGGACTCAAAGAACACAGAAAATAGAGACTAGCAAGGAATTGATCCTGAAATTGTGTGGCTGCCACGTAAAAATGGTGTGTCAAGTGGTGATCAAACCGTTCTCCTTAGCCCATGAACGCTAATCGACCAATAACCAACTAGGCCATAAACACTTTGTCATTGTTTAATGGATTACATCCAATATTACGCATACCCATTCAATCTAAGGTTGTTTTTTAATAACTTAAATATTCTTTTTTTTGTCGTGAATGAACCGATGAGCCGGCGGTCCAACCGGTGAGCCGCTCCTTCGGTTTTAGAAACTATGGTTAGATGGCCATGGCGGAAGAACATGCCATAGTTTGCTGCCGGAAAAATGCCTAAGTTCATGTTAGAGATAAAGAAGGTGGACGGTGGCGACAGTGAAGTGTATCCAGTTTATGTTGACTCAAGCTATTGATGTCTATCCTCCCGGCGTAACTTAATTTGTATTAATAATTATATTATTATGTGCACTGGGAAGGAATTGCGTCGCCTGATTCGTTAAGACCTAACTGGTGTTGAAGTGAAGATGTATGTGACGGTTACAACGCACGAGAAACTACAAGCCGGTGTAAGAAGAGGCTTGTGAAATCGGCTTGGTAGAATGTGATAACCAACCTCACCGCCATGGGATTGATCACATTTGTTGTAATAGGTTGGCAAGTCAGCACCATCATGATGACACAAGAGAAATGGCAACAAAGATGACTCATCAGGGCTATGCATGAGTTTGTTTCTCCCGTTGCAACGCACGGGCATTTGTGCTAGTCCGAATTTATGTACTGACTTGCCCAGCCAGTTCATACAAGTGCGTAACTTTCTCTGATTCTCTCTGTACAGTATGCACATCACCGTCCTTGGTCGCACTTACCACGTCTCTCTCTCACACTCTCTCTCACTCTCCTCCCCGTTTCTTCCTCCATCCTCCCCATTTCAGCGGCGAGACGAGAAAAGAGAGAGGGCGCGCGCGAAAGGAATTCGCTGGCCACCTCGGCGGCTCCAGATCACGCCCAAATTCGTGGCTCGTCCAGCCGCGAATTTGGTGGTGCCTTGTGTTGGTGCATTTTCCCAGACCTGTTCTTTCTGTGATTGTTTTCAATCTCTCCCGCGTTCTTGCGGCTGATTTCTTCGACGGATTTCTCCGGCCGCGTCTCCGGATTTCCTCGATCTGGGGGCAATGCGGCTGCGCATTCGGTTCTCTGCTTCGGAAGCCCCCCAAACCCCCCACCATTGGTGATTATTTCTGAGCTTTCTCGCCTTAAAATCGGCGCGTTTCTCGGAGCACCTCGAGGCATCTGATTTCAGAAGGTCATTGCCGCGATTTTACGCGAACTTGGGCGGGGCATTGTTCTGAGTTTTTTTTTCTTTTGTCAAAACATTTGTGCCGCGTCACTGGATTTCGTCGGCCAATCGCTTCAGGGAGCTCCCGGATTTGTTGTCCGTCGCCACAAACCTCCCGCCGGTAAGCCGGAGGAGGAATCACATTGCGATGGTCGGGTCGGTGTAGGAAAGAGCAGGCAAAAGATGAGGCGCTGCAGGGGAGAATGGCTCCTCGTGCCGTGCATCATCTCCGTGCTGCTCTTTGTACCAATGGCCTGCGGACGATTGCTCATTGGCGCAAGCGATATGTCGCCGCCTGCGCTGACACCATCCTTCATCAAGCAAGTAGACGATTGGGTGAGTAGATTTTCCATGTATTTCATCGCACTCGGTAGTAACATCTCTAGTGAGATGGTGCCATTCCATAGTTTGTGGTCAAGAGCAAAGTAGTTTAGTTTGGGTCATCTTAAGAAGTGAGAACTAACTTATTAAGTAGTATCAATCCTTTTTGCAAGAGAAAAAACCGGTTCAGAAAGGCAGGAATTGACACCATCGAGATCATAGAATGATAGAATTGCAAGGATTGTCCGGCTATATTTCTGGTATGGTGTTTAGGTTGGTGCCTTCGCTCTATTAGCTCATGATGCCGACATTCAGAATTGGCATGTGGTGCTCTTCGAATTACCTGTGACAGAAGAGATAAGATCACTGAATTTCTAGGGGTTCCCAGAGGCCAAAGCTGTTTATGATTTTATACTGCATTGAAAATACTGGCCATCCAGATTAAAACCCTGCAAGCAGAAGCAGAGATTTTGAAACAAAATATTAACGTTCCCTCCGGTTAGGTACACATCACTGCACTGGTCGAACATCTTTATGCGCTAATGATATCTTACTTTTTAATTATTACTGCCTATTTAATGAGTAGCATGTGTTGGATTAATTCTGTTATTATTGGTACTATGATGCATGTAGAGTTAAGTAAGGAATGTGATGATAATATGATGTTTAGTCCAACATACTAGTAACGTTTTACAGCAGGTAACCTTCAGTGTCGAATTTGATGGGATAAAAATTTGTACTCCCTTTGTTCACAAATATAAGATGTTCTAACTTTTTTCAGAATCAGATGTATATAGACATGTTTTAGTGTGTTTGTTCACTAATTTCAGTCTGTATGTAGTCCATTTTGAAATATCCAAAATATCTTATATTTGTGAACAGAGGGAATAGTTTCTAACTGCTGACTCTCACTGGTACTTCATGGTAGTTTATATTTTTAATGGTCGGGTACTTCATGGTAGTTTATATTATTATTCTGAAAAGGATGCACACCTAGTTTATCTCATTAGCATCTGTTTCTGATTAATTCTCATGCACTGACAAGGGTGACCACTCGTTACGATATCTATAGGTGGAACACGCGTGGCTCAAATGTGGATTGGACAAGAAAAGCCTTCAAGATGTTAGAAACTACTACAACTACAACCATGTACTTGATATCATCCATAGGATATCTGACAATAAGGGAACTTCCCCTGTCATTGAAAAAGGTGCCAGCTCATTGACCCCAGAAATCAAGCAAACTTTGCTGATCTGCTTAAGCAAACAGAGTTTTGAGGATGCAAAAAACCTACCTGATGGTTATATCAAAACACTTACCGCCTCAATAAGAGGAGAGCTGGCTCCGGGACCTGCTCCTGCAAATGAAGCAGTAAAACCTTCGCCAGGGCCAGCTGACGGTGCTTTTTTTTTTTTTTGCGGGTGACCAGCTGACGGTGCTTCATCAGAAGCAACTACAAAAAAGGTGCCTGCAACTAAATCAGTAGAAAAAAAGGACAGCGATGGCATGCCAACTACCAATGTCATTGGTGTGTCCTTGGTTGTTATAGCACTTTTAGCTCTTCTCTGCGTTGGCTGCTGCATGTACTGAGAAAGCCAGAGTTCTGAGGCTTCTGCCTATGATAATAAGCAACTCCTGAATCTATGTAATGTCTTGTATCATCCATTTTGCTCCAAGTCAAAGTTTTCCTCTCTTCTACCACTGACTTTTATGCTTTCATTTGCAGCGGATTCTTGCAAGTCTTCCAGTGTAAATCTAATAGATGTCACTAAGCTGGGAGCATTGCCATTGCAGTCAGAGGCTGGCCAAAACGGCCATGTGAATCAAAGTTCACAGGAAGGCCCAAACACTGATGAAATTGGCTATGTGAGACTAAGTTCACAGGAAGGCCCAAACACTGATCAAAATAACCATGTGAAACTAAGCTCACAGGAAGACGCAAACACTGGTCAAATTAGTTATGTGAAACTAAGCTCACAGGAAGACCCAACCAGTGGTCGAAATAGTGATGTGAAGCTAACTTCGCAGGAAGACCCAAACACTGGCCAAAATAACCATGTGGAGCTCACATCGCAGGGAAGTGCAAACACTGATCCAGCAAGCTACAGCAGTTCCACCGAGTCAATGGCTGCTTCTGTTGGTTCTGTGCAAGGATCAACACCAATGATGCCACCTCCAGCACATCCTCAAGTACTTGCGCCTCAACCAAAGGCTCCTCCTCCACCACCAGCTCCTCAAGCACTTGTGCCGCCTCCGAATGCTTCTCCAGTTCTTTCCTCTGGACCTTCACCGCCACCAGCTCCAAAAGCCTCCCCGCCTCCTCCCTCAGGACCCTCACCACCTACTGCTCCAAAAGTTGCACCACCACCACCACCACCATCAAAATCTGGTGGACCTCTCCCGCCACCACCAGCGCTGCCTGGTTCTTCCAAAATGCGTCCACCATCACTTATCAAGTCAGGCAATAAAGCCACAGATGCGGATTCTAGTGAAGCTAAAACAAAGCTTAAGCCCTTCTTTTGGGATAAAGTAGCAGCAAATGCTAATAAATCAATGGTGTGGGATCACCTTAAAGCTGGATCATTCCAGTAAGTTGGTAGAGATAGCTCAGCTATATGTATAGTTATCTACTCCCTCCGTCCCAAAATTCTTGTCTTAGATTTGTGTAGATACGGATGTATCAAGTCACGTTTTAGTATTAGATACATCCATATCTAGACAAATCTAAGACAAGAATTTTGGGACGGAGGGAGTACTATTGTAAGATCGCACCATTTTATAACTAAATGGTACTTCTTCACAGGTTAAGCGAGGACGCTATTGAAACACTTTTTGGTTGTAATACTGACAAGAAGAGTGGTGATGCCAAAAAAGATTTAACATCAAAGGAAGCTGCCCAAGTTGTGAGGATACTTGATCCTAAAAAGGCACAGAACCTGGCCATATCATTGAAGGCGTTGAGTGTTTCAGCAGAGGAAGTTTCTTGTGCAGTTAAGGAAGGTAAAGTGTATTGTCACTCGTTTATACTGTGCAAGTGCATAGCTCTTCCTGGATGAAATTCTGATTCTTGCCAGTCTTGTAGATACAGTTATTTTATTTTATTTTTGGGCAAAGCTCCAGTTTTTTTTTAAGTTGCAGTGATACATCGAATACTTATCCAGCTTCTGGTCTATAACTCCATGCAATAATATATCAGCTGCGTATATCATTTGTGTCTTCACAATCAGGAGTTACGGCTATTCTTCTGTGCTAAGGACAATGAATCACTTGATTTCATTTGCTTCTTCTATTTTTCAAAGCAAATAGTACACATTTCTGCTAAACTGATGTGAGTCTTGTCTTCTAGGTTAACTCTAATTCTTGAACTAATAACAAAGTCAGCAAGATTATGTAGCACGCAAGTGATGTCAAATGCTCAAACCGGCATTTGGTTCTAGACTAACCACATTTGTGTACATCTGGCCTCCATATTTTGGAATGGACGCCTCAAGCATGGGTTCATGACTATTCTATTTGGACATTTAGAACAAAGAACATGTTGATTAAATCCTATTTCCTGATAACATCTTTTGCCTTATCAATTTCCCTTGATAATTTGTAGGAAATGAACTTCCATCCGACTTGATACAGACCTTAATTAGATGGGTCCCGAATACTGATGAGGAGCTCGGGCTTCGACTATATACTGGGGAACTCTCACAGCTTGGTCCTGCAGAGCAGTTCTTAAAAGCAATCTTTGACATTCCTTATATCTATGAGCGCCTCGATGCATTACTTTTCATGGCTGGTTTACCAGAGGAAGCTTCAAATGTAAAGCAATCTTTTGCCACCTTAGAGGTAATAGCATTACCATTATGGCCTATTTGGCTTCCACACTATATTCAGTTCTGTTGTATGACTTGTATCAGTCTTGTTTGATGCTCTCTAGTCCTTTAACCGATGAACATTTTTATCAAGTAATAATAGAGATTATCGTAGTGTAGATGTTTCCACTCTTCCTGCACCTTGATGTTTCTACCGATCTTCTTATCTCTGCTATCTTGGCATTTAAATCCTGATCAGATGGCTTGTGAGGAGCTTAAAAACAGCCGTCTATTCTTGAAGTTACTAGAAGCTGTACTTAAAACAGGGAACCGGATGAATGTTGGCACGTTCCGAGGAGGAGCTCAAGCGTTCAAACTAGACACCCTGCTCAAGCTTTCCGACGTCAAAGGAACTGATGGGAAGATAACGCTGCTGCATTTTGTTGTTCAAGAGATGATCCATTCTGAAGGTGTCCGTTCTGCACGGGCTGCAAAGGAGCAGACGGGCAGTATATCCAGTGTGGACAAGAATGATCTTATTGAAGACGAATATAAACAACTAGGTCTGCAGGTTGTGTCCAGTTTAGGAGATGAACTTCAAAATGTCAGGAATGCAGCAATCCTTGATGCAGATCAGTTGACTATGTCGGTAACAAGTGTTGGCCACAGGCTTGGCAAAACCAAAGAATTCTTGAACACAAGCATGAAAAGTCTGGATGAAGATAGTGGGTTTCACGGCAAGCTTGTGCATTTCGTGGAGCAGGCTCAAACTGATGTTACTTCCTTGGTAGAGGAAGAGAAGAAAATACGGTCCTTGGTAAAGAGCACTGTCGATTATTTCCATGGGAGGACAGGGAAGGATGAGGGCCTTCGGTTATTTGTCGTAGTGCGGGATTTTCTTGCAATGCTTGACAAGGTGTGCAATGAGGTGAAAGAAGCATCAAAAGTAGCTCCAAAGAAAACGAAGACTGAAGTTACTCTGCCTTCCCGCACACCCAGGTCTTTTCAAGATCCCCGGCGTAACCTTTTTCCGGCAATTCAAGACCGGAGGGCACATAGTTCAAGCTCTAGTTCTGACGAGGGAAGTTAACTCTAAACGAAGGTACTCTACCTACCTTTTCCTTCCAGCGCTTGGAGGTTTGCCCTTTGAAAACATTAGTAAGAAGAGATGGAAAATCAGAGCTAAAGAAAAGGCAAGAGATGAAAAATTGACGATAAAGCGAACTCTGGCTTTGGTCACTTGTTGCAGCAACAGAATAAAATTGCTGAAGGAAGGCAGTCATCTTCCATAACATCCTTGACAGGCAATTGTTGCACTTTGGCTCCCATCAAACAAACAAAGGTGAAATTCACGATCAAGATGGAGAAGTCGAAACGGAAGCCGTCGAAAGGCTTGGCGAAGAAAACTGACCCCTTAGTTAGGGCGTGCATAACAGGGAGGGAGGAAGAAGCAGCAGGCTGGCTGACTGACTCTGACACTGCCTGCTGTTTTTTCGCTTAGCATTTGTACCATCACAGAAAGGAGAGGAATAAATACAGTATTTTTTTAGGGGAATAAATAGTGTTAGAAAGAAAGAGATGCACCACACAGGCTCATAGACATTGGATTCTTTTGCTTGCGCTTGACAATACTTTTGCAAAGAGCAAAACTGTAAATTGTCATGCTTTTAACTGGAACATCCTGTGTGTTCGCGTCATGTGATTATACTCTGGGCGACTTGGTGTGCCTTCCTTTTGCAATGTGGCGAGAGACCTGGTACCAGATTCGTGCTGATGTACCTACCGTTTCTGCACGCACCGTCTGGATAGTTAGGGCACTCAAAACAATGTGCAGCGCTGCTATGTGGACTGATAATTGTTTCATCTCCCCTGCCATTTCTTTACGGAATCCTTTTTTATCCCGGGTGTTAGATCGCAAGCATTTCCTGCCAAATGTCTTGCTCGTGAAAAACTTCGCCATCCATAATCCACTACTCCCCGCCAAAATTCCATTATCACTATCTCGAGCCGTAGCACAACTACGGATTGTAAAGAAGAGCACATCCGTAGTCGAACAGCTTCGCAGATTAATATTAGCAAAGATTTCACAGCTATATCTCGTTTTCTAACCATGGAAGAATAGGCAAGAATTGACCATGGAAAGAACAGAGCAACGAATTGGCAAGTAAGTAATCCATAGGTGCAACTTTTATAGAACATAGGAACGAATTACAGAGGATGTAACCATTGTCCACACCTAGTTTAGCACCGGTACAAGCACACAGATTCAGAAACTAAAAGTAGTACTAACATCCTAGTGGTAGTAAAACGCAACACCTAGGCAACATTTAACTGAACACGCTACTACACAGAACTGGATACATCCGAGCACCAACGACCTCAGAGGAGGAGTCGTCATCTAGCTATCGTCGTCGGCAGCCACGGCCTTGCTGCCTCCGGCCTTCTTGGGGAGCAGAAGGTTGTGGATGTTGGGCATGACACCACCGCTGGCGATTGTGACCATGCCGAGCAGGCGGGAGAGCTCCTCGTCGTTGCGGACGGCGAGCTGGATGTGGCGCGGCACGATGCGGGTCTTCTTGTTGTCCCTCGCCGCGTTCCCGGCCAACTCCAGAACCTGCACAAACAAGGGAATCGCGACGATTACTTCCAAAATTCCACAAAGCTTCGAGTGCAATTAGCAAGCAGAACCACCTAGGCCCAAACAAATCTGAGAGCCGGCGGAGGCAAGTATTATCCTCATCCGAAACCCTAGAAATATTCCCCAATTTGCCGAACCAGCCACCGATCGACGGGACACCAACCGCTCAAATTCACCACAAAAAACAGCAAAATCAGGCAGCGGATAACAGAATCCCACGAACCTCAGCGGCGAGATACTCCAGCACGGCAGCAAGGTAGACGGGGGCGCCGGCGCCGACCCTCTCGGCGTACTTGCCGGCCTTGAGGAACCGCGCGATCCTGCCGACGGGGAACTGGAGCCCGGCCTTGGAGCTCCTGGAGATGGCCTTCTTGGCGGCGCCCGAACCAATCGCCTTGCCCCTTCCGGCCATGTCTACAGTACTCCGAGGGGATCCGCGGCTGTGAAATGGAAAGCGAGGCGCCGGGAGGAAGTGCGAAGGCGGTGTTGTGTGGGTATACGGCTGACAGGCAGGAGCGGTGGGTGGGGATTGGGCTATATAGGCGAGGGGATCCAATGCGAGGGGAGTGCGCGGATCGGTGACGTGGCGGAGATAACGTGCGCCGAGCGGCGAGATCCTGTCCGTCAGATGGGAAGAGCCGTGGGGCGGTTGGTTTTTGGCTTGCCGCCTCGGATTTTCGCCGTTTCGGGGTCGGTCGTACGCCGCCAGCTGCTCTCCGCGGTTATGGGCCGCCGGCTTTGGGGCCTCTGTTCGGCTATTTCTCTTTTTCTTTTCCTTATGTCAAAGATACGTGTTTCTTTGAAAGGAGGCGCTTGCCCGGCCTTAAACTAAGGCACTTGCAAATCCAAACATGTCTGTTAAAGTGACACAATGTTTAACGAGCAACAAAGCAAAGCAAAAGAGATACATGCCCGAAGGCGGATACATAGTGGCGCAACACTGAGAGTGGATTTTTGGAACCCGGGTGTATTGGAGGACCTTATTTTAAATACTTTGAAAATCACATTTAATGTTTCAAAAAATTCTGAAAATAATTCTACGTGATCATATGGATGTATATTACACATGTGTAAAGTTTGGTGATGAAATAAGTAAATAGGCGACCTATATAAAAATGACAAAATGGTGATTTCTAAATAGTGAATAATGCATGCACTGTTCATCTTTCTAAATAGTGAATAACGCCGCTGGGATCTCACGATGCACGACACACGACGACGTGGTGGCGGTGGTGGTGGCGGAATCTCAGCAGAGCTTTGCTAAGCACTACGGAGACGAAGAGGGATGCGAGGGAGAGGAGAGGTAGCGTCGTGGTATAGAGATGTGCTCAAGGGTGCGGTTGCCCTCTCTCTACCTCTCTATATATAGGGGGGGGAGGAGGAGGGGCACCCTAGATCCCATCTAAGGGGGCGGCGGCCACAAGGTAGATGGGGGCGCCCCCTAGGGAAACACCCTAGATGGGGCGCCCCACCTCTCCTGGTTACGTGAGATGGGGTGGGGGCGCACAGCCCCTTAGTGGGTTTGTTTGCCCTTGATAACCCACAAGTATACGGGGGCGATTGTAGCCTTTTTGATAAGTAAGAGCGTCGAACCCACCGAGGAGCAGAAGGAAATGACAAGTGGTTTTCAGCAAGGTATTGTCTGCAAGTGATAAAATTATAAGTAGCGGAGTAGTTTGATAGCAAGATCATTTGTAACGAGCAATTAACAAAAGTAGTAACAAAAGTGCAGCAAGGTAGTCCAATCCTTTTGAGGCAAAGGACAGGCCAAAAAATGGTTTCTTATGATAAGCAAAGTGTTCTTGAGGGTAAACGGGAATTTCATCTAGTCACTTCATCATGTTGGCTTAATTCGTGTTTGGTACTTTGATAATTTGATATGTGGGTAGACCGGTGCTTAGGTGATGTTCTTACTTGAACAAAACTCCTACTTATTGTTAACCCTCTCGAAAGCATCCGCGGCTACGGGAAAAGTATTAAGAATAAATTCTAACCATATCATTAAACTTTTGGATCCAATCGGTCCCTTACGGAATAGCGCATAAACTAGGGCTTAAGCTTCTGTCACTCTCGCAACCCACCATCTAATAACTACTCCACAGTGAATTCCCTTAGGCCCAAATATGGTGAAGTGTCATGTAGTCAATGTTCACATGACACCACTAAGAGAATGGCAACATACATATCATCAAAATATCGAACACATATCAAGTTCACATGATTACTTGCAACATGATTTCTCCCGTGACCTCAAGAACGAAAGTAACTACGCACAAATGGTAAACATGCTCAAGATCAGAGGGGTATTAAATAGCATAATGGATCTGAACATATAATCTTCCACCAAATAAACCATATAGTAATCAACTACAAGATGTAATCAACACTACTAGTCACCCACAAACACCAATCTATAGTTTTGATTCAAAGATTGAACACAAGAGATGAACTAGGGTTCGAGAGGAGTTGGTGCTGTGAATATGTTGATGAAGATAGCCCTCCCCAAGATGGGAGATTTGTTCGTGATGATGATGACGATGATTTCCCCCTCCAGGAGGGAAGTTCCCCCGGCGGAATCGCTCCGCCGGAGGGCAAAAGTGCTCCTGCCCAAGTTCCGCCTCGAGGCGGTGGCACTTCGTCCCGAAAGTCCTTCCCTTATTTTTTCTAGGTCAAAATGACTTATATACCAGAAGATGGGCACCGGAGGTGGGCCGAGGAGGGCAACACCCACCAGGGCGCGCATGGGCCTCCTGGCGCGCCCAGGTGGGTTGTGCCCACCTAGTGGCCCTCCTTTGGTACTTATTTGCTCAAATATTTCTTAAATATCCATAAAAATACCTTGGAAGTTTCAGCTCATTTGGAGTTGTGCAGAATAGGTAGCTTGACATAGCTTTTCCAGGTCCAGATTTCCAGCTGCCGGAATTCTCCCCCTTGGTGCATACCTTGCATATTATGAGGGAAAATGCATTAGAATTACTCCAAAAAGCATTATTATACAATAAAACAACATAAATAACAGTAGGAAAACATGATGCAAAATGGACGTATCAACTCCCCCAAGCTTAGACCTCGCTTGTCCTCAAGTGAAAACCGAAATCGAAAAACATGTCCACATGCTTAGAGAGAGAGGTGTCGATAAAAACAAAAATATGGACATAGCAGCATCATGTGACTTATTATAATAGCAACAAACTTTAGTATAAAACTTTTATCATAGAACTATTATCATAGACTTCTCATGAACAAGTGACAATTCATCACAACATCGAAGTATAAAGCATAAACTCTATTGGAAACCAACAAACTATGTTCTTAGTCAACTTTGCAACTATAATTCATCATCTTTTCAGGAAGGGTCACGTATCGGAGCCTTTAGGCAAGTCCACATACTCAACCATCGTTTAGTCTTCTATGATTACTAACACTCACCGCGTACACATGAGCAAAACGTTTCAACTGGACACAAAGAAAGATAGGGGCTTATAGTTTCGCCTCCCAACATACTCACCTCAAGGGTGATGTCAACAATAATAACTCATGCTGCACATATTCAACTGGATATATGTGCCTAGATCTTTCCTCACCACATGATGCTTGCCGAAGGAGAAAAATAAAAGGAATAGAGAGAAAAACTTTGACTCTTGCATGAAAGTAAAAGATAGGCCCTTCGTAGAGGGAAGCAGAGGTTGCCATGCACCTTTTGTTTGTATGCTCAACCCCTTAGTGCAAGAGAACGTCACGTTATATTGCCCCTTGTGATGGCAACCTTTGTTATGCAATCTGTCACTTTTATTCTTCACCATCACAAGTTCGTACAACGCTCAATTTTCCCATACACTAAATGATCTCACATTTTTATAAGCAATTTTTATTGCCCTTTTTGCACCGATGACAACTTACTTGAAAGATCTTACTCAATCCATAGGTAGGTATGGTGGACTCTCAAACAAGATAGGGTTTAAGGGTTTTGGATGCACAAGTAGTATCTCTACTTAGTGTGGAGTTTTTGGCTAGCAAAGATAGGGGCAAGCACCACATGTTGAAGGATCTATGACAATATAACTTCTATGTGAATATGAACAAACATAAATCATTAAGTTGTCTTCCTTGTCCAATGTCAACAATTTTGGCATATAATATTTTGATGGGTGCTCACAATCATAAAAGATTTCCATGATAGTATATTTATATGTGAATCTTCTCTTCCCTTATTAATTCTTTCATGAGTTGCATCATTTACCAATGCTATGTTTGTCAATCCACAATAAATTTTTCTACTTATACTTTTCCTTGTGTAATGTCATCACTTACCATAAGATTAGCAGATGATCTTTTTGTTTTATTTCTTTTCTTTTTATTGCAACAAGAAAGTAAAGAAGGCAAAACTCAAACTAAACTTTATTATATATCTCGCACACGATTACAAAGATTGATCACTAAGCAAACTCGCAAAAAGAAAGGATCGAACTAAACTTGTATTCATCTAATAGCAAAAGATAACCATGGATCGAACTAAGAAAGTAAAGGCAAAAGATAGTGGAGATTGATACGATACCGGGGCACCTCCCCCAAGCTTGGCGAAAGCCAAGGGGAGTGCCCATACCCAATATTCAGTTTTCTTTTGGTGGTGATGAAGTAGAATCAATACGATCTTTAAGGATCAAGAGGCTCTCCAATCTTCGGATGACTCTCCGCAGGGAAGCAATGTGTTCCATATGCAAAATGTTTTCACAATTGAGATACTTATTTTGTATACGAACTGTATTACTGATCCTGAAGGCTGCAATCTCAACGGGGGTAAGATGAGCATGTAGGGTTCAAGGATATCTCCCTCTTCCTCATCAGCAGGCAAGGCTTGCTCGTCCATCGACACTTGATCTCAGGTGGCCTCCTTGCTCTTGTCCTCCTTAGCTGCTTCTACGGGGTCTTCTTTCTTCAGCTCGATCTTCGTCAACCAAGCATATTGGAGGTGGGATAACCCCCTGGTATAATATGAGACGCCACCCTATATACGTGACATGCGCCTTGGCATGGTCAAGAATGGAAGCCAGAGCATCCGCAAGAATATTAAATAGAAGAGGGGAAATCAGATCTCCTCGTCTAACCCCTCGTTTATTCCTAAATATGTTCCAACCTCCCCATTAATATTTACCGCCGTCTGGCCACCCTGGACCAATTGCCGCATCCAGCTTATCCATAATGGATCAAAGCCCTTTGCCCTTAGGACCTCCTCTAAAAATTCCCATCGAACCCTATCGTAGGCCTTTTCAAAGTCAATCTTAAGGATAAACACCTCTTCCTAGGTTGTCTTAATCTCGTGCAATACCTTATGTACCACTGCAATGCCACCCAAAATACTTCTTCCATGAACGAAGGCCGTTTGGTTCCGGTCAATGAATTTGTCAGCTACAGGAGCGAAGCAGTCAAAAACCCCTTCGCCAAGAGACGAAAGCTCACATTTATGAGGGTAATTGGGCGATACTGTCTAATTATGTCTGCACCCTGGACCTTAGGTAGTAACACCAACACCCCATAATTGAGGCGCTTCACGTCAATCTTCCTCAATGTAAAAACATGCACCAAATTAAAGAATTGGGGCCCCACCAAATTCCAGATTTTTTTATAAAAAGCAACCGGGAACCCGTCTGGTCCCAGTGTCGTGTCTACCCTCATCGCTTTTAAATTATTTGTTATTTCCAAGAAGAGAATGGGTGGACAAGTTCTTGGTTGTCTATCATGAACACTCTCCACTTTGGCTCCCACATATTAGGACCAAGGGATGCTACTGCGCCCGATGTGAGCCCCAGCAACTGTCTATAGAACCCATCAATATGGGTCCGCAATTCTGCCACCCCAGAATATATATTGCCCCTCTCTTAGTACTCTATTTGCGCACCTCCGGCGACGCCCATTAGCAACTTCATGGAAGAATTATGTGCTTGTGTCTCCTTTCAGAACCCATCATTGTTGCCATCTTTATTTCCAGTACATTCCCTCACATGTCAAGATGAATATCACTTCATCTTCTGCCGCGTACATTCTTGCCCACTCATCATGGGATAGGCCAGTATTATCCGCCTTTGTGTCATTTCAGCCATTAATGTGTCTTTATGCACCCTCATATGGCTTCCCACATTTGCCCCCGTCCCCTAAGATGATGTGATGAACAGCAAATACAATCTTGCCATTCATCTAGGGTATCACACAATGGTCCATACCTATGTGGTCGATTAGCTCGCGCCACCCCCCATATGTAGTCCACCCTCTCCACAAACCCATGTTGTAAGATCCATTGCTTCTAAAGAAAGAAGCGTTTAGGTATTCGATGGTACGGCTCCCTAGATTGTAAAATGAGGGGGCAATGGTCAGATCCCAGACGTGTCTCTGCCATGAGGGAAAACGTCAGGAATTTAGTCTCCCACTAAGTTGAGACGAAGACCCGTTCCAATACACACCTAATCGGGTTTTCCTGATTGTTAGTCCATGTGAAGCAAGCACTCACATGATGTAGCTCAATTAATGCCAAGTCCGCCACCACTCGTTAAACCTATCAACTAAGCCTTGATCATTTATTACTCGATTGCTCTTGTCTTCTACCGACCGTAGCAAATTAAAATCCCTCCAGGGCAACCGTGTTAGCTGAGTTCGAGACCTTGGCAAAAATTTCCCACAAGAATCACATGACCTAAAGTGGTCGGCTAGTCCATACACCACTAGTGCATCCCATTTAAAGTTATTGTTATGTTGAATCACCTCGACGCCCAGAACCCCCCCCCCCCCCTTGCGAAAAAAGATAACCTTGAATGTGTCATTTGTAACACCCCGATAGTTATGCTATAGTGATATCATCCTAATGATGCCACGTCATCTTGATTTGCTAAGCCTAATGGCCCCTTGATAAAACCAAAGTCATATTCAAATTTAAATTGCAAGTCAAAATAACATTACTTCAAACTGCAAAACAAAAATGTTGTTAATATCCCATAAATACCCAATGCAATTTTCATGAAGAAATCAACCATGTGTTGATTACTAAAATGCCCCTAGAAATATTTAAGTGGACCAACAATAATTAAATTAGCTATTTAAAAATAAACAAATGTTTATACATTTCCAAATGGCTTGAGACCTTGATACATCTCCAACGTATCTATAATTTTTATTGTTCCATGTTATTATACTATCTATCTTGGATGTTTTATATGCATTAATTGAAGAAAATTTGCCCTAGAGGCAATAATAAAGTTGTTATTTCATATTTCCTTATTCATGATAAAAGTTTATTATTCATGCTAGAATTGTATTGATCGGAAACCTAAATACATGTGTGAATACATAAACAAACACCATGTCCCTAGTGAGCCTTTACTTGACTAGCTTGTTGATCAAAGATGGTTAAGGTTTACTAACCATGGGCATGAGTTGTCATTTGATAATGGGATCACATCATTAGGAGAATGATGTGATGGACAAGACCCATCCGTTAGCTTAGCATAATGATTGTTCAGTTTTATTGCTATTGCTTTCTTCATGTCAAATACATATTCCTTCGACTATGAGATTATGCAACTCCCGGATACCGGAGGAACGCCTTCTGTGCTATCAAACGTCACAACATAACTGGGTGATTATAAAGATGCTCTACAGGTATCTCCAAAGGTGTTTGTTGAGTTAGCATAGATTGAGATTAGGATTTGTCACTCCGAGTATCGGAGAGGTATCTCTAGGCCCTCTCGGTAATACACATCATAAGCTTGCAAGCAAACGACTAAGGAGTTAGTCACGAGGTGATGTATTATGGAACGAGTAAAGAGACTTGCTGTTAACGAGATTGAACTAGGTATGAAGATACCAACGATCGAATCTCGGGCAAGTAACATACCGACAGGCAAAGGGAATAACGTACTGTAACGCCCCGGATACAACTTTCCATATTCGTAACTCCAATTCTTGCCTTTTCCGGAGATGTGATATGTTATTTTCTCCGTGGTTGGGTTTTTGTCTTTTGTTTTGCATTTTGTTCATGTCATGCATTACATCATAGCATCACGCGCATTGCATCGGCATTGTTTTCTTAAACTTGTATCCTCTCGTAGTTGCCGCTCCTCGCTTATCTTCGTTACGTTCGTTGACCGTTCCGAGACCAATCGGGTTTTTGCTTCCCTCTTGACCCTGACCACCTAACCTCTCTTGCCAGCTCGCCCCCTCTTTGGCGTGTCCGAAAACCGCTCCGAACCCGAACCGGGCTGTCATGACCGATGAGTCCGGATCATCCCCAAACATCTCTAAAACAACTCCATTTTCTTAATTGAACTCCCTAGCCTATTTATTCTCGTCCGTCGGTTTTCGATCGGAAGGTCCAAACTCCCCCCTTCCCTATATATAGTCTACCCACTTGCTAAATGAGGTCCAACCCTAGATCCTAGGGGTCTTGTCCCATCGATCCCACCGCGCCGCCACTCCACCTGGTTGCCTCGGGATCCCTCCCGGACCAACCAGCAGCTTCCTCCTTGATCCAAAAATCCTCTCGGCCTCCAATCCATAGCCCTCCACCTCTCGATCTCTCCTCACCAACCAGCGCCTCCCCTGGATCCCCTTGTCCACCTACTGCAACCGCTGTCATCCGCGACCGCAGGAGCAGGAGCTCTTGCAGCCGCGAGCGCCCGAGGCCCAACCGCCCGAGCACCACCACCGGCGTCTAGGACCAGGCTGCACCACCCTGCCGTGTCCTTCTTCCGTTTTCCCCTTTCCTCTGGTTTCCTCTCTCCCTCACAATCTCTCCTCTCTGTTTCTCTGAACAGGAGCTCACCACCGACCGGAGCCGATGGAGCTGAGCCACACCGGCGGCGATCTCCACCGACCCCATGCCACGGCCTCCCCGAGCTCCTCCTTCCACACCCCGCGGCAGAGAACCCCAACCCTGGCGTCCGCATCGCCAAGTACCTCGACCGCGCCTGAGGCCACCAGCACCACCGGGCCTCTCTGCCTCCCCTGTCCGAGCCACAGCGAGTCCGCAGCCTGCCTCCTCTCTAGCGTCGCGCCAAGTCCCACGTCGCCGGCAGCCGTTCCCGGTGCCCTCGCCGGAGCCACCCGCTGGTGAGCTCCTTCACCGCGTCTCCCCTTTCCCCTGCTGTCTCTCTCCTTCCCTTTCCCCTGTTTCAGTCTGAACTCTGTTTTCCTTCAGTTAACAGCAGCCTCCTTCAAATTTCGCCGCCTCAAGCCCCTGCCTCGACCCCTCGTGTCTGGATCCGTTCGCCCTCGCTCCTTTCCCGTGGGATCTGGCGTGATCCGGCAGAAAGAGCCCCGCCCCGACGACCTCCTGCTCCCTGTCACCATGGCGCCACTGTCGTTCTTCTGCAGCGAGATGCAGCAGCGCTACATCGAGCGCACGCCCGCCACGCATGTGGGCCTCCTCTTGCCTCGCCAAGGCCCAGCGCCCCGCCAGCCTACCTCTTCCACCGACTGGGCCTGGCCCATGGGTGAGCAGACCCCCATGCGCCCCTCCTCTTGTTTTTTTTCACCTATCAGGCTAGCCAGTTTTAGCCCGCTGTGTATTTTTTCCTGTCTGCGAATTTGTTATTTATCCAGAGATTACAGTTTTGCAGAAAACCCCTCATGTTCATGCATGTAATAACTCCACAACCGTGCATCGGATTAATATGTTTTATACATGTAAAATGCTTAGAATTTTGTGTAGATTAATAATTTCCAACTTTCATCTCTGTTTAAAATGTTTAACTTGCTGTTTGCATTAATTTTCTTAAATGCCATGCTAAAATGATTTATTTGATAACTAAATAACCGTACCTCCAAATTTTAATAAACTTTATATGTAAATGGGGTGGAAAAATGCCTAGTTTAACATGGTCCCCTTTATTTTTCTGTTTAACAACTTTAAAATATGTTTTAGGGCAGAACAGTACCAAATTCGAAATGTGGACATGAGGATTTTTCAGAATTGTTGTTCGTTGTTCCGGCCTCATTTAAACTTGCCTAGATAGGTAGTTTTATTATGCTTTACCTCTTGCCATGTTTAACAACATTTAATATTGTTTGGTAGCTTAAACGAGATTAAACTAAATAAATGAATGTGGTGTTTCGTCAATATGCAACTCGTTGCATATTGAGCTCCACTTAACTTGTAGTATTGTTTGTTGCACTTTGCCATGCCATGCCTCTTTAAACCGGACATGCATCATACTTGTTTGTGCATCATGTCATGTTTATGCTTGTGTGCTAACCATGTTGTTTGTTTCTTTCCGGTGTTGCTTCTTAGTTCCGGTAATGTTGCGACTGTGAGGATTCGTTCGACTACTCCCGTTCGTCTTCTTCATGGACTTGTTCTTCTTCCTTGCGGGATTTCAGGCAAGATGACCGCTACCCTGGATCTCACTACTATCATTGCTATGCTAGTTGCTTCGTTCTATCGCTATGCTGTGTTACCTATCTTTTGCTCTTGAAGCCTCCCCAAATTGCCATGAACCTCTAATCTTTGTCACCCTTCCTAGCAAACCATTGCTTGGCTATGTTACCGCTTTGCTCAACCCCTCTTATAGCGTTGCTAGTTGCAGGTGAAGTTGAAGATTGCTCCAAGGTGGACAGGATTATGTTGGGATATCACAATATCTCTTATTTAATTAATGCATCTATATACTTGGTAAAGGATGGAAGGCTCGGCCTTATGCCTGGTGTTTTGTTCCACTCTTGCCGCCCTAGTTTCCGTCATACCGGTGTTATGTTCCCGGATTTTCCGTTCCTTACGCGGTTGGGTGACAAGTTGGTATCAGAGCCTCGACCGACCATAGGAGCCCCCTTGTTTGTTGGCCGTTGTTGAGTCTAGAAAAAACTATTTTGAGTCTTAGGATTATATATATCGGAGAGTAGGATTCTTTTTACTCCTCAGTCCCTTCGTCGCTCTGGTGAGGACTCCTGACGTAGATGTTTTGTCTTTCCTCTCCTTAAATTTCACTATTTTTTTAGGATCACGCGGGTATCTTGGAATCATTCCGATGGTTTTGTGATGAGAACATTGTTCTTGGTGCCTCCTGACATTTAGGGGTTGTGGCAGTGTCCCGGGGAGTTGAGCTCCGAGGTGTTGTCGTCATAATTTTATCGTTGCAGTTCTGGAATACCTGAGTTTTGCCGACATCGAAAATCTCTTTTATGCAGTTGTTGGTGAGATAACCTCGACGCCACCCAGTACTGGGGAGTTCGGGAGTATTGCCATAAATCGTATAACGGATGCTTTTCGAAGGTTGAGGTACACGATTTCTGGAGTTTTCTTGGTTATGTGTTGACGGATGGATACAACTGGATGTAGGGATTGTTAGTTTGGGTGAGATATATTGCTTCCCCTGTATCCCCAACACCAGATTGCATAACCAGAAAGTTTCGGGAGTTTATAGGTGGGATTCAAGTATCTCGTAGGATATCTTTCCAACAGACACATGATACGATATGGGATCTATCATATGTTTGCAATCTTGGTCATCTCCGTTGTTTTGTTTCTTTCAATTTGTTCAACATCTCAAGGTTCGTGGTTTCACTCGTTTGTTGAAGAAGCAACTTAGTTTACCTCTTATCTTCCTCTTCCTTTTCCCACCGGTGCCATCCTAGATCTCGGGACGAGATCCTCTCGTAGTGGTGGAGTGTTGTAACGCCCCGGATAAGACTTTCCATATTCGTAACTCCAATTTTTGCCTTTTCCAGAGATGCGATATGTTATTTTCTCCGTGGTTGGGTTTTTGTCTTTTGTTTTGCATTTTGTTCATGTCATGCATTTCATCATAGCATCATGCGCATTGCATCGGCATTGTTTTCTTAAACTTGTATCTGCTCATAGTTGCCGCTCCTCGCTTATTTTCGTTACGTTCGTTGACCGTTCCGAGACCAATCGGGTTTTTGCTTCCCTCTTGACCCTGACCACCTAACCTCTCTTGCCAGCTCGCCCCCTCTTTGGCGTGTCCGAAAACCGCACCAAACCCGAACTGGGCTGTCGTGACCAATGAGTCCGGATCATCCCCAAACATCTCTAAAACATCTCCATTTTCTTAATTGACCTCCCTAGCCTGTTTATTCTCGTCCGTCGGTTTTCGATCGAAAGGTCCAAACTCCCCCCTTCCCTATATATAGTCTACCCACTTGCTAAATGAGGTCCAACCCTAGATCCTAGGGGTCTTGTCCCATCGATCCCACCGCGCCGCCACTCCACCTGGTTTCCTCGGGATCCCTCCCGGACCAACCAGCAGCTTCCCCCTTGATCCAAAAATCCTCTCGGCCTCCAATCCATAGCCCTCCACCTCTCGATCTCTCCTCACCAACCAGCGCCTCCCTTGGATCCCCTCGTCCACCTACTGCAGCCGCTGTCGTCCGCGACCGCAAGAGCAAGAGCTCTTGCAGCCGCGAGCGCCCGAGGCCCAACCGCCCGAGCACCACCACCGGCGTCTAGGACCAGGATGCACCACCCTGCCGTGTCCTTCTTCCGTTTTCCCCTTTCCTCTGGTTCCCTCTCTCCCTCACGATCTCTCCTCTCTATTTCTCTGAACAAAAGCTCACCACCGGCCGGAGCCGATGGAGCTGAGCCACACCGGCGGCGATCTCCACCGACCCCATGCCACGGCCTCCCCGAGCTCCTCCTTCCACACCCCGCGGCAGAGAATCCCAACCCCGGCGTCCGCGTCGCCAAGTACCTCGACTGCGCCCGAGGCCACCAGCACCACCGGGCCTCTCTGCCTCCCCTGCCCGAGCCACAGTGAGTCCGCAGCCTGCCTCCTCTCTAGCGTCGCGCCAAGTCCCACGTCGCCGGCAGCCGTTCCCGATGCCCTCGCCGGAGCCACCCGCTGGTGAGCTCCTTCACCGCGTCTCCCCTTTCCCCTGCTGTCTCTCTCCTTCCCTTTCCCATGTTTCTGTCTGAACTCTGTTTTCCTTCAGTTAACAGCAGCCTCCTTCAAATTTCGCCGCCTCAAGCCCCTGCCTCGACCCCTCGTGTCTGGATCCGTTCGCCCTCGCTCCTTTCCCGTGGGATCTGGCGTGATCCGGCGGAAAGAGCCCCGCCCCGACGACCTCCTGCTCCCTGTCGCCATGGCGCCGCTGTCGTTCTTCTGCAGCGAGATGCAGCAGCGCTGCATCGAGCGCCCGCCCGCCACGCGTGTGGGCCTCCTCGTGCCTCGCCAAGGCCCAGCGCCCCGCCAGCCTACCTCTTCCACCGACTGGGCCTGGCCCATGGGTGAGCAGACCCCCATGCGCCCCTCCTCTTGTTTCTTTTCACCTATCAGGCTAGCCAGTTTCAGCCCGCTGTGTATTTTTTTCCTGTCTGCGAATTTGTTATTTATCCAGAGATTACAGTTTTGCAGAAAACCCCTCATGTTCATGCATGTAATAACTCCACAACCGTGCATCGGATTAATATGTTTTATACATGTAAAATGCTTAGAATTTTGTGTAGATTAATAATTTCCAACTTTCATCTCTGTTTAAAATGTTTAACTTGCTGTTTGCATTAATTTGCTTAAATGCCATGCTAAAATGATTTATTTCATAACTAAATAACCGTAGCTCCAAATTTTAATAAACTTTATATGTAAATGGGGTGGAAAAATGCCTAGTTTAACATGGTCCCCTTTATTTTCATGTTTAACAACTTTAAAATATGTTTTAGGGCAGAACAGTACCAAATTCGAAATGTGGACATGAGGATTTTTCGGAATTGTTGTTCGTTGTTCCGGCCTCATTTAAACTTGCCTAGATAGGTAGTTTTATTATGCTTCACCTCTTGCCATGTTTAAAAACATTTAATATTGTTTGGTAGCTTAAATGAGATTAAACTAAATAAATGAATGTGGTGTTTCGTCAATATGCAACTCGTTGCATATTGAGCTCCACTTAACTTGTAGTATTGTTTGTTGCACTTTGCCATGTCATGCCTCTTTAAACCGGACATGCATCATACTTGTTTGTGCATCATGTCATGTTTATGCTTGTGTGTTTACCATGTTGTTTGTTTCTTTCCGGTGTTGCTTCTTAGTTCCGGTAATGTTGCGACTGTGAGGATTCGTTCGACTACTCCCGTTCGTCTTCTTCATGGACTCGTTCTTCTTCCTTGCGGGATTTCAGGCAAGATGACCGCTACCCTGGATCTCACTACTATCATTGCTATGCTAGTTGCTTCGTTCTATCGCTATGCCGTGTTACCTATCTTTTGCTCTTCAAGCCTCCCCAAATTGCCATGAACCTCTAATCTTTGTCACCCTTCCTAGCAAACCATTGCTTGGCTATGTTACCGCTTTGCTCGGCCCCTCTTATAGCGTTGCTAGTTGCAGGTGAAGTTGAAGATTGCTCCAAGGTGGACAGGATTATGTTGGGATATCACAATATCTCTTATTTAATTAATGCATCTATATACTTGGTAAAGGATGGAAGGCTCGGCCTTATGCCTGGTGTTTTGTTCCACTCTTGCCGCCCTAGTTTCCGTCATACCGGTGTTATGTTCCCGGATTTTCCGTTCCTTACGCAGTTGGGTGATTTATGGGACCCCCTTGACAGTTTGCTTTGAATAAAACTCCTCCAGCAAGGCCCAACCTTGGTTTTACCATTTGCCTCACCTAGCCCTTTTTCCCTTGGGTTTCCGGAGCCCGAGGGTCATCTTTATTTTACCCCCCGGGCCAGTGCTCCTTCGAGTGTTGGTCCAACCTGAGCGATGTCCGGCGCCCCCTGGGCAACCAGGGTCTATGCCAACCCGATGTCTGGCTCATCCGGTGTGCCCTGAGAACGAGATATGTGCAGCTCCTATCGGGATTTGTCGGTGCATCGGGCGGCTTTGCTGGTCTTGTTTTACCATTGTCAAAATGTCTTGTAAACCGGGATTCCGAGACTGATCGGGTCTTCCTGGGAGAAGGAATATCCTTTGTTGATTGCGAGAGCTTATCATGGGCTAAGTTGGGACACCCCTGCAGGGTATAAACTTTCGAGAGCCGTGCCCGCGGTTATGTGGCAGATGGGAATTTGTTAATGTCCGGTTGTAGATAACTTGACACCAGATCCGAAATTAAAACGCATCAACCGCGTGTGTAGCCGTGATGGTCTCTTTTCGGCGGAGTCTGGGAAGTGAACACGGTTTTGGGTTATGTTTGACGTAAGTAGGAGTTCAGGATCACCTCTTGATCATTGTTAGCTTCACGACCGTTCCTTTTGCTTCTCTTCTCGCTCTCATTTGCGTATGTTAGCCACCATATATGCTTAGTCGCTGCTGCAACCTCACCACTTTACCCCTTCTTTTCCCATTAAGCTCTGCTATACTTGATACCCATGGTAATGGGATTGCTGAGTCCTCGTGGCTCACAGATTACTACAACAACCGTTGCAGGTACATGTTATGCGATGATCATGACGCGAGAGCGATGCTTGCTTGCTTGAGTTCTTCTTCTGCTTCTTCTTCGATCAGGGGTTAGGTTCCAGGTCAGCAGCCTGGGCTAGCAGGGTGGATGTCGTTTGAGTTTCTGTTTGTGTTTCATCCGTAGTCGGGTGGTGCTCTTTTGTAAGATGATGTTGTATTCGTGTGGCATTGTATGCCTTTTGTATGTATCCCCATCTATTATGTAATGTTGATGTAATGATATCCACCTTGCAAAAGCGTTTCAATATGCGGGTCTATCCTTGGTGGGACCTTCAAGTTCCTTTTGGATAGGGTCGCATATTGGGCGTGACACGTACGTTGTCATAACGGTTCAACTGATAAAGATCTTTGTAGAATATGTAGGAGTCAATATGGGCATCCAGGTTCCTCTATTGGTTATTGACCGGAGAGGTGTCTCGGTCATGTCTACATAGTTCTCGAACCCGTAGGGTCCACACACTTAACGTTCGATGATGATATTGTATTATATGAGTTATGTGATTTGGTGACCGAATGTTGTTCGGAGTCCCGGATGAGATCACAGACATGATGAGGAGTCTTTTAATGGTCAAGAGGTAAAGATTGATATATAGGACGATAGTATTTGGACACCGAAGTGTTCCGGAGGGTACCGGGTAGATATCGGGTCACCGGAAGGGGTTGCGGGCACCCTGATACGTCTCCAACGTATCTATAATTTTTATTGTTCCATGCTATTATATTATATATTTTGGATGTTTAATAGGCATTTATATGTTATTTTATATTATTTTTGGGACTAACCTATTAACCGAGGGCCCAGTGCCAGTTTCTGTTTTTTATTGTTGCCTATTTTAGAGTTTTGCAGAAAAGGAATACCGAACGAAGTCCAAACGGAATGAAACCTTCGGGATGATCTTTCTTGGACTGAAAGCAAATGAGAAGACTTGGAGATGAAGTCGGGGACACAATGAGGCAGCCACGAGGCAGGAGGGCGCGTCTAGGGGGTAGGGCGCGCCCCCACCCTCATGGGCCCCTCGTGGCTCCCCTGACCTAGTTCCTTTGCCTATATATACTCTTATACCCTAAAAACATCCCGGAGAGCCACGAAACCACTTTTCCACCATTGCAACCTTCTGTACCCGTGAGATCCCATCTAGGGGCCTTTTTCGGTGTCCCGCGGGAGGGGCATTCGACCATGGAGGGCTTCTACATCAACACCATTACCTCTCCGATGAAGAGTGAGTAGTTTACCACACACCTTTGGGCCCATGGTTATTAGCTAGATGGCTTCTTCTCTCTCTTTGATTCTCAATACCATGTTCTCCTCGATGTTCTTGGAGATCCATTCGATGTAATACTCTTTTGCGGTGTGTTTGTCGAGATCCAATGAATTGTGGATTTATGATCAAGATTATCTATGAATATTATTTGGTCCTTCTCTGAATTCTTATATGCATGATTTGATATCTTTGCAAGTCTCTTCGAATTATCGGTTTAGTTTGGCCTACTAGATTGATCTTTCTTGCAATGGGAGAAGTGCTTAGCTTTGGGTTCAATCTTGCGGTGTCCTTTCCCAGTGACAGTAGGGGCAGCAAGGCACGTATTGTATTGTTGCCATCGAGGATAAAAAGATGGGGTTTTCATCATATTGCTTGAGTTAATTCCTCTACATCATATCATCTTGCTCAATGCGTTACTCCATTCTTTATGAACTTAATACTCTAGATGCATGCTGGATAGTGGTCGATGTGTGGAGTAATAGTAGTAGATGCAGGCAGGAGCCGGTCTACTTGACACGGACGTGATGCTTATGTTCATGATCATTGCCTTAGATATCGTCATAGCTATGCGCTTTTCTATCAATTGCTCGACAATAATTTGTTCACCCACCATAATATTTGCTATCTTGAGAGAAGCCACTAGTGAAACCTATGGCCCCGGGTCTCTTCTCCATTATATTGAATCTCATTTACATCTTGCTAGTTTCCAATATATTATTTTGCAATGTTTACTTTCCAATCTATAAACCAAAAATACCAAAAATATTTACTTTACCGTTTATCTATCTCTATCAGATCTCACTTTTGCAAGTGACCGTGAAGGGATTGACAACCCCTTTATCGTGTTGGGTGCAAGTTGTTGATTGTCTGTGCAGGTATTCGGTGACTTGTGCGTTTTCTCCTACTGGATTGATACCTTGGTTCTCAAAACTGAGGGAAATACTTACGCTACTTTGCTGCATCACCCTTTCCTCTTCAAGCGAAACCAACGCAAGCTCAAGAGGTAGCAAGAAGGATTTCTGGCGCCGTTACCAGGGATATCTACGTCAAGTCAAGCCATACCAAGTACCCATCATAAACACTTCTCCCTTGCATTACATTATTCGCCATTCGCCTCTCGTTTTCCTCTCCCCCACTTCTAAAACATTTTTCGATTTTTTTGCTCTTCCCTTGGCCCTTCTTCCTCCCGATCTTTTGTTCGCTTGTGTTACCATGTGCCTTCTTTTTGCTTGCATCTTCGCTTCCTAACAAAAAAGTCTATGGATCCTCATCCACTTGCTAATATTTTTAAGAGATCCAATCATTATGAACCAATATCTAGTGATTTGAGTGCACTAGATTATCTTTATGAGGTTTTGCTTGAAATTCGTGAATCTGGAAATTGTGATGAAGTGCTTTATGAGGTGATTCACGATAGGTCTTTGAATGAAAAGCATGATTGCAATGATGTTATTATAAATTCTATTAATGTTAATTATGCTAAAAATATGCAAAACCGTAAGCTTGAGGATGCTAGTTTTGCTATGTCCACTACTTGTTGCAATGATCATGATTGGGGTGATTCTTCTTATGATCTTGAAAATTTATTTAAGCCCCATGATGAATATGAGATTGATAATAATGCTTGCAATAATATTGAAGTGGATTTGGAGTAGTGACAACTTTAGATCCCACACATTTGGAGAATGTTCAATCTTATGAGTTTTTTTGATAAAAGTGGGTTTGGAGAGGTCAAGACTTTAGTTAATGTAATCCCACTATTTTGGAAGAGTGTCAACTTCGCATGCATGTGGATCATGTTGAGAATATGTTATGGCATTGCTATATTGTTGAATTTGCTTATGATCCTACATATAATTATTACAAGAGAGGAAAATATGGTTGTAGAAATTTTCATGTTATTAATTACCTCTCTTCATGTTGAGGTTGCTATTGTTTCTTTCTTCTTCCTTGCATATGCTAGATCTTGCTTGTCTTGCTAATTTGTTCTCCTATAAAATTCCTATGCATAGGAAGTATGTTAGACTTAGATGTGTTTTTGACATGCTACATGATGCTCTCCTTGTGTTTCAATTGTTATCTCTCATGTGAGCATCATTAAAATTATCAATGCCTAGCTAAGGGCGTTAAACAATAGCACTTGTTGGGTGGCAACCCAATTTTATTTTTGTTCTTTACTTTTTGCTCCTGTTTAGTAATAAATAATTCATCTATCCTATGGTAGATGTAGTTTTAAGTTTTCATTAGTGTTTGTGCCAAGTAGAACCTTTGGGAGGACTTGGGTAAAAGTTAATTTGATCTTGCTGAAAAAACCCAGAAACTTTGCACTCACGAGAATAATTTTCATTTTTAACAGAAGAGTGATTTTAAGTTGATTATTTTTGAAGAATATTAATAGACAAATTCATCACTTCCACCAATTTATTTCAGAATTATTAGAGTTACATAAGTATTCGAGAGTTATAGATTACTACAGACTGTTCTGTTTTTGACAGCTTCTGTTTTTCGTGTGTTGTTTGCTTATTTTGATGAATCTATGAGTAGTATCGGGGGGTATGAACCATGGAGAAGTTAGAACACAGTAGATATTACACCAATATAAATAAATAATGAGTTCACAACAGTACCTTAAAGTGGTGATTTATTTTCCTATACTAGCGGAGCTCATGAGATTTTCTGTTGAGTTTTGTGTTGTGAAGTTTTCAAGTTTTGGGTAAGGATTTGATGGACTTTGGAATAAGGAGCGGAGAGAGCCTAAGCCTGGGGATGCCCAAGGCACCCCAAGCTAAAATTAAAGGACAACCAAAATCCTAAGCTTGGGGATGCCCCGGAAGGCATCCCCTCTTTCGTCTTCGTCTATCGGTAACTTTACTTGAAGCTATATTTTTATTCAGCACATGATATGTGTTTTGCTTGGAGCGTCTTGTATGATTTGAGTCTTTGCTTTTTAGTTTAGCACAATCAGCCTTGCTGTACACACCTTTTGGGAGAGACATGCATGAATCATGATTTATTAGAATACTCTATGTGCTTCACTTATATCTTTTGAGCTAGACAATATTGCTCTAGTGCTTCACTTATATCTTTTTAGAGCACGACGGTGGTTTAATTTTATAGAAATTGTTGAACTCTCATGCTTCACTTATATTATTTTGAGAGTCATTTAGAACAACATGGTAATTTGCTTAGGTTATAGAACTAGTCCTAATATGATGGCATCCAAGATGGATATAATAAAAACTTTCATATGAAGTGCATTGAATACTATGAGAAGTTTGATTCTTTATGATTGTTTTGAGATATGAAGATGGTGATATCAGAGTCATGCTATTAGAGTAGTTGTGAATTTGAGAGATACTTGTGTTAAAGTTTGTGATTCCCGTAGCATGCACGTATGGTGAACCGTTATGTGATGAAGTTGGAGCATGATTTATTTATTGATTGTCTTCCTTATGAGTGGCGGTCGGGGACAAGCGATGGTCTTTTCCTACCAATCTATCCTCCTAGGAGCATGCGCGTAGTAATTCGCTTCGATAACTAATAGATTTTTGCAATAAGTATGTGAGTTCTTTGTGACTAATGATGAGTCCATGGATTATGCACACTCTCACCCTTCCACCATTGCTAGCCTCTCTTGTGTCGCGCAATTTTCACCGATACTATACACCCACCATATACCTTCCTCAAAACAGCCACCATACCTGCCTATTAAGGCATTTCCATAGCCATTTCGAGATATATTGCCATGCAAATTTCCACCGTTCCGTTTATTATGACACGCTCCATCATGTCATATTTCTTTGCATGATCATGTAGTTGACATCGTATTTGTGGCAAAGCCACCTTTCATAATTTTTTCATACATGTCACTCTTGAATCATTGCACATCCCCGTACACCGCCGGAGGCATTCACATAGAGTCATATTTTGTTCTAAGCATTGAGTTGTAATTCTTGAGTTGTAAGTAAATAAAAGTGTATAATCTTCATTATTAGAGCATTGTCCCATGTGAGGAAAGGATGATGGAGACTATGATTCCCACAGAAGTCGGGATGAGACTCCGGACAAAAGATAAAAGAAAAGAAAAAAGAGGCCATAAAAAAGAGAGAAGGCCCAAACAAAAAAATGAGAGAAAAAGAGAGAAGGGGCAATGTTACTATCCTTTTTCCACACTTGTGCTTCAAAGTAGCACCATGATCTTCATGATAGAGAGTCTCCTATGTTGTAACTTTCATTTACTAGTGGGAATTTTCATTATAGAACTTGGCTTGTATATTCCAATGATGGGCTTCCTCAAAATGCCCTAGGTCTTCGTGAGCAAGCAAGTTGGATGCACACCCACTTAGTTTCTTTTGGAGCTTTCATACACTTATAACTCTAGTGCATCCGTTGCATGGCAATGCCTACTCACTCGTGTTGATATCTATTTATGGGCATCTCCATAGCCCGTTGATACGCCTAGTTGATATGAGACTATCTTCACCTTTTTGCCTTCTCCACAACCACCATTCTATTCCACCTATAGTGCTATACCCATGGCTCACGCTCATGTATTGCGTGAAGATTGAAAAAGTTTGAGAACATCATAAGTATGAAACAATTGCTTGGCTTGTCATCGGGGTTGTGCATGATTTAAATATTTTGTGTGATGAAGATAGAGCATAGCCAGACTATATGATTTTGTAGGGATAGCTTTCTTTGGCCATGTAATTTTGAGAAGACATGATTGCTTTGTTAGTATGCTTGAAGTATTATTTTTTTATGTCAATATTAAAGTTTTGTCTTGAATCTTTCGGATCTGAACATTCATGCCACAATAAAGAAAATTACATGGATAAATATGTTAGGTAGCATTCCACATCAAAAATTCTGTTTTTATCATTTACCTACTCAAGGACGAGCAGGAATTAAGCTTGGGGATGCTTGATACGTCTCCAACGTATCTATAATTTTTCATTGCTCCATGCTATTATATTATCTGTTTTGGATGTTTAATAGGCATTTATATGCTATTTTATATTATTTTTGGGACTAAACTATTAACTGAGGGCCCAATGCGAGTTTCTATTTTTTTTGCCTATTTTAGAGTCCTGCAGAAAAGGAATACCAAACGGAGTCCAAACGGAATGAAACCTTTGCGGTGATCTTTATTGGACCGAAAGCAAACCAGAAGACTTGGAGATGAAGTTGGAGACGCAACGAGGCAGCCACGAGGAAGGAGGGTGCGCCCAGGGGGGTAGGGTGCGCCCCCCACCCTCGTGGGCCCCTCGTGGCTCCCCTGACCTAGTTCCTTCGCCTATATATACTCTTATACCCTAAAAAGAACATCCAGGAGAGCCACGGAACCACTTTCCACCGATGCAACCTTCTGTACCCGTGAGATCCCATCTAGGGGACTTTTCTGGCGTTCTGCCGGAGGGGGATTCGATCATGGAGGGCTTCTACATCAACACTGTTACCTCTCCGATGAAACATGAGTAGTTTACCACAGACCTTCGGGTCCATAGTTATTAGCTAGATGGCTTCTTCTCTCTCTTTGATTCTCAATACCATGTTCTCCTCAATGTTCTTGGAGATCTATTCGATGTAATACTCTTTTGTGGTGTGTTTGCCGAGATCCGATGAATTGTGGATTTATGATCAAGATTATCTATGAATATTATTTGGTTCTTCTCTGAATTCTTATATGCATGATTTGATATCTTTGCAAGTCTCTTTGAATTATCGGTTTAGTTTGGCCTACTAGATTGATCTTTCTTGCAATGGGAGAAGTGCTTAGCTTTGGGTTCAATCTTGCGGTGTCCTTTCCCAGTGACAGTAGGGGCAGCAAGGCACGTATTGTATTGTTGCCATCGAGGATAAAAAGATGGGGTTTTCATCATATTGCTTGAGTTAATTCCTCTACATCATATCATCTTGCTTAATGTGTTACTCCATTCTTTATGAACTTAATACTCTAGATGCATGTTGGATAGCGGTCGATGTGTGGAGTAATAGTAGTAGATGTAGGCAGGAGTCAGTCTACTTGACACGGACGTGATGCCTATGTTCATGATCATTGCCTTAGATATCGTCATAACTATGCACTTTTCTATCAATTGCTCGGCAGTAATTTTTTCACCCACCGTAATATTTTCTATCTTGAGAGAATCCACTAGTGAAACCTATGGCCCCCGGGTCTCATTTCCATTATATTGAATCTCGTTTACATCTTGCTAGTTTCTAATATAATATTTTGCAATCTTTACTTTCCAATCTATAAACCAAAAATTCCAAAAATATTTACTTTACTGTTTATCTATCTCTATCAGATCTCACTTTTGCAAGTGAACGTGAAGGGATTGACAACCCCTTTATTGCGTTGGGTGCAAGTTGTTGATTGTTTGTCCAGGTATTCGGTGACTTGTGCATTTTCTCCTACTGGATTGATACCCTGGTTCTCAAAACTGAGGGAAATACTTACGCTACTTTGCTGCATCACCCTTTCCTCTTCAAGCGAAAACCAACGCAAGCTCAAGAGGTAGCACACCCCCGGCAGAAGATATGGGCCTAATGGGCCAAGAGGGGAGACACATCAGCCACTAGGGGCTGGTATGCCCCCCATATGGGCCTAACTAGAGGAGAAGGAAAGAGGGGAAGGGAGAGGGAAGGGGGGATTCGGCCTCCCCCTTCCCTCCCTCCTCCCTCCTCTTTCCTCTCCCCTTTGGTAAATAAGGAGGGGGGGGGGGGGGCGCCGGCCTAAGAGGAACCCAAGCAGGATTCGGTCCTACTTGGGGCGCCTCCTGGCCTCTGCCCCTCTCCCTCCCACCTATATATATGTGGGGGGCGCCCCTAGGACACCCCCGACAATTGTTAGGCATGTGTGGTGCCCCCCTCCACCGTTTACTACCACGATATTATCTTCGTAGTGCTTAGGCGAACCCTGCGAGGATCACTTCACCATCACCGCCACCATGCCATCGTGCTGATGGAACTCATCTACTACCTCGATGTCTTGCTGGATCAAGAAGGCGAGGGACGTCACCGAGCTGAATGTGTGCAGAACTCGGAGGTGCCATGCGTTTGGTACTTGATCGATTGAAGCGCGAAGAAGTTCGACTACATCAACCGCGTTGAGAAACGCTTCCGCTTACGGTCTACGAGGGTACGTAGAAATACTCTTCCCCTCGTTGCTATGAATCTCCATGGATAGATCGTTGCATGTGCGTAGAATTTTTTTGTTTTCCATGCATTGTTTCCCAACAGTGGCATCATGAGACAGGTCTATGCGTAGATGATATGCATGAGTAGAACACAAAGAGTTTTGGGCGGTGATAGTCATACTGCTTACCACCAACGTCTTATTTTGATTCGGCGGTATTGTGGGATGAAGCGGCCTGGACCAACCTTACATGTCCACGCACATGAGACCGGTTCCACCGACAGAATGCAACTAGTTTTGCATAAAGGTGGCTGGCGGGTGTCTGTTTCTTGTACTTTAGTTGAATCGAATTTGACTGCGTCTAGTCCTTGAAGAAGGTTAAAACAACAAACTTGACGCGTGTAAGCCCATTATGGTTTGGTGCGTAGGTAAGAATGATTCTTGCTAGAAGCCCGTAGCAGCCACGTAAAACTTGCAACAACAAGGTAGTGGACGTCTAACTTTTTTAGAGGGCATGTTGTGATGTGATATGGTCAAGACATGATGTGATATACGTTATTGTATGAGATGATCATGTTCTGTAAAAGTTATCGGCAACCAGTAGGAGCCTCATGGTTGTCTCTTTATTGTATGGAATGCAAACGCCATGTAATTGTTTTACTTTATCACAGTGCATTAGCGATAGTTGTAGAAGCAATAGTTGGCAAGATGACCACGATGCAATGATGGAGATCAAGGTGTCAAGCCAGTGACGATGGAAATCATGACAATGCTTTGGACATGGAAATAAAAAGCACAAGATGATGATGGCCATATCATGTCACATATTTTGATTGCATGTGATGTTCATCTTTTATGCATCTTATTTTGCTTAGTACGGCTGTAGCATTATAAGATGATTTCTTCACTAAATTTCAAGGTAAAAGTGTTCTCCCTAAGTATGCACCGTTGCTACAGTTCATCGTGTTGAGACACCACGTGATGATCGGGTGTGATTGAATGTACGTTAACATACAACGGGTGTAAGACAGTTTTACACATGCATAATACTGAAGTAAATATGCCCTAGAGGCAATAATAAAGTTATTATTTATTTCCTTAATTCATGATAAATTTTTATTATTCATGCTAGAATTGTATTAACCGGAAACTTAGTACATGTGTGAATACATATACAAAACATATAGTCCCTAGTATGCCTCTACTTGACTAGCTCGTTAATAAAAGATGGTTAAGTTTCCTAACCATAGACACGTGTTGTAATTTAATGAACGGGATCACATCATTAGGAGAATGACATGATGGACATGTCCCATCCGTTAGCTTAGCATTATGATCGTGTTAGTTTCATTGCTACTGCTTTCTTCATGACTTATACAAGTTCCTCAGACTATGAGATTATGCAACTCCCGAATACTAGAGGAACACTTTGTGTGCTACCAAACGTCACAACGTAAAAGGGTGATTATAAAGGTTCTCTACAAGTGTCTCCGAAGGTGTTTGTTGGATTGGCATAGATCGAGATTAGGATCTGTCACTCCGTGTTTCGGAGAGGTATCTCTGGGCCCTCTCGGTAATACTCATCACTATAAGCCTTGCAAGCATTATGACTAATGAATTAGTTGTGGGATGAAGTATTACGGAACGAGTAAAGAGACTTTCCAGTAATGAGATTGAACTAGGTATTGAGATACCGACGATCGAATCTCGGGCAAGTAACATACCAATGACAAAGGGAACAACGTATGTTGTTATGCAGTTTGACCGATAAAGATCGTAGAATATTTAGGAACCAATATGAGCATCCAGGTTCCTCTATTTGTTATTGACTGGAGACGTGTCTCGGTCATGTCTACATAGTTCTCGAACCCGTAGGATCCGCACGCTTAACGTTCGATGACGATTGGTATTATGAGTTTATGTGTTTTGATGTACTGAAGGTAGTTCGAAGTCCCAGATGTGACCACGGACATGACAAGGAGTCTCGAAATGGCTGAGACATGAAGATTGATATATTGGAAGCCTATGTTTGGACATCGGAATGGTTCCGGGTGAGTTCGGGCATATACCGGAGTACCGGGAGGTTACCGGAACCCCCCAGGAAGTATATGGGCCTTATTGGCCATAGTGGGAGAGAGGAGGAGGCGGCCAGGTGGAGGGTGCGCCCCCCAAGCCCAATCCTAATTGGGTGGGGGCACTGCGGGAGTCCTGGATTAGGGGGTCCTCGGACAGCCGGACTATATGCTTATGCCGGACTGTTGGACTATGAAGATACAAGATTGAAGACTTCGTCCCATGTCCGGGTGGGACTCTCCTTTGCATGGAAGGCAAGTTTGTCAATTCAGATATGTAGATTTCCTTCTCTGTGTAACCCTAGCCTCCTCCGGTGTCTATATAAACCGGAGGGTTTAGTCCGTAGCACAACAACAATCATAATCATAGGCTAGTTTCTAGGGTTTAGCCTCTACGATCTTGTGGTAGATCAACTCTTGTAATACTTATATCATCAAGATCAATCAAGCAGGAAGTAGGGTATTACCTCCATAGAGAGGGCCTGAACCTGGGTAAAGATTGTGTCCCCCGCCTCCTGTTACCATTAGCCTTAGACGCATGGTTCGGGACCCCCTACCCGAGATCCGCCGGTTTTGACACCGAATTTGGTGCTTTCATTGAGAGTTCCACTGTGTCGTCACGATAAGGCTTGATGGCTCCTTCAATCATCCACAACAATGCGATTCAGGGTGAGGTTTTCCTCCTCAGACAGATCTTTGTATTCGGCAGCTTTGCACTGCGGGCCAACTCGCTTGGCCATCTGGAGCAGATCGATAGCTACGCCCCTGGCCATCAGGTCAGGTTTGGAAGCCTGAACTACACTGCTGACATCCACGGAGACTTGATATTTGTCGGATTCGAGCCCATGACAGGTGCGCCATACAGCCACGATGAGCATGACTTAGATCTGCCATCGGACGGTGTTCATGAGAACGCACCTGCAGCTGCCCTGGCCTTAGATCCAGAGCAGATCGTGCCATCCGAGGATGGGTGGATAGACCCCGCCACGGAGGCCACACACTCATCGGCAATAGAGCCGAACATAGACTTTGCCTCCAATGAGGTCTGCGTCATCGGACCCTCGGACTCGTCTCCGGCCATAGGCTCCGAACCGCGCGCATCCTTGCCCATCGAATCTAACTGGGCACCGATCATGGAATTTAGCTCCGCGGATATCTTTCAGCACTCGCCCTTGGGCAACGTGCTAAATTCATTAAAAACTCTTTCCCTGTCAGGAGACTCTTGGCCGAACTATGTCCGGCTTGAGTGGGAAGCGGACGACGAAGAAATTCATTTCCCACCCACCACCCACTTAATAGCCACTGTCGACGACTTAACCAACATGCTTGATTTCGACTCCGAAGACATCGACGGTATGGACGATGATGCCGGAGAAGAATAGTAACCACTGCCCACAGGGCGCTGGACAGCCACCTCATCATATGATATATATATATATATATATATATATATATATATATATATATATATATTCACACCTAAAGAAAGAAATGGTGAGAGGTAACGGAGGATAATCCCCTTGAGAAGCAATCTAAGCGCCGGCGTCAGCGGCGCCGCTCCAAGCCCCGCCATAGCAAAAATAGCGATACCGACACAAGACACAATAGCACTCTGGATGATGCCGAAGACGAAAACAATCCCGCCCAGCCAAGCACCGAGGAAGCCGGACGAGAGGATGGGCAAGCTAGCCCTGATGAACAGGCAATGGATGGAGACTCGGAGGACGACAATTACATGCCTCTCTCCGAAGATGAGGCGAGCCTCAGCGACGAAGAATTTATCGTGCCGGAGGATCCCGTTGAGCAGGAGCGCTTCAAGCGCCGACTTATAGCCACTGCAAAAAGCCTGAAGAAAAAGCAGCAGCAGCTTCAAGCTGATCAAGATCTGCTAAATGCTAGATGGACTGAGATCCTGGCAGCCGAGGAATACAGACTCGAGCGCCCAACCAAAAGTTACCCGAAGCGTAGGTTGTTACCTCAATTCGAGGAGGAGGCACTAGAGCCTACACTACCAGCGCAGGATGCGGCTGACCAGCCACCTCGTGGTCGAGATAAAGCGACGTATCAGCCCGAACACCAGCCCGCACCTCATCGCCAAACAAACAAAAATACGAAGGCCCGGGGCTACATGCATGACCTGCGAGACGAATTGGAAAACAAACAGGCAGTCAAGATTGATCTACGGATCATGGGGGCGTGCCCCAACACGTGACGATGACCGCCACGCCGGATATCCTAAATACAAATCCGACTGGGCCAAATACAACAGACCAGACTCATTTGAACTGCGTCGTGACGTGGCCCGGCATAGAGGCGCCGCACACCCCCTATGCTTCACTGGCGAATTAATGGAGCATGAATTCCTAGAAGGCTTTAAGCCCGTGAATATCGAGCCCTACGATGGGACTACAGACCCCACGGTATGGATAGAAGATTTCCTTCTCCACATTCACATGGCCCGCGGCGATGGTCTACATGCCATCAAGTACCTCCCACTAAAACTCAAGGGACCGGCTCGACATTGGCTGAATAGTTTGCCGGCAAACTCTATTGGAAGTTGGGAGAACCTGGAAGTCGCATTCCTGGATAACTTCCAGGGCGCTTATGTGCGTCCACCGGATGCTGATGATTCAAGTCACATAACCCAACAGCCCGGAGAGTCAGCCAAGAAATTCTGGACTCTTCCTAACTAAAAAGAAGCAAATTGTCGATTGTCCGGATGCCGAAGCCCTAGCGGCCTTTAAGCATAACATCCGTGATGAGTGGCTTGCCCGACACCTCGGTCAAGAGAAGCCTAAGTCCATGGTAGCCCTCGCGACACTCATGACCCGCTTTTGTGTGGGCGAGGATAGCTGGTTGGCTCGTAGCAACAACACAACAAGAAATCCTGGCACCTCAGACGCCAGAGATAGCAACGGCAAGCCCCGACGCAACAAACACAAGCGTCGCAATAATGGCGATAACGCTGAAGACACGACCGTCAATGCCGGTTTCAGTGGCTCTAAGTCCGGTCAGCGGAAAAATCCATTCAAAAGGAACAATCCGGGCCCGTCCAGTCTAGACCGCATACTCGACAGTCCATGCCAAATTCATGGCACCCCAGGAACACCAGCCAATCATACCAACAGAGAATGATGGGTCTTCAAACAAGTCGGCAGGTCAGGTGCCGAAAACAAGGAGAAGGGGTCGCAAAGCGACGACGACGACAAGGAGCCCCGGTCACTGAACATAGGAGGACAAAAGAAATTTCCCCCGCAAATCAAAACGGTGAACATGATAAACGCCACCCATATTCCCAAGCGGGAACGGATGTTCACTCTCAGAGATGACGACGCAACGGAGCCAATCGCCCCAAAATATAACCTATTGTCACATCCCTAGCTTCTAGCAATGCACTAGTGCTAGCCCTTGGTGATGCATCATGTTTAAATTCTTTTGAAATTGAAATGGGACTGATCAAACCCTAGCACCAGATCAAATCAAATAGGTTCAACATAAAATCATTTTCAATGAACCTAAAATGCCCTTCTAAAATGTTCATCATTTTTGCCCTGGGTTAGAACCTCTGCCAAAAATGGTGCACACTTTTCTGGGTCATTAATGGATTTTTGAATTAACTCATACTGTATTTGAATTGGAGCTATTAATTCCTATAAATATTTGGTAGCTCCAAATATTCTGAAACTTACTGAGGGCCTCTGAAACAATTCAGTTACTGCCCACAAATATTTTCAGGATTTATAAAAATGATTTGGTTTATAAACTAAATCAAAACAAATTGCAAAAATAGAAAACAGAAATAAATAAAAAGGAAAGCACTTACCTGGAAACTTACCTGGCGCTCACCGAAGCCCACCTGGACGGCCCAACATTGTTGGCCAGCCCACAGGGGCATGCCCGTCTTCTTCCTTCAGCCAGTAGGCAGAGGAGAGGCGTGGCGCGCGCGCGTGGGGCTTCGGCCACCTCCTGCTTCCACCTGGGAGCCCCGATCCTTCCCTCGCTGCCACTCTGGACCCCTATCCCCTCTCCCTCACTCGCTGCTCCCTCTCCCCTCCCCTGGCTCACGTCATCCCCCACGGCCGCGCGCCATCGCCGCCGCCATCGCCATCCGACGTGTCCACAGCCTCCCCCTCACCTCTCCGATGTGTTCTAGTGCTCCGCCCCATCACCTGCTTCGTCTTCGTCAAGCCACGCAAACGGGGGCGCCCTGCTTCGACCTCGCCACCGTCATCTTTAGCCGGGGCCGTTCGAGATCGCCGTCGTCGCTCTGTCGTCTCCAGAGCCTCCCCTGAGCCGCTGGTCTAATCTTCGACCTCTCTGTGAGCCCCGACGTGTTTCCCCTCACCTCTCCCTCTCTGGTCCATCCCCTAGCTAGCTGCGCCGCCATGGCCATAGCTCACCGTCCGCCATGGCCGCTGGACCTGCTGCTGCCGAGCCTTCCTCGAGCCCTGCTGCTATCCGCCGTGCTCCTGGGGCACCCTAGTTGCCGCGTCACTGCTCTCCTTGCTCGCCCGCGTGCGCTAGCCACCCCAGCCGCAACCACCAAACTCCGGCCGCCGCCGAGGTTGACGCCGTGCTCAACTCCGGCCACCTCGCGCCCTCCCACTGCCACTGATAGATGCGCGCGAGCTCCAACTAGCCGTAGAGACCAACCGCGGCTAAAACCGCAATCTGTAGGCGAAACCCGAGCCTCGCCGCCGCCTCTGTTCGTCGCCGGCGGCTAAACGCCGGCCTAACAACTAATTAGTATTAAGCTAATGATCACAGACTCACAGACATGTGGGCCCCGCTGCTTAATTAACTCTGGTTTAGCTTTTGTTTAGATTAAACTAACCATACGGGCCCCACAGGTTAGTTTGACCCGGCCATGTCACACGTTGACCGACCCCACATGTCAGTGCTGACTTGCTGATGTGGCTGTTGACCTAATCCCACTTGTCAGTGAGACAGCACTGTGTGACTGACCAGTGGATCCCACTGGTCAGGTTTGACCTGGACCAGCCTCGTTGACTGCTGACATCATAGTGACGCAATTCTGATGCAATAAGTATTTTCTGGATTTATTTTTATACAGGAAATTCTAGAAAATACCACACACTTCTAAAAATCATAGAAATTCAACCGTAACTCCAAATGAAATAAATTATATATGAAAAATGATCAAAAAATCCAATCTATCCATCTGTACCATTTTCATGCATGTTAGAACAACTTTTGTTCACTGTTTAGGTCAAATCAATTAAATGGCATTTGAATAATCACATATGGAGTTTGAATTTGAATCTTGTATTCAAACCAACTTCATTTAATCTGTTGCTAGTTGCATTAGCTCAAATCACAGCATATTTCCATGTCATGATCATGCATCATATTGTGCATTGCATTGATTGTGTTCTTCCTTGTTTGCCGACGTTTGTCCCCTCTCGATAGACGTGGTTCTGACGATGAGATTGATGACACCGATGAAGAGATATACTATCTTCAGAAGTGCCAGGCAAGCAAAACCCCCTTGTTCATTCCGATACAATCCCACTCTCTCGCTCCTGCTAACTTTTACTGCATTAGGACAACAACGATTCAACTGTTACATGCTGCGGTAGTTGAACCCCTTTCCTCTGCATGACCTGTCATTGCCACAGTAAATAGATGAAACCCACTAGCATGAGTAGGAGTTGTTTGAGCCCTGATGTGCCTACTCATTCATGCTTGTTTGTCATGCCTGCTACTGCTTAGAGTTGAGTCAGGTCTGATTCATTGGGGATGAATTGGAATGTGGTGAACATGTCCTACTGTGTGAGAGCTAAGTGCGTGAACACGATTTGGTAAAGGTAGTGGTGAGAGGCCATGTAGGAGTACATGGTGGGTTGTCTCATTGAAGCCGTCCTCAGGAACTGAGTTCTGTGTTTGTGATCCATGAACAGTTACTACCACACATTGGGTTCCGGTAACTCAGCCCCTCTCGGCTTATTAATCAACTTGATCTCTGTCCAGGAGTTGCAACTAGTTTCTGGTGTTTGTAGGTAGTGTTAGTAGTCTACCAAGTGGCACCCGGTACAGGTGGGCTTGGGACAGACTAGGCACAGTGGCCCGGTGTACCAATTGGCACCCGGATGGTGGACTTGGAAACCCTGCACACATCGTTTGGGGCCGTGAGCGACACCCCGGCCGGATCTCCTTGCGGATGGAACCCGAATAGGCGATAAACCTGGACTAGAGACTTGTGTGGTTAGTCAGGTCGTGGCCGACTCCCTTGCCAGGCTTCCGCTTGAAGGTTGCCGAGATACACGTGGTGTAAATGGTGGTAAGTGGCGAGAGCGTGTGTGAAGAAGTACACCCCTGCAGGGTTAACATTATCTATTCGAATAGCCGTGTCCGCGGAAAAGGACTTCTGGGTTGCCTGTACAGTTCATAGACAAGTGAAAGTGGATACTCTAAAATACGCAAGATAAGCGTGAGTGCTATGGATGGCATTCTCGTAGGGAGACGGGAGCGGATCCATAGTGGTGTATTGATATGGTGAATATGTGGACTCGTGTGCGCCACCTCAAAAGAGTTACTTGCAGTCGTAGTTCAGGATAGCCACCGAGTCAAAGCTGGCTTGCTGCAGTTAAACCCCACCATCCCCTTTGTTGATAATGATGCATATGTAGTTAGTTCTGATGTAAGTCTTGCTGGGTACATTTGTACTCACGTTTGCCTATTTTATGTTTTTGCAGAGAGACTTCAGTCTCGCTAATAGTTCCGCTTGGACTTCGACATTTAGCTTGTTACCTCAGCTACGATCTTGTGCCCTCGGCAGGATCTAGTAGATAGTCAGGCTTCTCAGCCTTTTTCATTTGTAGATGTCTGTACTCAGACATGTTGAGCTTCCGTTTGTGCTTTGACTTGTATGCTCTGAATGTTGGGTCATGAGATCCATGTTTGTAATATCTCGCTCCTCGGAGCCTATTGAATAAAATACTTGAGTCGTAGAGTCATGTTGTGATGCCATGTTGTATTTGCACATATCGAGCATATTGTGTGTATGTTATTGAAATGCTTGGTATGTGTGGGATCTGATAACCTAGTTGTTTATCCTTGGTAGCCTCTCTTACCGGGAAATGTCTCCTAGTGCTTCCATTGAGCCATGGTAGCTTGCTACTGCTCCAGAACACTTAGGCTGGCCGGCATGTGTCCTTCTTCGTTCCTGTGTCTGTCCCTTTGGGGAAATGTCACGCGATGAATACCGGAGTCCTGTTAGCCCGCTACAGCCCGGTTCACCGAAGTCCTGCTAGCCCAGTGCTATAGCCTGGATCCACTCGCTGATGACCGACACGTTCGATGCTGGGTCATGGATGCCTGTCCTTGTAAGTTTGTTCCACTTTGGGTTTACGACTAGCCATGTCAGCCCGGGCTCCTTATCATATGGATGCTAGCGACACTATCATATACGTGTGCCAAAAGGCGCAAACGGTCCCGGGCAAAGGTAAGGCGACACCCGTGGGAATACCATGCGTGAGGCCGCAAAGTGATATGAGGTGTTACATGCTAGATCGATGTGGCATTGAGTCGGGGTCCTGACACCTATGGTCGTCCGGCCCGATCACCTTTGACCGTACAGATCGCCCGGCCAATACCAGTCAGGGCAATTCGGCCGCACCAGTCCTAGACCCAATAATTGATGGATTCCACCTCACACGAGTCCTTATGGACGGAGGCAGCAGTCTGAACCTGCTATATCAGGACATAGTGCGTAAGATGGGTATCGATCCTTCAATGATCAAACCCACTAAAACCACCTTTAAAGGTGTTATACCAGGTGTGGAGGCCTGTTGTACAGGTTCCATCACTCTGGAGGTAGTCTTTGGACCACTGAATAATTACCGTACCGAAGAGTTAATATTCGACATCGTCCCTTTTTGCAGTACTATCATGCACTGCTCGGACGAACTGCGTTTGCTCGATTCAATGCGGTGCCACATTATGCATACCTTAAGCTCAAGATGCCCGGCCCACGCGGCATCATAACAGTTAATGGCAAGGCCGAACGCTCCCTCCGTGCCGAAGAGTACACCGCGGCCTTTACCGTAGAAGCAAAGAGTGGCATCTTTCAATCGAACCTTGAGTCGACGGCCAAGCTTCCAGACACCGTCAAAGGAGTCCAAACTACTACATGGCAGGATAGCCCGGCTCGTCAGGAGCTCAATTAAACACTCCGGCAGTAAACTGAGGCAAAGCTAGGATAGGCCACACAATGCGGCTTAACCACTCCATGGCGCACAAACGTTTTTTGCATTTTCTTTGCAGGTCCACTTTTGTGTAGGCCAGGACTGGCGACATGGAGACCAAACCCATGAACGGATGAATATACCAAGAGGGGAAACAACTCGAACGCGTAAGGGAATCCTTAGATATTCCCCTCGATGACCATCCGATTACAATCCGGATCTGCATGCAGCCTCTCCCCGCCCGGTCTCAGCAGGTTCTGAAGTCATATTTCTTTTTATCACATTACCTGTACTCGTACACATCGACGTGTTATTCAATTACAACATGTGGCTTTATATGACGCTTATCTGTTGTTGTTTCTTATTGACACTCTTTATCAAATGGCATCCGTACACTGCGATATGCCTTAATATTCCAGGGGCCTCGTTGTACCCATAGTACGACAATAAAGTCCGAACACCTTCACGGTCGTTCGCCACCCTGAACTAACATTATATGCATCGGCTCCGAATCATGTCTTGGGTCAATAGTTGGGTTTCCCGGCTCCTGTGATTGCTACCCTACGTTCCGCTCTATCGGCTAGGGTAGTAAAGGGAGAACTATTGCGATTGTGTCCCGGTTCTTCCGGACGAGCGCCTTAGTAGAGAAAGCCAAAAATTGACTGTCATGATACGGCGAGAGCTGGTCAGCTGTTCGTGAGGTTGCAAAATCTTTAAGGATTTCTTCCGCATTATGCGATAACTAATGCAGCGTGCGATGGATCAACTTTTCTTCCGATCAGGTGCTTATAGAGCCCCTAGTGCGGTCTTCCGAACACCAGGGGCTGCACATACCTTTCTTTTGTCAAACTCCTATGGCTAAGTGAGAGTGATAAAGCCTTATAGTCCGATTGCCTGGTTCGTTGCGCTGAACACCTCCTTCAAGGACCCAAAACTGGGGTAAAGAGTGCTCAGGTTTATCCCGAACACCCCCGTACTTCCTACATGGGGGCAGAAGCCGACGACTGGCCAACTCTCAGGATTAATATATAAAATGGCCGCACGGGAGGAAAAACTTTCAAATATCAGGCAATAAATAATAGAAATGACCTTGTTTCACATTACAAAGGACAACATGACTGTATTCATGGGAATATAATGTCCTTGGCGCATTGCTCCGCCACAAGGCGGGATCCTTTCAGGACACTATCATAATATAACTCAGGCTTGCGGTGCTCCTTCCCCTCCGGCGGTCCTTCGATCATCAGCTTTTCAGCATCCATCTTCGCCCAGTGCACCTTCGCGCGGGTGAAGGCCATTCGCGCACCCTCCATACAGACCGACCGCTTGATGACTTCAAGTCGAGGGCAGGCACTCACAAGCCGCTTTATGAGCCCAAATTAACTGCTGGGAATTGGCTCGGCAGGCCATAGCTGGATAATTAAATACTTCATGGCTAGTTCGGCCGCCCTATGTAGTTCGATTAGCTGCTTTAGTTGATCAGCAAAGGGCATTGGATACTCTGGCGCCAGATACTACGACCAGAAGAGCTTCTCCACAGTGCTCCTTTCTTCGGCTCGATAGAATTGTGCGGCATCAGATATGTTGCGTGGCAGCTCTGCAAATACCCCTGGAGAAATCCGAATTCAAACTAGCAACGTGGTTTTCTCCTCAAATACTTGCTTTGTATAGAAAAAGCCTTACCCACCACGATCTTCCTCGCCTCCTGGATTTCCTGCAGGGCGCCTTGGGCTTCCCCCCGGGCATTGCATGCGGCTTGACGAGCCTTGGTGAGTTCGGATTCTTTCTCTGTTAAACTCTGCTCCAAGGTCTCGCATTTCTTCACGACCTCTTGGAGCTCTTGCTTAGCTTCAATAACCCTGGCCTTGTGCTTCTCATGAAGAGCCTGCTCTACGGCTGCCTTTTTCTCGGCCTCGGCCACAGCCTTCTTAAGAGCCTCGACTTCGGTCATTGCCCCTAGAGCACACCATGAACATATTTTTATCATACTAAATTATTCATTTACGCTGAACGCGAGCAAGGTTTTTTTTTGTATACTTTGGTTATCCTCCAGCTGCTTTTTCAATTGGCCAAGTTCTTCTTCGGCCCGCTCCAGACTCTGCTTTAGTTTGGAGACTTCCGCAGTATGAGAGGCGACAGTCGCTACAGACGCCTGCTTGTAAAAAAAGAAGAGGGAGAGATACCATAAGGTGAGTCTCTTGCGAACATATATTTGATCCTCTGTCCGGTTCTTTCTTTCGCCGAATAGTGTATCAGGGGCTACTACCTATACTATAACACTCTTTGAAACCTCACAAAACATACCTCAAAGCCCGTTATAAGGCTGATGCAGGCTTCATTCAGCCCACTCTCAGCAGACTAAATCTTCTCAATCACCACACCCATAACGGCACGGTGTTCTTCAACGATGGAGGCGCTCTTCAGCGCCGCCGATAAGGTATCCGACACCTCTGGTTGGGCAGAGGTTGCCGGTGGAATAGGCGCACCCCCTCCTGTCGAGGGAGGCTACCTGCCTGATTCCGGAGCCGTACTGGTCTCCGAAATTGTGTTCGGCTGGGGGCCGAATTCGAGATAGCCCCCGCCGTTGATGTCCATGGGAGCCTTTTCTTCCGTGTGTCCAGCCACCGAAGTATGACCCCCTGGCGCCGCCTTAACGGTCTTTTCACCCCCTCCTTGGCCTAGGTCCCTCTGGGATGATGCCTCAGTGTCACTCACATGTTTTGGGGAGGGGGCCTTCGGGGGTGTCCCGCTGTCCATAGCATCCGAGCCCAGTAAATCCTCCGATGAGGATTGTTCAGTGCGGGACCTCGCCGGACTGTAAAAAAGGGTATGGCTGAATGATTAAACGCCATACAATAGTGAGTCTGGATGCATAACGTGTCCAGGTTTTATATACTCACGATCTCACCAGGGGCTGGGCCCTGGGATTCCACTCCGGGCTGCTGTCGGCAGTGGTGGCGGACTCCTCCGAAAGGGGAGTTTTCCCTTCATAGGCGACTCGGCCTCCAAGTGTGTGGAGGCCGTCCTTTTCTTTCTTCCCCTCACTAGGGGGGATTGATTTTCCTCCTCTTCCTCATCCTCTTCGGAGGAAGAGCGGGCACCAGAGTCTTCAGATATTGTGTCTAAAGTGCCGTGGCGACGAAGACCGCCCCTGGTCTCTTTGGCCTCCTTCTCGGCTTTCTTCTTCGGCGCCTTATAAGGCGCCGGGACCAACATCTTCATCAGAAGTGGGCCGACTGGTTCTTCCGGCAGTGGGGTCGGACAGTAGATCCGCGCCGCCTTCTTTGTCCAACCCTAGGAGAGTTGTGGAAAACACATTAAGCATTTCCCTTGGATTATGCAAATAAAATGTATGACTTGCCAACGTACAATCACTTACCAAACTTGCAGGGCGGGACAGTTGATACCCGCAGTCCTCGGCTGGGTCCGGCCACGATTTGCCGGACTTAAAGAGCACCTTCCAGATGTATTTGTGTGATGAGCAAAGAACACTAGCAGGGTCTGGTGCTTGGCCGGGTCAAATTCCCATAAACTGCAGGCCCTGTGTTGACAAAGGGAGAATCGGGCAAACTAATATCACCTTGACTACATTGACAAGTTTGATATTCTTGTCTTCCATATCCTTGATGCGCGTCTGGAGCACCGACAACTCGTCGGGAGAAGACCAGTTCAGGCCCTTCTTGGGCCAGGACGTAAGCCCCAGGGGAGCTCTGGATTGGAATTCGGGAGCTGCGGCCCATTTCGTGCCGTGCGGCTCAGTGACGTAGAACCACTACTGTTGCCACCCTTTGACGGAATCATTGAAAGTACCTGATGGCCATGTGACGTTGGGCATCTTGCTCACCAGCACCTCCGCACTCAGCATGCTCGCCGCTCACTACCTTGGGCTTCACATTAAAAATATTCAGCCATAAGCCGAAGTGTGGCGAGATGCGGAGAAAGGCCTCGCACACGACGATGAATGTCGAGATGTTGAGGAAGGAATTGGGGGATAGATCATGAAAATCGATCCCGTAGTAATACATGATGCCGCGAACGAATGGGTGGAGGGGAAACCCTAGCCTGCGGACAAAGTGAGGGAGGAATACAACCCTCTCGTGGGGTTCTGGAGTAGGGACGATCTGTCCCGCCGTCGGGAGACGATGGCTGATTTTCTTAGCCAGATACCCAGCCTCCCGAAGCTTTTTGATATCCTTCGCCCGGATGGTAGAGGCCATCCACTTGCCTCCTGCTCTGGATCCGGACATTTTCAGAGGGCCTTGGTGGGTGGAGAAGGCGAACGCTTGGGCGTTGGAGCTCGAGCGAGGGAGAATGGATGAGCAAAGGAATAAGAAGGCGTGGGTGAAAAGAGGAATCCTTATATCCTTATAAAGGCGATAGAAACCATGTGCCTCCCCACTTGCCCTGTAAACTCGCTTATTCCCCAAGTGCCGTGTTGATGGCGCAGTTGGGTTACCCACACCCGTATTGATGAGAATCCCGTGATAAGGGGACACGATCTCTGCCTCGACAAGGCATGCCAATAAAACCGCCTCGCAATATATGCAGTAGCAGGTTGAGAAAAACGGTTCGTATAATGACCGAGCCATGGTGTGATGTCACACTATGAAAAGTTGTCAGCAGATTAGATTTGTGGAATATTGTGCTCTCTACGGTGGTATGTGGAATTTGTTTTGCAGAGCCGGACGTGATCCTTGTGTTCAAGATCTTCTATGGAGTATTCGGAAAAGGAACCTGCCTTGCAATGCCGAAGAAAATCTGCACCGAACTCATCGTCATTGAAGCCTGGTTCAGGGGCTACTGAGGGAGTCCTGGATTAGGGGTCCTCGGACAGCCGGACTATATGCTTATGCCGGACTGTTGGACTATGAAGATACAAGATTGAAGACTTCGTCCCGTGTCCGGGTGGGACTCTCCTTTGCATGGAAGGCAAGCTTGGCAATTTGGATATGTAGATTTCCTTCTGTGTAACCGACTCTGTGTAACCCTAGCCTCCTCCGATGTCTATATAAACCGAAGGGTTTAGTCCGTAGGATAACAACAATCATAATCATAGGCTACCTTCTAGGGTTTAGCCTCTACGATCTCGTGGTAGATCAACTCTTGTAATACTCATATCATCAACTAGGAAGTAGGGTATTACCTCCATAGAGAGGGCCCGAACCTGGGTAAAGATTGTGTCCCCCGCCTCCTATTACCATTAGCCTTAGAAGCACAGTTCAGGACCCCCTACCCAAGATCTGTCGGTTTTGACACCAATAGCCGCCCCCCTTTCCTTCCTCCCTCTCTCCCCCTTCCTTCTCTCCTCGTCCAACTAGGGAAGGGGGGGGGATCATACTCCCGGTGGGAGTAGGACTCCTCCAGGCGCGCCATAGAGGGCCGACCCTCCCCCCTCCTTCACTCCTTTATATACGGAGGAGGAGGCACCCCATGGACACACAAGTTGACATTGTTAGCCATGTGCGGTGCCCCCTCCACAATTACACACCTCGGTCATATCGTAGTAGTGCTTAGGTGAAGCCCTGCGCCGGTAACTTCATCATCATCGTCACCACACCGTCGTGCTGATGAAACTCTCCCTTGGCCTCAACTGGATCAAGAGTGCGCGGGACGTCCCCGAGCTGAATGTGTGCTGATCACGGAGGTGCCGTACGTTCGGTGCTAAGGTCGGTCGGATCATGAAGATGTATGACTACATCAACTGCGTTGTCAAAACGCTTCCGCTTACGGTCTACGAGGGTACGTGGACACACTCTCCCCTCTCGTTGCTATGCATCACATAGATAGATCTTGCGTGATAGTACAATTTTTTTTGAAATTACCGCGTTCCCCATCAGTGGTATCAAAGCTAGGTCTATGCGTAGATGTTATATGCACGAGTAGAACACAAAGAGTTGTGGGCGATAATAGTCATACTGCTTACCAGCATGTCATACTTTGATTTGGCGGTATTGTTGGATGAAGCGGCTCAGACCGACATTACGTGTACGCTTACGCGAGACTGGTTCTACCGACGTGCTTTACACATAGGTGGCTGGTGAGTGTCTGTTTCTCCAAATTTAGTTAAATCGAGTGTGGCTACGCCCGGTCCTTGTTGAAGGTTAAAACAACACACTTGATGAAAAATCATTGTGGTTTTGATGCATAGGTAAGAACGGTTCTTGCTAGAAGCCCGTAGCAGCCACGTAAAACTTGCAACAACAAAGTAGAGGACGTCTAACTTGTTTTTGTAGGGCTTGCTGTGATGTGATATGGTCAAGCATGATGTGATATAAATTGTTGTATGAGATGATCATGTTTTGTAACAAAGTTATCGGCAACTGGCAGGAGCCATATGGTTGTCGCTTATTATATGCAATGCAATCACCATGTAATTGTTTTACTTTATCACTAAACGGTAGCGATAGTCGTAGTAACAATAGGTGGCGAAATGACAACGATGCTACGATGGAGATCAAGGTGTCATGCCGGTGACGTTGGAGATCATGACGATGCTTCGGTGATGGAGATCATGAGCACAAGATGATGATGGCCATATCATGTCACATATTTTTTGATTGCATGTGATGTTGATCCTTTAAAAAATGCATCTTATTTTGCTTAGAACGTCGGTAGCATTATAAGATGCTTCAGTGATGGAGATCATGAGCACAAGATGATGATGGCCATATCATGTCACATATTTTTTGATTGCATGTGATGTTTATCCTTTATGCATCTTATTTTTCTTAGAACATCGGTAGCATTATAAGATGATCCCTTACTAAAATTCAAGGTACAAGTGTTCTCCCTGAGTATGCACCATTGCTACAGTTCATCGTGTCGAGACACCACGTGATGATCCGGTGTGATAAGATCTATGTTCACATATAACGGGTGCAAGCCAGTTTTGCACATGCAGAATACTCGGGTTAAACTTGATGAGCCTAGCATATGCAAATATGGCCTCGGAACACTGAGACCGAAAGGTCGTGTGTGAATCATATAGTAGATATGATCAACATAGTGATGTTCACCATTGAAAACTACTCCATCTCACGTGATGATCGTACATGGTTTAGTTGATTTGGATCAAGCGATCACTTAGATGATTAGCGGGATGTCTATCTAAGTGCGAGTTCTAAAGTAATATGATTAATTGAACTTTAATTTATCATGAACTTAGTACCTGATAGTATTTTGCATGTCAATGTTGTTGTAGATCAATGGCCCGTGCTACCGTTCCTTTGAATTTTAATGCGTTCCTAGAGAAAGCTAAGATGAAAGATGATGGCATCAAGTACATGGACTAGGTCCATAACTTGAGGATTATCCTCATTGCTGCACAGAATAATTACGTCCTAGAAGCACCGTTAGGTGTACCACCCGCGCACACAACGACAGACATTGTGAATGCCTGGCAGACGCGTGTTGATGACTACTCGATAGTTTAGTGTGCCATGCTTTACGGCCTAGAACCAGGACTTCAATGACGTTTTGAACGTCATGGAGCATATGAGATGTTCCAGGAGTTGAGGTTGATATTTTAAGCAAATGCCCAGATTGAGAGACATGAAGTCTCCAATATGTTCTACAGCTGTAAAATGGAGGAGAATAGTTCTGTTAGTGAACACATACTCAGAATATATGGGTACCACAACCACTTGACTCAACTGGGAGTTAATCTTCCTGATGATAGTGTCATTGATAGAGTTCTTCAATCACTACCACCAAGCTACAAAAGCTTCGTGATGAACTATAATATGCAAGGGATGAACAAGACTATTCCCGAGCTCTTCGCGATGCTAAAGGCCGCGGAGGTAGAAATCAAAAAGGAGCATCAAGTGTTGATGGTCAATAAGACCACTAGTTTCAAGAAAAAGGAAAAGGTAAGAAAGGGAACTTCAAGAAGAATGACAAAAAGGTTGCTGCTCAAGATAAGAAACCCAAGTCTGGACCTAAGCCTGAAACTGAGTGCTTCTACTGCAAAGGGACTGGTCACTGGAAGCGGAACTGCCCCAAGTATTTGGCGGATAAGAAGGATGGCATAGTGAAAGGTATATTTGATATACATGTAATTGATGTGTACTTAACTAATGCTTGCTATAGTGCCTGGGTATTTGATAATGGTTTTGTCGCTCATATTTGCAACTCGAAACAAGGGCTATAGATTAAGCAAAGATTGTCTAAGGACGAAGTGACGATGCACGTGGGAAGTGGTTCCAAAGTCGATGTGATCACGGTCGGCACGCTACCTCTACATCTACCATCGGGATTAGTTTTAGACCTGAATAATTGTTATTTGGTGCTAGTGTTGAGCATGAACATTATATCTGGATCTTGTTTGATGCGAGATGGTTATTCATTTAAATCAGAGAATAAAAGGTTGTTCTATTTATATGAGTAATATATTTTATGGTCATGCGCCCCTGCTGACACTACAAAAAAAATACACTTCCGTGATGATACGTGTTTGTCACAGTAGGTCGCGTTTTCTGTCATGCATGTACATCCATGACGATTTTATGACAGAATCAAGATAGTCATACCTGTGTTATCATAGAAGTGTTCCATGACATTACCAAAATTATCATCACGGAAGTGTCCACTTCCATGACGATAAATCGCACGTCACAGAAGTGCTTTCGTGAAGGGTGACCAACACGTGGCATCCACCGTAACGGAACGCCGTTAAGCTATCGGGTCCGGTTTTGGATCTGATAACCCGTTAACAACCCGGACCAATGGGGATTTTCCACGTGTAAAATCATCATGGCTGGAGGAAACACGTGTCAACTCCGCGTTGGCACAGGTGTCACTCATCCAATGGGCGAGACGCCTATGATATGTTGACACGTGGACCGGCCCAAAAGTGGCCCATAAAGTTTAAATGGGCCGGCCCAACTAAAGGCCCACAAGATTTTGCGGACCATAATGGGCCGGCCTAGCTAAAGGCCCACGAGATTTTGCGGACCATAATGGGCTGGCCCAGCTAAAGGCCCACAAGATTTTGCGGGCCATAATGGGCCGACCTAGGTAAAGGCCCACAAGATTTTTGCGGGCCATAATGGGCTGGCCCAGGTAAAGGCCCACAAGATTTTTGCGGACCATAATGGGCCGACCCAGCTAAAGGCCCATGAGATTTCACCGACATTAATGGGCCGGCCCAGCTATAGGCCCACAAGATTTTGAGGACCCTAGTAGGCCGGCCCATTAACTGGCTGCCATGTTTTGGGCCAAATGCCGGCTCATATTTGACCATATGAGATCCGGGCCGTTAAAAGCCTACCACGTTCTGGGCCAAATTACGGCCCAGATCAGGTCCGGTCCTTTAAGAGGCTTTGGGCTAAATTATGGCCCATATCAGTTTCGGCCCGTCAATTGGACGCTATGCTTTTGGCCCACTTGATAAAGGCCCATTTAGTAATTCGGCCTGATATTAGTTTCGGCTTGTTAAGGGTCCATTTAACATTTTGGGCCTATATTAATTTTGGCCTGTTAAAAGCCCGCCATATAGTTGGGCCTGACTACGACCTGATTTGCATCCGGCTTGCTCGCAGCCGATAATCTGATTGGGCCAAACAAGGACCAAGACAATTTTGGCATGTTAAAAGCCCGTGATTTGATTGGCACAATCATGGGACGAGGTCCATTTCGGGCTGCTGCCGGCCCGTGAGCTGTTCGGCATGTTTCAGGCCCAACCTACTTCTCATCCTCCTAAAAGCCCATTGCGTTTTCTTGCGAAAAGAGGGCCGGCGATTTACTCGGCCTATTAAAGGCCCGAATCTACTAGTGGGCCTGTTTACATTTAGGCCTTTTAACGGACCAAGATGTCGGGGCCCATGATGCAGATTATACATCGTGATTGCATGATGGCCCAATTATGTACCGTAATTTTACGGTTTGGCCGGTTTACTGCGAAGACATGATATATATATATATATATATATATATATATATATATATATATATATATATACAGTAAAATAACTGCAACATCATGAATAAGAAAAAAACTAGACTATACAATAAAGAAATTATGGCATATTACATCCACTAGGCATCAAAGTTTGCCACTATGATAATAAAGCACAAGCTGACAGCAGATTACATACACTAGGCATCAAAGATTGCCACCAGTGCAAATAAACATGCCGACAAAATAATATACAAAACCGACAACACTTAATAGACTTCAAGAAAGGTTAGCCCTACTGGGGAGCTGCAGCGCAAGCAGCTGAGCAAGCTGATGAGACTGCGCTTGTTTAACACTTATATCCTCCTCACTCTGAAAGATAAACAAGCAGACATATAACAGGTTTTGCACATAAAAGTATTAGTGCTGACAATTCATCACATTTCTTACCGACGAATAAAGTGACACAGTTTAAAATTGCATTAACACAATATGGTATTGTTCAGGTCAAGACATGGAAGGAAATGACATTGTGAAGGAGTTGGCAGCTTCACGACACAACTAGATTACAGATCAAGAACTCATAAGTATCAATGGTTAGTGTGCTGTCAATTTATCCCATTTGAGATTGGCAAATAAAGAGACGGTTTAAATAATAGTAGAATGATATGACATTGTTCATAGTTAAGACATTGCAGAATATGACACTGTGTTGTAGTGGGTTGGTTCACCACACCACTAGATTACAGATCAAGAACAGAAGCATACATGCAGTGCAAAAAAAAAGATCACTTGCTCTGTATAGTTTAATTTACATGGTATGAAGAAGGAACTTGGTTGTACAACTGAAAACTTAAATTGAGAAGGACAAACTTTTGTTTATGAACTACATAATAAACTTTAAACATGCAATTTGATGCAAACACCAAAAATAAACAGTTGTTCTAGTCATGCCTAACCAAATGTACACAACAAATTTTGAAGGCTTGAGAACGACAAACTTACATTATTGGCAAAGACAGGCTCTATAAAGCCCTTGTCCATGCTAATGGGGGGGGGGGGGCAATTCAAGAAGTTTACCACAGAATCTTCTTGATAAGCATTGCCTTTATTCTACATTTTGTTAAGAGTAAATATAGATGTGATAATATAAGAAAAAATGAAGAATATTTAAGATAAGATGAAGAGTGATGCTACATAACCAAGTAGCTATAAATGTAAGTAAAGCGATACAGGCAAAAGTTACAGCCAAGAGCAATGCACAGCTAAACTTCTTCAGTACCATCGGTGTTATCCAACCTTATGGTAAGAGTAAATATAGATCTGATGTGTAGAAAATGCAGGGCAAAGGAAAATAAGTTGTAGAGTGATGGTACATGAACAACTACCTGTCAATATAAGTACACTGATAAAGGACATCAAGTACTTACAAGAACAATGCAGAGCTAAAAATGGCATTGGATATATTCTACACTAATGTAACCATTCATAAAGATCAAATAATTTGGAGCAAACAATTGATAAACAAGGTATCGTGCATACTGCTGTCACATAATGAATCAGGTATGTATGCAAGTACAGTGATACAGGACAACACGTACTAACAAGAGCAAAGTAGCGGGCAGCATATTTGCGATATCCCGTTGTTCTTTTCAAACCAGAATTCTTCTTCGAGCAGATTTCCTACAAAAAAGATCCGTAAGGCACATGCGGAAAAGTAGAAGTTCAAATTGTCATGTGATTTCATAGACAATACCTCATCCTGGGAATGAGACAAGTGCATAACAAGGTTTTTCCATTCAATGTCTTCTAAATTTAGCACAGGAGACTTCACCGGAAATTCGTTTATAGATTTGCCACCAAAGTGTGATTTCCTCAGGTAACACCGATACTGCTGCAATGCTTCCTTGAAAAGCACAAGCAAGCTTTGCTCGTCATGACTATCCAGATTGACCCTCGCCTAGTTACAACAACGTAATGTAAATCATTGATGTGTTCAATCAGCAGAAAACAGGAGAATAATAACCATGAATAATAGCACTTACACGTAAGTTGGACCGAAAGATGTGAAAACGGCGTTTGTCTTCACTATAATCTTCCCATGATGGGAATATATGCATGTAGTCCCTAACAACATTGAAAACATTGTCTTCTAAACTGGGAATACCTGGAATGGGGTTCCAATCTCCAGGAATTGGCCGTCTCTGCAGTTGGGATAGGTCTTCGGCCGGTGGACTTGCTGTACTTCTTGCTGGAGTGGGATTTTTCTGTGGTACGGCTGGTGCTATGGCAACTGAAATCGATATACCTTTTGCTGGAGTGCAGGTCCTGTGTGGTGGGGCTAGTAGTGTGGCCAGTGAAGTATGGGTACAGATTGCTGGAGATGGTCCTACATTTTGCGTCACTGGTTGTACAACCAATATAAGTGGGGTGCTGTCTGATTTCTCCAGCACCACCATGTTTTTCATGGACTTTGCTGGTGCTCCTTCAGGTTCAGCAATCACCCTCTTCCTTTTTGCTGTCTGATGCACAAGAACAACATTTGAGTGAAAAAACATGGTATGATGACAGATGGAATATGTATTGACAATGGATGGGCATGGCATCTCGACATATATGATGAGTAAACTAAGCAGATGGCGGTGCAATAAAGTAGAAGAAATGCAAGACAACATATGAAAGATACGTGCAATCAATAAAACCTTACCAACTTAGAACAGGCATCTTGATGGGTGAACAGGACAGGCCATCTGCCTTTGACTCCTCGAGGTTAGAATAGTCATTAGGATCATATTTTGAACAAGAATCAATAGGTGGGGAGCGTATGAGTTTCATTGCATCCAGAATGGCACTGAATGCCTTGGTGCCAATTTTGTAAATTGTAGTGTTTAGCTTCAAGAGTGGACTACTGCTAGTGTGACACAAAGCAGCTACACAGATCATAGTGTAGATATAACGGGAAAACCGTAAGCATCAGAGTAAAATCAGCAAAATGGAATTTGCTGGAATATATGTGCTAGCATTGCCGGTACGGCTAAAAGGCTTCGGATACCAATTCTCTTCAACTGAAGGTGCGGTACTGTTAACATCAGTGTAACTCTCAAAGGCGACACAGCTCCCCGCATTTCCTTGCTATTCTTATAGGATTCAAGTGGACATGCCACTACAAATCATATTCCTATGTTTACAAAATCCTGCGAATCAAATAGGCCCGAAGAGTTCAAAGTGTCTATCACAACCGACCGTATAGACCTCTACACTGCAAATGTCCCTGCTCATGTTCACTACAAGGAGCATATTGTACTACTATCATACTCCCTCTGTTCCAAAATATAAGTCTTTGTAGAGATTTCCACTATGGATCACATACAGATGTATCCAGATACATTTTAGAGTGTAGATTCACTCATTTTGCTCCATATGTAGTCCATGGTGGAATCTATACAAAGACTTGTATTTAGGAACGGAGAGAGTACTTATTAAAGAAGAACGGAAGAGGAACATGCTAAGGAAGAGCAAGCTGATTTTGGTTAATAAAATGCTCGTTGCGCAGTGCCCACACATGATGAACCAGAGAGCATTAAGAAAGCAACTCCCTATTGTCTCTCTATATGTGGGCACGTGCTTTTCGAAAGTAAAGCAGGAACATTAGCTAACCAATTAAATGCTATATGTTTTAGTAATATCAGCATCATATCAGATTCATACTTGAGCAACAAGTTTGGAATTATGAGTGGCACGCTGTTTAGCTTGATGGATTTGGGGGCAGTGCTAAGCAGGTACGATGATGGTAATAAATATAAAGGCATGTGTGCATGCAAGTCGCGTGACTTTTGTCATTTGGGTCAGTCGACCGTTTCAGGCGATTGGATGAAGACTCTACGTCTCCTAACCCTTCTTCTTCCTCGTCTCTGATTCTTCCCATACAGAACACCGCACGGGCCGCCGGCCGGACCATCGACCCCCACCGCCTGTGTTCCTCCACCACCCACACCCCCGTCGAGTTTTCTTCGTTCGGCGAGGCCCCACCACCGCCCCCCCACAACCACCGTCCCCACTCGAGCCCCTTCGTTCGCACCGGCGAACTCCGGCGAGCTCTGAAAAATCGACTGACCCAATTTTGAAATGTAGTCTACTGTGATTTAACTAGTGTGGAATATAAAAGGGGAAAACCATAAGCATTGGGAGTACAGTGTTGAGCGTGCCATGGCGGATCCGAAGGTGCAAACTGGACAAAGGCAACTTCGCAACCAATGTTTGCTTTCAACTAGCAAGTAAGTGATGGACAAGAAATCAGAGTAAAGCAGTGGCGATCTATTTTCTTGCTGCGATAAATAAGTTGAGCAGATACGAAAGAGTACCGCCTCTGGTGCGGTGCCATGTATGCATCTGCTGAGAATTTGACGGTGCTACAATAGCGATGGCTGTCGGCATCGTGGAAGCAGATCTAGGAGGGTAGACGGTGGCGGCGGGGCGCGGTGGACTAGACGGTCGTAGGAGCGGTGCCGGCAAGGTGGACGACGGTGGTGGTGAAGTGAGAGGATGGGATGCAAGGATCCCAGTCCGAAGCCATGGATGAGAGAGGTCGATCTCTTGTAATGGACGCGGCGTCGGGGTATCAGCTCCGGCATGGTGGAGAAGGACGACGGTGGATGGGGTGGCGGACGAAGGAGGCTGGGGTGGAGAGGGTGTTTTGGCGCCCACGGAGTACGAATGGGGAAATGGAGGTAGAGAGGAAGGGGGGAACCATGTCTTCAGGGCGCGCTTGTCACAAATGCGAGGAAATTTACAAACTTAGCCCCCGTTTCAAATTTCCTACACCACAACAATATTAGTTGGTTGGGGATAGGACGGTAATCTCGCATACACCAAATATTTGCCGTCGAGAGTTTGTTTTTGGTGCCCACCGTGTATGAATCGGGGAGGGAGTCGATTTCGGCCGAGGACACACTGTGTTTTGGCGCCCACCGTGTATGAATTCGGGTGAGAGGCGGTTATGTCACGTTTGAGTGAAATTAAAAACCTACCCCTATCAAAACCTATAGAAATCGAGCACATAGGCTTTGCGTGGCAGGGATAGGCAGTAGTAATTTCCATCTCACAGATTTGGTTTCGGGCGGTTACTGCGACTTTCCCCGCTTCGTTCAAATTTTGCAGAGTGCACGTTTACCGTGCCAACTCAATTCAAATCCCATTTATATTCTATTTTTTTGGGCAAGATCCATTTTTGATTGGAATAAAATTCTATATACATCATTTTTATATATACTTCCAAAAGCACAACAAAGAATTCTGCTCCTTTATATGTATAATATGATTTACAAATACAATGATGTGAAAATCATAAGGTTGAATTCAAAAAATTTAAACCAAATTTCGTTCTACTAAAATGTATGGATTAGTAATATCTACATATTAAATAACATAGATGCGCGTGAATTCATATGAGTATGCATGTTGATAGATCAATTTTGGTTCGAGTATGGATTACATGTATCATCATCTCGAATTCAAATATTTGAATCCCTTTTATGTTCACTCCTTTCACGCCCATCTCTCTCGCATGCATGCTCCTTCATGTAGCTATCACTCTCTTTTCTCCAGCTCACCCGCACGCTCACTTCATGTTTCTCCTATCCTCGCAAACATGGTCTCTCGACGTCTCACTTGAGAGGTGTCACACTCTCCCTATCATTATACATTACACGGTTTTCATTATCTCTCACGTCTCTACCGTTCTCTGGTATCACTAGGTACCTAAGCTTTCTTTTTCACCGCCACACACACAGTCTCCAATCATCTTTCACTTTGTCTTTCTCTCTATGGGATTCTCTCACACACCCTATATGTCTCTAGATATGACTCATACCACTAAAATTACTCTCTCTCTCCTATAGACACAACATTTGTTGCGATCTCCTTTTCGTCTCCATCCCAGACTAATATTATTCATTTGTTTACCAATCAGACAAACTACCCCCTCTCTCTCTCTCACACACACACACACACAACTCCTGCTTCCACTCCCCTTCCCGACTACCATCTCTCTCTCTCTCACAGACACAAAACTCTCGCTTTCGCACCCCCGACTCGTATTTCTCTCACAAACATTTATCGACTAGCCTCTAGATAGGTTTATACACCCGCACACTCGTGCTTCCACTATCGCATACATGTCTCTCTCCCGCTCCTTGTATCCATGTAGATTTTTCTTCCCTTCTTGAGACACGCCCTCTCGATCGTGCACACACACTATCGCCTCATTTTAAGCTGTTACCTCTCGCACACACACTCTTTGTGTCTTTGTCACACATGCACTCCGTCCTCCTCCTCTCTCCCTCTCTCTCACACACATGGGCTTTTTGCAACAACTCGCAAGATGCCCATGCATTGCATGGAACATCAAGATGCATTTGTATGAGTATTTTATCTTGTGGGAGAAAAGTATGAATGATGGAAGGCCTTATTTGCAAATGTGGAGAGGGATGTGGGTATCTTTTTGCAAAATTGCCATAGTTTCCTTCCTATCCATCAGATATAGATTGGACGACCTATATTGCAGGATGGCAGGCACACGATCATCACCAACTATGCTTTTTATAAGAGTAGGGATAAAAAACAGAGTTGGTGATGATGGTGGGCCTGCCATCCTGCAATATAGGCCGTCCGATTTATATCTGGCGGATAGGAAGGAAACTATGGCAATTTACCCGCACTCCTCTCCACATTTGCAGATAAGGCCTTCCCTCGTTCATCTTTTTCTCCCACAAGATCTTGATGTTCCATGCAACGCACATGCCTCTTGCTAGTAAGAGTAGAAATTAGACATATACCACTTCTCGAATCTTTAAACCAACAACATTCCTCCCTTTTCTCATCAAAACCGCCAAAGGAATATATTTTGAGTGAAACATAACATATTTTTAGTGATATACGTATTTCAAAACTAGACTTTTTTCTATCAAATCGGTGAATATGTATTAATCTACTCTGATCGTGTGGCAACGCATTGGCACATTGCTAGTAGTTATTATATTTTTTGGACACCAGACAATTGGTGGAGTACATATACAAAGAGAAGAGGCGCACGCACGCTGTCGGTCTCTCGCTGTCTCGCACACATGAGTGTTACGTAAAGGCAACGTTAACAAATAAACCCTAAAACCCTAGGTGCATGATTGCTGCATTTGCGGGTACTGGGTACGTGGTGGAGCGCACCTTTGTAGGAATAGTCAGCTCGCATGATAATTTGATCCATAGGAGTTGATGGTCGGGACCACAGGTGAACGACTTGGAGGCAGTGGCTCGCCAGTTGCCATAGATCGAGTAGCCACGTTTAAAATATCATTTTTTTAGCGGGGTTAAGAGTTCCGATTTTCAATGGTGCGTTATAAGTACTAAGTAATTTTTAGATCGATTGGTATGGAGTGAAAATGGAATCCATAGTACTACGTACCTCCTTGGCGTATGGTTGTATGGGTTTATGCTGCGAGATGTTGAACCTGGTAGTTCTAGGGCAAATACTATGGTTTTGATGAGATGTTGGTTTTCAGTAATGAAAATCAGATGGGGGAAACCCTTCTTTGATTAAAAAAAAACTACTTCCTCCATTCTGGTTTACTAATCCCCATCGTATTTTGGATCAAAGTTTATCCATGAATTTTACTTGTAAAATGTGAATGGAAAACGAGATTTTGTTATACCCAAACAAAAAAGGACTGGAAGGAGTGACTACTCTGACACGGACGCGACCTCTCATATCGCAGACATTGAACCGACGCGCCGGCCAAGAGGGCCCCACTCGCTGCAGGCCCGGCTGAACACGCCTCCTTGCCGCATGCAACCGGCTTCAGACTGCCCCGCCTGCCTTCATTGAATCCGCGCGTCTGTTGGCAACACATCCTTCCGCGAGCCGACCGGCATTTTAGAACACAAAAAATGACCAAAATATAATTAATTATGCATGGTCTTGACTTGTTGTGCTCGCACTGGTAGCAGGAACTAGAGGTTTTTCTTTATTTATAACTCTCCTCACATTTTTTTGGCTTTGAAGTGAATCATGGTTGTGGACATTATGTATGAATGTGCAGATATCTGTGAACATGAGTTTGATATGGAAGTTGAACTTGGAATGTCGGGCTTGCGCATGAACTACACCATGTCCAATGCTTCATCTGTTATTGTTGGAAAGTAATTGATGTTATTACATGACCCGAAAAATATATATTTTGTGCCACATCAGTAGAGGCACGGACATCACAACAGGCATGCTGACTGGATAAACATTTGAACCTAGCTATTATGAATGAAATTTTGTATTGACAACAGTTTTAGATAGCAGGAGACGCCTAGCCTGCTCTGCCTCTGCTAGCTTATTTCTTGCTTCTTCCATCTATTATTTGGCTTGGGTGAAGAGAGCATCTGATTGCTCTTTTCGCTTCTTCAGGAACTCAGCTACATTCTCAAGGGCTGCTGCACGCTTTCTTTCAGCCTTTACTAGAGCCACGAGGACACAAACAGCTGACAACTCCACCTGGCTTGTGTGTAATCTAGCATCATCTGGGAATTTGCACCTTGTGTCTAATCCAACATGATTAGGGAACTGGCACCTTGTGTGTAATTCAGCCTCATTTTGGAAACATGATCTCGAGGTTGACCATACTTCCCTCCTCACAGGAACTGCATCCTGACATGAAGTTACTTCTTTTTTAGATCAATACTCAGAGCAACCTAGATCCATTTAGTAGAAGCCAGATAAACAGAACTCGGAGAAGTGAATTCAAAAGGAAAAAAATAAAAATAGACTACAAGGTGAGAACACCCACTTCCTACATCAAGCTAAAAAAGAAAGCATTAGGACGATTAAGACTCTTCTTATTACACATCAAAGAATACGAGGCTTAAGAGAAACAGAAACTACAACATAAACACATCGAAGAACACGAGGCTAAACGAAAGTAATTGAAAGGATGTTACTTACCAAAGCTCGTATTATAGGTTCGGTGCAGCTCCTCTTTAACTTGGCACGCTCCTTGAAGATGTACCCAATATCCCATGCTTGGTCTTCATTGCTCCTCTGCATGTTCACACTCATGGTTTTAAAATCTCAACATGGGAAGAAAAATATACTACTAGTAATACTCACGCATCTTGTGGGCAACATTAAAGCACTCGTCTGCCATGTTAGAGCATCTCCAACAGAATCACAATGCGCGGCACTTTTAAAAAAGCATTTACGGTGCTGAGATCGAGAAGTAGAGATAGAGAGTACTACCTCTGTGCTGGTTCATTAGTACCCTTTGTAATTTGTGCTAAATTTTAACCAAATATTTAACTGGCAAAATGTTAGTGCATGTCAACAACAATTATATCGTTGGATTCCTATTTAAACATAGTTTTCAATGATATAGTTTTTGGTGACATGCATGAACATTTTGTTAGTTTAACTTATGATCAAAATTTGGCATAGATTACAATGAGGACCAATAAACTAGGACGGAGGTAGTAGAGACTAGAGAGTAGAGGATAGTTCTCAACATAGATAAATTAAAAAAATAGATAATTCAACTACTCCTCGTCGTCCGACTCCTCCTCGGTGATGTCCTCCTCCGACGTCTGACTATAAGCGTGAAGATACCGATCGTCATCGGATTCCCAGGGCAACGCTGCTCCTAGCCTCATGTTGAATTGAGCGTCTGCTTTTCGCCTACGCTTGTCCACGCGATAGGCGGCTTGCTCCGCCCTCCTCTTATCCCTCTCTGCCCTCCTTTGCACGTAGAACTCGCGCTCGTTGATGATGTCCTGTGGGAAGCGTTGCGCCACAGCGCCATGGCTTCCTCGTCCATCTGGGTGATGCCTAGACGGTGCTCCCACCTCCGGTTGTCGCGACAATCCTCGTCGGTGATAAGCCGCGGCAGAGGCGCGAGCTCCTGCGCCCGCTTCCGTGTCAGCATGTTGGGGAAGTTCAATGTTCTATGAGGCCACCGGAGGCGCCACGCCGCCGCATCGTATGCGTGGGAAGCCTCGTTGGTGGTGTCAAAATTGCCGAGGCCGAGGCGCATCCCGCGGAACCGGATCTCAGCGGAGAAGCCGCCAGAGGGGCGCGCGCGAACGCCGCGGTATCCCCAAGTTTCCTGGCGACGCGGTGACTTGGTGGAGCGATGGAGGCGAGGCGAGAAAGAGCGGGGAGAGAGCAGTGGTGAGGCACAGAGCGGGGAGAGAGCGGTGGCAAGGCACAAAGCGGTGGGATGTCGTTGGATTTTATAAAGCGCACCAGACACCGCGCGCCCAAACTAGCGCACGCCCGGCCGCTTTTTCCCCCGCGCAATCCTTTCCCGACGTCTCTGCTATCTCTACTCTCTTCTCTACTGTTATATTTATTTTACATTTAATATTTATATCTACTTCTCTACTCTCTACATTTTTTCTCTACTTTCTTATAAAAAAACAGAGTTGGTGATGATGGTGTGCCTGCCATCCTACAATATAGGCCGTCCGATTTATATCGAATAGATAGGAAGGAAACAATGGCAATTTTGCAAAAAGATACCTACACCCCTCTCCAGATTTGCAAATAAGGCCTTCCCTCGTTCATCCTTTTCTCCCACAAGATAAACTACTCATACAAATGCATCTTGATGCGTGCAACGCATGGGCATCTTGCTAGTTCTGATAAACTTTCCATCATTTGCCACACTACTGGTTGTAGATGAAAGACCTACCCAAGCACAGCGCGATACAGGAGCGACGCACAATTACAAGCTGATATTCTGTTGGACAATCGAGGCTATAACCAATTACTTTTACGGGAACAATAACACCCAGGAAATTTGAAGGGTAGGTATGAACAAAATTGGAACTGCACATGTACTGCTAAGTGATTCAATACACACATTACTAATCGAGGAGGAGAAGATGGTTGCAGCGGCCTCTGTGAGTCATGGTCGGCAACGGGAGTCAGTTCATTATCCACGACGGTGGTGCTTCTTCGCTTGGCGTCTGCTTCCGGGAAGCAGATCCGAGACCATGGAAGATGGTGCCAGGGAAGAGGCTCGGTGTATGATTACGATGGTGGATCGACTCTAGTGCGGCGTACAAGGTCATCGATGAGGCAGATGCGCTGCGGTGGACGAGTGCGCCGATGTAGAAGGGGAGGAGCACGAAGGTTGCGGTGCCGTGGAGAAGTCTATTTTGCGGTGGGGATAGAAAATGGGGAGTATTTAGGTGTACTACTCTGGGTGCCGGGGTGGGGTTGGCTGGGTAGGATGAACCTGAAGTTACGAAAACAGCCCCCTACCAAGCGTCATCCGTAGGCCTGTTCCGAAGGCTATGATGGTAACTTCCCGCTGCTCAAATCAGGGTCGCAAGAGATTTTCCCGCCGGCGTCAAAATTTTGTGACACTGTACTCCTCGTGTGGCGTTTTGGATGATTCGGCTAAGCAACTAGCGAGTAGTACTAGTAACTCTGCATATTAGATTTGACCAAAGTCAAACTTCCTAAAGTTTGACCAAGTTTATAGAAAAATATAAATATTTACCATAACAAATATGTATGATGTGAAAGTACATTCAATAATGAATCTAATGGTATTTATTTGTTATTGTATATGTTAATATTTTTTGTTATAAACTTTTTGAGAGTTTACAAAACTTAACCTTGACCAATGCTAATACGCGGACTTAAATAAAAATGGAGGGAGTACATATTTGTTTTCTTAGTTCGTAGTGAATTAATCATTTGTTGAAATTGTGAAATAAATATATTAGGCTACTGACTTCGAATGTAATGGTCTATACAATTCAATAGTTACAATCATTGTCGAATTCCAAGATGTATACGAGGTCTATAGTACTTCACAACATGCTCAAACTCACATAATCCCAGTCAAATGAGAATCTAAATGCATTACATAGTTATTATTTTGTAGGATGCAACAAAACCAACCATAACTCTACATCAACCATTATAAAAGCAACATTTTGAACATATCCCAATGTGTGAATGAAACGTGCAGAGAGAGCTTGCGAAGATGGAGCAGATAGGGCGGGAAAGATTGTATATATGTGGACGAGAGAGTAGGAGACAAACCTAACGAGACAGAGAGAGAGAGAGATAGAGAGAGAGAAAGAGAGAGGAAGAAGTTAGGTCTGTGAGAAAGATGGAGACATGTAATATACGTGAGATGCGTGTGCATCCGGATTCCATACATGTGGAAGGAGAAGAGACTACATGTTTGATGTGTGAGCTAGAAAAACATGGACAAGAGGGGAAGGATCTCGTGGGTTGAGGGATTGATAATTTTGAGCGGGGGAGAGAGGGATTGGTAAATTTGTGCGAGAGAGAGAGAGGGTGGGGGGAGGAGTCAGTTAGCCGTCGTCACATCATCCTGCTTCCAAATGGCCCCGCATTCTCTAGCGCAGTGTGGCCGCCGTCCTCGATCTCCTCGATGCCCTCTTTGAAGATTGAGGTGTTCTGCATGTTGGGGTGCAGAGAAGCACAAGTGAGAGTGGTCGCCATATAACCTTGGATTGGGATGAATTGTGTGCTCGGGGGAGGGGTGTGTGTGTGTGTGTGCTGTGTGTGTGTGTGTGTGTGTGTGTGTGTGTGTCAGATATTGAGAGAAAACAAACCTAAGGAGAGAAATGTGTGTGTATGTGACGGAAAGCTACATGCTAAATAGGGTATTCACGAAGAGATTGTGCGTGCGAGATAGAGAGTGATGTGCGGGCCTTGAGGTGGGCAGGGGCCGGGTGAGAGTGTCAAAATGTGCGCATTGATGCATGTTTTACATGCGATCATGCGAGGGACAGACGAATCGAGAGAGATGGTTGTTGTGTTACGGATGCTCCTCTCTCTCTCACACACACAAGTAAAACAGAAAACTGTTCTCTCATGTATACACAATGTATCGACATCTATCTATGTCTCACTCATGCATGATCATTTGCACATTCACACCTCTCTATGTCTATATCACACGCACACCGTCTCCACATTGCCCTTCCGCCAGAACACACATATGGACACATACACACGGTCTCTCTCAGTCACACACACAAAATTAGTATTAAAAAAATTAGGGCGCACCTAAAACGTCCAAATCCAAATAAACATGAACTGGAGCTAAATTCAAATATATGGAAATATTGTAGCGTCAAGAAATTTTCCAGAAAAAAAGTTGAGTAATATTCGGGGATTATTTTCACACACACAAAAAGGTTTGGTGGATGTCCTTCGAGCGCGACACGGTGATGCACCGTTCGATTGATCGCGCGGCCGCGGTTCACGGGCTTGCATAGGATTCCGTATCGTGGCGTGGTAACTAATAAAAGTGTTGCCTAAGTCTAACGTTTACGTGTACTAGTACGGTTTTCTTTTAAGTTTGACCAACCCTATATAAAACTAAACTAAGCTCCCATACGCGCACTCATCAATATGCCACTGCCACCGTTGCGCATGCCGGCGCCCGACTGCTCCGGCCAACAATTTCTCGCCCATCACCGCCATGTCGCCGCCACCCCTGTGCCATGAAGCCGAAGGCTCGCCCGCTCATGTCGTCTATAGTCCCTCCTCGCGATGCCGCCGCGCTGCCAGGTGTTGGAGCGACATCTATGCACGTAGCGTACGAAGAGGAGGACGAGCGCGTGCTCCAGCACACCGGCGAGGAGAAACTAGCGTGTCATTGTCATCTCCGCCCGCGCGGAGGAGGCGCGCATGGTGGCTGTCGTGGCAGAAGCCAGTCACGCGTGCGTCGAGCCCGCAAACCCGGTGCGGACGCGGAATCTACCTTCGAGACCTTGAATGCCACGTGGATCCTACAATCTGAAGGAGCAATTTGGGTCAGTCGACTCTTGTGAGCCGTTTGATGTAACATGGATGGCTAGAAGGGCTTCTTCAACCTCCGAAATTGATGCACGGTTCATCTTCTCAGTCCGCCACACGCCTAACCGCCTGCCGCCGCCGCCTCGCCCTCCCCTGAACCCCCTGCCACCGCCAAGCTGCCCCCACCCCCGCCATCTGTTTAACCTCGGGCACGATCCATTTTTTTCCGGCGAATTGCATTCCACACCCAACACTCATAAGATAGATCATGGGCACCCTGCCACCCTAATATAGATACTGGGGTAGCTTCTCTGCCGTCTTCTTCCTTCGCTCCGTCGAACTTCTTTCACAAATCGACTGACCCAAATTATACTACTAGTACGAATGTATTAAGTACAGTAGGAACACGAAGATACGAGCAGTAGTACCAACTGCAAGAAGAACAATTGTAAGACATGGTACTAGTACTACTGTACGTACTAAAGAGTTCAAATAACGAGAAAGAACATAAACATAGTTCTGCTGGGGCCCCAGCACAACACACCTTTGAAAATAAACGAAGAAACTAGTCCGCTTGACACTGCAGTAGAACTAGCATGAGCGACGACACTGCCACTTACTTGGAGTCCGAGTCCACGTCCTCGAGTTCATCATCGTCCCTCTTCCTCTTCCTCTTCGCCGATGCTTCTTTGCTTGAACCGGTCACTGTGCTCTGCTTCTTCATCCAACCCTTGTAGATATTTAAACAAAGGTAAGCATGCATTGCTGTGTACAGGATGTGACCTTCATCTAATGTCTTCGACTCCCATGCATGATGAAACTCGTGGTGAGGTTTCTTCAGTTTAGCGTATGAAGGATCAATCATGGCTGCTGCCAGGGTCAGCATTGAAGGCTGAGAGGAGGACACCAGGCTTGCCTTTTCTGGAGATCGAAGGGCTGGCCTACAACAAGGCCTATCCGACCCAGGACATCCCTGTCGTTCCTAAAGTCTACAGTAACGAATTTCACTCTTTCGTCCTTGAGGAAGTTCTTAAAATCCTGACACTCAACGTCGGCATGGCATATGTGGTAGACCAAGCACACGTTATGTATGCAAACCTGGATCACGGAGGGCTTCTTCTTCTATGCCTCCTTTAGAATCTTCTCTCTTTCCAGGACTGTGGTGTACTCAACATCTAGCCCAGCGACCCACTCATCCATTGAACTGTTGAACATGCATAGGAAGCGAGAAAAGCATGCTTTCACCATTGCAGATCCATGTGTGTAGATGACGATGAACTCATCACCAGTGATGGCTCTAACCTAGTACTCAGCGGCGACCATGGAGATTTGGGAGGCCATGGATTTTGGAGGAGGTTTAGGAGAAGTTGAACTGGTGTAATGTGAAAGGACGGGACAACCGGGAGCGAACTGTTGTAAGGTACTGTACTAGTAGAAGACGGGGACAAGTAGGGCGTGTGAACGGCCTGGGGTTGCTGGCTTGCCTGATGGATAAACGGCTGCAAGCCCCCAAAGAGTTCTCGAGAACTATGCGGGACCCACTAGATGTCATGTCTACTAGACCCATCGTAGGCCTGACAGTATAGCTTATGCCTGTTCACACGCCATGCCGGTGCGTGGATGTAACTTCACTTAATTCCGTCAACCGTCGCGCCTCCCATGACCTTCGCCTCCCTCGCGTGGTCGCGCCCTTTGAGACTTCGACCGGCTATAAATGAGCAATTTTTTTGCCTACTCCGCATGCATGATACTCCCTCTGGTCCTTTTTAGTTCCGTCAACCGTTTGCAAAGTGTTTGACCAAATTTATACTAAAAATATCAATATCTACAATACTGATTATAATGAGTATAAGAACTATGTTTTATAATGAGTATAAAAATATTGATTTGACATTGTGAATGTTGATACATTTTTCTATAAGTTTGGTCAAAGTAGAGGTATATTGACTTCAGACAAAACTTAAATGCACAATGCAGACTAGTTTCTCTGTCCAGGTGCGTGCCATGTCCTATCTTGTCATCACAACAAGGTTAGCTATTAGAGTACTACTACCTCCCTTCTAGTTTAAAGGGCTCGATTAAAAAATTTCACCTACTCTTAGTAAGATAGAGGCGGTGGAATAGTTTCTGTAGTCTGCAAAAGTACTCAACTAATGATGTCGTTCTTCACAAAAAAATGTGTTTACCAATGCATGCATGAACACTAGTTACTCTAACCCCCCTCTCTTCTTTAATTATTTGCCACATCAGCATGGTTGCTATTCCCGTGTGCATGATACCAGCTAAGATACCACCATTATGGCCAGCCTTAATCATCGCATGCAATATTTTAGTGCACCTTGAAATATGAACATGTGTGGGGCGTGTATGTTTTTAATGACTTGAGACTATACGTAGCCCGGCATGCAAGATGACTTATTATGCACCGTTCCCCATACTTGCAGGAAGCTCGTTCGTCTCCAAATCTTTTCCTCTCCATGTGTGGAAACAATATGCCTGCCAGACTTTCCTTCTCCCTCCTGTGGTCCCACCACTCCACGCCGTGTGGAAAAATCTGCATGCATGACTCTCCTCCCCCGCGCTCGTCCAATCCATTGTGACAATATTTCCACCCCTTCCCTCCCCCATAATTTACTCCAAAAAATATGCCCATGTAGCTGTTACATTAATCACGCAACATATCTTCCGGGACGCTGCTTCAGTTACTTAACTGCAGGTGCATTGGGTCATTGACATATGGGCCCAACAGGGGTCAGGCCCACATGTCAGTGACACAACTGGACCTGCAGTTAAGTCAGTGCAGCTCAGTCCATATCTTACGTAGGTGTGCCATTGCTCGCTATAAATACTGCGCCTCCCATGGCATTCGGAAGAATGCTCACGGTCATCGCTATCTCCTCCCCCTCCCTCTCACGCGACCACCATGGCATCGCCCCTCCCAAGCCCTAGGCGCCCCTCACTGCACCACCCAGACGGTCACGCATCATTGTTCCGTTCCTCGCCGCCACTAGTCGAGGAGGACGTGTCGGCGTTCCACTCCTCGCCGCGACGCGTCGAGGTGAACGCGTCGGCGTTCCCAATCTCACCAGCACGCGCGTCGGAGGACGCGTCGGCTCCCCGCTACGAGGAGAACACCGCGCCGCCCGTCGAGCCCTCCCAGCCTTGAGGAGCTTTGAAAAGATATGGATGTCACCATGTGGGAGGCTTTGCCGCCGGCAGAGCACGCCAAAATAGAGGCAGAGAAGAAGGCTGAGGAAGAGAAGCGCGCCACGGGGCAAGCTGCCTGGCAGGTCTATGTCGCGTCCGAGAGAGTCAGGCAATTGGCTCTTTGGCAGAAGGCTCGTGCAAGGGCCGTGAGGGTGGCGGAGGACGCCCGTGCCAAAGCCCCGAGTGCAGTCGGGCCCAAGCACCTCTTCTATGCTTGGCGGTACATGGACCGGGTGCACGCTTCCAACAAGGAGGAGTACCTGTTGGCGCCGGATCACCACATCGGTGAGATCATGCTTGAGGGAGTCCTGGATTAAGGGGTCCTCGGACAGCCGGACTATATACTTTGGCCGGACTCTTGGACTATGAAGATACAAGATTGAAGACTTCGTCCCATGTCCGGATGGGACTCTCCTTTGCGTGGAAGGCAAGCTTGGCGATTTGGATATGTAGATCTCCTTCTCTGTAACCGACTCTGTGTAACCCTAGCCCCCTCCGGTGTCTATATAAACCGGAGGGTTTAGTTTGTAGGACAAGAACAATCATAATCATAGGCTAGCTTCTAGGGTTTAGCCTCTACGATCTCGTGGTAGATCAACTCTTGTAATACTCATATCATCAAGATCAATGAAGCAGGAAGTAGGGTATTACCTCCATCGAGAGGGCCCGAACCTGGGTAAACATCGTGTCCCCCGCCTCCTATTACCATTAGTCTTAGACGCGCAGTTCGGGACCCCCTACCCGAGATCCGCTGGTTTTGACACCGACATTGGTGCTTTCATTGAGAGTTCCACTGTGTCGTGACGATAAGGCTTGATGGCTCCTTCAATCATATTCAATGACGCGGTCCAGGGTGAGGTTTTCCTCCCCGGACAGATCTTCGTATTCGGCGGCTTCGTACTGCGGGCCAACCCGCTTGGCCATCTGGAGTAGATCGATAACTACGCCCCTAGCCATCAGGCCAGGTTTGGAAGCTTAAACTACACTGCCGACATCCGCGGAGACTTGATATTCGACGGATTCGAGCCCGTGTCAGGTGCGCCGAATAGTCACGACGAGCATGACTTAGATCTGCCATCGGACAGTGTTCGGGAGGTCACACCTGCGGCTGCCCTGGCCCTTAATCTAGAGCAGATCGCACTATCCGAGGACGGGTGGATGGACCCCGCCACAGAGGCCGCACACTCATCGGCGCTTGAGCCGAACACAGACTTCTCCTCCAAAGAGATCTATGTCATCAGACCCTCGGACTCGTCTCCGCCCATAGGTTCCGAACCGCGTGCGTCCGTGCCTATCGAATCTAATTGGGCACCGATCATGGAGTTTACCTCCGTGGATATCTTTTAGCACTCGCCCTTGGGCGACGTGCTAAATTCATTAAAGTCTCTCTCCCTGTCAGGAGACTCTTAGCCGAACTATGTACGGCTGGAGTGGGAAGCGGACGACGAAGAAATTCGTTCCCCACCCACCACCCACTTAATAGCCATTGTCGATGACTTAACCGACGTGCTTGACTTCAACTACGAAGACATCGACGGTATGAATGACGATGCAGGAGAAGAACAGGAACCACCGCCCACAGGGCGCTGAACAGCCACCTCATCATATGATATATACATGGTGGATACCCCCAAATAAAGCAATGGCGATGAGGCAACGGAGGATAATCCCCTTGAGAAGCAATCTAGGCACCGGCGTCATAGGCGCCGCTCTAAGCCCCGCCATAGCAAAAATAGCGATACCGGCACAAGAGATGATAACAACCCGGATGGTGCCGAAGACGAAAACAATCCCGCCCAGCCAGACTTCGAGCATGCCGAGCGAGAGGATGGGCAAGCTAGCCCTAAGGAACAGGCAATAGATGGAGAATCAGAGGATGACAATTACATGCCCCTCTCCGAAGACGAAGTGAGCCTTGGCGATGAAGAATTCATCGTGCCTGAGGATCCCGTTGAGCAGGAGCGCTTCAAGCGCCGGCTTATAGCCGCTGCAAATAGCCTGAAGAAAAAGCAGCATCAGCTTCAAGCTGATCAAGATCTGCTAACTGATAGATGGACCGAGGTCCTGGCAGCCGAGGAATACGGACTCAAGCGCCCTACCAAAAGTTATTCAAAGCGCATGTTGCTACCTCAACTAGAGGAGGAGGCATCAAAGCCTACACTACCAGCGCATGATGCGGCCGACTGGCCACCTCAGGGCCAAGACAAAGCGGCGCTTCTGCCCGAAGTCCATCCCGCACCCTGACGCCAAACAAGCAAAAACACGAAGGCCCGGGCCTCCACGCATGACCTGTGAGACAAATTGAAAAACAAAGCAGGACAGTCAAGATAGATCTACGGATCACGGGGGCGCGCCCCGACGCGTGACGATGACCGTCACGCTGGATATACCAACAAGTCCGATCGGACCGAATACAATGTAGCCCAGCATAGAGGCGCCGCACACCCCCAATGCTTCACCGATGAAGTAATGGATCATGAATTCCCAGACGGGTTTAAACCTGTGAACATTGAATCATATGATGGTACTACAAACCCTACGGTATGGATAGAAGATTTCTTCCTCCACATTCACATGGCCCGCGGAGATGATCTACACGCCATCAAGTACCTCCCACTAAAACTCAAGGGACCGGCTTAGCATTGGCTGAATAGCTTGCCGGCAAACTCCATCGGGAGTTGGGAGAACCTGGCAGACGCATTCCTGGACAACTTCCAGGGCACTTATGTGCGACCACTAGATGCTGATGATCTAAGTCACTTAACCCAACTGCCCGAAGAGTCAGCCAGAAAATTTTGGACTCGGTTCCTAACTAAAAAGAACCAAATTGTTGACTGTCCAGATGCCGAAGCCCTAGCGGCCTTTAAGCATAACATCCGTGACGAGTGGCTTGCCCGACATCTCGGCCAAGAAAAGCCAAAGTCCATGGCAGCCCTCACAACACTCATGAACTGCTTTTGTGCGGGCGAGGATAGCTGGTTGGCTTGTAGGAACAACACAACAAGCAATCCTAGCACATCAAAAGTCAGAGATAGCAACGACAAACCACAACGCAACAAACACAAGCGTCGCAAAAACGGTGATAGCGCTGAAGACACGACAGTCAATGCCTGATTCAGTGGCTCCAAGTCCGGTCACCGGAAAAAGCCATTCAAAAATAACAATTTGGGCCCGTCCAGTTTGGACCACATACTCGACCGTCCATGCCAAATTCATGGCACCCCAGGAACCCCAGCCAATCATACCAACAGAGAATGCTGGGTCTTCAGACAAGCCGGAAGGTCAGGTGCCGAAAACAAGGGGAAGGGGTCTCAAAGCGACAATGACGACGAGGAGCCCCGATCACCGAACACAGGAGGGCAAAAGAAATTTCCCCCGCAAATCAAAACAGTGAACATGATAAATGCCACCCACATTCCCAATCTGGAACAGACGTGCACTATCAGGGATGTCGACTCAACGGAGCTAGTCGCCCCACAATATAACCTATGGCCGATCACCTTCGATCGTACGGATCGTCTGGCCAATACCAATCAGAGTAATCTAGCCGCACTCGTCCTTGACCCAATAATTGATGGATTCCTCCTCACACGAGTCCTTATGGACGGAGGCAGCAGTCTAAACCTGCTGTATCAGGATATAGTGCGCAAGATGGGTATCGATCATTCGATGATCAAGCCCGCTAAAACCACCATTAAAGGTGTTATACTAGGTGTGGAAGCCAGTTGCACAGGCTCCATCAATCTAGAGGTAGTCTTCAGATGACCAAACAATTACCGTACCGAAGAGTTAGTCTTCGACATAGTCCCTTTTTGCAGTGACTATCAGGCACTGCTCAGACGAACCGCGTTCGCTCGATTCAACGCGATGCCACATTATGCCTACCGTAAACTCAAGATGCCCGGTCCACGTGGTGTCATCACAGTCAATGGCAGGGCCGAACTTCCCCTCACCGCCGAAGAGTCTACTGCCGCTTTAACAGCAGAAGCAACGAGTGGCACCTTTTAATCAAACCTCGAGTCGACGGCCAAGCTCCCGGACACCACCAAAGGAGTCCGAACTACTGTGCGGCAGGATAGCCCGGCTTGTCTGGAGCTCAATTAAACACTCTGGCAAAAGTTAAGACATGCCACATACTGCGGCTCAACCGCTCTGTGGCACACAAACATTTTTTGTATTTTCTTTGCAGGTTCACCCTTGCATAGGCTAGGACTGATGGTGTGGAAACAGTTCGAACGCGTAAGGGAATATTTAGATATTCCCCTCGATGACCATCCGACTACACTCCGGATCCGCATACAACTTCCTCCCGCCTGGTCTCAGCAGGTTCCGCAGTCATATTTCTTTTTATCACATTACCTGTACACATACGCATCGATGTACTATTCAAATACAACATGTGGATTTATATGATGCTTATCCACTATTATTTCTTATTTAAACTCTTTTGTCAAAAGGCAGCTGCACATCGCGATATGCCTTAATATGCCAGGGGCTTCATTATACCCATAATACGGCAATAAAGTCCGAACACCTTCACGACAGTTCGGCACCCCGAACTTATAGCATTATATGCATCAGCTCTGAATCATGTCTTGGGTCAATAGTTGGGTTTGCCCGGCTCCCATGTTTTGGTACCTTACGTTCCTCTATATCGGCTAAGGTAGCATAGGGAGAACTACTGCGATTGTGTCCCAGTTCTTCCGGACGAGCACCTTAGTAGAGAAAGCTGAAAACTGACTGTCATGATACAACGAGAGCTGGTCAGCTGTTCGAGAGGTTGTAAAATCTTTAAGGATTTCTTCCGCATAATGCCATAACCAATGCAGCGTGTGATGGATCAGCTTTTCTTCCAATCAGGTGCTTATAGAGCCCCTCGTGCGGTCTTCCGAACACCAGGGGTTGCGCCTACCTTCCTTTTGTTAAACTCCTATGGCTAAGTGAGAGTGATATAGTCCGATTGCCTGGTTCGCTGTGCTGAACACCTCCTTCAAGGACCCAAAACTGGGATAAAGAGTGCTCAGGTTTATCTCGAACACCCCCGTACTTACTACGTGGGGGCAGAAGCCGATGACTAGCCAACTCTCAGGATTAATATATAAAACGGCCGCACAGGAGGAAAAACTTTCAAATAACAGGCAATAAATAATAGAAATGACCTTGTTCAACATTACAAAGGACAACATGACAGTAGTCATGGAAATATAATGTCCTTGGTGCATAGCTCCGCCATAAGGCGGACCCCTTTCAAGACACCATCATAATATAATTCGGGCTTGCGGTGCTCCTTCCCCTCCGGCGGTCCCTCGGTCATCAACTTTTCCGCATCCATCTTCCCCCAGTGCACCTTTGCACGGGCGAAGGCCATTCATGCACCCTCCATACAGACCGACCGCTTGATGACTTCGAGTCAAGGCAGGCACTCACAAGCCGCTTCACAAGCCCGAAGTAACTGTTTGGAATCGGCTCGGCGGGCCATAGCCGGATAATTAAATCCTTCATGGCTAGCTCGGCCGCCTTATGCAGTTCGATCAGCTGCTTCAGTTGGTCGGCAAAAGGCACCGGATAATTCGGTGCCAGATATTGCATCCGGAAGAGCTTATCCACAGTATTCCTTTCTTCGGCTCGGTTGAATTGGGCGGCATCAGATATGCTGTGTGGCTGCTCTGCAAATACCCCTGGAGAAATCAGAATTCAGATTATCAACTTGATCTTCTCCTTTCAACTACCCGCTTTGTATAGAAAGAGCCTTACCAGCCGCAATTTTCCTCGCCTCCTGGATTTCCTTCAGGGCACCTTGAGCTTCCCCCCGGGCATCACTTGCGGCTTGGCGAGCCTTGGTGAGTTCGGATTTTTCTCCGATAGACTCTGCTCCAAGGTCTCGCATTTCTTCACAGCCTCTTGAAGCTCTCGCTCAACTTCAATAACCCCGGCGTCATGCTTCTCACAAAGGGCTTGCTCTACAACTGCCTTTTTCTCGGCCTCGGCCACAGCCTTCTTAAGAGCCTCGAATTCGGTCATCGCCCCTAGAGCAAATCATGAAACATACTTTTATCATACTAAAAAATTTGTTCACATTGAACGGAAGCAAGGTTTGCGCATACCTTGTTTATCCTCCAACTGCCTTTTCAATTGGCCAAGTTCTTCTTTGGCCCACTCCAGACTTTGATTCAGTTCAGATACTTCCGCAGCATGAGAGGCGACAGACGCTATAGACACCTGCTTATTAAGAGATAGACGTCATCAAGTGAGTCTCCTACGAACATAAATTTGATCCTCTATCCGGTTCTTTCACCGAACAGTGTATCAGGGGCTACTATCTATATTATGACACTCTTCGGAACCTTATAAAACATATCTCAAAGCCTCTTATAAGGCTAATGTAGGCTTCATCCCGTCCACTCTCAGAGGACTGAATCTTCTCAATTACCGCGCCCATAAGGGCACGGTGCTCATCGACGATGGAGGCGCTTTTCAGCGCCACTGATAAAGTATCCGACACCTCTGGTTGGACAAAGGTTGCCGGTGGAACTTGCACACCCCCTCCAGTCGAGGGAGGCCGCCTGCCGGATTCTGGAGCCGTATTTGTCTCCGGGATCGCGTTCGGCTGGGGGCAAATCCAAGATCGCCCCCGCCGTCGACGCCCTGTCCGGCCCCGGAAGTTTGACCTTCTGGCACCAACTTTACGATTCTCTCCCCCCTCCTTGGCCTGGGTCCTCCTGGGACGAAACATCGGTGTCATTCACACATTTGGGGGAGGGGGCCTTCGGGGGTGTCCCGCTCTCCATAGCATTCAAACCGAGCAAATCCTCTGACGAGGATTGTTCGGTGCGGGACTGTTGTGGTGGGCGCATGGCAGATGCCAAGGGATGGCTAAAGAGAGGAGGAGGCTCGAGGGCGCTGGTGGGCTCTAGAGGGAGGTTGGCGTGAGCGGGTGCAGATGCCGGACATACCCAGGTTCGGGGTTCTCCGTAGAGATAATACCCCTAATCCTGCCGAGTGTCGTTGGATGTTCGATAGTACAATGCTGCTCCCAGAGCTGTATGGAGGAGGAAGGAAGCTGGCCAAGGCTTGGGCTGCTCCTTCTCTCTGGTGTTGCTTTGGTGGCTAGTTCTATGCTTACTTGCCTTTCTCTTGTTACTTCTCTATGCGTCTCTCGCTTGCTTGTTTGTATGATCGTGGGCTCCTGGGGGGTTTTATAGATCAACCCCCAGGGATACAATGGTAATGTTACAAGTCAGTGGGTCCGTATTGTCGTTGTCCAGGAACCCAGGCTGGGTCCCGCTGAGGGCTTGTGGTTCGCCGGGTTCCCCTAGGTGCGGGCCCCGTGTGCCTAGGGGGACTGTGCGCCGTCTTGTCGGTCGTCAGGGCGTGGCCGAGTCGAGTCATGTACAGCGGCTCTCCGTCAGGTTGCCGCTTGCCGTCGTCAGCGGTGAGGGTGAGGGCACTGTAGCCACGCCGGCCCTGGTCAGCGGGTAGGTGAGGGGCACTGTTGCCATGCTCCGGCTGACCAGAGGCATGGGTGGGGTACTGTTGCCTCGGTCGTCGTTGATTGAAGACTCGTCCCATCGTACGGCCTGGATGGGACGGGAGCTGACCCATGGTTGGATTGCGGAGCATGCCACGGGTGGTGCCGGCTTGTTGAGGAAGCTTTGGTTGTGCCAGGTTTAGCTGTCTTGCGCTAGTTGTTGAGGCCGAGTCAACGCGTCTTTCCGGGTCAGAGAGTCTGGCCAGATTGCGGGGCTTGGCCGGTCGAGCGACCCAGCCAAGCGCATGCCGGTTTGAGGGGCGGTGCCAGCCCCGTTGTTTTTGAAGAGGATCCGGGTTCTGTTGCCTGCCCGGGGTTCATCCCCCCGATAGTAGTCCCCGAAGCTGTGAAGGTCTGCCGTCTTTGGATGAGTGGGCCTTCGCAGTTTCCGACTTAAGCAAGGCGGGTTCTGCGAGCGCCGGGTCCGGCAACACCCATTGTGTGCCGGTTTTCTCGGACACCGGATCGCGGTATCCCGGCCGTGGCGGGAACCAAGGAGTCCGTCGAATCTTGGGGCTATCCCTCGGGCTTCGCGCGGGCGCCACGTGGTGCCCGGAAGTCGGAGGGGCCTGACAGGCCACGCGCGTGACGGGACTGGGCGACGGGCTGGGGCCCGCCGCCGTGCGCCCTTGGCCCACGCACGCGGATTTATTGCGGCATCCTGGGGCCGGTTGCTCTTCCCCGGGCAGTTACTGCGCGTGTACGTGCGCACTTATTGCGGGGTAGTGGAACGGGTGCGTGTAGACGATCCCACTTCCCCACGTTTGAACCGAGGGTTATAAATTGAGGGGGCAAGGGGGCGGCGGACATCATTCTCGCTCGCGCCCTCCTGTCCCCCTGCTCTTGCTCCGCTCTATGCAACCGACGCACAACAGCGCCTGCTGCTCCGAGCAGAACTCCTTCGTCGTCCATCACCTTTCTTCTTCCTCTAAACATGGCTCTGCCGTCGGGCTCCTGGATGGGTTCGAATGTCACCATCGAGGACATCACCAAACTCCGGGCGACGCGGCGCCTGCCGTGGGAGATGGACATCGGCGTCCGTCTGCCGCGCGGCGAGCAGAGGCATTAGCCCGAGGAGTAGGAGCGCGTGGTCTTCCTCACGCACTTCAAGCACGGGTTCGGGCTGCCGGCGAGCACCTTCTTCCGCGCGTTCCTGGAGTTCTTCGCACTCCAGGAACATCATCTTGGCGCCGGCGCCATCGTCCAGCTCTCCGGCTTCGTCACCCTCTGCGAGGGGTACCTGGGGGTCGAGCCCACAATCAACCTCTGGGCGCGCTTCTTCTCCTTGAAGCAGCAGGGCCCGTTGGCCGGGGAGTTCGCCGACTGTGCCGCCGCCGTCATCTCGAAGTGGTCGGGGCAGATTTCCCCAAGATCCCGCTGGAGGATTCTGCCAAGAAGTGGCAGAACTCCTTCTTCTACGTCCGCAACCTTGGTGCGGATCGCATTAATCTTCCGGCCTTCGCCATCGCGCCGCTGCGGGCGAAGGTGAACTGGGGCTACTCGCCCTGGCGCCTGTCGCAGGAGATTGTCAACCTCTGCGAGCGGGTGACGGTGATGAGGATGCAGGAGGGGCTCACCGGCACTGACCTCCTCGCCGTGTTCATCATGCGCCGGGTCCTTCCGCTTCAAAGGCGCTCCTGCCTCATCAGCGAAATGGTCGGCCTTCAAGACCCCAACCGCATGGGGTCGACGCGGCTATCTGCGGAGCAGATCGCGCGCGGCGTGAACGACATCTCCAAGGCCAACTTGGAGAGGACTGGCGGTTCGGCAAGGCGCCGTACAGCGAGTCAAACCCGGCACCGCAGGTGAGTGTCTAGTCGTCTTACTTTGCTGCTGCGCACCCTCTTATCCGTCCTGACGCGACGCAGGAGGTGCTTCTGAACGCGACTCGGCATCCTTACGCCTGGGCCTTGTCGCAGGTGGCGCTGGTGGCACCAGAGGAGTCCGCGGCCCACGGCGGGGAGGAGGAGGCCGAGTCCGACGCTGGCGCTGGGTGTCGCGCGGGTAAGTCTTGTACTTTTCATCATGTGTCTTGAGTTGCTGACCATGGCACGGTGTGGGCGATGCTGACGCTGGTTGTTGGTGCAGTGGTGTTGGGCGGGGGAGGCGGCGATGCGGGCGGAGCCGGGTCTTCGCATGGGGCGGCAACGAGCCGCCCGCATGGGAAAGATAGCATCGCACCGCGACCCCGGGCCCCGAAGCGCACGGCGAACCCGGCCGGGGCCGGCAGGCCGGCCAAGAGGAAGCGCAGCGCCGGGCACGGGAGGCCAAACCTGGTCCCTGTCTTGTCGGGGTAAGCTTTATCTTCCGTACACATTCAAATTGTTGAGCTGGTCTTGTTTTCTTTTTTGCTTATTCTGTCTTCTTCTTCAGGTCGCCAATCGCGCTAGCGAGGGCGGTGGAGGAAGCCGCGGCTGCCGAAGGGACCGCATTCCGTAGGAGCCGGTCCGACCTCGCCGATCAGACCAAGGTGGAGGGACGGGCCGACTCGGACCTCGGCCTAGACGCAAACGACGCCGAAGCCTTGGCCTGGCGGGACAGGAACAGGGCCGAGGCGGAGCTGGAGGCGGCGTCGGTCCGTGCTTGGACCGACGCGGCGGCGGCATGGGCGTGAGCCGGCGTGGAGCCGGCCTGGCGCGAGATGCCGGAGGGCACGATGGTGGCGGCGACGGTCTTTGAGCCATCGTCGGTGAGGGAGCGCGGCCGTGGAGGCCGGGCTGAGGAGGTGATCCTCGACCGGGAGGTCGTGGAGGTGGGGGATGATACCCCGCCGCGGGCCGACGTGGTCGAGCGAGCGGGGGCTGATGGTGGTGGAGGCGGCGCCGTCTTGGAAGAGACGATGCGGGCGGCGGTGCCGGAGGCGCCGCCGGTGTTGGAGGAGGCACCGCGGGCGGCGGTGCCGGAGGCCACCCCGGCAGCTGGGCCGGTGGTGGCGCTGCAGGCCATCCCAGCGTCCGGACCGGAGGCAGCGACGCAGGGCGTCCCGACGTCCGGGTCGTCGACAGCGCCGGGAGGGGCGTCGGAGGAGGTGCTGGCCATGTCGAGAGCGGCCAGCGGGGAGCACGCCTTGGTGCCCCGTCAGGGAGGGCGCCGCGCCGCCGCACCGCAGCTGGCGTGGAGCGGGGGCGCTGTGGTATTCGGGCCTCAGACTCAGGAGGAGGCAGCGGTTAACGCCGTCAGCCGCCGCCTGCGTGGCCGGACGGACCGGCTCGAGGCCTTCGCCCAGGCCGAGGTGGAGCGGACGCGCGACCTGGAGCGCGCCGTTCTCGTAAGCCTTCTCTTTCTTGCAATTTCTTCTTTGTGGGGGCGCGCCAGCGTACCCACTGGGTGTAGCCCCCGAGGTTCGGGTCAACTACGTAGTAGTTGGGTCGACTCTTTAGATTGTTGGCCTTGTTCTGACTTCTGCTTTCTTTAGCATCTCGATGCCTTCCGGGTCGCCGCCTACAACTGTCTCCTGGGAAAGCACCGGGAGCTCATGCAGCAGCTCACTGCCAAGGAGGAGGATCTTCCCGTCACCGCAGGTATTCTTGTGCTCTTTTCTAGTACGGGCGCGCTAGCGCACCCACTGGGTGTAGCCCCCAAGATTCGGGCCAACTGTGTAACAGTTGGGCCAAACCTAAAGTCTTGCTTTTTTCTTTTGCTGAATCCTTCTTTTTCGCAGCCGAGGTGCTGTCCTGGCAGACTCGTCTGCTCCGGGCCAGCCATCACTATGACCGGCTCGTTGCCGACACCGGCCGTCTTGGCGTCGAGGCGGCACAGGCGAGGGCAGAGGCAGCCGCGGCCCGGCGGTCTCTCGACAAGGCCAACCGGTTGCATGAGCAGCTGGTGGGTCACAAGATCCGCCTCGAGGCTGAGGTGGAGCTCCTTGAGGCGGAAGCCGCCAAGGTGGTGGAGGCGCAGCAAGCCCTGGTGGAGACAGACCGGCAGCGCGGCCAGCTGGCCGACGACAAGGGCCGGCTCCAGGCCGAGGTGGATCGCCTGCGGGGGCAGGTCACCACGGCTGAGGGGGCCCGTCAGGACGAGGCCCGTCGCTGCGAGGCGGCCGAAATGGTGGCCGACGATAAGGACGCCGAGCTGAAGGCGGCCCTTGCCAAGGCGGCCGATCTGGAGAAGGCGCTCGAGGAGCACGACCGTGCCATCGAACGGGAGCGGCGTGGTACGTTGCTTGAGGCGCAACACGTGGAAGAGTCCTTCTCCAGTAAGTGCTTTTTCTTGTAATTTGCCGGGTCGGGGTCCGGCCTTTCTTCTTTGTTGTTCTTCTTCTAATTTGCTTCTTATTTTGTGGCAGGGGCCTCCCCGGAGACGCAGCGGCTAGTGGAGGAAGCCGTCCGCTATCAGCGTGACCCGACCGGCGTCGTTGGGTCCGGGACGGATCCGCAGGTGGCCTGGACCTTCCCAGAGATCATCGCTGCCGCTGAGGCCCGCCTGCGGGTCTTGGGAACGCAGATGGGACGGCTGTCCCAGGCCGGCACCGCGATGACGGTGGCCCTTTGGCCAGACTCCGTCGTGCCGAGCAGCTTCATGCTACCTCTTGAGCACTGTGTTGGATTTCCCCGAAGAGGAGAGGATGATGCAGCAAAGTAGCGTAAGTATTTCCCTCAGTTTTTGAGAACCAAGGTATCAATCCAGTAGGAGACCACGCACAAGTCCCTCGTACCTACACAAAACAATAGCTACTCGCAACCAACGCGATTAGGGGTTGTCAATCCCTTCACCGTCACTTACGAGGGTGAGATCTGATAGAGATGATAAATAATATTTTTGGTATTTTTGATAGATAGATGCAAAGTAAAAAGTAAAAGGCAAAGTAAAAACAAAGCAAGTAAATAAAGCGATAGAGATTGATATGATGAGAATAGACCCGGGGGCCATAAGTTTCACTAGTGGCTTCTCTCAAGAGCATAGATATTCTACGGTGGGTGAACAAATTACTGTTGAGCAATTGACAGAATTGAGCATAGTTATGAGCATATCTAGGCAATGATCATGTATATAGGCATCACGCCCAAGACAAGTAGATTGAAACGATTCTGCATCTACTACTATTACTCCACTCATCGACCGCTATCCAGCATGCATCTAGAGTATTAAGTTAAAAACAGAGTAACGCCTTAAGCAAGATGACATGATGTAGAGGGATAAATTCATGCAATATGATAAAAACCCCATCTTGTTATCCTCGATGGCAATAATACAATACGTGCCTTGCAACCCTTTCTGTCACTGGGTAAGGACACCGCAAGATTGAACCCAAAGCTAAGCACTTCTCCCATTGCAAGAACTACCAATCTAGTTGGCCAAACCAAAAAGGATAATTCGAAGAGACTTGCAAAGATAACTCAATCATACATAAAAGAATTCAGAGAAGAATCAAATATTTTCCATAGATAATACTGGATCTTAAACCTACAATTCATCGGTCTCAACAAACACACCGCAAAAGAAGATTACATCGAATAGATCTCCACAAGAGAGGGGGAGAACATTGTATTGAGATCCAAAAAGAGAGAAGAAGCCATCTAGCTACTAGCTATGGACCCGAAGGTCTGAAGTAAACCACTCACACTTCATCGGAGGGGCTATGGTGTTGATGTAGAAGCCCTCCGTGGTGGATGCCCCCTCCGACGGAGCTCCGGAACAGGCCCCAAGATGGGATCTCGTGGATACAGAAGGTTGCGGTGGTGGAGTTAGGTTTTTGGCTCATGTTCTGATCGTTCGGGGATACGTAGGTATATATAGGAGGAAGGAGTACGTCGGTGGAGCATTAGGGGGCCCACGAGGTAGGGGGCGCGCCCAGGGGGGGCGCCCTCGACCCTCGTGACCGCCTCTGGCACTTCTTGGAGTAGGGTCCAAGTCTCCTGGATCATGTTCGGTGAGAAAATCACATTCCCGAAGGTTTCATTCTGCTTGGACTCCGTTTGATATTCCGTTTCTTCGAAACACTGAAATAGGCAAAAAACAGCAATTCTAGGCTCGGCCTCCAGTTAATAGGTTAGTCCCAAAAATAATATAAAAGTGGAAAGTAAAGCCCTATATAGTCCAAAATAGTAGATAAAGTAGCATGGAGCAATCAGAAATTATAGATACGTTGGAGACGTATCACTTCATGTGCCTGGCGAGTTGGTTGGAGATGGGGCCGGACCGGCTCCACGAGTGGCGCGTCTCCGCCGCTCATGCCGGTGCTGAGATGGTGCTTCGGTTCGCGCTGTCTTGGCATCCAGACCTGCAGCTGGACGTGTTGATGGGCCAGCGGGCTGGTTCAGAGCAGCTGTTGCAGGAGCAAGCCGGCCGGATCGCCTCCCGGGCTAGCTACATCGCCGAGTTCGCCTTCCACGACGAGTTCCATCTAGAGCGGATGGAAGACGGTAGGGCCGTGGACAGCGACGACTACAGCTTGCTTCTCCATGATCCGGAGAGGAGCTCGGAGGAGACGGGCGTCTACCGCGATGCGGGTGCCGAGGAGGACACCGGCACCTGCTGGACCCGGAGGCGGCCAGGAGAGCCGTCGACGTCGCGACGCGGCGCTGGAGATGCCTGAGACACTTTATGTAAAATTTGTTAAGTAATAGGTCCACCCATCCACTGGGGGTTTTAGGGTGTAATGAACTCGGGTCGTGGGCCTTTTCTTAAATATTTGTGTGCGAATGTCGTGAGTGTTTACGCTCTTGCCTTCTGTTTTTTGGACCAATTTCATGTGCTTTCTCCTCTCTCAAACCTCCCCCCCGCGAGTCAGACGACCGAGGCTCCGGTCCGTGACAAGGAGTTCGATTATTCGAGAGGAGCGCGCAGGACTTGGGTCCTTCGAAACGTTGAGCGCGAGCGAAATACCCACTGGGCCGGCTGGCGGCAATCCGGCGAAGCCGGTTGGCGAGCAGCCGGTCGTATGGCTGTTTTAAAGAGTGGCGGGCTGGGTTGATCGACCTGACAGCCTTTGACTTAGTGTATGAAGCGTAAAAGAGCTCTGGCCCATTGTGCTTGCCAGCCGACAGCCAAAGCTGGATCTGTGGCTTTAGGGCAAAGTGGGGGACCGCGGCATCCTAACTGTATCAGGAATCACCAAGTGAGGCGGCAGGGTGGCGACCGAGCCGGCCAGGCCCCGAACCCCCGGGTCGAGCGAGTCAGACTGGTGGCCGGGTTCCGTGGCATAGTGATGCAGGAAAATAGGGACACAATAAATTGGTCGAAAAAAGGCAGCCCCCGAGTCTCGTTCGGGAACCCCATAGTTTCATGCGTTTACAAAAGGCGATGATACATACACTCATGCGACTAACTGTAAAACGGGCGGAGGAGTTCCGCGTTCCATGGCCGGGTCGTTTCTTCACCGGTGGTGTCCTTCTTGCGCTTCCTTGACTTGCGTGCATCGATGAGGTAGTAGGCATTGTGGTCGCGCAAGGCCCTGCTCACGATGAATGGGCCCTCCCATGGAGGGGACAACTTGTGCTGGCCTGCTTGCTCTTGGACGAGTCGGAGGATGAGGTCGCCCTCGCGTTCTGATCTTCTTGCTGTGGTAGTGCCTCAGGCCTTGCTGGTAGATGGCTGAACGACTGAGCGCCAGGAGGCATGCTTCTTCGATTAGGTCGATGCCATCTTCGCGGGCTTCTCTAGCATCGGCTTCGGTGTACATCACGATGCGCAGTGATTCGAACTCGACGTCGGTCGGGATGATGGCTTCAGCTCCGTAGACGAGGAAGAACAGGGTGAATCCGGTGGACCAATTCAGCGTGGTGCGTAGACTCCAGAGAACAGCCGACAACTTGTCAAGCCAGCTGCCGAGTGAGCGGATGAGTGGCTCGACAAGTCACGGCTTGACGCCGGACAGGATGAGTCCATTAGCCTGCTCGACCTACCCGTTGGACTGCGGATGTGCAACGGAGGCCAGGTCGAGGCGGATGCCGGAGACAAAGCAGTATTGCTCGAGCGCGCCCTTGGCGAAGTTGGTGCCGTTGTTGGCCCGTCCAGTTTCTTGATTGGTCTTGCCTCGATCCACTTGGTGAATTTGTCCATTGCCACCAGTAGGTGCGTCATGCCGCCTCGAGCGGTTTTGAAGGGTCCCACCATGTCGAGTCCCCAGACCGCGAAGGGCCAGGCGATCGATATGGTGTGGACTGCTGACGCTGGCTGGTGGCTGCGTTTGCTGAAGCGTTGGCATCCCTCACACTTGAGGACGAGCGACTCGGCATCTTGGAGGGTCGTGGGCCAGTAGAAATCGTGGCGGAACACCTTGGCCACCAGGGATTGCGATGTGGCATGGTGCCCACACTCGCCCTGGTGTATGTCGAGGAGGATGTCGATGCCCTGTTCCTGCTCGACGCAGCTGGAACACGCCGGTGGAGCTGCATTTGACGAGCTTGTTGTTGATGATCCTGTAGGCGGACGCCCGGTGCTGCACTTGCCGAGCTTCGGTCTCGTCCACGGGGAGAACCCTGTTCTCCAAGAATTCTGATATTGGGAGGGCCCAAGATGGAGCCGTAACCACAGCGAAGACGGCCACCAGGGTGGGTTCCAAGTCGGCAGTCCCCGAGCCGGGTTGAGCAGCCCCCGGGTCGGGGATAGCGACAGCCGGGTCCAGGGTGATGGTGGCCGGGTTGAGCTGAGCAGCCCCCGGGCCGGGTTCAGCAGTCCCCGGGCCGGGTTCAGCAGCTCCCGGGCCGGGTTGAGGTGCGGCCGGGTTGTCTGGGACATGGATGGACTCGAAGTCCGGCGATGGCTTGACGGACGGCTTGCGCGGGTGCTCGAGCAAGACATCGAACGGGATGGCTTGTCAGGACGAGGCGATCTTGGCGAGCGTGTTGGCTGCTTCGTTCTCCGTGCATGGGACGTGGAGGAACTTGCAGCCCTCGAAAGATCCGGACAACTTCTGGATGAGGAAGCAGTAGCTTGCCATGTTGGAGTCGCGGGCGTCCCATTCGTGGGAGCATTGCTGCACCACCAGGTCCGAGTCGTCATAGCACAGGATGCACCGGATGCCTAGTTCCTTGGCAAGCCGGAGGCCGTGCACAAGGGCTTCGTACTCGGTGACGTTGTTGGAGGCGGCGAAGTGGATCTGGAGCGCGTAGCGGAGCCGGTCGCCCTTCGGGGACGACAGGATGCCGGCCCCCAGGCCGAGTTGCATCTTGGATCCGTCGAAATGCATGCGCTAGTGTGTCGAGTCGGGGGGCGGCGGCAAGTATTGGGTCTCGGTCCAGTCGACGAGGAAGTCGGCCAGGGCTTGAGACTTGATCGTGGTGCGGGGCTCGTAGAGGATGGTGTGGCTAGCTAGCTGGATCACCCACTTGGCGACCCGGCCAGAGGCGTCCCGACACCCGATGATTTCTCTGATAGGCGCCATGCTGACCACGGTGATGACATGCTCTTGGAAATACTGCTTCAGCTTCTTGGCGGTGAAGTACACGCCGTAACACATCTTCTGGTAGTGCGGGTAGTTCTGCTTGGAGATGGAGAGCACCTCGCTCAGGTAGTAGACTGGGCGCTGGACGGTTTGGATCTTGCCCTTCTCTGGTCGCTCGACCACCAGCACCGTGCTGACCGCCTGCGAGGTCGCGGCTATGTAGAGCAACAAGGGCTCCTTGTCGGTTGGCGCGGCCAGGACTAGTGCGCTGGAGAGCATGCGCTTGAGGTCTTGGAAGGCCTCGTCTGCCTTGTCATTCCATTCGAACAGGCTCGTCTTCTTCATCAGCTGGTACAGGGGTAGCGCCCCCTTGCCCAGCCGGCTTAGAAACCGGCTGACCGAGGCCAAGCATCCAGTGAACTTCTGGACATTGTGCAGCCGAGCCGGCTTGCGCATGCGCTCGATGGCCTTGATCTTCTCCGGGTTCGCCTCAATGCCGCGTTCCGAGACGAGGAAGCCGAGTAGCTTTCCGGCCGGGACGCCGAAGACGCACTTTTCCGGGTTAAGCTTGACCTTGTATTCACGGAGGTTGGCGAATGTTTCCTTCAAATCGTCGAGGAGCGTGAGATGCTGCTTGGTCTTCACCATGATGTCGTCCACGTACATGTGGATATTGCGGCCGAGTTGCGGCAGCAGGCATTTCTGCATGCAGCGTTGGAAGGTGGCGTCGGTGTTCTTCAAGCCGAACGACATGGTGATGTAGCAATACGCCCCAATGGGTGTGATGAAGGACGTCTTCAGGGCATCGGCTGGGTCCAGCTTGATCTGGTGGTAGCCGGAGTAAGCGTCCAGGAAGGACAGGAGCTCACACCCGACGGTTGAGTCGATGACTTGGTCGATCCACGGGAGAGCGAACGGATCCTTGGGACAGGCCTTGTTGAGGCTGGTGTAATCGATACACATGCACCAGGTCTTGTTCTTCTTCAGGACAAGGACTGGATTGGCCAGCCACTCGGGGTGAAACACTTCCATTATGAAGCTGGCCGCCAAAAGCTTGGCGACCTCTTCACCAATGGTTCTTCTCTTCTCTTCGAAAAATCATCGTAGGGGTTGATGGATAGGCTTGGCGTCCTTGCGGACATGAAGTTTGTTCTCGGTGTACTTCCTCAGGATACCCGGCATGTCCTTGGGGGTCACGAAGATATCCCGATTCTCATGGAGGAAGTCAACGAGCTCGCCTTCCTATTTGCTATCGAGGCGGGCGCCTATGACAACGTACTTGCTGCAGCTGGGGTCTTCCGGGCTGAGCTTCACTTTCTTGGTCTCCTTGGAGGGCTTGAAGGCGGCCTCGTTGGCCAGGCCCGGGGTCGGGATCGACGCAGTGGAGGCCTCGCCTGCCAGGGCGACGATCCGGTCGAGCTGGCGCCGCTCCTCGGCAATGACCAGCAACTCGGCCAACTTGGCGCAGTCTCGGGCGCACTCCAGGGACTTGCGGTAATCAGCGGTGATGGTGATGAGGCCCTCGGGACCCGACATCGTCATCTTCAGATACGCGTAGTGGGGAACCGCCATGAACCTGGCGAGCGCGGGCCGGCCCAGCAACGTGTGATACACGCTGGACAGGTCCACCACAACGAACCAAATCGGTTCGCATCGGAAGTGGCTGCTGTCACCGAACAGGACATCGAGCCGGACCCGGCCAATGGGAGAGCAGGAGAGGCCGGCCACGATGCCGTGGAAGATCGTACGGGTCGGCTCCAGGTCCTCGGCCTTGAGGCCGAGCTTGGTCATCGTGTCGTGGTAGAGGATGTTGATGCTGCCACCACCGTCGATGAGGACTCGGGAGAACTTGCATGTGCGGCGCGCGATGATGGTGGGGTTGAGGACGAGGGTGTAACCACTCGGACTCGGCATGACCGCCGGGTGATCTTCCTGGGTCCAGGTGATCTGGCGATCCGACTAATGCATGAACTCCGGCTTGGCCGGGACGACGGTGTTCACCTCCTGTCGAAGGAGGCGCTCGCTGCGCTTGTCATCGCTGAGGCTGGTGAAGACGATGTAGGCCGCATTCTGGTTCGATTAGGCATCATCGTGCATCGCACCGCCAGCGGGAGGTGGCGGTGGAGGCGGAGGCGGCTGTCCCGTGCCTGGAGCTGGAGCCGGAGCCGGAGGAGGCGGGACGTTGCCCCTCATGATGCGCTTGGTGATGGTGCACTGTCGAAGCGTGTGCGTGGAGGGTCTTGCGCCGCTGTGGTGCTTGCACGGGGCGTCGAGCATCTCTTCGAAACTCATGGCGAGTTGCCATGCCGTCTTGCCGGTCTGCCGGCGCTTCGCTGCCGGGTCCGCCACAGGCTTGGTGGCCGTGACGAGCCGGTTGTCGTGGCGCTGCGCCGGCTGGTCGGCCTTGCGCTTGTTATTCTGGTGATGCTGCTGCCGGCTGCTTTCGCCGTCCTGCTTCAGAGGGGGAACCGGCTTCGCCTTGCCGGCTTCATCCAGCACCACCTGGATCTTCATGGCGGAGTCGGCATTGGCGTATTTGTCTGCCGTCACCATGAGCGCGGCCATGGTGGCCGGCTTGGAGCGTAATAGCTTGTGCTTGAGGAGGGTGTCGTCTTGGCACCCGCTGACGAAGTACTGGATCGCCTGGACTTCATGGACGCCCTTGCAGCTATTCCGGAGCTCGGTCCAGCGTGCGAGGTACTCGCGACCGGTCTCCGTAGGCCCTTGCATGCACATGGCGAGCTGGCTAGGGCGGCCGGGTCGCTTGTAGGTCCCCGTGAAGTTGCGGACGAAGGCTTCCTCGAAATCGACCCACGTGTTGATGCTGCCCATTGGCAGGCTGTTCAACCACGTGCGGGCCAATCCTTGGAGCATGAGTGGTGCGTAGCGCACAGCAAGACAACAGCTGGCACCGGTGATGCCAATGGCCGTGGTGTAGTCGGTGAGCCAGTCTTCTGGCTTCATGGTCCCGTTGTACTTGGGGGTGTCGCGGGGGAGCATGAACACTTTGGGGAAGGGCTCCTCCCGAATGCGTGGGCCGACGCACGCCGGCCCGATAGCGCCGCTCTCCTCCACCTCCAGGGAGCGAGCTTCTAGGTGTATCTAGAAATTTAGCTATTTAATATTTCTAATTAAATTAAATACAGGAAAATTAGAAAATCATTTAAACTTCAGAAAATCATAGAAAAATAACCGTAACTCAGATGAAAATAATTTATATATGAAAAATGATCTGAAAAACAAGATGAATCCGAATACGCCATCCACATACGTGCCACATGTCTCTAACATATCAAACATGGAACCTTCCCCTCCGATTCATCTAACCGATAAATGCCTAGAGCCGGATATTTGCCCGCTCCATCTATAACACCTAGCGCTGCATTAGGTCACCCCTAGCATAGCATACCACCTTGTGATGCATTGTGCTGCATCTGTGTGCTTAACATTTACTGTTTCTCCTCCCTCTTCTCTCCGCTAGACCCTAAGACTGACGCTTCTCCCGAGTACGATTATGCTCCTGACGACCATCCCCTTTCAGTAGAACTTCCAGGCAAGCAAAACCCCCTTGATCATTCCTATATCGCCCATTCTTTATCTCTAATACTTGCATTAGATTTTTGCTATTGTTGTTCGATAGCTCCTATTCTGATGCATAGCCTACTTTTGTAACCTGATGTTGTTACTTTACCTGTTATCCTATATGCTCGGTACAGGTTGGTTAGTGATCCATCAGTGGCCCCACACCCTTGTCCTTGTTGCCATGCTTTGCTTCTGGATGACTCGATCAATGTGATCGAGCTGCAGAGACTGACACATCAGTGACACCCCCTTAGTTTTATGACTCTATAGAGCTACTATCGACTGATGAGGGTGATATCTTGCATCTCACTCCTAATGATTTCTCTATAGTGAAGCCAATCGGTCGTGGACTATAGAGGGTGATTCCTCATTCACCACTCCCGATGATGACTCTATCGTGCAACACCTCAAGTGTGAACCCTTCGAGGGTGATTCCTCCAAGGTCACCTTGATGGTTACATCGAGTAGGAATCCATCGAGGGTGATTCCTCAGATTCCCTCTTGATATTATGGACACATGGATACCTTGACCTTCACCTCAGTCCTTTCTTGAAGTCGGGTCGACCCAAGGGGTACCTGCAAGAGTTACTGACGTGGGGTTAACCATGAGGGTACCCGCGAGATAATGACGCGACATGATCGGGCAGGCAGAGACCGCCCTAGAGGGGATGGGTCTAGACCTTGTCCTAACTCCACGAGACGGGGCGACAAGATCACTGACTATCACCGCGAGCTCCCAACACACTAATGGGTTTGGATATATGATCTGAGTAGGCCTCTGGCCTTTTACGCACTGACCACCATGTGGGAATAAGTATGGGCACTCAGCGTCGTCCGATTCTTTGAAAGCTCTCAGACGTCAGCAGTTGAGCGGCGCGCGCCCGGTTGGACTGTAACCGCCTGCGCTTGTATAAGGAGGTAGGTCTACTCCAGGCCGCGTTTACAACGCGCGGGAGTGCTTAGGACGATTGCCCCATGACCCCTTCTCACTTAGGATTTAGACCTGCGTGCTAGCCTCTCTTTTGAGCCTAGGTAGGACTACAGCGTGCCGATCATCCAAGGCCGGGCATGACCAGGAAAAGTGTGTCCGGCCGGAGTTAATTGAGCGTGTTGGGTAAGTTGGTGCACCCCTGCAGGGAAGTAATCTATTCGAATAGTTGTGTCCACGGTAACGGACGCTCGGAGTTGTATCCCAATCTACTACAACTAGAACTGGATACTGGAAACACTAAACTGATATGATGGCTCTAGGATTGCTTCCTCGTGGGGTAGACGAGGAAGGATCTCCGAGCGTTGCTATTATATACTTGTTACTATATTATATGTTACTCTACTCTCTTCTGTTGCTGCAAGATGCTAGTCATCGATAGGCTAGGCCTTCCCTTCTATTCTGGCATTTCTGCAGTATAGTTCACAAATACACCCCCTTCCCATTGATACAGATGCATATTTAGCATAGATCTGATGTAAGTCTTGCGAGTACTTTGGATGAGTACTCACAGTTGCTTTGCTACCTTTTTCCCCTTTACCCACTTGCTGCAATCAGATGATGGAGCCCAGGAGCCAGCTCATCCCGCTGATGACTACTACTACCCCGATGGAGCCTACTACTACAAGGAGACCGACGACCAAGAGTAGTTAGGAGGCCCCAGGCAGGAGGCCTGCTCCTATTCGATTTATATATCGTTGTTTTGCTAGCCTACTTAAGGCAAATTTGTTTATTTATGTCTGTACTCAGATATTGTTGCTTACGCTGACTTATGTGTTCAAGCCTTCATGACCCTGGCTTGTAATATAAAGCTTTATGTTTGAATTTCTGTTTAGAGTTGTGTTGTGATATCTTCCGTGAGTCTCGGATCTTGATCGTGCGCATTTACGTGTATGATTAGTGCACAATTAAGTCAGGGGGCTTCACAAGTTTGTGTCAGAGCCGATTGCCTGTAGGAAGCCCTTTCCAACTCCTTGGCCAAAGTTGAGTCTAGTCTTTGAAAAACTATTTTACTAACATTGTTGTGAGGCTTACGGACCCACATCACCCATGGATGGGATTAGGATCTTCTATTCCCCTCCCTTACTCCGGGATTCTGATCTCTCTTCTTTTCGGGTTAAAGATTTTACTAACTCTAACTCTAGGTTCCCGTAACTACTTCCTCCCGGAGAGCCCCTCATTCCAGATGATGGCTTGATTCACCAAAAGATTCTGAAGATACTCTTCGATGTTATCCCGAGACGCTTGTGCCCATCCGCCTTTGCAATTCCATGCCACCGATATATCCTTATGGATAACGACATACACTTGCCGTTCATACAATCATTCCTCGTTGCTTTTGATATTACATACCTGAAACTTTTTCCTATATTTTGAGAATCCATCGTGCCTACTGCCTTGCAGCTCCATTTCTGCATGAATACACCTACGAATAATTCCTCACACTTACCGGGGATTCGTTCATCCCCAGTTTTTCATGTGTTTTTTAAATACTTCATAATGCTATTCGATCTTCCCAAAATCTTCTACAGCCTATTGCTCTTGAAATTCTTGCCTGCTTGCATTATGGAAAATCCCACATGTCTAGTAATCTTATTGGCATTCTTTGTCACTATCATTTTGAGTCCCTTGATTCAATATGTTGCGAATGAACGCAATCATCAGTTGATCACTATGAATTCATACTTCTGGCTCAGACATCACTCAGGCATGATCTAGTTTTCAGCTAATCAAACCTTGATTGATTGTCCATCTAAATCTATTCAACTTACTTGTATTTGATCAGAGCATCTGATTCTGATACACTGAGCTGGAAATCATAATTCCTTTGTATTTAAGTGTCGAATTATTCAGATGTTTCTATAATCCAATGACTTTGCATTCTTTCTTCTTCTGGTTGAGTATCGATACTCACATCAGATCCTTTGTTGACCGCCAAATCTTTTGTTGGATTATTAACCGATAGTGTCCTTCACATTCAAAAATCTTGTGAGTTCATCCCCTGATACATAATGCCTTTGGTAAATTGTATCCTTTGCTTTGTCAGCCATGCTTTGCTTTTGAGTTTGTGTTAATTACCCCGGAAGTTTGTGGCATATGTTCCTAAGATGCCTTGATGGGTTGAACCTCTGCCTTCCCTAGTCTGTGAGCACCCGAAAGTATGCGAGTTGTACTCTAATGTTGTTTCACCAGATAAATTTTCAACACTACAACTTATTCGATAACAAGAAGTGGATGAAAGGTCATGCATTGATGAAGTGGGAGTCGACCTTGAACTTTGTGTTCATGCCCATGGAAACAACATAGACCATCACAGAAACTTCTTGCAAAATAATTATCAGTTGTATAATTCTTTCGGTATCCTTAATGTTGTTCCACGCAGTTATGGTTTTGACCATGCCGACCTCATATTGATAAATCCATTCCCGTGCGTCGTCTATTTTTTGACAAGGTTAAAGTATCTGCTGTCGCAGGTCAACGACCCAGTTCAGCGTCTATTATGTTCTACCTTTGAGTATTACCCACTGGTATCTCGAGGATATCATGCCATTACACTCCATGTTATTAATTTTTTATGAAGTAATACCTTTCCTTGCCTAAGTCGTTCTACGGATTCTGGGTTGTTGTGAATCGAGAACACCGGTTAGTGTATCAAAACCTTAATACAAATCGACACCCCTAATGATTTTTGTTGCTGGGAAATTTAAACTCAATCTTGTCATTCCTATACTACCAGCCACATCCTTATCATGCAACCTTTGACCGTGCTACATTGTTCGTATTTGGTGCACGAGTTCTTCAGACTATGAGCAAGGCTTATGTCGAGTTTTCAACATGATTTTGTTGTCTTGAAAAGCAACTCTGATTCTGAGATTGCATCTTATCTGTGGTTCCGATAACCTTTTGCATCACCGTTAATTTTGCTTGATGTCGTTGTCGGTGTCAAAACCGGCGGATCTCGGGTAGGGGTTCCCAAACTGTGCATCTAGGCGGATGGTAACAGGAGACAAGGGACACGATGCTTTTACCCAGGTTTGGGCCCTCTCGATGGAGGTAAAACCCTACTCCTGCTTGATTGATATTGATGATATGGGTAGTACAAGAGTGGATCTACCACGAGATCAAGGAGGCTAAACCCTATAAGCTAGCCTATGGTATGATTGTTGTTGTGTCCTATGGACTAAAACCCTCCGGTTTATATAGACACCGGAGAGGGCTAGGGTTACACAGAGTCGGTTACAATGGTAGGAGATCTACATATCCGTATCGCCAAGCTTGCCTTCCACGCCAAGGAAAGTCCCATCCGGACACGGGAAGAAGTCTTCAATATTGTATCTTCATAGTCTTGGAGTCCGCCCGATGATGATAGTTCGGCTATCCGGACACCCCCTAGTCCGGGACTCCCTTAGTAGCCCCTGAACCAGGCTTCAATGACGATAAGTCCGGCGCGCATATTGTCTTCGGCATTGCAAGGCGGCTTCTTCCTCCGAATAATTCATAGAAGATTGTGAACGCCAGGATAGTGCCCGGCTCTGCAAAATAAATTCCACATACCACCGTAGAGAGAATAATATTTACACAAGTTCAATCTGCTGACGTATTTCGTGGCATGACGTCACCCACGGCGAAGCCTTTACTCGAATCGTTTTTGTCATACCACCTCAGCGCGTTTAGCGAAGCGGTTTCCTTGGCACGTCTTGTTGAAGCAGAGATCGTGTCCCCTTATTCCGGGATTCTCATCAATACGGACGTGGGTAACCCAACCGCACCATTGATTGTGGCGCTTGGGAGATAAGCAAGTTTTACCAGGCTGATGGGGACGCATAGTTTTGTCCGCCCATATATAAGGGGATAAGGATCCACCTTTTTACCTACGCCTTCTTCCTCCTTTGCTTATCCATCTCCGCGCACTCGAGCTCCAGCTCCCAAGTCCGCACATCTCACCTCGACCCTCTCCAACAATGTCCGGAGTGGGAGGCAAGTGGATGTCCTCCTCCATTACGGAGGGTGTCGGTGTCAAAACCGGCGGATCTTGGGTAGGGGGTCCCGAACTGTGCGTCTAGGCAGATGGTAACAGGAGACAGGGGACACGATGTTTTTTACCCAGGTTCGGGCCCTCTCGATGGAGGTAAAACCCTACTCCTGCTTGATTGATATTGATGATATGGGTAGTACAAGAGTAGATCTACCACGAGATCAAGGAGGCTAAACCCTAGAAGCTAGCCTATGGTATGATTGTATGTTGTGTATGTTGTGTATGTTGTGTATGTTGTCCTACGGACTAAAGCCCTCCGGTTTATATAGATACCGGAGAGGGCTAGGGTTACACAGAGTCGGTTACAATAGTAGGAGATCTACGTATCTATATCGCCAAGCTTGCCTTCCACGCCAAGTAAAGTACCTTCCGGACACGAGCTGGAGTCTTCAATCTTGTATATTCGTAGTCTTGGAGTCCGGCGGACATTGATAGTCCGGCTGTCCGAACACCCCCTAGTCCAGGACTCCCTCAGTAGCCCCTGAACCAGTCTTCAATGACGATAAGTCCGGCGTGCATAATGTTCGGCATTGCAAGGCGGGTTCCTCCCTTGAATAATCCAGAGAATATAATGAACACCAGGATAGTGTCCGGCTCTGCAAAATAAATTCCACATTCCACCGTAGAGAGAATAAAATGTACACTTAGTTCAATCTGCTGACGTATTATGCGGCGTGACATCACACCGCCACCAGGCCTTTGTTTGAATTACTATACCACCTCAGCATGCTTAGCGAAGCAGTTTCCTTGGCACGTCTTGTCGAAGCAGAGATCGTGTTCCCCTTATTCCGGGATTCTCATCAATACGTGCGTGGGTAACCCAACCGCTCCCGTAGCCACGCCTCCTCTATCGAAGGGGAATCCCAAACGGTCACGGAGACGGCCCTTGGTATTTCTTCCCCTTTATAAGAGGACCAAGGCTCGCCATTGTTCTTCAATCTCGCATCGAATCTCTTCCCTGCTCCCGGTTCCAACACCCAGAGCCTTAGATTCGAGCGCTTCAGATCCTTAATCATGTCCGGCTCCGACCTCCAGGGCCGGTGGATGCCCTCCTCCATCACGGAGGAAGACATATTGAAGCTGCGTGAGGCCAAGTGCCTGGCCTACGAGGTTTCGCACAGGTTGCCTGCCGAAGGGCAAGCTGTGCCAGCCCCCGAGCCCGGTGAATACGTCGTTTTCGTATCCCACCTCCGTCGGGGTTTAGGCTTCCCGACGGATCCCTTCGTGAGAGGGCTCCTGTTCTACTATGGGCTGGACTTTCACGACTTGGCTCCGGAGTCCATCCTCCATATCTCCGCATTCATTATTGTCTGCGAGGCCTTCCTCCGCGTCATTCCCCTCTTCGGCTTATGGCTGAAGACCTTCAAGGTGGAGCCGAAGATGATCGGGGGGCGTCAAGTGGAGTGCGGCGGGGCGACCATAAGCAAAAAGGTCGATGCCCCGTGGCTCGAGGGTTCCTTCCAAGAGGAAAGAGGAACTTGGATTGTGGCAGCAGGAGTGGTTCTATATCACCGCTCCAAGGGGCAGCAAGCAAAAGCCGCCGCCCTCATTCCGCCCGGGACCTCCACGCCAACTGATGTCGTGGGTCAACCAAGGCTCAATTGGGGGCCGTCCGAAGACGTGCCTTCACTGCAGGGCCGGATTCGAGATCTCCAAGCGAGGGAGATCGACCTGATCAAGGTGATGCAGGTCATGCTAATCAGGCATCTTCTGCCCTGCAAACGCCATCCTCTCCGTCTATGGGAATTCAACTCGAAGGGACCTCGGATTCTCCAACACTTCATGGGTGCGACACCCGTGGAGATGTACAAGTTGTTCTTCGGACCGCGGGTGGCGTGTCCGGATTTAGCCGAGGATGCAGGTCTAAGCCGCGATCACCCGGATACTTAGGTAAGTAGCTCAGAGTCCGGACATTCTGTTTATGTGCCTTTCTGGAGTTTGCCTTCTGACCCCTTGTTCTTTACAGGAATGGGTGGCGCGATCAAGGCTGATAAGGTGTCCGGCCCCCCTCCCAAAGACCGCACAGGAGCCCGTGCTGGTCAGAATGTCGGAGGTTGCACCCACAGAAGGGGGTGACGGGGAAAATAGAGGAGCTAATATCTCGCCCAAAGGGGTGACCGAAGAAGGAGGAAGCAAGAACTCCTCCCTTCAGGGGGAGAAGAGGACCGCCTCCGAAGATCCGGAGGCCAAAGCCCCTAAGCCTGGGAAGAGATCTTCCCCGGGGGGTCCGGCGCCCGGAAAGAATCCGGACGCACAATCATCATCAAAGGATCGGCCCTCCAGCGAGCCGTGAGTATGAAAGAGAGAGTTGATTAGCAAGGAAATACCTTCATTTGTGCTTCTGCAGATAACCAAAATATTTATATTGCAGTTCGAATCTGCAGCCTTCTCAGATGAGTTCATCTTCGGGGTCCTTCTTCCGGAGATGATGGAGAGCGATACGCCTCCATCCGCAGCGCCGCCAGATGAGGCAGGCGAACCCGAAGTGTCATCACGGAGGGTATCCCCGAGTCCGGAGGGGCCAGAGAGTTCGGCGCCTACTAGTGTCCGGCCGGGAGAACTGAAGAATTTGCTCGAGAGGGCGTCTATTTCAGAAGATCACCGTGCATTAATGCATATGGTGGTTGGAAGGATTTCGTCCGCTGAGAACGGATTGCGTAATGCCGCCATGAGTTTGCTGGCGGGATTTGAGGTATGCGAGAATAACACACCCCTTTGTCTTTTAACAGTTTTGCATATAAAAATGCGCCCTGTATAGATAGTAGCCCCTGAGACTCGGTAGGTTGTCGGAAACGACAGCGTACCGAGGATCGAAATCTAAAGAAATGAATTCCGTCGTTCCTATGCAGGTGGCGGATAGTCCGGGGGCTAGCCGGACTAGTGAGTTTGCCGAGTTAAATTAGAAATTGGACTTGGCAGATGCGAACATCGCACTTGTCAACAGGCGACTTGACGAGTCGCAAGGTAAAAGAGTTCTCCACAGTCGCTTTATTAGGGGGGTCAAAGCCCTCCTCTGATAAATTATATGCTGTTTATACAGACGGTGCTGCTGCTATGGAGGGCCTTCGGGCCGAACTTGCTCGAGCGAAGGAGCAAGCCCGAAGGAGTGAAGCGGCTGCCTCGAGGGCGGCCGAGGAGCTGAAAGCCGAAAAGGCTGCGCACTGCCTAAGCAGGGCCAAGGTGGCCGAATTGGCCATGAAAGTAAAGGATGCTGCCGACCGCAATGAGGCTCTTGAAAAGGAGCGCTTATCGGAGCGGAAGACCTGAAGAAGGCCACCGTCGAAGCCAAGGATGCCCGCTCTGCAATGCGGGCTATGAAGGAGGAGCTGCGCCAGGCCGGAGAGATCGTGGCTGGCAAGCCTTTTCTGCCGCGTCGCCGATTTATGGATGGAAAGCATGCTCAATTTGAGCGGCTGTGGAGTCCGGAGGATCCGTATATGGACTTAGCTGCAAGTGCGACCGATGCCGTTAAGCACTTCCAGAGCCAGAAGGATCACAAGACGGAAGAGCTATATTGGTCTCAATTCCACAGTCCGGATCACCCACTTCCATTGACAGACCGGTTGGCCGAATGGGCCGATCTAAATAGATTGTCCGGACTTGCCATGACTGACATCGTGGCCCATGTCTGGCCAGAGAGGTCCAAGGCGACGAGCTACTTTGGTTTATTACAACAATTCCTTGGAGCGGTGCCACATATAAAGGAGATGAAGCGGTCGGCCTGTATAGAGGGCGCGCGGATGGCTCTTGCCCGTGTAAAGGCGTATTGTCCCGAGATGGACGCCACCGCTGTTGCTGCCCAGGGTTCGGATGAAAACCGGCTCCTTGCCGAGCACTATTTCGGGGAAGTTATGCGCGGCGCTCATGTAATAGAGTCGCAGTGCTCGAAAAATGTAACGTTCAAATGAACGCATTAGCTTATAAATCGATGATTATGTTATAACTGCTTTTTATACTTGTGCGTCCAAGTAGTAAAACTTCTCCTTTTCGGCCGTTTACGTATACTTGTGTATAACCTGAAAGATGCAGTCTTCGGCTTCAGCCCCCATGCACAAGGTGCTGGGGTGTTCGCAAAAATAGCGCGTTTTCACACTTAATCCGACGTCTCGGTCCTATTATAAGGAGGTGGTAGCGTAGAGAACGAGGCAATCCGGACTATAATGCTTTATCACTTTCACTTAGCCAGTGGAGCTCGAGGGTGGGGCTACGATATAGCCCCTGGTGGCATTGCCCTTCTCCGAAGTCGGAGCGCGTGTGCCTGACCGGGAAATGGCCCTTCATCAAAGCGGGGAATTCTAAACATTACGATAGTCGATCGAGGGCTGACCAGTCTCTCGCTGCATCATGATAGTCAGTTTTCGGCTTTCTCTACTGAGGTGCTCGCCCAGCCGAACTGGGGCACAATCGCAGTAGTTCTCCTGGTGCCGCGTTAGCCGATGATACCGAACGTAAGGCAGCAAAACACAGGAGCTGGGCAAACCCAACATTTGACCAAAGACATGATTCGGAGCTGATGCATATAATGCCTAACTTGAGACGCCGAACACTCCCTAAGGTGTTCGGTCTTTATAATAATGGGCAGAACGATGCCCTAAGCCCCTAGTGTCCAGGTACGGGCATGGTCTTCTGACGCGGCCGATGCCAAAGCGTCAGGCTCCGCTTTGGCTATAGGAAGAAACCAAGGGAGAATAACAACGAAAGACAGTGAAAAGGTCTACGCAGGGTCTTAATCTGAAAAGAATCCTCACAACGGGTCCCTACTGCACGTCTGCGCCTGTGTCTCCGTTGCGCCGTTATCCTGGACGGGTATGCACGTTGTTCATCTGTAAAAGAGAGGAACATTAGTTTTTTAAAAACAAATTGTGCGAAAAATATTAGAAATATAAATAATTAAGGTGGGGTTTGTATAAACCCGCGGTGATTTGTGCGCGCAGCCCCCTGTAAAGGGGTATGCAGCTAGGGAGCCCCTAGCCCACTGATGCCGGATTCGTCTATCCAAGTCCGGGGTCTTTAAGTGACCCTCGCACTAAAATTACGCCACGCGGTCCGGGCATCTTGAGTGTAAGAGATGCATAATGCGGTATGGCGTTGAAGCGGACAAAAGCCTGTCGTCCCAAGAGTGCTTGATATTCACTTTCAAACGGGACGATATGAAAAATTAATTTTTCGCGTCGAGAATTGTTCGGCGATCCGAACACGACTTCTAGTAATATGGAGCCTGTGCACTTGGCGTAATGGCCTGGCGTCACTCCTTTGAAGGAAGTGCGGCTGTGTCGAATTTTGGTAGGGTCTATCCCCATCCTACGGATTGTGTTTGAATATAGCAGGTTTAAGTCACTGCCTCCGTCCATTAGGACGTTAGTAAATTGCAATCCATCTATTATGGGATTCAATATCAGGGGAGTCTGTCCCGCATTTCGAATGCTTCTGGAATAGTCCAGGTGGTCGAAAGTGATTGGTTTTGATATCCAATCTCTACGGTCTGCTGGGTTGGACCGTGCGAAGCTCTTTTTAGAAAGTGCCGCACTATGTTTCCGTATTATCACATGAAGTGAGTTTACTGTTTTGACCCCTTGTGGGAAAGTCTTTTTTTTTCCGGTGCTCTGCTGGTGGGGTTTATCTTCTTCGCTTGACGTGTCGAGCCCCTTGTGTTCGGCATTTAGTCGGCCGGACTGTTTAAAAACCCAAAAATCCCTGTGGGTGTGATTTGCAGGCCTTCTGGGGGTACTGTGGATTTGACATATCGGACCCAAAATTTTGTTTAAGTTGGACAACTCGTCACTGTCATCCTTAAGAGGCCGTGTTTTATTATTGGGCCGCGAGCTTTTGAATCCGGCGTTGACTGCCGCGCTCTTTGGGCTTTTCTCTTTATTCCGGCGCTGCTCTTTTCTGCGCCGCGATTTTCCGTTTCCATCTCTTATCTCTGATGTACTTGGGTCGCTGGTGCTGCATCGTGCTAACCAGCTATCCTCGCCCGCACAAAAGCAGGTCATGAGGCTTGTCAGTGTGGACATTGTCCTCGGTTTCTCTTGACCGAGGTGCCTGGCGAGCCATTCGTCTCGGACATTGTGCTTGAAAGCTGCTAAGGCTTCGGCGTCCGGACAGTCGACTATTTGGTTCTTTTTTGTGAGGAACCTGTTCCAGAATTTCCGCGCTGACTCTCCGGGCTGTTGATTTATATGAATTAGGTCATCTGCATCCGGAGGGCGGACATAAGTCCCTTGAAAATTTGCTCTAAACGCATCCTCGAGCTCTTCCCAACTTCCAACAGTATTTTCTGGGAGGCTTTTAAGCCAATGACGGGCTGGCCCTTTGAGCTTGAGGGGTAGGTATTTTATGGCGTGGAGATCATCTCCTCTGGCCATATGTATATGTAGTATATAATCTTCTATCCAGACTCCAGGGTCTGTTGTTCCATCGTAGGCTTCTATGTTTATGGGTTTAAATCCTGCTGGGAATTCATGGTCCAGCACCTCGTCAGTGAAACATAGTGGGTGTGCGGCGCCCCTGTATTTGTGTGTGCCGCTATCATCGGACACTTGACGTGTTGTCTTGCTTCCTGGGGCCTTCTCCTTAGGCCCGTAGATGGATCTGGCTGGGCCATCTATCCTTCCAGGTTCGTTGGTTGGTTTATGTGGGGCACCGCTATCAGAATTTGGCCTATCATCTGGCCGTCTATCCAGCCAGGCAGCCTCTTTATTTTTGGACGGTGGGGGCTCTATGGCCTCCTCGTCGAATTCTGGTAGCAGCTTGCGCTTCGGGTAGCTCTTTGATTGGTGGCCATTGCCGTACTTATCTGCGGTTTTGAGCATTTTGCTCCATCTCATTCTGAGTGTATCTTCCGCTGTTTTGAGCCTCCGTTTTTCCTTCTTCAGGATTTTTGCTGTGGCGATAAGCCTGCGCTTGAAGTGCTCTTGTTCGACGGGATCCTCGGGTACGACGAATTCGTCATCGTTGAGGCTTACTTCGTCTTCGGAGGGAGGTATATAATTATGATCCTTGACCTCTTCATCTGCCGCCCCCTCATGAGGGCTTGCTTCTGCATCCTCCTGTGCCGAATCTTGCTGGAGGGGATTGTCTTCGGCATTCTCTGGAGTATTATTGTCTCCTGTGCCGGAATTTCCATTCTTGCTGTGGCGAGATTTAGAGCGGCGCCGCTGACGCCGGCGCTTGGGCTGTTTCTTTAAGGAATCTGCCTCTGCTGTTCCTTCGCCGTCCCCATCTTTTGGGGTATCCACCATATATACGTCATATGACGAGGTGGCCTTCCAGTGCCCTGTGGGCGCTGGTTCGTCTCCGGCATTGTTGTCCATAGCGTCGATGTCTTCGGAGTCATAATCTAGCATGTCGGTTAGATTGTCGATAGTGGCTACAAAGTGGGTGGTGGGTGGGCTCTGAATTTCTTCGTCGTCCGCATCCCAACCATCCTGGCCATAATCCGGCCAGGACTCTCCTGATAACGAGAGATGCTTTAGTGAATTTAATATATCGCCGAAAGGCGAGCATTGGAAGATGTCCGCGGCGGTGAATTCCATAACCGGCGCCCAATCCGGATTGATTGGTAGGGGCGCGGGAGGTTCGGAGTCCGGCACCTCGGAATCACGAGTTCCGCAGGGGACAAGATTAGTGTTCGGCTCCATCGCCATGGATGTTGAAGCCCCCAGGGCGGCGTCTATCCACCGGCCCTCGATCTGGGCGACCGGCTCCGGGCTAATGGCCGGAGCGGATCCGTGTGCGGCCACCAAGGCACTGTCCGGCGGCAGAGCTAGATCATGCCCATCGTCACAGTGCGGCGCGCTTGGCTGTGGCTCGAGTCCATCGAGGATCAAGTCTCCTCGGACATCGGCCGTGAAGTTTAAGCTTCCAAATCTGACCTGACGGCCGGGAGCGTAGCTTTCCATCTGCTCTAGATGGCCAAGTGAATTGGCCCGCAGTGCGAAGCCACCGAATACGAAGATCTGTCCGGGGAGGAAAGTCTCACCCTGGACAGCGTTGCAGGTTGAAGATGCCATCAAGCCTATCGGTGACGACATAGAGGAACTCTCAATGAAAGCACCAATGTCGGTGTCAAAACCGGCGGATCTCGGGTAGGGGGTCCCGAACTGTGCGTCTAGGCGGATGGTAACAGGAGACAGGGGACACGATGTTTTTACCCAGGTTCGGGCCCTCTCGATGGAGGTAAAACCCTACTCCTGCTTGATTGATATTGATGATATGGGTAGTACAAGAGTAGATCTACCACGAGATCAAGGAGGCTAAACCCTAGAAGCTAGCCTATGGTATGATTGTATGTTGTGTATGTTGTGTATGTTGTGTATGTTGTCCTACGGACTAAAGCCCTCTGGTTTATATAGATACCGGAGAGGGCTAGGGTTACACAGAGTCGGTTACAATAGTAGGAGATCTACGTATCCGTATTGCCAAGCTTGCCTTCCACGCCAAGTAAAGTACCTTCCGGACACGAGCCAGAGTCTTCAATCTTGTATCTTCGTAGTCTTGGAGTCCGGCGGACATTGATAGTCTGGCTGTCCGAACACCCCCTAGTCCAGGACTCCCTTAGAGGGGCACATCAAGAAGCTGCGCAGCGCCGGATATTTGTCCAGCACTATCGCGCACCGGCTCCCCGACGAGGGGCAGCTCATCCCTACCCCCGGGCCCCATGAGAGGGTCGTATTCCCTCCCCATTTCCTCTGCGGACTGGGCTTCCCACTCCACCCCTTTGTCCGGGGGCTCATGTTCTACTATGGCCTGGATTTCCACGATCTGGCCCCGAATTTCATCCTCAACATCTCGGCATTTATCGTCGTGTGCGAGGCCTTCCTCTGCATCCAGCCCCACTTCGGCTTGTGGCTAAAGACCTTCAATGTCAAGCCGAAGGTTGTGAAGGGCAGCCAAGCGGAGTGCGGAGGCGCCATGGTGGGCAAGATGCCCAATGTCACCTGGCTCGAGGGTGCCTTTGTGGAAACCATCAAAGGGTGGCAATTGGGGTAGTTCTACATCACCGAGCCGCGTGACCCTGAATGGGCAGCGGTCCCCGAATTCAGATCTGGCATCCCCATGCGGCTCACTTCCTGGAAAGAGAAGGGCCTGCTGTGGGGTAGTTCGGAAGAGCTAACCGGACTCCAATCCTGTCTCCAAACCCTGGTGAACAAGAAGCTCAAGCTTGTCAACGTAATCCAGGTCATGCTCATCCGCCGGATTCTCCCCTGCCAACAGCGGGACTTCAATTTGTGGGAGTTTAATCCGGCACATCACCGGACCTTAAGCAGGCTCTTCGACACTACGTACAAATATGCCTGGAAGGTGCTGTTCAAGGGCGGCGAGGCCCCCGCATCCGCTACTGAGGATCACGGATTCAGCTCGCAGCGTCCGGCTGGCGAGGTAAGCCATGTTATCCTTTATGGGACACTTGCTTTTCATAGTTTTACTCTATGTGGGATCTAAACTCCCAATACCTTTAACAGGCCTGGCAGGAGACGTCTGGACAGGTTACTGTCCGGCTCCCCTTCCAGAGGACCCAGCGGATGCGCGTTTGACAGGGCTGCTGGTCCCGGCACTTTACGTAGTGCCGGAGAAGAAGGCCAAGAAGAAGGCCCCAGGAACCCGAAGGAGTTCCCGGCGTCAGGTGGTATTGGATTCATCATTCGATGACTCCGAGGCGGACTCCTCCCATGAGGACGAGGAGGAGAAGAAAGAGGCCTCTCCCCCAGCGGGGGGAGAGAGGAAGAGGAAGGCCTCCCCAACGAGGGAGGCCGAAGGGTCCAAGAAGGGAAAGACCCTTCCCCCGGACTGCTCCGCCACCGCCGGCGATGGCGACGAGGAGTGGCCCTCAAGGGCCAAGCCCCTGGCGATATCGTAAGTATCCGGACTCCTAAATGATTTATAATTTTTCTTTTTGTCGCATGGTGTCTTTCTAATGCCGCATACAACCCTGTAGTCCGCCCAAGGATGATCTTCCCGCTTCGTCGAGCGGGTCTTTGGGCACGTCGGATATGGATTCTCTTCTGACCGCCTCCACCCCCCGCGATGCTAACGACGCCGAGGTGGGATCCCGGGAAGGGACCCACCAGGAGGAGGAGGCCCTGGAGGCGCCGTAGGGCAACCTCCCGGACTTTGCACCGGACTCTGTGCTGGAACCTGAAGTGGTTCCGGAGTCTGGCGGGCGGCCCCTTCGTAAGAAGGGCAAGATTGTGACACCTGCGGCCTCCGTCCAACCGGAGGCGCCGGATAACTTGCTGGAGGCGCTCAATGGCGCTTCCATCCAAGAAGAACACCGCACTGTCATGAGTGCGGTGATTCAGAAGGTTCAGCTCGCCAAGAGCGGGCTGACCGAAGCCTGCAGCAGCCTTCTAACAGGCTTTGAGGTAAGAATTTTAATATGTGTAAAGTAGTACCGCATAGACAGTAGCTCCTGATGCTCGGTTCGGTGTTCAGAAAGAAAAGCCGGACTGAGGATCTAAAAAGATATACGCAGGAGTCTTAACAAAAATATGTCAATATGGGAATGCAGGCTGCGCTGCTGACCTCTACCGCACTGACTGCGGAGGTCAATGCTTTGAAGCAGAGCCTTGAGCGGTCCGAGAACGAGCTCGGCCATGCCAAGAAGCAGCTCGAGGACAAGGAAGGTGAGTAACACCTTATTAGAGTTTTACCTTACAGAAAAGGATTTGGTTGCAAGAGGAATGACAAGGATAATGTGGGTACTTCAGGGGCTACGAACGAGGTGGCGACCCTGAAGGAGGCGGTATCCGTGGCTGAACGCAATGTGGCCGCGAACGCGCCGAGCGAGAGAAGCAGGAGGCGCGGGTGGCAGAGGTACAGCAAGAGCTCCAGGCTCTCGTGGAAAAACACGAGAATTTGGAGCGTGACTCGAAGACTCGAGAGTCCGAGCTTGCGTCGGCTCTTGAGAGTGCCAAAGCCGCTAAGGCCGAAGCCCACAAGGCCCTCCAGGAAATCGAGGAATTGAAGAAAATAGCAGCGGGTAAGGCATTCTTCATGCAAAGCAAGCATGTAAAAGTGAATTACTTGTTACTTACCCGAATTCGGAGCTCTCCAGGAGCGTTCGCAGATCTGCCTCGCAGCGTGTCCGATGCTGTCGCTTTCTACAGAGCCGAGGAGGGGAGCTCGACGAAGAAGGTGTTCTGGTCTTAGTATGCTGAGGCCAGACATCCGGTGCCCCTTAGCGACCAGCTGAAGCAGCTGGTCGAGCTCCACAAGGTGGCCGAACAGGCCATGAAGGGCCTTGTAGTTCGGCTATGGCCCAAGGAGGCCATGCCTGGGAGCTACTTCGGCCTGGTGCGGCAGCTGGTGGATGCGTGTCCCTGGGTTGAAGTCATCAAGCACTTCGCCTGCATTGAAGGTGCCCGTCGGGCCCTTGTCCGTGCTAAGGTGCACTGGGGCAGGATGGATGCTGAGAAGCTTGTGACGGACGCGCCGCCGCCGGGCAAGGAGTATCGCACACCCGAGATGTATTACAAGGGTGTCCTGAAGGGTGCCCGCATCATTGCGGGTGAGTGCTCCAAAGATGTAATATTTGATTAGACTCGCATTTTGTTATCCTGTGCGCCGAAAACTTTGTTCGTATGCGCTAAGCAACGCTTATTGATTTATAATATTACCTTCTATGCGGCCATTTATCAAATCTGAGAGATGGCAAGTCGTCGGCTTCGGCCCCCATGCCACAAGTGCTGGGGTGTTCGGGATAAACTTGAGCGCTCTTATTCCCATTTTTGGGTCCATCTAGGGAGGCGCTCAACACAACAAACAAGGCAACCGGACTTATAGTGCTTGAACACTCTCACTTAGCCATAGAATTCTATAATTTTAAATTTCGGCGAAGCCCCTAGTGTTCGGAAGGCCGAATTCGGGGCGCTATCCACGCCTGGGCCGGACAAAGCCGGTTCCTCGCTCTAAGCAGCATTAGTTTTTAGGGACTCGAAAAAACCTCTCGAACAGCGACCGACTCTCGCCTCATCATGACGGTCAGTTTTAGCTTTCTCCACTGAGGCGCTCGCCCAGCTCAACTGGGGCGCAATTGCAGTGGTTCTTCCAACACTACCTTAGCTGATACAATGGAACGTAAGGTACCAAAACATGGCAGCCGGGCAAACCCAACTATTGACCCAAGACATGATTCGGAGCCGATGCATATAATGCTATAAGTTCGGGGTGCCGCACTTGTGAAAGTGTTCGGACTTATCACACCATAATGTGGGGAACTTAAGCCCCTGGTGTATTTAGCCGTACCAAAGTGTACGAATGCAACATGTCATAAATGAACATATGTATAAGAAAGGAATGCAATTATAAGCAAAAAAGCGATGCATTGTTTATTCAAAAAAAACTGCCTTGAAGGCAGAACGATACAAATAGTGCGATAAGCAAGGGGTGGAATTATTTAGCATGTCCCCCTCCAGGGGTAGGCTGCGGAATGGTGTATAAAATAGGTATAATGCTCATAATGGAGACCACCTGGATACTCGTCGTAGCTTTTCTCCTTCCCTGGCTGTTGCGTCGTGAGTTCGGCAGGTCTACTACCGGACAGGGCCTCTGGTGAATGGAGTCATGTGGATAAGAAAAAAAGAAAAGGAAAAAAGGATGACACACTTGGGAGCCCTTGGTGTGGTTAAGCCGCATTCTGGGCTTGTCGTGGTCGTGCCCCTCCCCCTATGCCCATGGTATCTCCAAAGCGTAATGATGTACGCGAAGGACCAGTCTTGCAATTTTGCAAGGGCTGGGGTTGGGGCCGCATTGCTACGCGTGCTCGGAACGTGCCAGGTGGTCTTGTTGTAGGTTACTCCGGGTGCGTTTAGCCGTGTCCGGTCGCTTAACGGCCGGACTTGAGAATTGCCTTAAGAGGCTGCACTATACTTCTGCCGCGAGAGCCGCTGTATGTTCCTTCATTCGGAGAGAGCAGTCAGTGTTTCCGTTGACCGTGATGACTCCTCGAGGGCTTGGCATCTTGAGCTTGAGGTATGCGTAGTGCGGCACCACGTTGAACTTTGCAAACGCGGTCCGTCCGAGCAGAGCATGATAGCCGCTACAGAACGGAACTATGTCGAAGATTAACTCCTCGCTTCGGAAGTTATCCGGGGATCCGAAGACCACTTCCAGTGTAACTGAGCCTGTACAATTGGCCTCTACACCTGGTATGACGCCTTTGAAGGTCGTCTTTGTGGGTTTAATCCTTGAGGGGTCTATGCCCATCTTGCGCACTGTATCCTAATAAAGCAGGTTCAGGCTGCTGCCGCCGTCCATCAGGACTCTGGTGAGGTGAAATCCATCGACGATTGGGTCTAAAACCAATGCGGCGAATCTGCCGTGGCGGATGCTGGTGGGGTGGTCCCTTCGATCAAAAGTGATCGGGAAAGAGGACCATGGATTGAACTTTGGGGCGACTGGCTCCATCGCATATACGTCCCTGAGTGCACGCTTCCACTCCCTTTTGGGTATGTGGGTTGCATATATCATGTTCACCGTCCGCACTTGTGGGGGAAAACCCTTCTGTCCTCTATTGTTCGACGGCCGGGTCTCTTCCTCGTCATCGCTATGCAGCCCCTTGTCATTGTTTTCGGCAATTAACTTGCCTGCCTGCTTGAATACCCAACAATCCCTGTTGGTGTGATTAGCTGGCTTTTCGGGGGTGCCGTGTATCTGGCAAGAGCGGTCGAGTATTCGGTCCAAATTGGACGGACCCGGAGTAGTTCTTTTGAATGGCTTTTTCCGCTGACTGGGTTTGGAGCCTCTGAATCCGGCGTTGACCACCGTATCCTCAGTGTTATCGCCATTAACGCGGTGTTTGTTCTTGTTGCGATGTGACCTACCATTGCGGTCCTTGGTATCCGGACTGCTAGAATTTTTGCTGAGGTTGTTACTGCGGGCTAGCCAGCTGTCCTCTCCCGCGCAGAAGCGGGTCATGAGTGATATGAGGGCTGCCATGGATTTCGACTTTTCCTGTCCTAGGTGCCGGGCAAGCCACTCGTCGCGGATGTTATGTTTGAAGGCTGCGAGGGCCTCTGCATCCGGACAGTCGACGATTTGATTTTTCTTTGTTAAGAACCGTGTCCAGAATTGTCTGGCCGATTCGTCTGGCTACTGAATTATGTGGCTTAGGTCATCGGCGTCTGGTGGTCGCACATATATGCCCTGGAAGTTGTCAAGGAATGCGGCTTCTAGGTCCTCCCAACACCCAATTGATTCTGCTGGCAAGCTGTTAAGCCAATGCCGAGCTGGTCCTTTAAGCTTGAGTGGGAGATATTTGATGGCGTGAAGATCGTCACCGCGGGCCATGTGGATATGAAGGAGATAGTCTTCGATCCAAACAGCGGGGTCTGTTGTGCGATCGTAGGATTCAATGTTCACGGGTTTGAACCCTTCGGGGATTTGATGATCCATTACTTCATCTGTGAAGCATAGTGGGTGTGCGGCGCCTCTATATTGGGCTATATCACGACGTAGCTCAAGCGAGCTTTGTCTACTGTGTTCGGCCCGGCCGGAGTTGCTGTATCCAGCACGACGGTCGTTGTCGCGCATCATGGGGTGCCCACGCGATCCGTAGATCGATCTTGATTGTCTTGCCTTATCCTCCAATATGTCTCGCAAGTCCGGCGCATTCCCCCGTGGCTTTGTACTTTTCGAGCGATGCCGGGGTATGGCTTTAGTGGAAGGCCTAGAGGCCTCTCTGTCGTGGCCACGAGGTGGCCAGTCGGCCGTATTGTGCGCTGGTGATGTAGGTTTATATGCCTCCTCCTCTAATCGGGGGAGCAGCTTGCGTTTGGGGTAGCTCTTGGAGGGGCGTTCGAGTTCATACTCTTCGGCCGCAAGTACTTCAGTCCATCTGTTGGCTAGCAAATATTGGTCAGCTCTAAGTTGTTGCACCTTTTTCTTGAGGCTGCTTGCCGTGGCCATAAGCCTGCGTTTAAAACGCTCTTGTTCGACGGGATCCTCAGGCACGACGAATTCGTCGTCGTCGAGGCTTGCCTCGTCTCCGGAGGGAGGCATGTAATTATCATCCTCTACCTCTTCGTCTGCCGCTCTCTCGTGAGGGCTGGCTTCTCCGTCCTCCTGTGCTGAATCTTGCTGGAGGGGGTTGTCTTCGGCACTGTCAGGGGTGTTATTGTCTCTGGTGCCGGAATCTCCATTCTTGCTGTGGCGGGATTTAGAGCGGCGCCGCTGACGCTGGCGCTTAGGCTGTTTCTTGGAGGAGTCTTACTCCGCTGTTTCCTCGCCATTCCCATCCTTTGGGATGTCCACCATGTATATGTCGTATGACAAGGTGGTCTTCCAGTGCCCCGTAGGCGCTGGTTCTTGGTCGTCTCCGGCATCGTCATCCATACCGTCGATGTCTTCGGAGTCGTAGTCTAGCATGTCGGTTAGATCGTCGACAGTGGCTACAAAGTGGGTGGTGGGTGGGCTTTGAATTTCTTCGTCGTCCGCATCCCAACCGTCCTGGCCGTGACCCGGCCAGGGCTCTCCTGATAACGAGAGATACTTCAGCGAATTCAGGATGTCGCCAAAAGGCGAGTGCTGAAAGATGTTCGCAGCGGTGAACTCCATGATCGGCACCCAACCAGATTCGATTGGTAGGGGCGCAGGAGGTTCGGAGTCCGACGAGGAGTCCGACACCTTGGAGTCACGAGCTTCACAAGGGACAAGGTCGGTATTCGGCTCCATCGCCGTAGAGGTAGCAGCGCCCGAGGCGGTGTCTAGCCACCCGTCCCCGATCTGCGCATCTGGCTCCGAATTAAGGGTCGGAGCGGACTCATGTGCAGCCTCCAGGGCACTGTCCGGCAGCAGAGCTAAATCATGCCCATCACGACAGTGCGGCGCGCTCGGCTGTGGCTCGAATCCATCGAAGATCAAGTCTCCATGGATGTCAGCCGTGAAGTTCAGACTTCCAAATTTGACCTGACGGCCAGGGGCGTAGCTTTCGATCTGCTCCAGATGGCCAAGCGAATTGGCCCGCAATGCAAAGCCGCCGAATACGAAGATCTGTCCGGGGAGAAAAGTCTCCCCCCGGACCACGTCGTTGTTGATGATCAAAGGAGCCATCGGGCCTATATGCAACGGCACAGAGGAACTCTCAACGAAAGCACCAATGTCGGTGTCAAAACCGGCGGATCTCGGGTAGGGGGTCCCGAACTATGCGTCTAGGCGGATGGTAACAGGAGACAAGGGACACGATGTTTTTACCCAGGTTCGGGCCCTCTCGATGGAGGTAAAACCCTACTCCTGCTTGATTGATATTGATGATATGGGTAGTACAAGAGTGGATCTACCACGAGATCAAGGAGGCTAAACCCTAGAAGCTAGCCTATGGTATGATTGTTGTTGTGTCCTATGGACTAAAACCCTCCGGTTTATATAGACACCGGAGAGGGCTAGGGTTACACAGAGTTGGTTATAATGGTAGGAGATCTACATATCCGTATCACCAAGCTTGCCTTCCACGCCAAGGAAAGTCCCATCTGGACACGGGACGAAGTCTTCAATCTTGTATCTTCATAGTCTTGGAGTCTGGCTGATGATGATAGTTCGGCTATCCGGACACCCCCTAGTCCGGGACTCCCTCACTCGTCATTGTTTGATTGCATCCTCTTGAAACCTCTCGACAAAATGTGTTGTGGTCATCATCAACATTTTGAATTCTTCCAAGATGGGAATCGAATTCGTGATAAGAAATGACATCCCTACCCCTCAATAATTTGGGTTTTTATCGGCAACATCCTTGTTTCCCCTCCAACACAGACTTGGTCATGTTTGATGTCTACTACACAACTTGTTCTTGTAGACTCGTGTTGGGCCTCCAAGCGCAGAGTTTTGTAGGACAGTAGCAATTTTCCCTCAAGTGGATGACCTAAGATTATATCCATGGGAGGTGTAGGATGAAGATGGTTTCTCTCAAACAACCCTGCAACCAAATAATAGAAAGTCTCTTGTGTCCCCAACACACCAAATACAATGGTAAATTGTATAGGTGTACTAGTTCGGCAAAGAGATGGTGATAAAAGTTTAGTAATGATAGTAGATATTGATTTTTGTAATAGGAACAATAAAAAACAGCAAGGTAGCAATTGATAAAATGGAGCACAAACGGTATTGCAATGCTTGAAAATGAGGCCTAGGGTCCGTACTTTCACTAGTGCAATCTCTCAACAATGCTAATCTAATTGGATCATATAACCATCCCTCAGAGTGCGATGAAGAATCACTCCAAAGTTCCTGTCTATCGGAGAACATAAGAAGAAATTGTTTGTAGCTATTCTTGTCGATCGATCTATCCAAGAGTTCGTACTAAACCAACACCAAGTTATTCTTTCCGATCGATCTATCAAGATTTTGTACTAAAGTAACACCAAGTTATTCTTTTTGACCGATCTATAAAAGTTCATACTAAAATAACACCAAAGCTAATTCAGATTCATAATACCCAATCCAACACAAAGAACAGCAAAGAGTGCCCCAAGATTTCTACCGGAGAAACAAAGACGAGAACATGCATCAACCCTTATGCATAGTTATCCCAATGTCACCTTGGGAATCCGCGACTTGAGTGCCAAAACACATATCAAGTGAATTAATATAATACCCCATTGTCACCATGGGTATTCATATGGAAGACATATATCAAGTGCTCTCAAATCCATAAAAGTATTCAATCCGATAAAACGAAATCTCAGAGGGAAAACTCAATTCATCACAATAAGATAGAGAGGGAGAAACACCATATGATCCAACTAAATTAACAAAGCCCCTGATACATCAAGATCGTTCCATTAAGAACATGAGAGAGAGAGAGAGAGAGAGAGAGATTAAACACATAGCTACTGGTACAAACCCTCAGCCCCGAGGGTGGACTACTCCCTCCTCATCATGGTGGCCGCCGGGATGATGAAGATGGCCACCGGTGCTGATTTCCCCCTCCGGTGGAGTGCTGGAACGGGGTCTAGATTGGTTTTTCATGGCTACAGAGGTTTGCGGCGGCAGAACTTCTGATCTAGGTTTATCTCTAGGGTTTTTGGAATATTTGAAAATTTATAGGGCGAAGAGGTGGTGCGGGAGGCCACCGAGGTGGGCACAACCCACCAGGGCGCCTGGGCCCCCAGGCGCGCTCAGGTGGGTTGTCCCCCCCCCCCGGGGGGGCACCCCTCTGGTACTTCTCTGGCCCATCCTGGGTGTTCTGGTCCATAACAATTCTCCAAAAAGTTTCGCGGTGTTTGGACTCCGTTTGATATTGACTTCCTATGAAGTAAAAAACAAGCAAAAAACAGCAACTGGCATTGGGCGCTATGTCAATACGTTAGTCCCAAAACATGATATAAAGTTGTTATAAAATGACTGTAAAACATCCAAGAATGATAATATAACAGCATGGGACAATAAAAAATTATAGATACGTTGGAGACATATCAGCATCCCCAAGCTTAATGCCTGCTCCTCCTCGATTAGGTAAATGATAAAAATAGAATTTTTGATGTGGAATGCTGCCTATCATGTTTGTCACATTCTTTTCTTGTGTAGCATGGACATATGGACTTTTACATTGTTCAAAGCAATAGTCTAGTTTTGACATGAAGATTTCAAAACTCAAGCATATGAACAAGCAACCATGTCTTTCAAAATATCGATGAAAGTTATCCCTAGCCCATCATGCTCAATCATTGATCCATTCATGAAACACACTTGCATATTGGCTACACCCAATGCTCAAGTACGATCATAGTGCCCCTTAGTTGGTGCTTATAAGAGAAGATGGAGACTCAAATAAAAATAAAAATTGCATAAAGTAAATAGAAAGGTACTTCTTACAGGGAAGTAGGGATTGTAGAGGTGCCAGAGCTCAAAACTTAAATTGAGAGATAAAAGAGTTTTGGAGGCATACTTTTCCCATCAACGAAAATGACCGAGTAATTCCCAACACTTTCCATGCTACATATATCATAGGCGGTTCCCAAACAGAAAATAAATTTACTCCTTTTTCCACCATTCTTTCACAATCCATGGCAGCCGTATCCACAAGTGCCTCCATACCAACACTTTCCAAGGAATTTATTATTTGACAACATAAAGTAAATTTATTTTTCATTTTGGGGCTGGGCATCCCTAATTCCTTTGCTGAACTCTCGTGCAATGACAAGTGAATAAACACTCATCTTGAGAATAGCACATCTAGCATGGAAAATATTTGGCCAACCCCTGCCGTTTCATGAGCGGTGGGAGCACACAAAAAGGAAATTATTTTGAAATCTTAGAGATGGCACATACAACTTTGCTTAGAACGGCACGGGAATACCACATATAGGTAGGTATAGTGGACTCATATGGCAAAACTGGGTTTAAGGACTTTGGATGCACAAGTAGTATTCCTACTTAGTACAAGCGAAGGCAAGCAAAAAGGTTGAGAAGCATCCAACCAAGAAACGAACAATCTCAAAAGCGAGCATTAAGCATAACTAACACCGAATAATGCACCACAAGTAGGATGTAATTTCATTGCATAACTATTGACTTTCATGCTTGCAAAGGGAATCACAAACCTTAACATCAATATTCTTACTAAAGCATGATTACTCACCAACATGACTCACATATCACTATCATCATATCTCAAAACTATTACAAAGAATCAAGTTTAATTTGTCCAATGATTTTCATGAAAGTTTTTATTATAGACCTCTTGAATATCTATCACTTTGGGACTAGTTTCATATGTTGCACTTGCTTTTGACAAGCTCAAATAAACTTAAATGAATAACAAGAGCATAAAAAATTTCATCTCTCAAAATAATCTAAGTGAAGCATGAGAGTGAATGACAAACTACTCCAAAAAGACGTAAGTGAAGACTCTCTCTTATTTAAAAACTTTTAGATCTAAGTATTTTATTAAAACAGCAAGCAAAACAAAACAAAATTACATTCCAAGAATAGCACAACTCATGTGAAGAAGCAAAAACTTCGGCTCAACCGATACTAACCGATAATTGTTGATGAGAAAGGTGGGATGCCTACCGGCGCATCCCCAAGCTTAGATGCTTGAGAATTCTTGAAATATTATCTTGGGATGCCTTGGTCATCCCCAAGCTTGAGCTTTTATGTCTCCTTAATTCCTTTTATATCACACTTTTCCTAAATCTTAAAAACTTCATCCACACAAAACTCAACACGAATGCGTGAGATAAGTTAGTATAAAGCAATGCAAAAACCATCATTCTCTACTGTAGAAAATCACTAAAATTATTATTAAACATTGCATACTAGGTGCCTCTGCATATTTAATACTCCTATCCTCAAATAGAATCATTAAACAAGCAAACATATGCAAACAATGCAAACATAACAACAATCTGCCAGAACAATACAGTCTGTAGAGAATGCAAGAGTATCAATCCTTATTTAACTCCAAAAATTATGAAAATTTACCACACTATAGAAAACTTATCAGCGCTTATTGTGCAAAAAGTTTCAACATTTTAGCACATTCTGACTTTTCTCAGGAATATTTGCAACATCTATAAACTTTCTGTTTTGAAACAACAACTCATATACTTGCAAGATAAGCATGGTGAAGGCTATCCTTGACATTTTTATTGAAATGAAAGATGCAAACCATTATTATAAATAGCATCAAGCAAATAAAATAAAATAAAATTACGCTCCAAGCAAAACACATATCGTGTGACGAATAAAAAATATAGCCTCAAGTAAGGTTACCGATAATGTTGAAGACGAATGAGGGGATGCCTTAAGGGACATCCCCAAGCTAAGTTGCTTGAATCTTCCTTAAATATTATCTTGGGGGTGCCTTGGGCATCCCCAATATTAGGGTAGTTTCACTCCTTATTCTCCTCATATCGATATTTCACCCAAAACTTGATAACTTCAATCACACAGAACTTAACGGAACTTCGTGAGATAGGTTACTATGATAAAGAGCAAACCATTTCACTTTGGTACTGCCAAAGACAAGATTCATAATTTTTATCACACAATGCCTATGTACCTTATCATTTCCACAATTTATATCACTCATTATAATCTATAGAACTAGAAAACAAGCAAACTATGCATTGAAAACAGAATCTGTCAAAAACAGAACAACCTGAAGTAATCTGTACTCCAACGATTTCTGTAACTCCAAAAATTCTGAGAAATTAGAGAATCATAGAGAATTTTTATATCTATCACCTGTAATAAATTCAGATCAAAATCACATTCCAGTGAATTTTAAAAATTCCTCAACGGAGCGTAAAAGGTTCTGTTTTTGGACTGAATCAAGTCAACTATCATCCACACTATCCAAAGGCTTTACTTGGCACTTTATTGAAAAAAGCAATAAAACATGATTACTACAATATCATAATCATGTGAACACACAAAAACAGTAGGTAAAAGTTTTGGGTTGTCTCCCAACAAGTGCTTTTCTTTAATGCCTTTTAGCTAGGCATGATGATTTCAATGATGCTCACATGAAAGATAAGGATTGAGACACAAAGAGAGCATCATGAAACACATGGAAAGCACATTTAAGCCTAACACACTTCCTATGCATAGGGATTTTGTGAGCAAATAATTCAAGGGAACAAGAATCAACTAGCATAGGAAGGCAAAACAAGCAAAACTTCAAGATTTTCAACACATAGAGAGGAAACTTGATATTATTGCAATATGTAGAAGCATATGTTCCTCCCTCATAATAATTTTCAGTAGCATCATGAATGAATTCAACAATATAACCATCACATGAAGTATTATTTTCATGATCCACAAGCATAGAATTTTTATTACTCTCCACACAAGCAAATTCATTCTCATGAATAGTAGTGGGAGCAAACTCAACAAAATAACTATCATGTGATTGAAAATTAAAATCATGATGACAAGTTTCATGGTTATCATTATTCAATATAGCATACATGTCATCACCATAATCATCATAGATAGCAACTTTGTTTTCATAATAATCAATTGAAAACCTCTTCCGAACTAGTGGATTTGACATTAAATAAAGTCATGACCTCTCCAAATCCACTTTCATCAATATAATCATCATAAATAGGAGGCATGCAATCATTACAACATATTTGAACATCAAATCTTGGGGAATTAAAAATATCATCTTCATCAAATATAGCGTCCCCAAGCTTATGGCTTTGCATATCATTAGCATCATGGATATTCAAAGAATTCATACTAATAACATTGCAATCATGATCATCATTCAAAGATTTTTTGTCAAACATTTTATCGAATTCTTCTTCTATCAATTGATCACGATTTTCCTTTCCATCATTTTCACGAAAGACATTATAAAGATGAGTAATATGATGCAACCTCAATTCCATTTTTTGTAGTTATCTTTTATAAACCAAACTAGTGATAAAACAAGAAACTAAAATATTCGATTGCAAGATCTAAAGATATACCTTCAAGCACTCACCTCCCCGACAAAGGCACCAGAATAGAGCTTCATATATACTACACAACTTGTTCTTGTAGACTCGTGTTGGGCCTCCAAGTGCAGAGTTTTGTAGGACAATAGCAAATTTCCCTCAAGTGGATCACCTAAGGTTTATCAATCCGTGGGAGGTGTAATATGAATGGTCTCTCTTAAACAAACCTGCAACAAAATAACAAAAAGTCTCTTGTGTCCCGAACACACCAAATACAATGGTAAATTGTATAGGTGCACAAGTTCGGCGAAGAGATGGTGATAAAAGTGTAGTAATGATAGTAGATATTGATTTTTATAGGAACAATAAAAAACAGCAAGGTAGTAATTGATAAAACGGAGCACAAACGGTATTGCAATGCTTGAAAATGAGGCCTAGGGTCCATACTTTCGCTAGTGCAATCTCTCAACAATGCTAATCTAACTGGATCATATGACCATCCCTCAAAGTGCGATGAAGAATCACTCCAGAGTTCCTGTCTATCAGAGAACATAAGAACCAATTGTTTGTTACTATTCTTTCCTATCGATCTATCCAAGAGTTCATACTAAAATAACACCAAGTTATTCTTTTCTATCGATCTACCAAGAATTCGTACTAAAATAACACAAAGTTATTCTTTCCGATTGATCTATCAAGAGTTCATACTAAAATAGCACAAAAGAAAATCAGATTTATCATACCCAATCCAACACAAAGAACCTCAGAGAGTGCCCCAAGATTTCTAGCGGAGAAACAAAGACGAGAATGTGCATCAACCCCTATGCATAGATTACCCCAATGTCACCTCGGGAATCCGCAAGTTGAGTGACAAAACACATATCAAGTGAATCAATATAATACCCCATTGTCACCACGAGTATTCATATGCAATACATATATCAAGTGCTCTCAAATCAATAAGTATTCAATCTGATAAAACAAAATCTCAAAGGGAAAACTCAATTCACCACAACAAGATAGAGAGGGAGAAACACCATATGATCCAACTATATTAACAAAGCCCCCGATACATAAAGATCATGCCATCAAGAACACGAGAGATAGAGAGAGAGATTAAACACATAGCTACTAGTACAAGCCCTTAGCCCCGAGGGTGGACTACTCCCTCCTCATCATGGTGGCCGTCGAGATGATGAAGATGGCCACCAGTGATGATTTCCTCCTTCGGCGGAGTGCCAAAATGGGGTCTAGATTCATTTTTCATGGCTACAGAGGCTTGCGGCAGTGGAACTTCTGATCTAGGGTTATCTCTAGGGTTTTTGGAATATTTGAAAATTTATGGGGCAAAGAGGCGGTGCGGGAGGCCACCGAGGTGGGCACAACCCACCAGGGCGAGCATGTGCCCCCAGGCGCGCTTAGGTGGGTTCTACCCCCCTCGGGGCACCCCTCTGGTACTTCTCTGGCCCATCCTGGGTGTTCTGGTCCATAAAAATTCTCCAAAATGTTTCGCGGTGTTTGGACCCCATTTGATATCGATTTCCTGCGAAGTAAAAAACAAGCAAAAAACAGCAACTGCCACTGGATACAATGTCAATAGGTTAGTCCCAAAAAAGTTATAAAGTTGCTATAAAATGATTGTAAAACATCCAAGAATGATAATATAACAACATGAAACAATCAAAAATTATAGATACGTTGGGGACGCATCAATGTTTTGCTTACACCTTGTTTTCCTTGCTATTCCTGAAATTATTCCTTGTGTATTTCTTGTGGTCTTCAGACCCAACCCTTACTTGAGACACCATATCATTGCTACTCTGAAGCATTACTGTGGTACTCCGAATATCATCAAGAACATTGGAAGCGCAATGCTAAAATGTTTCTTAATTGGTCATCCAAACACCATTGTATGGGTAAACATCATGATTCCATGCCCCTTTTATCTAAAGGGATACGTATTTCGTGTCCTGTCATGTATGTCTTGCTTTGCTTTTCCTGGGAAGGATATACTTGCAATGCTTGTGTATAATCACATTTCCCATTCCATTGGTCTAATTAATCCAGTAATCACATTTTCCTTTCCAGTTGTCTATTTAACCTTTCTTGTAATCTAACTTATTTGAGCAGTGATAATTCCCTCCTTATGTCAACACCCCCCAAGTACAACCGTGTTAAGTAAGACCCTATTACTATTGTTGATGACATTCCGGTAACCACCGGTGGACGAGAACTTTGCCTATTGGTCCGCCTTGCCTGGCGAGTAGGAAAATGGTTCTCTTCGTGCACCACCCTTGCTACCAATGTTGTGCTAACATAGCTGACAAGCTATCCTGTGACATGCCTTGCTATTGTGACCGTGCAATATGTCACCGCCCTCCTACTCTTAATCCACCCTAACCACAGTTCCACAAGATCGAAAACTAACTCTCTTGTACATCCCTGTTTCCAAAGCTACTCCTCGCGCTTTGCTTCGTATGTAATGCACGAGCCACCTTCCTAGAGATGATCTATTATGGTATCAAACACAATACGTATTCCCATTGCTCTAAACCCCTTTCACACTCTGTTTTAGGCATCGAACAATTTCTTACTCGTTTAAAACTTTTGTACCATCTTATATGGCTCTCAATGATTTTCCTGAGTTTCAACTCGAGAGATACCTTGAGCCTCATTCCCTGAGATAATTACTGATTATCAGTCCTCACAGACATCTGTCTCTATTAATTTTCCCCCTCTTATCCTATTTGTAAGTACGATGGAGATTCTGAAGAAAGGATGACGACTCCATCATGATGACCTGATGCACTAAATTGAAGACATCAACGTAATGGATTAACCTCTTTGATGAGAGCAGCAAAAATAAGAAGGTTAATTAGAATTTCGTAACCAATTCTTTCTCCCTTACTCTACCTCTTAAATCTCGGGATGAGATTTCTTTCAGTGGAGGAGATTTGTAACACCCCGATAGTTACGCTACAAGGATCTCATCCTAATGATGCCATGTCATCTTGATTTTCTAAGCCTAATGGCCCCTTGATAAAATCAAAGTCATATTCAAATTTAAAGTACAAGTCAAAATAATATTTCTTCAAACTGGAAAAAAATGATGTTAATATCCCATAAATCCTCAATGTAAAATTAATGAAGAAATCAACCCTATATGGATTACTAAAATTCCCATAGAAATATTTAAAGTGGGCCAACAATAATTAAATTGGCTCTTTTTTATGGATATCGATGCTTTTCATAAGTTTAGCACTAAATATGGACTTTACTCTGAGATAGTAACCTTTTTCTATGAATCATTGGCTGATCATGTGGATCTCCCTAAGGAGAAGTGGTTTAAATATCATCCCCCTATTAAAGAAAATATTGAAGAACCCACTATAGTTAAACATGAAACTATCATTTACAATGTTGATCCAGTTGTGCCTACTACTTATATTGAGAAACCACCTTTTCCTGTTAGGATGAAGGAACATGCTGAAGCTTCAATTGTGGTTAACAAAAGTAATATTAGAGCACCTAGACCCTCTGAACAAATTAAAGTTGAACCTAATGTTGCTATGGTTAAAGATCTCTTGGTCGATAATATTGATATGCCTGTGTATTTACTTTTGTGGTGAAGCAACTAGAATTTCTAAGCCCGACAATAAAGATAATAATAAGCATGTTGTTGGCATGCATGTTGCTTCTGTTAAAATAGGAGATTATTGTTACCATGCTTTATGTTATTTGGGTGCTACTATGAGTGCTATTCCATTTACCTTATATCAAGAGATTATGAATGATATTGCACCTGTTGAGATAGAAGACATTGATGTTACAATTAAACTTGTGAATAGAGATACTATTTCACCGTTTGGGATTGTTAGATATGTTGAAGTCTTGTGTAGAAAGATAAAATAACCTATTGATTTTAAAGTTCTTGGTTCCCCACAAGATGATTTTTGTCCCATTATATTTGGTAGACCTTTCTTGAATACAATTAATGCTAAGATTGATTGCAATAAAGAATCTGTCAATGTTAACCTTGGTGATGTATCTCATGAGTTTAATTTCTCTAGAATCTGTAGACAATCTCATGATAAAGAATTGCCTAGTAAGGATGAAATTATTGGTCTTGATTCTATTGCCGTACCTCCTACTGATCCGTTAGAACAATATTTGCTAGACCATGAGAACGATATGCATATGAATGAAAGAAATGAAATAGATAAGATATTCTTTGATCAAGAACCTATCCTTAAACATAATTTGCCCATTGAAACTCTTGGAGGTCCTCCTCCACCTACGGATGATCCCGTGTTTGAATTGAAGCAATTACCTGATACGTTGAAATATGCTTATCTTGATGAAAAGAAGATATATCATGTTATTGTCAATGCTAACCTTTTAGAGCATGAGGAAAAGAGATTACTTAAAACTCCTAGGAAGCACCATGCTGCTATTGGATATACTCTGGATGATCTTAAGGGCATTAGTCCCACTTTATGTCAACAGAAAATTAATATGGAGCCTAATGCTAAGCCGGTTGTTGATCACTAATGACAGTTGAATCCTAAGATGAAGGATATGGTAAGAACTGAAATATTGAAGCTTCTGGAAGCAGGTATAATTTATCCCATAGCTGATGGTAGATGGGTAAGTCATAGAGGTATAATTATTGTTCCTAATGATAAAAATGAACTCATCCCACAAAGAATTGTAACTGGTTATAGGATGGTAATTGATTTCAGGCAACTAAACAAAGCGACTAGAAAAGATCATTTCCCCTTGCCTTTTATTGATCAAATGTTGGAAAGATTGTCAAAGCATACACACTTTTGTTTCCTTGATGGATATCCTGGTTTTCTCAAATATCTGTGTCAAAAGAAGATCAGGAGAAAACTAACTTTACTTGCCCTTTTGGAACTTATGCTAATAGATATATGCCTTTTGGTTTATGTAATGCACCTCTACTTTTCAAAGATGTATGACTGCTATATTCTCTGACTTATGTGAAAACATTGTTGAGGTTTTCATGGATGAATTTTCCATTTACGGGACTTCTTTTTATGATTGGTTAAGCAACATTGATCAAGTTTTGCATAGGTGTGAAGAAACTAATCTTGTATTGAATTGGGAGAAGTGCCACTTTATGGTAAATGAAGGTATAATACTTGAGCATAAAATTTCAGAATGAGGTATTGAAGTAGATAAAGCTAAAGTTGATGCAATTGATAAAATGCCATGTACTAAAGATATTAAAGGCATAAGAAGTTTCCTTGCTCATACTGGTTTCTATAGGAGATTTATTAAAGACTTCTCTAAAAAATTTAGGACTCTTACCAATCTCTTGCAAATAGATGTTCCATTTGTTTTTGATGATGATTGTGTAGAGGCCTTTGAAATACTTAAGAAAGCCTTAATCTCTGCACTCATTGTTCAACCACCTGGTTGGAACCTACCATTTGAAATTATGTGTGATGCTAGTGATTATACTATAGGTGTTTGTCGGTGTACTAAAGTAGGGGCGCTCCTTTGTACCCCTTATTTGCGCACGGGCAGTCAGAGCCGCGCCCACGACCATGCTTAAGCAGGGCGGAAACACAGAATCAAAGCAACGCCAAGATAGAAGCATAAAGAGCAAGAAGGCAAAGTGGTTTCCCCCGGCAAGGTCCTTGCCGGGGCAGCCTACCTGACGCTAGCAGGGCACGCCGCCCTTGGGCCCCAGTTTCTCCAACGTCACCAACCACGTTGGGACATGGGCTTGGGAGGTGCCACCATGGTGGCATCCAGATCTTTGTGAAGACAAGGAACACTTCGAATCAGAAGAGTAAAAGATGACGAGCCTCAGCGAGACCCTCACAAAGGAAACCCACAAGACCCCTGGCAAGATCCTTGCCGGGGACGACCGCAGTGCTGCGGCAAGACCCTTGCCGGGGCCCCAGCAGGGCCCTTGCTAGGGACGTCCGCGAGGCCACAGCCAGACCCGCACCCGCCAGGTTTCCGCCACTGCTCCCATGCAGCTGCCAGCCCACCAGCTGGGCAGGCACCTGCATGTCAGCACAAGGCTTCTCAGCCAACTCAGCGATGCCTACGTGGTGGCATGCAAATCTTCGTGAAGGCCCTACCACCGCGCCACCTTAGCAGCCTGCCAGCCTACATGGCGTTGACTGCCTCGCTGGCCCAGACGCGTGTCATGGTAGGGCGAAGCAGTGGTAAAGTGGAGGGGACACGTCAGGGGCGCATTAAATACACCTTGTCCCGTAATGGCGAGGGATAGGCTTAATCACAATACCCTGATGCCACCTCCTGTGTGCCACTGTGGCGATCCCCTTGCCTATAAAAGGAGGCCCAAGGCATCCAGGAGAAGGATTCGGACTTTTGGACAAGTTACGCCCATTGTAGCTAGTTCAAGAACCTCAAGAACACAAATACACACATCAAAGTAGGACTAGGGTCTTACGCATCCCCGCGGCCCAAACCTGGGTAAATGACCCATGTGCTCGTACTGACTGCTGATCCTGCTCTCCTCACAACCTAGCGCCCCGTAATCGTAGTAGGGATTCTTGTGATCCCATAGGTGTTGTTTCCTACAGACATCTTTGGCGCGCCAGGTAGGGGGCGCAGTAGTGAGCATCTGGTTTTGCAGCCAGTGGTACAGCACTCCATCGCCATGGCTCCCAAGAAGAAGACGACCACGACGATCGGTTCGTCCGGGACCGGACTGCCTGTACCGATGCGGACCACTAGCGGGCCAGTCACGGAGAGAACCCATGGTGTAGCCCGCGAACATCCACATCACCCTGGCAGTCCGGGCCTGGTGAGCGGCGTCGTTCGTGCGCCAGGCGACGAGCCACACATCGCGAACTCCAGAGACAGAGTTGGGCCCCCGCAGGCGGCGCGGGGCCCTCCAGGGGCATCGTCGTGCCGCCAGACGGTGGCGCGGCGACCTCCAAGACACCAACACCGATGCCCACGGCGCGCTCTTCTTAGGTCGTGCACGATGAACAGCGCCGCCCTGTTGGTGACCCTGGGCGCCGCCCTGGGAAGAGTCTCGTGCGCCCTTCACACAACGAGGAGGGCCGGCATGCGCACCGAGGTGTTGGCGGAGGTGGCGGATGGCCGTAGGGCCGTGATGGAGCTCCTTCTAACGTAGTTAGAGGTCGAAGCGCATCACGGTCCACACAGGTTTCGCTGCCGCCCACACCAGCAGAAGCCCTAGCGCGCGCAGCTGCTCCTCAACTTTCCTCTCGCTGCGGAGAAGCTCGACGAATTGAGGGCCACCGTCCGGAGCCTCGCCGGCATCGCCAACAAAGATGAGTTGCGACCGGCGGGGCCCATAGGCCGTCGCTTCGTCGAGCCACCACATGCTAGCGGTGGACGGGCCGGAGGCGATGCGGCCACGGTGCACTCCCCTCCTCCACACCAGCCACCGCAGGTGTCGACCCGTCGCGACGACGCTCGTGATGATATGTCCATAGCGTCGTCCGACCCGCCAACCCACCGCGATCAACGTCAAGTCCTTCAAGAGCGAGCTCATGAAGACGCTCGAACCACCATCGAGCACCGACGCAATGCACGCCACCAATCGGGCAGGCGGGCAGGGCCCACTATGGACCCCCAACACCGGAAGGCTACGATGGCCTACCCTACGAGGTGGGCTGTCCGGCCTTCACCCGTGAGCTAGGCGGTTCTAGTGGCCCTCCCACCGCACGTTCAAGCCCGACGTTGGCAAAAAGTACAACGGCAAGACTCACCCGTCGGAGTTCCTCATCATCTACACCATTGCGATGCAAGCTGCTGGGGCTCGCGACGATAAGGTGCTTGCGAATTACTTCCTGTTGGCACTCAAGCCCAATGTTATGTCATGGTTAATGTACTTGCCGGTGGACTCCATTTCTTCCTGGTCAGATCTGTGTCATGAGTTTGTTGGCGCCTTTACTAGAGGCCACCAAGCTCATGGCCAGGCGAGCGATTTGCATATCATCCCCCAGAAGGAAGGAAAAAACTTTCGCAAGTACATCCAAAGGTTCAACCGATTGCAGTACAACATTCCAGACGTTCATCCTACCGCCGTGATGAGTGAATTCCATCAGAATGTGAGCAACCGCAAGATGCGTGAGGAGCTGGCGATGAACAAGGTCAAGGACGTGGCCGAGCTTTATGTTCTGGCCGATCGGTGCGCTCGAGCTGAAGAGGGGAGGAAGTACCCCGGCGAGGACGCCGGCGCGGAAACCGACTCCACGGATGACACCGCCACCCCGGCAAAGAAGGGCCGGTGCCGCAACAGGAAGCGCAAGGGCAAGACTGTGCTTGCCGTCGAGGGATCCGACGACACCGGCACTACCAAGAAGGCCAAGGCAAGCGACCCCGGCAAAGAGGTTGCCGGGTGTGCCGCTTGTCGGGCCTTGGCAGTTGCCGACAAGCCAGGAGGCTCCGACAAGCAGTATTGCAAGATCCACCGCACCAAGGGCCACGACCAAACTGCCGACAGGTTGAGCTGCTCGCTGGGAAGCAGAAAGCCGAGTATGAGCGGTGGGACAAGGAGAAGGGCCAAGAGGGTGCCGAGGGATCCGGCAAGAAATGTGGTGGCCAAGGAGGCCGACACGGCAAGGATAATCAGTAGGAGAGGCCCGCTCGGGGCCCCGACAAGAAGCAGGAAGACGATGATCATGACGAGGACGATGAGTCCGGCGACCACGAGTTCCAAAAAGCTACAGAGGCCATGTGCGTCGACGGTGGCGCCTCGCTCCATACATCTCACCGCCAGCTCAAGCAGTGGGCGCGTGAGATCACAGCGGTGGAGCCATCGCTCGACGCGCGGAAGCCGCTGAAGTGGTCCATCACGCCTATCATCTTCGACACCGAGAACCACCCTGACCGCACTACTGCGGTTAGGTGCTTGACGCTGTTGGTCTCACCGGCAATCCGCAACCTCAAGGTGACGAAGATGCTAGTTGACAGCGGGGCCGGTCTGAACTTGATCTCGCCTGCTGTGATCAAGAGGCTGCAGATCCCTCATGGAGACCTCGAGGAGACGGGCACATTCCAAGGGGTCAATCCGGGGAGGAGCCAGCCGAAGGTAAAGGTCACGCTGCCCGTAACATTCAGAGGCGAGTTGAACTACAGAATGGAGAGGATTGTCTTTGATGTAGCCGAGATCCCCTTGCCCTACAACGGGATCCTCGGCCGCCCGGCACTAGCCAAATTCATGGCGGCTTCTCACTACGCCTACAACACGCTGAAAATGCCCGGGCAGATGAACATCATCACCGTCCCCTCCGACAAGAAAGACGCATTGATTTGCGCCGACCAACTCTACCAGGAAGCGGTTGCAGCAGCTACCGCCAAGGAACCTGCTCCTGTCGATGGAGCCCCGGGAGGAAAGAAGACCGGCGAGACTCCTCGCACCCACTCCGGCAAGCGCACCTCCTCGGGGTGTTGCGCTCCTGTCGAGGACGTGCCAGATAGCTCCACCAGCAAGAGCAAGAAGTCCAGATCTACACCACCAGAGACCAAGAAGGTGTCTGTCAAGGAGGACGGCACGGGAGGGGCTTTTACCATAAGCTCCACCCCCGACGGCAAATAGGAAAGCGAGCTCATCACTTTCCTACGGGCGAATGTCGATGTGTTTGCATGGCAAGCATCCAACATCCCCGGCGTTCCCAGGGAAGTGATTGAGCACCATCTTGCTGTCTGTCCTCATGCACGGCCCTAGAGAGGCAGGAGTTCATCACGGAGGAGATCAGAAAACTAGAGGCAGAAGGCTTGGTAAGGGGGTGCTCCATTCGACATGGGTGGCCAACCCCGTAGTGGTGCGCCAGGCAAACGGGAAGTGGAGACTGTGTATTGATTACACAGACATCAATAAAGCTTGTCCAAAGGATCCCTTCCCGTTACCGCGCATCGACCAGATTGTTGACTCCACGGCCGGGTGTGACCTGCTATCATTCCTCGACGCCTACTCAGGGTACCATCAGATCTTCATGACAAGAGAAGACGAGGAGAAGACAACATTCATCACCCCATGTGGTATGTATTGCTTTTTACGGATGCCTTTCGGGTTGAAGAGTGCTGGCTCGACCTTTGCAAGAGCAGTCCAAATTGGTTTTGAGCCCCAGCTACATAGAAATATGGAAGCTTATATGGATGACATAGTGGTCAAAACCAAGGACAAAGCAACACTTGTGCAAGATCTGGAGGAAACATTTGCAAACCTGCACAAGATCAACCTCAAGTTGAACCCTGAGAAGTGTGTCTTCGGTGTCCCGTCCGGCAAGCTCGTCGGGTTCTTTGTGTTGCAGTGCGGGATTGAGGCAAACCCAGACAAGATCAAAGCCAACGAGCAAATTGAGGACCTAAGCAGATCAAAGACCTGCGTTGGCTCACTGGCTGCGTTGCCGCCATGAGCAGATTCGTCTCCAAGTCCGCGGAGCGTGCCCTTCCCTTTTTCAAGATCTTGAAGAAGGCGGGCCCAATGGAGTGGACCCCAGAGGCCGAGGCAGTGCTGCAGGATTTGAAGAAATACCTCTCCTCTACCCCAGTGCTGGTAGCGCCTAAACCACAAGAACTGTTGCTATTGTACCTAGCGGCAACGAATCAGGTGGTTAGCGCCGCACTGGCAGCGCAGAGAGAGGTCAACAAAGAGGCAGCAGCAACGGCAGAATCAACGGATGGCGAGCCAGAACCCTCCCGGCAGGGCTCGGTCCCGGCAAGACTGAGTCCCCGGCAAGGGCTGACACCAGTGCAACAGGACCCGCGCGACTAGGTGAAGTGGTGCAGAAGAAGAAAATGGTGTAGCACCCAGTCTACTTCGTCAGCTCCCTCTTGCAGGGGGCTAGGTCGAGGTACTCAGGTGTGCAAAAAATGCTCTTCGACCTCCTTATGGCCTCGAGGAAGCTGCATCATTACTTCCAAGTGCACGAGATAACCGTTGTCACCCGCCTCCCATTGCAACGGATACTGCATAACCTAGATGCAACGGGGAGGATTGTGGAATGGACCCTAGAGTTGTAAAGTTTTGGTTTAAAGTTTGAGAGCACCTCGACGATTCAGAGCAGAGTCTTGGAGGAGTTCGTTGTAGAATGGACCTCGACGCCCCACGAAGAGGTACATGAGACCACTCTCCCTGGCAAGGAAACGCACTTTCCCCGGGAGATGCCAACTAACAACACCGCCGAGTACGAGGGCTTGCTTGCCGGTCTCAGGATCGCAGCAGACCTCAGAGCCAAAAATCTCATCGTCAGGGGTGATTCACAGCTCGTCGTTGGGTAAATCAACAAGGATTATCAAAGCCCGCTGATGGAAGCTTACGTCGATGAAGTGAGGAAACTGGAGGAGCGCTTTGACGGGATACAGGCGGAACATGTCCCCCGAGTGGAGAATGACGTCGCCGACTATCTGTCAAAGTGTGCTGCCCTTAAGCCCTATGGAACCAGGTACTTTTGTGCTTCGGTTAACTTAACCATCCATCGAACCATCGACAGGGCAGAACAAGCGGAGGAAGCTAGGCCCCGGCAAGTACTTCCCCACCGAGCTTCCTGGAGCCGCTGGCAAAGGAGTTGCCATGGACGCCGAGCCTGCCATGGGACAACTGACTCTGGCGGGGTGCCAGGCCCTTGCCGCGGAGGCAACCGTTCCCGCGGCAGAGGAAATGCCTTTGGTCCTCGCCATCGAGCCACAGGCTTCGGCATGGGCGCAGCACACCATCCGATTCCTCCAAATAGGAGAGCTTCGTGAGGAGCGGGAAGAGGCAGAGAGAGTAGCCCGCTGGTCTGCTCTGTACCAATTCGTTGACAACGTCTTGTATATAAAAAGACCGAATGGGGTGAAATTGAAGTGCAGCTCCCGGGAGGAAGGACTGGAGCTGTTGGCAGAGATACATGGAGGCATATGTGGCTCCCACATAGGGTCAAGGGCCCTTGTTGGCAAGGCTTTCCGGCAAGGTTTATTCTGGCCCACTGCCCTCCAGGATGCGACAGCATTAGTAACCAAGTGTGAAGCGTGCCAGTTCCATTCGAAGAAACTTCATCAACCAGCTCAGGCCTTGCAGACAATCCCTCTCTCCTGGCCATTCTCGGTCTAGGGGCTCGACATACTGGGCCCCTTTCCCCATGCCGTCGGGGGCTTTGAGTACTTGTACATTGTCTTCAAGTTCTTCAAGGGGCTAGTTTGCCGTTTTGGTGTCCCCAATAGGATCATCACCGATAACGGCACACAGTTCACAAGCCACGCCTTCATGCAGTACATGGAGGATCTCGGAGCAAGGTCTATTTTGCTTCGGTGGCACACCCATGAAGCAACGGCAAAGTAGAGAGAGCAAATGCTGAAGTTCTATGAGGCTTAAGAACTAAGACTTTTGACAGGCTGCACAAGAGTGGAAGGCGCTGGATTGACGAGTTGTCGATAGTTCTTTGGTCGATCAGAACGACGCCAAATCGAGCCACCGGCCAGACACCCTTTGCCCTGGTTTACGGGGCAGAAGCAGTTCTCCCCACGAAACTCATATACAGGTCACCTCGAGTGCTTGCTTACGATGAGCTTGAGCAGGAGCGATTGTGGCAAGATGACGCAACGTTCCTTGAGGAAGATCGTCTCTAGGCGACTGTGAGAGCAGCATGCTACTAGAAAGCCTTGCGTCGCTACCATAGCCGCAAGGTTCATGCCCGGAGATTTGAGGAAGGCGACCTTGTTCTTCGGCATGTTCAGTCGGCCAAGAATTCCAACAAGTCAATGCCGAAGTGGGAAGGCCCTTATCGGGTAACACGAGTCACCAGGCCTGGCGCAGTCCGCCTGGAGACCGAAGATGCCATTCCAGTGAGCAACTCCTGGAACATAGACCATCTTTGCAAGTTTTACCCATAAGGCGCAGCTATCGCTCCCCCCCCCCCACAAGCCACCTTTTGTACAAGCCTTGCCAGCAAGGCATGTAACCCTCTGTACAAAGCTAGGCACAGACCCTGAGCATAAATAAACGAAGCGCTAGCGCCTTAAGTTATAGCATGCATGCTAGATTGAGTCTCTCCCTCAGTTATGGTTGATAGTGCTTAGCAGCGACTAACCCCTAGCGTAGAGGTCGAGTTTGCGTCATTTTGTTCCTATCCATCCTCTTTGGTACGTAGGGTACATGAATGTTTCCGCCAAGCCAAGTGGGAGGAAGAGAACAAGCCGTCACTCCGGACCCGGCAAGCCAAGCTTGCCGAGGGCTGAAGACACGAAGGTCCGCCCACGGCAAGTCAGGGTTGCCGGGGGCTGCAGATTCAAATAAGTTTTCCCATCCCCTGTCATACATTTTCGTATGAAACTTGGGACGTACGGAACCTCATTTTGCTCCAAGGCTGCCGTGCTCCCCTCGTTCCTATCACCCAAGAGCTTGTTGGTTCGGAATATGGTTGTAGCCGCGGCGGCAAGGAAGCAAGCGTAGGGCCCGCCCCCACTTCGTCCCTGCCTCCGCCAAAGGCGTGAGTATGGACGGACAGAGTGGGGGAACGACAAGGCCTGCTGCCGGGTAGCGGTGTTTATATTGAAAATAACAAGGATTTGTTCCTTGGTATGGGCTTTGCTCACACGCACACACAAGACCCGGCAAGCACCCTTTTTCCATTAATACGTTCCATACAGGTACAGTTCATACAGAATGTAAACATGAACAGGGAGATTATTGGTTTTAGATCTAAATAAGGCACGTAGGCTTACAAATTGAAAAAAGATAAGATGCACGTAATCCCTTTCTTGTCCCTCTCCTCAGGAAATAAAACAAGAAGGCAAAAGGGCAGAAGGAGCGCCTAGGCAAGGTACGAGCAGCAAAAGGCGCCAAGAGAACATGCCGGCGGTCGCCTAGGAGAGGGTTGGCAGTGGTGGCGCCGAAGGAAGAGCTGGAAGATGAGGCAACAGTCCGTCAATACGCTACGAAGGCGTCGGTGCCATCATACTCCGACTTGACGGCCCGCACCCCACCTTCTTCGCCTTCTCCGGCCTCCCCACGCCAGCCGCCCAAGGAGGCGACCCCGAGAAGTTTAAGGAGCCGGTGACACGGATGATGGGGTCGCCAGTAATGCCCCGGAGCGGCGCGCCCGACGTTTAGTCGGACCTGTCATCCTGTCGCCCGCTAGCCTCGTCGTCGCTGCCGCTGTCCTCCTCGCCACCCTCGCTCGAGGAGGAGTCTTCATCATCAGAGGAGCTCTCCACGCAGCACCTTACGCGAGTCCCGAAGTGCCCAAAGACCTTGACGGAGAGGAGGCCACTCTCCATTAATTTGAAATGGAGAGTGAGCCCCTCCATCAGGCTGTGGATGCGAGCAAAGGTCTTCCACCCTCGGCGAAGATACATGACATGAGGGGCGGTGTCGGTGTCAAAACCGGCGGATCTCGGGTAGGGGGTCCCGAACTGTGCGTCTAAGGCTGATGGTAACAGGAGGCAGGGGACACGATGTTTTACCCAGGTTCGGGCCCTCTCGATGGAGGTAATACCCTACTTCCTGCTTGATTTATCTTGATGATACGAGTATTACAAGAGTAGATCTACCACGAGATCGTAGAGGCTAAACCCTAGAAGCTAGCCTATGATGATTATGGTTTTTCTTGTCCTACGAACTAAACCCTCTGGTTTATATAGACATCGGAGGAGGCTAGGGTTACACAAAGTCAGTTACAAACAAGGAGATCTAACATACGGATCGCTAAGCTTGTCTTCCACGCAAAGGAGAGTCCCGTCTAGACACGGGACGAAGTCTTGAGTCTTGTATCTTCATGGTCCATCAGTCCGGCCAAAGTATATAGTCCGGCTGTCCGGATACCCCCTAATCTAGGACTCCCTCAGTAGCCCCTGAACCAGGCTTCAATGACGATGAGTCCGACACGCAGATTGTCTTCGGCATTGCAAGGCGGGTTCCATCTCCAAAGTAGATTAAGGATCGTGTCCGGCTCTGTAAGATAATTTCCGCACACCACATAGAGAGCATAACACTTTACAAATCGAATCTGCTGACAATTTTTCACGATGTGCCCTCACGCCACGGCCTGTCTTAATACGAACCGGTTTTTCTCGGCCTGCCACGACATGCACTGCAAGGCGGTTTTATTGGCACGCCTCTTCGAAGTAGAGATTGTGTTCCCCTTATTGCGGGATTCCCATCAATACGGGCGCAGGCAATCCCACTACGCCTGTTGGTATGACTCCGTGTTTTGAGGCAAGTCCCAAGCGGTTACGCTGAGGACGCTTGATATTCACCCCCTTTATAGAGGGGTCGAGGCCTATCCCTCTTTCCTACCACGCTTGCGCCTTTCCGCATCTTGAGCTCCAACACCCGAAGCCCAAGCTTAGGCACTTTGGATCTTCAATCATGTCTGGATCCAACCTTCAGGGGCGGTGGATGGCCTCCTCTGTCATAGAGGAGGACATTGCGAAGCTTAGGGAGGTCAGATATCTGACCGCTGACATCAAGCACAGGCTTCCTGCTCCAGGGCAGGTCATCCCTACTCCCGAGCCCAACGAGAGCGTCGTATTTGTTTCTCACTTCCTCCGTGGCTTAGGCTTCACCCTTGATCCCTTTGTGAGAGGGCTCATGTTCTATTACGGGCTAGATTTTCATGATTTAGCTCCGGACTCCATCCTTCACATCTCGTCGTTTATCGTTGTGTGCGAAGCCTTCCTCCACATCACCCCGCACTTCAGCTTATGGCTCAAGACCTTCAATGTAAAGCCGAAGGTGATCGAGGGGCGACACGCGGAGTGCGGAGGCACTGCAATAAGCAAAAATGCCGGCACCCCATGGACAGAGGGCTTCTTCCCAGAGGTGTTCGATCTATGGCAGCGGAGGTGGTTCTACGTCACGGCTCCAAGAGGCACAAAGTGGGTGGCTGCCCCCGACTTCCGCTCGGGCCCTCCGCCTCAACTGGCATCGTGGGCCAACGTGGGACTGGATTTGGGGCCTGCTAATGATGTACCGACATTGCAGAGCCGCATTCAGGAGCTTCTTGAGAGGGACACTAGTCTTGTTAGCATAATTCAGGTAATGCTAGTCCAACGGATCTTGCCGTGCAAACGTCGGCCTCTTCGGATGTGGGAGTTCAACCCAGAGGGTCCACGAACTATTTAGCACTTCTTCGGCATGACGCTCGAAGGGATGTGTAAGTTATTCTTCGGACCACAAGTGAAGTGTCCGGACACCACTGAGGATGCGGGCTTGAGCTGCAACCGCCCAGATACCCAAGTAAGTAACCCAGAAACCAAACACTTCGTTTATATTTATCATAACATTATTCTAAAAACCATCCGCAGCCAGGATTGGCTCAGCAAGGCGGAGAGAATCAGGTGTCCGGCACCGCTTCCTGAAGGCTCGCCTAGTCCTGCCATAGCCAGGATGCTTAGTCGTGTGCTAAGTCAAGTGCCCTCGGGGAAAGATGAAGGGAAGAACAGAGAAGCAGAGCTTCACACATTGCACATCCAAACCGGGGGAATTACTATCTCCATGAAGGAGGATAGTCGGGGAGGGGAATCTACGGCTCCTCCCCCCGCGGGAAGAAGAGGGCCACCTCCGAAGACTTGGAGATGGAGGTGCCTAGACAAGGGAAGAAAACTTCACCAGGGGGCCCTGCCCCGGAGGGCGTCCTCACCACGTCATGCCCGCAAACGGGCCAGCCCTCAGCCGAGCTGTAAGTTAATCATAAATACAAAGCTACTGCTTCCTCCTCCGAGAACAATAACCAGGATCCATTCTTTGCAGACCCGCTAGTAGCTCTTCTCGACAGAGTTCGTCTTTGGGGGATCTTCTTCCGGAGATGATGGAGAGTGAGACTCCACCTGCCTCTCCGCCTCATGGGGCGGGCGACCCAGAGGTGTCGTCACGGAGGAGTCCAGATTCGCCAAGGCCGAAAGCTAATACTTCGGCCGCCCTGAGCCCGGAGCGTTCGGCTCCCACAGGGGGCAATAAGAAGGGTCTGGCACAGTCCAGCGACCGGCCGGACACGCCGACGGGCCTTCTGGAGCAAGCTGCTCTCTCGGAGGATCACCGTTCATTAATGAGCATGGTGCTTAAGAAGATTTCATCCGCCACAAGCGGGTTGAATGAAGCTTTTACGAGCCTGCTCAAAGGCTTTGAGGTATATAATGAAATACATAATTTTTTGGTTGTAGCACACATGCTAGGTGTGCTCCGTATAGATAGTAGCCCCTGAGACTCTGTTTGCCAGCCCTAGGCGGCAAATGGAGGATCACACTCTTAAGTAATGATCGCACTACATTTATGCGCAAGTGGCTAAGGGTCCGGTGGCCGACCGGACCGCTGAAGTCGCCGAACTGAGGCGACAGATTGAAGCTGTGGACGCCGACATCACGCTCATGAACGAGCAGCTTAACGAGTCATAGAGTATGTGCTTTGTTTTCCTTGTTTTTATAGGAAATATTAAGAGGAGCATAATGTTAATGGGATATGCTTCGACTGCAGGCGGAGCTGCTGCCGTGGAGGCCCTGAGGGTGGAGCTTGCCCTAGCCAAGGAACAAGCCCGGGCTAGCAATGCGGCTGGCCTAAAGGCGGCCGAAGATTTGAGAGCCGAACAGGCTGCTCATCGCCGAAGCGAAGATAAAATATCCGAGATGGCTATGGAGCTGAAAAACGCCGTCGGCCGGTATGAGCTCCTTGAAAAGGAGAATCAGGTGAAGTCGGCTGACCTGAAGAAGGCCCTTGATGCGGCCAAGGAGACGCGTTCCAAAATTAGGGATGCGCGGGAGGAGCTTCGACAAGCCGGAGAAATCATGGCTGGAAGCCCCTATTTGTTGCGGATGAAGTTCTTAGATCCAAAGTACGCTCCTCTTGATCGGCGCTGGAGTTCTGCAGATGCGTATGCGGATCTGGCAAAAAGTACGGCTGATGCGACCAAGTTTTTCGAGGATCAAAAAGATAGTGAAGTAGAAAGGCTATTCTGGTCGCAATTCAGTGCTCCAACGCGCCCGTTGCCATTGAGTGAAAGGATGGCCACTGTGGCCGAGCTCCATAGGTTGTCCGGTCTTGCAATGGGGTCTATAATGGACCATCTATGGCCGAAGGGACCGAGGCCGGACAGTTATTTTGGTTTAGTGCAACAATTCCTTGGCGCTGTATCACCAATCGATGCCATGAGAAGGTCGGCGTGCATAGAGGGTGCGCGGATGGCTCTTGCCTGTGTTAAAACTTATTGGGCGGATATGGAGACCACCATCATTGTAACCCAGAGTCCGGCAGGAAGCCAGGATCCAGCCGAGCACTATTTTGACCAGGTGACAGAAGGTGCTCGTTTAATAGAGGCTCAGTGCTCGAAGAGTGTCATGTTTGAGTGACAAGTTGTTCAATTGTAAAAACAATTCTATTTTAATTATGGAGGCTATGTTTATACTTTCGCCCGAAAGTGTTATTGTGCCTCCTGTGCGGCCGTTTGATGTATATATATAATCTGAAAGTTGGCAGTCGTTGGCTTTAGCCCCCACGCATACAATGCGGGGGTGTTCGCAAAAATATGCGTAATCACACTTGATCCAACATCTTGGTCCATTAAGGAGGTGATTGCATGTCGAACTAGGCAACCGGACTATATAGCTTTAACACTTTCACTTAGCCATAGGAGTTTGACGGTGGGACTACTATGTAGCCCCTGGTACCTTCGCGTTCATCTGGATACGGGCGCGTGTGTACATGACCAAGAAACGGCCCTTCGTTAATGCGGAGGAATACTAAAGATTCCGATGAGTCCACGAGTGGTTGACCAGTCTCTCGCTATATCATGACAGTCAATTTTTGGCTTTCTCTACTGAGGTGCTCATCCAGAATAACCAGGGCACAATCGCAGTAGTTCTCCTTTGGCCGCCTTAGCCGATAGAAGCGGAACGTAAGGCAGCAAACCTATGAGCCGGGCAAACTCAACATTTGACCAAAGACATGATTCAGAGCTGATGCATATAGGGCCAAACTCGCAACGCCGAACACTCCCGAAGGTATTCGGACTTTATAACATATACTGGGCTGAGTAGTGCCCTTGATTATGAACCCTGTATTTCTAGGTACGTGCGTTAATCTGTCGTGGAGAAATGCCAATAATGCCAGTTATCCCCTATGGGTGTATTGAGTACCCATGGGATGTCAAGCAACAAGAGACAATAAAGAAGGTTTACAGAAGGGCTTAATCTAAAGAGAAACCTTTGAGCGGGGCCCTGCTGCACGTCTGCGCCTTTTTCTCCATTGTGCCATGTCCTGGTAGGGTGTCGCACGAATGGTGTCTATAAAAAGGAAAACTCATGTAAAAGAGTAAGCGTGCGAAGAGTTGGTTATCATCAATGGATAGTAGAAGTGTAAGGCATTGTCCTGTTAATAAGGTCAAGCCAAAAGGTGGGCTTTATTGCATGTTTGCAGCCCCTGATGCCCTCTATGGGATTACCTGTATAGCACCCAGCTCAGGTTTATCTGGGCTGTTACCGACGGTGGTGCGCCGGACTCGTCTAACCGTGTCTGTGGTCTTAATGACCGATCATGCGTTCTGATAGGAGAGGTCGCTTAGTGTCCGGCTACTAGAGCCGCCGCATACTCCTCCGCACGTAAGGAACACTCTGTATTTCCGTTAACGGTGGTGACGCCGCGTGGACCAGGCATCTTGAGTTTAAGGTAGGCGTAGTGCGGTACTGCGTTGAAGCGAGCGAAGGCCGTTCTTCCGAGCAATGCATGATAACCACTTCGGAGGGGAGTGATGGTGAAGAGTAATTCTTCGCTTCTGAAGTTGTCTGGAGAACGGAATGTCACCTCTAATACGAGGGAGCCCCTACAGCGGGCCTCAACGCTTGGTATCACCCCTTTAAAAGTGGTGTTACTTTGGCTGATTCTGGATGGGTCTATCCCCATCTTGCGGACAGTGTCCTGATATATTAGATTGAGACTACTGCCGCCGTCCATGAGGACATGAATGAGATGGTATCCATTGATTATTGGGTCGAGCACCAAGGCAGCCGATCCTCCGTGCCCGATACTAGTCGGGTGGTCTTTGTGATCAAAGGTGATCGGGCAGGCCGACCATCGTTTGAGTTTGGGGGCGACGGGCTTTATAGCATATGCGTCTCTGAGCGCGCGTTTGCGCCTTCTCTTTGGTATGTGAGTCGCGTAGATCATGTTTACTGTTTTTACCTCTGGAGGGAATTTTTTCTATCCCCCCGTGTTCGGCTGGCGAGGCTCATCCTCATCTTCACTTGGTGTTTCCCTTCCCTTGTGTTCAGCATTTAACTTGCCGGCCTTCTTAGAGACCCAGCATTCTTTGTGAGTGTAGTTCGCAGGTTTTTCGGCTGTGCCGTGAATTTGGCACAATCTGTCCAGGACTTTGTTTAGGACGGATGGTCCCTCTTTGCTGCCTTTAAATGGCTTCTTTTGTTGACTGGGTCGAGAGCTCCTGAATCCGGCGTTGACCACCGTGTTGTCCAGACTTTCTTCCTTGTTTCGTCGCTTGTTTTTATTGCACCGTGGATTCCCATTGCCATCCCTAATTTCGGATGTGCCCGCATCGCTGGTGCCTCTACGAGCCCACCAGTTGTCTTCACCCACGCAAAAGTGGGTCATAAGGCTTGTTAGGGCTGCCATCGTCCTTGGCTTTTCTTGGCCGAGGTGTCTGGCGAGCCACTTGTCTCGGATACTATGCTTGAAAGCCGCTAGGGCTTCGACATTCGGACAATCGACAATTTGATTCTTCTTAGTGGGGAATCTGTTCCAAAGCTTACGGGCGGACTCTCTGGGCTGTTGAATTATGTGACTTAAATCGTCAGCATCTGGGGGTCGGACATAGGTCCCTTGAAAATTGGCACTGAAAGCGTCCTCAAGTTCCTCCCAACTTCTGATTGAGTTTTCGGGGAGGATTTTCAACCAGTGCCGAGCTGGTCCCTTCAACTTGAGGGGAAGGTATTTGATGGTGTGGAGGTCGTCCCCACGAGCCATGTGGATATGAAGTATAAAATCCTCAATCCAGACCCCGGGGTCTGTCGTTCCGTCGTATGCCTCTATGTTCATGGGTTTGAATCTGTGTGGAAATTTGTGATCCAGTACCTCTTTGGTGAAGCACAGAGGGTGCAGCCCTCTGTATCTGGACATGTTGTGGCATGCTGTCGACTGTTGTTGTGTCCGGTGTTTATTCCGAACTGGTATTCGATCAGTCTGATAGTTTTGGTGACCATAATCCTGCGCCGGAGCATGTCCTCTAGATCCATAGATGGACCTGGTCGCGCCGGCCTTTTTGTCCAGGAGCTCACGTAAATCGTGTGCGGCATCAGTAGCTGCTCTATCATGGTCATGACGTGGTTCGTTCGGCCAATTGGCCGTATTGTTCTTCAGCAGAATGGCCTCATCGTCGAATTCTGGCAGTAGCTTGCGCTTTGGGTAGCTCTTTGTGTGGTGATCGTCACCGTATTTTTCTTTAGTGTCTAGCACTTTATTCCATCTGCAGTTGAGCGTTTCCTGCACGGCCTTAAGCCTTTGCTTCTGCTTCTTTAGGCTTCTCGCAGTGGCCATAAGCCTTCTGTGGAGGTTATCTCATTCCAAACATTTTTCCGGGATGATGAACGCATCGTCGTCCGGACTGTGCTCTTCTCCCGAGGCAGGTTGATGAGTTCGGCCCTCGGGATCACTGTGATCGGGCGTCTGCTCCGGGCTGTGTTCGGCGTGACCTGGCTCATCCTGATCCATCGCTGGGTCCATATGGTCGTTGTTGCCTTTGGAGTTGACTGGGGTGTCGGTTTTTCTAGCGCTGTTATCGCTATTTTTACTGTGGCTGGACTTAGAGCGGCATCTGCGCCATCGTTTTGGCTTTTGTCCGGGGGTTTTATCCTCCGTTGTGTCGTTTTTGTCGCCATCGTCCTCCTTAGGCGTGTCCACCATGTATATATCATATGATGAGGTGGCAGTCCAGCGCCCCATGGGCGGTGGTTCCAAATCGTCCCCTGTGCCGACGTCCATACCATTGGTGTCGTCGGAGTCGAAGTCAAGCATGTCTGTTACGTCATCGACAGTGGCTATGAAGTGGGTGGTGGGTGGGCAATGAATTTCTTCGTCGCCTGCTTCCCCCTCGAGCCGGACATAGTTCAGCCAAGAGTCTCCTGACAAAGAGAGAGACCTTAATGAATTCAGCATGTCACCGAAGGGCGAGTGCTGGAAGATATCCGCAGCAGCGGACTCCATTACCGGAGCCCACCCAAATTCGGCGGCCCTGGGGGCGCGCGGTCTGGAACCTACAGTCAGACACAAGTCCGGGGGTCCGGTGACACAGACTTCCTTGGGGGTGGAGTCTGTGTTCGGCTCTACCGCCGATGAGTATGCGGCCTCCGGGGCGGGGTCCATCCACCTGTCCTCGGACGACGCGATCCGCCCCGGATTTATGTCCGGAGCAATTGCAGGTGATATCACGAATATTGTCTAACAGCATGTCTAAGCCGTGCTCGTCGTGACTGTTCGGCATTCCTGGCATTGGCCTAACTCCGTCGAAGATCAAGTCTCCGCGGGTATCGATCGTGTAGTTCAAGTTTCCGAACCTGACCTAATGGCCAGGGGCGTAGTTGTCGATCTACTCCTGGTGGCCGAGCGAATTGGCCCGCGGTGCGAAGCCGCCGAACACGAAGATCTGTCCGGGGAGAAAAGTCTCACCCTGAACCGCGTTGTTGTTGATGATTGAAGGAGCCATCGAGCCTTATAGTGACTACACAGAGGAACTCTCAATGAAAGCACCAATGTCGGTGTCAAAACCGGCGGATCTCGGGTAGGGGGTCCCGAACTGTGCGTCTAAGGCTAATGGTAACAGGAGGCAGGGGACACGATGTTTTACCAAGGTTCGAGCCCTCTCGATGGAGGTAATACCCTACTTCCTGCTTGATTGATCTTGATGATATGAGTATTACAAGAGTAGATCTACCACGAGATCATAGAGGCTAAACCCTAGAAGCTAGCCTATGATGATTATGGTTGTTCTTGTCCTACGGACTAAACCCTCCGGTTTATATAGACACCGGAGGAGGCTAGGGTTACACAGAGTCGGTTACAAAGAAGGAGATCTAACATCCGGATCGCCAAGCTTGTCTTCCACGCAAAGGAGAGTCTCATCCGGACACGGGATGAAGTCTTGAGTCTTGTATCTTCACGGTCTATCAGTCTGGCCAAAATATATAGTCCGGCTGTCCGGATACCCCCTAATCTAGGACTCCCTCAGGCGGGGAACTCAACGTCGGCCCATGTGCTGCTGTTCCCACAGCCCCTCATATGCAGCCGCAGCGCCTGCGGTGGGTCCAGCTCCATCTCCCGTGCAAATGGGGTCGGGAGGCGAAGACGACGGCGCGCCGGCTAGCATAGCCTGATGAAGAAGTCGTAGGGGTTGTCCCCGACGTGGCCCTCCACCGGGGAAGGGGTCGCTGGCGGAGGCGAGGCCGATGCACCACCCCGTCCTGCTCTTCCCCGAGCGCCGCGACGGCCTCGACCTCGCCCCCTCCCCCTGCCTCTAATGGTTGGCTCCGCCACCACAAGCTCTTGGGGAGGAGGGACGTGTTGTCGAGCAGAGACCCTCGCCGCCACCGATGAAGCATCACCGCGCCCTCTCGCCATGGTAGAAGATAGGAAGGAGCATGGAGGGGGAGAGGCGGCTGATGAAGGACTGAGAGGCACCGTTCCTCCCGCTCCCCTCCTTATAAAGAGACGAGGTTGGGGCTGGGCCGCCCCTCTCGGCCAATCCGGCTCATTAAAGGTGACAACGGGCGAGGCCGTCGACCGCCCTCCCCGCCCAATTGAAGGTGCGTGGGAATCGACCCACGCGCGCACGTCTTCCCTATCCCGCACGCCTATCGTTCGCTCTGCATCATGCATGCGGCGTACGTGGCACGAGAGACGGGGTAATGGGATGCATGGAGCGACGGTTTCCAGGTAAGGACAGTAAATGAGCGGCGGCCCTGCAGTCTCGTAGGGACATGCAAGCCGCCTCTTTACTGTTCACCGCAAGATGACGCAAGCGTGCTTTGATCACCTGCGCGCACGACCCCCGCGTCACGCATTCAACGCGTGTCATGGGTAAGCGCAATGGACGGAAAGCTACCGCGGTAAAAAAATGCCCTGCCTACCCGCGCACCATTCTGGCCTGGCCCAACAACGTGTCGCGCTTATGTGTGGCCCAGGTCCAGGGGCTCCTGTCGGTGTACTAAAGTAGGGGCGCTCCTTTGTACCCCTCATTTGTGCACGGGCAGTCAGAGCCGCGCCCACGACCACGCTTAAGCAGGGCGGAAACACAGAATCAAAGCATCGCCAAGATAGAAGCATTAAGAGCAAGAAGGCGAAGTGGTTTCCCCGGCAAGGTCCTTGCCGGGGTAGCCCCCATGGCCCCGGCAAGGCCCTTGCCGGGGTAGCCTACCTGACGCCAGCAGGGCGCGCTGCCCTTGGGCCCCAGTTTCTCCACCGTCACCAACCATGTTAGGACATGGGCTCGAAAGGCGCCACCATGGTGGCATGCAGATCTTTGTGAAGATAAGGAACACTCCGAATTAGAAGAGTGAAAGACGACGAGCCTCGGCGAGACCCTCACCGAGGAAACCCACAAGACCCCGGGCAAGACCCTTGCCGGGGCCCCGACAGGGCCCTTGCTGGGGACGTCCGCGAGGCCACAGCCATGGCCGTACCCGCTAGGTTTCCGCCACTGCTCCCATGCAGCTGCCAGCCCACTCCCATGCAGCTGCCAGCCCACCAGCTGGGCAGGCACCTGCATGTCGGCACAAGGCTTCCCAACCAACTCAGCGCATGCCTGCATGGTGGCATGCAAATCTTCGTGAAGGCCCTACCACTGCGCCACCTCAGTAGCCTGCCAGCCTACATGGCGCTGACTGGTTCGCTGGCCCAGGCGCGTGTCAAGGCAGGGCGAAGCGGCGGTGAAGTGGAGGGGACACATCAGGGGCGCATTAAATGCACCTTGTCCCGTAATGGCGAGGGATAGGCTTAATCACAGTACCCCGATGCCACCTCATGTGTGCCACTGTGGTGATCCCCTTGCCTATAAAAGGAGGCCCAAGGCATCCAGGAGAAGGATTCGGACTTTTGGACAAGTTACACCCATTATAGCTAGTTCAAGAACCTCAAGAACACAAATACACACATCAAAGCAGGACTAGGGTATTACGCATCCCCGCGGCCCGAACCTGGGTAAACGACCTGTGTGCTCGTGCTGACTACTGATCCTGCTCTCCTCACAACCCAGCGCCCCGCAACCGTAGTAGGGATTCTTGTGATCCCATAGGTGTCGTTTCCCACCGACAGTGTTGTTCTATGATAAAGAGTTGATAAGAAATTAAATGTTATCCATTATGCTCATAAAAATATGGATAATGCTCATAGAAATTATGCTACTACTGAGAAAGAATTTTAGCAGTTGTGTTTGCATGTGATAAATCCAGATCTTATATAGTTGATTCTAAATTAATTGCTCACACCGATCATGCTGCTATTAAATATCTTATGGAAAAGAAATATGCTAAACCTAGACTCATTAGGTGGGTTATGTTGCTACAAGAATTTGACTTGCATATTATTGATAGGAAGGGGGTTGAGAACCACGTAGCTAATAATTTGTCACAAATGGAAAATGTTCTTGATGACACTGCCTATTGATGATAGCTTTCCTGATGAACAATTAGCTTTCATAAATGCTTGTCGTAATACTCCTTGGTATGTAGACTACGCTAGTTACATTATTGCTAAATATATACCACCTAGTTTCACATACCAATAAAAGAAAATTTTCTTCTTTGATATGAGACATTACTTTTGGGATGACCCACATATTTATAAAGAAGGAGTAGGTGGTATTATTAGATGTTGTGTACCTGAGCATGAATAGGAACAAATCCTACAGATGTGTCATTTCAAGGCATACGGAGGACACCATGTTGGAGATAGAACCGCACATAAGGTATTACAATGTGGTTTTTATTGGCCTACTCTCTCCAAATATGCATGTAAGTTTGTCTTATCTTGTGATTAATGTCAAAGGATTGGTAATATTGATAGACGTTAGGAAATGCCTACGAATTATTCACTTGTTATTGAGCCATTTGATGTTTGGGGATTTGATTATATGGGACCTTTTCCTTCCTCTAATGGGTATACACATATTTTAGTTGTTGTTGATTACGTTACTAAGTGGGTAGAAGCTATTCCAACTAGTAGTGCTGATCATAACACTTCAATTAAGATGCTTAAAGAAGTTATTTCTTCCAAGGTTTGGAGTCCCTAGATATTTAATGACTGATGGTGGTTCACATTTTATTCATGGTGCTTTTCATAAAATTCTTGATAATTATGATATTAATCATAGAATTGCATCTCCATATCATCCTCAATCTAGTGATCAAGTAGAATTGAGTAATAGAGAGATTAAATTGATATTGCAAAAGACTGTTAATAGATCTAGAAAGATTTGGTCCAAGAAACTTGATGATGCATTATGGGCTTATAGAACTGCTTATAAAAATCCTATGGGTATGTCTCTGTATAAAATGGTTTATGGAAAAGCATGTCACTTACCTCTCGAACTAGAACATAAGGCATATTGGGCTATTAAAGAGCTCAATTATGATTTCAAACTTGCCGGTGGGAAGAGGTTATTTAACATTAGCTCGCTTGATGAATGGAGAACCCAAGCCTATGAGAATGCCAAGTTGTTTAAAGAAAAAGTTAAAATATGGCATGACAAAAGGATACAAAAGCGTGAGTTTAAAATGCTTAAAGAAGTTATTTTCCCAAGATTTGGAGTCCCTAGATATTTAATGACTGATGGTGGTTCACATTTTATTCATGGTGCTTTCAGTAAACTGCTTGCTAAATATTGATGTTAAACATATAATTGCATCTCCTTATCACCCTCAATCTAGTGGTCAAGTGAAATTGAGCAAAATAAAGTTAATTTTGCAAAAGACCATTAATGGACCTCGGAAGGATTGGTCTAAGAAATTTGATGATGCATTATGCGCTTATAGAACCGCTTATAAGAATCTTATGGGTATGTCTCTGTATAAAATGGTTTATGAAAAACATGTCATTTACCTCTTGAGCTAAAACATAAAGCATATTGGGAAATTAAAGAACTTAATTATGATTTCAAACTTGCTGGGGAGAAGAGGTTATTTGATATTAGCTCATTAGATGAATGGAGAACCCAAGCATATGAAAATGCCAAGTTGTTTAAAGAAAAAGTTAAAAGATGGCATGATAAAAGAATTCAAAAACGGGAATTCAAAGTGGGTGAGTATGTTCTATTGTACAACTCTCGTTTTAGATTCTTTGCAGGAAAACGTCTCTCTAAATGGGAAGTACCATATATCATTGAAAAAAATTATCGTTCCAGAGCTATTAAGATCAACAACTCTGAAGGCACTAATCCGAGGGTGGTCAATGGACAAAGAATTAAGCATTGTATCTCAGGTACACCTATTAATGTTGAAAGTAACACTATTCAAACTATGACACCGGAACCCTCCAGAACACTCAGAACCCGGAAAAGGAATAGGTATGTGATACGGTAAGTAAACCTACTCTAGAAATTCCATAAAAATACTTTTTGTCCATTTTGGAATAATAGGAAAAAAACCAAAATAAGAAATAGCCGAGAGGACACGTCAGGCGCCCATAAGGCACCTGGGCACGCCTTGGTGGCTTGTGGGCCCCTCGTGTGCCTTCTCGACTCCGTTTTCTTCTGTAATGCTTGTTTGGCAAGATAAAAATTCTTTATATATATATTCCCGGATGTTTTGACCACCGTATCACAGAAACCACCTCTGTTCTTGTTTTGTGCTATTTTTCTGACGGATCTAGATCGCCATGGCTCCTCGAAGGCTCCGCACAAAGCACCAGATCGTGCAACCTTCACCGGGAACAAGACCATACAGCGAGGTTTATTATGAGTGGTCGTCAGGTGAGGACGGGGGACACGAGTTCAGAAGAGGAAGAAGCCCCTCTACCTCAACCAGGGATATGCATGTGGAATTCAGGAAATCAAGTTGATACGTCTCCAAGGCATTGTCTCTGGAGAAACAGATCATAAAATATTTAAGGCATTGTCTCTGGAGAAGCTCTGACATGGAGGATAGAAGACCAACATTGGTGGCTTGGCACATAGTTTGTAGGCCAAAAAGTCAGGGAGGATTGGGGATCATGGATATTTACACAAAGAACAAAACTCTTCTCATGAAAAATCTATACAAGTTCTTCAATAGGCATGATATACCTTGCATCAAGTTAATCTAGGATACTTATTATACTGATGGGCAACTTCCAGGAGATAATATGATTGGATCTTTTTAGTGGAAATCAAACCTGGCTCTCATTGATCAGTACAAAGCAATTGCCAGATGTAATGTGGGAGATGGTAAGACTACATTTTTCTCGGATGATCTGTGGCACCAATCCATTCTCAAGCATAAATTCAATCACCTACATTCATTTGCCAAGAACCCACAAATAAATGTCCAAACTATGATCAACAATGAATACCCTCAGGACTTGTTCTATCTACCACTCACAACAGAGACCTATGAGGAATTTCTCGAAATGTAAGATTTATGCATCTCTGTGAGACAATCTAAGTACATAGACTCTCTGGACACTCGGAGTTACATATGGGGAAATGAATTCTACTCCTCCATCAAGGCATACAATGTGCTGATTGGATACAAGCAAACTCCACCTCATTTCAATTGGATTTGGAAATGTTCCTGTCAGCCAAAACATAAGGTTTTCTTTTGGAAGTTGTTGCATGATAGAGTTAACACAAGGAACCTGCTTAGGAGAAAGAACTTTGAGCTAGAAGCATACAATTGTGTTGTAAGAGATTGACAGCAAGAAGAAACATTACATCATTTTTTAGGGTGCCCATTTGCAAGGCAATGCTAGGATTATATTTTTCCTACAAGAACTCCAAACTTGTCAGTACTGGAAGCTTTTCAAGATCTTAAGGATAAGCTCCACTATCCATTCTTTATGGAGATCATCATTCTAGGATCACGGGCCATATGGATAACCAGAAACAACAAGATCTTTGAGAATATAACACCTTCCTTTCAGGGATGGAAGTTCATCTTTCTGGAGGAGCTAAAACTGCTGAAATATAGGATCAAACAAAGCATGAGAGGCAATTCTCTGCCTGGTTGGAGAACTTGTTGTAATTTTCCTTTTTTTGTTTCTTTTATGTTTTTCTTTTTTCTTTTTATTTTAGTTTTAGATATTGTTCTTAGCTTTCTCTTGATGTATTTTTCTTTTCTTCTCTAGGGCTTATCTCAAGCCCTTAAGACTACTGTTGCTAGTTTGTTCTCTATTTATTTAATAAAAGTTGCAGTGGGGTTTTACCCTACTATTTATAGTGAAAAAATAAAAAATTTTATTGTTCCATGCTATTATATTATCTTTTTTGGATTTTTTATATGCATTTATATGCTATTTTATATGATTTTTGGGACTAACCTATCAACCTAGAGCCCAGTGTCAGTTTCTGGTTTTTCCTTGTTTTTGAGTTTTACAAAAAAGGAATACCAAACGGAGTCCAATTGACCTGCCAATTTTTGTGGATTTTTTATGGACTAGAAGAAGCCCCCGAAGCAAAAGAGTTGGGCCAGAAGAGTCCTGAGTCATCCACGAGGGTGGAGGGCGCACCCTACCCCCTAGGCGTGCCCCCCTACCTCGTGACTGACTCGGAGACCCCCCTGCCGTGAAACCGACACCAAAAATTCCTATAAATACAAAAAAACCGAAAAGAGACCTAGATCGTGAGTTCCGCCGCCGCAAGCCTCTGTAGCCACCAAAAACCAATCAGGGCCCTGTTCTAGCACCCTGTCGGAGGGAGGAACCATCACCGGTGGCCATCTTCATCATCCCGGCGCTCTCCATGACGAGGAAGGAGTAGTTCACCCTCGGGGCTAAGGGTATGTACCAGTAGCTATGTGTTTGAGCTCTCTCTCTCTCTCTCTCGTGTTCTTGATATGGCACGATCGTGATGTATCGCGATATTTGTTATTATAGTTGGATCTTATGATGTTTCTCCCCCTCTACCTTCTTTTAATGGATTGAGTTTTCCCTTTGAAGTTATCTTATCGGATTGAGTCTTTAAGGATTTGAGAACACTTGATGTATGTCTTGCATGTGCTTATCTGTGGTGATAATGGGATATTCACGTGATCCACTTGATGTATGTTTTGGTTATCAACTTGCGGGTTCAGTGACCTTGTGAACTTATGCATAGGTGTTGGCACACGTTTTCGTCTTGACTCTCCGGTAGAACGTTTGGGGCACTCTTTGAAGTTCTTTGTGTTGGTTGAATAGATGAATCTGAAATTGTTTGATGCATATCGTATAATCATACCCGCGGATACTTGTGGGGACATTGGAGTATCTAGGTGACATTAGGGTTTTGGTTGATGTGTGTCTTAAGTTGTTATTTTACTACGGACTCTAAGGTGGTTTGTGACACTTATAGGAATAGCCCAATGGATTGATCGGAAAGAATAACTTTGAGGTGGTTTCGTACCCTACAATAATCTCTTCATTTGTTCTCCGCTATTAGTGACTTTGGAGTGACTCTTTGTTGCATGTTGAGGGATTGTTATATGATCCAATTATGTTATTATTGTTGAGAGAACTTGCACTAGTGAAAGTATGAACCCTAGGCCTTGTTTTGAAGCATTGCAATACCGTTTTCGCTCACTTTTATTACTTGCTACCTTGCTGTTTTTATATTTTCAGATTACAAATACCCAGATCTACCAGCCATATTGCACTTGTATCACCATCTCTTCGCCAAACTAGTGCACCTATACAATTTACCATTGTATTGGGTGTGTTGGGGATACAAGAGACAATTTCTTATTTGGTTGCATGGTTGTTTGAGAAAGACCATCTTCATCCTACGCCTCCCACGGATTGATAAACCTTAGGTCATCCACTTGAGGGAAATTTTCTATTGTCCTACAAACCTCTGCACTTGGAGGCCCAACAACGTCTACAAGAAGAAGGTTGCGTAGTAGACATCACAAGTCTCCCAAACATAGTAAACAAATCTAAGTTTTAATTTTTCCCTTTCCTTCTCCTACAGGAAAACAAGAACGTATTGTGTGAGAAGGTATTGGAGCTTGAGCAAGAGGTCAGCAAGCTGAAGGAGGAAAACTGTGTTCTCAAGCGAAAGCTAATGGACAAGCCCACTACTTCATCATCACCGAAGAAAGAAGCTTGAGTACACGGGTATGGGCACTCCCCTTGGCTTGTGCCAAGCTTGGGGGAGGTGTCCGGTATCGTATCACCATCACTTTTATTATCTTTACCTATCTTAGTTTAATCCTTAGTTATTTTGTGATTTAGTAGAATAGAAGTTTAGTATGGTCTATTTTCGAGTACTAGTTTCGTGATCTATATATCTATGTAATCGAGTTGAGAGTTATATAATAAATAGTAGTTTGAGTTTTGCTTCTTTACTTTTATGTTTTAATCCTAGTAACGAAAATAATGTTAAATATCATGTGCTAATCTCATGGAAAGTAATGACTTTACATGAAGAAAAGTGTAAGTGGTAAAATTTATTGGAAGTTAACAAACATAACATTAGTCAATGATGCAATTCATGAAAGATTAATAAGGGAATAGAAGATTCACATATAAATATACTATCTTGGACATCTTTAATGATTGTGAGCCCCCATTAAGTATTTTATGTCAAATTGTTGACGTTGGACAAGGAAGACAACTTAATGAGTTATGTTTGCCTATATTCACATAGAAGTTATATTGTTATAGATCCTCCAACATGTGGTGCTAGCTCAATATCTTTGCTAGCCAAAAATCTGCACCAAGTAGAGATACTACTTGTGCATCCAAAACCCCTTAAACCGAGTTTCATGTCGTGGGAGTCCACTATATCTACCTATGGATTGAATAATATCCTTCAAGTAAGTTGTCATCGGTGCATATAGCAATAAAAATTGCTCCTAAATATGTATGAACTTGTATTGTAAGGGAAAATAAGCTTTGTATGATCTTATGATGGTAAAGAAATAAAAGCGACAGACTGCATAATAAAGGTTGCTATCACAAGGGGAAATATAAAGTGACGTTCCTTTGCACTAAGAGCTTGCACATCACTACAAAAAAGACACATCCATGACATTTTGGGCCGAATGAATTTTTTCTGTCATGCTTATGACACTTCTATGACGATAATTGTGACAAAAGCACGTATCTTCATAGGTGTGGTGGGCTCCTACATCTATGACAAAAAATCATAACAGAAAATGGGATTTTCATCCTAGGCAGGCCGGCGACGCACCTACATGACATTCTTTGGGTCGTCCATGACGGAAAAAATAATGGTAGAAGCTAGGGCGAGGAAAATATCGGGGAGTTCCCGGTTACGGTGGGTGGTCGGGGCCGAGTGATGCACAGAAGTTTGCGCGTTACTCTCATACATGTACGTGCGTTTGTGTAAGGCATTGGGTTCTAACTGAACCCGAGTGAGGCGTTCGCTTACGTAACCCAAGCGACTGCACTAGCTACGCGCGTTACTGAACCCGAGCGATTCCTTCGCTATTACTGCTAACTGAAGCCGATCGAACCTGCCTCTTAATGAATAGTGACCATTGTTGGGGGTTGGATGTACAGTTCCCGCTGGGGGTTGGATGAACAAGACCCCGTGGTAGTAGTAGGTTGTTGCCGCTGGATGAATAGGACACCGATCGAGGAGGTGGGGGTGGATGAACAGGACCCCGTGGAGGGCTGGTTGAACAGTAGTCGGTGGAGGCTGCATGAACAGGACCTCATGGATGAACAATAGTTCGTGGAGGCTGGAGGAAGTCGACGATGGATGAACAGTAGTAGGTGGAGGCTGGAGGAAGTCGACGGTGGATGAACAGTAGCCTATGGAGGCTGGAGCAAGGCACTAGACGGTGGATGAACAGTAGCCCGTGGAGTCCCATTTTGTGGTACGCCACACCCCTCCCGATGAACAGGACCCCTTTTCGACCATAGCCGCTCCAACACAAGTCTGTTTCCTCCGTTTAGTGGTACGCCACACCCCTCCCGATCAGCAGCACCCCATTTCGACAGAAGGAGCTCAAACACAAGTCCATTTCCTCTGTTCTGCAGTACGCTACACCCCTCCGATCAACAAGACCCCGTTTCGATCGTAGGAGCTCGAACAGAAGTTCATTTCCACTGTTCTGCGGTACGCAGGACCTCATTTCGGTTGCTCCGTCCAAGCCGGTTGGCTCTCAATGAACAGGACATATTCCGACCCAGTCTGTTGCCTCCCGATGAACACGATGATGTTTCCTCCATTCCAAACCAGCCAGTTGGTTGCCGATGAACAGGATATCGTTGATGTACGCGTTAGAGACCCGCCCATATGTACATACATAGCCGTATTTTCTTTCTTGTAGCATGGATGCACGTACGTGTACACAATATAGACGGGACTGCGTGACATGCTACGTCCGCGCCTCTACTACAACACATGCCGCTCCTTACTCGGCAATGGTTCATCGTTGTAGAGATATCGATCGACCAGTATGTACGTACACGTTCGCGACCACACAGACAACCCTACGTACGGTTCGACCGGGTGGGTCCCAGCTATTAGGGAGGATAAGGAGGCACTTCCTTGCGTGCGAAGATATAACTAGTGGGTCCCAGCTGTCAGGGGGAAGAGTCATTTTTTTGCCCGTAATATGGACGCACTTCTTTGCGTGCAAAGATGTAGCTAGTGGGTCCCATCTGTCAAGGGGGAAACATTTTTTTTGCAAAATACGATAGCCCTTCCGGTGTCCCCTTTGTCGGGTGGAGGAATCATTATTTTGTGCGTAAAAAGGAGGCACTTCCTTGCTCCGGCCATGGACCCAGCTGTCAGCCTCTCCACGTACAGTCCTCTTCCGATGGAAGTCGTTCCTTGACCACGTTGACCACACCGCGCCGACAGCACCAAGGTGGTGGACGACGGCGAGGCCTAGGAAGGGAATGACCTGGAGCCGGGGAAGACTCGGCAGTTGTTTCCCATGCGGATGGGGGTATGAGGGTTTACTGGTTCAGCTGCAGTGTGAGGCTACCATCGCCAGAGAATAATAGGAGGTCTGGGTGAGTATAGGCAGGGATGGCCAGGCTAGCGATGGGGGTAAGGTGGGCAGTGAGGCCTGCATGGCAGCACAGCCAGCCACAGAATGCAGGAGCAGGCGGCACGGTCAGTGATGGTTTTGGCGACTGGAGTAAGAAGACCAGAGGTTGAAGAAACACGACAGCCGTTTGATGGACATCGTACGGTCACTGCAGCCGTTTGATGGAATCGTTTATATTGACTAAGTTGACAAATCCTGCGTCCGCATCAACTTAGTAGGCCCACAAGTTAGCCTCCAAATATGGTGGGACTCAGCTAGGAGGGGGAGTATTCATTTTTTTTGTGCATAATAAGGAGGCACTTCCATGTGTGCGAAGATATAGCTGGTGGGTCCGAGCTGTCAGGGGGAGGAACTTTTTTCGCGAAATAAAGAGGCCCTTCTGGTGGGTCCCCGATGTCAGGTGGAGGAATCATTATTTCGCATGTAATAAGGAGGGACTTCCTTGCGTGCGGCTGTGTACCCAGCTATCATCCTCTCCATGTACAGTCCTCTTCTGATGGATGTGGTTCGTTGACCACGCCACGCCGTGAGCAGCAGGGCGGTGGACGTCGGTGAGGCCTAGGAAGGGAATGACTCGGAGCCGGAGAAGACTCGTCAGTTGTTTCTCACACGGATGGGAGTACGAGGGTTTACTTGTTCGTTTGCCATCGCCAAAGAATAACAGGAATTGTGGGTGCATAGTGGGATGGCCAGGCCAGCAATGGGAGTAGTGTGGAGCGGTTAGGCCTGTGCGGCAGCACAGCCGGTCACGGGAGGCATGAGCAGGCAGTACGGCCGATGCTGGTTTGGGCTGCTGGAGCAAGAAGACCAAAGGTTGAAGAAGCAGCACAACCATTGGATTAACATCCAACGGTCACTGCTGCTAGAATCGTTTGTGGACTAAGTTGACAAAGCCTTTCATACACATCAACCTAGTAGGCCCAGAAGTTAGCCTCCAAATCTGTTCCAAACAGCATACAGTCCGAAATTTCTAGCCAGATTCAAATTAATTTAAAAAATAAACATACCATAATTTAAAATCCAATGAAATTTTACCCGCACAAAAACAATGAAATTCAAAATATCAAAATCTAAAAGAAATAAGTAATTTGGAACTAATTGCCTGTTTGATGTGTTCTTCATTTTACAGCCCATTTCTTATAACCCATTTTCTGGGCAAGCCGAATGCATTCCTCCTCGTCTTGAAAGATTTCTGGCCCAGCAGGGCATAGAAAAGCAAGTAGGCCTCCGTTGGTTATTCTACAAAAAACAAAATAGCTGGGCCAGCCATTTTTAGAAAGAAAAAACAAAACTAGGCTGGACATGTGGTAAACATATGAAAGAAAAGCATGAGCTAGACGTGCCACAGCTCCCGCACAACCCAGTTGATACCCTGCTCCGTCCCGAAAACAAAAAAAATACTGTGTGAGCTGCTGGGTCCTGGGTGTCAGCCACTCCTTGTGCAGTTATCTCGCTTATTGACTATGCTGACAATGGTGTGCGGTCCACATGTCAGGAAACCATCAGGAGGAACCATTTTTTTCTTGTAATAAAGAAGGCACTTGCTTGCCTACTGCCATGATCCTGGTGGGTCCCTACTGTCATCCTCACCATGTATAGTCATCTCCTTATTCCTCTCGGTTGTTGACCATGTTGACAACACCGGAGGGTGGCGCCGCGGCGAGCGAACCAAGGTAGAGGACGATGGTAAGGCCTCGGATGGGAACAAACAGGAGCTAGGGAAGATGCGCTGAGTTTTAGGGTGCGATGTGGCCGAGATGCGTGAGTGGTAGCACAGCCAGCCGTGGGAGGCGGGAGCAGGCGGTCCCACTAGCGCTGGTTTGGCTTTGGCGGCTAGGGGAAGAAGAGACTGAAGAAACATGATAGAGGTTGAATGTGAATCCAACGGTCAAGGTTGGCACAATCATTTGTTGACTAAGACGACACCCCGTAGCATACTTTTTTAGGAAGAAAAGAAAAACTAGGCTCGTTCGCCAGATAACATTCGCGAAACTGCCACCGTTTGATCTTGCGACGCAACTAAAACTGTCAGGAAAATGCATTCGTTTGCTGTCCTCTTCCCAGGGAATGTTCGCCACATAACATTCCCGAAAATCAAATACTTGAGAAGGCGTACAGAACAAGCTAGTGTACTAGTAAAGAGACGTTGCTGAGTTTTAGAAAAAAGAGAGACATGCTCCTGTAGTTGGTTCGAATCCAAACCTAGACCATGACTATATATAGTGTTATGCTACTCTACAAGTAATGAAACTGACATATCCAACGTTCGCTTCTCCTTTTCTGTAGTTATTCTGCCTAGCATGAGAAGCTCTGGCTGTAGCAACCATGTCCGCTGGTGGCTCGTCCACCTGCTCTTCAGTAGGCAACAACCAGATATGCGCCAAGTCGCCACCCGTACCATACCCTGTGGGTCTCATCACACCCCCGCCGGCACACTCACCACAACCGGTTGCTCATCGCAACCCGCTGCCGTTGGTGTGGTGCCACTGCTACAAATCACGTAGAGTCATCCATCGCATCTCAACTACAATCCCCAACCCTGACCGAGTCTTCTACAAATTCCTGAATCATGGGGTAATAATATGTTTAAGTGTTTTTCGCCTGCTTTCAGTTCCTGATTTTTTATAATAGTTTGGTTGATGATCTTCCAATTTGATTCGTGCAGAAAAGGGAAGATTCGTGTGATTTGTATTACTGGGAAGTTGCTGATGTGGGGGAATGGAACTACGCTGAGTATTTGGTTAGCCGAGGAATCCCAATACCAGTAGGTTGGAGTGTTGGACAAGTAACTGAAGGAATGGCAGAAGAGGAAGATGTAGAGCAGAAGGTGAAAGATGCAGTTCCTTTGATCATGGCCAAGCAACAGCTGTTGAATGGCCTTGAAAGCAATGAGGAGATGAAAGAGCTTGTGAAGATAATGGGCAAGATTGTTGTGCTATGTAGGATGATTGTCTCTTTATTTGCAGTGTATGTAGCACTCGTGATGTATTCAGTGGATATGACATGAGAACTTTGCTGAAACTAGTAATGAATGAAACTTGTTTAGCAGGCTGGGCATACTATTATGAACATCTAATGATTTCTATTAACAAAAATCGGGGATATCCCCTTTTGCTCATAAATAAATAAATAGCAGAGGAACTTTTGTTAATAAATAAATAAATTAGCAGAGGCCCTGTTGGGTCAGCTTTGTTCCCATTCGAAGATGTAGAGCAAATTGCAGTCCAACAGCATACTATGTCATCAAATATAAGTTTCACAGCCAAGTATGAGTACAACTAAACAACAATGTCATCATGTTTTAGTCATCATACAATCACCAAACAGAAATCAACATACATAATAATTGATGTTCTCACAGCAAAATACTAAACAACAACTTCATCAGGTTTCAGTTGTCATAGCAAACACAATTTCCCATAGTAGATAGAAAGTCGTCTTCTCACAGGCAAATACAACAAAAGCAATCTAATCATCATCCGCAGTAGCAGCGTCAACACCTTCGCCATGTGTATCAGTCTGAATCGTAATTCCCCCCAGTGTCATCTTCTTCTTCATCCTCAATGTCCTCGATCATTGGCGTCTTATTGATCAACTCTCGTATGTCCACATCCCGACAGGCAATCTTTTCGCCAGCGTCATTTACGTGATGGTTCTCAAAGATACGAGGAACATTTGTGGAATCTTCTACATCAGGAGCAGTGTAAGCATCATCTTGTTGTGCAACTTCATTAAACAAATTCCTCTGCTCAAACCTTTGCAATACTCTCCATTCATCGCTACATGCATATGTGTCTTCCAAGAAAAATATCTATGTTGCTTGATTTGCCAAAACAAAAGGCTCGTCGGTGTGGTGCGTCGCCTTGACATTGATGGATTTGAAATAATCATCAGCTTTGGGTTTTGCGATCCTGGAAAATAGGTCATAGCAACGACAACACAACAGAACCACACACCAATGAACCTCGAAACTGGAGATATACTGCAACTGAAAAATGTCTATTATGTTAGCATACATTTCAGTTGTCTCTTCGTTGTACGTATTTGTGCTCATGATGGCACTGTTTTGTGTCTTCCTGCCTTCGTCGCGTGCAAGGGAGTTGTAGCGCACAACTCCAACAACACAAGATTCATAATGTCTTACCCGAGTATCAGGACCCATTGCTAGTGCGTAAAGGGCATCATTAACTGCCTGCCCATCCTCCCTCATCTTCTTAACCTATGGTTAAAAAATGGACAAGCTGATCATCTTATGTACTCGATATATTAAAAAAAACTACAGTGCAATTCAAAAGCTTACACGCTCTTGAACCATTTTGCAAATCCTACCATAACCAGTTTGTCAATGTTTCTTGGATTTTGCGGCAGTAACTCCTTTTTGTAGAGGTTGCACAATATAGTGATCGCGTCAAATATCTAAATAAATAAGAATGTGCCGCAAGTTTAGCAGATTACGATGTATAAGCTGCAATACTTAGCACTTTTTTATTTACTCGATATAAGGTAGAATCTCAGGACAGTTATTCAACACATACCAAACCATTTTGTCCAAATCTTTAGGTTTGTCATCTTTTCGACTCTTCCCTATAACTCGAACAGAACAATCGAAAACATTGAGCTCGGGATTGTCTTCACCCACCTTTTTGCTAAGCTGATCAGTTATTTCAATGTATTTTGAGCAGAATGTCAACGCTTCTATAGCAATGTAGGCCTCTGTAATGGAACCCTCAGTTCTAGCTTTGTTCCTAACAAAGCCCTTGAAAGTGCCTAGCCGCCTTTCAATAGGGTACATCCAGCCATGCTATACTGGACCTCTAAGTAGTGCCTCATCAGGTAGATGAACAGCCAAATGCACCATCACATCAAAGAAGGCTGGAGGATATATCTTCTCAAGGTCGCATAGTATAGTTGGTATCTTGTCTCTAAGACGCTCCAAAGCATCTATCCTGATATTTCTACTGCAGAGTTCCCTGAAAAATTGTCCCAACTCTGCAACTGCTCCGTATAAGTTAGGGCAGCCCAATCCTCAAAGGATAATAGGTAAAACCCTTTGAAGTTGTACGTGGCGGTCATGAGTTTTCAACCCTTGTACCTTGTTTCCATTTGCACTGACTCTCCTTTCAGGATTGGAAGCAAATCCATGTGAGAATCTCACACATGACAGGACCTTGCAGAATTATTTTGTTTTTACCTTGTCCAAGATGTACATACCTGGTGCCATATCCCGTGATGCACCATCATCTTTCACCTGCAAATCCATTCTGATACCCAGGTGTGTCAAATCAATCCTAGATTTTAAGGTATCTTTCGTCTTGCCTTCAATATTAAAAATTGTGCCGATAATGATGTCAAGTATATTTTTCTTGATGTGCGTCACATCAAGATTATGCCGAAGATCCAAATATTTCCAATACTCCAAGTCCCACAAAGTGGACCTGCGGGTAAACAATAATCTCTCTTCTGCTCTGCCATGCTTCCTTTTCCCGCTACCATTATCAGGATTGTTTCCTGGTGTAATATGTAGACATTTGGTGGCATGTTGTAAGGGATAACAAGCACTGGCCACATGCTATATGTGGCGCTCTGGTGGCCAAATGGTTGAATCCATCTATAGCTAAGCCAAGTCTAATGTTTCTCGGCTCAGCAACATACTTTTTGTGTTTCTGATTGAAGCTTTTTCAGTCCCTACCATGAGATGGATGGCTCATTATATTTTGATCTCTGTACTCCTAGTTGTTCGACGAGTTTTTGTGCATTGTTGCATAAAATAATATTTTTAGCGAGTTTTGATGCAGGCTAAATGAGCAAAGGCAAGCTATTATAATATAAAGGCAAACTTAATTACCGTGGCGCATGCACGCATAACAAATGCCCATGTACTCAGTAAACACATATGCATAAAATATACATGCAGCTAATATGTGTACATGCACACGGTCCTGGACCGTGCCATGCACATATACATACATATTTGTGTATTTGCGGCCGGCTGGCATGCCCGCGTATACTTCTCTGAATACCCCCATGAATACGGGCATGAAATACGTGAAAGTGTTGCATTGGGTCCAATATGCACTTACAGATGTACGGGCTGAGTTTTTGGCTAGTAAAACTTTCATGAGAATGTACAAGGTTTGTTTGGTAAGTTCGTGCATGGCAAGAAGTACTTGGGCACTAGAAAGGGAGCTTTTTTTAAGATGGAAATTTCAAATCTTGCTGATCAAGATGAGGCCGTGCACTGGCCATCCTCTGGGCATATAAATACAGGACCATGGCTCGTGCACGAGGGGACAGAAGGAGATGCGCCGATAAGGCAGCGTCGAGCAAGATAAAGGAGCCACATGATGGAGAGCATGTACCGGCTGGTTTGAAGACAAGGTCGCCATGTACCCAGCGGCCGTGGGCGACGTATCGACCGCAGACGATGCGCCCATGGTAGCGGCACACTTGCTGGGCATCAAGCACGTTGCTTGGCCCAGTCTGGAGGGGGTTGCGACAGGGCGGAGCATGCATGAAGGAAAACACCCATGGAGGATGGCGTGCACTAATTACCAATAGCTTATCTCAGGTCAGATACCTCTTTGTATTCGCATGATACACGTAACCAAGGAGAAACCACGCAGAAAAGGAGACGGACCCGTGGTGGACCTAGGATGGAATCATCTCGCACTCGGAGGTGGCGGACGACGCATCTGGTGGAGAGGAGCACAGGATTACAGGGGAGTGTGGCGGCACCCCACACGGATGCATGCTAGAACAAGGAGGTGTCCACACATCGACCACCGCCAGAGACTACTTCGCCGACCCAGAAGACTACACCAACACCGTTGGAGATTGCCTATGACAATCCCTTCATCTTCAGACATCACGCTCCTGTTTGGAGATGACTCAGAAGTAGCCGGAGCTCGCCAACAACATAGCCCAACCGATAGCTCTTGGTGTCTACCAGGGCGGTCTACATGTCCCCGACGAATAGGTCATGGCGAACAGGTCTCTGATGCATAGGTCCTTGGCGAACAGGTCACCGGTGCACAGGTCCATGGCACCCCGAACAGATCTCGCGCCTTGCTTCCCAGAGGAGACGACATGGCGGAGCCGGAGCTCGCGACGATGTAGCCCGAGGCAGGTGTCGGTGTCAAAACCGGCGGATCTCGGGTAGGGGGCCCCGAACTGTGCGTCTAAGGCTAATGGTAACAGGAGGCAGGGGACACGATGTTTTACCCAGGTTCGGGCCCTCTCGATGGAGGTAATACCCTACTTCCTGCTTGATTGATCTTTGATGATATGAATATTACAAGAGTTGATCTACCACGAGATCGTAGAGGCTAAACCCTAGAAGCTAGCCTATGATTCTGATTGTTCTTGTCCTATGGACTAAGCCCTATGGTTTATATAGACACCGGAGGAGGCTAGGGTTACACAGAGTCGGTTACAAAGAAGGAGATCTAACATCCGGATCGCCAAGCTTGTCTTCCACACAAAGGAGAGTCCCATCCGGACACGTGACGAAGTCTTGAGTCTTGTATCTTCACAGTCCAACAGTCCGGACAAAGCATATAGTCCGGCTGTCCGGATACCCCCTTATCCAGGAACCCTCAGTAGCCCCTGAACCATCAATGACGATGAGTCCGGCGCGCAGATTGTCTTCGGCATTGCAAGGCGGGTTCCATCTCCGAATACTCCAAAGTAAATCTCGAACACTTAAGTCGTGTCCGGCTCTGCAAGACGATTTTCACATTCCACCGTAGAGAGAACAATATTCCACAAATATAATCTGCTGACAACTTTAGATAATGTGACATCATGCCATGGCCGAGTCATTATTCGAACTGTTTTCGCACAACCAGTTACTGTGCATATAGCGAGGCAGTTTCCTGGGCACGTTTTGTCGAAGCAGAGATCGTGTTCCCTTATCACGGGACTCTCATCAATACGGGTGCGGGTAGGCCAACCGTACCGCCAATCGCGGCGAGTGGGGATGAGCAGGTTCCATCCGGCAAGTAGGGAGGCGCAAAAGTTTCTATTGCCTCTATAAAGAGATAAGGCCTCTTCTTCTTTACCCACGCCTTTTCCTTCCGCTCGCCCATTCCCCTTCGCTCGAGCCCTAGCGCCCAAAGCGCTCATCTTCTCCACCAAAAAGAGGTTCTCCTAAGATGTCCGGATCCGGAGCAGGAGGCAAATGGATGGCCTCTACCGTCCAGGAGAAGGATATCAAAAAGCTTCGAGAGGCCGGGTAACTGGCCAACAAAGTCGGCCACCGTCTTCCGACGGCGGGACAGATCATCCCTAATCCGGAGCCTCACGAGAGGGTTGTGTTTCTTCCTCATTTCGTCCGCGGGCTCGAGTTTCCCCTTCACCAATTTGTTCACGGCGTCATGTATTATTACAAGATTGATTTTCATGATCTGTCCCCTAATTCTTTCCTTAACATCTCGACGTTTATCGTCGTGTGTGAGGCATTTCTCCGTATTTTGCCACACTTCGGCTTATGGCTGAAGATCTTCAATGTGAATCCCAAGGTGGTGAACGGCAAGCACGCCGAGTGCGGAGGCGCCATGGTGAGCAAGATGCCCAAGGTCACATGGCCGAAGGCACCTTCAATGATTCCATCAAGGAGTGGCAGCAGCCATGGTTATACATCACTGAGCTATGATGTCTACTACACAACCTTCTCCTTGTAGATGTTGTTGGGCCTGCAAGTGCACAGGTTTGTAGGACAGTAGCACATTTCCCTCAAGTGGATGACCTAAGGTTTATCAATCCGTGGAGGCGTAGGATGAAGATGGTCTCTCTCAAACAACCCTGCAACCAAATAACAAAAAGTCTCTTGTGTCCCCAACACACCCAATACAATGGTAATTTGTATAGGTGCACTAGTTCGGTGAAGAGATGGTGATACAAGTGCAATATGGATGGTAGATATAGGTTTTTGTAATCTGAAATAATAAAAACAGCAAGGTAACTAATGATAAAAGTGAGCGTAAACGGTATTGCAATGATAGGAAACAAGGCCTAGGGTTCATACTTTCACTAGTGCAAGTTCTCTCAACAATAATAACATAGATAGATAATATAACAAGCCCTCAACATGCAACAAAGAGTCACTCCAAAGCCACTAATAGCAGAGAACAAATGTAGAGATTATGGTAGGGTACGAAACCACCTCAAAGTTATTCTTTTGGATCGATCTATTAAAGAGTCCGTACTAGAATAACACCTTAAGACACAAATCAACCAAAACCCTAATGTCACCTAGATACTCCATTGTCACATCAAGTATCCGTGGGCATGATTATACGATATGCATCACACAATCTCAGATTCATCCAACCAACATAAAAGTACTTCAAAGAGTGCCCCAAAGTTTCTATCGGAGAGTCAAGAACGTGTGCCAACCCCTATGCATAGGTTCCCAATGTAACGAAACCCGTAAGTTGATCACCAAAACATACATCAAGTGGCACATGATATCCCATTGTCACCACAGATAATCACGGCAAGACATACATCAAGTGTTCTCATAAAGACTCAATCCGATAAGATAACTTCAAAGGGGAAACTCAATTCATCACAAGAGAGTAGAGTGGGAGAAACATCATAAGATCCAACTACAATAGCAAAGCTTGGGATACATCAAGATCGTGCCATAGAGGAACACGAGAGAGAACACGAGAGAGAGAGAGAGAGAGAGAGATCAAACACATAGCTACTGGTACATACCCTCGGCCCCGAGGGTGAACTACTCCCTCCTCGTCATGGATAGCGTCGGGATGATGAAGATGGCCACCGGTGATGGGATCCCCCTTCGGCAGGGTGCCGGAACGGGCTCCCGAGAGGTTTTTGGTGGCTACAGAGGCTTGCAGCGGCGGAACTCCCGATCTATCTTCTGTTCTGGAAGTTTTACGATACGTAGGTATATATGGGTGAAAGAAGTATGTCGGTGGACCGAAGGGGGGGTGTCGATGTCAAAACCGGCGGATCTCGGGTAGGGGGTCCCGAACTGTGCGTCTAGGCGGATGGTAACAGGAGACGAGGGACATGATGTTTTACCCAGGTTCGGGCCCTCTTGATGGAGGTAAAACCCTACGTCCTGCTTGATCAATATTGATGATATGGGTAGTACAAGAGTGGATCTACCACGAGATCAAGGAGGCTAAACCCTAGAAGCTAGCCTATGGTATGATTGTTGTAATGGAGGTTATGTCCTATGGACTAAGCCCTCCGGTTTATATGGACACCGGAGAGGGCTAGGGTTACACAGAGTCGGTTACAATGGTAGGAGATCTACATATCCGTATCGCCAAGCTTGCCTTCCACGCCAAGGAAAGTCCCATCCGGACACGGGACAGAGTCTTCAATCTTGTATCTTCATAGTCTTGGAGTCCGGCGGACGATGATAGTCCGGCTGTCCGGACACCCCCTAGTCCAGGACTCCCTCAGTAGCCCTTGAACCTGGCTTCAATGACGATGAGTCCGGCGCGCATAATGTTCGGCATTGCAAGGCGGGTTCCTCCTCCGAAATAATCCAAAGAAGATTGTGAACACTAGGATAGTGTCTGGCTCTGCAAAATAAATTCCACATTCCACCATAGAGAGAATAAAATGTACACAAGTTCAATCTGCTGACTTATTTTGCAGCATGACGTCACACCACTACCAAGCCTTTACTTGAATCGTTTTTTGTTATACCACCTCAGCATGTTTAGCGAAGCGGTTCCCTTGGCACATCTTGTCGAAGCAAAGATCGTGTTCCCCTTATTCCGGGATTCTCATCAATACGGACGTGGGTAACCCAACCGCGCCATTGATGGTGGCGCTTGGGAGATAAGCGAGTTTTACCAGGCTAGTGGGGACGCATAGTCTTCGTCCGCCTATATATAAGAGATAAGGATTCACCTTTTCACCTACGCCTTCTTCCTCCTTTGCTTATCCATCTCCGCGCACTCGAGCTCCAGCGCCCAAGTTCGCGCATCTCGTCTCAACCTTTCTCCGACCATGTCCGGAGCGGGAGGCAAGTGGTTGGCCTCCACCGTTAAGGAGGAGCACATCACAAAGCTGCGCAGCGCCGGATACCTTTCCGGCGACATCGCGCACCGGCTGCCCGACAAGGGGCAGCTCATCCCTACCCCCAGGCCCCATGAGAGGGTCGTTTTCCTTCCCCACTTCCTCCGCGGACTGGGCTTTCCACTTCACCCCTTTGTCCGGGGGCTCATGTTCTACTACGGCCTGTATTTCCATGATCTGGCGCCGAACTTCATCCTCAACATCTCGGCGTTTATCGTCGTGTGCGAGGCCTTCCTCTGCATCCAGCCCCACTTCGGCTTGTGGCTCAAGACCTTCAATGTCAAGCCGAAGGTAGTGAAGGGCACTCAAGCAGAGTGCGGAGGCGCCATGTTGGGCAAGATGCCCAACGTCCTTTGGTTCGAAGGGGCCTTCGCGGAATCCGTCAAGGGGTGGCAGTCGGGGTGGTTCTATATCACCGAGCCGCGCGTCCCTACGTGGGCGGCGGCCCCCGAGTTCAGATCTGGAATCCCTACGCAGCTCACCTCCTGGAAAGAGAAGGGCTTGCTGTGGGGTAATTCGAAGGAGCTGACGGGACTCCAAGCCTGTATCCAGAAGCTGGTGAATAAGAAGCTCAGGCTGGTTAACGTGGTCCAAGTCATGCTCGTCCGCCGGATTCTCCCATGCCAAGAACGGGCATTCAATCTGTGGGAGTTCGATCCGGAACAGGACCAGGCGTTGAGTGGGCTCTTCGACACGACGTACGAAGGCGCCTGGAGGGTGTTGTTTAAGGGCGCCGAAGCCCCTGCATCCGCGACGGAAGATCGCGGATTTCACTCGCAGCGTCCAGCTGACGAGGTAAGTGATTCTACCCCTTTACGGGACACTCATTGTTAATAGATTGATTCTAAGCGGGTTTCAATCTCCCTTTTCCTTTGACAGGAATGGATGAAGAAGGCCGAGCAGCTCATCTGCCCGGCTCCCATGCCAGAAGACCCAGTGGACACCCGTCTAGCGGGGCTGCTGGTCCCGGCACCGCACGTGGTGCTGGAGAAGAAGGCCAAGAAGGTGGCCACGGGCACTCGAAAGAGTTCCCGTTTTCAGGTCTCCGATGACTCCGAGGCGGACTCCTCCCCCGAAGATGAGGAGGAGGAAGAAGACTCCCTCCCAGAGGAGGGAGAGAGGAAGAGGAAGGCCTCCCCAACAGGGGAGACCGAAGGGTCCAAGAGGGGGAGAACTATTCCCCCGGACAGCTTCGCCGACACCAACGTTGGCGATGAAGATTGGCCCCCAAGGGCCAGGCCTCAGGCGAGATCGTAAGCATCTGGATCCCTGAATAATCTGCAATTTCTTTTGTGTCACATAGTGTCCTTCTAATGCCGCATACTGCCTGCAGTCCGACCGACGATGATCTCCCTGCTTCGTCGAGCGGGTCGTTGGCTGCGTCGGATGTGGATTCCATTCCGACTGCCTCCACCCCTCGCGCTGCTGAGGACGCCGAGGTGGGATCCCGGGAAGGGACCCATAAGGAGGAGGCTCCGGAGGCGCCGCAAGGCAGCCTCCCGGACTTTGCGCCGGACTCTACGCCGGAACCTGCAGTGGTTCCAGAGTCCGGCAGGCGGCCCCTTTGCAAGAAGGGCAAGACCGTGACACCGGCGGCCCCCGTCCAACCGGAGGTGCCGGACAACTTGTTGGAGGCGCTCAAAGGCGCTTCCATCGAGGAAGAACACCGCACTATCATGAGTGCGGTGATTCAGAAGGTTCAGCTCGCCAAGAGCGGGCTGACGGAAGCCTGCAGCAGCCTTCTAACAGGCTTTGAGGTAAGAAGTTAAAATTATGTAATGTAATACCACATAGACAGTAGCCCCTGATGCTCGGTTCGGTGTTCGGAAAGGAAAGCCAGACTGAGGATCTAAAAAGATATACGGAGGGTTGCTAAAAAGTATGTCAATATGGGTTTGCAGGCTGCGCTGCTGACCTCTGCCGCACTGACTGCGGAGGTTGGTGCATTGAAGCAGGATCTCGAGCGGTCCGAGCAAGAGCTCGGCCGTGCCAAAAAGCAGCTCGAGGACAAAGAAGGTGAGTAACACCACTTTGAATAATTACCTTACAGAAAAGGATTTAGGTTGCAAAAAATAACAAGGATAACATGGGTACTGCAGGGGCCACTAGCGAGGTGGCAGCCCTGAAGGAGGCTGTGTTCGTGGCCGAACGCAATGCGGCCGTGGAACAGGCAGAGCGAGAAAATCAGGAGGCGCGGGTGGCGGAGGTGCGGCAAGAGCTCCAGGCTCTCATGGAGAAGCATGAGAGTTTGGAGCGCGACTCAAAGACGCGAGAGTCTGAGCTCGCCTTGGCTCTCGAAAGTGCCAAGTCCGCCAAGGCCGAGGCCCGTAAGGCCCTTCAGGAGGTTGAGGATATGAAGAAAATAGCGGCGGGTAAGGCATTTTTCATGCAAAGCAAGCATGTTAATGTAAACTACCTGACACTTACCCGAATTCGGAGCTCTCCAGGGGTGTTTGCAGATCTGCCTCGCAGTGTATCCGATGCCGCCGCATTCTACCGAGGCGAGGAGGGGAGCTCAATGGAGAAGGTCTACTGGTCTCAGTACGCTGAGGCCGGCCATCCGGTGCCCCCTAGCGACCAGCTGAAGCAGCTGGTCGAGCTCCACAAGGTAGCTGAGGAGGCCATGAAGGGCCTCATAGTCCGGCTGTGGCCTGGACAGGCCATGCTTGGGAGCTACTTCGGCCTCGTGCGGCAGCTGGTGGATGTGTGCCCCTGGGTGGAGGTCATCAAGTGCTCCGCCTGTATTGAAGGTGCTCGCCGGGCCCTTGCCCGCGCAAAGGTGCACTGGGGCAAGCTGGATGCGAAGAAGCTCACCACTGACGCGCCGCCAGCGGGCAAGGAGTATTGTATGCCCGAGATGTACTATAAGACTGTCCTGAAGGGTGCCCGCAAGATTGCGGATGAGTGCCCCAGAGATGTAATTATTGAGTAGACTCGCTATGCATTATCCTGTGCGCTGAAAACTTTGTTCATATGCGCGAAGCAACGCTTGTTTGATTTAAAATATTACCTTCTGTGCGGCTGTTTATAAAATCTGAGAGATGGCAAGTCGTCGGCTTCAGCCCCCAAGCCACGAGTGCTGGGGTGTTCGGGATAAACTTGAGCACTCTTGTTCCCATTTTTGGGTCCATCTAGGGAGGCGCTCAACACAACGAACGAGGCAACCGGACTTATAATGCTTGAACACTCTCACTTAGCCATAGAATTCTATAATTTTGAATTTCGGCGAAGCCCCTAGTATTCGGAAGACCGAATTCGGGGTGCTATCCACGCCTTCGTCGGACATTATCCGGTACTTCGCTCGAAGCGGCATAAGTCTTTAGGGACCCGAAAAGACCTCTCGAACAGCGACCAGTCTCTCGCCTTATCATGCCAGTCAGTTTTAGCTTTCTCCACTAAGGCGCTCGCCCAGCTCAACCGGGGCGCAATCGCAGTGGTTCTCCCAGTGCCACCTTAGCCGACAAAACGGAACGTAAGGCACCAAAACGTGGGAGCCGGGCAAACCCAACTATTGACCCAAGACATGATTCGGAGCCGATTCATATAATGCTATAAGTTCGGGGTGCCGCACTTGTGAAAGTGTTCGGACTTATCACACCATAATGCGGGGAACATAAGCCCCTGGTGTATTCGGCCGTACCAAAATATACGGGTGCAAGATGTCATTAATGAACATATGTGTAAAGTAATGCAATAATAGGCGAAAAATGCTGCATTATTTTATTTAAGGAATTCTGCTATGAGTGTGGAAGGATACAAATAGTGCGGTAAGCAAGGGATTGGACTAAATAAACATGTCCCCCTCCAGGGGTGGGCTGCGGACTGGTGTATATAATCGAATTTAATGCTCGTAATGGAGACCACCTGAGTGTTCGTCGCAGCCTTTTTCCCTCCCTGGCTGTTGCATCGTGAGTTCGGCGGGTTCGCCGCCGGACAGGGCCTCTGGTGAACGGAGTCATGTGTATACAAAGAAGAAAAATAAAGAAAGAGAGACACACTTGTGAGCCCCTGGTGTGGTCGAGCCGCACTCTGGGTCTGTTGTGGTCGTGCCCCTCCCCCTAGGCCCATGGTATCTCCAGAGCATAATGATGTACGCGGAGGGTTGGTCTTGCAATCATGCGAGGGCTGGGGTTGGGGCCGCATTGCTACGCGTGCTCGGAACGTGCCAGGTGGTCTTGGTTGATGTTGCTCCGGGCACGTTTGGCCGTGTCCGGCCGTTTAACGGCCGGACTCAAAAATTGCCTTAGAAGGCTACTCTGTACTTCTGCCGCGAGAGCCGCTGTATGTTCCACCGTTCGGAGGGAGCGTTCCGTATTTCTGTTGACCGTGATGACTCCACGAGGGCCTGGCATCTTGAGCTTGAGGTATGCATAATGCGGCACCGCGTTGAACTTTGCAAATGCGGTTCGTCCGAGCAGAGTGTGATAGCCGCTACGGAACGGGACTATGTCGAAGATTAACTCCTCGCTCCGGAAATTGTCCGGGGATCCGAAGACCACTTCCAGTGTGACTGAGCCTGTACAATTGGCCTCAACGCCTGGTATGACGCCTTTGAAGGTCATCTTTGTAGGTTTAATCCTTGAGGGGTCTATGACCATCTTGCGCACTGTATCCTGATAAAGCAGGTTCAGGCTACTGCCGCCGTCCATCAGGACTCTCGTGAGGTAAAATCCATCGACGATTGGGTCTAAAACCAATGCGGCGAATCCGCCATGGCGGATGCTGGTTGGATGGTCTCTTCGATCAAAAGTGATCGGGCAGGAGGACCATGGATTGAACTTCGGGGCGACTGGCCCCATCGCATATACGTCCCTTAGTGTACGCTTCCGCTCCCTCTTGGGTATATGGGTTGCGTATATCATGTTTACCGTCCGCACTTGTGGGGGGAAACCCTTCTGTCCTCTACTGTTCGGCGGCCGGGTCTCTTCCTCGTCGTCGCTATGCAGCCCCTTATTGTTTTCGGCAATTAACTTGCCTGCCTGCTTGAATACCCAACAATCTCTGTTGGTGTGGTTAGCTGGCTTTTCGGGGGTGCCATGTATCTGACATGAGCGGTCGAGTATTCGGTCCAAATTGGACGGACCCGGAGTTGTTCTTTTAAATGGCTTCTTCCGCTGACCGGGTTTAGAGCCTCGGAATCCGGCGTTGACTGCCGTATCCTCCTTGCCGTCGTCGTTAATGCGGCGTTTATTTTTGCTTCGACGCGACCTGCCATTGTGGTCCTTAGTGTCCGGACTACCAGCATCTTTGCTGAGGTTGTTGCTGCGAGCTAGCCAGCTATCCTCTCCCGCATAGAAGCGGGTCATTAATGATGTGAGGGCTGCCATGGATTTCGTCTTTTCCTGTCCTAGGTGCCGGGCTAGCCACTCGTCGCGGATGTTATGTTTGAAGGCTGCGAGGGCCTCTGCATCCGGACAGTCGACGATTTGATTTTTCTTTGTTAAGAACCGTGTCCAGAACTGTCTGGCCGATTCATCTGGCTGCTGAATTATGTGGCTTAGGTCATCGGCGTCTGGTGGTCGCACATATGTGCCCTGGAAGTTGTCGAGGAATGCGGCTTCCAGGTCTTCCCAACACCCAGTTGACTCTGCGGGCAAGCTGTTAAGCCAATGCCGAGCTGGTCCTTTAAGCTTGAGTGGTAGATACTTGATGGCGTGGAGATCATCACCGCGGGCCATATGGATGTGAAGGAGATAATCTTTGATCCAAACCGCGGGGTCTGTTGTGCCATCGTAGGATTCAATGTTTACGGGTTTAAACCCTTCAGGGATTTGATGATCCATTACTTCGTCAGTGAAGCATAGCGGGTGTGCGGCGCCTCTGTATTGAGAAATATCACGATGTAGCTCAAGGGAGCATTGTCTGCTGTGTTTGGCCCGGCCGAAGTTGTTGTATCCGGCTCGACGGTATTCGTCGTGGGTCGTGGGGCGCTCGCGTGATCCATAGATAGATCTGGATTGTCTTGCCTTATCCTCCAATAAGTCCCGCAAGTCCGGCGCGTTCCCTCGTGGCTTCGTACTTTTCGAGCGATGACGGGGTACGGTCTTGATGGAAGGCCTGGATGCCTCTCTGTCGTGACCACGGGGTGGTCGATCGGCCGTATTGTGCGCTGGTGATGAAGGTATGTATGCTTCCTCCTCTAATCGGGGGAGCAACTTGCGTTTTGGGTAGCTCTTGGAGGGGCGTCTGAGTTCATACTCTTCGGCCGCGAGGACCTCGGTCCATCTGTCGGCCAGCAGGTCTTGATCAGCTTGAAGCTGCTGCTGCTTTTTCTTTAGGTTATTTGCTGTGGCCATTAGCCTGCGTTTGAAACGCTCCTGTTCGACGGGATCCTCGGGTACGACGAATTCGTCGTCGTTGAGGCTTGCCTCGTCTTTGGAGGGAGGTATGTAATTATCATCCTCGACCTCTTCATCTGCCGCTCTGTCGTGAGGGCTTGCTTCTGCATCCTCCTGTGCTGAATCTTGCTGGAGGGGATTGTCTTCGGCACTTTCTGGGGTATTATTATCTCCTGTGCCGGAATCTCCATTCTTGCTGTGGCGGGATTTAGAGCGGCGCCGCTGACGCCGGCGCTTGGGCTGTTTCTTTAAGGAATTTGCATCCGCTGCTTCTTCGCCGTCCCCATCTTTTGGGGTGTCCACCATGTATATGTCATATGACGAGGTGGTCTTCCAGTGCCCTGTAGGCGCTGGTTCTTGTTCGTCTCCGGCATCGTCGTCCATACCGTCGATGTCATCGGAGTCATAGTCTAGCATGTCGGTTAGATCGTCGACAGTGGCTACAAAGTGGGTGGTGGGAGGGCTTTGAATTTCTTCGTCGTCCGCATCCCAACCATCCTGGCCATAGTCCCGCCAGGGCTCTCTGGATAGCGAGAGGTGTTTTAGCGAATTTAGGATGTCGCCAAAGGGTGAGTGTTGGAAGATGTCCGCGGCAGTGAACTCCATGATCGGCGCCCAATCAGATTCGATTGGCAGGGGCGCAGGAGGTTCGAAGTCTGGCATGGAGTCCGGCACCTCCGAGTCACGAGCTTTACAAGGGACAAGGTTAGTGTTCGGCTCCATCGCCGTGGAAGGTGCAGCCCTCAAGGCGGTGTCCAGCCACCGGTCCTCGATCTGCGCTGTCGGCTCCGGACTAAGGGCCGGAGCGGATTCATGTGCGGCCACCAAGGCACTGTCCGATGGCAGAGCTAAATCATGCCCATCGTGGCAGTGCGGCACGCTCGGCTGCGGCTCGAGTCCATCGAAGATCAAGTCCCCGCGGATGTCGGCCGTGAAGTTTAGGCTTCCGAACCTGACCTGATGGCCAGGGGCGTAGCTTTCGATCTTCTCCAGATGGCCAAGTGAATTAGCCCGCAGTGCGAAGCCGCCGAATACGAAGACCTGTCCGGGGAGAAAAGTCTCACCCTGGACGGCGTTGTTGTTGATTGGAGGAGCCATCAAGCCTATCGGTGACGACACAGAGGAACTCTCAATGAAAGCACCAATGTCGGTGTCAAAACCGGCGAACCTCGGGTAGGGGGTCCCGAACTGTGCGTCTAGGCGGATGGTAACAGGAGACGAGGGACACGATGTTTTACCCAGGTTCAGGCCCTCTTGATGGAGGTAAAACCCTACGTCCTGCTTGATTAATATTGATGATATGGGTAGTACAAGAGTGGATCTACCACGAGATCAAGGAGGCTAAACCCTAGAAGCTAGCCTATGGTATGATTGTTGTAATGGAGGTTATGTCCTATGGACTAAGCCCTCCAGTTTATATAGACACCGGAGAGAGCTAGGGTTACACAGAGTCGGTTACAAGGGTAGGAGATCTACATATCCGTATCGCCAAGCTTGCCTTCCACGCCAAGGAAAGTCCCATCCGGACATGGGACGGAGTCTTCAATCTTGTATCTTCGTAGTCTTGGAGTCCGGCGGACGATGATAGTCCGGCTGTCCGGACACCCCCTAGTCCAGGACTCCCTCAGGGGGCCACGAGGCAGGGGGGCGCGCCCTAGGGGGGTGGGCGCGCCCCCACCCTCGTGAGCACCTCCCTTCTTTCCTGACATGCACTCCAAGTCCATCGAGTGGCTTTCCTTCCAAAAATAACTTCTCTAGTTGATTTCGTTCCGTTTTGACTCCGTCTGATATTCCTTTTCCTCGAAACACTGAAATAGGCATAAAACAGCAAATCTGGGCTGGGCCTCCGGTTAATAGGTTAGTCCCAAAAGTAATATAAAAGTGGAAAATAAAGCCCAATATTGCCTAAAATAGTAGATAATATATCATGGAGCAATCAAAAATTATGGATACGTTGGAGACGTATCAAGCATCCCCAAGCTTAATTCCTGCTCGTCCTCGAGTAGGTAAATGATAAAAATGATAATTTTTGATGTGGAATGCTAGTTCGCATAATTTCATGGTAATTCTTATTAATTGTGATATGAATATTCAGATTCGAATGAATACAAAATAAAAGTTCATATTGATAAAAGAAATAGTAACACTTCAAGCATACAATCAAAGTAATCATGTCTTCTCAAAATAACATGGCAAAAGAAAGTTCATCCCTACAAAATCATATAGTTACGCTATGCTTCATTTTCGTCACACAAAGATGTTCCCAACTTCTATACCCCCGATGACAAGCCAAGAAATTGTTTCATACTTAAATAATCTCAAACTTTTTCAACCTTCACGCAATACATGAGCGTGAGCCATGGATATAGCACTATTGGTGGAATAGAATATGATGATGGGGATTGTGTGGAGAAGACAAAAAAGGAGAAAGTCTCACATTGACGAGGATAATCAATGGGCTGTGGAGATGCCCATCAATTGATATCAACATGAGGAGTAGGGATTGCCATGCAACGGATGCACTAGAGCTATAAATGCTCAACAAAAGAAAACTAGTGGGTGTGCATCCAACTTGCTTGCTCACGAAGACCTAGGGCATTTGAGGAAGCCCATCGTAGGAATATACAAGCCAAGTTCTATAATGAAAAATTCCCACTAGTATGAAAAAGACAACTTATGAGACTCACTATATGAAAAACATGGTGCTACTTTGAAGCACAATATATGAGACTCACTATATGAAGAACAAGGTGCTACTTTGAAGCACAAGTGTGGAAAAAGAGATAGTAGCATTGCCCTTTTTATTTATTTTCTGTTTTTTGGGACCTTTCTTTTTTTGGCCTTTTTTTTTGTTTGGCCAATGCTCTAACAATGATGATCATCACACTTCTATTGATTACAACATAAGGATTACAACTCAAAACTTAGAACAAGATATGACTCTATATGAATGCCTCCGGCGGTGTACCAGGATGGTGCCATGAATCAAGAGTGACATGTATGAAAAATAATGCATGGTGGCTTTGCCACAAATATGATGTCAACTACATGATCATGCAATGGCAATATGACAAAAGTAATGTATGTCATGATGATGATGATGATGGAAGTTGCATGGCAATATATCTCGGAATGGCTATGGAAATGCCATGATAGGTAGGTATGGTGGCTGTTTTGAGGAAGATATAGGGAGGTTTATGTGTGATAGAGCGTATCGTATCATGGGGTTTGGATGCACCGATGAAGTTTGCACCAACTCTCAAGGTGAGAAAGGGCAATGCACGGTACCGAAGAGGCTAGAAAAGGTGGAAAGGTAAAAGTGCGTATAATCCATGGACTCAACATTAGTCAAAAGAACTCATATACTTATTGCAAAAATTTATAAGTCATCAAAAACCAAGTACTACGCGCATGCTCCTAGGGGGGTAGATTGGTAGGAAAAGACCATCGCTCGTCCCCGGCCGCCACTCATAAGGATGCACAAGCCAGGTACACTTCATGTTTCAAATTTGTTACACAACTTTAACCATACGTGCATGCTACGGGACTTGCAAACTTCAACACAAGCATTCTTTAAATTCATAATCACCCAACTAGCATGACTTTAATATCACTACCTCCATATCTCAAAACAATTATCAAGCGTCAAACTTTTCTTAGTATTCAACACACTCATAAGAATTCTTACAAATCTTTTATGCTTGGCATATTAGGATTTTAAGCAAATTACCATGCTATTTAAGACTCTCAAAATAATATAAGTGAAGCATGAGAGTTCATATATTTCTTAAAAATAAAACTACCACCATACTCTAAAAGATATAAGTGAAGTACTAGAGCAAATGACAAACTACTCCGAAAGATATAAGTGAAGATCAATGAGTAGTCGAATAATTATGCAACTATGTGAAGACTCTCCCATTTAATAATTTCAGATCTTGATGATTTATTCAAACAGCAAGCAAAGCTAAAGAAAACTACATTGCAAGGATAGCACAACTCATGTGAAGAAGCAAAAACTTAGGCTCAACCGATACTAACCGATAGTTGTTGAAGAAGAAGGGTGGGATGCCTACCGGGGCATCCCCAAGCTTAGATGCTTGAGACTTCTTGAAATATTATCTTGGGGTGCCTTGGCATCCCCAAGCTTGAACTTTTGTGTCTCCTTAATTCCTCTCATATCATGGTTTCTCTTTTTATCAAAAGTTCCATTCACAACAAACTCAACAAGAACTCGTGAGATAGGTTAGTATAAAACAATGCAAAACCTTATCATTTTCTACTGTAACAAATCATAAAATTGTTATTCAACATTGAATACTAAATGCCTCAGCATATTTAATACTCCTATCCTCAAATAGAATCATTAAACAAGCAAACATATGCAAACAACGCAAACATAACAGCAATCTGCCAAAACAGTACAGTCTGTAAAGAGTGCAAGAGTCATCATACTTCCCTAACTCCACAAATTATGAACTAAAATTCCCACTGTAATAAATTTATCGGAGCTCAATATGCAAAAAGATTCAACATTATACCGCTCTCTGACTTTTCTAGGGAATTTTTGCAACAGCGGTAAACTTTCTGTTTTCAAACAGCAACATGTATATTAGCAAAATAAGCATGGCAAAGGCTATCCTTGACTTTTTATTGAAACTAAAGATGCAAAACATTAATCTAATTAACAGAAAGCAAATACTAACAAAAGAAAATGACGCTCCAAGCAAAACACATATCATGTGGTGAATAAAAATATAGCTCCAAGTAAAGTTACCGATGAACGAAGACGAAAGAGGGGATGCCTTCCGGGGCATCCCCAAGCTTAGGCTCTTGGTTGTCCTTTTAATATTACCTTGGGGTGCTTTGGGAATCCCCAAGCTTAGGCTCTTGACACTCCTTATTCCATAGTCCATCGAATCCTTACCCAAAACTTGAAAACTCCACAACACAAAACTCAACAGAAAACTCGTAAGCTCCGTTAGTATAAAAAAATAAAACCACCACATAGGTACTGTAATGAACTCATTCTAAATTCATATTGGTATAATATCTACTGTATTCCAACTTATCTATGGTTCATACACTCCGATACTACTCATAGATTCATCAAAATAAGCAAACAACACAATGAAAACAGAATCTGTCAAAAACAGCACAGTCTGTAGTAATCTGTATAAAACTTATACTTATGGACCTCCAAAAATTCTACCAAATTAGGAAGACCTGAGAAATTCGTGTACCAATCCAGAGCAAAAAGAATCAGATCAGAAGCACGTTTCTGTGAATTAAAAAAACTAATTTACTGGGTGCAAAAGTTTCTGATTTTCAGCAGGATCAACACAACTATCACCGTAAGCTATCCTAAAGGTCTTACTTGGCACTTTATTGAAACAAAGGCTATAAAACATGATTACTACAGTAGCATAATCATGTTAACACACAAAAACAGTAAGGGTAAATGTTGGGTTGTCTCCCAACAAGCGCTTTTCTTTAATGCCTTTCTAGCTAGGCATGATGATGACAATGATGCTCACATAAAAGATAAGGATTGAAACATAACGGGAGCATCATGAAGCATATGACTAGCACATTTAAGTCTAACCCACTTCCTATGCATAGGGATTTTGTGAGCAAACAACTTATGGGAACAAGAATCAACTTGCATAGGAAGGTAAAACAAGCAAAACTTCAAAACTTTAAGCACATAGAGAGGAAACTTGATATTATTGCAATATGTAGAAGCATATGTTCCTCCCTCATAATAATTTTCAGTAGCATCATGAATGAATTCAACAATATAACCAGCACCTAAAGCATTCTTTTCATGATCTACAAGCATAGAAAATTTACTACTCTCCACATAAGCAAAATTCTTCTCAAACTCAACAAAACAACTATCATGTGATTGAAAATTAAGATCAAGATGACAAGTTTCATGGTTATCATTATTCTTTATAGCATACGTGTCATCACAATAATCATCATAGATAGGAGGCATGCTTTCATCATAGTAAATTTGCTCATCAAAGCTTGGGGAACAAAAAATATCATCTTCATCAAACATAGCTTCCCCAAGCTTGTGGCTTTGCATATCATTAGCATCATGGATATTCAAGGAATTCGTACTAACAACATTGCAATCATGCTCATCATTCACATATTTTATGCCAAGCATTCTATGTAATTCTTCTTCTAGCACTTGAGCACAATTTTCCTTTGCATCATTCTCACGAAAGATATTAAAAAGATGAAGTGTATGAGACAAGCTTAACTCCTTTTTTTGTAGTTTTATTTTATAAACTAAACTAGTGATAAAACAAGAAACAAAAAGATTCGATTGCAATATCTAAAGATATACCTTCAAGCACTCACCTCCCCGGCAACGGCGCCAGAAAAGAGCTTAGTTGATGGGGTGTGAGTGAGTGCCCTTTTACCTAGCCTCCCCGGCAACGGCGCCAGAAAAGAGCTTGATGTCTACTACACAACCATCTTCTTGTAGATGTTGTTGGGCCTGCAAGTGCACAGGTTTGTAGGACAGTAGAAAATTTCCCTCAAGTGGACGACCTAAGGTTTATCAATCTGTGGGAGGCGTAGGATGAAGATGGTCTCTCTCAAACAACCCAGGAACCAAATAACAAAATGTCTCTTGTGTCCCCAACACACCCAATACAATGGCAATTTGTATAGGTGCACTATTTCGGCGAAGAGATGGTGATACAAGTGCAATATGGATGGTAGATATAGGTTTTTGTAATCTGAAATAATAAAAACAGCAAGGTAACTAATGATAAAAGTGAGCGTAAACGGTATTGCAATGATAGGAAACAAGGCCTAGGGTTCATACTTTCATTAGTGCAAGTTCTCTCAACAATAATAACATAGATAGATAATATAACAAGCCCTCAACATGCAACAAAGAGTCACTCCAAAGCCACTTATAATGGAGAACAAATGTAGAGATTATGGTAGGGTACCAAACCACCTCAAAGTTATTCTTTTGGGTCGATCTATTAAAGAGTTCGTACTAGAATAACACCTTAAGACACAAATCAACCAAAACCCTAATGTCACCTAGATACTCTATTGTCACCTCAAGTATCCGTGGGCATGATTATACGATATGCACACAATCTCAGATTCATCCAACCAACATAAAAGTACTTCAAAGAGTGCCCCAAAGTTTCTATCGGAGAGTCAATAACGTGTGCCAACCCCTATGCATAGGTTCCCAATGTCACGAAACCCGCAAGTTGATCACCAAAACATACATCAAGTGGCACATGATATCCCATTGTCACCACAGATAATCACGGCAAGACATACATCAAGTTTTCTCATAAAGACTCAATCCAATAAAATAACTTCAAAGGGGAAACTCAATTCATCACAAGAGAGTAGAGGGGGAGAAACATCATAAGATCCAACTAAAATAGCAAAGCTCGGGATACATCAAGATCGTACCATAGAGGAACACGAGAGAGAACACGAGAGAGAGAGAGAGAGAGAGAGAGAGAGAGAGAGAGAGAGAGAGATCAAACACATAGCTACTGGTACATAACCTCAGCCCCGAGGGTGAACTGCTCCCTCCTCATCATGGATATCACCGGGATGATGAAGATGGCCACCGGTGATGGGATCCCCCTCCGGCAGGGTGCCGGAATGGGCTCCCGAGAGGTTTTTGGTGGCTACAGAGGCTTGCGGCGGCGGAACTCCCGATCTATCTTCTGTTCTGGAAGTTTTATGATACGTAGGTATATATGGGTGAAAGAAGTACGTCGGTGGACCGAAGGGGGGGCCACGAGGCAAGGGGCGTCCTAGGGGGGTGGGCACGCCCCCCACCCTCGTGATCACCTCCCTTCTTTCCTGACGTGCACTCCAAGTCCATCGGGTGGCTTTCCCTCCAAAAATAACTTCCCCAGTTGATTTCGTTCCGTTTTGACTCCGTCTGATATTCCTTTTCCTCGAAACAGTGAAATAGGCATAAAACATCAAATCTAGGTTGGGCCTCCGGTTAATAGGTTAGTCCCAAAAGTAATATAAAAGTGGAAAATAAAGCCCAATATTGCCTAAAATAGTAGATAATATAGCATGGAGCAATCAAATTTTATAGATACGTTGGAGACGTATCAAGCTGGGCGGCAAAAAGTGGGCCGATGCTCCCGAATTCAGATCCGGAGCCCCCCTGCGGCTCACGTCCTGGCCCAAGAAGGGTCTGAACTGGTCCTCATCCGATGAGCTGTCGGTGCTCCAAATGCGCGTCAAAGGCGTGGTAGAAAAGGGCGTCAAACTCGTCAATGTAGTCCAGGTGATGTTAGTTCGCCTGGTTCTTCCTTGCCAACGTCGGGCCTGTAATTTGTGGGCATACGACCCGGCCAAGCACCAGACCCTGCGGGAACTCTACGGCTCCTCACACAAGGATATCTGGAAGGTGCTCTTCAAGTCCGGCAAACCATGGCTGGACTCCACCGAGGACCGCGGGTATCAACTGTCCCGCTCCGCAAGTCCGAAAAGTTATCGCTATGTTCTGTCTATCCATGTTTAGCTGGCATATCCCAAGGGAGACGCTTTATCATGCTTTACGCAATTACCCCAGGAATGGACGAAGAAGGCGGGGCGGATACATTGTTCGGCCCCACTGCCGGAGGAACCAGCAGGACCACTTCTGACGAAGATGCTGGTCCCAGCGCCTTACAAGGCGCCGAAGAAAGAGGCCTTCAAGGAGGCCAAGGAGACCCGGAGCAGCCTCCGCCGCCGCGGTGCTTCGGACACAAAATCCGAAGACTCCGACGCGCATCCTTCCTCCGAAGATGAATAGGAGGAGAAAGAAGACGAGTCCTCCACGGGGGGAGGAAAGAAAAGGACAGCCTCCTCATCCTTGTAGGTCGAATTGCCGAAGAGGGGAAAAAATTCCCTTCCAGAGGCGTCCACCACGGCTACCAATAGCAGCCCGGAGTGGGATCCCAGGGCTCAGCCCCTGGTAAAATCGTGAGTACACAAAATCCGAACACGCCCACGCACCCAAGATTACTTGGGTGTAATATTTTAACTGGCGCCATACTTTATGCAGCCCGGCGAGGGTCTCGCGCCGAACAGTCCTCATCGGAGGATTCGCTGAGCTCAGATGCCCTAGAGAGCGAGACACCTTCGGAGGCCCCTTCCCCGAAGCCTGGGCGTGACACCGAGGTGTCGTCTCAGCAGGACCCAGACCAGGGAGGGCACACCTCTGGGGCCGGATACACGGGAGCAATGGTTCCCATGAACGTCGATGGCGGGGGCGATCCTAGATTCGGCCCGCAGCTGGACATGGTCTTGGAGACCTTTGAAGCTCCAAGATCAGGCAGGCTTCCCCCTTTACGGAAGGAGACGAGCCTGCTCCGCCAACAACCTCTATCCAAGCAGAGCTGTAGGGCGGCCTATCGACATCGCTAAAGAGTGCGTCCATCATCGATGAACATCGCGCCCTTATGGGTGCGGTGATTGAAAAGATTCAGTCCGCTGAGAGTGGACTGAATGAATCCTACATTAGCCTTATAAAATGCTTTGAGGTATGTTTTAGGAACCTTTGAAGGTTGTCATAGTATGAATAGTAGCCCCTGATGCACTGTCCGGTGAAAGAGAGAACCGGACAGGGGATCAAATGTTTCGCTTCGCAGGAGACTCAGTTAATGACATATACCTCTTTGTTGAAAAACAGGTGTCTGTAGCGACGACCGCCTCTCATACTACGGAAGTGTCCGGACTAAAGCAGAGTCTGGAGCGGGCCAAAGAAGAACTTGGCCGAGTGAAGAAGCAGTTGGAGGACAAGCAAGGTATGTCGAAACCTTTGATAATTTAAGCACAAATGAGTGGTTGTGCTTGATGATATTATGTGTATTGTTTGCTTTAGGAGAAAATGCCGAAATTGAGGCGCTAAAGAAGGTTGTGGCCGAAGCCGACAAGAAGGCCGCCGTGGAGCAGGCTCTTCGCGAGAAGCACGAGGCCAGGGTCATTGAAGCTGAACGAGAGCTCCAGGAGACCGTGAAGAAAAGCGAGACCTTGGAGCAGAGTCTAGCAGGGAAAGAATCCGAACTCACCCAAGCTCTCCAAGCCGCAAATGATGTTCGGGAAGAAGCCCAAGGTGCTCTGAAGGGCATTCAGGAGGCGAAGAGGATTGCGGCTGGTAAGGCTTTTTTATTCAAAGCGATTTTTATGTAGTAACAAAAGAAATTCAAGGTGACAAATTGAATTCTTATTTCTCCAGGGGCGCTTGCGGACCTGCCACGCAGCATATCTGATGCTGCTCAATTCTACCGGGCTGAGGAGAAGAAGTCTGTGGAAAAGCATTTCTGGTCGCAGTATTTGGCGCCGAATTATCCGGTGCCCTTTGTCGATCAGCTGAAGCAGCTGATCGAACTGCACCAGGCGGCCGAACTAGCCATGAAGGACTTAGTTGTCCGGTTGTGGCCCGTTGAGCCAATTCCAAGCAGTTACTTCATGCTCGTGAAGCGGATCGTTGGTGCTTGCCCTCGGCTTGAAGTCATTAAGCGGTCGGTCTGTATAGAAGGTGCATGCATGGCTTTTGCCCATGCTAAAGTGCACTGGGGGAAGCTTGATGCTGAAAAGCTGATGACTGAGGGACCACCGAAGGGTAAGGAGCACCGCAAGCCTGAATTATATTATGATGGTGTCCTGAAAGGAGCCCGTCTTGTGGCGGAGCAATGTACCAAAGACATTATATTTCCCTGAAGACAGCCATGTTGTCCTTTGTAATGCGGAACACTGGCACTGTTATTATTTATTGCCTGTTATATAAAAGTTTTTCTTCCTGTGCGGCCGTTTGATATATATTAATCCTGAGAGTTGGCCAGTCGGCGGCTTCTGCCCCCACATAGAAAGTACGGGGGTGTTCGGGACATAACTGAGTACTCTTTATCCCATTTTTGGGTCCTTAAAGGAGGTGTTCATCACAGCGAACCAGGCAATCGAACTATAGGGCTTTATCACTCTCACTTAGCCATAGGAATTCGAGTATGGTAGGCGCAGCCCCTGGTGTTTGGAAGACCGTACGAGGGGCTCTAACAGCGCTTGATTGGAAGACCGATCCGTCGCACTCTGCATTTGTTATGGCGTTATGCGAAATAAATCCTTAAAGGTTTTACAACCTCTCGAACAGTTGACCAGCTCTCGCTGTATCATGACAGTCAGTTTTTGGCTTTCTCTACTGAGGTGCTCGTCCGGAAGAACCGGGACACAATCGCAGTAGTTCTCCCAGCGCTACCTTAGCTGATGGAACGGAACGTAAGGTACCAAAACATGGGAGCCAGTAAAACCCAACTAATGACCCAAGACATGATTCGGAGCTGATGCATATAGTGCTATAAGTTCGGGGTGCCGAGCGACCGAGAAGGTGGCCGGACTTTCTTGCCATATTATGAGTACAATGAATCCCCTGGCATAGTGGGGCATGACACTGTACGGGTGCCGTTATGACAAAAAAGGCGTCAATGAGGAATGACGGCCGGTAAGTGTCGTATAGTTCTACGTGTTGTAGTGGAGTGACACCTTTGTGCGTATGAGTATGGTTTATGCTATAAAAGGAGGTATGCTGGCGGAACCTGTTGCGACAGGACGGGAGGAAGTTGTGTGCGGATCCGAAGTGTATCCGGACTGTCTTCTGGGGGAATACTTGTGTATTCCCTCTTTGTGTGTCTGAGCTGATTCCATGTCGCCCGTCCTGTTCTGCGCCGAAGTGAGCCTGTAAAGAAAAATGCTTAGAGGCATTTGCATTCTGGAGTGCTTGGTTGGAGCCTGATCGAGCCGGGCTATCATGCCGTAAAGTAACTCGGACTCCTTTGTTGGTGTCCGGGGGGTTGGCTGTCGAATCGAAGTTTGATAGAAAGGCACAACTCGCTACCTCAGCGACGGTATACTTTCCAGCATCGGGGTGCAGTTCGGCCCTGCCCATAATTGTGACTATGTCACATGGGCTTGGCATGGTGTGGTACCGCGTTGAATCGATCCAACGCGGTTTGTCCCGATAGTACATAATAGTTACTATATAAGGGGACAATGTCGAAGACTTATTCTTCGGTATGGTGTTTGTTTGGCGATCCGAAGACAACCTCCAGGGCAGTTGGCCTGAAAAACTTGGCCTTTACACCTGGAACGACATCTTGAGAAGATATTTTTAGTGGGTTTGATCCTCGAGCGATCAATAACTATCTGGTGCACTGTGTCCTGGAGCAGCAAGTTTGGGCTGTTGTTTATGTCAACAGGGGCTCGTGTGAGGTGGAACCCACCAACTATTGGATCGGTGGTAAGTGGAATTGAATTTCCATGGTTGAAATTGGCTGGACTGTCTGTGTGATAGGAGATGATCGACCGTATTTTTGTACCGTGGGGTGACTTATATTGTTGAGTCGGCGTCCCAAGGAGTACACATTCGTTCCCTTCTTGGTTTGCGGAGAATTTTTCCTTATAACGTTTGATGGTCTGGGCTCCTCGTTGTCTTCATAGCTTTGAGACCCCTTCTTAATGTTTCCGGTGCGCGACCGGTGGGTTTGTTTTTGAAGATCCGACATTCTCTATTGGTATGACTGGCTGCCATTCCAGGGGTACCATGAGTGGTCGAGTATGCTGCCAGGGCCGGATGGGCCTGTATTGTTCTCTTTCCGCTGACCGGACTGGGAGCCGCGGAATCTAGCATTGGCTGTCGTGTCTTGGGCGTCATCATTATTTTTGTGATGCTTATGTTTGTTGCGTCGACTATATGGATGTTGTCTCGAATTTCCTGTGTATTGCCCCGGACCGTGATGTTTTGGCGTCGGGACGTGGGCATTAGTGTTGGGGAACGTAGCAGAAATTTAAAATTTTCTACGCAACACCAAGATCAATCTATGGAGTAATCTAGCAACGAGGGAAGGATAGTGCATCTACATACCCTTGTAGATCGCTAAGCGGAAGCGTTCAAGAGAACGGGGTTGAAGGAGTCGTACTCGTCGTGATCCAAATCACCGGAGATCCTAGTGCCGAACGGACGGCACCTCCGCGTTCAACACACGTACAGCCCGGTGACGTCTCCCATGCCTTGATCCAGCAAGGAGAGAGGGAGAGGTTGAGGAAGACTCCGTCCAGCAGTAGCACGACGGCGTGGTGGTGGTGGAGGAGCGTGGCAATCCTGCAGGGCTTCGCCAAGCACCGCGAGATATGAGGAGAAAGAGAGGTAGGGCTGCGCCAACAGGAGAAGAACTTCATGTCTTTGCAGCCCCCAATACCTCAAGTATATATAGGGAGAGGGAGGGGGTGCGCCCCCTCTAGGGTTTCCACCCCAAAGGGTGCGGCATCCCCAAACCCATCTAGGGTGGCGGCCAAGGGGGGAGAGGGGGAAACTTGCCCCCCAAGCAAGGTGGAGGAGCCCCCTCCCCAAACCCTAGGCGCCTTGGGCCCTTGTGGGGGGCGCACCAGCCCACCTGGGGCTGGTCCCCTCCCACACTTGGCCCATGCAGCCCTCTGGGGCCGGTGGCCCCACTTGGTGGACCCCCGAGACCCTCCCGGTGGTCCCGGTACATTACCGATAACACCCGAATCCTTTCCGGTGACCAAAACAGGACTTCCCATATATAAATCTTTACCTCCGGACCATTCCGGAACTCCTCGTGACGTCCAGGATCTCATCCGGGACTCCGAACAACATTCGGTAACCACATACAAACTTCCTTTATAACCCTAGCGTCATCGAACCTTAAGTGTGTAGACCCTACGGCTTCGGGAGACACGTAGACATGACCGAGACTACTCTCCAGCCAATAACCAACAGCGGGATCTGGATACCCATGTTGGCTCCCACATGTTCCACGATGATCTCATCGGATGGACCAGGATGTCGAGGATTCAATCAATCCTGTATTCAATTCCCTTTGTCTAGCGGTATAGTACTTGCCCGAGATTTGATCGTCGGTATCCCGATACCTTGTTCAATCTCGTTACCGGCAAGTCTCTTTACTCGTTCCGTAACACATCATCCCGTAATCAACGCCTTGGTCACATTGTGCACATTATGATGATGTCCAACCGAGTGGGCCCAGAGATACCTCTCCGTCACACGGAGTGACAAATCCCAGTCTCGATTCGTGCCAACCCAACAGACACTTTCGGAGATACCCGTAGTGTACCTTTATAGCCACCCAGTTACGTTGTGACGTTTGGTACACCCAAAGCATTCCTACGGTATCCGGGAGTTGCACAATCTCATGGTCTAAGGAAATGATACTTGACATTAGAAAAGCTTTAGCATACGAACTACACGATCTTTGTGCTAGGCTTAGGATTGGGTCTTGTCCATCACATCATTCTCCTAATGATGTGATCCCGTTATCAACGACATCCAATGTCCATGGTCAGGAAACCGTAACCATCTATTGATCAACGAGCTAGTCAACTAGAGGCTTACTAGGGACATGGTGTTGTCTATGTATTCACACATGTATCTGAGTTTCCTATCAATACAATTATAGCATGGATAATAAACTATTATCATGAACAAGGAAATATAGTAATAATAACTAATTTATTATTGCCTCTAGGGCATATTTCCAACACTCTCCCACTTGCACTAGAGTCAATAATCTAGTTCACATCGCCATGTGATTAACACTCACAGGTCACATCGCCATGTGACCAAAATCCAAAGAGTTTATTAGTGTCACTAAACTAGTTCACATCATCATGTGATTAAGACTCAATGAGTTCTAGGGTTTGATCATGTTTTGCTTGTGAGAGAGGTTTTAGTCAACGGGTCTGCAACATTCAGATCCGTATGTACTTTGCAAATCTCTAGGTCATATTGTAAATGCTGCTTCCAGGCTCCACTTGGAGCTATTCCAAATGGTTGCTCCACTATACGTATCCGGTTTGCTACTCAGAGTCATTCGGATAGGTGTTAAAGCTTGCATCAACGTAACCCTTTACGCCGAACTCTTTATCACCTCCATAATTGAGAAACATGTCCTTATTACTCCAAGGACAATTTTGATCGTTGTCTGGTGATCCACTCCTTGATCACCTTTGTACCCTGTTGCCAGACATGTGGCAAGGCACACATCAGGTGAGGTACACAGCATAGCATAATGTAGAGCCTACGTCTAAAGCATAGGGGACGACCCTCGTCCTTTCTCTCTTTTCTGCCGTGGTCGAGCTTTAAGTCTTAACTTCATACCTTACATCTCAGGCAAGAACTCCTTCTTTGATTGATCCATCTTGAACACCTTCAAGATCATGTCAAGGTATATGCTCATTTGAAAGTACCATTAAGCGGTTTTTGATCTATCCTTATAGATCTTGATGCTCAATGTTCAAGTAGCTTAAACCAGGTTTTCCCTTGAAAAACACTTTTCAAATAACCCTATATGCTTTCCAGAAACTCTACATCATTTCTGATCAACAATATGTCAACAACATATACTCATCAGAAATTTTATAGTGCTCCCACTCATTTCTTTGGAAATACAAGTTTCTCATAAACTTTGTATAAACCAAAAATCTTTGATCATCTTATCAAAGTTTATATTCCAACTCCAAGATGCTTACTCCAGTCCATGGAAGGATCGCTGGAGCCAGCATGCCTTTTAGCATCCTTAGGATCGACAAAACCTTTCTGATTGTATCACATACAACCTTTCCTTATGAAAACTGGTAAGGAAACTCGTTTTGACATCCATCTGCCAGATTTCATAAATGCAGCTAATGCTAACATGATTCTGACGGACTTAAGCATCGCTACGTATGAGAAAATCTCATCGTAGTCAACTCCTTGAACTTGTGAAAAACACTTCGCCACAAGTCGAGCTTCATAGACGGTGACATTACCGTCCACGTCCGTCTTCTTCTTAAAGATCCATTTATCTCAATGGCTTGCCGATCATCGGGCAAGTCCACCAAAGTCCATGCTTTGTTCTGATACATGGATCCTATCTCGGATTTCATGGCTTCTAAACATTTGTTGGAATATGGGCCCACCATCGCTTCTCCATAGCTCGTAGGTTCATTGTTGTCTAGCAACATGACCTTCAAGACAGGATTACTGTACCACTCTGAAGTAGTACGCATCCTTGTCACCCTACGAGGTACGGCAGTGACTTGATCCGAAACTTCATGATCACTATCATAAGCTTCTACTTCAATTGGTGTAGACGCCACAGGAACAACTTCCTGTGCCCTGCTACACACTAGTTGAAGTGAAGGTTCAATAACCTCATCAAGTCTCCACCATCCTCCCACTCAATTCTTTCGAGAGAAACTTTTCCTCGAGAAAGGACCTAATTCTAGAAACAATCCCTTTTGCTTCCGAAACTGAGACTGGAGGTATACCCAACTGTTTTTGGGTGTCTTATGAAGATGCATTTTATCCGCTTTGGGTTCGAGCTTATCAACCTGAAACTTTTCCACATAAACGTCGCAGCCCCAAACTTTTAAGAAACAACAACTTAGGTTTCTCCAAACCATAGTTCAAACGGTGTCGTCTCAACGGAATTACGTGGTGCCCTATCAAAGTGAGTGTGGTTGTCTCTAATGCCTAACCCATGAACGATAGTGGTAATTCAATAAGAGACATCATGGTACGCACCATATCCAATAGGGTGCAACTATGATGTTCGGACACACCATCACACTATGGTGTTCCAGGCGGTATTAATTGTTAAACAATTTCCACAATGTCTTAATTGCGTGCCAAAACTCATAACTCGGATACTCATCTCTATGATCATATCATAGACATTTTATCCTCTTGTCACAATGATCTTCAACTTCACTCTAAAATTACTTGAACCATTCAATAATTCAGACTTGCGTTTCATCAAGTAAATATACTGAGTATCTACTCAAATCATCCGTGAAGTAAGAACATAACGATATCCACTGCGTGCCTCAGCACTCATTGGAATGCACACATCAAAATGTATTACTTCCAACAAGTTGCTTTCTTGTTCCATTTTACTGAAAACGAGGCTTTCAGTCATCTTGCCCATGTGGTATGATTTGCATGTCTCAAGTGATTCAAAAATCAAGTGAGTCCAAACGGTCCATTTGCATGGAGTTTCTTCATGCATATTCACCAATAGACATGGTTCGCATGTCTCAAACTTTTCAAAAACGAGTGAGTCCAAAGATCCATCAACATTGAGATTCTTCATGCGTTTTATACTAATATGACTTACATGGCAGTGCCACAAGTAGGTTGTACTATCATTACTATCTTATATCTTTTGGCATGAACATGTGTATCACTAAGATCGAGATTCAATAAACCATTATTTTAGGTGCAAGACCATTGAAGGTATTATCAAATAAACAGAGTAACCATTATTCTCCTTAAATGAATAACCGTATTGCAATAGACATAATCCAATCATGTCTATGCTCAACGCAAACACCAAATAACAATTATTTAGGTTTAACACCAATCTCGATGGTAGAGGGAGCGTGCGATGCTTGATCACATCAACCTTGGAAACACTTCCAACACATATCGTCAGCTCACCTTTAGCTAGTCTCCGTTTATTCCGTAGCTTTTATTTCGAGTTACTAATACTTAGCAACCGAACCGGTATCTAATACCCTGGTGCTACTAGGAGTACTAGTAAAGTACACATTAACATAATGTATATCCAATATACTTCTATCGACCTTGCCAGCCTTCTCATCTACCAAGTATCTAGGGTAATTCTGCTTCAGTGACTGTTCCCTTATTATAGAAGCACTTAGTCTCGGGTTTGGGTTCAACCTCGGGTTTCTCCACTAGAGCAGCAGCTGATTTGCCGTTTCATGAAGTATCCCTTCTTGCCCTTGCCCTTCCTGAAACTAGTGGTTTCACTAACCATCAACAATTGATGTTCCTTCTTGATTTCTACTTTCGCGGTGTCAAACATCGCGAATATCTCAAAGATCATCATATCTATCCCTGATATGTTATAGTTCATCACGAAGCTCTAGCAGCTTGGTGGCAATGACTTTGGAGAAACATCACTATCTCATCTGGAAGATTAACTCCCACTCGATTCAAGTGATTGTGGTACTCAGACAATCTGAGCACAAGCTCAACGATTGAGCTTTTATCATTTAGTTTGCAGGCTAAGAGACTCGTTGGAGGTCTTATACCTCTTGACGAGGGCACGAGCCTGAAATCCCAATTTCAGCCCTCGAAACATCTCAGATGTTTCGTGACGTTTCGAAATCGTCTTCGGTGCCTCAACTCTAAACCGTTTAACTGAACTATCACGTAGTTATCAAAATGTGTATGTCAGATGTTCGCAACATCCACAGACGACGTTCGAGGTTCAGCACACTGAGCGGTGCATTAAGGACATAAGCCTTCTACGAAGCAATGAGGACAATCCTTAGTTTATGGACCTAGTCCGCACCATTGCTACTATCAACTTTCAACTAAATTTTCTCTAGGAACATATCTAAACAGTAGAACTAAAGCGCGAGCTTACGACATAATTTGCAAAGATCTTTTGACTATGTTCAGGATAATTAAGTTCATCTTATGAACTCCCACTCAGGTAGACATCCCTCTAGTTATCTAAGTGATTACATGATCCGAGTCAACTAGGCCGTGTCCGATCATCGCGTGAGACGGACTAGTCAACGTCGGTGAACATCTTCATGTTGATCGTATCTTCTATATGACTCATGCTCGACCTTTCAGTCTTCCGTGTTCCGACGCCATGTCTGTACATGCTAGGCTCGTCAAGTCAACCTAAGTGTATCGCGTGTGTAAATCTGGCTTACACCCGTTGTATGTGAATGTTAGAATCTATCACACCCGATCATCACGTGGTGCTTCGAAACGACGAACTTTCGCAACGGTGCACAGTTAGGGTGAGCACTTTCTTGAAATTATTATGAGGGATCATCTTATTTACTACCGTTGTTCTAAGCAAATAGGATGCAAAAACATGATAAACATCACATGCAATCAAAAAGTGACATGATATGGCCAATATCATTTTGCTCCTTTTGATCTCCATCTTCGGGGCTCCATGATCATCATCGTCACCGGCATGACACCATGATCTCCATCATTGTGTCTTCATGAAGTTGTCATGCCAACGACTACTTCTACTTCTATGGCTAACAGTTTAGCAATAAAGTAAAGTAATTTACATGGCGTTCTTCAATGACACGCAGGTCATACAAAAAATAAAGACAACTCCTATGGCTCCTACCGGTTGTCATACTCATCGACATGCAAGTCGTGATTCCTATTACAAGAACATGATCATCTCATACATCACATATATCATTCGTCACATCCTTTGGCCATATCACATCACAAAACACTTGCTGCAAAAACAAGTTAGACGTCCTCTAATTGTTGTTGCAAGTTTTTACGTGGCTTCTATAGGTGTTCTAGCAAGAACGTTTCTTACCTACGTAAAACCACAACGTGATATGCCAATTTATATTTACCCTTCATAAGGACCCTTTTAATCGAATCCGCTCCAACTAAAGTGGGAGAGACAGACACCCGCTAGCCACCTTATGCAACTAGTGCATGTCAGTCGGTGGAACCTGTCTCACGTAAGCGTACGTGTAAGGTCGGTCCGGGACGCTTCATCCCACGATGTCGCCGAAGCAAGATAAGACTAGTAGTGGCAAGAAAATTAACAACATCTACAACCACAACTGCTTTGTGTTCTACTCGTGCATAGAAACTACACATAGACCTAGCTCATGATGCCACTGTTGGGGAAGTAGCAGAAATTCAAAATTTTCTATGCAACACCAAGATCAATCTATGTAGTAATCCAGCAACGAGGGAACGAGAGTGCATCTACATACCCTTGTAGATCACTAAGCGGAAGCGTTCAAGAGAACGAGGTTGAAGGAGTCGTACTCGTCGTGATCCAAATCACCGGAGATCCTAGTGCCGAACGTACGGCACCTCCGCGTTCAACACACGTACAGCCCGGTGACGTCTCCCATGCCTTGATCCAGCAAGGAGAGAGGGAGAGGTTGAGGAAGACTCCGTCCAGCGGCAGCACGACGGCGTGGTGGTGGTGGAGGAGCGTGGCAATCCTGCAGGGCTTCGCCAAGCACCGCGAGATATGAGGAGAAAGAGAGGTAGGGCTGCACCAACAGGAGAAGAACTTCGTGTCTTTGCAGCCCCCAATACCTCAAGTATATATAGGGGAGAGGGAGGGGGTGCGCCCCCTCTAGGGTTTCCACCCCAAAGGGTGCGGCAGCCCCAAACCCATCTAGGGTGGCGGCCAAGGGGGGGGGGAGGGGGAAACTTGCCCCCCAAGCAAGGTGGAGGAGCCCCCTCCCCAAACCCTAGGCGCCTTGGGCCCTTGTGGGGGGGCGCACCAGCCCACCTGGGGCTGGTCCTGTCATGGATTTGTCACGGAAGATGTCCTAGTGAAAGGACTTAGTCGTGGATCCATCGCTACGGGTTTACTTGAAGGGGTTAAAGCGGACACAAAGACACGAGGGTTTTATACTAGTTCGGCCCCTTCGATGAAGGTAAAGCCTACGTCTAGTTGTGATGGAATTGATGTGGTCTCGATGGCTAGGGAGCAAATACGCTTCGCCTAGGCTCGAGTTGTTGGTTGTCTCTCCTGAACCGCCGCCGGGTCGTCCCCTTATATACACGGGTGACGCCCGTCGGTCCATAGAGTCCCAACCAGTTCATACTCGTATTCCGGTTGGCATCTCTCTATTCCTAACTTACAATACAAGTTATACATCAGGCCGGTTTACGGCTACACGTTCCAAACCGACTATAGGCCTTGGGCCTTTATCTGCTTATACCACTAATGAAGTTAACCCGGCCCAAGTAGGCCGGTTTACGCCTAGTGGTAATATCCCCAACATTAGGCCCCAGATTGATTTGAACTGGTTCATGTCAATCCTTCACATAATCTTGCGTCTTGGACATCTTCTGGTAATTGATAAACCTCCATGTCATCATCGTTTTTGGTTGCTGTAAACCGGCATGACGTCATCAGTTTTGGTTACTGTAAACCGGCATGACGTCATCATGAAATTTATAACGCCCTCTTAATGACAGCTCCTGGATCCGCGCGCTTGACCTAGCTCGGTTGCCTTATAAATAAGACCGAAGGGTCATTTCTCTTCTTTCCACTTCGTCCCTTCTTCTTCTTCTTCCTCACGTCGCCGGCCTTGGAGCTCCGCCACCGCCGTCGACCTCTGCTTCGTCTCGGGCCGCTGCATCAACCTGAACTACCAGAGTGTTGCGGCGCCTTTCCGCATCTTCTCCGTCCCCGGTAAGCTCTCTCTCCTGCTTAACCTAGATCTGTTCTTAGGGTTCCATGTTCATGCTGTGTTCATCGCGCTCATATCTGTTCTCTGATCTTGAATGAATCCGTGAACTCTTGCTGTGCTTAGTAACGATCCCTAAGCCTCCGCTTGCCATTTTTCATCTAAGCCCATAGATCTCCCGCACATATCTGCTCAATGGTTTACTTCCGTTTCCGCCTTACTCTTCGAAATATTTCCTGTTTTTGCGAGCTTGCTGTAGATCCACGACTGTAACAAGGTTTTGTGAAACTTGTTTCTGCATATCTAGTTATCCATAACTTCAACTGCTTCCGATGCTTGAGTCAGGCGGTTTAACTTTACCATAGAAAGAACTGCTAAACCGGTATATATCATTAGTCCCCTGGCTGAACCGCCAGAATTCAGATGATGCCATGTTGTAGAAAACCGGTTCATAAGTACTGCCTCCGGTTTATCGTAGTTAAATCAACACCTTCTTTTATCCAGCGTGTCCTTGAACCGGATCGCCTATTTCTTGTAGATCTCGCCATGGCCAAACAGGTGTATGAGTGCAATTGGGTTCCCTCTCATGTCACAAAATCGCAGTTGGACGACCTAGTCCTGATCGGCGCTTTGGATGATATAGATACAATCCACTGGAGGGTTCCTGGAGATGAATGTCCTCCCACACCCCAGGAAGGAGAGGTCGTGGTCTTCGCAGATCACATGGCCCGGGGCTTCAAACCGCCCGGCTCTAAATTTTATCGGGATGTGTTAGCCAATTTTCAGCTCCGTCCACAGGATATTGGCCCCAACTCGGTCACCAATCTGTGTCACTTTCAAGTACTTTCTGAGGCATATCTTCAAGAGGAACCTTCAATCGAGTTGTTTAGAGATCTCTTTCATCTGAACCGCCGCATTGAATTCACCGATGGTCCTAATACCGAACTGGGCGGTATGGCCATTCAGAAGAGGAAGGAAATCACCTATCCCCACGTCAAACTTCATACTCACCCCAAGGAGTGGAATGCCACTTGGTTTTACTGCAAAGATACATCTCCTAACAATGAAAATCCCTTGCCTGGCTTCCGTCCGGAACGGCTCAGCAACACTCACCCCTTTCCACAAAGGCTAAGCGCCAAGGAGAGAATCAAATATGCTCCTCAACTGTCCAAGCTCCGGGCCTTCATGGCCAACGGTTTAATAGGAATAGACCTTGCACGCTGCTGGATATCATGGAGCATTCTGCCTCTGAGCCGGCGCCCGGTTTGATGTGCGAATACACTGGCAGTGTCGATGACCCACTCCGACATATCAAAATCCAGGTCTCCGACGAAGAAGTCATAGAATTTGTAAAGAAGATGTTGAATGAACCGGAGCACCTCTGTGCTCAAACCGGTCTGCTTCCTTACTGCACCACCAATGAACCGCCAGCGGTAAGATTTTACTTGCTCTATTATTGAACCTGTTACTGCTTTATCTGTCTGACCTTTAATTATTGTTGATCCAGAGTGACAATCCGTTTTGGAGCAAGAAGCTTTCACAAGATAAAACGGAGAAGGCAGGGCGGCCAACCCGGCCCAAGACCAAGGTTATCAAGAAACCAACTCGTAAGAGAAAGACTACCGCTTCATCTGACCCAGCCATTGATGATGATGTGGGTAATCCGGATCTTGAGGTAGAACTTGATTCACTTGGCTTGCTTTTTACATGCCTTATTGATGATGATGCTTGTCAGGATGACGCTGAAGCCAGCAATGCGGGATTCGTTGAGGTAACTATTCTCTCTTCTGATTCAGAAATCTTGCCTTTGCCAAAATCTCGCTGGACAAACCGGAAAGTTAAATTTTCTCATCCTCTTGCTTATTTGGATCCCAACTTTCTTATGAAGACCCAGCAACACGAAGCTCGCCGCACAACCCGGCACAGCGGCCAGGTAGTTACTTCTGCCGGTTTACCAAACAGTCCGGTTCGAAAACGCCGCTCCGAGGTCTCCGACCTTTTTATTGATTTAAATCCTAAAGCGGTTTTCTTCCGTCAACCTCTTAATCCATCCGACTCCGATTATCAGGTCACTTCTCATTCGTCGTCTGGTGAATCATCGGCCACTCAGCTACCACCTTTGAAAACAGTTGTTGGGTAAGTTAAACTGAACATATGCTTCCCATATACTGTGTAATGGCTTACGCTTTTCCTTGACTTTTTGTGTTCTTTTCAGGGCTAAACCGAAACCAAGCAAGAAAGCCCGCCTGGATAAAGCGACTGAAGAAGATGTAGCCCCCGAACATGACCAAGCGCCGGATCGTGAAATGTTTACTTCTGAAGATATCCCCAATGATCCTCCTTTGCAAGACGACGTTATTCCCAAAGAAGGGCTTACTAATGCTCCAGCCTCTACTGATCCGCCTGCCAGCTCCATCCAGATTGAGAAAACCTGCACTTCTGCTGACAAACCGGCCGTGCCAACACAAACCGGTGAGTCCAAAGATGATGATGTTGTGATTACCGGTGTGGGTCGCTCTGAACCCGGGAATCCTGTCACCCTTACCAAGCATACCATCAAAGAAGATTTTTCCGCTTTGAACAAAGGAAAATGGGATGTTGAACTAGAGACATATGCTGCTCTGAGTGCCCAAGATCTTCACTCCGGCTATTTGAACCAGCTTTACACCAGCCGTGACTGTGAAGCTGGCCTGGTCAAAATGATGAGGGATAAATTTGAGGTAAATTTCTTTTTTCCTTGCTGCCATTGCATTCATCCTTGTAGCCCCCAAGGGCCGGTTTGTAACCTTAGTCAAACCGGGACTTGATCCTGAACATTTTTGAAACCCGTCAGCATAACCCTCAAGGGCCGGTCTAACTTAGCATAACTAAACCGGGGCTCCAATAGAAAACTGTCCTTTAGAACATAACTTGATCAAATAGCCATTAGCCCCCAAGTGCTAAGTTGAATACTTGTATTGAGCTTGGGACTTTGTAATCTAGCAATACATAAAAATTGAAGGTGCATTAGCCCCCAAGTATCAGGCATATAACTTTGCTATGTGGTTGATACTTCAATTTCTTGGATCGCCTGTGCAAAGCTTAAAACGCTGTCTGTATGCAGGCTGAGGTGAAAATCAAGGAGGACCGGATTGCCGATTTGCAGGAGGCCTTGAAGACCCAGCAAGCTGAAACAGATAAGTCAAAGCAAGAATTAACCAGCGCCTTGAGCACGGCTGAACGGCTGAAAGAAGGCTTCAAGAAAGAGCGGGCTGACTGGGCCACTGAGAAGGCCGGTTTAACCAAACGAGCGGAAAATGCCGAAGCTGCCCTTAAACCGGTGGTGGATGAATTGACTGCTGTACAGCGGCAAATACACTCCATGACTGCTGCAATCTTTGGTAAGCTCCTTTTAACATCTGTCATAATTTGAACCTGCTGTAGCGTAAATCCGGTTTGAGACCATTCCAATCTTGTTGTAGGCACATGTATTGGGCACTTAGGAAATGATGTGCGGATGAAACTGAAAGCTGCCTACACCTTGGTGGAACAATTGTATACCGGAGCCCAACGGATCATCACCGCAGCTTCTCATAACAACCCGGCGCCCTCCTTAATCCAGGACACTCTTAGCCGGTTGTCAATGCTTCCAGCCCGGATTGAGGAGCTGAAAAAATCCGCTGCCCAAACCGGAGCCATCAATGCCTTAATCCGGGCAAAGGCATGGTGCCCGATTTTGATCCTGTGGAAGCAGCTCAAGGCTATCCCAGCCTGAAAGAAGATGGCTCTGAATTCAACGAAGAAGATTTAAGGGCCATAAACCGTGCAGTGCGCCCTCTGGCTTGCCAGCTAGCTGAAGAGGCAGATTTGACGCATTATCAAGCGCAATATAACGATCAAAACAAGCGAGTGCCTGCCCCAACTGTTGAAGCGCAGAATCTAATCCCTCCAATCCGTAAGCACACTTATGCTCCTGATATTGAACCGTCTTCCCTGATCGATGAAGAGGCTGTTTTCCAAGCTTTAATGGGAATCGACTAGACCACTGTTGATTTCCAGCCAATGGGTAGAGACGAGGAAGCTGAAGCGGCGGAAAATGAGGAGCAGGCTTGAACCAGAAGCCGGTCTGGAGAGCTATTTATAACATCTTTCCACAAGAACAATGATTTTGTTTGGGCCCCGTGCTGCCTTGTAATAGGATAGTTAAAACTTCTGCCAGGAATATGCCTTCGTGCATAAGTACTGAAGCTTTTGTTTGAAAAACTTTAATTCATATTCCCTGCAATCAGAAAAATTTGAACTTCGGTGGCAGTTATACCGCCAGCCGGTTTATGATCTTGATATGTGTATCCGTAATATAACAAATAGATGATACATAAATACCTGCCATGTTCGGGCATGAAGCTGGCTTAGCCAAGCCTGAAGTGGTGGTTTTATAAACCATTACCGTCAAAAAAGGGGGAGAAAGTAGCTCCTGTATAAACCGTACTGAATCAATACGAGCCCCCTTGTTACTCCATGATGTTAACAGGGAAAAGGTAAACCGGGCATACTCCTCCGGGTTAAAGGGGGACCAAAACCATCAGCTGAACCGGAAAAATATGTTTGTCGATATAAAAGAAATCCAACAACGGCAAAGAACAAACAAACCATGAAAATAACGTGGAAGCAAAGGCAATGATAAAAACCGTTGGCAAAAATATGCTATACTGAGCTTGTTCAGATGGTATTACCATGGTCGGACAGGGTCAAGGCCCCCAATAGGAGTGACAATGATTCAAGTCAGCCAGGTCCCCAAATGACTCGTGGCATATATGCCAGATCAAGAGGCATGACAATGGTTCGGGTTCGACCATGCCCCCAAGTGATTTTGTGGCCTTAGGCCGACCAAGAGGCGTGACTGGTTCAGACTTGACCATGTCCCCAAATGATCTGGTGGCTGTCGCCTATCAAAGGGTGTTCGTTGGTTCGGACACGACCAAGGCCCCCAGTGATATATAAAAAACATATGTCAAGGGGTAAACCGGAGGCCGCTTTAAACAGAACCACTACGTGTAACCTCACATGATAATAAGGACAGAAACCCCGCTTTTAGCTGAGGCTCCGGTTTGATATATCAAAGATAATATACACATTGTCATGATATGTACATAGATGGAGCCGATGGCTCAAGTATAATAAGGCCGAAGATGAGCTATGTTCCACGGCCTGTTGGTCTCCTCCTCTGACGTACGTGAGTCATGATGCTCTCGAATATCAATCAGATAGTACGACCCGTTGTGCAGATTCTTGCTGACCACGAAAGGTCCTTCCCAAGGTGGGGATAACTTGTGCATATCTGTCTGGTCCTGGATTAGTCGAAGCACCAAATCTCCTTCTTGAAAAGTTCTGGTTCTAACCCGGCGACTGTGATAGCGACAAAGATCTTGTTGGTAAATCGCCGAACGGGCGGCCGCTAGATCACGCGCTTCATCCAATAGGTCCAAAGTGTCTTGCCGTGCTGTCTCATTGCCCGCTTCAACATAAGCTGCCACACGAGGCGAATCATGCCGGATATCACTAGGAAGAACTGCCTCTGCCCCATAGACCATAAAAAATGGTGTGTATCCTGTGGACCGGTTTGGCGTAGTATTGATACTCCAGAGCATAGATGGTAACTCTTCAACCCAACAGCCCGGTGTTCTTTGCAATGGGACCATAAGCCGGGGTTTGATGCCTCGCAAGATTTCTTGATTAGCTCGTTCTGCCTGTCCATTGGACTGGGGGTGCGCCACTGATGACATGTCAAGTCGGATGTGCTCACGTTCACAGAACTCCTTCATAGCCCCCTTGGATAAATTGGTACCATTGTCAGTAATGATATTGTGCGGAAAGCCAAACCGGAAAATCACCTTTTTGATGAACTGCACCATTGTTGCTGCATCGCACTTACTGACAGGCTCCGCTTCAACCCACTTGGTAAATTTATCAACTGCTACCAAAAGGTGAGTTTTCTTATCCTTGGATCTTTTAAAAGGTCCGACCATATCCAGCCCCCAAGTTGCAAATGGCCATGTTATTGGAATCATCCTCAATTCTTGAGCCGGCACATGCGCACGCCTTGAAAATTTCTGACATCCATCGCACCGTTTAACCAAGTCCTCCGCATCAGCATGTGCTGTTAACCAGTAAAAACCGTGTCGAAACGCCTTTGCCACCAGAGACTTTGAACCGGTGTGGTGTCCACAATCCCCTTCATGGATTTCCCTTAAGATTCCACAGCCTTCCTCAGGAGAAACACAACGTTGAAACGCCTCGGATACACTGCAACGATGCAATTCACCATTGAGAATCGTCATAGACTTGGATCGCCGGACTATCTGCCTTGCTAGAATTTCATCCTCTGGCAACTCCCCCCGGGTCATGTATGCAATGTAAGGAACCGTCCAATCCGGAATAGCATGTAATGCCGCCACCAATTGAGCCTCCGGGTCAGGAATAGCCAAATCCGCTTCACCTGGGAGCTTTACTGACGGATTGTGCAACACGTCTAAAAAGACATTGGGCGGGACCGGTTTGCGCTGAGAACCTAACCGGCTTAAAGCATCCGCCGCTTCATTCTTCCGACGGTCCACATGATCCACTTGATAACCCTTGAAGCAACCTGTGATATTATCCACTTCCCGACGATATGCAGCCATGAGCGGGTCCTTAGAATCCCAAGTGCCAGACACCTGTTGAGCCATAAGGTCCGAGTCACCGAAACACTTAACCCGGCTTAAGTTCATCTCTTTAGCCATCCGGAGACCATGGAGCAAGGCTTCGTACTCAGCTGCATTGTTAGTACAAGGGAACATTAAGTGGAGAACATAACAGAACTTATCACCTCGTGGGGAAGTTAGTACAATTCCAGCCCCCGAGCTTTCCAATTGCCTGGATCCATCAAAATGAATAGTCCAATATGTGTGATCCGGCTTCTCCTCTGGCGCTTGTAACTCCGTCCAGTCATTGATGAAATCAACAAGTGCTTGAGACTTCACCGCCGTCCGAGGTACATACTTCAGTCCGTGTGGCCCAAGCTCTATAGCCCACTTGGCAATCCGGCCAGTCGCCTCCCGGTTCTGTATGATATCACCCAAGGGAGCTGAACTGACCACCGTGATGGGGTGCCCTTGAAAATACTGCTTCAATTTCCGGCTGGCCATAAAGACACCATAGACCAACTTCTGCCAATGCGGATACCTTTGCTTGGATTCAATAAGCACCTCGCTGATATAATAAACCGGCCTCTGAACCGGATATTCCTTGCCTGCCTCTTTGCGTTCCACCACAATAGCCACGCTAACTGCCCGAGCATTAGCTGCTACGTATAATAACAGTGGCTCCTTGTCAACCGGAGCTGCAAGAACCGGCGGATTGGCTAACTGCCGCTTCAAGTCCTCGAATGCTTCATCAGCAGCCAGACTCCAGACGAAGTTGTCTGTCTTCCTCAGCATTTGATACAAAGGGATGGCCTTCTCTCCGAGGCGGCTGATAAACCGGCTCAGCGCAGCGATTCGGCCTGCCAAACGCTGAACATCATTGATACACTTCGGTTTAGCTAGGGATGTAATAGCCGTAATCTTCTCCGGGTTAGCCTCAATTCCTCTGTTAGACACCAAGAAACCCAGTAACTTGCCTGCTGGAACACCAAAGACACACTTGGCCGGATTAAGCATCATCTTGTAAACTCGCAAGTTGTCAAAGGTCTCCTTCAAATCATCCACCAGCGTCTCCTTCTGTCTTGACTTCACCACAATATCATCCACATAAGCATGCACATTGCGGCCGATCTGTTTATGCAGGCAATTCTGTACACACCGTTGATAGGTGGCTTGGGCACTCTTGAGCCCGAAGGGCATAGATACATAGCAGAAGGCTCCAAAGGGAGTAATAAATGTTGTTTTCTCCTGGTCCTTAACTGCCATCTTGATCTGATGATATCCAGAGTATGCATCCAAAAAACTCAAACGCTCACAACCTGCTGTGGCATCAATGATCTGGTCAATGCGGGGGAGGGAAAAAGGATCTGCCGGACAGGCCTTGTTGAGATCTGTGTAATCCACACACATACGCCAAGTGTCGTTTTTCTTAAGAACCAGCACCGGATTAGCAAGCCACTCTGGATGGAACACCTCAACAATAAAACCAACTGCTAAAAGCCTGGCCACTTCCTCTCCAATGGCTTTGCGTCTTTCTTCGTTAAGCCGGCGGAGGAACTGCTTCACCGGTTTGTACTTGGGATCCACATTGAGAGTGTGCTCAGCGAGTTCCCTCGGTACACCTGGCATGTCAGATGGTTTCCATGCAAAAATGTCCCGATTCTCACGGATGAACTCGATGAGCGCGCCTTCCTATTTGGGATCCAGGTTGGCACTGATAGTGAACTGCTTGGACGAATCGCCGGGCACGAAGTCAACAAGCTTGGTCTCTACTGCCGATTTGAACTTCTTCAAAGAGGTCATATCCGCCGGATCAACATTGTCCTTATAATACTTCAACTCTTCCGTGGCACAGACCGACTCTGCATAAGCCGCATCACCTTCCTCACACTCCAAAGCGACCCTACGGCTCCCATGAACCGTTATTGTCCCCTTGTAACCCGGCATCTTGAGCTGTAAGTAGATATAACAAGGCCGCGCCATAAACTTGGCATAAGCCGGCCGCCCAAACAGGGCATGATATGGGCTCCGGATCTTTACCACCTCAAAGGTTAACTTTTCCGACCGAGAATCGTGCTCGTCCCCAAAAGCCACATCTAGAGCTATCTTACCAACAGGATATGCAGATTTGCCTGGCACTACACCATGGAACACCGTATTAGACGGTCTGAGATCCTTGTCCGTGAGACCCATGCACCGGAAAGTCTCATAGTATAGTATGTTAATACTGCTTCCTCCATCCATGAGCACCTTGGTGAACTTATAACCCCCCACTTGAGGGTCTACCACTAATGCTAGCTGGCCCGGATTGTCAACCCGGGGCGGGTGATCCTCTCTGCTCCACACGATAGGCTGCTCTGACCAGCGTAAGTAACGTGGCAGGGCCGGTTCAACAGAATTCACCACTCGCTTGTGGAGTTTTCGGTCGTGCTTATCCAAGCTAGTTGTGAAAACATGGTATTGCCCATTGCTCAACTTCTTTGGCTGGCTCTGATAACCCGACTGCTGTTGCTGGCCGTTCTGATTATTCTGGTTATTGTGACCGCCCTGATTGAAACCTGAACCGGAAGCTTCATCGTGACCCGGACCGTGTAAACCGGATCCTGAACCGCCACCTGACCCATGGTCATACCGGAAAGCATTAGAGTTTTTAAACTCCTGCATAATATAACAATCCTTCCAAAGGTGGTTAGCCGGCGACTCCTTCGTCCCATGCTTCGGGCAAGGCTAATTCAACAAGTAATTCAAACGGCTTGCATTGGGATTGGGAGCTCCATTACGATTTGTCGCTTTACCTCTGCGCCGCTGCCCTCTGTCCTGTGCATTGGTATTGGCCACAAAATCCATGCTACCATCTGCCTTGCACTTGCCTCCGTTTCCATGACCCGCCGGTTTGTGCTGCTGTTGTTTGGAGTTGCTATTCTTCCTTCCCTTCCCTGCTTCATCATCATCAGGCTCGGGATCCTTGGTACTGTCCGAATTAGCATACTTCACTAAAGCGGCCATGAGGGTTCCCATGTCATTACAGAACCGCTTCATGCGTCCCAATTTCAATTTTAAAGGCTCAAACCGGCAGTTGCCTTCCAGGGTTAAGATCGCAGAGTCAGCATTAATCCTGTCAGACGAGTGCAAGATTTCCGAAACGCGGCGCACCCAATGGGTCGTTGATTCTCCTTCCTCCTGAACACAAGCCGCCAGGTCTACTATGGACTTGGGTTGTTTACATGTATCCTTAAAATTCTGTATAAACCAGGCCCGCAACTGGGCCCATGAGCTGATAGAATTGGGTGGTAGGCTCTTCAACCAAGTACGAGTCGTACCCTCAAGCATCATGGTGAAGTATTTTGCACACGCGGCCTCATCCACGTCCAGCATCTCCATGGCCATCTCATAACTCTCTACCCACGCTTCAGGGGGTAAATCCGCGGTGTAATTCGGCACCTTGCGTGGACCTTTGAAATCTTTGGGCAGGCGCACATTACGCAAAGCGGGGATTAAGCAAGGCACTCCCAAAGCGGATGTGACTCCTGGTCCGGCGAAGGTGGTAGAGCGAACCGGTGTAAGCTGACCCGCATTATCATGTGCTCTAACTCGGCCTCCCTTTGTGGCCGGGCCCGATCCACCACATCCTGCGCATCACAGACACCACCTGCTGGGCTATTGCCACGGGCTGCTTCACGGCCTCGCGCATTGCTCGATATGGCCGGTTCATTCATGCGCCTGCTATAGCTCCGGCTTGGACGGGGCGTAGAGTGAATCCGATCACGGCTGTACGAATACGCTTCCTGCTGAATCAGCGCAGTCCGGAGAAGCTCCTTAACCCGGTGCGTCTCTATCGCTTGCGGAGAGTCCCCTTCTACTGGGATGGCCTCTAATCGTGCAGCGGCCGCAACGAGGTTGTCCATAGGATTCGAATAATGACCCGGGGGTGTCTGGACCGGCAGAGGGGCCACGATGTTCTGCTGAGGGGGTTCCATCAGGTGGGGCTGGACCGTCGCTCCTGGCCCTGGTGCTTCAATCCGGTTTGCCTCCAGATACTGCGGCGGATTACTGGGCCCTGCTCCTGGAGTGTGAAAGAGATTTCGGGGGTCAAACCCTAACGGCAGGTGTGATCTGTGCTTCTGCTTCAAGACCTCCTGTGATGCATTCTGGTCAAGCATGAGCTTATAGGCCTGGGCGTCCAAAGCGGCCCGCTCTGCAGCCATCCTGTCCTTCTCTGCTGCCAGATCCGCTTTGGCTTGCACGATCTGCTCCTTCACCTTTGCAATCTCTGCATCATGAGCCTCTTGATCCGCCGGATTGGCCTCTGCCATAAGCGCGGCTAGTGCATCAAATAAATCAGATAAGACTTGAACCGGAGGGCGCATAAGGCCTCCTGCCCCTGCTGCCGCTGCTGATCCGGAGAGTATTGCTGCGGCGGTCGAAGAATGATTCGCCGCCTGGGTGCCGGCCATGAATATTCCAACCCGGTTGATCGGGCCAGGGGGGTCCGGAATACTGTCGCCATCAGAACTGCCCCTAACCTGGTCATCCAGCAACTGATACAGCGATTCGGTCTCTCCGGTCGAGGACTCGTCGCCGGAATAGACGACGGTCTCGCTGCCGTATTCTGGCTCATCCTCACGCTCTCCTCCGTGGATGACTCCAACGAAGGCACGCCTCATGGCCGGTTTGGCCTGGGTAGATCTCGCACGCTGAGCCGTCTCGACGAGGTTGGTGCAGATGTCCGGCTCAGGCCCAGGCTCACCGATCTTGCCGATGAAAACGTGTATACCGCCGAAGGGGACCCGGTACCCGTACTCAATTGAATCGGCCTCGGGACCCCATCCCGCGTCGTCGATGTAGATCCTGCCGCGACGACTCTTGGTCATCCGGCCCACAACATAGCCTTCGAGTCCCTTGAGCTTGCCCTCCAAGATCGTCAAACCATCGTGCGATAGCCCCACGGTGGGCGCCAACTGTCGTGGATTTGTCACGGCAGATGTCCTAGTGAAAGGACTTAGTCGTGGAGCCATCGCTACGGGTTTACTTGAAGGGGTTAAAGTGGACACAAAGACACAAGGGTTTTATACTAGTTCGGCCCCTTCGATGAAGGTAAAGCCTACGTCTAGTTGTGATGGAATTGATGTGGTCTCGATGGCTAGGGAGCAAATACGCTTCGCCTAGGCTCGAGTTGTTGGTTGTCTCTCCTGAACCGCCGCTGGGTCGTCCCCTTATATACACGGGTGACGCCCGTCGGTCCATAGAGTCCCAATCGGTTCATACTCGTATTCCGGTTGGCATCTCTCTATTCCTCACTTACAATACAAGTTATACATCAGGCCGGTTTACGGCTACACGTTCCAAACCGACTATAGGCCTTGGGCCTTTATCTGCTTATACCACTAATGAAGTTAACCCAGCCCAAGTAGGCCGGTTTACGCCTAGTGGTAATATCCCCAACAGGTCCCCTCCCACACTTGGCTCATGCAGCCCTCTGGGGCCGGTGGCCCCACTTGGTGGACCCCCGGGACCCTCCCGGTGGTCCCGGTACATTACCAATAACACCCGAATCCTTTCCGGTGACCAAAACAGGACTTCCCATATATAAATCTTTACCTACGGACCATTCCGGAACTCCTCGTGACATCCGGGATCTCATCTGGGACTCCGAACAACATTCGGTAACCACATACAAACTTCCTTTATAACCCTAGCGTCATCGAACCTTAAGTGTGTAGACCCTACGGGTTCAGGAGACACGTAGACATGACTGAGACTACTCTCTGGCCAATAACAAACAGCGGGATCTGGATACCCATGTTGGCTCCCGCATGTTCCACGATGATCTCATCGGATGAACCACGATGTCGAGGATTCAATCAATCCCGTATTCAATTCCATTTGTCTAGCGGTATAGTACTTGCCCGAGATTCGATCGTCGGTATCCCGATACCTTGTTCAATCTCGTTACCGGCAAGTCTCTTTACTCGTTCCGTAACACATCATCCCGTGATCAACCCCTTGGTCACATTGTGCACATTATGATGATGTCCTACCGAGTGGGCCTAGAGATACCTCTCCGTCACACGGAGTGACAAATCCCAGTCTCGATTCGTGCCAACCCAACAGACACTTTCGGAGATACCCGTAGTGTACCTTTATAGCCACCCAGTTACATTGTGACGTTTGGTACACCCAAAGCATTCCTACGGTATCCGGGAGTTGCACAATCTCATGGTCTAAGGAAATGATACTTGACATTAGAAAAGCTTTAGCATACGAACTACACGATCTTTGTGCTAGGCTTAGGATTGGGTCTTGTCCATCACATCATTCTCCTAATGATGTGATCCCGTTATCAACGACATCCAATGTCCATGGTCAGGAAACCGTAACCATCTATTGATCAACGAGCTAGTCAACTAGAGGCTTACTAGGGACATGGTGTTGTCTATGTATTCACACATGTATCTGAGTTTCCTATCAATACAATTATAGCATGGATAATAAACGATTATCATGAACAAGGAAATATAGTAATAATAACTAATTTATTATTGCCTCTAGGGCATATTTCCAACAATTAGGACCTCCTCCTCAAGCTGAGGTAGCAACTTGTGCTTTGGGTACCCCTTGGTGGGGCGCTCGAGTCCGTATTCCTCGGCTGCCATGGCCTCAGTCCATATGTCTGTGAGCAGATCTTGATTAGCTTGGAGTTGCTGTTGCTTCTTTTTCAGGCTTCTTTCAGTGGCCATAGGCCGGCGCTTGAAGCACTTCTGCTCTAGGGCTCCTGAGGCACGCCGAATTCATCGTCACTGAGGCTCACCTCGTCTTCGGGGGGGCATGTAGTTGTCCTCCTCCAAGTATCCTTCTGTCGCCTGTTCATCTGGGCTAACCTGCCCGTCTTCCTATCCGGCCTGCTCGAAGGCATGCTGATCGGGGTTGTATTCGTTTTCGGCACCATCCGGATTATTTTCGTCTCCTGTGTCGGTATTGCTGTGGCGGGGCTTAGAGTGGCTCCAATGACGCATATGCTTTGATTTCTTCCTTAAGGGGTTATCCTCTATTACCTCGTCGCCATTGGTTTCTTTGGGAGTGTCCACCATATATATATATATATATATATATATATATATATATATATATATATATATATATATATATATATATATATATATATATATATATATATATATATATATCATACAAGGAGGTGGTTGTCCACCGCCCCGTGGACGGTGGTTCCTGTTCTTCTCCTGCATCGCTATCCACACCGTCGATGTCTTCGGAGTCGAAGTCAAGCACGTCTGTTAAATCATCGACAGTGGCGATGAAGTGGGTGGTGGGTGGGCAACAAATTTCCTCGTCACCTGCTTCCCACTCGAGCCGAACATAGTTCGGCCAAGAGTCTCCTGAGAAAGAGAGAGACCTTAATGAATTCAGCATGTCGCCAAAGGGCGAATGCTGGAAGATATCCGCAGCGGTGAACTCCATTACCAGAGCCCAACCGGATTCAGTGGGCTCGGGGGCGCGCGGTCTGGAACCTACAGTCGAACACAAGTCCGGGGGTCTGATGACACAGACTTCCTTGGGGGTGGAGTCTGTGTTTGGCTCTACCGTCGATGAGTATGCGGCCTCTAGGACGGGGTCCATCCACCCATCCTCGGACGACGCGATCTGCCCCAGATTTAGGTTCGGAGCTATTGCAGGCGCGACATCCCAAATATTGTTTGACAGCAGGTCTAAGCCGTGCTCGTCGTGACTGTTCAGCGCTCCTGGCGTAGGCCCGAATCCGTCGAAGATCAAGTCTCCGCGGATATCAGCCGTGTAGTTCAAGTTTCCGAACCTTACCTGATGGCCAGGGGCGTAGCTGTCGATCTGCTCCAGATGGCCAAGCGAATTGGCCCGCAGTGCGAAGCTGCCGAACACGAAGATCTGTTCGCGGAGAAAAATCTCACCCTGGACCACGTTGTTTTTGATGTTTGAAGGAGCCATCGAGCCTTGCTGCGATGACACAGAGGAACTCTCAATGAAAGCACCAATGTCGGTGTCAAAACCGACGGATCTCGGATAGGGGGTCCCGAACTGTGCGTCTAAGGCTAATGGTAACAGGAGGCAGGGGACACGATGTTTTACCCAGGTTCGGGCCCTCTCGATGGAGGTAATACCCTACTTCCTGCTTGATTGATCTTGATGATATGAGTATTACAAGAGTTGATCTACCACGAGATCGTAGAGGCTAAACCCTAGAAGCTAACCTATGATTCTGATTGTTCTTGTCCTATGGACTAAGCCCTCCGGTTTATATAGACACCGGAGGAGGCTAGGGTTACACAGAGTCGGTTACAAAGAAGGATATCTAACATCCGGATCGCCAAGCTTTTCTTCCACGCAAAGGAGAGTCCCATCCGGACAAGGGACGAAGTCTTGAGTCTTGTATCTTCATGGTCCAACAGTCTAGACAAAGCATATAGTCTGGCTGTCCGGATACCCCCTTATCCAGGACTCCCTCAACAGGTCCATGACGAACAGGTCTCTCCGGTGCACAGGTCCATGGTGCTCCGATCACGGTGCACATGTCTGGTGTCTTGCTTCCAAAAGGAGACGACGTGGCGGAACTGGTGCGCACTGCAATACAGCCCGAGATGGGTCCCACCTATGAAGGGGCACCCACCATGGCGAACAGGTCCTTGGCGTATAGGTCTCGGCGTGATACTTGTCTCGGCAAACTACCGAGTATAGCGTTTAGCAGAGACGAGGCACCCACCATGGCGGACAAGTCCTCAACATATAGGTGTGTACAGGTCCATGGCGTCCCCGGCGGACAGGCCACCCTTTGATGTAGCATCTGCCAAGGCGGCCTCTACGACGCCACCTTTTGTCGACCCGTGAGCCGGCGCCCTTGTCTTGGCAGACCAACCAGACGGCGTTCGGCTAATACAAGGCGACACAACCTCTACAACATCTCCCCACGAGCTCGTCGGGCGGCATCCTTGATAAAACAGACTGCCATAGACTTGGCGTTCAATCAAGTAAGACGCACCCATCACGGCGCATAGGTCATCGGTGTACAGGTCCCTACGTACAGGTCAACAGCATCGCCGGTGTACAGGTCCCCTTTCGGTGTAGCACCCACCCAAGGCAACGAAACCTCTACAACATCTCTTCACGAGTTCACCGGGTGGCGTCCTTGACAAAACAGACTGCCATAGACTTGGCATTCAATCAAGTGAGATGCACCCATCATGGTGCATAGGTCATTGGTGTACAGGTACGGGTGTACAGGTCCATGGTGTCGCCGGTGTACAGCTCCCCTTTTTGGTATAACACCCACCCAAGGCGACGTGAGCTCTACAACATCATCTCCCACGAGCATTTCAGGCAGCATCCTTGACAAAATGGACTGCCGTAGACTCGGCGTCCAATCAAGTGAGGCGCATCCATCACGGCAAATAGGTTATTTGGTGTACATGCCCATGGCGTCGCCGGCGTTCAGGTCACTCTTGGTGTAGCATCAGCCCAAGGCGATATGACCTCTACGATGACACCTTTCTATGGCCATGTGAGGTGGCACCCTTTGTCCTGGCGGACTACCGAATACTCGGCGTCCAACCGAGACGAGGTACCAACCACGCCGATTATGCTGATACGAGCGAGCGTTGGTTTTACACCGACGCCGGTCTCCATAAGAATACTCCTGCGAGGCAAACCCCTTGTGTACCCCGACGAAACCACTATATCATCGAGAAGTCCAAGCCAAGCAGGACCCATGCTACTCCAACACCAACTACATTAACACCGTAAAGATCGATGAGGCATGATGGCAAGGGCGAGCATGGCTAGCACAAAGCCATGTTTTGAGTGGCACGTGTACTGACGAGGACACGGGCTTTGCCGCTGCTCACACCACACACACCATCATCATCATGCATGGAGAACCCGAAGCGAATATGACGAAGACGACCACACGGCTTAACCGGAGGTATCTCGCAGAGCAACCCACGAGAGTAATTAACCGGGAGCTTTTCAAGGCCCCAGGAACCAAGAGACCACACATCGCCATAGTCAGTCAGGTCGCGGTAGTAGGCCACAGAGCGCAACCATTTTTCTATGGGATCTTGTAATTTTTTTCATCCAAAGAGATAAATGAAATACTTGTTTCCCATATGACTTTTCTTTGTGTACTAAGGTACACTGGCATGCCTGCATTTTCTTTTCCCCAGCGCATGAGAGAAATCAAACTCCCCCTCTTTCCATCTCACAGAGTGCATTAATAGATTTTTCTCGTGTCAAACAAATAGGCACTCCCGGTGGGACCTAGTTCTCCTCCCATCTTTGCTTCGCTGTGATCATCGGAATCATCTTCGCCCATCTCCCAATATGTATAGTACGGTGCATGGCAAAGAATTGGCGGGCAGCTCCACTGATCAAGGTCACTTTCAAGATGGTGGACTCCCCCGTGGTAGCAACTCGGAGCTGGTGGTGATCCACTTTGGATCAATACCGTCGACGACCGTCATCAAGCTCGGCATGCACCAAGTCCTAGAATCTGCGTAGTTTCAAACTATGCAAACCATGAAGGCGCAAAGGCGGGTGACACCCAAGGAAAAGAAGGTGCGCCGTGAGCTTATGCTCAAACCTTGCCCTATTGAAGGAGTCAATATGGGCAGACATCAATGGGGACATGGAGGCGGCTCAACACCTCGTCGCTAAGACCATCAATAGGCGAGCAAGTGCGGCTTCCTGTAGGACCTTGAAGTATGTCTAGAGGGGGTGATTAGACTACTTGACCAATAAAAACTTAACCTTTTCCCAATTTTAGAGTTTGGCAGATTTTAGCTACTTTAGGACAAGTCAAGCAATCATCACACTATTCAAGCAAGCATGCAAAGAGTATATAGGCAGCGGAAATTAAAGCATGCAACTTGCAAGAAAGTAAAGGGAAGGGTTTGGAGGATTCAAACGCAATTGGAGACACGGATGTTTTTGGCGTGGTTCCGATAGGTGGTGCTATCGTACATCCACGTTGATGGAGACATCAACCCACGAAGGGTAACGGCTGCGCGAGTCCACGGAGGGCTCCACCCACGAAGGGTCCACAAAGAAGCAACCTTGTCTATCCCACCATGGCCGTCGCCCAAGAAGGACTTGCCTCACTAGCGGTAGATCTTCACGAAGTAGGTGATCTCCTTGCCCTTACAAACTCCTTGGTTCAACTCCACAATCTTGTCGGAGGCTCCCAAGTGACACCTAGCCAATCTAGGAGACACCACTCTCCAAGAAGTAACAAATGGTGCATTGATGATGAACTCCTTGCTCTTGTGCTTCAAATGATAGTCTCCCCAACACTCAACTCTCTCTCATAGGTTTTGGATCTAGTGGAAAGAAGATTTGAGTGGAAAGCAACTTGGGGAAGGCTAGAGATCAAGATTCATATGGTAGGAATGGAATATCTTGGCCTCAACACATGAGTAGGTGGTTCTCTCTCAGAAATGGTAAGTTGGAAGTGTAGGTTCATTCTGATGGCTCTCTCCACGAATGAAGAGGAGGTGGAGGGGTATATATAGCCTCCACACAAAATCCAACCGTTACACACAATTTACCAAACTCGGTGGGACCGATTCAACAGACTCGGTCGGACCGATTTAGTAAACCTAGTGATCATTAGTGATTTTTAATGGGACTGACATGCATCTCGGTGAGACCGATTCAGTTAGGGTTAGGGCATAACATAATCTCGGTAAGACCGATTACACAAACTCGATGAGACCGATTTGGTAATAAGCTTTCCAGAGAGTTGGTCAGGTAAACTCGGTGGGACCGATTTGCTCTTTTTGGTGAGACCGAAATGTTACAAAAAGGAGACAGAGAGTTTACATTGCAATCTCGGTGGGACCGATCGCTCACTTCGGTTAGACCGAAACGTTACGAAGGGAAACAGAGAGATTACAATCCCATCTCGGTGAGACCGAGATCCCTATCGGTAAGACCGATTTGCTTAGGGTTTGTGGCAGTGGCTATGACTTTTGGAATCGGTGGCGCCGGATAGGAAGAATCGGTGTGACCGATTTTGGCTTTGAGTTTAGGTCATATGTGGATGTGGGAAAGTAGTTGAGGGTTTTGGAGCATATCACAAAGCACATGAAGCAAGAGGCTCATTAAGCAACACCTCATCCCTCCTTGATAGTATTGGCTTTTCCTATAGACTCAATGTGATCTTGGATCACTAAAATATAAAATGAAGAGTCTTGAGCTTTTGAGCTTGAGCCAATCCTTTGTCCTTAGTATTTTGAGGGATCCACTTTCATCATCCATGCCATGCTATTCATTGAGATTTCTTGAAATAATAGTCTTGGAATAGCATTAGCTCAGTGAGCTATATGTTGTCATGAATTACCAAAACCACCTAGGGATAGTTGCACTTTCAATCTCCCCCTTTTTGGTAATTGATGACAGCATATAGATCAAAGCTTCGACAAATGATAATAAGATTGAATAACATCGTCGCTTTGAGAAGTATGTGATAAGCAAGAGCTCCCCCTAAATTTGTGCATAGTTTAAGATTTGCTTTGGACTGCAAATGCACAATGAATTAGGCTCATGGGTTACTCTTCCATGTCACATACATCTTGGTGGAGCGCTCAAAATAATAAACATTGAATACATGCACTCATCACCAAGCAAAGTGAATGATCACATAAGATAGATAGGATAATATCAAGCATGCATAAGTGTAGCTTATGATCAAACACATGACCATCAATGTCTCACAAGCATAGTATCTCAACCAATCAAAGCAAACAAAGTTTAAACTACCAAATAAAGCAAGAGAGAACAAAAGCAACACTCTCTCTCTCTCGAAGCCTATGATCTATACATTTTTCTCCCCCTTTGGCAACAAGTTACCAAAAAGTTCATAGAAAATGCATAGTGCTAGATCGACTCTCAGGCTTGATCTTCAGGTGGTGGTGTCCTGATGACTCCAAGGACAAAGGCTTCAGTTGAAGTAGAGGGTGTTGGAGTGGATGCTGGAGCTGGTTGCACTGGAACTGTAGGGGCAGTAGCTGGTGCTGAAGTTGTTGCTCTAGTGTCTGTCACTAGCACTGCAACTGACCTTTGGGCTCTGGGCACTCTGGCAAACACATTTGTGGTAGTCTTGCCCTGCCTCTCCTGCATGTCATCCTGCAGCTGCTCCATAACTGACTGAATCTCAGTTACTTTGACATCAAGGTCATGGAATTTGAGTTCCATGATTCTCTCAAGGCTCTCCTGATTCTGAGTGAGGGTGGCCAGTCCCTTCTCAATCCTCAGTGTAGATGCTATCAAGTAACCAAGCTGCTTCTGTTTGGTCTTCAAGAAATATTCAGATGCCTCCTCTTGAGTTGGCATCCTGGCAGCCTTCTCCTTCTTTGCCTTCTCCTTCTTCTCCTGAGCTTGAACTGATGATAGGTCATTCTCATTCATGACAACCTCATTATCCTCAAAGTCTGGATAAAGTGGAAAGTGTTCCTTATCCAACTGATATTTTCCTGTGCCCATCTTTGAGTTTATCAATTCCTGAATCTGAGGGGCATATCCACAGCTCCTCTTCTGATCTGCTGTAGTCCTCTTAATGGTTTCAATCATCAGGCTCATGACTTTGAATTTCTGTGGCACATCAAACACATGCAACATGTTGATAGCATGCCCTCTGATCATGTTATGGTCACCAGACTTGGGCAACAAAGTATGCCTCAGAATCCAATTGATGGTTGGCAACCCTGACAGCAGAAAGTGAACTGATCCAAACTTGTGAGTCTCAACTGCCTTGTCTGGATCTCCTTGTACATGTGAGCCATGGAATTGTGATCCATCTTCTTCTTTGCATAGATATCCAGATCATCCTCATTTTCCTTTGGGGCATTTATCAGATTTGCCCATTCTTCAACAGTTGACTGGTACCTTGTACCTTCAGACATCCAAACAATTCTTCCATCTGGATAAAAGTGTGATGTGGAGTAGAATTGCATGATAAGTTCATCATTCCAGTGGGTGAACTTTTGTCCAACAAAATCAACAACTCCACAAGCAACAAAGCTCTCTTGCACTCCAGGATAGTGCTCTTCATTGTCCTTGATGTAGATCCAGTTGACCCACCTCATGTCACAAACTATGGGCTTCTTATCCAACAGAATTGTCTCATAGAAGTCCTGCTGTTCCTTTGTATGGAACCTGTAGTCAACAGTAGTTCTTATCCTTGATGCATATGGATCTTCCATCCTCCACAGCCTCAGCCCTGAATCCTTCCTGATCCTCATGTCCTTAGCCACAGGATGGGCATCATTGTGGTCTGGTATCTTGGGCTTGAGCTTTCTTAGGACCTGACCTTCTTCATCTTCGTCTTCAGCAACATTTGGCACTGGGCCTTGTTCTTCTCAGCAGCTGGAATACTTCTAGTATTCCTCTTTGGAACTTGCTTGGCCTTGGAGGCAGCTTTGGGTGCTTCCTTGGGCTTAGATGTTGCAGCCCCTGATCTTATAGCATCACCCATAAGCTTGGGTGCCTTAGGTGCTGGTGCAGCAACCTCTTCCTCTTCTTCAGAATCTCTTCTCATTGAGGGCTTTCCAAGAACCTTGGCAGTTGTGGTTCTTGCTCTCTTCTTCTTCTTGTCCTGAGCACCATCATCCTCTGATTCAATTGTGAATTTCATAGTCTCTCCAGTGGGAACTTTCTTGGGCTTGGAAGAAGTGACTTTCTGTTCAGGTGCCTCTTTGGGTTGAGTCTGAGCTCGCACTTGTGTGGACCTTCTGGCTTTAGGCATTGGTGTCCTCTTGGCAGGAACTTTCTTCTTCAGTCCAGGCTTAGTGCTATGTGCAGAGCTATATTCCTTCTTGAGCACCACTTTCTTGGAAGTAGCCTCATCTTCCTCAGCTTTGTAATCCTCATCCTCTGAGTCTGATGTTCTTTTCCTTCTCTGCCTAGTAGCAGCCTTAGGCAAGTTGCTTGGAGTGCTTCTGCTCCCTTCATCTGTAGTTGAGGGACTAGTGCCCTCACTCAAGTCCATCTGCTCTTCTGACCTGTTCTGGCTGTCACTCTGGTCTGACATGCTGCACAAGCTGACTGCTGACCCTGTGAAGAGTTATAGATGATATAGAATAGATGAGCATCACAAAATGCAGAGATTTTTGCAAAAGAATGATTCAAAAATTCAGTTTTAGTTTTCCACATAAAGCAATTTGGATCAATCGATTTTCAAACTCGGTGATACCGAAGCAATTTTGGAACCTAAACTGATGAACTCGGTTGGACCGAGTCACAGTTCGGTGGCACCGAGACTGCTAGGGTTTCACAAAGTCCTAAAATCGGTCGCACTGATTAGCAATTCTCGGTCAGACCGAGAGTTACTTGTGCAATGGCATAAGCCAAATCGGTGGGACCGAGTTTTTCAACTCGGTGGGTCCGAGATGGTTTCGGCGGAAACCTAACCCTAAAAATTTGAATCTCATCTAATCTACGGATTACTTTGGCTGGATAAGAGTGTTTCAATCGTGGCAATAATCAATGAGAATACAATGTGCTAGGAATCAGACATGGATAGCACAAAGATTGAGTCCATACCCTAACTTGGCGGTGGACTCGCTACGGCGGCAACGGCGGGGGCGAAATCCGTTGACGGCAGCGGAGACCAGCTACTGGAGGCTGCTGGCGACAAGGAGACGATCCAGAGACCTTCGATGGTAGAGCAAGCTATTGCGCGGGCGAAGGGTTTCGGAGAAATTTCCAAAATTTTGCCCGTGACTATATATAGCCCGACCCTGTCGGTGTGACCGAGTGGAACAACTCGGTGGCACCGAGATGCATAACTGTGTACAGTTACAGCAAATCGGTGTGACCGAAAGTTCAAATCGTTTGCACCGAGATTGAAAACTCAGATCAACTTAATGATCTCGGTAGGACAGAAATGGAGGAATCGGTCAGACCAAGAGTCACAAAGAGGTTTTGGAAGTTTAAGTCTATGACGAATCGGGGACTCCGAGTGCTCCTCACACAGAGTGGTTCGGATCTGACTTGATCAAATTTTGTGATGTAGCATGAATATAGTTTGAGACGAGAAAAGCATAGATAGCTAAAGAAAGTTCTTAGGCATTCTTGTCCATCCACTTGGCAAAAAGAAAAACCAAACAATCAAAACAACAAGTGGATGTCCTTGAATGAGTAAAATATGCACCAACATGCTCACACAATAAGATGGCAAATGAAATATGTGGCAAAGCATGCACAACCAATTCTAGCATCTATCAAACAATTGGCGATGACTAGGTCATCTATATATGAGTATATTGACTTAGGAGTCAAATGAGAACATTTGATCATAGGTCATACTCATCGTTTAAGCTCAAGTGGGGTTACCACTTTTACATAATGCATTGATTTGTTCACACCATTAGAGTTGCTTTGACTCAATTCTTAGAGTTAAGCTCCCCCTAGATGTGAGATCCCCCCTTAGAGGGATGAACTAACCTTGGGTTTTGTCGATGATGACTTCATGTAGGTGTTGAAGATGTAGATGCTCAATGTTGATGTAGATCATTTGGAGCAATCCTTTGGAGTGAGTTGCACTTTCAACTTGCCTACATGGGTTAGTCCCACAAGGAACAAACAAGAATATCCATAGACATAGAGTGATGCACACACAAGATGATGTCCATGAAATTATTAGGTTACCTTGCCCCTTGCCTTACCAACATGAGGGTTTGTGACTCCTTGAACTAGTGCAAGATGTGGAAGTTGATTGCACTTGTTCTTGCCAAAATGATATGAGTGAAGAATGTTGGCGGAGTCACCCTCAAGAACTCTCTAGTTCTTCTTCTTCGGGATCCACATCATCTTAATGGGAATCCTTGGAGTTGTAGTTGTACTTGATGAAGTAGAACTTGACGTAGTCTTGGGAACCCACTTGAACGAGGCTTTAGGCGCTTCTTCAAATGCATCAATCTCTTCTTGAAGCTTGTCCTTGCCTTTGTTCTTGTGGTCTTGTGGTGGAAGATCATCTTGAGCTTGTGTTCCCTTGAAGGAAGTAGGATCATACTTCTCTTGTTGAGGAACAAACTTCGTCTTGGGGTATTGATCTGTAACGCCCGGAGAATCAAGTTACAGTAATCCCCGTTAGTGGTGCCATATCACCAATATCACAGTTGCTAATCCTCACTTGATCCAAATCGTAATTCAAATTCAATTCAAATTAAAGTCCAAAATTCAAATTTCTCAAACATGCAAAATAAAATGTTCAAAGTGTAGAAAATATTCCATAGCTAATTATGGTGGTGACCCAACACTTTTGTAAAGTATTTAAATGCCCTTTTGAGAATATAATAGTGGCTTAAACAATTATATAGATGCCTTTTATAATTTCTAAAATATCAAAATAATTTATTTGAGTACCAAACTTTTTGTGGCAGAGGTATAAATAGTAATAATAATTTAGAAACTATTTTTGTATTTTACTTAAACTAAAATATGGTGGAAATTAAATAAAGCAGCAAAAATAATATAAATAAAAAGAAAAGCGAAACAGAAAAATAAAAGGAAACGGCCTCCCCCTGGGCTTTGGCCCACTAAGCCATCGGACCGGCCCACCCTCGCTGAACCCTCCTCTCTCTCCCCTGTACACGCGACCAGGTCGCTACAGGGGCTTATATTGATCCATACGTGCCTGGCAATAGTTTCCCTCTCGCTAGGGTTTCGTGTTTCTCTCGGGGCGATCTGGTCGCCGCCGTAGAGTCTTGTCCCTTCCCTGCCGCTGGTTTTCCCGTCCCGTCTCCCTACCTGGAGCGACCAAGGGGCGCCCTGGGGTCGCCGCTTGCTCTTGGCCTGGTTCGGGAAGCAGCGAGGTTTTAGGGTTCCACCCTCAGAAACCCGATCTGTTCGTCATCGGGTCAGTGATCTAGATGGCTGGTGAGGGAGCTTCGAGCTCCTCGGGGCTCAGCGATGTTGAGAGGATGATGCAGGAGCTAGGCCTCCGGGAGGAGGATCTGGACGATGTCGTCTTCGACGAGAAAGAGGCTCCGCCGGAATCGCCAAGGTGGGTAGCGTTGATAAAGGTCAACACAAGTAAAACCTATAGCCAGACCTGGTTCTACAGGAATATGTTGGCGGCTTGGGACGTTGCCCAAGAAGCGAAGTTCAAACCATTGGAGGACAATCTGTACACCGTCCAGTTCACATGTTTGGGGGATTGGGAACGCGTTATGCATGAAGGGTCGTGGAATTTTAGAGGAGATGCGGTGCTGCTAGCTCCCTATGATGGTATTACAAAACCCTCAATGATCAAACTCGAGAGTATTGATATATGGATCCAAATCCATGATGTGCCGCATCTTTATGCTCATCTAATCCAGCCCCTGGCTTCTAAGGTTGGTGAGGTTCTCTTTGCTGAAACCCAGTCCCATGACTTCACCGGGAATTTTTATTGTGTCTGGGTACGAATCAATGTGCACAAACCTCTCAAGAATGCGGTATCCATGGTTAGAGAAGGGAAAAGGCAGATTTACAAAGTAAAGTACGAGCGTCTCCCTGATTGGTGCGCCGTCTGTGGGATGCTTGGTCACCTATACAAAGAACATGGTAACGGGATCCATCCACCATCTGCATTAGTGTTCAAGGAACTCAGGGCTGACTGGTTTATGAGATCGGGTAGAGGCCCTGGAGAGGGCCGGGGCCGTCGTGGCGGTCGCCGCGGTGGCCGATCTGGAGGCAGATCAAACGGAGGCCGATCACAAGAGCGTGAGGACTTGGCCAGCATGTATGGTTCTGGAACAGGGCGTGGGCATCAATCATATGAACCAGCAACAGTGGCTAGCGGGATGGATACTGATGATTTCAACAGGAAGAGACAAGGCAGACAGGAGAAACACAAGACCGGCTTAGCTTCTGATGGTATGCCACCTAACGCTAGTGGCATGCAACTAGCGATTGTGCCTATTGGGAGCAATCTGTCGAGTCCTCCTCCCCAGAGAGACCTGAAGAGATCTAAGGTAGATGATGAGGGTTCAGATGGATCGATTTCGGCCGTGAAGAATTTGGCGGGCTCCTTCGAGGAGCGCCGCCGAGCCCAATGAGTGCCCTATGTTGGAACTGCCGTGGCGCGGGCAAACCGGCGGCAATTCGAGAACTTCGCGAGTTCGCGAGGAAGTTTGTCCTGACGTGTTATGCATTGTTGAAACACAGATAAGTGGTGTGCGGGTTGAAGCTTTTGCAAACACGTTGGGATATGATCATGCATATGCTATTGATAGCCAAGGGAGAAGTGGAGGTATGGGTATTTTCTGGAATAACACTATAGATGTTCAGATTTTGGGTGACTCTATCTATCACATTGATGCTAGAATTCAGGAGGCTGGCCAAGATCCTTGGAGTTTGACCTTTGTATATGGTGACGCTCAAACTCAGTTGAGGAGCCAAACTTGGGATCTGATGAAAGGTTTATCTTTTTTGAATGACCTTCCATGGCTCTGCATGGGGGATTTCAATGAAGTTCTACGTCCGGAAGAACATCAAGGAGCTTCTAATCGTAGTAATGCTCAAATTCAAGCCTTCCGAGACACTGTTGATATTTGCATGTTGATGGATCTAGGCTATCAGGGCCGTTTTTGGACGTTTGAGAAGAAGGTCAGGGGTGGCTCATACACGCGTGTTCGCCTTAATCGCGCACTAGCAACGCCAAGTTGGATGGCAAGGTTCCCGCTAGCACACGTCAGCCACATCACGTCCGCGTCTTCAGATCATGGGCCTATCTTGCTGCTGACGAACCCGCAACAGCAACGATCAAACCAACAGTTTCGGTACGAAGTGATGTGGGAATCACATGAGGAGTGGCGAGACACGATCATCTCAAGATGGAATGTGGTGGCGCCGGGGTACGGAGTTGGAGATTTTCGGGACAAGCTGCTCTCAATCTCGAAGGATCTTGCTGTGTGGGGTAAGGATACGTTTGGGAGTGTGCGAAAGCAAATTAAAGAAGCTAAATGTCAGTTAGAGCAGCTCCGGAGCGACCCGGCACGGACAGGGCCTACTCACATTGAGTTGAAGATTAATGAGAAGCTGGTGGAGCTTTACCATCGCGAGGAATTAATGTGGCGCCAGAGATCGCGTTTGCAGTGGTTGTCATCGGGAGATAGAAACACAAAAATTTTCCATATGAGAGCCAGCATGAGGCGGAAGCGAAATATGATCAAGGCCTTGTAAAACTCCCTAGGAGTGATCACTGATGATCCGGCTGAACTGAGAACTATGGTGACAGAATTCTATAAGTCCTTATACACCTTCGAGGGTGTGACCGGGATGGAGGAGGTTCTTATGCATGTCCCTGCGAGGGTAACACCGGCTATGAATGAGGAGTTGTGTGCTCCGTATACTAGTAGTGAGGTCAAGGCAGCGCTCTTCCAAATGTTCCCAACAAAGGCACCCGGCCCGGATGGTTTCCCCGCACATTTTTACCAGCGCCATTGGGATATTTGTGGGGATGAGGTGACAGAAGTGGTCCTCGGGATTATAAAGGGAGAGGAGAGTGCAGAGGCAATAAATGACACTGTCTTAGTTCTGATCCCCAAGGTAACAAGTCTGACCCATCTCTCTCAATTCAGACCTATTAGCCTTTGTAACGTGCTCTATAAAATTGCCTCAAAAGTCATAGCTAATAGGCTGAAGATCATATTACCTGACATTATTTCTGAAGAACAGTCAGCATTCGTTCCCGGCAGATTGATATCTGATAACATTATATGTGCGTACGAGTGTTTGCATTTCATGAAGAGGAACCGATCAAAAACCAATAGCAGTTGTGCACTAAAACTTGATATGATGAAAGCATATGATCGCTTGGAGTGGGATTATCTTCATGCCATAATGCTCAAGCTTGGTTTCTCGTCTGCTTGGGTGGACATTATCATGGGGATGGTGAAATCAGTATCATTTTCGGTGTTGTTGAATGGTGAAAAGCTTGAGCACTTTAAACCCTCAAGGGGTATTCGACAGGGAGATCCGATCTCCCCCTACCTTTTCTTACTTGCAGCAGAGGGCCTGTCGTGCCTTTTGAAGTCCAGTTCTCAGTCGTCTGCGTTTGGTGGCATCAAGGTGGCCCCTACAGCCCCAACTGTTAGCCATCTATTGTTTGCAGACGATAGCCTGTTGCTTTTTAAGTCAAGTGCAGAGGGAGCAGAGTTGGTATCAAACCTATTGGATACTTATTGTGGAGCCTCGGGACAGAGAATAAATCATGAAAAATCTTCTGTTTTCTTTAGCAGAGGTTGTCCAGATTCTCTTAAGCAAGGTGTCATGCAAAGGCTAAATGTCCATAATGAATCTTTGAGTGACAGATACTTAGGGCTGCCAACGGAGGTTGGTCACTCAAAAAATGGCACGTTCAGATACCTTCGAGACAGAGTGTGGGAGAAAGTAAGAGGATGGATGCAGAAAATGCTTTCGGTTGGTGGAAAGGAAGTCCTCATCAAGTCGGTCGCACAAGCGATACCAGTGTTTTCAATGTCTTGCTTTAGACTTCCTAGAGGAGTTTGCGAGAGCGTAACGTCCATCATACGGCAGTTTTGGTGGGGCAGCAAACAAGGAAGAAGGAAGCCATGTTGGGTCTCCTGGGATGTGATGACAAGGCCGAAGGATCTAGGGGGCTGGGTTTTAGGGATCTTGAGATTTTCAACATCGCACTACTGTAAAGACAGGCTTGGCGTCTCTTACAAGAACCATACTCCCTAAGTGCTCGCATTCTCAAGGCAGTCTACTACCCAGTGACGTCCTTATTGGAGGCGGAGTTAGGCCCCCATCCATCGCAAGTCTGGCGAGCTATTATAGATGGAAGAAATGTACTGAACCATGGCATCATCAGGCGTATTGGCGATGGAACAACGACCAGTATTTGGCACCATAACTGGCTTCCGAGAAGTGGCTTAATGAAACCTTTCCCGCCTCGGGTAGCTGACCCACTGATGGAGTCATATACCTAGGGTAGGGTCATAGACCTGATCTAAATACCCTACCCAAGGACACCCTTAGAAGAGATCACCTTCCAGTCGACCTACGAGGAACCCACTCGACTGACTTGAAGGACTCGACCATGAAGACTCACTCGACCACCAGAAAGTCAAGAAGCACTCTGTACTGCAACGGTCTGTAATTAAGTAGACTTTATGGTAGTTAAGACACTTTATGTGGGGCGTTATCAGTAACGCCCCAGACTTAATGTACTTTAAACCCTTCATTACGTGGGCTAGCAGGGGTCCTGGCGCGCTCTATATAAGCCACCCACCTCCACAGGCAGAAGGGTTCGCACCTCTGTACTTCATATACACATAATCCACTCGACCGCCTCCGGGCTCCGAGACGTAGGGCTTTTACTTCCTCCGAGAAGGGCCTGAACTCATACATCTCTTGTGTTTACAACCTCTCCATAGCTAGGACCTTGCCTCTCCATACCTACCCCCCACTCTACTGTCAGACTTAGAACCACGACAGTTGGCGCCCACCTTGGGGCAGGTGTTCTAGTGATTTTCTGGAGAAGTTGCGATTCTTCCGAGTACTTTCATCATGGTTGCTACTGGAGTTCTGGTCGAGGGCCGCGAGATCCGTCTTGGCGCTCTCACCTTCATCGCCGACGACTCCGCATGGCTCCAGGAGGCTCCACTCGACGTTGATGCGCTCCCCGTCCGCGGTGCGACGCATTTTCGCGCATGTGTCTGCGGTGTTCTGCTGCGACAACCGTCGACCCCGTATCGGTCGACTCCCCTATCGGCTACCCTCCCGGTCTCCCACCAGCGCAAGCGCTCTGGTCGGTCGAGGCTTCAGCGGTGGGTGAAGCACGCGGTGGCTCGCCAGATGGCCACCGCCCAAGTTGCGGCAATCGAGCCCGACGAATACCTCTACGGCCTGTTCGACCTGTCGACTGGCTCCGTAGAGACTGCATCCGAGTGCGTTAGCAGTGATCCGGCGGCGGAAATCTTGATGGTCAACGGGCCTCGCAGTCCTCCTGGCTTCACCCATGAGGGCGGGGCAGGCAGTGGAGGCGATCCAGTACGGGACCACGAAGAGTACCAGCCCGAGCCACTCGACTCTCTGCAGAGGGAAGAGCTTCGCTGCAGGAACATGGATGCCCTGCATACTCCCATCACGGGAGAAACCCCTGAGGCTCGCGCCTTGGAGGAGGCACGTTTGGCCAATTTGGCTGAACGCGCTCGTCTGGAAAATCTTCAGCGAGCACTCGACGAGCGCGCGCGGCAATGAGCACCCGACGCCAGTCGACGTCAGCTCTTCCCGCCGACTCAGGTATATCGAACCCCAATTCAGAATTTAGCAGCTGCAACCCGTATAGCAGAGTCCATCCAGCCCTCTCAGTCGGAAGCTGGCAGAGGCTTGATGCAGATCAGGGATTTGCTCCGGGCAGCAGGAGACCAGAATTCAGCCGTGTCGCAGTCGCGTAACAGAATTCACAGTCGATCCGTCGCTGCGAATACGGTTCAGTCGGCTCACAGTCCCAGATCGCCTCCGCGGCGTGAAGGACGCGAGAATCGGCGAGACCAGTACGGTGACCGACACGATCGTGATGATAGGCGTCGAGTGCCCACTTCCCCTCCAAGGGGTGGGTCTTACGCTCCTCGGCAGCAAGATGACAGGCGTCAACTCAGTGTGGGGCGAAGAGCTCCAGTCGACCCCCGAGAACCAGGCTTCGACGCGCGATCCATTATCGTGCAAGGCTTGGTCGACAGAAACAGAGCCCATCGGGGCGGGCCCGACAGAGATGCGCCCACAAGCAGTCGACTGCATGTTTCTGGTCCAGAATGTTTCAGCAGGGCTATCAGAGCCGCAGTGATTTCCCCCAATTTCAGGTTGGCAACAGGAGTCAACAAGTTCACTGGTGAGTCTAAGCCTGAAACTTGGCTCGAGGACTACCGAGTGGCGGTTCAGATTGGTGGTGGGAATGACGAGGTGGCCATGAAGCATTTGCCCCTCATGTTGGAAGGTTCTGCCAGAGCATGGTTGAATCAGTTACCTCCTAGCAGCATTTACACTTGGGAAGATCTGTCCCGAGTGTTCGTCAGAACATTTGAAGGAACTTGCAAGCGACCAGCTGGATTGACAGAGCTGCAAGTCTGTGTACAGAAGACAAATGAGACTCTCAGAGAGTATATTCAGAGATGGATCACTTTGCACCATACCGTGGAGAACGTGTCTGACCATCAGGCAGTTTGCGTCTTCAAGGATGGTGTCAAGAACAGAGAATTGAGTTTGAAATTTGGTCGAACCGGAGACATGACCCTGAGTCGGATGATGGAGATTGCTACCAAGTATGCCAACGGCGAAGAGGAAGACCGACTCCGAAGCGGCAAGTACAAGCCGAGTCAGTCGGAGAAGGGAAACACCAGTCGGAAACAGAAGCGGAAGGCTGAACCAGCAGCTCCTGGAGAGGCTCTGGCCGTGACTTAGGGAAAGTTTAAAGGGAAACCAAAAGGATCCTGGAACCCTAAGAAGGTGAAGGATAAAGAAGGGAACGACGTGATGGATATGCCGTGTCACATCCACACGAAGAAAGATGAAGAGGGCAATATCATTTACCCGAAGCATACCACTCGCCAATGTCGACTCCTAATCCAGCAGTTTCAGGGAAAACAGTCCAAGGACAAGGAGGAGGAGTCGGACAAGGCCGAAGACAAGGAGGACAGTGAGGGAGGATATCCGCATGTCAACTCTACTCTGATGATCTTCGCAGATGTGGAAAGCAAGAGTCGACTGAAGGTCATTAATCGTGAGGTGGACATGGTTGCCCCAGCGAAACCAAGTTATCTAAGATGGTCCCAAACACCCATCACATTCGACCAGTCTGATCACCCGACTCACATTGCCACCCCTGGGAGGCAAGCGTTGGTGGTCGACCCAGTTGTCAAAGGCACCCGACTTACGAAAGTGCTGATGGACGGTGGTAGTGGACTGAATTTGTTGTATGCAGACACACTGAAAGGAATGGGCATTCCGATGTCCCGACTAAGCACCGGTAACATGAGCTTTCATGGAGTTATACCAGGAAAGAAGGCCGAGTCACTTGGCCAAATAGCTCTGGACGTGGTGTTTGGTGATTCAAAACATTTTCACAAGGAAAAGTTGACATTTGAGGTCGTGGATTTTCAGAGCGCGTACCACGCCATTTTGGGGAGACCAGCTTACGCACGGTTCATGGCTCGACCATGTTACGTGTACCTCAAACTGAAGATGCCCGGCCCCAAAGGAGTGATCACTGTCACCGGGGATCGGAAAAAGGCAAAAGAGTGTTTTCAGAAGGGCTCAAAGATTGCCGATTCCCAGGTGACAGCGGTCGAGTTAGTAGTATTAGTTAGTGCTAAGTTAGTCTAGTAGTAGATGACATGTAGGCCCCATTAAATAAGTCAGGTTTATTTAATTGTTTAGGTAAATAGTCCATGACATGTGGGTCGCTCTTCTTTTGACTTGGTCAACTCGCATTAAAAGTAATTTAGAAAATCTAAGAATATTGTTTAAATCTTTGAAAAATCGTAGGAATTAAACCGTAGCTCGGATGAAAAAGTTTTCTACATGAAAGTTGCTCAAAACGACGAGACGAATCCGAACACGTGGTCCGTTCGTCCGCCACACATCCCTAGCATAGCAAACGTTGAACTTTTCCCCTCCGGTTCATCTGTCTGACAGACGTCCGGAACCGGGAAAACTTTCCCGGATGTTTTCCCCCTTCGTCAGTATCGCCTAGCGTTGTGTTAGAACACGTCTAGCTCTGTCTATTGTCCTGTTATGCACTTGCCTGCTATGTATTTACTGTTTCTTCCCCCTCTTCTCTCCGGTAGACCCCGAGACCGATGCTGATGCCCCTGTGATCGACTACGTCACCGACGACCCTTCTTCTTGTCTGAGCAACCGGGCAAGCCCCCCCTTTGATCATCCCGATATCGCCCATTCTATACTCTCATGCTTGCATTAGATTTTGCTACTGTTATTGATTGCTCCTATTCTGATGCATAGCCTGCTTTTTGTAACTTGCTCATTGTACCTGACCTGCTTATCCTAAACTGCTTAGTATAGGTTGGTTAGTGATCCATCAGTGACCCCCACTTGCCCTTGTTGCCCCTGCTTCATCATCGACGCCTCGATCAACGTGATCGACGACCAGAGCCCAACACCTCACATCACAACACGCCCCTTTTGTTGCTCGACTCTGCAAAGCTACTATCGAGTGCCGAGGGTGATCCCTCATAACGCACTCCTGATGATAATTCTGTAGTGTAGCTATTCGGTCGTGGTCATCGAGGATGATTTCCTCTTTCACCATTACCGATACGGCTCTGTCGTTCAACACCTCAAGTGTGAACCTCGAGGGTGGTCCCTCTTATGTTCACCTTGATGATTACATTGAGTGGAATCCACCAGGGGTGATTCCTCGGGTTTTCCCCTTGATGTCTGGACACACAGTTACCTTGACTTTACTAGAGACCGTTGTGAAAGCCGGGCGGGCCCGGAGAGCACCCGTGCGATGTGATAGTGGCGGCTGGCTGTTTAGCGGTATCACCCAGGAGGGGGTGATAGCTCCGGACTTGTCCCGTCAGCCGTCACTCCTTTTAATAATGCACTAACAGGTTAGGGTATTTGTTCTGAGTTGGCCTTTGGCCTTTATGCACTAACCACCACGCGAGAATAGTTATGGGCCTCGATGTCGCAGTATCAGCCGAAGCTTTGTCAGACATCCATTTCAGCATTGTGGCACGGTCGGATCGTGCTGGCCATCCGAGGCGGTGCTGGTATCCACCCTGCACACAACGACCCGGAGTGCTGCGGGCGATGGGCCCAAGACCCCGGAGTGCTTAGGATGTAGACCGGCGGGGACCTCTCTGCTGAGCCTAGGTCGGGCTGCGACGTGTTGATCTTCCGAGGGCGGGCATTGACCCCAGAAAGGTGTGTCCGGCCAGAGTGATCGAGCGTGTTGGATAACGTGGTGCACCCTTGTAGGGAAGACATATATTCGAATACCGTGTCCACGGTAATGGACGTTCAGACTTGTATCCTGATCTTATACAATTAGAAATGGATACTTGATATGTGATGGATATGTGGCTCCGGGATTGCTTTCTCGCAGGGAGTCGAGGAAGGATCTCTGGGCATTAATGTTACAACATGCTTGTTAATTATAAATTGTTATTCTTTACTCTTCTAGATGCTGCAAGATGCGAGGAGCTTCGTGAAGATGCTAATCTTCGATAGGCTAGGTTTTCCCCCTCTATTCTAGCATTCTGCAGTTCAGTCCACAGATACAACCCTTCCACTTGATACAAATGCATACTTAGTATAGATCTGATGCTTGCGAGTACTTTGGATGAGTACTCACGGTTGCTTTGCTACCCCTTTTCCCCCTTCTTTCTTCTTTCCGGTTGATGCAACCAGATGGTGGATCCTTGGAGCCAGATGCCACCGCCGACGGATACTACTACATGGAGGCCGCCAAAGACCAGGAGTAGTTAGGAGGTCCCAGGCAGGAGGCCTTGCCTCTTCGATCGTTGATGTTTGTGCTAGCCTTCTTAAGGCAAAACTTGTTTAGCTTATGTCTGTACTCAGATATTGTTGCTTCCGCTGACTCTTGTGTATCGAGCTATGTATTCGAGCCCTTGAGGCCCCTGGCTTGTAATATAAAGCTTGTATTATTTTATTTGTGTCTAGAGTTGTGTTGTGATATCTTTCTGTGAGTCCCTGATCTTGATCGTACACATTTGAATGTATGATTAATGTACGATTGAATCGGGGGCGTCACATGATCTTCTTCCCACTCAACTCCATTGGCATTGAACTTTCGTTCAAAACCAACACCTTGATTCTTTCGGTGCCTTCCTTGCTTGCGTACAATTTCCTCGAATTGCATACTCCCGGCAAGGCTCTTGTAAACACCTTTCTCTATAATTCCCTTCAATAAGCTATTTTCTTGCTCAAGTGTAACTTGGCTAAGAGAATCATTAGTTGAATCAAGAGAACTACTAGAAGCAACAATATTGGATTTGACATTATTATTGTTACTACTAGAGGAAGTATCTTTCTTGTACTTGTTACTATACTTGTCTTGAGGCATGTAAGTAGATAAGAGTAAACGCTTGGCAATGTAAGAAGAACTTTTCTTGCGGAGATCATCATTGATTGCTTTTAAGAACTCATGCTCTTGCTCAAGATTGAGCTTTTCAAAGCGTAACTTCTCATGAGCCCTTAAAAGTTCTCGATGATCTTCATAGATAGTTTTATGAGCTAACTTAAGAGTGTTTAGTTCTTTAGTTAGAAGCTCAATCTTCTCCTTATCATTGTCATTCATTTTATCTTGATTAGCATGATTAATTGATGTTTCATCATAGTATTCATCATTAGAGTTGTCAACAAGTAAATCATCATCCACAAGCAAGTCATCTTCATCACTATTGAAATCAACATACTCAGGATGTGTTACCTTTGGACCTTTGGCCATGAAGCATCTTCCAACACCTTCATTTGGTGATTCAAATATGTTGCAGGAGTTGGTTGACACAAGTGCTAGACCGGCAACACCTTCATCTTGAGTATATTCGGAGTCGGAGTGATGGCTTCTCTCGGAGTGATTGTCGGAGTCGGAGCCGGATACCCATTTACCAACATGAGCTTGATGTCTTCGTTTTGTGTAGCTCCTTGATGACTTGTCCTTCCTTTCCGAATCCTTGCTTCTCCGTGAGGATCTTCGTTCATAACGATCATCTCTACTCCTCTCTCTTGGTGGTGATTCTTCTCTTTTGCTCCTTCTTCTTGGAGAATCTTCTCTTCTTTTGCAGGGTGCCGTACACTCATTGGAATAGTGTTCGGGTCTCCCACAATTGTAGCAATTGCGCTCTCGACTAGAAGATCTCTTGTCATTGTAAGACCTTGACTTGGAGCTTCTTTCTTTGCTTCTACTCTTGTAGAATTTGTTGAAGTTTTTCACCATTAAGCTCAATTCTTCATTGAAGGTTTCTTTCTCACTTGATGATGTTGGGGCTTCACTTGAGGCTTTGTAAGCACCACTTGACTTGTTGTGAAGTTCCTCCTTATCCTTGAGTGACATCTCATGAGCAACAATTCTTCCAATGACTTCCGTTGGCTTGAGATCTTTGTAGTTTGGCATCATTTGAATCAATGTGCACACGGTATCATACTTTCCATCCAATGCTCTTAGGATTTTCTTGATGATGAATTTGTCGGTCATCTCTTCACTCCCTAAGCCGGCAATCTCATTTGTGATAAGTGCAAGCCTAGAGTACATTTCAGCGACACCTTCACCATCCTTCATTTTGAACTTGTCAAGCTGACTTTGGAGCACATCCAACTTGGATTCCTTGACAGACTTGGTACCTTCATGCATATCAATCAAAGTATCCCAAATTTCCTTTGCATTCTCAAGACGACTGATTTTGTTGAATTCTTCGGGGCACAATCCGTTGAAGATGATATCACAAGCTTGAGCATTGTATTGCAGCATCTTCAATTCTTCCGCATTAGCTTCACGGTTCGGTTCTCTCCCATCGAAAAATTCACCTTGCAAGCCAATACAAATAATAGCCCAAACGGCGGGGTTATGTCCAAGAATATGCATTTTCATCTTATGCTTCCAACTAGCAAAATTAGTACCATCAAAGTAAGGACCTCTACGGTGATAATTTCCCTCGCTAGACGCCATACTCTCCTAGGTTGTGAAACCAAGGCTATGACCACCAAAAGCTATGGAAATCAAAGCAAATGGAGACCAAACCTCTGATACCACTTGTAGGACCTTGAAGTATGTCTAGAGGGGGGTGATTAGACTACTTGACCAATAAAAACTTAACCTTTTCCCAATTTTAGAGTTTGGCAGATTTTAGCTACTTTAGGACAAGTCAAGCAATCATCACACTATTCAAGCAAGCATGCAAAGAGTATATAGGCAGCAGAAATTAAAGCATGCAACTTGCAAGAAAGTAAAGGGAAGGGTTTGGAGGATTCAAACGCAATTGGAGACACGGATGTTTTTGGCGTGGTTCCGATAGGTGGTGCTATTGTACATCCACGTTGATGGAGACTTCAACCCACGAAGGGTAACGGCTGCGCGAGTCCATGGAGGGCTCCACCCACGAAGGGTCCACGAAGAAGCAACCTTGTCTATCCCACCATGGCCGTCACCCACGAAGGACTTGCCTCACTAGCGGTAGATCTTCACGAAGTAGGCGATCTCCTTGCCCTTACAAACTCCTTGGTTCAACTCCACAATCTTGTCGGAGGCTCCCAAGTGACACCTAGCCAATCTAGGAGACACCACTCTCCAAGAAGTAACAAATGGTGCGTTGATGATGAACTCCTTGCTCTTGTGCTTCAAATGATAGTCTCCCCAACACTCAACTCTCTCTCATAGGTTTTGGATCTGGTGGAAAGAAGATTTGAGTGGAAAGCAACTTGGGGAAGGCTAGAGATCAAGATTCATATGGTAGGAATGGAATATCTTGGCCTCAACACATGAGTAGGTGGTTCTCTTTCAGAAATGGTAAGTTGGAAGTGTAGGTTTGTTCTGATGGCTTTCTCCACGAATGAAGAGGAGATGGAGGGGTATATATAGCCTCCACACAAAATCTAACCGTTACACACAATTTACCAAACTCAGTGGGGCCGATTCAACAGACTCGGTCGGACCGATTTAGTAAACCTAGTGACTGTTAGTGGTTTTCGGTGGGACTGACATGCATCTCGGTGAGACCGATTCGGTTAGGGTTAGGGCATAACGTAATCTCGGTAAGACCGATTACACAAACTCGGTGAGACCGATTTGGTAATAAGCTTTCCAGAGAGTTGGTCAGGTAAACTCGGTGGGACCAATTTGCTCTTTTTGGTGAGACTGAAATGTTACAAAAAGGAAACAGAGAGTTTACATTGCAATCTCGGTGGGACCGATCGCTCACTTCGGTTAGACCGAAACGTTACGAAGGGAAACAGAGAAATTACAATCCCATCTCGGTGAGACCGAGATCCCTATCGGTAAGACCGATTTGCTTAGGGTTTGTGGCAGTGGCTATGACTTTTGGAGTCGGTGGCGCCGGATAGGAAGAATCGGTGTGACCGATTTTGGCTTTGAGTTTAGGTCATATGTGGATGTGGGAAAGTAGTTGAGGGTTTTGGAGCATATCACAAAGCACATGAAGCAAGAGGCTCATTAAGCAACATCTCATCCCTCCTTGATAGTATTGGCTTTTCCTATAGACTCAATGTAATCTTGGATCACTAAAATATAAAATGAAGAGTCTTGAGCTTTTGAGCTTGAGCCAATCCTTTGTCCTTAGTATTTTGAGGGATCCACTTTCATCATCCATGCCATGCCATTCATTGAGCTTTCCTGAAATAATAGTCTTGGAATAGTATTAGCTCAATGAGCTATATGTTGTTATGAATTACCCAAACCACCTAGGGATAGTTGCACTTTCACTTCCCTTCACGCTTCTACCGTTACTCCACACTCGAAGCCGCCAACACCAACACCATGGCGCACCGAGGTCAAGCTGCATGAAGTCTTGGGGAAGCATCGCAAGGCCCTACAGTGACCATCAAGAGCGCCGAGGTGCAGGGCACCATGTCTTCACAACTCGGCGGTTGTTGGAAGATTACTCCGCAACGATAATAGGTTCTATGTCCTCTCTTGTGAGTCACTGGCACCAGGTGGTGAGGATTCAATGTGCGAATCTTCACCAACTCCTGGAACATGTGAACCATATCAATAGGCGGTTCCATGAAGGAGCACCGAATACTTCATCAATGCAGGTTGCAGGTAGGATGAGGTGCCAATCCCCAAGCCATCGTCCTCAATATGAGCGCCTCGATGACACTTCGCCAAATCGCCACTTAGAGCGGGGGCATCCCTAACATGCCCCCATGTTGGAACAGATGGTCAAGACATCAAGATGATGAGAGTAACCCTCAATCTACTCAACGGTGGTGGCCATAGGACCCTCCACCGCAAACACTTCCACCACAACATGCGTCCCGTCCTAGGCCGGGAGCATAGTCACGACTCCCTATGACAGTGGAGAGGACTCCATCATCAATTTAGGCACCAACTGCGGCTCATCCGAGCTGATACGGGACTCATCCAAGGTGGGTTACCATCCACCATAACCGACATTCAGTGCCCCCAAGGCGGGGCACTGTAGGACCTTGAGAAGAGGTGTCTAGAGGGGGGTGATTAGACACTAAGTACCAAAGTTGCAGTTTTTAAGTTCTTTAAGTTTAAGTGGAGTTTAGGCACAAGTTTAACATTCACAATACATAGCAAGCAAGCATGCAAAGAGTATATGAGCAGCGGAAAGTAAAGCATGCAACTTGCAAGAATGTAAAGGGATGGGTTTTGGAGGATTCAAACGCAATTGGAGACACGGATGTTTTTGGCATGGTTCCGATAGGTGGTGCTATCGTACATCCACGTTGATGGAGACTTCAACCCACGAAGGGTAACGGTTGCACGAGTCCACGGAGGGCTCCACCCATGAAGGGTCCACGAAGAAGCAACCTTGTCTATCCCACCATGGCCGTCGCCCACGAAGGACTTGCCTCACTAGCGGTAGATCTTCACGAAGTAGGCGATCTCCTTGCCCTTACAAACTCCTTGGTTCAACTCCACAATCTTGTCAGAGGCTCCCAAGTGACACCTAGCCAATCTAGGAGACACCACTCTCCAAGAAGTAACAAATGGTGCGTTGATGATGAACTCCTTGCTCTTGTGCTTCAAATGATAATCTCCCCAACACTCAACTCTCTCTCATGGGATTTGGATCTGGTGGAAAGAAGATTTGAGTGGAAAGCAACTTGGGGAAGGCTAGAGATCAAGATTCATATGGTAGGAATGGAATATCTTGGCCTCAACACATGAGTAGGTAGTTCTCTCTCAGAAAATGTATGCTGGAAGTGTAGGTTCAGTCTGATGGCTCTCTCCACGAATGAAGAGGAGGTGGAGGGGTATATATAGCCTCCACACAAAATCTAACCATTACACACAATTTACCAAACTCGGTGGGACCGAATCAAGAAACTCGGTCGGACCGATTTAGCAAATCTAGTGACCGTTAGGATTTTCGGTGGGACCGATATGCAACTCGGTAGGACCGATACAGTTAGGGTTAGGGCATAACGTAATCTCGGTGAGACCGATTACACAAACTCGGTGAGACCGATTTTGGTAATTAGCTAACCAGAGAGTTGGTCAGGCAAACTCGGTTGGACCGATTACACAAACTCGGTAGTACCGATTTTGGTAATGAGTCAACCAGAAAGTTTGCATTGTAATCTCGGTAGTACCGATTGCTCAAACTCGGTGAGACCGATTTTGGTAATGGACATACACAGAGAGATTACAATCCCATCTCGGTGAGACCGAGATCCCTATCGGTGAGACCGATTTGCCTAGGGTTTGTGGCAGTGGCTATGACATCTAAACTCGATGGCGCCGGATAGAAAGAATCGGTGGGGCCGAGTTTGACTTTAGGTTTAGGTCATATGTGGATGTGAGAAAGTAGTTGAGGGTTTTTGGAGCATATCACTAAGCACTTTAAAGCAAGAGGCTCATTAAGCAACACCTTATCCCTCCTTGATAGTATTAGATTTTCCTATAGACTCAATGTGATCTTGGATTACTAAAATGTAAAATGAAGAGACTTGAGCTTGAAGCTTGAGCCAATCCTTTGTCCTTAGCATCTTGAAGGAGTTCCCACACCCTTTAGTCCATGCCACTCCATTGTTGAACTTATGTGAAACATACTAGATAAAAGTGTTAGTTCAACAAGAGATATGTTGACATTAATTACCAAAACCACCTAGGGAGCACTTGTGCTTTCAGTCTCCCCCTTTTTGGTAATTGATGACAACATACATCAAAGCTTTAGATAAAGATATAAAGAGTAGCAAGTAAATCTTTGAAAAGACATGTAACAAGCATAGGCTCCCCCTACATGTATGCAATCATGTGAATATGGAATATAGAAGCATGTGAGAGCATAACCATGATAGAGCAGGCAATGTGTTACATGTATCTTGGCCATATGCATCAGAGCAAAGAATATAAAAGAAAATACCTTCATGCCCATGAGTCCTTCTTGCAAACAATATGTACAACAGCAAGAATTCCTCATACACATGATTGTGATGTATATACTTACCTTGTAGTCTTGAGTTGGCTTAGGGTGGAATGAACCTGTGAAAATAAGGTTAGATAACACAGATGCACCTACTAGCCAGAGCAAACAAAAGAAACCACAAGAATACCAAGACTGGGATGACATGTAGAGAGTGAGTACTAAGTACCACATTGGATTAGACATGTCCCCAAGAGTAAAGATATGCAATGAATTTAAATGATTTCTTTCCCTTAGATGTCTTGCTCCCCCTGAATCTAGCATGGGATACTGGGAGAAGATAGGGAACAGAAAATCAGAGCTGAAAGATATAAATGAACAGAGCTAATGCAAATAAGCACATATGAACATGTCTTTCCCTTCAATAAGACATGTGGCATCTCTCCTCTTGAACACCAAGCATCTGGGATCCTTGAGAAATACTTTCTACTTGAGTATTCTCTCCCCCTGAAGATCTCTTTCTCCCCCTGAGGAGGTGATACTCTCTCTCTGATGTGATCTCTCTAAGTGATAAGCTTTGATGTGATCTCTCTCTCCCCCTTTGACATCAATTTCCAAGAAGGGTTTGATCCTTGAGTCACAGCACAAAGCATTTATATAAATGTGATGCTTGTAGAGGACAAGGTTCATTGAGTGGAGCTGGATCAGAAGAAACACAGAATAAGTGGCAAACTGTTTTTCCTGTTGTGAAATCGGTGGCACCGAGTAGTATGCTTCGGTTGTACCGAAATGATTCGGTTGGACCGAAAGCAACAAGTCGGTGAAACCGAGTTCATCGCAGAGAAAACACTTGTCACCTCAGCTCACTAGACTAGTAAGATCTCACAAGGATTTGCAAGGAATTTACTTAATGATATGCAATGAATTGGATGCAGAAAAATGCAGAGCAAACAGAAAGAAATCTAGATGAAGTTTTTTTTGAAAGGGGAAACAAATATGCATGAGACAAATGCAAAAACACAGAAAAGAACACAAGAGAACTTCATCTAGAGATGGTCGGCGACAAAGTCACCTATGTTAGAGTATATTGACTTAGGAGTCAAGTGAGATCACTTGATCATAGGTCATACTCATCGTTTAAGCTCAAAATGGGGTTGCCATATTTAGTTTAAGCATCTTGATGTATTCACATCTTGTCGAGTTGCTTTAGCTCATGACTTGGAGTAAAGCTTCTCTAAGATGGAATAACATACCTTGGTTGGTGGTGGTGTCCATGTAGTTGAACTTGTGTGGGTTGCTCAAGGTTGATGTAGCTCATCAAGAGTTGGGAGCACTACTTGGAATTTGATTCCATCTACCTACATGGGTTAGTTCTTGCAAGGAAGAGCACTTCTGTATCCAAAAATGACAATCATGAAGCTCAACATAGAATTTGTCAAAGGATATGTTTGAATGGTTCCGTGCTTCCTTGTCTTCATCCACCATAGTGTAGAAACTTGGAGATGTAGAGATTGCTCAAGATGTGAGTGGATTAAAATCTCATGGAATTTCATTCCACCAAGTACCTACATGGGTTAGATAACATGCAAGATCCAAATATATTCAAGACATAAGATTTTCATCATAAGAGAAATATCAAGGATTAGTCATAAGCTCATGTCTTGCATGTATCCAATGGAGTTTCTACTCCAAGTTTGAAGCATCTATGATGTTCAATTCTCCTCTTAACCTGCAAAACACTTTCTCATCAAGAGGTTTAGTGAATATATTCGCTAATTGCTTTTCGGTGTGAACATGCTTAAGATTAATGTCACCCTTAGCAACATGATCTCGAATGAAATGATGACGAACTTCAATATGCTTAGTTCGAGAATGTTGTACAGGATTATGACCAATTTTGATAGCACTTTCATTGTCACAAAGCAATGGAACATGTTTCACATATATCCCATAATCTTTAAGAGTTTGGGTCATCCAAAGTAATTGAGCACAACATGAACCAGCGGCAATGTATTCCTCTTCGGCGGTGGATAAGGATACCGAGTTTTGTTTCTTGGAGGACCAAGACACAAGAGATCTACCAAGAAATTGACAAGTACCCGAAGTGGACTTTCTAACAACCTTGTCTCCGGCATAGTCTGATTCGGAGTAGCCAACAAGATCGAAAGCGGTCCTCTTAGGATACCAAATGCCAAAATTTGGTTTTTGGATTAAGTATCTCACTATCCTTTTCACGGTCTTAAGATGACATTCTTTAGGAGCAGCTTGATATCGTGCACACATGCACACACTTAGCATGATATCGGGACGTGAAGCACATAGATATAACAATGAACCAATCATAGAGCGATAAACCTTTTGATCATCCGGTTCACCATCTTTGGTCAAGTCAAGATGTCCACTAGTAGGCATGGGTGTAGTCATACCTTTGCATTCTTACATATTGAACTTCTTGAATAAGTCCTTGGTGTACTTTGTTTGAGAGACAAAGGTACCTTCCTTAGTTTGCTTGATTTGCAACCCAAGAAAGAATATGAGTTCACTCATCATAGACATCTCAAACTTCTCCGACATTAGCTTCCCAAACTTTTCACTAAAATGAGGGTTAGTTGAACCAAATATAATATCATCAACATAGATTTGGCACACAAATAGTTCTCCATTAACCCTTTTAGTAAAAAGTGCGGAATCAATTTTCCCAATTTCAAAGCCTTTTTCAATAAAGAACTTGGTCAAGCATTTATACCACGCTCTAGGAGCTTGTTTAAGACCATAAAGGGCTTTGTGAAGTTTGTAAACATGATTTGGTTTCTTAGGATTGACAAAGCCGGGAGGTTGCTTAACATAAACTTCCTCCTCTATTTCACCATTTAGAAAAGCACTTTTGATGTCCATTTGGTACAAGGTGATATCATGGTGATTAGCATAGGCAAGTAAGATGCGAATGGACTCAAGTCTAGCAACGGGAGTGTAAGTCTCACCATAGTCCATACCTTCGACTTGTGTGTAGCCTTGGGCGACGAGACGTGCTTTGTTGCGAACTACTTGTCCATCTTCATCTTGCTTGTTGCGAAACACCCATTTGGTACCGATGATGTTGTGGTTGTTGTCGGGCTTCTCAACCAATGTCCAAACTTGGTTCCTCTCAAAGTTGTGTAGCTCTTCATGCATAGCATTTATCCAATCCGGATCTTCCAATGCTTCTTCGACCTTCATAGGTTCAATGCTAGAGATGAAAGAATAGTTTTCACAAAAGTTAGCTAAACGAGTTTTAGAGCAAGTGATTCTCCCGGTTTGAATATCATTGTAGATTTGCTCGACAGGATGGTCTTTAGCAATTCTTGCTCGAACTCGTGAAAGCTTTTGCTTGGTTCTTGGTTGAACTTCTTCTTCATCTTGTTCTTCTTCTTGGACTTCTTCATTTTTGGCATTGTCGTTCTCTTGTCGTGGTGGAGAAGGAGGTTGTTGACGTTCATCTTGATGCACTTCCTCGTTTTCTTCATCTTGGTGTGTTCCACTTGTGGATGCTTCCGTATCAACTCTTGGTTCACCTTGTCATGAAGTAGAAGCTTCCACTTGGACGGACGAGGTGCTCTCCTTCACCTCCGTTGGACAGACCTTGCCAATAGACAAGTCTTGGATTGCTTCCGAAGGATCTTTGTCTCCTACATCAATTGGCAATTGCTCTACTTGCGAGCTGTTAGATTCATCAAACTTCACATCTACCGTCTCTTCAACCTTTCGGGTGAAATTGTTGTAGACACGGTAAGTGTGAGAGTTTGAGCCATAACCTAGTAGGAAACCTTCGTGAGACTTAGGAGCAAATTTAGAACAACGATGCTTATCAAGAATGTAGCACTTTGAGCCGAATACTCGAAAGTATCCAACTTGGGGTTTGTTACCGGTGAGGAGCTCGTATGCCGTCTTGCCGAGTAGCTTGTGAAGATACAAGCGATTTGTTGCATGACAAGCTGTCTCAACCGCTTCTGCCCAAAAGTGCTTCGGCGTCTTGTACTCATCAAGCATCGTTCTCGCCATTTCGATGAGCGTCCGGTTCTTCCTCTCAACAACTCCATTTTGTTGAGGTGTGTACGTAGCCGAGAACTCGTGTGAAATCCCATCTTCGTCAAGAAAGGTGTCCACATTTGCGTTCTTGAACTCCGTTCCGTTGTCGCTGCGAACCTTCTTAATCTTCACTTCAAATTGATTTTGGGCCTTCCTAGCGAAGTTTTTGAAGATCTTTTGCACCTGCGATTTATCATCGAGAAAGAACACCCACGTAAATCTTGAAAAATCATCAACTATAACTAGTCCAAAAGAATTTCCACCGAGACTCTTGTAGGCGTTGGGACAAAAGAGATCCATGTGAAGTAGCTCGAGTGGCCTCCTTGTGGTCATGATGTTCTTCACGGGATGCCTTCCTCCAACCTGTTTACCTGCCTGACAAGCACTGCAAAGTCTATCCTTATCAAATATGGCATCATTAACACCAAGGATATGATTTCCTTTAATAAGCTTGTCAAGGTTTCACATGCCAACATGACCTAGTCATCTATGCCATAACCAACCTTTTGAGGATTTAGCAATGAAGCAAGTTTTAGGTTGAGCCTTTTTAGTGAAATCAACAATGTATAGATCACCTCTACGCACACCGGTAAAGACCATTTTATGATTATCTCTACGAAACACTTGGCAATCTACTTCAATAAATAGGACAATTAAACCGAAATCAGCAAGTCTAGATACTGAAAGTAAGTTGTATCCAAGAGATTCAACGAGCATGACAATTTGTATGGAGCTATCGTGTGATATGGCCACCTTACCGAGGCCAACCACCTTACCCTTTGAGTTGTCACCGAAAGTGACACACTTTCGAGGACCATCATTTTTAGCAAGCTCACGAAACATGTCTTTATCTCCGGCCATGTGATTGGTACACCCACTATCAAGAACCCATTCCTTTCCTCCTGATATATATCCCCGAAGATTTGCCATAAGACCAAAGTGTCTCATTGCATCATCAAGATCGAAGTCACTATCATCATCCTCATCATAGTATCCGTGTTCAACATCGTCATGTGGTGGATCAAATCCTAGAGAGGGTGATTCGTTAGAGTGAGTTTGACAATGATCTTGCTTATGAATTTTTATAGCTTCGGAAATAATATCACTAATAATTCCAACATCTCCTTTGGCACGCATAAGGTTTGTAAGCTCAAACAAACAATCACCAAACATAGGATCACTAGAATTCATCTTACTCAAGGCAATAGACTTATGGAGAATTTCATCAAGATTTTTCAAGGAATAATTTGGAAAGCGTTCCTCAAGAAATTTCCATATAGTGTAGGCACACTTAAGAGTAGGCAAGTTTCTAATCAAGTTTCTAGGCAAGCCTCTAATGATAAGTTCAGCGGTTCTAAGATTCCTAATCATGTCAATTGACTCATCAAGAGTAGGATGCATAGGATCAACATGAGGTGCACAAGGGCTAGCAATGTACTTGTTCAAATGATATTGATTGAAAATTACAAGCATCTCATTTTTTCACTCATGAAAATATTCTCCATCAAGAATAGGCACTCTATGTCTAAGACTCCCCAAAGTAGACTCATCCATCTTCCTCCAATGGTGATTAAACCAAGGCAATGGAGACCAATGCTCTGATACCACTTGTAGGACCTTGAGAAGAGGTGTCTAGAGGGGGGGTGATTAGACACTACGTACCAAAGTTGCAGTTTTTAAATTCTTTAAGTTTAAGTGAAGTTTAGGCACAAGTTTAACATTCACAATACATAGCAAGCAAGCATGCAAAGAGTATATGAGCAGCGGAAAGTAAAGTATGCAACTTACAAGAATGTAAAGGGATGGATTTTGGAGGATTCAAACGCAATTGGAGACACGGATGTTTTTGGCATGGTTCCGATAGGTGGTGCTATTGTACATCCACGTTGATGGAGACTTCAACCCACGAAGGGTAACGGTTGCGTGAGTCCACGGAGGGCTCCACCCACGAAGGGTCCACGAAGAAGCAACCTTGTCTATCCCATCATGGTCGTCGCCCACGAAGGACTTGCCTAACTAGCGGTAGATCTTCATGAAGTAGGCGATCTCCTTGCCCTTACAAACTCCTTGGTTCAACTCCACAATTTTGTCGGAGGCTCCCAAGTGACACCTAGCCAATCTAGGAGACACCACTCTCCAAGAAGTAACAAATGGTGCATTGATGATGAACTCATTGCTCTTGTGCTTCAAATGATAGTCTCCCCAACACTCAACTCTCTCTCATGGGATTTGGATCTGGTGAAAAGAAGATTTGAGTGGAAAGCAACTTGGGGAAGGCTAGAGATCAAGATTCATATGGTAGGAATGGAATATCTTGGCCTCAACACATGAGTAGGTAGTTCTCTCTCAGAAAATGTATGCTGGAAGTGTAGGTTCAGTCTGATGGCTCTCTCCACGGATGAAGAGGAGGTGGAGGGGTATATATAGCCTCCACACAAAATCTAACCGTTACACACAATTTACCAAACTCGGTGGGACCGAATCAAGAAACTCGGTCGGACTGATTTAGCAAATCTAGTGACCGTTAGGATTTTCGGTGGGACCGATATGCAACTCGGTAAGACTGATATGGTTAGGGTTAGGGCATAATGTAATCTCGGTGAGACCGATTACACAAACTCGGTGAGACCGATTTTGGTAATTAGCTAACCAGAGAGTTGGTCAGGCAAACTCGGTTGGACCGATTACACAAACTTGGTAGTACTGATTTTGGTAATGAGTCAACCAGGAAGTTTGCATTGTAATCTCGGTAGTACCGATTGCTCAAACTCGGTGAGACCGATTTTGGTAATGGACATACACAGAGAGATTACAATCCCATCTTGGTGAGACCGAGATCCCTATCGGTGAGACCGATTTGCCTAGGGTTTGTGGCAGTGGCTATGACATCTGAACTCGGTGGCGCCGGATAGAAAGAATCGGTGGGGCCGAGTTTGACTTTAGGTTTAGGTCATATGTGGATGTGAGAAAGTAGTTGAGGGTTTTTGGAGCATATCACTAAGCACTTTGAAGCAAGAGGCTCATTAAGCAATACCTCATCCCTCCTTGATAGTATTGGTTTTTCCTATAGACTCAATGTGATCTTGGATCACTAAAATGTAAAATGAAGAGACTTGAGCTTGAAGCTTGAGCCAATCCTTTGTCCTTAGCATCTTGAAGGAGTTCCCACACCCTTTAGTCCATGCCACTCTATTGTTGAACTTATCTGCAACATACTAGATAAAAGTGTTAGTTCAACAAGAGATATGTTGATATTAATTACCAAAACCACCTAGGGAGCACTTGTGCTTTCAGGCACCGTCTACACCTCTATCGGCATGGAGTTCCCGCAAGATGGGGCACCATCTACCTCAGTTGACATGAAGCTCAACTAGAAGGGGTTTCTTTTTCTCATCCGTCGACACAGATATCGCCAAAGATGAGTCATAATCTACACCACCGTCGTGGAGCTTGAGCAAGGTGGGAACGTCATCTACATCATTACTGCCTACAAGAAGCTGAGCCGAGGCGGGGCTCGCTCTACACCACCACAAACAAGGTGCTTAGCCTTGGGTGGGGCTCGGTCTGAACCACCCCAGGCATGTGCACGGTCCAGGTGGACCATCATCAACACCGTCACTAACACTGAGCTCGCCTGGGGGCAGGCGCCAGCTACACCACCTTGGAACTCGCCCAACAAGACACCCAAAGGAGACGCGTCGTAGCGGCAGCGTCCAGGAGATGGCATCGAAAGATAGAAGTGCACCAGGGAGGCGATGACACATTTGTGGCCGGAAACACATCACATGCGCCCTAGGGTTGCATTACCTTGAAGACAAACAAGACAAAGACTCACGCGGGAGGGGCGGAGGACTGGTCGCGCCCATGGCGGCGGCGGCACGCTTGCCCGGCAACATGTACGTCGCCGGGCCCTGTCCGGTGGCAACAATGCATGAGCCGAGGTGGACGCATGGCCAAGAGAAGGCACGCACACATCCATCCATCATGCAACACATCATCTAGCCATCTCTCATCACATCTTCCCAGCATACACACACCCGAGGAGCATGCACAAGCGGCAGCGGTAGGACCAGTCGACGGCGACGGCGGACTCGCCAGTTAACACGCATGCCCTGACCCTAATCAGCGGCCACCATGTGCCAGGAGACGCACCCGTGGATGTCCATGGAGAAGCCGAGGAACCTGAGGCACACGCGGTACACTACGTGGCTCGGCAGATGCGCCGGTGGCAACATGCTCGCCGGGAGAGGCATAACGATGTATCTCCTTATGTTATATCCACTTTCTTGCGGGATGGTCAGCGTTTAGGAGACGGGGAAGGAGCCATAACAGAGTGCGCCCCAGGAAAACACACCCTCAAAAAAGAAAGAAAAGGCACAAAGAGAAGGGAAGGAGCCAAGAGATAAGAGACGCGCCCACAGCGGCGGCGAGTACGGCGGCCTCGTTCGGAGGTGCTTGTGCACTAGACCGGTGAGAGAACATCATGGTGGCGGCGGTGGCAGCGTTACCCATCCAAGCTCAAAGATGCGCCGGCGGCGACGGCAAGACAGCCGTGGAAATCAAGCTAGCTCTTTGCAGGAACGTTTGAAGACATCTTGCATTGCATGGCACATGCATATGAGGCTATGTACAATTTTTTTAGTGATTATTTTCTTTGTTATCACTTAGCAAATGCCGACGGAGATGGACACTCGAAGGCCCTCACCGGATCGCATCCAGGGCCAGAAGGAGACGCACCCGTGGTGTGGCAGCGTCAAGGGAGCCGCGAAAGAGGCCCTAGCACTTGGTGCACTTACTCCAAAGGCAGACATGGATGACGCAATGGCAACATCAGCTCCATGAACGTACCACGACATTGACGGACGCCCGTTGGACTCGCCAGTGATGTCCTCTTCCATGTGTGTTTTCACGACAATGGTGGCAAGGCTGCCGGCGTGTATCGTGAGGCCAACTCCACCTCGACGATGACATCGGAGGGGCTGCCGATGCACGGCCTGATGCCATGTACACCATCACCACAATGTACGAGCTGCCAGCATGTAGCCTGGAGCCATCTCCTCTTCCTCGAACCCCTGGACGATGCCCCAAGCTAGACCACATCCATGTGGTGATCAAGTGCAGTTGTACAGAAGCAAGTAGGAGAAGGCCGACATCCAAGGCTGCACCATCCTCTATCCGCAATGAGGGAAGAACAAATTCATGGCGTCCATCTTCAAGGAGATGCCTTCATGTGTCTTCTCTGTTTCTCATTGTCTTCCTCTTATTTCAGCGTACCACCGGCCAGACAAACACTCAAGATCCGCAACACACAAGCCAGGTGGAGACACGCCCGCGGCGGCAATGTCGAGGAGATCGCAAAGACGTGGCCACGGCGAGAGCATGATCGCCGAGCAACCCAGGAGGCAGCGACTACATGCGCAGATGGAGGCCGCAGGCACCACACTGAGGAGGACCATCGCTCTAGCTGGGACCATTGCAGATGAATTGCCGGCGGCCGCGGCGCTGCAGTGCCTTCTTCCATCTGGACCATCACCACTACATTGACAAACATCCGGGAGTGATGATGCAGGGAGCGCCCTAGACGGAGCATCCACACGTGCGCAAAGTGGCCACGAATGGCACGCCGACGACCAGGGTGTATGTCCAGCCGGTGAAGCAGGAAAGGCATCCGCCATTAGGTGAAAAGGCGAAGCCGTGTACACACGAGGAGGAGGAGGAGGACAGCGTCTAGAGCTCTACCATCATCTACCTCAACGTCAAGGAGGAGAAGATTCAAGTAACAACGCAAAGTATGCTCTGGTAGAGGATGCACGCAGCCGGAAGCAGTGTCACGCGCGCCAATGGACGTCGACCCGACCGTGAGTATAGAGTAGCCAGAATGCACAACCGCGGATGATGTGACGGCGGTCACGACTCCCCACACGTATAGCGGCGACGACGTGCGCATATCAGAAAATGACCTAGTGATGCTTTCTATCTGCATCAAGATTCGCATCTAGAAGAAGCCCGTGCCTTCTTCCATCTACACCGACATCCTACACCAATGCACACGATGTATAGAAGCAGCGAAGGCATCCATCATCAAGTGAAACACCTGCACACGCCAGAAGGAGGAAGCCAGCCTCTGAGGCTCCACGAACCATCCGCCTCTACACCGAGAAGAACAAGATCATAGTGTCTGTCTTCTTCAATGGGACACCCGCATATTTAATCTCTCTCTCTCTCTCTCTCTCTCTCTCTCTCATTTTAGTGAGCGATGACGCACAGTGCGCCTCCATGGACGACGCACACACTCAGCCATAGGCAACGAATCCACGTCACCAATATACATTGCACCAAAGGGAGGTCGCGGAAGGGGCCCTAGAACTTGACGCACTTGTACCCAAGGCAGCCGTGGACAATGCACTGGCGGATGCACAGCATGGACGTACCACGATATTGACGGACGCCTGCCGGAGAGCTCGTTGGCAGTGTCTTCTTCCATGCATGCTTCCACAACGACAGTGGCAAGGCTGTCAGCGAGTAGCTCGGCGCTAACTCCACGCCACCGATAACATCGGACGGGCTGCTGGGGTGCAGCCCGGCGCCATCTACACCACCCGTGACCATGTTGAAGTCATCATCATCAACCTCCGGCTCAACGTGGAAGGCCACTACATCAACATGTCGTCACCATCTTCATCGACTTCACACCCGACAGAGACGCCCACTACATCGACACGCTGCCATCCGAGTACATCAACACGGCGTCGCAATCTTCATCAACTCTTCATCTGGCGAGGGTGTCGTCTACATTGGTGCCGAAGGATGTCCACATAACATCGCCATCTGCTTTGACTTATTGCATGGCGAGGACATAGACGGCACCGCATGCCGCCATTCTTCTATACCAATCGTATACACCGAGCGGAGGTCGTCCCCATAACTGCGACGCCCCAAGGTCTACATCGACGAGCTAGTATTGTCGTCATCTTTAAGCACCGCTATCATGCAGCGACAATCAAGTCTACTCCAACTTCTACGTAAACATACTTCCTGACATTGTCTTAGCACTGGCAAGGCGAAGTTGTATTCCACTGACATGTCTTTTCCCGATGAAGCAATCCATATCTTGCCAGGCACTGACGAGGCGAGGGCAAGTCATCCAGTCCGACTCCGACAAGGTGGAAATCACCAGGCTGGGCACCGACAAGGTGAAGGCCATTCATCATCGGATAATGACAAGACAGAGGGATATGACTAAGCAGAGCCGAAGCGATGGACGTACCGCTCTCCCCTTCACTTCATCACTACATCCCCACCATCTACACCAAGCCAACGGCGCAATCGAAGCTTTCAACAAGACACCCAACAAGATACTCAAGAAGACGGTGATAAGGAACATGAGAGACTGGCATGACCGTCTCTTTGAATCCTTATGGGTGTACCTCGTCACAGTCCGTACCCCAACACAAGCGACTTCGTTTTCTCTCGTGTACGGTAGTGAGGAGATCCTAGCACTGGAGGTCCATCTATCCTCTTTGAGGGTGGCTATGCAAGATGGAATCACCCAAGATGCATAGGTACAACTGCGGTTTTAGGAGCTTGACGCCCTTGAAGAAGGGAAACTTCATGCCCTACATAACCTGAAGCTTTACCACCAGAATATGGTGAGAGCTTACGACAAGCTCGTCAAGCAACGCATCTTTCGAAAAGGCGAGTTGGTCCTCGTGCTCAGGAGCCCCATCGTCGTGACACACAAGACAAAGGGCAAGTTCGAGCCAAAGAGGGAAGGACCATATGTCATCGAGCAAGTTTACGACGGGGGAGCATACCAGCTCGTCGATTCCCAGGGAGTCCGACCAACGCCCCCAATCAACGAAGGGTTTCTCAAAAAAATCTTAAAATTTTGTCTCTTTTGTTGCCTTCCGGTTTTTCATTGGGGATTTTTTTTTTGTGGGCTATCGAATCCATGATGCATTCTCCTTTGCATTTCGTGGATATATCTAGTTTTCCCCAATTTTACGGACTATGACCAAAAACAACAAAAATGGCTTTCCCCTATCGCACTACGCTGTTGGTTGAAGTTTTGGCTACCCTAGGACTTGTTGGAGGGTGGCATGATGTGTCAAGTTGCAGGTGGAGCGGCTCCTACACCCACAATGCACGACACATACCAGGTGTATGCTTCCGGAGGAAGCAAAGACGATTACTTCGGCACTTCTGAGTATTGAGACTCGTGCTCTTCATGTTTCCCGGCATGTCTCATGTTCACAGAGGCTCGCACTCCAGGGAAGACTATAGGAAAAGATCATGGAGGGTTGCCTGACCCAATGTAAATTGGTTTGGCGCGTAGTCACATGGCAACCCAAGGGTGCGCCACCAGAAGCCCCAGATAAAGTGCTAGAGGGTTTTTCCTAGTCCACAGAGGTGAACAGTTGCCTTCAAGTTCTCAAGGTGGGTCCTGAAGAAATTCAGGAAAAAGAGTCCTCAAGAAGTTAGAGCCGAATGTCGAAGCAAGTCCATGAAGTCCGCGGCCAATCAATCATCCACGTGAGCAATCAAGATAAAATTCCAAAAGTCCAAGAAGCAAATTTAAAAAAATCCCAACAGTCCAAGAAGAAATCAAGCGGTCCCGAGCAGTAAGGAACCCACTGAAAGGAAGACGGGAGGTAGCTTTTCACCACCCCTCAATATGCATGAAGAAAAATCACCAAGCCATTGTCCCAAAACCATTTAACCTGAACCTACCATACCTAAGTCTCTGGGTTCATGAGGCGTGTACAGGGGGCATGTTGAGCTGTGGAGGCCCTCAGTATGATGATGGGCTAGAGTATGAATTTCCGTTGCCTCTCGGAAGCATCCCGAAACACGGCATCTTCATACACGTACACCGAAGCTTATTTAAGTTGTTGAGTTGCAATCGTTAAGGTCTTTTGATGGTTTCCAATGACAAGTCCTTCGGCAGCTTTCTCGGATATCACGCATATAGCTCGTGTATAACGGGAAAGCCAACATTTTAAAATCCTCAAACTTTTTCTTTCTTTCCCTTTTTCGCTTCTTTTCATTTGGTGTTTCTAGTTGTGCCCCTCCAACATCTTTGCAGCCATGGAGAGACGCTTCCTGTCGTCGTCGACGGCATTCCGACGATAAACCACTACATCGACCTACATCATGGGCATTTGGGGGCTACAGTACCCATGTATCCATGACAACACCAACGACACCCCGGCAACCAATGGTCTACACCAACGCGCATGATGGGCGCCAGAAGGCAACACTTGCGCTCATGAAGGTGGCGTCGATGTGTCTCTGTGGCCCCGTCTCCAACAAGAATGAACCATGGAGGCAACATCAACCCCTCAATCATTTGCAAAGCTGATGGCGTCCCTGCGTACCACCAGAATTGTCACACCATGAATGGTGTGGTGATTCACTCAATGAAGGGGAGCTACCAAGTGTCTATCGATGCCCCGCCTACATCAACACACGGAGATCATGGGAGCAGTCTAACGCGCCAGTGCGGCCAGCGTGAATCTGTGAAACCCTTCAATCAAGTCGACTGGCACCGTAGCAGCTAGATGGTCGCGACGAGTTTGGTAAAGTTTTTCTTTTTGTTTTCAAGACAAGGCATGATGTCTCGCCATGGAATGAAGATTGAATAGGGTTGCTTCGTTTCTTGGCATTGTGCCTGTTGTACGATCCAGCGAGCTCCTGAGAGAACACAATTGTGAATGAACATTCCCGCACTACTTTACATTGTTACTAATCAATCATGTTCGGCACTACATGCACGGCCTCGCGGAGAGGTCATCTCTGAACTGGTTCTTCAGGCTGCATATGAATCGTGCGTCAAGAAAAGAGAAACAATATATGTATATATATTCATCGAGTCAAGCTCGATTTGCTTCGCACTCAAGCTCAACTCGATGAGGGGGCATTTGTTCAACAAGTTTTTGTCCATTGTTGCATAAAATAATAATTTTTTAACGAGTTTTGATGCAGGCTAAATGAGCAAAGGCAAGCTATTATAATATAAAGGCAAATTTAATTACCGTGGCGCATGCACGCATAACAAATGCCCACGTACTCAGCAAATACATATGCATAAAATATAGATGCAGCTAATATGTCTACATGCACACGGTCCTGGACCGTGCCATGCACATATACATACGTATTTGTGTATTTGCGGCCGGCCGGCAAGCACGCGTATACTTCTCCGAATACCCCATGAATGCCGGCATGAAATACGTGAAAGTGTTGCATTGGGTCCAATATCCACTTACACACGTACGGGCTGAGTTTTTGGCTAGTAAAACTTTCATGAGCAAATACAAGGTTTGTTTGGTAAGTTCGTGCATGGTAATAAGTACTTGGGCATTGGAAAGAAAGCTTTTTTTAAAGATGGAAAGTACTTGGGCATGGTAATAAGTTCGCCCACGGTAGCAGCGCAGTCGCTAGGCATCAAGCACGCTTCTTGGCCCTGTCCGGCGGGGGTTGCGACGGGGCAGAGCATGCATGAAGGAAAACACCCATGGAGGATGGCGTGCACTAATTACCAATAGCTTATCTCAGGTCAGATACCTCTTTGTATCCGCATGATACACACAACCAAGGAGAAACCACGCAGAAAAGGAGACGGACCCGTGGTGGACCTAGGACGGAGTCATCTCGCACCCGGAGGCGGCGGACGACGCATCCGGTGGAGAGGAGCCCAGGATTCCAGGGGAGTGCGGCGGCGCCCTCGCACACACGGATGCATACTAGAACAAGGAGGTGTCCATACATCGACCACCGCCAGAGACTACTTCGCCGGTCCAGAAGACTACACCAACACCGTCGAAGATTGCCTACAACAATCCTTTCATCTTCAGGCATCACGCTCCTGTTTGGAGATGACTCAGAAGCAGCCGGAGCTCGTCAACAATGTAGCCCAACCGCTAGCTCTGGGTTCTACCAGGGCCGTCTACATGTCCCCGACAAACATGTCGCGACGCACAGGTCATGGCGAACAGGTTACCGATGCACAGGTCTGTGGCGCCCCGAACAGATCTCGCGCCTTGCTTCCCGGAGGAGACGACATGGCGGAGCCGGAGCTCGCGTCGATGTAGCCCGAGACAGGTCCATGACGAACAGGTCTCTCCGGTACACAGGTCCATGGTGCTCCGATCACGGTGCACGTGTCTGGTGTCTTGCTTCCCAGAGGAGACAACGTGGCGGAACTGGTGCTCACGACGATGCAGCCCGAGACCGGTCCCACCTATGAAGGCGCACCCACCATGGCGAGTAGGTCCCTGGCATACAGTTCTCGGCATGATACTTGTCTCGGCAAACTACCGAGTACGGCGTTTAGTAGAGACGAGGCACCCACCATGGCGGACAGGTCCTCGACATATAGGTCTTGGTGTACAAGTCCATGGCTTCCCTGGCGTACAGGTCGCCCTTTGATGTAGCACCTGCCAAGGCGGCCTCTACGACGCCAGCTTTTGTCGACCCCGTGAGTCGGCGCCCTTGTCTTGGCAGACCAACCAGACGGCGTTCAGCTAATACAAGGCGACATAACCCCTACAACATCTCCCCACGAGCTCGCGGGGCGGCGTCCTTGACAAAACAAACTGCCATAGACTTGGCGTTCAATCAAGTAAGACGCACCCATTAGGGCGCACAGGTCATCGGCGTACAGGTCCACGGCGTCGCCGGTGTACAGGTCCCCATTCGGTGTAGCACCCACCCAAGGCGACGAAACCTCTACAACATCTCTTCACGAGTTCGTCGGGCAGCGTCTTTGACAAAACGGACTGCCATAGACTTGGCGTTCAATCAAGTGATACACACCCATCACAGCGCACGGGTCATTGGTGTACAGGTCCACGGCGTCGCCGGTGTACAGGTCCCCTTTTCGGTATAGCACCCACCCAAGGCGACGTGAGCTCTACCACATCATCTCCCACGAGCATTTCAGGCAGCATCCTTGACAAAACGGACTGCCGTAGACTCGGCGTCCAATCAAGTGAGGCGCCCCCATCACGGCAAACAGGTCATTTTTGTGTACAGGCCCATGGCGTCGTCGGCGTTCAGGTCACTCTTGATGTAGCATCAGCCCAAGGTGATATGGCCGCTATGATGTCACCTTTCTATGGGCATGTGAGGTGGCACTCTTTGTCTTGGCGGACCGCCGAATACTCGGCGTCCAGCCGAGACGAGGTGCCAACCACACCGGTTATGCTGATACGAGCGAGCGTTGGTTTTACACCGACGCCGATCTCCATAAGAATACTCCCGCGAGGCGAACCCCTTGCGTACCCCGTCGAAACCACTATATCGTTAAGAAGTCCGAGCCAAGCAGGACCCATGCTACTCCAACACCAACTACATCAACGCCGTCAAGACCGACGAGGCGCGATGGCAAGGGCGAGCATGGCTAGCACGGTACACGAGCTTTGCCGCTGCTCACACCACACACCATCATCATCATGCATGAAAAACGTGAAGCGAAGATGACGAAGACGACCACACGGCTTAATCAGAGGTATCTCGCGGAGCAACCCGCGAAGTAATTAAGCGGGAGCTTTTCGAGGCCCCGGGAACCAAAAGACGCACATCGCCATAGTCAGTCAGGCCGCGCTAGTATGCCACGGAGCACAACCATTTTTTCATAGGATCTTGTAATTTTGTTCATCCAAAGAGATAAATGAAATACTTGTTTCCCGTATCACTTTTCTTTGTGTACTAACGTACACTAGCAATGCCCGCCATTTTCTCTTCCCCGACCCCCCCCCCCCCCCCCCCCCCCCCCCTCCTCGTGTCAAACACTGGTTTCTAGAATGCCACATTACATTATCTCTTCCAGCGCACATCTGAATGAGTTCTAATTGTTGCAATTCTAAGTGGGTGAATTAAGCATAGAGAGAAAAGGAAAAAAATATCCACACGAATCACAACACAAGATCAATGACATAGAACTTAGAGATGTGCAATACTGCTTTAGCAAAACTGATTTCCTTTATATGCATATGGTACCGGTGGAACAGGATACACGTCGAGGGAAGAGCTGTCGCGTCGACGGTACACCTGAGCCGTCGATTACTCGATTTTTGGCGTACAGGACACGCAGCATGCCATGCGCTCGCACATCGTCCGCCATGCATCTACCTCCACTGCCAAGGATCATAGCGACTGGTCACTTAGTTCTACAGATGATTGTCTAAAGCAAGCATATGCAACGATGGTTGTGGGATGCAAGGATACTAATTTGGAATCAGTTTGTGAAAATATAACGTTGCATAACGCAATCCGTGGAGCACTTGTAAGTACAGTTAAGTAGTCAGTTTCGTGACAGCTTAACAGCACGTTCTTCAATAATTCCAGCCTGCATCGCCAAGAAAGGGGGATGGATCTGTTTACATACTAAAACCTATCACCATGGATCCTTCAGGCAAAACAAATAAAGGGTACAATTAGAACGAGGAGCTACAAAATTGGTAATAAGCTTCAAGTTGAGTTTATCTTGTCCGGTTTCCATGGGATCTTGTAATTTCTTCGACCATGGAAACCGGACAAGATCAAGCAGCCTTACATCTGAGTTCAAACACCCGAAAATTTGTTTGCCATATTCACAGCCATGGGATGAAAGCAACTAATCCGACCACCAAACTAGAATTTTTCCTAATACCAAGCCATCCGGGACTGTCCTGAAAACCAAGACACTAAATCCTACGAGTACGAAACAAGAAACTCATTCGTCTTTGTGATGCAAATGTAATCCATGGTGCGGGCGGTGGCAGCGAGGAACAGGTCAGGGCCTCAGTTATCGTCGTCATCGACGGTGGACGCCTTGGAGGAAGAGGCCTTCTTGGGGAGGAGGTGCTGGTGGATGTTGGGCATCACACCGCCGCTGGCGATGGTGGCGCCGCCGAGCAACTTGGTCAGCTCCTCGTCATTGCGCACGGCGAGCTGGATGTGGCGGGGCACGATACGTGTCTTCTTGTTGTCCCTGGCGGCGTTTCCGGCCAGCTCCAAGACCTGGGTCAAAGGGGGAGGACGAGCAGATTAGAACAAGCAGCAACCAATGCAATGGATACATAGGAAAGCACATCGATTCCACACCCTAGAAACCTTATCTTGACGAATTTGGAGAAGAAAATAACTCCGATTTCGACGCATTGCTGTTAACAGACGGCACGGTTCTAAACAGATCTAAGAATAGCCCGATTTGTCGGAACCAACGACGGAACCGGATCAAGGAATAGAATACCGAGAGAACCGGGGCAAGGATGAGATCCGCGAGAAACGCACCTCAGCGGCAAGGTACTCAAGGACGGCGGCGAGGTAGACGGGGGCGCCGGCACCGACGCGCTCGGCGTACTTGCCGGCCTTGAGGAACCTGGCGATCCTTCCCACGGGGAACTGCAGCCCAGCCTTGGAGCTCCTGGACGTCGCCTTCTTGGCCGCGCCGGCGCCGATTGCCTTCCCACGACCGGCCATCTCAGCAACCGAGGAGGAGGGGGACGACGGGAGACGGAACGCGCGAGGGGACAGGAGGCGGTGGAGGCGAGAGACACGCAGGTGGGAGGTTTCGTTCAGCGCGGGGGAGAATATATAGGAGGGTGGGGACGGGGCGGCAGCCAATGGGCGGTGATCACGCGGATCGCTGGTTTAGGCCGTCGGATGCGCGAGATTGGACGGTGGATGCGGGGGACGGAGCCGCGAGGGTTCGGATCCGGAAGCGGCGGGAGGGCGGGGGCATATGGCGCGGGGAAGGTTTTCGTTTTGGACTTTTCGCGGGAGTCCAGGTCTCTATGGGAATCGACGGTGTGGTCACGTGTTTTAATATTTTATATGGCCCACTTGTCGGTGTTATTTCTTCTGCAGTAAAGATGCGTGTTTGGTCCATCAATAATGTAACTTTGCCTGAAAAAAACAATAATGTAACTCCCGACCTATGGAGTAGAAGTGGTTATTTACCTTTGTCGAGTTCTCAATCTTCAGAGTTGCGTTTAATTATTTTCAAAAGACCCCATTTGAATTAATAGTTTTCTTCATAAAGGAACAGTAGAAAAAGACTCAATCGCAAGCTTAGCATCAGATCGTTTAGTTATTTGCTACAGCTTTCATCATGTCAAGTATCTATTTACCATGAGATCGTGTAACTCATTGACACCGAAGGAATACTTAGTGTGTATCCAAACGTCATTTCGTAACTGGGTGGTCATAAAGGTGCTCTACAGGCTGAAGGTGTTTGTTGGGTTGGCACAGATCAAGACTGAGATTCATCGCTATGCGTGATTGAGAGATATCTCTGGGCCCTCTCGGTAATATAACATCACAAGAAGCTTGCGAGCATGTGACTAATGAGTTTAGTCACGGTATCTTGTATTATGGAACGAGTAAAGACTTGCCGGTAAGGAGATTGAACTAGGTATGGAGATTACCGTCATCGAATCTCGGCAAATAACATATCGCCGGACAAAGGGAACTGCATATGGGATTAACTGAATCCTTGCCATCGTGGTTTCAACCGATAGAGATCTTCATGGAATATGTGAGAATCGATATGGGCATCCCGGTCCCGCTATTGGTTATTGACCTGAGAGGAGTCTCGGTCATGTCTACATGGTTCGCGTACCCGTAGGGTCGCACGCTTAACGTTCGATAGATCTAGGGTAGTATTGATATATTAATGGTGGAAAATCGAAGGTTGTTCGGAGTCATCTGATGGGATCCGGGACATCACGAGGAGCTCCAAAATGGTCCGGAGGTAAAGCTTTCTATATGAAAAGTTGTTATCAGGGTTTCGGGAAAAAGTTCGGTTTTTCGGTATTGTACCGGGAAGTCACCCGAAGGTTTTAGAAGGTTCTGGAGGGGTCCGGAAGTCCTCAGAGGGTTCCACCATGTACCATACAGTAGCATGGGCTGTAGGGGGGGCGCCTAGCCTTAATGGGCCAAGGTAACCAGCCCATGCAAGGCCCATGCGCCTAGGAAGAAGAAACTATAAGTGGGAGGGAGTCCACTTGCCTTGGGAGGCAAGTTTCCTCCCTTGGACGCCTCCCCTCCTTGGATGAGGGGCTAGGGCTGCACCCCCGGCCCTCCCACACCGCTATACATAGTGGGAAGGGGGCGTAAGGGCTAGACGCAGCAAACCCAAGCCTTCTCTCTCTCCCGATAAGCCTCCACCTTGATCCATTAGTGCTTGGCGAAGCCCTGTCGGTGTTCCGCTGCCATTACCACCACCACACCATAGTGTTGGTTCATATCTCATCTACCTCCTCTCCCTCTGGATAAAGAAAGAGAGGACGCCGCCGAGCCATACATGTGCTATACTCGGAGGTGCCGTCCGTTCGGCACTAGATCGGATTGGATCATGATTGGATCGGGACGAGTATGACTACATCAACCGCGTTACGACGCTAATGCTTTCGGTCTACAAGGGTACGTAGACATACTCACCTCTTGTTGCTATCCATTCCTAGATTAGATCTTGGGTGATTTGTAGGGAAAAATTAATTTTCATGCAACGTTCCCCATCGGTGGTATTAGAGCTAGGTCTACGTGTAGATGTATATGCACGAGTAGAACACAAAGTTGTTGTGGGCGTTGATGTTCAGATTGCTTACTTCCCTTGTCTTATTTTGATTCGACGGTATTGTGGGATGAAGCGGCTTGGACCAACCTTACATGTCCTCGCACATGAGACCGGTTCCACTGTTTGACATGCAACTTGTATTGCATAAAAGTGGCTTTGCGGGTGTCTATCTCTCCTACTTTAGTAGTTTAGTTGAATCTGATTTGACAAAGGCGGTCTTTGTAGAAGGTTAAAAGAAGACTTGTATATCAACATTGTGGTTTTGCGTAGATAAGAAGGTTCTTATAGTTTGCCCTAGCGGCCATGTAAAAATTGGAACAACAAAGTAGAGGGTGTCTAACTTGATTTTGCAGGGCATGTTGTGATGTGATATGGCCAAAATGTGATGTGATATATCTTGATGTATGAGATGATCATGTTTTGTAATAGGTTCACGACTTGCATGTCAACGAGTACGGCAACCGGCAGGAGCCATAGGGTTGTCTTTAATTTATTGTATGACATGCGTTTCAACGATTTAACGCCATGTAGTTACTTTACATTATCACTATGTGTTGGCAATAGTTGTCGAAGCAATATTTGGCGAGACAACCACATGATGACACGATGATGGAGATCATGGTGCCATGCCGGTGACAATGGAGATCACGCCGGTGCTTTGGAGATGGAGATCAAAAGCACGAGATGGCAATGGTCATATCATGTCACATATATTGATTGCAGGTAATGTTTATCCTTGTATGCATCTTATTCTGCTTAGGACGACGGTAGCATTATAAGATGATTCCTTCACTTAATTTCAAGATAAAAGTGTTCTCCCTAAGTATGCATGATATGTCTTCAACGTATCTATAATTTATGAAGTATTCATGCCATGTTTACAACAATTCTATATGGTTTTGGTATGATTTGAATAGAACTACCCGGACAGACATTGTTTTTAGCAGAACTACCGTGGTGTTGTTTTTTGTGCAGAAATAAAAGTTCTCCAAATGCAACGAAACTTTTTGACGATTTTTTTTGGAACAAAAGAGACTCCTGAAGCTTCCTGGGAGGACCATAAGAGCCACGAGGTGGCCACAACCCACCAAGGGGCATCCTGAGGGGAGGTGGTGCACTGGTGGCTTGTGGGCTCCCTGTGGCCCATCTTAGCGTGAGACCGACGCCAAAAAAACCTATAAATAGATAAACCACCAGAAATAACCCTAGAACTTCGACTCCGCCGCCGCAAGCCTCTGTATCTTCAAAATACCATCTGGAGCCCTATTCTGGCACCCTACCGGAGGGGGAAATCATCACCGGAGGCCATCTTCATCATCCAAGCGGCCACCATGATAAGGAGGAGTGGTTCACCCTCGCAGCTAGGGGTATGTACAAGTAGCTATGTGTTTGACTTCTCTCTCTAGTGTTCTTGATTTGGCACGATCTTGATGTACCACGAGCTTTGTTAACCTAGTTGGATCATACGGTGTTTCTCCCTCTCTGTCTTGTTGTGATGAATTGATTTTTTACCTTTGAGGTTTCATTATTACCGGGTTGAATACTTTTATGGATTTGAAAACACTTGATGTATGTCTTGCATGCGGACACCCGTGGTGACAATGGGATGTTCTACTGATTCACGTGATGTATGTTTTGGCACTAAACTCGCGGAAAGAATAGCTTTGAGGTGGTTTCGTACCCTACAAACAATCTCAACTTATGTTCTCTGCTAGATAAGAACTTTGGAGTGACTCATTATCGCACGTTGAGGGATTGTTATATGATTCAATTATGTTCATTGTTGAGAGATTGCACTAGTGAAAGTATGAACCCTAGGCCTTGTTTCTAAGCATTGCAATACCATTTGTGCTCCATTTTATCACTTGCTACCTTGCTATTTTTGTATTTTCACATTAAAAAAACAATATCTACTATCCATACTACACTTGTATCACCATCTCTTCGCCGAACTAGTGTACCTATACAATTTTCCATTGTATTGGGTGTGTTGGGGACACAAGAGATTTCTTGTATTTGGTTGTTGGGTTGTTTAAGAGAGACCATCTTCATCCTACGCCTCCCATGGATCGATAAATCTTAGGTCATCCACTTGAGGGAAAATTGCTACTGCCCTACAAAACTCTGCGCTTGGAGGCCCAACACAAGTCTACAAGAATAAGTTGTGTAGTAGACATCAACGCACCATTGCAAAAGTTCGTGAAATCTTGGGGCATTGGTCTCCTCCCGAGGCTCATAGGGTCCCTTCTAGTAAAAAAAATGATCATCATAAAGTTTTATCGTGTTTGGACTTTGTTGGTATTGATTTCCTGGAAAAGAAAAAACATGCAAAAAACAGGAACTAGCACTGGGCACCGAGTTAATAGGTTAGTTCCCAAAAAATGATATAAAATTGCATATAAAGCATCCAAGATTGACAATATAATAGCATGAAACAATGAAAAAATATAGATCCAGGGGCGGATGATGGGGATGCACACAAAGATATGTTCTCTGTCGCCATCTCGGGCAGCGGCCGCCATGGTGGGACTGTTCTCTGCCTCCACGACGGGCACCACGGGCAAATCGCCCTTACTGGTCGTTCCTTTCATCGTTACTTGCTTCACCTTCTTCACCAACGAGCGACCGGAGCGGGTGGGGCTACACATGCATGACAAATCAATGATTATAGGCGGCCCGGGAGCTCCAATTCCTCGCCCCAGGAAATAACCTGCGTACTCTTCCTTGGCGCACCATTTCCTCTTGAGCCGCTGATACGTCTCCAACGTATCTATAAATTTTTATTGTTCCATGCTATTATATTATCAATCTTGGATATGTTACATACACTTACAATCAAGTATATATCATTTTTGGGACTAACCTATTAACTTAGTGCCGAGTGTTAGTTGCTACTTTTTTACTTGTTTTTGGTTTCGCGGAATATCAGTACCAAACGAAGTCCAAATGCCAGGAAAGTTTTTGGAGATTTTTTTGGACAAAAGAGACACTAGAAGCTTCAGGAGAAGACCAGACGTGGGAGCATGGGCTCACCACCCACCAGGACGCGCTCAGGGGGTAGGCGCGCCCTAATGGGTGGTGGGCCCCACGAGACTCTGTTTGACCTAGCTCCGCCTCTATAGTTTCTCTAAAATTGTGAAACCAACAAGGGAGTCCACGAAATACTTTTTCCGCCATCGCAAGTTCCAGAACCACAAGATCCCAGCTGGAGGCCTTTTCTCGCACCCTGCCGGAGGGGGGGTCAATCATAGAGGGGGCTCTTCATCATCCTTGCTGCCCTCCGATGATGCGTGAGTACTTTACCACAGACCTATGAGTCCATAGTTAGTAGCTAGATGGCTTCTTCTCTTTTTTTGATCTTCAATACAATGTTCTCCATGGTGTTCTTGGAGATCTATCTGATGTAATGACTTTTTGCGGTGTGTTTGTTGGGATCCGATGAATTGTGAGTTTATGATCAGATCTATCCATGAATATTATTTGAGTTTTCTCTGAACTCTTTTATGCATGATTGTTATAGCCTCGTACTTCTTCCCCAATTTGTTGGTTTGGGTTGGCCAACTAAATTGATTTATTTTGCCATGGGAAGAGGTGCTTTGTGATGGGTTCGATCTTGCGGTGCTCAATCCCAGTGACTGAAAGGGATATGACACGCTTGTATCGTTGCTATTAAGGGTAACAAGATGAGATTTATTTCATTCGTGAGTTTATCATGTCTACATTATGTCATCTTTCTTAAGGTGTTACTCCATTCTTTTATGAACTTAATCAATAGATGCATGCTGGATATCGGTCGATGTGTGGAGTAATAGTAGTAGACGCATAATTGTTTCAGTCTACTTGTCTCGGACGTGATGTCTATATACATGATCATTGCCTTGGATATCATCATAATTATTTACTTTTCTGTCAATTGCCCAACGGTAATTTGTTTACCCACTGTATGCTATTTTTATGAGAGAAGCCTCTAGTGAAAACTATGGCCCCCGGGTCTATTTTTTTATCATACATTGAAACCAAAAAAATCTCGCTGCAATTTTAATTTATTTATCTTTTTGTATTTTTGTTTGATCTATCTATCAAAAACTATATCGTTTAACCTTGCCCATAAAAGTTGTAGGATTGAAAACCCCTCTATGCGTTGGGTTGCAAGTATTTGTTGTTGGTGTGCAGGTGATGTTTACACAGTGTTGCTTGGTTATCCCACTGGATTTATAATCTTGGTTTCATAACTGAGTGAAATGCTTATCTCTACTATATTGCATCATTCTCTCCTCTTCGAGGAAATCCCAACGCAGCACACAAGTAGTAGGAAGAATTTCTGGCACCATTGTCGGGGATACATCATCAACAACTATCAAGTACCTACGCATAAAATTTCATCTCCTTGCATTATTTGCCATCTACCTCTCGTTTTCATCTCCCCCACTTCTAAAATGTTTTCACAAAAACACAAAAGTATTTTAAGTTTGCCTTTTTGCTTGTTTGCTTGTTTACTTGCTTTTTGCCTTCATGTCAACACTAAAAAATAGAAAAGGAAATAAGAAAAATTAAGATGGATCCTCGTACACTTGCTAATCTTTTCAAAAGATCCAATTATGTTGAACCAATTGCTAGTGGGTTGAGTGCACTTGGTTATCTCTATGATGTTTTGCTTGAAAATCGTGAATCTAAAAATTGTGATGAAGTGTTAAACAATTTTTTTATAAAGTGATTCATGATAGCTCCTTCAATGAAAAGCATGATTGGAATGTTGTTATTATAAATTCTATTAATGTCAATTGTGCTAATAATATGCAGAACCCCAAGCTTTGGGATGATGATTCTGTTATGTCCACTGCTTATTGCAATGATCACGATTGGGTGATAATGCTTCTTATGACCTTGTAAATTTATTTAAGACTCATGATGAATGTGATATTGATATAATGTTTGCAATAATATTGAAAGTGGGTTTGGAGTGGTCATGACTTTATTTGATGTTGATCCCACTATCTTGGAAGATTATAAAACTTTTATGCATGTGGATCATGAAGAGAAAAAATTATATGATGGCTATATTGTTGAATTTGATATTGCATGTAGTTATTATGAGGGAGGAAAATATGGTTGTAAAAATTTTCATGTTACTAAATCACCTCTCTTTGCGTTGAAATTATTAATGCCTCCTTCTTCCTTTTTGCATATGCTAGAAATTGCTTGTCATGATAAAAAAATCCCTATAAAATGCCTATGCATAGGAAGTATGTTAGACTTAAACTTGTTTTTCACATGCTACATGATGCTCTATTCGTGTTTCAAATACTATCTTTCATGTGAGCATCATTGAAATCTCAAGCCTATCTTAATGACTATAAAGAAAGAGCTTGTTGGGAGACAACCCAATAGTTTTCTTTGTTTTTTTTCAATAAATATACAATTATGCTACTATTATGATTGTGTTTTAGTGTTTTAATTAGTGTTTCTGCCAAGTATAGCCTTTGGGATGATTTGGGTGTTGGTTGCTTTGATTCTGTGCATTAACAGAAACTTTTGCGTCCAGTAGCAGAATTATTAAAATTCAATGGAGTGTGATAAAATTCTGAGTTTTACACATGATTGATATACAAATTTCCCAAGTTGTCCTAATTGTTCAGATTTTTTGGAGTTATAGAGGTATGGTCAATGTTCAGATTACTACAGACTGTTTTATTTTTGACAGATTCTGTTTTTGATGCATTGTTTCGCTTGTTTTGATGAAACTATGGATTGTATCGGGGGGTATAAGCCATGGAGAAGTTAGAATATAGTAGCTATAATGCAAAAATAAAATATGAATGAGTTTGCAACATTACTAGTGATTTTCTTTATCATACTAACGGACCTCACGAGGTTTTGTTGAGTTTTGTGTGATTGAAGTTTTCAAGATTTGGGTGATATCGCAATGGGTGAAGGAATGAGGAGCGGGAAAGAGCCTAAGCTTGGGGATTCCTTAGGCACACCAAGGTAATATTTAAGGACTCCCAAGCAACTAAGCTTGGGGATGCCCCAGAAGGCGTCCCCTCTTTCTTCTAACGACCATCGGTAATTTTACTTGAAGCTATATTTTTATTCGTCACATATCATGAGTTTTGCTTGGAGCGTCTTGTATTATATGAGTCTTTGCTTTGTTTGCTTTTTAGTTTGTCACAGTCATCCTTGTTGAACACACTTGTTTGAGAGGGCCACACACATATCATGATTTGCTAGAACACTCTATGTGCTTCACTTAAATCTTTTGAGCTAGGCAGTTGATCTAGTACTTCACTTATATCTTTTTGAGCATGATGGTGGTTATATTTTAAAGAAATATGCTCTCATTCTTCACTTATATTATTTTGGCAGTTGAATTTTTTTAAGAAATATGCTCTCATTCTTCACTTATATTATTTTGGCAGTTGAATTTTTTTTAAGAAATATGCTCCCATGCTTCACTTATATCTTGAGAGTTGATAATAGCAATGGTAAATTGCATAGGATATGAATTTGGTCCCAAGGTGATAGATATCCAATGGGGATATAATAAAAACTTTCATATAGATCATTGGATATAAATAAATTTATTCCTTGCAATAGTTTTGTGATATGGAGATAGTGATATGTAAGTCATATTAGTGAGTAATTATGCTTTAGTAATAATATTGGTGTTAAGGTTTCTGATTCCCTATGCATGCACGTAAAGTCAATAGTTATGTAATGAAGTTATATCCTACTCGTGGTGCATTATTCAGTGTTAATTATGTTCAACGCACGTTTATGACCGTTTTTGTTTTTTGGTTGGTCGCTTCTCAATCTATCTGCTATCCTTCACTTGTACTAAGCGGGAATGTTGCTTGTGCATCCAACTCCTAAAACCCAAAGTTGTGCCATATGAGTCCACCATACCTACCTATATGCGGTATTTCCTTGTCGTTCCAAGTAAATTTGCATGTGCCAACTCTAATTTTCAAAATGAATTTCCGTTTTTGTGCCCGTACTGCTCATGAAGTGGCAGGGGGTGGCCAATATTTTCCATTCTAGGTATTTTATTCTCATGATGAGTGTTTATTCACTTGTTATTGCATGAGAGTGTGGCAGGTAATAGGGATGCATAGTCCCGAAATGAAAATACTATGATAATAAATTCGTTGGAAAGTGTTGGCATGGAAGGCACCTGTGGATATGGCTAGCCATGCATTACGAAAGAATGGTGGAAAGGAAATAAACTTTACTTTATGTTTGGGAACCGCCTATAATTTGTCTAGCATGAAAGATATTGGGAATTCTTGGTCGTTTTCGTTGACAAGAAAAGCATGCCTCTCAAAATATTTTTATCTCTAGTTTAAGCTTTGAGCTCTGGCACCTCTGCAAATCTCTGCTTCCCTCTGCGAAGGCCTATCTATTTACTTATATGCATATTTTCATTTTTATTTGAGTCTCCATCTTCTTGTATAAAGCATCAACCAGGGAACACTATTGTCATACATGGGTATTGGATGTAGCTAATATTTGAGCATGTTTCATGAATGGATCAATGATTGAGCACAGTGGGCTAGGGATAACTTTCTTTAGCATTGATATTTTGAAAGACATGGTTGCTTGTTGATATGCTTGAGTATTGATGTCTTCATGTCAAATTATAGACTACTGATTTGAATCTTCAAGTCCAAATATCCATGCTATAAATGAAAAGAATATATGATGAGTATGTTAGGTAGCATTCCACATCAAAATTTCTATTTTTATCATTTATCTACTCGAGGACGAGCAGGAGTTAAGCTTGGGGATGCTTGATATGTCTCAAACTTATCTATAAGTTTTGATTGTTCCATGCTATTGTATTATCAATCTTAGATGTTTTATATACACTTACAAGCAACTATGTATCATTTTTTGGGACTAACCTATTAACTTAGTGTCCAGCGCTAGTTGTTGTTGTTTGCTTGTTTTTGGTTTCGCAGAATATCAGTACCAAACAAATTCCAAATGCCATGAAACTTTTTGGAGATTTTTCTATGAACAAAAGAGATACTAGAAGCTTCGGGAGAAGACAAGACGTGGGAGCATGGGCCCACCACCCACCAGAGCACACCCAGGGGGTAGGCGCGCCCTGATGGGTGTTGGGGCCCACGAGGCTCCAATTGACCTAGCTCCACCTCCATAAATTATCTAAAATCGTGAAACTAGTAGGGGAGTCCACGAAATACTTTTTCCGTTGCCGCAAGTTCCAGAACCACGAGATCCCATCCGGAGGCCTTTTCTGGCACGCTGGAGGGGGGTTCGGTCATGGAGGGGGCTCTTCATCATTCTTGCTGCCCTCCGATGATGCGTGAGTAGTTTACCACAGACCTATGGGTCCATAGTTAGTAGCTAGACGGCTTCTTATCTCTTTTTGATATTCAATACAATGTTCTCGGTGTTCTTGGAGATCTATTTAATGTAATGACTTTTTGCAGTGTGTTTGTTGGGATCCGATGAATTGTGAGTTTATGATCAGATCTATCCATGAATATTATTTGAGTTTTCTCTGAACTCTTTTATGCATGATTTTTACAGCCTCGCATTTCTTCTCCAATTTATTGGTTTGGTCTGGCCAACTAAATTGATTTATCTTGCCATGGGAAGAGGTGCTTTGTGATGGGTTCGATCTTGTGGTGCTCAATCCCAGTGACAGAAAGGGACATGACACACATGTATCATTGCTATTAAGGGTAACAAGATGGGATTTATTTCATGCATGAGTTTATCTTGTCTACATCATGTCATCTTGCTTATGGCGTTACTCGTTCTTTTATGAACTTAATACACTAGATGCATGCTGGATAGCGGTTGATGTGTGGAGTAATAGTAGTAGATGCATAATCGTTTTGGTCTACTTGTCTCGGATGTGATGCCTATATACATGATCGTTGCCTTGGACATCATTCTAATTATTTGCTTTTCTGTCAATTGCCCAACAGTAATTTGTCTACCCACCATATGCTATTTTCATGAGAGAAGCCTCTAGTGAAAACTATGACCCCCGGGTCTATTTTCTATCATATATTAAAACCAAAAATATCTCGCTGCAATTTTCTTTTATTTATTTTATTTTGTATTTTGTTTGATCTATCTATCAAAAACTATATCGTTTAATCTTACTCATAACCGTTGAGGGATTGACAACCCCTCTACGCATTGGGTTGCAAGTATTTGTTCTTTGTGTGCATGTGCTGTTTACATAGTGGTTCTTGGTTCTCGTACTGTATTGTAACCTTGGTTTCATAACTGAGGGAAATACTTATCTCTGCTGTATTGTATCATCCTCTCCTCTTCAAGGAAATCCCAACGGATCTCACACGTAGCAGCCACCCCTGGTCAAAAGATATGCGCGGCCCCGATCCTCTGGCGGGGACATCAGCAGGTGCATCAGCCGCGACCCCACTAGGGACCTCCTCTGGGACGTTAGCATGCTCCTGAGAAGCGTGAGCTCGACCTGGCTTAGGGGCTATCTGAACCACCGCGGCCTCGCCTGAAAGCGCGCTGGTGGTCGAGGAAGGAATCACCTCCACCACATCATCATCCACGGTCACCGAGCTGAGGGCAAAAGCTAAATAGCAAACATGCTGCTTCTGTAGCAAAGAACATTTCCAATGTCAAACCCAATACTTACTTGGTGACAGCCGCGTGGTGTCGCCGCTGAGCTCCAGCGGTGGGACCAAAGATCACTGGGGGGGCAGGGCATGCTTCTGACCTGGCGGTGGAGTGCCTCCCTCCTAACGGGTACGCTGGAGGAGCCCTTAGAGTTGTTCTCGCCCTACTCCTCATCTCTGTCTGCAACCTCTCCAGAATTGGGACCGAACGAGCTCGCCCGCAGCAAAAAGGGGTTCGGCCGGTCGGTACCTACCAAAGCCGCGGGGACAATTCCCCACTTATCGCATCCCGGCAGGCCCTCAAAATGGTTTCACATTCCGTGTTGGTGTGGAGCATCCCGATGGAGGGCGGCAGGGCGGGGACCTCATCAGAATGGAACAAGGTCTCCATAATCCCTACGCCAGGCTCTCTTTGTTAATGGCGGCCCAGTGAAGACGTCGCTAGTCCTTGGAACCCTTGAGCTACCAAGTTGGCTCCTGCTAGGCTTGGAGGGGGGGCGATGCATAGTCACGCAAAGCTACTCGCCACCATACGACCATCCAGTCCCCTCTTTGCGAACAACCTGATGCATTGAAGCACCGGCTGAAAGCCTTGCTGGTGGTGCGCCTTTTCCATTCGTCACGCTTCATCACGGGAGTAGGAGCCCTCGATTTTTGAAGCTTGGGAGAGCCCCGCAAGTCCTTGATGAGAAACCAGCTCTGCCGCCACTCCTTCACGTGGGAGTATAGCTCCATAGAAATGAAGTTCTTCTCCCCTTTATTCTCGGCAAGATGGAAGGTCACAGAGCCAGAGGTTTGGTTGTCTTTGGAACTCAGATGAGGAGAGTAGAAGTGCCAGAAAAGTTCCAAAGACGGCCGCACTTCGACAAACCCCTCGCAAAGATGGGTGAAGATGGCTAGAACCAACACCGCGTTCGTGTGAAGATGCAACATATGAAGCTGGAAGTGCTCCATTACCGTGAGGAAGAAATCATAAAAAGGGGGTACCAGACCGACGGTGAGGAAATTGATGAAGATGGGTACTATGTTGCCCTCCACCTCTTGGTTGCCCGCCGGTAGTAGCATTGTGGGCCCTCACTCATTGTTCACGCCATTGACCAGGAAGTTGAGCGCCTGCACGTTGTCCTCATCCATGAACTTGGATCCATACAAGGCCAGTGCTAGTTCCTGTGGCTCCTCCTCCTCCTTACTTCCTTTCTCCTTCTCCACGGTGAACTTGGATCTACGAGATGCCATAGGAGAAGGGAATCCTCAACATGAGCAAAATGTGAATGAAGGGGAAAGCGCTGCTGTGGCATGAGAAAACCAAATGATGGAGACGATGGAATGGACAAACTGCATTCCGACATCTCCCCTTTATAACTCAAGGGGTGGACGGAATGGAAACCTCCCACCTCTTGGTGGCGATAGCCCACATTCTTGATATGTCTCCAACATATCTATAATTTATGAAGTATTCATGCCATGTTTACAACAACTTTATATGGTTTTGGTATGATTTGCATGGAACTAACCCGGATTGACGTTGTTTTTAGCAGAACTACCGTGGTGTTGTTTTTTGTGCAGAAATCAAAGTTCTCCAAATGCAGCGAAACTTTTTGACAATTTTTTTTTGGAACAAAAGAGGCACTAGAAGCTTCATGGGAGGGCCAGAAGAGCACGAGGTGGGCACAACCCACCAGGGCGCACCAGCCCACCCAGGCGTGCCCTGATGTCTTGTGCTCACCTCGACGCCCATCTTAGTGTGAGACCGACGCCAAAAAATCCTATAAATACAAAAACCTCAAGAAATAACCCTAGATCGGAAGTTTCGCCGCCGAAAGCCTTTGTATCCACAAAAAACCAATCTGGACCCTGTTCCGGCACCCTGCCAAAGGGGGGAATCATCTCTGGAGGCCATCTTCATCATCCCGGCGGCCACCATGATGAGGAGGGAGTAGTCCACCCTCGGGGCTGAGGGTTTGTGCCAGTAGTTATGTGTTTAATCTCTCTCTCTCTCTCTCTCTCTCTTGTGTTCTTGAGATGGCACGATCTTGATTTATCACGGGCTTTGTTAATATAGTTGGACCATGTGGTTTTTCTCCCTCTTTATCTTGTTGTGATGAATTGAGTTTTCCCTTTGAGATTCGTTCTTATCGGGTTGAATATTTTTATGGATTTGTGAGCACTTGATATATGTCTTGCATATGAATACCCTGGTGACAATGGGGTATTATATTGATTCACTTGATATATGTTTTGGCACTCAACTTGCGGATTCCCAAGGTTACATTAGGGTAATCTATGCATAGGGGTCGATGCACGTTTTCATCCTACTTTCTTCGGTAGAAATCTTGGGGTACTCTTTGAGGTTCTTTGTGTTGGATTGAGTATTATGAATATGAATTTGTTTTGGTGTTATTTTAGTACGAACTATTTGGTAGATCGATCGGAAAGGATAACTTGGTGTTATCTTAATACGAACTCTTGAATAGATTGATCGGAAAGAATAACTTTGAGGTGGTTTCGTACCCTACAAACAAATTTTTTTGTTATGTTATCCACCAGATAGGAACTTTGGAGTGATTCTTCATCGCACTTTGAGGGATGGTTATATGATACAATTAGATTAGCATTGTTGAGAAATTGCACTAGCGAAAGTACGAACTCTAGGCCTTGTTTTCAAGCATTGCAATACCGTTTGTGCTCACTTTTGTTACTTGCTACCTTGCTATTTTTATTTATTAAGATTATAAAAATACATTTCTACCATCCATATTACACTTTTATCACCATCTCTTCACCGAACTAGTGCACCTATACAAATTGCCATTGTATTGGGTGTGTTGGGGACACAAGAGACTCTTTGTTATTTGGTTGCAGGGTTGTTTGAGAGAGACCATCTTCACCCTACACCTCCCCTAAATTGATAAATCTTAGGTTATCCACTTGAGGGAAAATTGTTGATGTCCTGCAAAGCTCTGCGCTTGGAAGCCCAACACGAGTCTACAAGAACAAGTTGTGTTGTAGATGATACATCCATTTTGCATCATGCTTTTATATCAATATTTATTGCGTTATGGGATGTTATTACACGTTATGTCACAATACTTAAGCCTTTTCTCTCTTATTTTATAAGGTTTATGTGAAGAGGGAGAATGCTGGCAGATGGAATTCTGGAACTTCACGGAGATCAGTTTTGGAATATATTAAAAATATTGGGTGAAGAAAGCACCAGAGGGGGCCCACCAGTCATCCACGAGGGTGGAGGGCGCGCCCTACCCCCTATGCATGCCCTTGCCTCGTGGGCACCCTGACAGGCCCCCGACGTCCATCTTCTGCTATATGGTGTCTTTAACCCTGAAAAAAAATCACAAGGAACCTTTCGGGACGAAGCGCCACCGTATCGAGGCGCATGGGTAGGACCAATCTAGGGCTCCGGCGGAGTTGTTCTGCTGGGGAAACATCCCTCCAGGAGGGGAAATTGTCGCCATCTTCATCACCATCGATCCTCTCATCGAGAGGGGGTCAATCTCCATTAACATCTTCACCAGCACCATCTCCTCTCAAATCCTAGTTCATCTCTTGTATCCGATCTTTGTCTCAAAACCTCAGATTGGTACCTATGGGTTGCTAGTAGTGTTGATTACTCCTTGTAGTTGATGCTAGTTGGTTTATTCGGTGGAAGATCGTATGTTCAGATCCTTAATGCTTATTCAATACCCCTCTGATTATGAGCATGCATATGATTTGTGAGTAGTTACGTTTGTTCCTGAGGACATGGGAGAAGTCTTGTTATAAGTAATCATGTGGATTTGGTATTCATTCAATATTTTGATGAGATGTATGTTGTCTCTCCTCTAGTGGTGTTATGTGAACATCGACTACATTACACTTCACCATGATTTGGGCCTAGGGGAAGGCATTGGGAAGTAATAAGTAGATGATGGGTTGCTAGAGTGACAGAAGCTTAAACCCTAGTTTATGCGTTGCTTCATAAGGGGCTGATTTGGATCCATATGTTTCATGCTATTGTTAGGTTTACCTTAATTCTTCTTTTGTAGTTGTGGATGCTTGCGAGAGGGGTTAATCATAAGTGGGATGCTTGTCCAAGGAAGGGCAGTACCCAATCACCAGTCCACCCACATATCAAATTATCAAAGTAACGATCGCGAATCATATGAGCATGATGAAAACTAGCTTGACAATAATCCCCATGTGTCCCCGGGAGCGCTTTGCTTTATATAAGAGTTTGTCCAGGCTTGTCCTTTGCTACAAAAAGGATTGGGCCACCTTGAGGCACCTTGTTTACTTTTGTTACTTGTTACCCGTTACGAATTACCTTATCACAAAACTATCTATTACCGATAATTTCAGTGCTTGCAGAGAATACCTTACTGAAAACCGCTTGTCATTTCCTTCTGCTCCTCGTTGGGTTTGACAATCTTACTTATCGAAAGGACTAGGATATATCCCCTATACTTGTGGGTCATCAAGACTATTTTCTGGCGCCGTTGCCGGGGAGTGAAGCGCCTTTGGTAAGTGGAATTTGGTAAGGAAACATTTATATGGTGTGCTAAAATTTACTGTTACTTGTTACTATGGAAAATAATCCTTGGAGGGGCTTGTTCGTTGTATCTTCACCTCAACCAGAAGAGCAAAGAGTTGCTCCTCAACCTACTGAACCTATTGAAAATATTTACTTTGAAATTCCTTCGGGTATGATTGAGAAACTGCTAGCTAATCCCTATACAAGAGATGGAACATTACATCCCGATATGCACCTAATCTATGTCGATGAAGTTTATGGATTACTTAAGCTTGCAGGTATGCCCGAGGATGTTGTCAAGAAGAAGGTCTTCCCTTGTCTTTGAATGTAAAGTCATTGACATGGTATAGGCTATGCGATGATATTGGATCATGGAACTACAATCGATTGAAATTGGAATTTCATCAGAAGTTTTATCCTATGCATCTGGTTCATCGTGATCGGTACTACAATCGATTGAAATGAGCTCTCATTATGAGAAAGACGAGCATAAAAAATTTGAATAATAATTTCTCTTGAGAGCTCATGATTGGGGCATGAATATAACATTGACTTAAGCCTCCCCCAAGATTGAGCGATACTTTCTCCTTCACGATCACGATGCTAAACTGGTTGTTGATCACCAATGATGGTTAAATCCTAAGATGAAATAAGTGGTAGGAAATGAAATACTAAAGCTTCTGGAGGCAGGTATAATTTATCCTATTGCTGATAGTCAGTGGGTAAGTCCCGTTCATTGTGTCCCTAAGAAGGGAGGTATTACTGTTGTTCCTAATGATAAAGATGGATTGATCCGACAAATAATTGTTACAGGTTATAGAATGGTAGTTGATTTTCGCAAATTAAATAAAGCTACTAGAAAAGATCATTATCCTCTACCTTTCATTGATCAAATTCTAGAAAGACTATCCAAACATACACATTTTGGCTTTCTAGATGGTTATTTTGGTTTCTCCCAAATACCTGTGTCAAAAGAGGATCAGGAAAAGACCACTTTTACTTGCCCTTTCGGTACTTTTGCTTATAGACGTATGACTTTTGGTTTTTGCAATGATACCTTTCAAACATGTATGACTGCTATATTCTCTGACTTTTGTGAAAAGATTGTCGAGGTTTTCATGGATGATTTCTCCGTTTACGGAACTTCTTTTGATGATTTCTTAAGCAACCTTGATCGAGTTTTGGAGAGATGTGAAGAAACTAATCTTGTCTTGAATTGGGAGAAGTGCCACTTTATGGTTAATGAAGGTATTGTCTTGGGGCATAAAATATCTGAAAGAGGTATTGAAGTTGATAAAGCTAAAGTTGATGCTATTGAAAAGATGCAGTGTCCTAAACATATCAAAGGCATAAGAAGTTTCCTTGGTCATACTGGTTTCTATAGGAGGTTTATTAAAGACTTCTCTAAAAATTTTAGGACTCTCACTAATCTCTTGTGAAAAGATGTTCCTTTTGTTTTTTATGATGATTGTGTAGAAGCATTTGAAATACTTAATAAAGCCTTGATTTCTGCACCTATCGTTCAACCACCTGATTGGAATTTACCCTTTGAAATTATGTGTGATGCTAGTGATTATGTTGTTGGTGTTGTACTAGGGCAAAGAGTTGATAAGAAATTAAATGTTATCCAATATGCTAAAAACTCTAGACAGTGCCCAGAGAAATTATGCTACTACAGTAAAAGAATTTCTAGCAGTCGTATTTGCTTGTGATAAGTTCAGACCATATATTGTTGATTCCAAAGTAACTGTTCACACTGATCATGTTGCTATTAAATATCTTATGGAAAAGAAAGATGCTAAACCTAGACTTATTAGATGGGTTCTCTTGCTACAAGAATTTGATTTGCGTATTATTGATAGAAAGGGAGTTGAGAACCCCGTTGCAGACAACTTTTCTAGGTTAGAAAATGTTCTTGATGACCCACTACCTATTGATGATAGCTTTCCTGATGAACAATTAGCTATCATAAATGCTTCTCTTACTGCTCCATGGTATGCTAATTACATTGTTGCTAAATTTATACCACCTAGTTTCACATACCAGCAAAAGAAAAAGTTTTTCTATGATTTAAGACATTACTTTTGGGATGACCCACTCCTTTATAAAGAAGGAGTGGATGGTGTTATTAGACGTTGTGTAGCTGAGCATGAACATGAACATATCCTACGCAAGTTTCGCTCTGAGGCTTACAGAGGACACCACGCTGGAGATAGAACTGCACATAAGGTATTGCAGTCTCGTTTTTATTGGCCTACTCTTTTCAAAGATGCCCGTAAGTTTGTCTTGTCTTGTAATGAATGTCAAAGAATTGGTAATATTAGTAGACGTCAAGAAATGCCTATGAATTATTCACTTGTTATTGAACCATTTGATGTTTGGGGCTTTGATTATATGCGACCTTTTCCTTCCTCTAATGGGTATACACATATTTTAGTTGCTATTGATTACATTACTAAGTGGGTAGAAGCTATTCCAAATAGTAGTGCTAATCATAACACTTCAATTAAGATGCTTAAAGAAGTTATTTTTCCGAGGTTTGGAGTCCATAGATATTTAATGATTGATGGTGGTTCACATTTTATTCATGGTGCTGTTTGTAAAATGCTTGCTAAGTATGATGTTAATCATAGAATTACATCTCCATATCATCCTTAGTCTAGTGGTGAAGTAGAATTGAGTAATAGAGAGATTAAATTGATTTTGCAAAAGACTGTTAATAGATCTAGAAATAATTTGTCCAAGAAACTTGATGATGCATTATGGGCTTATAGAACTGCTTATAAAAATCCTATGGGTATGTCTTTGTACAAAATGGTTTATGGAAAAGCATGTCACTTACCTCTCGAACTAGAACATAAGGCATATTGGGCTATTAAAGAGCTCAATTATGATTTCAAACTTGCCGGTGAGAAGAGGTTATTTGACATTAGCTCGCTTGATGAATGGAGAACCCAAGTGAGGGAGTCCTGGACTAGGGGGTGTCCGGACAGCCGGACTATCATCGTCCGCCGGACTCCAAGACTACGAAGATACAAGATTGAAGACTCCGTCCCGTGTCCGGATGGGACTTTCCTTGGCGTGGAAGGCAAGCTTGGCGATACGGATATGTAGATCTCCTACCATTGTAACCGACTCTGTGTAACCCTAGCCCTCTCCGGTGTCTATATAAACCGGAGGGCTTAGTCCGTAGGACATAACCTCCATTACAACAATCATACCATAGGCTAGCTTCTAGGGTTTAGCCTCCTTGATCTCGTGGTAGATCCACTCTTGTACTACCCATATCATCAATATTAATCAAGCAGGACGTAGGGTTTTACCTCCATCAAGAGGGCCCGAACCTGGGTAAAACATCGTGTCCCTCGTCTCCTGTTACCATCCGCCTAGACGCATAGTTCGGGACCCCCTACCCAAGATCCGCCGGTTTTGACACCGACATTGGTGCTTTCATTGAGAGTTCCTCTGTGTCGTCACCGATAGGCTTGATGGCTCCTTCAATCAACAACAACGCCGTCCAGGGTGAGACTTTTCTCCCCGGACAAATCTTCGTATTCGGTGGCTTCATACTGCGGGCTAATTCACTTGGCCATCTGGAGCAGATCGAAAGCTACACCCCTGGCCGTCAGGTCAGGTTCGGAAGCCTAAACTTCACGGCCGACATCCGCGGGGACTTGATCTTCGACGGACTCGAGCCACAGCCGAGCGTGCCTTACTGTCACGATGGGCATGATTTAGCTCTGCCGCCGGACAATGCCTTGGTGGCCGCACACGAACCCGCTCTGGCCCTTAGTCCGGAGCCGATCGCGTAGATCGAGGACCGGTGGATGGACACCGCCTCGGGGGCTGCAACTTCCACGGTGATGGAGCCGAACACTGACCTTGTCCCCTATAAAGCTCGTGACTCCGAGGTGCCGGACTCCCTGCCGTACTCCGAACCTCCCGCGCCCCTGCCAATCGAATCCGATTGGGCGCCGATCATGGAGCTCACCGCTGCGGACATCTTTCAGCACTCGCCCTTTGGCGACATCCTAAATTCGCTAAAGCATCTCTCGCTATCCGGAGAGCCCTGGCCGGATCACGGCCAGGATGGTTGGGATGCGGACGACGAAGAAATTCAAGGCCCACTCACCACCCACTTTGTAGCCACTGTCGACGATCTAACAGACATGCTAGACTATGACTCCGAAGACATTGACGGTATGGACGACGATGCCGGAGACGATCAAGAACCAGCGCCTATAGGGCACTGGAAGACCACCCCAACACATGACGTATATATGGTGGATACCCCAAAAGGAAGCAATAACGAGGACCAACGGGGCGCGGCAAAGGATAATCCCGCTGATAAACAACCAAAATGGCGACGCAAACGCCGCCCTAAGTCCCGCCTCGACAACAGCAGCGCTCCCAATGACCCAGCAATAGAGCAGGGCAAACCAGTGGACGACGAACATGCGACCAAGCAACCGTCCGAACAGGACGAATCGGATAGTCAATCCATGCCCGGCGAAACCAACAGTCTAGACGACCTCACGCCGGACACACCGCCGGAGAATAAGAGCCTTCGCAAAAGACTCGTCGCCACTGCACGAAGTCTGAAGAAGGAAAAGCGGAAGCTCAAAACAGCGGAAGACATACTCAGAATGAGGTGGAACAAAGTGCTCAAAACCGCAGACAAATACGACAATGGCCATCAAGCAAAGAGCTACCCGAAGCGCAAGCTGCTGCCAGAATTTGACGAGGAAGCCATAGAGCCCCCACAGTCAAAAAACAAAGAGACCGCCTGGCCGGATAGACGGCCAGATGATAGTCCAAAAATCTAAAAGCGGTGCCGCACACAAGCCGACTCATGACCCTGGAAAAACAGATGGCCCAGCCAGGTCCATTTACGGGCCAAAAAAGAGGGCCCCAGGAAGCAACACAACACGACAAGTGTTCGAAGACAGCGGTACACCCAAATACAGGGGCGCCGCACACCCACTATGTTTCACCAATGAGGTGCTGGATCATGAATTCCCAACAGGGTTTAAACCCATAAACATAGAGGCCTACGACGGAACAACAGACCCTGGAGTCTGGATAGAGGATTATATACTACACATACACATGGCTAGAGGAGATGATCTCCACGCCATAAAATATTTACCCCTCAAGCTCAAAGGGCTAGCCCGTTGTTGGCTCAAAAGCCTCCCAGAAAACACTGTTGGAAGTTGGGAAGAGCTTGAGGACGCGTTTAGAGCAAATTTTCAAGGGACTTATGTCCGCCCTCCGGATGCAGACGATCTAAGTCATATAACTCAATAGCCCGGAGAGTCAGCGCGCAAATTCTGGAACAGGTTCCTTACTAAAAAGAACCAAATAGTCAACTGTCAGGACGCCGAAGCCCTAGCAGCTTTTAAACACAACGTCCGAGACGAATGGCTCGCCAGACACCTCGGCCAAGAGAAGCCGAGGACAATGTCCGCGCTAACAAGCCTCATGACCCACTTTTGCACGGGGGAAGATAGCTGGCTAGCAAGATGCAGCACCAGCGACCCAAGTACATCCGAGATCAGAGATGGAAACGGAAAATCACGGCGCAGAAAAGATCAGCGCCGGAATAAAGAGAAAAGCCCAAAGAACACGGCGGTTAATGCCGGATTCAAAAGCTCGCGGCCAAACAACAAAACGCTGCCTCTTAAGGATAACAGTGATGAGCTATCCAACTTAAACAAAATTTTGGGTCGGATATGTCAAATCCACAGTACCCCCGGAAGGCCTGCAAACCACACTCACCGAGATTGTTGGGTTTTCAAACAGTCCGGCCGACTCAACGCCGAACACAAGGGGCTCGACGCATCAAGCGAGGACGATGATAAACCCCACCAGCAGAGCACCAGAAAACAAAAGACTTTCCCACAAGAAGTCAAAGCAGTAAACTCACTTCATGTGATAATACGGAAAAGCAATGCGGCACCCGCTGAAACGGGTCTCGCACGGTCCACCCCAGCGGAACCTCGAGATTGGATATCAAAACCAATCACTTTCGACCACCAGGATTATTCCAGAAGCATTCGAAATGCAGGATGGACTGCCCTGATATTGGATCCTATAATCGACGGACTACAATTTACACAAGTCCTGATGGACGGAGGCAGCGATTTAAACCTGCTATATCAAAACACAATCCGCAAGTTGGGGATAGACCTTACTAAAATTCGACATAGCCGCACTTCCTTTAAAGGAGTGACACCAGGCCCTTACGCCAAGTGCACAGGCTCCTTATTACTAGAAGTTGTGTTCGGGTCACCGAACAACTTCCGACGCGAAAAACTAATCTTTCATGTCGTCCCATTCAAAAGTAGCTATCAAGCACTATTGGGACGTGAAGCTTTTGTCCGCTTCAACGCCATACCACATTACGCGTCTCTTACACTTAAAATGCCCGGTCCACATGGCATCATTTCATTACGAGGGTCATTTAAAGACCCCGGACACAGCTAGACGAGTCTGGCATAAATAAGCTAGGGGCTCCCTAGCCGCACACCCCTGCACAAGGGGGTGTGCGTACAAGCAACAATGAGCTAATATAGACTCCGCTTTACTTATTTATTAATATTTTTCATATACTTTTTTTTCGCACGATTTCCTTTCAAACTAAGTTCCTCTCTTTTTATAGATGAACAACGTGCACACCCGTCCAGGATAACGGCACAACGGAGACACAGGCGCAGACGTGCAGTAGGGACCCGCCGCAAGGATTCTTTTCAGATTAAGACCCTGCGTAAACCTTTTTTACTGTCTCTTGTTGCTATAATCCCCTGGTTTCTCATTATAACCAGAGCGGAGCCTGACGTTTTGGCATCGGCCGCGTCAAAGGACCCTGCCCGTACCTGGACACTAGGGGCTTAGGGCAGTGTTCTGCCCATTATTATAAAGACTGAACACCTTAGAGAGTGTTCGGCGTCTCGAGTTAGGCCTTATATGCATCAGCTCCGAATCATGTCTTTGGTCAAATGTTGGGTTTGCCCGGCTCCTGTGTTTTGCTGCCTTACGTTCCGTATCATCGGCTAACGCGGCACCAGGAGAACTACTGCGATTGTGCCCCAGTTCGGCTGGGCGAAGCACCTCAGTAGAGAAAGTCAAAAACTGACTGTCGTGATACAGCGAGAGACTGGTCAACCACTCGATTGACCACCGGAATGTTTAGAATTCCCCCGCTTTGACGAAGGACCATTTCCTGGTCAGGCACACACGCGCCCCGAATTCGGAGAGCGCGGTGCCCCCAAGGGCTATATCGTAGCCCCACCCTCGAACTCCAATGGCTAAGTGAAAGTGATAAAGCATCATAGTCCGGTTGCCTTGTTTGCTACGCTACCACCTCCTCAACAGGACCGAGACGTCGGATTAAGTGTGACGATGCGCTATTTTTGCGAACACCCCCGCACCTTGTGCGTGGGGGCTGAAGCCAAAGACTGCCATCTTTCAGGTTATACACACGTATACATAAACGACCGCATAGGAGATATTTTAATACTTGGAACGCACAAGTATAAAAAGTGATTACATCATAACCATTATTTTACAAAATACAACGTTCATTTGAACGTGACATTTTTCAAGCACTGCGACTCTATTACACGAGCACCACGCATAACTTCCCCAAAATAGTGCTCGGCGGGTAACCGGCTTTCGTCCGAACCCTGGGTTGCAACAGCGGTGGCATCCATCTCTGTCCAATGTGCCTTCACACGGGCAAGGGCCATCCGCGCACCTTCTATGCAGGCTGACCGCTTCATCTCCTTGATATGCGGCACCGCCCCAAGAAATTGCTGCAATAAGCCAAAATAGCTCGTCGCCTTGGGCCTCTCTGGCCAGACATGAGTCACGATATCCGTCATGGCAAGTCCGGACAACCTGTTTAGCTCAGCCCATTCGGCCAACCGATCGGTCAGCGGAAGTGAACGATCCGGACTATGGAATTGAGACCAAAACAGCTCTTCCGTCTTGTGATCCTTCTGACTCCGGAAGTGCACAACGGCATCCGCCGCACTTGCCGCTAAGTCCATATATGGATCCTCTGGACCCCACAGCTGGCCAAGCTGGGCATAATTTGGATCCGTAAACTGGCGACGCAGCAGAAAAGGCTTGCCAGCCACAATGTCTCTGGCTTGACGCAGCTCCTCCTTCATAGCCCGCATTGCAGAACGAGCATCCTTGGCCTCGGCGGTGGCCTTCCCCAGGTCTTCTCGCTCCGGTAGGCGCTCCTTTTCAAGAGCCTCATTGCGGTCGGTAGCATCCTTCAATTTAACGGCCAATTCGGCCATCTCTTCCCTGCTTCGGCAGTGTGCAGCCCTTTCGGCTTCTAACTCTTTGGCCGCCCTCGAGGCAGCCGCATCACTCCTTCTGGCTTGCTCCTTGGCTTGAGCAAGTTCTACCCGAAGGCTCTCCACAGCAGCAGCACCATCTACGTCAATCATAAATATTGTAAGAGGTGGGCTTTGACTCGCTTAAATAGGTGACTGCGGAGAGACAACTTACCTTGCGACTCGTCAAGTCGCTTGTTGACTAGCGCGATGTCTGCATCCGCAACATCGAGTTGCCGCATTAATTCAGCAACTCCATCAGTCCGGCTAGCCCCCGGACTATCCGCCACCTGCATAGGAAAGGCGACACTCAATACCTGCGATTTTGATCCTCGGCACACTGTCGCTTTCGACAACCTACCAAGTCTCAGGGGCTACTATCTATACAGGGCGCACTTTCATGTGCAAAACTGTCAAAAAGGTGCGTCGTTTTTACGTACCTCAAACCCCGCCAGCAAACTCCTGACGGCATTATGCAATCCGCTTTCGGCGGACGAAATCCTTCCAATCACCATGCTCATCAATGCACGGTGATCTTCTGAGATGGACGCCCTCTCAAGCAGATCCTTCAGCTCCCCCGGCCGAACACTAGTCGGCGCCGAACTCTTCGGCTCTGCCGGGCTCGGGGACACCCTCCGTGATGACACTTCAGGCTTGTCCGCCCTATCCGATGGCGCAGCAGACGGAGGCGTCTCGCTCTCCATCATCTCCGGACGAAGATCCCCCGAAGACGAGCTCATCTGAGAAGGTCGCAGATCCGAACTACAAGGTAAAAATTTCGGTTATCCTCAGAAGCACAAATAGGGGTGTTTATTATTAACGAACTCCCCTTTTTCTACTCACGGCTCGCTGGAGGGCTGATTCTTTAGAAAAGATTGTGCGGCCGGGACCTCCCCGGACGCAGGACCCTCCGGTGAAGATTTCTTCCCCCGCTTAGGGGCTTTGGCCTCCGGGTCTTCGGAGGCGGTCCTCTTCTCCCCCTGAAGGGAGGGATTCTCGACCCCCCCTTCTTCAAGCGCCCCCTTGGGCGAGGTGATAGCTCCTCTATTTTCCCCTTTGCCTTCTTCTGAAGGCGCGACCTCCAACATTCTGACCAGCACGGGCTCCGGCGCGGTCTCTGGGAGGGGGGCCGGACACCATATCAACTTTTCTTGCGCTATCCAATCCTGTTGAAGGATAACGGGTTAAAAGGCAAATTGTAGAAGGGCAAACAAACAGTGCGTCCGAACACTGAGCTACTTACTTGAGTATCCGGGCGATTGCAGCTTAGGCCGGCATCCTCGGTCAATTCCGGACACGCCGCCTGCGGTCCGAAGTATAACTTGTACATCTCCATGGGTGTCGTACCCATGAAGTGTTGGAGAATCCGTGGTCCCTCCGGATTGAACTCCCATAGCCGGATAGGACGGCGTTTGCAGGGCAGGAGACGCCTAATCAGCATAACCTGCATCACCACGACCAGATCGACCTCCCTTGCCTGGAGGTCTCGAATCCGGCCCTGCAATAGGGGCACGTATTTTGACGGCCCCCAATTGAGCCCTTGGTTGACCCACGACATCAACCGTCGTGGAGGTCCCGAGCGGAATGGAGGCGGCGGCTTCTGCCTGCTGCCCTTTGGAGCGGTGATATAGAACCACTCCTGCTGCCACAAGCCGAGCTCCTCTTGGAAGGAGCCCTCGGGCCACGGGGCATCGGCCCTCCTGCTTATGGCCGCCCCGCCGCACTCTGTTTGACGCCCCCCGATCATCTTCGGCTCCATATTGAAGGTCTTCAGCCACAGGCCGAAGTGGGGGGTGACGCGGAGGAAGGCTTCGCAGACTACGATGAATGCGGAGATTTGGAGGATGGACTCCGGAGCCAAGTCGTGGAACTCCAACCCATAGTAAAACATGAGCCCTCTCATAAAAGGATCCGTCGGGAAGCCTAAACCCCGACGGAGGTGGGATACAAAGACGACATACTCGCCGGGCTCGGGGGTGGGGATGGCCTGCCCTTCGGTGGGCAACCTGTGCGAAATCTCGTAGGACAGGTACTTGGATTCTCGTAGCTTTAGCACGTCCTCCTCTGTAATGGAGGAGGGCATCCACCGACCCTGAAGGTCGGAGCCGGACAGTGTTGAAGGTCCGAAGCGCTCGAATCTAGGGCTCTAGGTGTTGGAACTTGGAGCGAGGAGAAGATTCGGTGGAAGATTGAAGAAAAGAAACGAGCCTTGGTCCTATTATAAAGAGGGAGAATACCAAGAGCCGTCTCCGTGACTGTTCGGGACTCGCCTCCGATAGAGGAGGTGTGGCGACGGGCGCGGTTGGGTTACCCACGCCCGTATTGATGAGAATCCCAGAATAAGGGGAACACGATCTCTGCTTCGACAAGACGTGCCAAGGAAACCGCTTTGCTAAACGCGCTGAGACGGTATAATAAAAAACGATTCAAGTAAAGGCTTGGTAGTGGTGTGACGTCATGCCGCAAAATACGTCAGCAGATTGAACTTGTGTATATATTATTCTCTCCACGGTGGAACGTGGAATTTACTTTGTAGAGCCGGACACTATCCTGGTGTTCACAATCTTCTCTGGATTATTCAAAGGAGGAACCCGCCTTGCAATGCCGAACATTATGCGCGCCGGCCTTATCGTCATTGAAGCCTGGTTCAGGGGCTACCGAGGGAGTCCTGGACTAGGGGGTGTCCGGACAGCCGAACTATCATCGTCCGCCGGACTCCAAGACTACGAAGATACAAGATTGAAGACTCCGTCCCGTGTCCGGATGGGACTTTCCTTGGCGTGGAAGGCAAGCTTGGCGATACGGATATGTAGATCTCCTACCATTGTAACCGACTCTGTGTAACCCTAGCCCTCTCTGGTGTCTATATAAACCGGAGGGCTTAGTCCGTAGGACATAACCTCCATTGCAACAATCATACCATAGGCTAGCTTCTAGGGTTTAGCCTCCTTGATCTCGTGGTAGATCCACTTTTGTACTACCCATATCATCAATATTAATCAAGCAGGACGTAGGGTTTTACCTCCATCAAGAGGGCCCGAACCTGGGTAAAACATCGTCCCTCGTCTCCTGTTACCATCCGCCTAGACGCACAGTTCGGGACCCCCTACCCGAGATCCGCCGGTTTTGACACCGACACCAAGCCTATGAGAATGCCAAGTTGTTTAAAGAAAAAGTTAAAAGATGGCATGACAAAAGGATACAAAAGCGTGAGTTTAATGTAGGTGATTATGTTTTGCTATACAATTCTCGTTTAAGTTTTTTTGCAGGAAAACTTCTCTCTAAATGGGAAGGTTATTACATTATCGAGGAGGTCTATCGTTCCGGTGCCATCAAAATCAACAAAGTCGAAGGCACAAATCCGAAGGTGGTACACGGTCAAAGAATCAAACATTATATCTCAGGTAATCCCATAAATGTTGAAACCAATGTTATTAATACCGTAAACCCAGAGAAGTACATAAGGGACACTTTCCAGAATGTTTCAGACCCTGAAAAGGAATAGGTATGTGGTACGGTAAGTAAACCGACTCCAAAACTGTTCAAATAGCAATTTTTCTTCGTTTCGGAATATTTAAAAATTTAGGAAAATTAAAAGTAGTCCGAAAGAGACACGAGGCATCCACGAGGGTGGAGGGCGCGCCCCCTGCCTCGTGGCCACCTCGTGTGCCCTCCAGACTCCGTTTTATTACACGATACTTCTTTTGGTCGGTAAAAATTCATTATATAATCTCCCGAAGGTTTTGACCACCGTACCACGACAAAATCTCCTGTTTTCCTTCTAAGCTATTTTCTGCCAGAGTTTTTCAAGGTCAGGCATGATGTTGTCTCCCTCCTCCAACAACGCGGGTGATAATGCTTGGCTAATGAAGATAGAGACGAAGCGAGAAGAACACGTGGAAATCAAGGAAGGTGATAAGATCAAGAAGGCCGTGGAAGATCAAGTCCCGGCAGCAGAAGAAGAAGACATCCTTCAACCTTACTATAATCATCTCACCCCAACTGAAATTGAAGCTTTCAAGATTATTGAAATAGTTCACATACAAAACAAGTATCTCACGCGTGAAAATATTTTGTTGCAAGAACATATTACCGCACTCAAGGGCATCATTTGTAAATTGGATCATCTCCTTCACTCGATGTGTGGCACTACTTCATCAACAACTCCATCAACACAACCTTCGAAGAAAGAGACATAAATACATGGGTATGGGCACTCCCCTTGGCAACTGGCAAGCTTGGGGGAGGTGCCCCGGTATCGTATCACCATCACACTTCTATCTTTATCGATTTACTTAGTTCGATCCTCTTGGTTATATCTTGATCTAGTAGAATAAAGTTTTAGTTTGATCTAGCTTTGAGTTTGTTTTGATCTATATCTATGTAATCGAGTCCGTGAGTTATATAATAAAGAGTAGTTTTGAGTTGAGGGATTTTGCTATCTTGCTATGATTTTGAGGGAATTAAAGAAAGAATAAAAAGAAATAAAAAGATCATATTGATCTTATGGAGAGTAATGACTTCACATATAAAAGGTGTGATGAATAAAAGTTGTTGAGAGTTGACAAACATAGTTTTGGTCATCATTGCAATTAATAGGAAGTAATAAAGAAAGAGAGGGTGACGGTGTCCTGGACTAGGGGGTACTCAACGTGTCGTCTCCCAATCAGTTGGATTGGGCCGAGGACCCCCATGGCCGTATACTCATGGGCCAGTTCGGACAGCTGCCGCATACAAGGAAGAATCAACAAGACTTGGCGATCAAGACAAGGACTCCCCCACCGGCGTATTCGGCTAGGACTCTTGTTATCCTAGGCCTCTGGTGCATTATATAAACCAGGGCCAGGCTAGTTGATAGACAAGATACAACAATCATACCATAGGCTAGCCTCTAGGGTTTAGCCTCCTTGATCTCGTGGTAGATCTACTCTTGTACTACCCATATCATCAATATTAATCAAGCAGGGCGTAGGGTTTTACCTCCATCAAGAGGGCCCGAACCTGGGTAAAACATCGTGTCCCTTGTCTCCTGTTACCATTGATCCTAAGATGCACTGCTTGGGACCCCCTACCCGAGATCCGCCGGTTTTGACACCGACATTGGTGCTTTCATTGAGAGTTTCGTTGTGTGATCGACAAAAGGATCGATGGCTCGCCTGCAGATCAACTGCGACTTCGGCACCTTCGTCACCAGCTCGACTGGTCACCTTGGTTCGACCAAGAATTGCGCCCCGTGTTCGGATCACCATGTTCGGATGAGGGCCTTCATCAAACACCAACTCCGATCTCTATCAAGATCATGGAGGAGTCATCCATGAAGCTCGGGGGCTCAACGTCAACATTGCCCTCAGGCGACCGTACTATTTTTCTGGATAGCGAACTCGTATCTGCTACCACCACCTCCTCGAGTATCGCTTTGACGATCGCTTTGGTGGAATTGTGCGGAATTGAGTCTACAACAACCCTGGAAAATTTCGTCGAGTTTTGATGGAGGAATCTCTCGCAATCCACGATATACCGGAGCCCTGTCAAATCTGGACGGGAATCTGGACGAGTTTAGGGTGTGGTGTCTAGCTTCTAGCTTGGACGTCCTTTGGAAGATCCAACCGTTGGTCGGCTGCGGAATTCCCATATCTACCACCCCTCCGAATTTCAGCTCGATCCGACTGTCAGAACTCCGGGAACCTTCCGATTAGTGCATCACTTTTCGGATCTATTTTCTGCGCGAGAACGAATCCGACCCGAATTCATCTTTTTTATGAACGGGATTTCAAACATCCTTTTTGAAGGAAGTTTTGTATGGGATATTGTGTATTGTTCCCAAACACATCCCACTAACCTTAAGATCTTTTGAACATGATCTTCAACATCATTGCTGGTGTCAAACCAGTCCGGCAATATTGCTCCGCGGCTGCCGACCCGCGTTAGACACGTCGTCACTTTGTTGAGCCGATCTCAACTTCTTCGGATCATCATCTCGGCAAGCCGAACAAGAGTCCGGCATCGCGAAGAAAAAATCATCATCAATATCGCCGCCCCACGGATTACACGGAGCGGGAATATCGGCATCGCCGCACGGTCGCTTCATCAAGCCGGCATCGACCACGTCACGACCTGCATCGGCAGGGCCGCACTGTTGCTCCTTCAAGCCGGTGTCCATCACGCCGAACTACTTCGACATCTCGGCTGGACCGGAGGATTCATCATCTCTTCATCAACCTACTCCGGACACTTCGGCGTCACTAGCCGACCAACTTCGTCACGATTAGCTGGACCGAGGGCTTTGCCTCGGCAAGCCAACCTTTGCCAGCATCATCCTCCTTCAGATTGCTACAACAAATAAACCAGGTGCTATTAACCCTAATATTTTTTGCTTGTTTGGGTTCATTTTTCCCAAGGAATTATTACTCTGGTTTGTTCATCATATGTTCACAGGTCTATCAAATGGTGGCCGCATTAACGACGGTCGCATGATGGTTCGGTCAGTCTCTGTACATAGTCCGGCGAACGCCGCATCCGGAGCACGAACCGACCTGTGAATTCAGGCTTTGCCACGCCTTTACCGCATCACGCCGACGCCCTGCATCGACATCGACCTCGGCGCCAGGCCATATTTCTTTTATTACTCACTTTGCATAAATTATTCATTATGCAATGATTTTTTTAATTATCATTATTACTATTATCTCCCGTTTGCACTATTTTTTGTGCACAGGAAAATGATCTGGGGACTTCAGCGTCACTCTGCCGGTCTGCATCGATTGTGCTATGTCACCACTTCGGCGTGCCGAGCTCTTTGCTCCACCACCTCGGGACCGGCTTGGGGGATGGAACCTTGTCCCGCATCAAGCTCGGACCGCGTCGCCAATACCGAACACATTAACAAGCTAAGATGCCTTCATGCTCAAAGTTTTAAATTTCTAACTTGTGTTTGGTTCGACCAAGCATTATACTTTTTTGGAAAAAAGTTGCTTGTAAAATTTTTTCTTGTCCAAACTTTGTTCGCACATACTTGACGCACTACCCGCGCTCATTATACCTGGGGGCTTCTTTAACAGAAGCTTATTAATACGGGCTTTATGCCCAACACATGTGTCATACTTCCGCATGTACCTTTTATTCACCATTATATGCATCGATATGACTTAAGTTTTGGCCAAGCTGGGTTGCCTGGCTCCTGTGCTTACCCCTACGTTCCCGATTGTTCGGCTAGGTGGTAAAGGGAGCACCTCTGCGATTGTTACTGCCGGGTCAGCCGGATGTGTACCTCAGACTGGGTGAAGCCGAAAGCTAGCGTTCTTAAAGGAATATTCGGTCGGTGAACTAAAAGATGATTTCTTACCTATTTATTTACCTGCCCCTAGATGTTTTTTTGCTATTTTCGCAGTCCGGACATGCACTTTAGGGCATGCCTCCCAGGGAAAGGAACCCCTAACGGAACTATTCTCCCTGGAAGATGTTTCTTACTAACCATGTAATATAACATAACTAGTTGGGCACTTGTCTGATAAAGCACTAATGACCCCTACGCCTGGTCTCCACGCATGCCCCGGTTTTTATAACCGCGAGGGTATTCGGACACACTCCGGACTATTGGGTCCAGAGGTTGAAGCGAAAAGGTCTGCTACGACAAAGGATCTACAATCCGGCTAGAAGGCATTCTACATGTCACCTTACATTATATAGTCAACTTTTACCCAAGTCACTTGGGGGCTCTTATATTTATTTGAGCCGTTTCATACTAAGTGTTTCTCTTCCTAGCCGTTGCAAAGTTATTATTATTATTTATCACTCCTTTTTTCGACACAAGTGTGCGGTCACTAGCCGGGGAGCCTAATTTCTCTCTCAAAGCCGATAGAGTTTAGTTTGCTAAACTGGCCTAGCCGTAGGCTGACCCGCTTGAAGTTTTGAGATAGGATGTGTCATGTTAAAGCACGACAAAAGCACCTTTTTTTTCTAAAGTACAATTTTCAGATTGGCACCAAACACTTGATCTAGTTTGGACATTAATCTTTTGAATAAGTTTTTTGGCTTTTCGAGCCCATGGCACTTTTAAACTATTTGTGTGTTTTCAGCACAAGTCTCGCAGTGCAACGCCGGACACCTTTTGAGATTCGGCAAAAACATTCTTGGATATTGCTATATATGCATCAGTTTCGAATTGTGTCTTCGGTCAATAGTTGGGTTGCCCGGCTCCCGCGCTTGCCTCCTACATTCCGCTTTGTTCGGCTAGGTGTGCAAAGGGAGAACCACTGCGATTGTACTTCCAGCTCGCATGGTCAAGCACCTCAGTGGAGAAAGCCGAAAACTGACTGTCACAATAGGTGTAAACTGGTCAGCGATCCGATGACTATATTAAATGACGGGCCATTCATTGGCCGAAGTGTTTCCGGCTTGACCTCGACTGTCGCCGAACACTATCGGGGGCTATTAACTGGCCTCCCAAACTAAATCCTCGATATTTTGCCCTTACATTGGAGCAGAGGTTTCATGATCATGCTTAGCATGACAACCCAAAGAAAGGAACCGATAGTGGGACTATTTTCTCTGGAAGACATTTCTTCTGTTAAACAGTAATATAACATGTCTCTCCGCGTACCTTTGTTTATAAAACCGTATGGCCAGATTGCCTTGTTTGTTGTAAATCTTTGCCCTCATAAAGGCTTTATAAAGTAGGACAAACACTCCTCGACTATCGGCCGAGGAGGTGGAAGCCGATGGTCGGTCAACAAAGTTTTGTACAATGCGGGTCCGAGCATTAATGACGTAAAGTACTTGGATACATAGAGTCATTACACATAATTTGTGATTTTACTATGGATATCGATCCTTAATTCGGCCTCCCGTGCCCACATTAAGGCTCGGGGGCTACTGGGCTTCAGGCTCATTATTTACAAATATTAAAGGGGCGCATCGATCCCCTGATCTGGTGTTGCCACCCGACCAGTGTCTCGGGGGCTACTGCATTGCCTGTCCAATGCAAAAAAATTTAAGTGTAATACAGTCTCCGAGGAGATTTTGATCCTCAGGTTGGTCGGCCGCACCCAACCTGAGTCTCGAGGACTGAGCACGCCACTTTTTGTGTCCCGAAGTATTCTGCCGAGCTAGGACTTGATCCTCAGACTGATTTTGCAAATCAACCTGAGTCTCAGCAGCTACGAGGATCAGCGGTCTTATGTCATCCTTCATGGGCATCTCGGGTTTTAGACCGATACCCACCTTGAGGGCTACTAGCTATGTATCTCGGCAGAGAATAAATTGCACCAATCAAAAATATTAACAAAAATCGGCCCACATGCGGGGTGGTGCACCACCTCGGAAGCAGTCCGGCATAAAGCTCGAGCGCTAGTGGCTGGCTCCATAGAGAGCATTTCCGGCATTAAGCTCGGCTAAACTCCTTCAAACTTCTTTGAACCAAGGTGATTTACGACACCTCGGATAAAGTCCGGTGTTGGAGCTCGGATATATAGTCCTGCGTTGGAGCTCGGATACATTCCGGCGTTAGAGCCGGGAAGCAGTCCGACATTGGTGCTCGGCTGCAAAGGATACCTCGAATGCAATCCGGCGTTGGAGCTCGGACGCAGGAGGACGTTGCCGCTCGGGAACAACTTCAAACCCGAGGTGTGGCATAAAAATAACAAGGCATTGATAAAGGCCAGAAACTTAAAGGGGCTCCTCGGATACCCGACGTATAAACTTGAAGACCAGTTTTGTTGAACCAGTTTTCAAGATAGAAGATGAGAAGATTTGTTGAACCAGTTTTCAAGACCGGCAACCGAAGATGAAGAACAATTCAGAAGAATCGAGGAGCGTCCCTAACTTTAAGACCGGTTCAGGGGGCTACTGACGGTGTCCTGGACTAGGGGGTACTCAACGCGTCGTCTCCCAATTAGTTGGATTGGGCTGAGGACCCCCATGGCCGTATACTCATGGGCCAGTCCGGACAGCTGCCGCATACAAGGAAGAATCAACAAGACTTGGCGATCAAGACAAGGACTCCCCCACCGGCGTATTCGGCTAGGACTCTTGTTATCCTAGGCCTCTGGTGCATTATATAAACCAGGGCCAGGCTAGTCGATAGACAAGATACAACAATCATACCATAGGCTAGCCTCTAGGGTTTAGCCTCCTTGATCTCGTGGTAGATCTACTCTTGTACTACCCATATCATCAATATTAATCAAGCAGGACGTAGGGTTTTACCTCCATCAAGAGGGCCCGAACCTGGGTAAAACATCGTGTCCCTTGTCTCCTGTTACCATTGATCCTAAGATGCACTGCTTGGGACCCCCTACCCTAGATCCACCGGTTTTGACACCGACAGAGGGTTTCACATATAAATATACTATCTTGGACATATTTTATGATTTTGAGCACTCATTAAAATATGACATGCTAAAAAGTTGATGTTGGACAAGGAAGACAACGTAATGAGTTATGTTTTCTTATGTACGAAAAGCTATATTGTCATGGATCATCCAACATGTTGAGCTTGCCTTTCCCCCTCATGCTAGCCAAATTCTTTGCACCAAGTAGAGATACTACTTGTGCTTCCAAACATCCCTAAACCCAGTTTTGCCATGAGAGTCCACCATACCTACCTATGGATTGAGTAAGATCCTTCAAGTGAGTTGTCATCGGTGCAAGCAATAAAAATTGCTCTCTAAATATGTATGATCTATTAGTGTGAAGAAAATAAGCTTTATACGAGCTTGTGATATGGAAGAAATAAAAGCAACGAACTGCATAATAAAGGTCCCTATCACAAGTGGCAATATAAAGTGACATTCTTTTGCATTAAGATTTTGCGCATCCAACCATAAAAGTGCATGACAACCTCTGCTTCCCTCTGCAGAGGGCCTATCTTTTATTTTTACCTTCTACCCTCATACAAGAGCCATGGTGATCTTTGATATGTCTCCAACGTATCTATAATTTTTTTATTGTTCCATGTTATTATATTATCTGTTTTGGATGTTTAATGGGATTTCATATGCTCTTTTATAATATTTTTGGGACTAACCTATTAACCGGAGGCCCAGTGCCAGTTTCTATTTTTTACCTATTTTAGAGTTTTGCCGAAAAGGAATACCAAACGGAGTCCAAACGGAATGAAACCTTCGCAATGGTCTTTCTTGGACCGAAAGCAAACCAGAAGACTTGGATTTGAAGTCAGAAACACCATGAGGCGTCCACAAGGCAGGAGGGTGCGCCCAGGGGGTAGGCGCGCCCCACCCTCGTGGGCCCCTCGTAGCTCCACCAATGTACTTCTTTCGCCTATATATACTCTTATACCCTAGAAACATCAGGGGGAGCCACGAAACCACTTTTCCACCGCCGCAACCTTCTGTACCCGTGAGATCCCATCTTGGGGCCTTTTCCGGCAATCTGCCGGAGGGGGAATCGATCACAGAGGACTTCTACATCAACACCATTGCATCGCCAATGAAGCGTGACTAGTTTACCACAGACCTTCGGGTCCATAGTTATTAGCTAGATGGCTTCTTCTCTCTCTTTGATTCTCAATACAAAGTTATCCTCGATGTTCTTGGAGATCTATTCGATGTAATACTCTTTTGCGGTGTGTTTGCCGAGATCCGATGAATTGTGGATTTATGAACAAGATTATCTATGAATATTATTTGGTTCTTCTCTGAATTCTTATATGCATGATTTGATATCTTTGCAAGTCTCTTCGAATTATCGGTTTAGTTTGGCCTACTAGATTGATCTTTCTTGCAATTGGAGAAGTGCTTAGCTTTGGGTTCAATCTTGCGGTGTCCTTTCCCAGTGACAGTAGGGGAAGCAAGGGACGTATTGTATTGTTGCCATCGAGGATAAAAATATGGTGCTTATATCATATTGCTTGAGTTTATCCCTCTACATCATGTCATCTTGCTTAATGCATTACTCCATTCTTATGAACTTAATACTCTAGATGCATGCTGGATAGCGGTCGATGTGTGGAGTAATAGTAGTAGATGCAGAATCATTTCGGTCTACTTGACACAGACGTGATGCCTATGTTCATGATCATTTCCTTAGATATCTTCATAATTATGCGCTTTTCTATCAATTGCTCGGCAGTAATTTGTTCACCCACCATAATACATGCTATCTTGAGAGAAGCCACTAGTGAAACCTATGGTCCCCGGGTTTCTTTTCCATTATATTGCATCTCTTTAAATCTTGTTTACTATTTTGCAATCTTTACTTTCTAACCTATACAACAAAAATACCAAAAAAATTTACTATCTCTATTAGATCTCACTTTTGCGAGTGACCGTGATGGGATTGACAACCCCTTTATCGCGTTGGTTGCAAGGTTCTTGATTGTTTGTGCAGGTACTAGGTGACTTGTGCGTCGTCTCCTATTGGATTGATACCTTGGTTCTCAAAACTGAGGGAAATACTTACGCTACTTTGCTGCATCACCCTTTCCTATTCAAGGGAAAAACCAACGCAAGCTCAAGAGGTAGCAAGAAGGATTTCTGGCACCATTGCCGAGGAGAACTACATCAAGTCAAGCCATACCAAGTACCCATCATAAACTCTTCTCCCTCGCATTACATTATTTGCCATTCACCTCTCGTTTTCCTCTCCCCCACTTCTAAAACAATTTTCGAAAACCTTTGCCTTTTCTTTGCCCCTCTTCTATTTGTCTCTTTTCGCTTGCTTCTTGTGTGCTTGTGTGTTGGATTGATTGTTGCCACGATGCCTCAAGATAATACTAAATTGTGTGACTTTTCCAATACCAACAACAATGATTTTATTAGCACCCCGATTGCTCCTACTACCGCTGCTGAGTCTTGTGAAATTAATACCGCTTTGTTGAATCTTCTTATGAAAGATCAATTTTCTGCCTTCCTAGTGAAGATGCCGCAACCCATCTAAACAACTTCATTGATTTGTGTGATATGCAAAAGAAGAAAGATGTGGATAATGATATTGTTAAATTCAAGCTATTTCCGTTTTCGCTTAGAGATCGTGCTAAAACTTGGTTCTCTTCTTTGCCTAAAAATAGTATTGATTCATGGAATAAGTGCAAAGATGCTTTTTTCTCTAAGTATTTTCCTCCCGCTAAGATCATCTCCCTTAGGAATGATATTATGAATTTTAAGCAACTTGATCATGAGCATGTTGCACAAGCTTGGGAGAGGATTAAATTAATGATACGTAATTACCGTACACATGGTTTGAATTTGTGGATGATTACACAAAAATTTATGGCGGATTGAATTTTGCTTCTAGAAATCTTTTAGATTCGGCCGCGGTAGGCATTTTTATGGAAATCACTTTAGGAGAAGCCACTAAACTCCTAGACAATAGTATGGTTAACTATTCTCAATGGCACACCGAAAGATCCACTAGTAAAAAAGTTCAGGAGATTGAAGAGATTAATGTTTTGAGTGGAAAGATGGATGAATTTATGAAATTATTTGCTAATAAAAGTGTTTCTTCTCATCCTAATGATATGCCTTTGTCCACTTTGATTGAGAACAATAATGAATCTATGGATGTGAATTTTGTTGGTAGGAACAATTTTGGTAACAACACGCATAGAGGCAATTTTAATCCTAGGCTGTTTCCTAGTAATTCCTCTAATAATTATGGTAATTCCTACAACAAATCTTCTGAAAATTTTAATAAGATGCCCTCTGATTTTGAGAATAGTGTTAAAGAATTTATGAGTTCGCAAAATAATTTCAATGCTTTGACTGAAGAAAAATTGCTTAAGATTGATGAGTTGGCTAGGAACGTGGATATAATTTCTCTTGATGTTGATTCTTTGAAACTTACATCTATTCCACCTAAGCATGATCAATGAGTCTCTCAAAGCCATGAGAATTTCCATTGATGAGTGCAAAGAAAGAACCGCTAGGATGCATGCTAAAAAAGATTGGTTTGTGAAAGTGTGTTCTTCTAGTTTTCATGATAATAATGATGAAGATCTAAAAGTGATTGATGTGACTCCTATTAAATCTTTGTTTTCCAATATGAATCTTGACAAAGATGGGACTGGAGATGAGTCAACTTTAGTTAAAAGGCGTCCCAATGATTCGGAGTTTTTAGATCTAGATGAAAAAAATTGATAAAAGTGGGATTGAAGAGGTCAAAACTTTACATAGCAATGAACCCACTATTTTGGATTTCAAGGGATTTAATTATGATAACTGTTCTTTAATAGATTGTATTTCCTTGTTGCAATCCGTGTTAAATTCTCCTCATGCTTATAATCAAAATAAAGCTTTTACTAAACATATCGTTGATGCTTTGATGCAATCTTATGAAGAAAAGCTTGAACTAGAAGTTTCTATCCCTAGAAAACTTTATGATGAGTGGGTACCTACTATTAAAATTAAGATTAAAGATTATTAATGCTATGATTTGTGTAATTTGGGTGCTAGTGTTTCCATGATTCCAAAAACTTTGTGTGATGTGCTAGATTTTCGTGAATTTGATGATTGTTCTTTAAATTTGCATCTTGCGGATTCCACCGTTAAGAAACCTACGAGAAGAATTAATGATGTTCTTATTGTCGCAAATAGGAATTATGTGCACATAGATTTCATTGTTCTTGATATAGATTGCAATCCTACATGTCCTATTATTCTTGGTAGACCTTTCCTTAGAACGATTGGTGCAATTATTGATATGAAAGAAGGAAATATTAAATTTCAATTTCCATTAAGGAAGGGAATGGAACACTTTCCTAGGAAGACAATTAAATTGCCTTATGAATCTATTATGAGAGCCACTTATGGATTGCATATCAAAGATGGCAATACCTAGATCTATTCATGTTTTTATGCCTAGCTAGGGGCGTTAAACGATAGCGCTTGTTGGGAGGCAACCCAATTTTATTTTTGTTATTTGATTTTTGCTCCTGTTTAGTAATAAATAAATCATGTAGCTTCTGTTTAGATGTGGTTTTATGTTTTAATGTTAGTGTTTGTGCCAAGTAGAACCTTTGGGAAGACTTGGGTGAAGTCTTTGCGATCTTGCTGTAAAATACAGAAACTTTTGCACTCAAGAGAATAACTGTCATGTTTTACAGAAGAGTGATTTTAGGTTGATTCTTTTTGCAGATGATTAACAGACAAATTCCTAACGTCCACCAATTTATTTAAGAATTTTTAGAGTTAAATAAGTATTCGAAAGGTACAGATTACTACAGACTGTTCTGTTTTTGACAGATTCTGTTTTCGTGTGTTGTTTGCTTATTTTGATGAATCTATGAGTAGTATCGAGGGGTATGAACCATAGAGAAGTTGGAATACAATAGGTTTAACACCAATATAAATAAAGAATGAGTTCATTACAGTACCTTAAAGTGGTGATTTATTTTCTTATACTAACGGAGCTCATGAGATTTTCTGTTGAAGTTTTGTCTTGTGAAGTTTTCAAGTTTTTGGTTAAAGATTTGATGGATTTTGGAATAAGGAGTGGCAAGAGCCTAAGCTTGGGGATGCACAAGGCACCCCAAGATAAAATTCAAGGACAACCAAAATCTCAAGCTTGGGGATGCCCCGGAAGGCATCCCCTCTTTCGTGTTCGTCTATCGGTAACTTTACTTGAGGCTATATTTTTATTCACCACATGGTATGTGTTTTGCTTGGAGCGTCTTGTATGATTTGAGTCTTTGCCTTTTAGTTTACCACAATCATCCTTGCTGTACACACCTTTCGGGAGAGACACGCATGAAACGAAATTTATTAGAATACTCTATGTGCTTCACTTATAACTTTTGAGCTAGATAATATTGCTCTAGTGCTTCACTTATATCTTTTTAGAGCACAATGGTGGTTTTATTTTATAGAAATTATTGATCTCTCATGCTTCACTTATATTATTTTGAGAGTCTTTTAGAACAGCATGGTAATTTGCTTTGGTTATAAAATTAGTCCTAATATGATGGGCATCCAAGATGGGTATAATAAAAACTTTCATATAAAGTGCATTGAATACTATGAGAAGCTTGATTCTTTATGATTGTTTTGAGATATGAAGATGGCGATATTAGAGTCAGGCTAGTAGAGTAGTTGTGAATTTGAGAGATACTTGTGTTAAAGTTTGTGATTTCCGTAGCATGCACGTATGGTGAACCGTTATGTGATTAAGTTGGAGCATGATTTATTTATTGATTGTCTTCCTTATGAGTGGCGGTCGGGGATGAGCGATGGACTTTTCCTACCAATCTATACCCCTAGGAGCATATGCGTAGTACTTCATTTCGATAACTAATAAATTTTTGCAATAAGTATGTGAGTTCTTTATGACTAATGTTGAGTCCATGGATTGTACGCACTCTCACCCTTCCACCATTGCTAGCCTCTCTAGTACCGCGCGACTTTCGCCGGTACCATATACCTTCCTCAAAACAGCCACCATACCTACCTATTATGGCATTTCCATAGCCATTCCGAGATATATTGCCATGCAACTTTCCACCGTTCCGTTTATTATGACACGCTCCATCCTTGTCATATTGCCTTGCATGATCATGTAGTTGACATTGTATTTGTGGCAAAGCCATCGTTCATAATTTTTCATACATGTCACTCTTGAATCATTGCACATGCCGGTACACCGCCGGAGGCATTCACATAGAGTCATATTTTGTTCTAAGTATTGAGTTGTAATTCTTGAGTTGTAAGTAAATAAAAGTGTGATGATCTTCATTATTAGAGCATTGTCCCAGTAAGGAAAGGATGATGGAGACTATGATTCCCCCACAAGTCGGAATGAGACTCCAGACTAAAAAAAAGAAAAAAGAGGCATAAAAAAAGAGAAAAGGCCCAAATAAAAAAATGAGAGAAAAAGAGAGAAGGGGCAATGCTACTTTCCTTTTACCACACTTGTGCTTCAAAGTAGCACCATGATCTTCATGCTAAAGAGTCTCCTATGTTTTCACTTTCATATATTAGTGGGAATTTTTCATTATAGATCTTGGCTTGTATATTCCAATGATGGGCTTCCTCAAAAAGCCCTAGGTCTTCGTGAGCAAGCAAGTTGGATGCACACCCACTTAGTTTCTTTTGTTGAGCTTTCATACACTTATAGCTCTAGTGAATCCACTGCATGGAAATACCTACTCACTCACATTGATATCTATTGATGGGCATCTCCACAGCCCGTTGAACGCCTAGTTGATGTGAGACTATCTTCTCCTTTTTGTCTTCTCCACAATCACCGTTCTATTCCATCTATAGTGCTATGTCCATGGCTCACGCTCATGTATTGCGTGAAGATTGAAAAAGTTTGAGAACATCAAAAGTATGAAACAATTGCTTGGCTTGTCGTCGGGGTTGTGCATGATTAAATACTTTGTGGGGTGAAGATAGAGCATAACCAGACTATATGATTTTGTAGGGATAGCTTTCTTTGGCCATGTTATTTTGAGAAGACATGATTGCTTTGTTAGTATGATTGAAGCATTGTTGTTTTTATGTCAATATTAAACTTTTGTCTTGAATCTTTCGGATCTGAACATTCATGCCACAATAGAGAAAATTACATTGATAAATATGCTAGGTAGCATTCCACATCAAAAATTCTGTTTTTATCATTTACCTACTCGAGGACGAGTAGGAATTAAGCTTGGGGATGCTTGATACGTCTCCAACGTATCTATAATTTTTTATTGTTCCATGCTATTATATTATCTGTTTTGGATGTTTAATGGGCTTTAATATGCTCTTTTATATTATTTTTGGGACTAACCTATTAACGGAGGCCCAGTGCGAGTTTCTGTTTTTTTGCCTATTGAGTTTTGCAGAAAAGGAATACCAAACGGAATGAAACCTTCGCGATGATCTTTCTTGGACCGAAAGCAAACCAGAAGACTTGGAGTTGGAGTCAGAAATGCCATGAGGCATCCACGAGGTAGGAGGGCACGCCCAGGGGGTAGGCGCGCCCCCACCCTCATGGGCCCCTCGTAGCTCCACCGACGTACTTCTTTCACCTATATATCCTCTTATACCCTAGAAACATCAGGGGGAGCCACAAAACCACTTTTCCACCACCACAACCTTCTGTACCCATGAGATCCCATCTTGGGGCTTTTTCCGGCGATCTGTCGGAGGGGGAATCAATCACGGAGGGCTTCTACATCAACACCATTGCCTCTCCGATGAAGCGTGAGTAGTTTACCATAGACCTTTGGGTTCATAGTTATTAGCTAGATGGCTTCTTCTCTCTCTTTAATTCTCAATACAAAGTTCTCCTCGATGTTCTTGGAGATCTATTCGATGTAATACTCTTTTGCAGTGTGTTTGCCGAGATCCAATAAATTGTGGATTTATGAACAAGATTATCTATGAATATTATTTGGTTCTTCTCTGAATTCTTATGTGCATGATTTGATATCTTTGCAAGTCTCTTTGAATTATCGGTTTAGTTTGGCCTACTAGATTGATCTTTCTTGCAATGGGAGAAGTGCTTAGCTTTAGGTTCAATCTTGCGGTGTCCTTTCCCAGTGACAGTAGGGGAAGCAAGGCACGTATTGTATTGTTGCCATCGAGGATAAAAAGATGGGGTTTATATCATATTGCTTGAGTTTATCCCTCTGCATCATGTCATATTACTTAATGCGTTACTCTGTTCTTATGAACTTAATACTGTAGATGCATGCTGGATAGCGGTCGATGAGGGAGTCCTGGATTAAGGGGTCCTCGGACAGCCGGACTATTAACATGGGTCGGACTATTGAGCTATGAAGATACAAGACAGAAGACTTCTTCCCGTGTCCGGATGGGACTCTCCTTTGCGTGGAAGGCAAGCTTGGCGATTCGGATATGTAGATTCCTTTCTTTGTAACCGACTTTGTGTAACCCTAGCCCCCTCCGGTGTCTATATAAACCGGAAGGCTTAGTCCGTAGGGACACAAACAATCATAACCTCATAGGCTAGACTTCTAGGGTTTAGCCATTACAATCTCGTGGTAGATCAACTCTTGTAATACTCATATTCATCAAGATCAATCAAGCAGGAAGTAGGGTATTACCTCCATAGAGAGGGCCCGAACCTGGGTAAATATCGTGTCCCCCGCCTCCTGTTACCATTAGCCTTAGACGCATAGTTCGGGACCCCCTACCCGAGATCCGTCGGTATTGACACCGACATTGGTGCTTTCATTGAGAGTTCCGCTGTGACGTCGAAGATAGGCTGGATGGCTCGCATTGTTATCAAGGACAACATCACCTCCGGGGGAGCCCTGGCCTCAGGCCAAACCCTCCAGCTGGGCGGCTTCACTATGACCGCCCGTTCGGCCGTCGGGCCGACGATGACTTCTCGGGTCATCAAAAATTGCCTCCACGTCAGCTCAGAGTACTCCAATAGATGGATCCGACGGAGTTGTCATCTTTAAACGAACTCCTGGATCGCATCGCCGCCTTGGGAGTCGCTATGGACTACGATTGGATTGGGCTTAAACCAGGTCAGAGAGAAATTGAATCTCCGCCGATCTCCCATCAGATAACGGTAGTGGAGGAGCAATACGACAATTCTTCCTCTATATTGAGGATGAACTAAGTTTGGATTTCCGAGCTCACAGAGCTGGATACCCGCCCGCGGGCAGACTCACCCCATATTCCGAACCTAGAGTCGGAATGTGGGCCTGAAAAATTGATTGATATTCCGGAGCCCGAGCTGTTAAGCTCGGAAGTTTCTGAAACTTCGGATCCCAGATTGGGTCAGGGTTCGGACTTAAATACATCCACCCACCCAGATACAAGTGATCTTACCCACATCAGACAGCAGTCCCAGGAAACGGTCCATCACTTTTGGGCTAGATCCCTCCTTGTCAAGGACAAGATCAAAGACTGCAGCGATGAAGATGCAATCTCATTATTGTGCAAAAATTGCACGGACGAGGGAATCCTCAATGGAATCAACCGCCATCACGTATCACACTTCGTTGACTTGGCAACAATAGTACAGAAGTACTGCACAATGGAAAGCGCTTGGAAAACTCGGCAGCCTCTTGGGAGCCACCGGTTTCCACTAAACCCCTCGCCCGGACAAAAAGGATGCACCCTCGTAGGTCGCCTGATCCAATAACAAAAAAATCAAAGCCCATAGCGGGGCACAGAACCGTCCTGGAGGGATGGCTCGATAGGCCATGCAAAATACACACAACACCGGATATCGTACCAACCCACAACCTTAGGGCATGTTAGATACTCCAGCAGGTGGCCAAGAGCGGCAAGGATCTCCTCACCAAAAATACCGCAGAGCAACATCCCACGGAGGACAACAACCCTACAGTACTGACAGTCTTCGAGACTTTTGCCTCAAACAATAGGCGCAAAAGGGTACTCCGCGACCTTGCTGAAGTTTGCCAAGTTGCAGCAATAAACCCCTGGAATGACACGGCCATAACTTTCAATGCTAGTGACGAACAAAAATTTAGAAAAGTAAGGGCACCAGCCGCATTGGTCCTCAGTCCAATTGTGGACGGCTTTCGGCTTACCAAAGTGCTCATGGACGGGGGCATCAGACTAAACCTCATTTACGAGGAAACTCTCAACAAAATGGAAATAGACTGGAGCCGCATTGAGCAAAATAGCACGACCTTCCGAGGAATTATTCCCAGTCGGGAGGCACGATGTGTAGGAAAAATCACACTCGATGTGGTATTCGGCACGCTGGAGAATTATCGGTCCGAAGAGATAACCTTTCAAGTGGCCCCTTTCAACAGTGGATATCACGCCTTGTTAGGGCGAGATGCATTTGCAAGCTTCCAAGCTATACCCCGTTATGGGTACATGAAGCTCAAGATGCCCGGGCCCAATGGAATCATCACTCTTGCCAGCGATCCGGACATAGCACTCCGTGCCGAAAACAAAACCGCCGCTTTGGCCCTCGAGGCATTGTCTGAAGCCCTCACAGCGGAAGAATTAACCGCGTTGCACTCCATAGTGGATAGGGATGATGTGAAACTTGATAAGCGACCCAAATCCACCTCCTTTAAACCAGCAGACGAAATAGTCAAATTCCAAGTCCACCCAACGGACTCCATGAAGACAACATCCATCGGGGCACATCTGGACCCCATGGCCAACGCCGCACTGCGGACGTTCCTACGCGAAAACTGGGACATATTTGCCTGGCACCCTTCTGATATGCCAGGGATCCCACGCAGGCTGGCCGAAGATAGCCTAAACATACTGAAGGGATATAAGTCGGTCAAGCAAACATTGCGGCGCTTTTCCAAACCCAAACGACAAGCCGTGGGGGAGGAGCTAGCCAAGTTACTCGAGGTTGGATTCATCAGAGAGATAAAACATCCGAACTGGTTAGCAAACCTGGTGATGGTACCAAAGAAGGATAAATTCTGGCGCCTATGTGTTGATTTCAAAGACCTCAACAAGGTCTGCCCTAAGGATCCTTTTCCCCTCCCCCGCATTGATCAGATTATCGACGCTACCGCAGGACACGACTCATTGTGTTTCCTTGACGCATACTCCGGATACCATCAAATCAAGATGAAGGAGTCTGATCAAGCCGCAACGGCATTTATCACCCCATATGGGCCTTTCTGCTTCAACACTATGCCTTTCAGGCTCAAAAATGCTGGTGCCACCTATCAACGCATGATTCAAACATGCCTGGAGAAACAAATCGACAAGACAGTCGAAGCATATGTGGATGATGCAGTCATCAAAACCAAACACGTCGAGTCATTAATAGACAATCTGCATCTCACATTCGACAACCTCCGAATATATGACATCAAGCTCAATCCAGAAAAGTGTGTTTTCGGTGTTCCCGTTGGAAAACTTCTGGGCTTCATCGTTTCCAATAGAGGAATTGAGGCAAACCCAGCTAAAATCCGAGCTTTGTCATAGTTGGCTACGCCAACAGACCTTAAACAAGTCCAAAAACTATCCGGTTGTGTGGCAGCTTTAAGCCGCTTTATCTCCAGACTAGGAGAAAAGGCGTTGCCACAGCTGGATTGGGAGAAATAAAGGCTCTTCTAGCAAGCAACCCAATCCTGGCCGCACCAAACGTCGGCGAACCCATGTTATTATACATACCGGCCACATACCAAGTCGTAAGTGCGGTGCTCTTCATTGAAAGAGAGGAGGACAGACACAAATTCCCGCTTCAGAAGCTGGTATACTACGTATCTACCATCCTCACACCATGCAAATCCCGGTACCCTCATTACCAGAAAATAGCATACACGGTCTTCATGGCATCCCGGAAGCTACGACACTACTTTCAAGATGCTAAATAACGGTGGCCTCCGAAGTACCACTCAATGACATAATAAACAACCACGACGCTACGGGTCGGATTGCCAAGTGGGCCATTGAGCTCCTCCCATTCGACATATCATACAAACCGTGCCGGGCCATTAAATCCCAAGTATTGGCCGACTTCATCGCTGAATGGACAGAGGCCGAACTCCCTAAAGAGTACGACACATATTCCAACTAGGTCATGCACTTTGACGGCTCCAAAATGCTGGAAGGCCTAGGGGCAGGCGTTGTCCTAACATCCCCTACTGGAGATACAGTTCAGTATGTTCTCCAAATATTATTCACGGACTCCAATAATGCAGCCGAATACGAGGCCTTATTGCATGGTCTTCGGATGGCCGTCTCCATGGGCATACAACACCTGGAAGTGCACAGGGATTCAAACCTCGCAATATCTCAAATAAATGGAGATTTCGATGCCAAGGATCCGAAGATGGCGGCTTACGGTAACGCCGTTTTAAAGATGTCAGCTCGGTTCTAGGGGCTCGAATTTCACCATGTGGCTCGAGAAAGTAATCAAGCGGCGGACATCCTTGCTCGCATCGGCGCCAAGCGCGACCCTGTCCCACCTAACATCTTTCTGGAAAGGCTTTTCAAGCCATCCGTGATGTGGCAAGGGAAGAGCGGTAACAACAATCCGGACCCGACTACAATCCCAGATTCTGAACACACCGACATCATCGGGGGCTCAACCACCGAAATTACACAGTCGGCCCATTTAATTCTAGCGGTCATTGCCCCATGGACCGAACCCTTCTTGGCCTACCTTAATAGGCAAGAACTCCCAGAGGATCAGAATGAGGCATGCTGCATTGTGCGGCGCTCTAAAGCCTACAAAGTTCACGAAGGAGAACTATACAAGAAAAGCACTACCGGAGTACTTCAAAGATGTATCTCTGAGGAAGAAGGGCGGCAACTCTTGGCTGAAATTCATGCCGGTCTCGGCGGTCACCACGCCACGGCTCGGGCACTTGTAAGCAAGGCCTTCCATACATGATTCTATTGGCCAACAGCCTGAGTAGACGCACAAGACCTTGTCCATCATTGCGTCGGATGCCAGATTTTCGCCAACCAAAGCCATATGCCACACACCGCTCTACAAACAATCCCCATCACTTGGCCTTTTGCGGTCTGGGGGCTTGATATGGTCGGACCCCTTAAAGTAGGAAGCCATAAGAAAAAATATCTGTTGGTCATGGACAAATTCACTAAATGGATAGAGGCCAAACCAGTTAAAACGGCCGAAGCCGGGCCAGTGATAGACTTTATATTCGGTGTTGTGCACCGTTATGGTGTTCCACACAGCATCATCACCGACAACGGCTCCAATTTTACAGCCGATGAGGTGAAGGCCTGGTGTGCTAATCTGGGCATCAAGCTCGACTACGCCTCCGTCTATCACCCACAAACCAACGGTCAAGTCAAACGAGCCAATGGTCTTATTATGAACAGCATCAAACCCAGATTAGTGCGGTCTTTGAAAGAATCAGACAAGCACTGGATGGAGGAGCTCGACTCCGTACTCTGGGGGCTGCGGACCATGCCCAATCGTTCTACCGGATATACACCTTTCTTCATGGTGTACGACGCAGAGGCTGTGTTACCCCACGACATTATTCATGACTCACCTTGAGTGCGCATGTGTGAAGAGAGAGAGAGAGAGGCCGAGCTTGATCAGCAGGACATCTTAGATGCCTTGGAGGAGGAGCGTGATGTCACAAAAGCCCGTTCCGCATTCTATCAACAACAGGACCGCAGATATCAAAGCAGAGAAGTATGGGCCAAGACTTATAATGTTGCTGAACTCGTTCTACGCTTGCCGAAGAAGAAAAAGGACAAACTCAAGCCCAAGTGGGAGAATCCCTTCATCATTGACGAAGTCCTCATCGGAGGAGCGTACCGCCTGCGTGATGCGTCAGACAATCGCCTAGAGCCGAACCCGTGGAACATGGCCAGACTCCGAAAATTCTATGCCTAGCGCCGGACTCTTCATTCGTCTCCTTTATCCCTTTTTGTTTCCACTATTTGTTTTCCTCTCTTCACATTTTTCTTTCTTCTTAAGCCTTAAAGATATTGTGCGGCTAAACCGTGCATCTTCGACGCACACATTCTAAAATATGTACGTCAAGTATACCTGGGGGCTTTTCGTACAGAAGTTTATTATTATTATTATTATTATTATTATTATTATTATTATTATTATTATTATTATTATTATTATTAGAGCATCATGTATGTGTCTTTTCCGCGTATGTACCTTTTCTTCGCCATTATATGCATTGATATGACTTAAGTTTTGGCCAAGTTGGGTTGCCTAGCTCCTGTGCTTATGCCCTACGTTCCCGTTAGTTCAGCTAGGGCATAAAGGGAGCACCTCTACAATTGTTACTGCTGGGTCATCCGGATATGTATCTCAGACTGGGTGAAGCCGAAAGCTAGCGTTCTTAAGGGAATATTCGATCGGCGGACTAAAGATGTTTTTTACTTGTCACATTATGAACCCCCAGATGTTATGTATGCTGTGGTTTTTTCAAACACAGTTCGGACATGCATGATTAACGCATGCTGACCCAGGGAAAGGAACCCTTAATGAAACTATTCTCTCTGGAAGATGTTTCTTACGATCAAAAATGTAATATAACATAGCTAGCTGGATACTTGTCTGTTCAAGCAACTATGACCCCTACGCCTGGTTTCCGCGCGTACCCCGGTATATCTTACTGAGCGGGTATTTGGAAACACTCTGCACCTTCGGGTCTAGAGGTCGGAGCAAAAAGGTCCGCCATGACAATCGTTTTACAATCCGGCTAGGGACAAATTTGTCAATTGAAGTACATAGTCACTTGGACTCAAAAACTTCTTCCTCTATGCCATCCAACAGGCTATCGAGCCTACAATCCTGTTGGGAATACTTGGCGGCTACTTGTACCTGGTCATATACCAAACTAACAGGAATTTCTTCTCCATTTGACCCTATAGGTCTGACCCGGGCCATGTGATTCGGGTCGAGCTTGGTATACCGAGTTTTCACCATTGCCCAGGCCTCTCGCGCACCTTCCCGGTAGGCCGATATCTTCCATAATCAGAAGCGCCACCGTGCTCCCTTGAATAGCTATACAAGCCCCTCCATACTTCCTGGAGGAGAGTCGGATGGCCATAAGGCCTTGGCAATACTTTACATCGCTTGCCGAGCTCGCTCATGCATTTGCGACAGCTCTTGTAGCAGATTGCTCGATGATCTAGACACCTCCTCTTTGGGACGGCCCGTCAATATACCTACAAACATAATTACTGCCAGTTCCTTGTCGAACTATGTAAAGGTAAGTCCGAACACATACTAAATATGCCGCCTCGCAGCCTCCTATTCTCCTTCACGGAGTCAGCCAGCTGGGCCCGCACGTCTTTTAGTTCCACGCCCAGCTCGGTGTTGGCATCTTGGAGTTTGTTCTTCTCCACCCTAACATGTGTTAGTATATGTTTGCCCGCGGCCAGTTGCCTTTGAGCTCCTAGACCTCCCACTCGTGCGACTTCTGGTGCCTCTTCCAGATGATCTGATGACTCTGCCATAAGATTTGCACCTGTATTAATACTCCTGGTATATGATCATGTTTTCTCGATAGAGGGGAACATTACCAGACACTGCCTTCTTGGATTTCTCTAGTTCGGCGGTAGCAGCAGTTAGCTGGGCTTGACACTTCTCCAGCTCTTGAGACAACAGGTTGTTCTTCTCTTTGAGCACCTGGGTATACAACAATCCTTAAATCAGTTGCTTAAACTGCTTCAAGTCTCGGGGGCTACTGGTATATAATTATCAGAATTGTGCAAGTATGAACTTACCCGCATACCTTTCAAATACTGATCTGTGGCTCTGGAAAGCCCATCTCGAGCAGCTTGGATGTATGCATCACCCGAGTTGAAGGTGTTGAAAGCCTCTTCTAAAAAACCAGAGTCGCGAAGAGCGGCCCGCCGGCGCCGATGATTCATGGCGGTTTCCACTTCGGAGTTTGTAACGGATACTTTATCCGAATCCTCCGCAGAAGGACAATCCGGTGTCACTTCCACGTTAGCCTCAGTCCTCGAGACAGGGTCCGGAATCCGACTAGTAGAGGCGTGATCAGCAGGATCCCCATACATAGTCTGGCGAATGTTTTTCTCGATAAGACACAACGGATAGTGTCATACTTTAAGATGACAACTGAGGGAGTCCTGGACTAGGGGGTGTCCGGATAGCCGAACTATCATCATCGGCCGGACTCCAAGACTATGAAGATACAAGATTGAAGACTTCGTCCCGTGTCCGAATGGGACTTTCCTTGGCGTGGAAGGCAAGCTTGGCGATACGGATATGTAGATCTCCTACCATTGTAACCGACTCTGTGTAACCCTAGCCCTCTCCGGTGTCTATATAAACTGGAGGGTTTTAGTCCATAGGACAGAACAACAATCATACCATAGGCTAGCTTCTAGGGTTTAGCCTCCTTGATCTCGTGGTAGATCCACTCTTGTACTACCCATATCATCAATATCAATCAAGCAGGAGTAGGGTTTTACCTTCATCGAGAGGGCCCGAACCTGGGTAAAAACATTGTGTCCCTTGTCTCCTGTTACCATACGCCTAGACGCACAGTTCGGGACCCCCTACCCGAGATCCGCCGGTTTTGACACCGACATTGGTGCTTTCATTGAGAGTTCCTCCCTGCCGTCACAATCAGGAAGGATGCCTCTTCCCGTCTTTAAAGACGGTACCATCGCCAAAGGAGCTTTGGCCGCCGGCCAAACTATCCGGCTAGGTGGTTTTCTTATGACCGCCTGTTCGGCCGCTGCTTCGACGATGACCTCTCGGGTCATCAAAAGCGATCTTCACGTCAACTCGGAATTCACCGAGCAGCTGGATCCGATGGAGCTCTCTTCCGTAAACGAGCTCTTGGATCACATCGCCGCCCTGGGAGTCGCTATAGACTACGATCAGATTGGGCTTAAAACCGATCTGAGAGAGATTAACTCTCCCCAGGTTACCCACCATGTTGCGGTGGTAGAGGAACAACGCGGCGACTCTTCTTCTATATTAAAGACCAGTTATGTCCGGACTCCTGATCCCTCCATGCCGAATTCCCGCGGAGGGACGGATGTCAATCAAGTACTGAACCTAAAGTCAGGCAGCGGACCAGATTCGTTGGACGACATCCAGCAATCCAAGCTTCCAAATTCGGAAACTTTTCGGCCCTTGAGCCTCAAGTTTGGCAGGGTTCCGGACTTAATTCCACCCGCCCACCCAAACATAAGCGATCTATCTCAAATCCGGCAAGAGCCCACGGAAACAGTACATCATTACCGGGCCAGATTCCTCCTGGTTATGGACAGGATAAAGGACTACCGTGAGGAAAGCGCAATCTCAGTTTTCTGCAACAATTGCACGGACAAGGGAATCATGAACGACATAAGTCGCCGCGAAATTACACGCTTCGCCGACCTGGCGTCCATAGTACGAAAGTACTGTGCGATGGAGAGTACCTGGAAAACCGAAACTAAGTTTTGGGACAATCCGGCTCCGAACACAACCCTAGTCCGAAACAAAAGGGTGCATCATGCTCAGGCACCCGGGACAAAAACCAAAAAGCAAAAACCCCATAAAGGGCACAAAACCGTATTGGAGGGATGGCTCAGCGGACCCTGTAAAATCCACAGTATAGAGGGCGTCACTCCAACACATAGCCTTCGAGCATGTTGGATACTACGACAGGTGGCCAGAAGTGGCGAAGAGCTTCTAGCCCCTGAGAACCAACCCAACAGTACCAGTACAGTATTAACAGTCTTCGAGACTTTCGCATCAAACAACATGCAGAAACGAACACTCCGCAGCCTTACCGAAGTCTACCAAGTAGCAACAATAAATCCATGGAGTGACACGGCAATCACCTTCAACGCCAGCGACGAACCTAAATTCCGAACAGCCCGAGCACCAGCCGCATTGGTCCTCAGTCCAATAGTGGACGGCTTTCATCTTACCAAGGTACTCATGGATGGCGGCAACGGATTAAACCTCATCTACGAGGAAACCCTCCAAAAAATGGAAATAGACTGGAGCTGCATTGAGCGAAGCAGCACAACCTTTAGAGGAATAATCCCTAGTCGGGAAGCACGCTGCACAGGAAAAATCACACTAGATGTGGTGTTTGGCTCGCCGGACAATTACAGGTCCGAGGAGGTCACGTTCCAAGTGGCCCCGTTCAGCAGCGGATATCACGCCTTATTAGGGCGAGAGGCATTCACAATTTTCCAAGCTATACCCCATTACGGGTACATGAAGCTTAAAATGCCCGGACCCAATGGAATCATCACTCTTGTCAGTGATCCGGACATAACACTCCGCGCTGAAAATAAGACAGCCACACTAGCCCTAGAGGCACTATCCGAAGCCCTAGCGGCAGAGGAACTTACTGCGCTGCGCTCCATGGTGAATAGGGATGATGTGATACTCGATAAGAGATCTAAGTCCACCTCTTTTAAACCAGCAGACGAAATAGTCAAATTCCAGGTCCATCCAACGGACCCCACAAAGACGGCCTCCATTGGGGCACAATTAAACCCTGATGTAGACGCCGCACTACGAGAATTCCTTCGGGAAAATTGGGACATTTTTGCCTGGCACCCTTCAGATATGCCAGGAATCCCACGCAGGCTGGCAGAACACAGCCTAAACATCCTAAAAGGATTCAAGCCAGTCAAACAGGCTCTTCGGCGATTTTCCGAACCCAAAAGACAGGCAATGGGAGAGGAGCTAGCCAAACTATTAGAAGCCGGATTCATCAGAGATATAAAACATCTGGACTGGCTAGCGAACCTGGTAATGGTACCAAAAAAGGACAAATCCTGGCGCCTTTGTGTCGATTTTAAAGACCTTAACAAGGCCTGTCCAAAGGATCCTTTCCCCCTTCCCCGCATCGACCAAATCATCGATGCTACCGCAGGGCACGATTCATTGTGCTTCCTCGACGCATACTCCGGATACCATCAAATCAAGATGGCGGAAATAGACCAGGCCGCAACGGCATTCATTACTCCATACGGACCATTCTGCTTCAACACAATGCCCTTCGGACTCAAAAACATCGGCGCAACATATCAGCGCATGATTCAGACATGTCTGGCTACCCAGATCGGCAAAACAGTGGAGGCATACGTAGACGATGTGGTCGTTAAGACCAAACACGTTGAAACTCTAGTAGACGATTTGAGGCTCACATTCGACAACCTCCGAGCATATGACATTAAGCTCAACCTGGAAAAATGCGTTTTCGGCTTACCAGCCGGAAAGCTCTTGGGCTTCATTGTATCCGGTAGAGGAATTGAAGCAAACCCAGCCAAGATCCGAGCTCTGTCACAATTGGATATCCCAAAAGACCTCAAACAAATACAAAAACTGACTGGATGCGTGGCGGCTCTAAGCCGCTTCATCTTCCGCTTGGGAGAAAAGGCATTGCCCCTCTATCGCCTCCTCCGGCGCACCGAACACTTCGAATGGACGGATGCTGCCACGGCCGGACTCGAAGAAATAAAGGCCATATTGGCAACAAATCCGGACCTGGCCGTGCCCAACCTGGGCGAACCGATGATATTATATATCGCGGCAACACATCAAGTTGTCAGCGCTGTACTCATCGTCGAACGAGAAACAGAAGGACACAAATTCCCTCTTCAAAAACCAGTGTACTATGTATCCACTGTCTTAACTCCATGCAAGTCCCGGTATCCACACTATCAAAAGATAGCGTACGCGGTGTTCATGGCATACCGGAAGCTGCGACACTAGTTTCAAGAGTGTTCGATAACAGTGGCCTCCGAAGTACCTCTCAACGACATTATAAACAACCGCGACGCGATGGGCAAGATTGCAAAATGGGCTATTGAGCTCCTACCATTCGACATAACCTACAAACCACGGCGAGCTATAAAGTCGCAAGTTTTGGCTGACTTCATCACCGAATGGACCGAAGCCGAACTCCCTAAAGAGTACGGCGCATACTCCAATTGGATCATGCATTTCGACTGCTCCAAAATGTTGGCCGGCTTGGGGGCTGGCGTCGTATTGAGTCCCCAACCGGAGACACAGTCCAATACGTACTTCAGATAATGTACACGGACTCCAACAATGCAGCCGAATATGAGGCCCTTCTACATGGTCTCCGGATGGCAATCTCCATGGGTATTCAACGCCTAGAGGTGCGCGGGGATTCAAACCTCGCAATATCCCAAGTAAATGGAGACTTTGACGCCAAGGATCCGAAAATGGCAGCCTATCATAACGCCGTCTTAAAAATGTCAGCTCGGTCCGAAGGACTCGAATTCCACCATGTAGCCCGGGATAATAACCAGGCAGCCGACGTGTTGGCACGCATCGGCACAAAACGCGACGCCGTCCCTCCAAACATCTTCCTGGAGCGGCTCTTTAAGCCATCCGTATTATGGGAAGAGGAGTTCGGAAATAACAACCCGGAACCAACCGCACCACCCAACACGGAACATTCTGACACAATCAGTGGCTCAGCCAATGAAATAACACCTTCAGCCCATGAAATAATGGCAGTAATTGCCCCGTGGACAGAACCATTCCTAGCCTACTTAATTAGGCAGGAACTTCCCGAAGACCAAAATGAGGCCCGCTGCATAGTTCGGCGATCTAAAGCCTACAAGGTCCATGAGGGAGAACTTTATAACAAAAGCACAACCGGAGTCCTTCAAAGGTGCATCTCCGAAGAGGAAGGGCGAAATCTCCTGGCTGAAATTCACGCCGGACTCGGCGGGCACCACGCCGCAGCCCGGGCCCTTGTGGGCAAGGCCTTCCGTACAAGATTTTATTGGCCAACTGCCCGGGCAGATGCGCAGGACTTAGTCCAACGATGCGTCGGTTGCCAGCTCTTTGCTAATCAAAGCCACATGCCACCCACCGCCCTCAAAACTATACCCATCACCTGGCCGTTCGCGGTCTGGGGGCTTGACATGGTTGGACCCCTTAAAGGGGGAACCCACAAGCATAATGGTCATGGTGGATAAATTCACCAAATGGATAGAGGCCAAGCCGGTTAAAACGGCCGAATCCGGACCTGTGATAGACTTCATATATGGGGTAGTACACCGCTATGGCGTCCCCCACAGCATCATCACTGATAACGGCACGAACTTCACAGCCGACGAGGTTAAACTCTGGTGCAAAAAACATGGGCATCAAGCTCGACTACGCTTCAGTCTATCACCCTCAAACTAACGGTCAAGTCGAACGAGCAAATGGTCTAATCATGAGCGGCATTAAACCCAGGTTAGTGCGGTCCCTCACGGAATCTAACACGCACTGGGTGGAGGAGCTCGACTCCGTACTCTGGGGGCTGCGGACCACGCCAAATCGTACTACCGGATTCACGCCATTTTTTATGGTATATGGCGCAGAGGTAATTTTGCCCTGCGATATAATTCATGACTCACCTCGAGTGCGCATGTACGAAGAAAGAGAAGCCGAGTTGGATCGGCAGGACAGTTTGGATGCATTGGAGGAGGAGCGCGACATGGCAAAGGCTCGTTCCGCATTCTATCAGCAGCAGGCTCGAAGATATCAAAGTAGAGAAGTACGGGCCAAAACTTACAATGTTGGCGAACTAGTTCTACGTCTGCCGAACAAGAAAAAGGACAAACTCAAGCCCAAGTGGGAAGGTCCCTTCATCATCGATCAAGTCATGACCGGCGGAGCATACCGTCTACGAAATGCATCGAACAATCGACTCAAGCCGAACCCATGGAACGCAGCCCGCCTCCGAAGATTCTACGCCTAGCGTCGGACTCAGAGTTCGTCTCCTTCCTTCGTCCACATTTTATGCGTTTGCTGTATTTTTTTCTCTCTTCCTTCCTCCCTTCTTTTAGTAAAGCCTTTGTGGGCTGACCTGCGCATTGTTCGCACACACTTGACGTGCTGCTCGCACTCATTATACCTGGGGGCTTCTTTAACAGAAGCTTATTTATACAGGCTTCATGCCCAACACATGCGTCACACTTTCGCGTGTACCTTTTACTCACCATTATATGCATCGATATGACTTAAGTTTTGGCCAAGCTGGGTTGCCTGGCTCCTGTGCTTACCCCTATGTTCCCGATTGTTCGGCTAGGAGGTAAAGGGAGCACCTCTACAATTGTTACTGCCGGGTCAGCCGGATGTGTACCTCAGACTGGGTGAAGCCGAAAGCTAGCGTTCTTAAGGGAATATTCGGTCGGTGACTTGAAAGATGATTTCTTATTTATTTATCTATCTGCCCCCAGATGCTTTTCTGCTCTTTTCGCAGTCCGGATATGCACTTCAGGGCATGCCTCCAAGGGAAAGGAACCCCTAACGGAACTATTCTCCCTGGAAGATGTTTCTTACTAACCATGTAATATAACATAACTAGTTGGGCACTTGTCTGATAAAGCACTAATGACTCCTATGCCTAGTCTCCATGCATGCCCCGTTTTTTTCATAATCATGAGGGTATTCGGACACACTCCGGACTCTAGGGTCCCGAGGTTGAAGCGAAAAGGTCCGCAAAGACAAACGATCTACAATCCAGCTAGAAGGCATTTTTCATGTCATTTTAGATTACATCGTCAAATTGACTAATTGTACTCCTCTTCAATCCCATCTAACAAGCTGTCTAGCTTACAGTCCCGTTGGGAATACTTAGCGGCCAACTCTACTTGGTCGTACAGGAATCTCCTTCCCATCGGGTCCCACAGGTCCGACCTTGGCCATGTGGTTCGGATCAGCCTTCGTGTACCGCGTCTTCACCATGGCCCAGGCCTCCCGGGTGCCTTGACGGTAGGCCGATATCTTCCATAGACGAAAGCACTGCCGTGCTCCCTGAAGCTTCTCCGCAAGCCCTCCAAGACCCTCGGGCAGGGAGACGGACGGCCATAAGGCCTGGACGACGCCGCTCATCGCTTGCCGAACACGTTCGTGCAGTTGCAGCAGCTCGGGAAGCAGATCACCCGTTGAACCAGGCATTTCCTCCACAGGACGACCCGTGAGCACACCTACAGACATATTTCTGTCAATCGACTCCCTCGCCGAACTCTTCTTTTCAAAAGAGTTTTCTCAAGCACTTACTATAAATGCCGCGACGAAGCCGCTGATTCTCCTTCACGGAGCCAGACAGCTGGGCCCGAACACCTTTTAGCTCATCTCCCAGCTGGGTGTGGGCATCTTGGAGTTTGTTCCTCTCCTGCTGCACCTTCATAAGCACCCTCTCGCCGGCCTTCAGCTGGCGCAGTAGCTGCTGCTTGTCCGGATCAAGTCCGGCAACATCTGCAATATTATTGTCAGACTTATACGCACGCCGCACTTCATAAACCGCTTATCTTTTTGAAATATGTGTTACTAGAGGGGGTCTCTGTGGCTCCTCCTGCGGCGGCTAGTGCGGCCTCAAGTTGGGCCTTGCACTCTTGAAGCTCCTGGGACAGGTGGGTATTCTTCTCCGTAAGATCCTGCATGTAAAATGACCCTTAAATCAGTTATTCTAACTATTTTAAGTCTCGGGGGCTACTGGCATATATAACTATTAAAATTCCTTACCCGTATGTCTTTCACATACTGCTCCGTGGCTCTGGTTAAACCATCTTGAGCGGCATGGAGGTGCGCGTCTCCCGCATTAAAGGCATTCAACGCCTCCGGGGAGAAACACGCGTCACGAAGAACTGTCCGGCGGCGCCTGTGATTCATGGCGCTCTCCACCTCAGACCTGGTGGCGGACAGCCTGTCGGCATCCTCCGTTGGAGGAGCATCCGGCTCGCGCCTCGCGCTCGCCTCCCCCTCCGGACCAGGTGTTGGAGCCTGGCTGGCGGAGGCTTGGTTGGCAACCTCCCCGGGCATAGTTCGGCGAGCGCTCTTTCTCCTGGAAAAGTCATGAGTATTAATATACCTCCCAGGAATCCTTCCCTTAAAAACGGTGGCATGCTATACCGTTGCGGCGACGTTTCGATTCGCACCGCACCCCTCTTCTGCCTGATGGGCCGAACTGACCCTTGTCGGTCAGCCGCCGCGGGTTCGGCTTCCCGCCCTGAAGGCACCTCCTGCGAGACACCGTTGGTATACGGTGGTCAGAAATAAGCATGGATGAAGTAATGGTGTCAGGACTCCGGTCGTAGTTACCTGGGAAGCCGGAGATAAACCGGGGTAGTCAGCCGTAATGGCGACTAGAGCATTGTCCATGCTAAGTTGGTGGAACACCCCGTCAATCAGCTCCACCTCTATGTCCGGGTCCTCTCCGGAGGCTGGATCAAGGTATCTTCCCGGATCCTCGGGTTGTGGAGTCAGGCTTTGTATGCCCTCCACATCCCGGCGCAGTTCCTGCGTCGAAATCATAAAGTAAGACACTTAACTTTGAAAGCACGGATCGGATAGATAAACGTCCGCTTACCCAGCTCCGAGGGTTATTCATGGAGAATCCATTCAATTGACTCGTGCGGAGGAAGTGCTCCTTCTCCCCCTTGTACAAGCCGGACAGGATCTTCACCAGATCGGCAGCCGATCCCGGCCCCTTGCGGCCATGACGGGTGGCGTCATTCTCCCTGTTGAAATACCACATGGGGTGGCTCCTATATTGGAGTGGCCGCACCCCTCGCATAATGCACGTGGACATGACTCTAATCATGGTCAATCCAGAATGGGCCAGTAACCTTATCCGGCCCATCAGATATTGGACGCTCCTACCATCTTCCCGTTGAGGGCTCCGCGAGCGCCAACTCAGGCGTTTCTTCAGAGGAGCGTTGCTGAACTCCGGGAGGCCGATCCGAACTGGGTCCGGCAGTGGGGCGTCTTCCATATAAAACCATTCCGAAGGCCAGTCTTCGGACGCCTTCTTCGGGGTTTCGGATAGATATCCAGTCCCAGCGATGCGCCATATTTCGGCTCCGCCCACTTGATATATCGACCCCTCGTGAGAACAGGGTACGAGGCAAAACAATCTCTTCCGCAGCGCAAAATGGGGCTCGATGCCCAAGAACAGCTCGCAAAGAGATACAAAACCCGCAATGTGCAAAATGGAGGCGGGTGTAAGGTGATGAAGCTGGAGTCCGTAGAACTCCAGGAGCCCCCGGAGAAACGGATGTATGGGAAATCCGAGCCCCCTTATTAGATAAGGGACGAAGCACACCCGCTCTCCTTTGGAGGGATTGGGGGTGTTCTCCGCCTGCTTTCCACCTTTGTAGGTGGCCAGTCCGGCTCGAACCGGGACCATGAAGGCCGGAGGAAGGTATCCCTCTGCTTGGAGCGTCACCAGCTCGCTGTGCGGAACTGAACATCTCCTCCAATCTCCTGGCTGAGGGCTGGGAGCGCGAGAGGAGGAGCCGCATCGACTGCCCATGATGGAATGGATTTTTGTCAGAGGCGCTCCGATGAGTACTCGCGGAAGGAGGATGGTGTGATTTGGATCTAGATCCTTGCCTCTCTTATAGGCAGCTTATTCGTGCAGCTTGGGGGTAAAACGTAAAAATACCCTGGCTTTTCGCATTCATATGACACGTGGAAGAGGGCCATTATTGGACGTGGAAGCCGTGGAGCGCAGCATTTATAAGGAAGCCGGACACTATTCGGCAAGCACATGGAATTTGGAGGAGAACCTGCCTTGCAACGCCAAAGACAATATACACGTCGGACTCGTCGTCATTGAAGCCTAGTTCGGGGGCTACTGAGGGAGTCCTGGACCATGGGGTGTCCGGATAGCCGAACTATCATCATCGGCCGGACTCCAAGACTATGAAGATACAAGATTGAAGACTTTGTCCCGTGTCCGGATGGGACTTTCCTTGGCGTGGAAGGCAAGCTTGGAGATACGGATATGTAGATCTCCTACCATTGTAACCGACTCTGTGTAACCCTAGCCCTCTCCGGTGTCTATATAAACCGGAGGGTTTTAGTCCATAGGACAGAACAACAATCATACCATAGGCTAGCTTCTAGGGTTTAGCCTCCTTGATCTCGTGGTAGATCCACTCTTGTACTACCCATATCATCAATATCAATCAAGCAGGAGTAGGGTTTTACCTCCATCGAGAGGGCCCGAACCTGGGTAAAAATATCGTGTCCCTTGTCTCCTGTTACCATCCGCCTAGACGCACAGTTCGGGACCCCCTACCCGAGATCCGCCGGTTTTGACACCGACAACAACCATGGAGCGTATTTAAAACCATACCTCTTCGATGAAGGCTCAGCCATATTTCTATTTGCCTTCCTCTTCAAAGGCCTGCCCAGCGTAGACGCCGCTTTCTTACGAGTTGCCTCAAGTGCAGCATGGTGCGTCGATCGCCTCCCCTTTAGAGCATAATATAGTGCGGTGGGTGAGTTGGAACGAAGAAATTCTTTTGAAGGATAAGTATCCTGATTACTTACATGCGACACAGGGAGAAGGCCGGGATAGTCTGCGATGATGGCCACTTCTGTGCCGTCATAGCTCGCCTGGTAAAACACCCCTTCCCCGATCTCCACGAATATATACAGATCCTCTTCGAATCCGGGGTCAAGGGCTTGGTTGTGGTCCTCTAGCTGTGGTGCGGGGCTGTGGATCTCCTTGGTTATTCTCCGCCATTCCTGTTACAAATAGACGGATTAATATTTATGAAAAAGGACACAGGGAGTAAATGGAGTAGAGTAGTGGGACGGAAACTCACCCAGCTGGGAGGGTTGTACATGGAAAATCCATCTCTGGGCTTAATGCGGATGAACTCCTCTTTCTCCCCTTTGTATAATCCGGACATTATTTTCGCCAAAGCAGCGGGAGTGTCCGGACCTTTCCGACCATAGCGGGTGGCATCATCTTCTCCATTGAAGTGCCACATAGGGTGCCCTCGATATTAGAGTGGCTGAACCCCTCGCATTATGGATATCGCCATAACCTCGACTATTGACAATCTGGATTGAGTGAGCGTCTTTATCTTGCTCATCAATTGGTGGATTTCCATGCTATCTTCCTTCCTGAGGCTCCGGGGACGCCAGCTGAGGCGCTTCTTCAATGGAGCACTTGAAAATTCAGGAAGACCCCGTCGGACTGGGTCAGGAAGGGAGACGTCCTCAACATAGAACCATTCAGAAGTCCATTCTTCGAATGCCTTCTTTGGTGTGCCGGATAGGTATCCGGTCCCGGTGATGCGCCATATCTTGGATCCACCCACTTGGAATATTGATCCCTCTTGATTACGAGGGACGAGGCAAAACAACTTCTTCCATAACTCAAAATGGGCCTCACAACCCAGAAATAGCTCGCAAAGAGCACCATAACCCGCGATGTGCAGGATGGAGGCAGGAGTAAAATTGTGCAGTTGGAGGCCATAGTGTTCTAGAAGCCCTCGGAGGAACGGATGGATTGGAAATCCGACGCCTCTCAACAAGTAGGGAACAAAGCATACGCGTTCCCCCTGGATGGGTTGGGGAACTTCTACGCCTGCTCCCCACCGTTGAAGGAAGCTAATCCGGCTCGAACGGGGACCAGATTTGCGGGGAAAGAAATCCCTAGGTCTGCAGCTTCACCAGTTGGCTGTGGGATACAGAACACTTTTCCCAATCACATTGTTTGGGGCCGTGAGGGCGGGAGGAAGAGTTGGGAGCGCTAGCCATGTTGGGTTGGTTTCTGCTGGCAAGCTCTAAGGATTCTGCGCTTGGTGTGGGCTGGATCTGAAGATCCCCATCTCTTTAAATAGACGACTTTCTTGTATGGTCAGGGTGGTAAGTGCAAAAATTCCCCGAGCTCTCATATTCGCTCGACACGTGGAAGCTGAAATTATGAAGGTGCAGAAGCCGATGAGCGCAACATTAAATGGAAAGCTGGATACTGCTCTTTAAGTTAGGTACTTTGAAGTATTTGGAGAAGGAGCCCGCCTTGCAATGCCGAAGACAATCTACGCACCGGACTCATCATCATTGAAGCCTGGTTTGGGGGCTACTGAGGGAGTCCTGGATTAAGGGGTCCTCGGACAGCCGGACTATTAACATGGGCCGGACTTTTGGGCTATGAAGATACAAGACAGAAGACTTCTTCCCGTGTCCGGAAGGGACTCTCCTTTGCGTGGAAGGCAAGCTTGGCGATCCGGATATGTAGATTCCTTTCTCTGTAACCGACTTTGTGTAACCCTAGCCCCCTCCGATGTCTATATAAACCGGAGGGCTTAGTCCGTAGGGACACCTACAATCATAATCTCATAGGCTAGACTTCTAGGGTTTAGCCATTACGATCTCGTGGTAGATCAACTCTTGTAATACTCATATTCATCAAGATCAATCAAGCCGGAAGTAGGGTATTACCTCCATAGAGGGCCCCTGGGTAAACATTGTGTCCCCCGCCTCCTGTTACCATTAGCCTTAGATGCACAGTTCGGGACCCCCTACCTGAGGTCCGCCGGTTTTGACACCAACAATCGATGTGTGGAGTAATAGTAGTAGATGCAGAATTATTTCGGTCTACTTGACACGGACATGATGCCTATGTTCATGATCATTGCCTTAGATATCTTCATAATTATGCGCTTTTCTATCAATTGCTCGGCAGTAATTTGTTCACCCGCCGTAATACATGCTATCTTGAGATAAGCCACTAGTGAAACCTATGGCTCCCGAGTCTCTTTTCCATTATATTACATCTCTTTTCCATTATATTGCATCTCTTTAAATCGTGTTTATTATTTTGCAATCTTTACTTTCCAATCTATACAACAAAAATACCAAAAATATTTACTATCTCTATTAGATCTCACTTTTGCGAGTGACCGTGAAGGGATTGATAACCCCTTTATCGCGTTGGTTGCAAATTTCTTGATTGTTTATGCAGGTGCTAGGTGACTTGATACCTTGGTTCTCAAAACTGAGGGAAATACTTACTCGACTTTGCTGCATCACCCTTTCCTCTTCAGGGAAAAAACAACGCAAGCTCAAGAGGTAGCAATCTTCACCTTTCCTTTTTACATTTAATCCTTTGGCAAGCACTATGTGTTGGAAAGATCCTGATATATATATCCACTTGGATGTAAGTTTTTATAAAGTATTATTGTTGACATTACCCTTGAGGTAAAAGGTTGGGAGGCGAAACTATAAGCCCCTATCTTTCTCTGTGTCCGATTGAAACTTTGTACCCATAAGTATCACGTGAGTGTTAGCCATTGTGAAAGAATAAATATAGTTGAGTATGTGGACTTGCTGAAAAGCTCTTATATTGACTCTTTCCGATGTTATGATAAATTGCAATTGCTTCAATGACTGAGATCATGGTTTGTTAGTCTTCAATAAAGTTTCTAATTCATACTTTACCATGTGAATAGATTGTTACTTTAGCATAAGAAATCATATGACAATATATGTTGTTGTTCTAAAGATGATCATGATGCCCTCATGTTCGCATTTTATTTTATTGACACCTCTATTTCTAAACATGTGGACATTTTTTTCTATATCTGCTTTCGCTTAAGGACAAGCGAGGTCTAAGCTTGGGGGAGTTGATACGTCCATTTTGCATCATGCTTTTATATCAATATTTATTGCATCATGGGCTGTTATTACACGTTATGTCACAATACTTATGCCTTTTCTCTCTTATTTTACAAGGTTTACGTGAAGAGGGAGAATGCCGGCACCTGGAATTCTGGACTTGAAAAGGAGCAAATATTAGAGACCTATTCTGCACAACTACAAAAGTCCTGAACTTCATGGAGATCAGTTTTGGAATATATTAAAAATATTGGGTGAAGAAAGCACGAGAGGGGGGCCACAAGTCATCCACGAGGGTGGAGGGCGCGCCCCTACCTCGTGGGCCCCCTGGCAGGCCCCCGACGTCCATCTTCTGCTATATGGTGTCTTTTACCCTGGAAAAAATCATAAGGAATCTTTCAGGACGAAGCGCCGCCATCTCGAGGCAGAACCTGGGCAGGACCCATCTAGGGCTCCGGCGGAGCTATTCTACCGGGGAAACATCCCTCCGGGAGGGGGAAATTGTCGCCATTGTCATCACCATTGATCCTCTCATCGAGAGGGGGTCGATCTCCATCAACATCTTCACCAGCACCATCTCCTCTCAATCCCTAGTTCATCTCTTGTATCCGATCTTTGTCTCAAAACCTCAGATTGGTACCTGTGGGTTGCTAGTAGTGTTGATTACTCCTTGTAGTTGATGCTAGTTGGTTTATTCGGTGGAAGATCATATGTTCAGATCCTTAGTGCTATTCAATACCCCTCTGATTATGAACATGAATATGATTTGTAAGTAGTTATGTTTGTTCCTGAGGACATGGGAGAAGTCTTGTTATAAGTAATCATGTGAATTTGGTATTCGTACGTTATTTTGATGAGATGTATGTTGTCTTTCCTCTAGTGGTGTTATGTGAATGTCGACTACATGAAACTTCACCATGATTTGGGCCTGAGGGGAAGGCATTGGGAAGTAATAAGTAGATGATGGGTTGCTAAAGTGATAGAATCTTAAACTCTAGTTTATGCTTTGCTTCGTAAGGGGCTGATTTGGATCCATATGTTTCATGCTATGGTTATGTTTACCTTAATTCTTCTTTCATAGTTGTGGATGCTTGCAAGAGGGGTTAATCATAAGTGGAATTCTTGTCCAAGGAAGGGCTGTACCCAAGCACCGGTCCACCCACATATCAAATTATCAAAATAACAAACGCGAATCATATGAGCATGATGAAAACTAGCTTGACGATAATTCCCATGTGTCCTCGGGAGCACTTTGCTTTATATAAGAGTTTGTCCAGGCTTGTCCTTTGCTACAAAAAGTATTGGGCCACCTTGTTGCACCTTGTTTACTTTTGTTACTTGTTACCCGTTACGAATTACCTTATCTCAAAACTATCTGTTACCGATAATTTCAATGCTTGCAGACAATATCTTACTGAAAATTGCTTGTCATTTCCTTCTGCTCCTCGTTGGGTTCGACACTCTTACTTATCAAAAGGACTACGATAGATCCCCTATACTTGCGGGTAATCAGTAGACATCAAGCTCTTTTCTGGCACCGTTGCCGGGGAGGTGAGTGCTTGAAGGTATATCTTTAGATCTTGCAATTGAATCTTTTAGTTTCTTGTTTTATCACTAGTTTGGTTTATAAAAGAAAACTCAAAAAAATGGAATTGAGGTGGCCTCATATTATTCGTCTTTATAATGTCTTTCTTGAAAATGATGGAGAGGAAAATTGTGCTCAATTGATAGAAGAAGAATTCAATAAAATGTTTGGCATAAATGATGAGCATGATTGCAATGTTATTAGTATGAATTCTATGAATATCCAAAATAATAATGATGATTGCACTAGTCGTGATAAAAATGTTTCTTATAAGCATGTCAATTTTTGTGGAGTGCATAAAGTTTGTGAAGACGTGCCTCATAGGGAAGATAGATTTTGTAATAAACATAAACATGATAGAAGCAATTTTTTGCTCAAAGTGATAGATTAATCTGCTACAAAATTATGTTCTATTTGTCCTATTACTTGTGAACTTTGCAATAAGGATGGTCATCTTAATTTCCATTACAAACTTTTTTCGTGATTGAATCATGGCCAAATATTGTAATGATTTGATCACCCTTGAACTTTATAATGAGATTTGTCTATTTTTGGGGAGTGAATAATTGACACGTAAAAATAGTTGGTTTGAAGTATTCATTCTCACGGAGCGACATTGAAGCTAATCTAAAAAATATCTATATGTTTTTCATGGTAAATTGCAATGAGAATGCTTATATTGCCAACTATAAAAAGATGGGAAAAAATAGAGTATAAAAGGAATACTACTGAAAGGGTAAAGATTTCCCTCCCATTGTCTGGGTCATGATGAAATAGGTGATGAGGAGGAGATCCCTATTCAACCAATCTCATCAATAAGAAGCTCAAAAAAATTAATGAAACCCACACATGATGTGGTGAAGAAGAAGAAAAGAAGAAAGAATAGAGGTAAAAAGGTATCTCTTCCAAATAATGTTGCTCCTATTATTGTTGTGCCTCATGAAAATGAATCAAAAATAATTGTGGAAGATGATGCACTTGATGATGATATTGCTCTTTGTCTTATGGCACAATGTCCGAGAGCATTATTGATGATGATTTTGTTATGCCTATTGCTTGTTGTGATGATTATGATTGGGAAGATAATGATACTTCTTATAATCTTGAAAATCTTTTTGGCACCAGCTTGGGAAATTTTGATGATAATAATTGTTATACTACTGGTGCTATTCATACTATTAATGATGAGAGTGATTATGCTTATGATATGCCAAGCCACAAGCTTGGGGATGCTATGTTTGATGAGAATGACATGTTTGAGAATTTATTTGCTACAAATAATGTTTGTCCCAAATTTGGGGATGCTATGCTTAATAAATATGATCTTTTTAGTCCCCCTACTTTGAATGATCAAATTTGATATGATGATTGCATGCCTCCTATTTATGACGATTGCAATATTGATGAAAGTGGGTTTGGAAGAGTGTCAACTTTAGATAATATTTATCCCACTATTTTGGAGGGTGTTGAATCCTGTTATAATGATAAAAGTGGATTTGGAGAGGTCATGACTTTATTTAGTAATGATACCACTATTCTGGAAGAGGTTTCAATTGACTATGATGAGAACAAAGTTGCTACTTATGATGATTATTGTGATGATACTTATGTTATAAAAAGTAGTCATAATTATTGTCATAATTTTGAATATCCTTTTACTGAACATTATTCTTTTAATGTGGAAACAATTTATAGTATTCAAGTTTCATAAGATACTCCCACTATTGTGAATGAGAATAAAATTGCTTATATGGAGAGTAATAAATTTTCTATGCTTTTGGATAATGAAAAGAACGCTTTATGTGATGGTTATATTGATGAATCCATTCATTATGCTACTGAAAATTATTATGAGAGAGGAACTTATGATACATGATGATCTCTTTATGTTTCAATTCTTATCTTTTATGCGAGCATCATTGAAATCATTATGCATAGCTAAAGGCATTAAAGAAAAGCATTTGTTGGGACATAACCCAACACTTTTACCTACTGTTTTTGTGTGTTCACATGATTAAGCTACTGTAGTAATCATGTTTCATAGCTTTTGTTTCAATAAAGTGCCAAGTAAAGCCTTTGGGATAGTGTGGATGATAGTTGACTTGATTCTGTGCAAAAATAGAAACATTTGCGCTTAGTCCAGGATTTTCCAAAATTCACTAGAACATGATTTTGATCTGAATTTTTTACAGAAGATTGATATATAAAATGTTGTCCTATTTTTTTGGAATTTTTAGAGTTGCAGAAGTATGGTCCTTGTTCAGATTACCACAGACTGTTCTATTTTTGACAGATTCTGTTTTCTCTTTATGAATCTTGTCTTTGACAGTACCAAACTGAATGGTTTGCTCTTTATCATACTAACGCATCTCATGAAGTTCCGTTAAGTTTTGTGTGATTGAGGTTTTCAAGTTTTGGGTGAGTTATAGATATGAGGAGAATAAGGTGTGACAAGACCCTAAGACTGGGGATGCCCAAGGCACCCCAAGGTAATATTGAAGGAATATCCAAGCAACTAAGCTTGGGGATGCCCCAGAAGGCATCCCCTCTTCCGTCTCCAACATTACTGGTAACCTCACTTGAAGCTATATTTCCATTCGTCACATGATATGTGTTTTGCTTGTAGCGTCATTTTATTTTGTTAGGATTTGCTTGCTGTTATTTATATAATGTTTTGCATCTTTTATTTCAATAAAAGTGTCAAGTATAGCCTTTGCCATGCTTATTTTGCAAGCCTATATGTGGCTGTTTGAAAACAGAAAGTTGCACGCTGGTGCGTGAATTCTTGAGAAAAGTCAGAACATGATAAAATGTTGAAACTTTTTGCATAATAAGATATGATAAATTTTTCACAGTGTGGTAATTTTTCATAATTTTTGGAGTCAGAGAAGTATGGATCTCCTTGTATTCTTTACACACTGTCCTGTTTAGACAAATTGCTGTTATGTTTGCATTGTTTGCATATGTTTGCTTGTTTAGTGATTCTATTTGAGGATAGGAGTATTAAATATGCAGAGGCATTTAGTATGCAATGTTAAATTATAATTCTAGTGATTGGTTGTAGTAGAGAATGATAAGGCTTTGCATTGATTTATACTAACTTATCTCACGAGTTCTTGTTGAGTTTTGTGTGGATGAAGTTTTTGAGATTTAGGGAAACCATGATATGAGAGGAATTAAGGAGACACTATATCTCAAGCTTGGGGATGCCCAAGGCATCCCAAATTAATATTTCAACAATTCTCAAGCATCTACACCTAGGGATGCCCCAGTAGGCATCCCACCTTTGTTCTTCAAGAATTATCGGTTAGCCTCGGTTGAGCCTAAGTTTTTGCTTCTTCACATGATGTGTGCTATTCTTAGAATTTCATTTCATTTTGTTTTTCTTGATGTTTTAATAAAATACCTAAATCTGAAAGTTTTTAAATAAGAAAGAATCCTCACATAGCTACCTATTTACTTAAAAACTCGTTCGAACTTCACTTATATCATTTTGGAGTAGTTTGTCATTTACTCTTGTGCTTCACTTATATCCTATGAATAAATTGTTGAATGAATTGAATATCATGAAGTTTAAATTATATGTTCATATCATCCCTAGTAGTAGCTTCATATTGGGTTTAGAAAGTGAAATCTTTTGAAGCTTGACAATCACAATATTGGTCATACAAGCAATTCATGAATGATTAGTATAAGGAAGAGAACTTTCACATACAAATATATTATCATGGACATCTTCTATGATTGTGAATACCCATTAATTATTTTCAAACTCGAGCAAATTAGTTGAAGTTGGACAAGGAAGACAACGTAATGAGTTATGTTTGGGTATATTGCATCGAAGTTATATTGTTATGGATCCTCCAACATGTGGTGTTTGCTTAGGATCTTTTGCTAGCCAAAAATTCGTACTAAGTAGAGATACTACTTGTGCATCAAAAAACCTTAAACCCAGTTTCTTGCCATGAGAGTCCACCATACCTACCTATGGATTGAGTAAGATCCTTCAAGTAAGTTGTCATTGGTGCAATAAGGCAACAAAAAATGATTCTAAATATGTTTGATCTTTTATTGTAAGGGAAAATTGAGTGTTGTACGAACTTGTGACGACAAAGCAATAAAAGTGACGGACTGCATAATAAAGGTTGCTATCACAAGGGGCAATATAACATGACATTGCTTTGCATTAAGAGCTTGGGCATCCAAAAATAAAAAGCGCATGACAACCTCTGCTTCCCTCTACGAAGGGCCTATCTTTTAATTTTCAGTATTTACTTTTATGCAAGAGTCAATAGAATGCATTCTCATTTCAACCTCAATTATGCTCTAGTTGGCAGGCATCATGTGGTGGGGAAAGATCTAGGCACATATGGCCAGTCAAATATATTTGATCATGATTTATTATTGTTGACAATTATCTCTATGATAAATGAGTTGGGAGGCGAAACATTAAACCCTATCTTTCTCTGTGTTTGATGGATGCCATTTGTTCTAAAAGTATGCTTTGAGTACTAGCAATAATAGAAGAGTATATGATGATTGAGTATGTGGAGCTCTTACTTAGACTCTGTTGAATATGTTGATTTGCAATTGTTTGGTGACTAAGAATATAGGTTGTTGAGTTTCAAAAGCATTCATTGTTTGAACCTTAACATGTCAATTGGTTGCTACTTTAACATGAGAAGTTTTATGAGAAAGAATTGTTATTATGATGCTAGGAAAAGTGATTGAAACTATCATTGATCAAACTTATGCACTTTGCTAGCATTCACACTTCATAAATTATTTCTTTTATCATTTACCTACTCGAGGACGAGTAGGAATTAAGCTTGGGGATGTTGATACATCTCCAACATATCTATAATTTATGATGTATTCATGCCATATTTACAACTATTTTATATGGTTTTAGTATTATTTGCATGGAACTAACCTGCACTAACGTTGTTTTCAGCAGAACTACCGTGGTGTTGTTTTTTGTGCAGAAATCAAAGTTCTCCCAATGCAGCAAAACTTTTTGATGATTTTTTTGGAACAAAAGAGGCACTAGAAGCTTCGTGGGAGGGCCAGAAGATCCACGAGGTGGGCACAACCCACCAGGGCGCGCCAGCCCACCCAGGCGCGCTCTGGTGTCTTGTGCTCACTTCGAGGCCCATCTTAGCATGAGACGTACGCCAAAAAATCCTATAAATACAGAAACCTCCAGAAATAACCCTAGATCGGAAGTTCCGCCGCTGCAAGCCTTTGTATCCACGAAAAACCAATCTGGACCCTGTTCCAGCACCCTGCCGGAAGGAGGAATCATCACCGGAGGCCATCTTCATCATCCCGACAGCCAGCATGATGAGGAGGGAGTAGTCCACCCTTGGGGCTGAGGATTTGTACCAGTAGCTATGTGTTTAATCTCTCTCTTTCTTGTGTTCTTGAGATGGCACGATCTTGATGTATCGCGGGCTTTGTTAATATAGTTGGATCATATGGTGTTTCTCCCTCTCTATCTTGTTGTGATGAATTGATTTTTCCCTTTGAGATTTCGTTCTTACCAGATTGAATATTTTTATGGATTTCAGAGCACTTGATATATGTCTCGCATATGAATACCAATGGTGATAATGGAGTATTATATTGATTCACTTAATATATGTTTTGGCACTCAACTCGCGTATTCCCGAGGTGACATTGGGGTAATGTATGCATAGAGGTTGATGCACGTTTTCATCCTACTTTCTCCGGTAGAAGTCTTGGAGCACTCTTTGAGGTTCTTTGTGTTGGATTGAGTATTATGAATCTAAATTTGTTTTGGTGTTATATTAGTACGAACTCCTAGGTAGATCGATCAGAAAGGATAACTTGGTGTTATCTTAGTACGAACTCTTGAATAGATCAATCAAAAATAATAACTTTGAGGTGGTTTCGTACCCTACAAACAATTTCTTCTTATGTTCTCTGCTAGATAGGAACTTCGGAGTGATTCTTCGTCGCACTTTGAGGGATGGTTATATGATCCAATTAGATTAGCATTGTTGAGAGATTGCACTAGCGAAAGTACAGACCCTAGGCCTTGTTTTCAAGCATTGTAATACAGTTTGTGCTCACTTTTGTTACTTGCTACCTTAATGTTTTTTATTTATTCAGATTATGAAAATATATTTCTACCATCCATATTACACTTTTATCACCATCTCTTCGCCGAACTAGTGCACCTATACAATTTCCACTGTATTGGGTGTGTACGGGACACAAGAGACTCTTTGTTATTTAGTTGCAGGGTTGTTTGAGAGCGACCATCTTCATCCTATGCCTCCCACGGATTGATAAACCTTAGGTCATCCACTTGAGGGAAATTTTCTATTGTCCTACAAAACTCTGCGCTTGGAGGCCCAACACGAGTCTACGAGAACAAGTTGTGTAGTAGACATCAATTCTCCACCCCACAAGGGCACGCTGCAAGACACGTGGCGGGAATTGAGGTGACCCATCGTTTCCATCTGACAAGGCCACCCACAAAGGCATCATTTAATACGATAGAGGAAAAACTCATCAGCACCCGGTCCCATAATTCAGGGTCGGGCCCCACATGTCAAGGCCCCGGAAATGGATAGGCCCCGTATCCCCTCTCAGTCCAGGCGGTTGCGAAGACGGGCGACGGGCCCGCGAGCTACTTTCGGCGTAAGCAAAACCGGGGTATTGCTAGCCTTGTGTGCTCGGCCCACGAATACTCCTTGGGCGAAGCATAGCCCTTGAAAACTCTAATTTGCCCGATGGACCATGGTGTGGGCTATTGGGGAACGATTCTAGACATGAGGTCTGACCATTCTAGGGAAGGGCTTCGTGGGAGTCTTCCGGGGAGTTGCGTCTGTATGCTATTGGTCCACCCAGGGTACGAGAGTCCTAACGACAGGGGGGTCGTGCAACATCCCATGCCTTGATTGCTGTTACCTGCATCAGCAGAGGAATGGGAGCTAAATGACTAGTCGATGCATATGGGCTCCGACAAGGCATCCGCAGGGGTGAGTGATGTCTGCTAGAACTACGTCGGTATTTCCCCAAAGAGGAAGGGATGATGTAGTATAGCGACAGTAGGTATTTCCCTCAATGATGAGACCAAGGTTATCGAACCAGTAGGAGAACCTCCTCACACCATGTAAACAACACCTGCACACAGATAACAAATACTCGCAACCCGACGTGTTCAATCCCTTCCGGGTACGACGCCTCAAGATAGGCAAATAACATGAGGTAAAAGTGGTAGATAGAATAAATAGACCACAGAACAAATAAATTGCAGCAAGATATTTTTGTATTTTTGGTTTAAGATATCTGAAAATAAATGCAAGAGAAAGTAGATCGCAAAGGAAAATATGATGACAAGAGACCCGGGGGCCGTAGGTTTCACTAGTGGCTTCTCTCGAGAAAAATAGCAAACAGCGGGAAAACAATTACTATTGGGCAATTGATAGAACTTCAAATAATCATGACGATATCCAGGCAATGATCATTATATAGGCATCATGTCCAAGATTAGTAGACCGACTCCTGCCTACATCTACTACTATTACTCCACACATCAACCACTGTCCAGCATGCATCTAGTGTATTAAGTTCATGAGAAAACAGAGTAATCCAATAAGAATGATGACATGATGTAGACGAGATCCGTTTATCTATTACGGAGATGTAGATCTCATCTTGTTATCCTTAGTAGCAATGATACATACGTGTCGGTTCCCCTTCTGTCACTGGGATCAAGCACCGTAAGATCGAACCCACTACAAAGCACCTCTTGCCATTGCAAGATAAATAGATCAAGTTGGCCAAAAAAACCAAACATCAGAGAAGAAATACGAGGCTATAAGAAATCATGCATATAAGAGATCAAAGAAGACTCAAGTAACTTTCATGGATAAAAACATAGATCTGATCATAAACTCAAAGTTCATCGGATCCCAAAAAACACATCGCCAAAAGACTTACATCATATGGATCTCCAAGAGACCCTTGTATTGATAATCAATAGAGAGAGAGAGAGAGGAAGCCATCTAGCTACTAACTACAGACCCGTAGGTCTACAAATAACTACTCACGCATCATAGGAGAGGCACCAGAGGAAGTGGTGAACCCCTCTGTGACGATATCTAGATTAGATCTGGTGGTTCTGGACTCTACGGTGACTGGATCAATATTTCATCACCCCCTGTAGGGTTTCCAGAATATTCGGATATTTATAGAGCAAAGAGGCGGTTCAGGGGGCACCCAAGGTGGGCAACACCCACCTGGGCGCGCTTGGGCCTCCTGGTGCCCTGGTGGGTGCTGCTCCCCTCGAGCAGCCCCCAGGTGCTTCCTTGGCCCACTGACTATGTTAATAGGTTAGTACCAAAAAATGATATAAAATGACTATAAGATGATTGTAAAACATCCAAGAATGATAATATAACAGCATGGAACAATAAAAAGTTATAGATACTTTGGAGACGTATGAGCATCCCCAAGCTTAATTCCTGCTCGTCCTCGAGTAGGTAAATGATAAAAATAGAATTTTTGATGTGGAATGATGCCTAACATGTTCATCACATTCTTTTGTTTATAGCATGGACATATGGACTTTTATATGATTCAAAGCAATAGTCTAGTTTTGACATGAAGACTTTAATACTCAAGCATTCCAACAAGCAACCACGTCTTTGAAAATATCAACACTAAAGCAAGTTATCCCTAGCCCATCATGCTCAATCATTGATCCATTCATGAAACACACTCGAATATTAGCTACACCCAATGCTCAAATATGATCATAGTGCCCCTTAGTTGGTGCTTTATAAGAGAAGATGGAGACTCAAATTCAAAATAAAAATTGCATAAGTAAAAGAAAGGCCCTTTGCGGAGGGAAGTAGTGATTTGTAGAGGTGCTAGAGCTCAAAGCTTAAATTGAGAGATAAAATTATTTTTGAGAGGCATACTTTTCCTACCAACAAAAACGACTTGGAGCATCCCAACACTTTCCATGCTAGATACATCATAGGTGGTTCCCAAACAGAAAATAAAGTTTATTCCTTTTTCCACCATAACTTTCACTTTCCATGGCTAACCGCATCCACGGGTGCCCTCCATACCAACACTTTCCAAGGAATTTATTATTTGACAACTTAAAATAAATTCATTTATTCATTTCGGGACTGGGCATCCCTAGTACCTTTGCCGTACTCTCGTGCAATGACAAGTGAATAAACACTTATCATGAGAATAACACAGCTAGCATGGAAAATATTGGCTACCCTTTACCGCCTCGCGAGTAGTAGAGCACACAAAAGAGAAATTTATTTTGAACATTAGAGATGGCACATGCAAATTTGCTTAGAACGGCATGGAAATACCACATATAGGTAGGTATAGTGGACTCATAAGGCAAAACTTGTTTAAAGGGTTTTGGATGCACAAGTAGTGATCATACTTAGTGCAAAATGAAGGCTAGCAAAAAGATTGAGAAGCGACCAACCAAAAAGCAAAAAATCTCGTACCCAAGAATTAAGCAAAAGTAACACCGAATAATGCACCATAAGTAGGATATAAATTTCATTGCATAACTATTGACTTTCGTGCTTGCATAGGGAATCACAAACCTTAACATCAATTCTTACTAAAGCACAATTACTCATCAACATGACTCACATATCATATCATCGTATCTCAAAACCATTACTAAGAATCAAGTTTATTTTGTCCAATGATCTTCATGAAAGTTTTTATTATATCCTCCTTGGATATCTATCACTTTGGGACTATTTTCATAAGTTGCTTTTGATAATCTCAAACAAATATAAGTGAAGATCATGAGGATTTTTTTTTCTTTCTCTCAAAATAATCTAAGTGAAGCAAGAGAGAATTTCTTAAAATATTTACTAACTCCAAAATAAATCTAAGTGAAGCATGATATCATTTCTTCAAAATTAACAAAGCACACCGTGCTCAAAAATATATAAGTGAAGTACTAGAGCAAGTCCATGGCTCTAAAAATTTAAGTGAAGCATAGGAGCAAGCATAGCATAAATTTTGGCTCTCTCAAGGGTGTGTCCAGCAAGGATTCAACAATTAAAATACAAACCAAAAAAAGCAAAGAATCATATCATACAAGACGCTCCAAGCAAAACTCATATCATGGGACGAATAAAAATATAGTTTCAAGTAAAATACCGATGGTTGTTAGAAGAAAGCGGGGATGCCACTCGAGGGCATCCCCAAGCTTAGTTGCTTGCTACTTATTTGAATATTATCTTGGGGTGCTTCGGGCATCCCCAAGCTTAGCCTTTTGCTTATCCTTATTCCTTCATCCATCGTAAGATAACCCAAAACTTGAAAACTTCAATCACATAAAACTCAAACAAAACCTTCATGAGATCTGTTAGTATAAGAAACCAAACCACTACTATAAGTACTATATAAAACCTATTATTATTTTGTTTTTGCATTATATCTACTGTATTCCAACTTTTATATGGCAAACACTCATCCAAGAAAACCATAGAATCATCAAAACAAGCACACAACGCAAAGAAAACAGAATCTGTCAAAAACAGAACAGTCTGTAGCAATCTGAAAATTTAGAATACTTACGTAACTCCAAAAATTATGAAATAAATTGGTGGACGTGACAAATTTGTCTATTAATCCTCTGCAAAAAGAATCAACTTAAAATCACTCTTCTCTAAAAAACGCAAAAGTTTCTGTTTTTCAGGAAGATCAAATAAACTTTCACCCAAGTCTTCCCAAAGGTCTTGCTTGGCACAAACACTAACTAAAACACAAAAAACGCAATCATAACAGTAGCATAATTGTTCTAACACTCAAGAACATAAAGTAAAAAGCAAAAATAAACTTTATTCATTGGGTTGCCTCCCAACAAGCGCTATCGTTTACGCCCCTAGTTAGGCATAATGCGTAGGATCTAAGTTTTGTCATCTTTGGTTCTAGATCATAAGATGCTCTCATGATTGATTCATATAATGGCCAAATTCCTGTTATAGGTAAGTGTTCCATTCCCTTACTTAGTGGAAATTCAAATTTAATATTGCCTTCTTTCATATCAATCACGACACCAATAGTACGCAAAAACGGTCTACCAAGAATAATTGGACAAGATGGATTGCAATCAATATAAAGAACAATAAAATCTATGGGCACATAATTACTATTTGCAAGAATAAGGACATCATCAATTCTTCCCATAGGCTTTTTAATAGTAGAATCCGCTAAGTGCAAATTTAAAGAGCATTCTTCAATATCGGTAAGACCAAGCACATCACATAAAGATTTCGGAATTGTAGAAACACTAGCACCCAAGTCACATAAAACAAAACACTCATAATTTTTAATCTTGACTTTGATAGGAGGTTCCCATTAATCATGCAATTTTCTAGGAATTGAAACTTCTAATTCCAACTTTTCTTCAAAAGCTTTCATCATAGCATCAACAATATATTTAGTAAAAGATCTATTTTGTTCATAAGCATGGGGTGAATTTATCATGGATTGCAACAAAGAAATACAATCAACCAAAGAGCAACTATAATAATTAAAGTCTTTGTAATCCAAAATAGTGGGCACATCACTAGCTAAAGTCTTGACCTCTTCAAACCCACTTTTATCAATTTTTTCAACAAGATTTTCACCCTCTGAATCATAGGACGCCTTCTAACTAAAGTGGACTCTTCTCCAGTCCCTTTTTCATCAATCTTAAATTTACTAAACAAAGAATCAATAGAAGAAGCACCAATCACTTTAAGATCTTCAACACTTTTATGATAATAATCACTAGAAAATGCTTTTTCTAAAAATCCTCTTTTAGCTCTAAGCATAGCGGTTCTTTTCTTACTTTCATCCATAGAAACATAAAGAGCCTTAATTGATTCTTCAACTTTAGGCACAAAATTTTTCATCTTGAGAGTTTCTACATCATGAGTAATTCTGTCAACACTTCTAGACAAATCATCAATTTTATTCAACTTTTCTTCTATCGAAGCGTTGAAAGCCTTTTGCGTATTAATAAATTCTTTAATATTGTTTTAAAGATCAGAGGTGTTTCTATTATTATTGTAGGTGGGATTACCATAAGAATTACCATAATTATTAGAGGAATTATTAAGAAAAGGCCTAGGATTAAAATTACCTCTATAAGCATTGTTATTGAAATTATTTCGCGAGACAAAATTCACATCTATGGCATCACTATTTTGCTCAATCAAAGTGGACAAAGGCACATCATTAAAATCAATAGGGCATTTTTATTAGCAACCAACTTCATAAGAGCATCAACTTTTTCACTCAAAGAATTTATTTCTTCTACCGAATTGACTTTTTTACTAGTAGGAGCTCTTTCGGCATGTCAATGCGAGTAATTTGCCATAATATTGTCTAGCAATTTAGTAGCTTCATCCAAATTAATTTCCATAAAAGTACCCTCGTAGTGGAATCTAAAAGATTACGAGAAACAAAATTCAATCCCGCATAAAAAATTTGTATGATCATCCAAAGATTTAACCCATGAGTTGGGCAATTCCTTAGCATCAATTTCACCCTTTCCCAAGATTGTGCAATATGCTCATGTTCAAGTTGCTTGAAATTCATGATTTGGGTTCTAAGGGAAATAATTTTTGCGCGCGGAAAATACTTAGTGATAAAAGCATCTTTGCACTTGTTCCAAGAATCGATACTATTGCGAGGCAAAGAAGAAAACCAAATTTTTGTGCGATCTCACAAAGAAAACGGAAATAATTTCAACTTCACAATATCATTGTCCACATCTTTTTTCTTTTGCATATTGCATAATTCCATGAATGTGTTAAGATGGGACGCGACATTGTCATTAGGAGTACCAGCAAATTGATCTTTCATGACAAGATTCAACAAAGCAGTATTAATATCATTGTTGTTGGTGTTTGATAAATCACATAACGTGGTGTTCTCTTGAGTCATGATGACTACACAATAAGATTGCACTCAAAAACAGATCTGACGAGAAAACGACAAACGAAAAAGAGGGTGAATAAAATGGCAAATTTTTGTGAAGCGGGGGAGAGGAAAACGAGAGGCAAATGGCAAATAATGTAAATTGCAAGGAGATGATATTTGTGATTCGGAACCTGGTTGATGTTGAAGATCCTCCCTGGCAACGGTGCCAGAAATTCCTTTTGATGTCTACTAGAACTATGTCAGCATTTCCCCAAAGAGGAAGGGATGATGCAGTATAGCGATGGTAGGTATTTCCCTTAGTGATGATACCAAGGTTATCGAACTAGTAGGAGAACCTCCTCACACCACGTAAACAACACCTACACACAAATAACAAATACTCGCAACCTGACATGTTAAATGGGTTGTCAATCCCTTCCGGGTACGACACCTCAAGATAGGCAAATAACATGAGGTAAAAGTGGTAGATAGGATAAATAGTTCACGAAACAAATAAATTGCAGCAAGGTATTTTTGTATTTTTGGTTCAATAGATCTGAAAATAAATGCAATAGAAAATAGATCGCAAAGGCAAATATGATGAAAAGAGACCCGGGGGCCGTAGGTTTCACTAGTGCTTCTCTCAAGAAAAATAACAAACAGTGGGAAAACAATTACTGTTGGGCAATTGATAGAACTTCAAATAATCATGAGGATATCCAGGCAATGATCATTATATAGCCATCATGTCCGAGATTAGTAGACCAACTCCTGCATGCATCTACTACTATTATTCCACACATCAACCGCTTTCCAGCATGCATCTAGTGTATTAAGTTCATGAGAAAATGGAGTAATGCAATAAGAACGATGACATGATGTATATGAGATTCGTTTATCTATTGCGGAGATATAGATCTCATCTTTTTATCCTTAGTAGCAACGATACATACTTGTCGGTTCCCCTTATGTCATTGGGATCAAGGACCGTAAGATCGAACCCACTACAAAGCACCTCTTCCCATTGTAAGATAAATAGATCAAGTTGGCCAAACAAAACCCAAATATTGAAGAACAAATGCGAGGCTATAAGCAATCGTGCATATAAGAGATCAAAGAAGACTCAAATAACTTTCATGGATAAAAACGTAGATCTGATCATAAACTCAAAGTTCATCGGATCCCAACAAACACACCGCCAAAAGACTTACATCATATGGATCTCCAAGAGACCATTGTATTGATAATCAAGAGAGAGAGAGAGAGAGAGAGAGAGGAAGCCATCTAGCTACTAACTATGGACCCGTAGGTCTACAAATAACTACTCACGCATCATAGGAGAGGCACCAATGGAAGTGGTGAACCCCTCCATGACGGTGTCTAGATTGGATCTGGTGGTTCTAGACTCTGTGCTGGCTGGATCAATATTTCGTCGCCTCCTGTAGGGTTTCTGGAATATTTGGGTATTTATAGAGCAAAGAGGCGGTTCGGGGGGCACCCGAGGTGGGCAACACCCACCTGGGCGCGCCTGGGCCTCCTGGCGCGCCCTGGTGGGTGCTGGTCCCCTCAAGCAGCCCCCAGGTGCTTCCTTGGCCCACTAGCTTTTTTCTGGCCCAAAAAAAAATCCTCCAAGAGTTTCGTTGCGTTTGGACTCCGTTTGATATTGATTTCCTGCGATGTAAAAAACATGCAGAAAACAACAACTGGCACTGGGCACTATGTCAATAGGTTAGTACCAAAAAATGATATAGAATGGCTATAAAATGATTGTAAAACATCCAAGAATGATAATATAACATCATGGAACAATAAAAAAATTATAGATACGTTGGAGACATATTAGTGAGGTCGCACATAGTGGCTACAAGGTAGTTCACCTGCTCCATACACTACTACAGGGGCGGTACCTCATCCCTACCCACTCGGTACGAGGGAAGAAACAGGTGAGTACCCACGGTGCAATACGCTTCCCCGAGGATCCATCATCATAGCACGTACAAGCGTGCCATGAGCGGCCATGTCACACCGGTGCACGCTAGGGCCGGCCTGCCCAATGTTTTATTCAACCAATGGGGGTCTCTGCGAGGGCCCTCGAAGGGTAGTATAAATAGGGGAAGGTTGTGGCCTCGCACGAGAGGACTCAAGTCACAAGGCAACACAAGACATACATTGTAGCCAGCTATCATATGAAATAAAGAGAACATGCAGGAGTAGGGTATTACACCAACATGGGGGCCTGAACCTGGGTACTTCTAGCATGTTCTTCTCTCGGTTCTTCCTCTCTCGAGCCACCATGACCTAGGAAACTATAAGTGGTCAGTCCTTGGCCGAACTCACAAAGGGTTGTAGCTGACAACCCAATGTCCAGTTCTTAGACACTGACACCCCCAGTCGAGGTTCTTGTTTGCCCAAGAGGCTAGTCTCCTCAGTTGTTCCTTCGAGAAGGAGGGAGAACCCCCGTGGCTCCCTGTGGAGGGACCCGCCACGTAAAACCACTTATGTTTCCAGAACTTCATCGTTTCGATGAAGTTGCCCTCAGGCCAAAACACATTTGTGAGCCAGCTAATCATAGCCTCACCACGCTCCGCGAGCTGGGGCCTCTATTGTGCGGCTTAACACGGAATACCTTTAGCCATAGCCCGTAGTGGGGCTCAAAGCGAAGGAAGGCCTCACAAAAGATTATGAAGGTGGCTATGTGGAGAGAGTTTGGGGTTAGATGATGAAAATCGAGCCCGTAGTAGAACATAAGACCCCAAGCAAAGGGGTGGAGGAGAAAACCCAGACCTCAGATGAGGTGGAAAATAAAAACTACCTGCTCCCCTTAGCGAGGAGCAGGGGTGGTGGACGTTGATCAGTTTGCGCCCTCCTATATGGGAGATCGACACCTGACCGTGGTAGGAAGATAACCGTCAGCTTTGAGCTTGAAGATGGTGCCGACGGTGACGGTGGAGCGTAACCACTAACCCTTTGCCGGTAGCTTTGGCCTCGTACCCTTCCCCGCGCCAGCCATCTTGTGCAAGGGAAAAGAAGAACAAAAGGGGCAAGAGCCAGAAGTGGATCTCGAAGCACTTGGGCTTGCGGCAGGTTCCTGGCGCTAGAGCGAGAGATGAGAGTGTGAGTAAAATTGATTTATCGCCCCCCTTTATAGACAGTCAAAGACCAGGGGTCGCCTCACCACAGGGAACGAATTGCCGCTTCCTGATGCATCGTGTAGTCTATGCGCGTGAAGATTAAGGCGTGTGCATTGATGACACCTCTAGAAATCCAGAAGCATGATCTCTTTGGCAGGATGTAACGAGGACTAAGGACATGTTTCTCGTTTATGGAAGTGCTGAAGAGCTCGTCGATTCGGATGACTCAAAGTCTCAGACCGAATACATATATATTTTGAATAGTGGAGCGGTCAGTTGGTGCAGTTCCAAGCAAATCATCGTAGCGGGATCTACATGTGAAGCGGAGTATATAGTTGCTTCAGAAGTAGCACAACAAGGAGTCTAGATGAAGGAGTTCATGTCCAATCTAGGATTTGTACCTAGTGCATCGGATCCTATGACTCTCTTTTGTGACAACACACGCGCCATTGCCATTGCCAATGAGCCAAGGTTTCACAAGAAGACCAAGCACATCAAGCGCCACTTCAAATCCATTTGTAATTACATTAAGGATGGAGACATAGATATTTGCAAAGTACATACAGATCTGAATGTGTCAGACCTGCTGACTAAACCTCTTCCATGAGCAAAACATGATCAACCCCAGAACTCTATGGGTGTTATATTCATTATGATGTAAACTAGATTATTGATTCTAGTGCAAGTGGGAGACTGTTGTAAATATGTCCTGGAGGCAATAATAAATTGGTTATCATCATATTTCCTTGTTCATGATAAATGTTTATTATTCATGCTAGGAGTGTATTGACCGGAAACTTAAATACATGTCTGAGTACATAAACAACACTGTGTCCTTAGTAGGCGTCTACTAGACCAGCTCATTGATCAGAGATGGTTAATGTTTCCTAACCATGGACCTGAGTTATCATTTGATAACAGGATCACATCATTAGGAGAATGATGTGATGGACATACCCAACCGTAAGCTTAGAATCAGATCATATCACTTAGTTATTTGCTACAACTTTCTTCATGTCAAGTATTTGTTCTTAGACCATGAGTCATGTCACTCCCGGATACCAGAAGAATACCTTGTGTGCTATCAAACGTCACTGCCTAACTGGATGATCATAAAGGTTCTCTATAGGTATCTCCAAAGGTGTCTGTTGGGTTGCATGGACCGAGACTGGGATTTGTCACTCCGTGTGACAGAGAGATATCTCTGGGCCCTCTCAGTAATACAACATCTCAAGAAGCTTCATGTGACTAATGAGTTTAGTCACGGGATCCTGTATTGTGGAACGAGTAAAGAGACTTGCCAGCAACGAGATTGAACTAGGTATGGAGATACAGACGACCGAATCTCGGGTAAGTAACATGTCCCTGGATAAAGGGGATTGTATACGGGATTGTCTGAATCCTCGACATTGTGGTTCAACCTATAAAGATCTTTGTTGATATGTGGGAATCAATATGGGCATCTAGGCCCTGCTCATGTTCCCGAACCCGGAGGGTCGCACGCTTAACATTCGGTAGCGCTAGGGTAGTATTGAGATATTAATAGTGAAAAGTCTGAAGGATGTTCAGGGTCCCATATGGGATTCGATACCATGAGGAGCTCCGTAATAGCCCGGAGGTAAAGATTGATATGTGGGAAGATATATTTTGGTCACCGAAAAAGTTTCGGGTTTTGATGGCAGGGTGTCGGGAGTCCTGAAAGGGTTCTCGATGTCCACCTGCCCTAGGGGGTACATGGGCTATAGGGGGTGCGCCCTGGCCTAGTTGGGCCAGGCGCACCAGCCCCCCAAGGGCCCATGCGCCTAGGGTTGGGGGGACCCTAGGTGGAGGCGTCCCCCTTGGCTTGCGGGGCACTCCACCCCTTGGCCGACACCCCCTCCCTTGGAGGAGGGGTCTAGGGCCACAACCCCTCCCTCGCCCCTATAAATAGTGGGGAGGCGCAGGGGGGCTGCACCCATCCATCTCTGACCTCCGTCTCTCCCAGCTCCTCCCACCTTTTTCTGGCACACGCTTGGTGAAGATCTGCCGAAATTCCCCTGCCACCACCACCACCACCATACCGCCGTGCTGGTTCGGATCTCATCTACCTACTCTCCCTCGCTTGCTGGATCAGGAAGGGGATGACGCCATCGAGCTGAACATGTGCTAATCTCGGAGGTGCCGTCAGTCCGACACTATATTAGATCGGATCGCGATTGGATCATGAAGAGTACGACTACATCAACCATGTTACATATGCTAACGCTTTCGATCTACAAGGGTACGTAGACACACTCTCCTCATTGTTATGCATCTCCTAGATTAGATCTTGGGTGTTCATAGGATTTTTTTTGATTTTCATGCTTCATTCCCCATTAGTATCATATTAAAAACTGAACCAACATCAATCATATCATATTCAACAATTGTAAATAAATATATAACAAAATATATAATCAACAATACTGGAATATGCAAATGAATCTACATCAACCATTCAAACAACATCAATCATATCATATTCAACCACTTTACTATATGCATATGAATCAACAACCATCATTTTCAACCAAATCAATCATATTTATCCTACCTCAATCATATTCAACCACATCAATCATAATAACCAAACATTAGTGAACCATTCAAAAATAAATGTGAACTAGGGTTCATCTTCAAACTAGATAAAAATAAACTAGTCACTATGACATGAGCTAGGGTTCATCTTCAACCACATACATCATATTGAATCAAACTAAAAATACCTATGATCAACAAAAAATAATAAATACTAGATGAAATAGGGTTCAACTTGTGCCAAAATAATGCGTCAAAATGAAACTTCTTGACTAAAAACTACTTGGAGGGATTGAGAGAGCTTACTTCTCTCGCTTTGGAGCCATCTCGATCCGCAAAAATGACGGAGAAACAAAGGATACGGAGAGGGTAGTGGAAGGGATGAGAGAGGGAACTCCTCTATGTTCTTGCGGTAGCCGCGGTAGGGAGAAGATGTGGCTGTGTTCCTGAGTGGGACCCACAAGCCAGCCCTGCTGCTTATAACTGTTCGCCACTAATACGTCTCCATCATATCTATAATTTTTGATTGTTTCATGCCAATATTCTACAACTTTCATATACTTTCCGCAACTTTTTGTATTATTTTGGGACTAACATATTGGTCCAGTGACCAGTGCCAGTTCCTGTTTGTTGCATGTTTTTGTTTTGCAGAATATCCATACCAAACGAAGTCTAAAAGCAATAAAAATTTACGGAGATTTATTTTGGAATATTTATGATATTTTGGAAAAAGAATCAACGTGAGACGATGCCCGAGGGGGCCACAAGCCCTAGGGGCGCGCCCCTACCCAGGGCGCAGCCAGGAGGCTTGTTGGCCCCCTGTAAGGCGGTTGGTGCCCTTCTTTCGTCACAAGAAAGCTAATATCCGGATAAACATCGTGTTAAAATTTCGGCCCAATCGGAGTTATGGATCTCCGGGAATTTAAGAAACGGTGAAAGGCTAGAATTTGGGAACGCAGAAACATAAGGAAACAAACTAAGAGAGAGAGATCGAATCTCGGAGGGGCTCCCGCCCCTCCGCCGCCACGGAGGCCATGGACCAGAGGGAAAAGCCTCCTCCCATCTAGGGGGGAGGTCAAATAAGAAGAAGAAGGAGGGGGGCTCTCTCCCCTCTCTCACAGTGGCGTTGGAATGCCGTCGGGGCAATCATTGTGTGACGCCGATCTACTCCAACAACTCCATCATCTTCATCAACATCTCCATCACCCTCCCCCATCTATCTACAACGGTCCACTCTCCCACAACCCATTGTACCCACTACTTGAACATGGTGCTTTATGCTTCATACTATTATCCAATGATATGTTGACATCCTATGATGTCTGAGTAGAATTTTGTTGTCCTATCGGGTAATTGATGAATTGCTATGAATGGTTTAATTTGCTTGTGGTTATGTTGTTGTCCTTTGGTGCCCATCATATGAGTGCGCGTGTGGGTCACACCATAGGGTTAGTTTTATGTTGATAGGACTATGCATTGGAGGGCAAGGGTGATGTGACGCCCCCGATTCAATCATACACTAATCATGCACGCAAACGTGTACGATCAAGATCAGGGACTCACGGGAAGATATCACAACACAACTCTAAAAACATAAATAAGTCATACAAGCATCATAATACAAGCCAGGGGCCTCGAGGGCTCGATCATAGACGAGTCAGCAGAAGCAACAATATCTGAGTACAGACATAAGTTAAACAAGTTTGCCTTAAGAAGGCTAGCACAAACTGGGATACAGATCGAAAGAGGCGCATGCCTCCTGTCTGGGATCCTCCTAAACTACTCCTGGTCGTCGTCAGCAGCCTGCACGTAGTAGTAGGCACCTCCAGTGTAGTAGTCGTCATCGACGGTGGCGTCTGGCTCCTGGGCTCCAGCATCTGGTTGCGACAACCAGAAAGAAAGGAAAGGGGGGAAAAGGGGGGAGAAAGCAACCGTGAGTACTCATCTAAAGTACTCGCAAGAAAGGATCTACACTACATATGCATGAGTATATGTGTAAAGGGCCATATCGATGGACTGAACTGCAGAATGCCAGAATAAGAGGGGGATATCTAATCATGTCGAAGACTACGCTTCTGGCAGCCTCCGTCTTGCAGCATGTAGAAGAGAGTAGATTGAAGTCCTCCAAGTAGCATCGCATAGCAGAATCCTACCCGGCGATCCTCCCCTCGTCGCCCTGTGGAAAAGCGATCACCGGGTTATCTATGGAACTTGTCTGGGTGTGTTTTATTAAGTATCTGGTTCTAGTTGTCATAAGGTCAAGGTACAACTCCGGGTCATCCTTTTACCGAGGGACACGGCTATTCGAATAGATAAACTTCCCTGCAGGGGTGCACCACATAACCCAACACGCTCGATCCCATTTGGCCAGACACACTTTCCTGGGTCATGCCCGGCCTTGGAAGGTCAACACGTCGCAGCCGCACCTAGGCACAACAGAGAGGTCAGCATGCCGGTCTAAATCCTATGCACGCAGGGGTCTGGGCCCATCGCCCATTGCACACCTGCACGTTGCGAGGGCGGCCGGAAGCAGACCTAGCCTCCCTAATACAAGAGCAGGCGTTCCAGTCCAATCCAGCGCGCACCGCTCCGTCGCTGACGTCAAGAAGGCTTCGGCTGATACCACGACGTCGAGTGCCCATATCTTTCCCACGTAGTTGGTTAGTGCGTATAGACCAAATGGCCAGACTCAGATCAAATACCAAGATCTCGTTAAGCGTGTTATTATGAAGCGACCGCAGATGCCAACCAGGGCCAGGCCCACCTCTCGCCTAGGTGGTCTCAACCTGCCCTGTCGCTCCGCCACAAAGATCCACACAGAGGGCCGTCGGGACAAAGGTCCTTTCAGCCCCCAATCCGTGAATCACTCGCGGGTACTCTTCGAGCGGACCCGACTTTAGTCACCATCTGAAGTATGTATATATGTATAATATATACCCGTGATCACCTCCCGAGTGATCACGGCCCAATAGTATAGCACGGCAGACTGACAAGAATGTAGGGCCAATGGTGATAAACTAGCATCCTATACTAAGCATTTAGGATTGCGGGTAAGGTATCAATGACTGTAGCAACAATGACAGGCTATGCAACAAAATAGGAGTAACCGAACAGTAACATGCTACACTACTCTAATGCAAGCAGTATAGAGAAGAATAGGCGATATCTGGTGATCAAGGGGGGGGGGGGGGGCTTGCCTGGTTGCTCTGGCAAGAAGGAGGGGGTCGTTAACTCCGTAGTCGAACTGGGCAGCAACAGTGTCGGTCTCGTAGTCTACCGGAGAGAAGAGGGGGAAGAAACAATGAATACCATGCAAACAGATGCATATCGATGCATGACATGACAAGTAACGATGCTAGGTGTGCCCAATCGCGGTAGTAGGTGATACTGACGAAGGGGGAAAACATCCGGGAAGGTATTCCCGGTGTTTCGCGTTTTCGGACAGGTGAACCGGAGGGGGAAAGTTGTGTGTTCGCTATGCTAGGGATGTGTGGCGGACGAACGGGCTGCGTATCCGAATTCGTCTCATCGTTCCGAACAACTTTCATGTAGAAAGTATTTTCATCCGAGTTACGGATTAAAAGATATGATTTTCTAAAGATTTAATCATTTTCAGGAATTTATTTAATTAATTTAAATCAACATTATCCAGAATAGTATGGGATGACGTCAGCATGACGTATGTGTGATGTCAGCAGTCAACAGTGCGGTTGACTAGAGTCAAAACTGACTGTGGGTCCAGTGGGACCCACCTGTCATTGAGACAGAGGTGAAATAGGATTTGTTTTAAACTAATTTAGAATTAACTAAGTGTGGGCCCCATTAGTCAGTGACTAATTAGCCCAGATTAATTAGATTAACTAATTTAATTAGCTTAAATATGAGGGGGGGGGCACTGGTCAGCTGCTGGGACCAGCCCAGTCAGTAAGTTGACTCAGTCAACTGGTCAACAAGGGGGCTTGGGCCCACCAGTCAGTGGCCCAGGCAGTGGGACCCGCCACGGCAGGTCAGCACGGGCGGCTCTCGCCGGCGGCGACCTAATGCACGGCGCTGACCCGCCGGAGTTCGCCGGAAAATGCCCACAGGGCACGGATCAGCGCGCGCATGGGCTCATTTGAACGAGCGCGAAGAGGCGCATCTAGTGGCATGGGCGGTTCGTCCCGAGGTCACCGGAGCTGTCGCCGGCGACGAGCGGGGCGGATGCCGGGGCCCGAGCGAGTTTGAAGACGGGGCTGCGGGGCACGGTTCGTTGCGGGGCTAGGTGCGTTCGAACGCATGCGACAACGCGCGTCGAGTGGCAGTGGTCGTAGGCACGGGGGTGGCCGGGGTTGAGCGGTGCTTCGAGATCAGGCGCAGCCGGAATCGCAGCTCGACGGGGATGGAGTTAGGAGGCACGGGAGGGAGTGTGCGCGTGCGCGTTGGGCTCCTGTGAGCATCAGGAGAACGATGCCGTGCTCAGGCGAGCACGACGGAGTGCATGGCCACGGCGGCGAGGTGATCCGCGGCGACGGGCTCACGGCAACGGCACGAGGTAGCTACGGTGCGCAAGAGGCCCATCTAGGAGGAGCAGGGGGAGGAGAGGCTCACCGTGCGGCACGCAAGATGGCCCGTCGTAGTTTAGTAGCAGCAGGGGGTGTTGACGGAGTTGGGGAAGAACGGCAGTGACCGGAGATGTGGAAGAAGGGGGCCGTTGCAGCAGCGCCTCCGAGCTCCAGCTGCGGCCACCGGTCGACAAGGAATACGATGGCGGAGACGAACGACACGCAAACGAGGTGAGGCGAGGGCTGTGGCCGCGCGTTTCACGGCGGCGGGTCCATGGTGGCGCTCGGATGCGATGGGAAGGAGGAGAGCGGGGTGGATCTGAGGGGAGGGGGAGTGGTGCAGGAACCGAGGGCGAGCGGGGGGGGGGGGGGGATGGGAGGAGAGATCGAGGGGCGCGACGTCGGCGTCCTTATCCACCTCGACGCCGGCGAGCGGGTCCGGTGGCGACCGCGCCCTATAGCGGCGCGCGACCGAGGAACAGGAAGGGGATGCGGTGCGGGGAGCTGGGCCGGCTGGGCCGACCAGGCTGGTTTAGCTGGGCCAGTTGGCCCAGGGGTTTTTTTCCTTTCTCTTTCCTTCTTTCTTTTCTTTATTTTTTTCTGTTTTATTTCATTTTAAAGTATTTAGTCATTTTCTAAAAATGTGTTTACTTCACCATAATTACCTATGCAATATTTGGCACTGCCCGAACATTTTTGTTTCGATGTTTGAAAACTTTTGTTGTTTGTCATATTTTGAATTTTGATTTTTGGACCGGTTTTGAACTAATGAAAGATTAGCAATAGTAACAAAGGTGACGTGGCATCAATACAGAGTTTTACTGTAGCATAATTATCCGGGCGTTACAAATCTCCTCCACTACAAGAAATCTCGTCCCGAGATTTAAGAGGTAGAAGGAAATAGTGCGGGGTATTTTTCGCGCAGACGATCCTCGCGTTCCCAAGTGGCTTCATCTTCAGAATGGTGCAACCACTGAACTTTGAGGAATTTGATCGCCTTCTGACATGTGCGGCGTTCAACTTGGTCAAGAATGCGGACCGGATGCTCTTTATAGGAGAGGTCCTTTTGTAATTCGAGCACTTCATGATCCACTCCTCGGATTGGGTCGTTGAAGCAACGGCGGAGCTGTAACACGTGGAACACATCGTGAACCTGAGAAAGGTTCGGCGGAAGCTCCAGTTGGTATGCCACTTTTCCACGCCTTTCCATAATAGTGAATGGGCCAATATAGCGTGGAGCTAGCTTTACCTTGATCTCGAAGCGGTGAGCACCCTTCATTGGTGTAACGCGAAGATAGGCCTTTTCGCCAGGCTGATAGACCATGTCCTTATGTTTACGGTCATACTAACTCTTCTGAAGGGACTGAGCAGTCTTGAGATTCTCGCAAATAATGCGGACTTGTTCTTCGGCATGTTGGATAATATCCGGACCGAAGAGTGGACGTTACCCAGTTTCTGACCAGTTCAGAGGGGTTCGGCACTTTTGTCCATATAACACTTCAAAGGGGGCCATCTTCAGACTAGCTTGATAGCTATTATTATAAGAGAACTCAGCATATGAGATTCCTCCCATTTCTTGCCGAAGGAAATAACACAAGCTCGAAGCATGTCTTCGAGAACTTGGTTGACACGTTCAACTTGCCCTTGCGACTGAGGACGAAAAGCAGTGCTGAAAGATAGATGAGTGCCCATAGCTTCTTGGAAACTTGCCCAGAATCTTGAAGTGAATAAGCTGCCACGGTCTGAACTGATTACCAATGGAATACCGTGAAGCGAGACAATTCTGGACATGTAGAGGTTTGCCAGCTGACTAGCAGTGATCGTTTCCTTGACAGCCAGAAAATGCGCAACTTTAGAAAGCCGGTCAATGACGACAAGAATAGCATCATTACCTTTCTGCGATTTGGGGAATCCAGTGATGAAGTCCATTTCAACATGGTCCCATTTCCATTCAGGAATAGAGATAGGTTGCAGAGTTTCAGCAGGCCTTTGATGCTCTGCTTTGATACGACGACAAACGTCACACTCAACAACATAACGAGCAATATCTTGCTTCATATTAGACCACCAGAATCTCTGACGAATGTCTTGGTACATCTTGGTACTACCAGGATGAATAGACAAAGGTGTATCATGAGCTTCTTGCATAACCCTTGGAGTCAGATTCAGGTTTTCCCTCTTACTCGGTACCACTAGGCGACCTTTTAACAATAAGGTGCCTGCGTTATCAACAGTGAAGAATGAGGGCTTTCCTTCTGCGAGATAACATTTAATCCGCTCGACTTCATCGTCACATTTCTGTATCCATTTGATGGTGTCCACAAGATCTGGTCTAGCAACTGTGGTATTGAGAGAACCCCGGGAAACAACATGGAGGTTCATCTTGCGAAACTCCGGAGGAGGGGGAGCGAGTGCACCAGGAGGAACAATATGGAGGTTCAGCTTTCTGAATTCTTCAACAAGCGAGGGCTGAACTTTGTGAACCTGGAGGTGGTTGCAGTAAGACTTGCGGCTCAAGGCATCAGCCATCACATTAGCCTTGCCTAGGGTATACGAAATACCCAGGTTAAAATCTAAAACAATCTCCATCCATCTCTGCTGACAGAGGTTCAGATCTGGTTGAGTAAACAGATACTTCAGACTTTGGTGGTCGGTGAAGATCTCGCAACGATTACCGAGAAGGTAATGTCGCCACTGTTTCAGTGCATGGATAACAACAACAAGCTCGAGGTCATGAACTGGATAGTTCTCTTCGTGAGGGCGCAATTGACGAGAGGCATAAGCAATCACCTTGCGCTCTTGCATTAGGACAGCGCCTAAGCCTTGACGTGAAGCATCACAATAAATGACGAAGTCCTTCTTAGTATCTGGAGGAGCAAGCACCGGGGCAGAAGTCAACTTCTCTTTGAGCGCCTGGAAACTTTCCTGACACTTTTCTGTCCACTGAAACTTGACGCCTTTATGAAGCAGGTTAGTCAGAGGTCTAGCGATCTTGGAGAAGTTCTCGACAAATCGACGGCAATAGCTGGCGAGTCCGAGAAAACTTCTGACTTGCTTGACATTCTTCGGAGGAGTCCAATCGAGAATAGCCTGAACTCGTTCAGGGTTGACGGCAATACCATCCTTAGAGATGACATGCCCAAGATAGGTTACTTCGGGAAGCCAGAATTCACACTTGGAGAACTTGGCATAGAGTTGATGCTCTCTAAGCTTTTCTAGAACAAGACGAAGATGTTCAACATGTTCTTCTTCATTCTTGGAATATACAAGGATATCATCCAGATAAACCACGACAAATTTGTTGAGGTATTCCATAAAGATATAGTTCATCAGATGAGAGAAGGTGGCTGGAGCATTGGTTAATCCAAAAGACATGACGGTGTACTCGTATGAACCATAGCGAGTCACAAATGCGGTCTTCGGGATATCTTCTTCACGAACACGGATCTGGTGGTAACCCAACCTCAAGTCGAGTTTAGAGAACACTGACGAACCAGCCAGTTGATCATATAGATCATTGATCCGAGGAAGAGGATATTTGTTCTGAATGGTAGCTTGGTTAATAGGACGGTAGTCTTGGACCAATCGGTTTGTCCCATCCTTCTTCTTGACAAAGAGAGAAGGTGCTCCCCAAGGAGAGCAACTTGGGCGAATGAAACCACTTCAAAGAGATTTGTCGATTTCCTCCTTAAGCTCAATGAGTTCATGCGGCGGCATCTTGTAGGGCCGTTTGGCTATAGGAGTGGTGCCTGGTTTTAAGTCAATGATGAATTCGACAGCTCTAGCAGGGGGAATCCCTGGAAGTTCTTCAGGAAAGACGTCTTGGAATTCACGAACGACAGGAATGTTTTCAATGCCCTCGAGGGGTGCAACGTTCAATGCGTTCAAGGCATAAAGCCTTGCCTCGGCATTCTGAACTAGATGAGCATTGTAGCTAATTATTACATCAGAAGGGTGCAGCAGATGGACGGTCTTAGTGGCGCAAACTATAGAACTAGATGAGATCAATGCTACAGGACTTCAATACGATGGGAGAGACAAGGAATTCTATTCCTTCGATTTCAACGGGGACGTCGTTGCAAATCATGGAGGTCTGACATTGGCCCGCGGGTGTGTGTACTAATAGCGAAGCGTTCATGTCTTCGTTTTTAATGCCATGCATGAATGCAAAATCTTCTAACATGAATGAATGCGATGCTCCTGTATCAAATAAAATGGATGCTGGTACTAAATTTACGAGGAGTGTACCCATCACAGTAGCAAGCTGGTCTTGAGCTTTGTTCAGATCAACGTGGTTGGCATGAACACGACCATAAGACTTGGCATTGTTGTTGCGGGGCTGGTTGTTACCACGACCAACTGCTGGAAGGGCCAGTTGATTCTGGTTTTGGTTGCATTCCCTAGCACGGTGTCCTGGCTGACCACACCTGAAGCACAGACCATTATTGGGAGTGGGAGCAGGAGCTCGGTGTGGTGGAGCTGGAAGCCTTGGCTGCCTAGATGGTGGAGGAGGCAGACGAGGTGCAACATAGGTCTGCCTTGGGGCAGGTGCATTTGGACAGTACATGCTGTTCGGGATCCATATCTTACGCTTCTGCGAGGGCGGGCCCAAAGATGAGCCCATGTCACGCTTGCGCCTATGAGAGCTCTGGTGTTCCTGCAGACCAGTCTCGACATTGATGGCCTTGTTCACCAAGGTGGCGAAATCGGCAAAGTCATGCACCAGAAGTGCGAGCTTGATGTCAGCTTGAAGGCCGTCACGGAACTTCTCCTGTCTACGTGCATCAGTTGCAATGTCTTCTTCAGCATAGCGAGACAAGTCCAGAAACTCCCGCTGATAAGCTTCCACAATATTGTTGCCCTGTGTGAGGTTGCGGAACTCACGCTTCTTCCTGTCCATGATCCCCTGAGGAATGAAGCGGGCACGGAAGGCAACTTGAAAGTCTGGCCAGGTGATGATTGTCCCAACTGGCAGAGTACGCCTGTGGTTGTCCCACCATTGAGCTGCGGGTCCCTTCAGAAAGAAGGAAGCAAAGGTGACATAGCGGGCAGGGGCTACCTCAGCAGACTCCATCTCATAGGTGATGTCACGGAGCCAGTCATCAGCATCCAGCGGCTGAGTTGAGCTGCGGTACACGGTTGGGTTGAGGCGCATGAAATCCTGCATAGTCACTTGGGCTGGCTGCTCGTTCATATTGGGGCGAGGGAACTGAGCCATCATATTCTCCATGAACTGGCGATTCATATCGAGCTGTTGGACCATACCAGCCATGTACTCAGGCGGTGGTGGGGCGTTGTCGCCACGACCACGACCAGCTGGTCTAACCATCCTGCTAATATATAACAGGGGTAGTTCAGCATTGAGAAATTTGCATAGACAAGAATCATTCATGATGAAACATGCATAATGAAAGGAGCACGACAGATACTACATAGTAGTCGGCATATCTTACAAAAGGGGTCAGACATAGAGTTCAGTACACAGAGTTCAGTACATAGACTAAGTCATCATAGGCGGCACGCAGGCTCGCGGCGAATGCATCTAATACTAATAAGCAAGATTACATCAGTCCCAGGAGGTACTGTGGAGGTAGTCGTAGCCCGACAACTAGTAGTGAGGCAACGGATAGTCCACATCAGCGGCCTGGGGGCCGCGGATACTCTGGTGTAGAGCCCGACGCTCAGGTGGCAGAAGAGGACCAAGTGCGGGAGAGTAGCCTCCCACCTCTGGCCAACCGACACCACCGGGCATCACGGTCCTGGCTGGGTAGATCGCAGAACGCGGTAGCTGTCTAGATAGAACAAAGGGGTGCAACAGCGTTAGAGCCCTGCAAAGGTGCTGACGAGTGGTGTACAACTCGTGGCGAAGAGCTCGGTTAGCTCGGTCCAACCCATCAGCATGCAGAATAAGGCTCTGATGGTGGAAGGGCTCTCGAGTGACGGTGGAGTAGGCAGCAGTGTAGTATCCCTCCGCACCAACGTCGGATGCGATAGCAATGTGCCTGAAAGGGGAAGTGTCCAACGCTCGATACTCTCCACGAAGACGTGTTAGAGCAGCATAGGCAACATCATGAACTGCCATCTCGATGGTCACTCCAACACCATGAGCGGTGTGTAGCACGGTAGTGGAGTCATACTCCCGAGAGTAGAGGTGGACAATGGCACGGTACTGCTCCTGGTTAAAGTCCTGGTACTCCTCATAGACGGTGTACTCAGGGTGCCAGCGATAACCCAGATAGGTCATCATCTCAGCTAGCACAACAGGTGATCCTGAGGCACCAATGGCCGCCGTGTGGCGCACGACCTGCCTCGTGGGTTCCATCTGAAAACAAAGATGTTTCAATGGAGTCAAATGACAATGTGGGTACTATTCAAAATACTATCCTACAGAATAACTATGGCTTATCCAACTTTGGGGTGAACGTGGTAACGGCATCCTAATGTTAGAGTTAGTAAATTCGTTTAACCCGAGTAGGAGAGAGTTCAGAGCCCCAGAGTAAAGGTCGAGAAGTAAAAGATCCTAATACCACCCAATGGCGACGTGGGCCCATAAGGCACACAGCCAAGTTAGTAAAAGTTTTGTAGTGACTAGACTCGACTTCGTCCAAGGAGTGTGGAAGGGGGATTCCTACAGGCAGTCGGATCTGATACCAACTTGTGACGCCCCCGATTCAATCGTACACTAATCATGCACGCAAACGTGTACGATCAAGATCAGGGACTCATGGGAAGATATCACAACACAACTCTAAAAACATAAATAAGTCATACAAGCATCATAATACAAGCCAGGGGCCTCGAGGGCTCGAATACAAGTGCTCAATCATAGACGAGTCAGCGGAAGCAACAATATCTGAGTACAGACATAAGTTAAACAAGTTTGCCTTAAGAAGGCTAGCACAAACTGGGATACAGATCGAAAGAGGCGCAGGCCTCCTGTCTGGGATCCTCCTAAACTACTCCTGGTTGTCGTCAGCAGCCTGCACATAGTAGTAGGCACCTCCAGAGTAGTAGTCATCATCGACGGTGGCGACTGCCTCCTGGGCTCCAGCATCTGGTTGCGACAACCAGAAAGAAAGGAAAGGGGGGAAAAGGGGGGAGAAAGCAACCGTGAGTACTCATCCAAAGTACTCGCAAGCAAGGATCTACACTACATATGCATGAGTATATGTGTAAAGGGCCATATCGGTGGACTGAACTGCAGAATGCTAGAATAAGAGGGGGATAGCTAATCCTGTCGAAGACTACGCTTCTGGCAGCCTCCGTCTTGTAGCATGTAGAAGAGTAGATTGAAGTCCTCCAAGTAGCATCGCATAGCATAATCCTACCCGGCGATCCTCCCCTCGTCGCCCTGTGGAAAAGCGATCACCGGGTTGTCTGTGGAACTTGTCTGGGTGTGTTTTATTAAGTATCCGGTTCTAGTTGTCATAAGGTCAAGGTACAACTCCGGGTTGTCCTTTTACCGAGGGACACGGCTATTCGAATAGATAAACTTCCCTGCAGGGGTGCACCACATAACCCAACACGCTCGATCCCATTTGGCCGGACACACTTTCGTGGGTCATGCCCGGCCTTGGAAGATTAACACGTCGCAGCCCCACCTAGGCACAACAGAGAGGTCAGCACGCCGGTCTAAATCCTATGCGCGCAGGGGTCTGGGCCCATCGCCCATTGCACACCTGCATGTTGCGAGGGCGGCCGGAAGCAGACCTAGCCTCCCTAATACAAGAGCAGGCGTTCAAGTCCAATCCGGCGTGCGCCGCTCCGTCGCTGACGTCAAGAAGGCTTCGGCTGATACCACGACATCGAGTGCCCATATCTTTCCCACGTAGTTGGTTAGTGCGTATAGACCAAATGGCCAGACTCAGATCAAATACCAAGATCTCGTTAAGCATGTTATTATGAAGCAACCGCGGACGCCGACCAGGGCCAGGCCCACCTCTCGCCTAGGTGGTCTCAACCTGCCATGTCGCTCCGCCACAAAGATCCACATAGAGGGCCGTTGGGACAAAGGTCCTTTCAGCCCCCAATCCGTGAATCACTCGCGGGTACTCTTCGAGCGGACCCGACTTTAGTCACCATCTGAAGTATGTATATATGTATAATATATACCCGTGATCACCTCCCGAGTGATCACGGCCCAATAGTATAGCAAGGCAGACTGACAAGAATGTAGGGCCAATGGTGATAAACTAGCACCCTATACTAAGCATTTAGGATTGCGGGTAAGGTATCAATGACTGTAGCAACAATGACAGGCTATGCAACAGAATAGGAGTAACCGAATTATAACATGCTACACTACTCTAATGCAAGCAGTATAGAGAAGAATAGGCGATATCTGGTGATCAAGGGGGGGAGCTTGCCTGGTTGCTCTGGCAAGAAGGAGGGGTCGTCAACTCCGTAGTCGAACTGGGCAGCAGCAGCGTCGGTCTCGTAGTCTACCGGAGAGAAGAGGGGGAAGAAACAATGAATACCATGCAAACAGATGCATATCGATGCATGACATGACAAGTAACAATGCTAGGTGTGCCCAATCGCGGTAGTAGGTGATACTGACGAAGGGGGAAAACATCCGGGAAGGTATTCCCGGTGTTTCGCGTTTTCGGACAGGTGAACCGGAGGGGGAAAGTTGCGTGTTCACTATGCTAGGGATGTGTGGCGGACGAACGAGCTGCGTATCCGAATTCATCTCATCGTTCTGAGCAACTTTCATGTAGAAAGTATTTTCATCCGAGTTACGGATTAAAAGATATGATTTTCTAAAGATTTAATCATTTTCTGGAATTTATTTAATTAATTTAAATCAACATTATCCAGAATAGTATGGGATGACGTCAGCATGACGTATGTGTGATGTCAGCAGTCAACAGTGCGGTTGACTAGAGTCAAAACTGACTGTGGGTCCAGTGGGACCCACCTGTCATTGAGACAGAGGTGAAATAGGATTTGTTTTAAACTAATTTAGAATTAACTAAGCGTGGGCCCCATTAGTCAGTGACTAATTAGCCCAGATTAATTAGATTAACTAATTTAATTAGCTTAAATATGAGGGGGGGGGGCACTGGTCAGCTGCTGGGACCAGCCCAGTTAGCAAGTTGACTCAGTCAACTAGTCAACAGGGGGGCTTGGGCCCGCCAGTCAGTGGCCCAGGCGGTGGGACCCGCCACGGCAGGTCAGCACGGGCGGCTCTCGCGGCAGCGACCAAATGCATGGCGCTGACCCGCCGGAGTTCGCTAGAAAATGCCCACAGGGCACGGATCAGCGCGCGCATGGGCTCGTTCGAACGAGCGCGAAGAGGCGCATCTAGTGGCATGGGCGGTTCGTCCCGAGGTCGCTGGAGCTGTCGCCGGCGACGAGCGGGGCGGACGCCGGGGCCCGAGCGAGTTCGAAGACGGGGCTGCGGGGCACGGTTCGTTGTGAGGCTAGGTGCGTTCGAACGCACGCGACAACGCGCGTCGAGTGGCGGTGGTCGCAGGCACGGGGGTGGCCGGGGTTGAGCGGTGCTTCGAGATCAGGCGGCAGCTGGAATCGCAGCTCGACGGGGACGGAGTTAGGAGGTACAGGAGGGAGTGTGCGCGTGCGCGTTGGGCTCCTGTGAGCATCAGGAGCACGATGTCGTGCTCATGCGAGCACGACGGAGAGCATGGCCACGGCAGCGAGGTGATCCGCGGCGACGGGCTCACGGCAACGGCACAAGGTAGCTACGGTGCGCAAGAGGCCCATCTAGGAGGAGCAGGGGGAGGAGAGGCTCACCGTGTGGCACGCAAGATGGCCCGTGGTAGTTTAGTAGCAGCAGGGGGTGTCGACGGAGTTGGGGAAGAACGGCGGCGACCGGAGATGTGGAAGAAGGGGGCCGTTGCAGCAGCGCCTCCGAGCTCCAACTGCGGCCACCGGTCGACAAGGAAGACGATGGTGGAGACGAACGACACGCAAATGAGGCGAGGCGAGGGCTGTGGCCGCGCGTTTCACGGCGGCGGGTCCATGGTGGCGCTCGGATGCGATGGGAAGGAGGAGAGCGGGGTGGATCTGAGGGGAGGGGGAGTGGCGCAGGAACCGAGGGCGAGCGGGGGGGGGGGGGGGGGGGGGGCGAGTGGGAGGAGAGACCGAGGGGCGCGGCGTCGGCGTCCTTATCCACCTCGACGCCGGCGAGCGGGTCCGGTGGCGACAGCGCCCTGTAGCGGCGCGCGACCGAGGAACAGGAAGGGGGTGCGGTGCGGGGAGCTGGGCCGACCAGGCTGGTTTAGCTGGGCCAGTTGGCCCAGGGGGTTTGGGGGGTTTTCCTTTCTCTTTCCTTCTTTCTTTTCTTTATTTTTTCTATTTTATTTCATTTTAAAGTATTTAGTCATTTTCTAAAAAGTGTTTACTTCACCATAATTACCTATGCAATATTTGGCACTGCCCGAACATTTTTGTTTTGATGTTTGAAAACTTTTGTTGTTTGTCATATTTTGAATTTTGATTTTTGGACCGGTTTTGAACTAATGAAAGATTAGCAATAGTAACGAAGGTGACGTGGCATCAATACAGAGTTTTACTGTAGCATAATTATCCGGGCGTTACAGGTGACAGCAGCTTCAGCCTACCATAGAAATTGATGCATACGGGATTGAAGGGGGACCAATATATATCTTAATGCTATGGTTGGGTTTTACCTTAATGAACTTTAGTAGTTGCGAATGCTTGATAATAGTTCCAGTCATAAATGGAAAGAATTCCAAGTAAGGGACGGCATGCTAGCAGTGGCCTCTCCCACATAAAAATTTGCTACCGGTCTAGTACCGTAGTCAATTGCTAAGGGACAATTCCGCAAACCCTACCACCACTAGTCCACACTCGTTATACCAAGTTAATTGTTTCTTTATTTAAACAACCCCTAACTTTTATTTATATGCTTTTTATTATGTTGCAAACTTATCCCGTTACACCTACAAAGTACTTCTAGTTTCATACTTGTTCTAGGTAAAGCGGACGTTAAGCGTGCGTAGACTTGTATCAGTGGTTGATAAAACTTGGAAATATTGTTTCTACCTTTAGCTCCTCGTTGGGTTCGACACTCTTACTTATCAAGAAAGGCTACAATTGATCCCCTATACTTGTGTGTTATCAAGACCTTTTTCTAGCGCCGTTGCCGAGGAGCAATAGCGTGGGGTGAATATTCTAATGTGTCCTTGTTCGCTTTATCACTAAGTAGATTTTACTTTCTGTTCTAAGTTGTTCTTTATCTTTAGTTATGGATATGGAACACGAAATACCAAAAAATAGATGTACTTTCTACTCATGGAGATGGGAACCTCCTAAAACCCTTGATGCTTATTATGTGAAAATATTGAACACTACTTTGATAATCCGGAGGAAACCCCATTCAACTTGATAATGGGAGAGACGTTGGACAACGTGAATACTTTAGGGATTATCGCTTGACACAAAAAGGGAAACTCTTATGGGATGAAATTGAAATGTTGCATTGGTATCCTTGGGATTTATGCTTAAGATATGATTATACTTGTTGCTTTAAGATGAAGGCTAAACACCTTCTCTTTTCATGTGAATTTAATGCAAATGAAACATTAGCTTCTTATGCTAATGGTATGTATGGTTACTATGATGTGGAACAAATAGAAGAATTTGTTGCTTTTAAGGGTGATTATGAAATTGAATCTTTGTTTGAAAAGTATGAAGATTGTGATGATGCTATTTACAGACCTGAAAATTTTGCTATACTTAAATATTACTATGAGAAATATAAATACAATGCCCATATTGATGAATTTATTGAGAAAGTCGACTAATATTTTGCAGGAATCTATGGAAGAAGAAATTGCTGAAATTGTGAGCTCATTAGATGAAAAAGATTATGAGGAGAGCGAAGAACAAAAGGAGGAAGATCGGATTAGCTACCCGTGCCCACCTTCTAATGAGAGCAACTCTTCAATCTCATACATTGTTTAATTTCCCTTCGTGCTTACCGAAGGATGGTTGCTATGATCCCGTTGATTTGTTTGAAATATCCCTTTTTGATGAAATTGATGCTTGCTATGCTTGTGGCCAAGATGCCAATATGAATTATTCTTATGGATATGAACTTGCTATAGTTCCTTATGTTAAGAATGAAATTGTTGCTATTGCACCGTACATGATAGTCCTATTATCTTTTTGAATTCTCCCAACTACACTATATTGGAGAAGTTTGCGATTATTAAGGATTATATTAATGGGTTGCATTTTACCATTACACATGATGATTTTGATGAGTATAATATGCATGTGCTTGCTGCTCCTACTTGCAATTATTATGAGAGAAGAACCACATCTCAACCTCTCTATGTTTCCAACACGATAAAATTGCAAGAAACTGTTTATGCTATGCATTAGCCTTTACTATGTGTGAATGAATTGTTCTTTTATGACATGCTGATGCATAGGAAGAGAGTAAAAGTTAGACTTCATTGTTGCATGATATATGTTACTTTGTGCCACTACTAAATTACAAATCATTGCTAATTAAAATCGGCTTTGATATACCTTGGGATCCGGATGGATCCATTACTTGAGCACTTTATGCCTAGCTTAATGGCTTTAAAGAAAGCGCTGCTAGAGAGACAACCCGGAAGTTTTAGATAGTCATTTTATTCTGTTGTGTGCTTTTATAAAGTTTTAGAAACAAAAAAAATATAGAGGGGAACCTAAAACTTTACAAAAAGAAAAGTGAAAGTGAGAAAGACGAACACCGTTGAAGTGGGGGACGTCCTTGAACTTTGTTCATGCCCATGGAAACTTTGTGAATCTCGATTACAGAAACTTTTCAACAAAAAATAATTATCCCCTTGTAAAAATCCATTGTATTAGAAAAATAATGTTCCAAGATTTGCCTTAGGATGATTAGATTGCTTGTTTGGTATGAGCAGTGCAAAAACAGAAACTTTGGCTGTAGTGTGTGAATTTACATTTTTACTGGAAGGTCAAAAGTTTCTGAAATTTTTACACAATATACTATGCAAATTGTTTATTTTGTCCTAATTTTTCATAATGTTTGGAGTTAGATAAGTATGGCAAATGTTTAGATTGCTACCGTTTGCCCCGTTTTTGACAGATTCTGTTTGTGATGCATTGTTTTGCGTGTTTTGATGGAACTATGGATTGTATCGTTGGTATAAGACATGGAGAAGTTAGAATCAGTAGGTATAATGCAAAAAATAAAACATGGATGGGTTTGCAATAGTACTTAAAGTGGTGATTTGCTTTATTATACTAACGGATCTCACGAGGGTTTTGTCAAGTTTTGTGTGATTGAAGTTTTCAAGTTTTGGGTGAGATCACGGTGGATGAAGGAATAAGGAGTGGCAAGAGCCTAAGCTTGGGGATGCCTGAGGCACCCCAAGGTAATATTCAAGGACTCCCAAGCAACTAAGCTTGGGGATGCCCCAGAAGGCATCCCCTCTTTCTTCTAACGACCATCAGTAATTTTACTTGGAGCTATATTTTTATTCGTTACATGATATGCGCAAATTCTTGGACTGTATTTTTTTCCTTTTCATTTTATGCACCATGATGGTATGAGATAGTCCTTGCTTGCTTTATAGAATGCTTCATGTGCTTCACTTATATCATTTGAAGTTTGGATTGCCTGTTTCCCTACACATAGAAACCCACCATTTGCAGAATGCTCTTTTGCTTCACTTATATTTGCTAGAGTGTGGGCATATCTTTTGTAGAAATAATTAAACTCTCGTGCTTCACTTATATCTATTTAGAGAGTTAACAGGAATTGGCCATTCACATGGTTAGTCATAAAATCCTACATAAACTTGTAGATCACTGAGTATGATATGTTTGATTCCTTGCAATAGTTTTGCGATATTGAGGTGGTAATATGGGGGCATGCTAGTAAAAGAATTAAAGATGAGTATTAATAATAGTGTTAAGGGAAGTAAGTCTTTAGACAAGCAAATCCTCACACAGGTAGTGGCCGCTGACATTAGCGGTGAGGTCGGAGCATAATTTATCCTTGATTGAAATCTTTTGTGCTGTTTGAATCGGGGGTGCGCAATGGTTAACTCCTACCAACCTTCCCCCTAGGGACATGTGAGTAGTACTTTGCTTCGAGGGCTAATAAAACTTTCACAATAAGTATATGAGTTCTTTATGATTAATGGTGAGTCCATGGATTATACTCACTCTCACCTTTCCGCCCTTGCGAGCCTCTCTAGTACCGCGCAACTTTCGCCGGTGCATAAACCCTCCTTACACCTTCCTCAAAACAATCACCATACCTACCTATCATGGCATTTCCATAGCCATTCCGAGATATATTGCCATGCAACTTCCATCATCATCATATACATGACTTGAGCGTTCATTGTCATATTGCTTTGCATGATCGTAAGACAGCTAGCATGATATTTTCATGGCTTGTCAGTTTTTTGATATTTGTGCTATGCTAGATCATTACACATCCTGGTACACTTCCAAAGGCATCCATAAAGAGTCATCTTTTGTTCTAGTATCGAGTTGTAATTCTTAAGTTGTAAGTGAATAAAAGTGTGATGATCATCATTATTAGAGCATTGTCCCATGTGAGGAAAGGATGATGGAGACTATGATTCCCGCACAAGTAGGGATGAGACTCCATACTTAAATAAATAAAAAGGGCTCAAAGAGCCCAAAAGAAAAAACAAAACAATGAGAGAAAAAGAGAGAAGGGACAATGCTACTATCCTTTTCCACACTTGTGCTTCAGAGTAGCACCATGTTCTTCATATGGAGAGTCTCTTGAGTTGTCACTTTCATATTACTAGTGGGAATTTTTAATTTTTGAACTTGGTTTGTATATTCCGATGATGGGCTTCCTCAAATGCTTGAGGTCTTCATGAGCAAGCAAGTTGGATGCAAACCCACTTAGTTTCCAGTTTGAGCTTTCATACACTTATAGCTCTTAGTGCATCTGTTGCATGGCAATCCCTACTCCTCGCATTGATATCGATTGATGGACATCTCCATAGCCCGTTGATCTACCTAGTTGATGCGAGACTTTCTTCCTTCTCCTATTGATCCCTACCACCGCATTCTATTCCATCCATAGTGTTATATCCATGGCTCACACTCATGTATTGAGTGAAGTTGAAAATGCTGAAGCGCGTTAGAAGTACATCCAATTGCCTGGTTTGACACCAAGGTGCTCAGGATTTATACTTAATGCAGGGAAGACTGAGTGTGTCATGCTTACCACAATTAAGTGTATAGAGGTTGTTTCCTTTAGCTCCATTATTATGAAAGGCAATGATGAATTGCATGCATGTCTTGTATTATTCTTTCGATGTCAAATTGATAGACTATTGCCTTGAATCACTCGTGTCTTAATATTCATGCCATGATTATATTTTATGATCAAGATTATGTTAGGTAGCATTCCACATCAAAAATTATCTATTTTATCATTTACCTACTCGAGGACGGGCAGGAATTAAGCTTGGGGATGCTGATACGTCTCCGTCGTATCTATAATTTTTGATTGTTTCATGCCAATATTCTACAAATTTCATATACTTTTGGCCGCTTTTTATATTATTTTTGGGACTAACATATCGATCCAGTGCCTAGTGCCAGTTCCTATTTGTTGCATGTTTTTTCCACAGAATATCCATACCAAATGAAGTCCAAACGTGATAAAAAATTACGAAGATTTATTTTGGAATATTTATGAAGTTTTGGAAAAAGAATCAACGCGAGACAATACCTGAGGGGCCCACAAGCCCTAGGGGCGCGCCCCCCTACCCAAGGCACGACAAGGAGGCTTGTGGGCCCCCTATAATTTGGTTGGTTCCCTTATTTCGCTGTAAGAAAGCTAATATCCGGATAAAACCGTGTTAAAATTTCAGCCCAATCGAAGTTACGGATCTTTGGGAATTTAAGAAACGGTGACCGGCAAGAATCTGGGAATGTAGAAACAAAATGAAACAAAGAGAGAGATCCAACCTCGAAGGGGCTCCCGCCCCTCCACCGCCATGGAGGCCATGGACCAGAGGGGAAACCCTCCTCCCATCTAGGGGGAGGTCAAGGAAGAAGAAGAAGGAGGGGGGCTCTCTCCCGCTCTCTCCCGGTGGCGCCGGAACGCCGCCGGGGCAATCATCATGTGACGGCGATCTACTCTAACAACTCTGTCATCTTCATCAACATCTTCATCACCTTCAGCCATCTATCTAAAACGGTCCACTCTCCCGAACCCGCTGTACCCTCTACTTGAGCATGGTGCTTCATGCTTCATACTATTATCCAATGATATGTTGCCATCCTATGATGTCTGAGTAGATTTTTGTTGTCCTAGCGGGTAATTGGTGAATTGCTATGATTGGTTTAATTTTCTTGGTTATGTTGCTGTCCTTTGGTGCCCATCATATGAGCACACGTGTGGATCACACCATAGGGTTAGTTGTATGTTGATAGGACTATGCATTGGAGGGCAGGGGTGACAACAGCTTCAGCCTACCATAGAAATTTATGCATACGGGATTGAAGGGGGACCAATATATATCTTAATGCTATGGTTGGGTTTTACCTTAATGAACTTTAGTAGTTGTGGATGCTTGCTAATAGTTCCAATCATAAGTGCATAGAATTCCAAGTAAGGGACGACATGCTAGCAGTGGCCTCTCCCACATAAAAACTTGCTATCAGTCTAGTAACGTAGTCAATTGCTATGGGACAATTCCGCAAACCCTATCACCACCAATCCACACTTGTTATACTGAGTCAATTTTTTCTTTATTTAAACATCCCCTAACTTTTATTTACGTGCTCTTTATTATCTTGCAATCTTATCCTATTACACCTACAAAGTACTTCTAGTTTCATACTTGTTCTTGGTAAAGCGAACGTTAAGCGTGCGTAGAGTTGTATCGGTGGTCGATAGAACTTGATGGAATATTTGTTCTACCTTTAGATCCTCATTGGGTTCGACACTCTTACTTATCGAGAAAGGCTAAAATTGATCCTCTATACTTGTGAGTTATCAGCCACCTACCGCCAGGGTCTCTGGCGGTAGGGTATAATAGCCTACCGCCAGGAGCATCAGCGGTAGGCTTGATGGCAGAGGACAGAGGCCATTTACTTGCACTGACGTGGATGAGTGGCCTACCACGGGGGTCTCGGCGGTAGGTGATATGTCCATTTTGCATCATGCTTTTATATCGATATTTATTGCATTATGGGCTGTTACTACACATTATGTCACAATACTTATGCATTTTCTCTCTTATTTTAGAATGTTTACATGAAGAGGGAGAATGCCGGCAGCTGGAACTCTAGGCTGGAAAAGGAGCAAATATTAGAGACCTATTCTGCACAACTCCAAAAGTTCCGAAACTCCACGAAAGTTAGTTTTGGAATATATTAAAAATATTGGGCGAAGAAAGCACCAGAGGGGGGCCACCCACTGTCCACGAGGGTGGAGGGCGCGCCCCTGCCTCGTGGGCCACCTGGAAGCCCCCCCGATTCCCATCTTCTGGTATAAGGTGTCTTTTGCCCTGTAAAAAATCATAAGGAAGCTTTCGGGACGAAGCGCCGCCGTCTCGAGGCGTGTAACATCCCAAATTTTCAATTTGGAATGTTATACATTAGATCATCATTGCATATCCTATTTTATTGCATTTTGTTGGATCCTAGAAATTCTACGCAACTCAAGGACCCACGGAGAGAGTTGGGGATCTCGTTATTTTCATATTTGAGTTTTCTCAAATTTTGAGAATAGGATCATTTGATTTTAATTATTTTATCTTCAAATATTTCAATTATAAAAATAATAGAGAGGGAATAAAATGACTTCCCAAAATAAAGAAATATTGAGGATTTAATATTAAAATCAAATAAGATTTTATTTCAGAGTTTTATCGCTATTTTATTTGAATTAGGAAAAATGCGCATTTTTCAAAATTGCATTTAGGTCCCAAATAAATGTTCATCTTGTTCGGCTTGATTTTAAAAGTCGGGGAAAATTTCGGGATTTTTGGAGTCAGTTTAGTATTTTTTTTATTTGTTTTTCTGCGCGAATTTTTTATTTTTTTTAAAACGAACCGACCTAACCGGGCCGTGTCCGCCTGGGACACTGACCCCGCCGGGCCTTTAAAGCCCGAGGCGCCCGAGCCAGCCCCAGTCCGAGCCGCCCTAGCCCCACCAAACCCTAGCGCCGCCGCCGCCCTCGATCTGCGTCGCCGCCGCCGGTTGCCGCCGCCGCCCGTCCCGCCGCCGTCGCCCGACCCGCCTTGCCGGAGCCACCGCCCGCCTCGCCGGACCCCGCCGAGGTAGCAGCCAGACTTGCCGCCGCCGCCGGTGGTTTTCTTCAGGAAACCGCCAGTTTTTTTTAAAACCGCATTTTTTTATTAGATTGGTTTTTATTTTTTTCGGTTTAGTTTATATTGCGGACGTTCATCCGTATGTTCGTTTTAATGAACGGTTTTCGCCTTTTAGCCGCAGGCAGCGAACGTTCGTTTATTAGCCTGTTCGTCCATTTTTCTTTTTTACTCGGATTTTCCACAATTATTTCTGATCATGATTTCTGATTCGATTTTCGTTCTAGTATAACTTTTTGCTTGTTTATCGGAATCAGGCGATTCAAGCGCCTAGAGTTTCGTCCCAAGACCCTCTTTTCGTTTAACCAACTCAAACAAGTTTTTGCTACTGTAAAATTTCACTTATGTCCAGATTAGTAAATGAAGCTTGTTTCTTTCGCTGTTTGAGTTTCGTTGCTTCGTTTGATTTGTTTCTTTTTGTAAACCGAAGTTCTTAAGTTGAACTTTCTGGTTAGATCTCTTATTTGAGTTTTACCTGTGCATTATATGAGTGCTTATTGTATGCTTGTTTGTTTGCGATAGAGTACCCGGAGTGTGCCGCTTGCTACTTCGAATCTCTAGGTTTCACGGATCATCAGCAAGGCAAGTAACACTTTGCTCATACCTCTTTACTACCCAATTTTATTGCATTAGATCAATCCTCAAACAATTGCATGATTAGGATCTGTTTAATATGTGGGTATTGGGAAGTATGTGAGGTAGTACCTATTACCTATTTATTATCAAACCCTTGGGAGTTACTTCTACGTTTGCTTATGTTGCTATGCTATGCTAGTAGACGTGGATTGGGTGAGTGTATCCATGATGTGAGATTGTTATTTAATAGTTTACTTAAGGTGGCAACTTAAATTCACATCTGGGTGGATTGAGGCACCTGGGGAACCCAATGTTGCCTGTATTTTTGGAAATCCCGGGATACCGTGTGATTCTCCTATGGACCGCCACCCAGGCTCAAAGGGATCGTGAGATTATTCATGCTAGAAACTTCCGTGTGCAGCCGCAAGCTACTATGGGGTTTAGCATAGTTGAGTATGTTGCGTGAGCTCTTGAAGAGGTAGACTAGCAGATGTAGGGGATGTAGGTTGGTACAGTCTACCCGGAGTAGAGAGTTAATGCTTCGAAAAGACTATGTCTCGGTCATCCGTTTCTCAAACACCATGTAGTGCGAGAAATCAAGCGGAGGAGATCGAGTCTTGCGGGGAAAGTGCGCAAACCTCTGTAGAGTGTATAAACTAATCATGGTTAGCCGTGTCCCCGGTTATGGACCTTTTGAGTATCTAGTACCTGGATTATCATGTGAATCTCATCATGCTACTAAATTAAATTTTGTTGGGTTAATGATGATGCTTAATTGGGATTGAGTTAGAGTAACCTTCTCAATGTTTAACAACCACCTTGATAGTTAAATAAAATTTATTCCATTGTTGTAGGGAAAAATTGGCTTTATGCAAAACTGTAACCATAGAGCTTTCCACCAGCCATATATGCATGTAGTGATAGCATTATTCTATTCATTACTCTCTATGTGCTACATTGCCAGCATATTCCATGTGCTGACCCGTTTTCTGGCTGCAACGTTCATGTTGCAGACTTTTCAGACGACGAGTAAGGTGCCTTAGGTTGTGATCTTATACTTAGTGATGCCGTTGGAGTTGATGGACTCGCTTATCTTCCAAGCCTTCCGCCGTTATTGTTATTAGATGGCCTTAAGTCATATTTATTATAATAAGTTCTCTTTTGAGACATTCGATGTAATAACTGTGTGATTGCTACTCTATTATAAATCCTTCAAGTACTGTGCGTGTCAGCATTACTGATCTAGGGATGACACTGATGCACAGAGATCAGACTATTTGAGGTCTGGTCACTACAAGATGGTATCAGAGCACACGCTGACTATAGGACACGACCACTAAGCTAAAGCCCTAGATCACTACTTTGTCTTCTCATTTTTGACTCCTCATCTTTTCTACTCTTTTAGGATGGCGGATGCAAGGAACAAGTTCACGCAACCGAGTGAAGATACACCCTTCGGACGCCACTTGAAGGAAGTCACTAGATACCTGAACATCAGATTGCCAAGCTTCATCGGGACCTACATCACCACTTTACCAGAAGAGGAGCGTTGGATGATTCAAGTTCAAGTTCCAGGAAGAACGTTCACGCCCATCACTAAGCCCATAGAGTTTTCCTTTGATGCACCAACCTGGAGTCTAGGAAAGAGCATGGCAGCCCACATCACCATGGGACGCATTGGAGAAGTTTACCACAAGGATCTCAAAGATACTATCTACCAGATTTGTGGGCGCCGAGATGAGCAATGGGAGATGATCAGCACCAGGAAGGATAGATCAATTGCAGCTTTCATCCAGGAGTTAAACCAGCACATTCGTCGCCAGGATAACCAGATGTGCACAGGCATGATAGATCTGAAGAAGGCTATGACCAAGATCACGAAGCTGGAAGAAGAACTTAAGTCTACACGCGATGGTTATGAGGAGGAAATAGCAACGCTCGTGGAGAAGAATGATGATCCGAAGAAGAAGCTAAAATTATTCATGGGATTCCCCGCGACTAAAGGAGAAGACGATGATTGCACTTGCCCGGAGAACTACATCATCATCGACGACACTGACTCGGACCCAGACGATAGCGATGATGACTTTGTTGATGAAGCTGGAGCAGATATCATGGAGTCTTCGACCGATCAATTTTTCTAGTCGACCACCATAACAATAGTAGTATTCCCCCATGTATATAGTATAGTCTGAGCACTTTTTTAACGATAGTTAGACTGTTGTATGCCCTTGTTTGAATTGATTGAAGTGATATTGTTTGTGTTTGTCTCATAAGCATATGGGTAGTGTTTTTCTCTCTAGATCTCTTTCTATTCTATATTTCTCATCTTTTCTAAACCTCAGATGCCTCCGAGACGTGACAATGGTTTTGCTTTCCCACCGGAGCTCACCTAGTTGATCCAGCAGCAGAATGCATTGATGCAGATGCTAGTCCAGAATCAGAATCAGGGGAACAACAACAACAACAACCCACCACCGCCACCACCTGTTGATCACTTATCCCGTTTCTTGAGGCTGATTCCGCCGGTGTTCTCCAGTAGCACCGAGACGATAGTTGCAGATGATTGGCTCCGCAAGATGGGAAGGGAGTTGACCACTGCAGGATGCACAGATGCAGAGAAGGTGTGTTTTGCCGCACATCAGTTGGATGGACCCGTAGCATCATGGTGGGAGAATTTCACAGCCACTTATCCTATTGACACTGTCACATGGGACCAGTTTCAGTAGGCTTTCCGTACTGCCCATGTTTCAGCAAGAGCTATGGCCATGAAGAAGCGTGAGTTTCACAACTTGCGCCAAGGAGGATGTACTGTTGGCCAGTATGTGGGTGACTTTAGTAAACTAGCACGTTATGCCCCAAATGACGTTGCTACGGATGCAGCTAAGCAGGAGAAATTTCTGGAAGGACTGAATGATGAGCTGAGCATGCAGTTGATGGTAGCAACCTTCAACAACTACCAGGAGTTGGTAGATAGAGCTCTTATGATTGAAGGAAAGCAGCAGCAGATTGACAACCGCAAGAGGAAGTATGGACAAGGGAAGTACAATTTTGGAGCTCAGCAGAAGCCTCGTTTTACCCCGAACTCGGGAGGACATTTTCAGCATACCCATGGAGGAGGAAGTTCGCACAACCATAGTGGCCCCAAGAATGGTAATGGGAATGGAGGAAGCAACGGACAGAACCGTACCAACCCATCAACACCAGCCAAGAGGGATCTGAGCCACATTACCTGTTACAAATGCCAGAAGACTGGACATTATGCCACGGAATGTCCTGAGGCGAAAAATGGAAATGGCAATGGAAGCTCTTGGAAGAAGCCCAACCCTTTCAAGAAAGGATAGGTGAACCACGTTAGCGTGGAGGAGGTTGAAGCCCAGCCAGATGCAGTAATAGGTAAGTTTTTGGTTAAGTCATTTACTGCAATCGTTCTTTTTGATACTGGTGCTACGCATTCATACATATCAAGGGGATTTGTGGATAAGTATAACCGGCCAACCCAAGCCCTTAGGTCACCCATGTTAGTAACCTCGCCAGGAGCAGAGTATATGGCTAGTCTATGGTGTGATCGGTTACCATTCAGGATTGGTAACTATGTGTTTCCCTCAGACCTAATAGTATTGGAATCGCAAGGACTGGATGTGATATTAGGCATGGATTGGTTATCGAAGTATGGAGGGAACATTGAATGCGCTAGTAAGTCGATTTTGCTTACCACGCTAGAAGGAAGAAGGATCAAGTATGTATCCCGGCATATGCCGAAGAGGACTCAAGTAAATTCCTTATCAGGAGTTGTACAGGAGGAAGTACCAGTGGTGAAGGATTTTCCTAACGTATTTCCAGAGGAGTTGCCAGGCATGCCACCGGATATAGACATTAAATTTTTGATTGAGCTTTTGCCAGGCACAGGGCCGATATCAAAGAGACCGTACAGGATGCCCGCAAAAGATTTGGAGGAAATTAAGAAGCAGATTAAGGAATTATTGGATAAAGGCTATATTCACCCAAGTTCGTCACCTTGGGGATCGCCAGTGCTTCTAGTGGAGAAGAAGGATGGATCATTGAGAATGGTTGTTGATTATCGAGGATTGAATGAAGTGACCATCAAGAACAAGTACCCACTGCCGATTATCAATGACTTGTTTGACCAATTGCAAGGAGCTAAGGTATTCTCCAAGATTGATCTGCGATCAGGATACCACCAGTTGAAGATTCGAGAGCAGGATATACCTAAGACGACTTTTACCACCAGGTACGGGCTGTATGAGTATACCGTTATGTCATTTGGTCTGACTAACGCACCTGCCTATTTCATGAACATGATGAACAAGGTGTTTATGGAGTTTTTGGATAAGTTTGTCGTGGTGTTCATTGATGATATTTTGGTCTACTCAAAGAATGAAGAGGAGCATAAGGAGCATTTGCGTTTGGTACTTGGGAAGCTCAGAGAACATCAGTTATATGCAAAGTTCAGCAAATGCGAGTTTTGGTTAAAGGAAGTTGGATTCCTCGGACATGTTATATCCGGAGAAGGAATAGCAGTAGACCCCACCAAAGTTGTCAAGGTGACAAACTGGGAAGCACCCATGTTAGTTGGAGAGATCCAGAGTTTTCTTGGACTCGCAGGATACTACCGGATGTTCATTGAGAATTTCTCGAAGATTGCAAAGCCCATGACGGAGTTGTTGAAGAAGGACACCAAGTTCAAATGGACCAAGGAATATGAGGCCAGTTTCCAGGAGTTGAAGAAACGTTTGGTTACATCACCAGTGTTGATTCTGCCAGATCAGCGCAAGGATTATGAAGTATGTTTCTACGCTTCTCGTTGAGGACTTGGAGTAGTACTTATGCAGGAGGGAAGAGTTGTTTCGTATGCCTCACGACAGCTTAAGCCCCATGAGTTGAATTATGCTACACATGATTTGGAGTTAGCAACCGTAGTGCATGCATTGAAGACATGGAGACATTTTCTCATCGGAAACCGTTGTGAGGTGTACACATATCATAAGAGTTTGAAGTACATCTTCACACAAAAGGAGTTGAATCTCAGGCAAAGGAGATGGTTGGAGCTCATCAAGGATTATGATATGAGATTGCATTATCACCCCGGAAAGGCTAATGTAATACCCAATGCGTTGAGCCGCAAGAGCCCTGTCAACACACTCATGATCGGAGAGTTACCAAAGGAGCTAGCTGAGGATCTTCGTGAGCTATGTTTGGAGATAGTTCCGAGAGGCTATGTAGCAGCATTGGAGATACAGTCTACTTTAATGGATAAGATCAGAGAAGCTCAGAAGACTGACAAGGAGGTTGCTGAGATAAAGGAGAAGATAAGCAAAGGCAAAGCTAAAAGTTTTCGTGAGGATGAGCATGATACCTTATTGTTTGAGGACCGCGTTTATGTGCCTAATGACCCGGAGATCAGGAAGTTGATTCTGCAAGAGGCCCATGATTCGCCGTATTCGATTCACCCAGGAAATACCAAGATGTACCTGGATTTGAAGGACACTTTCTGGTGGACAGGATTGAAGAAGGATATTGCGGAATATGTAGCTGTATGTGATGTATGTCAGAGAGTGAAGGCAGAGCATCAGAAGCCAGCAAGATTGCTACAGCTATTGCCAATACCCGAATGGAAGTGGGATAAGCTAGGCATGGATTTTATCACTCGATTTCCCAGGAATCATTCAGGCTATGACTCGATATGGGTTGTAGTCGACCGTTTGACGAAGGTAGCTCATTTCATCCCGGTGAAGACCACTTACACCAGTGCTAAGTTGGCAAAGATATACATGACCATGATCGTATGTCTGCATGGAGTTTCGAGGAGCATTGTATCAGATAGAGGAACCCAGTTTACCTCAAAGTTCTAGAATCAGTTGCATGAGACTTTGGGTACCAGGCTAGAGTTCAGTACAACTTTCCATCCACAGACAGATGGACAAACCGAGAGAGTCAATCAGATTCTAGAGGACATGCTGAGAGCTTGTGCACTAGATTATGGATCTAGTTGGGACGACAATTTGCCATATGCAGAGTTCTCCTACAACAACAATTATCAATCCAGTTTGAAGATGGCCCCTTTCGAAGCTCTGTACGGAAGGAGGTGCAGGACACCATTGTTGTGGGATGAAGTTGGAGACCGCCAGTAGTTTGGACCAGATTTGATTAAGGAGTCTGAACAGAAGGTGAAGTTGATTCGCGATAGGCTCAAGGTAGCCCAGTCCAGGCAGAAGAGCTATGCAGATTCTAAACACAAGGAGACAATTTAGAAAGTCGGAGATAGAGTTTATCTTCGTGTGTCCCCACTTCGAGGAGTTAAGCGCTTTGGAGTTAAGGGAAAGTTAGCGCCACATTTTGTAGGACCATACAAAGTTTTGGTGCATATGGGAGAAGTTGCTTACAAGATGGAATTACCCGAAGGATTGTTAGGAGTTCACGATGTATTCCACGTTTCCCAGTTGAAGAAGTGACACGCAGAGATGGCTGATATACCGTTGAGGGATACAGTGCCACTTGAAGCGATTCAATTGGATAGTGATTTGACTTATGAGGACAAACCAGTCAAGATTCTCGAATATGCCAGCCGAGTCACCCGCAGCAAGGTTATCAAGTTTTGCAAAGTTCAGTGGAGCCACCATACCGAAGATGAAGCCACCTGGGAGCGAGAGGAAGATCTACTGAAGGACCACCCTCACCTATTTTCGAGCCAACCCGAATCTCGAAGGCGAGATACATCTTAAGGGGGGTAGGTTTGTAACATCCCAAATTTTCAATTTGGAATGTTATACATTAGATCATTATTTCATATCATATTTTATTGCATTTTGGTTGGATCCTAGAGATTCTACACAACTCAAGGACCCACGGAGAGAGTTGGGGATTTCGTTATTTTCATATTTGAGTTTTCTCAAATTTTGAAAATAGGATCATTTGATTTTAATTATTTTATCTTCAAATATTTCAATTATAAAAAAATAGAGAGGGAATAAAATGACTTTCCCAAAATAAAGAAATATTGAGGATTTAATATTAAAATCAAATAAGATTTTATTTCGAAGCTTTATCGCTATTTTATCTGAATTAGGAAAAATGCACGTTTTTCAAATTTGCATTTAGGTCCCATATAAATGTTCATCTTCTCCGGCTTGATTTTAGAAGACGGGGAAAATTTATTTCGGGATTTTTGGAGTCCGTTTAGTATTTCTTTTATTTGTTTTTCTGCGCGAAATTATTTAAAAAAACGAACCGACCTAACCGGGCCGTGTCCGCCTGGGACACTGACCCGGTCGGGCCTTTAAAGCCCGAGGCGCCCGAGCCAGCCCCAGCCCGAGCCGCCCCAGCCCCGCCAAACCCTAGCGCCGCTGCCACCCTCGATCCGCGTCTCCGCCGCCGCCGGTTGCCGCCGCCGCCGCAGCCTGTCCAGCCGCCGCCGCCCGACCCGCCCCACCAGAGCCGCCGCCCGCCTCGCTGGACCCTACTGAGGTAGCCGCCGGACTTGCCGCCACCGGCGGCGGTTTTCTTCAGGAAACCGCCCTGTTTTTTTTCAAAACCGCGGTTTTTTTATTAGATCGTTTTTTTTCGGTTTAGTTTATTTTGCGGACGTTCGTCCGTACGTTCGTTTTAACGAACAGTTTTCATATTTTAGCCGCAGACAGTGAACGTTCGTTCGTTAGCCTGTTCGTCCGTTTTTCTTTTTTTTTCTCGGATTTTTCGCGATTATTTCTGATGGCGATTTCTGATCCGATTTTCGTTCTAGTATAACTTTTCGCGCGTTTATCGGAATCAGGCGATTCAAGCGCCTAGAGTTTCGTCTCAAAGCCCTCTTTCCGTTTAACCAACTCAAACAGGTTTTTGCTACTGCAAAATTTGACTTAGGTCCAGATTAGTAAATGAAGCTTGTTTCTTTTGCTGTTTGAGTTTCGTTGCTTCGTTTGAGTTCTTTCTTTTTGCAAGCCGGAGTTCTTAAGTTGAACTTTCTGGTTAGACCTCTTATTTGAGTTTTACCTGTGCATTAGATGAGTGCTTATTGTATGCTTGTTTGTTTGCGATAGAGTACCCGGAGTGCGCCGCTTGCTACTTTGAATCTCTAGGTTTCACGGATCATCAGCAAGGCAAGTAACACTTTGATCATACCTCTTTACTACCCAGTTTTATTGCTTTAGATAAATCCTCAAACAATTGCATGATTAGGATCTGTTTAATATGTGGGTATTGGGAAGTAGATGATGTAGTACCTATTACCTGTTTATTATCAAACCCTTGGGAGTTACTTCTACGTTTGCTTATGTTGCTATGCTATGCTAGTAGACGTGGATTGGGTGAGTGTATCCATGATGTGAGATTGTTATTTAATGGTTTACTTAAGGTGGCAACTTAAATTCACATCTGGGTGGATTGAGGCACCTGGGGAACCCAATGTTGCCTGTATTTTTGGAAATCCCGGGGTACCGTGTGATTCTCCTATGGACCGCCACCGAGGCTCAAAGGGATCATGAGATTATTCATGCCAGAAACTTCCGTGTGCAGCCGCATGCTACTATGGGGTCTAGCATAGTTGAGTATGTTGCATGAGCTCTTGAAGAGGTAGACTAGCAGATGTAGGGGATGTAGGTTGGTACTGTCTACCCGGAGTAGAGAGTTAATGCTTCTGAAAGACTGTGTCTCGGTCATCCGTTTCTCAAACACCATGTAGTGCGAGAAATCAAGCGGAGGAGATCGAGTCTTGCTGGGAAAAGTGTGCAAACCTCTACAGAGTGTATAAACTAATCATGGTTAGCTGTGTCCCCGGTTATGGACGTTTTGAGTATCTAGTACCTGGATTATCATGTGAATCTCATCGTGTTACTAAATTAAATTTTGTTGGGTTAATGATGATGCTTAATTGGGATTGAGTTGGAGTAACCTTCTCAATGTTTAACAACCACCTTGATAGTTAAATAAAATTTATTCCATTGTTGTAGGAAAAAATTGGCTTTATGCAAAACTGTAACCATAGAGCTTTCCACCAGCCATATATGCATATAGTGATAGCATTATTCTATTCATTACTCTCTATGTGTTACATTGCCAGCATATTCCATGTGCTGACCCGTTTTCGGGCTGCAACATTCATGTTGCAGACTTTTCAGACGACGAGTAAGGTGCCTTAGGTTGTGATCTTATACTCAGTGATGCCGTTGGAGTTGATGGGCTCGCTTATCTTCCAAGCCTTCCGTTGGTATCATTATTAGATGGCCTTAAGCCATATTTATTGTAATAAGTTCTCTTTTGAGACATTCGATGTAATAACTGTGTGATTGCTACTCTGTTACAAATCCTTCAAGTACTGTGCGTGTCAGCATTACTGATCCAGGGATGATACTGATGCACAGAGATCAGACTGTTTGAGGCCTGGTCGCTACAAGGCGGAACCTTGGCGGACCAATCTAGGGCTCCGGCGGAGCTGTTCTGTCGGGGAAACATCCCTCCGGGAGGGGGAAATCGTCACCATCGTCATCACCATCGATCCTCTCATTGGGAGGGGGTCAATCTCCATCAACATCTTCACCAGCATCATCTCCTCTCAAACCCTAGTTCATCTCTTGTATCCGATCTTTCTCAAAACCTCAGATTGGTACCTGTGGGTTGCTAGTAGTGTTGATTACTCCTTGTAGTTGATGCTAGTTGGTTTATTCAGTGGAAGATCATATGTTCAGATCCTTTATGCATATTAATACCCCTTTGATTTCGAACATGAATATGATTTGTGAGTAGTTACATTTGTTCCTGAGGACATGGGAGAAGTCTTGTTATAAGTAGTCATGTGAATTTCGTATTTGTTCGCTATTTTGATGAGATGTATGTTGTCTTTCCTCTAGTGGTGTTATGTGAACGTCGACTACATGACACTTCACCATTATTTGGCCCTAGGGGAAGGCATTGGGAAGTAATAAGAAGATGATGGGTTGCTAGACTGATAGAAGCCTAAACCCTTGTTTATGCGTTGCTTCATAAGGGGCTGATTCGGATCCATATGTTTCATGCTATGGTTAGGTTTACCTTAATTCTTCTTTCGTAGTTGCGAATTCTTGCGAGAATGTTTAATCATAAGTGGGCGTCCAAGGAATGGCAGTACCCAAGCACCAGTCCACCCACATTTCAAATTATCAAAGTACCGAACGCGAATCATATGAGCATGATGAAAACTAGCTTGACAATAATTCCCATGTGTCCTCGAGAGTGCTTTGCTTCATATAAGAGTTTGTCCAGGCTTGTCCTTTGCTACAAAAAGGATTGGTCCACCTTGCTGCACCTTGTTACTTTTGTTACTTGTTACCCATTACGAATTACCTTATCACAAAACTATCTGTTACCGATAATTTCAGTGCTCGTACAGAATACCTTACTGAAAACTGCTTGTCATTTCCTTCTGCTCCTTGTTGGGTTCGATACTCTTACTTATCGAAAGGACTATGATAGATCCCCTATACTTGTGGGTCATCAAGACTCTTTTCTGGTGCCATTGCTGGGGAGTGAAGCTCCTTTGATAGGTGGAATTTGGTAAGGAAAAATTTATATAGTGTGTTGAAATTTACTATCACTTGTTACTATGGAAAATAATCCTTTGAGGGGCTTGTTCAGGGTATCTTCACGCCGACCAGTAGAGAAAATAGTTGCTCCTCAACCTACTGAACCTACTAAAAATGTTTACTTTTAAATTCCTTCGCGTATGATAGAGAAGCTGCTAGCTAATCCTTTTACATGAGATGAAACATTACATCCCGATATGCACCTAATCTATGTGGATGAAGTTTGTGGATTATTTAAGCTTGCAGGTATGCCCGAGGATGTTATCAAGAAGAAGGTCTTCCCTTTATCTTTGAAGGGAAAGACATTGACATGGTTTAGGCTATGTGATGATATTGGATCATGGAACTACAACCGATTGAAATTGGAATTTCATCAGAAGTTTTATCCTATGCATGGTTCATCGTGATCGTAATTATATATATAATTTTTGGCCTCGTGAAGGAGAAAGTATCGCTCAAGCTTGGGGGAGGCTTGAGTCGATGTTATATTCATGCCCCAATCATGAGCTCTCAAGAGAAATTATTATTCAAAATTTTTATGCTCGTCTTTCTCTCAATAATCGCTCCATGCTTGATACTTCTTGTACTGGTTCTTTTATGATGAAGACTATTGAATTCAGATGGGAGTTATTGGAAAGAACTAAACGCAACTATGAACATTGGGAGCTCGACGAAGGTAAGGAGTCAGGTATAACACCCTTCCCTGTTAGAATAAAGGATCATGCTAAAGCTTCAACTGGGGTTCGTAAGAGTAATGCTAGAACACCTACACCCCCTGAGCAAATTAAAGTTGAACCTAGTATTGCTATGGTTAAGGATCTCTTGGTCGATAATATTGTTGGGCATGTTATTTACTTATGTGATGAAGCTGCTAGAATTGCTAGACCCGATACTAAAAATAAACATAGACCTGTTGTTGGCATGCCTGTTGTTTCTGTTAAAATAGGAGATCATTGTTATCATGTCTTATGTGATATGGGTGCTAGTGCGAGTGCAATACCTCATTCCTTATACAAGGAAATTATGCATGATATTGCACCTGCTGAGATACAAGATATTGATGTTACTATTAAGCTTACCAATAGAGATACTATTTCACCAATTGGGAATGTTAGAGATGTTGAAGTCTTGTGTGGTAAAATTAAATATCCTACTTATTTTCTTGTTCTTGGTTCCCCACAAGATGACTTTTGTCCCATTATACTTGGTAGACCCTTCTTGAATACTGTGAATGCTAAGATAGACTGTGAAAAGGATATTGTTACTGTTGGTTTAGGGGATATGTCTCATGATTTTAATTTTGCTAAATTTCTTAGACAACCCCATGATAAAGAATTGCCTAGTAAAGATGACATTATTGGTCTTGCTTCTATTGTCGTGCCTCCTAATGATCCTTTAGAACAATATTTGCTTGACCATGAAAATGATATGTTTATGAATGAAAGAAGGGAAATAGATGAAGTATTCTTTAAATAGGGACCTATTTGAAACACAACTTGTGTGTTGAAATCCTAGGGGATCCTCCTCCACCCAAGGGTGATCCTGTGTTTGAGCTTAAACCATTACCTGGTACTCTTAAATATGCTTATCTTGATGAAAAGAAGATATATCCTATTATTATTAGTGTTAACCTGTCAGAGCAGGAAGAAGAGAAATTATTGAAAACTCCAAAGAAGCACCATGCTACTATTGGATATACTCTCGATGATCTTAAGGGCATTAGTTCAACTCTATGCCAGCACAATTTTTTTTTTTTGAGAAAGACGCTAAACCAGTTGTTGATCACCAACGGCGGTTAAATCCTAAGATGAAAGAAGTGGTAAGAAATGAAATACTAAAGCTTCTGGAGGCAGGTATAATTTATCCTGTTACTGATAGTCAGTGGGTAAGTCCTGTCCATTGTGTCCCTAAGAAGGGAGGTATTACTGTTGTTCCTCATGACAAGGATGAATTGATCCCACAAAGAATTGTTATAGGATATAGAATGGTAATTGATTTCCGTAAGTTAAACAAAGGTACTAGAAAATATCATTACCCTTTACCTTTTATTGATCAAATTCTAGAAAGATTATGCAAACATACACATTTTATCTTTCTAGATGGTTATTCTGGTTTCTCTCAAATACCTGTGTCAAAAGAGGATAAGGATAAGACCACCTTTACTTGCCCTTTTGGTACCTTTGCTTATAGACGTATGCCTTTTGGTTTATGTAATGCACCTGCTACCTTTCAAAGATGTATGACTGCTATATTCTCTGACTTTTGTGAAAAGATTGTTGAGGTTTTCATGGAGGATTTCTCCGTGTATGGAACTTCTTTTGATGATTGCTTAAGCAACCTTGATCGAGTCTTGCAGAGATGTGAAGAAACTAACCTTGTCTTGAATTTGGAGAAGTGCCACTTTATGGTTAATGAAGGTATTCTCTTGGGGCATAAAATTTCTGAAAGCGGTATTGAAGTTGATAAAGCTAAAGTTGATGCTATTGAAAAGATGTCGTGTCCCAAAGACATCAAAGGTATAAGAAGTTTCCTTGGTCATGCCGGTTTTTATAGGAGGTTCATTAAAGACTTCTCAAATATTTCTAGGCCTCTGACTAATCTCTTACAAGAAGATGTTCCTTTTGTCTTTGATGATGATTGTGTAGAAGCATTTGAAATACTTAAGAAAGCCTTGATTTCTGCACCTATTGTTCAGCCTCCTGATTGGAATTTACCCTTTGGAATCATGTGTGATGCTAGCGATTATGTTGTAGGTGTTGTTCTAGGACAAAGAGGTGATAAGAAATTAAATGTTATCCAATATGCTAGTAAAACCCTAGACAGTGCCCAGAGAAATTATGCTACTACTGAGAAAGAATTTTTAGCTGTTTTATTTGCTTGAGATAAGTTCAGACCTTATATTGTTGATTCCAAAGTAACTGTTCACACCGATCTTGCTGCTAGTAAATACCTTATGGAAAAGAAAGATGCTAAACCTAGACTTATTAGATGGGTTCTCTTGCTACAGGAATTTGATTTGCATATTATTGATAGAAAGGGAGCTGAGAACCCCGTTGCAGACAACTTGTCTAGGTTAGAAAATGTTCTTGGTGACCCACTACCTATTGATGGTAGCTTTCCTGATGAAAAATTGGCTGTCATGAATGTTTCTCGTACTGAACCATGGTATGCTAATTATGCTAATTACATTGTTGCTAAATTTATATCACCTAGTTTCACGTACCAGCAAAAGAAAAAGTTTTTCTATGATTTAAGACATTACTTTTGGGATGACCTACACCTTTATAAAGAAGGAGTAGATGGTGTTATTAGATGTTGTGTACCTGAGCATGAACAGGAATAGATCCTACGCAAGTGTCACTCCGAGGCATATGGAGGACACCACACTGGAGATAGAACTGCACATAAGGTATTGCAATCCGGTTTTTATTGGCCTATTCTCTTCAAAGATGCCCGTAAGTTTGTCTTGTCTTGTGATGAATTTCAAGAATTGGTAATATTAGTAGACGCCAAGAAATGCCTATGAACTATTCACTTGTTATTGAACCATTTGATGTTTAGGGCTTTGATTATATGGGCCCTTTTCCTTCCTCTAATGGGTATACACATATTTAGTTGTTGTTGATTACGTTACTAAGTGGGTAGAAGCTATTCCAACTAGTAGTGCTGATCATAACACCTCTATTAAGATGCTTAAAGAAGTTATTTTTCCGAGGTTTGGAGTCCCTAGATACTTAATGACTGATGGCGGTTCACATTTTATTCATGGTGCCTTTCGTAAAATGCTTGCTAAGTATGATGTTAATCATAGAATTGCATCTCCATACCATCCACAGTCTAGCGGTCAAGTAGAATTGAGTAATAAAGAGATTAAATTAATTTTGAAAAAGACTTTTAATAGATCTAGAAAGAATTGGTCCAAGAAACTTGATGATGCATTATGGGCTTATAGAACTGCATATAAAAATCCTATGGGTATGTCTCCATATAAAATGGTTTATGGAAAAGCATGTCACTTACCTCTCGAACTAGAACATAAGGCATATTGGGCCATTAAAGAGATCAATTATGATTTCGAACTTGCCGGTGAGAAGAGGCTATTTGACATTAGCTCACTTGACGAGTGGAGAACCCAGGCCTATGAGAATGCCAAACTGTTTAAAGAAAAAGTTAAAAGATGGCATGACAAAAGGATACAAAAGCGTGAGTTTAATGTAGGTGATTATGTTTTGTTATACAACTTCCGTTTAAGATGTTTTGCAGGAAAACTCCTCTCTAAATGGGAAGGTCCTTACGTTATCAAGGAGGTATATCATTCCGGTGCCATAAAAATCAACAACTTCGAAGGCACAAATCCAAAGGTGGTGAACGGTCAAAGGATCAAACATTATATCTCAGGTAATCCCATAAATGTTGAAACCAATGTTATTGACACCGTAACCCCGGAGGAGTACACAAGGGACATTTTCCAGAATGTTTCGGACTCCGCAAAGGAATAGGTATGTGGTACGGTAAGTAAACCGACTCCAAAACAGTTCTAATAGCAATTTTTCTCCGTTTTGGAATATTTAAGAAAATAGGAAAATAAGAAGTAGTCCAGAAAGGACACGAGGCATCCATGAGGGTGGAGGGCGTGCCCTACCCCTGGGCGTGCCCCTGCCTCGTGGGCACCTCGTGTGCCATCCGGACTCCGTTTTCTTTCATGATACTTCTTTTGGTCGGTAAAAATTCATTATATAATCTCCCAAAGGTTTTGACCACCGTACCATGACGAAATCCTCTGTTTTTGTTTCGAGTTGTTCCTGCAGCAGATCTAGGGCAAGATGTCTTCTCAAGAGTCAGTAGGGGAGAGTCGGGTATCTCACTCGACACTGTGGCCAAGAGCAAACAATGATGTTGATCACTTTGGGCCATCAACGGAGGAAGAGATGGAGGCCGACTTAAAAAGGATAGATGCCATGGAGGAGGATCAAGAAGTTACCTCTCATCTACAAGCCAGATTTATGATGGAGGAACTCCAGAGCTCAGCAATTCCAAATCGGTCATCCCTCCCAATGCTAGATTTCTTTCTTATGAAAATATGAAAAAGATTGTTACTTTTTCTCCCGCAGCTATGCAACATCCATGGGTGAAAGAAGCTTTAACCGTCGCGGGCAAACTCCGTAAAGAAACAAAGCAAGTCAATAAGCTCAAGGAGGAGAACCGTATCCTAAGGGGCATCATTGCCAAAAATATGACATCACCACCTCCGAAGAAAGGGACATAAATACATGGGTATGGGCACTCCCCTTGGCAACTGCCAAGCGTGGGGAGGTGCCCCGGTATCGTATCACCATCACAATTCTATCTTACCATTTTTCTTAGTTCGATCCTTTTGGTTATATCTTGATCTAGTAGAATAAAGTTTAGTAGGATCTAGCTTTGAGTTTTTGTGTTGATCCCTATCTATGTAATCGAGTCCGTGAGCTATATATAATAAAGATTAGTTTTGAGTTGAGGGCTTTGCTATCTTGCTATGATCTTGAGGGAATAAAAGAGAAAGAAAGAATAAAAAGAAACAAAAAGATCATATTGATCTTATGGAGAGTAATGACTTCACATATAAAGAGTATGATGAATAAAAGTTGTTGAGAGTTGACAAACATAGTTTTGGTCATCGTTGCAATTAATAGGAAATAATTAATAAAGAGAGGTTTTCACATATAAATATACTATCTTGGACATTTTTTATGATTGTGAGCACTCATTAAAATATGACATGCTAAAAAGTTGATGTTGGATAAGGAAGACAACGTAACGGGTTATGTTTTCTTATATCCGAAATAAATTATATTTTCATGGATCATCCAACATGTTGAGCTTGCCTTTCCCCCTCATGCTAGGCAAATTCTTTGCACCAAGTAGAGATACTACTTGTGCTTCCAAATATCCCTAAACCCAATTTTGCCATGAGAGTCCACCATATCTACCTATGGATTGAGTAAGATCCTTCAAGTAAGTTGTCATCGTTGCAAGTAATAAAAATTGCTCTCTAAATATGTATGATCTATTAGTGTGGAGAAAATAAGCTTTATACGAGCTTGTGATATGGAAGAAATAAAAGCGACAGACTGCATAATAAAGGTCCCTATCACAAGTGGCAATATAAAGTGACATTCTTTTGCATTAAGATTTTGTGCATCCAACCATAAAAGCACATGACAACCTCTGCTTCCCTCTGTGAAGGGCCTATCTTTTATTTTTATCTTCTACCTTATACAAGAGTCTCAGTGATCTTCATATTTCCTTTTTACACTTTATCCTTTGACAAGCACTATGTGTTGGAAAGATCCTGATATATATACTCAATTGGATGTAGGTTTTCATAAAGTATTAGTGTTGACATTACCCTTGAGGTAAAAGGTTGGGAGGCAAAATTATAAGCCCCTATCTTTCTCTGTGTCCTATTGAAACTTCATACCCATAAGTATCGCGTGAGTGTTAGCAATTGTGAAAGATTAAATGATAGTTGAGTATGTGGACTTGTTGAAAAGCTCTTATATTGACTCTTTCTGATGTTATGATAAATTGCAATTGCTTCAATGATGGAGATTATAGTTTGTTAGTTTTCAATGAAGTTTCTGACATTGTGAATAGATTGTTACTTTAGCATAAAAAATCATATGACAATATATATATATATATATATATATATATATATATATATATATGTTGCTGTTATAAGAATGATCATGATGCCCTCATGTCCATATTTTATTTTATCGACACCTCTATCTCTAAACATGTGGACATATTTTCCGATATCGGCTTCCGCTTGACGACAAGCGAGATCTAAGCTTGGGGGAGTTGATACGTCCATTTTGCATCATGCTTTTATATCGATACTTATTGCATTATGGGTTGTTACTACACATTATGTCACAATACTTATGCCTTTTCTCTCTTATTTTACAAGGTTTACATGAAGAGGGAGAATGCCGGCAGCTGGAATTCTGGGCTGTAAAAGGAGCAAATATTAGAGAACTATTCTGCACAACTCCAAAAGTACTGAAACTCCACGAAAGTTAGTTTTGGAATATATTAAAAATATTGGGCGAAGAAAGCACCAGAGGGGGCCCACCCACTATCCACGAGGGTGGAGGGCGCGCTCTACCCCCTAGGCGCGCCCCCCTGCCTCGTGGGCCACCTGGAAGCCCCCCGATGCCCATCTTATGGTATAAGGTGTCTTTTTCCCTGAAAAAAATCATAAGGAAGCTTTCGGGACGAAGCGCCGCCGTCTCGAGGCAGAACCTTGGCAGAACCAATCTAGGGCTCCGACGGAGCTGTTCTGTCGGGGAAACATCCCCCTGGAGGAGCAAATCATCACCATTGTCATCACCATCAATCCTCTCATCGGGAGGGGGTCAATGTCCATCAACATCTTCACCAGCACCATCTCCTCTCTAACCCTAGTTCATCTCTTTTATCCGATCTTTGTCTCAAAACCTCAGATTGGTACCTGTGGGTTGGTAGTAGTGTTGATTACTCCTTGTAGTTGATGCTAGTTGGTTTATTCGGTGGAAGATCATTTATTCAGATTCTTTATGCATATTAATACCCCTCTGATTTTGAACATGAATATGATTTGTGAGTATTTACGTTTGTTCCTGAGGACATGGGAGAAGTCTTGTTATAAGTAGTCATGTGAATTTGGTATTCGTTCGATATTTTGATGATATGTATGTTGTCTTTCCTCTAGTGGTGTTATGTGAACGTCGACTACATGACACTTCACCATTATTTGGCCCTAGGGAAGTAATAAGAAGATGGTGGGTTGCTAGAGTGACAGAAGCGTAAACCCTAGTTTATGCATTGCTTCGTAAGGGGCTGATTCGGATCCATATGTTTCATGCTATGTTTAGGTTTACCTTAATTCTTCTTTCGTAGTTGCGGATGCTTCCGAGAAGGGTTAATCATAAGTGGGCATCCAAGGAAGGGCAGTACCCAAGCACCGGTCCACCCACATATCAAATTATCAAATTAACGAACGTGAATCATATGAGCATGATGAAAACTAGCTTGACGATAATTCCCATGTGTCCTCGGGAGCGCTTTCCTTTATATAAGAGTTTGTCCAGGCTTGTCCTTTGCTACAAAAAGGATTGTGCCACCTTGATGCACTTTATTACTTTTGTTACTTGTTACCCGTTACGAATTACTTTATCACAAAACTATCTGTTACCGATAATTTCAGTGCTTGCAGAGAATACCTTACTGAAAACCGCTTGTCATTTCCTTCTGCTCCTCGTTGGGTTCTACACTCTTACTTGTCAAAAGGACTACGATAGATCCCCTATACTTGTGGGTCATCAGTAGGTAGTTATACCCTACCACCAGGGTCTCTAGCGGTAGGGTATAGCAGCCTACCGCCAGGAGCATCAGTGGTAGGCTTGACGGTAGAGGATAGAGGCCGTTTACTTGTGCTGACATGGATGAGTGGCCTACCGCCAGGGGCCTCAGCGATAGGTTGTTATACCCTACCGCCAGGGTCTCCGGCGGTAGGAAAAGGAGTTAGATCTTGATTTTTTTAAAGGGTCAAATTGAGTTAAAATTCACCGAAAGGGTTAAAACATCAAATTTGGCTTTTCGTTTGGGGTATCAGCCCTCTCCTAGCACTGTTGGACACTCCGGCCATGGCGGCCACTGCCTCCCGCCGACTGTCACTCTGGTCGCCAGCGGCCACATTCTCTCCCTCCCAGGCCTGTCCTCTATGTGATTTCACATCTAAGGAATCTTTTCCCTATGTGATCTCCATGGCGCTCTCCGACATCAAGTTTGAACCTCGTCTTGCTTTTGAGGCTTCATATGGAGGCAGTTTGGAGTCCCGGTCAACCATTTTGCCATCGGCAATCTCAAGTAGTTCTTTCTTGTCGCTGAAATCACTAGATCCAAGCTTCGTATCAACAATGAATCGGTCAATCTCATCCTTCAATCCTGCTTTGGGGGTCATGCATCTCGATCAATGGTTTCTTGCCTTCAAAATTGGTCTTTCAAGTTCAGTGTTTCATCTAGAGATGTGGGTTTTGCAATCATTAAGGGGGGGGGGGGGCAATTGCGTCGATGATTTGTGCAACATTGTTTATTTTCCTTTGGGGCAATGGTGGTTCTGATTTCCAGAAAGAATTTTGTCTTTATCAGCAAGAATTAGAACAAGAGTGAACTCTGGTTGATCGCTCTAGGAATGTGAGATCCTATGTTGCGGTTATTCAAACCCCACGTATTTTCATTAATTCAGCTCTTGATTCTCAAAACAACTCTTGTCAGCTTTCGAGGCGCATGGCTCAATCAGTGCTAGAGTTGAATCCTCTCATTACCTCCCCCAATAATGTCCCTCTAGGTGGGGCGGGATCACAACGCTTTCAAATCTTTGTGCCTGTATCTCGGCCTGCTGCCCAAGGAGCCCAATCCCTTTTCTGCATTCGTTATCTAGGGGTGGGCCACTCAAGGCCCAAGTGCACAAAAATAGAATTAGATGCAAGGGCTATAAACGCTTGGGCAATATCCAGAGCAACTGTGGATTTGGTGGCGCAGTTTCTGAGGAGTCCCCGCACTTCATACCTGCCCAATAATAACATCCTTTTTTGGCTAACGACCCAAATTCCAGGCAGCCAGATTTGCCGGCCCCAGCTGCCAGAGAGACCGCTACTTGCCCCGTCCAGTCCAATCAAGCCATTACCGCCCCAGACGCCTCGCATTCTCACCGACCTTCTCCACCACTACAATAGCTCCTCTCATCGGCTGGGGCTTCCATCGCTGCTCTGTGCCCACCGTCTCCCGCAATGGCCAATTTTCCCTTCGACCCTACACCATTCCTCCCCACTGGCTACCATGCGATCAAAGTGGAAGGAAGGTTGGCCCGTCATCGAGTCATCCATGGCCCTCTGTTTCCGGCCAAAGAGGATCTTACAATCGCCACCATCATCCCGATGCCACAAGGTGAAGTCGTCTTCCAAAATGTTCGTGAGATTCTTCATGAGTTCCTTCAGTCCAAGCGCATTGGAGTTGTCTCCATCTCTAAATGCCCCTTTGGACAAGCATTTGTTCGAGTGAACAGTGCGATAGATAGGGATTTTCTGGTCAATAGGGAGCCGCATGCGTATGATGACATTCACATTGTGTTCCAGCATCACAATGAGGGGCTTAACTGGAAGAATTTCAATTTGAATAGATACGTTTGGCTCATGGTCTTTGGTTTTCCGGCTGATTTAAGAAACTTCCAAGAACTCTCTAATGCTACTGCTGGGTTTGGTCAGTTGCTTGTTTGGGACCGTGTCAAATCTAGTGATGTTGCTGTTGCTCTATAAGTCAAGATTGATGCACTAAAGGATGTCCCTGCTAGTTTGGTTGTAACTGGAGTCAAAAGTTTCAGTGGACAGTCATGGACCTGCCCAGTTGTAATTTTCCATGATATTCTGCTTGGTGGTCCCCCAGCTGAAGAAGACCCAGTTCCTGAGGATGGAAATCCTCATCCTAGGCCTCAGGAGGAATTCCATCATCCTAATCAAAATAACTTGATGGTTGGGCATGTTGCTTTTCACCTGATTCAGCTAGTGGATAATGCATATGAGCATGATATTGCTCCAGCAGAGGAAGTAGAGGAAGATGAGGGGTGGGGTCATTGGGCCATGCCTCATCAACAACAACCTGTCACTGTGGAGATTGAAGCCGGACAGTCTCTAGAGTTAAATGACTTGATGAGAGTCAACAACATGAAGGTAGTGGATTAACACTTTCTCTAGGTTTGCCAGTTCATGATTCTAGTTTGGCAAAATCTGCTAATGGGGGCCCAATTTTCCAAAACCTTGATGAGCTTCTGGCCCCTCTTGTCCTTCCCGCTGAACAACCACTTCATGCCATGGGTTTTGATCTCAATCAGCTTGTTGAACAAGCTCCTCCACATCAAGACATGTGACCTAATATGTTTGGTGTTCCTCTCCTTCTTGTTGTTGAGGAGGAGGCATTCGTGGACAATATTAATCCATCATCTGCCATGCTGCAATCAACTGAACCTGTGTTGTAGACAACTCCTACTATGTTGCAAGATCTGACTTCTGTTGCTCTAGAAATTGCTTTACCATCTGCAACTCCTGGGACTGCTACACATGTGGTCACCTCTGGAACTTTTATCACATGAAATGTCTAAAAATCTGGGCCAAGTCCATTTCATAGCTGAGCACTCAATCAAGGCCACCAATGAAGTAATTCTGTTTTTTGATACTACTGAGGACTTCAGACCCTTGAATAATACTGAAAAGAATGGTAGACTTTCTCAAACACCATCTCATGAATTTGCTTCAGTTACAAAAGATCTACTGGCAATAGAGGGCTACTATCAGGTGGGTTAATTTGGAGAGGCAAATTCACAGTATTTTCAAGCCAAAGCCACAATCAAATACAGAGTAAATCATATTGATTACCTTCAGGATGAAATGGGAAATTCTTTCAGAGATCACAGTTCTAAAGCAAACATTCTCCATCAAGCATTCAAAAAGAGGCTAAATACGTCTGTTCCTACTTTTAACCCTCTAAATTTGGAAAGTCTGCTGGATAGAAATATAGATCTGACATTGCTTGAGGCACCCTTCACAAAAGAGGAAATTGACAAACTCATCAAAGAGCTACCTACTGAAAAAGCTCTAGGGCCAGATGGTTTTAATACCAATTTTGTCAAGCATTGCTGGGATATCATGGCTTTAGATTTTTATGCCCTTATTGGTGATTTTTATCATGGCAAAATCACCTTGCAGAGTATAAATTCCTCCTACATTACACTCATCCCCAAGAAATATGCTCCTGTCACACCAAATGATTCCAGACCTATTTCATTGCTCAACTGCTCGATCAAAATCATCACCAAGCTGTTAGCAAACAAGCTACAATCAATTATCTTACAGCTGGTTCACACCAATTAATATGGATTCCTAAGATTAAGATCAATTCAAGACTGTCTAGCTTGGACCTATGAGTATATCAATCAGTGCAAATCCTCTGGTAAAGAAATAATTGTCATCAATTTGGATTTTGAGAAAGCTTTTGACCTCATTGAGCACCAGAGTATCAAACAGATACTTACTGCAAGAGGTTTTGGCACTAGATGGCTCATGTGGATGGACATGATCTTCTCTTCTAGTTTTTTCTCTGTGCTACTTAATGGAATACCACGGAAACAATTCTTATGCAAAAGAGGGGTAAGACAGGGAGATCCAGCTTCACCTCTTCTTTTTGTTTTGGTAGCAGCTATCTTGCAATCTATTATGAATGAAGCTATGCAGAACAATCCAACAACCTTTAGAGAATCATCCTTGCCCTGACATCCCAGTTATTTAGTATGCTGATGACACAATTCTCATTATGCCTGCTTGTGAAGCTCAGGTGGAACAGTTAAAAAATTCGTTACTACACTTCAGCATGTTCACTGATCTGAGGGTGAACTTTGAAAAATTAGCCATGTTGCCAATCAACACCAGCCCAACAAATTTGCAATCCCTGGCAAACAGGCTAGGATGTTCCAGTGGTAGCTTTCCTTTTACCTACCTTGGTCTTCCCTTGAGTCTTGTAAAACCAAAACTGGAAGATTTTGTTCCAGTGATCAAAAGAATTGACAAGAGACTTTCTAGTTGCTCAACCTTTCTATCATATGGAGACAAACTTACTCTTATCAAATCAGTCTTCACAAGCCTCCCTACTTTTTTCATGTGCACCCTGAATCTACCAGCTGGCATTATAGAACAAATCAACAAATATCTCAAATAGTGCTTTTGGAGAAAGTATGGCATGGAAGATAGAGGCACAACACTAATCTCACAGAATAAGGTTTGTACTCCCAAGGAGCAAGGAGGACTTGCAGTTCTCAACATTGCTACCCACAACAAATGCTTGCTCATGAAGCATCTTCACAAATTCCTTAACAATGAGGATCCGCCCTGGGCTAAACTCATTTGGGAATCTTACTACCCTGAGGGAGTCCTAACAAATAGAGTTGTGGGATCTTTCTGGTGAAGGAGTATTATCAAGCTTCTTCCTCAGTTCAAGATGATATCCAGAGGAAAAACTGGTCAGGGAAACACCATTATATTTTGGCATGATAATTTGGGGGATGGTATTATCAAGGACAGATATACTGAGCTATTTCCTTCTCCATCAATGCAAATCTGACTGTACAACACTTTTTCCAAGCCTCAAACACCGTGGACAACTTTCATAGTCCACTATCAACGCAAGCACATCAACAACTCCAAGAAGTACAGAATATTGTGCAACAAGCTCAGATCACCTCACTCTCTGATAGATGGGTTTATCCTTGGGGCACTTCTTTCTCTTCCATCAAAATGTACAAGGAATTGATCAAAGGAGAACTTGCTCCTCCCATTTTCAAGCAAATATGGAAAAGCACGGTTATGCTCAGATTCAAGATTTTCTTTTGGTTACTGATGCAGGACAGAGTCAATACAAGGAATCTGCTCCCTAGGAAATCTTTTCATCTGCCTTATTATAATTGTGTGCTCTCCCAAAACAACACCACGGAGATAGCCATGCACCTCTGTCGGGATTGTGATTTTGCTTTAAATTGCTGGAACTCTATTCTTGGCCAGAGAAACAGATGTCTCTCAGTTTATGATGAGATCCTCCTCACGCTTCAAGCTCCGCCGACGGCTATCGCCATGGAGATTATAATTATGGGCTGCTAGAACATCTAGATACAAAGGAATGGAATTATTTTCAGGGCTGCCACTGCATCTATCCATTCTTGGAGGGTCACTTTTAGACCAGACATGATCCTAATCAAGCACAAGATCAAAGGCAAATTCGTAGATCAGCTTTCCAGTTGGATTGATCAGTTCTTAACTTAAATCTCATGATACCCAAGGATTCACAAAAACTGAAGTAGGTTGAGTGGATGTAATTTTGTTTTATTTTGGCTTGTGTAAATACTTTATTTATTTTAATATATACCGTAGAACAATCGGTTAAAAAAACATCAAATTTGGCTGCCACTCTATTGGCTGGCACAGTGGATGCGAATCCACGAGCTCGTCGACCAAAACCGGTAGGCGTGATGAGTGGCACGGACTCAGGATGCAGTCTTTGTCGAGGATTTCGGAAGCCTTTAAGGCCATACATACTACCCTAGTCGGCAAAAATCTGACGGGACAGGACCTCCGCTAAATCCACATCTTTTTTTACTGGCCGATGCACCGAGCTCTGTCGGCCGAGGGTAACGATACCGAGTGAGAAAGGTGAACATCAGACTATACTTCACATGGTTATCAGAAAAAAAAAGAAGACTATACTTCACATGAGCGTGTCATCAGTTCATCACTCACATGAACGCGTCGTCACCCGGAAGTATCGGCCTCTTACGACTGCACATCCTTCAGTATCCTGGGAAAAAAGTCCATTTCAAACCCTGAACTCGTAGAGGTTCGGCGAAATGAACCCTCAAATCGAAATCCCGGTCGATTGCACCCTAAACTATCCCGGTCTAAATTAAACCTTGGCATCGTTTGAACTGGGATTCGTATGATGGGCCGGCCCGCTGGAGTATTTTTTCGTTCAAGAACAAAAATTTCGAATGGCGCGCATCCAGCTCCCCGCTGAACCAGCCCGCTTTAGTTTTTTTTTTCGTTCAAAAAAATGACCAAGTGGTGGTGGTGGCTTGAACCGAAGACCATTTGTTGTTGATCGAAGCAACAAACCACAAGGACACCACTTGCGTTGTGTTAACTTGCTCTCTTTTTCCTCCTTTTAGCCTTTCTTTTTCTTTCTTTTTTCATTTTATTTTTCATTTTCTTTTTTTTCTTAAATTCGTGAACCGGCCCATTTGGAGCTATTGAATAGTAGGCGCGCAAAAAAAAAATTCTGGAAAAGTTCTACGGGAGCGACTCGAACTCGCGACCTCAATCTTGTTATTTGCTGGAATTTGCCAACCAAACTAGTGAGTTCAACTGATAGATTCACGACACGAAACATTATGCTTCAAACTTCTTTTGAACATTTGAGAATATTATGCACTGAACATTTTGGAAAAACTATAAATATATGTGTTGAACAATTTTTGAATATGCATTGAACATTTGTATTATGTGATAAACATTTTTTAAAACAAATATGAATATATGCAACGATTGGTTTTTGAAAATACGCATTGAACATTTTTGTAATATATGTTGAACTATTTTCGAATAAACATTGAACATTCATGGACGTTTGTGATAAACATCTTTTTTCATGGACGTTTTCAAATCCATGAACATTTTGTTCAAAATTTGTAAAAAAAATCTTTTTAAATTCTGGTTCACAAGGTTCTTTTTTTCGTTTGCTATTTCCTAGTAAAACGGGTTTTATATAGTTATAAAAACTCGACCTTTTAAAAAATTAGAAATTTACGGCATTAAAAAATAATATGCAAATTTGGAAAAAGGTTCGTCAATTTCAAAAGAAATCATGATTTTTTTAAAAGGAAACTAAAAAATAAAATAAAAACAAAGACAAAACGAAACGAAAGAAAAAGGAAACAAAAGAAAGAAGAAAAAGGGAGTAAGTTAACACAACGTATGTATTGTCCCTGGTGGTTAGTAGCGTCGTTCCAACCACCAGCATCGGTCTCGATTTCGAGCCACAGCGTGCGCTTCTTTTTGTTTTCTAACAAAAAAAACAAAAGCGGGCCGGGCTAGCAGGCTGTAGTCCCCTTTGCATTTATTTATTTCTAAAAAAATAAAGTGGGCCGGCCCAGCGGGAGCAGGGGTGAGCTGGGCGGCCTCAGCGAATTCCCACCGATCCCGGTCATCCAAACGACCCGAAGGTTCAATTTAGACCGGGATTGCATAGTTTAGGGTGCAATCGACCGGAATTTCGACTTGAGGGTTTATTTCGCCGAACGTCTACAAGTTCAGGGTTTAAAATAGACTTTTTCCGTATCCTGGGAATACTGAAACTAGCCAGCAATCCGAAAGATTTCATTTATTGAACACGACAAAACTGGAAAGAGTATCACTGCAGCTCGGCAACACGATGCCACAACATCCGTAATTACATGCACACAGAATCACACCCTATCTCGCAGCGGAGAAAATTCTATCGAACAAGGCCTAGGCAGCAACACGCGGTCTGACGGAATGGATGATGCATGGCGACTGGCCGGAGAGATCCATCAGGTGTGCACGCCGGCGGGCTTGGACCCAGACCCACGGCCTTCTTCCCGCGCGGCGGCGTTGGCGGACACGTAGTAGACGAGGCAGAAGACGGCGTGCACGAAGCAGAGGATGCCGCCGATGGAGAGGAAGCGGTGCCGCACCACCCCGCACTCCGCCATTACCTTCTTGGAGTTCGGCAGCGCACCGAGGATCAGCAGCGCCAGCCCCACCAGCAGAACCATCCTGGCAATCATAAACATGTTGACATTTTGTGCGTGTTCTTCGAATCGAACCACCGGAACTGGAAAAGCATGCAGGAGTTGATATTTTGGCGGTGGTGTTTGGCTCAGGCTTGTGCGCAGGATAGGAGCGTACCATGTGAGGACCAGGGCGAAGGACGCCATCTGCCGGTTGGGCGACGAGCGCCGGCCGCCGGAGCAGCAGGGCCACGTGCAGGAGCAGCCGCCGACGATGTTAGCGATGGCGTGCGACGCAGCCAGCACCGCGGCCGCCGCGATGCCGAGCTTGTAAGCCTGTGGGACAGGCTGCCTGCACTCGATGAAAAGTATCTTCAGGTGCCTCCCCTGCAAGACAAGAGTAATCAAAATTTGCCATGAAACATCACCAGACAACAACGAAATCCCTTCTTCTTGCCGACACGGTCTACCTGGCTCTGAGCTTTCTCCGCGTGGATTCCAAGGACGCCGGCGGCGACATCCATGGCGACGATGAGGAGGCAGACGACCACCGCTTCAACTCTCGCCATGGCTTCTGCAACCTTGGTTCTCCTCCCCTCCTGTCGACTGTCGTTGTGGTGAAAATGGAGGAGCGGCGGCGTGGGCACGACGGGCAGGCTAGGGTGTCGCTACTAGACGAGTGTGCAGCGAAGATGCTTTAGGTCTCGGCTTTTGATGTTCTTTATTGTTTAATATCTCTGCGTTGGTTTTCTTTACCGATTCCTCTCAGTGCTCCCACGAGAAAGGCAGAAAGCTCTGCTAGGCTCTGCTTATTGCTTAACACCAAAGAAAGAGGCGAATGTTAAGGTGACACGAGCCGACAGGGCTCGAGACATCGATAGCACTGCTAATTACCCGTCATATCACTCTATCAGTGAGATTTTCCTGAATCCCATCACCAGGATTACCTCCATGCATCCTCACTAAAGTTTATCCATAATCCATAGACTTACAGCTCTGTATTAGTTCAAATTGTGCAACTTTCATACTGATGGTCCCAATCTATTCTTCAAGTTCAAGTTATGGTCAGAAGAAACAGATCGTTATGATGGTGTGTATATAGTACGTAGCTGGAAAAGGCATTGGAGACTGATTCGACGTACTAGAAGAAAGAGAAACAAAAGGTATACAAACGTTGGGCTGTACATCCGCGCTGGCGTATGGCCGCCAGCCTGCGAAACAGCCGCTTTGCTAGCTGAATGGGCGATGTGGCGTGCAATAGAGCCATCTGGTGTGCGGTGGTGTGGCTTTCGGAGATGGTGCTCAGTTTCTACTGTACGACGATGGATATAGGGTGTCGATCCAGGACGGAGGAAGTTTTGTTGTCCTTAAGGGCAACAACATTTTAAAAACGTTTTGACTTTATTGTTAAGCAAACATGTCTCTTTCGGAGATGGTGCTCAGTTTCTACTGTACTTCCCACTATGAAAAGAAGGCTTTTACGTATATTGTCTAAAGTCAAAGAGTGCAAAGTTTAATCAAATTTATAAAAAAAATAGGAAAACATTTAGTTTAAGCCGGATGATTTTCATCTCGCGGAAACCGCCTCCTTCTTACGACGCGTGTCCCACGTGGGCCTCACCACTCGCACGCCTTATCACAGGCCCTGTCGTTTCCCACCGTAAAAAATCATATTCTCTCTTCCCTCGATTCATCTTCTTCCCTCGTCCTCGTCTCTTTCACTGAGGCAGCAGCAACACGCAGATGTGAGTATGGAGACGTCGGAGGAGATGCCTAGTCGCGCCCTGCTGCCAGATCCCGCGACCTCGCTGCTCCAATGCTGCATGGAGACATCGTAGGAGATGCCCATCCGTGCCCTGCTGCGAGATCCCGCCACCTCGCCGCTCCAATGCCGCAGGAGAAGGCTTCATCGGTGAGCGGCGCCGGTCGTATGAGCTTCTCCATAGGGCAGGCGACGACGGACGACCGCTGCACGACAACGTCGACTGCTGCATCGTAGCTCTGGCGGCGGTTGTTGCGATGGAACTTCGTCGGGGAAGTCCGGTGCTACAATGGAGCTTCGCCGGGGGACGACCGGTGCTGTGATGGAGCTCTGCGGGGGCCGTCCAGTGTTGCATTCAAGCTTCGACGGAGGGCCGCCAGTTGATACATCTCCAGCGTATCTATAATTTTTTATTTTTTCATGCTATTATAGTATCAATCTTAGATGTTGTATATGCAATTATATATCATTTTTTGGCACTAACCTATTAACTTAGTGTCAAGTGTCAGTTTTTTTTGCTTGGTTTTGGTTTTTCCGAATATTAGTACCAAACGAAGTCCAATTGCCACAGAACTTTTTGGAGAATTGTTTTCTAGACATAAGAGACACAAGAAGCTTCGGGAGGAGGCTAGATGACGAAGGAGTGTCCCACAAGCCACCAGGACGCGCCCGGGGGGGGGGGGGGGGGGGGGGCAGGCACGCCCTGGTGCCTTGTGGGGCCCTCGTGGCTCCATTTGACCTAATTCCGCCCTATAAATTCTCTAAAATCGGGAAACCAATAGAGAGCCACCCGAAACCCTTTTTCCGCCGCTGCAAGTTCCTGTTCTTGATAGATCCCATCTGGAGGCCTTTTCTGGCACACCGCTGAGGGGGATCAATCACGGATAGGCTCTACATCAACCTTGATGCCCTTTCGATGATGTGTGAGTAGTTTACCACAGACCTATGGGTCCATAGTTACTAACTAGATGACTTCTTCTCTCTATTTGATCTTCGATACAATGTTCTCCTCGATGTTCTTGGAGTTTTATTCGATGTAATACTTTTTGCGGTGTGTTTGTTGGGACTCGATGAATTGTGAGTTTATGATCAGATTTTCCATGAATATTATTTGAGTTTTCCCTGAACTCTTTTATGCATGATTATTATAGCTTTGTATTTCTCTCAGATCTATCCGTTTGATTTGGACAACTAGATTGATTTATCTTGCAATGGGAGAGGTGTTTTGTGATGGGTTCGATCTTGCGGTGCTCAATCCTAGTGATAGAAAGAGACATGACATGTATTTGTATCATTGCCATTAAGGGTAAAGCGATAGGGTTTATTCATATTGATTGGGTTTACTTTGTCTACACCATGTCATTTTGCTTAAGGTGTTACTCCGTTCTTTATGAACTTAATACTCTAGATGCATGCTGGATAGCGGTCGATGTGTGGAGTAATAGTAGTAGATGCAGGCAGGAGTCAATCTACTTGTCTTGGACGTGATGCCTATATACATGATCATTGCCTTGGATATCGTCATGATTATTTGCTTTTCTATCAATTGCCTAATAGTAATTTATTTAGCCACTATATGCTACCTTCAAGAGAGAAGCCTCTTGTGAAAACTATGGGCCCCAGGTCTATCTAAATCATATATGAAAATTCAAAAATATATTGCACTTCTATTTACTTTATTTTTTGTGTTTTGATTTATCTATCTATCACTACGAGTTTTGATCCTTACAATTAACCGCCAAGTGACAACGCCTTGTTTGCGTCGGGTGCAAGTATTTGTTATTTTGTGTGTAGGTACTGCTAACGAGTTGTTGCATGGTTCTCTTACTGGATTGATAACCTTGGTTTCTAACTGAGGAAAATACTTATCTCTACTATACTACATCATCCTCTCCTCTTCGGGGAAATCCCAACGCAACTCACATGTAGCAGGAAGAATTTCCGGTGCTGTTGCCGGGGAGACATTACCAACATCTATCAAGTTACTACGCATAAACTTTTATCTCCTTGCATTTATATTATTTGCCATTTGCCTCTCGTTTTCGTCTCCCCCACTTTTAAAACGTTTTTAGAAAAACACAAAAACATTTTTCGTTTGCCTTTTTTTCGCTTGTTCGCTTGCTTGTTTTCTTACTTGCCTAGTTAAGATGTCTTAAGAAAATACAAATTGTGTGATTTTTCCAATACTACTAATAATAATGATTTTATTAGTACTCCGATTGCTCCACCCGCCACTAGTGTGGAGTCTTGTGCTATTAATGCCGCTTTGTTAAATCTTGTTATGAAAAAACAAATTTCTGGTAGTCCTAATAAAGATGTTGCATCCGAACTTAACACTTTCGTTGAATTGTGTGATATGCAAAATAAAAAATATGTGGATAATGATATTGTCAAATTAAAATTATTTCCGTTCTCACTACGAGATCGCGCTAAAACTTGGTTTTGATCTTTGCCACGAAATAACATTAATTCATGGGATAGGTGTAAAGATGCTTTTATTGCCAAGTATTTTCATCCAGTGAAAATTATTTCTCTTAAAAATAAAGTTATGAATTTTAAGAAATTTGAGCATGAACATGTAGCCCAATCTTGGGAGAGGATGAAACTAATGATAATAAACTGCCAAACTCGTGGCTTAAGTTTGTGGATGATCATACAAAAAATTTATGCGGTATTGAACTTTGTTTCTAGAAATCTTTTGGATTGCACCGTGAGTGATACTTTTATGGAAATCATGTTAGGATAAACTACAAAATTTCTTGATAATATTATGGCAAATTATTCACAATGGCGTACTAGAAGAACTCCTACTAGTAGAAAGTAATTTTTGTTGAAGAAATTAGTACTTTGAGTGATAAAGTAGATGCGCTTATGAAAATGGTTGCTAGTAAGAGTGCTCATATTGGTCCGAATGATGTGACTTTGTCTACTTTGGTTGAGAAAAATAATGATCCCGTATATGTGATTTTTTTTCTCGTGAAACAATTTTAATAGTAATGCTTATAGAGGTGATTTTAATCCTAGGCCGTTTTCTGAAAATGCCTCTAATAATTATGGCAATCCCTATGGTAATTCTTGTAATAATAATAGGATGCTCTCTGATCTTGAGAGTAATATCAAAGAATTTATTAATGCTCAAAAACTTTTCAACACTACGATAGAGGAAAAAGGAGTAAACTTGATGATATGTCTAGGAGCATGGATAGAATTGTGCATGATGTGGAAAATCTTAAATCTGACCCTGGATCTGATGATGAAAAATCCAACAAGGGAAAGAAGAGTGGCATTGGTAAGGGTCAGCAACATAATGTGACAGGGCATAATGGCAACAACCAGGGCAACAGTGGCAAGCGCAGACAACCTGATGGCGGGTCAGATCTTGTAGCTAACACCAACACTGGATATAAAAACCAGCGCCAGAATGGTAATGGTAAGCCGTCCTCTGGAGGGAAGAACTTTAATATTGGGATGATGGTGAATGAGCATTTCCCAAAACACAGCCTGCCTAATAAGCCAGCGACTCATGCTTGGAAGTTTCATCATGCGAGAGTACATGAATTCCAACTTTAATCAGAATCATGGGAACAATAATGGCCTGCCTGGCGGTTCAGGATCCAGCTCACAGGGGCCCAGCTTTTGTAGTGGTAGTTCAAATTCTTGTTATCAAGGATAGGGCAACCAGGGTGGTTATAACCAATTGTCTGGTCAGGGTAACCAGCAGCATCAGTCAGGATATCAGAGTAATCCAAAGCAACTCAACAGTGGACAATATCATGTTTTCACCACAAGTCTTTGCAAGCAAGATCAGATGGTTCATAAATGCACAATCAATGCAATTGAGTCGGTGGTGCCCCAATACTTACGGTAGTTCGAGTATCCAATCACATGGAGTCGAGAGGATCACCCGCCCCGGGTTGACAATCCGGGTCAGCTAGCGTTGGTGGTAGCCCCTCAGGTCGGGGGTTATAAATTCACTAAAATACTAATGGATGGTAGCAGCAGTATCAATGTCCTTTATTATGCCACCTTTCGTCGGATGAACTTAACTGATAAAGACCTTAAACTGTCTTCTATAGTCTTTCATGGCGTGGTGCCTGGTAAGTCGGCGTATCATGTTGGAAAGATTGCCTTGGAAGTAGCCTTTGGTGATGACTATGACTACAGAACAGAGACGTTATGGTTTGAAGTGGTCAAAATCAAGAGTCCTTATCATGCCTTGTTTGGATGCCCGGCTTATGCCAAGTTTATGGCTCGACATTGTTATGTTTATTTACAGCTTAAGATGTCAGGTCGTAAGGGCACTATTATGGTCCATGGTAATCGGAAGATTGCTTTGGAATGTGAGGAAGGAGATGCTACCTATGCCGAGTCAGCCTGTGCCACAGAGGAGCTTAAATTATATAAGGATAGTGTTGACCCGGCTGATATGACCCCTTTGAAGAAGCCCACCACTGAGCAAGACCCTTGTTAAAATTTAAGTCGGCTGATGACACTAAGCAGGTTGACTTTGTCCCTGGCGACTCATCTCAGCAATTCACAGGGGGGCTAATATGGATCCTAAATAGGAAAGCATGCTCATCGAATTCATCCATGAGAATCGGGACATCTTTGCATGGAAACCTTTTGACATGCTAGGTGTACTGAGAGAGTTCGTTGAGCACACCCTTAATGTGGATCCTAAGTTTAAGCCAGTTAAGAAGAGCGACTTAAGGCCATTGGAGAGGAGGTAGCCCGACTCTTAGCAGCTGGGTTTATTGTGGAAGTGTTTCACCCTAAGTGGTTGGCTAACCTTGTGCTTGTACTTAAAAAGAATGGTACATGGCGTATGTGTGTTGACTACACATATCTTAATAAAGCTTGTCCAGCTGATCCGTTTGCTCTCCCTCGTATCGACCAGATTATTGATGCCATGGTGGGTTGTGAGAGCTTATCCTTCCTGGATGTTTATTCTGGTTATCATTAGATCAAGATGGCAGTGAAGGACCAAGAGAAGACGTCCCTTTTTACCCCTTTTGGAGCCTGCTGCTATGTGTCTATGCCTTTTGGGCTTAAGAGTGCCCAGACGACTTATCAATGATGTGTTTAGAATTGCTTTCATAGTCAGATTGGACGCAATGTGTATGCTTATGTGGATGATATTGTGGTTAAATCCAGAAAGAAGGAGACTCTCCTGGATGATCTAAGGGAGACTTTTGTCAATCTCCGGGTCTATAAGATGATGCTTAGCTCGGCCAAGAGTATTTTTGTTGTGCATGCAGGCAAGCTATTGGGCTTTCTGGTCTCAGAGAGGGGTATTGAGGCTAACATGGAGAAGATTAAGGCCATCATTTCGCTGGCTAAGCCGACGTGTGTGAATGACGTCCAACGCCTGGTGGGTTGCATCACGGCTCTAAGCCGGTCATAAGCCGCCTGGGAGAGAAGGCAATTCCTTTATACCAGAAGATGAAGAAGACAGATAACTTTGTCTGGAGTGATGCTACTGATAAAAGCGTTTGAGGCACTCAAAAAACAGTTAGCTGAGCCGCCCGTCCTTGCAGCTCCCAACGAGAAAGAGCCTTTGCTCCTGTATGTGGTGGATAATAGTAATGTTGTGAATGTGGCAATTGTTGTGGAACACAAGGAGGCGGGTAAGGAGTACCCAGTCTAGCGGTCGACTTAGTATGCCAGTGAGGTATTGATTGAGTCCAAGCAACGATATCCACATTGGCAGAAACTAGTATATGGGGTATTCATGGCGAGTCGCAAGTTGAAGCATTATCTTCTTGGTCATCCTATTACTATGGTCAGCTCTGCTCCCTTAGGAGACATTATTCAAAACAGGGAGGCCACATGCCGGGTTGCTAAGTGGGTAATAGAGCTTGGACCTCATGGTTTGAAATATGTGTCGAAAACAGCTATCAAATCTCAGGCTCTGGTGGATTTCATCAATGACTGGACAGAGTTGCAGACACCTGAGGAGAAGCCTGATAGCACATATTGGATGATCCACTTTGATGGGTCCAGGCAGTTGGAAGGCTCGGAGGCTGGAGTTATTTTGACTTCCCCACGAGGTGACAATTTTTGTTATGTTTTAAGGCTAATCTTTTCGTGTACTAACAATGCAGTTGAATATGAGGCTTTACTCCACGACCTTTGTATGGCCAAGGAGATGAATTTAAGCCAGGTCAGGTGTCTAGGCGACTCAGACCTTGTGGCTCAGCAAGTCGCAGGCACACGGGATTCCAAAGACCCGCTCATGGCGGCTTATCGCTGGGCAGTTGACAATATTGCTGGTCACTTCAAGGGCTATCAGGTGGATCATTGAAGGAAGAACGAGGCGGCTGATGCCTTAAGCCGGCTTGGATCTCAACGTAAGCCGGTGCCTCCTAATGTGTTTCTTCATGTGTTGCACAATCCTTCGGTCAAATTACCATCTAAAGAAGACCTTGCGGTCCCTGACCCGGAGGTGCAACTAGTGGCGGCTCTCCATGCTATTCCTGATTGGATGCTCCCCTATTTGGCTTATATGACCCAGGGCGAGTTACCTGAGGATGAAATTTTGGCAAGGCAAATAACCAGGAGGGCTAAATCTATGACTATTGTCAACGGCGAGTTATTGTGTTTCTCCTGAAGAGGGTCGTGAGATCTTACGAGAGATTCATGGAGGCGATTGTGGTCATCATGCCGGCTGTAAGTATTTGGTGGATAAAGCATTTTGTCATGGTTTTTATTGTTGACGGATCATGCTGATGCAGAGGATATTGTTAGCAAATGTGATGGATGTCAGAAGTTTGCAAGGCGAGCTCACGTGCCGGCTCAAGAATTGCGGATGATTCCCATAACTTGGCCATTTGCGGTTTGGGGGCTTGACATGGTTGGGCCATTCAAGAGGTCCAAGGATAATAAGACCCATCTTTTGGTGGCGGTTGATAAATTTACCAAGTGGATTGAGGTAGAGCCAGTCAGCAAGTGTGATGCAGCGAGTGCAGTTCAGTTTGTTAAAAAGTTGATCTTCCGCTTTGTTTATCCTTATAGTATCATAACTGGTAATGGTACTAATCGGTCCAAAGGAGCTACGAATGAGTTCTGTCAAAAATAGCATATTTAGCTTGATATTTCCTCAGTGGCTCATCCACAATCCAATGGTCAAGCTGAATGAGCTAATCAGGAAATCTTGCAAGGTATTAAGCCTTGGCTTATGGTTCCCTTAGAGTGAACGTCGGGTTGTTGGGTGGAGGAGTTACCTTCCATGGGTTGGAGTATTAATACCACCCCCAATAGGTCAACGGGTTATACGCCTTTCTTCATGGTCTATGGTGTAGAGGAGGTTCTCCCAAGTGATATACATCATGACTCGCCCAGGGTGGCGGCTTATGTTGAAGCTGATAATGAGACGACACGTCAGAACGCGCTTGATGTTTTGGATGAAGAGCATGACCATGCGGTGGTCCGGTCGACCATGCGGTGGACCGGTCGACGATTTATCAACAAGACCTTTGTCACTATCATAGCCGCAGAGTTAATACTCAGGCGTTTCAAGAGGGCGACTTAGTGCTCCGGTTGATTCAAGATCAAACTGACATGCATAAGCTTTCCTACCCTGGGAAGGACCTTTTTATGGTTAGCAAAAATCTCAATAATGGTTTGTATTATCTTACTGATATATGTGAGCGCAAGGAGTCACGCACCTCTAAGCAGGAGACCAACAGGCCTTGGAACATTGCTCATCTTCGGCCTTACTACACCTGAGCCACCGGCTCTTATCATTGTACATACTTTTGATGATGTGTATATATCTTTTTATCATCAAATATAATAAAGCCAGCATCCCTGAAAAATTAGGGGCCTCTATTGTTTCATTTCTGTGTATCTCATCCTTTATTAGTTGATCATGAGGTCACCCGGGGGCTTCCAACCCACCGGGTTTAGCTTTCATACCCCCTTGGCCAGGCATGAGACGCCAAATTATGGGTTATCCTGCTTATTTGCAACTTGCTACTCCGCCAGGTGACCTGCTGAACTCTTAACAGTCAATCTTTTTTAAGACCATGAATTGATTAAGGTTAAAATGGCGGCTTGTGTCACGTGAGGGACAACTTACAGTGAGCTAGGATAAACTCAACAGCTGTGGGGCCTTGAAAGCAAAAGGCCTGTGAGCCAACTTGTTCGGTCATGTCTTGAAAGCCGGCCTAACAAAAATTTGGGATTTTTTATCTCTCTTTTGGATTCTTTGGATGTCTTTATGCTAAGTTTTTGCTTTTGTGCAAATTTTGACTACCCGGGTCATGAGGCTCCGGGTTATGCTGCTCATATTTGAGTATTTTTGGGTTGTAACCGACCCTGGCTTTGGATATGTCGCTGGTATGTTTTGGTTTGAATCGTGGTTATGAGGCTACAAGTCTTTGGGTTGTCACCCGCCCTGGCTTTTGGTTTTTAGGCCGCCAGCATGATCTGGCTCTACAACCATGATAATCATGTTTTCAACAATTATATGAGACTACGAGTCTTCGGGTTTGGGAACCCGCCTTGGTTTATGACTTTAAGTCGCCAGTATATATTGTTTGGTCAGATCAAGCATGCCACAAAGTACAACTACTAGATTGAAAGTGGAGATAAACATGCGCGAAGGCATGACAAGACGGACCAATGTTTTCAACTACCTTATTACACGCTTCAACTGAGCCCAAAAAAGTTTTTCAATCAGGAGTTTTTGGAGCTGCATTCCCATAACCCGGCCTGAGAGCTGCCTGGTTCATCATTGCTATGATTAATTTTCTTCCTGGCGCCTTGACGACTCTGGGTCATCCTACGCCGGCTCTTCCTTATCGACCATCTGGAGGTCAGCCGATGTCCCTTCGATGCCAGTTAAGCCCTCAAATGTGGCTTCGTCATTAATAATAATGAAAGGGTTAAGGTCAGGGGCGAAGATGTGCTTACGCCTAGGAGGAACAAGATCCATCACTTCATGCGTGGGCGGCTTAATCTTGTTGTTGTTTTCGTCATAAGCCAGCGTATAATGCTTCAAGTTCAGCTCTTCAATAAGCTTGCAAGCCACAGGTCGCATTTCTTTGACACATTTGTTGAAGTCTTGTTCTTCAAATGTTGACCCATCATCCTTGAACTCTGGACATCCGGTGGCTATCTCTTCCGGGTCAAGCTCTGATTGCCACTCTTTCGCCCGGCCTAGAGCAACAATGGCTCCGGCTCAGGCAGCTGATAGTTTAATCTCTTCAATTTGAGTCGGCGCTGTTGACAGTTGCTCTAAGGCTGTCTTGATCAGAGTTGGAGGCTTCTTTCCACCTGATAAAGCTGCAAGACTATGTTGGTCCCAACATATAATTGTTCGGCCAATGAATACACCACTTTAAGTTTAAGCAACATGTTCTGGCCAAGATTGGCGCTTCTGGGGCCTGTTCAAGAGTCGCTAGGTGGGTTAAATATTATCTATTATGAAATGCTAGGCGGGTCAAAGAAGTATTAAAACAAGATAATGAGGTGCAAAGGTTTAACGTACCGAAGATGGCGGTTGTCATCTAGATTATGTGTTGCTTTAAGCCGGCAAGCTCGTGAGTCAATGGCTTAAGCACAGCTTCAACATCTTTAGCTCTTTTCTACAAGGCAGCCTTGTCAGCTTCCCAGGCGTTTCTCTCAGCATCAAACCCCGCCTTAATTTTTTCAATCTCTTTCAGCGTAGTCTTCAACTTTAAGTCGGCTTTGGAAGACTCTATTTGTTGCAATTCTATATTTTTTCTTAAGTCGCCAAGCTGTGACTCCTGCTCCTTCAACATTTCCTGAAATACAACATTGAGACAATGGTTACCACACAAGGAGCAAGTGATATAATTAACTTAAGTCCCAAGCATATTGCCAGAAATATACTTGGCACTTGGGGGGCTAATGTAGGTCATTTTAATTCTAATTATGACTTGCTCACTTTGGTAAGATAAGCCGGCCCTTGGGGGCTACATATTTGGATTTCTTAAGTAACTATAAGTCCCGACTCATCTTGTTAAGTTAAGCCGGCCCTTGGGAGCTATATATCTGGATTTCTTAAGTGACTATTAATTCCCGGATCATCTTGTTAAGTTAAGCCGGCCTTTGGGATCTACACTTTGGGAAAAAATTACAAGTCTATAGCATACTCATTATTTTCCTATGCTCTATACTTGGGGGCTACTACGAATATAAGTATGTCAGCAAGGCTAAAGAGGAGAGGGATGGTTTCATACCTCATGTTTCTCCCTCCTGAGTTGAACAAGCCCAACCTCCATATCACGACTTGTGTTAAGAAGGCTCAAATAGATGACATATATGTCGCCTGCACTAAAGGAAGAGTAGCTCTCCAGGTCCATCTTGGCATTGCCTTTTTCTAAGGCAGGAGATACTTCCTTAGTGTTGTGCTTGGATAGCATAGTTGAGGCTCCTGGCACTGTAAAAGCTATCCCAGTGATAGTCACATCATCAGAATTCTTATTAAGGGAGATCTCCTCAGTCAGCTTGGTAGGGCTAGCCGGCTTAGGGCTTGGTGGCTCATGGCTCATAGCTGGATTTATTCAGCATCCATTGCTTCAAAGATGGTAGTGTCAGCAAGTGGCGGCAGGTTATTGGTAATATCTTAAGGGTTTTGAACTGAAGCCTCCGGGGCCTCAGGTGCCTGCTTCTCCTACTTAGCAGTCTTTGGGTCTTCTGAAGAGCCGCCCACCTCTCGCCTTCGCTATGCTTCTATAACAAAGATACAAGAGCTCGTGAGTATATGTCATTACAAGTCATTTATGAACAAGTAGAGATGCTTACCCATGGGCAACCTTGAAGACAGGCATTTGAGTTCATGTAGAGTCACCGGATGATGGACGTGTCCCCTGATAATTTGAGTCGGAAGGATTAAGAGGTTGATGAAAGAGACTAGCCTTCAGAAGAGAAAGAGTTGGACTATGAGGCACCTCATTTCGACGCTTGCGAGGGGCGGGAGTGTTGGGTAAGCCGGAGTTGAGGTCTTGAGTACCGTCACTCCGAGTCATATGTCCTGAATAATGTTGCTGCTTCTTCAAAAGAAAATTGGGGTCCAAATGAGCAAGAGGATGAGAAAATCTTACTTTTCGGATGACCCACCGAGTTTTCTTTCGTGGCAAAGGGTTTGAGTTGGAGGAGACAGATATTACCACTACTGCATCAGTCTGGCTTGTCTCCGTGTCATCCTGAGAAGAGTCGGCATCAATAAGTTGCATAAAAAGACGACCAAGGGAGTCGAGTTCTACCTCCGAGTCATCCAGCTTGAGAAGATCTTCTGCCGTTTGTTTTTACGGCGGCCCGGAGCACGAGCTTTGGTCTTAGGCTTCTTGACCAGGGCGGTGGCTTGCAGTTTCTTGGTCCAGAAGGCGGAGTTAGCTTGGACAAGTACAAAAAAAATATTAAACAATGCATAATGCAGAATTAACCTATATTGAACCAAATAAAGGTAAATACTCACTGGTGGAGCTGGATTTTGTTGAAGGAAGGGCGGCAGACCAACTTTATTGCAGTTCTCCTGAGACTCGCCAAGCAAAGTCCTTATGGTTTTAAAGACTTCTTCAGCAGTAAAGTTGTCTTCAGTGTACCGTTGAGGGTCATTTCGCTCGCCAGAGTACTCATACATTAGGCCGGAACAACGGCTTAAGGGGAGTATCTTCCAGGAGACCCAACACCAGGTCAAGTCAACTCGAATTAACCCATGATCTAGTAAAGCTTTGGCATTGGAGAGGAATGGGAGGGCCTCTGCATGCTCTTCTGGGATAATCTTGCTTGGCGGGTGAAAATCCATTGGAAGATGCTCAGCTCTAAACCCGGGCAAAGGATTTTCCATTGTTGGAGCAGTATTTTTACAATAAAACCAGGTGGTCACCCATCCCTTGGGGTGACTTGGTAAGACAGTGGAAGGAAAATTGTTATCTCTTGGTCTCTGAATAGAGATTCCACCTAACTCTTGACTTGGGCCATTTTGACATTCAGTCTGGCAGTTTATATAAAAGAACTTCTTGAACAAGGTAACAATGGGTATTATTTGCAGATAAACTTCACAGAAGATTTGAAAGTGGTAGATGTTGGATACCAAGTTTGGACCTATATCTTGAGGGTGCAAATTGAAGTAGTGGAGGAGGTCCTGAAAGAATTTATACCCGGGTGGGGTAAACCCTCTGAGTATGTGACCAGTGAAGACCACAATTTCATCCTCGGCAGGAGTAGGGATTACTTCCCCATTGCTAACTCGCCATCCAATTTCCTGCTGACTCGCCAATAGGCCTTGGCTTACGTAATCATTGAGGGTTTCTTTGGTAACCAGAGAACATTCCCAGTTGACAATAGTCATTTTCGACGGTTTAAAAGCTACGGCCTAGAGATATAGCGTGATGATTTAATACTACGTTGATAAGTTGATTAATGGTTACAAATGATAGTTCAATAGCTGCAAACTAACTATGGATATACGATTGATCATTGTTATGAATAAATCATAAGCCACCTGTACGATGAAGGGAGGGTCAGCTGCAGCTAAGAGATACCTTAACCATGGAATATAATTATCAAGATATGAGTAGCATATTGGCGGGTCAAGTTGCAGAAGCATGTTTGGAATTCTTGGCGGGTTACAGATTCATGATTAAGCCGGCTAGCGGCTGGCGGGTTACAAAGTTATTATCTAAGCCGCCCAAATAACATTGGCTGGGCAGCTATCTACAGATCTGGGATTGATGAAATTTTGCTAAGTATGGGACAAACAAGTTTCACAATTTATGCCTATAATTTTGGATCTACTGCAGCTTTGAAAATGAAGAACAATTGCTAAACCTAAGGTTCAGTGGCGGAAAAATAGCAGGTGATGCATGGATTTTGAGGAGAAAAAGATCGATGCTGGATGCAGAATAAGAGCTTGAACAAGTACCACATCATTTTTTCCTAGCTCATGGATTAAGTTATATTTTCTATACGAGAATTGAATGCGCTTGGGTGAAACTTGGTTGAACGTCGATGAACTCGATGAACTAGGGCATTATAATGTGGATCTAAGAAAAGGGCAAGATGATACATAGAGGTGTTGGTGAAGAGCGGGAGTGCACTACGGTTCTCTGGTCCGGTCAGGTTGATGCAGCGGCCCTTATTGGAGTCGCTGGTGAAGAATGGTCGGAGCGGTGGAGCTCTTGTGCGGCGGAGGTCGCGAGGAGGAAGAAGAAGTGGAAGCGAAGGGGGTAAAAGTAAAAAAGGAACCCCCCTCGTGCCCATTTATAAGGGAAAATGTGAAACCGTAAATGGCAGGCGTAGAAATCGAGATTATCTCAACACTAGAGGCGCCTTGATTCTCGAACGACCAATTAATGAGAAAAAGATTTGTGGTGATGTCATGGTTTTTTTTTCTGAATTTACTTCGCATGACGTCATGGCGGGCTACAATGATTCATTCAAGGTTAAGCATTGGAAAAGAAGGCTTGCCAACCTGAAGTAGTGAAGATTGACATGAACAAGTTCAAATCAATATGGGGCCTAATGTTGGGGATGTAACCCCAAGGTGTGAGCCGCCCAGGTGGGGCCGGGTTACACCATTGGTGACTCTTAATAAAGAAATCCCAAGTAGATCCAAGAAGATGAAGTATGAAGACTGGTGGCGGTTTACAAGGTGGGCCTGCTGAAGGCCCAAGACCTGGAGGTAGAGTCAAGACCCGAGTGGTGCAAGCCCCACGATGGCGACTTGCCTAACAAGGCAGGGCAACTTAGAAACCCAGTTGGTCACGTTATGTCATCTGACTTGGACTATTGTAAGTCCAGGGCCTCGACCTATGTATATAAAGGTGAGACCCTGCGGTGGGTTAACTCAAGAAACAATTGATCGAGATCTAGGTCAAGTAGTTCCGCTCTCCTATAATTGATATTCAAGCTATAGTCAACAAAAGTAGGAGTAGGCTTTTAACTCGTTTGAGGGGCCAAACCTGGGTAAACATTGTGTCCTTTGTTCCATTCAACCCCTTCAAGCTAACTTACGCCGCGATGGCTCCACACTTAAGTCCTTTCACAAGGGCATCTGTCATCACAAAACCATGACAAAATGGTTTATAGAAAAGCATGCCACTTACCACTCGAACTAGAACATAAAGCTTATTGGGCAATTAAAGATCTCAACTATGATTTCAAACTTGCGTGCGAGAAAAGGTTATTTGATATTAGCTCACTTGATGAATGGAGAACCCAATCCTATGAGAATGCCAAATTGTTTAAAGAGAAAGTTAAAAGATGGCATGATAAAAGGATACAAAAGCGTGAATTTAATGTAAGTGACCATGTCTTGCTATACAATTCTCGTTTAAGGTTTTTTTGCAGGAAAGCTTCTCTCCAAATGGGAAGGTCCTTACATAATCGAGGAGGTTTATCGTTATGGTGCCATCAAAATCAACAACATCGAAGGCACTAACCCGAAGGTGGTAAACAGGCAAAGAATCAAACATTATATCTCAGGTACTCCCATAAATGTTGAAACCAATATTATTATTACCATAACACCGGAGGAGTACATAAGGGATATCTACCAGAATGTTTTATACTCCGAAAAGGAATAGGTATGTGATACGGTAAGTAAACCGACTCCAAAACTTTTCCAATGGCAATTTTACTCCGTTTTGGAATATTTAAAAATTAGGAAAATAAAAAGTAGTCCAAAAAGTGCACGAGGAGGCAACAAGCCCTGTTGGCGCACCCTACCCCCTTGGGCGCTCCTCCCTGGCTTTTGGCCACCTCATTGCCCTCCGGACTCCGTTTTCTTATAGAACACCCCTTTTGGTCGGTAAAAATTCATTATATAATCTCCCGAAGGTTTTGACCACCGCACCACGACAAAATCCTCTGTTCTTGTTTCAAGCTATTTTTTGACAGGTCCAGATTGCTATGACGTCCCCAAGCGCTCCGAAGGACAAGTTCTTTGAGAAGGTCATGAATCCCTACCTCTCAGAGTTGCTGCAACACCCTTAAATGATTGAGATGCGTGAGGGGTGCTACACATCTGCGATGTTCAAGGGCCAAAGAGGACCGGAAGCGTGGAGACAAGGCTCGAAGCAATGGAGCGACAAGTCTTCTAGTGTCAAGGGATGGTGTAACGCGGACACAACTCCAATCACTCCATGATCACGGAATTTACCCGTGACCACCAGCTGGACGCCAAGAACATCAGAGAGGCCATATTCAAGCTTCATGAGAAAATCGAGCATCTCCATGCCCAGATCTATGACCTGCAAAACCAAAACTGTGAGTATGAATACAGAATTAAGAGGATGATTTTGGCTGCAGATTTGAGGATCCTGGAGACTCATTCATCTTTCTATGATGGTGAACCTATGCCTTGAAAGACGGAGGATAAGATTCTTTCATCATCAACAACTCCAACTTCACCACCTCCGAAGAAAGAGACCTAAATACGGGTATGGGCACTCCCCTTGGCTTGTGCCAAGATTGGGGAGGTGGCCCTGTATCGTATCACCATCACATATTTACCTTTATCATTTTTCTTAGTTTGATACTTTTGGTTATATCTCGGTTTAGTAGAATAAAGTTTTAGTATGATCTAGCCTTGAGTTATGCTTTGTGTTCCCTCTATGTAATCGAGTCCGAGAGTTATATAATAAAGATTAGTTTTGAGTTGAGGGCTTTGCTTTCTTGCTATTCTTGAGAAAAAGAAAGAAAGAAAGAAAGAAAGAAAAATATTATATAATGATCTTATGGGAAGTGATGACTTCACATATAAGAAGTATGTCACATGAAATTTGTTGGGAGTTGACAAACATAGTTTTGGTCATTGTTGCAATTAATAGGAAGTAATAAAAGAAAGAGAGGTCTCACATATAAATACACTATCTTGGACATCTTTTATGATTGTGAGCACACATTAAAATATTATATGCTAAAAGGTTGATGTTAGACAAGGAAGATAACATAATGGGTTATGTTTCTTTATATCCAAATAGAAGTTATATTGTCATGGATCCTCCAACATGTTGAGATTGCTTCTCATCCCATGCTAGCCAAATCTTTTGCTCCAAGTAGAGATACTACTTGTGCCTCCAAAATCCCTCAACCCAGTTTTGCCATGAGAGTCCACCATACCTACCTATGGATTGAGTAAGATCCTTCAAGTAGGTTGTCATCGGTGCAAGCAATAAAAATTGCCCTCTAAACATGTATGATCTTTTAGTGTGAGGAAAATAAGCTTTATACGAACTTGTGATATAGAAGAAATAAAAGCGATGGATTGTATAATAAAGTTCTTATCACAAGCGGCAATATAAAGTGATGTTCTTTCACATTAAGATTTTGTGCATCCAACCGTAAAAGTGCATGATAACCTCTGCTTCCCTCTGCGAAGGGCCTATCTTTTATTTACCTTCTACCTTAATGCAAGAGTCATGATGATCATCACCTTTCCTTGGATGTAGGTCATCATAAAGTTTTATTGTTGACATTACCCTTGAGGTAAAAGGTTGGGAGGCGAAACCATAAGCCCCTATCTTTCTCTATGTCCGATTGAAACTTTAATCTCATAAGTATCGCATGAGTGTTAGCAATTATGGAATACTAAATGAGAGTTGAGAATGTGAACTTGCTGAAAAGCTCTTATATTGACTCTTTCCTACGTTATGATAAATTGCAATTGCTCCAATGACTGAAATAATAGTTTGCTAGTTTTCAATAAAGTTCTTGTTCCATACTTTACCTTCTGAACGAATTTTTACTTTGGCATAAGAAATTATATGACAAAATATGTTGTTGTTCTAAAGATGATCATGATGCCTCATGTCCGTATTTTATTTTATCAACACATGTATCTCTAAACGTGTGGATGCTACTTCTTGAGCTTCCGTTGGTTTTTTCCTTGAAGAGGAAAGGGTGATGCAGCAAAGTAGAGATAAGTATTTCCCTCAATTTGAGAACCAAGGTATAAATCCAGTAGGACACAACACACAAATCACCAAGACCTGCACAAACAATCAAACAACTTCCACCCAACGCGGTAAAGGGGTTGTCAATCCCTTCACGGTTACTTGTAAAAGTGAGATCTGATAGAGATAGATGAAACTAAACAAAAGATAAAGTAAATATTTTTGGTATTTTTGGTTTATAGATCGAAAGTAAAGGATCGCAAAATAGCAGATCGGAAACTTATATGATGGAAAATAGACCCCGGGGCCATAGGTTTCACTAGTGGCTTCTCTCAAGATAGCAAATAATATGGTGGGTGAACAAATTACTATCGAGCAATTGATAGAAAAGCGCAAAGTTATGATGATATCTAAGGCAATGATTATGAAATATAGGCATCACATCCATGTCAAGTAGACCGACTCCTGCCTGCATTTACTATTATTACTCCACACATTAGCCGACTCCCGCCTGCATATAGAGTATTAAGTTCATGAAGAATAGTGTAATGCATTAAGTAAGATGACATGATGTAGAGGAATAAACTCAAGCAATATGTTGTAAACCCCATCTTTTTATCCTCGATGGCAACAATACAATATGTGCCTTGCTGCCCCTACTGTCACTGGGAAAGGACACTGCAAGATTGAACCCAAAGCTAAGCACTTCTCCCATTGCAAGCAAAACCAATCTAGTTGACCAAACTAAACCGATAGTTCAAAGAGAATTATAAAGATATCAAATCATGCATATAAGAATTTAGAGAAGATTCAAATAATATTCATAGATAAGCTGATCATAAATCCACGATTCATCAGATCTCGACAAACACACCGCAAAAGAAGAAGATTACATCGGATAGATCTCCAAGAACATCGAGGAGAACATGGTATTGAGAAGCAAAGAGAGAGAATAAGCCATCAAGATACTAGCTATGGACCCGTAGGTCTAAGGTAAACTACTCAGGCTTCATCGGAAGGGCAATGGAGTTGATGTAGAATAAAAAACTAGAGGGGACCCACCAGGTGGCCACAAGCTTGGGGGGCGATTCCTGCCCCCCTGGCACGCCCCTAGGGCTTGTGGGCCCCTTGGTAGGTCTCTGGTGCCCATCTTATGCTATATGGATGGTCTTGACCTGGAAAAAATCAGAAGGATGCTTTCGGGATGAAGTGCCGCCGTCTCAAGGTGGAACCTGGGCAGAAGCAATCTAGGGCCCCAGTGAAGCTGTTCTGCCAGGGAAACTTCCCCCGGGAGGGGGAAATCAAAGCCATCGTCATCACAAACGATCCTCTCATCGAGAGGGGGTCAATCTCCATCAACATCTTCATCATCACCATCTCCTCTGAAACCCTAGTTCATATCTTGTATCCGATCTTTGTCTCAAAATCTCAGATTGGTACCTGTGGGTTGCTAGTAGTGTTGATTACTCCTCGTAGTTGATGTTAGTTGGTTTATTCGGTGGAAGATCATATGTTCATATCCTTAATGCTATTAAATACCCCTCTAATGTTGAACATGAATATGCTTTGTGAGTAGTTACGTTTATTCCTGAGGACATGGGAGAAGTCTTGTTATAAGTAATCATGTGAATTTGGTATTCGTTCGATATTTTGATGAGATGTATGTTGTTTTTCCTCTAGTGGTGTTATGTGAACGTCGACTACTTGACACTTCACCATGATTTTGGCCTAGGGGAAGGCATTAAAAAGTAATACATAGATGATGATTTGCTTGAGTGACAGAAGCATAAACCCTAGTTTATGTGTTGCTTCGTAAGGGGCTGATTTGGATCCATATGTTTCATGCTATGGTTAGATTTATCTTAATTCTTCTTTCGTAGATGCAAATGCTTGTGAAAGTGGTTAATAATAAGTGGTAGGCTTCTCCAAGTAAGGACAGCACCCAAGCACCGGTCCACCCACATATCAAATTATCAAAGTAACGAACGCGAATCATATGAGCATGATGAAAACTAGCTTGACAATAATTCCCATGTGTCCTCGGGAGCACTTTGCTTTATATAAGAGTTAGTCGAGGCTTGTCCTTTGCTACAAAAAAGATTGGGCCGCCTTACTACACCTTAGTTACACTTGTTACTTGTTACCAGTTATGAATTATCTTATCACAAAACTATCTGTTATCGATAATTTCAGTGCTTGCAGAGAATAACTTGCTGAAAACCGCTTGTCATTTCCTTCTGCTCCTCGTTGGGTTCGACACCCTTACTTATCGAAAGGACTACTATATATCCCCTATACTTGTGGGTCATTAGTCTACATCATGACATCATTCTTAATGCATTACTCTGTTTCTCCATGAACTTAATACACTAGATGCATGCTGGATAGAGGTCAATGTGTGGAGTAATAGTAGTAGATGCAGGCAGGAGTCGGTCTACTAATCTTGGATGTGATGCCTATATATTGATCATTTCCTTGGATATCATCATAATTATTCGATCTTCTATCAATTGCCCAACAGTAATGTGTTTACCCATCGTATGCTATTTTCTTGAGAGAAGCCACTAGTGAAATCTACGGCCCCCGGGTCTATCTTTTATCATATTTGCTTTCAGATATATTTTTATTCGCTTTTGTTTTCAGATCTATTATTCCAAAAACCCAAAATTACCTTGCTGCAATTTTCCTTATTTATTTTAATTCGCTTTTTATTCAGATCTATCTATCCAAACTCATACAAAACAATCTATCTTTTCACTGAGGAGGGATTGACAACCCCTCTCACACGTTGGGTTGCGAGGATTTGTTCTTTGTGTACACGTACCATTTACATAGAGTTGCTTGGTTCTCCTACTGGATTTATACCTTGGTTTCATAACTAAGGGAAATACCTACCATAGCTGTACTGCATCATCCCTTCCTCTTTGGGAAATACCGATGCAGTCTCAAGCCGCATCAAAAGGAATTTCTGGCACCGTTGTCGGGGAGATATCATCAAAATCTACCATGTTCCTAATCACAAATATCATCTCCTTGCAATTTACATTATTTGCCATTTGCCTCTCATTTTCATCACCCAGTTCACAAAAATTTGTCGTTTTATTTGCCCTCTTTTTCGTTCACCTTTTTCTCGTCAGATCTATCTTTTTGTTTGCAATCTCGTTTGACTAACTTGTTGCTATGGCTAGTTGTTACTCTATTGCGTGTACCCCCAAGAATGAGGTTCTTAATTTTAAAGAAAGGGGAGAATCTAAAAGATGCTTGGTATAGAACTTGCAATGCTCATAATAGATCTATCCGTAAGCAATCTACCATTGTTCTTCTTTGCAGATTTTATGTGGGTATTACCACTTGGTATTGATTCTTCCTTGATATGATTACCAGTGGGAATTTCTTGATGTGTCAATCTTTGGATGCTTTTAATGCTATGGGAGATCTAGTGGGTGCACCACCTCTCATTATCAATGAAACTGTTTTAACACTTGAGCATGTTATGCAAAGGCTTGATGCTATTGAAAAGAAAATGCTCACCGAAGAATATACTGGAAACTTACATAGAAGAATGCATAATCTTTCTAATAAAATTGGGTCAAAAGTGGGAGATGTTTTTAAGTTAGTAAAGGAAAAGGAAACCGTAATTAATGAAAGAATTGAAGAAAGTCTTTCTCGGATTGATAAGTTGGAAGAAATTTTTAGTAACTTAAGCACAACTTTTCTTCCATTAAAAATATTGAAAAAATCCCATAAATTTTTTCAAGTCTATATAAATTACTAAAAACAATGGTGTAACTTCTAATACCAACAAGGAAGATCTTAAAATGATTAGTATTCATCCCAATTTTGTTGAAGTGATAAAAGACCCTACTTGCAAGAATGAATTCTTCAATCTTGTTCCTAGGAGTATTGTTTTGAAAATATGTATGCTAAATCCTTGAAGAATTCTAGGTGTTTGATTGAGGAGTTGAATAAGAAAGATGACAATACTTAATCTATGCATTACGCCTAGCTAGGGGCATAAAACGATAGCGTTTGTTGGAGGCAACCCAATGAATAAAATTTATTTTTGCCTTTTTCTTTCTGTTCTTGAGTGTTTGCACAATTATGACTCAGTTATGATTGTATTTTTATGTTTTAGTTAGTGTTTCTTCCGAGTAAAGCCTTTGGGATCATGTTGGGTGATAGTTGATTTGATCTTGTTGAAAAACAGAAACTTTTGCGTCCAGTAGCAGAATTTTGTAAAATCACAGTAGTGACGAAAAATTCTGAATTTTTTAAACAAGATTTATATACAAATTTCCCACGTTGTCCTAAGTTTTCATAATTTTTGGAGGTACAGAAGTATGGTTAGAGTTCAGATTACTACAGACTGTTCTGTTTTTGACAGATTCTGTTTTCGTTGCATTGAGTGCTTATTTTGTTGAATCTATGGATTGTATTTGGGGGTATAAGACATGGTAAAGTTAGAATACATTATTTATAATGAAATAATAAAATATGAATGGGTTTGCAACAATATTTAGAGTGGTGATTTGCTTTATTATACTAATGGATCTCATGAAGGTTTTGTTAAGTTTTGTGTGATTGAAGTTTTCAAGTTTTGGGTGAGATCACGATGGTTGAAGGAATAAGGTGTGTCATGAGCCTAATCTTGGGGATGCCCATGGCACCCCAACTTAATATTCAAGGAGAACCAAGCAACTAAGCATGGGGATGCCCCGGAAGGCATCTTCTCTTTCTTCTAATGACCATCGATATTTTACTTGGAGCTATATTTGTATTCGTCACATATCATGAGTTTTGCTTGGAGCGTCTTGTATTATATGAGTCTGTGCTTGTTTTGATTTTTAGTTTCTCACAAGTATCCTTGCTGGACACACCTATTTGAGAGAGACAAAATTATGCTATGATTGGTTAGAATTGCTCTTTATGCTTCACTTAAAAAAAGTTAGCTATGGAATTGCTCTAGTGCTTCACTTATATCTTTTTTAGCATGGCGTGCTTTAATATTTTTGAAGAAATACTCTCATGCTTCACTTACATTTATTTGAGAGTCAGCAAATATTTGAAGAAATTCTCTCATTCTTCACTTATATTATTTTTTAGAGATGAAAATGTTTATGCTCATGTTCTTCACTTAAATTTGATTGAGCTTGTCAAAAACAATTGCAACATATGAAACTAGTCCCAAAGTGAAAGATATTCAAGAGGGATATAATAAAAACTTTCATGAAGATCATTGGACAAAATAAACTTGATTCTTTGTAATAGTTTTGAGATATGATGATAGTAATATATGAGTCATGTTGGTGAGTAATTATACTTTAGTAAGAATATTGGTGTTAAGGTTTGAGATTCCCTATGCAAGCATGAAAGTCAATAGTTATGCAATAAAATTACATCCTATTTGTGGTGCATTATTCGGTGTTAGTTATGCTCAATGCTCACTTATGTGAATTTTCATTTCTTGGTTGGTTTCTTCTCAATCTTTTTGCTAGCCTCCACTTGTACTAAGTAGAAATACTACTTGTGCATCCAAAATCCTTAAACCCAGTTTTGCCATATGAGTCCACCATACCTACCTATATGCTGTATTTCCGTGCCGTTCTAAGCAAATTTGTATGTGCCAACTCTAATTATTTCAAAATGAATTTCCTTTTTGTGTGCCTATACCACTCATCAAGCGGTATGGGGTGGCCAATTTTTTCCATGCTAGATGTGTTATTCACAAGATGAGTTTTTATTCACTTGTCATTGCACAAGTCTATGGCGGTAATAGGGATGCCCAGTCCCAAAATGAAAAAGAAATTTAATTTATGTTGTCAAATAATAAATTCCTTGGAAAGTGTTGGTATGGACGGTACCCGTGGATACGGCTAGCCGTGGAATGTGAAAGTATGGTGGAAAAAGGAATAAACTTTATTTTCTGTTTGGGAGCCGCCTATTATATATCTAGCATGGAAAGTGTCGAGAACTACTCGGTCGTTTTCGTTGATGGGAAAAGTATGCCTCCCAAAAAAATTATCTCTCAATTTAAGCTTTGAGCTCTGCGACCTCTACAAATCCATACTTCCCTCTGCGAAGGGCCTATCTATTTACTTTATGCAGTTTTTATTTTTATTTATGTCTCCATCTCCTCTTATAAAGCACCAATTAGGGAGCACTATGACCATAATTGTGCATTGGATGTAGCTAATATTCGAGTGTGTTTCATGAATGGATCAATGATTGAGCATGATGGGCTAGGGGTAACTTTCTTTAGTGTTGATATTTTGAAAGACATGGTTGCTTGTTGATATGCTTGAGTATTGAAGTTATTATGTATTCATGTCAAATATATACTATTGCTTTGAACCATCTAAAAGTCCAAATGTCCATGCTACAAAAGAAAAGAATATGTGATGAACATGTTATGCAGCATTCCACATCAAAAATTCTGTTTTTGTCATTTACCTACTCGAGGACGAGTAGGAATTAAGCTTGGGGATGCTGATACGTCTCCAATGTATCTATAATTTTGATTGTTCCATGTTGTTATATTATCATTCTTGGATGTTTTACAATCATTTTACAACAACTTTATATCATTTTTGGGGACTAACCTATTGACATAGTGCCCAATGCCAGGTGCAGTTTTTTGCTTGTTTTTTTACTTCGTAGAATATCAGTACCAAATAGAGTCAAAAAGCAGCAAAACTTTTTAGAGATTTTTTTGGACCAAAAGACACCTTGGGGGCCAAGAAATTACCTGGAAGGAGTCCCGTGGGGACCACAATCCACCAAGGCACACCCAGGAGCCCAGGTGCGCCCTGGTGGGTTGTGGGGCCTGACACGTCTCCATCGTATCTACATTTCCTAATGCTTTTCCTCTTGTTTTGGACTCTAATTTGCATGATTTGAATGAAACTAACCCGTACTAACGCTGTTTTCAGCAGAACTACCATGGTGTTGTTTTTTGTGCAGAAATAATGGTTCTCAGAATGGAACAAAACTTTTTGGAGAATTATTTTGCAAATAAAGAAAAATACTAGAGCCCAAAACCACCGGAGGCGGGGGCCTGGGAGCCGGAGGTGCACCCTGGTGGGTTGTGCCCGCCTGGTGGCCCTGCAGACCCTAATCCCGACTCCATAAATACCTATATTTGGAGAAAAATATCAGGGAGGAAGAATTATCGTGTTTCGCGAGACGGAGCCGCAGTCACCTCCTGTTCTTCATCGGGAGGCTAGATCTGGAGTCTGTTTTGCGCTCCGGAGAGGAGGATCTTCGATCTTCGTCATCACCAACCCTCCTTCATCGCCAATTCTAGGATGCTCCCCACCGGGAGTGAGTAATTCCTTCGTAGGCTCGCTGGTCGGTGAGGAGTTGGATGAGATTCATCATGTAATCAACTTAGTTTTATTAGGGCTTGATCCCTAGTATTCATTATGTTCTGAGATTGATGTTGTTATGAGTTTGCCATGCTTAATGCTTGACACATTGGGCCCGGGTGCCATGATTTCAGATCTGAGCTGTTTACCATTATATCTATGTTCTAGATCCGATCTTTCAAGTCATATTCACATATTACGTGTTATGATCCATAAACCCAAGTGTGACAGTAATTGGGATACTTTCCGGTGATGACTGTAGTTTGAGGAGTTCATGTATTCACTATGTGTTAATGCTTTGTTCCGGTTCTGTATTAAAAGGAGGCCTTAACTTAGTTTCATTATGGACCCCGCTGCCATGGGAGGTAGCACAAAATATGTCATGCAAGTTCTTTCCATAAGCACGTATAACTATTTACGGAATACATGCCTACATTATATTTACGAACTGGAGCTAGTCTTGTATCGCCCTAGGTTTTGACTGTTATATGATGAATATCATCCAACGAATCATTGATCCAATTCCTACGAATTTCCTACATATTTTTCTTGCTAAGTTACTACTGTTGTTATTACTGTTACAATTGCTACAAAATAATTGCTATCACTGTTACCATTACTACTACTATAATCACTACTATCAAAACTATCATATTATTGTGCTATTGATCATATATATTGCTAAAGATACTTAATCTCCAAGTGTGGTTGAATTGACAACTTAGCTGCTAATACTTGCAAATATTATCTGGCTCCCATTGTGTCGAATCTATAAATTTGGGTTGAATACTCTACCCTCGAAAACTATTGTGATCCCCTATACTTGTGGGTTATTAGGTCCCACAGAGGTCTCCTGCACCGCCTCTTCACCTTATAAATTCCCGAATATTCCAGAAATCCTAGGGGAGTAGATGAAACACAATTCCAGCCGCCGCAAGTTCCAGAACCACGAGATCCAATCTACACCATCACGGAGGGGTTCATCATCCTCATTGGTGCCTCTCTGATGATGTGTGAGTAGTCCACCATAGACCTAAGGGTCCGTAGGCGGTGTCTAGATGTCTTCTTCTCTCTTTTTTCTTCTCAATACAATGGTCTCTTGGAGATCTATTTGATGTAAATCTTTTTGCGGTGTGTTTGTTGGGATCTGATGAACTTTGGGTTTATGATCAGATCTATATCCATGAATATTATTTGAGTTTTCTTTGATCTCTTATATGCATGATTATTTATAGACTGGTATTTCTTCTTCGAATCTTTGGTTTAGTTAGGCCAACTAGATCAATTTTTCTTGCCGTGGGAAGAGGTGCTTTGTGATGGGTTCAATCTTGCGGTGTCCTCTCCCAGTGACAGAAGGGGCAGCGAGGCACGCATGTATAATTGCTATTCAGGATAACAAGATGGGGTCCATTTCTACATGAATAGATCTTGTCTACATCATGTCATCATTCTTATTGCATTACTCCGTTTCTCCATGAACTTAATACACTAGATGCATGATGGATAGCGGTCGATGTGTGGAGTAATAGTAGTAGATGCAGGCAGGAGTCGGTCTACTAATCTTGGACTGATGCCTATATATCGATCATTGCCTTGGATATCGTCATAATTATTCGATCTTCTATCAATTTCCCAACAGTAATCTTTTTACCCATAGTATGTTATTTTCTCGAGAGAAGCCACTAGTGAAATCTACGCCCCCGGGTCTATCTTTTATCATATTTGCTTTCAGATCTATTATTCCAAAAACTCAAAAATACCTTGCTGCACTTTTTCCTTATTTATTTTAATTCACTTTTTATTCAGATCTATTTATCCAAACTCATACAAAACAATCTGTCTTTTTACCAAGGAGGGATTGACAACCCCTCTTACACGTTGGGTTGTGAGGATATGTTCTTTTTGTGCAGGTACCGTTTACATAGTGTTGCTTGGTTCTCCTACTGGATTGATACCTTGGTTTCATAATTGAGGGAAATACCTACCGTAGTTGTACCGCATCATCCCTTCCTCTTTGGGGAAATACTAACGCATTCTCAAGCCGCATCAAGAACTAGAGAACTTGTCGTGGATTTGTCACGTCAGATGTCCTAGTGTAAGGACTTAGTCGTGAGGCCAACGCATCTATGTGGTAGCTTGAGAGGGGTTGAGCGGAATCGAGAGACGCAACACAAGATAGGGATTTAGACAGCTTCGGGCCCCGGGAAACATCATCCAGTAATAACCCTACATGTTGTTTGAGGCTAGGTCTCATTATCATCACGAGGGAGTCGCCGTAAACCGACTCTCCTCTTTGTGTCTAGCCCTAAGATTGTTTCTTCTTGCTTGTAGCCTGTCCCTCTTTGGGGAGCCCTGCCCCTCCTTATATATGTTGAAGGGGCGGTTTACATGTGGAGTCCTATTAGGATTAGGACTAGTCTATCTCTAATACAAACCGGATACAAGTCCTAGTCTTAACTCCTTGTAAGGCAAATATTCCTTTCCTCTTAAACCGGCCCACAATGGTTGAACCGGCCTTCATGAACCGCCAGACAGGCCATCGGGTCTTGTTGCTCCTCTGGCCCGCCTGCCGGATTACCAATGAACTGTAAATCATCTGGTCTGTGCAGGTCACTGGTGAATCGCCAAGTCCGGCCGGTTTATCCTTCCGGCCGGTTTACGCCGCGGGGCATATCCCCGACATTAGCCCCCAAGTTTAGCTTGGATTTATCCATGGTAAACTTATGCTGCAAATAAACACCAGAACAAATTTGACAGGTTGTGCTCCGGGTTAAGAATTCTTGTAGACCGGCACCTGATCGTCCTTAAGTCCTTGTCATTTCCTCCTTCTAGAAAATCCGGGTCAATAACCAGCTTCATACTTTAAATTGCCGACGTTGGTTTCTCATAGAAAAAATATTGTGAAGAATAATCCACTTGAGTCGGCTTCCAAAGCGCCGGTTTAAGAATTATTGGTCTTGAGATACTCATATGATATTCAACCAGCTTGAAGATGCAGAACTTGCCGGTTTATCATTGCCAAAAACTGTCGGATTATAAAAACTGATAATTCCAGGTCATGATTGTTGCAGACACCGGTTCATGATTGTTGCTAACACCAGTTTATGATTATTGATGACACCGGGTTGCAGCCACAGGGTCATAATGATTGGTTACGCCGGGTCAATCTAGTTTGCTCAAACAGAGAATTTGAAAATATTTCCTGGATAATAATATAATACCTGTAGCCCCCAAGTCTTGAGTAGAACAAAGTGATGGCTTAAGACTTGCTTCAATATAAATACTGTCACTATCGAAGAAATCCATGTTGTTCATCCTAGTCACTAGCAAAAACTGAATACTCCATATTATGTAGCCCCCAAGTGCCGGGTTGTCATGCTTGCAGCGACCTGGGACTTGTAATTTCCTGATGCTCATAAAAACTTCAACCAGTGTAGCCCCCAAGGGCCGGTTCAGTAAGATAATAGTGAGCTGCGACTTGATATATACTTCAATGAAAATAACATCATATGATGTAACCCCCATCATGGGGCTTGAATCCACGTCCATAAGGTTAAGAGCCTTGTGCTTTACCAACTGAGCAGTGGACCCTTCAATATAATGAAAATTTGTGTACCTTGAATTGTTGACATGAGCAATTGGTAGCCCCCAAGGGCCAGCTCATTATAATGCGATGAGCCGGGTCTTCAATAATATGAGCAAAAAATGACTTTGCATTAGCCCCCAAGTGTCATGGTGCATGCTTGCAGCGACATGAGACTTGCATATTTGATATAATCTCAATTTTGAATAATGTAGCCCCCAAGTGCCGGATTGTAAGCCTGCAGCAACTCGGGACTATTCCTTCAATTGTAGAATAAAAACCATATCCATTGATAATATGATAGCCATTGCGCTAAAGCGACTTTGAAAACCTTAATCATAATACTAGTTACTGATAACCATAATAGAAATCCAGCCATGTTGGCTATTTGAAGATTTAAATAATCCGGTATGAAAACCTTATTCATTCAATATCATAATGAAAATTTAGCCAAGTTTGGCTATTTGAATAATATAACCCAATGATTTATAAGCGCATGATTCCAATGGCGCAATCCAAAAATATACTGGCGACTTATAATCAAAAGCCAGGCCGGTTTAACAAAACACCGGATAATTTCTCATCATATACTGGCGACTTATCGTCTTAAAGCCAGGCCGGTTTAATAAACACCGGATAATTTATAATCATGCTTTATTCAACCTGTTTCTGCATACAACAAGTTAAAGTGTCCTGGCGGTTTACCGTCGGACGGGTCATAATGCCCAACATATAACCCAGGTTTATAACCAAGGCTGCACTTAAGAATAATCAAATATGAAATATATCATACCTGTGACATTGAATAACATCATTAGTTTACCAACTTTTTGTAGTAAGGGTGATAACCCCAATCTTGAGTAATGATAACTCCTTTCATACTATGCCGGTTTATGATAAAACCGTACCGGGTTGTGATAAACACCGGTTTAACCATATATAATACTGGCGACTCGTAGTCAAACCAGACCAGGCTGATAGTCTCCGGATTATGATTTGATCATGTACTGACAACTTGTAATTGAAAGCCAAGCCGGGTTAATGGACACCGGTTTACTTCATAATAAGATGGTAACATAAAATCAAACTGGATTAACAATGTCGGTTTAAAAATCACAACAAAAATAAGTTATGTAAAAATACTTGAAGCAAAAAGGCAATGATAAAACCGTTTGCAAGAAAGATGCTTTACTGAGCTGATCAGATGGTGTTACCATGGTCGGACAGGACCAAGCCCCCAATAGGAGTGACAATGGTTCAAGTCAGCCAGGTCCCCAAATGAAACCGTGGCATATATGCCAATCAAAAGGCGTGGCAATGGTTCGGGTTTGACCAAGCCCCCAAGTGATTTTGTGGCCTTAGGCCGATCAAGAGGCGTGACTGGTTCAGACTTGACCATGTCCCCAAGTTATCTGGCGGCTTTCGCCTATCAAAAGGTGTCGCGTTGGTTCGGACACGACCAAGGCCCCAAGTGATATAAAAAGCAAATTTCAAGGGGTAAACCGGAGGCCGCTTTAAAACAGAACTACTCCATGTAACCACGCAGGATGTAAAAAAGAACAGAGACCCTGCTTTATGAAGCAGAAGCCCCCATGTGATCAATAATATGTTAGGCCAATAAGGCAGGATACCCATGTTTGAACCGCGCATCATGGCAGCAGGTCCTCTTCGGTAATTTTTAACCTTTTTGCAAGAGATAAATTCTTCTTGAACCGGGATCTTGAACCGGATATTGAGAGCTTCAAAGCTTTCTGGGAGAACAAATTTTCCTAAAACCGGATTGCAAACCGGAATCTTCATTTTCAGCTGGAAATTTTCTGATGGCCTTTCAACTCGAACTTGCGAGAAGTTAATTCCTTTTTGAACCGGATATTTTCAAACCAGATTTGAGAGCTTCAGAGCTTTGTGGGAGAACAGATTTCCCTTGAACCGGATTGTAAACCGGATATTTGAGAGCTTTAGTGAGACTGACTTCCCTTGAACCGGATTTTAAACCGGAATCCTTTCTGATGACCCGGAACTTCTTCATTGAGGCGGGATTTGTAACTGTCATATACTTTCTAAGCCGGAAATTTTCTGACGGCCTTCAAATAACAGTAGCCTCCGGGACCGGGTTATCTTTCCCTCCATCGTCCTGGGGTTCTTAAATTTGCTGAAACTGGCAAGATTTGCTGAGTCATGTCATCGTAGCCCCTGAGTCTCAAGGTGACTCGAGGAGTTGGCTTGAAACTCTCCATATTTGACCGTGATATAAACCGGCATAACTTGTATATCATTGGTGTTGATAGCATGATTTGAATCCACAGAAGGTTGAGGTGATTGCAGTGGGTTATAAATGATCTCATATGAGCCGTGTCAGCAACTCGGCCAATGGTTCCTTCCAACTAGTGATTTGAAGTTAACCAAACTATAATAGCGGCGACTTGTGCGCCTGCCCATTGAACCACCCAGTGCAGACAGCGGTTGATAGCATATGATAATTTGCCTCCATTTTTCTTGAAAGAAAACCGGGCTACCCAAGCTGTGACTTGCTCATACTCAATAAACAGCTCATGCAGACAGGTGCGGCCCGGTGTGTTGATGTAGACCGGGCCGCGAGAGATGGACGAAAAGGACGACCTCAGCATCAGAGGTGGCTCAAACAGATGAACCGGCCGCGGTACTGCAAACCGGCGCAGGCGAGTCAACCACGTCGTTTTGATGTAGTGAACAATTGTCCTGATGTGTCCGGCCAGAAATAATCCGCCATGAAGTTGATGATCACCAGGTTAAGTTGAAATCACTCACGGGTGAGTCGGCCGCGGGAGCAGACAGATGAATCAACCGCACCGTTTGTAAACCGGTGCGGACAAGCGAGTCGTCCTCCTTGTTGTAAGCCGGTGCGGACGCGAGAGACGGCCACGACGTCGTAAACCGACACGGTCGCGAGAGACGGCCACGGCGTTGTAAACCGGTGGGGGAATCCGTTGAGTAAGGACAACCACCTGTGCCAAATAATGTTTGGTGTGTCTCCATCTCCGCGTTATAATACCACTTTGTGATGGATAATTTTCCTGCATATAAAATACAACAGGGCAAAGTAGCTTTTCTCGGATGAATTAATATGTGCTTAAAAATAAGGTAAATAGCACCTGGTTTTTGCCGGAGATCGATCCAGTTGTGATAACAAGGCGACCATAAAAATCAGCCGGTAGGTACAGTCAGCCGCAGCATTGCAAACAGTGCAGATGAAAATATCAATCACAAGCGTAGTAAGTCGTGCGGATGGTGAGTCAATCGCGGGCACGGTCCCGATTAGTTGATGTTAACCGGGTCACAAGGACGACGACTTGCACACATTCGTTCACCGGGTAGTATGGTATGGACGAAACGCCGGTACAAGAACATTGCCAGTGCGCTCCATACCCGCAGTATAACGCCTCATCTAAGGTGAACAATTGTCTGCGAAACAATATTACATGCCAAGTAATTGTTCTTAGACAAATTAAAATACTGATAAAATACAGAGGAAAAATATCACCTGATGTATTTTGATGAAAGATATCACAAGGCCACAGGGGCGACTCAACTAGGGGCGAGTCATCCACGGAGAGGTTAAACGGGTTGAAACAAAACGATGCCTGGGCAACAGCAGGGCTGCTAGGCAACTCACAGGTGGCCGTAGCAAACGCGCGAGGCAGAAGCAACAACGGGCGTCGGCGATGTGCGGGAGAAAAGTGGCGAGGCCGTGCCGCAGCGGCTCGGATGCAGCCTCGGGTGTGATGGCAGCACCCCGGTGTGACGGGGCGACAGAGATGGACAGTGCAGAGGCAAGTCCGGGGCGGCCCGACACCGGTCCGGCGGTTGCTTGAAGTGGCTGAAAGAGGCACAGGGCCGGCTTGAGGACGAAGAGGCAGCCTGCGACAACGAAGGCTGAAGCGGACGGCAGCTCGCAGGGCTCGGCGGCCAGCTTAATGTGGTGGCCGGCGCTCCAGCGAATGGGCGATGAGGAGAGGCCGCGAACAGGCCGAGCGACGGCGGGTCAGCAAAGGCGATGACAGCTCCTCTGATCGAGTAGCACTAGGATTGTCCGTTGCGGCATATAAATACTAATTGGTTTCTCCATGTAGTACTTCCTTCTCCGTTCGTTGATTTCCTTTGGAACTTTGAACTGTTGTACGCCTAAGCCCTTGATGACATGCAGCTGGATGAGATTGAGACCAGAATAGATTTGACCAGAGACTATCTAGATTTAGACGATGGAATTTTTTCCAACTAAAATAAAAACTCGGCGACTTGATAGTTTGATGGATCGCTGTCAGCCTCAGCGGGTCTTCAACACAGCAGAGGCAAGAGGCGAGGCCAGCCACGGCTGAGAAAGCAAGGCGGCAGCGCTGCAGAAACCCGCAGCGGGTCTGGAGACAGCCGATCGTCAACGCAACAGATTGGAGGGCCGGCTCGGCGGTTAAGTATGACAGGCCGGGGTACAGCCGTAGCGGCATGTTGCAGAAGCGACTTGACACGGCGACTCGCGCCCAGGCAGAGGTGATACAGTAGCAGGCGATTTGTCAGCTCGAGGCGCCGCAGAGGCCGAGGAAGGTTAGGAGCCGAGGGCGGCTCGAAGTGAAGCGGCAAAGTCAAGGACGACCCTGAACCGGACGGACCGCGACGGCGGCGGTGTTTTGCTATGCAAGGAACTGGCAGGTCAAAACATAGGAGTCCGTGTCCATGGATAACTCGCTCCCGAGTCGTGGTTGTTTCCAGGTCGACCCCAGTTGAACAGATCGGGGTGTGGTCCTCCTTTTGGTGATTGAAACATTGAACCAATACTGCTAGTAGCTTCACGTACTAGTGCTAGTTGCTGACTTTGACCAAATCAATGATTAAGAAATGAATCTGAACCTTTCAAGCACCTTATACGAACAGCCGCCGTGGAGTATTATTGCAGTAGTGTCGCTTTCATGAGAACAGTAGCATAATCAAAGTAATACTGCTCAGAACCGTAACAATAGATCTCTTTACGAGACCACCTCGGGTTTGGATCCTTGCTTGCCCACACATTTGTTAATTGATCTGACATAACGCACAACGGATGCAACATAATCCCTGCCAACCTCGACAAGTGACTATAGGAAAATTGATCTTAACTTTGGACCTCGACGGATCACGTTGGAGTCGGCGGCGCACAACAGAAACTCCAAATCATGGAATTCGCTGGCTTCTGGCGAAGATATCTCCTGACGAATTTTCTTCATCCAGCCAATTACGACCTTCTTGATCCCCGTGAGAGATCCCTTCAAGAACTCATCACCATCGTGCGCAGGCCCCACGGTGGGCGCCAACTGTCGTGGATTTGTCACGTCAGATGTCCTAGTGTAAGGACTTAGTCGTGAGGTCAACGCATCTATGTGGTAGCTTGAGAGGGGTTGAGAGGAATCGAGAGACGCAACACAAGACAGGGATTTAGACAGCTTCGGGCCCCGGGAAACATCATCCGGTAATAACCCTACATGCTGTTTGAGGCTAGGTCTCATTATCATCACGAGGGAGTCGCCGTAAACCGGCTCTCCTCTTTGTGTCTAGCCCTAAGATTGTTTCTTCTTGCTTGTAGCCTGTCCCTCTTTGGGGAGCCCTGCCCTCCTTATATATGTTGAAGGGGCGGTTTACATGTGGAGTCCTATTAGGATTAGGACTAGTCTATCTCTAATACAAACCGGATACAAGTCCTAGTCTTAACTCCTTGTAAGGCAAATATTCCTTTCCTCTTAAACCGGCCCACAATGGTTGAACCGACCTTCATGAACCGCTAGACAGGCCACCGGGCCTTGTTGCTCCTCTGGCCCGCCTGCCGGATTACCAATGAACTGTAAATCATCTGGTCTGTGCAGGTCACTGGTGAATCGCCAAGTCCGGCCGGTTTATCCTTCCGGCCGGTTTACGCCGCGGGGCATATCCCCGACTCCAAAACTTGTATGTATCAAAGTGCCAAAACCCTCTAGTATATATAGGTTGGAGGGCAGAGGGAGGGGCGCCACAAGGAGGGAAAGGACTCCCATCCTTGGACAGCCAAGAGGAGGGGGAGTCCCTCCAATTCAGCCCCTCCCTTCCCAAGTTGGAAAGGGGGCGCCACAACACTACAAAAAAATACACTTCCGTGATGATATGTGTTTGTCACAGTAGGTCACGTTTTCTGTCATGCATGTACATCCATGACGATTTTATGACAGAATCAAGATAGTCATACCTGTGCTGTCGTAGAAGTGTTCCATGACATTTCCAAAATTATCATCACAGAAGTGTCACTTCCATGACGATAAATCGCGCGTCACAGAAGTGCTTTCGTCAAGGGTGACCGACACGTGGCATCTATCATAACGGAACACCGTTAAGCTATCGGGTCCGGTTTTGGATCCAATATCCCGTTAACAACCTAGACCAATGGGGATTTTCCACGTGTAAAATCATCATTGGCTGGAGGAAACACGTGTCAGCTCCGCGTTGGCACAGGTGTCACTCATCCAATGGGCGAGATGCGCCTATGATATGTTGACACATGGACCAGCCCAAAAGAGGCCCATAAAGTTTAAAGGGCCAGCCCAACTAAAGGCCCACAAGATTTGCGAACCATAATGGGCCAGCCCAGCTAAAGGCCCATGAGATTTTGCGGACCATAATGGGCCGACCCAGCTAAAGGCCCACAAGATTTTGCAGGCCATAATAGGCCGGCCCAGCTAAAGCCCCATGAGATTTTGCGACCATAATGGGCCAGCCCAGCTAAAGGCCCACAAGATTTTGTGGACCATCATGGGCTGGCCCAGCTAAAGGCCCATGAGATTTCGCTGACCATAATGGGCCGGCCCAGCTGAAGGCCCACAAGATTTTGAGGACACTAGTGGGCCGACCCATTAACAAGCTGCCATGTTTTGGGCCAAATGTCGGCCCATATTTGATCCGGTCCATTAACAACCTACCACATTCCGGGCCTAATAAAGGACCATATGAGATCCGGCCCGTTAAAAGCCTACCATGTTTTTGGCCAAATTACGGCCCAGATCAGGTCCAGCCCTTTAAGAGGCTTTGGGCTAAATTATGGCCCATATCAGATTCGGCCCGTCAACTGGACGTTATGCTTTTGGCCCACTTGCTAAAGACCCATTTAGTAATTCGTCCTGATATTAGTTTTGTCCTGTTAAAGGCCTGTTTAACATTTTGTCCCTATATTTATTTCGGCCTGTTAAAAGCCCGTCATATAGTTGGGCCTAACTACGTCCCGGTTTGCATCCGGCCTGCTCACAACCGATAATCTGATTGGGCCAAACAAGGACCGAGACAACTTTGGCCTGTTAAAAGCCCGTGATGTGATTGGCACAATCACGGGCCGGGGTATATTTCGGCCTGCTGCCGGCCCGTGAGCTGTTCGGCACGTTTCAGGACCAACCTACTTTTCAGCCTCCTAAAAGCCCATTGAGTTTTCTTGCGAAAATAGAGCTGGCGGTATACTCAGCCTAGTAAAGGCCCGAATCTACTAGTGGGCCAGTCTACATTTAGGCATGTTAATGGACCAAGATGACGGGGCCCATGATGTGGATCATACATAGTGATTTGCATGACGACCCGATTATGTACCGTAATTTTATGGTTTGGCCGGTTTACTGCAAAGGCAGGATATGTATACAGTAAAATAACTGCAGCATCGTGAATAAGATAAAACCTAGACTATACAATAAAGAAATTACGACATATTACATCCACTGGGCATCAAAGTTCGCCACTATGATAATAAAGCACAAGCAGACAACAGATTACATACACTGGGCATCAAAGATCGCCACCAGTGCAAATAAACACGCCGAAAAAATAATATACAAAACCGACAGCACTTCAATAGAGTTCAAGAAAGGTTAGCCCTGCTAGGGAGCTGCAGCGCAAGCAGCTGAGCAAGCTGATGAGACTGCGCTTGTTTGACACTTATATCATCCTCACTCTAAAAGATAAGCAAGCAGACACATGACAAGTTTTGCACATATAAGTATCAGTGCTGACAATTCATCGCATTTCTTACTGACAAACAAAGTGACACAGTTTAAAATAGCATTAACACAATATGGTATTGTTCAGGTCAAGACATGGCAGGAAATGACATTGTGAAGGAGTTGGCAGCTTCACGACACCATTGGATTACATATCAAGAACTCATAAGTATCAATGGTTAGTGTGTTGTCAATTTATCCCATTTCAGATTGGCAAATAAAGAGAGGGTTTAAATAATAGTAGAATGATATGACATTGTTCATAGTAAAGACACTGCAGAATATGATATTGTGCTGTAGTGGGTAAGTTCACCACACCACTGGATTACGGATCAAGAACAAAAGCATACATGCAGTGCTCTGCACAGTTTAATTTACATGGTATGAAGAAGGAACTTGGTTGTACAACTAAAAACTTAAATTTAGAAGGACAAACTTTTGTTTATGAACTACATAATAAATTTTAAACATGCAATTTGATGCAAACACCAAAAAATAAACAGCTGTTGCAGTCATGCCTAACCAAATATACACAACAAAGTTTGAAGGCTTGAGAAGGACAAACTTACATTATTGGTGAAGACAGGCTCTATAAAGCCCTTGTCCATGCTGATGGGGGGGGGGGGGGGGGGGGCAATTCAAGAAGTTTACCACATAATCTTCTTCATAAGCATTGCCTTTATTCTACATTTTGTTAAGAGTAAATATAGATGTGATAATATAAGAAAAAATGGAGAATATTTAAGATAAGATGAAGAGTGATGCTACATAACCAAGTAGCTATAAATGTAAGTACATCGATACAGGCAAAAGGTACAGCCAAAGCAATGCAGAGCTAAACTTCTTCAGTACCATCGGTGTTATCCAACCTTATGGTAAGAGTAAATACAGATCTGATGTGCAGAAAATGGAGGACAAAGGAAAATAAGTTGTAGAGTGATGGCACATGAACAACTACCTATCAATATAAGTACACTGATAAAGGGCAGCAGGTACTTACAAGAACAATGCAGAGCTAAAATAATTCATTGGCATTGGATATATTCTACACTAATGTAACCATTCATACAAATCAGATAATTTGGAGCTAACAATTGATAAGCAAGCTATCATGCATACTGCTGTCACATAATGAACCAGGTATGTATGCAAGTACAGTGATACAGGAGAACAGGTACTAACAAGAGCAAAGCAGCGGACAGCATATTTGCGATATCCTATCATTCTTTTCAAACCGGAATTCTTCTTCGAGCAGATTTCCTGCAAAAAATATCCGTAAGGCACATGCGGAAAAGTAGAAGTTCAAATTGTCATGTGATTTTATAGACAGTACCTCAACCTGGGAATGAAACCAATGCATAACAAGGTTTTTCCATTCAATGTCTTCTAAATTTAGCACAGGAGACTTCACCGGAAATTCATTTATAGACTTGCCATCAAAGTGTGATTTCCTCAGGTAACACTGATACTGCTGCAATGCTTCCTTGAAAAGCGCAAGCAAGCTTTTCTCGTCATGACTATCCAGATTGATCCTCGCCTACTTACAACAATGTAATGTAAATCATTGATGTGTTCAATCAGCAGAAAACAGGAAAATAATCACCATGAATAATAGCACTTACACGTAAGTGGGACAGGAAGATGTGAAAATGGTGTTTGTCTTCACTATAATCTTCCCATGATGGGAATATATGCATGTAGTCCCTAACAACATTGAAACCATTGTCTTTTAAACTGAGAATAACTGGAATGGGGTTCCAATCTGTAGGAATTGGCCGTCTCTGCAGTTGGGATAGATCTTCGGTCGGTTGACTTGCTGTACTTTTTGCTGGAGTGGGATTTTTCTGTGGTATGGCTTGTGCTATGGCAACTGAAATTGGCATACCTTTTGCTGGAGTGCATGTCCTGTGTGGTGGGGCTAGTGGTGTGGCCAGTGAAGTATGGGTACAGTCTGCTGGAGTCGGTCCTATGTTTTGTGCCACTGGTTGTACAGCCAATAAAAGTGGGGTGCTGTCTGATTTCTCCGGCACCACCACGTTTTTCAAGGACTTTGTTGGTGCTCCTTCAGGTTCAGCAATCACCCTCTTCCTTTTTGATGTCTAATGCACAAGAACAACATTTGAGTGAAAAAACATGGTATGATGACAGATGGAATATGTATTGATAATGGATGGGCATGGCATCTCGACATATATGATGAGTAAACTAAGCAGATGGCGGTGCAAAAAAGTAGAAGAAATGCAAGACAACATATGCAAGATACGTGCAATCAATAAAACCTTGCCAAATTAGAACAGGCACCTTGATGGGTGAACAGGACATGCCATCTGCCTTTGACTCCTCGAGGTTAGAATAGTCATTAGGATCATATTCTGAACATGAATCTATGGGTGGGGAGCATATGAGTTTCATTTCATCCAGAATGGCACTCAATGACTTGGTGCTATTTTTGTAAGTCATTGCAGTGTTTAGCTTCAAGAGTGGAGTGATGCTAGTGCAATACAAAGCAACTACACAGATCATAGTGTAGATATAATGGGAAAACCTTAAGCATCAGAGTAAAATTAGCAAAGTGGAACTTGCTGGAATATATGTGCTAGTATTGCCGGCACGGCTAGAAAGGTTTCGGGTACCAGCTCTCTTCAACTGAAGGTGCAATACTGTTAATATCAGTGTAACTCTCAAAGGCGACACAGCTCCCCGCATTTCCTTGCTATTCTTATAGGATTCAAGTGGGCAGGCCACTACAAATCCTATTCATATGTTTACAAAATCCTATGAATCAAAGAGGCCCGAAGAGTTCTAAGTGTCCATAACAACCGACCGTATAGACCTCTACGCTGTAAATGTCCCTGCTCATCTTCACTACAAGGAACATACTGTACTTCTATCATACTCCCTCCGTTCCAAAATATAAGTCTTTGTAGAGATTTCCACTATGGATCACATACAGATGTATCCAAATACATTTTAGAGTGTAGATTCACTCATTTTGCTCCATATGTAGTCCATGGTGGAATCTATACAAAGACTTGTATTTAGGAACGGAGAGAGTACTTATTAAAGAAGAACGGGAGAGGAACATGCTAAAGAAGAGCAAGCAGATTTTGGATAATAAAATGTTTGTGCGCAGTGCCCACACATGATGAAACAGAGCGCATTAAGAATGCAACTCCCTGCTGTCTCTCTATATGTGGTGCATGTGCTTTTTGAAAGTAAAGTAGGAACATTAGCTGACCAATTAAACATTATCTATTTTAGTAATATCAGCATCATGTCATATTCGTATTTGAGCAAAAAGTTTGGAATTATGAGTGGCAATTTAGCTTGATGGATTCAGGAGCAGTGCTAAGCAGGTACGATGTTGGTACTAAATATAAAGGCATGTCTGCATGCAAGTCGCGTGACTTTTGTCATTTGGGTCAGTCGACCATTTCAGGCGGTTGGATGAAGATCCTATGTCTCCTAACCCTTCTTCTTCCTCGTCTCTGATTCTTCCCATACAGAACACCGCACGGGCCGTCGGCCGGACCACCGGCCCCCACCGCCCGTGTTCCTCCGCCACCCCCACCCCCACCCCCACCCCACCTGCGTCGAGTTTTCTTCGTTCGGTGAGGCCCCACCACCGCCCCCACCACCACCGTCCCCACCCGAGCCCCTTCCTTCGCATCGACGAACTCCGGCATGCTCTGAAAAATCGACTGACCCAATTTTGAAACTTAGTCTACTGTGATTTAACTGGTGTGGAATATAAAAGGGGAAACCCGTAAGCATTGCGAGTATAGTGTTGAGCATGCCATGGCGGATCTGAAGGTGCAAACCACAACCAATGTTTGCTTTCAACTAGCAAGTAAGTGATGGACAAGAAATCAGAGTAAAGCAGTGGCGATCTATTTTCTTGCTGCGATAAATAAGTTGAGCAGATACAAAAGAGTACTGCCTCTGGTGTGGCACCGTGTATGCATCTGCTGAGAATTTGATGGTGCTGCAGTAGTGATGGCTGTTGGTGGTGTGGAAGCAGATCTAGGAGGGTAGACGGTGGTGGCAGGGCGCGGTGGACGAGACGGTCGTAGGAGCGGCACCGGCAAGGTGGACGACGGCAGGGATGAAGCGAGAGGACGGGATGCAAGGATCCCGGTTTGAAGCCATGGATGAGAGAGGTTGATCTCTTGTAATGGATGACGGCGTCGGGGTATCAGCTCCGACTTGGTGGAGGAGGACGGCGCTAGATGGGGTGGCGGACGGAGGAGGCTGGGGTGGAGAGGGTGTTTTGGCGCCCCCGGAGTACTAATGGGGAAATGGAGGGAGAGAGGAAGGGGGAACCATGTCTTCAGGGCGCGCTCGTCTCAAATGCGAGGAAATTTACAAACTTAGCCCCCGTTTCAAGTTTCCTACATCATAGCAATATTAGTCGGTTGGGGATTGGACGGTAATCTCGCATACACCGAATATTTGCCGATGAGAGTTTGTTTTTGGCGCCCATTGTGTATGAATCGGGGAGGGAGTCGATTTCGGCCGAGGAGACATTGTGTTCTGGCACCCACCGTGTATGAATCTGGGTGAGAGGCGGTTATGTCACGTTTGACTGAAATTACAAACCTACCCCTATCGAAACCTATAGAAATCGAGCTGATAGGCTTTGCATGGCAGGTATAGGCAGTAGTAATTTCCATCTCGCAGATTTTGGTTTCGGACGGTTACTGCGACTTTCCCCGCTTCATTCAAATCTTGCAGAGTGCACATTTACCGTGCCAACTCAATTCAAATCCCATTTGTATTCTATTTTTTCGGACAGGATCCATTTTTGATTGGAATAAAATTCTATATACATGTTTTTATATATACTTTCAAAAGCACAACAAAGAATTCTGCTCCTTTATATGTATAATATGATTTACAAATACAATGATCTCAAAATCATAAGGTTCAATTCAAAAAATTTAAACCAAACTATGTTCTACTAAAATGTATGGATCAGTAATATCAACATATTAAATAACATAGATGCGCGTGAATTCATATGAGTATGCATGTTTGATAGATCAATTTTGGTTCGAGTATGGATTACATGTATCATCATATCGAATTCAAATATTTGAATCCCTTTTATGTTGACTCCTTTCACGCCCATCTCTCTCGCATGCATGCTCCTTCATGTAGCTATCACTCTCTTTTCTTTAGCTCACCCGCACGCTCACTTCATGTTTCTCCTATCCTCGCAAACATGGTCTCTTGACGTCTCCCTCGAGAAGTGTCACACTCTCCATATCATTATACATTACACGGTTTTCATTATCTCTCATGCCTCTACCGTTCGCTGGTATCACTAGGTACCTAAGCTTTCTTTTTCACCGCCACACACACAGTCTCACTCGTCTTTCACTTTGTCTTTATCTCTATGGGATTCTCTCACACACCCTATATGTCTCTAGATATGACTCATACCGCTAAAATTACTCTCTCTCCCGCAGACACAACATTTGTTGCGGCATCCTTTCTGTCTCCATCCCAGTTATATAAAACTGACATTATTCATTTGTTTACCAATCAGACAAACTCCCCCCTCTCTCTCTCACACACACAACTCCTGCTTCCACTCCCCTTCCCGACTACCGTCTCTCTCTCTCACACACAAAACTCTCACTTCCGCACCCCCAACTCGTATTTCTCTCACAAACATTTATTGACTAGCCTCTAGATAGGTTTATACACCTGCACACTCGTGCTTCTACTGTCGCATACATGTCTCTCTCCCGCTCCTTGTATCTATGTAGATTTTTCTTCCCTTCTTGAGACACACCCTCTCGATCGTGCAAACACACACTATCGCCTCATTTTAAGCTGATATCTCTCACACACATACTCTTTGTGTCTTTGTCACGCATGCACTCTGTCCTCCTCCTCTCTCCCTCTCTCACACACACATGGGCTTTTTGCAACAACTAGCAAGATGCCCATCGTTGCATGGAACATCAAGATGCATTTGTATGAGTAGTTTATCTAGTGGGAGAAAAGGATGAACGAGGGAAGGCCTTATTTGCAAATGTGGAGAGGGGTGTGGGTATCTTTTTGCAAAATTGCCATAGTTTCCTTCCTATCCGTCAGATATAGATTGGACGGCCTATATTGCAGGATAAAAAGCATAGTCGGTGATGATGGTGGGCCTGCCATCCTGCAATATAGGCCATCCGATTTATATCTGGCGGGTAGGAAGGAAACTATGGCAATTTACCTGCACTCCTCTCCACATTTGCAGATACGGCCTTCCCTCGTTCATCCTTTTCTCGCACAAGATCTTGATGTGGCATCTTCCTAGCAAGAGTAGAAATTAGACATATACCACTTCTCGAATCTTGAAACCAACAACATTCCTCCCTTATCTCATCAAAATCACAAAAGGAATATATTTTAAGTGAAACATAACATATTTTTAGTGATATACGTATTTCAAAACTAGACTCTTTTTTTATCAAATCGGTGAATATGTATTAATCTACTTTGATCGTGTGGCAACGGATTGGCACATTGCTAGTAGTTATTACCACTGTATAATTTTTTGGACACCAGACAAATGGTGGAGTACATATACAAAGAGAAGAGGCACACGCACGCAGTCAGTCTCTCGCTGTCTCGCACACATGAGAGTTACATAAATGCATCGTTAACAAATAAACCCTAAAACCCTAGGTGCATGATTGCTGCATGCGTGGGTATCGGGTTCGTGGTGGAGTGCACCTTTGTAGGAATACTTAGCTCGTGTGATAATTTGATCTGTAGGAGTTGATGGTCGGGACCATAGGTGGACGACCTGGAGGCGATGGCTTGCTAGTTGCCACAGATCGAGTAGCCACGTTTAAAATATCATTGTCTTAGCAGGGTTAAGAGTTCCAATTTTCAATGGCGCATTATAAGTACTAAGTAGTACCTCCTTGGTGTATGGTTGTATGGGTTTATGTTGTGATATGTTGAACCTGGTAGTTCTAGGGCAAATACTATGGTTTAGATGTTGGTTTTCAGTAATGAAAATCAGAAGGGGGAAACCCTTCTTTGATAAAAAAACTACTACCTCCGTTCTGGTTTACTAGTCCCCACTATATTTTGGGTCAAAGTTTGTCCACGAATTTTACTTGTAAAATGTGAATGGAAAACGAGATTTTGTTATACCAAAACAAAAAAGGACTGGAGATAGTGATTGCTCTGACATGGACGCAACCTCTCATAGCGCAAGCATTGAACCGGCGCGCCGGCCAAGAGAGCCCCACTCGCTGCAGGTCCGGCTGAACACGCCTACTCGCTGCATGCAACCGTCTTCAGACTGCCCCACCTTCCTCCATTGAATCCGCGTGTGTGCTGGCAACACGTCCTTCCGTGAGCCGGCCGGCATTTTAGAATACAAAAAATGACAAAATATAATTAATTACGCATGGTCTTTACTTGTTGTGCTTGGACTGGTTGTAGGAACTAGAGGTTTTTCTATATTTATAACTCTCCTCACATTTTTTTTGGCCTTGAAGTGAATCATGGTTGTGGACATTATCTATAAATGTGCAGATATCTGTGAACTTGAGTTTGATGTGGAAGTTGAACTTGGAATGTCGGGCTTGCGCGTGAACTATACCATGTGCAATGCTTCATTTGTTATTGTTTGGAAAGTAATTGTTGTTATTACATGACCCGAAAAAATATATTTTGTGCCACATCAGTAGATGCACGGAGATCACAACAGGCATGCTGACTAGATAAACATATGAACCTAGCTATTATGAAGGAAATTTTGTATTGACGATAGTTTTAGATAGCAGGAGACGCCTAGCCCGCTCTGCCTCTGCTAGCTTATTTTTGGCTTCTTCCATCTCTTCTTTGGCTTGGGTGAAGAGAGCATCTGATTGCTCTTTTTTCTTCTTCAGGAACTCAGCTACATTCTCAAGGGCTGCTGCACGCTTTCTTTTAGCCTTTACTAGAGCCACGAGGACACGAACAGCTGACGACTCCACCTGGCTTGTGTGTAATCCAGCATCATCTGGGAATTCGCACCTTGTGTCTAATCCAGCATCATTAGGGAACTGGCACCTTGTGTGTAATCTAGCCTCATTTTGGAAACATGATCTCGAGGTTGACCATACTTCCCTCCTCGCAGGAACTGCATCCTGACATGAAGTTACTTCTTTTTTAGATCAATACTCAGATGAACCCAGATCCATTTAGTAGAAGCCAGATAAACAGGACTCAGAGAAGTGAATTCAAAAGAAAAAAATATATAAAAAAACTACAAGGTGAGAACCCCCACTTCCAACATCAAGCTAAAAACGAAAGCATTAGGACGACTAAGACTCTTCTTATTACACATCGAAGAACACGGGGCTAAGAGAAACAGAAACTACAACATATACACATCGAAGAACATGAGGCTAAATGAAAGTAATTGAAAGGGTGTTACTTACCAAAGCTCGTTTTACAGGTTCGGTGCAACTCCTCTTTAACTTGCCATGCTCCTTGAGGATGTCCCCAATATCCCGTGTTTGGTCTTCATTGCTCCTCTGCATGTTCGCTCTCGTGGTTTTAAAATCTCAACATGGCAAGAAAAATATACTACTAGTAATACTCACGCATCTTGTGGGCAACATTAAAGCACTCGTCTGCTATGTTAGAGCATCTCCAACAGAATCGCAATGCACGGTGCTTTTAAAAAGGCGTTTACACTGCTGAGACCGAGAAGTAGAGATAGAGAGTAGACTAGAGAGTAGAGGATAGTTCTCAGCATAGATAGATAAAAAAAATATAATTCAACTACTCCTCGTCGTCCGACTCCTCCTCGGTGATGTCCTCCTCCGGTGTCTGAGTGTAGGCGTGAAAATACCGATCATCATCGGATTCCCAGGGCGACGCTGCTCCTAGCCTCATGTTGAATTGAGCATCCGCTTTTCGCCTACGCTTGTCCTCGAGATAGGCGGCTCGCTCCGCCCTCCTCTTCTCCCTCTCCGCCCTCCTTTGCGCCTAGAACTCACGCTCGTTGATGATGCCCTGCGGGAAGCATTGGCACCACAGCACCATGGCTTCCTCGTCCATCTCGGCGATGCTGAGACGGTGCTCCCGCCTCCGGTTGTCGCGATGATCCTCGTCGGTGATAAGCCGCGGCAGAGGCGCGAGCTCCTACGCCCGCTCCCGCGTCGGCACATGGGGAATTTCAATGTTCTATGAGGCCACCGGAGGTGCCACGCCGCCGCATCGTACGCATAGGCGGCCTCATTGGCGGTGTTGAAATTTCCGAGGCCGAGGCGCATCCCACGGAACCGGATCTCGGCGAAGAAGCCGTAGGAGGGGCGCGCGCGGACGCCGCGGTATCCCCAAGTTTCCCGGCGACGCGGTGGCATGGTGGCGCGGCTGCAGCGAGGCGAGAAAGAGCAGGGAGAGAGCGGTGGCGAGGCACAAAGTGGGGAGAGAGTGGTGGCAAGGAACATAGCGGTGGGAGGGCGTTGGATTTTATAAAGCGCGCCGGACGTCGCGCGCCAAAACTAGCGCACGGCGGCCTCTGTGCATCATGGTCGGCAATGGGAGTCAGTTCATTGTCCACGACGGTGGTGCTTCTGCGCTTGGTGTCGGCTTCCGGGAAGCAGATTCGAGACAGTGGAAGACGGTGCCGGGGAAGAGGCTCCATGTACGACGATGATGGTGGACCGGCTCCAGTGCGGCGTACGAGGTCATCGATGAGGCAGATGCGTTGCGGTGGACGAGTGCACCGATGTAGAAGGGGACGAGCATGAAGGCTGCGGTGTCGTGGAGAAGTCTATTTTGCGGTGGGGATGGAAAATGGGGAGTATTCAGGTGTACTACTCTGGGTGCCGGGGTGGGGTTGGCTGGGTAGGGTGAACCTGAAGTTACGAAAACATCACCATACCAAGTGTCATCCGTAGGCCTGTTCCAAAGGCTATGATGGTAACTTCCCACTGCTCGAATCAGGGTCGCGGGAGATTTTCCTGCCGACCTCAAAATTTTGTGACACTGAACTCCCCGTGTGGCATGCTGCGTGATTTGGCTAAGAAACTAGCGAGTAGTACTAGTAACTACTAGTACTCCCTCTGTTTTTATTAACTCTGGATATTAGCATTGACCAAAGTCAAACTTCCTAAAGTTTGACCAAGTTTATAGAAAAATATAAATATTTACTATAACAAATATGTATGATGTGAAAGTACATTCAATAATGAATCTAATGGTATTTATTTGTTATTGTATATGTTAATATTTTTTGTTATAAACTTTCTAAGAGTTTACAAAACTTGACTTTGACCAATGCTAATACGCGGACTTAAGTAAAAACGGAGGGAGTACACATTTGTTTTCTTAGTTTGTAGTGAATTAATCATTTGTTGTAATTGTGGAATAAATATATTAGGCTACTAAGTTCGAATGTAATGGTCTATACAATTCAATAGTTACAATCATTGTTGAATTCCAAGATGTATACGAGGTCTATAGTACTTCACAATATGCTCAAACTCACATAATCCCAGTCAAATGAGAATCTAAATGCATTTCATAGTTATTACTTTGTAGGATGCAACAAAACCAACCATAACTCTACATCATCCATTATAAAAGCAACATTTTGGACACATCCCAATGTGCGAATGAAACGTGTGGAGAGAGCTTGCGAAGCTGGAGCAGATAGGGCGGGAAAAATTGTATGTATGTGGACGAAAGAGTAGGAGACAAACCTAACAAGACACACACACACACACGGAGAGAGAGAGAGAGAGAGAGAGAGAGAGAGGAAGAAGTTAGGTCTGTGAGAAAGATAGAGACATGTAATATACGTGAGATGTGTGTGCATCCAGATTATGTACACGTGGAAGGAGAAGAGACAACAGGTTTGATGAGAGAGCTGGGAAAACATGGACCAGAGGGGAAGGATCTCGTGGGTTGAGGGATTGATAATTTTGTGCGGGGGAGAGAGGACTTGGTAATTTTGTGCGAGAGAGAGGGTGGGGGGAGGAGTCAGTCAGCCGTCATCACATCATCCTGCTTCCAAATGGCCCCACATTCTCTAGCGAAGTGTGGTCACCGTCTTCAATCTCCTGGATGCCCTCTTTGAAGATTGAGGTGTTGTGCATGTTGGAATGCAGAGAAGCACAAGCGAGAGTGGTCGCCATATATCCTTGGATGGGGATGAATTGTGTGCTCGGGGGAGGGGGCGTGTGTGCGGTGTGTGTGTGTGTGTGTGTGTGTGTGTGTGTTAGATATTGAGAGAAAACAAACCTATGGAGAGAAATGTGTGTGTATGTGATGGAAAGCTACATGCTAAACAAGGTTTTCACGAAGAGATTGTGCGTGCGAGATAGAGAGCGATGTGCGGGCCTTGAGGTGGGCAGGGGCCGGGTGAGGGTGTCAATATGTGTGCGTTGATGTATGTGTTACATGCGATCGTGCGAGGGACGGACGAATCGAGAGAGATGGTTGTTGCGTTACGGATGCTCCTCTCTCTCTCTCTCTCTCTCTCACACACACACACACAAGTAAAATAGAAGACCGTTCTCTCATGTATACACAACGTATCGGCATCTGTCTATGTCTCACTCATGCATGATCATTTGCACATTCACACCTCTCTATGTCTCTATCACACGCACACCGTCTCCACATTGCCCTTCTGCCACAACACACATATGGACACATACACACGTTCTCTCTCAGTCACACACACAAAATCAGTATTAAAAAAAACTAGGGCGCAGCTAAAACGTCCAAATCCAAATAAACATGAACTCGAGCTAAATTCAAATATATGGAAATATTGTAGCGTCAAGAACATTTCCAGGAAAAAAAGTTGAGTAATATTCGGGGATTGTTTTCACACACACAAAAAGGTTCGGTGGATGTCCTTCGAGCACGACACAGTGACGCACCGTTCGATCGACCGCGCGGCCGCAGTTCACGTGCTTGCACAGGATTCCATATCGTGGTTGTGGTAACTAATATAAGCGCTGCCTCAGTCTAATGTTTACGTGTACTAGTACGGTTTTCTTTTAAGTTTGACCAACCCTATATAAAACTAAACTAAGCTCCGATACGCGCACTCATCAATATGCCGCAGCCGTTGCGCATGCCGGCGCCTGCCTGCTTCGGCCAACAATTTCTCGCCCATCACTGCCGTGTCGCCGCCATCCCTGTGCCATGAAGCTGAAGGCTCGCCCGCTCACATCGTCTACAGTCCCTCCTCGCGATGCCGCCGCGTGTCAAGTACGCGAGCAGCTGGTGGAGCCGCGTCTATGCACTCAGCGTACAAAGAGGAGGACGAGCGCATGCTCCAACACGCCGGTGAGGAGGAACTAGCATGTCATTGTCGTCTCCCCCCATGCGGAGGAGGCGCGCATGGTGGCTATCATGGCGGAAGCCGTTCGCGCCCGCGCCGAGCCCGCAAACCGGGTGCGGACGCGGAATCTACCTTCAAGACCCTGAATGCCACGTGGATCCTGTTATCTGAAGGAGCAATTTGGGTCAGTCGGCTCTTGTGAGTCGTTGGATGCAACATGGATGGCTAGAAGGGCTTCTTCAACCTCCGAAATTGGTGCACATCTTCTCGGCCTGCCACATGCCTAACCGCCTGCCGCTGCCGCCCCGCCCTCCCCTGAACTGCCTACCACCGCCATGCTCCCCCCCACCCCTACCATCCATTTTCTCCGGCGAGCTGCATTCCACACCCAATACTCATAAGATAGATCATGGGCACCCTGCCACCCTAATATAGATACTGGGGTAGCTTCTCTGCCGTCTTCTTCCTTCGCTCCATCGAACATCTTTCACAAATCGAATGACCCAAATTATACTACTACTATGAACGTATTAAGTACAGTAGGAACACGAAGATACGAGCAGTAGTACCAACTGCAAGAAGAATAGTAGTAAGACATAGTACTAGTACTACTGTACATACTAAAGAGTTCAAATAACGAGAAAGAACATAAAGTTCAAATAACGAGAACGAACATAAACATAGTTCTGCTGGGGGCTCAGCACAACACACCCCTGAAAATAAACTAAGCAACTAGTCCGCTTGACACTTCAGTAGAACCAGCATGAGCGATGGCACTGCCACCTTAGTCGGAGTCCGAGTCCATGTCCTCGACTTCGTCCTCGTCCCTCTTCCTCTTCCTCTTCGCCGACGCTTCTTTGCTTGAACCGGACACTGGGCTCTGCTTCTTCATCCAATCCTTGTAGATATTTAAACAAAGGTAGGCATCCATTGCTGCGTACAGGATGTGATCTTCATCTAATGTCTTCGACTCCCATGCATGATGAAACTCGTGGTGAGGTTTCTTCAGTTTAGCGTACGAAGGATCAGTCATGGCTGCTGCCAGGGTCAGGATTGAAGGCTGAGAGGAGGACACCAGGCTTGCCTTCTAGGGATCGAAGGGCTGGCCTACAACGAGGCCTTTTCGACCCAGGACATCGCTATTGTTCCTAAAGTCTACAATAAAGAATTTCACTCTTTCGTCCTTGAGGAAGTTCTTAAAATCCTGGCACTCAACGTCGGCATGGCACATCTGGTAGACCAAGCACACGTTGTGTACACAAACCTGGATCATGGCGGGCTTCTTCTTCTTTGCCTCCTTTGGAATCTTCTCTCTTTCCAGGACTATGGTGTACTCAAATCTAGCCCATTGACCCACTCATCCTTTGACTGTTGAACATGCGTAGGAAGCGAGCAAGGCATGCTCTCACCGCCGTGGATCCACGTGTGTAGATGATGATTAACTCGTTGGTGATGGCTCTAACCTGGTACTCAGCGGTGACCATGGAGATTTGGGAGGCCATGGATTTTGGAGGAGCGTTAGGAGAAGTTGAACTGGTGTAATGTGAAAGGACGGGACGACTGGGAGCGAACTGTTGTATGGTACTGTACTAGTAGAAGACGGGGACGAGTAGGGCGTGCAAATGGCGTGGGGTTGTTGGATTGCCCGGTGGATAAACGGCTGCAAGCCCCTAAAGAGTTCTCGAGTACTATGCATGACCCACTAGATGTGTCTACTAGACCTATATCGTAGGCCTGACGGTATAGCTTCTGCCTGTTCGCACGCCATGCCGGCGCGTGGATGTAACTTCACTTAATTCCATCAACCATTGCGCCTCCCATGACCTTCGCCTCCCTCGCGCAGTCGCGCCCTTTGAGACTTCGACCGGCTATAAATGAGCAATTTTTTTGCCTACTCCGCATGCATGATACTCCCTCTGGTCCTTTTTACTTCCGTCAACCGTTTACAAATTGTTTGACCAAATTTATACTAAAAATATCAATATATGCAATACTGATTATAATGAGTATAAGAACTACATTTTATAATAAGTATAAAAATATTGATTTGACATTGTGAATGTTGATACATTTTTCTATAAGTTTGGTCAAAGTAGAGGTACATTGACTACAGACAAAACTTAAATGCACAATGCAGACTAGTTCCTCCGTCCAGGTGCGTGCCATGTCCTATCTAGTCATCACAACAAGGTTAGCTATTAGAGTACTACTACCTCCCTTCTAGTTTAAAGGGATCGATTCAAAAATTTCACCTACTCTTAGCAAGATAGAGACGGTGGAATAGTTTTTGTAGTCTGCAGAAGTACTCAACTAATGTTGTCGTTCTTCACAAAAAAAGTGTTTACCAATGCATTATCACCTTGAATGCATGCATGAACACTAGTTACTCTAACCCCCCCTCTTCTTTAATTCTTTGCCACATCAGCATGTTTGCTATTCCTGTGTGCATGATACCAGCTAAGATACCACCATTATGGCCAGCCTTAATCATCGCATGCAATAATTTAGTGCACCTTGAAATATGTACATGTGTGGGGCGTGTATGTTTTTAATGGCTTGAGACTATACCTCACCCGGCATGCAAGATGACTTATTATGCACCATTCCCCATACCTCCAGGAAGCCCGTTTGTCTCCAAATCTTTTCCTCTCCATGTGTGAAAACAATATGCCTGCTAGACACTCCTTCTCCCTTCGGCGGTCCCACCACTCCACCCCATGTGGAAAAAAATCTACATGCATGACTCTCCTCCCCCCGCGCTCGTCCAATCTGTTGTGACCAGCAATATTTCCACCCCTTCCCTCCCCTATAATTTACTCCAACAAATATACCCACGTAGCTGTTACGTTAATCACACAACATTGTTGGGGATCGTTGCAGAAATTAAAAAATTTCTACGCATCACTAAGATCAATCTATGGAGTAACTAGCAACGATAGAGAGGGGAGTGCATCTTCATACCCTTGAAGATTGCGAGTCGGAAGCGTTGCAAGAACGCGGTTGGAGGAGTCATACACGTAGCGATTCAGATCGCGGCCGAATCCGATCTAAGCACCGAACAACGGTGCCTCCGCGTTCATAACACGTGCAGTCCGGTGACATCTCCCGCACCTTGATCTAGCAAGGAGGAGGGAGAGGTTGAGGAAGAGGGCTCCAGCAGCAGCACGACGACATGGTGGTGATGGAGTGGCAGTTCTCCGGCAGGGCTTCGCCAAGCTGTTGCGGAGGAGGAGAGGTGTTGGGGAGGGGAGGGGCTGCGCCTTGGGTGTGGTGCTGCACCCCTCCCTCAACCCCTCTATTTATAGGGAGAAGGGTAAAGGGGGCCGGCCCCTCTAGATGGGATCTAGAGGGGGGGGGGGGGGGGCGGCCAAGGGGGGAGGGGGCTTGCCCCCCAAGCCAAGGGGGCGCCCCTTTTAGGGTTCCCCCCAAACCCTAGGTGCATGGGCCCTAAGGGGGTGGCGCCAACCCACTTGGGGCTGGTTACCTTCCACCTACAGCCCATAAGGCCCTCCGGGGCAGGTGAACCTACCCGGTGGACCCCCGGAACCCCTCCGGTGGTCCCGGTACAATACTGGTATACCCTCGAATATTTCCGGTGACCGTATGATGACTTCCCATATATAAATCTTCACCTCCGGACCATTCCGAAACTCCTCATGACGTCCGGGATCTCATTCAGGACTCCAAACAACATTCGGTAATCACATACAAATCTTCCTTATAACCCTAGCGTCATTGAACCTTAAGTGTGTAGACCCTACGGGTTCGGGAATCACGCAGACATGACCGAGACAGCTCTGCGGCCAATAACCAATAGTGGGATATGGATACCCATGTTGGCTCTCACATGTTCCACAATGATCTCATCGGATGAACCACGATGTCGAGGATTCAAGCAATCCCGTATGCAATTCCCTTTGTCAATCGGTATGTTACTTGCCTGAGATTCGATCGTCGGTATCCCAATACCTCGTTCAATCTTGTTATCGGCAAGTCACTTTACTCGTTCCGTAATGCATGATCCCGTGATCAACTACTTAGTCACATTGAGCTCATTATGATGATGCATTATGGAGTGAGCCCAGAGATACCTCTCCGTCATACGGAGTGACAAATCCCAGTCTCGATTCGTGCCAACCCAACAGATACTTTCAGAGATACCTGTAGTGCACCTTTATAGCCACCCAGTTACGTTGTGACGTTTGGTACACCCAAAGCATTCCTACGGTATCCGGGAGTTGCACGATCTCATGGTCCAAGGAAATGATACTTGACATTAGAAAAGCTCTAGCAAATGAACTGCACGATCTTGTGCTATGCTTAGGATTGGGTCTTGTCCATCACATCATTCTCCCAATGATGTGATCCCGTTATCAATGACATCCAATGTCCATTGAGGGAGTCCTGGATTAGGGGGTGTCCGGATGGCCGGACTATAGCCTTTGGCCGGACTCCTGGACTATGAAGATACAAGATTGAAGACTTTGTCCCGTGTCCGGATGGGGCTTTCCTTGGCGTGGAAGGCAAGCTTGGCGATACGGATATGTAGATCTCCTACCATTGTAACCGACTCTGTGTAACCCTAACCCTCTTCGGTGCCTATATAAACCAGAGGGTTTTTAGTCCGTAGGATGAACAACAATCATACCATAGGCTAGCTTCTAGGGTTTAGCCTCTCTGATCTCGTGGTAGATCTACTCTTGTACTACCCATATCATCAATATCAATCAAGCAGGAGTAGGGTTTTACCTCCATCGAGAGGGCCCGAACCTGGGTAAAAATATCGTGTCCCTTGTCTCCTGTTACCATCCGCCTAGACGCACAGTTCGGGACCCCCTACCCGAGATCCGCCGGTTTTGACACCGACATTGGTGCTTTCATTGAGAGTTCCTCTGTGTCGTCATCTTTAGGACCGATGGCTCCTCCGATCATCAACAATGATGCAGTCCAGGGTGAGACATTTCTCCCCGGAAAGATCTTCATATTCGGCGGCTTTGCACTGCGGGCCAATTCGCTTGGCCATCTGGAGCAGATTGAAAGTTACGCCCCTGGCCATCAGGTCAGATTTGGAAGTTTGAACTATACGGCAGACGTCTGCGGAGACTTGATCTTCGACGGGTTCGAGCCACAGCCAAGCGCGCCGCACTGGCACGATGGGCATGGTGTAGCCCTGCCACCGTATAGTGCCTTGGAGGCCGCACAAGTGCCCGCTCCGACCCTTAGCTCGGAGCTGACTGCGCCGATCGAGGACGGGTGGCTGGACACCACCTCGGGGGCTGCTATCTCTACGGCGATTGAGCCGAACACCAACCCTGTCCTTTGCGAAGCTCATGACTCCAAGGTGCCGGTCCTCCCCAGACTCTGAGCCTTCCGCGCCCCTGCCAATCGAATCTGATTGGGCGCCGATCATAGAGTTCACCACCGCGGATATCTTTCAACACTCGCCCTTTGGTGACATCCTGAATTTACTGAAGTCTCTCTCTTTATCAGGAGAGCCCTGGCCGGACTATGGTCAGCAAGGTTGGGATGCGGACGACGAAGAAATTCAAAGCCCACCCACCACCCACTTCGTAGCCACTGTCGAAAGTTTAAACGACGTGCTCGATTTCGACTCCGAAGACATCGACGGTATGGACGACGATGTAGGAGATAAGCATGAACCAGCACCTACAAGGCACTGGACAGCCACCTCATCTCACGATGCATACATGGTGAATACACCTAAAGGAAGCGACGACGAGGAACAACGGGACGCCAAGAGGGATCATTCCCTCGAAAGGCAGTCAAAACCGCGACGTAAGCGCCGCTCAAAATCCCGCCTCGACAAAGATAACAACCATACAGACCCAGCCATAGAGCAAGGCGAACCGGTGGACGACGAACATGCTATCAAGCAACCGTCCGAACAGGACAATATGGATAAACAATCCGTCCCCGGCGAAGATAACAGTCCGGACGATCTCACGCCGGACAAGTTGCTGGAGCAGAAGAACCTCCACAAAAGGCTCGTCGCCACTGCGGGTAGCCTGAAAAAGCAGAAGCGGAAGCTCAAAACAGCGGAAGATGCGCTCAAAATTAGATGGAGCAAAGTACTCAACACCGCAGACAAATACGCGCGATAGTCGCCGAACAAAGAGCTACCCAAAGCGAAAACTACTACCCGAATTTGATGAGGAGGCCGTAGAGCCCCCGCAATCAAAGAAAAAAGAGATGACCCGGTCGGATAGACGACTCCATGGCAAACATAGAGCAGCAACGGCGCCGCACACAAGCCGGCACGCGATCCGCACACGGATTTGCATCAAAAAGATGGCCCAATTAGATCTATCTACGGGCCAAGAAAGCAAGCTCTAGTAAGCAATGCAACACATCAAATATCCGAATATTACGGTACAACCAAATATAGGGGTGCCGCACACCCCCTATGTTTCACCGATGAGGTCCTGGATTATGAATTTCCAGCGGGATTCAAGCCCGTAAACATAGAGGCGTACGACGGAACAACAGACCCTGGAGTCTGGATTGAGGATTACATCCTTCACATACACATGGCTAGAGGAGATGACCTCCATGCCGTAAAATACTTACCCCTCAAGCTCAAAGGGCCAGCCCGGCATTGGCTCAAAAGCCTCCCCGAAAACACCATTGGAAGTTGGGAAGAGCTCGAGGATGCTCTTCGGGCAAATTTTCAAGGGACCTATGTCCGACCTCCGGATGCATACGATTTAAGTCACATAACTCAACAACCCGGAGAGTCAGCCCGAAAATTCTGGAATAGATTCCTTACTAAAAAGAACCAAATAGTCGACTGTCCGGACGCCGAAGCCCTAGCAGCTTTCAAGCATAACGTCTGAGACGAATGGCTCGCCAGACACCTCGGCCAAGAAAAGCCAAGAACAATGGCCGCATTAACAAGCCTCATGACCCGCTTTTGCGCGGGAGAGGATAGCTGGTTGGCAAGATGCAGTACCAGCGACCCAAGTACATCCGAAGTCAGGGATGGAAACGGGAAACCGCGACGCAGCAAGGACCAGTGTCGGACCAAGGGAAACAGCCCGAAGAGCACAGCAGTCAACGCCGGATTCAAAAGCTCTCGGCAGAATCATAAAAAACTGCCCCTTAAGGATAATAGGGACGAGCTATCTAACTTAAACAAAATCTTGGACAAGATATGTCAAATCCACAGTACTCCTGGGAAGCCTGCAAACCATACCAACATAGATTGTTGGGTATTCAAGCAGTCCGGCAAACTCAACGCCGAACACAAGGGGCTCGACACACCAAGCGAGGAAGATGACGAACCCCACAAGCAGAGCACCGGAAAACAAAAGAATTTCCCACAAGAAGTCAAAACAGTTAACTCACTTCACGTGACAAAAGGGAAAAATAGAGCGGTGCCCATAGAGGTACGCGCCATACGGCCTATCCCAGAGGAGTCCCGCCACTGGCTATTAAATCCAATCACCTTCGACCATCAGGATTACTCTAGAAGTATCCGGAATGCAGGATGGACTGCCTTGATATTAGATCCGATAATTGATAGACTAAAATTTACACAAGTCCTAATGGACGGCGGCAGTGATCTAAACCTGCTATATCAGGACACAATCCGCAAAATGGGGATAGACCCAACCAAAATTCGCCATAGCAACACTTCCTTTCAAGGGGTAATGCCAGGCCCATATACCCATTGTACGGGCTCTCTATTGCTAGAAGTTGTGTTCGGCTCACCCGACAACTTTCACCGCGAAAAGTTAACCTTCCACCTCGCCCCATTCACAAGTAGCTACCAAGCACTACTGGGACGCGAAGCTTTCGCCCGCTTTAACGCAATACCGCATTATGCATCCCTTACACTTAAAATGCCCGGTCCGCGAGGCATCATCTCCTTAAAGGGAAATATCAAATGCTCCTCGAGCGCGGAAGATTGTGTTTCTGCCTTGACAGCCACACACTAAACCGGCTTCACTAATCAAAGCACCTAAAACAGGTCGTTCAGACCCCGGACACGGGTAGACGAGTCCGGCGTAAACATACAAGGGCTTACTAACCACATACCCGCGCACAAGGGGCTCCGCGCATGTACAACAAGAGACATTAAAGCTCAATTTTATTCATTTTTTGAATTGTACTTTGTTTATTTAGTATAACGTACATTTTCGCACGATCCTTTTCAACTAAGTTCCTCTCTTTTGCAGATGAACACCGTGCTACACCCGTCCAGGATACGGCACAACGGAGACACAGGCACAGACGTGTAGTAGGGACCCGTTGCAAGGATTCTTTTCAGATTAAGACCCTGCGTAAACCTTTTTTACTGTCTCTTGTTGATACACATCCCCCGGTTTCTTGCTATAACCGAGGAGGAGGCTGGCGTTTTGGCATGGGCCACGTCAGAATTTTGTGCATACCTGGACACCAGGGGCTTACTACCAATGGTGTTGTTTGGCCCGTTTTCATAAAGACCGAATCCCTTAGGGAGTGTTCTACGTCTTGAGTTAGAGCTTATATGCATCAGCTCCGAATCATGTCTTTGGTCAAATGTTGGGTTTGCCCGGCTCCTGTGTTTTGCTGCCTTACGTTCCGCTCTATCGGGTAACGCGACACCAGGAGAACTACTGCGATTGTGCCCCGGTTAGTCCAGGCGAGCACCTTAGTAGAGAAAGCCGAAAACTGACTTTCATGATATAGTGTGAGACTGGTCAACCACTCGATGACCCGCCGGAATCTATAGGATTCCTCCGCATTGACGAAGGGCCGTTTCCCGGTCAGGCACATACGTGCCCCGAATTCGGGTAAGCGCGGTGCCCCTAGGGGCTATATAGTAGCCCCACTGTCAAACTCCTATGGCTAAGTGAAAGTGATAAAGCATTATAGTCCAGTTGCCTAGTTTGCTGCGCTACCACCTCCTTTATAGGACCAAGACGTTGGATCAAGTGTGAAAATGCGCCTTTTGCAAACACCCCCACATTATATGCGTGGGGGCTGAAGCCGAAGACTGCCATCTTTCAAGTTATATACACATATACATTAACGGCCGCATAGGAGGTATTTTCATTCTTGAAGGCACAAGTATAAAAAGCTTTTATATTTCATCAAAACATTGTTTCACAATAATACATGTTATTCGAACATAATATCCTTCGAGCACTGCGTCTCTATTAAACGAGCGCCCTGCAGAACTTCCTGAAAATATTGCTCGACAGGTACTTAGCTTCCGTCCGAATCTGGAGATGCAACATTGGTGGCCTTCATCTCTGCCCAGTATGTCTTGACATGGGCAAGAGCCATCCGCGCACCCTTTATGCATGCTGACCTCCTCATTGCATTGATATGCGGCACCGCACCAAGGAACTGCTGCACCAAGCCAAAATAACTCTTCGGCTCGGGCCTTTTCGGCCACAAAAGACTCACGACATCCTTCATGGCAAGTCCGGATAACCTATTCAGCTCCGCCCATTCGGCCAAGCGATCGGTTAATGGAAGAGTGCACTCTGGATTATGGAACTGCGACCAAAAAACCTTTTCCATTTCGTGATCCTTTTGATCTCGGAAGTGTTCGGCCGCGTCTGCGGCACTTGCCGACAAGTCCAGATAAGCATCCTCCGCACTCCATAGCCGGTCCAACTGAGCATATTTAGGATCCGTGAACTTCCTCCGCAGCAGGAAGGGCTTTCCAGCCGCGATATCTCCGGCCTGACGCAGCTCCTCCTTCATAGCTCTCATCGCAGAGCGAGCGTCCTTGGCCTCGGTAGTGGCCCTCTTCAGGTCCTCTTGCACCGCTCGATCTTCCTTTTCAAGAAGCCTGCAGCGGTCGGCAGCATTCTTCAACTTCACGGCCATCTCGGCCATTTCCTTTTTGCTTCAGCAGTGAGCAGCCTGTTCAGCTTTTAGCTCTTCGGCCGCCTTTAAGGCAGCCACATCACTTTTTCTGGCCTGCACCTTGGCTCGGGCGAGCTCCGCTCGAAAGTTCTCCATGGTAGCGGCACCATCTGCATCAAGCATACATGTTGTAAGGCACGGGCATCAAGCTCCCTTACCAGGTGTCCGCGGAGAAATCGCATACCTTGTGACTCGTCAAGCTGCTTATTGACAAGCGCGATGTCGGCATCCGCCATGTCAAGTTGCCGCTTTAGTTTGGCAAATTCATCAGTCCGGCTAGCCACCGGACACTTCGCCACCTATATAGGAAGGGCAACATATTATACCCGGGATTATGATCCTCGGTGCGCTGTCATTTTTGACAACACACTGAGCCTCAGGGGCTACTATCTACACAGGGTGCATCTTATATGCGAAACTGTCAGAAGGTACATCATTTTGTGTACCTCAAAACCTGTCAGTAAACTTCTGACGGCTTCGTGCAAACCGCTCTCAGCGGATGAAATCCTTTTAATCACCGTACCCATTAACGCTCGGTGATCTTCTGAGATAGACGCTCGCCCGAGCAGATCCTTCAGCTCCTCCGACCGTACACCAGGTGGTGCCAGACTCGTCCGATGGCCTTTTTCGCAGGCCAGACGCAGAGGGCTTTGAGGGGACATACGAATGCCTTCCGGCTCCGCCGGACTCGGAGAAACCCTCCGTGACGACACCTCAGGGTCGCCCGCCTCACTAGACGGTACGGTAGGGGGAGGTGTTTCGCTCTCCATCATCTCCGGACGAAGATCCCCCGAAGATGAGCTCTGCTGAGAAGGGCTGAGATCCGAACTACAAGGTAAAATTTCGGTTATCTTCATCAGAAATAGGGCAGAGATATCCTTTATTTTAAGAAAAAACTCCCCTTTTTTACTTACGGCTCGGTGGAGGGCTGATCCCCTTGAGGGCACAATGCGGCTGAGGCATCTCTCGGCGCAGGACCCTCCGACGAAGGTTTCTTCCCCCGCTTTGAGACCATGGTCTCCGGGTCTTCAGAGGCGGTCCTCTTCTTCCCTTGGAGGGAGGGATTCTCGATCCCTCCTTTCCTGACAGCCTCCTTCGCGGAGGCGGTAGCTTCCTTGTTTCCCCCTTCACCTTCTTTCGAAGGCACAACTTCCAGCATCCTGGTTAACACGGGATCCGGCGTGGTCTCAGGGAGGGGGGCCAGACACCTGATTAACTTTGCTTTCGGTATCCACTCCTGTTCAAGGGACAACTCTTTTAAAGGGCAAGTTTGTGATAAATATGGGATAGCGTGTCTGGGTACAGGGCTGCTTACTTGAGTATCCGGGCGATTGTAGCTCAGACCTGCGTCCTCGGTCAAGTCCGGACACATCGCTTGTGATCCGAAGAAAAGCTTGTACATCTCCACGAGCGTCGCGCCCATAAAATGTTGGAGAGCTCGTGGTCCCTCCGGGTTAAATTCCCACAGGCGGAGGGGGCGATGTTTGCAAGGCAGGGTGCAACGAATCAGCATGACCTGCGCTACTAGGACCAGAGTGATCTCTCTCTCTAGGAGATCTTGAATGCAACCCTGCAACAAGGGCACGTCCTTGGACGGCCCCCAGTCAAGTCCTTTATTAACCCATGATGCCAGCCGCGGTGGAGGACCCGAGCGAAAGGCAGGTGGCGCCACCCATTTGGTGCCCCTGGGAGCCGTGATATAAAACCACTCTTGTTGCCATAGGCTGAGCTTCTCTTGAAAAGAGCCCTCGGGCCACGGAGCATCAGCATTCTTGCTTATAACAGCCCCTCCGCACTCTGCCTGCTGCCCCTTGATCATCTTCGGCTCCACCTTGTAGGTCTTGAGCCATAACCCAAAGTGAGGGGTAATGCGGAGGAAGGCTTCGCATACGACAATGAACGATGAGATGTGGAGGATGGACTCCGGATCTAAGTCATGAAATTCCAACCCATAGTAAAACATGAGCCCCTCACGAAGGAGTCCATCGGGAAGCCTAGCCCCCGAAGGAAGTGAGACGCGAACACCACGCTTTCACCAAGCTTGGGAGTGGGAATAACCTGCCCTTGGGCAGGCAACCTATGCAAAATTTCGCCGGTTAGATACCTAGCATCTCTTAGCTTTAGCACGTCTTCTTCCGTAATGGAGGAAGGCATCCACCGGCCTTGCAGGTCGGAGCCGGACATCATCGAAGGTCCGAAGCGCCTGAATCTGGAGCTTTGGGTGTTGGAACTCGAGGCGAGGGGCGGATTTGATTGAGATTGAAAGTAAGGAGGGGAGCCTTGGTCTCTTTATAAAGAGGTTGAATACCAAGAGCCTTCCCCGTGACCGTTCGGGACTCGCCTTCGATAGAGGAGACGTGCCAACGGGCGCGGTTGGGTTACCCACGCCCGTATTGATGAGAATCTCGGAATAAGGGGACACGATCTCTGCTTTGACAAGACGTGCCAAGGAAACCACCTCGCTAAACGTGCCGAGGAGGGACAGTAAAAACGATTCGAATAAAGGCTTGGCCGTGGTGTGATGTCACGCCACGGAATACGTCAGCAGATTGAATTTGTGTAAATATTATTCTCTCTACGGTGGTATGTGGAACTTATTTTGCAGAGCCAGACAATATCCTTGTGTTCAAAATCTTCTATGAAGTATTCGGAGGAGGAACCCACCTTGCAATGCCGAAGACAATATGCGCGTCGGACTCGTCGTCATTGAAGCCTGGTTTAGGGGTTACTGAGGGAATCCTGGATTAGGGGGTGTCCGGATGGCCGGACTATAGCCTTTGGCCAGACTCCTGGATTATGAAGATACAAGATTGAAGACTTCGTCCCGTGTCTAGATGGGACTTTCCTTGGCGTGGAAGGCAAGCTTGGCGATACGGATATGTAGATCTCCTACCATTGTAACCGACTCTGTGTAACCCTAACCCTCTTCGGTGCCTATATAAACCGGAGGGTTTTTAGTTCATAGGACGAAGAACAATCATACCATAGGCTAGCTTCTTGGGTTTAGCCTCTCTGATCTCGTGGTAGATCTACTCTTGTACTACCCATATCATCAATATCAATCAAGCAGGAGTAGGGTTTTACCTCCATCGAGAGGGCCCGAACCTGGGTAAAAACATCGTGTCCCTTGTCTCCTGTTACCATCCGCCTAGACGCACAGTTCGGGACCCCCTACCCGAGATCCGCCGGTTTTGACACCAACATCCATAGTTAGGAAACCATGACCATATGTTGATCAACGAGCTAGTCAACTAGAGGCTCACTAGGGACTTGTTGTGGTCTATGTATTCACACATGTGTTACGGTTTTCGGTCAATAAAATTATAGCATGAACAATAGACAATTATCATGAACAAGGAAATATAATAATAACCATTTTATTATTGCCTCTAGGGCATATTTCCAACAGTATCCCACTTGCACTAGAGTCAATAATCTAGTTACATTGTGATGAATCAAACACCCATGGAGTTCTGGTGTTGATCATGTTTTGCTCGTGGAAGAGGTTTAGTCAACGGATCTGCGACATTCAGATCCGTATGCACTTTACAAATATCTATGTCTCCATCTTGAACATTTTCACGAATGGAGTTGAAGCGACGCTCGATGTGTGTGGCCTTGTTTTGAAACCTGGGCTCCTTGGCAAGGGCAATAGCTCTAGTGTTGTCACAGAAGAGAGTCATCGGGCCCGATGCTTTGGGAATAACTCCTAGGTCGGTAATGAACTCCTTCATCCAGATTGCTTCATGCGCTACCTCCGAGGCTGCCATGTACTCCGCTTCACATGTAGATCCTGCCACGACGCTTTGCTTGCAATTGCACCAGCTTACTGCCCCACCATTCAAAATATACATGTATCCGGTTTGTGACTTGGAGTCATCCAGATCTGTGTCGAAGCTAGCATCGACGTAACCCTTTACGATGAGCTCTTCGTCACTGATACGTCTCCAACGTATCTACTTTTCCAAACACTTTTGCCCTTGTTTTGGACTCTAACTTGCATGATTTGAATGAAACTAACCCGGACTGACGCTGTTTTCAGCAGAACTGCCATGATGTTGTTTTATGTGTAGAAAAGAAAAGTTCTCAGAATGTCCGGGAAATCCACAGAGGCACCTTTTGGAATTAATAAGATTTTTTGGCGAAAGAATCAACACCAGGGGGCCCATAGGCTGTCCACAAGACAGGGGGCGCCCCCTAGGGCGCGCCCTCCTATCTCGTGGGGCCCTTGGACCTCCACCGACCTCAACTCCAACTCCATATATTCACGTTCGGGGAGAAAAAAATCAGAGAGAAAGTTTCATCGTGTTTTACGACACGGAGCCGCCGCCAAGCCCTAATCTCTCTCGGGAGGGCTGATCTGGAGTCCGTTCGGGGCTCCGGAGAGGGGGATTCATCGCCGTCGTCATCATCAACCATCCTCCATCACCAATTTCATGATGCTCACCGCCGTGCGTGAGTAATTCCATCGTAGGCTTGCTGGACGGTGATGGGTTGGATGAGATTTACCATGTAATCAAGTTAGTTTTGTTAGGGTTTGATCCCTAGTATCCACTATGTTCTTAGATTGATGTTGCTATGACTTTGCTATGCTTAATGCTTGTCACTAGGGCCCGAGTGCCATGATTTCAGATCTGAACCTATTATGTTTTCATGAATATATGTGTGTACTTGATCCTATCTTGCAAGTCTATAGTCACCTATTATGTGTTATGATCCGACAACCCCGAAGTGACAATAATCGGGATAGTTCTCGGTGATGACCGTAGTTTGAGGAGTTCATGTATTCACTATGTGCTAATGCTTTGTTCCGGTTCTCTATTAAAAGGAGGCCTTAATATCCGTTAGTTTCCGCTAGGACCCCGCTTCCACGGAAGGGTAGGACAAAAGATGTCATGCAAGTTCTTTTCCATAAGTACGTATGACTATTTACAGAATACATGCCTACATTACATTGATGAATTGGAGCTAGTTCTGTGTCACCCTATGTTATAGCTATTACATGAGGAATCGCATCCGGCATAATTATCCATCACTGATCCATTGCCTACAAGCTTTTCATATATTGTTCTCCGCTTATTTACTTTTCTGTTGCTACTGTTACAACTATTACAAAAACCCAAAAACAATTATCTTTGCTTTTGCTACCATTACCTTTATTATCATACTACTTTTGCTACTAAATACTTTGCTGTAGATACTAAGTTATCTAGGTGTGGTTGAATTGACAACTCAACTGCTAATACTCAAAAATATTCTTTGGCTCCCCTTGTGTCGAATCAATAAATTTGGGTTTAATACTTTACCCTCAAAAGCTGTTGCGATCCCCTACACTTGTGGGTTATCAAGACTAATTTCTGGCACCGTTGCCGGGAGCATAGCTCTATTCTCTGAGTCACTTGGGATTTATATCTGTTAATCACTATGAAGAACTTGAAAGACGCTAAAGCCAAGATTTTTCCCTCAACTACGAGGGGAGGTAAGGAACTGCCATCTAGCTCTGCACTAGATTCTCCTTCCGTTATTAGTAGACTTGCAACACCTAAACCTGCTACTGCTATGAATTCTGATATGTCGCATGTTATTGATGATGCCACTTTTGCTATGCATGATGAAACTACTTCTGTGCTTGATACTACTTTGCCATTAGGTGAATTTCTTGATGAACAACTTGCTAGAGTTAGGGGGAATGAAAATATTGAAGATGCTATTATTGATGATAGTGATGATGAAGGTTCTCCCAATGATTATGTATTACCTGTTGTTCCTAAGGGTTATGTTATGAATGAAGAAGCTGCTAGGGAAATCTTTGCTTGCAATGATAGATATGATCTTAAGAAATTATTAGCTAAATGGAGGCAGCAGTCTCTTAATGCTAGAATGAAACCTGGCCCTGCTTTTGGTACTTCACCTATCTGTGTTACTGATAAGGATTATGAATTCTCTATTGATCCTGAGATTATTACTTTAGTAGAATCTGATCCTTTTTATGGCCTTGAATCTGAAACTGTTGTGGCACATCTTACCAAGTTAAAGGATAAAGCCACCCTGTTTACTAACGATGAGAAGTCTCGCTATTTTTATATCCTTAAGATATTTCTGTTCTCATTAAAGGGTGATGCTAAGACTTGGTATAATTCTCTTGCTCCTGGTTGTGTGCGTAGTCCCCAGGATATGATTTATTACTTCTCTGCTAAATATTTCCCTGCTCATAAGAAACAAACTGGCTTGCGGGAAATATATAATTTTATGCAAATCAAAGAAGAGAGTCTCCCACAAGCTTGGGGGAGGCTTCTCCGGTTACTTAATGCCTTGCCGGATCATCCTCTTAAGAAAAATGAAATACTTGATATCTTTTATAATGGACTAACCGATGCTTCAAGGACTACTTGGATAGTTGTGCTGGTTGTGTTTTTAGGGAAAGAACAGTCGACGAAGCTGAAATATTATTGAATAATATGTTGACTAATGAAAATAATTGGACTCTTCGTGAGCCAATTCCTGAAGCAATTCCTAAACCAATTGAGCCAACTCCTGAGCATATTCCTAAACCCACTCCGAAGAAGAGATGTGTTTTATTTCTCAGTCTGGAAGATATGCAAGAGGCAAAGAAATCAATGAAAGAAAAAGGTATTAAAGCTGAAGATGTTAAGAATTTACCTCCTACTGAAGAAATACATGGTCTTAATATACCGCCTGAAGAATCATATTGTCTTGATAACCCGACACAGGTAGTAAAGCTAAATTCTCTCTATAGATATGATAAAGTTGAAATCCCCTCTACTAAATTTCATAGCCCATGCTTAGATGAATTTGATGACTTTATGGCTAGATAAGAAAGTTTTAATGCTTATGTTGGTAGAGAGTTAAAGAATAATGCTTTCGAGATAGGACGTGTAAGTGATAATCTGGCTAGAGTTAAAGATGAACTTCACCTCATTAGCAAATATGCTTCTATGGTTGCTACTCAAGCTGAGCAAGTACTTAAAGCTCAAAATGATTTGCTTGATGAACTAAATAATAAAAATGACTTTGCTGTTAGAGTGGCTACTAGAATTGGTAGAATGACTCAGGAACCTTTGTATCCTGAAGGCCACCCTAAGAGAATCGAGCAAGATTCTCAGAGAAATAATTTAGAGGCACCTAGTTCTTCTAAAAAGAAGAAAAAGAAAAACGATAGAACCTTGCATGCTTCTAGTGAACCTACTGTAGACACACCTGAGAATCCCAATGATATTTCTATCTCTGATGCTGAGACACAATCAGGTGATGATCATGAACCTAGTGATAATGTAAATGATAATGTTCATGTTGATGCTCAACCTAGCAAAAACAATGATGTAGAGATTGAACCTGCTATTGATCTTGATAACCCACAATCAAAGAATCAACATTATGAGAAGAGAGATTTTGTTGCTAGGAAGCACGGTAAAGAAAGAGAACAATGGGTTTAGAAACCCATGCCCTTTCCTCCTAAACCATCCAAGACAAAGGATGATGAGGATTTTGAGCGCTTTGCTGAAATGATTAGACCTATTTTCTTACGTATGCGCTTAACTGATATGCTGAAAGTAAATCCTTATGCTAAGTATATGAAGGATATCATTACAAACAAAAGAAACATATAGGAAGATGAAATTTCCACCATGCTTGCTAATTACACTTTTAAGGGTGGAATATCAAAGAAACTTGGAGATCCGGGTGTACCAACTATACCTTGCTCTATTAAAAGAAATTACGTTAGAACTGCTTTATGTGATCTTGGAGCCGGTGTTAGTGTTATGCCTCTCTCTTTATATCATAGACTTGAATTGAATAAGTTGACACCTACTGAAATATCTTTGCAGATGGCCGATAAATCAACTGCTATACCTGTCGGCATTTGTGAGGATGTGCCTGTTGTGGTTGCAAATGTCACTATCTTAACGGACTTTCTTATTCTTGATATTCCCGAGGATGATAGTATGTATATTATCCTTGGTAGACCTTTTCTTAATACTGTAGGGGCTGTTATTGATTGCAACAAAGGCAATGCCACTTTTCATGTTAATGGTAATGAGCATACGGTACATTTTCCGAGGAAACAATCTCAAGTTCATAGTCTCCAACGTATCTACTTTTCCAAACACTTTTGCCCTTGTTTTGGACTCTAACTTGCATGATTTGAATGAAACTAACCCGGACTTGACGCTATTTTCAGCAGAACTGCCATGATGTTGTTTTATGTGTAGAAAAGAAAAGTTCTCGGAATGTCCTGGAAACCCACGGAGGCACTTTTTTGAATTTATAAGAATTTTTGGCGAAAGAATCAACACCAGGGGGCCCACAGGCTGTCCACGAGACAGGGGGGCACCCCCCCTAGGGTGCGCCCTCCTATCTCGTGGGCCCCCTGGACCTCCACCGACCTCAACTCCAACTCCATATATTCACGTTCGGGGAGAAAAAAAAATCAAAGAGAAAGTTTCATCGCGTTTTACGACACGGAGCCGCCGCCAAGCCCTAATCTCTCTCGGGAGGGCTGATCTGGAGTCCGTTCGGGGCTCCGGAGAGGGGGATTCATCGCCGTCGTCATCATCAACCATCCTCCATCACCAATTTCATGATGCTCACCGCCGTGCGTGAATAATTCCATCGTAGGCTTGCTGGACGGTGATGGGTTGGATGAGATTTACCATGTACTCAAGTTAGTTTTGTTAGGGTTTGATCCCTAGTATCCACTATGTTCTTAGATTGATGTTGCTATGACTTTGCTATGCTTAATGCTTGTCACTAGGGCCCGAGTGCCATGATTTCAGATTTGAACCTATTATGTTTTCATGAATATATGTGTGTTCTTGATCCTATCTTGCAAGTCTATAGTCACCTATTATGTGTTATGATCCGACAACCCCGAAGTGACAATAATCGGGATACTTCTCGGTGATGACCGTAGTTTGAGGAGTTCATGTATTCACTATGTGCCAATGATTTGTTCCGGTTCTCTATTAAAAGGAGGCTTTAATATCCTTTAGTTTCTGCTAGGACCCCGCTTCCACGGGAGGGTAGGACAAAAGATTTCATGCAAGTTCTTTTCCATAAGTACGTATGACTATTTACGGAATACATGCCTACATTACATTGATGAATTGGAGCTAGTTCTGTGTCACCCTATGTTATAGCTATTACATGAGGAATCGCATCCGGCATAATTATCCATCACTGATCCATTGCCTACGAGCTTTTCATATATTGTTCTTCGCTTATTTACTTTTCTGTTTCTACTGTTACAACTATTACAAAAACCCAAAAACAGTTATCTTTGCTTTTGCTACCGTTACCTTTATTATCATACTACTTTTGCTACTAAATACTTTGCTGCAGCTACTAAGTTATCCAGGTGTGGTTGAATTGACAACTCAACTGCTAATACTCAAGAATATTCTTTGGCTCCCCTTGTGTCGAATCAATAAATTTGGGTTGAATACATTAGCCTCGAAAGCTATTGCGATCCCCTACACTTGTGGGTTATCAGTCACCTCCATAAACGAGAAACATATCCTTAGTCATTTTCAGGTACTTCAGGATATTCTTGACCGATGTCCCACTACTAGGGAAAAGCCTATACACAGAATCTTAGCAGCAGCGCAGCTCAAAAATGAGCGCTGCTGCTAACTAGTAGTAGCGCGTGTTCTGTAAACTTGCTGCTGCTAAGGATTTAGCAGGAGCGCGGTCGGCTTAAAACGCGCTGCTACAAATATCGACCGGCGGTGTTCACCTAACTCTAAGTAGCAGTAGCGCGGTCGCGCGAACCGCGCTACTGCTAAATATGTAGTAGTAGCGCGCTTTTCCAGAGATCGCTGCTGCTAAATTTCAAATTGCCACACTTTTTTGTCTCAGTTAGCAGTAGCGCCGTACCACAAAGCACGCTGCTGCTAATTCCTTAGCAGCAGCACGTTTTAGATCCCGCGCTACTGCTAACCCGCACCAACCCAACACCTTTCCGCACCCGTCCCTCCCCTCCCCCTCCTCTCTTTTCCTTCCCCCTACCCCCTCCCCTCCTCTCTTCCCTTCCCCCTACCTCCACCACATGCTCCCACTCTCACTCCTCTTCTTCCTCAGTACTTCTCCCGCATTACTCTCTCTCTTCTATCCACCTTTCTCTCTCTTCATTACTCCTACATAACTAAACCACCTCCATTAATGCATCTCCTTTCTCTTTTTCCTTCCCCCTCCACTAGTTGAAGTTATCTCCTCCCAAATTAGGTAGCTAGGTAGATGTAGGATTTAGTTACGTGACCTATTTGCCCCCTAACTAGATCTATCTTTGTCAAGAAGAGGTTTGTGCACTTTTGATCTCCCTACAACATCACCTCCACCGTGTGCTCGATCTCGATCGAGATAGAGGTGATGAAAATTTCATGATTTTGCAAAATGGAAATATGTTTATGTGTGTGTGATATGTTTGTGGAAATTGTGTGTGTGGCATGAGTTGACACCGCCAAATTGTGCTTTTGAGTTGCCTATGTTTTGCCGAAATGTCGATTTATTTCCGTTTCGGTGAATTCTGGGCAAACTCTAGATCCATATATGTCCTATTTTTAGGGAAGGTCATGCCAAATTTTTTTATGACTTTGATGCATGCATGCATTTTTATAATCAATTTGTTTATTATTACCGTGCAGAGTTGACGATGGTCAGTGGAATGATGGTGGACAGGTGGTTGCGGTCGGCGGTGCAGGACATGAAAGAAAATAACCGGACAGAGGTTTTATGTCCGTGTCAAAAATGCAAAGGAATAGTTTGGCTCGACCCCCATGACGATGGTCATGTCGAAGCGCACGTGCTCATGACTGGTTTCATGGATGGCTATACTCGGTGGATAACTGAAGATGAGGATGACGATGTTGAGGATGCCGACGGGGCAGGCAATGATGACACGGGGCAAGACGAAGAGATGATCGATAATGGCGGTGGGGAAGAGGCCGGACATGGCGGCGGAGAAGGGGCCGGACATGGCGGAGGAGAAGGGGCCGGACATGGCGGCAGAGAGAACGACATGGACTCCACGCAGCAGAGTTCGTCGGTACTAAGTTCAATTGTGCGGGACCCTCATGTTCAAGCATTGCTTCACAAGGAGACGAGTACTGAGAGAGCTGCTTCTAGAGAGGAGGCTAAGCTGGAGCAACTGGTGGTAGACTCAAACACTCCATTGTATGATAGTTGCAATCCTGAGGTGACCCGCTTGAGTTTCACGCTCCAACTCCTGAAGACGAAGGCTAAAAACAAATGGACCGACACTAGCCTCGATGAGCATCTCAAGTACCTAAAGGATGTTCTTCCCGCGGGTAATCTATGTCCTACTAGTGTTGATGAGGCCAAGAAGATCGTGTGCCCTCTTGATCTGCCACACATTAGATACCATGCATGCATCAATGATTGCATAATTTATCGAAAGGAGCATGCGGAAAAAACAAGCTGTCCGGTGTGCAATGCTTCTCGATACAAGAAGGCCGGGAAGAAATGTCCCCAGAAAGTTGTATGGTACTTACCGATCACTCCCCGTCTCCAGAGGTATTTTGTAGATCCCAAGGAAGCTAAGCTAATGCGCTGGCACGCGGAGAGGAAGAAGCACGACGATGGAGATGATCCGAAGCTGAGACACGTGAAGGATGGAAGCCAGTGGAGAGCGTTGAACAACTTCTATCGGTATTTTGAATGTGATGCAAGGAACGTCGTGCTCGGCGCGTGTACCGATGGCATGAATTCGTTTGGCAACCAGAACACCAACCATAGCACATGGCCCGTGTTTGTATGGATTTACAACCTCCCCCCTGGTTGTGCATGAAATCGAAGTACATTCACATGAGCATGCTTATTCAAGGGCCGAAACAACCAGGAAATAATATTAATTTGTATCTGGGGCTACTTCAAGAGGAGTTAGACACGTTATGGAAAACACCGGCCAAGACATGCAACGCCAGCAAAGGTGAGTATTTGAACATGAGAGCCACGCTAATCACGACAGTGCAGGACTATCTCAGTTACGGATATGTGGCAGGCCAGGTGTGCCATGGATATTGCGGATGCACGCGGTGCATGGATGATACGACATCTCAGCAGCTAACGTCAAGGAAAGATGGCGGGTCTGGGAAAATCGTGTACATGGGGCATCGAAGATGGCTTGAACAGGACGACCCGTGGAGAAACCGTGGAGATCTATTCAATGGTCACGCTGAGCATCGAGGACCTCCACGTAAGCGGAGCAGTGCCGAAATCGATGAACATGCATCTCTAACAGGTACCTAGTTTCTTGATGGCGAGATGGAAATGCTATGTCGTGTACAAAGGGAAGGTTCCGGGGGTGTACAACGAGTGGCATGAGTGTCAGGCGCAAGTGAATGGGTTCACAGGCGCCAGCCATAAAGGCTTCAAAAGCAGACAAGAAGGAGAAGCTAGTTACTTGAGGTTCACGCTAGCGCGAGAGAGGACTCGTAACTGCCACCTCATGTACTACATAGTTCCGCTCTCACTCATAGTGATAGCACTTCTTGCGTATACCTTTGTTTAGATGGATGACGTTGTTGTAGTTGCAAGTATTCGAGACTTGCATGTATCGCTATTTTTGAGATGATGACAAGATATCACTTTGTGTTGGATGATGATTATGATGAGACTATTAGTATGTACATGCTATGATTACATTTGTGGTCTCGCAGGCATTTGTATGTGTATCATGATGACATTTCTATGTGCTAAAGATTCTTCTATAAAGCCTGTTCAAATACAAAACAAATATGCCAAAAAAACTACTTAAATTAGCAGTATCGAGTGTATAAAAGTTAGCAGCAGCGCCTCAATAGCAGTAGCGCGTGCAGCCAAAGCGCGCTAGCGCTACTAGCAGTAGCGAGCTTCCTCTAACCGCGCTGCTGCTACACTTGTGTAGCAGTAGCGCGGGTGAGCACGCGCTACTGCTATGCGTTAGCTGTAGCGCCTTATTAGTAGCGCGTGCACCCGCGCTACTGATACATCTAAAACCCGTGCTGCTGCTAGCCTTTTCCCTAGTAGTGTCTAGTGTTCCATGCCGGGATTACTTTGGTACCTTCCTACCAAACTTACGGCAAGGTTTACATCAGGTCTGGTACACAACATGGCATACATAATAGACCCTATGGCTGAGGCATAGGGGATGACACTCATCTTTTCTCTATCTTCTCCCGTGGTCGGGCTTTAGGCCGAGCTCAATTTCACACCTTGCAATACTGGCAAGAACCCTTTCTTGGACTGATCCATATTGAACTTCTTCAATATCCTATCAAGGTATGTGCTTTGTGAAAGACCTATGAGGTGTCTTGATCTATCTCTATAGATCTTGATGCCTAATATGTAAGCAGCTTCTCCAAGGTCCTTCATTTAAAAACACTTATTCAAGTAGGCCTTTATGCTTTCCAAGAGTTCTATATCATTTCCCATCAATAGTATGTCATCCACATATAATATGAGAAATGCTACAGAGCTCCCACTCACTTTCTTGTAAACACAGGCTTCTCCATAAGTCCGCATAAACCCAAACGCTTTGATCATTTCATCAAAACAAATATTCCAACTCCGAGATGCTTGTACCAGCCCATAGATGGAGCACTGGAGCTTGCATACCTTGTTAGCATTCTTAGGATCGATTAAACCTTTTGGCTGCATCATATACAATTCTTCCTTAAGGAAGCCGTTAAGGAATGCCGTTTTGACATCCATTTGCCATATCTCATAATCATAGAATGCGGAAATTGCTAACATGATTCGGACGGACTTCAGCTTCACTATGGGTGAGAAGGTCTCGTCGTAGTCAACCCCTTGAACTTGTCGATAACCCTTAGCGACAAGTCAAGCTTTATAAATGGTAACATCACCATCCGCGTCCGTCTTCTTCTTAAAGATCCATTTATTTTCTATCGCTCGCCAATCATCGGGCAAGTCTGTCAAAGTCCATACTTTTTTTCATACATGGATCCTATCTCGGATTGCATGGCTTCAAGCCATTTGTTGGAATCTGGGCCCGCCATCGCTTCTTCTTAGTTCAAAGGTTCACCGTTGTCTAACCACATGATTTCCAGGACAGGGTTGCCATACCATTCTGGTGTGGAACGTGGCCTCGTGGACCTACAAAGTTCAGTAGCAACTTGATCCGAAGTACCTTGATCATCACCATTAACTTCCTCTCTAGTCGATGCAGGCACCACAAAAACATCTTCCTGAGCTGCGCTACTTTCCGCTTCAAGAGGTAGTACTTCATCGAGTTCTACTTTTCTCCCACTTACTTCTTTCGAGAGAAACTCTTTCTCCAGAAAGGACCTGTTGTTGGCAACAAAGATCTTGCCTTCGGATCTGAGGTAGAAGGTATACCCAATGGTTTCCTTAGGGTATCCTATGAAGGTGCATTTTGCCGACTTGGGTTCGAGATTTTCAGGTTGAAGTTTCTTGACATAACATCGCATCCCCAAACTTTTAGAAATGACAGCTTAGGTTTCTTCCCAAACCATAATTCATACGGTGTCGTCTCAACGGATTTCGATGGAGCCCTATTTAAAGTGAATGCGGCAGTCTCTAAAGCATAACCCAAAATGATAGCGGTAGATCGGTAAGAGACATCATAGATCGCACCATATCCAATAGAGTGCGATTACGACGTTCGAACACACCATTACGCTGAGGTGTTCCATGTGGCGTGAGTTGTGAAATGATTCCACATTTCCTTAAGTGTGTGCCATATTCGTGACTCAAATATTCCCCTCCACAATCTGATCGTAAGAACTTTATTTTCCTGTCATGTTGATTTTCAACCTCACTCTGAAATTCCTTGAACTTTTCAAAGGTCTCAGACTTGTGTTTCATTAAGTAGACATACCCATATCTACTTAAGTCATCAGTGAGGGCGAGAACATAACGATAGCCACCGTGAGCCTCAACACTCATTGGACAGGACACATCAGTATGTATGATTTCCAATAAGTTGGTTGCTCGCTCCATTGTTCCGGAGAACGGAGTCTTGGTCATTTTGCCCATGAGGCATGGTTCTGTGTCAAATGATTCGTAATCAAGAGACTCCAAAAGTCCATCTGCATGGAGCTTCTTCATGCGTTTGACACCAATTTGACCAAGGCGGCAGTGCCACAAGTATGTGGGACTATCATTATCAACCTTACATCTTTTGGTATTCACACTATGAATATGTGTAACATCACGTTCGAGATTCATTAAGAATAAACCATTGACCAGCGGGGCATGACCATAAAACATATCTCTCATATAAATAGAACAACCATTATTCTCGAATTTAAATGAGTAGCCATCTCGTATTAAACGAGATCCAGATACAATGTTCATGCTCAAAGCTGGCACTAAATAACAATTATTGAGGTTTAAAACTAATCCCGTAGGTAAATGTAGAGGTAGCGTGCCGACAGCGATCACATCAACCTTGGAACCATTCCCGACGCGCATCGTCACCTCGTCCTTCGCCAGTCTTCGCTTATTCCGCAACTCCTATTTTGAGTTACAAATATGAGCAACCGCACTAGTATCAAATACCCAGGAGCTAGGTACACATCAATAACATGTATATCACATATACCGTTGGTGTTGCCGGCCTTCTTGTCCGCTAAGTACTTGGGGCAGTTCCAGTTCCAATGACCATTTCCCTTGCAATAAAAACACTCAGTCTCAGGCTTGGGTCCATTCTTTGGCTTCTTCCCGGCAGCTTGCTGACCGGGCGCGGCAACTCCCTTGCCGTCTTTCTTGAAGCCCTTTTTACCCTTGCCTTTCTTGAACTTAGTGGTTTTATTCACCATCAACACTTGATGCTCCTTTTTGATTTCCACCTCCGCTGATTTCAGCATCGAATATACCTCAGGAATGGTTTTCTCCATCCCCTGCATATTGAAGTTTATAACAAAGCTCTTGTAGCTCGGTGGAAGCGACTGAAGGATTATGTCAACTACCGCGTCATCCGGGAGATTAACTCCCAGCTGAGACAAGCGGTTGTGCAACCCAGACATTTTGAGTATGTGTTCACTGACGGAACTATTCTCCTCGATCTTACAACTGTAGAACTTGTCAGAGACTTCATATCTCTCGATCCGGGCTTGAGCTTGGAAAACCATTTTCAGCTCTTGGAACATCTCATATGCTCCGTGCTGCTCGAAACGCTTTTGGAGCCCCGGTTCTAAGCTGTAAAGCATGCCGCACTAAACCAGGGAGTAATCATCAACACGCGACTGCCAGGCGTTCATAACGTCTTGGTTGGCTGGGACAGATGCTTCACCTAGCAGTGCTTCAAGGACATATGCTTTCTTGGCAGCTATGAGGATGATCCTCAAGTTCCGGACCCAGTCCGTATAGTTGCTACCATCGTCTTTCAGCTTGGTTTTCTCTAGGAACGCGCTGAAGTTGAGGACAACATTAGCATGGGCCATTTGATCTACAAGACATATTGTAAAGATTTTAGACTAAGTTCATGATAATTAAGTTCATCTAATCAAATTTTTAATGAACTCCCACTCAGATAGACATCCCTCTAGTCATCTAAGTGATACATGATCCGAGTCAACTAGGACGTGTCCGATCATCATGTGAGATGGACTAGTCATCATCGGTGAACATCTTCATGTTGACCGTATCTTCTATAAGACTCATGTTCGACATTTCGGTCTCTTGCACTATAAAAAAACACATCCTGACATTTTGGGCCAAACGAATTTTTTTCTGTCATACATATGACACTTCTATGATGATAATTGTGACAAAACCCGGTATCATCATAGATGTGGTGGGCTCCTAATTTTATGACAAAAAATCATGACAGAAAATGGGTTTTCATCCTGGGCGGGCCGGAGACGCAGCTGCATGACATTCTTTGGGCCGTCCATGACGGAAAAAACCGTGGTAGAAGTGAGGGCGAGGAAAATTTCGGGGAGTTCCTGGTTACGATGGGAGGTCGGGGGCCGAGCGATGCGCGTTTCGCTCGTACACGTACGTGCGTGTGTGCGAGGCATTGGCTCTAACTGAACCCGAGCGAGGCGTTGGGCTCTAACTGAACCTGAGCGATTGCACTGCAGGCTACGCGTTACTGAACCCGAGCGATTGGTCGATGGCTGTTAACTAAACCCGATCGAGCGATTCTTCGCTACTGCTGCTAACTGAAGCCGATCAATGCTGCCTCTCTAGATGAACAGTGAGTGTTGCGGCGGGGGGGGGGGGGGGTGGATGAATAGTGAGCGGTGGGGGGTGGATGCAGGACCTCGTGGGGTTGCCTATAGATGAACAGGACCCCGTGGTGTGGAGGGCTGGATGAACAGTAGATGATGGAGGGGTGCCCGTGGAGGGGTGGTTGAACAGTAGCCGGTGGAGTAGCGCGTGGTGGAGGCTGGATGAACAGGAGCCCGTGGAGGCTGGAGGAGGTCGATGGTGGAGATGAACAGTATCCCGTGGAGTCCCGTTTTGCGGTACACCACACCCCTCCCAATGAACAGGACCCCGTTTCGACCGTAGCGCTCCAACACAAGTCCGTTTCGTCCGTTTTGCGGTACGCCACACCCCTCCCGATCAACAGGACCCCTGTTTCCATCGTAGGAGGTCTGTTTCGTCCGTTTTGTGGTACGCCACACCCCTCCCGATCAACAGGACCCCCGTTTTGACCGTAGGAGGTCCGTTTCCTTCGTTTTGCAGTATGCCACACCCCTCCCGATCAACAGGACCCCGTTCCGAACGTGGCCGGTCGAACACAAGGTCGTTTCCTCCGTTCTGCGGTACGCCGGGCCTCATTTCCATCGCATGTTCCGTCCAAGCCCTCCCGATGAACACGACCACGCATTTCGTTCCGACCCAGCCGGTTGGCTCCCACGCGTTCTGTTGCCTCCCGATGAACACGACGCATTCCGTTGCCTCCCCATGAACACGACGCATTTCGTTGCCTCTCCATGAACATGATGACGGCACTGTTTCTCCGTTCCGACCCAGCGATGTACATGAGCCCTGGCCGTATTTTCTTTCTTGCACACTGGCCGCTGTACGTACGTGTACATGCTACGTGCGCACCTCTACTACGACACGTACACACCTCTACTACGACACGTGCATGCCTCTACATCGACCAGTACATATGTACGTACACGTTCGCGACCAGAATAACAACGCTACGTACGCTTCGACCAGGTGGTCCCGACTGTCAGGCACTTCCTTGCCTGCGAAGATGTAGCTGGTGGGTCCCAGCAGTCAGGGGGCGAATCGTTTTTTTTGCCCGGGCGCACTTACTTGCGTGTGAAGATGTGGCTGGTGGGTCCCAGTAGTCAGGGGGCGAATCGTTTTGTTTTGCCTGGACGCACTTCCTTTCATGCGAAGATGTAGCTGGTGGGTCCCAGCAGTCAGGGGGAAACTTTTTTTCATGAAATACGGTGGCCCGTCCGGTGGGTCCCAGCTGTCAGGTGGAGGAATCATTATTTTCCGCATAATAAGGAGGCACTTCCTTGCTGCGGCCGTGGACCCAGCTGTCAGCCTCTTCACGTACAGTCCACGTCCGATGGAAGTCGTTCCTTGACCACGTTGACCACGCCATGCCGAGAGCACCATGGCGGTGGACGACACCGAGGCCTAGGAAGGGGACGACTCGGAGCCGGGGAAGACACAGAAGTGGATGCCCATGCGAAGAGGAGTACGAGGGTTCACTGGTTCGGCTGCGGTATGAGGCTGCTGTCGCGGCAGAATAACAGGGGGTGTGGGTGAGTAGAGGGATGGCCTGGCCAGCGGTGGGAGTAGTAGGGGGCGGTGAGGCCTCTGCGGCATCACAGCTGGCCACGGGAGGCAGGAGCACGCGGCACGACCGGCGCTGGTTTGGGCGGCTGGAGCAAGAAGACCAGAGGTTGAAGAAGCACTATGGCCGTTGGATGAACATCGTACGGTAACAGGAGCTAGAACCGTTCATATTGACTAAGTTGACAAAGCCCTCTGTCCCTGTCAACTTGGTACGCCCACAAGTCAGCCTCCCACTATGCTGGGTTCCAGCTGGCAGGGGGAGTATTCATTTTTTTGTGCGTAATAAGGAGGCACTTCCTTGCGTGCAAAGATAGCTGGTGGGTCCGGCATGTCAGCGGGGGGCACGGTTTTTTTGCGAAATACAGAGGCCCTTCCGGTGGGTCCTAGATGTCAAGTGGAGGTATCATTATTTTGCACGTAATAAGGAGGCATTTCCTTGTGTGCGGCCGTGGACCCAGCTGTCAGCCTCTCCACGCACAGTCTACTTCCGATGGTGTCATTCGTTGACCATGTTGACCACACTGTGCCGAGCGCATCCAAGTTGGTGGACAACGGCGAGGCCCCGGACAGCAACGAGCCGGAGATGGGAAGACGCAGGAATAGAGTTGCAGACGGAGAGGTGTACGAGGGTTAACTGGTTCTAGTGCGGTGTGGTTCGGTAGTCGGTGGAGAAGAACAGGAGGTGTGGAGGGGTGGAGGGATGGCCTGGCCAACGGTGGAGTAGCGCTTCATAGCGAAGCGTGCTAAGCAGAGCTGCTAGTAGCAGGAGGCGGGAGGTGGTCCCGGCGGTGCTGGAGGAAGAAGACGAGAGATTGAAGATGGATGCCGGTCGTTGGATGTAAATCCAACGGCTAACATGTCAGAATCATTTGTTGACTAAATTGACAACGACTTGCGTTGGCTTCGACCTATTGGCCCACATTTCAGCCTCCAAAAATGTGGCACGTATTCAACCCATTTTTTCAGAATTTATAGTCTTTTTTTGTGCGGTAGAATTTACAGTCAATTTGATCTTTTTTTTGAATTACAACCATTAGTTGGGTTGGGTGAACAAATAATGTAGCGTCCATACGTCCTAAAAAATTACAGGCCATTTGCACTTTCTCAAAATACACGATTTTGCTGGGCTAATTCTAATTATAATGTTGGGTTGGGCCAACAATGTTATCAAAAAATAAAAAAGGGCTGAGCATTTTGTTATAAATATATTTGAATAATAAGTGATATTATTACATTCGTCCTTAAATCTTACCAAGCTTTTGTACACAATCACTAGGATTTTCGTGCCACAACAATCCAGGATTTTATTGTTAAGAAATTATTTTTATAAGTTAATAAGATGTGGGATATTGTTTTCTTACATATGTAAGTATCTGTTAAATATATGATGACAATAAAAATAATATATAATAACAAATAAAATAATTTAAATATATATAATATAGTTGGAAGGGAAACATAAGGTGGACCTAGCGTTCCTATTCTTATATAGAAAAATAGAACAGACCTCTGCGTTTTCTTCAAAAAATACATAAATTGGGCTGCCAAAAATAAAACCTCAGATGGGAGGTCCATAGACTGGTCGATACATGACGGCCCTATGAAAATACAAACAGGCCTATGGACCTCCCATCCGAGGTCGTGGGCTGCGCGTGTTAAAAATGAAAGCCTAGAACGGGCAGCCCAAAACCACGTCCAACACTTGCCAAAACTTCGTCCCTCGTTTTCTCCGTGTTTCGCACGCTCGACATTGTGTGGGCATTTTGACTGTGCATCATATGAAGATGTGCTATGCATGAATGTTGATCAGCATGATGTTAAGTGGCTGGTAGTTCCATTTTCGACCATGAATAAAACTTCCAACATGATGTTAACCCTGTTTGAAAAGGCTGTGTTAATATAAATGCTCTACCTCTGAAAGTTGCAGTTTCTTATGTGAAACTGAACTTGCAGTTTCTTATCTGAAACTGAAACTTGCAGTTTCTTCTCTGAGAATCACATTGTTTGCACTTATATACTCCTATGCAACTACATTTTTTAAGTGCTAAAAATAGATCTCTAGAATTCATAAAATACTTCATATGCTCAATACTGCAAATCTGAAATTCAAAAGACATTCATATATGAAAGTACTCTCAAAATACACAACACAAAACACAATTCACAACCTGCCCGACTATTGGGCTGGGGGGGAGGGGGGAGTCCCCTCCTATTCCTCGGTGGCAGACAGCGGCCCCGTGAGATGGTGAACGGCGAGGGAGATGATGGCGGGGAAGCGTCGTCGGGCCAACTGCTTTTCTCCTCTTGCAATTGGGTTCGGTCGACGAAGACTCCACCGGCTCGCTCTGGCAGGACACCCTCACAAACGGCACCCTGTAGATGCTCGATCCTTCAATCTCTGGTGGATGCTCCATCTGGGATCGATACTCCCACCACCGCTCCCTCACGATTAGATTCGGTGAATCTGTTTGCTCCATGGCCCAGAGGAGCAGCTCTATGTACTCCGGCGCGACTCCCTCCGGGAGTATTGCCGCCTTTTCGCTCTGTTGCAGATATTTGGCCATGGATGTCGCCGTCGCCGCTAGTTGGTCCTTGTTGTCAAACCAAGACTGTATCTCCAACATCCTAGCTAGCTTCACAGGGTCGCCGTCTGTGATACTCACGTATTGGTTGTACTCCTCCATCGATCTACTTCTCCACAACACCTTCACTCGCTGGTGGTGGTCTTTGAATGGAAGAGGAGAGGAGCAGCGCTGGTTTTGGATTAGAACGGGAGAGGAGCGACGCTGGTTTTGGACTGGAACAGGAGAGGAGGGGCGGTGATTTTGAAATGGAAGAGGAGAGGAGCGGCGCTGGATTTAGATTGGAACAGGAGAGGAGCGGCGGTGGTTCAAGAGGAGAAGAGCGGAAGAGCGGCGCTGGTCTTGGAAGTATTTTTTTGTTGTTTTGCGTATTTTGGGTCAAAGTTTGACCATGTACTGTATTTGACAAGCAAAATGTGAATGCATGTCACCAAAAATTGTATCGTTTGGTTCGTATCTGAATGTACTTTCAAATTATATTATTTTTGCAATGTATAACATATACTTTATGTGCGAAAATCATGGTCAATTATGACCCAGAATAAAAGGGAGACTAGTTAATGTGGGGTCGCTTTCTTAATTGAAGGGTAAACTGATTTTGATTTTGATCCAGTCATAGCACGCCGGCCCTCTCGTCCAATCCTAAGTCGCTGCTGCACGCTCCTCTCCCTCTTCTCCATTGCAAAACCACCTCATCTCCTCTCCATCATCTCCATTCCAAAACCACCGTCTCGCCTCTTCCTCTTCTGATCTTCTCCATTGCAAAACCACCTCCTCTCCTCTCCATCATCTCCATTCCAAAACCACCGTCTCGCCTCTCCCTCTTCTGATCTCCTCCATTGCAAAACCACCTCCTCTCCTCTCCATCATCTCCATTCCAAAACCATCGTCTCGCCTCTCCCTCTTCTGATCTTCTCCATTGCAAAACCACCTCCTCTCCTCTCCATCATCTCCATTCCAAAACCACCGTCTCGCCTCTCCCTCTTCTCTATTGCAAGAGCATCGTCTCTCCTCCCATCTTCCAAAGCTAGCACCGGACCACTCAGAAGGACATCTATGGAGAGGATGCAGCAGCGAATCGGGCAGATCGCCGGAGGCGACCATGCAAAGTTAGCCAGGTTGAAGGAGATCCTTAGTTGGTTTGACAATGAGTGGGAGATTTCAAGGACGGTGCGTTCCATGTGGCAATGTATGCGAAAGAGCGAGACGTCGGTGATGAGGGTGGCGATGTACATGTACTCCTCGGCGGCAGTCACGCCACAGTCCTCCGAGTTCATCGAGTATCTACTCTGGGCGATGCAGCAGACAGATTCGCCGAGGCGACAGTCAGGCGGAGGTGGTGGGCGTACATGTCGAAGGTCGAGCACCCAGAGGATAACGAATCGATCGAGTATGGTGTGCCGTTCGTGAGGGTGCAGAGCCAGCCGGAGCCATAGGAGTATTCGTTCTCCCACCGCAAGAGCAGGCCGGATGGCGTGACGTCGCTTCCCCGCCGTTCTCCATGGTTCCCTCGACGCTCGCCTCGTTTCAATGGTGGCGGTAGGGTTTAAGGTAAGCTTCGCACTAACCTAATCTTCCACCTGCTCATGCTTACAATCAGTGTGACAGCTAATGAAAATCATGCTTACAATAAGTCTCCAAGTACTACGCCAATCACCCTAAAATAGCTCTGGACCTTTGGGTCAAAGTTGTGACACAGTGTACAAATAAAGAAAAATAGATTGGTGCTTCTTTCACAAAAGAGTACTCCCTAGAAAACTGCCAATACAAGCTACTAGTATTTGGTTAGAGGATTTGCTGCCGAGAAAGATCCGTCCACAGAGAGCGCCACACATCCCACTGGTGGTGGTGGATGCCAATGCATGCATGCAGCATGGTTGGTGTCAGTAATTTTTACTTGGCACACCTTGCACTCTACATATATGTTGGTTCCATACGCACATTTGTGCAGTTCCACCAAAATGCAGCTGAATAACCCTGTTTGCACAGATAATGAAAAAGTGTGATTACATTATAGTGGCACTAGTTAATGAAACACACAAAATAAATAGAAGAAATTATTGCGATAGTATCATAGTATGCCGTGCTGCAAGGGCGAGATGGGCCCTGCGATGCCTCATACGGTACGCCTCATACTGGACATCGTCCCAAGTCTCCTAGATACACCTTCTGCCAGTGATGAACATCAGTGTACAGCGGTAGTACAAGGAGGCGCCTTGAGACATTCAAATCTCTATTTTTTATAGATCAACTAAAATTAAGCACCCTAGTTTGCATAAACGCTTAAACATTAACAATGGGACTAGTTGATGAAACATACATTAACAAAGAGAAGCACTTTCTTTATCTACATTGGAAATGAAATGATAGAGATGACACTCGCTCTATTTTAACTGTATTTTTACTTCATTTTATCAGTGACACTAGGGTCGGGCAGGTGGCAAACAAGGTGTACCGTGCGTCGCAAGGATGGAGGCCGGTGGTGCTTAGACTGGGATGCTGAAGCTGGCTCTTACAGTCACCAACATGGATGATTCAATTCATGGGACCTTTTGGTGCAGTTCACCTAAAATGAAGCAATGTCCCATGAGCTAGCAGCTTCTTCTTCATTTTTTAAGAAAAGAGCTCCAGCCCCGGTTCCATTTCCATCAGAAAATGAAACCCACAGAGCTTCTTCTTCATTAGTTGCAACAAAATTGAGCAACATCAAGGTTGGTTGTGAAGCTCCTGGAATGCTCAACTATAATTTGGATATCATTTGTGCAGTTCAACTAAGATCGAGCATGAAATGTATATCTTTGTTTGCACAAAAAAGGTGGAAAGGAGGGTGACTAACAAGTGATGAAACATGCATCAAATGAAAAGAAGCATGTTCCTTATCTGAATGGCAATCCTACAAGGACAGTAGCAATTTCTAAAGAAGTGGCATTGCTAGATATTAGTGTGGGCATTAGGATTAACTATGACAACCGTTAAATACGACATTACTTTGGGCACGGGAGAGTAGGCGGACCAGGACAATTGCATTTCTAACGAAAAGAACCAACTTATCTTAATGGGAAATTTAGCAGGACATGTAAAAAAGTGCCATTGATTCATATTACTGGAGGCATTACATTGAAAACAACATTGGTTTAACATGTCCTTACTTTTAATAGTGCGACTGCTACATTATACCAGTGACATTACATAAGAGTGGCTCGGGGCAACAAACATCAGAACATGATATCTGGGTTGGTCCCATTTTTGTTCGGTATAGCCACCTTATATTGTGTGAGGCTAGCAAATCTAGTGCTAGACTTACTCTGTTGACTTATCCCCCAGTCCCCACTTTCTTTCCTTTTTCAACCAATAGATCGGGTTTATATTGAGTTTGTACTGCGTTTCCCTTTATTTCCCTATTAGACCTAGAGACCAGTTGGATAGCCAATCTCTGCTACTTTTCGCCCCCATTATTTCCTCTTTCGTAGATTCAGGTAACAAATCCTCCCCCACCCTCACCCCCTTTCTTCCTTGTTTGAAAAAAGTAGTACTAGATTCAAGTGCATGAACTAGTTTTACCTCTTAAACGTAAAAAAATTAGGTGGTTTTCGAACAGCCGATCAATCCTATCTACGAGGGGGCCTGAGAAATAGTAAAAGATACAAATGCAGCGACGTCAGGAGCTTGGGAAGTAGAGCAAGGCCGGTTTCGAAGGAAGTTATACCTGATGGTTGCTGGGATGTCGCTAGGTGGGCGGCGGGAGGCCGGATCTGCCCACACTACGGCTGCGAGGAAGAAGGGGTCGGAGGCCCTCCCTCGCCAGCGGTGCTTGGGAGAGAACGGCAAGGCAGGCTGATCGGGACGTGCCCAGCAGTGGGTAAGAGCCGTCGCCGAGGACGACCGCGTGAACGTTGCACCTTCTCACCTTCCCCGGCGGAGAGGATCCGACTGGATCTATGACCAGCGGTGAGCAGAGAGAGAGAGAGAGAGAGTGTGTGGCCACCGCTGTCATGTTTAGATCTGGAGAGGCCAAGACAGTGTGAACAGAGCAACACTAGCAAGCAAGCGCGGAGGCTCCTGCCTATATAGTGGAGTAGTACTAGTTTTCTTTTGTCTACTGGAGCCGGCTTGACCTCGTCAATGACTGTCGAGAAGTCTTCATGCACGTGGCCCAGAGGCGCAGTTGTCGTCATTTTGATCTGAACCGTCGGATTATAACATATAACACGAAAAATTGCCACATGGCAAGAAATCATAACCTCACTGCCCAAAGGAGACAACATGAATCCTGACGGACAAACTAGACGAGGAACAAAGCTCAAATTAAAGATAAACTCGTAGAAAAGGGGTCCGTCGATAGATGTCCTAATTAACATAGTCGGCTTGACCTAGATGGCAGCCGAGTAGTCACTGTTCGTGCATGTGCCCCCAATGACTAGCACAAGTCAGTTGTCACTGTTTAACCCTCGCAGTGATCCGAAGCACATGACACCTAATTTTGCGAGATGACAAGAAACCTTTTTTTAGATTTCTCACCACAACTACAGCCTGCACAATATGTAGACGATAGCCAATCTAGGCGTGTCTGCTAGAGTCTGGTCACATGCATGGACGAACTGATCTTCCGTGTCTTGCACGGATCGTCCAGGCACCAACGTAGTACAACACTTATCTAGTACTATCGCTCGTCTCCCTCTTCTATTAAGTCACCCTAGTTGCGGGGTCGGGGATGTGCCTATGGTCGGTTCTCAATTGCCGTCCCACATGTGTGTGCAAACGCAATATGTGGCGCGTCCCATCCGGAGAGCAGCGTGCCAGAACGACCGACCATCTGGGGTGCGACGTGAACGCGATGGGCGTGATGTATACTCCGTACATGTGTACTGCCATTTTCTAAAGGCTTTTCTCCATGGCGCAATCCATGGATACAAAATTAGTATACTATATACTATTTAAAAGTCGAGGACGGGGCTTTTCCTGCGCGGTAGGCGGCGGGGCAGTTCCGCCTAGTCGGTTCAACAGAGACGCGAGAAGACGAGGGAGTAGGCTGCTGCAAACGTAGGGCTGTGTGATTTGACAGCGAGTTACTGTTGGACAGGTGGGCCCCCGTGATTTGACTTGCCATTATCATTTTAACTATGGCGCTACGACCGGCGTGAGTCTCCCGATTCCTGACCACCTCCATACATGTGCCTCTCCGAATGCTCCACCATGTAGTAGAGGCTGGCTCTTGCATGAGAGCCCACTTCTCCACTTTTTCCTTGTCTCTCTTTCCTCCACATATGCAAAAATGCCATGTAAAGCACACTATTGTACTTACTTGCTCCTACAGGTGCTTAAGCTTGCCACATAGGCATAAAGTCTGATGTGGCAAGTTAATCAATAAGAGAGAGACTAGTTTGGTGACCCAAGGAAGAAACGGTGCTAAACGCGTGTACCTAGGTGAAAAGACAATTTTGAGTCTATAGCTAATTAAATGAAGCAAACTTAGCAACACCATTTCATTGGAAGAGGTCACTCCTTGGCAAATGCAATAAATACTAGTACTCCTTGTGTCCCATAATATAAGAATGTTTTTGGCACTACACTAGTGTCAAAAACGTTCTTATATTATGGGACGAAGGGAGTACGAAGAAAGAGATAGAGAGAAGTAAAAAATACACTTATAACCAACCTTATAGCCAAAACCTTGTTGTAATATGAGTGACTAAGTGATGACTATGTATGACATGCCAACATCAGATAGCCTAACACACCATGTTAAATCTCCAAGGGCGCGACCGCGCGAGTGACGCGACGGTCGTGGTAGGCGCGACCATGATACGGGCTGCAGGCAGCCCTTGGATCTAAGATCAAACGGTCGCATGCTAAGTTGCCAAAAATTTGGAGAATAACCCTCCAGGATAGGATATTCACCCATAGGTCTAGAATCACACCATGCAACCATTCGATCTCAGATCCAAGGGCTCTCGGAAGCCCGTATCATGGGAGAATGGAAAGCCACTACCCTGCCATTCGGACGCTGGCAGTTCGCTCCTACTCGTCCCCGCACGTCCTTTAATACTACGGCGGTTCGCTCCTAGTCGTCCCGTCCATTCACATTACGGTAGTTCCACTAATCCTAACCCTCCTCCCAAATCCATGGTGTCCCAAATCTCCATGATCAGCAGTGAGTACAACGTTAGAACCATCACCGGCAATGAGTTCGACGTCATCTACACCCGTTCTTCCGTGACGGTGAAAGGATGCCTTTCTCGCTTCAGATGCATGTTCGAAGACTCAGATGATGAGTGGGTCGCTAGGCTAGATGTTGAGTACACCACAGTCCTGGGATGAGAGAAGGATCTAAAGGACAAAGAGAGGAAGAAGCCCGCCATGATCCAGGTTTGCGTGCATGACTTATGCTTGGTCTACCACATATGCCATGCCGACGTTGAGTGCCAGGATTTTAAGGACTTCCTCGAGAGCAACCTAGTCAAATTCGTTACTGTAGACTTTGGTAACGACAAAGAAGTCCTGGGTTGGATTGGCCTCGTTGTAGGCAACACCTTCGACCTCTGGAAGAATCGGTTGGTGTCCTCTCGTCAGCCTTCAATGTTGACCCTGGCAGGAGCCATGGTTCATCCTTCGTACGGTAAACTGGAGAAACCTCCATTCACGTTTCATTGTTATGCATGGCTGCAGAATGTACTAGATATAGAACACATCCACTTTGCTGCAATGGATGGCTACCTTTTCTTCAATATCTACAAGGGTTGGATGAAGAGCAATAGCCAAGTGTGCGGTTCAAGCAAAGAAGTATCGGCCAGGAGGAAGAGGGACAAGGACGAAGTCGAGGACGTGGACGAGGACTCCGAGTAAGATGGCAGTGTCGTTGCTCATGGTGGTTCTAATGCAGTGTCTACCGGAATAGTTGCAAAGTTTAATTTCAGGTGTGCTTAATTTAATTTGAGGGGTGTGTTGTGCTGAGCCCCCAACAGAACTATGTTATGTTTCTTCTCGTTACTTTAACTCTTTAGTACGTACATACTAGTATTCCTTACATTTCATCTTTTATTTGGTATAGTACTACCACTCATTTCTTCACATTATATACGTCCAATATAAATGGCCAACATCATATAGCTAGCAGTTTAGTTGTCAAAGAATTTTAGGGTGCTTAGTTTTGTCAAAGAATTCCAGGATGCTTAGTTTTATTTGAGGGGTGGGTTGTGCTGGACACCATTATTGTGACTAGCCTTTTTAATAGTACTATATGCATAATTTGGCGACGAGCGCGCTCTATATGTACCACCTTTTTTTTTAATTTCAAGTTTTGCTCCATGGCGCAATCCATCGATACTACTGCTGTACAAAAGTATACATTTTTTAAAAGGCTAGAGGGCGGGGCAGTCTAGCTTGGTCGGTTTCACGAGAGGCGAGGGCCTTTGTGATTTGACGGCTCATTACTGCTGGAAGGCAGGGCCTTATGATTTGACTGCTCGTATAAATGCGCTAACGACCTGATCGAGGAGGAGCAAAGAACCGTGTGGTATACTCAAGTTTTCCACTGGAGTAGTACTACGACGGAGGAGCACGAAACACGGCAGCCCAGTGCCATATGGCGATAAAAAATGATCTAATTTGCTAGTAATCTCATTGTTAGCATTGTTCTATTCATTCCCTCAAAAAAAAGCATTGTTCTATTCATGCCTCGCAGAGAACATGACACATGTGGCGAAACACCCGAAGCCAAAGATGAAACAAAGGAGCAAAAGAAGAAGGAAGATTATCACCCCAAATGATCTAATTCGCCACAGAGTCGTAACTGCTTCTTCATCGCCTCCACGACCTCCATCTCCTTGCGCGTCTCCTCCGCCATCTTCTTCATTCTGTCTATGACGCGGGATTTCTCGACGCGAGCCTTCATCACCTGTTCCATGGCTGCATTACATACCTTGACAGCAGCCAGGTGCTCGATGCAGAGCTTCGCCAACTCCTCCTTCTGTTCCATGACGAGGGCCTGTAGCATCTTCATCGAGGAACTACTATTATCATGCAGCTTCTTCCAGCCGGGGTTCTTCTCCTTCAACGGGTCGATCTCGTGGCAGAGCTTCGCCTTGTCCTCCTGAAGTCACATGATTTCACCGGTCTCCTTCTTCTATGAGGCAACACTCTTCTTCAGCAGCATCACCAAGCCGGTGGTCAACTCCCCCTGCTGATTGAGCTCAGCGGCATGTCGTCGAGGCTCTCCTTCAGCAACTCCATCAAGCCTTGGATGAACTCCTTCTACTTATTGAGGTGCTTATTGAGCTCATCGGGCATGCCGTCGAGGGATAACGACTCCAGCTCCGCCGGCTCGGCATGTTCACCTCTGCGGCTAGGGCGCTCTTGGGAGCCATCGCCTGCCCGTCGGAGATCTTTCAAGGTCTCTGCGTGGCGGCGAGCCCTCTCTTTTTTTCGGCAGCCTTGGTTGCCGCTCCCTTGTTACGAGTAGTTCTCGACCTAGAGCTCTGCTCACCAGCCATGGCAACGACGGACAAAGAAGAAGCACTTATGAGGAGGAAAGGTAGAGTGATTTTCGGTTAGGTAGTTCCCCTTTTTATAACCTAAGTACTAGCACTAGTACTAATACCTGCATAGTGGGAACATGTTCAGGTTTGGTACGTACTAGTAGGTGTGAGCAGGCTTTCGAATGTGATGGGAACAAGATAAAGATTAATTGATGGTTTTGGTTTCGAGGCCCAAAACGGCTCCCGATGAGTTTAGCGGAACATAAATTTCAAGTAGTACACTGCTCAAATGCGTAAATATTATGTTACTGTCAAAAATTGGAACAAAATACAAAGGAGACCAATGGATGTACTACTAGCAACCCACGATTTAACTACTCGCATGCGCGCAGTGGAGTAATAATGTCTTTCTTCCGCCCTCACGTCCACTCAATTTGCATGTGCTGTATTAATTGACCATCAATGAAGTGAACGACTTTACACGCGTCAAATTATCACATGGGGTGGATCTTGGTACAAAATTGCGTCCACCCGTGTACCCGTGTGTGCGTGTGAGGGAATGAGTGCGTGCGTGGCATGCATGCACATCTTCGCTTCGTGCATGTACCGCCAGTATGGCTCAGGGAGGACGAGTACATTCTTCTGGAACCAGCAGCACGTCACTGTGATCAATCCACACAAGGAGGTCGCGACAACGCCTCCACATGTGCCACGTGGCTTCATGAACTGTAAGAGAGACACTGTGTAGCGTGCCATTGGTATTCTAATTTATGTGTTTTGCACATACTCGAAGTACTAGTAAGGTACACGTGCATTGCACGCATCAGATTTTGCAACCAAATTATGAATAAATACCACACTATAGCATGTAAGCTCTGAGTCATATATGCCTGATGTAGCCCTTCGTTTAATTCTTATAGTTCATCTCATTCAAAATCAATTAGTTTTTATAAAAAAGCTAAGAACGCGGGAATAGGAAAAACATGGGATTATAGTGGAATGTCATCTTGAATCCTACAGGATTGTACGAGTGTTTGATTGTGCATAGAAAAAACACAGAGTCTTTCAAAGAGGTTTGAGTGGATGGGATGTTTCCTGTGAAATCTAGTGCAAATGAATCATATGGAAAAATTCCTATGGTTTACAATCCTACGAATCAAACAACCAATATAGGAAAAATTCCTAATGATTAGAATCCTCCAAAATTGCTTTGAGAATCCTTTGAATCAAAGGAGCCCTTAATCTATTTTATGATTCATGAAATTGTGCGTTGTAAAGCATAAAGTAAAAACAAATAATGGCAATTCAACTAGAAGAAAAGTTTGGGCAGTTATGATATGGAAGATTCTAGAACAAAATAGAACCATTGTTGTTTTGAGGTTTGTGCATTATGCTTAAGTTCAACCATGGAGTCTGCTAGATTGTACTTGTGGCAAAATCCGGTGGGGCCTAGAAGATGGTGCGAGGGGCCGAGTGGAGGGAGACTATGAAGGAATGCACAAGTGCGAGATCGATATTTAGAGAGAGGGGGCGAGAACGTGCGCTGTTGCACGCAGTGGCGGAGCCATGAAAAATAAATGAGCTAGGGGGCCAAGCATTGCTAATCCTTTACGAGGAGGGTCAATTCATGAACTTAAACCGTTTTTAGCAGCAATTGTCTAACGATCACATTCATATTAGCCTCAATATATAGTGATGTTAGGGGGGGGGGCAGGGCCCTTATTGCCCCTGTCTTCGCCATTGTGCACGCGTCTGAGAGATGAAGCGGAAGGCATGGATGATGAGAGGGGGACGTTGGATATATAATTAATGTGGGTGTATTAGCTATATATGTTAATCCTATATAGAGAGGTATAGATTGATCGATGTGGACGTGGGAAAGAGGGTGAGACCTCACTGGATATATCGATTGATCGGTTTGTGTGGAAAACTATGAAAGACCTAGCTATATACACACATACATAGAGGAACATTGATCATTGCGCATGCACGCGTGAGAGATAAAGAATGCCCGATATGATGGAGAGGGGGATGTGTGTGGGTGTGTGCCTTCATGGGAGACCGACCTGAAGAAAAAGATTGCATGTGTGCGATGGATAATGCCGACGGGTAGTGTGTGTGCATGCATGCATGAGAGAAAGTTAGTGGTACAATTATAAAGAGAAGACAACTGTGTGCGTGTAAAAGACTAGGTGAGGTCATAATCAATGTAAAGTTGAATTCAAATATTTGAATAAGAGATCCTGATGTTTGAAACCCATGCATGCATGAATATAACGGAGATCTGTGTGGTGTGGTTTGGAAGCGAGCATGTTGTAATGTATATACATTGAACAAGGTCAAACTGATTTGAATTTGAGATACCGATGGCAGACATCATTTGGCCATGTCGCATCCGTGCATGGACACACTATTCTAATTGGAGATGATGGGCGGCTTTCGCATCACATATCTATATTTATACCCCCATATATATTATATTTTTTATATTTTTTATATTGTGTGCGGGTAACTTTAACTTTGAAAGATGGTCGTCGGATGAGGCGAATCCGATGGTCCAAAGATGGCAAATTTGAGCACTAGTGGCCGTTGGATATCATCTAGATTCCACCAGATTTCGCCACATGTATAATCTAGAAGACTCCATGGTTGAACTTAAGCATAATGCACAAACATCAAAACACAAGCACTTCTTATTTGTTCTAGAATCTTCCGTATCAGAATTGCCCAAATGTTATTCTACATGATTTGCCATTATTTGTTTTTACTTTATGTCTTACAACGCACAATTCCATGAATCTTAAAATAGATTAGCTTTATTATAAAAACTAGATGATTTTGAATGAAATGAACTACAAGAATTAAACGAACATCTACATCATGCATATATGACTCAAAGCTTACATGTTATAATGTGGTATTTATTCATAATTTGGTTGCCAAATCTCATGTGTGCAATGCACGTGTACCTTACTCTAGTGTAAATGGTGTTTGTGTGTGTGTTGTGCGTGTTGAGGTGCAAATTGTCTTTTTTGGGTACACATTAAGCTTGTTCTTCTGAAATTTCAAGTCGCGCCTTGTTATGCCGAAAATTCAAGCTAGCGCCTCTATCTATCGTGTTGCGAAACTCCCGCCTCTTCAACCCGCGCCTTGTTAGCCCGAAATATTTTAGATATATCTTTGTCTCGTCGTGCTCCGACAACTCCCTCCATCTCAACCCGTGCCTTGCTATTCTGAAATTACAACGCGTGCGAAAACTCCCACCTCTTGTGAAATCCCGACACGCGAAATGCCCGTGGTACCCCTGAACCGAAAGAAGCGCCTCAAATCGGTGGGGGTACTTTTGTAACTTACCCACATTTCGGACAAGCGCGTCTCTAAGCCATGGTTCCCCACTTCCATCCCATCCACCCACCCATTCGTACACCGAGGCCGTGAAAACCCGCGACGAAACGCTACACCCTGCTCCGTCCGCCACCCAGCGAGAGCCTCTTCCCCGACGACGTCGTCCACAGCAACACCTCGACGTCCCTCATCCAGCGTACCGGATGAGGATCTGTCGTCGATCTCGTCATCCCGCTGGTTCAGCCACCCCGTCCTCCACCTCCAAGGAGCTGCCCCGACGTTCCCCTCGTCTTTCGTGCCACCTCATTCCCATACCGCCGTCTTCACCTGCACCACTGGAAGAGCATCATCATCACCGTTTCCTCGGATGAAGCTATAGCCTAATCGGCGCCACCAAAGAGGTTGTACACTAATCGCCGCATTTTCTTCTTGATTCGATCTCACAGTGCTGTCGGTGCTCGGTCCCGAGCTGACATGGCGCGGCTCCATCCATGGCGGCGTCGCCGGCCACTTCCTCCACGACATTGCTCCCTCGGCGGCGACGTCCACATCAGTAGGAGCTGCTGCTGCTTTAGCTCTCGCTCGCGCTGCTGTTCTTCTCTTGCTCTCCGTCCCCTGCCTAGTCTGCTCTTGCTATTGCTCTTGCTCGCGCTACTGCTCTTGCTCTTGCTCTTGCTTGCGATGCTGCTCCGATTTAGCTACACTTTAGTCGACTGAATTGACTTTTGGGTCAGTCGATTTTCAGGGGGTGGGGGGGGGGGGGGGGGGCTCGCCGGGGTGAAGGAAGAACCAGCCGCAGCAGGGAGGGGGGCTTGCCGGAGAGGTACCCCACTATCTATCATAGGGTTCAGGGTGGGGGCAGTGGTCGCTGGCGGTGGCGGGGCATTGGCAGGGCAGTGGAGTGGGGATCGCCGGAGAAAAAGCTCGGCACGGGGGCCCTAGATGGATGGCTGGGGTGGCGGTGGACCGGCGGTGGGGAGTGTTTTCGGGGCGGGCGGGGCGGCGCACCACCGGCCACGGGTGGCGGGGGGCTGCTGTTTGGCCGGTGGTGGCTGGCGGCTCAGAGGGGTGGAGGTTGAAGATGAACCGCATGCCCTTGATTTCGTATCCAATGGCTGCAAAATTGACTAACCAGAGATGAAAAAGTCAGTCGACCGACGTGTAGCCTCACCTTGCTAGTGCGTTCAATTTCGACAGCAAAATTCAGTTTCGACAGCAAAATTCAGTTTCGACAGTTAAATTCAGTTTCGACAGTTAAGTTCAGAGATGAGCGACTGATGTATTTTACATCTAGCACTTTGTGGTTATGTATTTTACGTCATGTATTAGAGATGCTAATAGAATTCCACTCAGGTTAACGTTGTTCGTTGTCTCTCTTGTCCTGCTTCAGCCTCGGCGTCGTACAACTCACCAGAGCTGCTCCAACGACGAAACCCTCCATCACAGCGGAGCAGTACCTCGGGCTCCATCTCCAGACGCCTAAGATCTTCTTCCCCTCCTCCGACAGCCAAGTCAGCCAGAGCATCCTCACCGGCCAACCCAATCACGCTGAGATCGACATGGCTTCGCCAAAGAGGTTGTACACTTGTTGCATCTCTTTTTTACTCTACATGTTATATATATTGTCCACTGAACACCCGTAGTAACGGGAAATACGATTATTTTATCCTACTATATGACAAGTAGTGAGGTACGAGGCAACTTAGCTATCCGTGATGGACTCTCTTGAACGCCATCATTATTTATCTCTGCGCGTTTGAGCTGTGCATTTGTCGATGGGCCTGGGAGTTGAGCTAGTATGGCAGTGGCCTAGGTCCAAAGTAATAGAAGAAGCACAAAAACATTTTTTAGTGTAGGATTTTCCTTGCTCAAGCCTGCCTACTAGAATCGCTAGTGCTTGAAAGGAAAAGTGAATGAAAAACATAGGAATTGGAAAGTTTCCTATGGTACTACTTTTCATGAATTTGGTGCAAAGGAATGGAGCAAAGGAAAACTATAGGATTTGTTCCTTTAGTGTCTCCTTGAAAGAAAAACCGTAGGAATTCTAATTTCCCCTTCTCCTCCTTTTCATATTCCTATTCATCAAGCACAAGACTAAGAGATAGTAGCATAATAGCATTATAATCGTACATTTTCTTCTGGTTTGACTTAATCTCACCATGCTTTTTTGCATCCTGTGATCTTCCAATTGTTGTGAATCAAACACCCAGATTGGCAGAAATCCTGTGTTTTTAAATTCTCTGTTTTGCACGTGCATTCCTATCCTATTCCTGTCTATTTCCTATCCCTGCATTGTTAGAATCCTCAAATTCAAACAAGCCCTTACTCAATTACTTCTGTTACAGATATGTGTCAAAGAAAACCTTGTGTGGTTTGTCCTGCTCCTCCAGCGCTGTGTTCCACCCCAGCTCAGCTGCTCCAATGACGGAAGGGTTCAGCACAGCAGGGATCCGCTCTCCAGACTGTCTTTCGCCGCCTCAGATCTTCTTCCCCGCCGCCGGCAGCCACGACAACTGCATTACCATCATCAACTGAGCAGATGACCTTGAGGACTACATGGGTCCGCAAGAGAGGTCGCACTCTTCCGTGTGTGCTTACGTTATGAGTCACTTAATATGATGACATGCTACATTATCATCGTGTTCACCTATTAGACTCCGAGTTAGGTCCAAACTAATGCTGAAACTTGAGTTTTTAAATGGTTGTGGGGTACATATTGGGGCAGCAATCAGTACTATTTGTCTACTATCTGGTTAATCTCCGGTGTCTACTATGAGTTTCATCTTGGGTGCAAACAAAAATTAAAGGAGCCATTATCTGTATTTTTTTAACTAAAGCTATTATCTGCCTGCTAGAATTGGTTTTGGGTCTATCCACAGTTTGCTACCATCACTCTGGATTTGTGCATGCACTCCTTACATAATCTCACTATGTTTTATTCCTATGCATGCCAGTTATTGTACACAATGGAACTGATCATGTAGAGCAAAAGAGACGAGCCTTGCGTGGCAATAAAATTTCATGCAGATGTCGTTCCATGGTGGGCGCAAAGGCATCCCCCCTCCATCCATTTCGGATTGTAATCAAGAGGAAGATAATTGTTCTGAGGGGGATTCAGAAGGCGAAGACCACTCCTATTTACCCCATGAGGTCTTCGCTCTAACTTGGCATGCTGATGTTGGTAATATCATGCATATGGTGCCTTGCATTGCTTACTGTATACATTAAAGATGTCATCTGCTTAGTTTAGACATGTTTTGTGTCAATGCCATCTATTTAGTTTCTTTATCGTATATGTGAATCATGCAATGCCATCTTGTCTAGCCAGGCATCATATATGTGAATTTTGCAATGCCACCCTGGTTAGCTAGTCATCTTATATGTGAATTATATCATGCCATCATTTTTTTATTATGTGTTAAATTTGTCAACAATTTTAGTACATTCAATTACTCTTCCTGTGCATCAGCCATTCAGCACGATCATGGAAAAATCTGGAGTGGAAACAAGGTCTTTAGAGCAGACAATGCTATCTGACGAAGCGCATGCCTTGCTGGTTACCGATAGCTCCTCAGAGGAGGATTCAGAGACAGATGACCAGTCAAATTCCCCCCCCCCCCCGAGGTGCATGCCCTAACTTGGCAGGGTTATGTTGCTCATATCGTGCATATGGTATCTTGCATTGCTATGTCATTTGCTTAGTTTAGACATGCTTTGTGTGAATGCCACCTGTTTAGTGTCTAATTACCATATATGTGAATTATGCAATGCCATCTTGTTGCAAGACATTATATATATGAATTATGCAATGTTATCTTGTTGCAAGGCATTATGTATGTGAATTATGCAATGCCATGCTGTTTAGGCAAGCGTCATATATGTGAATTATATCGTGCCATACTTTTATTGTATTTCTCATTGCTTTTGTCGACAATATTTGTATATTCAACTGCTCTTCCTGTGCATCAGCCATTTGAATTGGTGATGGAGAAATCTGGAGTGAAAACACGGTCTTCAGAGCAGACAATGCTACCTGCTGAAGCAAATATCTTGCTGGTTACAGATAGCTCTTCAGAGGAGGATTCAGAGGCAGATGACCAGTCCTATTATCCCCCTGAGGTGTATGCTCAAACTTGGCAGGGTTATATTACTCATATAATGCATATTTTGTATTGCAATGCTTAGTTTTCACATCGTATACACAATATTGACTGCCATCTCCTTAGTTGACACATCATATATGCGATTGCCCTCTACTCACTTCCTTAGTATATAAATCATATATTTGAATTATGTCATGCCATGATGTTTACATAGACAGCATGTATCTGAATTATGGCATGCCAACACATTTTCTAAAGACATAATATAGTTATATCATCTCATCCTGTTTACATAGTCATCATATTTTAAATTATGTCATTCTATCCATGAATTATATCATGCCATCATGTTTACATCGATGGTATGTTTGTGATTTATGGCATGCCAACCACTTTAATAGACCCATCGTATAGTTATACCATGTCATCATGTTTACATAGTCATCATATTTTGAAGTATGTCATTCTATCCTGTTTAGTTAGCCATCATACATGTGAAATTGTGTCATGCTATCCTATTTAATTAGCCATCATATATGTGAAATTATGTCCTGCTATTCTGTTTGCTTAGACAACATAAATGTGAATTATTTCATGCCCTGTTTTCTTCCCTACTATCCATTGCACCTGTCTATCTTACAATGTCTGTACATTCAATTACTTTTCTTGTTTATCAGCCATTTCAATTGGAGGGAGTGATGGCGGTATCTGTGGGAGTAAAAACACGGTCTTCAGAAAAGATCGTGCTACCTGTCGATGCAGATAGAACCACGGTTGTACTTGCCCAAGAACCAGCCCCACCACACATAACCCACACTCATGCAGATTGTACCCCTACCCAGTTGGACAGAGAACCAGCTACACCCCTTCTAACCCCAACCCCAGCAGATAGACACCCAGTTCCCGTTGACGCAGCACCGTCTCCACCACAGAGCACCCAAACACGAGCAGTTAGTAAGGCAACTGCAGTGCCCAAATCACGAGGACCACCACTCCGAACCCGAAGTCAACGCTTAAAGCAGAAGAAGAATTGTTCTCAGGTCAGGTTCTGTAGCTACGGTTCATACTACTTTGCTCTTGCATCACTGTATTTACTGATACCAACTAATTTCAAATTTAAAGGATGCAATTGAAACTCCAATGGCGCAACTGGTATGTTTTGAACCTATTTCTTCAATGTGTTTGGCTATTTGCTGTTGTAACTTGCTCTATGTTGATTTTAGTTTCAATTGAATAAACAGTTATGTTCTCATGCCATGCACATTACAAGTGTTGTTATTGCTGTGTAGTTTCCCACACTTATATTTTGTCTATGCTGCTTTTACTTAAATAGATATGTTTCGAACTGTATCTATCTTGATTTGGCAACATAAACTAGAATGATATAGACCATACAGTCACCATATTACATAGATATATGTTTGTTTCATGCTGCTATCCTGCCCACCTTACTACATTGTAAACCTGAGATGTGTTTGTTTGTTTCTCTTTTAGAACGCGGATAAAATATTGGATAAGGGTACCCTGTTATGCAATGGTAAAGGAAGTAATGCAGATAAGGTTCAAGATAGTGAGACATCCCTATTGGTCTCCAAGAAAGCTGATAAAAACTATATTGAAGACATTGAGACAACCCCAAAGTCCCTTCTTGATGTAGTGTTCGAGTTACTGGCTACCACTGCTGGCACCAGCTCTTCGAACTCGTTGCCTGAATCAGTTTGGCTTCTTGAGTCTCAACTTCAAGTTGAAAGACATCGATCAGATGTTATGCGACAGGAAGCTGAAGGACTGAGGAAGTCCCTGCAGAATTCAGATGCATACTTTCTGGTGCAACAACAAGTGCTGGAGGACTTAAGCGCCAAACAAGAGAAAGTTCATAAGCTTGCTAAGCATCTTGCCAGCATTATGGGTACCCAGGATATTGTTTCTTGAGCTCTTCTGAAGTGGTTTCAGTTATGGACTTGTTTTGCTGCGGTGTTTATCTGCTACTGTTTTCCCTATATTTGCACTGGTGGCAAACTTTGATGCCTAGTGGATGTAATAGCCGTGATAGCCTAGTGTAAGTTGCTTGCTTATTTATTTCCTTGTTGTCTTGTTTATTTGTTTGCTTGTAGTCAGTGCAGTTCTTTTTCCGCGGTTTGCTAGTGGCTGCAATAACCTATTTTTTAAAACTAGGCCACAATAACCATGGGCTAATATTTACTGTAGTGACACTGGGCCTCCTACGGGCGTAGAAACAGTGGGCCTTCTACGGGCCATAGAAACAGTGGGCCTTCTACGGGCCGTAGAAACAATGGGCCTTCTACGGGCCGTAGAAACAATGGGCCTTCTATGGGCCGTATCATCAATGGGCCTTATACGGGCCGTATGATCAATTGGCCAAACATGGGCCAAACAGACCGCATTCTGGCTGTAAACGGGCTAGAGTTGGAATCGTCCGTTCATGGGCCGACCAAAACGGGCCATCATTAATAGGCCGTATTTGATGACGCTATAAAAATGGCCCAACGTATTAACGGACCACAAACGGGACGATTGTAACCACGGGCTGAATTTGGCCCACAAGCAGAAAATGACAGTAATGGGCCGTAAGTAAACGAATGCTGGAAATGAGCCCAAGAATAAATGGGCTCTGAGAAGGCCGAAAGATAACATGGGCTGGAAATGGCCCAACTGAATAACGGGCCGTTAATGGGTATAAAGTGATACACTATTCTTTACGGGCCAGTTTCACCACGGGCCGTTAATGGGTGTAAAGTGATACACTGTTCATTACGGGCCAGTTTCACCACGGGCCGTTAATAGGCCAAGAGTTACATAGGGCCTCATATGGGCCGAAAGACGTCATGGGCCATACATGGGCCAGAAGTGAAAATGGGCTGGAATCATATTGGATGTCCCAGATGACGCTACTGGGCCTAATTCGAATAGGGCGTAACGGGCCTTGGGTTAGCGTGCTGTAAATGGGCTATATGCGAACAAGTCATTAACATGCTTTCCATGGGCCAGCCCGCCACCTTTTGACCAAGTCAAATGGGCCAGCCTTTTCACAGGAATGGGCCTCTATTGGGCCATGCCATGTGTCGACGTATCATAGGCGCCTTCTGTCCAATGAGTGGATGGCATCTGTCCCAGCGATGAGCCGACACGTGTTTACTCCAGCCAATGATGATTTTACACGTGGAAAATCCCCATTGGTTGGGGCTGTTAACGGGTTATCGGATCCAAAACCCGACCCGATAGCTTAACTGCGTTCCATAACGGTGGATGCCACGTGTCGGTCGCCCTTGACGAAAGCACTTCTGTGACGCGCGATTTATCGTCATGGAAGTGGACACTTCCGTGATGATAATTTTGGTAATGTCATGGAACACTTCTATGACAGCACAGGTATGACTATCTTGATTCTGTCATAAAATCGTCATGGATGTACATGCATGACAGAAAACGCGACCTACTGTGACAAACACGTATCATCATGGAAGTGTATTTTTTTGTAGTGTTGTATTTCGAGGCCATGTCTGTACATGCTAGGCTCGTCAAGTCAACCTAAGTGTTTTGCTTGTGTAAATCTGGCTTACACCCGTCGTATTCGAACGTTAGAATCTATCACACCTGATCATCACGTGGAGCTTTGAAACAACGAACCTTCGCAACGGTGCATAGTTAGGGGGAACACTTTCTTGAAATTTTATGAGGGATCATCTTATTTATGCTACCGTCGTTCTAAGCAAATAAGATGTAAAACATGATAAACATCACATGCAATCAAATAGTGACATGATATGGCCAGTATCATTTTGCTCCTTTTGATCTCCATCTTCGGGGCGCCATGATCATCATCGTCACCGGCATGACACCATGATCTCCATCATCATGATCTCCATCATCGTGTCTTCATGAAGTTGTCTCGCCAACTATTACTTCTACTACTATGACTAACGGTTTAGCAATAAAGTAAAGTAAATACATGGCGTTATTCAATGACACGCAGGTCATACAATAAATTAAGACAACTCCTATGGCTCCTGCCGGTTGTCATACACATCGACATGCAAGTCATGATTCCTATTACAAGAACATGATCAATCTCATACATCATATATATATCATTCACCACATCCTTTTGGCCATATCACATCACACGACATATGCTGCAAAAATAAGTTGGACGTCCTCTAATTGTTGTTGCAAGTTTTTTTACGTGGCTGCTATAGGTTTCTAGTAAGAACGTTTCTTACCTACGGGAAAACCACAACGTGATATGACAATTTCTATTTACCCTTCATAAGGACCCTTTTCATCGAATCCGATCCGACTAAAGTGGGAGAGACAGACACCCGCTAGCCACCTTATGCAACTAGTGCATGTCAGTCGGTGGAACCTGTCTCACGTAAGCGTACGTGTAAGGTCGGTCCGGGCCGCTTCATCCCAGGATGCCGCCGAAACAAGATAAGACTAGTAGTGGCAAGTAAATTGACAAAATCGACGCCCACAACAAACTTGTGTTCTACTCGTGCATAGAAACTACGCATAGACCTAGCTCATGATGCCACTGTTGGGGATCGTTGCAGAAATTAAAAAAATTCTACGCATCACCAAGATCAATCTATGGAGTAACTAGCAACGAGAGAGAGGGGAGTGCATCTTCATACCCTTCAATATCGCGAGTCGGAAGCGTTGCAAGAACGCGGTTGGAGGAGTCGTACACGTAGCGATTCAGATCGCGGCTGAATCCGATCTAAGCACCGAACAACGGTGCCTCCACATTCAACACACATGCAGCCCGGTGACGTCTCTCGCACCTTGATCCAGCAAGGAGGAGGGAGAGGTTGAGGAAGAGGGCTCCAGCAGCAGCACGACGGCGTGGTGGTTATGGAGTGGCAGTTCTCCGTCAGGGCTTCGCCAAGCTATTGCGGAGGAGGAGAGGTGTTGGCGAGGGGAGGGGCTGCGCCTTGGATGTGGTGCCGCATCCCTCCCTCAACCCCTCTATTTATAGGGAGAAGGGGAAAGGGGGTCGGCCCCTCTAGATGGGATCTAGAGGGGGGGCGACGGCCAAGGGGGAGGGGGCTTGCCCCCCAAGCCAAGGGGGGCGCCCCCTTTAGGGTTCCCCCCAAACCCTAGGCGCATGGGCCCTAGGGGGGTGGCGCCGAGCCCACTTGGGGTTGGTTCCCTTCCACCTACAGCCCATAAGGCCCTCCGGGGCAGGTGGACCCACCCGGTGGACCCCCGGAACCCTTCCGGTGGTCCCGGTACAATACTGGTATACCCCTGAATATTTCCGGTGACCGTGTGTTGACTTCCCATATATAAATCTTCACCTCCGGACCATTCCGGAACTCCTCGTGACGTCCGGGATCTCATCCGGGACTCCGAACAACATTCGTTAATCACATACAAATCTTCCTTATAACCCTAGCGGCATCGAACCTTAAGTGTGTAGACCCTACGGGTTCGGGAACCATGCACACATGACCGAGATAGCTCTCCGGCCAATGACCAACAGCGGGATCTGGATAGCCATGTTGGCTCCCACATGTTCCACGATGATCTCATCGGATGAACCACGATGTCATGGATTCAAGCAATCCCGTATGAAATTCCCTTTGTCAATCGGTACGTTACTTGCCCGAGATTCGATCGTCGGTATCCCAATACCTCGTTCAATCTCGTTACCGGAAAGTCACTTTACCCGTTCCTTAATGCATGATCCTGTGACCAACTACTTAGTCACATTGAGCTCATTATGATGATGCACTACCGAGTGGGCCTAGAGATACCTCTCCATCATACGGAGTGACAAATCACAGTCTCGATTCGTGCCAACCCAACAGACACTTTCGGAGATACTTGTAGTGCACCTTTATAGCCACCCAGTTACGTTGTGACGTTTGGTACACCCAAAGCATTCCTATAGTATCCAGGAGTTGCATGATCTCATGGTCTAAGGAAATGATACTTGACATTAGAAAAGCTCTAGCAAACGAACTACACGATCTTGTGCTATGCTTAGGATTGGGTCTTGTCCATCACATCATTCTCCCAATGATGTGATCCCGTTATCAATGGCATCCAATGTCCATAGACAGGAAACAATTACCATTTGTTGATCAACGAGCTAGTCAACTAGAGGCTCACTAGGGACTTGTTGTGGTCTATGTATTCACACTTGTATTACGGTTTCCGGTCAATACAATTACAGCATGAACAATAAACAATTATCATGAACAAGGAAATATAATAATAACCATTTTATTATTGCCTCTAGGGCATATTTCCAACAAACATATCTTAAGGGACGCTGTTTCAGTTACTTAACTGCAGGTGCATTGGGTCACTGACATATGTGCCCAACAGGGGTCTGGCCCACATGTCAGTGATGCAACTGGACCTACAGTTAAGCCAGTGCAGCTCAGTCCATATCTTACGTGGGTGTGCCATTGCTTGCTATAAATATTGCACCTCCCACAGCATTAAAGAACGCTCACGTTCATCGCCATCTCCTCCCCCTCCCCCTTCCTCTCACGCCGACCACCATGGCATCGCCCCTCCCAAGCCCTAGGCGACCCTCGCTGCACCGCGCGGATGGTCACGCGTCGCCGTTCCATTCCTCGCTGCCACTAGTCGATGAGGACGTGTCGGCGTTCCACTCCTCGCCGTGACGCGTCGAGGTGGACGCGTCGGCGTTCCCAATCTCGCCAGCACGCGCGTCGGAGGACACGTCAGCTCCCCGCTATGAGGAGAATGCCGCGCCGCTCACCAAGCCCCCCAGCCTTGAGGAGCTTTGGAAAGAAATGGATGTCGCCTTGTGGGAGGCTTTGCCTCTGGCAGAGCACGCCAAAATAGAGGCGGAGAAGAAGGCCTAGGAAGAGAAGTGCACTGCGGGGCAAGCTGCCTGGCAGGTCTATGTCGCGTCCAAGAGAGTCAGGAAATTGGCTCTTTGGTAGAAGGCTCATCCGAGGGCCGTGAGGGTGGCGGAGGATGCCCGTGCCAAAGCCCTGAGTGCAGTCGGGCCCAAGCGCCTCATCTACGCTTGGCGGTACGTGGACCGGGTGCACGCTTCCAGCGAGGACGAGTACCTGTTGGCGCCGGATCACCACACCGGTGAGATCGCGCTCGCCCGCCAGCAAGCCGCCAATCAGCACCTTGCGAGTTGCGAGGATGAGGAAGAGGCGTTGTGTCGGTGCGCTAGGAAACGGCTGCGCACCAGGGCACTCGTGGCGCGCCGCAAGCGCTCCTACGAGCGTCGTGGCTTTTAGTAGGAGTATAATTTAGTTTCGTAAGGTGATCTCATTAGTTTTGGGATTCAAATGGTAAATCCCGAATGTTCGGGAATTATTAGCATCCTTAATTAAGTACGTAAAATGGAAACTTTGGAAACCTTGTGTATTCGTACGCATTTTGTAAGTACGTGCATATAACACAAACTTTACTATATACCATCGCACTACACGTCTCTCTCTATATATGCTTGCAGACTGTGCTACTCCCTCCGTCCAGGTGAATAAGTCATCTTTGGTTGTGCACCGTGACCAAGAAGGAGGGAAGACTTATACACCTAGATGGAGGGAGTACTATTATTACTTATGTACATGCAAATGCACGTTTTAACATTACGATGCATTTTTTATAAAAGTAGAAAAAAAACACTAGTCAAGCTTGTGAAACGATTCAATGCAAAACAAATGCAAAAATGCTCGTTTGATAGTTTACTTTTAGCTTCCTTCTCTGTGGTTATTTCTCTATCATACTTTGTACGGAGTATCCCACTGGTCGGAAAGGCATGCAAATTCCCAAACCGCTTCCTACACCCTGTATCGAATTTTTTGCCTAACAAGTTGTGCCGTGCAATTGGAATTCCAACTTGAGTACTACTACTAGTAGGAGTACCAGGGGCCAGTTCATTTAGGCTTCTAGATTAGTAATCCCATTACTACTACCTCCGTCCTGGTTTATTGGTCCCCATTGTAATCTATGTCAAATTTTGATCATAAATTTAACTAATGAAATGTTTCTGCATGTCGCATGCACTAACATTTTATCAGTTAAATCTTTGGTCAAAATTTACCATAAATTACAATGGTGACAAATAAACCAGGACGGAGGTACTACTAGTAGTTTAGAAGCCCAAATAAATGAGGGAGACGCCTTAATGTTACTCTTCACTGTGACTAGTCTTATGGGAAAAGCTGGGGAAGAGACGACTTATTTTTTAAGCCGCCAAAAGAACTGGCCCTAGGAATAGTAGCTAGGGATACTAGGAGTAGTAGCTAGGGATCAAGTGTGCGAGATGAACAAGATAAAGTAAATGCAGAAAGATGAAGTGCAAAAAAAGACAGTGGGATGTGATGGTTGCTTGTCCGTTTATTTTACCAGGCCACTTATTACTGGCAGTGGTTAGTGAGGGAGTCCTGGACTAGGGGGTGTCCGGATAGCCAAACTATCATCATCGGCCGGACTCCAAGACTATGAAGATACAAGATTGAAGACTTCGTCCCGTGTCCGGATGGGACTTTCCTTGGCATGGAAGGCAAGCTTGGCGATACGGATATGTAGATGTCCTACCATTGTAACCGACTCTCTGTAACCCTAGCCCCCTCCGGTGTCTATATAAACCGGAGGGTTTTAGTCCGTAGGACAGGACAACAATCATACCATAGGCTAGCTTCTAGGGTTTAGCCTCCTTGATCTCGTGGTAGATCCACTCTTGTACTACCCATATCATCAATATCAATCAAGCAGGAGTTGGGTTTTACCTCCATCGAGAGGGCCCGAACCTGGTTAAAAACATCGTGTCCCTTGTCTCCTGTTACCATCCGCCTAGACGCACAGTTCGGGACCCCCTACCCGAGATCCGCCAGTTTTGACACCGACATTGGTGCTTTCATTGAGAGTTCCTCTGTGCCGTCACAATCAGTAAGGATGCCTCTTCCCGTCTTTAAAGATGGTTCCATTGCCAAAGGAGCCTTGGCCACCGGCCAAACTATCCGGCTAGGTGGTTTTCTTATGACCGCCTGTTCGGCCGCCGCTTCGACGATGACCTCTCAGGTCATCAAAAGCGATCTTCACGTCAACTTGGAATTCACCGAGCAACTGGATCCGATGGAGCTCTCTTCCGTAAATGAGCTCTTGGATCGCATCGTCGCCCTGGGAGTCGCTACAGACTACGATCAGATTGGGCTTAAAACCGATCTGAGAGAGATTAACTCTCCCTAGGTTACCCACCATGTTGCGGTGGTAGAGGAACAACGCGGCGACTCTTCTTCTATATTAAAGACCAGTTATGTCCGGACTCCTGATCCCTCCATGCCGGATTCCCACGGAGGGACGGACGCCAATCAAGTACCGAACCTAAAGTCAGGCAGCAGACCAGATTCGTTGGACGACATCCAGCAATCCAAGCTTCCAAATTTGGAAACTTTTCAGCCCTTGAGCCTCAAGTTGGGCAGGGTTCCGGACTTAATTCCACCCGCCCACCCGAACATAAGCGATCTATCTCAAATTCGGCAAGAGCCCACGGAAACAGTACATCATTACTGGGCCAGATTCCTCTTGGTTATGGACAGGATAAAGGACTGCCGTGAGGAAAGCGCAATCTCAATTTTCTGCAACAATTGCATAGACAAGGGAATCACGAACGCCATAAGTCTCCGCGAAATTACACGCTTCGCCGACCTAGCGTCCATAGTACGAAAGTACTGTGCGATGGAGTGTACCTGGAAAACCGAAACTAAATTTTGGGACAATCCGGCTCCGAACACAACCCTAGTCCGAAACAAAAGGGTGCATCATGCTCAGGCACCCGCGAGAAAAACCAAAAAGCAAAAACCCCATAAAGGGCACGGAACCGTACTAGAGGGATGGCTCAGCGGACCCTGTAAAATCCATAGTACAGAGGGCGCCACTCCAACACATAGCCTTCGAGCATGTTGGATACTACGGCAGGTGGCCAAAAGTGGCAAGGAGCTTCTAGCCCCGGAGAACCAGCCCAACAGTACCAGTACGGTATTAACAGTCTTCGAGACTTTAGCATCAAATAATATGTGGAAACAAACAATCCGCAGCCTCGCCAAAGTCTACCAAGTAGCAACAACAAATCCATGGAGCAACACGGCTATCACCTTCAACGCCAGCGACAAACCAAAATTCCGAACAGCCCGAGCACCAGTCGCATTGGTCCTCAGTCCAATAGTGGACGGCTTTCGTCTTACCAAGGTACTCATGGATGGCAGCAACAGATTAAACCTCATCTACGAGGAAACCCTTCGAAAAATGGAAATAGACTGGAGCCGCATTGAGCGAAGCAGCACAACCTTCAGAGGAATAATCCATAGTCGGGAAGCACGCTGCACAGGAAAAATTACACTAGATGTGGTGTTCGGCACGCCGGACAATTACAGGTCCGAGGAGGTCACGTTCCAAGTGGCCCCATTCAGCAGCGATATCACGCTCTATTAGGGCGAGAGGCATTCACAATTTTTCAAGCTATACCCCATTACGGGTACATGAAGCTTAAAATGCCCGGCCCAATGGAATCATCACTCTTGTCAGTGATCCGGACACAGTGCTCTGCGCCGAAAACAAGACAGCTGCACTAGCCCTAGAGGCACTATCTGAAGCCCTAGCGGCAGAGGAACTCACTGTGCTGCACTCCACGGTGAACAGGGACGATGTGATACTCGATAAGAATTCCAAGTCCACCTCTTTTAAACCAGTGAACGAAATAGTCAAATTCCAAGTCCATCCAACGGACCCCAAAAAGACGGCCTCCATCGGGGCACAATTAAACCCTGATGTAGACGCCGCACTACGAGAATTCCTTCGGGAAAATTGGGATATCTTTGCCTGGCACCCTTCAGATATGCCAGGAATCCCACGCAGGCTGGCAGAACACAGCCTAAACATCCTAAAAGGATTCAAGCCAGTCAAACAGGCTCTTCGGTGATTTTCCGAACCAAAAAGACAGGCAATGGGAGAAGAGCTAGCCAAACTATTGGAAGCCGGATTCATTAGAGACATAAAATAGCCGGACTGGCTAGCGAACCTGGTAATGGTACCAAAAAAGGACAAATCCTGGCGCCTGTGTGTCGATTTTAAAGACCTTAACAAGGCTTGCCCAAAGGATCCTTTCCCCCTTCCCCGCATCGATCAAATCATTGATGCTACCGCAGGGCACGATTCATTGTGCTTCCTCGACGCATACTCCGGATACCATCAAATCAAGATGGCGGAGACAGACCAAGCCGCAACGGCATTCATTACTCCATATGGACCATTCTGCTTCAACACAATGCCCTTCGGACTCAAAAATGCCGGCACAACATATCAGAGCATGATTTAGACATGTCTGACTACCCAGATCGGCAAAACAGTGAAGGCATACGTAGACGATGTGGTCGTTAAGACCAAACACGTCGAAACTCTAGTAGACGACTTGAGGCTCACATTCGACAACCTCCGCGCATATGACATTAAGCTCAACCCGAAAAAATGCATTTTCGGTGTACCAGCCGGAAAGCTCTTGGGATTCATTGTAACCGGTAGAGGAATTGAAGCAAACCCAGCCAAGATCCGAGCTCTGTCACAATTGGATATCCCAAAAGACCTCAAACAAATACAAAAAATGACTGGATGCATGGCGGCTCTAAGCCGCTTCATCTCCCGTTTGGGAGAAAAGGCATTGCCCCTTTATCGCCTCCTCCGGTGCACCAAACACTTCGAGTGGACGGACACTGCCACGGCCGGACTCGAAGAAATAAAAGCCATATTGGCAACAAATCCGGTCCTGGCCGCGCCCAACTTGGGCGAACCAATGTTATTATATATCGCGGCAACACATCAAGTTGTAAGCGCGGTGCTTGCCGTCGAACGAGAAACAGAGGGACACAAATTCCCTCTTCAAAAACCAGTGTACTACGTATCCACTGTCTTAACTCCATGCAAGTCCCGGTATCCACATTATCAAAAGATAGCGTACGCGGTGTTCATGGCATCCCGGAAGCTGCGACACTACTTTCAAGAGTGTTCGATAACAGTGGCCTCCGAAGTACTTCTCAACAACATTATAAACAACCGCGACGTGACGGGCAGGATTGCAAAATGGGCCATTGAGCTCTTACCATTCGACATAACATACAAACCACGGCGAGCTATAAAGTCACAAGTTTTGGCTGACTTCATTGCTGAATGGACTGAAGTCGAACTCCCTAAAGAGTACAACGCATACTCCAATTGGATCATGCACTTCGACGGCTCTAAAATGTTGGCCAGCTTGGGGGCTGGCGTCGTCTTGACATCCCCAACTGGAGACACAGTCCAATACGTACTTCAAATAATGTACACGGACTCCAACAACGCAGCCGAATACGAGGCCCTTCTACATGGTCTCCGGATGGCCATCTCCATGGGCATTCAACGCCTAGAGGTCCGCGGGGATTCAAACCTCGCAATATCCCAAGTAAATGGAGACTTTGATGCCAAGGATCCAAAAATGGCAGCCTACCATAACGCCGTCTTAAAAATGTCAGCTCGGTTCGAAGGACTCGAATTCCACCATGTAGCCAGGGATAATAACCAGGCGGCCGACGTGTTGGCACGCAACGGCGCAAAGCGCTACGCCGTCCCTCCAAATATCTTCCTGGAGCGGCTCTTTAAGCCATCCGTAGTATGGGAAGAGGAGTCCGGAAACAACCGCACCACCCAACACCGAACATTCTGACACAATCGGTGGCTTAGCCAATGAAATAATAACTTCAGCCCACGAAATAATGGCAGCCATTGCCCCGTGGATGGAACCATTCCTAGCCTACTTAATTAGGCAGGAACTCCCCGAAGACCAAAATGAGGCTCGCTGCATAGTATGGCGATCTAAAGCCTACAAGGTCCATGAGGGAGAGCTTTATAAGAAAAGCACAACCGGAGTCCTTCAAAGGTGCATCTCCAAAGAGGAAGGGCGAAATCTTCTGGCTGAAATTCACGCCGGACTCGGCGGGCACCACGCCGCAGCCCGGACCCTTGTAGGTAAGGCCTTCTGTACAAGATTTTATTGGCCGACGGCCCGGGCAGATGCTCAGGACTTAGTCCAACGATGCGTTGGTTGCCAGCTCTTTGCTAATCAGAGCCACATGCCACCCACCGCCCTCAAAACTATATCCATCACCTGGCCGTTCGCGGTCTGGGGGCTTGACATGGTCGGACCCCTTAAAGGGGAAACCCACAAGCAAAAGTACCTATTGGTCATGGTGGACAAATTCACCAAATGGATAGAGGCCAAGCCAGTTAAACGGCCGAATCCGGACCTGTGATAGACTTCATATCTAGGGTAGTACACCGTTATGGCGTCCCCCACAGCATCATCACTGATAACGGCATGAACTTCATGACCGACGAGGTTAAACTCTGGTGCAAAAATATGGGCATCAAGCTCGACTACGCTTCAGTCTATCACCCTCAAACTAACGGTCAAGTCGAACGAGCAAATGGTCTAATCATGAGCGGCATCAAACCCAGGTTAGTGCGGTCCCTCACGGAATCTAACATGCACTAGGTGGAGGAGCTCGAATCCGTACTCTGGGGGCTGCGGACCACACCAAATCGCACTACCAGATTCACACCATTTTTTATGGTATACGGCGCAGAGGCAATTTTGCCCTGTGATATAATTCATGACTCACCTCGCGTGCGCATGTACGAGGAAAGAGAGGCCGAGTTGGATTGGCAGGACAGTTTGGACGCCTTAGAAGAGGAGCGCGACGTGGAAAAGGCTCGTTCCGCATTCTATCAGCAGCAGGCTCGAAGATATCAAAGCAGAGAAGTACGGGCCAAAACTTACAATGTTCGCGAACTAGTTCTACGCCTGCCAGACAAGAAAAAGGACAAACTCAAGCCCAAATGGGAAGGTCCCTTCATCATCGACCAAGTCCTGACCAGCGGAGCATACCATCTATGTAACGCATCGGACAACCGACTCGAGCCGAACCCATGGAATGCAGCCCGTCTCCAAAGATTCTACGCTTAGCGCTGGACTCAGAGTTCGTCTCCTCCCTCCGTCCACATTTTATACTTTAGCTGTCTTCTGTTTCTCTCTTTTTTCCCACCTTTTTCGTAAAGCCTTTGAGGGCTGATCTGTGCATTATTCGCACACACTTGACGTGCTACTCGCACTCATTATACCTGGGGGCTTCTTTAACAGAAGCTTATTTATACGGGCTTCATGCCCAACACATGTGTCAAACTTCTGCAGTTACCTTTTATTCACCATTATATGCATCGATATGACTTAAGTTTTGGCCAAGCTGGGTTGCCTGGCTCTTGTGCTTACCCCTACGTTCCCGATTGTTCGGCTAGGAGGTAAAGGGAGCACCTCTGCGATTGTTACTGCCGGGTCCGCCGGATGTGTACCTCAGACTGGGTGAAGCCGAAAGCTAGCATTCTTAAGGGAATATTCGGTCGGTGACTTGAAAGATGATTTCTTACTTATTTATTTATCTGCCCCCAGATGCTTTTTCTGCTCTTTTCGCAGTCCGGACATGCACTTTAGGGCATGCCTCCTAGGGAAAGGAACCCCTAACGGAACTATTCTCCCTGGAAGATGTTTCTTACTAACCATGTAATATAACATAACTAGTTGGGCACTTGTCTGATAAAGCACTAATGACCCCTATGCCTGGTCTCCATGCATGCCCCGGTTTTTATAACCATGAGGGCATTCGGACACACTCCGGACTGTTGGGTCCCGAGGTTGAAGCGAAAAGGTCCGCAAAGACAAACGATCTACAATCCGGCTAGAAGGCATTTTACATGTCATTTTAAATAACATTGTCAAATCGACTGATTGTACTCCTCTTGGGAATATTTCGCGGCCAACTCTACTTGGCCGTACATTAGGCTCACAGGGATCTCCTTCCCATCGGGCCCCACAGGTCCGACCTCGGCCATGTGGTTTGGATCAGCCTTCGTGTACCGCGTCTTCACCATGGCCCAGGCCTCCCTGGCGCCTTGACGCCAGGCCGATATCTTCCATAGACGGAAGCGCTGCCGTGCTCCCTGAAGCTTCTCAGCAAGCCCTCCAAGACCCTCGGGTAGGGAGACGGACGACCATAAGGCCTGGACGACGCCGCTCATCGCCTGCCGAACACGTTTGAGGGAGTCCTGGACTAGGGGGTGTCCGGATAGCCGGACTATCATCATCGGCCAGACTCCAAGACTATGAAGATACAAGATTGAAGACTTCATCCCGTGTCCGGATGGGACTTTCCTTGGCGTGGAAGGCAAGCTTGGCGATACAGATATGTAGGTCTCGTACCATTGTAACCGACTCTGTGTAACCCTAGCCCTCTCCGGTGTCTATATAAACCGGAGGGTTTTAGTCTGTAGGACGAACAACCATTACAACAATCATACCATAGGCTAGCTTCTAGGGTTTAGCCTCCTTGATCTCGTGGTAGATCCACTCTTGTACTGCCCATATCATCAATATCAATCAAGTAGGAGTAGGGTTTTACCTCCATCGAGAGGGCCCGAACCTGGGTAAAAATATCGTGTCCCTTGTCACCTGTTACCATCCGCCTAGACGCACAGTTCGGGACCCCCTACCCGAGATCCGCCGGTTTTGACACCGACATTGGTGCTTTCATTGAGAGTTCCTCTGTGTCGTCACCGATAGGCTTGATGGCTTCTTCAATAAATAACAACGCAGTCCAGGGTGAGACTTTTCTCCCCGGATAGATCTTCGTGTTCGGTGGCTTTGCACTGCGGGCCAATTCGCTTGGCCTTCTGGAGCAGATCGAAAGCTACGCCCCTGGCCATCAGGTCAGATTTGGAAGCCTAAACTTCACGGTGACATCCGCGGAGACTTGATCTTTGAGGGATTCGAGCCACAGCCGAGCGCGCCGAACTATCACGATGGGCATGATTTAGCTCTGCCACCGGACAGTACCCTGGAGGCCGCACATGAGTCCGCTCTGTCCCATAGTTCGGAGCCAACCGCGCAGATCAAGGACAGGTGGTTGGACACCGCCTCGGGGGTTGCAACTTCTACGACGATGGAGCCGAATACTGATGTTGTCCTTTGCAAAGCTCGTGACTCCGAAGTGCCGGACTCCTCGCCGGACTCCGAACCTCCTGCGCTCCCGCTAGTCGAATCCGATTGGGCGCCGATCATGGAGTTCACCACTGCGGACATCTTTCAGCACTCACCCTTTGGCGACATCCTGAATTCGCTAAAGTCTCTCTTTTTATCAGGTGAGCCTTGGCCGGACTGCGGTCAGGATGGTTGGGATGCGGATGATGAAGAAATTCAAAGCCCACCCACCACCCACTTTGTAGCCACTGTCGACGATCTAACCGACATGCTAGACTACGACTCCGAAGACATCGACAGTATGGACAACGATGCAGGAGACGACCAAGAACCAGCACCTACGGGGCACTGGAAGACCATCTCGTCATACGACATATACATGGTGAACATCCCAAAGGATGGGAACGGTGAAGAAGCAGCGGAGGCAGATTCCTCTAAGAAACAGCCCAAGCACCGACATCAGCGGCGCCGCTCTAAATCCCGCCACAGCAAGAATGGAGATTCCGGCAACGGAGACAATAACACCCCAGAGAGTGCCGAAGATAACCCCCTCCAGCAAGATTCAGCACAGGAGGACAGAGAAGCCAGCCCTCAAGAGAGAGCGGCAGACGAGGAGGTAGAGGATGATAATTACATGCCTCCCTCCGGAGACGAGGCAAGCCTCAACGACGACGAATTCGTCGTGCCCGAGGATCCCGTCAAACAAGAGCGTTTTAAACGTAGGCTAATGGCCACGGCGAACAGCCTAAAGAAAAAGCAGCAACAGCTTGAGCTGATCAAGACCTGCTGCCGACAGGTGGACCGAGGTCCTCGCGGCCGAAGAGCATGAACTCGAACGCCCCTCCAAAAGCTACCCAAAACGCAAGTTGCTCCCCCGATTAGAGGAGGAGGCATATAAAACTTCATCACCAGTGCACAATACGGCAGACCGACCACCTCGTGGCCGCGACAGAGAGGCATCTAGGCCCTCCACCAGAACCGTACCCCGGCACCACTCGAAAAGCGCGAAGCCACGGGGGAATGCGCCGGACTTGCGAGACATATTGGAGGACAAGGCAAGACAATCAAGATCTATCTATGGATCACGTGGGCGCCCCACGATCCACGACGAGTACCGTCGCGCCGGATACAGCAACTCCGGCCGGGCCGAACACAGCAGACAAAGCTCTCTTGAGCTACGTCGTGATATTGCCCAGTATAGAGGCGCCGCACACCCACTATGCTTCACAGATGAAGTAATGGATCATCAAATCCCTGAAGGGTTTAAACCCGTGAACTTTGAATCCTACGATGGCACAACAGACCCCGCGGTTTTGATCGAAGATTATCACCTTCATATCCATATGGCCCGCGGTGACGATCTCCACGCCATCAAGTATCTCCCACTCAAGCTTAAAGGACCAGCTCGGCATTGGCTTAACAGCTTGCCAGCAGAGTCAATTGGGTGTTGGGAGGACCTGGAAGCCGCGTTTCTCGACAACTTCCAGGGCACATATGTGCGACCACCAGACGTCGATGACCTAAGCCACATAATTCAGCAGCCAGACGAATCGGCTAGACAATTTTGGACACGGTTCCTAACAAAGAAAAATCAAATCGTTGACTGTCCGGATGCAGAGGCCCTCGCAGCATTCAAACATAACATCCGCGATGAGTGGCTAGCCCGGCACCTAGGACAGGAAAAGCCGAAATCCATGGAAGCCCTCACATCACTCATGACCCGCTTCTGTGCGGGGGAGGACAGCTGGCTAGCCCGCAGTAACAACGTCAGCAAAAATTCTGGCAGTTCGGACAACAAGGACCGCAATGGCAGGTCGCATCGTAACAAAAACAAACGCCGCGTTAACGGCGATAACACTGAGGATACGGCAGTCAACGCCGGATTCAGAGGCTCTAAACCCGGTCAGCGGAGAAAGCCATTAAAAAGAACTACTCCGGGTCCGTCCAATTTGGACCGAATACTCGACCGCTCTTGCCAGATACATGGCACCCCCGAAAAGCCAGCTAATCACACCAACAAGGATTGTTGGGTGTTCAAGCAGGCAGGCAAGTTAATTGCCGAAAACAATGACAAGGGGCTGCATAGCGATGACGAGGAAGAGACCCGGCTGCCGAACAGTAGAGGACAGAATGGTTTTCCCCCACAAGTGCGGACGGTAAACATGATATACGCAACCCACATACCCAAGAGGGAGCGGAAGCGTGCACTTAGGGATGTATATGCGATGGAGCCAGTCGCCCCGAAGTTCAATCCATGGTCCTCTTGCCCGATCACTTTCGATCGAAGGGACCACCCCACCAGTATCCGCCATGGCGGATTCGCCGCATTGGTTTTAGATCGAATCATCGATGGATTTCACCTCACTAGAGTCCTGATGGACGGCGGCAGTAGCCTGAACCTGCTTTATCAGGATACAGTGCGCATGATGGGCATAGACCCCTCAAGGATTAAACCTACAAAGACGACCTTCAAAGGAGTCATACCAGGTGTAGAGGCCAATTGTACAGGCTCGGTCACACTGGAAGTGGTCTTTGGATCCCCGCATAATTTCCGAAGCGAGGAGTTAATCTTCGACATAGTCCCGTTCCGCAGTGGCTATCACGCTCTGCTGAGACGAACCGCGTTTGCAAAGTTCAACGTGGTGCCGCATTATGCATACCTTAAGCTCAAGATGCCAGGCCCTCGTGGAGTCATCACGGTCAACGGAAACACTGAATGCTCCCTCCGATCGGAGGAACACACAGCGGCTCTTGCGGCAGAAGTACAGAGCAGCCTCTTAAGGCAATTTTCGAGTCCGGCCGTTAAACTACCGGACATGGCCAAACGCGCCCGGAGTAACATACATCAAGACCACCTGGCACGTTCCGAGCACGCGTAGCAATGCGGCCCCAACCCCAGCCCCTGCATGATTGCAAGACTAGCCCTTCGCGTACATCATTACGCTCTGGAGATACCATGGGTATAGGGGGAGGGGCATGACCACGACAGGCCCAGAGTGCGGCTCAACCACACCGGTGGCTCCCAAGTGTGTCGCTCTTTTTGGTTTTCTTTTTTTCCACGGGACTCCGTTCACCAGAGGCCCTGTCCGGCAGTGGACCTGCCGAACTCACGATGCAACAGCCAGGGAAGGACAATGGCTACGACGAACACTCAAGTGGTCTCCATTATGAGCATTAAATCTGTTTAATACACCATTCCGCAGCCTACCCCTGGAGGGGGACATGTCTAATAGTCCAATCCCTTGCTTACCACACTATTTGTATCGTTCTGCACTCATGGCAGAATTCCTTGAATAAACAATGCATCACTTTTCGCTTATAATTGCATTCCTTTCTTACATATATGTTCATTTATGACATTTTGCATCCGTACACTTTGGTACGGCCGAATACACCAGGGGCTTATGTTCCCCGCATTATGTGATAAGTCTGAACACTTTCACAAGTGCGGCACCCCGAACAGCACTATATGCATCGGCTCCGAATCATGTCTTGGGTCAATAGTTGGGTTTGCCCGGCTCCCATGTTTTGGTACCTACGTTCCATTCTATCGGCTAAGGTAGCACTGGGAGAACCACTGCAATTGCGCCCCGGTTGAGCTGGGCGAGCACCTCAGTGGAGAAAGCTAAAACTGACCGTCATGATAAGGCGAGAGCTGGTCGCTGTTCGAGAGGTCTTTTCGAGTCCCTAAAGACTTATGCTGCTTAGAGCGAGGAACCGGCTTTGTCCGGCCCAGGCGTGGATAGCGCCCTGAACTCGGTCTTCCGAACACTAGGGGCTTCGCCGAAATTTAAAATTATAGAATTCTATGGCTAAGTGAGAGTGTTCAAGCATTATAAGTCCGGTTGCCTTGTTCGTCGTGTTGAGCGCCTCCCTAGATGGACCCAAAAATGGGAACAAGAGTGCTCAAGTTTATCCCGAACACCCCAGCACTCGTGGCATGGGAGCTGAAGCCGACGACTTGCCATCTCTCAGATTTGATAAACAGCCACACAGAAGGTAATATTTTAAATTAATAAGCGTTGCTTAGCGCATATGAACAAAGTTTTCAGCGCACAGGATAACACATTGCGAGTCTACTCAAATATTACATCTTTGGAGCACTCATCCGCAATCTTGCGGGCACCCTTCAGGACACTCTTATAATACATTTCGAGCGTGCGATACTCCTTGCCCGTCGGCGGCGCGTCCGTCAGAAGCTTCTCAGCATCCAGCCTGCCCCAGTGCACTTTTGCATGGGTAAGGGCCCGACGGGCACCTTCAATGCAGGCGGAGCGCTTGATTACCTCCACCCAGGGACACGCATCCACCAGCCGCCGCTCCAGGCCGAAGTAGCTCCCAGGCATGGCCTCTTCGGGCCACAGCCGAACTATGAGGCCCTTCATGGCCTGCTCGGCTACCTTGTGGAGCTCAACCAGCTTCTTCAGCTGGTCGCTAAGGGGCACCGGATGTCCGGCCTCAGCATACTGAGACCAGAAGACTTTCTCCGTCGAGCTCCCCTCCTCGGCCCAGTAGAATGCGGCAGCATCAGACACGCTGCAAGGCAGATCTGCAAACGCTCCTAGAGAGCTCCGAATTCGGGTAAGTAACAGGTAATTCACATTCACATGCTTGCTTTGCATGAGAAGTGCCTTACCGGCCGCTATTTTCTTCACCGCCTCAATCTCCTGGAGGGCCTTATGGGCCTCGGCCTTAGAGGCTTTGGCACTCTCAAGAGCCGAGGCAAGCTCAGACTCTTGAGTCTTCGAGTCGCGCTCCAAACTCTCATGCTTTTCCACGAGAGCCTGGAGCTCTTGCTGCACCTCCGCCACCCGCGCCTCCTGCTTCTCTCGCTCAGCTCGTTCCGCGGCCGCATTACGCTCGGCCGCGGACACAGCCTCCTTCAGGGTCGCCACCTCATTCGTGGCCCCTGCAGTGCCCACGTTATCCTTGTTATTTCTCTTGCAACCAAAATCCTTTTCTGTAAGGTACAAATTTAATACGGTGTTACTCACCTTCTTTGTCCTCGAGCTGCTTCTTGGCAAGGCCGAGCTCGTTCTCGGACTGCTCGAGGCTCTGCTTCAAAGCATCCACCTCCGCAGTCAGTGCGGCAGAGGACAGCAGCACAGCCTGCAATCCCATATTGACATAATTTTTATAACTCCTGCGTATATCTTTTTAGATCCTCAGTCCGGCTTTTCTTTCCGAACACCGAACCGAGCATCAGGGGCTACTGTCTATGCGGTATTACATTACATATTTTAAAATTTCTTACCTCAAAGCCTTTTAGAAGGCTGCTACAGGCTTCGGTCAGCCCGCTCTTGGCAAGCTGAACCTTCTGAATCACCGCACTCATGATAGTGCAGTGTTCTTCCTCGATGGAAGCGCTGTTGAGCGCCTCCAACAAGTTGTCCGGCGCCTCCGGTTGGACGGAGGCCGCCGGTGTCATGGTCTTGCCCTTCTTACGAAGGGGCCGCCTGCCGGACTCCGGAACCACTGCGGGTTCCGGTGTGGAGTCCGGAGCGAAGTCCGGGAGGTTACCCTGTGGCACCTCCGGAGCCTCCCCCTCCTGGCGGGTCCCCTCCTGGGATCCCACCTCGGCGTCCTCAGCATCACGAGGGGTGGAGGCGATCGGAATGGAATCCACATCCGACGGATCCAAGGACCCGCTCGAAGAAGCGGGAAGATCGTCCTCGGCCAGACTACAGGTTGTATGCGGCATTAGAAGGACACCATGTGGCAAAAAAGAGAAACTATAAATCATTCAGGAATCCGGATACTTACAATCTTGCCGGGGGCTTGGCCCTTGAGGGCCACCCCTCGTCGCCGTCGTCGGCGTTGGCGGAGCAGTCCGGAGGAAGGGTCCTTCCCTTCTTGGACCCTTCGGCCTCTCTCGTTGGGGAAGCCTTCCTCTTATTCTCTCCCCCCTATTGGGGAGAGTCCTCTTTCTCCTCCTCGTCTTCGGGGGAGGAGTCCGCCTCGGAGCCATCGGACGATGAGTCCGATACCACCTGGCGCCGGGAACTCCTTCGGGTTCCCGTGGCCTTCTTCTTGGCCTTCCTCTCCGGCACCACGTAAAGGGTCGGAACTAACAGCCCCGTTAAACGGGTGTCCGCTGGGTCTTCGAGAAGGGGAGCCGGACAGTTAACCTGTCCGAACGTCTTTTGCCAGTCCTGTTAAAGGCATTGGGAGTTTTAGATCCCACATAGAGCCAAACTTTGAAAGAAACAAGTGTCCCATAAAGGATAGCAAAGCTTACCTCGCCGGCCAGCTGCTTCGTGCTGGATCCGCGATCTTCAGTTGCGGATGCGGGGCTTCTCCTCCCTTGAACAGCACCCTCCAGGCAGCTTCGTACGTCGTGTCAAAGAGCCCGCTCAGGGTTCGGTGCTGTGCTGGATCAAACTCCCACAAATTGAAGGCCCGTTGCTGGCAGGGGAGAATCCGGCGGACGAGCATGACCTGGATCACGTTGACAAGCTTAAGCTTCTTGTTCACCAGGGTCTGGAGACAGGACTGGAGTCCGGTCAGCTCCTCCGAACTACCCCATAGCAAGCCCTTCTCTTTCCAGGAGGTGAGCTGCATAGGGGTACCAGATCTGAACTCGGGGGCCGCCACCCATTTAGGGTCACGTGGCTCGGTGATGTAGAACCACCCCGATTGCCACCCTTTGACGGACTCCACGAAGGCACCCTCGAGCGAGATGACGTTGGGCATTTTGCCCACCATGGCGCCTCGGCACTCCGCTTGGACGCCCTTCACCACCTTCGGCTTGACATTGAAGGTTTTTAGCCACAAGCCGAAGTGGGGCTGGATGCAGAGGAAGGCCTCGCACACGACAATAAACGCCGAGATGTTGAGGATGAAGTTTGGCGCCAGATCATGGAAGTCCAGGCCGTAGTAGTACATGAGCCCCTGGACGAATGGATGAAGTGGGAAGCCTAGTCCGCGGAGGAAGTGGGGAAGAAATACGACCCTCTCATGAGGCTTGGGGGTGGGGATGAGCTGCCCCTCGTCGGGCAGCCGGTGCACGATGTCGCTGGATAGGTATCCGGCGCCGCGCAGCTTCTCGATGTGCCCCTCCGTAACGGAGGAGGCCATCCACTTGCCTCCCGCTCCGGACATGGCTGGAGAAGGTTGAGACGAGATGTGCGGACTTGGGTGCTGGAGCTCGAGTGCGTGGAGATGGATAAGCAAAGGAGGAAGAAGGCGTAGGTAAAAAAGGCGGATCCTTATCCCCTTATATATGGGCGGACGAAGACTATGCGTCCCCACCGGCCTGGTAAAACTCTCTTATCTCCCAAGCGCCACAATCAATGGCGCGGTTGGGTTACCCACGTCCGTATTGATGGGAATCCGGGAATAAGGGGAACACGATCTCTGCTTCGACAAGACGTGCCAAGGAAACCGCTTCGCTAAACGCGCTGAGGTGGTATAATAAAAATGATTCAAGTAAAGGCTTGGTAGTGGCGTGATGTCATGCCACGAAATACGTCATCAGATTGAATCTGTGTACATATTATTCTCTCTACGGTGGTATGTGGAATTTATTTTGTAGAGCCGGACACTATCCTGGTGTTCATGATCTTCTATGAATTATTCGGAGGAGGAACCCACCTTGCAATGCCGAACAATATGCGCGTCGGACTCATTGTCATTGAAGCCTGGTTCAGGGGCTACCGAGGGAGTCCTGGACTAGGGGGTGTCCGGATAGCCGGACTATCATCATCGGCCGGACTCCAAGACTATGAAGATACAAGATTGAAGACTTCGTCCCTTGTCCGGATGGGACTTTCCTTGGCGTGGAAGGTAAGCTTGGCGATACGGATATGTAGATCTCCTACCATTGTATCCGACTCTGTGTAACCCTAGCCCTCTCTGGTGTCTATATAAACCGGCGGGTTTTAGTCCGTAGGACGAACAACCATTACAACAATCATACCATAGGCTAGCTTCTAGGGTTTAGCCTCCTTGATCTCGTGGTAGATCCACTCTTGTACTACCCAGATCATCAATATCAATCAAGCAGGAATAGGGTTTTACCTCCATCGAGAGGGCCAGAACCTGGGTAAAAACATCGTGTCCCTTGTCTCCTGTTACCATCCGCCTAGATGCACAGTTCGGGACCCCCTACCCGAGATCCGCCGGTTTTGACACCGACAATGTTCGTGCAGTTGCAGCAGCTCGGGAAGAAGGTCACCCGTGGAACCAGGCATCTCCTCCGCCGAACGACCAGTGAGCACACCTACAAACACATTTATGTCAATCGACTTCCTCGCTGAACTCTTCTTTTCAAAAGAGTTTGCTCAAGCACTTACTATAAATGCCACGACGAAGCCGCCGATTCTCCTTTACGGAGTCAGACAGCTGGACCCGAAGATCTTTTAGTTCTTCTCCTAGCTGGGTGTTGGAATCTTGGAGTTTGTTCCTCTCCTGCTGCACCCTCATAAGCACCTTCTCTCCGTCCTTCAGCTAGCGCAGCAGATGATGTTTGTCCGGATCTAGTCCGGCACCCTCTGCAATATTATTGTCAGACCTACGCACACGCCGCACTTCAGAAACGACTTATCTTTTCGAAAGTATATATTACCAGAGGGGGTCTCTGTGGCTCCCCCTGCAGCGGCTAGTGCGGCCTCAAGTTGGGCCTTGCACCCTTGAAGCTCCTGGGACAGGTGGGTATTCTTCTTCGTAAGATCCTGCATAACAAATGATCCTTAAATCAGTTATTCTAACTATTTTAATTCTCGGGGGCTACTGGCATATATAACTATTAAATTTCTCACCCGTATGTCTTTCACATACTGCTCCGTGGCTCTGGTTAGACCATCTTGAGCGGCACGGAGGTGCGCGTCCCCCGCATTAAAGGCATTCAACGCCTCCGGGGAGAAACACGCGTCACGAAGAACTGTCCGGCGGCGCCTATGATTCATGGCGCTCTCCACCTCAGACCTGGTGGCGGACAGCCTGTCGGCATCCTCCGTTGGAGGAGCATCCGGCTCACGCCTTGTGTTCGCCTCCCCCTCCGGACCAGGCGTTGGAGCCTGGCTGGCGGAGGCTTGATTGGCAACCTCTCCGAGCACAGTCCAGCGAGCGCTCTTTCTCCTAGAAGAATCAGGAGTGTTAATATACCTCCCAGGAATCTTTCCCTTAAATACGGTGGTGCTCCATACCGTTGCGGCGACGTTTCGATTCGCGCCGCACTCCTCTTCCGCCTGCTGGGCCGAACTAACCCTTGTTGGTCACCACCGCGGATCCGGCTTCCCGCCCTAAAGGTACCTCCTGTGGGACACCGATGGTATATAGTGTTCAGAAATAAGCATGGATAAGTAATAATGACAAGACCTTGGTCGCAGTTACCTGGGAAGCCGGAGTTAAACCGGGGTAGTCGGCCGTAATGGCGACTAAAGCATTGGCCACGCTAAGTTGGTGGAACACCCCATCGATCAACTCCACCTCTATGTCCAGATCCTCCTCGGAGGCCGGATCAAGGGATCGTCCCGGATCCTCGGGTTGTGGAGTCGGGCTGTGTATGCCCTCCACATCCCGGCGCAGTTCCTGCATCGAAATCATAAAGTAAGACACTTAACTTTGAAAGCACGGATCGGATAGATAAACGTCCGCTTACCCAGCTCCGAGGGTTATTCATGGAGAATCCATTCAATGGACTCGTGTGGAGGAAGTCCTCCTTCTCCCCCTTGTACAAGCCGGACAGGATCTTCACCAGATCGGCAGCCGATCCCGGTCCCTTACGGCCATGACGGGTGGCGTCATTCTCCCCGTTGAAATCCCACATGGGGTGGCCCCTATATTGGAGCGGCTGCACCCCTCGCATAATGCACGTGGCCATGACTCCAATCATGGTCAATCCGGAATGGGACAGTAACCTTATCCGGCCCATCAGATATTGGACGCTCCTATCATCTTCCCGTTGAGGGCTCCGCGGGCGCCAACTCAGGCGTTTCTTCAGAGGAGCGTTGTTGAACTCTGGGAGGCCGATCCGAACTGGGTCCGGTAGTGGGGCGTCTTCCATATAAAACCATTCCGAAGGCCAGTCTTCGGACGCCTTCTTCGGGGTTCCGGATAGATATCCGGTCCTGGCGATGCGCCATATTTCTGCTCCGCCCACTTGATATATCGACCCCTCGTGAGAATGGGGTACGAGGCAAAACAATCTCTTCCATAGCGCAAAATGGGGCTCGATGCCCAAGAACAGCTCGTAAAGAGCTACGAAACCCGCGATGTGCAAAATGGAGGCGGGTGTAAGGTGATGAAGCTGGAGTCCGTAGAACTCTAGGAGCCCCCGGAGAAATGGATGTATGGGAAATCCGAGCCCCCTTATTAGATAAGAGACGAAGCACACCCGCTCTCCTTTGGAGGGATTGGGGGTGTTCTCCGCCTGCTTTCCACCTTTGTAGGTGGCCAGTCCGGCTCGAACCGGGACCATGAAGGCCGGAGGAAGGTATCCCTCCGCTTGGAGCGTCACCAGCTCGCTGTGCGGAACTGAACATCTCCTCCAATCTCCTGGCTGAGGGCTGGGAGTGCCAGAGGAGGAGCCGCGTCGACTGTCCACGATGGAGTGGATTTTTGTCAGAGGCACTCCGATGAGTACTCGCGGAAGGAGGATGGTGTGATTTGGATCTAGATCCTTGCCTCTCTTATAGGCAGCTTATTCGTGCAGCTTGGGGGTAAAACGTAAAAATACCCTGGCTTTTCGCATTCATACGACATGTGGAAGAGGGCCATTATTGGACGTGGAAGCCAAGGAGCGCAACATTTATAAGGAAGCCGGACACTATTCGGCAAGCACATGGAATTTGGAGGAGAACCCGCCTTGCAACGCCGAAGACAATATGCGCGCTGGACTAATCGTCATTGAAGCCTGGTTCGGGGGCTACTGAGGGAGTCCTGGACTAGGGGGTGTCCGGATAGCCGAACTATCATCATCGGCCAGACTCCAAGACTATGAAGATACAAGATTGAAGACTTCATCCCGTGTCCGGATGGGACTTTCCTTGGCGTGGAAGGCAAGCTTGGCGATACGGATATGTAGATCTCCTACCATTGTAACCGACTCTGTGTAACCCTAGCCCCCTCCGGTGTCTATATAAACCGGAGGATTTTAGTAGGACAGGACAACAATCATACCATAGGCTAGCTTCTAGGGTTTAGCCTCCTTGATCTCGTGGTAGATCCACTCTTGTACTACCCATATCATCAATATCAATCAAGCAGGAGTAGGGTTTTACCTCCATCGAGAGGGCCCGAACCTGGGTAAAAACATTGTGTCCCTTGTCTCATGTTACCATCCGCCTAGACGCACAGTTCGGGACCCCCTACCTGAGATCCGCCGGTTTTGACACCGACAGTTAGGTTTTGTGATATGACGGCTTTACTGTGGCGCCACGAGCGGGGTGAGACTCCTGCAGCGCCTCCCTCTACACTTGTACTACATCGGTCGTGGTTTATTAGTCCCCCATCGAATTTGACTGAAGATTTAAGGTACAAAATGTTAGTGCATGTCAACAAAAACTATATCATTGGATTTGTATTTGAACATAGTTTTCAATGATATTATTTTAGGTGACATGCATCAGCATTTATCGTACTATATATAATGTTAGCTCAATTTTTGGTCGTACTAATCTACAGTAAGGTGCCCATGCGTTGCACGGAAGAGTGAAATGCATTGATCGGGGAGTTGTTTATTTTGACAAAGGATGTGGGGGTCATCTCATGTGTAACAAGTATCGATAGGTTTCTTCGGATATTATTTTATCTATAGAGCTCACAAACATCCGGGTGAAATAGATAAAAAAGGTATCTTTTGCAAACAAAAGCTTTCAACTGTTCAACCTGCATCCAAAACTTGTGAAGAAATAACACTTATTGTGCTCTGCAAGAAATGATCTTTAAGAATTAGTTTTTGAGTATCGATTGTTATACATGTTGGCTACAGATGACATGGCACTTTATTATAGTCAACAGTTGGCTATACTATTAAGTAGTAACCATGCCCTTATACACCTAGACAGAGGGATTAAATCAGGATGATTTGGAAGGGGCCAGAGGAGATGTAAGAAGTGTTTCATCGTAAGTCTTTCACCAGTACTGTAGTGAAAATTCATACATGGAAGATTCTAGACTAAACCATAAATGGATACACTTTTATTCATGTGTGATACTCCAATAGAGCAAGATCATGCATGCAAGTCTGATTACATTGAGCGAAGACTAATGATCAACATTTAACTTGGTAATGCATATGTCCAGGTGAACCTCCTTGGAGTCCTCGTGCACCGCGTTGGGGGGTAAATCATACCATGCATCTTCCATGTCCACATCGGTGGGAAGGTCCCAGCTCTGCACAGTCCAAGTTAGCGTGATGGAGCCGGTGTCACCACCCACGTACCTCTGAGGGTAGTAATAGTGAGCACGCACACGCACATCGGCCTCTTGTCAGTGTCAGCGTCAGCGGCGTCGCCCCTGATGCACACTACAGAGACGGGGAGGCGGCCTGCGCGGGCCTCGCCGGTGCCCACGATCAAGAGGAAGACGCTGTCATCCTCCTCCGAGACTAGTAGGAGGCAGTGATCCTCCAGCGACTCTAGCATGGTGAACGGGTAGCACGTCTCGTAATTGATGTTCTTCACCAAGGGCCAATAGTGACCGCCGCACGCATCTGCACGATGTCCGCCGGCAAGTCCCAAAACGGCATCGGGCACTCATAGCAGTAGATGAAGGGCTCCTTGGAGGCATCGACCAGGCCGTCCATGAAACGGGAGTGGCTGTAGGGGACGTTGTGCCAGGTGAATATATGAGCAAGTTACTAGGAGATTTAATCCGAATAAGCACAAAATAAATCATGACGGCTATAATAGAGATTAAACTAATCATGTGGACTAGCATAGTAGATGAACAGATAGAATCTAGGATAAAGAGTAGAAACATGAATTCTACCATGATTTCAAACAGGAAGGACAGAAACACATACGGTGCAATGGGAGCAGCATTGTTGGCGTTGAGGTTGTCGCCCATGTCGTTGAGGAAGAGGTTGTCGAGGTAGGGGAAGAAGTCGTCGTTGGTGAAGTTGCCGCTGCCAGCAGTCGCGAGAGTGCACTCCCCAAATTTCAACAACGCCCGCCGAATGGAGCGCAGGAGGGAGTGGCTGTAGGGGACATTGCGGCCACCGAATGGAGCGCAGGAGTAGCACACGAAGCAGTAGATGGTGCTCCTCCCTAAGTCTCTATCTCTACTCTTATCTCTATCTCTACTACTCTTCTTTGTTTTTTATAACAAATTGAATAGTACTACATCGCCCATTGCACGCCCGGCTGAACATGCCTCCTCGCCTCCATCATCACCAACTGAGTCTTTTATAGGAGTAGGAGTAGAGAAAAAACCGAGTTGGTGATGATGGTGTGCCGTGCAATGCACAAGCATCTTGCTAAATTTTTTTGCATATAATTCCAAACACCACGTAGACACAGTCTTTGACCATTTTACAACTATGTTAGTATCATTGTTAGTGGTCAGCCGGTGCAAGTTATAGCCCCAGGTGTTTTAACCTTTTTTAGTAATGATATCTAGCGATTGTTCGCGACGAGCTCAATCCTGGCGAATCCCACGTAACCATCAGATTTCCATCCGACGGTGGCCTGTTTTTAAGCCATAGTATTTGATAAAACCGCCACCCTTACACACGTATTGTAACTGCGTCGCGGGCGTTTGCAACTGCCATGTCTCCCAGCGAACGTTTGCTGCTGGGATTGGAGTTAGCACCGATGGTGGTTTGTATTCGTTCCACGCTCGGGCATTGAAGTTTGTAACTATTTTAGATTAGAATATACTACTCCTCCGGTGCTAGTAGTATAGCAGAGTCCTACTCCGCTACTACTCTACTCAAGCAAGTTAGGGCATAGTAGTAGGTAATGTAGGGAGTACTAGTACTGTGATCACTCAAGCAAGTTGTCTGGCATCATATGACCCTATGCTACTGGTATGTGTCTTGTAAGTCAAGCGGCGTGTTGTAGTCATCATCACCTGTCCACTTCACGCAGCACATATTCACTTCTCCATCTTTGTCTGCACATAATATCGTCCAATCTTCCATCCCCGCTAAGGCGCCCCCCCCCCCTCGTCCGAAACCCAAGCACTAACAATGGCAGAACCGAGTAGCGTCTGCCGAAAGAGTGGCTGGAATTCGCTCCCCACAGAGGTAATCAACTTCATTGTTTCATGTGTGGACAATCTCAGTACCATGCCGCTCGCCGCGTGCTCGTCGGGGCTATACCGTTTACTCAAAGCCCTCAGGCTGGAGCTTTTTAAGCCAGCTCCTTGCTTGCTCATGTCGCCTGATCTTCAGAAACAATGTGTCACGCAGCATAATGATCGTAGGGTGGCAAGCATCAACCCCCTTGACTGTGATCCGATCCCCATCACCCTCAACTACATTAACGGTATGTACTGGGTCGGCATGAAGATGTCTTGGATGGTGCTCGTCGATGGTCGCAGCAGCTGGATGCTCGTGGAGGTCAACACCCGGTGATTGATCCCCCTTCCTTCGATTAACACTGCACTGCTTTGGCACCGCGGCCCAGAATACTCAGAATCTTACAGTAGCCAACATGATACCAAGTTTGATTTGCTCAAGGTTGTAATCTGCCAAGTGCCCACAAGATCTGCGAATTATAAAGACTTCAGGACAATTGCGTTCTTCAACCGTGGTCTCGCCTATCTGACAGGTCACTGTCGTAAGTGGATGAATCTGCACGTCCATCGCAGGATCATACATCCTCCATGGTTCTCTGATGCCATTGAACACAAGGGATTCATTTACGCTGTCGACTCCTTCTATGGCTGGACGTATTGCTGGCCTACTCCAATCATCGCTACAAACGGATGTTACAGCAGTATGTTACTTTCCTATGATATCATGATGGCTTTCTTATATTACTGTCAACATTTACTGAAAAAATATTCATGCTCATAACATGTTGTTCTTAAGATTGACTACATTAAGAGCCCTTTTTTATTTGACTCCAACTTGATATGATGTTGTAGGCTGCCTGGTGTCCCTACCCGTCCTAATCCCATAAACTTTCAAAGAAAACTGGCATGGCAGTTGCAGGTGGTTCCTGGCTCGATCAGATGACGGTGAACGATTGATGATCATCCGCACGTACCAGACGTGTTGTTTCACGGAATACAATCACAGTCACTGCAAGGTCTTTGAGCAGGATCCCAGCTTCTCTGGGCCTTCAGGAATTTTTGACTTTAGGCTGGTAAGTAGCCTTGGTACACGCTCTCTGTTTGTCGGACTGAATTATCAATTAACCAGGAGATAACCGATGGCAAGGATTGGCAGCGCGGTTTTGTTCATCAGGCAAAACTGTGTGTACACAGCATACCATGTGTCTCTACATGCACCATACCCTGATATGTGCCGCCATGCTCTGCAGCCCAAAGTAGGAGAGAGGGTCGCAAGTATCAGACTTCGACCTGCTGGCTGGAGTTTCCCTCGTCAGGCACCCATCTAGTTCAAGCCGTCAGCCAATCTCCACAGCTTAATAAATAGTAATGTCTAACTGAGCTAGTTAGTTAGATGCGTACACTTGGTGTAGTAGGATCTTTATTAGTTTGATGCATACACTTGTTCTTTTTTGGTAGCCTTTTGTAATGATGGCTGATGTTTGGTTTGGAAGAGAGAGCTGTGTCTTTACCCTTCTGGCCTGCTTACTACTTTTGTTGCACCCCCAGCCCTGGTTGTTGCTGCTGCTGTTTTCAATGTACAGTCAGTAGTATATTTCGTCTGTTGGTTGAATAAATGTGTTGTTAGAACGAGAAACACAATGTTTTGGAAATCGTTGCACGGTCCGATCCTTTAGTGCCCCGTACCGTACGTAGTTCATACTATTTTTGGTACGGAACACATTTTCCACTTGTTGATAACATGCAACCCACTGATGAAGGCCCAATAGAGGATCCCATAATTAACTGGAAGGGAGGCTCTCAAATGAATCCGGCCTAGGTACATGCTCATGGTCCCCTAAACATAAATAAGTAAATAAATAAATAAAGCTAAATGCTCATTTTCGGTGTCAAAACCGGCGGATCTCGGGTAGGGGGTCCCGAACTGTGCGTCTAGGCGGATGGTAACAGGAGACAAGGGACACGATGTTTTACCCAGGTTCGGGCCCTCTTGATGGAGGTAAAACCCTACGTCCTGCTTGATTAATATTGATGATGTGTATTACAAGAGTTGATCTACCACGAGATCAAGGAGGCTAAACCCTAGAAGCTAGCCTATGGTATGATTGTTGTAATGGTTGTTGTGTCCTACGGACTAAAACCCTCCGGTTTATATAAACACCGGAGAGGGCTAGGGTTACACAGAGTTGGTTACAATGGTAGGAGATCTACATATCCGTATCGCCAAGCTTGCCTTCCACGCCAAGGAAAGTCCCATCCGGACACGGGACGGAGTCTTCAATCTTGTATCTTCGTAGTCTTGGAGTCCGGCGAACGATGATAGTCCGGCTGTCCGGACACCCCCTAGTCCAGGACTCCCTTAGTAGCCCCCGAACCAGGCTTCAATGACGATAAGTCCAGCGCGTATATAGTCTTCGGCGTTGCAAGGCGGGTTCTCCTCCAAATTCCGTGTGTTTGCCGAACAGTGTTCGGCTTCCTTATCAATGTTGCGCTTCTTGGCTTCCACGCCCAATAATGGCCATGTTCCACGCGTCGCATGAATGCGAAAAGCCAGGGTATCTTTTATGTTTTACCCCCTGGCTGTGCAAATAATCTGCCTATAAGAGATGCAAGAATCCAGATCCAAATCACACCATCTTCCTTCCGCGAGTACTCATCGGAGTGCCTCTGACCAAAAAATCCATTCCATCATGGACTGTCGACGCGGCTCCTCCTCTCGCGCTCCCAGCCCACTGCCAGGAGACTGGCAGAGATGTTCTGTCCCGCACAACGAGCTGGTGACGCTCCAAGCAAAGGGATATCTCCCTCCGGCCTTCATGGTCCCGGTTCGAGCCGGGTTGGCCACCTACCAAGGTGGGAAGCAAGCGGAGGCTACCCCAAGTCCCAACAAAGGGGAGCGGGTATGCTTCGTCCCCTATCTGATAAGGGGACTCGGATTTCCTATACATCCGTTCCTCCGCGGGCTCCTGGAGTTCTACGGACTCCAGCTCCATCACCTTACGCTTGCCTCTATCCTGCATATCGCGGGTTACGTAGCTCTTTGCGAGCTATTTCTGGGCATCGAGCCCCATTTTGCACTGTGGAAGAGGTTGTTCTGCCTCGTACCCCGCTCTCACGAGGGGTCCATATATCAAGTGGGCGGCGCCGAAATATGGCGCATTGCCGGGACCGGATATCCATCCGGAACCCCTAAGAAGGCGTCCGAAGACTGACCTTCGGAATGGTTTTACGTAGAAGACGCTCCGCTGCCGGACCCTGTTCGAATCGGCCTCCCGGAGTTCAGTAATGCTCCTCTGAAGAAATGCCTTAGTTGGCGCCCGCGGAGCCCCCAACTGGAGGAAGACAAGAGCGTCCATTATTTGATGGGCCGGATAAGATTACTGGCCCATTCCGGGTTGACCATGATTGGAGTCATGGCAACATGTATTACGCGGGGGGTGCAGCCACTGCAATACAGGGGCCACCCCATGTGGGATTTCAATGGGGAAGACGATGCCACCCGTCATGGCCGCAAAGGACCGGATTCGGCCGAGGATCTGGTGAAGATCCTGTCCGGCTTGTACAAGGGGGAGAAGGAGGACTTTCTCCAGACGAACCCGTTGAATGGGTTCTCCATGAATAACCCTCGGTGTTGGGTAAGCGAACACTTTAAGGGCCCGACCCATGCTTTCAAAGTTTAAGCTTCTTATATTATGTCTTCGACGCAGGAACTGCGTCGGATTGTGGAGGACATGATAAGTCCAGCTCCGCAACCCGAGGATCCAGAGAGATCCCAGGATCCGGCCTCCGAAGAGGATCCGGACATAAAGGTGGAGCTAATCGATGGGGTGTTCCACCAGCTCAGCATGGATAATGCTTTAGTCGCCATTACGGCTGACTACCCCGGACTGTATCCGGCTTCACAGGTGATTGCGACGAAAGTCCCGACACCATTATCTCTTCCTTGCTCAGTTCTGACCTTCACATGCGATGGTGTTTTGCAGGAAGCGCCTTCAAGGCGGGATGCCGAGCCCGCGGTGGCTGACCAACAGAGGCCAGTCCGGACCAGTAGGCGGAAGAGGAGCGCGGCGCGGACTGAAACGTCGCCGCAAAGGTATAGCTCGCAGTTATTATTTGGAGCAACGTTCCCAGGAAGCGTTTATGTGCTCATGACTTCTGTAGGAGAAAAAGCGCCCGCCGGACTGCGGGTGTAGAGGTTGCCAATCCAACCTCTACCAGCCAGGCTCCAGCACCTGGTCTGGAGGGGGAGGCGAGCGCAAGGCGCGAGCCGGACACTTCTCCAACGGAGGATGCCGACAGACTGTCCGCCACCAAGTCAGAGGTGGAGAGTGCCATGAACCACAGGCGCCGTCGGACAGTATTTCGTGACGCGTGCTTCTCCCCTGAGGCGTTGAATGCCTTTAACGCGGGGGACGCGCACCTCCATGCTGCTCAAGATGGTTTTACCAGAGCCACGGAGCAGTATGTAAAAGACATACGGGTAAGAGAATTCGATAGTTGTATATGCCAGTAGCCCCCGAGGCTTAAAGTAGTTATATTAACTGATTTAAGGATCATTTGAAACGCAGGATCTTACGGAGAAGAATGCCCAACTGTCCCAGGAGCTGCTAGAGTGCAAGGCCCAACTCGAGGCTGCACTTGCTGCCGCAGGAGGAAACACGGAGACCCCTCCTGGTAACACATTATTTTAAGAACATAAGTGGTGTGCGGCATGCGCGCAAGTCTAATAATGATGTTGCAGGTGCTGCCGGACAAGATCCGGATAGGCAAGAACTACTACGCCTGATGAAGGCCGGCGAGAGGGTGCTGAATAGGGTGCAGCAGGAAAGGAGCAAGCTCCAGGATGCCCACGCCCAGCTCGGAGAAGAGCTGAAAGGTGTTCGGGCCAAGCTGTCCGGCTCCGTTAAGGAGACTGAGCGGCTTCGTCGCGGCATCTATAGTAAGTGCTTGAGCGGACTCCTTTGAAAAGAAGAGTTCGGCGAGGAAGTTAATTGACAAAATATGTCTTGTAGGTATACTCACAGGTCACCCTGCGGAGGAGATGCCCGTATCAATAGGTGATCAACTTCCCGAGCTGTTGCAGCTGCTCGAACGAGTTCGGCAGGCAATGAGCGGCGGCGTCCAGGCTTTGTTGCCAGCCCTCTCCCTACCCGAGGGCCTTGGGGAGCTTGCAGAGAAGCTTCAGGGAGTGTGGCAGCGCTTCCGTTTATGGAAGATTTCGGCCTGCCGCCAAGGTGCCAGGGAGGCTTGGGCCATGGTGAAGACGCGGTACAAGAAGGCGGATCCCAACCACATGGCCGAGGTCGGACCTGTGGGGCCCGATGGGAAGGATATCCCTGTGAGTTTAGTATACGGCCAAGTAGAGTTGGCCGCTAAATTTTCCCAACGGGACTGTAAATTAGACAGCCTGTTAGACGGGATTGAGGAGGAATACAGTCAGTAGATTTGACAATGTATTTTAAAATGACATGTGAAATGCCTTCTAGCCGGATTATAGATCGTTTGTCTTTGCCGACCTTTTCGCTTCAACCTCGGGACCCTACAGTCTGGAGTGTGTCCGAATACCTTCTCGGTTAAGAAACAACCGGGGTATGCATGGAGACCAGGCGTAGGGGTCATTAGTGCTTTATCAGACAACTGCCCAACTAGTTATGTTATATTACATGGTTAGTAAGAAACATCTTCCAGGGAGAATAGTTCCATTAAGGGTTCCTTTCCCTGGGAGGCATGCCCTAAAGTGCATGTCCGGACTGTGAAAAAAGCAGAAAAACATCTGGAGGCAGATAAATAAGTAGGTTAAAAATCATCTTTCAAGTCACCGACCGAATATTCCCTTAAGAATGCTAGCTTTCGGCTTCACCCAGTCTGAGGTACACATCTGGCTGACCCGGCAGTAACAATCGCAGAGGTGCTCCCTTTACCTCCTAGCCGAACAATCGGGAACGTAGGGGTAAGCACAGGAGCCAGGCAACCCAGCTTGGCCAAAACTTAAGTCATATCGATGCATATAATGGTGAATAAAAGGTACATGTGGAAGCTTGACACATGTGTTGGGCATGAAGCCCTTATAATTAAGCTTCTTGTAAAGAAGCCCCCATGTATAATGAGTGCGGATGGCACAACAAGTGAATGCGAACAATGCGCAAGTAGGCCTTTAAGGGCTTTTATAAAAAGTGTTGAAAGAAGAAAGAAAAACAAAAGACAGCTGCAATGTAAAAGTTTGGACGGGAGAAAGGGACGAACTCTTAGTCCGGCGCTAGGCATAGAATCTTCGGAGGCGGGCTGCGTTCCATGGGTTCGGCTCGAGCTGGTTGTCCGACGCATTTCGTAGGCGGTACGCTTCGTCGGTCAGGACTTGATCGATGATGAAAGGGCCCTCCCATTTGGGCTTGAGTTTGTCCTTTTTCTTGTCCGGCAGGCGTAGAACTAGTTCGCCAACGTTGTAAGTCTTGGCCCGTACTTCTCTGCTTTGATATCTTCGAGCCTCCTGCTGATAGAATGCGGAACGAGCCTTGGCGATGTCATGCTCTTCCTCCAATGCGTCCAAGTTGTCCTGCCGATCCAGCTCGGCTTCTCTTTCTTCGTACATGCGCACTCGAGGTGAGTCATGAATGATGTCACAGGGCAGAACTGCCTCTGCGTCGTATACCATAAAGAATGGTGTGAATCCGGTAGTACGGTTGGGCATTGTCCGCAGCCCCCAGAGTACGGAGTCTAGCTCCTCTACCAAGTGCGTGTCAGATTTCGTAAGTGACCGCACTAGTCTGGGTTTGATGCCGCTCATTATTAGACTGTTTGCTCGTTCCACTTGACCGTTGGTTTGAGGATGATAGACTGAAGCGTAATCGAGCTTAATGCCCATATTTTTGCACCATGATTTAACCTCGTCGGCCGTGAAGTTTGTGCCGTTATCGGTGATGATGCTGCGGGGGACACCATAACAGTGTATTACCCCGGAGATAAAGTCTATCACTGGTTCGGACTCTCCCGTTTTTACTGGCTTGGCCTCTATCCATTTGGTGAATTTATCCACCATGACCAATAGGTACCTTTGCTTGTGGGTTCCCCCTTTAAGGGGTCCAACCATGTCAAGCCCCCAGACCGCGAACGGCCAGGTAATGGGTATAGTTTTGAGGGCGGTGGGTGGCATATGGCTCTGATTAGCAAAGAGCTGACAACCGACGCATCTTTGGACTAAGTCCTGAGCATCTGCCCGGGCCGTCGGCCAATAAAATCCTGTACGGAATGCCTTTCCTACAAGGGCCCGAGCTGCTGCGTGGTGTCCGCCTAGTCCGGCATGAATTTCAGCCAGAAGGTTTCGCCCTTCCTCTTCGGAGATACACCTTTGAAGGACTCCGGTTGTGCTTTTCTTATAAAGTTCTCCCTCATGGACCTTGTAGGCTTTAGATCGTCGGACTATGCAGCGGGCCTCATTTTGGTCTTCGGGAAGTTCCTGCCTAAGCAAGTAGGCTAGGAATGGTTCTGTCCACGGGGCGATTACTGCCATTATGTCGTGGGCTGAAGGTGTTATTTCGGCTGAATCGCCGGTTATGTCAGATTGCTCTATGTCGGTTGGTGCGGCTGCTTCCGGTTTGTTATTTCCGGACTCCTCTTCCCATAGTACGGATGGCTTAAAGAGCCGTTCCAAGAAGATGTTTGGAGGGACAGCGTCACGTTTTGCGCCAATGCATGCCAATATGTCGGCTGCTTGGTTATTATCCCGGGCTACATGATGGAATTCAAGTCCTTCAAACCGAGCTGACATTTTTAGGACAGCGTTGCTATATGCTGCCATTTTCGGATCCTTGGCATCAAAGTATCCATTTATTTGGGATATTGCAAGGTTGGAATCCCCGCGCACCTCTAGGCGTTGAATGCCCATGGAGATTGCCATCCGGAGGCCATGTAAAAGGGCCTCGTATTCGGCTGCGTTGTTGGAGTCCGTGTACATTATCTGAAGTACGTATTGGACTGTGTCCTCGGTTGGGGACGTCAGTACGACGCCAGCCCCCAATCCGGCCAACATTTTAGAGCCGTCGAAGTGCATAATCCAATGGGAGTATGCGCCGTACTCTTTAGGGAGTTCGGCTTTGGTCCATTCAGCGACAAAGTCAGCCAAAACTTGTGACTTTATAGCTCGCCGAGGTTTGTAAGTTATGTCGAATGGTAAGAGCTCAATGGCCCATTTTGCAATCCTGCCCGTCGCGTCGCGGTTGTTTATAATATCATTGAGGGGTACTTCGAAGGCCACTGTTATCGAACACTCTTGAAAGTAGTGTCGGAGCTTCCGGGATGCCATGAACACCGCATACGCTATCTTTTGATAGTGCGCGTAACGGGACTTGCAGGGGGTTAACACAGTGGATACGTAGTACACTAGTTTTTGAAGAGGGAATTTATGCCCTTCTGTCTCTCGTTCGATGACGAGTACCGCGCTTACAACTTGATGTGTTGCCGCGATGTATAACAATATTGGTTAGCCCAGGTTGGGCGCAGCCAGGACCGGATTTGTTGCCAATATGGCTTTTATTTCTTCGAGTCCGGCAAGTGGCAGCATCCGTCCACTTGAAGTGTTCGGTGCGCCTAAGGAGGCGATAGAGGGTCAATGCCTTTTCTCCTAGATGGGAGATAAAGCGGCTTAGAGCCGCCACGCATCCAGTCAATTTTTGTATTTGATTGAGGTCTTTTGGAATATCTAGCTGTGACAGAGCTCGGATCTTGGCTGGGTTTGCTTCAATTCCTCTACCGGATACAATGAAGCCCAGGAGCTTTCCGGCTGGTACGCTGAAAACGCATTTTTTTGGATTCAGCTTGATGTCGTATGCTCTGAGGTTGTCGAATGTGAGCCTCAAGTCGTCTACTAGAGTTTCGACGTGTTTGGTTTTGACGACTACGTCGTCTACGTATGCCTCCACTGTTTTGCCGTTCTGGTTGGCCAGACATGTTTGAATCATGCGCTGATATGTTGCGCCGGTGTTTTTAAGTCCGAAGGGCATCGTGTTGAAGCAGAATGGTCCATATGGAGTGATGAATGCCGTTGCGGCTTGGTCTGCTTCCGCCATCTTGATTTGATGGTAGTCGGAGTATGCGTCGAGGAAGCACAGTGAATCGTGTCCTGCGGTAGCATCGATTATCTGGTCGATGCGGCGGAGGGGGAAGGGATCCTTTGGGCAGGCCTTGTTGAGGTCTTTAAAATCGACACATAGGCGCCAGGATTTGTCCTTCTTTGGTACCATTACCAAGTTTGCTAGCCAATCCGGATGTTTGATATCTCTGATGAATCCGGCTTCCAATAGTTTGGCTAGCTCTTCTCCCATTGCCTGTCTTTTGAGTTCGGAAAATCGTCGAAGAGCCTGTTTGACTGGCTTGAATCCTTTTAGGATATTTAGGCTTTGTTCTGCCAATCTGCGTGGGATTCCGGGCATATCCGAAGGGTGCCAGGCGAAAATGTCCCAATTTTCCCGAAGGAATTCTCGCAGTGCGGCCTCTACATCAGGGTTCAATTATGCCCCGATGGAAGCCATCTTTGTCGGGTCCGTTGGGTGGACCTGGAATTTTATTATTTCGTCCGCTGGTTTAAAGGAGGTGGACTTGGATCTCTTATCGAGTATCACATCGTCTCTATTCACAGTAGAGCGTAGCGTGGTAAGTTCTTCTGCCGCTAGGGCTTCGGATAGTGCCTCCAGGGCTAATGCGGCTGTCTTGTTCTCGGCGCGGAGTGCTATGTCCGGATCACTAACGAGAGTGATTATTCCGCCGGGCCCAGGCATTTTGAGCTTCATGTACCCGTAATGGGGTACGGCTTGAAAAATTGTGAATGCCTCTCGTCCTAATATAGTGTGATATCCGTTGTTGAACGGGGCCACTTGGAACGTGACTTCTTCGGATCTGTAATTGTCCGGCGAGCCGAACACCACATCGAGTGTGATTTCTCCGGTGCAGCGCGCTTCCCGGCTAGGGATTATTCCTCTGAAGGTTGTGCTGCTTCGCTCAATGCGGCTCTAGTCTATTTCCATTTTTTGAAGAGTTTCCTCGTAGATGAGGTTTAATCCGCTGCCGCCATCCATGAGGACCTTTGTAAGTCGAAAGCCGTCCACTATTGGACTAAGTACTAGTGCGGCTGGTGCTCAGGCTGTTCGGAATTTAGGTTCGTCGTTGGCGTTGAAGGTGATGGCTGTGTCGCTCCATGGATTCATTGTTGCTACTTGGTAGACTTCGGCAAGGCTGCGGGTTGTTCGTTTCCGCATATTATTTGATGCGAAGGTCTCGAAGACTGTTGATACCGTACCAGTATTGTTGGAGTGGTTTTCCGGGGCTAGAAGCTTCTCGCCACTTTTGGCCACCTGCCGTAATATCCAACATGCTCGAAGGCTATGTGTTGGGGTGGCGCCCTCTGTACTGTGAATTTTACAGGGTCCGCTAAGCCACCCCTCCAGTACGGTTCCATGCCCTTCATGGGGTTTTTGCTTTTTGGTTTTTGTATCTGGTGCCTGAGTGTAATGCACCCTTTTGTTGCGGACTAGGGTTGGGGCCGGATTGTCCCAAAACTTATTTTCGGTTTTCCGGAAACTCTCCATCGCACAGTACTTTCATACTATGGACGCCAGGTCGGCGAAGCGTGTAATTTCACGACGGCTGACGGCGTTCAGGAGTCCCTCGTCCGTGCAATTATTGCAAAAGATTGAGATTGCGTTTTCCTCTCGGCAGTCCTTTATCCTGTCCATAACCAGGAGGAATCTGGCCCAGTAATGATGTACTGTTTCAGCGGGCTCTTGCCAGATTAGAGATAGATCGCATATGACTGGGAGGGCGGGTGGAATTAAGTCCGGAACCCTACCCATCTCAAGGCTCCAAGGCCGAGAAGTTTCCAAATTTGGAAGCTTGGATTGTTGGACGTTGTCCAACGAGTCCGGTCCGATGCCTGACTTTAAGTCCAGTGCTTGATCGAAGTCCATCCCTCCGTGGGAATCCAGCATGGAGGGTTCGGCAGCCCGGACATGACTAGTTTTAAATACAGGAGAAGAGTTGCCGCATTGTTCCTCTACCACTGCAGCGTGGTGGGTGACCTGGGGAGAGTTAATCTCTCTCAGATCGGTTTTAAGCCCAATCTGATTATAGTCTATAGTGACTCCCAGGGCGGCGATGCGATCCAAGAGCTCGTTTAAGAACGAGATCTCTATTGGATCAAGCCGCTTGGCGAATTCCGAGCTGACATGAAGATTGCTTTTGACGACTTGAGAGGTCATTGTCGAAGCGGCGGCCGGACAGGCGGTCATAAGAAAACCACCTAGCCGGATAGTTTGGCCAGCGGCCAAGGCCCCTTTGGAGAAAATACCGTCCTTGAAGACGGGAGGAGGCATCCTTCCTATCGGTGACGGCACAGAGGAACTCTCAATGAAAGCACCAATGTCGGTGTCAACACCGACGGATCTCGGGTAGGGGGTCCCGAACTGTGCGTCTAGGCGGATGGTAACAGGAGACAAGGGACACGATGTTTTACCCAGGTTCGGGCCCTCTTGATGGAGGTAAAACCCTACGTCCTGCTTGATTAATATTGATGATGTGTATTACAAGAGTGGATCTACCACGAGATCAAGGAGGCTAAACCCTAGAAGCTAGCCTATGGTATGATTGTTGTAATGGTTGTTGTGTCCTACGGACTAAGACCCTCCGGTTTATATAAACACCGGAGAGGGCTAGGGTTACATAGAGTCGATTACAATGCTAGGAGATCTACATATCCGTATCGCCAAGCTTGCCTTCCACGCCAAGGAAAGTCCCATCCGGACACGGGACGGAGTCTTCAATCTTGTATCTTCGTAGTCTTGGAGTCCGGCGGACGATGATAGTCCAGCTGTCCGGACACCCCCTAGTCCAGGACTCCCTCACTCATGCACCAGTTCTTTAAATTCACAATTTAACCAGAGGATATTATTTCCTATGATAGTGTCGTTACATTCAGTCTATATTATTCTTAGGCAAAGATAGCATATTCTTTCTCCCAGCATTTTCTTCCTGCAACCAGCGGACCCATGCAAATCGTAGTCAACGTCGTAAATAGTTCTGGTCCATTTTTATTTTTTAATAAGAATGTCCAACCCAAGCCAGCACATTGGCGATAGCACTTTATCCTCCGCCTTGGTGCGTTCGCCGCGGCGCCGCCGTCCGGCCCTGTCAACATAGTGTATCGGGAGAGGACTGTAGTTGTGAGTATGACAGTACGGACCCACCAGGTCCACTCCCAACACAAGCAAGCGCCTCTTTTACTACTCAGATGCACCCCTCATTTTTACTCTAATCCACCCTGCTGATATCTGGGACCCACATCATTTTCAACGTATAGTCAATTAATGACAGAATTGCACAACTTTTTTTGAGTAGTAATTTGGAGGAGCAGGCTATAAACTGGGTTGTGCGATCTCTGTGGCCCGTCTAACAACATGACCAGCCCAGCTGTTTTTTCTTTGGGAAAGCAGGTAGCGCAGTATTTCTTTTTGAAGAATACCCAAGCTAGGACTATTTGTTTTCTCCGACTTACTGGGCTGCAAATCTTTCAAGACGAGGATGGGTGCATTCCGGCCTGGCCAAAGAGTATGGTCAGTGTCTGTTAAAAGTAATATCAAAGGGGTTGAAAATTCCAAAAAAATTATAGCAAATGGGATATTAGTTTCTTTTTTTGTTTTTGTTCTTCACTGATATATTATATTCCCTCCGTCCCAAAATTCTTATCTTAGATTAGTCTAGATACGGATGTGTCTAATACCAAAACATGACTTGATACATCGGTATTTAGACAAATCCAAGACAAGAATTTTGGGATGGAGGGGGTATTTCATTGGATTTAACATGACATAGTACTAATTTATTTTTAAATTTGTTTTAGTATAGCTACTAATTTTTGGATTAAGAATATTTTGTTCCCCATCAAAAATTTGCAAATTTTCAAAATTTTGCACATATTTAGTTAAATTTTTTAACCCTGATACTGACCAGAAAATGGCCAGCAATTCTAAAAATGGAAAATGGACTGCAATAAATTCCATATGAATTAGAAAATGATTAAAAATTATAAAAATAATAGCAAATGGGCTGTACACACCACAAATTTCGAGGCTGACTTGTTTATGCAAGGCTTTGTCAGTCAACACACGATTCTAGCAGTAGTGACTGTTGGATGTCCATCCAACGGCCGACGTGCTTCTTCAATCTCTGATAATCCTGCTCCAGCCGCCTAAACTAGTGTCGGCGGGACTGCCTGCTCCCTCCTCTTGTGTCCCACTGTGATGCCACGCAGGCTTCACCAACCCACCCTACTCCCTCCGCTGGCCTGGCCGCACGCAATCAACTGCCTCCTTATTATGCGAAAAAATGATTTCTCCCACTGACATCTGGGGTGCACCGGTTGGGAGGCTGACCTGTGGGCTACTAAGTTGACGCATACGCAGGGCTTGTCAACTTAGTCAACAAAGGATTCTAGCAGGAGTAACCACTGGATTTGAATCGAACGGTCCTGCTGCTTCTTCAATCGCTGCTCTTCTTGCACCAGTCGCCCAAACCAGCGTCGGCGAGACCGCCAGCTCCTGCCTCTAGTGGTCGTCTGTGCTGCCGTTGAGGCCTCACTGTCCCCTACTACTCCCACCGCTAACTAGGCCCTATGGCGATGGCAGCCTCAAACCACGACCAAACTAGTGAACCCTCGTACTCCTCTCCGTGTGGGCATCCACTGCCGCGTCTTCCCTGGCTCCACGGCATCCCATTCCTAGGCCTCGCCTTCGTCCACCGCCCTGGTGCTCTCGGCGCGGCGTGGTCAACGTGGTTAAGGAACGACTTCCATCGGAAGAGTACTGTACATGGAGAGGCTGACAGTTGGGTCCACGGCCGCAGCAAGGAAGTGCCTCCTTATTACGCGGAAAATAATGATTCCTCCACCTGATAGCGGGGACCCACCGGACGGGCCTCTATATTTCGTGAAAAAAATGTTTCCCCCCTGACTGCTGGGACCCACCAGCTACATCTTCGCATGCAAGAAAGTGCGTCCATATTATGAAAAAAAATGATTCGCCCCCTGACTGCTGGGACCCACCAGCTACATCTTCGCACGCAAGGAAGTGCCTAACAGTCGGGACCCACCTAGTCGAAGCATACGTAGCATTGTCATTCTGGCCGCGAACGTGTACGTACATATTGGTCGATGTAGAGCCACGCACGTGTCATAGTAGAGGCGCGCACATAGCATGTACGTGTACGTACATCGGCCAGGGTGCAAGAAAGTAAATACGGCCACGTACGTACATACGGGCGGGGTCTCGAACACCTACTCGCCCATACGTACGACCAGGGCTTGTGTAGATGGCTGGGTCGGAATGGAGAAACTGCGTCATCGTCGTGTTCATGGGGAGCCAACCGGTTGGGTCGGAACGGAATGCGTCGTCGTGTTCATCGGGAGGGCTTGGACGGAACAGCCGATGGAAACGAGGCCTGGCATACCATAGAACGAAGGAAACGGCCTTGTGTTCGACCGGCCACGGTCGATACAGGATCCTGTTCATCGGGAGGGGTCTGGCGTACTGCAAAATGGAGGAAACGGACTTCTATTGGACCACCTACGGTCGAAACGGGGTCCTGTTGATCGGGAGGGGTGTGGCGTACCGCAAAACGGAGGAAACAGACTTGTGTTGGAGCGCTACGGTCGAAACGGGGGTCCTGTTCATCGGGAGGGGTGTGGCCTACCGCAAAACGGGACTCCGCGAGATACTGTTCATCTCCACCGTCGACCTCCTCCAGCCTCCATGGGCTACTATTCATCCACCGTCGACCTCCTCTAGCCTCCACCTGCGACAGTTCATCCACGGGCTCCTGTTCAACCAGCCTCCACCGCACGCTCCTCCACCGGCTACTGTTCAACCAGCCCTCTCCACGGGGTCCTGTTCAACCACCCCTCCACATGCTACTGTTCATCCAGCCCTCCACCGGCTACTGTTCAACCTTGCCTCCACGGGGTCCTGTTCATCCAGCCATTCATGGGGTCCTGTTCATCCACGCCCAACTGGCTCGATCGATCGGGGTCCTGTTCATCCAGCGGCAACACCACGGGATCTTGTTCATCCAACCCCCACTGGGAACTATTCATCCAAACCCCCCAGCAACGCTCACTGTTCATCCAACTGTAGCATCGATTGGCTTCAGTTAGCAGCAGTAGCGAAGGAATCGCTCAATCACTCGGGTTCAGTAACGCGTAGCCCGCAGTGCAATCGCTCGGGTTCAGTTAGAGCCCAACGCCTCGCACCCACGCGTGTATGTGTATGAGAGAAACGCGCATCGCTCGACCCCCGACCACCCACCGTAACCGGGAACACCCTGATATTTTCCTCGCCCTCGCTTCTACCATGGTTTTTTCCGTCATGGACAACCCAAAGAATGTCATGTAGTTGCGTCTCCGACCCACCCAAGACAAAAAGCCCATTTTCTGTCACGATTTTTTGTCATAGAAGTAGGAGCCCACCACATCTATGATGATACTAGGTTTTGTCACAATTATCATCATAGAAGTGTCATAAGTATGACAGGAAAAAATTCGTTCGGCCCAAAATGTCATGGATGTGTCTTTTTTTTGTGCAAGGAGGGAAAGGACTCCCATCCTTGGGCCGCCAAGAGGAGGGGGTCCCCTAGTTTGTGCTTTTAGAAACTGTGTGCAATATTTACATGGCTGATGTGTCGCCGCCTAGCCTTCTATGAGCACTAACACTGGCAGCGGGAAACCGATGGGAGAAGAGGCGGGAAACTGATGCGAGGAGTGGATATATAACACCATTAATATTGCAAAACTTAGTAAAGAAGGAAGCGTGAGCTAGCACGACGCATGCGCACAGTGCTTACCCACGGGTGACAGACGGTTGACCAGAACCACTTTAAATATTCAGGGTTTGATCGGCCTTTTTTATACATTATAATTAAGTTTTATAAGCATTAATTTAATGTGCATAATTCAAATTAGTGCACCAAAATGGCTACAAAAATCATACATGTGTCCTTGGATGCATGTTTAGGTCCCATGCAAAGAATGGGGATGAACTACAATCGTTTTGGCGTCTGGATTGGCCTCGGGCATTGAGAATCTCGGTTTTTAAATCGCCATAATCCAAAACTCACCCGAAAATCATGAAACTTGGCATGGTGTCACGACATGGCACATACATGTCGTGGAAAAAATATTGTCCATTTTGGGGCAAGTTTTATTTCAAGCCTCTTACAAATCAGAGCTTCTCTCAAAAACCCTCATGGTTCTGTTAGGGAAACGTGTCCCTCTTGTGGGCGAAACAATAATCACTGCCTCTTCTCGCCTTGTATTTTTTTCTATAGGCAACATGGAACAACAGGATATTCGTGCTGAAATTTAAAATTATTCAGGGTTTGTTTGGCCTTTTTATACATTAATTGAGTTTCCTAGGCATTTCATGTCCATAATTCATATCTGTACTAAATATACATGCTCCAGTGCACCAAAATGGCTAGAAAAATCATACATGTGTCCTTTGGTGCATGTTTAGGCCCCATGCAAGGAATGAGAATGAATTACAACCGTCTCGGCGTTGTGGCTCATCCTCAAACATTGGGAATCTCGATTTTTAAATCCCCATAAATCCAAAACTCACCAGAAAATCATGAAAGTTGGAATGGTGTCACGACATGGCACATATATGTCATGGAAAAAATATACAATTTGTTCCAAGCTTTATTACAAACCTCTTACAAACGGGAGCCTCTCGCAAGAACCCTCGTGGTCTCGACAGGGAAACGTGTCCCCCTTGTGGGCGAAATGATAATCGCTCCCTCTTCTCGCCTTGTATTTTCTTCTGTAGGCAACATGGAACAACGGGAGATTCATGCTGAACTTTGAAATTATTTAGGGTTCATTTGACCTTTTTTATACATTAATTGAGTTTTTTAGGCATTTAATGTCCATAATTCAAATCTGAACTACAAATACATGCGCTAGTGTACCAAAATGGATAGAAAAACTGTACATGTGTCCTCGGGTGCATGTTTAGGTCCCATGCAAGGAATGGGAATGAATTCAACTGTCTCGGCGTCCTTGCTCGGCCTCAAACTTTGCAAATCTTGTTTTTTAAATCTTCGTGAATCTAAAACTCACCATAAAATCATGAAACTTGGCATGGTGTCACGACATGGCACATATATGTTGTGGTAAAAAAAAAATCCAACTTGGGACAAGCTTTATTACAAGCCTCTTACAAACCGGAGCTTCTCGCAACACTCGTGTTTCCGGTAGTCCGCTGCGCATGCTCATCGGGAAGCGTGCTCTTTGCCCTCCATCCACCAGCTGCCCACCTCGCTCACAACTTCTCCACTAATGGCGGTCGTGAAGGAAATATGCCCTAGAGGCAATAATAAATTTGTTATTTATCTTTCCTTATTCATGATACATGTTTATTATTCATGCTAGAATTGTATTACCCCGAAACTTGATACATGTGTGAATACATAGACAAAACACCGTGTCCCTAGTATGCCTCTACTTGACTAGCTCGTTGATCAAAGATGGTTAAGTTTTGTAGCCATGGACATGTGTTGTCATTTGATGAACGAGATCACAAAATTATGAGAATTATGTGATGGACAAGACCCATCCGTTAGCTTAGCATAATGATTGTTCAGTTTTATTGCTACTGCTTTCTTCATGTCAAATACATATTCATCCGACTATGAGATTATGCAACTCCCGGACACCGGAGGAATTCCTTGTGTGCTATCAAACGTCACAATGTAACTGGGTGAATATAAAGATGCTCTACAGGTATCTCTAAAGGTGTTTGTTGGGTTGGCATAGATCGAGATTAGGATTTGTCACTCCGAGTATCGGAGAGGTATCTCTGGGCCCTCTCGATAATGCACACCATATGAAGCCTTGCAAGCAATGTGACTAATGAGTTAGTTATGGGATGATGCATTACGGAACGAGTAAACATACTTTCCGGTAACGAGATTGAACTAGGTATGAAGATACCGACGATCGAATCTCGGGCAAGTAACATACCAATGACAAAGGGAATAACGTATGTTGACATAGCGGTTTGACCGATAAATATCTTCGTAGAATATGTGGGAACTAATATGAGCATCTAGGTTCCGCTATTGGTTATTGACCGGAGAGGTGTCTCGGTCATGTCTACATAGTTCTCGAACCCGTAGGGTAAGCATGCTTAACATTCGATGATGATATGTATTATATGAGTTATGTGTTTTGGTGACCGAAGGTTGTTTGGAGTCCCGAATGAGATCACAGACATGACGAGGAGTCTCGAAATGGTCGAGAGGTAAAGATTGATATATTGGAAGGTAGTATTTGGACACCGGAAGGGTTCCAGAATGTATTGGGTACATATCAGAGTACCGGAGGGGTTACCGGAAGGCCCCGGGGAAAGATATGGGCCATATGGGCCATAGGAGGGAGGCACACCATCCCACAAGGGGGTGGCGCGCCCCCACTAGGGAGGAGACCAAATTGGACAAGGGAAGGGGGCGGCGCCCCCCCTTTCCTTCTCCTTCTCCCTCTCCTTCCCCATTTTCCCCTCCGGTAAAAGGAAGGGAGGTCGAATCCTACTAGGACCCCAAGTAGGACTCCTCCTACTTCGGGGCACGCCTAGGGCCGACCTCCTCTCCCTCCCTCCTTTATATATGGGGGCGCCCATAGAACACACATCAATTGTTCCAAGCTGTGTGTGGCGCCCCTCCATAGTTTACGCCTCCGGTCATATTCTCGCGGTGCTTAGGCGGATCCCTACGCGGATCACGTCACCATCATTGTCACCACGCCGTTGTGCTAATGGAACTCATCTACTTCCTCGACCCTCTGTTGGATCAAGAGCTCGAGGGACATCATCGTGCTGAACGTGTGCAGAACTCGGAGGTGTCATACGTTCGGTACTCGATCGGTCGAAATGAGAAGACGTCCGACTACATCAACCGCATTAAGCAAATGCTTCCGCTTTTGGTCTAGAGGGTACGTGGACACACTCTCCCCCTCTCGTTGCTATGTATCTCCTAGATAGATCTTGCATGCGCGTAGGAATTTTTTTTGAAATTGCATGCTACATTTCCCAACAGTGGCATCTGAGCCAGGTCTATGTGCAGATGATATGCACGAGTAGAACACAAAGAGTTGCGGACGGTGATTGTCATACTTCTTACCACCAATGTCTTATTTTGATTCGGTGGTATTGTTGGATGAAGCGGCCCAGACCAACCTTACATGACCACATTCATGAGACCGGTTCCACCGATAGACATGCAACTAGTTTTGCATAAAGGTGGCTGGCGGGTGTCTCTTTCTCCAACTTTAGTTGAATCGAATTTGACTGCAGCCGTTCCTTGTGAAGGTTAAAACAGCAAACTTGATAAATCACCGTTGTGGTTTTCGTACCATAGGTAAGAACGGTTCTTGCTAGAAGCCCGTAGCAGCCACGTAAAACTTGCAACAACAAAGTAGAGGACGTCTAACTTGTTTTTGCAGGGCATGTTGTGATGTGATATGGTCAAGACATGATGAGATATATGTTGTTGTATGAGATGATCATGTTTTGTAAAAGTTATCGGCAACTGGCAGGAGCCTTATGGTTGTCGCTTTATTGTATGAAATACAAATGCCATGTAATTGCTTTACTTTATCACTAAGCGGTAGCGATAGTCGTAGAAGCAATAGTTGGCAAGACGACCACGACGCTACGATGGAGATCAAGGTGTCAAGCCGGTGACGATGGAGATCATGATGTTGCTTTGGTGATGGAGATCAAAAGCACAAGATGATGATGGTCATATCATGTCACATATTTTGATTGCATGTGATGTTTATCTTTATGCATCTTATTTTGCTTAGTACGACAGTAGCATTGTAAGATGATCCCTTAACTACAATTTCAAGGTATAAGTGTTCTCCCCGAGTATGCACCATTATGGAAGTTCTTCGTGCCGAGACACCACATGATGATCGGGTGTGATAGGCTCTACATTCAAATACAACGGGTGCAAGCTAGTTTTGCACATGCAGAATACTCGGGTTAAACTTGACGAGCCTAGCATGTACAAACCTGGACCCGGAACACTGGAGACTGAAAGGTCGAACGTGAATCATATAGTGGATATGATCAGTATAGAGATGTTCACCATTGGTGACTACTCCATCTCACGTGATGATCGGACATGGTTTAGTTGATTTGGATCACGTATCATTTAGATGGCTTGAGGGATGTCTATCTAAGTGGGAGTTCTTAAGTAATTTGATTAATTGAACTTAATTTATCATGAACTTAGTCCTGATAGTTTTTGCATATCTATGTTGTAGATCAATGGCCCGTGCTACCGTTCCCTTGAATTTTAATGCGTTCCTAGAGAAAGCTAAGTTGAAAGATGATGGTAGCAACTACAGGGACTGGGTCCGTAACTTGAGGATTATCATCATTGCTACACATAAGAATTATGCCCTTGATGCACCGCTGGGTGAAAGGCCTGCTGCAGGAGCAGAAGCTGACGTTATGAATGTCTGGCAAGCTTGATCTGATGACTACTCATTAGTTCAATGTGCCATGCTTTACGGCTTAGAATCGGGACTTCAAAGACGTTTTGAACGTCATGGACCATATGAGATGTTCCAGGAGTTGAAGTTAATATTTCAAGCAAATGCTCGAGTTGAGAGATATGAAGTCTCCAACAAGTTCTATAGCTGCAAGATGGAGGAGAATAGTTCTATTAGTGAGCACATACTCAGAATTTCTGGGTACCATAATCACTTGACTCAGCTGGGAGTTAATATTCCAGATGATTGTGTCATTGACAGAGTTCTTAAATCACTGCCACCACGCTACAAAGGCTTTGTGATGAACTACAATATGCAAGGGATGGAAAAGACTATTCCCGAGCTCGCAATGCTAAAGGTTGCGGAGTTAGAAATCAAGAAGGGGCATCAAGTGTGGATGGTCAATAAGACCACTAGTTTGAAGAAGAAGGGCAAGGGTAAGAAGGGGAACTTCAAGAAGAATGGCAAACAAGTTGTCACTCCTGGGAAGAAACACAAAGCTGGACCCAAGCTTGAAACTGAGTGCTTCTACTGCAAAGGGACTGGTCACTGGAAGCGAAACTGCCCCAAGTATTTGGCGGATAAGAAGGATGGCAAAGTGAACAAAGGTATATTTGATATACATGTTATTGATGTGTACCTTACTAATTCCCATAGTAGTGCCTGAGTATTTGATACCAGTTCGGTTGCTCATATTTGTAACTTGAAACAGGGACTACAGATTAAACGCAGATTGGCTAAGGACGAGGTGATGATGCACGTCAGGAATGGTTCCAAGGTCGATGTGATCGCCTTTGGCATGCTACCTCTACATCTACCTTCGGGATTAGTTTTAGACCTGAATAATTGTTATTTGGTGCCAGCATTGAGCATGAACATTATATCTGGATCTTGTTTAGTGCGAGACAGTTATTCATTTAAATAAGAGAATAATGGTTGTTCTATTTATATGAGTAATATCTTTTATGGTCATGCACCCTGGAAGAGTGGTCTATTTCTGTTGAATCTCGATCGCGATGATGCACATATTCATAATATTGATGCCAAAAGATGCAAAGTTGATAATGATAGTGCAACTTATTTGTGGCACTGCCGTTTGGATCATATCAATGTAAAGCGCATGAAGAAACTCCACAAAGATGGACTTTTGGAATCACTTGATTATGAATCATTTTGATACTTGCGAACCGTGCCTTATGGGCAAGATGACTAAAACTCCATTCTCCGAAACAATGGAACGAGCTAATGACTTATTGGAAATAATACATACCGATGTATGCGGTTCGATGAGTGTTGAAGCTCGTGGCAGTATCGTTATTTTCTGACCTTCACAGATGATTTGAGCAGATATGGGTATATCTACTTAATGAAACACAAGTCTGAAACACTTGAAAAGTTCAAAGAATTTCAGAGTGAACTGGAGAATCATCGTTACAAGAAAATAAAGTTTCTATGATCTGATCGTGGAGGCAAATATTTGACTTATGAGTTTGGCCTTCATTTAAAACAATGTGGAATAGTTTCGCAACTCACGCCATCTGGAACACCACAGCGTAATGGTGTGTTCGAACGTCGTAACCACACTTTATTAGATATGGTGCGATCTATGATGTCTCTTACCGATTTACCACTATCATTTTGGGGTTATGCATTAGAGAGAGTTGCATTCATGTTAAACAGGGCACCGCCAAAATCCGCAGAGACGACACCGTATGAACTGTGGTTTGGCAACAAACCTAAGGTGTTGTTTATTAAAGTTTGGGTATGTGATGCTTATGTCAAAAGGCTTTAGCCGGATAAGCTCAAACCCTAATCGAAGAAGTGCGTCTTCATAGGATACCCTAAGGAAATCATTGGGTACAACTTCTACCACAGATCCGAAGGCAAGATCTTTATTGCCAAGAACGGAACCTTTCTAGAGAAGGAGTTTCTCTCAAAAGAAGTGAGTGGGAGGAAAGTAGAACTTGATGGGGTAATTGTACCTTCTCTCAATTTGGAAAGTAGCTCATCCGAGAAATCCATTCCCGTGATGCCTACACCAACTAGAGAGGAAGATAATGATCATGATCATGAAACTTCAGATCAAGTTGCTACAGAACCTCGTAGGTCAACTAGAGCACGATACGCACCAGAGTGGTACGATAATCCTGTTCTGGAAGTCATGTTACTTTACCATGATGAACCTTTGAACTATGAAGAAGCTATGATGAGCCCAGATTCCGATAAATGGCTTGAGGCCATGAAATCTGAGATAGGATCCAGGTATGAGAACAAAGTGTAGCCTTTGGTGGATTTTCCCCATGATCGACGACCCATAGAGAATAAAAGGATCTTCAAGAAGAAGACTAGCGCTGATGGTAATGTTATTGTCTATAAAGCTCGACTTGTCGCAAAAGGTTTTCGACAAGTTCAAGGAGTTGACTACGATGAGACTTTGTCACCCGTAGCGATGCTTAAGTCTGTCCGAATCATGTTAGCAATTGCCGCATTTTATGATTATGAAATCTGGCAAGTGGATGTCAAAACTGCATTCCTTAATGGATTTCTTAAAGAAGAGTTGTGTATGATGCATATAGAAGGTTTTTTTGATCCTAAAGGTGCTAACAAAGTGTGCAAGCTCCAGCGATCCATTTATGGACTGGTGCAAGCATCTCAGAGTTGGAATATATGCTTTGATGAGGTGATTAAAACATATGGTTTTATACAGACTTTTGCAGAAGCCTGTATTTACAAGAAAGTGAGTGGGATCTCTATAGCGTTTCTAATATTATATGTGGATGACATATTGTTGATTGGAAATAATGTAGAATTTCTGGATAGCATAAAAGTATACTTGAATAAAAGTTTTTCAATGAAAGACCTCGGTGAAGCTGCTTATATATTGGGCATCAAGATCTATAGAGATAGATCAAGATGCTTGATAGGACTTTCACAAAGCACATACCTTGATAAAATTTTGAAGAAGTTCAAAATGGATAAGTCAAAGAAAGGGTTCTTGCCTGTATTACAAGGTGTGAAGTTGTCAGACTCAATGCCCGACCACTGCAGAAGATAGAGAGACAATGAAAGTCATTCCCTATGCCTCAGCCATAGGTTCTATCATGTATGCTATGTTGTGTACCATACCTGATGTGTGCCTTGCTATAAGTTTAGCAGGGAGGTACCAAAGTAATCCAGGGGTGGATCACTGGACAGCGGTCAAGAACATCCTGAAGTACCTGAAAAGGACTAGGGATATGTTTCTTGTTTACGGAGGTGACAAAGAGCTTGTCGTAAGTGGTTACGTCCGTGCTAGCTTTGACACTGATCCGGATGACTCTAAGTCACAAACTGAATACGTATTTCTATTGAATGGTGGAGCTATCAGTTGGTGCAGTTCCAAGCAGAGCGTCATGGCGGGATCTATGTGTTAAGCGGAGTACATAGCTGCTTCGGAAGCAGCAAATGAAGGAGTCTGGATGAAGGATTTCATATCCGATCTAGGTGTAATACCTAGTGCATCGGGTCCAATGAAAATATTTTGTGACAATACTGGAGAAATTTCCTTGGCAAAGGAATCTATATTTCACAAAAAGACTAAACACATCAAGAGATGCTTCAACTCCATCCGGGATCTAGTCAAGGAGGGAGACATAGAGATTTGCAAAATACATATGGATCTGAATGTGGCAGACCCATTGACTAAGCCTCTTCCATGAGCAAAACATGATCAACACCAAGACTACATGGGTGTTAGATCCATTACAATGTAATCTAGATTATTGACTCTACTCCAAGTGGGAGACTGAAGGAAATATGCCCTAGAGGCAATAATAAAGTTTTTATTTTATATTTCCTTATTCATGATAAATGTTTATTATTCATGATATAATTGTATTACAGATAACCCACAAGTATAGGGGATCGTTTGTAGCCTTCTTCGATAAATAAGAGTGTCAAACCCAACGAGGAGCTAAAGGTAGAACAAATATTCCCTCGAGTTCTATTGACCACCGATACAACTATACGAGCACTTGACGTTTGCTTTACCTAGAACAAGTATGAAACTATTTTGCAAGAATAAAACTACGGGTACTTTGTGAGAATAAAACTATGAATAAATTGCGGGCAATTAAAAGTGGATAGCTTTTGTCAACAAGAAAGTCATTTATCTCTAGGCAATCGATAACAAGTACCGGTAATCATTCTTGCAATTTTATATGAGGGAGAGGCACGAGCTAACATACTTTCTCTACTTGGAACATATGAACTTATTATTGGACCCCTAGCAAGCATCCGCAACTACTAAAGATCATTAAGGTCATGAAACCCAACCATAGCATTAAGTATCAAGTCCTCTTTACTCCCATATGCAACAACCCACCTACTCGGGTTTAAGCTTCTGTCACTCTCGCAACTCACCATAAGCGACTCATGAACATATTGCAACACCCTACAGCAGGGCCCCTCATGTTTGCGCGAGACAAAGGGCACCATAGGATAGCACCATAAATAAAATATACAATCAAACCAACCAAGATCACAATTGACCCATAGGACAAATCGGATCTACTCAAACATCATAGGATAACCATAGATCATTGGGAAATAATATATGGAGTTGAGCACCATGTTTAAGTAGAGATTGCAGCGGGGAGAAGGGGTGTTACACCGCTGCATAGAGGGGGAGAAAGTTGGTGTTGACGGTAGCAAGATTGTTGATGAAGATCGTCGTCACGATCCTAGCCCCGGCGGTACTCCAGCGCCAACGGGAGAGAGGGGGAGAGAGCCCCCTCCTTATTCTTATTCCTTGGCCTCCCCCTAGATGGGAGGAGGGTTACCCCTCTGGTCCATGGTCTCCATGGTGGTGGAGGGACGGAAGCCCCTCCGAGATTGGATCTCCCTCTCTGTTCTCTTCTGTTTCGTGCTCCCCAGATCTGGCCCTTCACGGTTTCTTAAATTCCCGATTCGTAACTCTGATTGCGCTGATCTTTTACACGATTTTTTCCGGATATAAGCTTCCTTGCACCCGAAGTATAGCTCCAACCGATGTTCGAGGAGGGCACGATACACCAAGGTGTGTCTGGGCCTGGTGGTGCGCCCTGGTGGGTTGTGGTGGCCTCAGGCCTCCGTTTACGTTGATTCCACCTCCTAAAATTCACAAATATTCCAAAATAATTCTCCGTAGAGTTTCATCACGTTTGTACTTCGTTTGATATGGATTTTCTGCGATACAAAAACATGCAAAAAATAGGAACTAGCACTGGGCAGTAGATAAGTAAGTTAGTCCAAATAAATCATATAAAAAGTTGCCAAAAGTATGTAAAAGTTGAATAATATTGGCATGAAACAATCAAAAATTATAGATACTATGGAGACGTATCAGCATCCCCAAGCTTAATTCCTACTCGTCCTCGAGTAGGTAAATGATAGAAAAGATAATTTTTGATGGGGAATGCTACCTAGCAAAAAATTGATCATATCCTAGTCATGGCATGAATATTAAGACATAAGTGATTCAAAGCAATAGTCTATAATTTGACATAAAGGCATCAATACTCAGGCATCCCAACAAACAATCATGTCTTTCAAAATATCAACGCTAGAGAAACTTATCCCTACAGAATCACATAGTCTTGTCATGCTCTGTCTTCCTAACACAAAGTATAAATCATGTACTATCCCGGTGCCAGCCAAGCAATTGGTTCATACTTTTTAACGCGCTTAAGCTTTTTCAACCCTCATGCAATACATGAGCGCGAGCCATGGATACAACACTACGGGTGGAATAGATTATGATGATGGGGGTAAATATAAAGAAGACAAAAAAGTAAGAAAGTCTCACATCGATGCGGCTAACTAACGGGCTATGGAGATGCCCATAAATTGATATCAATGCGAGGAGTAGGGATTGCCATGCAACGAATGCACTAAGAGCTATAAGTGTATGAAAGCTCCATAGGAAAACTAAGTGGGTGTGCATCTAATCCTATAATGAAATATTCCCACTAGTATATGAAAGTGACAACATAGGAGACCCTGCATATGAAAAACATGGTGCTTCTTTGAAGCACAAGTGTGGTAAAGGATACTAGCAATGCCCCTTCTCTCTTTGTTTATTTTTTTCCTTTTTCCTCTTTTTTTCTTCTTTTTTTCTTTCTTTTTCTCCCTTTTTTTTTCTTTTACCTTTTTTCTTTTCCTTTTTTTCTCTCATTGTCTGGAGTCTCATCCCGACTTGTGGGGGAATCATAGTCTCCATCATCCATTCCTCACCGGGCACTGCTCTAAAAATGAATAATGATGATCATCACACTTCTATTTACTTATAACTCAAAAGAAATAAAAATTACAACTCGATACATATGACAAAGTATGACTCTATATGAATGCCTCTCGCGATGTACCAGGATGTGCAATTATCTAGCATAACATGTATGAAAAAATGATGAACGGTGGCTGAGCCACAACTACTATGTCAGCTATATGATCATGCAAAGCAATATGACAATGAATGCTCAAGTCATCAAACGGAAGCGGTGGAAGTTGCATGGCAATATTATCTCGGAATGGCCATGGAAAGGTCATAATAGGTAGGTATGGTGGCTGTTTTGAGGAAGATATAATAAGGCTTACGTGTGATAGAGCATATCATATCACGGGGTTTGGATGCACCTGCAAAGTTTGCACCGAGTCTCGAGGTGAGAAAGGGCAATGCACGGTAATGTAGAGGCTAGCAAATGCGGAAAGGTAAGAGTGCGTATAATCCGTGGACTCATATTAGCCATAAAGAACTCATATACTTATTGCAAAAGTTTATTAGCCCTCGAAGCAAAGTAATACTACGCATGCTCCTAAGGGGGAGGTTGGTAGGAGTTAACCATCGCGCACCCCCGACCTTCACACAAAGATAGACAATTGAGGATAAATTGTGCTCCAACTTCCCGGCATAACGAGAGACTGTACGTGCATGCTTCGGGAATCACAAACCTTAACACCAATATTCTTACTAACCACAACCGTTTACTAGTACTTCCCACATATTCCATCTCTATATCGCAAATCTATTGCAAGGAATCAAACATATCATATTCAGTGGTCCATAAGTTTTATGTAGGATTTTGTGACTAACCATGCAATCGACCAATTCCTATTGTCTCTCTAAATAGATATAAGTGAAGAATGAGAGTTTAATTTTTTCTACAAAAGATCATGCTCTAACTAATATAAGTGAAGCAAAAGAGCATTATACGAACATCGGTTTGTATGTGAAGAGAAACAGGCAATCCAAACTTCAAATGATATAAGTGAAGCACATGAAGCATTCTATAAAGCCATACTCAAAAGATATAAGTGAAGTGCAATGAGCATTCTATAAATAAATCATGGACTATCTCATACCAGCATGGTGCATAAAATAAAAATGAAAACTAAATGCAAAAGATGCTCCAAGATTTACACATATCACATGAAGGAAACGAAGACGAAAACATACCGATACTTGTTGAAGAAAGATGGGATGCCTTCCGAGGCATCCCCAAGCTTAGGAGATTGAGTCTCCTTGAATATTTACTTGGGGTGCCTTGGTAATCCCCAATCTTGAGCTCTTGACTCTCGTCCTTCTCCTCATATCGAGACCCCCTCGATCTTTGATCACTTCATCCACACAAAACTCAACAGAAAGCTCGGTAAGATCCGTTAGTATAATAAAGCAAATCACAACTCTAAGTACTGTTGCAAACCAATTCATATTTTGTTTTTGCATTGTATCTACTGTAATATAACTTTTCCATGGCTCATACCACCGACACAAATCGATAGTTTCATCAAAAGAATGCATCAAAAAAAGAATCTGTCTTAAACAGGACAGTCTATAGTAATCTGAACATCTACCATACTTCTGGTGCTCTAAAAATTCTGAAACAATTATGAGAAAATAAAAAATTTGTATAGAAAGACTGCACAAAATGTTTCAGAAACGTTTGACGTTCCAGTAAAAAATGTAAAATCGCACGCTACAGTTAAAGTTTCTGTTTTTGCACTGCACATACCAACAAGCAATCTACTCATCCTAAAGGTAAATCTTGGCACATTATTTTTATAATACAATGCAATTGTACAAGTGGATATTTTTTTTGAGATTCATCATGAAAAAATCTACATTGTTTCCATGAGCATGAACTCAAGTGTTCAAGGTCGACCCTCACTTCTGCAATGCATCACCTTTCAATCGCTTCTCTTTTGTGAAAAGTTTTATGTTCCCCTCTATATTTTTTATTTTTAAACTTTATAAAAGCACTCAACAGAAATAAATTAGTCTCTAAAACTTTCGGGTTGTCTCCCTGGCAGCGCTTTCTTTAAAGCCATTAAGATAGGCATAAAGTTCTCAAGTAATGGATCCACCCGGATCCCAAGGTATATCAAAGCCAATTTGAATTAGCAATGATTTGGCATTTAGTAGTGAGCACAAAGCAACATAAATCAATCAATGATGAAGTCTAACTCTCATCCTATGCATCGGCATGTCATAGAAGAACAATTCATGCAGATCAAGTAAAGGCCAATACATAGCATAAGTAGTTTCTTGCAATTTTATTGTGTTGGAAACATAGGGAGGTGGAGATGTAGTTCCTCTCTCATAATAATTGCAAATAGGAGCAGCAAGCACATGCATATTACATTCATCAAAATCATCATGTGTAGTGGTGGAAAGCAACCCATCAACATAATCCTTAATAAGTGCAAACTTCTATGATATAGTGTAGTTTGGAGAATTCAAAAAGATAATAGGACTATCATGTGTGGGTGCAATAGCAATAATTTCATGTTTAACATAAGGAACAATAGCAAGTTCATATCTAATAGCATAATTCATATTGGCACCGTGGCCACAAGCATAGCAAGCATCATCAAAAAGGGATATTTCAAATGAATCAACGGGATCATAGCAATTATCATAGCATTCATCCTTCGGTAAGAACGAAGGGACATTAAACAATGTATGAGTTGAAGAGTTAATCTCATTAGAAGGTGGGCACGGGTAGCTAATCCGCTATTCCTCCTTTTGTTCTTTGATCTCCTCATCATCTTTTTCATCCAATGAGCTCACAGTTTCATCAATTCCTTCTTCCATAGACTCCTGCAAAATATTATTCTCTTCTTGGACAGCAAAGATTTTCTCAATAAATTCATCAATATCAGAATTATATTTATAATTATCATAGCAATATTTAAGGATGGCAAAATTTTCAGGTCTATAAACATCATCATCAAAAACTTCATACTTTAACAACAAAGATTCAATTTCATAAGCACCCTTAAAAGCAATAAATTCTTCTATTCGTTCCCTATCATAATAATCATATCTACCATTAGCATAAGAAGCTAAGGTTTCATTATCATTAAATTTGCATGAAAAGGGAAGATGTGGAGAATTCATCCTAGAGCAACAAGTAAAATCATATCTCAAGCATAGCTCCCGAGCATACCACTCCCATAACAATTTCCCTTTATGAGTCAAGCGATAATCCCTAAACTATTCACGTTGATCCAACGTTACTCCCATTATCAAGTTGAATGGGGTTTTCTCTGGATTATCAAAGTAGTGCATAAATTTTTTCACATAACGAGCATTGAGGGTTTTAGGAGGTTCCCCATCTCCATGAGTAGCAAGTACCACTAATTTTTTTGGTGTTTCATGTTCCATATCCATAACAAAAGATAGAGAAAAACTTAGAACAGGAAATAAAAATTACTTAGTGATAAAGCAAACAAGCACACACGAGAATATTCACCCCACGCTATTGCTCCCCGGCAATGGCGCCAGAAAAAGGTCTTGATAACCCACAAGTTTAGGGGATCGTCTGTAGCCCTCAAGTTCTATCGACCATCGATACAACTCTACGCACACTTGACGTTTGCTTTACCTAGAACAAGTATGAAGCTATTTTGCAAGAATAAAACTATGAGTACTTTGCAAGAATAAAACTAAGAATAAATTGCGGGAAAGTAAAAGTGGATCGCTTTTGTCAATAAGAAAGTCATTTGTCCCTAGGCAATCGATAACAAGTACCGGTAATCATTCTTGCAATTTTATATGAGGGAGAGGCATGAGCTAACATACTTCCTCTACTTGGATCATATGCACATGATTGGACCCCTAGCAAGCATCCACAACTACTAAAGATCATTAAGGTCGTGAAACCCAACAATAGCATTAAGTATCAAGTCCTCTTTACTCCCATACGCAACAATCCACCTACTCGGGTTTAAGCTTCTGTCACTCTCGCAACCCACCATAAGCGAATCATGAACGTATTGCAACACCCTACAGTGGGGGCCCCTCTAATTTGCATGAGACAGAGGGAACCGTAAGAAAGCACCATAAATAAAATATACAATCATACCAACCAAGATCACAATTAACCCATAGGACAAAACAGATCTACTCAAACATCATAGGATGACCATAGATCATTGGGAAATAATATATGGAGTTGAGCACCATGTTTAAGTAGAGATTACAACGGGGAGAAGGGGTGTTACACCGCTGCATAGATGGGGAGAGAGTTGGTGTTGACGGTAGCAAGATTATTGATGAAGATGGTCGTCACGATCCTAGCCCCGGCGGCACTCCGGCGCCACCGGGAGAGAGGGGGAGAGAGCCCCCCTTCTTCTTCTTCCTCGGCCTCCCCCCTAGATGGGAGGAGGGTTCCCCCTCTGGTCCATGGTCTCCATGGTGGCAGAGGGGCGGGAGCCCCTCCGAGATTGGATCTCCCTCTCTGTTCTCTTCTGTTTCGCGCTCCCCAGATCTGGCCCTTCACGATTTCTTAAATTCCCGGATATCCGTAACTCCAGTTGTGCTGATTTTTTTACACGATTTTTTTCCGGATACAAGCTTCCTTGCGCCTGAAGTATAGCTCCAACCAACGTTCGAGGAGGGCATGATACACCAGGGCGCGCCTGGGCCTGGTGGCGCGCCCTGGTGGGTTGGGGTGGCCTCGGGCCTCCGTTTACGTTGATTCCACCTCCTAAAATTCACAAATATTCCAAAATAATTCTCCGTAGAGTTTCATCACGTTTGGACTTTGTTTGATATGGATTTTCTGCGATACAAAAACATGCAACAAATAGGAACTAGCTTTGGGCACTGGATAAGTAAGTCAGTCCAAATAAATCATATAAAAAGTTGACAAAAGTATGTAAAAGTTGAATAATATTGGCATGAAACGATCAAAAATTGTAGATACGACGGAGACGTATCAATTACCCGGAAACTTGATACATGTCTGAATACATAGGCAAAGCACTGTGTCCCTGGTATGCCTCTACTTGATTAGCTCGTTGATCAAGGATGGTTAAGTTTCCTAGCCATGGACATGTGTTGTCATTTGATGAACGGTATCACATCATTAGGATAATGATGCGATGGACAAGACCCATCCGTTAGCTTAGCATAATGACCGTTCAGTTTTATTGCTACTGCTTTCTTCATGTCAAATACAAATTCCTCCAACTATGAGATTATGCAACTCCCGGACACCGGAGGAATTCCTTGTGTGCTATCAAACGTCACAACGTAACTGGGTGATTATGAAGATGCTCTACAGGTATCTCCGAAGGTGTTTGTTGGGTTGGCATAGATCGAGATTATGATTTGTCACTCCGAGTATCGGAGAGGTATCTCTGGGCCCTCTCTGTAATGCACATCATATGAAGCCTTGCAAGCAATGTGACTAATGAGTTAGTTGCGGGATGATGCATTACGGAATGAGTAAAGAGACTTGCATGTAATGAGATTGAACTAGGTATGAAGATACCAACGATTGAATCTCGGGCAAGTAACATACCGATGACAAAGGGAATAACGTATGTTGACATAGCGTTTCGACCGATAAATATCTTCGTAGAATATGTGGGAAACAATATGAGAATCCAGGTTTTGCTATTGGTTATTGACCGGAGAGGTGTCTCGGTCATGTCTACATAGTTCTCGAACCCATAGGGTCTGCACGCTTAACGTTCGATGACGATATGTATTATATGAGTTATGTGTTTTGGTGACTAGAGGTTGTTCGGAGTCCTGGATGAGATCACGGACATGACGAGGAGTCTCGAAATGGTCAAGAGGTAAATATTGATATATTTGAAGGTAGTATTCGGACACCGGAAGGGTTCCGGAATGTATCGGGTACATACCGGAGTACCGGAAGGGTTACCGGAACCCCTGAGGAAAGATATGGGCCATATGGGCCATAGGAGGGAGGCACACCAGCCCACAAGGGGATGGCACACCCCCACCAAGGGGGAGTCTGAATTGGACAAGGGGAGGGGGCGGCGCCCCCCTTTCCTTCTCCTTCTCCCTCTCCTTCCCCCTTTTCCCCTCCGGTAAAAGGAAGGGGGGGTCGAATCCTACTAGGACCCCAAGTAGGACTCCTCCTACTTGGGGGCGCGCCTAGGGTCGGCCTCCTCTCCCTCCCTCCTTTATATACCGGGGGCACACCCCTAGAACACACATCAATTGTTCCAAGCCTTGTGTGGCGCCCCCTCCACCGTTTACGCCTCGGGTCATATTCTCGTGGTGCTTAGTGTTGGGGAACGTAGCAGAAATTCAAAACTTTCTACACATCACCAAGATCAATCTATGGAGAGACTAGCAACGAGAGAGAGGGGAGTGCATCTTCATACCCTCGAAGATCGCGATGCAGAAGCATTACAAGAATGCGGTTGGTGGAGTCGTACACGCAGCGATTCAGATCACGGTCGATTCTGATCTAAGCGCCGAACGGACGGTGCCTCTGCGTTGAACACATGTACAGCCCAGGGACGTCTCCTCCTTCTTGATCCAGCAAGGGGAGAGGATAAGTTGAGGGAAAATTCCAGCAGCACGACGGCGTGGTGGCGATGGAGCTCGTGGTTCTCCGGCAGGGCTTCGCCAAGCACTATGGAGGAGGAGGAAGTGTTGGAGGAGGGAGGGGCTGCGTCGGGGGCAAGGGTGCGGCTGCCCTCTCTCTCCCTCACTATATATAGGGGTAAGGGAGGGTGGAGGAGGCGCCCTAGGGTTCCCTAGGGGAGGGCTGGCGGCCACAGGGGAAACCCTAGATGGGTTTGGGCGCCCCCACCCCTAGGAAACTTGCCCCCCAAGCTGGGAGGGGTGGCTGCCCTAGGGGAGGCGCCCACACCTCTCCACGTTACGTGAGATGGGGTGGGATGGGCGCACAGCCCCTTAGTGGACTGATGTTCCCCCTCCCCTTGGCCCATAAGGCCCCCAATGCTTGCCAGGGCCTCCGAAACACCTTTCGGTCACCCTGGTCGTCACCCGGTACTCCCAGAACAATTCCAGACTCCAATACCCTTCGTCCAATATATCGATCTTCACCTCCGGACCATTTCGGAGTTCCTCGTCATGTCCGGGATCTCATCCGGGACTCCGAACAACCTTCGGTAACCACATACTATTTCCCATAACAACTCTAGCGTCACCGAACCTTAAGTGTATAGACCCTACGTGTTTGGGAACCATGCAGACATAACCGAGACATCTCTCCGGCCAATAACCAACAGCGGCATCTGGATTCCCATGTTGGCTCCCACATGTTCCACGATGATCTCATAGGATGATCCACGATGTCAAGGATTCAAGCAATCCCGTATACAATTCCCTTTGTCAATCAGTACGTTACTTGCCCGAGATTCGATCGTCGGTATCCCAATACCTCATTCAATCTCGTTACCGGCAAGTCACGTTACTCGTTCCGTAATGCATGATCCCGTGACTAACTACTTAGTCACATTGAGCTCATTATGATGATGCATTACCGAGTGGCCCAGAGACACCTCTCCGTCATACGGAATGACAAATCCCAGTCTCGATTCGTGCCAACCCAACAGACACTTTTGGAGATGCCTGTAGTGTACCTTTATAGCCACCCAGTTACGTTGTGACGTTTGGTACACCAAAAGCATTCCTACGGCATCTGGGAGTTGCACAATCTCATGGTCTAAGGAAATGATACTTGACATTCGAAAAGCTTTTAGCAAACGAACTACACTATCTTGTGCTATGCTTAGGATTGGGTCTTGTCCATCACATCATTCTCCTAATGATGTGATACCATTATCAATGGCATCCAATGTCCATGGTCAGGAAACCATAACCATCTATTGATCAACGAGCTAGTCAACTAGAGGCTCACTAGGGACATGTTGTGGTCTATGTATTCACACATGTATTACTGTTTCCAGTTAATACAATTATAGCATGAACAATAGACAATTATCATGAACAAGGAAATATAATGATAACCATTTTATTATTGCTCTAGTGCATATTTCCAATAGTCTCCCACTTGCACTAGAGTCAATAATCTAGTTCACATCACTATGTGATTGCAATGAATCCAACAACCATTGGGTTTGATCATATCTCGCTTGTGAGAGAGGTTATTAGTCAATGGGTCTGAATCTTTCAGATCCGTGTGTGCTTTACAAATCTCTATGTCATCTCCTATATGCAACTACCATGCGCCATTTGGAACTATTCCAAATAACAGCTCTACTATATGAATCCGGTCTACTACTCAGAGTTATCCAGATTAGTGTCAAAGTTTGCATCGGCGTAATCCTTTACGACGGACTCTTTTACCACCTCCATAATTGAGAAAATTCCTTAGTCAACTAGTTACTAAGGATAACCTTGACCGCTGTCCTGTGATCCATTCCTAGATCACACTTGTACCCCTTGACTTACTCATGGCAAGGCACACTTCAGGTGCGCTACACAGCATAGCATACTATGGAGCCTACGTCTAAAGCATAGGGGACGACCTTCGTCCTTTCTCTCTCTTCTGCCGTGGTCAGATCTTGAGTCTTACTCAATGCTCACACCTTATAACACAGCCAAGAACTCCTTTGCTGATCTATTTGAACTCCTTCAAAATCTTGTCACGGTATGTATTCATTTGAAAGTACTATTAAGCGTTTTTGATCTATCCTTATAGATCTTGATGCTCAATGTTCAAGTAGCTTAATCCAGGTTTTCCATTGAAAAACACCTTTCAAACTACCCTATATGCTTTCCAGAAATTCTACATCATTTCTGATCAACAATATGTCAACAACATATACTCATCAGAAATGCTATAGTGCTCCCACTCACTTCTTTGGAAATACAAGTTTCTCATAAACTCCGTATAAACCCAAAATCTTTGATCATCTCATCAAAGCGTATATTCCAACTCTGAGATGCTTACTCCAGTCCTTAGAAGGATTGCTGGAGCTTTGCATACTTGTTAGCATCTTTCAGGATTGACAAAACCTTTTGGTTGTATCACATACAACATTTCCTCAAAAAAATCGTCGAAGAAACAATGTTTTGACATCTTGTCTGCAAGATTTCATAAATAATGCAGTAACTGCTAATATAACTCCAACAGACTCTTAGCATCGCTACGAGTGAGAAAGTCTCATCGTAGTCAACTCCTTGAACTTGTCGGAAAACATCTTAGCAACAAGTCGAGCTTTCTTAATGGTGACACTTACCATCATTGTCCGTCTTCCTTTTAAAATCCATCTGTACTCAACAGCCTTACGACCATCGAGTAGTTCTTCCAAAGTCTACACTTTGTTTTATACATGGATCCTCTCTCGGATTTTATGGCCTCGAGCCATTTGTCGGAATCCAGGCCCACCATCGCTTCTCCATAGCTCGTAGGTTCATTGTTGTCTAGCAACATGATCTCCAAGACAGGATTATGTACCACTCTGAAATAGTACACATCCTTGTCGACCTACGAGGTTTGGTAGTGACTTGATCCGAAGTTTCATAATCAATATCATCAGCTTCCACTTCAATTGGTGTAGGCGCCACAGGAACAACTTCATGTGTCCTGCTACACACTAGTTGAAGTGACGGTTCAGTAACCTCATCAAGTCCCCACCATCCACCCACTCAATTCTTTCGAGAGAAAATTTTTTGATTCTAGAAATAATCCCTTTTGCTTCTGGATCTGAGACAGGAGGTATACCCAACTGTTTTGGGTGTCCTATGAAGATGCATTTATCCGTTTTGGGTTCGAGCTTATCAGCCTGAAACTTTTTTCACATAAGCGTTGCATCCCCAAACTTTTAAGAAACGACAGCTTAGGTTTCTCTAAACCATAGTTCATATGATGTCGTCTCAACGGAATTGCGTGGTGCCCTATTTAAAGTGAATGCGGTTGTCTCTAATGCCTAACCCATAAACGATAGTGATAATTCGATAAGAGACATCATGGTATGCACCATATCCAATAGGGTGCAGTTATGACGTTCGGACACACCATCACACTATGGTGTTCCAGGCGGTATTAATGGTGAAACAATTTCCACAATGTCTTAATTGTGTGCCAAACTCGTAACTCAGATATTCATCACTATGATCATATCATAGACACCTTATCCTCTTGTCACGACGATCTTCAACTTCACTCCGAAATTACTTGAACCTTTCAATAATTCAGACTTGTGTCTCATCAAGTAGATATACTTAGCATCTACTCAAATGATCTATGAAGCAAGAACATAACGATATCCACTACGTGCCTCAGCACTCATTGGACTACACACATCAAAATGTATTACTTCCAACAAGTTGCTCTTTTGTTCCATCTCACTGAAAACGAGGCCTTTCAGTCATCTTGCCCATGTGGTATGATTTGCATGTCTCAAGTGATTCAAAATCAAGTGAGTCCAAACGATCCATCTGCATGGAGTTTCTTCATGCGTATACACCAATAGACATAGTTCACATGTCTTAAACTTTTCAAAAACGAGTGAGTCCAAAGATCCATCAACATGGAGCTTCTTCATGCGTTTTATACCAATATGACTCAAATGGCAGTGCCACAAGTAGGTGGTACTATCATTACTCTCTTATATCTTTTGTCATGAACATGTGTATCATTACGATCGAGATTAATAAACCATTCATTTTAGGTGCACGACCATTGAAGGTATTATTCAAATAAAAAGAGTAACCATTATTCTCCTTAAATGAATAACCGTATTGCGATAAACATAATCCAATCATGTCTATGCTCAACGCAATCACCAAATAACAATTATTTAGGTTTAACACCAATCTCAATGGTAGAGGGAGCGTGCGATGCTTGATTACACCAAACTTGGAAATACTTCCAACACATATCGTCATCTCACCTTCAGCTAGTCTCCGTTTATTCCGTAGCTTTTTATTTCGAGTTACTAACACTTAGCAACCGAACCGGTATTTAAATACCCTGGTGCTACTAGGAGTACTAGTAAAGTACACATCATAATGTATATCCAATATACTTCTGTCGACCTTGCCAGCCTCCTCATTTAGTATCTAGGGTAGTTCCGCTTCAATGATCGTTCCCCTTATTTCAGAAGCACTTAGTCTCGGGTTTGGGTTCAACCTTGGGTTTCTTCACTAGAGCAGCAACTGATTTGCCGTTTCATGAAGTATCCCTCCTTGCCCTTGCCCTTCTTGAAACTAGTGGTTATAGCAACCATCAACAATTGATGCTCCTATTTGATTTCTACTTTCGCGGTGTCAAACATCGCGAATTGCTCAAGGATCATCATGTCTATCCCTAGTATGTTATAGTTCATCACGAAGCTCTAATAGCTTGGTGGCAGTGACTATGGAGAACCATCACTATCTCATCTGGAAGATTAACTCCCACTCGATTCAAGCGATTGTAGTACTCAGACAATCTGTGCACATGCTCAACTATTGAGCTTTTCTCCCTTAGTTTGCAGGCTAAGAAACTTGTCAGAGGTCTCATACCTCTTGACGTGGACACTAGTCTGAAATCCCAATTTCAGTCTTTGGAGCATCTCATACGTTCTGTGATGTTTCAAAAAACGTCTTTGGCACCTCAATTCTAAACCATTTAACATTACGCACTAAACTATCACGTAGTCATCAAAACGTGTAGGTCAGATGTACGCAACATCCACAAACGACGCTCGAGGTTCTGCACACCGAGCGGTGCATTAAGGACATAAGCCTTCTGTGCAGCAATGAGGACAATCCTCAGAATACGGACCCAGTCCGCATAATTGCTACTGTCAACTTTCAACTAAATTTTCTCTAGGAACGTATCTTAAACAGTAGAACTAAAGCGTAAGCTACAACATAATTTGCAAAGATCTTTTGACTATGGTCATGATAATTAAGTTCATCTAATCAAATTATTTAATGAACTCCCATTCAGATAGACATCCCTCTAGTCATCTAAGTGATACATGATCCGAGTCAACTAGGCCGTGTCCGATCATCACGTGAGACGGACTAGTCATCATCGGTGAACATCTTCATGTTGATTGTATCCACTATACAACTCATGTTTGACTTTCAGTATCTTGTGTTCCGAGGCCATGTTTGTACATGCTAGGCTCGTCAAGTCAACCTAAGTGTTTTGCTTGTGTAAATCTGGCTTACACCCGTTGTATTCGAACGTTAGAATCTATCACACCCAATCATCACGTGGTGCTTCGAAACAACGAACCTTCACAACGGTGCACAGTAAGGGGGAACACTTTCTTGAAAATTTTAGCGAGGGATCATCTTATTTATGCTACCGTCGTTATAAGCAAATAAGATGTAAACATGACAAACATCACATGCAAATCATAGAGTGACATGATATGGCCAATATCATCTTGCGCCTTTGATCTCCATCTTCGAGGCGCGGCATGATCACCTTCGTCACCGGCATGACACCATGATCTCCATCATCGTGTCTTCATGAAGTTGTCTCGCCAACTATTACTGCTACTACTATGGCTAACGGTTAACAATAAAGTAAAGTAATTACATGGCGTTCTGATTGACACGCAGGTCATACAAAAAATTAAGACAACTCCTATGGCTCCTGCCGGTTGTCATACTCATCGACATGCAAGTCGTGATTCCTATTATAAGAACATGATCAATCTCATACATCACATATCATTCCTCACATTCTTTTGGCCATATCACATCACATAGCATACCCTGCAAAAATAAGTTAGACGTCCTCTAATCGTTGTTGCATGTTTTACGTGGCTACTATGGGTTTCTAGCAAGAACGTTTCTTACCTACGCAAAAGCCACAACGGTGATATGCCAATTGCTATTTACCCTTCATAAGGACCCTTTTCATCGAATCCGATCCGACTAAAGTGGGAGAGACTGGCACCCGCTAGCCACCTTATGCAACAAGTGCATGTCAGTCGGTGGAACCTGTCTCACGTAAGCGTACGTGTAAGGTCGGTCCGGGCCGCTTCATCCCACGATGCCGCCAAATCATGATAAGAGTAGTAACGGTAAGCATATTGAACAAACCAACTCCCACAACTACTTGTGTTCTACTCGTGCATAGAATCTACGCAATAGACCTAGCTCATGATGCCACTGTTGGGGAACGTAGCAGAAATTCAAAATTTTCTACGCATCACCAAGATCAATCTATGGAGAGACTAGCAACGAGAGAGAGGGGAGTGCATCTTCATACCCTCGAAGATCGCGATGCGGAAGCGTTACAAGAACGCGGTTGGTGGAGTCGTACACGCAGCGATTCAGATCACGGTCGATTCCGATCTAAGCGTCGAACGGACGGTGCCTCCGCGTTCAATACACGTACAGCCCGGGGCCGTCCGCTCCTCCTTGATCCAGCAAGGGGAGAGGAGAAGTTGAGGGAAAAGTCCAGCAGCACGATGGCGTGGTGGCGATGGAGCTCGTGGTTCTCCGGCAGGGCTTCGCCAAGCACTACGGAGGAGGAGGAAGTGTTGGAGGAGGGAGGGTGAGGGAGTCCTGGACTAGGGGGTGTCCAGATAGCCGAACTATCATCATCGGCCGGACTCCAAGACTATGAAGATACAAGATTGAAGACTTCGTCCCGTGTCCGGATGGGACTTTCCTTGGCGTGGAAGGCAAGCTTGGCAATACGGATATGTAGATCTCCTACCATTGTAACCGACTCTGTGTAACCCTAGCCCTCTCTGGTGTCTATATAAACTGGAGGGTTTTAGTCCATAGGACGAACAACAATCATACCATAGGCTAGCTTCTAGGGTTTAGCCTCCTTGATCTCGTGGTGGATCCACTCTTGTACTACCCATATCATCAATATCAATCAAGCAGGAGTAGGGTTTTACCTCCATCGAGAGGGCCCGAACCTGGGTAAAAACATTGTGTCCCTTGTCTCATGTTACCATCTGCCTAGACGCACAGTTCGGGACCCCCTACTCGAGATCCGCCGGTTTTGACACCGACATTGGTGCTTTCATTGAGAGTTCCTCTGTGTCGTCACCGATAGGCTTGATGGCTCCTTCGATCATCAACAACGACACAGTCTAAGGTGAGACTTTTCTCCCCGGACAGACCCTCGTATTTGGTGGCTTTGCATTGCGGGCCAATTCGCTTGGCCATCTGGAGCAGATCGAAAGCTACGCCCCTGGCCATCAGGTCAGATTTGGAAGCCTGAACTTCACGGCTGACATCCGCGAAGACTTGATCTTCGACGGATTCGAGCCACAGCCGAGCGCGCCGCACTGTCACGATGGGCATGATTTAGCTCTACTGCCGGACAGTGCCCTGGAGGCCGCACATGAGTCTACTCCGACCCTTAATTCGGAGCCAACCGCGCATATCGAGGATGGGTGGCTAGAACGGCCTCAGGGGCTGCAACCTCTACGGCGATAGAGCTGAATACTGACTTTGTCCCTCATGAGGCTAGTGACTCCGAGGTGCCAGACTCCTCTCCGGACTCCGAACCTCCCGCGCCCCCTCCAATCGAATCCGATTGGGCGCCGATCATGGGGTCCACCGCCGCGGACATCTTTCAACACTCACCTCTTGGCGACGTCCTGAATTCGCTAAAGTATCTCTCGTTATCAGGAGAGCCCTGGCCGAACTGCGGTCAGGACGATTGGGATGCGGACGACGAAGAAATTCAAAGCCCACCCACCACCCACTTTATAGCCACTGTCGACGATTTAACCAACATGCTAGACTTCGACTCTGAAGACATCGACGGTATGGACGACGATGCCGGAGACGACCAAGAACCAGCGCCTACGGGGCACTGGAAAGCCACCTCAACTCATGACATATACATGGTGGATACAGCAAAAGGAAGCGATAACAAGCAACAACAGGACGCGGCGAAGGATAATTCCCCCGAAAAACAACCAAAACGGCGACGCAAGCGCCGCCCGAAGTCCCGCCTCGGTAACAACAGCACCCATAATGACCCAGCCGTAGAGCAGGGCGAACCAGTGGACGACGAACATGCAACCAAGCAACCATCCGAACAGGATGAATCGGACAAGCAACCCATCCCCGGCAAAAACAACAGCCCAGACGATCTCACGCCGGACACATCACCGGAGCATAAGAACCTTCACAAAAGGCTCGTCGCCACTGCAAGAAGTTTGAAGAAGCAGAAACAGAAGCTCAAAACAGCGGAAGACGTACTCAGAATAAGATGGAGCAAAGTACTCAAGACCGCAGACAAATACGGCAATAGTCACCAAGCAAAGAGCTACCCGAAGCGCAAGCTGTTGCCCGAATTCGACAAGGAGGCTGTAGAGCCACCACAATCAAAAAGCAAAGAGGCCGCCTGGCCAGATAGACGACCAGATGACAGGCTAAGAGCGGAAAGCGGCGCCGCACACAAGCCGGCACATGACACACATAAAGATCCTCGCAAAAAGGATGGCCCGGTCAGGTCCATTTATGGGCCAAAAAAGAGGGCCCCAGGAAGCAACACAACACGCCAAGTGTTCGAAGATAACGGCACACCTAAATACAGGGGCGCCGCACACCCACTATGTTTCACCGATAAGGTACTGGATCCTGAATTTCCAGCGGGTTTTAAGCCCGTAAACATAGAGGCATACGACGGAATAACAGACCCTGGAGTCTGGATTGAGGATTACATCCTACACATACATATGGCTAGAGGAGACGATCTCCATGCCATAAAATACCTACCCCTCAAGCTCAAAGGGCCAACTCGGCATTGGCTCAAAAGCCTCCCAGAAAATACCATTGGAAGTTGGGAAGAGCTCGAGGATGCGTTTAGAGCAAATTTTCAGGGGACTTATGTCCGCCCTCCGGATGCAGACGATTTAAGTCACATAACTCAACAGCCCGGAGAATCAGCGCGCAAATTCTGGAATAGGTTCCTCACCAAAAAGAACCAAATAGTCGACTGTCCGGACGCCGAAGCCTTAGCAGCTTTTAAACATAATGTCCGAGACGAATGGCTCGCCAGACATCTCGGCCAAGAAAAGCCAAGAACAATGGCCGCGCTAACGAGCCTCATGACCCGCTTTTGCGCGGGAGAAGATAGCTGGCTGGCAAGATGCAGCACCAGCGACCCGAGTACATCCGAGGTTAGAGATGGAAATGGGAAATCATGATGCAGAAAAGATCAGCGCCGGAATAAGGAAAATGGCCCAAAGAGCACGACGGTCAATGCCGGATTCAAAAGCTCTCGGCCGAACAACAAAACACTGCCTCTTAAGGACAACAGTGACAAGCTATCTAACCTAAACAAAATCTTGGATAGGATATGCCAAATTCATAGTACCCCTGGGAAGCCTGCAAACCACACCCACAGAGATTGTTGGGTCTTCAAGCAGTCCGGCCGACTTAACGCCGAACACAAGGGGCTCGACACATCAAGCGAGGACGATGACGAACCCCACAAGCAGAGCACCGGACAACAAAAGAACTTCCCACAAGAGGTCAAAACAGTGAATTCACTTCAAGTGATAACAAGGAAAAATAGGGCGGCATCTACCAAAGCACATGCCGCACGGTCCACCCCAGTGGAATCCCGAGATTGGATGTCAAAACCAATTACTTTCGACCATCTGGATTACTCCAGAAGTATTCGAAACACAGGATGGACTGCCTTGATATTGGATCCTGTAATCGATGGACTACAATTTACACAAGTCCTAATGGATGGCGGCAGCGATTTAAACCTGCTATATCTGGACAAAATCCGCAGAATGGGGATAGACCCTACCAAAATTCGCCATAGCAGCACTTCCTTCAAAGGAGTGACGCCGGGCCCTTACGCCAATTGCAAGGGCTCCTTACTACTAGAAGTTGTGTTCGGTCCATCCGACAACTTCCGTTGCGAAAAGCTAATCTTCCATATCGCCCCATTTAAAAGTAGCCATCAGGCACTCTTGGGACGCGAAGCTTTCGCCCGCTTTAACGCAATACCGCATTACGCATCTCTTACACTTAAAATGCCCGGTCCACGCGGCATCATCTCCTTAAAAGGTCGCTCAAGACCCCGGACACGGCTAGGCGAGTCCGGCATAAATAAACTAGGGGCTTCCTAGCCGCATACCCCTTCACAAGGGGTTGTGCACATGAACAATAAGAGCCAATAAAAGCTCAACTTTATTCATTTATTCATACTCTGTTTTTAATACATTTCTTGCACGATATCTTTCCAAACTAAGTTCTTCTCTTTTATAGATGAACATCATGCTACACCCGTCCAAGATACAGCACAACAGAGACACAGGCGCGGACGTGCAGCAGGGACCCGTTGCAAGGATTCTTTTCAGATTAAGACCCTGCGTAAACCTTTCTTACTGTCTCTTGTTGATACACATCCCCCGGTTTTTTATCATAACCGATAAGGAGGCTGGCGTTTTGGCATCGGCCGCGTCAGACATTTTCGCCCGTACCTAGACACTAGGGGCTTAGGGCATTGTTCTGCCCGTTATCATAAAGACCAAATACCTTAGGGAGTGTTCGGCGTCTCGAGTTAGGCCTTATATGCATCAGCTCCGAATCATGTCTTTGGTCAAATGTTGGGTTTGCCCGGCTCCTGTGTTTTGCTGCCTTACGTTCCATATCATCGGCTAACGCGGCACCAGGAGAACTACTGCGATTGTGCCCCGGTTCGTCCGGGCGAGCACCTCAGTAGAGAAAGTCGAAAACTGACTGTCATGATATAGCGAGAGACTGGTCAACCACTCGATCGACTACCGGAATGTCTAGAATTCCCCCGCTTTGACGAAGGACCGTTTCCCGGTCAGGCACATACGCGCCCCGAATTTGGAGAACGCGGTGCCCCTCGGGGCTATATCATAGCCCCACCTTCGAACTCCTATGGCTAAGTGAAAGTGATAAAGCATTATAGTCCGGTTGCCTAGTTTGCTACGCTACCACCTCCTTCACAGGACCAAGACGTTGGATTAAGTGTGAAAATGCGCTATTTTGCAAACACCCCCGCACCATATGCGTGGGGGCTGAAGCCGAAGACTGCCATCTTTCAGGTTATATACACGTGTGCATTAACGGCCGCACAGGAGATATTTCAATACTTGAACGCACAAGTATAAAAAGCACTCATATTATGAATATCGTTTTACAAATCATACATGTCATTTGAACATAACAAATTTCGAGCACTGCGACTCTATTACACGAGCGCCCTGCAGGACTTCCCCAAAATAGTGCTCGGCGGGTAACCGGCTCTCGTCCGAACCCCGGGTTGCAACATCGGTGGCATCCATCTCCGTCCAGTATGTCTTCACACGGGCGAGAGCCATCCGTGCACCCTCTATGCATGCCGACCACTTCATCTCCTTGATATGCGGCACCGCCCCAAGGAATTGCTGTAATAAGCCAAAATAACTCTTCGGCTTGGGCCTATCCGGCCACAGATGAGCCAGTATATCTGTCATGGCAAATCCGGACAATCTATTCAGCTCAGCCCACTTAGGCAACCGATCGGTCAACGGAAGTGAACGCTCCGGACAGTGGAATTGAGACCAAAAAAGCTCTTCCATCTCGTGATCCTTTTGGCTTCGGAAGTGCACAACCGCATCCGCCGCACTCGCCCCCAAATCCAGAAAAGGATCCACCGCACCCCACAGCTGGCTAAGCTGAGCATACTTCTGATCTGTGAACTTCCTGCGCAGCAGAAAGGGCTTTCCAGCGGCAATGTCTCTGGCCTGACACAGCTCCTCCTTTATAGCCCTCATTGCAGAACGGGCATCCTTGGCTTCGGCGGTGGCCTTCTTCAGGTCTTCTTGCTCCGCTCGGCGTTCTTTTTCAAGAACCTCATAGCGGTCGGTAACATCCTTCAGCTTCACGGCCATTCCGGCCATCTCCTCCCTGCTTCGGCAGTGAGCAGCCTTTTCGGCTTTTAGCTCTTCGGCTACCTTCGGGGCAGCCGCATCACTCCTTCTGGCCTGCCCCTTGGCTCGAGCAAGCTCTGCCCGAAGGTCCTCCACAGCAGCGGCACCATATGCATTAAGCATACATGTTGTAAGGAGTGGGCATCAGCTCCCTTACTAGGTGACCACGGAGAAACAACCTACCTTGTGACTCGTCAAGTCGTTTATTGACCAGCGCGATGTCCGCATCCGCAACGTCGAGTTGCCGCTTTAGTTCGGCAACTCCATCAGTCCGGCTGGCCACCGGACTATCCGCCACCTGCATAGGAAAGGCGAGAATTAATACCTGAGATTATGATCCTCGGCACGCTGTCATTTTCGACAACATACCGAGTCTCAGGGGCTACTATCTATACAGGACGCACTTTATGTGTAAAACTGTCAAAAGGTATGTCATTTTTACGTACCTCAAACCCCGCTAGCAAACTTCTGACGGCATCATGCAACCCGCCCTCAGAGGATGAAATTCTTTCAATCACCGTACTCATTAATGTACGGTGATCTTCTGAGATAGACGCCCTCTCAAGCAGATACTTTAGCTCCCCCGGCCGTACACCAGTTGGTGCCGAACTCTCCGGCCCTGTCGGACTCGGGGAGACCCTCCGCGACGACACCTCAGGGTCGTCCGCCCCGCCTGACGGCACGGCAGATGGAGGCGTCTCGCTCTCCATCATCTCCGGACGAAGGTCCCCCGAAGATGAGCTCAGCTGAGAAGGGCGGAGATCCGAACTACAAGGTAAAAACTTCGGTTATCCTCAGAAGCAAAAATAGGGATGTCCCTTATTACAAAACTCCTCTTTTTCTACTTACGGCTCGCTGGAGGGCTGATTCCTTTGGGGAGATAGTGCGGCCGGGGCTTCTCCTGGCGCAGGACCCTCTGGTGAAGATTTCTTCCCCCGCTTTGAGGCTTTAGCCTCCGGATCTTCGGAAGCGGTCCTATTCTCCCCCTGGGAGGAGGGATTCTTGATCCCCCCTTTCTTGAAAGCCTCCTTAGTGGAGGCAGTAGTTCCTCTGTTTTCCCCTTCAACCTCTTCTGAAGGCGCAACCTCGAACATCTTGACTAACACGGGATCCGGCGTGGTCTCAGGGAGGGGGCCGGACACCGTATCAGTTTTGCTTGCGCTATCCACTCCTGTCCAAGGGATAGCTGATTAAAAGGCAAATCCATAATGAATAAATGGATGATATGTTTGGACACAGGGCTACTTACTTGAGTATCCGGGCGATTGCAGCTTAGGCCGGCGTCCTCGCTCAAGTCCGGACACATCTCTTGTGATCCGAAGAACAATTTGTACATCTCCACAGGTGTCGTACCCATGAAGTGTTGGAGAGCTCGCGGTCCCTCCGGATTGAATTCCCACAGGCAGAGAGGGCGACGTTTGCAGGCAGAAGACGCCGAATTAGCATAACCTGCGTCACCACGACCAGATTGATCTCCCTCTCTTGGAGGTCTCGAATCCGGCCCTGCAATAGGGGTACGTCCTTGGACGGCCCCCAGTCAAGCCCTTTGCTGACCCATGATGTCAGCCGTTGTGGAGGACCCGAGCGAAAGACGGGCGGCGGCTTCTGCCTGGTGCCCCTGGGAGCGGTAAATAGAACCACTCATGTTGCCACAGACCGAGCTCCTCCTGAAAAGAGCCCTCGGGCCATGGAGCATCGACCCTCTTGCTTATAATCGCCCCGCCGCACTCTGCCTGGCACCCCTCAATCATCTTCGGCTCCACGTTGAAGGTTTTGAGCCACAAACCGAAGTGAGGGGTAATGCGGAGGAAGGCTTCGCAGACGACTATGAATGATGAGATATGGAGGATGGACTCTGGAGCCAAGTCATGGAATTCCAGCCCATAGTAAAACATGAGCCCTCTCACAAAAGGATCCATCGGGAAGCCTAAACCCCGACGGAGGTGAGACACAAACACGACGCTCTCGCCGGGCTCGGGAGTGGGAATGACTTGCCCGTGGGCAGGCAGCCTATGCGAAATCTCGTAGGTTAAGTACCTGGCTTCTCTCAGCTTTAGCATGTCCTCCTCCGTGACGGAGGAGGGCATCCACCGGCCCTGCAGGTCGGAGCCGGACATTGTCGAAGGTCCGAAGCGTTCGGATCTGGAGTCCTGGGTGCTGGAACTTGGGGCGAGGGATGGATTCGATGGAGGATTGAAGAAAAGAAACGAGCCTTGGTCTCATTAAAAAGAGGGAGAATACCAAGAGTCGTCCCCGTGACCGTTTGGAACTCGCCCTCGATGGAGGGGGCATGGCAATGGGCGCGGTTGGATTACCCACGTCCGTATTGATGGGAATCCCGGAATAAGGGGAACACAATCTCTGCTTCGACAAGACGTGCCAAGGAAACCGCTTCACTAAACGCGCTGAGGTGGTATAATAAAAACGACTCAAGTAAAGGCTTGGTAGTGGTGTGACGTCACGCCACAAAATACGTCAGCAGATTGAACCTGTGTGAATATTATTCTCTCTACGGTGGTATGTGGAATTTATTTTACAGAGCCGGACACTATCCTGGTGTTCACAATCTTCTATGAATTATTCGGAGGAGGAACCCGCCTTGGAATGCCAAAGACAATATGCACGCCGGACTCGTCATCATTGAAGCCTGGTTCAGGGGCTACTGAGGGAGTCCTGGACTAGGGGGTGTCCGGATAGCCAAACTATCATCATCGGCCGGACTCCAAGACTATGAAGATACAAGATTGAAGACTTTGTCCCGTGTCCGGATGGGACTTTCCTTGGCGTGGAAGGCAAGCTTGGCAATACGGATATGTAGATCTCCTACCATTGTAACCGACTCTGTGTAACCCTAGCCCTCTCCGATGTCTATATAAACCGGAGGGTTTTAGTCCATAGGACGAACAACAATCATACCATAGGCTAGCTTCTAGGGTTTAGCCTCCTTGATCTCGTGGTAGATCCACTCTTGTACTACCCATATCATCAATATCAATCAAGCAGGAGTAGGGTTTTACCTCCATCGAGAGGGCCCGAACCTGGGTAAAAACATCGTGTCCCTTGTCTCCTGTTACCATCCTCCTAGACGCACAGTTCGGGACCCCCTACCCGAGATCCGCCGGTTTTGACACCGACAGAGGGGCTGCACCAGGGGCAAGGGTGTGGCTGCCCTCTCTCTCCCTCACTACATATAGGGGTAAGGGAGGGTGGAGAAGGCGCCCTAGGGGAGGGGTGGCGGCCACAGGGGAAACCCTAGATGGGTTTGGGCGCCCCCACCCCTAGGAAACTTGCCCCCCAAGCCGGGAGGGGTGGCTGCCCTAGGGGAGGCGCCCCCACCTCTCCATGTTATGTGAGATGGGGTGGGAGGGGCGCACAGCCCCTTAGTGGGCTGATGTGCCCCCTCCTGTTGGCCCATAAGGCCCCCAACGCTTGTCGGGGCCTCCAAAACACCTTTCGGTCACGCTGGTCGTCACCTGGTACTCCCAGAACAATTCCAGACCCCAATACCCTTCGTCCAATATATCGTTCTTCACCTCCGGACCATTCCGAAGTTCCTCGTCATGTCCGGGATCTCATCCGGGACTCCGAACAACCTTCGGTAACCACATACTATTTCCCATAACAACTCTAGCGTCACCGAACCATAAGTGTGTAGACCCTACGGGTTCGGGAACCATGCAGACATGACCGAGACATCTCTCCGGCCAATAACCAACAACGGGATCTGGATACCCATGTTGGCTCCCACATGTTCCACGATGATCTCATCGGATGAACCACGATGTAGAGGATTCAAGTAATCCCGTATGCAATTCCCTTTGTCAATCGGTACGTTACTTGCCTGAGATTCGATCGTCGGTATCCCAATACCTCGTTCAATCTCGTTACCGGCAAGTCACTTTACTCGTTCCGTAATGCATGATCCCGTGACTAACTACTTAGTCACATTGAGATCATTATGATGATGCATTACCGAGTGGGCCCAGAGACACCTCTCCGTCATACGGAGTGACAAATCCCAGTCTCGATTCGTGCCAACCCAACAAACACTTTTTGGAGATGCCTGTAGTGTACCTTTATAGCCACCCAGTTACGTTGTGACGTTTGGTACACCCAAAGCATTCCTACGGTATCCGGGAGTTTCACAATCTCATGGTCTAAGGAAATGATAATTGACATTCGAAAAGCTTTTAGCAAACGAGCTACACAATCTTGTGCTATGCTTAGGATTGGGTCTTGTCCATCACATCATTCTCCTAATGATGTGATCCCGTTATCAATGACATCCAATGTCCATGGTCAGGAAACCATAACCATCTATTGATCAACGAGCTAGTCAACTAGAGGCTCACTAGGGACATGTTGTGGTCTATGTATTCACACATGTATTATAGTTTCCAGTTAATACAATTATAGCATGAACAATAGACAATTATCATGAACAAGGATATATAATAATAACCATTTTATTATTGCCTCTAGGGCATATTTCCAACACTTAGGCGAAGCCCTGCGCGGATCACATCGCCATCACCGTCACCATGCCGTCGTGCTAATGGAACTCATATACTTCCTCCACCCTCTGCTGGATCAAGAGCTCGAGAGACGTCATCATGCTGAACGTGTGCAGAACTTGGAGGTGCCGTACATTCGGTACTCGGTCAGTCGGAACGAGAAGACGTTCGACTACATCAACTGCGTTAAGAAAATGCTTCCGCTTTCGGTCTATGAGGGTACGTGGACACACTCTCCCCCTCGCGTTTATATGTATCTCCTAGATAGATCTCGCGTGAGCGTAGCAATTTTTTTGAAATTGCATGCTACATTTCCCAGTAGGTCGAGCGTTGTTTAACGCGGTTAATGAAAGCACCTGGATGGATGGTGTTTGCTTGTGATCCCATGGCCCCGCTCAATGTTATCATTTGTTTTGTTCATGTTTTCAACTCGTATTCCAGACAATTTAAAATGCCACATGCGGCAACAGATAATACGACGACAAATAAAATGGCAACGGATAATACGACAACAAATTTACAATGGCGCGGATAATAATTGTCTTACATATTCCGGATAATTTAAAATGCCACATGCGGCAACGCTCAAAAGACATGCAGGCAAGAGAAGAGGGAAATCGCAGACAACGATCTGGGTCGGTACTGTCTCTACTCCTTGATGGATCGCTGGCTGACGAGATCCTCTAGCTCATCCTTCAATTCCTCACGACTTTGCTTGACAGTAGCTACCGATTCCTCCACCTCTAGCTTGCGCTTGATCCGGAGCTTCCTCAAGTCCCCCATCAGTTCCTCGACGACCGCTTTCAGTGTCATCCCCAAGGCACTCCTCTGCTCATGTAGCTTCTTCCAGCCGGCGACCTCCTCCTCCGTCTCGGTGAGCACCTTGAGGAGCTTTGCATTGTCACCCATGAGTTGCTCGACGAGGCTGGTCGCCTTCTCAATCGAGGCATCGCTAATCTCGAGCAGCTTCGTCAAGCCGTCGACCAGCTCCTGCTGCTTAATTAGGCCAGCGAGAATGTCGTCGTCGCTGGCCAAGGACTTCAGCACCGCCAGCTCGTCGCGATCGCCGACGCGGCGAATGCGCTTGTGAGAGCCCCCGCATGCCGGTGAGTGATACGTCTCCAATGTATCTACTTTTCCAAACACTTTTGCCCTTGTTTTGGACTCTAACTTGCATGATTTGAATGGAACTAACTCGGACTGACGCTGTTTTCAGCAGAATTGCCGTGGTGTTATTTTTGTGCAGAAATAAAAGCTCTTGGAATGACCTAAAACTTCACGGAGTCACGTTTTGGAATTAATAAAAAATATTGACGAAAGAATCAACAGAGGGCGACCCACACCCTGTCCACGAGGGTGCAGGGCGTGCCCACCCCCCTGGGGCACGCCCCCCTGCCTCGTGGGTCCCCTAGACCTTCACCGACCTCAACTCCAACTCTATAAATTCATGTTCGGGGAGAAAAAAAATAAGGAGAAGGATTCATCGCGTTTTACGATACGGAGGCGCCGCCAAACCCTGTTCTTCCTCGGGAAGGCTGATCTGGAGTCTGTTTGGGGCTTCGGAAGGGGAATCCGTCGCCATCGTCATCATCAACCATCCTCCATCACCAATTTCATGATGCTCATCGTCGTGCGTGAGTAATCTCTTCGTAGGCTTGCTATACGGTGATGGGTTGGATGAGATTTACCATGTAATCGAGTTAGTTTGGGTAGGATTTGATCCCTAGTATCCATTGTGTTCTAAGATTGATGTTGCTATGACTTTGCCATGCTTAATGCTTGTCACTAATGCCCGAGTGCCATGATTTCAGATCTAAACCTATTATGTTTCCATGAATATATGAGTGTTCTTGATCCTATCATGCAAGTTATAGTTACCTACTACGTGTTATGATCCGGCAAACCCCGGAGTGACAATAGTGGGGACACTTCCCGGTGATGACTGTAGTTTGAGGAGTTCATGTATTCACTAAGTGATAATGCTTTGGTCCGTACTCTATTAAAAGGAGGCCTTAATATCCCTTAGTTTCCATTAGGACCCCTAAAAGAACATGCGGTGCCCCCATGTTTGGTTTTGGTAATTGATGACAATCTCTATGGACTAATGGTTATCTTGAGTTATATTTTAAGGATTTGTCCATAGGCTTTTCTTGAAGTCCATGTGTTGGTTTCAAGGAGTTTATGAGTTGACCAAGGTGCTATTAAGGAATTATCCAAAGATTGGTCATGTGAGTGTTGAGCTTATTGCAAGCATGTCTTGAAGAAGAAGATTGTGTGATCATTCATGTTTACCTTCAAGACATCATCCAAATGAAGAGAGTTGGAAAGATTCAAGGTTGATCAAGACTAAGTCAAGAGTGAATCAAGTTGATCAACTCACAAAGCATAGAAGATGTACCGAGAGGGATCAAGTGATCCCATGGTATGGTAAGCATTGTCCATTGCACTTTGTGTACTAACCCATGGTCTATGTGAGAGTTCTTTGTGGGGTTAGGTACGTGTCCATGGGCTTGCGTCAAGAGGAAGATATCATACAACCCATGGAAAGGATGGCATCAAGTGGTGATCGTCATCAAGATTGCCATGTGCAAGTTCAAGTGGAGCATCACGAAGAGATCAAGTGCTTGAATCTTGCCATCCATTATGGTGTCAATGGACTTGTGAAGATGTGCCGAAGAGTGGCTCACCCATAGTGGACTATGGGGGAGAAATCATCTAGTCTTCATCGAGCCAATGCAATCAAGAAAGGTGGTCCAACTTGAGGGAGTCAAGATAGTCATCATCTAGCTCAAGTGGACCATGTTCAAGGCAAAGGTTTTCCCTTGATAGGTTTTCTATTTTACCAGTCTCATGGTGGTAGTTGGGAGACCGGGTTATAGGATCGTTTGCCGTACTATCAAGGGGGGCTCTCAAGTTGGTAGCTTGATCGTATCGTTAGTAGAGAGCTCAAACCATTGCATCCTTGCATCATGTTTCTTGGTTCTTGTTTGGTTCTCTTTATGAGTCTTAGAGCTTATGGTCATCTTGATGACAAGCTTGAGTTCATCAAAAAACGGAGTTCGCATGCGTCTACTACGATGTTTTCGGTGTTGGAGGTTTTACCGGTCTTATCCGAGGAAGGGTTCTCACCATTTTCTTATAGGCCCTTTCTAATTTGCTTCTTATTGATATTTCTTTCAAGATTGTGTTAGCCCTTTGTTGCTAGCTTTCCAACAAACTTGGTTTCATCGAATTCAGAGTCCGTTTGCAAAAGTAGTGGCAGTTTTGGTGTTCTGAAAAGCCTGCAGCGGTACTACCGCGAATTGGAGCGGATGTAATTTTTTACTACCGCTCCAGAGCGGTACTACCGCGGCTCCTACAGCAGTAGTACCGCTCTGGACCAGAAAACTCGTCCCAAGTCCTGCGGAGGTAGGTACGGAAGTATTTTTTTTGTACCGCAAGCAGTAGTACCGCGATCCCTAGTGGTAGTACCGTGAGGACGAGTGGTAGTACCGCTCTGTGCGGGTTGTGAGCATAACGGTTGGATTTTCCCCCACCTATAAAAGGGGGTCTTCTTCCCCATTGAACCTTATCCTTTGAGCTCGTGTTCTTCCCCCATTGTTGACCTTCTTTGAGCTTGCTAACTCTCAATCCCTCCATGGATTCTTGCTAGTTTTTGAGGGAAAAGAGAGAGGAGATCTAGATCCACATTTCCACCAAACACTTTCTCCTTTTTGTAAGGGGAACCCTTTGGATCTATATCTTGGAGTTCTTCGTGTTCTTCTTTCGTTCTTCCTCTCATTTTCCTCCCTAGCATAAGTTGCTTTGGTGGGATTTGGGAGAGAAGGACTTGGGCACTCCGTGTGCCCTTGCCATTGCATTTGGTGCATCGGTTTGAGTTCTCCACGGTGATACGTGGAAGTGAAGTTTGAGAAGCTTATTACTCTTGGGTGCTTGGTGCCCTTGAGCTTGTTCCTCTTGGGTGCTTGGGCGCCCTAGACGGTTGGTGGTGTTCGAAACTCAATCATTGTGGTGTAAAGCTCCGGGCAAGCGTCGGGGTCTCCAATTAGGTTGTGGAGATCGCCCCAAGCATTTTGACGGGTTCCGGTGACCGCCCCCAAGGGTTGCCAAAGTGTATGGGTTCGGTGACCGCCCCCAAGGGTTGCCATTTGTATGGGTTCGGTGACCTCCCTCAAGGGTCCCTTAGTGGAATCACGGCATCTTGCATTGTGCGAGGGCGTGAGGAGATTACGGTGGCCCTAGTGGCTTCTTGGGGAGCATTGTGCCTCCACACCGCTCCAAATGGAGATTAGCATCCGCAAGGGTGTGAACTTCGGGATACATCATCGTCTCTGCGTGCCTCGGTTATCTCTTACCCGAGCCCTTTACTTATGCACCTTACTTTGTGATAGCCATATTGTTCTTTGTCATATATCTTGCTATCACATAGTTGCTTATCTTGCTTAGCATAAGTTGTTTGTGCACATAGGTGAGCCTAGTTGTTTTAGGTTTTGTGCTTGACAAATTAACCGTTAGGTTTATTCCGCATTTGTTCAAGCCTAAACTGTAATTATTCTAAAGCGCCTATTCACCCCCCCCCCTCTAGGCGACATCCTCGATCTTTCAATTGGTATCAGAGCCTCGTCTCTCTGTGTTGAGCTTAACTACCTAGAGAGTAAAGATGTCGACTTGAGGATTAGGATTCTCTGACACTCTTAGTTTCGATGGCACAAAGTTTGATGTTTGGGTAATTCACATGCTTAATCTCTTTAGGGTCATGGACCCAAATTTAGAGCGAATTGTAGATATGGGTTTTTCTCCTCCAAAGGATCCCAAAGATTATCTTTAGAGGATGAGAAAAACTCTTATCTCAATGCTCAAGCCTCTAATGTGCTTTTCGATGCTTTGAGCAATGTAGTTATATTTCAACTCATGCCGTTCCGGGATGCTCATGAGTTATGGACAAAGCTTCAAGATAAATATGGTGTGTCCAAGATTTGTGGGGATGGTTGTTCTCCCTCCACCTCCGGTCATATAGTCTTCTCAACTTCTTCTGCTTCACCTACATGTAGTTTGCCACAAGGTAATGATATGGTGAGTAATGTTGGTCATTGCAATGATGATAGTATGCTTATTGTGGATGATCCTTCATCACTATATTATTGCAATGCTCCCTCTTTGGGCTTTAACACTTCGAGCACTCCAAATGTTTCACATACTTGTGTTGATAGTCCTTGCATATCATGTAGAAACTGCTTGACTAAATATCATGATGATATGTTTGCTATGTCTTGTTGCCATGATAAAAATGCATCTATTTCCTCGAATTCTTGTGCTAACAATGTAGAGGAAACCGAACACTCCATGGAACAAGATGTGGTGTTTAATGGTGCCTCAAGGGATCCTACATCATCATCTATTGCCTTTTGCCTTATGGCTAAGGCGTCGAAGGTATCTCCTACTTTGTACCCCAATATGTCTCTTGATGATGATGTTGATGCTAATGATGATGAGGATAATGATGAAGAGAATGATAATGTTGCCTCCTTAAATACTAAGGGGGAAATGATTTATAAAGCTCTTCATAAAAATAAAATTGCTCGTTCCAACTTCATGGAAATGATGTCCATTGCCATTGATGGCAAGAAATACATTGAGGAGTTGGAATCTCATCTAGAGGAGCATGAGGCCACCATTGAGAAAATGGAAGCTCATGCGCGTGATTACGAAAATGAGATCGCGGAGCTATCTCAAGCTCTTGAACATGAACAAACCACCTCTGAATCTCTTGAGGAGACTTTTGCTCTAGAATTATCTAGAGTGAGGGAATCTCATGATAGAGCTCTTGAGGTGGCCAATGATTTCAAAACTAAAAATGCTAAGCTTGAAGTTTCTCATGCTAGACTCCTTGAGGATTTGAGCACCTCGAAAATGGCTCAAGGGTCATCAAGGGTGAGCTCATCAAACTCACCGAGTCTCATGCCCAACTTGAAGCGTCTTATTTAAAAGAGCTTGCCAAGTTGTCCTCTCCTATTGTTGTAAATGATGATGCTTGTGCTACTAACTCTATTACTTGTGAAGCATCCATTTTGAAGGAGAATGTTGAGCTACGGGCTCAACTTGAGGTGCTACCTAGTAATTATGGGAAATTGGAAGAAAGTCATGAAAAGCTCTCAAGCTCTCATGATGATCTTCTAGTATCCCATAGTGTGCTAAAGATAGCTCATGAGGCCATGATTGTTAAGGTAACATCTAGTGAGCCTCATGTGGATACTAGCACTACTTCTAGTCAAAATAGTATATTGCCATGTGCTAGTCCTTGTAATTCATCTACTCACAATGTTGGTACATCTTGTGATGAATTGCTTTCCTTGCCTTGTTGCTCTAACGATGAAGCTTATACTTCCTCTAGTACTTGTGTTGAGACTAACCATGTAGAGGAAATCAAAGAGCTCAAGGCCCAAGTCACTTCTTTGAAGAAAGACTTGGAAAAGATTCATGAAGGAAAATTCACACTCAACAATATCTTGAGTGTGCAAAAATCCCCCAATGACAAAGGTGGACTTGGATTCAACTCCAACAAGAAGAAGAAGTCCAAGATCAACAAGAAGAAGGGCCAAAAACAAGTCAAGAATTTGGCCAAGATTATTTGCTTCAAGTGCAAAATTGAAGGGCATCATGTTAGATCTTGCCCATTGAAGAAGAAGGCCATTAGTGACAAGCAACAAGGGAAGCGGCTACAAGTGCATTCTCATGCTCAACCTCAAGTTGAAGAAAGGCATCTTCCCAAAAAGACTCAAGCTAATGCTTCTCAAGTTGAGAAATCAAGTGAGAAGAAAGTGAAGAGTAGACGTTGCTATCTATGTCGTGAGAAAGGTCACCTTGCTTCTTCATGCACTAGTGGTAACTTATCCAACCCAATTGTTATTGATGATGTCTATTCTCTTAGGAAGGATAAGGTTGGCAATGTGTTTGCCAAGTTTGTTGGTACTCAAGGTGGTTTGAAGCAAAGAACTATTTGGGTAGCCAAGCCTATTGTGACTAACCTCTTAGGACCCAACTTGGTTGGTGGACAAACTAGCTCAAACTTGATCAATAGGTGTTGTTGGAGGGCATTGGAGACTTCGCTACATTATGAAGAATTAAGGGGACTTCATCACTCTTATTGTCTCAAGCCAAGTTAATTGAATCGTCAAGTTTATATCTTATATCCAATGTGCCTCCTTATGGTAACTTGTACTTAAAATTGCTTACATTGAAAGTTACTTGCCCCCTTGCATGTTTTGGTTTTGTTCCTTGCATGTGTTTGTATATGATGTGTCTCCAAATTGCCTTTGTGTATGTTGATTTGCACATCATGTACTTGTGTGTCGTTCGTTGAGCCTTAGTGCATCTTGGTTGTATCTTAGTTGGCTTGTGTGAGAGTTTAATGGAATATCCCATTATGGGGGAGTTATGTGCTTTCTGCACTTCGCAATCCTATAAAGGTGGGTACATGGGGAATACCACTTAGTATTGATATTACAAGATTATCTAGTCGCTAGGTGGTATATCTCTCATGAGAAATTCAAATTCTAAAAATTCCATTGATTATCTCGTGTTGGATCCTCTTATTGCCTCTTGTTAAGTTCTTGTTGGTATCACATTATGGGGGAGTAATATGCTATGTGCATATTACAAGCCTAGAAAATGTGTACATTTGAGATGTTGTCACCTAGTGTTGATATTGTAGATTATCTTGTTTCTAGGTGGCATGTTAGCTCTACAAGTTGCAATTTGCTTGTGTGTGGTGTGAAGATGATGTTGGATATCCTTGTTCTCTACCACCTGGAATTATTTCCAAATACTTCTTGTCTTTTGACAAGTGGTAGTCACTTATGTGTGGAAGAATTTTTTGATCATCTTTACATTGTCTTTTGTTTTTATTTGCCTTTTCTCTTGCCAAGGTTTGTGTCAACTCCTGTTGTCTTCCATACCACTTGTGGATCTTGTTAATTTCTTGTTCTTGTCTAATGTTTTCTAGATATAGTGAAAGTGGTGATCCCACCTTGTGCATTTTGTATTCAAAAGCAAATTCTCTATAGTGCACAACTCGTGGGGGAGCTATCCTATTTTCTTTAGAACATTCTTCTTGTGATCCTTATCAAGTGTGTTTTGGTGGAAGGCAAGCCATTTCTTTTTGGTACTTTGTGCCATCATGAAACTTTGTTGAGAGCTTGGTTTGTTTGGAACCATCCTCTCTTTGAGAGTTTGACATCTTTAGTTTAGTGTGTATCAATGGATATCTCATTCCTTGATGTATCTTTAATGATATCTTCCAAGTGATGATTTCTCCATTTGGTACCCTTTTCACTTGGCATTTCTTTGTCTTTTGGTTTCAGGTTTTGAAAGTCTTGAGCATGCATGTTTACTTCATGTATTCCATTTGGCATGCTTTCTTTCTTTGACTCAATATATAGGGGAAACTCCACCTACTCTCAATTTGGATGAGATGTGCATGAAATTCATTTTCATATCTATATGCACATATTTATGTGTAGTTTGTCCTATGTATTGGTGTTTCTAACTATTTGGTCCCGATGAGTTTGTGTACCGTTTAGTTTGTGTTGTTCTTCTAGGAACATTTGGAGATGCATTGGATACTCGGCTCACTCACAAGGAAGGTGTTGTCACCATGTGCATATTGGAGTCAAGCTAGGATGATCAATGAACTTCTATCTACCTTCAATTGGTATCTACTACATCCTTCCAATGATATCTCGGTAACAAGTATCTATTCATGCTTTCCCCTCTTGCATTCAACCTTGTGTAGGTTGTATCTTGGCATGATATTCATTTCATGTCTTGTGATACTTGCTTCCTTTCTCAAAGCATCCCAACAATAATCTCTGTTGCTAGTTGTGATGCCCTTGATGGATGTGTGTTTGGACTTCATTTATATACAATAAGACCATATCTAGCCAAGTGCTATGCTTTCAAGCAAATATCTTATTGGTATATTTATGACTTCCTTGTGGATATCTTGTTCCTTCGTGTTGTAACTATTTTGGGTGTACATTCTTCTTTGTAGATATATATATCATCATGATTTCGTCTACATAGAACCTTATACACTTCAGAGAAATTACATCTCTAGTTGATATCCTTTCTTTCACGTCCACCTTGTCTTTCTTATGTTATTTCTTTGGTGGCTCCATGAAAGCTTTTGCCTTGAGTGCGTGTCCTCTATCGTTGCATCTTGATGCACTCTTGTGTGGTGAAGATTCTTTTCCTCATGCTTATCTTTACGAGGATTTTGCCATCTTAATTGGCATCCCTCGTCTTGATGAGGCTTTCATCTTCTATCTTCACCACGGGTTGTCACAAGCATAAGTTCTTTATATTCTTATTAGTAAGCTTGTGAACCCATTTGCTAGTTGTGTGTGGGAATGATAGGCCTTGCACCGTGTGCCTCATTCTTTCAAGACTATGTTGATGCTTAATGCTCATACTAATTTTAGTCTTCTCAAGTGATTCGCCATGACTCACACACATCATTTTGGTTGAGCCTATTCTTAAGTTGCCTCTTTTACATGTTGCTCAACCATGTGCTTGTTGCAAGCGCTAGGCTTTGTTTCCTATATGCTCACTTGCACTGGATGTGAGTTTCTTGATTTTGGGGGAGCTATGATCCTATTTTGTGCACTTTGTATTCAAATACAAAAATTCTTATGTGTGCACAAATCATGGGGAGCTTCTCTAGTTTCTTTAGAACACTCCTTTGCGCTTATAATAATATCTTTATTCTTGTGGCATGTAGGATCATTGGTCTAGTTGGTTCAATTGGTATCCGTTGATTGCTTGCTTCAATTAGTATCTTCTGATTGCTTGTGTCTCTCTTTGTTATGTCTTTGTGTCATATCTCTTTGTTGCAATCTTTGGGTCTCAATATAGTTTGTCTTCCTCCAAGTATTGACAGTTGGATATGTGTATTGCAATCCACTCTCTTGTTGAGAAATACACAATTTATGGAGGACCACAACTTATTTTGGCCTTCTAAGCTTTTCACCCATTTTGGCAATCGATGCCAATGGGGGAGAAGTTTCACAGAGTTTTGTGGAGAAGGTTTCAAAGTTTTCTCCTTGCTTTGGTTTTGTTCCTAAGCATTTGCATCTCATTCTCCTGCATCATTGGTTGTTGCATTGCATTGTGATGCATAATTCCTTACATAAACTCTCTTGAAAGTGATTGTCATCAATTACCAAAATGGGGGAGATTGAAAGAACATGCGGTGCCCCCATGTTTGGTTTTGGTAATTGATGACAATCTCTATGGACTAATGGTTATCTTGAGTTATATTTTAAGGATTTGTCCATAGGCTTTTCTTGAAGTCCATGTGTTGGTTTCAAGGAGTTTATGAGTTGACCAAGGTGCTATTAAGGAATTATCCAAAGATTGGTCATGTGAGTGTTGAGCTTATTGCAAGCATGTCTTGAAGAAGAAGATTGTGTGATCATTCATGTTTACCTTCAAGACATCATCCAAATGAAGAGAGTTGGAAATATTCAAGGTTGATCAAGACTAAGTCAAGAGTGAGTCAAGTTGATCAACTCACAAAGCGTAGAAGATGTACCGAGAGGGATCAAGTGATCCCATGGTATGGTAAGCATTGTCCATTGCACTTTGTGTACTAACCCATGGTCTATGTGAGAGTTCTTTGTGGGGTTAGGTACGTGTCCATGGGCTTGCGTCAAGAGGAAGATATCATACAACCCATGGAAAGGATGGCATCAAGTGGTGATCGTCATCAAGATTGCCATGTGCAAGTTCAAGTGGAGCATCACGAAGAGATCAAGAGCTTGAATCTTGCCATCCATTGTGGTGTCAATGGACTTGTGAATATGTGCCGAAGAGTGGCTCACCCATAGTGGACTATGGGGGAGCAATCATCTAGTCTTCATCAAGCCAACGCAATCAAGAAAGGTGGTCCAACTTGAGGGAGTCAAGATCATCATCATCTAGCTCAAGTGGACCATGTGCAATGCAAAGGTTTTCCCTTGATAGGTTTTCTATTTTACCGGTCTCATGGTGGTAGTTGGGAGACCGGGTTATAGGATCGTTTGCCGTACTATCAAGGGGGGCTCTCAAGTTGGTAGCTTGATCGTACCATTAGTAGAGAGCTCAAACCATTGGATCCTTGCATCATGTTTCTTGGTTCTTCTTTGGTTCTCTTTGTGAGTCTTAGAGCTTATGGTCATCTTGATGACAAGCTTGAGTTCATCGAAAACGGAGTTCGCATGCGTCTACTATGATGTTTTCGGTGTTGGAGGTTTTACCGATCTTATCCGAGGAAGGGTTCTCACCATTTTCTTATGGGCCCTTTCTAATTTTCTTCTTATTGATATTTCTTTCAAGATTGTGTTAGCCCTTCGTCGCTAGCTTTCCAACAAACTTGGTTTCATCGAATTCGGAGTCCGTTTGCAAAAGTTGTGGCAGTTTTGGTGTTCTAAAAAGGTTGCAGCGGTACTACCGCGAATTGGAGCGGATGTAATTTTTTACTACCGCTCCAGAGCGGTACTACCGCGGCTCCTACAGCGGTAGTACCGCTCCGGACCAAAAAACTCGTCCCAAGTCCTGCGGAGGTAGGTACGGAAGTATTTTTTTGTACCGCAAGCAGTAGTACCGCGATCCCTAGCGGTAGTACCGTGAGGACGAGCGGTAGTACCGCTCTGTGCGGGTTGTGAGCATAACGGTTGGATTTTCCCCCACCTATAAAAGGGGGTCTTCTTCCCCATTGAACCTTATCCTTTGAGCTCGTGTTCTTCCCCCATTGTTGACCTTCTTCGAGCTTGCTAACTCTCAATCCCTCCATGGATTCTTGCTAGTTTTTGAGGGAAAAGAGAGAGGAGATCTAGGTCCACATTTCCACCAATCACTTTCTCCTTTTTGTAAGGGGAACCCTTTGGATCTAGATCTTGGAGTTCTTCATGTTCTTCTTTCGTTCTTCCTCTCATTCTCCTCCCTAGCATTAGTTGCTTTGGCGGGATTTGGGAGAGAAGGACTTGGGCACTCCGTGTGCCCTTGCCATTGCATTTGGTGCATCGGTTTGAGTTCTCCACGGTGATACGTGGAAGTGAAGTTTGAGAAGCTTATTACTCTTGGGTGCTTGGTGCCCTTGAGCTTGTTCCTCTTGGGTGCTTGGGCTCCCTAGACGGTTGGTGGTGTTCGGAGCTCAATCATTGTGGTGTAAAGCTCCGGGCAAGCGTCGGGGTCTCCAATTAGGTTGTGGAGATCGCCCCGAGCATTTTGACGGGTTCCGGTGACCGCCCCCAAGGGTTGCCAAAGTGTACGGGTTCGATGACCGCCCCAAGGGTTGCCATTTGTACGGGTTCGGTGACCACCCTCAAGGGTCCCTTAGTGGAATAACGGCATCTTCAATTGTGCGAGGGCGTGAGGAGATTATGGTGGCCCTAGTGGCTTCTTGGGGAGCATTGTGCCTCCACACCGCTCCAAACGGAGATTAGCATCCGCAAGGGTGTGAACTTCGGGATACATCGTCGTCTCTGCGTGCCTCGGTTATCTCTTACCCGAGCCCTTTACTTATGCACTTTACTTTGTGATAGCCATATTGTTCTTTGTCATATATCTTGCTATCATATAGTTGCTTATCTTGCTAAGCATAAGTTGTTGGTGCACATAGGTGAGCCTAGTTGTTTTAGGTTTTGTGCTTGACAAATTAACCGTTAGGTTTATTCCGCATTTGTTCAAGCCTAAACCATAATTATTTTAAAGCGCCAATTCACCCCCCCCCCCCTCTAGGCGACACCCTCGATCTTTCAACCTCGTTGCCATGGGAGGGTAGGACAAAAGATGTCATGCAAGTTCTTTTCCATAAGCACATATGAGTATATTTGGAATACGTGCCTATGTTACATTGATGAACTGGAGCTAGTTCTGTGTCACCCTATGTTATAATTGTTGCATGATGAATTGCATCTGACATAATTATCCATCATTGATCCATTGGCTACGAGCTTTTCACATATTGATCTTTGTTTAGTTACTTCTCCGTTGCCACTGTTACGATTGCTACAAAACTGCTATTGTTACTTTTGCCACTATCACCATTACTTCCATACTACTTTGCTACTAAATACTTTGCTGCAGATATTAAGTCTTTCTGGTGTGGTTGAATTGACAACTCAGTTGCTAATACTTGAGAATATTCTTTGGCTCCCCTTGTGTCGAATCAATAAATTTGGGTTGAACACTCTACCATCAAAAACTGTTGCGATCCCCTATACTTGTGGGTTATCAAGACCTTTTTCTGGCACCATTTTCGGGGAGCATAGCTCTATTCTTTGAGTCACTTGGGATTTATATCTGTTGATCACTTTGAGGAATTTGAAAGATGAAAGAACCAAGATTTTTCCCTCAACTACGAGGGGAGGTAAGGAACTGGCATCTAGCTCTGCACTTGATTCACCTACTGTTTTGAGTAAACATGCGACACCTACACATGCTTTTGATTCTAATATGTCGCATGTTATTGATGATGCCACTTCTGCTATGCATGATGCTTATGATGATAATACTTCTCTACTTGATAATACTGTGCCACTAGGTGAATTTCTTGATGAACAACTTGCTAGGGTTAGAGAGAACGAAATTACTGAAACTGGTGATATTAATGAAAGTGATGATGAAGATTCTCCCCCTAGATATGAATTGCCTGTTGTACCTGAGGGTTATGTTATGGATGAAGAAACTGCTAGAGACTTTCTTGCTTGCAATGATAGATATGATCTTAAGAAACTATTAGCTAAGCTGGAAGAAAAGTCTTTTAATGCTAGAATGGAATATGACCCTGCTTTTGCTACTTCACCTATCTGTGTTACTGATAAGGATTATGAATTCTCTGTCGATCCTGAGTTAATTACTTTGGTTGAATCTAATCCTTTCTATGGCTATGAATCTGAAACTGTTGTGGCACATCTCACTAAATTGAATGATATAGCCACCCTATTCACTCATGAAGAAAAAATTCGCTATTACTATATTCTTAAATTATTTCCTTTCTCATTAAAAGGTGATGCTAAGATATCATTTAATTCTCTTGCTCCTGGTTGTGTGCGTAGTCCCCAGGATATGATTTATTACTTCTCTGCAAAATATTTTCCCGCTCACAAGAAACAAGCTGCCTTGCGGGAAATATTTAATTTTGTGCAAATTGAAGAAGAGAGTCTCCCACAAGCTTGGGGTAGGCTTATCCGATTACTTAATGCTTTGCCTGATCATCCTCTCAAGAAAAATAAAATACTTGATATCTTTTATAATGGACTAACCGATGCTTTGCCTGGATAGTTGTGTTGGTTGTGTTTTCAGGAAAGAACTGTTGAGCAAGCTGAATTGCTATTGAATAATATATTGAGCAGTGATAATGATTGGACACTTCCTGAACCAACTCCTAAGCCAACTTCGAAGAAAAGGGGTATTCTATTTCTCAGTCCTAAAGATATGCAAGAGGCAAAGAAATCTATGAAATACAAAGGTATTAAAGCTGAAGATGTTAAGAATTTACCACCTATTGAAGAAATACATGGTCTTGATAACTCAACACAGGTAGTAAAGATAAATTCACTTTATAGATTTGATGAAGGTGATATTCCTCGTAATAAGTCTTCTAGTCAATGCTTGGATGAGTTTGATAATTTTATTGTTAAACAAGAAAACTTCAATGCTTATGTTGGTAGACAATTGAAACGTAATGCTTATATGGTTGAACACTTGAGTGATTATATGTCTAGAATTAAAGGTGACCTTAAGCTTATTAGTAAACTGCATCCATGGTTACCACTCAAGTAGAACAAGTACTTAAGGCACAAGATGATTTTCTCAATGAATTAAACAATAAGAACAATGGTAATGTTGTTAGAGTTATGACTAGAGGTGGTAAAATGACCCAGGAACCTTTGTATCCTGAGGGCCATCCTAAGAGAGTTGAGCAAGATTCTCAGAGAACTAATGTTGATGCACCTAGTCCTTCTAAGAAAAAGAAAAATAAAAATTATAGGACTTTGCATGCTTCCAGTGAACCTGTTGTTGACACACCTGAGAATCCCAATGATATTTCGATTTTTGATGCTGAAACACAATCTGGTAATGAACATGAACCTAGTGATAATGTTAATGATGATGTTCATGCTGATGCTCAACCCAGTAACAACAATGATGTAGAGACTGAACCTGTTGTTGATCTTGATAAACCACAATCAAAGAATCAACGTTATGATAAGAGAGACTTCGCTTCTAGGAAGCACGGTAAAGAAAGAGAACCATGGGTTCAGAAACCCATGCCTTTTCCTCGTAAGCCATCCAAGAAAAAGGATGATGAGGATTTCGAGCGCTTTGCTGAAATGATTAGACCTATCTTTTTGCGTATGGGTTTGACTGATATGCTTTAAATGAATCCTTATGCTAAGTACATGAAAGATATTGTAACAAATAAAAGAAAGATACCGGAAGCTGAAATTTCCACCATGCTTGCTAATTATACTTTTAAGGGTGTAATACCAAAGAAACTTGGAGATCTAGGAGTACCAACTATACCATGCTCCATTAAAAGAAACTATGTTAAAACTGCTTTATGTGATCTTGGAGCCGGTGTTAGTGTTATGCCTTTCTCTTTGTATCATAGACTTGATTTGAATAAGTTGACACCTACTGAAATCTCTTTGCAAATGGCTGATAAATCAAATGCTATACCCATCGGTACTTGTGAGGATGTGCCTATCGTGGTTGCAAATGTTACTATTTTAACAAACTTTGTTATTCTTGATATTCCCGAGGACGACAGTATGTCGATCATCCTTGGTAGACCTTTTCTGAATAATGCAGGGGCTGTTATTGATTGCAACAAAGGCAATGTCACTTTTCATGTTAATGGTAATGAGCATACGGTACACTTTCCGAAGAAACAACCTCAAGTTCATAGTATCAATTCTATTGGAAAATTTTCAACTATTACTATTGGAGGTTTTGAATTCCCTCTTCCTACTGTCAAAAAGAAATATGATATTCTTATTGTTGGAGACATGCATATCCCCGTTGAGGTAACCTAGTGATATTTTAAAATTCTCCGGTTTCATGTTATTCGTAAGAAGTTTCCTAACAAGACTTGATCAACCTTGTTAGTGGATTCCTTTTGATGAGTATGAGATGGATGAAATTAGAAAGCACAACCTTCTGTACCCTCCTTTTACTTTCCATTATTTAGAATAAATAAAGAAAAATAGTATTTTCTATCTGTTTTCTGAATTATCCGTGCAATAAAAAAATACCCCGAAAATAAAAGTTCTCCAAATGCCATGAAAATTGAGTATGATTTTTTGTAGAATATTTGAGAATTTCTGGCACTTAGAACACACCAGGGGGCCTGCCATTTGGTCACGAGGGTGGAGGGCGTGCCCCTGCCTCGTGGGCCCCATGTGGCCCCCCTCCACTTATTCCAGCACCCACACACTTCGTCTTCCTCCAGAAAAAATCATCCCATAGCTCAAACTCGTATTCTTGCTTGTTTTGCTGCCGTTTTCAATCTCCTAGCTCAAAGCTCCATTCACAAAAACTGCTTTGGGTGATTGTTCTTCGGTATGTAACTCCTCCAATGGTCCAATTAGTTTTTGTTCTAGTGCTTTATTTATTGCAAATTTTTGCTGCTGAGGTGACCCTGTTCTTGAGCTTGCATGTCAAAATTATATGGTCTAAAGTAGTTTTTATGCATGATATAGCCTCTAGACACTTGTGGGAGTAGTTGCTATCAATCTTGTTGAGTTTCGTTCACTTTTATTTTGAGTCACTAAAATTTTTAGAAATTTTTCAGAGGAAGAAAATGATGAAGAGATTGTTGAGCGGCTACTCGAGCCGAAGCTCGAAGGAAAAGCAGATGAAGAGAATAAAAATCCCAAGTACAATCTTCCTCGCACCGCGGAGGTTAGGCCATGTGAATAGCCTTGTGATGCATTCTTGAGAGCCGCCGGAATTTATGATGACTTTTATTATTTGGCTGAGAATGCAGGCATCACCAACTTCCTCCACGACCAGTGTCAACAGTATCTCCTACACACTAATATTTTCGTGCAAAACTTTCATTTCATGCTAGAAGATCACCACCTTCGGTGGATTTTTATTTATAATATGAGTTTAAGGAGATGTCACTCTATGATTTTTGTGTGGTTTGCAAGTTGCCCTTCGAGGGCAGCGTGGAGGAACCACATCCCAGTGATGTGGATGAATTTGTTGATAGAATTGTTGTAGGGGAAACAAGAAAAGTTTCAGATGCAAGGATTACTAGTGTACATTTTCCCGTACTACGTTACTATGCAGTATTTGCTAGTAGATATCTAATTGGTCACGGGAACAGTGGGGGCCTTAGTGCTCCTGACCTTGCTAATTTGCGCCATGCTTTATTTCGTGATACAACTTTCAGTCTAGGCGCTATGGTTGCTAAATGGTTGAGTCTGAACCGTTCAAAGGGCCCCATCTTTGGATGTATCTTTGCTTCACGCCTTGCTAAAAAATTTGAGATGCCTATTAGGCATTATGAGAAAGAGGAAAAATTGCCGCCCATTATTTTCTTAGACTATAAGAGTATGGTAGCAACGGATTTTATTGTTAAAAATAAGAAGAAGAGACTTAAGTATAACTTGGAATTTGGTAAAACTGCTTGTGTTGTTTAACATACATTCAGGCACGTACCTCATCATGCCCAAGGATATTTATGCATACTAGGAGCTGACACGAGTCCATAGCCTGAGCCTGAGCCACCTCTTGATCCATATCGGGAGTCTATCTATCAGTGGGATCCGGAGGAGCTCGCTAACCAGTGGCACCCCGAGGACCCTTCTCAGTACACCGGAGAGGATCACTTTGATACATGGGCATAGACCAACTTAGACCAAAAGCCTAAGCTTGGGGGAGTACGTATTTCTCACCGACATTACATTCATGTTCACACACTCATTCTAGTTGTCGGTGTTCGTACTTTTTCATTGTACTATCTGTGCTAGTTTATTTCATTTTCTTGCTTTCTTCTTGTGTGTTTGAAAAACTTTGAGAGAAAAACCAAAAAAAATTAGTTGTAGCCTTTAGCTAGTTTACTTTCCATGCTTGTAGTAGTAGTAATATTGAAAGAAAACCCCAAAAGATTTCTCGTTCTTCTTTTGCTTGTTGGGAGCTTTCCCGTGTAAATAGTTTTTCTCATTCTTTGAAATTCTTTTCTTTTCTTTGGGGGTCGAGAGGAGAAGACCACGATGAAAATGATGAGTGGCTCTCGTATGCATTATTGTTGATCTAACCAAGAGCCCATATTACCTTGTCTTCTCCTTTGAATTAAATGTCTGCAGATTCCAGTTTAGTCCAATGCACGTGCACTATTATTATTATCCACACTGTTCGGTCATGCAAGTGAAAGGCAATAATGACGGTATATGATGAAATGATTGAGATGAGAGAAGCTGGTATGAACTCGGCCTATCTTGTTTTTGTGAATGTGATTATTCATCGTTCCTAATTCAGCCCATTATGAATGAAACATGTTTGCAATGACAATTAGAGATTATAGTTACTCATGCCATGCTTAGTTAGCTAGGAGTTTATAATGGTTTACCTTGCGTGCCAACATGCTATTAAAATGGTTGTGATGTGGTATGATAGGGTGGTATCCTCCTTTGAATGATTCGAGTGGCTTGACTTTCCACATGTTCACGAACGTAGTTGAAACAAAATCAACATAGCCTCCACGATATTTATGTTCATGGTGATTTATATCCTACTCATGCTTGGACTCATTGTTGGTTAATCTTAATGCATGTTCATGACTGTTGTCGCTCTCTAGTTGATCACTTCCGAGTCTCTTTTAAGCCTTCACTTGTACTAAGCAAGAATACTGCTTGTGCATCCACCTCCATAAACCCCAAACTTATTCCATATGAGTCCACCATACCTTCCTATATGTGGTATTTACCTGCCATTCCAAGTAAATTTGTATGTGCCAAACTCTAAACCTTTAAATGAAATCCTGTTTTGTATGCTCGAATAGCTCATATATCAACTAGGGTTGTCTATATCTTCCATGCTAGGTGGGTTATTCTCACGATGAGTGGACTCCGCTCATCATTCACGAGAAAATGGCCAGTAACCAGGATGCCCAGACCCATGCTCAAATAAAATCAAAATAATTGCAAAAAATCTCCTCTAGGATTGTTGTTAGTTGGATGGTACCCGTTGTTTCGGACCAGTCATGGAATGTGCTTGTTGGTGGTGGGGGAGTATAATCTTTACCATTCGGTTTGGGAACCACCTATAATGCATGTAGGATGGAAGATATCAAGATCTCTTGGTTGTTATGTTGACAATGAAAGTATGCCGCTCAAAATATTATTTATCTCTGTTTCAAAACTCGAGCTCTGGCACCTCTGCAAATACCTGCTTCCCTCTGCAAAGGGCATATCTATTTATTTTTATGTTGAGTCATCACCCTCTTATTAAAAAGCACCAGTTGGAGAGCACCGCTATCATTTGCATGCATTGTTATTAATTTACATTGAGTATGACTGTGACTGGATCTCTTTTACCATGAATTACAATGTCTAGTCAGTCCTTGATCTTCAGGGGTGCTCTGCATTTATGTTTTGCGATCTTAGAAAGGGCTAGCAAGATACCATTTTGTTATATCATATTATGATAATTTTGAGAAAGTGTTGACATCCGAGATTTATTATTATTGCTCGCTAGTTGATTATGCCATTGATATGAGTAAACATGAGACCTCAATGTTATTGTGATTATGGTTAGTTCAAAATGTTTGCTGAAAACTTGAATGCTGGCTTTACATATTTCCAACAACAAGATCTAACAGAGTTTGTAAAAGTTTTTCTTTATCACTTTCAGTTTGTCAACTGAATTGCTTGAGGACAAGCAAAGGTTTAAGCTTGGGGGAGTTAATACGTCTCCAATGTATCTACTTTTCCAAACACTTTTGCCCTTGTTTTGGACTCTAACTTGCATGATTTGAATGGAACTAACCTGGATTAACGTTGTTTTTAGCAGAATTGTCATGGTGTTATTTTTGTGAAGAAATAAAAGTTGTCGGAATGACCTGAAACTTCACGGAGTCACGTTTTCGAATTAATAAAAAATAGGGTTTCCCTAAAAAATATTGGTGAAAGAATCAACAGAGGGGGACCCACACCCTGTCCACGAGGGTGCAGGGCATGCCCACCCCCCTGGGGCGTGCCCCCTACCGCGTGGGTCCCCTGGACCTCCACCGACCTCAACTCCAACTCTATATATTCACGTTCGGGGAGAAAAACAACAAGGATAAGGATTCATCGCGTTTTACGATACAGAGGCGCCGCCAAGCCCTGTTCTTCCTCGGGGAGGCTGATCTGGAGTCCATTTGGGGCTCCGGAGAGGGGAATCCGTCGTCATCATCATCATCAACCATCCTCCATCACAAATTTCATGATGCTCACCATGCATGAGTAATCCCATCGTAGGCTTGCTGGACGGTGATGGGTTGGATGACATTTACCATGTAATCGAGTTTGTTTGGTTAGGGTTTGATCCCTAGTATCTATTATGTTCTAAGATTGATATTGCTATGACTTTGCCATGCTTAATGCTTGTCACTAGGGCCTGAGTGCCATGATTAAAGATCTGAACCTATTATGTTTCCATGAATATATGATTGTTCTTAATCCTATATTGCATGTTATAGTTACCTACTATGTGTTATGATCCGGCAAACCCCGAAGTGACAATAGTCGGGACACTTCCCGGTGATGACCGTAGTTTGAGGAGTTCATGTATTCACTAAGTGCTAATGTTTTGGTCCGGTACTCTATTAAAATGAGGCCTTAATATCCCTTAGTTTCCATTAGTACCCCGCTGCCACGGGAGGGTAGGACAAAAGATGTCATGCAAGTTCTTTTCCATAAGCACGTATGACTATATTCGGAATACATGCCTACATTACATTGATGAACTGGAGCTAGTTCTGTGTCACCCTATGTTATAACTGTTGCATGATGAATTGCATCTGACATAATTGTCCATCATTGATCCATTGCCTACGAGCTTTTCACATATTGATCTTTGCTTAGTTACTTCTCCGTTGCCACTGTTATGATCGCTACAAAACTGCTACTGTTACTTTTGCCACTGTCACCATTACTTCCATACTACTTTGCTACTAAATACTTTGCTGCAGATAGTAAGTCTTTCAGGTGTGGTTGAATTGACAACCCAGATGCTAATGCTTGAGAATATTCTTTGGCTCCCCTTGTGTCGAATTAATAAATTTGGGTTGTATACTCTACCCTCAAAAATTGTTGCAATCCCCTATACTAGTGGGTTATCAGTGAGAGCTCATTTGAGGGCTCCGCCGCGCGCTAGGACTTCGCTGTTGCGGCTACCGCATAGTGGCAGGACCTCTCTAGTGCTTCCGCGGCCTTGGTCTTTGCTCCCTGGTTATATGTCGACCCGAAACTCCTCCTACCGGTCATGGCAAAGAATTGTGTTTTGGGTGATGAGGAGAGGAGTTGTGAAGTAATTTTTGAGTGGGTCATTTTTATAGCCCAGTGCTAAGTGGGAACACGTTTACGTTTGATTGGTGTGAACAGATTTGCAATTACTTATTGTGTGGTAATCTGGAATGTGACGAGAAACAAGCTCAAAGTTTATTGATGGTTCTGGGCTCGAAGCCCTGAACGGTTCCTGGATGGATTACGTGGGCTCGCATTCTCAGACGTGTACGTATCTGCCCACTAACACACACGGTCTAGATATCACCATTGTGTCCGATGGATGGGTCATCACGCCTCTCACACCGTGCTAGAAGGTTGACCAGATTTGCAATGTGCATGTGTGGTTGCTCGCCGCTCAGGCTGCTCGCCGTTGAGGCGGCCACGGCGCGCTCTACTCGTGTTTGTCCATGTGTTTTACTCGCCACTGAGGCAGCCACGGCGTGCTCTGATACATCTCCATCGTATCTATAATTTTTGATTGTTCCATGCCAATATTATTCAACTTTCATATACTTTTGGCAACTTTTTATACTATTTTTGGGACTAACATATTGATCCAGTGCCCAGTGTCAGTTCCTGTTTGTTGCATGTTTTATGTTTCGCAGAAACCCAATATCAAACAGAGTCCAAACAGAATAAAAACGGACGGAGATTATTTTTGGAATATTTATGATTTTGGGGAAGAAAAATCAACGCGAGACGGTGCCCGAGGGGGCCACGAGGCAGGGGGGCGTGCCCCTAACCCTCATGGGCACCCCGTAAGGCGGGAGACGCTCTTCTTTGGCCGCAAGAAAGCTAATGTTCAGATAAAAATCAGGGCGAAGCTTTCAATCCAATCGGAGTTACGGATCTCCGGATATATAAGAAACGATGAAAGGGCACCATAAGGGAATGCAGAAACAGAGAGAGACATATCCAATCTCGGAGGGGCTCTTGCCCCTACCACACCATGGAGTCCATGGACCAAAGGGGAAACCCATTTCCCATCTAGGGAGAAGGTCAAGGAAGAAGAAGAAGAATGGGGGCTCTCTTCCCCATGCTTTCGGTGGCGCCGGAACGCTGCCGGGGGCCATCATCATCACCGCGATCTACACCAACACCTCCGCCATCTTCACCAACATCTCCATCACCTTCCCCCACTATATTCAGCGGTCCACTCTCCCGCAACCCGCTGTACCCTCAACTTTAACATGGTGCTTTATGCTTCATATTATTATCCAATGATGTGTTGCCATCCTATGATGTCTGAGTAGATTTTCGTTGTCCTACCGGTGATTGGTGAATTGCTATGAATGGTTTAATTTGCTTGTGGTTATGTTGCTGTACTATTGTACCCTCCGTGTCGCGCAAGCGTGAGGGATTCCCGATGTAGGGTGTTGCGGTACGTTCATGATTCGCTTATAGTGGGTTGCTTGAGTGACAGAAGCATAAACCCGAGTAAGGGGGTTGTGGCATATGGGATAAAGGGGACTTGATACTTTAATGCTATGGTTGGGTTTTATCTTAATGATCTTTAGTAGTTGCGGATGCTTGCTAGAGTTCCAATCATAAGTGCATATGATCCAAGAAGAGAAAGTATGTTAGTTTATGCCTCTCCCACATAAAACTTGCTATCGGTCTAGTAAAGTAGTCAATTGCTTAGGGACAATTTCACAACTCCTACCACCACTTTTCCACACTCGCTATATTTACTTTACTGCTTCTTTATCTAAACAGACCCTAGTTTATATTTAAGTGATCTTTATATTCTTGCAAACCTATCCAACAACACCTACAAAGTCCTTCTAGTTTCATACTTGTTCTAGGTAAAGCGAACGTTAAGCGTATGTAGAGTTGTATCGGTGGTCGATAGAACTTGAGGGAATATTTGTTCTACCTTTAGCTCCTTGTTGGGTTCGACACTCTTACTTATCGAAAGAGGCTACAATTGATCCCCTACACTTGTGGGTTATCAAGACCTTTTTCTGGCGCCGTTGCCGAGGAGTCAAAGCGTGGGGTGAATATTCTCGTGTGTGCTTGTTTGCTTTATCACTAAGTAATTTTTATTTGTTGTTCTAAGTTGTTCTCTATCTTTAGATATGGATATGGAACACGAAATACCAAAAAAAATTAGGTGTACTTGCTACTCATGGAGATGGGGAACCTCCTAAAACCCTCGATGCTGGTTATGTCAAAAATATTATGTACTACTTTGATAATCCTGAGAAAACCCCATTCAATTATGTTATGGGAGACCCGTTGGATCAACGTGAATACTTTAGGGATTATCGCTTGACTCAAAAAGGGAAACTATTATGGGATCAAGTTCATATGTTGCATTGGTATGCTCGGGAACTAAGCTTGAGAAATGATTATACTTGTTGCTCTAGGATGAAGGCTGATACGTCTCCAACATATCTATAATTTATGAAGCATTCATGCTATTTTATTATCTGTTTTGAATGATTACGGGCTTTATTATACACTTTTATATTACTTTTGGGACTAACCTATTAACCGGAGGCCCAGCCCATATTGCTGTTTTATTGCCTGTTTCAGTATTTCGAGGAAAAGGAATATCAAACATAGTCCAAACGGAATGAAACCTTCGGCAGCGTGATTTTTTGGAAGAATATGATCCTGGAGACCTGGAGTCCACGTCATAAGATCCTCGAGGAGGCCACGAGATAGGAGGGCTCCCCCCCTATAGGGCGCGCCCCCTGTCTCGTGGGCCCCTCGAGCACCCCCCCCCCCCTGACCGACTTCTTTCGCCTATATAAGCCTACGTACCCTAAAAACATCGAATATCACAGTAGATCGGGAGTTCCGCCGCCGCAAGCCTCTGTAGCCACCAAAAACCTCTCGGGAGTCCGTTCCGGCACCCTGCCAGAGGGGGAACCCATCACCGATGGACATCTTCATCATCCCGGCGCTATCCATGACGAGGAGGGAGTAGTTCACCCTCGGGGCTGAGGGTATGTACCAGTAGCTATGTGTTTGATCTCTCTCTCTCTTGTTCTCTCTATGGCACGATCTTGATGTATCGCGAGCTTTCCTATTATAGTTGGATCTTATGATGTTTCTCCCTCTCTACTCTCTTGTGATGAATTGAGTTTCCCTCTTGAAGTTATCTTATAGGATTGAGTCTTTATTTGAGAACACTTGATGTATGTCTTGCCGTGCTTATCTGTGGTGACAATGGGATTTCACGTGCCACTTGATGTATGTTTTGGTGACCAACTTGCGGGTTCCGCCCATGAACCTATGCATAGGGGTTGGCACACGTTTTCTTGACTCTCCGGTGGAAACTTTTGGGCACTCTTTGAAGTACTTTGTGTTGGTTGGATGAATCTGAGATTGTGTGATGCATATCATATAATCATGCCCACGGATACTTGAGGTGACAATGGAGTATCTAGGTGACATTAGGGTTTTGGTTGATTTGTGTCTTAAGGTGTTATTCTAGTACGAACTCTTGAATAGATTGATCCGAAAGAATAACTTTGAGGTGGTTTCGTACCCTACCATAATCTCTACGTTTGTTCTCCGCTATTAGTGGCTTTGGAGTGACTCTTTGTTGCATGTTGAGGGATTGTTATATGATCTATCTATGTTATTATTGTTGAGAGAACTTGCACTAGTGAAAGTATGAACCCTAGGCATTGTTTCCTATCATTGCAATACCGTTTACGCTCACTTTTATCATTATTTACCTTGCTGTTTTTATATTTTCAGATTACAAAAACCTATTTCTACTATCCGTATTGCACTTGTATCACCATCTCTTCGCCGAACTAGTGCACCTATACAATTTACCATTGTATTGGGTGTGTTGGGGACACAAGAGACTCTTTGTTATTTGGTTGCAGGGTTGTTTGAGAGAGACCATCTTCATCCTATGCCTCCCACGGATTGATAAACCTTAGGTCATCCACTTGAGGGAAATTTGCTACTGTCCTACAAACCTGTGCACTTGCAGGCCCAACAACGTCTACAAGAAGAAGGTTGTGTAGTAGACATCAAGCTCTTTTCTGGCGTCGTTGCCGGGGAGGTGAGTGCTTGAAGGTATATCTTTAGATCTTGCAATCGAATCTTTTTGTTTCTTGTTTTATCACTAGTTTAGTTTATAAAAGAAAACCAGAAAAATGGAGTTAAGTTTGTCTCATACGCTTCGTCTTTTAATATCTTTCATGAGTATGATGGAAAGGAAAATTGTGCTCAAGTGCTAGAAGAAGAATGCATTAAAATGCTTGGTACTAAATCTTTGAATGATGAGCATTATTGCAATGTTGTTAGTATAAACTCCTTGAATATCCATAGTATTAATGATGATTGCTCTAGTCATGATGAAAATATTTCTTATGAGCATGCCAACTTTTGTGGAGTGCATGTTTGCATGAAAACACCAAATAAAGAAGATATTTATTGCAAGAGGCATAAGCATTTAGAAACAAATGGTTGCAAGAAAGGCTAGATGTGAGTGCTGAAAATTTAAAATTCCTTTGCTGTACTTGTGAACTTTGCAATGAACGTGGTCATTTACATCTCCGATGCAAATTGTTTCATGACCGAATCGTGTCCAAAAATTGTGATGATTTGGTTTCCCTTGCACATTATAATGAACTTAGTTTGCTTTTGGGTTATGAAGAGTTGAAACGTTTAACTAAGCCTATTCTAGAATTTAATCTTAAGCATTTCCTTGATATTGATCTAGAAAAGATTTATATGTTTTGTGCGGTGAATTGCATTGAAAATCCTTATATTGCCAATTACATAAAGAAAAGAAAGCAAATAGAATATGATGAGAATACTAATGAAAGGGAAGAGACTTCCCAATATCCTCCTATTATTTCTTATGATGAATCAGGTAACAAGGAGGATCTTTCTATTCAACCAATCTCGTCAGTAAGGAGCTCAAAGAGGAAGGTTGAACCCACACATAATGTGAAAAAGAAAAGTAAAAGAAGGGGCAACAAAGGTAAAAAGGTATACCTCCCAAATGATGTTTCTCCTACTACTCATTGTGATGATGATAATTGCTATACTATTGGTGCTATCCATACTATTAATGATGAGAGTGATTATGCTTATGATATGAAAAGGGACAAGCTTGGGGAAGCTATGTTTGATGAGAATGAAATATTTGAGAATATATTTGCTGAAATTAATGTTTGTCCCAAGCTTGGGGATGCTATGTTTAATGAAGATGATATTTTTAGCATCCCAAGTTTTGATATGCAAAGTTGTTACGATGATAGCATGCCTCCTACTTATGATGATTATATTGATGAAAGTGGGTTTGGAAGAGTGTCAACTTTAGGAAGTAGTTATCCCACTATTTTGGAAGATATTGAATCTTATTGTGATGAATATGAAAGTGGATTTGGAAGAGTTTCAACTTTATTTAGTGATTCCACTATCTTGGGAGAGGTTTCAATCGATTATAATGAGAACGAAGTTGCTACTTATGATAATTATTGTGATGAAACTTATGCTATAAAAAGTAGTGATGATTATATTTATAAATCTTGTCATGATTATGATTACCCTTTTTCTGAACATTACTCTTTTAATGTGGAAACAATTCTTAGTGTTCAAGTCTCTTATGATACTCCCACTATTCCGAATGAGAAGAACTTTGCTTATGTGGAGAGTAGTAAATTTTCTATGCTTGTAGATCATGAAAAGAATGCTTTAGGTGCTGGTTATATTGTTGAATTCATTCATGATGCTACTGAAAATTATTATGAGGGAGGAATATATGCTTGTAGGAATTGCAATAATGTCAAGTTTCCTCTCTATGTGTTGAAAATATTGAAGCTATGCTTGTTTTACCTTCCTATGCTAGTTGATTATTGTTCCCATAAGTTGTTTGCTCACAAAATACCTATGCATAGGAAGTGGGTTAGACTTAAATGTGCTAGTCATATGCTTCATGATGCTCCCGTTATGTTTCAATTCTTATGTTTTATGTGAGCATCATTGTCATCATCATGCCTAGCTAGAAAGGCATTAAAGAAAAGCGCTTGTTGGGAGACAACCCAATATCTATCCTTACTGTTTTTGTGTGTCCACATGATTATGCTACTGTAGTGATCATGTTTTATTGCTTTTGTTTCAATAAAGTGCCAAGTAAGACCTTTAGGATAGCTTACGGTGATAGTTGTGTTGATCCTGCTGAGAATCAGAAACTTCTGCACCCAGTAAATTAGTTTTTTTAATTCACAGAAACGTGATTATTATCTAATTATTTTTTCTCTGGATTGGTACACAAATTACTTAGGACTTCCTAATTTGGTAGGATTTTTGGAGTTCCATAAGTATACGTTTGATACAGATTACTACAGACTGTTCTGTTTCTGACAGATTCTGCCTTTCGTGTATTGTTTGCTTGTTTTGATGAATCTATGAGTAGTATCGGAGGGTATGAACCATAGATAAGTTGGAATACTGTAGATATTACACCAATATGAATTTAGAATGAGTTCATTACAGTACCTAAGTGGTGGTTTTTATTTTCTTATACTAACGGAGCTTACGAGTTTTCTGTTGAGTTTTGTGTTGTGGAGTTTTCAAGTTTTGGGTAAAGATTCGATGGACTATGGAATAAGGAGTGGCAAGAGCCTAAGCTTGGGGATTCCCAAGGCACCCCAAGGTAATATTCAAGGAAAACCAAGAGCCTAAGCTTGGGGATGCCCCGGATGGCATCCCCTCTTTCGTCTTCGTTCATCGGTAACTTTTCTTGGAGCTATATTTTTATTTACCACATGATATTTGTTTTACTTGGAGCGTCATTTTCTTTTGTTAGTATTTGCATGCTGTTATTTAGATTAATGTTTTGCATCTTTAGTTTCAATAAAAAAAGTCAAGGATAGCCTTTACCATGCTTATTTTGCTAGTTTACATGTTGCTGTTTGAAAACAGAAAGTTTACCGCTGTTGCAAAAATTCCCTAGAAAAGTCAGAGCGTGATATAATGTTGAAACTTTTTGCATAATGAGCTCTCATAAATTTACTACAGTGGGGATTTTATAGAGAAACCATGATATGAGAGGAATTAAGGAGACACAAAATTTCAAGCTTGGGGATGCCCAAGGCACCCCAAGATAATATTTCAAGAAGTCTCAAGCATCTAAGCGTGGGGATGCCCCGTTAGGCATCCCACCTTTCCTCTTCAACAACTATCGGTTAGTATCGGTTGAGCCTAAGTTTTTTGCTTCTTCACATGAGTTGTGCTATCGTTGCAATGTCATTTTATTTTTGCTTGCTGTTTGAATACAATACCAAGATCTGAAATTCTTAAATGAGAGAGAGTCTTCGCATAGCTACATAATTATTTAGCTTGATCTTCACTTATATCTTTTTGGAGTAGTTTTTCATTTACTCGTGTGCTTCACTTATATCCTATGAGTAAATGGTTGAATGAGTTGAATGTCGTAAATCTGAAATTATATATGTCTCGTTTGCTTATCCCGTGGGGAGTAATGACTTCACATCTAAGAAGTAGAGGTTGTAAATTTATTGAAGGTTAGCAAGCATTGTATTGGTCATTTGAACAATTCATGAAAGAATATTGAAGGAAGAGAGATTCCACATATAAATATACTATCCTAGACATCTTTTATAATTGGGAGCACTCATTAAGTATGACATGCTAAAGAGTTGATGTTGGACAAGGAAGACAACGTAATGGTTTATGTTTTCCGACATCTCAGTTAAAGTATATTGTCATGGATCATATTCAAACATGTTGAGCTTGCCTTTACCCCTCATGCTAGCCAAAATTCCTTGCACCAAGTAGAGATACTACTTGTGCTTCCAAATATCCTTACAGCCAGTTTTGCCATGAGAGTCCACCATACCTACCTATGGATTGAGTAAGATCCTTCAAGTAAGTTGTCATCGGTGCAAGCAATAAAAATTACTCTCTAAATATGTATGATCTTTTGGTGTGAAGAAAATAGCTTTATACGATCTTGTTATGGAAGCAATAAAAGCGACGGACTGCATAATAAAGGTCCATATACAAGTGGCAATATAAAGTGACGTTCATTCGCATTAAGATTTTGTGCATCCAACCCTAAAAGCGCATGACAACCTCTGCTTCCCTCTGCGAAGGGCCTATCTTTTACTTTATGTGTTTTACTTTATGCAACAGTCAAGGTGATCTTCACCTTTCCCTTTTTCATTTTATCCTTTGGCAAGCACTTTGTGTTGGGGTGATCCTGATATATATATCCAATTGGATGTAAGTTAGCATGAACTGTTATTGTTGACATCACCCAAAGGTGAATACATTGGGAGGCAACACTATAAGCCCCTATATTTCTCAGTGTCCGATTGAAACTCCATAACCATTAGTATTGTGTGAGTGTTAGCAATTGTAGAATACTATATGATAGTTGATTATGTGGAATTTGCTATTCCTGAAAATAAGATGAATTGCAATTGTTTGATGACTGAGAATGAAGTTTGCTAGTTTTCAAGAAAGTTTATGGTCTATGCTTTGACATGTGAATTGCTTGTTACTTTATCGTGAGAAGTTTTATGAGATAAACTACCGTTATGACATATTATCATGCTAGAAAAGGTGATTGAAATTATCATTGATCAAACTTGTGCACCTTCTAGAATTCACACTTCATAAATTCTTTCTTTATCATTTACCTACTCGAGGACGAGTAGGAATTAAGCTTGGGGATGCTGATACGTCTCCAACGTATCTATAATTTATGAAGCATTCATGCTATTTTATTATCTGTTTTGAATGATAATGGGCTTTATTATACACTTTTATATTACTTTTGCGACTAACCTATTAACCGGAGGCCCAGCCCATATTGTTGTTTTATTGCCTGTTTCAGTATTTCGAGGAAAAGGAATATCAAACGGAGTCCAAACGGAATGAAACCTTCGGCAGCGTGATTTTTTGGAAGAATATGATCCTTGAGACTTGGAGTCCACATCAGAAGATCCTTGAGGAGGCCACGAGATAGGAGGGCGCCCCTCGAGCACCCCCCGACCGACTTCTTTCGCCTATATAAGCCTACGTACCATAAAAACATCGAATATCACAGTACATCGGGAGTTCCGCCACCGCAAGCCTCTGTAGCCACCAAAAACCTCTCGGGAGTCCGTTCCGGCACCCTGCCGGAGGGGGAACCCATCACCGGTGGACATCTTCATCATCCCGGCAATATCCATGACGAGGAGGGAGTAGTTCACCCTCGGGGCTGAGGGTATGTACCAGTAGCTATGTGTTTGATCTCTCTCTCTCTTGTTCTCTCTATGGCACGATCTTGATGTATCGCGAGCTTTCCTATTATAGTTGGATCTTATGATGTTTCTCCCCCTCTACTCTCTTGTGATGAATTGAGTTTCCCTCTTGAAGTTATCTTATTGAATTGAGTCTTTATTTGAGAACACTTGATGTATGTCTTGTCGTGCTTATCTGTGGTGACAATGGGATTTCACGTGCCACTTGATGTATGTTTTGGTGACCAACTTGCGGGTTCCGCCCATGAACCTATGCATAGGGGTTGGCACACGTTTTCTTGACTCTCCGGTAGAAACTTTGGGGCACTCTTTGAAGTACTTTGTGTTGGTTGGATGAATCTGAGATTGTGTGATGCATATCGTATAATCATGCCCATGGATACTTGAGGTGACAATGGAGTATCCGGGTGACATTAGGGTTTTGGTTGATTTGTGTCTTAAGGTGTTATTCTAGTACGAACTCTTGAATGGATTGATCCGATAACTTTGAGGTGGTTTCGTACCCTACCATAATCTCTACGTTTGTTCTCCGCTATTAGTGGCTTTGGAGTGACTCTTTGTTGCATGTTGAGGGATTGTTATATGATCTATCTATGTTATTATTGTTGAGAGAACTTGCACTAGTGACAGTATGAACCCTAGGCCTTGTTTCCTATCATTGCAATATCGTTTACGCTCACTTTTATCATTAGTTACCTTGCTGTTTTTATATTTTCAGATTACAAAAACATATTTCTACTATCCATATTGCACTTGTATCACCATCTCTTCGCTGAACTAGTGCACCTGTACAATTTACCATTGTATTGGGTGTGTTGGGGACACAAGAGACTCGTTGTTATTTGGTTGCAGGGTTGTTTGAGAGAGACCATCTTCATCCTACGCCTCCCACAGATTGATAAACCTTAGGTCATCCACTTGAAGGAAATTTGCTACTGTCCTACAAACCTGTGCACTTGCAGGCCCAACAACGTCTACAAGAAGAAGGTTGTGTAGTAGACATCAAAGGCTCCACACCTCTCCTTTTCATGCAAATTTAATGATAATGAAACCTTAGCTTCTTATGCTAATGGTATATGATTACTAAGATGTTCCACAAATAGAAGAATTTGTTGCTTTTATGGGTGCTTATGAAATTGAATCTATGTTTAAAACGTGTGAAAATCTTGATGATGATGTTTACAGACCTGAAAATTTTGCTATACTTAAATATTGCTATGAGAATTATGAATTCAATTCTGATATTGACGCATTTATTGAGGAAGTCTCCGCAATCCAAGAAGAGACTAATATTTTGCAGGAGTCTATGAAAGAAGAAATTGATGAAACTGTGAGCTCATTGGATGAAAAAGATGATGAGGAGAGTGAAGAACAAAAGGAGGAAGAACGGATTAGCTAACCGTGCCCACCTTCTAATGAGAGTAACTCTTCAACTCATACATTGTTTAATTCCCCTTCGTGCTTACCGAAGGATGATTGCTATGATGATTGTTATGATCCCATTGATCCTCTTGAAATACCCCTTTCTAATGATGCTTGCTATGCTTGTGGCCATGATGCCAATATGAATTATGCTTATGGAGATGAACTTGCTATAGTTACTTATGTTAAACATGAAATTATTGCTATTTCACCCACGCATGATGGTCCTATTATCTTTTTGAATTCTCCAAACTACACTATATCGGAGAAGTTGTGCTTATTAAGGATTATATTGATGGGTTGCGTTTCACTACTACACATGATGATTTTGATAGATATAATATGCATGTGCTTGCTTCTCCTACTTGCAATTACTATGAGAGAGGAACTATATCTCCACCTTTCTATGTTTCCGATATGATAAAATTGTAAGAAACGGCTTATACTATGCATTGGCATTTATTATGTGTGCATGAATTGTTCTTTTATGACATGCCGATGCACAGGAAGAGAGTTAGAATTCTCTGTTGCATGATATATGTTACTTTGTTCTCACTACTAAATTACAAATCATTGTTAATTAAAATTGGCTTTGATATACCTTGGGATCTGGGTGGATTCATTACTTGAGCACTATATGCCTAGCTTAATGGCTTTAAAGAAAGCTCTGCCAGGGAGACAACCCGAAAGTTTTAGAGAGTCATTTATTTCTGTTGAGTGCTTTTATATAGTTTAAAAACAAAAAAAGTAAAGAGGGGAACCCAAAACATTTCAAAAAAGGAAAGAGAAAGTGAGAAAGACAAGCATTGTTGAAGTGGGAGAGCTCCTTGAACTTTGTTCATGCTCACGGAAACTTTGTGAATCTTAATTACAGAAACTTTTCAACAAAAATAATTATCCCCTTGTACAATTCCATTGTATTATAAAAATAATGTGCCAAGGTTTGCCTTTAGGATGTTTGCAATGCTTGTTGGTTTGTGCGGTGCAGGACAGAAACTTTGGCTTTAGCGCGCGGTTTTATGTTTTTTATTGGAACAAACGGTTCTGATTCTTTTTGCACTGTCTTTCTATATAAATTGTTTATTTTTCCTAATTTTGGTACAATTTTTGGGGTACCAGAAGTACGGTGAATGTTCAAATTGCTACATATTGTTCTGTTTTTGACAGATTCTGTTTTTGATGCATAGTTTGCTTGTTTTGATGAAACTATCAATCTCTATCAGTGGATTAAGCCATGGAAAAGCTATATTACAGTAGACACAATGCAAAAACAAAATATGAATTGGTTTGCAACAGTACTTAGAGTAGTGCTTTGCTTTATTATACTAACAGATCTTACCGAGTTTTCTGTTGAAGTTTTGTGTGGATGAAGTGTTCGATGATCGAGAAGGTCTCGATATGAGGAAAAGGAGGAGAGGAAGAGCTCAAGTTTGGGGATGCCCAAGGCACCCCAAGTACATATTCAAGGATACTCAAGTGTCTAAGCTTGGGGATACCCCGGAAGGCATCCCCTCTTTCTTCAAAAAGTATCGGTATGTTTTCGGATTCATTTCGTTCATGCGATATGTGCAAGTCTTGGAGCGTCTTTTGCATTTAGTTTTCACTTTTATTTTATGAACCATGCTAGTATGAGATAGTCCATGGTTGATTTATAGAATGCTCATTGCACCTCACTTATATCTTTTGAGTATGGCTTTATAGAATGCTTCATGTGCTTCACTTGTATCTTTTGAAGTTTGGATTGCCTGTTTCTCTTCACATAGAAAACCGCCTTTTTGTAGAATGCTCTTTTGCTTCACTTATATTTGTTAGAGCATGGGCGTATCTTTTGTAGAAAGAATTAAACTCTCTTGCTTAACTTATATCTATTTAGAGAGATGACAGGAATTGGTCGTTCACATGGTTAGTCATAAGATCCTACATAAACTTGTAGATCGCTGAATATGATATGTTTGATTCCTTGCAATAGTTTTGCGATATAAAGATGGTGATATTAGAGTCATGCTAGTGAGTAGTTTTGAATTAGTAGAAATACTTGTGTTGAGGTTTGTGATTCCTGAAGCATGCACGTATGGTGAACCGTTATGTGATGAAGTCGGATCATGATTTATTTATTGATTGTCTTCCTTATGAGTGGCGGTCGGGGACGAGCGATGGTCTTTTCCTACCAATCTATCCCCCTAGGAGCATGCGTGTAGTACTTTGTTTCGATGACTAATAGATTTTTGCAATAAGTATGTGAGTTCTTTATGACTAATGTTGAGTCCATGGATTATACGCACTCTCACCCTTCCATCATTGCTAGCCTCTTCGGTACTGTGCATTGCCCTTTCTCACCTCGAGAGTTGGTGCAAACTTCGTCGGTGCATCCAAACCCCGTGATACGATACGCTCTATCATACATAAGCCTCCTTATATCTTCCTCAAAACAGCCACCATACCTACCTATCATTGGCATTTCCATAGCCATTCTGAGATATATTGCCATGCAACTTCCATCATCATCATATACATGACTTGAGCATTCATTGTCATATTGCCTTGAATGATCATAAGATAGCTAGCATGATGTTTTCATGGCTTGTCCATTTTTTTTGATATCTTTGCTATACTAGATCATTGCACATCCCGGTACACCGCCGGAGGCATTCATATAGAGCCATATCTTTGTTCTAGTATCGAGTTGTAATATTGAGTTGTAAGAAAATAAAAGTGTGATGATCATCATTATTAGAGCATTGCCCCAGTGAGGAAAGGATGATGGAGACTATGATTCCCCCACAAGTCGGATGAGACTCCGGACTTAATGAAAAAAAGGCCAAAGAAGCCAAATAAAAAAAAGGGGGCAAAGAAGCCCACCAAAAAAAGAGAAAATAAAAAAAATGAGAGAAAAAGAGAGAAGGGGCAATGCTACTATCCTTTTACCACACTTGTGCTTCAAAGTAGCACCATTTCTTCATATAGAGAGTCTCCTATATTGTCACTTCCATATACTAGTGGGAATTTTCATTATAGAACTTGGCTTGTATATTCTGATGATGGGCTTCCTCAAATGCCCGAGGTCTTCATGAGCAAGCAAGTTGGATGCACACCCACTTAGTTTCCAGTTTGAGCTTCCATACACTTATATCTCTTAGTGCATCTGTTGCATGGCAATCCCTACTCCTCGCATTGACATCAATTGATGGGCATCTCCATAGCCCGTTGATTAGCCGCGTTGATGTGAGACTTTCTCCTTTTTGTCTTCTCCACACAACCTCCACCGTCATATTCTATTCCACCTATAGTGCTATATCCATGGCTCACGCTCATGTATTGTGTGAAAGTTGAAAAGGTTTAAGAACGTCAAAAGTATGAAACAATTGCTTGGCTAGTCATCGGGGTTGTGTATGATTTGAATATTTTGTGTGGTGAAGATGGAGCATAGCCAGACTATATGATTTTGTAGGGATAACTTTCTTTGGCCATATTGTTTTGAAAAGACATGATTGCTTTATTAGTACGCTTGAAGTATTATTGTTTTTATGTCAAATGATAGACTATTGCTTTGAATCACTCATGTCTTAATATTCATGCCATGATTAGATATATGATCAAGATTATGCTAGGTAGCATTCCACACAAAAAATTATTATTTTTATCATTTACCTACTCGAGGACAAGCAAGAATTAAGCTTGGGGGTGCTGATATGTCTCCATCGTATCTATAATTTTTGATTGTTCCATGCCAATATTATCCAACTTTCATATACTTTTGGCAGCTTTTTATACTATATTTGGGACTAACATATTGATCCAGTGCCTAGTGCCAGTTCCTGTTTGTTGCATGTTTTACGTTTCGCAGAAACTCAATATCAAACAGAGTCCAAACGCGATAAAAATGGATGGAGATTATTTTTGGAATATTTATGATTTTTGGGAAGAAAAATCAACGCGAGACGATGTTCGAGGGGGCCACGAGGCAGGGAGGCGCGCCCCTGACCCTCGTGGGCACCCCGTAAGGCGGTTGACGCTCTTCTTTGGCCGCAAGAAAGCTAATTTTCAGATAAAAATCAGGGTGAAGGTTTCAATCCAATCGGAGTTACGGATCTCCGGATATATAAGAAACGGTGAAAGGGCACCAGAAGGGAATGCAAAAACAAAGAGAGATAGAGAGACAGATCCAATCTCGGAGGGGCTCTCGCCCCTCCCACGCCATGGAGACCATGGACCAGAGGGGAAACCCTTTTCCCATCTAGGGAGAAGGTCAAGGAAGAAGAAGAAGAAGGGGGGCTCTCTCCCCCTTGCTTCTGGTGGCGCCGGAACGCTGCCGGGGGCCATCATCATCACCGCGATCTACACCAACACCTCCGCCGTCTTCAAAAACATCTCCATCACCTTCCCCCATCTATATTCAGCGGTCCACTCTCCCGCACCCTGCTGTACCCTCAACTTGAACATGGTGCTTTATGCTTCATATTATTATCCAATGATGTGTTGCCATCCTATGATGTCTGAGTAGATTTTCGTTGTCCTATCGGTGGTTGGTGAATTGCTATGATTGGTTTAATTTGCTTGTGGTTATGTTGATGTACTATTGTACCCTCCGTGTCGCGCAAGCGTGAGGGATTCCTATTGTAGGGTGTTGTGATACGTTCATGATTCGCTTATAGTGGGTTGCTTGAGTGACAGAAGCATAAACCCGAGTAAGGGGGTTGCGGCGTGTGGGATAAAGGGGACTTGATACTTTAATGCTATGGTTGGGTTTTACCTTAATGATCTTTAGTAGTTGCGGATGCTTGCTAGAGTTCCAATCATAAGTGCATATGATCCAAGAAGAGAAAGTATGTTAGTTTATGCCTCTCCTACATAAAACTTGCTATCAGTCTAGTAAAGTAGTCAATTGCTTAGGGACAATTTCACAACTCCTACCACCACTTTTCCACACTCGCTATATTTACTTTATTGCTTCTTTATCTAAACAGCCCCTAGTTTATATTGAAGTGCTCTTTATATTCTTGCAAACCTATCCAACAACACCTACAAAGTCCTTCTAGTTTCATACTTGTTCTAGGTAAAGCGAACGTTAAGCGTACGTAGAGTTGTATCGATGGTCGATAGAACTTGAGGGAATATTTGTTCTACCTTTAGCTCCTCGTTGGGTTCGACACTCTTACTTATCGAAAGAGGCTACAATTGATCCCCTTCACTTGTGGGTTATCACGCTCCGCTCTGGCATCCCTGTGAGTGCCCTGCTCGCCGTTTAGTCAAGTTTACAATGGCAACGGCTAATAATTGTCTTACATATTCAGGATAATTTAAAATGCCGCATGCAGCAACGCCCAAAACACTCACGACCTACATATGCTTAGTCTAAAATATAGGGTAAAAAGCAGAGATGGCGGCCTTCCGACGCGGTCTTCTCGGACTCCATGATCACCATAACACCCTTGCGGCCGTTCATTCCGAGTGTCCCGGCCCGCAGCCACGGTACTCGTATCCACCTACGAAGCTACTGGCAGGGGGAGGCTCTTGGGGCTGCTGGGCCTCTTCTAGTAGAGCTTGACAGCGTGCAATCGCATGCATGACATGCCTATGGAACCGCTCCATTTCCATTTGTCTGCCCTGGTAGCAAATTATGTCCATCACCTGCATCCTCAAGATACCATGTTGGCGATGTTCTACTTCGCCGATGACGTCAACTCCGCCAAGGGTGCGCTCGAGCCTGGCCACCACATCATTGGGATCGAGGTTAACACGGACGCCGCCGGCAATGATGAAGCCACAGACTAGTTGTCTCATAACTGAATTGCAGAGGTCTTGTGCCCATTCCCGGCGATGCATCAGGCTCTCGATGAGCACCGGTGAAGGCGGCTCTTCAGGTGGGTCATCAATCATGCCACCTAGCAGCTCTGGATCTTTTGCACGGTGAATGGCAAACTGCTCATCACACTTCCTCTGCAATATGTCTATTGTGCGCCCAAGGACTGTCACAGTGATATCACTGCCGATGGGCCACGGTGCCTACACCGGCCGATGAAGCTCTTGCTCCCCAACCTGCTCCAGCTCATTCTCCTCGCCGAAGATGTAACACAGGTAGGGGTCGATGTTGAAGCTTTGGTTGTTGCATGGCATGCTTCGAATAACTAATGGTAGATGGGTGTGGACTAGATCCATGCACAATGTCGTGATGGTGCATTGTCGCCTGGGTCATATGCAGCAAACCACTAGCTGGTGGCGGGAAGCATTGGCGTGGATTTCGGGACATGTGTATGATGTCATTAATTTCTGCACTTGGTGTCTGTGTTGGTATAGGTACTACCTCCATCGTGGTTTGTTGGACCCCTTCATATTTAGTAGTACCAAAATTTGACTATAAATTTAACTACGAATATATTAATGCATGTCATCAAAAATATCCCCGCTATGTTCAACTGCTATATGTAATAATTATGCATATGATTGCTCGTCGTTTAGGCAGCCATGATGCACTCTGCTCACTGATGTCTACTAGACAATCTTCTTCTTCTAGACGTTGTTGGGCCTGCAAGTGCACAGGTTTGTAGGACAGTAGCAAATTTCCTTCAAGTGGATGACCTAAGGTTTATCAATCCGTGGGAGGCGTAGGATGAAGATGGTCTCTCTCAAGCAATCCTGCAACCAAATAACAAAGAGTCTCTTGTGTCCCCAACACACCCAATACAATGGCAAATTGTATAGGTGCACTAGTTCGGCGAAGAGATGGTGATACAAGTGCAATATGGATGGTAGAAATAGGTTTTTGTAATCTGAAAATATAAAAACAGCAAGGTAACTAATGATAAAAGTGAGTGTAAACGGTATTGCAATGATAGGAAACAAGGCCTAGGGTTCATACTTTCACTAGTGCAAGTTCTCTCAACAATAATAACATAGATAGATCATATAACAATCCCTCAACATGCAAAAAAGAGTCACTCCCAAGCCAATAATAGCGGAGAACAAACAAAGAGATTATGGTAGGGTACGAAACCACCTCAAAGTTATTCTTTCAGATCAATCTATTCAAGAGTTCGTACTAGAATAACACCTTAAGACACAAATCAACCAAAACCCTAATGTCACCTAGATACTCCATTGTCACCTCAAGTATCCGTGGGCATGATTATACGATCTGCATCACACAATCTCAGATTCATCTATTCAACCAACACAAAGTACTTCAAAGAGTGCCCCAAAGTTTCTACTGGAGAGTCAAGACGAAAATGTGTGCCAACCCCTATGCATAGGTTCATGGGCGGAACCCGCAAGTTGATCACCAAAACATACATCAAGTGGATCATGTGATATCCCATTGTCACCATAGATAAGCACGGCAAGACATACATCAAGTGTTCTCAAATCCTTAAAGACTCAATCTGACAAGATAACTTCAAAGGGAAAACTCAATTCATCACAAGAGAGTAGAGGGGGAGAAACATCATAAGATCCAACCATAATAGCAAAGCTCGCGATACAGCAAGATCGTGCCATAGAGAGAACACGAGAGACAGAGAGAGAGAGAGAGATCAAACACATAGCTACTGGTACATACCCTCAGCCCCGAGGGTGAACTACTCCCTCCTCGTCATGGATAGCACCGGGATGATGAAGATGGCCACCGGTGATGGGTTCCCCCTGCGGCAGGGTGCCGGAATGGGCTCCCGAGAGGTTTTTGGTGGCTACAGAGGCTTGCGGTGGCGGAACTCCCGATCTATCTTATTATTCGATGTTTTTAGGGTACGTGGGCTTATATAGGCAAAAGAAGTCGGTCGGGGGAGCCTCGAGGGGCCCATGAGAGGGTAGGGCGCGCCCAGGGGGGTGGGCGCGCCCCCCTGTCTTGTGGCTTCCTCGATGCTCCCTTTACTTCAACTCCAAGTCTCCTGGATCATAATCTTCCCAAAAATCATGTTGCCGAAGGTTTCATTCCGTTTGGACTCCGTTTAATATTCCTTTTCTTCGAAGTACTGAAACAGGCAATAAAACAGCAATATGGGCTGGGCCTCCGGTTAGTAGGTTAGTCCCAAAAGTAATATAAAGATGTATAATAAAGCCCATAATCGTTCAAAACAGATAATAAAATAGCATGAATGCTTCATAAATTATAGATACATTGGAGACGTATCAACATCCCCAAGCTTAATTCCTGCTCGTCCTCGAGTAGGTAAATGATAAAAGGAAGAATTTATGAAGTGTGAATGCTAGAAGGTGCACAAGTTTGATCAATGATAATTTCAATCACCTTTTCTAGCATGATAATATGTCATAACAGTAGTTCATCTCATAAAACTTCTCACGATCAAGTAACAATCTATTCACATGTTAAAGCATAGACTATAAACTTTCTTGAAAACTAGCAAACTTCATTCTCAGTCATCAAACAATTTCAATTCATCTTATTTTCAGAAATAGCAAACTCCACATACTCAACTATCATATAGTCTTCTACAAGCGTAGGGAGTCTAGTCTAGTCTTCTACAAGCGTTATTTTTTCTCTTTCTTTTGGGCTTGTTGAGCTGTGCCCTCAGCAGAACCTTTGTACTTTGTTGTGGAACTTGGGTGGTGTGTGTGTGTGAACCTGCTTTGGTTGTATGTCTTGTGGCGGTTTGCTTTATTTATAAAGTGGGGCGAAAGCCTTTTTCGGTATAGTCTTCTACAATTGCTAACACTCACGCAATATTAATGGTTATGGAGTTTCAATCGGACACTGAGAAAGATAGGGGCTTATAGTGTTGCCTCCCAACGTATTCACCTTTGGGTGATGTCAACAATAATAGTTCATGCTAACTTACATCCAATTGGATATATATATCAGGATCTTCCCAACACGAGGTGCTTGCCAAAGGATAAAATGAAAAAGGGAAAGGTGAAGATCACCTTGACTTTTGCATAAAAGTAAAAGACATAAAGTAAAAGATAGGCCCTTCGCAGAGGGGAGCAGAGTGTGCTTTTAGGGTTGGATGCACAAAATCTTAATGCGAATGAACGTCACTTTATATTGCCACTTGTATATGGACCTTTATTATGCAGTCCGTCGCTTTTATTGCTTCCATAACAAGATCATATAAAGCTATTTTCTTCACACCAAAAGATCATACATATTTAGAGAGCAATTTTTATTGCTTGCACCGATGACAACTTACTTGAAGGATCTTACTCAATCCATAGGTAGGTATGGTGGACTCTCATGGCAAAATTGGGTTTAAGGATATTTGGAAGCACAAGTAGTATCTCTACTTGGTGCGAGGAATTTTGGCTAGCATGAGGGGGAAAGTCAAGCGCAACATGTTTGAATGATCCCTGACAATATATTTTAACTGAGATGTGCGAAAACATAACCCATTACGTTTTCTTCCTTGTCCAACATCAACTCTTTATCATGTCATACTTAATGAGTGCTCACAATTATAAAAGATGTCTAGGATAGTATATCTATATGTGAAATCTCTCTTCCTTCAATATTCCTTCATGAATTTTTCAAATGACCAATACAATGCTTGCTAACCTTCAATAAATTTACAACCTCTACTTCTTAGATGTGAAGACATTACTCCCCATGGGATAAGCAAATGAAATATATATAATTTCAGATTTATGACAATCAACTCATTCAACAATTTACTCATAGAATATAAGTGAAGCACACGAGTAAATGACAAACTACTCCAAAAAGATATAAGTGAAGATCAATGAGTAGCTAAATAATTATGTAACTATGCGAAGACTCTCTCTCATTTAAGAATTTCAGATCTTAAGTACTTTATTCAAACAGCAAGCAAAGCAAAACATAATGACATTGCAAGGATAGCACAACTCATGTGAAGAAGCAAAAACTTAGGCTCAACCGATACTAACCGATAATGGTTGAAGAAGAAAGGTGGGATGCCTAACGGGGCATCCCCAAGCTTAGATGCTTGAGACTTCTTGAAATATTATCTTGGGGTGCCTTGGGCATCCCCAAGCTTGAACTTTTGTGTCTCCTTAATTCCTCTCATATCATGGTTTCTCTTTTCATCAAAAGCTTCATCCACAACAAACTCAACAAGAACTCGTGAGATAGGTTAGTATAAACCAATGCAAAACCTTATCATTTTCTACTGTAACAAATCACTAAAATTATTATTCAACAATGCATACTAAATGCCTCTGCATATTTAATACTCCTATCCTTAAATAGAATCATTAAACAAGCAAACATATGCAAACAATGCAACCATAACAGCAATCTGTCAAAACAGTATAGTCTGTAAAGAATGCAAGATTCATCATACTTCCCTAACTCGAAAAATTATGAAAGAAAATTCCCACTGTAATTAATTTATCAGAGCTCAATATGCAAAAAGTTTCAACATCATATCATTCTCTGACTTTTCTAGGGGATTTTTGCAACAGCGGTAAACTTTCTGTTTTCAAACAGCAACATGTATACTAGCAAAATAAGCATGGCAAAGGCTATCCTTGACTTTTTTATTGAAACTAAAGATGCAAAACATTATTCTAAATAACAGCAAGCAAAAAATAATGAAGGCATATCATGTGTTGAATAAAAATATAGCTCCAAGTAAAGTTACCGATGAACAAAGACGAAAGAGGGGATGCCTTTCGGGGCATTCCCAAGCTTAGGCTTTTGGTTGTCCTTGAATATTACCTTGGGATGCCTTAGGCATCCCCAAGCTCAGGCTCTTGCCACTCCTTATTCCATAGTCCATCGAATCTTTACCCAAAACTTGAAAACTTCACAACACAAAACTCAACAGAAAACTCGTAAGCTCCGTTAGTATAAGAAAATAAAACCACCACTTAGGTACTGTAATTAACTCATTCTAAATTCATATTGGTGTAGTATCTACTTTATTCCAACTTCTCTATTGTTCATACCACTTAATACTAGCCATAGATGCATCAAAATAAGCAAACAACACATAGAAAACAGAATCTGTAAAAAAAACAGAACAGTCTGTAGTAATCTGTATAGACTTCTGGAACTCCAAAAATTCTACCAAATTAGGAAGTCCTAAGAAATTCGTGTACCAATCCAGAGCAAAAAGAATCAGATCAAAAGCAGGTTTATGTAAATTAAAAAAACTAATTTACTGAGTGCAAAAGTTTCTGATTCTCAGCAGGATCAACACAACTATCACCGTAAGCTATCCTAAAGGTCTTACTTGGCACTTTATTGAAACAAAAACTATAAAACATGATTACTACAGTAGCATAATCATGTGAACACACAAAAACAGTAAGGATAAATATTGGGTTGTCTCCCAACAAGCGCTTTTCTTTAATGCCTTTCTAGCTAGGCATGATGATGACAATGATGCTCACATAAAAGATAAGAACTGAAACATAATGGGAGCATCATGAAGCATATGACAAGCACATTTAAGCCTAACCCACTTCCTATTGATACGTCTCAAACGTATCTACTTTTCCAAACACTTTTGCCCTTGTTTTGGGCTCTAACTTGCATGATTTGAATGAAACTAACCCGGACTGACGCTGTTTTCAGCAGAACTGCCATGATGTTGTTTTATGTGTAGAAAAGAAAAGTTCTCAGAATGTCCTGAAAATCCACGGAGGCACTTTTTGGAATTAATAAGAATTTTTGGTGAAAGAATCAACACCAGGGGGCCCACAGGCTGTCCACGAGACACGGTGGCGCCCCCCCTAGGGCGTGCCCTCCTATCTTGTGGGCCCCCTGGACCTCCACCGACCTCAACTCCAACTCCATATATTCACGTTCGGGGAGAAAAAAATCAGAGAGAAAGTTTCATCGCGTTTTACGACACAGAGCCGCCGCCAAGCCCTAATCTCTCTCGGGAGGGCTGATCTGGAGTCCGTTTGGGGCTCCGGAGAGGGGGATTCGTCGCCGTCGTCATCATCAACCATCCTCCATCACCAATTTCATGACGCTCACCGCCGTGCTTAAGTAATTCCATCTTAGGCTTGCTGGACGGTGATGGGTTGGATGAGATTTACCATGTAATCAAGTTAGTTTTGTTAGGGTTTGATCCCTAGTATCCACTATGTTCTGAGATTGATGTTGCTATGACTTTGCTATGCTTAATGCTTGTCACTAGGGCCCGAGTGCCATGATTTCAGATCTGAACCTATTATGTTTTCATGAATATATGTGTGTTCTTGATCCTATCTTGCAAGTCTATAGTCACCTATTATGTGTTATGATCCGACAACCCCAAAGTGACAATAATCGGGATACTTCTCGGTGATGACCGTAGTTTGAGGAGTTCATGTATTCACTATGTGCTAATGCTTTGTTCCGGTTCTCTATTAAAAGGAGGCCTTAATATCCCTTAGTTTCCGCTAGGACCCCGCTGCCACGGGAGGGTAGGACAAAAGATGTCATGCAAGTTCTTTTCCATAAGCACGTATGACTATTTACGGAATACATGCCTACATTACATTGATGAATTGGAGCTAGTTCTGTGTCACCCTATGTTATAGCTATTACATGAGGAATCACATCCGGTATAATTATCCATCACTGATCCATTGCCTACGAGCTTTTCATATATTGTTCTTCGCTTATTTACTTTTCTGTTGCTACTGTTACAACTATTACAAAAACCCCAAAACAATTATCTTTGCTTTTGCTACCGTTACCTTTATTATCATACTACTTTTGCTACTAAATACTTTGCTGCAGATACTAAGTTATCCAGGTGTGGCTGAATTGACAACTCAACTGCTAATACTCAAGAATATTCTTTGGCTCCCCTTGTGTCGAATCAATAAACTTGGGTTGAATACTTTACCCTCAAAAGTTGTTGCAATCCCCTACACTTGTGGGTTATCAAGACTAATTTCTGGCGCCATTGCCGGGGAGCATAGCTCTATTCTCTGAGTCACTTGGGATTTATATCTGTTGATCACTATGAAGAACTTGAAAGACGACTGAACTACTATTTTGCCCTCAACTACGAGGGGAGGTAAGGAACTGCCATCTAGCTCTGCACTAGATTCTCCTTCCGTTATTAGTAGGCTTGCGACACCGAAACTTGCTACTGCTATGAATTCTGATATGTCGCATGTTATTGATGATGCCACTTCTGATATGCATGATGAAACTACTTCTGTGCGTGATACTACTTTGCCGTTAGGTGAATTTCTTGATGAACAACTTGCTAGAGTTAGGGGGAATGAAAATATTGAAGATGCTATTATTGATGATAGTGATGATGAAGGTTCTCCCAATGATTATGTATTACCTGTTGTTCCTAAGGGTTATGTTATGAATGAAGAAGCTGCTAGGGAAATCTTTGCTTGCAATGATAGATATGATCTTAAGAAATTATTAGCTAAATGGAAGCAGCAATCTCTTAATGCTAGAATGAAACCCGACCCTGGTTTTGCTACTTCACCTATCTGTGTTACTGATAAGGATTATGAATTCTCTGTTGATCCTGAAATTATTACTTTAGTTGAATCTGATCCTTTTTATGGCCTTGAATCTGAAACTGTTGTGGCACATCTTACCAAGTTAAATGATATAGCCACCCTGTTTACTAATGATGAGAAGTCTCGCTATTTTTATATCCTTAAGATATTTCCATTCTCATTAAAGGGTGATGCTAAGACTTGGTATAATTCTCTTGCTCCTGGTTGTGTGCATAGTCCCCGGGATGTGATTTATTATTTCTCTGCTTGTCGGTGTACTAAAGTAGGGGTACCTTAGTACCCTGAACTTGTGCACGGGCAGTCGCAGCGCCCTGTGGCAAGGCTTGCCGGGTGCCCGCCAAGGACCTCCGTGGTTCCTTTGGAGCCATTCAAGAACAAAGTGTTTTAACTGAGAAGACAAGGCCCCGGCAAGAGAAGCTTGCCGGGAAGATCAAGGCCCCGGCAAGAGGAGCTTGTCGGGAAGGCCAACCAAAGCATTTCAAGGAACTTGCCGCGACGCGCCGCGCGTCCCGGCAAGACCCGGTGAGCGACAAGCTTCCGGGCGCGACAAGACAACAGCCGCGGCAAGGCGCTTACCGCGGCAAGCCACCTCTCTTTATCTATGCTCCAGCGTGTCCGTCGACGTGTCGCCCTGAGACCGTTCCAGGCGCACGTGGCGAGAAGCTGTGCAGCCAAGCGGTGCGAGGTGGCGAGCGGAGATGACGAGATGGCCATCGTGGCAAGCGGTGGCGCCCCTAACGGTCGCTTTTCTGCACTGTTTAGGCGACGCGGACGGGCATTGAATGCTCTTGTCCCCTGCCGTCAGAGTTAGGTAGAAGGCACTGTAGAGGTAGCTGTACCAACCGTAGCTCTTTTTACACTTTTACCCCTGCATGCGTTGCCACCTGTCGGTGACCCCTTTAGCCTATAAAAGGAGGCCCATGCGCAACGTAGAGGGGGTTCGACTCATTCGAAACTAGAACACTCCCACACTCTCAAGCAAGAACATAATACAACCACAAAGCAGCAGTAGGAGTATTATCTCTCCGAAGAGCTCCGAAGCTGGGTAAAATCGCTCGCGTGCCTCGCCTCGATCCGCTCTTCGTGCGATCTCCGCTCCCTTGCCGGGCCGAAAGGGGCCCTGCCCCATAGGTGTTCGTTTCCCACGACATCTTTGGCGCGCCAGGTAGGGGGGCGTCGAGGTTGTGTGAACCCGATCCGGCGTTCGCGCGGGCCAGATCTTCGTTTTCTTCATCATCTTCATCGACATGCCACCGAAGAAGAAGGCTTCGGGGGTGGCTGCTCCGTCCACGTCGATCCCACCGCCACCGGAGCAAACTGGTGGTGGGGTGGACGCCGGCGGAGGAGCGGGCGCCGACGAAGGAACTCACGCTGCCGCCAGGTCCAAGGACAAGGCCGCGCAAACCTCGGCGTCCGTACACGCACCGCGCCCGTCTCAGGAGGTGCGGGGCCAACAGCGTCATGGTACTCGCGGTACCATACGCTCGTTGGACCAAAATCGAGCTGGCGGATCTCGAGATGCTCAAGACCAGCACGCACGCCAGCCTGCTGGCACGAGCAAGACACGGTCGCCTGGACGGGACCCTGCTCCTTCTAACATAGTTAGAAGTCCGAGCATATCCCGCTCCTCGCACCGTTCGCCACCGCCACCGAAGACTCCAGAAGAAGCGTTGGCTCAAGCCCAACTGCTCCTGGATTACCCTCCAACGGCGGACAAGATCGACGGTTGGAGGGCCACCATCCAGAGCCTCATCGGCTTCGCCAACGGCGACACTCCACGGCAGCCGAATGCGTCGCAGCCGCGGCAAGATTGCCGGACGCGAGCCGATGGCGACAAGACCGGTGGGGGTGCAACCACCATGCACTCTCCACCCCGAAGGCCGAGATCGCCGACTCGCCGGGTCAACCTCGACACTGACTCCACAGCGTCATCAGATCAGCGAGCTCGTCGCGATCAGCGCCAAGTTCTTCAAGAACGACAAGAAGAAGACGCTCATACGCGCATCGAGCGTCGAAGAGAAGCGCGGCGTCAGTCAGACCAGCGCGCTAGGCCCACTGTTGACATGCATGCGCCAGGGGAACCAGGCGACTTGCCGTACGCGGTAGGTTGCCCTGCGTTCACTCGTGAGCTGCGGCAAGTCCAGTGGCCCAGTACAAAGAACTTCAAGCCAGATGTACCAGAGAAGTATGATGGCAGGTTGCATCCGTCGGAGTTCCTCAGCATCTACACCATCGCGGTGCAAGCTGCCGGGGGGCGCGACGAGAAGATCCTTGCCAACTACTTCCCACTGGTGCTCAAGCCCAATGTCAGATCTTGGCTCATGCACTTGCCGGACAACTCCATCTCCTCATGGGCGGACCTGTGCCATCAGTTTGTCGGCGCCTTCATAGGCAGCCACAAGCCCCATGGCCAGGAGAGCGATCTTCATCTGCTCGCCCAGAAGGAAGGAGAGCCCCTGCACAAGTACATTCAGAGATTCAGCCAAGTGCAGCGCAACATCCCAGATGTCCACCCTGCCGCGGTCATTAGCGCGTTCCATCAGAACATGCGTAACCGCAGGATGCGGGAGGAGATGGCGATGTGCAAGATTAGAGATGTTAGTGAGCTATACGCCCTGGCCGACAAGTGCGCACGTGCTGAAGAAGGGAGGAAACTCCCCGGAGAGAATGCAGGAGCAGGAGGATCTGACGGTGAGGATGCCGCCCCAGCAAAGAAAAACCGGCGGCGGAACAACAGGAGAAGGAAAGGCAAAGATGTGGTAGCTGTCGAGCAGTCCGATAACGGAGGTGGCGCCAAGGAAGCTGAACCTGTGGCGGCCGCCGACAAGCAAGGCGGCTCCGACAAGCAATATTGCAAGATCCACCGCTCCAAGGGCCATGATCTCCAGAGTTGCAAGAAGGTTGAACAGCTTGTCGAACAGCAGAAAGCTGAGTACGAGCGACGCGACAAGGAGAAGGCCCAGGAAGGTACTGGAGGATCCGGCAAGAAGCGCCCCGGCTGGGGAGGACGCCGCGGCAAGGCCAAGCAGCGGCAAGGAGACAGACCTCCCCGCGGCCGCGACAAGGACGAAGATGAAGACAAAGATGAAGATATGGATGATGATGAGGCCGACGAGCAGGAGTTTCAGAAGGCCACAGAGGTTCTGTGCGTTGACGGTGGTGCTTCTCTGCATACTTCACACTGCCAGCTCAAACAGTGGGTGCGAGAAGTTAATGCAGCAGAACCATCAGTTGAGTCACGCAAGCCCCTGAAGTGGTCCAGCACGCCTATCGTCTTTGACATTGGGGACCACCCTGATCGCATAACTGTGGTCGGGTGCTTGCCGATGTTGGTCTCACCAACCATCCGCAACCTTAAGGTCACTAAGATGCTAGTTGACGGCGGGGCCGGCTTGAATCTGATCTCCTCCGCGGTACTCCAGAAGCTTCAGATCCCTGACAGCGAGCTCGAAGAGACCGGCACATTTCAAGGAATTAACCCGGGAAGGAGCAAGCAGAAGGGGAAGATCACGTTGCCGGTAACATTTGGCAGCGAATTGAATTTCAGGACTGAGAGGGTCACTTTTGACGTTGCTGATTTTCCATTGCCTTACAATGGGATACTCGGCCGTCCAGCGCTCGCCAAGTTCATGGCAGCCTCTCACTATGCCTACAACGTGCTCAAGATGCCAGGTCCGGTAAGTGTCATCTCTGTCCCTGGCGACAAGAAAGATGCTCTTATCTGTACCGACAAGATCTACCGGGAAGCAGCAGCCGCAGCAGATTGCAAGCCACTTGCCGCTGAAGCTCCCGGGGGGAAGAAGAAGACCAAGTCCGACAAGAGCTCTGATGCCCACTCCGGCAAGCACACCTCTTCGGAGTGCTGCGCTACCGTCGAGGATGCACCATCGAGCTCCACCGGCAAGTGTAAGAAGGCGAAGGCAGCTCCGCCAGAAACCAAGAAGGTGTCCGCCAAGGAGGACGGCACTGGTGGTACCTTCACCATCAGTGACACGCTTGACCCTAAATAGAAGAGCGCGCTCGTTGCTTTCCTGAGGGCGAACGTCGACGTGTTTGCATGGCAACCGTCTGACATCCCCGGTGTTCCCAGGAAAGTGATTGAGCACCACCTTGCCGTCTGTCCTCACGCGCGGCCCGTCAAGCAGAAAGTTAGGAAGCAAGCAGTGGAGCGCCAAAAATTCATTGCTGAAGAGATCAAGAAGTTGGAAGCAGCAGGCCTTGTCAGAGGAGTGCTCCATCCTACGTGGTTGGCCAATCCTGTAGTCGTGCGCAAGGCAAACGGGAAATGGAGGCTTTGTATTGACTTCACTGATGTTAATAAAGCTTGTCCCAAAGATCCATTCCCCTTGCCGCGCATTGATTAGATTGTCGACTCCACGGCAGTATGTGATTTGCTTTCATTTCTTGATGCATATTCAGGATATCATCAGATCTTCATGGCAGAAGAGGATGAAGAGAAGACCGCATTCATCACTCCATGTGGCACGTACTGTTTCGTATGAATGCCCTTCGGTTTGAAGAATGCAGGATAAACGTTTGCAAGAGTAGTCAGTCATGCTTTTGAGCCACAGTTACACAGGAATGTGGAAGCCTACATGGATGACATAGTGGTCAAAAGCAAGGACAGAGCAACTCTGATTCAGGATTTGGATGAAACTGTCACAAATCTGCGCAAGATCAACCTTAAGCTTAACCCCGAGAAGTCCGTGTTTGGAGTCCCCTCCGGCAAGCTTCTCGGGTTATTTGTGTCTCAGCGGGGAATTGAAGCCAACCCCGACAAGATCAAGGCCATTGAGCAGATTGAAGCACCGAAGCGCGTCAAGGATGTACGAAGGCTTGCCGGCTGCGTCGCTGCTCTCAGTAGGTTTATCTCTAAGTCTGCTGAGCGTGCCCTACCATTTTTCAAAATATTGAAGAAGGCAGGTCCAATGAAATGGACTCCGGAAGCGAAGGCTGCGCTACAGGACTTGAAGAGATACCTATCCTCCACTCCAATACTTGTCGCACCTAAGCCACAAGAGAAGTTGCTGCTATATCTAGAGGCAACCAATCAAGTGGTTAGTGCTGCGTTAGTAGCGGAGAGGGGGGCGGATGATGAGCCAGCGGCCGCGGCAAGCGCATCCAGCGACAAGGAGGGGGCTTCCCCGACAAGCTCTGGTCCCGACAAGGGTGGATCTGCGCAGGCACAGGAAGAGAAACAGAAGAAAATGGTGCAGCGCCCGGTATAGTTTGTCAGTTCCCTTCTACAAAGGCCTAGATCAAGGTATTCTGGTGTGCAGAAATTGCTTTTCGGCCTTCTCATGGCCTCGAGAAAGCTGCGCCATTACTTCCAAGCACATGAGATCACAGTTGTCACTCGCTTTCCACTGAAAAGGATACTGCAGAATCCAGAAGCAACAGGCAGGATTGTCGAGTGGGCACTGGAACTGTCAAGCTTTGGCCTCAAGTTCGAGAGTACTTCAACTATCCAGAGCCGAGCATTGGCAGAATTCATAGCAGAGTGGACGCCAACACCAGATGAAGAAATTCCAGAGACGAGCATCCCCGTCAAGGAAGCAAGCAAAGAGTGGCTTATATATTTTGATGGTGCATTCTCGCTGCAAGGCGCCGGTGCGGGCGTGTTACTTGTCGCACCCACCGGAGAGCACCTCAAGTACGTGGTCCAGATGCACTTTCCCAAGGAGCAAGCAACAAACAATACTGCAGAATATGAAGGTTTGCTTGCCGGACTCAGGATTGCAGCAGACCTTGGGATCAAGAAGCTTATTCTTAGGGGTGACTCGCAGCTTGTCATCCCCCAAGTAAACAAAGACTATCAGAGTCCATTGATGGAAGCTTACATTGATGAAGTGAGAAAGTTGGAAGAACACTTTGACGGCCTACAGATAGAACATGTTCCGAGAGCTCAGAACGACATTGCAGATGGCATGTCGAAGTGCGCTGCACTCAAGTTACCTGTGGAACCAGGGATCTTTGTGCTCAAGCTGACTCAACCATCTGTAACACCATCAACTGGACAGAGCAAGAAGAGGAAGTTGATTTCCGGTGACTACTTTTCGGCAAAGCTCCCCGAAGCCGCCGCTAAGAAGGTCCCTAAGATTAACACAAAGAGTGCTGAGGGGCAGTCTACTCCGACAAGACCTAGGGTTTGTTCCGTTGAAGCAGACGCTCCCGACAAGTCTTGCTCCGGCAAGCTTGTCGGGGAACATCAAGCTCCGGCTGAGCCACAGGTTCTTGCCGTAGAAGCGGATGTTCCCGCAGCAGCATATGCGCCTTTAGTTCTTGTTGTTGAGCCGCAAGCTCCAGCATGGGCACAGCAGATTGTCCATTTCCTTCAGACAGGAGAACTTCCCGAAGAGCAAGAAGAAGCGGAGAGAGTAGCCCGGCAATCAAGTATGTACCAGTTTGTCGACGATGTACTGTACAGAAGAAGATTCAACGGAGTGAAATTGAAGTGCATTCCCCGGGAAGATGGACAGAAGCTGTTGGCGGACATACATGGAGGCATATGTGGTCACCACATTGGCGCAAGAGCACTTGCCGGCAAAGCATTCCGGCAAGGTTTCTACTCGCCAACAGCCCTCCAGGATGCAACTGCACAAGTAACCGAATGTGAAGCGTGCCAGTTCCATTCCAAGCAGATACACCAGCCAGCTCAAGCTCTCCAGACGATCCCTTTGTCCTGGCCATTTTCGGTCTGGGGGCTCGACATCCTCGGCCCCTTTCCCCGAGCTGTCGGGGGCTTTGAGTACTTGTACGTAGCAATCGACAAGTTCACAAAGTGGCCGGAAGTGGAAGCAGTGAGGAAGGTCACAGCACAGTCAGCAGTCAAGTTCTTCAGGTCGATTGTTTGCCGTTTCGGAGTCCCTAACAGGATCATCACCGACAACGGCACGCAATTCACGAGCCGCACCTTCATGCAGTACGTCCAAGATCTTGGCGTCAAGGTCTACTTCGCTTCTGTTGCTCACCCGAGAAGCAACGGTCAAGCGGAGAGGGCAAACGCTGAAGTGCTGCGTGGGCTCAAGACCAGGACTTTCGACAGGCTGCACAAGTGCGGAAAGAACTGGATTGAGGAGCTGCCGGTGGTTCTTTGGTCGATCAGGACGACGCCAAATCGAGCCACTGGCCAGACACCTTTCGCTCTAGTCTACGGAGCAGAGGCAGTTCTCCCCACGAAACTCGTATACGGATCACCTCGAGTGCTCGCCTATGATGAGCTTGAGCAAGAGCAGCTGCGACGAGATGACGCGCTGCTCCTTGAGGAAGATCGTCTCCAGGCTGCTGTACGAGCTGCTCGATACCAGCAAGCTTTGCGCCGCTACCATAGCCGCAAAGTTAATGCCAGAAGTCTCAAGGAAGGCGACCTTGTTCTTCGGCGCGTTCAATCCGCCAAGAATTCCAACAAGTTGACGCCGAAGTGGGAAGGCCCTTATCGGGTGAAGCGAGTCACTAGGCCTGGCGCTGTCCGCCTTGAGACCGAAGATGGCTTTCCGGTGAGAAACTCCTGAAACATTGAGTATCTTCGTAAGTTTTACCCATAAGGCGCGGTTGCCGGAACCTGTTCCGGCGACCACCTTTTGTACAAGCCTTGCCCCTGTCGCATGTAACCCTTTGTACAAAGCCGGGCGCAGATACCGTGCATAAATAAAGATCGTATGCTCCGCACATCTTGTCAAATTTCATGCTTTCTATTTTTTGCATGTGTTATCTGACATTTTGTGCAGCACCTACTCCCGGTAAGAAATAACGAGCTTTAAGGCTCCATATCTTTATTTTCTCTTCTTTCTTTTTCTCAAAAGGAAGGTTCCCTCGCCCACAAGTTTGCCGGGGGGGAGGAGGAGATAATGACGTGGACCAGGCGTCGTTCAAGAAAGTATCGCCTTGCCGGGATGCGAACGACAGAAAAGCTAAGTTGCCAAAGTTTGAGCACAATTAGTTTTAAATTTTTTAAGTTATCTTCCTTGAACGACCGTGCTTTGTATGGAAAACCTGTGCGCGGAGGAACCAACTCGTAGCTAGTTGCGCCCTTACTTTGTTTCGAGTCCGCTCAACAACTTAAGTGTGCTGCGACTAGTTGCGACAAGGTTTCTTGCCGGAGGTGACACCGCCAGCAGGCTGCTGATGTTCCGCACTCAGCGCTCGCGGCAAGGGTGCCTGCGCCGGCAAGTTCCCTGAAAGCGTAGGGTGAAAACATACAAAGGAAGGGATCAAGTAAAGGGGATAACATAGCAAATACTGCCCAAGATAAAGTTATATTACAAAGATAACTTGCCGCGCTCTAATAGATTGTTCCCGTAACATGTCTAGCAGTGGCAAGAGAAGGAGAAAACGGGCGGCCTAGTCTACGCGGCCACCGTCAATCCTCCTGAATTCATTCACCTTGTCCACAATGGGTGCGACAAGGGCCTTGAGCTCTTCAAGATCAGCACCCGCCGGCAGCTTCTTGAGGACGTTGGTGAGGTTGAGGCCTGGATTGCGGAAGGCCACCTTCACCAACACCTTCTCCAGAACTCTGGCGCAGATCGTGCGCGACTCGTCAGCCAGCTGCTTTGGGATCCTTTCCCGGAGTTGCTGGAGGGCCGTCGCCACACCCTTGAAGAACAGAGTAAGCTTGGCGCTGGGCTGGAGGTTCTCATCGGAGGAGTACCCGAAACCCTCCATTTCCAGCTGCGCCAGTTCCTCGTCGATGACTGCGGTGATGTTGACGAGGCCCTCCGTCCAGAGCACCACAGTAGCCCTGAAGGTGTTCTGGGTTTCGGCGGCTCTCGTCAGCAGCGCCTCATTGGCCTTGATCTCCTCCTTCAAGGCCTCCTCCCGCTTCTTGGCGCCGTCCAGCGTCTCAGTCAGCGTAGCCAGCTTCAACTCGAGATCGGCATTGGAGTCCTTGGCGGCGCTCAGCTCTTTGCCCCTCTCGAGGAGGCGACCTTGCAGCTCGCCGTGGGTGAGGGCGTCCTTCTCGCGCTCGCATTGGAGCGCGGCAAGCTCTTCATTCCTTGCCTTCAGATCGGCCTCTAGCTGCACCACTTTCACCTCCAGCTCCTTCTTGGCGGCCTCGGCAGCTGCAGCAGCATCCTTCGCTTCCTTGAGGGCCCCGCCAAGTGTCTCCTCGCGCGCGGCAAGCTCCTCCTCATAGCTGTCCAGATTGACCTTCCGCTGCGTCAACTCGCCTTCCCGCACGGACAGCTCCTCGGCGGCAAGCCGCTGTTGCTCTTCAGCTTCTGCCTTCTCGAGAAGGAAGGCCTTCCGCACCTCGACAAGCTGCGCCCTCTCCTCTGCAATGGACCAGAGGGCCTCTTGGTTGCGACTCTGGAGCTCCTCCGCATGCTTCTCAATATCTACTCCTGCCCGCGCGACAAGCGCTTCCCGAGACTCCAGCTTGGCTTGTCGGGCGCGGTATAGTGACAGCAGCTTCCGCAGCAGCTGTTCCTTCTCAGGCTCGCCACTGCTGCTGCTTGGCGCGTCGACAAGTGTCAACCCAGTAGAGGCAAGCACCTCTCCGTCAAAAACTTCTCCTTCGACCGGCGCCCTGGAGCTCGAAGCCCAGGGGAGCTTGATGAAGATACCGTCACCGGCCTTCAAGTAGGCGCCGGGCTGGGGCTCTTCGGAGTCTAGCGCTGCGTCGGTGTCATGTCCAATATGCGACCCTATCCAAAAGGAACTCGAAGGTCCCACCAAGGATAGACCCGCATATTGGAACGCTTTTGCAAGGTGGATATCATTACATCAACATTACATAATAGTGGGGATACATCCAGGACATACAATGCCACACGAATACAACATCATCTCATCATACATAAGATCAACATCCGACTACGGATGAAACACAAATGGAAGCTCAAACGACATCCACCCTGCTAGCCCAGGCTGCCGACCTGGAACCTATCCCCTGATCGAAGAAGAAGAAGAAGAAACCCCAAAACAAGCAACATCGCTCTCGCGTCAAGATCGTCGCGTAACCTGTACCTGCAACTGTGGTTGTAGTAATCTGTGAGCCACGAGGACTCAGCAATCCCATTACCATGGGTATCAAGACTAGCAAAGTTTAATGGGAAAGGAAGGGGTAAAGTGGTGAGGTTGCAGCAGCGGCTAAGCATATATGGTGGCTAACATACGCAAATGAGAGCGAGAAGAGGAACAAAGGAACGGTCGTCAACTAGCAATGATCAAGAGGTGATCCTGAACACCTACTTACGTCAAACATAACCCAAAGACCGTGTTCACTTCCCGGACTCCGCCGAGAAGAGACCATCATGACTACACACGCGGTTGATGCATTTTAATTCGGATCTGGTGTCAAGTTATCTACAACCGGACATTAACAAATTCCCATCTGCCACATAACCGTGGGCACGGCTCTCGAAAGTTTATACCCTGCAGGGGTGTCCCAACTTAGCCCATGACAAGCTCTCGCGATCAACGAAGGAATAGACCTTCTCCCAGGAAGACCCGATCAGTCTCGGAATCCCGGTTTACAAGACATTTCGACAATGGTAAAACAAGACCAGCAAAGCCTCCCGGCGTGCCGACATCCTGATAGTAGCCGCACGTATCTTGTCTCAGGCCACGACCGGATGAGCACTACGTACAACTAGAACTAGACCTCAAGTTTCCCCAAGGTGGCGCTGCAAGTGGCTCTAGTTTGGACCAACACTTAGACAAGCATTGGCCCGGGGGGGCTGAATAAAGATGACCCTTGGGTTAATTACTCCCAAGGGAAATATAGGTGGTGGTGAGGCAAATGGTAAAACCAATGTTGGGCCTTGCTGGAGGAGTTTTATTCAAAGCGAACTGTCAGGAGGGTCCCATAAATCACCCGACCGCGTTAGGAACGCAAAATCCGGGAACATAACACCGGTATGACAGAAACTAGGGCGGCAAGAGTGGAACAAAACACCAGGCATAAGGCCGAGCCTTCCACCCTTTACCAAGTATATAGGTGCATTAATAATATAAGAGATATTGTGATATCCCAACATAACCCTGTCCACCATGGAGAAATCTTCAACTTCACCTGCAACTAGCAACGCTATAAGAGGGGCTGAGCAAAAGCGGTAACATAGCCAAACAACGGTTTGCATAGGAAAGGTGTCAAAGGTTAGAGGTTCATGGCAATATGGGATGGCTTGATAAACGGGTAATAGGTAGCGCAGCATAGCGATAGAACGAAGCAACTAGCATAGCAATGATAGTAGTGAGATCCAGGGTAGCGGTCATCTTGCCTGAAATCCCACAAGGAAGAAGAACGAGTCCATTAAGAAGATGAAGCCACAAAGACGAACCACACGTAGACGAACGAATCCTCACGATCGCAACGAAACGGAAACTATCAAGAAGAAGCACACAACATGGTAAACACACCACACATGACAAGACATGATGCACAACAAGCATGATGCATGAGAAAGCTAGATGAGGCTACTCATGGCAAGAGATGATGCAAACAAGAACAACACATCAAGGCAAGTTTAAATGAGGTCGGGAACAACATATAACAAATCCGGTAAGTCCTCATATGCAAATTTCGAAATGGGTCCAGAACTGAATAAACCTTATGTTCAACTTGTTAAACAGCAAGTTAAAGAGCACCAAGAGGATCTACACGAAATTCTAGTCAAGTTACATATAAAGTTCATTAGATTCGGAGCTACGGCCTAGAAGATATGAGCAAAACAAGTTAAACATGGCATCGATGCAAAACGCATACAAACATCAAGCAAACACCTCAAAACAAGGATGCAACATGATAATATGAAGCTACATGCAAAAACAAGCAAGTTTCATATAGAGCACACTCAAAACGGAGCAACGGTTCAACACACACACACTATACAAGTCATAGCAACAATCTGTCCATAACAGCAACTAGGCTGCAAGCATCAAAACAATATGCTACAGCATCTCAACATAATAACAAAAGGCATGGGCATGAAGTACTGGTAAAGCATAACAAAACATGAACACTGAGCTATCTCCAGAAAAGACTAGAACATGCTCAAAAAGACATGGAGATATTGCAAATAATAACAGTTTCAGACTTTAGCAGAAATAACATCAGGTTGCAATGTTGAGAGCTATCAAACAACATGTTACAGGAACTTATCATGGCAAACAAAGGCATGGCATGAATCTACTAATTACATAGAACAAGAGTCCCTTACTGACCATGAGCCAAAAAGGATCAGAAAACATGATGGCACCCATGTAAACATGGCAAGTTATATTACAGATTCAAACATGGCAGAAACAACAATAAGTAGGCATGTTGGTGAGCTTGAACCACTCACCACAGAGCAATACATGGCATGGCAAGGCAACCAACAGTAAGAAGACATGTTTATGAAGCTAAGCATGGCAAGAACAAGTTCATAGGGTGCATGGATCACTAGTAAACAATCAAGGAAACATTGAACTTAATGTTAACAGGCTAACAGCAACATTATCAAGCAACTTTGGAGCAAGATATGATCAATCTACAGCAAGCTATAAATGCAACCAGGGGCATGGATGGATAGGGCATAACATGTAGATCAAGACATGTTTATAGGACATCTCCAGATTATGCATAGAATAATAAGTAGCAACATGTTTATATAGCATCACGAAATAACAGATTCAGCCTAGCAAAACAGCAACAGCAAGTACACTACTTAACAAGCTCGATTCACTCACCACAAGTCATTGCATGACAATATAAGCATAGAATCATCAAGAAGACATGTTTGTGTAACCAACCAAGGCAAGAACAAGTCCATATCATGCAAGGATCAACTATAGCAACCTTGGCTAAATTGAAAAACAAGTAAACAATCTGCCAGGAAACATTTTGAAGCAAAAGTAGAGCACTCAAATGACATGCTAGACTACTCCATAATTGCAAACAAGGGCATGAATGGATAGACAAAAACCACATGTTCAAAACACCCTTACTTAAGTATCTCAAAATATGCATGGATCTCTCTGTAGCATCAAGTTTACATGGCATCAAAATAACAGCAGAACAGGGACTAAAATCAGCAATATCACGAAGCCTAGTTTGCATGCTTGTGCTAGTCACCACATTGATCACAAAAATACATGGCATACACCCCTGGAAAGATGGCATGGCATAGATCAAAACACATGTAGGCATCAACCTCATAGGATGCACACATCAATCATGGCAAAAATGACAAATGAGCAAGTTATAACAGTTTCAGCATATTAACAGCAACATGCACTCTTCCAACAGCATTTCGGGCATCAAGATGAGCTCAAATGAAAATGATGCAATGGAATTAAATGAAGTACTCGTCGAGGCGAACAATTTGACATATTATACGCATGAAACGGAGCTACGGATGTAGAGATACGATGCGATGAACATGGCATGATAGTACTGGAATCTGGGGACTGGCAAATTTTGGGTCAACCTCTATTCGCACGGAAATCGAAGCGGCGGCGGATCTCGCCGGATCCGAGGCGCCGGCGGCCGGAGTTGTCGGGGACGGGGCCGGGGAGGTCGGAGAAGCTCGCCGGAGGAGGGGCCCGGCCGGATCTGGCCAGATCCGGCGCGTGGCGACGGCGGAGGAGGCCGGCGGCGGCGGACGGCGGCTGGGGCGGCGGCGGCGTTCCGCGGCGGCGCGGGAGGCCGGGAGGCCGAGGCCGGAGGAGCACGGCAGCGAGGCGGCGAGCCACCGGAGCGGCACGGGAGCGCCGGCCCGAGCGGTGCGCGGGCGCCGGCGGGAGGCGAGACGACGGCGGGGTCGAGGGGAAGCGCGGGCGCAGGCGAGCGGGGACCGGACGGCGGCGGAGATGGAGGCGGTCGCCGGAGGGCGGCGGGGCGGCGAGGCGCCGGGGCGAAGCGGCAGCGGCGCGCCGGCGGGCGGGGACGCGGCGGCGCGAGCGTGCGGGGAGGCGCACGGGCGGGCGGAGGCGGCGGCGGCGGGCGGCGACGGCGGGCCTGCGCGGGCCCGCGATGGGCTCCGCGGGCCGGCGGCACGGGGCTGGCGGCGGAGGCCACGTGGCAGGGCGTGAGTGGAGGAGGGAGGCGGCGGCGCTGACGTGGCGGCCTGTGATTCGTCCGGGCGGCGCGAGGAGGAAAACTGCTAGGGTTTGGAGGGTTTCATCCGCGAATTTCGGAGGGGAAGGCATATTTATAGGTAGAGGGAGCTAGGAGAGTTCAAATGAGGAGCGGTTTTCGGCCGCGCGAATGTGATCGAACGACCGAGAGCATGGAGGGGAGTTTGCTGGGTTTTGGGCCACTTTGGAAGGGGTGTTGGGCTGCAAAGAGAAGGAGGCTTTTACGATTACCCGGTTAACCGTTGGAGTATCAAACGACCTCCAAATGGCACGAAACTTGGCAGGCGGTCTACCGGTGCTATACCAAGGCCGCTCGGCAAACCTCGGGCCATTCCGAGAAAGTTTAACACCCACTCACAACAAGAGACATAGGAGTGCCGGATTGCAAAACGGACAACGGGGAAAATGCTCGGATGCATGAGACGAACATGTATGCAAAATGAAATGCACATGATGACATGATATGAAATGCATATGATGACATGGCAAAATGCAACACGCAAGCAAATGACATGGCAACAACGGCGAATAACTAGCGGACACCTGGCGCAACGAATCCGGGGCGTTACAGTCGGCGGCGGAGGGATCGGCGGTCGGCGTAGCACCTTGCGCTCCTACGACCCCAGGGTCGTCAGTACGATCGCCGGACCCCTCGCTGGCTCCTGCGCCAGAAGCCTTGGCGGCCTCTTCGTCGGCGGGATCATCAGCGCCGGCCTCTTCTTCGGTGGCGGCGGCATCGTCAGTATTGCCGCACACGTTCTCCTCGCCGGTGGCCTCGGTCTCCATCGGCTCCATGGAAGGTGGATCTGGCAGACGGAAGAGGGAGAAGAGTCAAGCAAATATCCAAAAAGACAATCAGACGAAGAACCCAAGGGAAATTTCGAGCAAGGAAAATTACCAGTACTGGGATCCACGGTCATGGGCTCCGCCACCGGGGGGTCGCTGGTGCTGCCCCTTGCCGGAGACTCCTCCTTTGCCGGGGACTTCTCCCTTGCCGGAGAACGCTCCCTTGCCGGGGAATCCTCCCTTGGCGGCGTAGTTGAAGCAGATGGCACCTCAGGAGCGGCTTCCGGTTGCTCCTGGTGAGCCTGTTCTGCTCCTACACAAGCAAACCAACAGACAAGATATCAGCAAAGAAAGAACACCTATGCGCACCCAACAGCGGGAAGTAAGATTATACACTTACGCTGGGGGCTGCGCTGGGGGCTGCTTCGAGGAGTGGTTGCCGGGTCCGACAAGGTGGTCTCAGACGCGCCCTCTATTGCAACAGCGGGATCGTCCTCGATGACGACCACGGGGACCTTGGCTCTCTTCGCCGCCCTCTGGGCCAGAGTCCTGAAAAGGAACAAGATTCAGAAGAAAACAGATCAGAAACAAGACAAGAAACAGCAAGAAATCGAAGAACTACAGACACAACAGAGAAACTTACTCCTCTTCTTCCTCCTCGTCGGAGCTGAGCGCGGAGAGGTTGAAGTCCGGTCCTCCTTCGGTGCGACGAGGCGGAGGAGTAGGCTCCCTTGGCCGCTTGGCGGGAGCTGCGGCAGGATCAGAAGCGGCGGCCCGAGAGGACCCCGCTCCAGTTGTTGCAGCAGCATGAGATGCTCCCGCGACAACAGTGCTTGTCGCGGTGGAGCTTGTCCCGCGGCGCGGCGGCTATTGACCCGTCTGTCGCCCTGCTATATCTCCGGTCCTGCAGAGGCGCCTTCTTGGTGGATCTGGGGGCTGCACTGGGAGCTCCGCTTGCGGAAAGTTGCTTGAAGACGGCTGGCCACTAGCACCTTCAGCGGGCTCGCCCGATCCAGCTTCGGGCTCTCCCTCGCCGGCAATCTCCCCGACAAGCTCGTCTCGATCGGCAAGGCTTGCCGCCTCGGCTGCCTCTGCCTCCTCCACAGTAAAACCAAACTCGCCCGCGGCGGAAGCCGCCGCCGCCTCTTCCGCCCTGGTGGCGATGCGCCGCATCTCATCCTCGGTGGTGTCGCGGGTGAGGAGCCTCTGTTCGTCAGCGCGGACCGCCACCTCCGCCAAGCCATCGAAGAACTGCTGCACGACGTCGTCGGCGGGCTCCTGCCAAGTTGGAATAATTCCATGCGAGTCGCACTCCGGCATCATTGCGCGGATGCGATCGAGCGAAGAATTGTTGCACAATGGGATGACACCCTGCGGCGGCCTGAACCACTCGGGATGGTTGGGGTCATGCTTAAATAGCTCCTTGAGAATCCCATCCAACTCCAAGTCAGTGAAATTGAAGTTGAGGCCAGGGCGCAGCCTCATGATGTCCGCCGGGCCCCTGAACAGCCAGGCGGGTCTCCCCCTCTCCTGCAGAGGGGCGATGCGGCGGCAAAGAAAGTCCACGCCAACAGCGCCTACAGTGAGCCCGGCAAGCCTGAGCCGCAAGATCCGGGTGGTGGCGATCTTCAGTCTAGCATCGTCCGCCGCCAGGGCGCTCCAATCGTTGCCGCGCACTGCTGGAGTTTGGCGCAGGGCAGTGAACGGCTGCGGGTTCTCCTCAACAATCCAACACCATTCCGCTCTCCACTCATCCCATTTGCTGCGGAGCTCCCCCTCCAGATATGTCTCCTTCTTGCCGGCTCTCGAGATCCAGGCGATCCCGCCAGCTAAGGGCTCTCCTCTCTCGACCCGGGGCATGAAGAAATGACGGAAGAGGGCTACGTTTGGGTGGATTCCGACGAAGTTCTCGCAGAGATGTGCGAAAACCGCCATGGTCAGGACAGCATTGGGGGTGAAGTCAAGGAGATGGAACCCGTAGGTGTTCATGATGTCACAGAAGAACTCGGAGAAAGGCGGGCAGAGCCCGCAATAGAAGAACAGTTCGAAGAAGGGGTATCCGTTTGGAGCCCATTTCGAAGTGGAAGCGTCGGCAGAGAGTACCTTGGTGCGCGGATGCGCTCGCGTCTCCCTCGACCAGAAGAGATAGAACCACTCCCTCAGCTCCTTCGCGGAGAGCTCAGGGGGGAAAGTTGCCCGCTCCTTCCGCAACGCCTCAAGCCGCAGCGCCTCGGCCGACTTCGCGCCCTTCCCGGTCTTCAGAGCCATGGCGGAGGCGGTGATGGAGATCGAGGGCGTTGGCGGCGACGGCAGTGATGGGGGGCGGAGCGCTGCTCTCTTTCGGCTTTGGAAGTGAAGGGGGGCGGCGGAGATTTCTGAGGTTGGAACCGCAAGTGGCGAAGGTGGGGGAACGGCCCCTGTTTCCCCTGCTTATAAAGAGGAGGAGGCGAACGTTACGCTTTTTCCGAATAAAGAGCCACCCACGATCTCTCCCACGACGCCGCATTCGACGCGTGCCGTTACGGGAGGGCGCGGTGGATACGGAGTCAGATACGGTGTGGACCCAGGCCGCGCATGCCCGTGCCCTGTTTTGGGCCTGGCCCAACAGCGCTCGGCACCGTGTATGGCCCAGGCCCGGGGGCTCCTGTCGGTGTACTAAAGTAGGGGTACCTTAGTACCCCGAACTTGTGCACGGGCAGTCGCAGCGCCCCGCGGCAAGGCTTGCCGGGTGCCCGCCAAGGACCTCCGTAGTTCCTTTGGAGCCATTCAAGAACAAAGTGTTTTAACTGAGAAGACAAGGCCCCGGCAAGAGAAGCTTGCCGGGAAGATCAAGGCCCCGGCAAGAGAAGCTTGCCGGGAAGATCAAGGCCCCGGCAAGAGGAGCTTGCCGGGAAGGCCAACCAAAGCATTTCGAGGAACTTGCCACGACGCGCCGCGCGTCCCGGCAAGACCCGGTGAGCGACAAGCTTCCGGGCGCGACAAGACAACAGCCACGGCAAGGCGCTTGCCGCGGCAAGCCACCTCTCTGTATCTACGCTCCAGCGCGTCCGTCGACGTGTCGCCCTGAGACCGTTCCAGGCGCACGTGGCGAGAAGCTGTGCAGCCAAGCGGTGCGAGGTGGCGAGCGGAGATGACGAGATGGCCATCGTGGCAAGCGGTGGCGCCCCTAACGGTCGCTTTTCTGCACTGTTTAGGCGACGCAGACGGGCATTGAATGCTCTTGTCCCCTGCCGTCAGAGTTAGGTAGAAGGCACTGTAGAGGTAGCTGTACCAACCGCAGCTCTTTTTACACTTTTACCCCTGCATGCGTTGCCACCTGTCGGTGACCCCTTTAGCCTATAAAAGGAGGCCCATGCGCAACGTAGAGGGGGTTCGACTCATTCGAAACTAGAACACTCCCACGCTCTCAAGCAAGAACATAATACAACCACAAAGCAGCAGTAGGAGTATTATCTCTCCGGAGAGCTCCGAAGCTGGGTAAAATCACTCGCGTGCCTCACCTCGATCCGCTCTTCGTGCGATCTCCGCTCCCTTGCCGGACCGAAAGGGGCCCTGCCCCATAGGTGTTCGTTTCCCACGACACTGCTAAATATTTCCCTGCTCATAAGAAACAAGCTGCCTTGCGGGAAATATATAATTTTGTGCAAATCAAAGAAGAGAGTCTCCCACAAGCTTGGGGGAGGCTTCTCCGGTTGCTTAATGCTTTGCCTGATCATCCTCTCAAGAAAAACGAAATACTTGATATCTTTTATAATGGACTAACCGATGCTTCCAAGGACTACTTGGATAGTTGTGATGGTTGTGTTTTCAGGGAAAGAACAGTCGACGAAGCTGAAATATTATTGAATAATATGTTGACTAATGAAAATAATTGGACTCTTCCTGAGCCAATTCCTAAAGCAATTCCTGAACCAATTGAGCCAACCCCTGAGCCTATTCCTAAACCAACTCCGAAGAAGAGAGGTGTTTTATTTCTCAGTCCTGAAGATATGCAAGAGGCAAAGAAATCAATGAAAGAAAAAGGTATTAAAGTTGAAGATGTTAAGAATTTACCTCCTATTGAAGAAATACATGGTCTTAATATACCACCTGTTGAACAACCATATTGTCTTGATAACCCGACACAGGTAGTAAAGGTAAATTCTCTCTATAGATATGGTAAAGTTGAAATCCCCTCTACTAAATTTCATAGCCCATGCTTAGATGAATTTGATGACTTTATGGCTAGACAAGAAATTTTTAATGCTTATGTTGGTAGAGAGTTAAAGAATGATGATTTTGAGATAGGACGTGTAAGTGATAATCTGGCTAGAGTTAAAGATGAACTTCACCTCGTTAGCAAATATGCTTCTATGGTTGCTACTCAAGCTGAGCAAGTACTTAAAGCTCAGAATGATTTGCTTGATGAATTAAATAATATAAATGACTTTGCTGTTAGAGTGGCTACTAGAACTGGTAGAATGACTCAGGAACCTTTGTATCCTGAAGGCCACCCTAAGAGAATCGAGCAAGATTCTTAGAGAAATAATTTAGAGGCACCTAGTTCTTCTAAAAAGAAGAAAAAGAAAAATGATAGGACTTTGCATGCTTCTAGTGAACCTACTGTAGACACACCTGAGAATCCCAATGATATTTCTATTTCTGATGCTGAAACTCAATCAGGTGATGAACATGAACCTAGTGATAATGTTAATGATAATGTTCATGTTTATGCTCAACCTAGCAAAAAGAATGATGTAGAGATTGAACCTGTTGTTGATCTTGATAACCCACAATCAAAGAATCAACGTTATGATAAGAGAGATTTTGTTGCTAGGAAGCACGGTGAAGAAAGAGAACCATGGGTTCAGAAACCCATGCCCTTTCCTCCTAAACCATCCAAGTCAAAGGATGATGAGGATTTTGAGCGCTTTCCTGAAATGATTAGATCTATTTTCTTACGTATGCGTTTAACTGATATGCTGAAAGTAAATCCTTACGCTAAGTATATGAAGGATATCATTACAAACAAAAGAAAGATACCGGAAGCTGAAATTTCCACCATGCTTGCTAATTACACTTTTAAGGGTGGAATATCAAAGAAACTTGGAGATCCGGGTGTACCAACTATACCTTGCTCTATTAAAAGAAATTACGTTAGAACTGCTTTATGTGATCTTGGAGCCGGTGTTAGTGTTATGCCTCTCTCTTTATATCATAGACTTGAATTGAATAAGTTGACACCTACTGAAATATCTTTGCAGATGGCCGATAAATCAACTGCTATACCTGTCGGCATTTGTGAGGATGTGCCTGTTGTGGTTGCAAATGTCACTATCTTAACGGACTTTCTTATTCTTGATATTCCCGAGGATGATAGTATGTCTATTATCCTTGGTAGACCTTTTCTTAATACTGTAGGGGCTGTTATTGATTGCAACAAAGGCAATGCCACTTTTCATGTTAATGGTAATGAGCATACGGTACATTTTCCGAGGAAACAATCTCAAGTTCATAGTCTCCAACGTATCTACTTTTCCAAACACTTTTGCCCTTGTTTTGGACTCTAACTTGCATGATTTGAATGAAACTAACCCGGACTTGACGCTATTTTCAGCAGAACTGCCATGATGTTGTTTTATGTGTAGAAAAGAAAAGTTCTCGGAATGTCCTGGAAACCCACGGAGGCACTTTTTTGAATTTATAAGAATTTTTGGCGAAAGAATCAACACCAGGGGGCCCACAGGCTGTCCACGAGACAGGGGGGCACCCCCCCTAGGGTGCGCCCTCCTATCTCGTGGGCCCCCTGGACCTCCACCGACCTCAACTCCAACTCCATATATTCACGTTCGGGGAGAAAAAAAATCAAAGAGAAAGTTTCATCGCGTTTTACGACACGGAGCCGCCGCCAAGCCCTAATCTCTCTCGGGAGGGCTGATCTGGAGTCCGTTCGGGGCTCCGGAGAGGGGGATTCATCGCCGTCGTCATCATCAACCATCCTCCATCACCAATTTCATGATGCTCACCGCCGTGCGTGAGTAATTCCATCGTAGGCTTGCTGGACGGTGATGGGTTGGATGAGATTTACCATGTACTCAAGTTAGTTTTGTTAGGGTTTGATCCCTAGTATCCACTATGTTCTTAGATTGATGTTGCTATGACTTTGCTATGCTTAATGCTTGTCACTAGGGCCCGAGTGCCATGATTTCAGATTTGAACCTATTATGTTTTCATGAATATATGTATCAAAGAAACTTGGAGATCCGGGTGTACTAACTATACCATGCTCTATTAAAAGAAATTACGTTAGAACTGCTTTATGTGATCTTGGAGCCGGTGTTAGTGTTATGCCTCTCTCTTTATATCATAGACTTGAATTGAATAAGTTGACACCTACTGAAATATCTTTGCAAATGGCTGATAAATCAACTGCTATACCTGTCGGTATTTGTGAGGATGTGCCTATTGTGGTTGCAAATGTCACTATCTTAACGGACTTTGTTAATCTTGATATTCCCGAGGACGATAGTATGTCTATTATACTTGGTACACCTTTTCTTAATACTGCAGGGGCTGTTATTGATTGCAACAAAGGCAATGTCACTTTTCATGTTAATGGTAATGAGCATACGGTACACTTTCTGAGGAAACAATCTCAAGTTCATAGCATCAATTCTATTGGAAAAGTTCCAACTATTATTATTGGAGGTTTTGAATTTCCTCTCCCTACTGTCAAGAAAAAGTTTGATATTCTTATTGTTGGGGATTTTCATATCCCCGTTGAGGTAACTTAGTGTTATTCGAAATTTCTCCGGTTCCGTGCTATTCGGAATGAGTTTGTTAACAAGACTTGATCAACCTTGTTAGTGGATTCATCTTGATGATCACGAGATGGATGAAACTAGAAGGCACAACCTTCTGTATCCTCTTTTTACCTTCTGTTATATAGAATAAATAAAGCAAAAATAGTATTATCTGTCTGTTTTCTGAATTATCCGTGCATTAAAAAATAGTCCAAAAATAAAAGTGCTCCAAATGCCCTGCAAATTTAGTATGATTTTTCTGGAATATTTGAGGATTTTAGGCACTGAAATCACTGCAGGAGGGGCAAGCACCAGGCCACGGAGTGGAGGGCGCCCCCCCTATAGGGCGCACCCCCTGTCTCGTGGGCCCCTGGTGGCCCCCCTCCACTTATGCCAGCATCCACACACTTTATCTTCTACCCAAAAAAATCCCCATCTAGCTCAAACTCGAGTTCGAGCTCGTTTTGCTGCGATTTTCGATCTCTTAGCTCAAAGCTCCATTCACAAAACTGCTCTAGGAGATTGTTGCTTGGTATGTGACTCCTCCATTGGTCTAGTTTTTGTTCTAGTGTTTTATTCATTGCAAATTTTTTCTACATAGGTGACCATGTTCTTGAGCTTGCATGTTAAAATTTTGAGGTCCCAAGCAATTCCAATGCATGATATAGGCTCTAGGCACTTGTAGGAGTAGTTGCTATCAATCTTGTTTAGTTTTATTCACTTTTATTTTGAAGTTACTAAAATTTTCAGAAATTTTCAGAAAAAGAATTATGCTTAGAAGAATGTACCAAGGTGGTTCCTCAGCAAAGAAAGGGCCAAGGATTGCTATACGTGAGCAGGATGTTGAATTGCCGAGGGACGCAAATGTACGGGCTTGTGAGTGGCCATCCGATGATTTTATGGTTGAAGCAGGCTTCAAGGAGGAATTTGACGTGTATGTGCATAATGCCGAGCTGGAGGACTTCTTACAAGATAAGTGTCCTCAGTACTATCAATTGACTGATTCCTTTGTGCGGAGGTTCCAATATAACTGTACGCGTAATTCTCCTAGTGTCATGTTTGATATTTATGATACATCTTATACCATGGATTTAGAGGATTTCACAACTGCTTGCAAACTCCCGCAGTGGGGTAATAATAATGATCCTCGCAAATCTGAATTTAGAGATTTTCTTGCTAGTATTACTGTGGGAGAATCTAGGGACATAGCACAAGCTACCATAGGGAGCATTCATTTTCCGGCTATACATTATTTTGCTCTCTTTATTGGTAGATGCATTAACGGTAAAGACGGAGCTTGTCACATGTGTGTCCCTGATCTATGTGTCCTCAAGAGTGTCGTTTCAGGTTATAAAGGTTATAACTTGGGGGCAATAGTTGCACGTAGGTTGCAGAATAATAGTAGAAAGGGAGATTTATTTGGAGGAATTTATGCAACCCGTGTGGCTAATTATCTTAATATAGCCCCACGAGAGGGGGATATGATTTTACCTCATGTTTATTTGGATAAAGAAGCTATGTTTAATCATCATTTTCTTGAGAGAATGAACAAATCCTCCATTATCGACTAATCTATGACAGACGCAACGTCGTCCCTGTTACTCTTCCTGCTCCCTACCTTTTTGATTATCAGGCAAAAGGAAGATATGTTGTCACCAGGGAGGAAGCAGCTGAATACGAGAGGGAAGTGGAGGCAGCTCGCCAACACGCTGCAGCTCAGGAGGCGGTTGTTGTTGCATCTCAGTACAACCCCGGTTTCACTTATAGATATCAGCCAGGCGATCCTTGGTACTAGACCAACTTAGGCCAAAAGCCTAAGCTTGGGGGAGTACGTATTTCTCACCGACTTTACATTCATGTTCACACACTAGTCGTCGATGCTCATACTCTTTCATTGTATTATCCATGCTACTTTAAATTTCTTTTTCTAGTTTTCTTCTTGTGTGCTTGATAAACCTTAAGAAAAACCAAAAAAATAGTTAGTTTAATTTCCATGCTTGTAGTAGAATTAAAATGAAAACCCAAAAAGATTTCTAGTTCTTCTTCTTACTTGTTGGGAGCTTTCCCGTGTAAATAGTTTTATTTTCTTTTCTTTCCTTTGGGGGTCGAGAAGACCATATTGAAAATGTTTAGTGGCTCTCATATGCATGATTGTTTATTTAACTTAGATCCCATATTACTTGTCTTCTCTCTTGAGTTGAATGCTTGCAGATTCCAGCTTAGTCCGATGCATGTGCACTCTTATTATTATACACATCGTTCAGTCGTGCAAGTGAAAGAAAATAATGATGATATATGATGGACTTATTGAGATGAGAAAAGCTGGTATGAACTCGACCTCTCTTGTTTTTATAAATATGATGAGTTCATCGTTCCTGAGTCAGCTATTATGAAGTAAACATATTTGCAATGACATTTAGAGATTATAGTTGCTTGTGCCATGCTTGATTAGCTATGAGTTATAATGGTTTACCTTGTGTGCCAACATGCTATTAGAATGATTATGATGTGATATGATGGGATGGTATCCTCCTTTGAATGAATTGAGTGACTCGACTTGGCACATGTTCACGCATGTAGTTGAATCAAATCAACATAGCCTTCACAATATTTATGTTCATGGTGGATTATATCCTACTCATGCTTGTATTCGGTGTGAATTAATTTTAATGCATGTTTACGACTGTTGTCGCTCTCTCAGTTGGTCGCTTCCCAGTCTTTTGCTAGCCTTCACCTGTACTAAGCGGGAATACTGCTTGTGCATCCAAACTCCTTAAACCCCAAAGTTATTCCATATGAGTCCACTATACCTTCCTATATGCGGTATTTACCTGCCGTTCCAAGTAAATTTGTATGTGCCAAACTCCAAGCCTTCAAATGAAATTCTGTTTTGTGTGCTCGGGCAGCTCATGTTACAACTAGGGCTACCTATATCTTCCATGCTAGGTGGGTTATTATCAAGAGGAGTGGACTCCGCTCCTCATTCACGAGAAAAGGCCGGTAACCGGGATGCCCAGTCCCATGATCCAAAAAGATCAAAGCAAATCAAAATAATTAAACAAAACTCCCCCAGGGCTGTTGTATGTTGGAGGCACTCATTGTTTCGAGCAAGCCATGGATTGATGCTTGTTGGTGGTTGGGGGAGTATAAACCTTTCCCATTCTGTTTGGGAACTGCCTATAATGCATTTAGTATGGAAGATACAGCCATCTCATAGTCGTTGCGTTGACAGTGAAAGTATGCCGCTCAAAATGTTATTTAATCTCTATTTTAAAATCGAGCTCTAGCACCTCTATAAATCCCTGCTTCCCTCTGCGAAGGGCCTATCTATTTACTTTTATGTTGAGTCATCACTCTTCTTATTAAAAAGCACCCGCTGGAGAGCACACTGTCATTTGCATTCATCACTATTGGTTTATATTGGGTATGACTTGATTGGATCTCTTTTACTATGAATTACAATGTTTAGTCAGTCCTTGATCTTTAAAGGTGCTCTGCATTTATGTTTTGCGGTCTCAGAAAGGGCTAGCGAGATACCATTTTGTTATATTATGTTATGATTATTTTGAGAAAGTGTTGTCATCTGAGTTTTATTATTATGGCTCGCTAGCTGATTATGCTATTGATATAAGTAATTGTGAGACCTAGGTGTTATTGTTAGTATGGTTAGTTCATAATATTTGCTGAAACTTGAATGCTGGCTTTTCATGTTACAACAACAAGAGCAAACAGAGTTTGTAAAAGATTTTTCTTTATCACTTTCAGTTTATCAACTGAATTGCTTGAGGACAAGCAAAGGTTTAAGCTTGGGGGAGTTGATACGTCTCCAACGTATCTACTTGTCCAAACACTTTTGCCCTTGTTTTGGACTCTAACTTGCATGATTTGAATGAAACTAACCCGGACTGACGTTGTTTTCAGCAGAACTGCCATGATGTTGTTTTATGTATAGAAAAGAAAAGTTCTCGGAATGTCCTGGAAATCCACGGAGGAACTTTTTGGAATTAATAAGAATTTTTGGCGAAAGAATCAACACCAGGGGGCCCACAGGCTGTCCACGAGATAGGGGGGCGAACCCCCCCCTAGGGCGCGCCCTCCTATCTCGTGGGCCCGCTGGACCTCCACCGACCTCAACTCCAACTCCATATATTCACGTTCAGGGAGAAAAAAATCAGAGAGAAAGTTTCATCGCATTTTACGACACGGAGCCGCCGCCAAGCCCTAATCTCTCTCGGGAGGGCTGATCTAGAGTCTGTTCGGGGCTCCAGAGAGGGGGATTTGTCGCCGTCGTCATCATCAACCATCCTCCATCACCAATTTCATGATGCTCACCGCCGTGCTTGAGTAATTCCATCGTAGGCTTGCTAGATGGTGATGGGTTGGATGAGATTTACCATCTAATCAAGTTAGTTTTGTTAGGGTTTGATCCCTAGTATCCACTATGTTCTAAGATTGATGTTGCTATGACTTTGCTATGCTTAATGCTTGTCACTAGGGCCCAAGTGCCATGATTTCAGATCTGAACCTATTATGTTTTCATGAATATATGTGTGTTCTTGATCCTATCTTGCAAGTCTATAGTCACCTATTATGTGTTATGATCCGACAACCCCGAAGTGACAATAATCGGGATACTTCTCGGTGATGACCATAGTTTGAGGAGTTCATGTATTCACTATGTGCTAATGCTTTGTTCCAGTTCTCTATTAAAAGGAGGCCTTAATATCCCTTAGTTTCTGCTAGGACCCCGCTGCCACAGGAGGGTAGGACAAAAGATGTCATGCAAGTTCTTTTCCATAAGCACGTATGTCTATTTACGGAATACATGCCTACATTACATTGATGAATTGGAGCTAGTTCTATGTCACCCTATGTTATAGCTATTACATGAGGAATCACATCCGACATAATTATCCATCACTGATCCATTGCCTACGAGCTTTTCATATATTGTTCTTCGCTTATTTACTTTTCTGTTGCTACTTTTACAACTTGCTGCAGATACTAATTATCCAGGTGTGGTTGAATTGACAACTCAACTGCTAATACTCAAGAATATTCTTTGGCTCCCCTTGTGTCGAATCAATAAATTTGGGTTGAATACTTTACCCTCGAAAGCTGTTGCGATCCCCTACACTTGTGGGTTATCACCTATGCAGAGGTATTTTGTGAGCAAACAACTTATGGGAACAATAGTCAACTAGCATAGGAAGGTAAAACAAGCATAGCTTCAAGATTTTAAGCACATAGAGAGGAAACTTGATATTATTGCAATTCCTACAAGCATATATTCCTCCCTGAGGGAGTCCTGGACTAGGGGGTGTCCGGACAGCCGGACTATCAATGTCCGCCGGACTATCAAGACTACGAAGATACAAGATTGAAGACTCCGCCCCGTGTCCGTATGGGACTTTCCTTGGCGTGGAAGGCAAGCTTGGCAATATGGATATGTGGATCTCCTACCATTGTAACCGACTCTGTGTAACCCTAGCCCTCTCCGGTGTCTATATAAACCGGAGGGCCTTAGTCCGTAGGACAACATACAATCATACCATAGGCTAGCTTCTAGGGTTTAGCCTCCTTGATCTCGTGGTAGATCTACTCTTGTACTAACCATATCATCAATATTAATCAAGCAGGACGTACGGTTTTACCTCCATCGAGAGGGCCCGAACCTGGGTAAAAACATCGTGTCCCTCGTCTCCTGTTACCATCCGCCTAGACACACAGTTCGGGACCCCCTACCCGAGATCCGCCGGTTTTGACACCGACATTGGTGCTTTCATTGAGAGTTCCTCTATGTCGTCACCGATAGAGAGGATGCCTCCGCCCGTCTTCAAAGACGGTGTTTTCGCCGGAGGGGCCTTGGCCGCCGGCCAAACTATCCGGCTTGGTGGTTTTCTCATGACCGCCTGTCCAGCCGCCGCTTCGGCAATGACTTATCAAGTCGTCGAAAGCAATCTTCGCGTCAGCCCTAAAGCTGCTGAACATTTAGATCCAATAGAGCTCTCGTCTGTTAACGAGCTCTTGGATCGCATCGCCGCCCTGGGAGTCGCTATGGACTACAACCAGATTGGGCTTAAAACCGATCTGAGAGAGATTAACTCTCCCCAGGCCACCCACCACGTCGCAGTGGTGGAAGAGCAATACGGCAACTCTTTGCCAGTGTTGAAAACAATTCATGTCCGGATTCCCGAACCCTCCATGCCGGATTCCTACGGAGGGACGGACTTCGATCGAGCATCGAACTTAAAATCATGCATCACCCCGGACTCGCTGGATTGTCCCCAGCAAAACACACTTCCGAATTCGGAAACCCCTTGGCCTTTGAGCCTCAAGATGGGCAGGGATCCGGATTTTATTCCACCCGCCCGCCCAGACATATGCGATCTATCTCTAATACGGCAAGAGCCTACAGAAACAGTACATCACTACTGGGCCAGATTCCTCCTGGTTATGGACAGGATAAAGGACTTCCGAGAGGAAAACGCAATATCAATCTTCCGCAATAACTGCACGGACAAGGGAATACTAAACTCCATTGATCGTCGCAAAATTACGCGCTTTACCGATCTGGCATCCATTGTACGAAAGTACTGTGCGATGGAGAGTTTCCGGAAAACTGAAAATCAATTTTGGGATAATCCGGCCCCAAACCCAGTCCGCAGTAAAAGGGCGCCTTACACTCAGGCCCTAGATGCAAAAACGAAAAAACAAAAACCCAATCAGGGAAACGGAACCGTACTGGAGGGATGGCTCAATGGACCCTGTAAGCTTCACAATACAGAGGGAGCCGTCCCAACACATAGCCTTCGAGCATGTTGGATATTATGGCAGGTGACCAAAAGTGGCGAAGAGCTTCTAGCTCCGGGAAACCACTCCAACAATACCAGCACGGTATCAACAGTCTTCGAGACTTTCACATCAAATAATATGCGAAAAAGATCAATCCGCGAACTCGCCGAAGTCTACCAAGTAGCAACAGCAAATCCATGGAGCGACACAGCCATTACCTTCAAGGGCAGCGACGAGCCCACATTCCGAACAACCAGAGCCCCAGCCGCACTGGTACTTAGTCCCATAGTGGACGGCTTTCGACTGACAAAAGTCCTCATGGACGGCGGCAGCGGACTAAACCTCATTTACGAGGAAACTCTGCGAAAAATGGAAATCGATTGGAGCCGTATTGAGTGAAGCAGCACAACCTTTAGAGGAATAATCCCTAGCCGGGAAGCGCGCTGCACCGGAAAAATCACACTCGATGTGGTGTTCGGCTCTCCGGACAATTACAGATCCGAAGAAGTCACGTTCCAGGTGGCCTCGTTCAGCAGTGGATATCACGCCATATTAGGACGAGAGGCATTCACATTTTTTCAAGCAATACCTCATTACGGGTACATGAAGCTTAAAATGCCTGGGCCCAGCAGAATAATCACTCTCGCTAGTGATCCGGACATAGCACTCCGCGCCGAAAACAAGACAGCCGCACTAGCCCTCGAGGCACTATCCGAAGCCCTAGCGGCAGAGGAACTCACTGCGCTGCGCTCTACGGTGAACAGGGACGATGTGATACTCGATAAAAGATCCAAGTCCACCTCCTTCAAACTAGCAGAAGAGATAATAAAATTCCAGGTCCATCCAACGGACCCAACAAAGACGGCCTCCATAAGGGCACAATTGAACCCCGAAGTAGACGCCGCACTGCGCGAATTCCTTCGGGAAAATTGGGATATCTTCGCCTGGCATCCTTCAGACATGCCCGGAATCCCTCGCAGGTTGGCAGAACACAGCCTAAACATCCTAAAAGGATTCAAGCCAGTCAAACAGGCTCTTCGACAATTTTCCGAGCCCAAAATACAGGCAATGGGAGAAGAGCTAGCCAAACTATTGGAAGCCGGATTCATTAGAGATATCAAACATCCGGACTGGCTAGCAAATTTGGTGATGGTACCAAAGAAGGATAAATCCTGGCGCCTCTGTGTCGATTTTAAAGACCTCAATAAAGCTTGCCCAAAGGATCCCTTCCCTCTCCCCCGCATCGATCAAATTATCGATGCCACAGCAGGGCACGATTCGTTGTGCTTCCTCGACGCATACTCTGGCTATCATCAAATCAAGATGGCGGAAGCAGACCAAGCCGCAACGGCATTTATCACTCCATATGGACCATTCTGCTTCAACACGATGCCCTTCGGACTCAAAAACGCCGGCGCAACATATCAGCGCATGATTCAAACATGTCTGGCTACCCAGATCGGCAAAACAGTCGAGGCATACGTAGACGACGTAGTCGTCAAAACAAAAACACGTCGAAACTTTAGTAGACGATTTGAGGCTCACATTCGACAACCTCAGAGCATATGACATTAAGCTGAATCCGGAAAAATGCGTTTTCGGCATACCAGCCGGAAAGCTGCTGGGCTTCATCGTATCCAGTAGAGGAATTGAAGCAAATCCGGCCAAAATCCGAGCTCTGTCACAGTTGGATATTCCAAAAGACCTCAAGCAAATACAAAAATTAACAGGATGCGTGGCAGCCTTAAGCCGCTTTATCTCCCGTTTAGGAGAAAAGGCGCTGCCCCTCTATCGCCTCCTCAGGCGCACCGAACACTTCGAGTGGACGGATGCTGCCACTGCCGGACTCGAAGAAATAAAGGCCATACTGGCAACAAATCCGGTCCTAGCTGCGCCCACTCTGGGCGAACCAATGTTGTTATACATCGCAGCAACACATCAAGTTGTAAGCGCAGTCCTCGTCGTCGAACGAGCGACAGAAGGGCATAAATTCCCTCTTCAAAAACCAGTGTATTATGTATCCACTGTGTTAAATCCCTGCAAATCCCGTTACCCGCACTATTAGAAGATAGCATATGCGGTGTTCATGGCGTCTCGAAAGCTCCGGCACTACTTTCAGGAGTGCTCGATAACAGTGGCCTCTGAAGTTCCACTCAATGACATTATAAATAATCGCGACGCAACGGGCAGGATAGCAAAATGGGCCATTGAGCTCTTACCATTCGACATCACTTACAAACCTCGACGAGCTATAAAGTCACAAGTTTTGGCTGACTTCGTCGCCGAATGGACTGAAGCCGAACTCCCTAAAGAGTACGGCGCATACTCCAATTGGACTATGCATTTCGACGGCTCCAAAATGTTGGCCGGACTGGGGGCTGGCGTCGTACTGACGTCCCCCACCGGAGATACAGTCCGGTATGTACTTCAAATAATGTACACGGACTCCAACAATGCAGCCGAATACGAGGCCCTGTTACATGGTCTCCGGATGGCGGTCTCCATGGGCATTCAACGCCTAGAGGTGCGCGGGGACTCAAATCTTGCAATATCCCAGATAAATGGAGACTTCGACGCCAAGGATCCGAAAATGGCAGCATATCGCAACGCTGTCCTAAAAATGTCAGCTCGGTTTGAAGGACTCGAATTCCATCACATAGCCCGAGATCATAACCAAGCGGCCGACGTCCTGGCACGCATCGGTGCGAAACGTGATGCTGTCCCTCCAAATATCTTCCTGGAACGGCTCTTCAAGCCATCCATACTATGGGAAGAGGAGCCCGGTAGTTACAAACCGAAGAAAACCGCACCAACTGGTGATTCGGCAGACGACATAACACCCTCCGCCCACGTCATAATGGCAGTAATTGCCGCGTGGACAGAACCTTTCCTAGCCTACTTACTTAGGCAGGAACTTCCCAAAGACCAAAATGAGGCCCACTGCATAGTCCGGCGATCGAAGGCCTACAAGGTCCATGAGGGAGAACTTTATAAGAAAAGTACCACCGGAGTCCTTCAAAGGTGTATCTCCGAAGAAGAAGGGCGAAACCTCCTGGCTGAAATTCATGCCGGACTAGGCGGACACCACGCAGCAGCCCGGGCCCTTGTAGGAAAGGCATTCCGTACAGGATTTTATTGGCCGACGGCTCGGGCAGACGCACAGGACTTGGTCCAGCGATGCGTTGGTTGTCAGCTCTTTGCTAATCAGAGCCATATGCCACCCACCGCCCTCAAAACCATACCCATTACCTGGCCGTTTGCGGTCTGGGGGCTTGACATGGTTGGACCCCTTAAAGGGGGAACCCACAAGAAAAAATACCTATTGGTCATGGTGGATAAATTCACCAAATGGATAGAGGCCAAACCGGTCAAAACGGCAGAGTCCGGACTAGTGATAGACTTTATATCAGGGGTGGTACACCGTTACGGAGTCCCCCACAGCATCATCACCGACAACGGCACGAACTTCACATCCGACGAGGTTAAGTCATGGTGCAAAAATATGGGCATCAAGCTTGACTATGCGTCAGTCTATCACCCTCAAACCAACGGTCAAGTGGAAAGAGCTAATGGTCTAATAATGAGCGGCATTAAACCCAGGCTAGTGAGGTCACTCACTAAATCCGACACACAATGGGTCGAGGAGCTCGACTCCGTACTCTGGGGGCTGCGGACAACGCCTAACCGTACTACCGGATTCACACCATTTTTTATGGTATACGGCGCAGAGGCAGTCTTGCCCTGTGATATTATTCATGACTCACCTCGAGTGCGCATGTATGAGGAAAGAGAGGCCGAGCTTGATCGGCAGGACAGCTTGGACACATTGGAGGAAGAACATGACGTCGTGAAGGCTCGTTCCGCATTCTATCAGCAGCAGGCCGAAGATATCAAAGCAGAGAAGTACGGGCCAAGACTTACAACGTTGGTGAACTAGTTCTACACCTGCCGGACAAAAAAAAAGGACAAGCTCAAGCCCAAATGGGAGGGTCCCTTCATCATCGATCAAGTACTGACCGGCGGAGCGTACCGTCTATGAAATGCGTCGGATCACCGACTCGAGCCGAACCCATGGAACGCAGCCCGCATCCGACGATTCTATGCCTAGCGCCGGATTAAGAGTTCGTCCCCTTCCCCCGTCCAAACTTTTACACTTCGGCTGTCTTTTGTTTCTCTTTTTATCCTTTTTATTTAAAAAAGCCCTTCTGGGCCCATTTTTGCATTCTTTGCATACGCATGATGTGCCATTCGCACTCATTATTCCTGGGGGCTTCTTTTACAGAAGCTCAATTATACGCATGATGTGCCATCCGCACTCATTATTCCTGGGGGCTTCTTTTACAGAAGCTTATTTATACGGGTTTTATACCCATCACATGTGTCAAGCTTCCACATGTACCTTTTATTCGCCATTATATGCATCGATATGACTTAAGTTTTGGCCAAGCTGGGTTGCCTGGCTCCTGTGCTTACCCCTACGTTCCCGATTGTTCGGCTAGGAGGTAAAGGGAGCACCTCTGCGATTGCTACTGCCGGGTCAGCCGGATGTGTACCTCAGACTGGGTGAAGCCGAAAGCTAGCATTCTTAAGGGAATATTCGGTCGGTGACTTAAAAGATGACTTTCTGCCTATTTATCTATCTGCCCCCAGATGTTTTACTGCTTTTTTTTGCAGTCCGGACATGCACTTTAGGGCATGCCTCCCAGCGAAAGGATCCCTTAACGGAACTATTCTCCCTGGAAGATGTTTCTTGCTAACCATGTAATATAACATAACTAGTTGGGCACTTATTTGATAAAGCACTAATGACCCCTACGCCTGGTCTCCATGCATACCACGGTTGTTTCTTAACCAAAAAGGTATTCGGACACACTCCGGACTCTAGGGTCCCGAGGTCGAAGCGAAAAGGTCGGCAAAGACAAACGATCTACAATCCGGCTAGAAGGCATTTCACATGTCACTTTAAAGGATAACATACATTGTCAAATTTATTGATTGCATTCCTCCTCAATCCCGTCTAAAAGGCTGTCTAGTTTACAGTCCTGTTGGGAAAATTTAGCAGCCAACTCTACTTGGCTATACACTAAACTCACAGGGATCTCCTTCCCATCGGGCCCCACCGGTCCAACTTCGGCCATGTGGTTGGGATCTGCCTTCTTGTACCGCGTCTTCACCATGGCCCAAGCCTCCCTCGCACCTTGACGGCAAGCCGAAATCTTCCACAAACGGAAGCGCTGCCGCACTCCCTGCAGCTTCTCCGCAAGCTCCCCGAGGCCCTCGGGTAGGGTGAGGGCTGGCCATAAAGCCTGAACGACGCCGCTCATTGCCTGTCGAACTCGTTCGAGTAGCTGCAACAGTTCAGGAAGTTGATCACCCATTGATATGGGCATCTCCTCTGCAGGACGACCCGTGAGTATACCTACAAGACATATTATGTCAAAATGCTTCCTCGCCGAACTCTTCTTTTCAAAAGAGTTCGCTCAAGCACTTACTATAAATGCTGCGACAAAGCCGCTGATTCTCCTTAACGGAGCCGGACAGCTCGGCCTGAGCGCCTTTCAGCTCTTCTCCGAGCTTGGCGTTGGCATCTTGGAGCTTGTTCCTTTCCTGCTAAACCCTATTCAGCACACTCTCGCCGGCCTTTAGCTGGCGTAGCAATGCTTGCCTGTCCGGATCTTGTCCGGCGGTACCTGCAAATGTCATTATCAGACTCGCGCGCACGCCGCACAGCGCTTATATTTATTAATAAAAATGTGTTACCAGGAGGGGTCTTTCCGTCTCCTCCTGCGGCAGCAAGTGCGGCCTCAAGTTGGGCCTTGCAATCTTGCAGCTCCCGAGACAGCTGGGCATTCTTCTCGTTAAGTGCCTGAAATTTATAATGATCCTTAAATCAGTTAGCATAACTAATTTAAGTCTCGGGGGCTACTGGTATATACAACCATTAAAATTCCCTTACCCGTATGTCTTTCACATACTGCTCCGTGGCTCTGGTAAAACCATTTTGAGCAGCACGGAGATGTGCGTCCCCTGTGTTAAAGGCATCCAATGCCTCAGGGGAAAAGCACGCTTCTTGAAATACTGTCCGGCGGCGCCTATGGTTCATGGCGCTCTCCACCTCAGACTTGGTGGCGGACAGTCTGTCGGTATCCTCCGTTGGAGAAGGATCCGGCTCGCATCTTGCGCTTGCCTCCCCCTCCAGGCCGGGCGCTGGAGCCTGGCCGGTGTTGGTCGGATTGGCAATTCCTTCGCTCGCAGTCCGGCGAGCGCTTTTTCTCCTACAAAAATTATGGGCACTTAGACGTTTCTTCGGAATGTTGCTCTAAAAATTCAAATACGAGCTATACCTTTGCGGCGACGTTTCCGTCTGCACTGCGCTCCTTTTCCGCCTGCTGGTTCGGACTGACTTCTGTTGGTCGGCCGCCGCGGGCTCGGCTTCTTGCCGTAAAGGCGCTTCCTGCAAAATACCATCATTCGCGAAGGTCAGAAATGGGCAGGGATGAGATAATGGTGTCCGGACTTCGGTCGCGGTCACATGGGAAGCCGAACTTAGTCCGGGGTAGTCCGCCGTAATGGCGACCAAAGCATTGTCTATGCTGAGCTGGTGATACACCCCGTCGATCAGCTCCACCTTGATATTCGGGTCCTCTTCGGAGGCCGGATCCAGGGATCTTTTGGATCCTCGGGTTGCGGAGCAGGACTTACCATGTCCTCCACAATCCGGCGTAGACCCTGCGCCGAAGACATAATGTAAGAAGCTTAAACTTCGAAATCATGGGCTGGGCCCTTCAAGGTGTTCACTTACCCATCCTCTGGGGTTGATCATGGAAAACCCATTCAAAGGGTTCGTTCGAAGGAAATCCTCCTTCTCCCCCTTGTACAGACTGGACAGGATCTTCACCAGATCCTCGGTCGAATCCGGCCCTTTGCGGCCATGTCGGGTAGCATCGTCTTCCCCGTTGAAATCCCACATGGGGTGGCCTCTGTATTGCAGTGGTTGTACCCCTCGCTTGATGCATGTCGCCATGACTCCGATCATGGTCAAGCCGGAATGAGCCATTAATCTTATCCGGCCCATCAGGTAATGGACGCTCTTGTCTTCCTCCAATCGGGGGCTCCGCGGGCGCCAGCTGAGGCGTTTCTTCAAGGGAGCAGCACTAAACTCCGGGAGGCCGATCCGAACTGGGTCTGGCAGCGGAGCGTCTTCTATATAAAACCATTCCGAGGGCCAGTCTTCGGACGCCTTCTTGGGAGTGCCAGATAGGTATCCGGTCCCGGCGATGCGCCATATTTCGGCGCCGCCCACTTGATATATGGACCCCTAGTAAGAACGGGGTACGAGGCAAAACAGCCTCTTCCACAATGCGAAATGGGGCTCAATGCCCAGGAATAGCTCGCAAAGAGCTATGTAGCCCGCGATATGCAGGACAGAGGCGGGCGTGAGGTGGTGGAGCTGGAGTCCGTAGAACTTCAGGAGCCCGCGGAGGAACGGATGTATTGGAAATCCGAGTCCCCTCGTCAGATAAGGGACAAAACATACTCGCTCCCCCTTATTGGGGCTTGGAGTGTCCTCCGCCTGTCTTCCACCTTGATAAGTAACCAGTCCGGCCCGGACTGGGATCATAATGGCCGGAGGGAGGAATCCCCCCGTTTGGAGCTTCTCGAGCTCGTTGTGCGAAATAGAGCACCTCCTCCAACTCCCCGGCGGTGGGCTGGGAGCGCGCGAAGAAGAGCCGTGTTGACGATCCATGGTGGAATGGATTTCTAGGTCGAAGGCGCTTCGATGGAGTATTCGCGGGAGGAAGATGGTGTGGTTTGGATCTGGATTCTTGCCTCTTTTATAGGCGGGCAACTCGCACAATTGGGGGGTGAAATGCAAAAGACACCCTGGCTTTTCGCGTTCGTGCGACGCGTGGAAGAGGGCCATTATTTGGCGTAGAAGCCGAGGAACACAGTATTCAAGATGAAGCCGGACACTGTTCGGCAGGTACATGGAATTTGAAGGGAGAACCCGCCTTGCAACGCCGAAGACTATAAACGCGCTGGACTTATCGTCATTGAAGCCTGGTTCGGGGGCTACTGAGGGAGTCCTGGACTAGGGGGTGTCCGGACAGCCGGACTATCAATGTCCGCCGGACTATCAAGACTACGAAGATACAAGATTGAAGACTCCTCCCCGTGTCCGGATGGGACTTTCCTTGGCGTGGAAGGCAAGCTTGGCAATACGGATATGTGGATCTCCTACCATTGTAACCGACTCTGTGTAACCCTAGCCCTCTCCGGTGTCTATATAAACCGGAGGGCCTTAGTCCGTAGGACAACATACAATCATACCATAGGCTAGCTTCTAGGGTTTAGCCTCCTTGATCTCGTGGTAGATCTACTCTTGTACTACCCATATCATCAATATTAATCAAGCAGGACGTAGGGTTTTACCTCCATCGAGAGGGCCCGAACCTGGGTAAAAACATCGTGTCCCTCGTCTCCTGTTACCATCCGCCTAGACGCACAGTTCGGGACCCCCTACCCGAGATCCGCCGATTTTGACACCGACACTCCCTCATAATAATTTTCAGTAGCATCATGAATAAATTCAACAATATAACCAGAACCTAAAGCATTCTTTTCATGATCTACTTGCATAGAAAATTTACTACTCTCCACATAAGCAAATTTCTTCTCATCAATAGTAGCGGGAGCAAACTCAACAAAATGATTATCATGTGAGGCATAATCCAATTGAAAACTAAAATCATGATGACAAGTTTCATGGTTATCATTATTCTTAATAGCATACAAGTCATCACAATAATCATCATAGATAGCAACTTTGTTCTCATAATCAATTGGAACCTCTTCCGAAATAGTGGAATCATCACTAAATAAAGTTGACACTCTTCCAAATCCACTTTCATATTCATCACAATAAGATTCAACATCCTCCAAAATAGTGGGATCACTACTTCCTAAAGTTGACACTCTTCCAAACCCACTTTCATCAATATAATCATCATAAATAGGAGGCATGCTTTCATCATAACAACTTTGCATATCAAAACTTGGGGGACAAAAAATATCATATTCATCAAACATAGCTTCCCCAAGCTTGTGGCCTTGCATATCATTAGCATCATGGGTATCCAAAGAATTCATACTAACAACATTGCAATCATGCTCATCATACAAAGATTTAGTACCAAACATTTCATAGACTTCTTCTTCTAGCACTTGAGCACAATTTTCCTTTCCATCATTCTCACGAAAGATATTAAAAAGATGAAGCGTATGAGACAAACTCAAATCCATTTTTTTGTAGTTTTCTTTTATAAACTGAACTAGTGATAAAACAAGAAACAAAAAGATTCGATTGCAAGATCTAAAGATATACCTTCAAGCACTCACCTCCCCGGCAACAGCGCCAGAAAAGAGCTTGATGTCTACTACACAACCTTCTTCTTGTAGACGTTGTTGGGCCTGCAAGTGCACAGGTTTGTAGGACAGTAACAAATTTCCCTCAAGTGGATGACCTAAGGTTTATCAATCCGTGGGAGGCGTAGGATGAAGATGGTCTCTCTCAAGCAACCCTGCAACCAAATAACAAAGAGTCTCTTGTGTCCCCAACACACCCAATACAATGGCAAATTGTATAGGTGCACTAGTTCGGCAAAGAGATGGTGATGCAAGTGCAATATGGATGGTAGATAAAGGTATTTGTAATCTGAAAATATAAAAACAGCAAGGTAACTAATGATAAAAGTGAGCGTAAACGGTATTGCAATGATAGGAAACAAGGCCTAGGGTTCATACTTTCACTAGTGCAAGTTCTCTCAACAATAATAACATAGATAGATCATATAACAATCCCTCAGCATGCAACAAAGAGTCACTCCAAAGCCACTAATAGCGGAGAACAAACGAAGAGATTATGGTAGAGTACGAAACCACCTCAAAGTTATTCTTTCGGATTGATCTATTCAAGAGTTCGTACTAGAATAACACCTTAAGACACAAATCAACCAAAACCCTAATGTCACCTAGATACTCCATTGTCACCTCAAGTATCCGTGGGCATGATTATACGATATGCATCACACAGTCTCAGATTCATCTATTCAACCAACACAAAGTACTTAAAAGAGTGCCCCAAAGTTTCTACTGGAGAGTCAAGACGAAAATGTGTGCCAACCCATATGCATAGGTTCATGGGCGGAAACCGCAAGTTGATCACCAAAACATACATCACGTGGATCATGTGATATCCCATTGTCACCACAGATAAGCACAACAAGACATACATCAAGTGTTCTCAAATCCTTAAAGACTCAATCCGACAAGATAACTTCAAAGGGAAAACTCAATTCATCACAAGAGAGTAGAGGGGGAGAAACATCATAAGATCCAACTATAATAGCAAAGCTCGCGATACATCAAGATCGTGCCATAGAGAGAACACGAGAGAGATAGAGAGATCAAACACATAGCTACTGGTACATACCCTCAGCCCCGAGGGTGAACTACTCCCTCCTCGTCATGGATAGCGCCGGGATGATGAAGATGGCCACCGATGATGGGTTCCCCCTCCGGCAGGGTACCGGAACAAGCTCCCGAGAGGTTTTTGGTGGCTACAGAGGCTTGCGGCGGCGGAACTCCCGATCTATCTTCTTATTCGATGTTTTTAGGGTACGTAGGCTTATATAGGCGAAAGAAGTTGGTGGGGGAGCCTCGAGGGGCCCACAAGAGGGTAGGGCGCGCCCAGGGGGGTGGGTGTGCCCCCTGTCTCGTGGCTTCCTCGATGCTCCCTTTACTTCAACTCCAAGTCTCCTGGATCATAATCTTCCCAAAAATCACACTGCCGATGGTTTCATTCCGTTTGGACTCCGTTTGATATTCCTTTTCTTCGAAGTACTGAAACAGGCAATAAAACAGCAATATGGGTTGGGCCTCCGGTTAGTAGGTTAGTCCCAAAAGTAATATAAAAGTGTATAATAAAGCCCATAATCATTCAAAATAGATAATAAAATAACATGAATGCTTCATAAATTATAGATACGTTGGAGACGTATCACTCACGTCCCTCCGTCTGCGCTGCTTGCCGCTAAGGCGCCAAGGCGCGCTCGGGTCGCGTCCCTCCGTGCGCGCTCTGCTAGTGGTTGGGGTCGTCGCACGATCACGATGGGGAAACTTTAGTTATTTGATCTCAGATTATGTTAATTAATTATACCTCCTGACCCGGAATCATCCAGCTCTGGAGGTATAATTAATTAACCTAAACTATGATCTCTGGCGCCCGTTCGTGTCTCGCAACTCCATCTTGTTGTCTGTCATTAGGACTATGCCGGTATATGTGGGTAACTAGCTAGCAAGTGGATCAGTAGTGAGTCGCCGCCGCCGGCCATTGTTGTGGTTATTTGTAGCTAGGAGCTGGCTAGGGGATTGGGGATTTTACAATTCACCCATGTGGAGCGCGGGAAGCCTTCGATGGAGCGTGAAAGCCTTCCCTGGAGCGTGGGAAGACTAATCATCGCACACGAGTACTCGCATACGTATCATATGCGATACTCCTAGCCACCGTAAGCAACTAGTTTGCATTTTTCAAAGTGTTTTGTACACACAGAATCGCACACGAATTAACTGTAATAACCGTCTGTGTTATATTTTCTCATTGCAAACAATTCATCCGAGTGGGCTATTTGTCGCGTATTACACACATCTTGTTTACACGAATCGTTTGTGTTCTTTTGGCTCATCGCAAACAGTTCATCTATTTGAACTGTATGCCACATATCACACATCTTGTTAAGTTAAACCATTTCTGTTGTGTTCCCTAATCGAAAACAGGACATCCAAGTGAACCATATGCTGTATATCACACTCACCTTGATATGGCTAACAATTCTTGTTGCATTCCCTAATAGCAAATAGTTCATTCGAGCGAATTGTATGCCGTATATCCGACACACCTTTATATAGCTGCATGTTTCTGTTGTTCTGCCTCATCGCAAATAATTCTTGTGGATTAACCGTATGTCACGTATCGCAGACGCAACTGTAAGAACCGTGTTTGATGTATCCGCCATCACAAACATTTTGCATCTTTTTTGATTTTTTTACATCACTGTTCATGATTAATGCATCGAATACAATTTCGTCGAAGTGTCTCTGATTGTAGTGTCGCGTTAGCAGCATCCCGTAGTAGTGCAATGCGATTGTGGATCTATCTCAAGCTCTTGAGGAAGAACAAACCACCAAAGAATCTCTTGAGGAGACTTTTGCTTTAGAATTATCTAAGGTGAAGGACTCCTGGGATAGAGCTCTTGAGGTGGCTAATGTTTCAAAAATAAAAATGATAAGCTTGAAGTTGCGCATGTCATACTCCATGAGGACTTTGAGCATCTCGAAAATGGATCAAGGGTCATTAAGAGTGAGATCATTGAACTCACTGAGTCTCATGCTCAACTTGAAGCTTCATATTTAAAAGATCTTGCCAAATTTCCTTCTTCTCTTGTTGTTAATGATGGTGCTTGTGCTACTAACTGTACTTCTTATGAACCATCCATTCTAAAGGAGAATGTTGAGCTAACAACTCAACTTGAGTTGCTATATAGCAATTATGGGAAATTGGAAGAAAGTCATGAAAATCTCTCTAGCACTCATGATGATCTCCTTGTATCCCATAATGTGCTAAAGGTAGCTCATGAGGCCATGCTTATGAAGGTAACATCTAGTGAGCCTCATGTGGACATTAGCACTTTTTCTAGTCAAAATGCTATACTGTCATGTGCTAGTCCTCGTAATTCATCTACCCATAACATTGGTACTTCTTGTGATGAATTACTTTCCTTGCCTTGTTGCTCTAACGATGAAGCTTATACTTCCTTTAGTACTTGTGTTGATGCTAACCATGTAAGAAAATCAAAGAGCTTAAGGCCCAAGTCACTTCTTTGAAGAAAGACTTAGAAAAGTGTCATGAAGGGAAGTCCACACTTGACAATATTTTGAGTGGAACACAATCTCCCAATTACATGGGTGGACTTGGATTCAACTCCAATCAGAAGAATCCAAGAGCAACAAGAAGAAGGTACAAGAAAAACTCAAGAATTAGGCCAAGATTATTTGCTTCAAGTGCAAAATTGGGGCATCATGTTAGATCTTGCCCATTGAAGAAGAAGCCCATTAGTGATAAGCAACAAAGGAAGAGGCCTCAAGTCCAAACTCAAGTTAAAGAACAACCCAAAAAGACTCAAGTTAATGCTTCTCAAGTTGAGAAATCAAGTGAGAAGAAAGTGAAGAGTAGATGTTGCTACTTATATTGTGAGAAGGGTCATCTTGCTTCTTCATGCACTAATGGTATCGTATCCAACCCTATTATGATTGATGATGTTTATTCTCTTAGGAAGGATATGGTTGGCAATGTGTTTACCATGTTTGTTGGTACTTAAAGTGGTGTCAAGAAAAGAACCATTTGAGTAGCCAAGCCTATTGTGACTAACCTCTTAGGATCCAACTTGGTTGAGGACCAACAAGCTAAAACTTGGTCCCTTGGTAGAATCACGATATATTGCATTGCGGGGGCACGAGGAGATTACGGTGGCCCTAGTGGATTTTTGGGGAGCATTGTGCCTCCACACCACTCCAAACAGAGATTAGCATCTGCAAGGGTGTGAACTTTGGGATACATCAACGTCTTCGCATGCCTCGGTTATCATATACTATATGGAAGGTTGGACGAAGAGGTGGTGGGAAGAAATGTGGAATGGGAACCTTACGTTCTTTTTATATAGTAGAGATAGAGATATAGAGATAGAGATTTTTAAGTGGTACTAGTCAATGTGTACGTGCAATGCACGTTAATTTACAAGTATATTAAGTGCATGCGGATATTAAGTAGGATATTATTGCGTGTTATTACGTGATTATCACTATATTTGGCATGAAATTAACTGCACGCTAAACGTGTTGAGCGCTCGACATTGAAGCAGTCTAGGTCGTTGGATTGACATGATTTGATGGCCGAGATTAATTGGATCTGCCTCTTTGGGTCTTTTTATATTGATATAGATAGAGATAATTTACGATGTATAATATGCACAAATCTTGAGACACAAACACTTCTTCTTTGTTCTACAATTTTCCACGACAAAAACTTCTAAATGAATTACAATGCATAAACATTTTTCACAGGGATATGAACATCCAAACACTAGTAGGGTACACGAGCATTGTAAATCGAAGTTCATATAGCTAGAATATGAATAATTATTGATATACCGGATTATAATAAGTACACGTGTAAGTTTGGAGTCAATTCTCGTAATTCAACCCATTGAAATTCAAATCATAGCTACAAATACTTGAAGACTCCATCATATAATACTACACGAAACTAATGTGAAATGTATCTGGCACAATTGTTTCTAAGTATCTCATATTGCAATTTGGAGTGGTTAGCAGCATTGCATCTTCTTTTTTGCATGAGAAACTTCCGGTCTATTTATTTTCAATCATGATAGTTTAAAGAACATTAGGAATAATAAAAATTACAACCATGTACGTGGACCACCTAGCATTACTACAAGCACTGGAGCGAGCCGAAGGTGCGCCGCTGTCATCGCACCTCCCTCGCTGCAGACGAACGAATCTTATTTTAGTAGATAGTTGGAAAGTCGTCATGCTAAGACCCCATAGGACCATATTCAAAGATTATGAACGTGTTTTCATAGTCTTGAACAAAAATAATCACAAAGTAAAAGTGAAAGGCAATTCTTTTAGAAAAAAAACTTACACAAGATAGACAGATATAGTATAGCTACTGAATAAAGGTATTTCTGCAAAGTTCATACGTATTATCGGCTCAAATGGGACAAAGCATCTTGTAAATTCCTGCATTGTTGAGGTTTTTTGAGGGACTAAATTTGTACGTCGTGCTCCCCTCAGCCTAAAACGAGCAAGGCATTTTTTTAGAACTACAAACAAGAACAGTGAACAAGATCATCCGCAGCTTTCTCTGGATCGGCCGCAAGGACGACCGCGGTGGCCAATGCCTTGTCGCCTGGCCTCAAGTGTGTCGGCCGCTCTCCTACGACAGTTTGGGCGTCCGTGATTTCCACCGAGCCAGAATCGCGCTCCGCGTTCGTTGGCTTTGACTCCAGCGCACGGACGCGGCGAGACCATGGCAACACCTGCACCTTCCCTCCGATCCCGAGGCTGGCGCCATGTTCCGTGCGTCCACCACATGAGCCGTCGAAGATGGTATGCCGTGCAGATTCTGGCTGGACCACTGGATTAACGGGCAAACGGCAGCTAAGATCGCCCCCTTGTCTTCGATCTTGTCCCTCGCGGGTGTCGCAGGAACCGCCTGGTGCGCGACGGCTTACACCAAAGGGCATGGGTCCAGGACATCTAGGGCACCCTAGGCCCCTCGGCGTTGCTGCAAATGTCGAGATGTGGCGTTAGGTGCAGCTCGTTCAGCTTACCGACTCTCCTGACGCGATTCATTGACGGTGGACGGACTCTGGTCAATACGTTGCCAAGTCTTGCTATGAGCAGATGTTCGCCGGCTCCATGCGCGACCCCCACTTGTGTCCCATCTGAAAATCTTGGGCGCCTATCCGGGTTAAGGTGTTCCTTTGGCTCGCTGCCCTTGACCGGTGCTGGACGGCGGCTAGGCTTGCGCGTCACAATCTTCCACACGCCGACTCGTGCCTTCTTTGCGAACAGGACACGGAATGCATCCAGCATATCCTTGCTCGCAGCCCATTTTCGCAGTAGATCTGGTTCGATATTATTTCTTGGTGCCGGTTACCAATCCTCCTGCTGGGCCCTGGTGCGGATCTCCTCTGTTGGTGGGAGCAGCCCCGCATCACTCCACCCGCGGGCGCACGTAAAGGCTTTAACACTGTTGTTACGCTCACGTCTTGGGAGCTCTAGAAGCATAGAAACAACTGCGTCTTCAATGGTCTTCGCCTTTCCACCGGCCTTCTATTCGAGACCATTCGGCAGGAGGCTTTGCTTTGGGCTCGTGCCGGAGCCAACAGATTGCACACCATTGTAGGCATAGGCTGACCTTTTTCTCTTTGGGTTGAGCAGCCCCGGGTCTTGCTGCTCAGTTATTGCACTTAATGCCGGCCTCTCATGTATGTCCCAAAGTGTAATGCCCGATCTTATATTTTCTTCCTCCGATGAAAGATATGCAAGCTTTGCGTATTCGCGAAAAAGAGAATTCCGAACAAGGCATCTTGTGTATGGGCCTCGCCTTGTGGACTCGTTCAGATAATGAGCCGTGTGGTCTGGCCCAAAATACTGGGCCTCACATGCCGGAAGATCTCACGGAGCGAAACCACACCCGCACCAGAGTCGCCCCCACTACGCACGGGAAAACCTCGCAGGCAACCGGCCGCCTCCTCCTCCTCCGCCGCCGCCGCCGCCGTCGAAGCATCAGAAGCAGCCAGAGTAAGATGTCGTTCCGGGCGCGGGAGATTTACAAGAAGGTGGTGCGCCGCGTGGGCGGGGAGGGGAAGCTGCCGGCGGAGGTGATGGACACGGTGAAGAACATACTCCCGAATAGCAAGGTCGTCATGGGCCGGGCCAAGCGCGGCATCTTCGCCGGCCGCCACATCCAGTTCGGCAACAAGGTCTCCGAGGACGGCGGCAACAAGTATGCAAATTCTCACCCGCCTCTACCCTCGTGCAATCTCTTCTGATCCATGCGCGCAGATATTCCGAACTGTAATGCATATGTTCAGTCTTTGGAATGGGAAAAATGACGCGTTTGACGTTTCTTGAGATCATTTGAGGGGAGGGGACGTGACGAGTGTTGCCTATCTTGTTTGGGAATTTGAGTTGCGAAATGCTGCTTTTGTTAGTTCATGTTGCCACAAATCACTATGAAGAATGGAGGAAATACTGCTGAGGGGGTTGTGAGACGAAAGGGAGAGGTGTAGTGAGGCCACCGCCTGTATATATCTGCCCTAATTATGCCATAATAATCATAAGGTGTAGATAGTTAAATTCTACTCCCTCTGTAAACTAATATAAGACGTTTTAGATCACTAAGTAGTGGTCTATATTAGTTTACAGAGGTAGTACTAATTGTTCAGTAATAAGGATTGATATTACATACTCCCTCCGTCCGGAAATACTTGTCATTGAAATGGATGTATCTAGATGTATTTCAGTTCTAGATACATCCATTTTCGTCGATTTTGATGACAAGTAATTCCGGACGGAGGTAGTATTTGTTAGGACTGTTCTCTTGGATAGCTTGCACACTGGTTACATTTGCATTAGCATCTCATTCACATGGCTGAGAGCTTTGGACCATTTGGCTTGAATTTTTTATGAATTGATCCAGCTATCTATATCTTCATGTCCACACAAGCACAAGCACAAATGGACAATCGGAAATTTCCTAATTATTGTTTTGATGCCTGTAGTTTCTACAGTTCTACCTGTATATTTCTCAAGGCACAAATTAATCTAATGTCTGGAGTAAATTCAGCCCTGAGTAAACTCACCTTCTTCTATGCCTCGTCGTCGCTCATGTTGACCGTGTGGCCGGCTGGCCCTTTCTCCTGGTCTGCGATCGATCAGAATCGGCCTGATCGAAACTGCCCTCGTTGATAGGAGGAGGCACGTCGTCGCGTTGAATCGCAGCAGCACATAAACGAACGATCTGACTGTGATGCTAATTGTGTGACTTCTGCCGTTTTTTAGGGGTACGTGACTTGTGCTAGGTTTCCAAGTCCATGGCCTTTTTTCTTCTGATGGTGAGCTTCGGCTTGGGTTTTCTTGGGCCTTTTGGCCTGCTATCTGATTTGGAATCCGCTATAGATAGGATACCGGGGGCCTGGCAAGTACCCTTTATGTTGCATTAGTGTTACAGGGGGTGGGGGGTAGGCGTGAGAGATGCTAGGTTAGGTAGATATGTAATCGCTATCAAGGGTGGGTGGAAAAATACGTTAGGGTCTCGCACCCCCCCCCCCCCCGCGGGGATCCGTCCCTGATCATATATTAGATTGTTCAGCTGGGTAATTGATTTAGTTTCTTAACCAGCACCGACTTGAGAATTGGATGAGCTGAGGATCAAATCAGGCCTTGTTGGGATTCACTCCATTTTGTACTGGCTTTGATGGTTTGGATGAGAACGAGCTGCATGCAATTCTTTGATGATTGGAATGTCAAGAGTCTAGAAGATTAGGCAGACTTCAATGATGTAACACCACACAGTATGGTAATACTAGAGTTATATAATTGTCTGCCTTTTTTTTTTTTTGCTCGAAGAGCATCAAGGAGAGAAGGTATGCTCAGCCCCAAGCAACAAATATTGTGGATCGTACGGGTTGATAGCCGCCAATCCCTTGGCGCCAGCCAAAGCGCAGGTTCTGGCCTCCTCCAGAATAGTTTGGATAAGAAGAGTAGCGGAGGGGCACGCGTTTTCGAAATTACAGGCATTCCTGTGCTTCCACAGATGCCATTTGACAAGGACGCCGAGCGAGGCCACACCTTTACACAGAGAAGTTGGAGATGCAGCCTAGAGTCCCACCAGTCATAGAAGCTCTCATCACTCACAGGCAAGACTGAGGGAAACCTGCAGGCGGCTTACACCCCATGCCGAACACTATTAGGTCATGAAAGCTGATCAGGGAAGTTAGCAAGCTGTTTACTTGCTTCAGCTACGTTATGCCACACTATTTGGTTCTGTAGCGATAATGACAAATTCAATCAAAGTTCAGTCATATTTAAAATGTGTGACACAGAAATCGTATAATCTTGCAAAACCTCATTTATCTCCTTCCCGACCTTGCCACCAGGCCCAACACCGTTTTAAACTGTTAGTGTGGCCTCAAGATTCATTTGGTCCTTCATGATCCAATGTTATTAACTTCGCACACCTGTTTTTTGGAAGGAGAAGAGTAGGAGAATGATTCCAGTCACTCGTCTTATTCTTGATACATAAATCCAATTGTTCCTGGCAGGTACTTATTTTGTTTAAAAACTTGCAAACAACTGTTTGCACATCTTATCATTGAGAGGAGAAGCAAAATAGTTACACTAGTTGGGCAACAAACGCCAAGTCATAGACAGACAACACACATAAACATAAACACCCTAGCTACTCATGGCAGTCATGCAGCCGGTAGTTTAAAAGCCTATCGCAATCACTCGGCCTTCTTGATTCCGTTGGGCACTGTCAGGATGCCCTTGCTCACCCCTTGGAACACCCTGCTGTTCTGTTCACACCAGATGGATCAAACATTCAGGATTACCATGAAGTTGAAATCCTCTCTTCTAGCTTGGGGGTGCTTGTACATGGTCAACCACCGTCGCAGGTGGGGTGGCAGAAGTGCGACCTGCCCAGCAGAGGATAAGGCCCCAAAGGTCTGTTGCCCACGAGCAGCTGATGGAGAGATGTTCCGCAGACTCTGATACAACCAGGGTTAACCTTAACATTGTTGCTGCTCAAACATTGTCATGTGCAAAAGGATTACGGATCAAAGATATTTATGTGCCAAAAATATTTCAGTTTGTTGGAAATAATAACGAGGTTGAAGCTTTGGTTGCCACCACGACTAAATATGCATCTCCAGCACAAGAGATGTTTTTTTTTTAGTCTTGGAGGTACAACGTTGGGTGTTCATGCACGCATGCATTAGAGAGTCAAGGAGGACGTACACATGCAAGTGGGTCCAGCCATGGATTAATTAGCAACCAAGCCATGTACGTGCATGAAAGAAATGACTCATACACAAGCATGTTTGATATTAAAAAAAAGAGAGATATGGTTATGCAGCGAGCAAGCAACGGATTGAATGGAAAGGAAAGAGCTGATGGTTTCGTTCCAGATATAAAGTGTCCATACTGGTTTAAAAAGGAAGAGCTGAAGATTAACTTCCTATTTTTGTTCTTGCCTCACAAGGAAAATACCGATGTGATTAGGGTAGCCAGATCGTGGGACTTGCTTTGCTTATGTGCGACAGGATGGGGCCCACCTGGAGAGGCGAACTTTGACTAGAGTCCAGAGGGTTATTTTAATTAGTAGCTTTTTCGGTTGGCAATAGTTACCTTTTTAGTTTTATAAGTCGGTTATGTATTTCTTTAGAGATATATTAGTTGTGTGCGGTGCAAGTCATGTAAAACTATAAATAGTCGAGTTCGGTCGATGTAAAAAGGGAGGTTATTTTTATATGAAATAGACACGATGTGTTTTTCAGGGTAGACACCCGTATCAAGTTTTGGAGGGATCTTTAGAAAACCTCTGTGTTGCGATTTCTCTTCGTGGAAATTGTTTTGCGCGTGAGTACCTTCGTCGAGATTGGTTTTCTCGTGCTGGGCCGCAAGGTTCAAACCCTCTACTTCGTGTACATCGCGTGCGCGGGCGAGAGGTTGCTACTGCTGGTGGTGGAGTGTCGTGAAAGGTCGGGCCGCAACAACGGATCGGATCTCACCACGAGGTTCGGTCTATATCAGACTCTGATTCCTGTGAGCAGATACTTTTCTTGATGGTTTTTACTTGATTCAGTTATCATGTGGACTAATTCTTAGTTGGTTGATGAACTAAAGCACTGAACCACATTAATTCAGGAACTCCGTAAAATCTGGCCAGTGCAAAGCTGCTAATGATGACTGATCATCCTTGTAACCTTTTGGTTTGCAGCTTTTCATCATGTCTATAGCATCACAGTAGTACTAGCCTACTAGGAGCTGCATTCTTGGATATCTTTAACAAAAGTGATAGTGTTACCATTTATTTTGGATGTCTAATTACGTGCTAGACAACCCAGAAATATCCTGGCAGCTTGCAAATTTTAAACACTAACTGCTAATTATTTTACCACGTGGCTCAAGCCTTTCTTAAGAATCTCCCTACCTCCCTCTGATCTTTGTATTTTTAGCACCTTTTGCTTACAGAGCATTTTCTTTGTTCAGGTCAAGGCGAAACTGGAAGCCAAACGTTCAGGAGAAACGTCTTTTCAGTTATATTCATGACCGACACATTAGAGTCAAAGTAACCACTCATGCACTCCGGTGCATTGACAAAGCTGGCGGGATCGATGAATACCTCCTGAAGACACCTTACAACAAAATGGATACTGAGATGGGAATAGCCTGGAAGGCAAAGATTGAGAAGATGTATTCAGAGCTAGCTGGGATGGAAGTTGGCTTCTTCCCTCCCGAGGAAGAGGCTAAGATAAAGCAGGGTTTCGAGGAGGTTCGATCGGCCAAGAGAGAGTTCCGCAGCGAATCAAGAAGGGCTTTGGGTGTGGCAAAGCAGAGTCAGCTAGAAGCAACTAAATGAAGAGGTGTCTGATGTCGCAGAGAAGTCTTAGCTTGGACCTGCGTGCCATTATTAATGGTAAATGTGGTTCTGTAGCTTTTGTTTCAGGAATAATCATCATCCCTTTGTTGAACTTTACTTTATCCGCCAAATATGCTAACTGTTAGATATTGAAGACTTTGTTGGCATATCGGTGACAAATGACTTGCACAGTTCCACTCTGTTATCTCTGAAAGTTTAAAATATGTTACTAGAAAAGGGACGCACAGTTGTTTTTATTTTATTTATTTATATTTGACTCATTATTGGTCCATTTGAACCCTCTCCACGGCATGGCAGACTGAAGTACTTTTAGGATATGCATTGTCTTGATGTCATCTTTACTTGTGATATCAAGTCACATAAGGGCAAAAAAATTGTCTGCATAGGTGTTACAATGAATGTAAAATGTCATCTCCTTCATGCATTTTTTTGTATTGGGTGCCTGGGTCTAATTATCTGATTCTCCATAAGGCCATCATAAGAAATACTACATGTTACACTTATTCACATACGACTACAACTTAAAGAATCAATTTCAGATAGGCCATTTTCTAGCCAAAGTTATGTTAGAACTGAGATACTCCTTTTCTTGCAGATAAAAAAAGGAAGAGAAACATTGATGTCCTTGACAAAACAATGGAAGGTTTTCATTTCATATAAACAGGGGAGAATATCTTGCAAGTCAGTGACCCCCTTTTCTCAGAACAGCAGTGTATCTTAGGCCTAACTGTCAAGGCTACCATCTACCCGGAGCACATCTCTGTGTTGCAATGACTTGTTAATTTCGTGGAAGTTTTGTACAAGCACTGAATTTGTAAGTGTCAGGATTGAGGTGTTCTCTTCCCAAGTCTTTCTAGCCCATTCAACTGAAATGTCGAAATAATCTATGCCTGACAGGATAAGCGCTTATAAGCTGGAGTTGTAGCATTTGGTAGCTGATTTCTGTTGCATCTCAAATACTTGGCACGTCATTGCTGTCATTGGTTTGGAACTTGTAGCCCTCTTTTGGAGATGTTGGTAGCTGTGGTTTTAGATGTACGCCTGGCGGTATGTTTAGCTGGTCTTTGCCGTTCCCGTTGATCTAGCAGTTTGGGATATGCCCCAGATGACTAGGCTGATGCTTGTATGAACATCTATATGGTTTTCTAAAAAAAATTGGCATGGTGTTTACTGAGTGGGAATTAATATGAATAACTAAAAAAGCAAAAGAAGATTTGGATGAATTATTCGGTTGGACTAAACTCATGGCTGCTGGGCTCTAACTGTAAGTTACTATTCGGATCTGTGTGGAGTTTGTCTTAATGTTTACTCTTCATATGACTGAATCTGCTTGTGATTTCACCTGTGAAAGACTCAATATAGAATCATACTTAAGTGCTTGTTGACATATTATCAACAGGGAAGTTACATTGCCGGCTTCCAAATATGAACAAACATAAAAGGCCTGAAAGCAACACGGCCATTATGTGGATCCATCTAGCCTAGCTTGGCGAGGACATCGCCGAGAACGGTCTTGGTCTCGCCGTAGTACTTCTCGGCCTCGGTGGGGCTCTTGATCTTGGCTGCATGGTCAAGCTGCAAGAAAGAAAAATCTGTTAGTCCTGCGATTCTTCTTGTGAAAATGTTCAGGTTTGATGCAGTAAGGTAGCTGAAATTGCGAGATGGTAGGTTTCTTACCCCGTCGAGGGTGGCGAAGAGCTTGCCGGTGAGATCCTTGAGGTCCTTCTTCTCCTCCTTGGTGGTCTTGGAGGAGATGACGGTCTTGAGGTCGTAGCGCAGGTAGGAGGCCCTGAGGCGGAGGTCGTTCATGACGTACGGCCATTGCTTCTTGTCGATGAGCGGCTTGAGGTTGAGGATGTCCTGGGCCGACTCCTTGGCCCGGACCGCCGCCTCCGCCGGTGGCAGCGGCTGCAGGTAGAACCGGTTCTTCAGGGGCAGGTCGAAGTCCCTTGCCTCGTCGGAGTTGTCCGTGCCGGCTGACACAGACCCAAATCATCCGTCAGATTAGGCTATATTAGAGTTTAAAGGCGAGTATGGATGATGTACGAGCAGCTGGAGGCACTCACGGAGTCCACCGGAGAGCGGCGGCGGTGGGCCAACCTTGATGGCCGCGACGGTGCCGGCGTGCACCACCTGAGCGAACGCGCTGCCGACGACTCCGCTGGCCATGAGGCCAAGGACCGCGCGGCGGCCGGTGGCCTCCGCCTCCGCCGACGACGCCCTCACGGTGAACCTGCTGGCGCGCCTGCCGGCCGGGCCTGGGAGACGCACGCCCTGCGACAGGCCGGTCATGGACGCCATGGTTTGCGCCATCTCAAGCTTTGCTCCTCTCTTCTCTTCTTGCCCTGTGTTTCTCTCTTATCCCTCTTGAGAAGCTAGCGATCTCTCGATCGAATGGCAAAAATATATGAGGAGGACGTGTAACGTGTTGCTGTCCTTCGCGGCGGGAAACCTTATCTGACTGGATAAGTTCGCGGCCAATGGGCTCGCGCCCTGTGGCGCGGGCTTGTGGCATGCTGCATTTGGATTGCGCCCTGGCCAATGAGTGCCAGACATGTGTCGACGATGCTTGGGCTTCAGTTGGCCAGTAAGATTTCCTTGTTTTGTCACTTTGTTATATCTGGATAATTTCTTTTCGCAGAAAACACCATGGCTGATTACTTTACCAGCATATCGTTTGAAATTTCACTCCCTATTGCATTGCATTAGTCAGATTTCCCCTATATTCAATTGTTGTTTTCTCATGAAAAGACTATAAAAGTAAGCTTACCGCAACACAACTCAAGAGCCGCAGTCTATCTTGCGAATTTGTGTCGATCTGATCGATGTTTCTCTCCCTATTTCGCCGGCGGTGTTGCGGACTTGCATCGGTCTAATCGACCGCAATGTGAGCTAGAGAGATGATTCCTCGCGTCCACTTCATAAGAATTGGCGTCAACTCCCCGCCAATGTCATTGGTATTCTTTCCTGCCATCGGCATCCTATAGGGAAGCTTATGGTCTTTACGGCTTGCATTGGATTCAACCCAGCCGACCTCAATAGTCTAGGTGCTCATGAAGTTGTGGCCTAACAGAGGTGCAGTAAGCTAGGAGATTTATCGACCTAATAAACGGTGGCAGGAAGGAGTGGATGAATATGCAATATGTGATGAAAAAGCTCTCATGAAATGTTCGGTACAATGTTGGACTAGGGATGTCCATCGCACGGTGAAGAGTCACACAAGTGGAAGCAGAGCGGACTAGCGGTGGCTAGCAAGAGCACGGACTTTTGGAATGTTGGTCCACACACGCCCATATGAACAGTAAAATAAAAATGGTAAAAAGTTTAAATACTTCTAAAATTTGTTTGTAACATACATGGCCGAGTGTTCTACTCAGGTGTGAAGTTTCACGAAGAAATGGCAACTATATATTGCATTCTGAGCAAAGAACTCAAGACTGGTGCTAAAAAACATGAACCATGTTTGAAGCAATTTAAAGGCCCGATTTTTCTTTTGTCAAGAATACCACAAATGCCATTTCTTCAGAAAATTTCACGTATAAGTAGAACACATAGTATCATGTTTGTTAACCTAAAATTTTAGAATTGTTGAACCTTTGCTGTTTTTTATATTTTATTTATTGATCATACGGCGTGCGTTTTGACCCATGTTCGCTGTTCTATTTTCGATTTTGAAGGCTGCTATATTAGCATCGCCTCTATATGACGCAAGAGCGTTGGATTAGATCGCAACTAACTATGGTCCAGTTCACTGTATGGTGAGTCCCAACCTAGTAGGGTCGAAAGAGTCAAAGCAAGAAGAACACTGCGGAAGCGCCTAAAATCAAATCCTCCGGCCACTATCAACGGCGGCTCGCTGCGGCCGACGGGCGATCTCTCATCTCTCCCTCCCTCCGCGACACCGCGTCCTCATTAATAAGCGCACGCGCAAGGTCGCGCACCCTCGGACGAGCCTCTCTCTCTCGCCCGCAGGTGCGGCGCCTGCCCATTGCTTCCGCAGTTCCATTCCCACGGGATCTGATCCGGTGACTATGTGCACGCGCCGGCCGTCGTCGGGAGCTCGTTCTCGCGGCGCGATTACGATCTTCGGACACCCTTACCTGAGCCTCTCCTCCCGACAACTTCGTCCTCATTCCTCAGCGAGCGCCCTTGGTGAGCTAAATTCTTACTTCAGTCAAACAGAGTTTGCCTGAGCGTGTGTTTCCATCTCATTGCCGACGAATTGAGGACTTTGTCTACGCATTTTCTTGGCCAATTGATTGAAACAGAAGCGTGAGAAAGTTACAGATTACTCTCATTTTGTTGATTCCTTCCCAGGATTCAAAGAACTGCTGGGCTCGGTTGCCTCTTCACTCATTGTATATATACCTAACTAGATTAATCCGCGGGTTGCTGCAGATGACCTATCAAAAGACTAAAATTGTTTGCAGTAGAACTCATAAAGTAGACAGGAAAAAATAGTTTTGAGGGGATCTTTTTTTCATTGAGTAGAATTCATAAAGTATACAGGAAAGTTAGTTTCAAGAATCTAAACGGTGTGGCTTTCAAATGAAGAAGATCTGCAGTTCGTTTGGTTTATGCCTCAACTCACCCTACCAAAAAATTGGCCATTCCGAATGCCCTACCACTCAATACACATCAAAATTAAGGTTGAAAACAACAAAGTTGATGTGGCTGAACCATAGAAGAGATAACTAGCAATAACGGCTTTTCAAAAAATAAAATAACTGCAATTAGAGTAGATTAAACTGTATAAGAACATAGGATATACATGGAAGGAACGTGTCGGTGTGTGTATTCATAGGTTTCCGCTTTACTGTTACTTTCCTAGAGTTCAAGGAAATCTGTTGCAGCTGCAACCTTGTAGTTTGAGACCGCGGTCTTATCTTTTATGACGAGTCTTCTCATCACTGCCTTCTTATTAGGGAGCACAGCACATGACGATTCACAGACATGGTATTGGTACCCCCTGCCCTGCCCATTGGAGACTTGTTTGGTGGTCTCTGGCTCTCTGGCTCTCTGCTCGTTGGAAACAACCTATTTTTTCAGTTATCTGACAGGTTTCCATTGTGTTCTGTTAACTACTGCACTATGAGTCTCTAGTTTTTACTGCACTCTCACATGAACTGTAGCTATGGGCCATTGTTACTCTGCATCAGAGTAAAACTTAGAAACCGACCATTGTCCAAATCATTTTTCATTTAGGCGCTCTTCGCTTCACCACTCTGATTTTAGGCTCTCATGACATCATTGAATATCAGTTTGTTTAGCTGGATACTCATCTTAATTCCTTTTGTTCATAATGACCGTTTCACAGCTCACATTTTCTATTTATGGTGGCCACTCAGTGGATGTAAAACAGTTTGAACACTTAGCAGCAGAAGCCTGGACGGCAGCTCCATTTATACTGCTAAAAACTTCACAATCATTAAGTTGTAAGCACAAACTGTTTTATTTGTTCACTCAAATACACACAGCACAGCTCATCGGAAAAGCATACAACCTCATGATTACCAGTACAATAGTATTGCCAGACTATATGGCTATAACATTGTAGTACACATTTTATTTATCCTTGGCGGTTTATTTCCTGTGCACCTCAATTCTCACAAAGCACGTCTTGACCCTCTCGTAGACTGCATCAGTGATGCACATTATTTTATGAAGATAGAGAAAGATTTCTACACAGGGGCAACGGGCACCTCATCCCCGACATCAGTGTGATCTTTAATTGGCAGGTCGGTGTTCTTATCAAAGGGGAATGGCTCCAGTTTTGGCTGCGCTGCTTTCAGGATCATTTCAATTGGCATTTCTGGCTTTGATCTTTCCAAAGGCGCCACTGGATCAACACTTGGGTCATGACCCTGCAAAGAGTTATAGATTATTTAAAATAGGCTTGCAAATGATACATCAGGTTTATTTTAAACATGCATGGGTGGCACTAACCAGGTTAGCATGCATTTTCTCAACAAAAGTTTGGAAAGTGGCATAGTTCTGTCCCTCCAGTAGCTCATTCGATAACCGGAGGTAGGTGAATCCAAACAGTTTGTGCTCAGGAGGGCCATTCTTGTTGATGCCTTTCGGCCTCGCATTCCTGAGTATTGTGTTGTAAGCAGTGGCATCATATCGACCGAGTGCGTTTTCGCACGCCACATGTAAACCCTCTCTCCATCCAGCACTCAGCACCTAAGGGTTTTGATGAGAAGTGCTTCAGTGTTTCGGTAAAAGATAAGTGTACAATCCTGAGCCATGAATTACTGGGCGGCTGCTAATGGTGTAGTTACCTGTTGGACTAGTTCTTCTGGTGCGCTCTTCGCCTCTTCGCTTTGCTCTGAGTCCCTCATCTCTGCACAAGTGAAGTTCATGCTAGCATGATGCCTTGTGAGCATGCGTGCTATGGTTCTGTAGCCGTCTCTGTCATCTAAGTTGTAGTACCCGGCTGTGAGCTCGGCTGCATGGTTTGGAACCCTGTACCACCAGTGAATGCCAGAGATCTGCAACCAAACATTGGATCATGTCTCATTTACATTCTAGATTAAGCAATGTGAGTCGTATATACTTCCTCGTTCAGTAAGCTTATACACTATGTTAGAGTGAATTTGTGCATTTTTTTGTTGTTTATCAGGCACAATTTCTCAACTGAATCATGATTTTTGTAATCTTGTCTACTATAATATACTGAGATCTGTAGGATGATACTTACTTTGATTGCCAGCTGCACCCTGCATCCCAAGAAGACCTTGTTTGCTTCGTCCAAGATCTTGTCACCATGCTTGATCAGTTTGTTGGAGTACCATGACAGGAAAAACTTCCCCTTCTCGGTGAGGTATGTTCCGTTGTCCTTGAAGAATTGGGTTTTCTCGGGAGTGTCGTTGTACTCTCCAGCATCGTCAGGCAATTCCCACTCAGGATGGCCAGCCTTCGCCGCTGCTGCTTTGAAGTCTGCTTCCAGGTACTTATCATAACACTGCAGATTATTTTTGTTTTAGTTAAAACAGTTAATTGGAGCCCTTTTGTCTTTACTTGTTATGGTATTATTTTTGCATCCGTTTTAATTCATGCCTGTCTGTTTAATTGGATGTACATTTGATGCCCACTGCTTTTACCGTTTAATTGTGGGACCATGGTCTTATGTTTGCTTCTGATACTTTGTTCAAAAGAAGAGCATGATCTCTCAAAAGCCATAAGTAGTGTTAATTTGAAATTGCCATTTTATCCAACGTCGCTTATGATCAGAATCACTTTACCATTGGGTGAACCTTTTTCAGTGCAAATCGTCTCTTGGACAAAGATTAAACTGCCTTTGGTCATCACATGTTACATGTATATACGAGGATTTTATAAGAACAGAAGAGTATTTGGGAAAACACTCACGATGAATTCTCCGATGCCTGGGAAGACCCATCCTTGGCTCTGAGGATACGATGGGTACCTCATCTCTCCAGCTGGGCCAAGTCCCACTTCAATGTCCACGATGGTACCAGCATCCAAGAACTTTTTCATGTTTTCCCTGAAGCTCGTCATGTAATCAGCATACATCTGTAGTAGCCACAAAGAAGGATCAAAGCTTTGCTACCATGATCGCACTGGGCCTATCAAAATCACAACTATGGTGTTGCCAAGACTCATCTCAGTCATCTGAATCACCATATATGCAGGAGAGCTGGAATGGCGATTTAGCTTTGCTAACCTGGACGGCTGTTCTTCCATGGAAGAGAGGCTGGTCATCCACTCCAAGGGTGAGGTACTCGATGTTCCTCGTCCCGCCGCGGTTGGTGTAGAAAATGTCGGGGTCGGTGGCGCCGACGTCGCGCACCCACTGTGGGATGGGGATGTTGACGACGTCGCCGACGTTGCCACCGCACTGGTGGAACGACATGATGGCCTGCAGCTTGAGCCCGGCCTCGTGCACCAGGTCGAAGACCTGCTTGTAGGCGCTCCAGTCGTACGCCTTGGGTCCCTTGCCCTCCACCAGCCCCCACCAGACGTCTATCATGACGCCGTCCACGCCGGCCTCCGTCAGCTTCTTCAGCTGCGCCCTGATCTCGTCGCCCTTCTCGAATTTGTTGTCGACGCTCACGACATCCAGCTATTCCCACAATGAAAGCGAAGACAAGGTTAGTGGAAATACTGCATCTGAGGTCTCAGATCTTGTTGATAAGCTGGGTATCATATGCACGATAATGTGAGTTTTTAGATCCTTGGAATGGTTTGTCAGTGCCATGGTGCTTAGCGAGTAGAGTGGAGCTTACCGGGAGCATGACGTAGACTTGGACATAGTTGGCTAGCATGTTCCCAGCCATTGTGGCTGCTGGCTACAAACACTGGCTTGCGTGCTCACTCACTCACTGAGCTTGGTTTGCTGGGTGTTGCAGGGGAGGTCGAGGGGTCTATTTATACTGCGAAAGAGGGATCGGAGGAGGGGGGCGCGGTCCTTCTCCAGCGAGGCGAGGTGAACTGGTTGATTTTGGTTACCGCTCACAGCCCAGCTTCAGGGTTGATATCATATTTTCCTTGTCACTGGGAGAAGATTTGGTTATCTGAGTGTTCTGATTCGTTCATGTGTGTTCTGAGCGGCAAGCCAACAGTATCAGGTTTAAATACGTTATCCGACAAGACGAAAATTGACAGGGTCATTCCTTCTTTTCCTTTCCATCACGCTTAGACGACTAGGACAAAGTTCTCCACCCCTCCAAGCTTCATCGGTCAGTCTGTGGATTAAGCCAAAAGCTGAAGCCACAAGCCCATAAATATATCCTTTTTGTTAATAAGCCAAGTGTAAAAGTAGAAAATAAAACCCAACCAGACACCCCCTAATATGGGGTGATTTGGGGGCCTGTTTGGTCTTCCACCTCACACCCTCCATCGATGGGCCTGTGCTCCAGTGACCGGTGGCGGGGAGGCGAATTCTAGTGCCTCGGCTCCTGCTGGTAGTTTAGGTTAGGGATTTTTAGTCGTTGCAAATGACATCTCTTCATTGTTGAGTAGGTCTTCTGGGTTTTGATCCTCCATTTCGTCTGTCATGACTGAGCCGACGGAACTCTGGTTTAGATTCTATTGTCTCTTAGGGCAATGAGGCTAGGGTTTCTCGCCATAGGTGCGGGACAATATCTGATGTCAGACACTTCAGATCGATTCAACGGTCACGACTGCGGCTTTAGGGCGCTGATTCTTAAAGGCACGCACACAAAGACTTTTCAGTTGTCATCAACAAGGTTAGGACGACTCTGGTGTAGGAGCGGCGAGTCGGTGGCTCGTTTCAACAGTGGTAGTGGTCGTTCGGTGATCCAAGGACCTTGGTGTATTTTTTATTATATTTAAGGTGCTTTGTACTTTCGGCAACTCTATAATAGAATTGTGTCCTTTCGAAAAATAAAATAAAATGTATTTTTTTAACACGGTACAATCGAAGATGTTTATATGCACTCATCTATATGAATGCATGCACGCACACCCTACCCCTATGAGGGACTTACAGTCGACGAGAATGTCTTCACTAAACGAATATCACCAGAAAGTCTGATACAAATCCAAAAAAAAAAAAACGAGTACTAGTGTCAATCTAAGACTTAAATCTTGATGAGCTGGTTCCATAAGAAACCTAACCATCTGAGCTATACCTGGTTCGTGAAAAGGAAATGTATTGACAGGTGACTGTGTATCATCACACATCATGGTTATGTATTGTGTATATAACACTGTCAGGCAGTTACACAAATAGCTCGATCTTCTCTGCTATGATACGGTCCACAGACTTATGTACTCATCTTACAGCTATCCATAGTTTTTACCCCCTTTTTTTGAGCTGGCATGCATTATTTTACTTGGTTTTCACTTTTAAGCAGTTGGTGATTTGCTCATCAATAGCTCTCGCGGCAGCCAAATCACCGTAGGGGATATATGTTTGCCATCAGGTTGCTATGCCATGTGCATGTGCTACGTGCACGCTTAACCGAGACCGGGACTCCCGCCCAGGCCACGCCGCGCCATTTGGATGCGGCGGGCGGTTCTCAACATCTCCGACCCGGCCGTTCGATGATCTCTGTCGGGCATTCAGTGCTTTCAGTTGGATTAGCTGGCACGATGCACGTTCGCAGCCTGCGAGTTGTCACAAATCGCAAGGCCATGAGACCTGTCGTTTTCCGTCAAAACCTTAAAACAGAGCACTGTAGTAGGAGTACTATATTTCTTCATACTGTACTGTACTGTGAGTTTGCCGGCCATAACATTGCAAGATCATTTCGATGCTGGTAATCCGTGGTGACGATCGACGCTGCTACTGCAAACGAGAGAAATTATCGTGGGGTCTCTTACGCTCTTTCTACGTAGTCGTGTTAACGAACCCCTAAAAAATTGACGCTCCGAGGCGTTGTAATCGTGGAATCCGTAACGTGGGATCGAGCGGTCGCGTGCGCAGCGCTTAGTCACTGCACCGACCGCCCAGGTTGTGAGGCCACGATGCCGATCGATCAGCAACCTACCCGCCAAAGGGATCAGGTCAGGTCATGTCAGCACAGTACGTACGTCGATGCGCTACGCTGCGACGGAGCGCCTCCCCGCCGCGAGAAAATCTCGCACTAATCGATCGACGTGGGCCGTCCAACGACCGCCGTTACTGCTCTCTCTCTCTATTATGCACGTTTCCAAAACCCGCCATCGGTCGGTGTCACGCGGTACCACTCGTACCATTGCTGCTCCGTCCATCTGGGCGGGTTCACGTGCTTTTCATCAATCATTTTGGAAAGGCCACTACACAACAAGTCACATTTTTAGCAATACTATTTCCTTTTTTCTTGCGTGGGACCAGTCTAGTTGTCAGACTTTACGATCGACTCATCTGATCTGATCTGATCGAGGGGCATGCACTGAATGCACGCAGACACGGGCACGTACGCACATGCAGCTGAGGTGCGTCGTGCATCGAGTCTTGGCGTAAAGAATCGCATTTTGTTGCTGTTCTGATCAGTGCCGCGAGTCCGTAACCGTTGCATCTGTGTTCTTCCGTTGTCTGTTCTGTTCCCGACACCACATAATAAATCGTCCAATAAACAATGCGTGCTTCTTGTATTTGTATCCCACGAATGAATTATTCTTTTTCGTGGACATATTGCTGAGAGTGAGAGACGTCCGCTACTACGATCATTGGCCTACTAGTTACGGCAAGCGTGCGTGTATCGACCCACCCGATTTGCCGTGGGGGTTACAAAGAGCGGCATTATCTTTTTCTTTTTTGCGGGGGAAAGAGCGGCATTTTCAACCGAATATCCATTCGATCTTGTCGAACACCCTGTCGATGAGCCCCGCGAGGTCGCCGCCGACGCTCATGTCCGTCTCGGGATCGAACGGGTACGGCTCCTCCGGCGAGGTAGCGTCCAGCAGCCGGTCCATGGGTACCGCCGGCCTCGACCGCTCCAAAGGCTGCAGGGGCCGATGGTACTGGGCCGGATCGGCACAGTAATCCTGAAATAAGAGCGAACGTCACACACCACCACGCCCAGTGTGCGTCGTAAGTCACAGGCTCACAGCCCAAGACGCTAAAACTGGGCTTACCTGATCGGCGTGCATTTTCCTGACGAAGGTTTTGAAGGCCCGGTACTTGCTCCCGGCCAGGAGTTGGTCCGTGAGCCTGAGGTACGTCACCGCGGCGACCCGGCGCGCCGGGACGCCGCCGAGGTCCACGCCGTTGGGCCGCGCGTTCTTGAGCATCTGGTTGTACGCCCGCCGGTCGTACCTGGGCAGCGCGTTCTCGCACGCCACCTCGAGCCCCTCTCTCCACCCGGCGCTCAGCACCTGCTGAACGAGCTCCTCCGGGGCGCTCATGGCCTCCTCGGCCTGCTCCGAGTTCCGCATCTCCGCACAGGTGAAGTTGAGGACGGCGCCGTCGTGCCGCGCCAGCATGCGCGCGATCTGCCGGTAGCCGTCCCGGCCGTCGACGTTGTAGTACCCGGCGGTGAGCTCCGCGGCGTGGCTCGGGTGCCTGTACCACCAGTGTATCCCCGACACCTGCAAAATCCGACTCGACGTTTTCTTCAGCAATCACCAGTCACCACCTCAACATTTTCTTTCTTGCTGCAGCAGTCAGTGCGAGACGTACCTTTGCGGCGAGCTTGACGGTGCAGCCCAGGAAGACCCTGTTGGCTTCGTCCAGTATCCTGTCGCCGTGCTCGATCAGCTTGCTGGAGTACCATGTCAGGAAGAACCTCCCCTTCTCGGTGAGGTACGTCGCGCCGGCGCTGTCGGCCGTGAAGAAGCGCGTGTCGTCAGGGGCGTCGTTGTATTCCCCAGCGTCGTCGGGGAGCTCCCACTCCGGGTGTCCGGCATCCGTCGCTGCCGCTCTGAAATCCTCCTCCAGATACTTGTCGTAGCACTGCATGAACGCTGTTTTAACAACTTGAACCAACCGCGACAGAGTACTACGTACTTGTTCTGAATCTTTCTTTTAGGAGTACATCTTATACTGAATTTCTTGTGATTTGAGCGTACTTGGAACTGCCCGATGCCGGGGAACGCCCACCCCTGGCTCTCTGGGTAGGATGGGTACCTCAGCTCGCCGGCAGGGCCAAGCCCAACCTCGATGTCCACGATCAGGCCACACTCCAGCAAGTCCGCCATGTTCTCTCTGAAGCTCTCCATGAAATCCGCGTAGAGCTGGAATTGCAGCGGCTCACAAAATGATTAACTTGTGTCTGATACAGCGAGGGTCGTGCGGCCGTACGGTACCTGGATGGCGGTTCTGCCGTGGAACAAGGGCCGATCGTCCACGCCGATGGTGAGGTACTCCTGGTTCCTGGCCCCGCCGGGGCTAGTGTAGTACACGTCCGGGTCCGCCTCGCCGACGTCGCGCACCCACGCTGGTATCGGGATGTTCACGGCGTCGCCGACGTTGCCGCCGCACGCGTGGAACGACATGATGACCTGCAGCTTCAGGCCTTCCGCCTGCGCCAACCGGAAGAGCTCCCTGTACGCGCGCCACTCGTACCGCCCCGGCCCGGCGCCCTCCACGATGCCCCACCACACGTCCGCCATGACGCCGTCGACGCCCGCCTCCCTCAGCCGCCGCAGCTGCGCCCTCAGGCCCTCCGAGTCCTTCACCTTGTTCTCGGCTGTGATCGCGTCTAGCTGTTACGGTGTCGATCGATCGTGTGAGGTGCAGTGCCACCAAAGCTTGGAAAACCACATGAATTCCCTGCTTCGGTTCTTACGGCCTTACGGGGAGCATGACGAACACCGGGACGTAGTTGGCCAGCATCCTCTCCTCGTCGGCATCCAACGGCGGAGGCTGCGGCGGGTAATCGCCAACGATACAAGAAACTCAGTTCATGGCGCAAGCAACACTTCTGTGCTACTGTACTATGCATGCAGGTGTCGATGTTGCAAGCTTTGGTGGCGTACCTGTGGCTGTGGTGCACGAGAGGTCTGCGCGCTCTCGGAGGCGACAGCTCGTAGAGGAAGAGGGGAGGGAGGCATCCTCCAGGAATCGACGACGATCCTTCCGGTGGCCGTCGCTGGAAGAAGAGCAGGTGATGCGGCCCTTCTCCGGCAACTCCCCCGTGGCTGTAACTTGAACCCTGACGACGACGGCGTGGTCGCGAGCATGGTGTGCATACGGTTCTTGATTTTCTTTATCTGAGCTTCCCGTACTTGTATCTGCTGCGACCAATTGTTTTGTGGTTTTGGCGTACTTATGTAAGTGGCCATTCCCAGTTGCCATGGAATCCGCGTGACACACGAATTCGTTCCTTTTTGGTGATGCGCAGCCATGGGAGGAGCCTGCCTGCCGGTATCCACCAAGGTGTGGTCTGCGTGAGCTGTGGTTCTGCGCGTGTGCGCATGTGGTTTTCGTTGACGTCCTCTTCGTTCTGCTCCATTTGTCTGTAGCATTTCCTGTTTCGTTATCTCGCGGCGCGGCGAATGTTGGGTCCGTAGAGAGGCTGGTATCTGTTATTTGTCTCTTTGGTTTTGTCGGTGTGCAGTGATAGGTCCAGCGTAGCTACGCTGTAGATTCAACATGTGGACAGGTTCAAGTTTAGAGGCGAGAAAAAAAGGCGGAGCTGATTCTTTTGGGACTGGCTAGGTGCGAGACAAAAAGAAGAGAGGAAGAAAGAGTAGTGGTAATAACACCAGTGGTGCCTGAACTTGCTGGATGTTTGCTTTAATGTATAAACTTTAAAAATCCTAAAATTGGTTCTAGAACTTGGCATGAGATGCTAATCTCATTTGTAGACGTAAACTAACTTGCACCGTATTTTGCTGATGTGGCATGGGGTCCATTTGTAGAGTCAAAAAAAAGCTCAATACTATGTCTGTCAGTGCATAATGAAAAGGAAAACACTAACAATCAGCAGGCGGATCCTTGGCTGCATCCGCCGCGTGCTCCACTTGCCATGTGTTTTCCTGAGGTGCACACTCAATCTATTCCCCTAGAACCAGAAGCATCGTGCGTTCGCTGCAGTGAAGTGCTTGCAACAAATGATGTGTTGAAATGAGGTTCTGCAACATGACCCATGTTGCAAGAAGATTTTGCAAAAGAAAAAATGTCCAGAAAAATCCGCAACAAGACCTTTGTTGCAAAAAAAACCACAACAAGACCTCAGTTGCAGAAGTTTTTGCATATGTTACAGAAGTTTTTGCAACACGACCTCTGTTGCAAAAGGTTCTACAACACAGTCTTTGTTGCAATTGTAAGACGATGTAGATCGAACGGCTGTCGAGGTGGCGTATCTTTAAAAACGATTCGCCGTCCGACGCGTAGCGCACCCCGAATGAAAAATGGAAGAAAAATAGAGGACACTAAGAATCGAACCTGCAACTGTCGGGGATATACCCCGCGGTGTAACCCGCTAGATGTATGACCCGGCTGGAGCTTGGCGACTCACTGGCGATCCGCTCGGACTTGGCGGTTTACGAGCAACCCGCCTGAACATTGCGACTGACTGGTGACCCGGTGGGCGGGTCAGACAGATGACAAGGCCCAAGGCCCAATAGGCCGGTTCATGTGATGGTGGGCTGGCTTAAGAGGAAAGCATAAGGACTATTCCCTTACAAAGGAAGCAAGACTAGGACTCCACTTGTAATAGAGTAATCCTAATCGTATTAGGACTCCACATGTAACCCGCCCCTCCAACTTATATAAGGAGGGGCAAGGCACCCTAAGAAGGGGGGAGAATAATCTCGAAGGCTAGACACAATTAGAAGAGCCGGTTTATGCGGCGACTCCCTCATGAGCATAATGAGACCTAGCCACAAACAACATGTAGGACTATTATCGAAAGATGTTTCCCGGGGCCCGAAGCTGTCGAAATCCTTGTCTTGTGTGTTGATCCGCCTCCCGTCTCTCATCCCGACCAACCCCTCTCAAGCTACCACATAGATGTGTTGGCCTCACGACTAAGTCCTCACACTAGGACATCTGTCGTGACAAATCCACGACAGTTGGCGCCCACCGCGAGGCCTGCGCACGGGGTGCTGAGTTCTTGGAGGGATCTATCCTAGGGTTTCGAGAAGTTCACGATTTGCCGGATAGAGAAGAGCCGGTGCAGAAGGATCTAAATCAATTCTGAGTTTATCGGTGAAGATTGAAAAAGTTTTTGCAGCTGCGTAAAATAGACGAGAGTCAAAAGGTAAATTCAACATCGACTGGCCAAACGCGTCTATCCAGCAAGATCTGTTGAACCCTAGAAAATAGGGTCACGTTTGTGTGTGCAGCTGGCGTTCTACGATCTGTCAAGTCACAAGTGTCGCCGAGACCGACAGGAGTTCGAGGCGATCGAAACCGTTTCCTTCACGTATTGCCTAATTACACGGTCGGGTCAACCCCTTGAAAGTTACAGCCGTTCAGCGAAGTTGCTAGGACCCCTCGCTTCAAGTTTTGAGATGATTCACCGATGCACTATGCAATGAATCTGCAAAGCCAGCAGACATCTACCAGTGCTCTTACAAAAATGACATGGAACCTCGCATGGGTAGGGCACAAGTGGTCCTGACGGAGACGGTGCCGTGCACGCCGAGGCATGGTCACCGACCCCGCCATCGAAAGAGGTCGTGCAGGAGCCTCTGCAGCCACCTCCGACTGTGCCTCCTGTTTGGCAGTGGCCGTCTGCACACCTTTGGACGCCGCCACCCTACATGGACCTCACGGGCGACGAGGACGACGACGGCGACGGGCATCTAGTTTTTTTTATGTTAATTTTAAGTTTATTTAGAATATGCTGGACTAGACTTTGGGGCCGTTTATGTTTATATTAAGGTTTTTAATTATTTTGCAATGTCTATTTGGGTTCGTTTTGGGTGAAATTTGTGAGTCCATTTGGTGCACAATCTGGGATGGGGCAGGCCGGTTAGATGCACCGACGGCCAGACGACCGCGCATGTCCATTTCGTCCACCCAAACAGATAAAATCAAAACAAAACAGGACGTCTGTTTGGGTCTATGGTTGGAGTTGGCCTAATAGACAAAGAGTGGAATCCTATTGTCTCCTCAAAAAACTTCGGTTCCTCTTCCATGTGCAATCCTATGGGTTATACTACCTTTCTCCAAATCCGGCTCCCCCTTAAAAAATCGCTTGGGTTCTTTTATGCTCAGCCAAGTAGTACATGCTCCCGCAAAATGGAAAAAAGAGAAACTACTAGCGCATGCATTGGGTCCCTAAAAAATGGCGAAAAACCACAGTGCACATCCGATGTCTTTCACTGCTCACTCTAGGCTCACATGTGCCGCCTTGCCGTTTCATGCCGCGTCGCCGTAGTACCTTTCCCCCTTCTCAGCTATCCAGGTCTCTGTGCAGCTCCACCACAGTATTTTCTGCTCGTTCGATGCCTTTCACTGCTCACTCTCTCAGCCATGCCCTTACCATCCTCACAAACAAGTTGGCCGCATTTTTTTTGAAAGATCCAGCCCAGCTGGCATTGATTTCATTAGCAGATAGAAGGCGGGAAACAAGTGTTGATCAAGTGATGAATGGGGTGAAATAGAAATGGTACAAGTGGCCAGCCTAGCGGCTATGCTGGCACTGAGAGCATCGACCTAGCTCTCACGGCACGTCCCCAAAGGGGTGCTCTATGCAGTCTGCTCTTGCGATCCTCCACTGCTCCATGTCATGGAGGCGGGCTTCAATGATGGTGCGCGAGCATGGCAGCTTATCGCGGAAGGTGCATGCATTGCGCTCAAGCCATATGTGCCAGGCAATGAGTGCAAGTATTGATCTGGTGGCCTTCCTGTCGGTTGGGCTTGCCGCATCAATGATCAGCCTCACCCTTTCCGTCGTCGTCGTTCCGGAGCACTAGATAGCGTGTGCCAGGGAGTGACAGCCCCGCCATGATGCCGCCGTTGTCCAAGCCTGAATAGCGATCGGGCATTCCCAGAAGAGGTGGGACGAGGACTCCAAACTTCGCAAGCAGAGCTGGCAGAAGTAGCTATTTTTTCAGCCACGCCGCTGCAGGCGATCGTTGCACCATAGCCTGTCAAGGTGTAGCATTCAGAGGAACATCTTGAGCTTGCCAGGGGCCCAGATACGCCAGACATTCTTGGAGAAGGAGGGTGTTGTTGACGTCGGGAACTGCGCCGCGTAGGCGGAGCGAGCGGAGTATTGCCCAGATGCGTTAGCAGTCCAGCGGATTGTGTCGTTGCGGTCCTCATTGATGATGTTGCCCGCACTTCGAATCTTCCTTGCCAGCTGAAGCACACTGAGCGCGATGCTACCGAGGTCACCGCGACGGAGGTAGAGGATCCAGCGCCCGTCGAGCAGCGCGTCCCGGACGGACCTGTTCTTGCGGATGGAGCGGGTGAACAGGGTGGGGTAGACCAGACGGAGTGGCCTGCCACCAAGACAAGGACTTGACCAGAAGGATGCCATCGTGCCGTCCCCAATGGTGACCGCCGTGTTGGCTGCGAAGAGGGCTTGATCCTGCAGGTTGCATGGCGTGTCCGAGCCGACCCACGGCTATTCTGGATGGGTCCAGGAGAGCTAGAGCCAGCGCAGGTGGAGGGCGTGATGGAGTCATGTACCTAGGGTAGGGTCATAGACCTGATCTAAGTACCCTGCCCAAGGACACCCTTAGAAGAGATCACCTTCCAGTCGACCTACGAGGAACTCACTCGACTGACTTGAAGGACTCGACCACGAAGACTCACTCGACCACCAGAAGGTCAAGAAGCACTCTGCACTGCAACGGTTTGTAATTAAGTAGACTTTATGATAGTTAAGACCCTTTATGTGGGGCGTTACTGGTAATGCTCCAGACTTAATGTACCTTAAACCCTTCATTACGTGGGTCGGCTGGGGTCCTGGCACACTCTATATAAGCCACCCCCCTCCACAGGCAGAAGGGTTCGTACCCCTGTAACTCATATACACATAATCCACTCGACCGCCTCCGGGCTCCGAGACGTAGGGCTTTTACTTTCTCCGAGAAGGGCCTGAACTCGTACATCTCTTGTGTTTACAACCTCTCCATAGCTAGGACCTTGCCTCTCCATACCTACCCCCCACTCTACTGTCAGACTTAGAACCACAACAGTTGGCGCCCACCATGGGGCCCGGTGTTTTAGCGATTTTGTGGAGAAGTTGCGGTTCTTCCGAGTACTTTCATCATGGTGGCTGCTGGAGTTTTAGTCGAGGGTCACGAGGTCCGCCTCGGCGCTCTCGCCTTCGTCGCCGACGACTCCGCCTGGCTCCAGGAGGCTCCACTCGACGTTGATGCGCTCCCCGTCCGCGGAGCGACGCATTTTCGCGCATGAGTCCGCGGTGTTCTGCTGCGGCAACCGTCGACCCCGTATCGGTCGACTCCCCTATCGACCACCCTCCCGGTCTCCCACCAGCGCAAGCGCTCTCGTTGGTTGAGGCTTCAGCGGTGGGTGAGACACGCGGTGGCTCGCCAGACGGCCACCACCCAAGTTGCGGCAATCGAGCCCGACGAATCTCTCTACGGCCTGTTCGATCTGTCGACTGGCTCCGTAGAGACTGCATCCGAAAGCGATAGCAGTGATCCAGCGGCGGAAATCCTGATGGTCAACGGGCCTCGCAGTCCGCCTGGCTTCGCCCATGATGGTGGGGCAGGCGACGGAGACGACCCCGCACGGGGCCACGAAGAGTACCAGCCCGAGCCACTCGACTCTCTGCAAAGAGAGGAACTTTGCCACAGGAATATGGATGCCCTGCATACTCCCATCGCAGGAGAAACCCCCGAGGCCCGCGCCTTGGAGGAGGCACGATTGGCCAATTTGGCCGAACGTGCTCGCTTGGAGAATCTTCAATGAGCACTCGACGAGCGCGCGCGACAACGAGTTCCCGACGCCAATCGACGTCAACTCTTCCCGCCGACTCAGGTATATCGAACCCCAATCCAGAATTTAGCAGCTGCGACCCGTATAGCAGAGTCCATCCAGCCCTCTCAGTCGGAAGCTGGCAGAGGCTTGATGCAGATCAGGGATTTGCTCCGGGCAGCAGGAGACCAGAATTCAGCCGAGTCGTAGTCGCGCAACAGAATTCACAGTCGATCCGTCGCTGCGAATACGGTTCAGTCGGCTCATAGTCCCAGATCGCCTCCGCGGCGAGAAGGGCGTGAGAATCGGCGGGACCAGTATGGAGACCGACACGACCGTGATGATAGGCGTCGAGTGCCTGCTTCCCCTCCGAGGGTAGGGTCTTACGCTCCTCGGCGGCAAGACGACAGGCGTCAGCTTAGTGTGGGGCGAAGATCTCCAGTCGACCCCAGAGAACCAGGCTTCGACTCGCGATCCATTATCGTGCAAGGCTTGGTCGACCGGAACAGAGCCCATCGGGATGGACCCGACAGAGATGCGCCCACAAGCAGTCGAGTGCATGTTTCTGGTCCAGAATGTTTCAGCAGAGCTATCAGAGCCGCAGTGATCCCCCCCAATCTCAGGTTGGCAACAGGAGTCAGCAAGTTCATTGGTGAGTCTAAGCCTGAAACTTGGCTTGAGGACTACCGAGTGGCGGTTCAGATTGGTGGTGGAAACGACGAGGTGGCCATGAAGCATTTGCCCCTCATGTTGGAAGGTTCTGCCAGAGCGTGGTTGAATCAGTTACCTCCTAGTAGCATTTACACTTGGAAAGACCTATCCCGAGTGTTCGTCAGAACGTTTGAAGGAACTTGCAAGCGACCGGCTGGATTGACGGAGCTGCAAGTCTGTGTGCAGAAGACCAATGAGACTCTCAGGGAATATATTCAGAGATGGATCACTTTGCACCATACTGTGGAGAATGTGTCTGATCATCAGGCAGTCTGCGCCTTCAAGGATGGCGTCAAGAACAGAGAATTGAGTCTGAAATTTGGTCGAACCGGAGACATGACCCTGAGTCGGATGATGGAGATTGCTACCAAGTACGCCAACGGTGAAGAAGAAGACCGATTCTGAAGCGGCAAGTATAAACCGAGTCAGTCAGAGAAGGGAAACACCAGTCGGAAACAGAAGTGGAAGGCCGAACCAGCAGCTCCTGGAGAGGCTCTGGCCGTGACTCAGGGAAAGTTTAAAGGGAAACCAAAAGGATCCTGGAACCCTAAGAAGGTAAAGGATAAAGAAGGGAACGACGTGATGGATATGCCGTGTCACATCCACACGAAGAAAGACGAAGAGGGCAATATCATTTACCCAAAGCATACCACAGACCAATGTCGACTCCTGATCCAGCAGTTTCAAGGAAAACAGTCTAAGGACAAGGAAAAGGAGTCGGACAAGGCCGAAGACAAGGAGGACAGTGAGGAAGGATATCCGCATGTGAACTCCACTCTGATGATCTTTGCAGATGTGGAAAGCAAGAGTCGACTGAAAGTCATTAACCGTGAGGTGAACATGGTTGCCCCAGCAAAAACAAGTTATCTGAGATGGTCCCAAACACCCATCACATTCGACCAATCTGATCACCCGACTCATATTGCCACCCCTGGGAGGCAAGCTTTGGTGGTCGATCCAGTTGTCGAAGGCACTCGACTAACAAAAGTGCTGATGGACGGTGGTAGTGGGCTGAATTTGTTGTATGCAGACACACTGAAAGGAATGGGCATTCCGATGTCCCGACTGAGCACCAGTAACATGAGCTTTCATGGAGTTATACCAGGGAAGAAAGCCGAGTCACTCGGCCAAATAGCACTGGAGGTGGTGTTTGGTGATTCGAAACATTTTTGCAAAGAGAAGTTGATGTTTGAGGTCGTGGATTTTCAGAGTGCGTATCATGCAATTTTGGGGAGACCAGCTTATGCACGGTTCATGGCTCGACCATGTTACGTGTACCTCAAACTGAAGATGCCCGGCCCCAAAGGAGTGATCACTGTCACCGGTGATCAGAAAAAGGCAGAAGAGTGCTTTCAGAAGGGCTCAAAGATTGCCGATTTCCAGGTGACAGCGGTCGAGTTTGAAGAATACAAGCAAAACGCAGATCCGAGTGATTTGCTGCGATCCAAGAAACCCGCCACAGAATCTGCATTTCAGTCGTCCGGTGAGACGAAGCCTGTTCACATTCACCCGACCGACCCCAATGCAGCCCCGACCCACATCTCCACAACGCTCGACCCGAAATAGGAAGAAGCGCTCATCTAGTTCCTCCGTGAGAACTGGGACATTTTTGCATGGAAGCCCGCTGACATGCCAGGTGTTCCCAGGGGACTGGCTGAGCATCGCCTAAGAGTCGACTCATCAGCAAAACCAGTCAAAGAGCATCTTCGGCGGTCCGCCGTCCAGAAGAGAAAAGCCATTGGTGAGGAAGTGGCTCGACTGTTGGCGGCAAAATTTATCCGAGAGATATACCACTCCGAGTGGCTCGCCAATGTCGTCATGGTTCCTTAGAAGGACAAATCGCTCCGAATGTGCATTGATTTCAAGCACATCAACCGGGCCTGCCCGAAAGATCATTTTCCTCTCCCTCGCATAGATCAAATTGTTGACTCGACCGCGGGATGCGAGAGATTGTCTTTTCTAGACGCCTATTCCGGGTACCACCAGATCCGTCTGTACGGGCCCGATGAGATAAAAACAGCTTTCATCACTCCATTCGGGTGCTTCTGCTATATCACCATGCCATTCGGCCTCAAGAATGCCGGAGCCACATTTATGCGAATGATTCAGAAGTGTCTGCTCACTCAAATCAGTCGGAATGTGGAAGCGTATATGGATGATATCGTCGTCAAGTCACGAAAAGGTTCCGACCTGCTCGCTGACCTCGCCGAAACATTTGCCAACCTCAGAAGGTATGATATCAAGCTCAATCCATCAAAGTGCACATTCGGAGTTCCTGGTGGCAAGTTACTCGGTTTTCTCGTTTCCGAGCGAGGGATCGATGCTAATCCAGAAAAGATCGGCACTGTTCTCCGAATGAAACGCCCTGTGCGAGTGCACGATGTCCAGAAGCTTACTGGATGCTTGGCCGCATTAAGTCGATTCATCTCACGACTCGGTGAAAAGGCATTACCTCTTTACCGACTGATGAAGAAGGCAGACAAGTTCGAGTGGACTCCAGAAGCTGATGCAGCGTTTGCCGAGCTAAAAGCTCTGCTCTCCACCCAGCCGGTGCTTGCTGCTCCAATCAGCAAAGAGCCTCTGTTGCTTTATATCGCAGCCACAGGACAAGTCGTCAGTACAGTGCTTACGGTCGAGCGGGAGGAAGAAGGAAAAGTCTTCAAAGTTCAACGCCCAGTGTATTATTTGTCTGAAGTCTTGACTCCATCCAAGCAGAGATACCCTCATTATCAGAAGCTTGTGTATGGAATATACATGACCACGAAGAAGGTTGCTCATTATTTCTCTGATCATTCCATCACAGTCGTTAGCGACGCTCCACTATCAGAGATTTTGCACAACAGAGATGCAACTGGTCGAGTGGCGAAATGGGCGATTGAACTTCTTCCCCTTGATATCAAGTTTGAGGCAAAGAAAGCCATTAAGTCTCAGGCAATAGTAGATTTCCTCGCCGAGTGGATTGAACAACAGCAGCCGACTGAAGTTCAATCGGAGCATTGGACCATGTTCTTTGATGGCTCTAAAATGCTGAATGGTTCCGGTGCTGGGGTGGTCTTGGTTTCCCCCAGAGGAGATAATCTTAGATATGTGCTCCAGATTCACTTTGATTCCTCCAACAACGAGGCAGAGTATGAGGCCCTCTTACACGGATTACGCATGGCCATTTCACTCGGCGTCCGTCGCCTGATGGTCTATGGCGATTCAGATTTAGTGGTCAACCAAGTGATGAAGGAGTGGGACGTGAGAAGCCCAGCCATGACTGGATACTGCAATGCAGTGAGGAAGCTGAAAAAGAAGTTTGAGGGGTTAGAGCTCCATCACATACCCCGACTGAAAAATCAGGCAGCAGATGATCTGGCAAAGATAGGTTCCAAGAGAGAAGCCATTCCGAGTGGTGTGTTCTTGGAGCATATACACACTTCGTCAGTCAAAGAAGATCCTTTCACCGAAGAAGCTCCACAGCCCAAGAGTGCCACAGATCCGACTGAGGTTGAGGTCCCAGCGGTGGTCGACTTGATCATGGAGGTCTTAGTGGTCATTCCCGACTGGACAGTTCCATATATCGCGTATATCCTAAGAAAAGAGCTCCCAGAGGATGAGGAAGAGGCTCGACGGATCGTGCGTCGATCCAAGGCCTTTACCGTAATCAAAGGACAGTTATATAGAGAAAGCGCGACTGGAGTTGGTCAGAAGTGCATAACGCCAGAAGAAGGTCGAATCATCCTTAATGATATCCCCTCGGGGACCTGTGGTCATCATGCGTCCTCTCGGACCATTGTGGCCAAAGCATACTGAGCCGGATTTTATTGGCCAAAGGCGAATGAGATGGCAAAGGAAATAGTGGACAAGTGCGAAGGATGTCAGTTCTACTCGAATATGTCGCACAAGCCTGCATCAGCTCTGAAGACCATTCCACTCGTCTGGCCTTTCGTAGTATGGGGGTTAGACATGGTTGGTCCTTTGAGAACGGGTCGAAGTGGCTTCACGCATGTACTGGTGGCAGTCGACAAGTTCACCAAGTGGATTGAGGCTAAACTAATCAAGAACCTTGACGCCGGGACTGTTGTTAGCTTCATCAGGGAACTGATATTCAGATATGGAGTGCCGCACAGCATCATCACGGATAATGGGTCGAACTTTGACTCGGAGGAATTCAGAGATTTCTGCAACTCTCAAGGAACACGAGTCGACTACGCTTCAGTCGCTCATCCGCAGTCGAATGGACAAGCAGAGTGAGCCAATGGCCTGATTCTCAAGGGATTGAAGCCCCGGCTGATGCGTGATCTCAAGCATGCGGCTGGAGCGTGGGTCGACGAACTTCCCTCGGTGCTTTGGGGACTGCGGACCACACCTAATCGGTTGACCGGAAGAACTCCATTCTTCTTGGTCTACGGAGCTGAAGCAGTCTTGCCGAGTGATCTCCTCCACAATGCTCCTCGAGTTGAACTCTACAACGAAGCAGAAGCTGAACAAGCACGGCAGGACGCAGTCGACCTTTTAGAGGAAGAAAGGGAGATGGCCCTGATCCGATCTACCATCTACCAACAAGACTTGCGTCATTTCCACGCCAGAAATGTGAGGGGTCGAGCCTTCCAGGAAGGGGATTTAGTTCTCCGAGTGGATCAGAAGAAACAACACAAGCTTGCTCCTTCTTGGAAAGGACCCTTCATCGTCACCAAAGTTCTCCACAACGGGGCGTACCGTCTTTACAACGTCGAACATAATATCGACGAGCCCCGAGCTTGGAACATGGAACTACTCCGCCCATTTTACACTTAAGTTTATCACTCGGATGAGTTGTAATAAAGTACTTCTGTAGTTCATGGGTTTCAAAATAATAGTGTCATAATTCCTCCATAATTTTTGTCACTTTTTATTTTCCCCTCAGTGGGTGACTTAGCCGCGAATCCGTTTCGCCTAAGTTTGTAAAAACCCTTACCGAGTGGTGAGCCAGACTCCCACTCGGTGACTTAGCCGCGAATCCGTTTCGCCTAAGTTTGTAAAAACCCTTACCGAGTGGTGAGCCAGACTCCCACTCGGGGACTTAGCCGTGAATCCGTTTCGCCTAAGTTTGTAAAAAATTCTTACCGAGTGGTGAGCCAGACTTTCACTCGGGGGCTTAGCTGCGAATCCGTTTCGCCTAAGATTAAATAAAATTCTACCGAGTGGTAAGCCAGACTTCCACTCGGAGGCTTAGCTGCAGTCCAAAGTACTCGCCTAAGTAATTTAAATCCTACCGAGTGGCGAGCCAGACTCCCACTCGGAGGCTTAGCTGCAGTCCAAAGTACTCGCCTAAGTTATTTAAATCCTACCGAGTGGCGAGCCAGACTCCCACTCGGAGGCTTAGCTGCAGTCCAAAGTACTCGCCTAAGTTATTTAAATCCCACCGAGTGGCGAGCTAGACTCCCACTCGGGGGGCTTAGCTGCAGTCCAAAGTACTCGCCTAAGTTATTTAAATCCTACCGAGTGGCGAGCCAGACTCCCACTCGGAGGGCTTAGCTGCAGTTTAAACACTCGCCTAAGTACAATGTGCTCCCGCAAGGAGGACGAGGTGCAGGTCGACTGCGACCCTCTCCTCTGAGCTACGCCACAAATACAACGTACGCTCGAAAGGAGGACGAGGTGCAGGTCGACTGCGACCCTCTCCTCTGAGCTACACCACAAATACAACGTACGCTCGAAAGGAGGGCGAGGTGCAGGTCGACTGCGACCCTCTCCGCTGAGCTACGCCACAAATATAACGTACGCTCGAAAGGAGGACGAGGTGCTGGTCGACTGCGACCCTCTCCTCTGAGCTACGCCACAAATACAACGTACGCTCGAAAGGAGGACGAGGTGCAGGTCGACTGCGACCCTCTCCTCTGAGCTACGCCCTAAGTACAATGTGCGCTCGTAAGGAGGACGAGGTGCAGGTCGACTGTGACCCTCTCCTCTGAGCTTCGCCACAAGTACAACGTGAAAATCCTACCGAGTGAAGAGCAAACCTCTCACTCGGGGGCTTAGCTGCAGCCCAGCGCTCGCCTAAGATGTGAAAATCCTACCGAGTGAAGAGCAAACCTCCCACTCGGGGGCTTAGCTGCAGCCCAGTGCTCGTCTAAGATATGAAAATCCTGCCGAGTGAAGGGCAAACCCCTCACTCGGGGGCTTAGCTGCAGCCCAACGCTCGCCTAAGATGTGAAAATCCTACCGAGTGAAGAGCAAACCTCTCACTCGGGGGCTTAGCTACAGCCCAGTGCTCGCCTAAGATATGAAAATCCTACCGAGTGAAGAGCAAACCTCCCACTTGGGGGCTTAGCTGCAGCCCAGTGCTCGCCTAAGATATGAAAATCCTGCCGAGTGAAGGGCAAACCCCTCACTCGGGGGCTTAGCTGCAGCCCAACGCTCGCCTAAGATGTGAAAATCCTACCGAGTGAAGAGCAAACCTCTCACTCGGGGGCTTAGCTACAGCCCAGTGCTCGCCTAAGATATGAAAATCCTACCGAATGAAGGGCAAACCCCTCACTCGGAGGCTTAGCTGCAGCCCAGTGCTCGCCTAAGACATCAAAATCCTACCGAGTGAAGAGTAAACCTCACACTCGGGGGCTTAGCTGCAGCCCAGCGCTCGCCTAAGAGGATTAAGGAATAAGTCGACTGCAGTAAGCGCCTTGCTTCGAACCTGCAAAAAGACATTTCGAGCCAAAAACAATCATATTCAAACATCAAATCCAAATTCGGACCGATACCTAAAGGAACCGAAAGTGCTCAGGCGCTAAGCCTGTTAAGGTTTATCGGTTACAACTCCACTCGGCATACCGAGGCAATTTTAAAGTGTCGAGCTTGAAAGAAGTTTTTTACCCCTCCTGCGGAGGGCTGGAAGGAGCGACGAACTCATCAAGATCAATTCCATCTGCGATCCGAGTGGCAGCAGCAATGAAGGTTTCCATGAAGGACCTGAAGTCGTGTTTCTTGGTGTTGGCCACTCGGAGAACCGCCAGCTTGTCTTCTCGCGCATCTTTGCAGTGGACTCGGGCCAGACACAGAGCAACATCTGCACCGCACTGAGCCGACGACTTTTTCCACTCCTGCACTCGACCAGGGACCGTGTTCAGGCGAGCCATCAGCGACTCAAGGTCGTTCTGGAGTGTCTCCCTGGGCCAGAGCGATGAGTCGATGCGAGATCTGGCGACCTTCAGCCTTGCAAGATAGTCCACGACAGCTGCAACACGGGACTCCAGTCGGAAAACATTCATGGCAACTTCGTCGTTCACCGGAGAATTGATGGGGTCAAGGTTTGGTTCCAGCCGGCTAGTCTCTTCTTCAAAGTTTTGACAAAATTCTGCAAGGACAATCACCGAGTCAAGGCAATGGTCGAATGGAAAAATCACAGTTGAAAATGATTGTTGAGAGTAAAGGGTTACCTTCAAGCATAAGGAACAGCTTCTTGGCAAGACCACTCAGGAAGGCCTCCAGCTCATTTTTCTTCCCAGTCAACTGGTTGACTTGGTCGGTCAGGGCGGCTTTGTCAATTTTCAGTCGACCGATTTCCTTGTTGGCAATCCCAAGAGCAGCTTCCAGATTGGTATTTTCTTGTTCAAGCTTGGTGACTGAAGCTAACTTCTCGTCAGCAAGCTTGATCTTATCAGCTAGTTCAAGGTCTTTCTTCTGTTGGGCCTCCCTCACCTTACCTGCGAGTTACAGCAAGATCAGATTTTGAAACAAACGAAGGGAAAAAGCAGTCGTCGAGGCCTCACCAAACATACCTTCGGTCTCCTCCTTTGCCTTCGTCAGATTCTCCTGAACCAGCTTCAAATCCAGCTCGAGCTGAATGTGCTTGTTTTCCAGCTCGGTGTAGCGAGCCGCAAGGTCACAGGATTTCTGCGAAGAACCAATCGACTAAATGTCAAAGAAAATTCACTTCCGAGTGGAAAAGGAAAAATCGTGCGTTTCTAAGACTACAGCCGAATACAAGCATTCGACCGTAGTCTCGGGGACTACATCCAGTGGGTGCACTCAGCGTGCCCCCACTAATCCTATTGAAGACAGAGTCGACCAGTCGACCTCAAAAAAAAAAACAAGATGTATTCTTTAAGACTGTAATCGACTGCAAGCAGTCAACCACAGTCTCGGGGACTACACCTAGTGGGTGCACTCAGCGTGCCCCCACCAGTTTGGGAAATCCATTCGCCTCAGTCGAATGACGGAAGGGCTGAACTTATAAAGCCTAAGGCCGACTGCCAGCAGTCGACCTTAGCCTTGGGGACTACACCCAGCGGGTGCACTCAGCGTGCCCCCGCTAACACGGAGTTTGAATCGACACACCCAGTGGGTGACTGCTACGAATTCCGGAAAGAAAATTTTTTGATAGCATATCCTAACAGAACAAGCGGTGGTCGACTGACCTGAACATTGCTTTGAAGGGCAGAACTGGCGTCGTAAGCTGCTTGGCTCGCATCCCGGATGGTCTTCACCTGCTCCATCATGATCCCTGCCTGGCGTATCGCCTCCTTCGCGGCCCCAGCTTGGTCCTCTGGGACGTGGTACGTCGTGAAGAGGGAGGGCTGTGCGGCACTCGACGAAGCAGGGAGAGCACTCGTCAGTGGATCTGCGAAAGACACAGTGTGTCAAGTGGTGTTCTCCTCCTCTGCGACCAGAGTCTCGGGCGCCGTCACATCCTGGAGCACCCTGCCGGCAGACGCTTTCCTGCTCCTTCTGTGCTTCAGCGGTTCCTCATCTTCATCATCATCAGGAAGAGTGATAACAATGTTGGATGGAGCTACAGAAAAGAATCAGAATTAGAGATCATGAGTCAGTCGACTAAAAACAGAATTAAGAGTATAGTACCAAGGTTTGAGGTTGCTGCGTCCTCCATCTCATGGTCATCAGCCCTGGCTGAGGTCTCAGAAGTAGCAGCACTGCAATCCCAAAGAATTAGTCGACTGGCTCAAACGTCAACCAGAGATAAAGCTTGCACAAAACAGGAAGATTTAAGCAGCAATGATTACCCTGATATGGTGGGGATGGACACCTTCATCTTCGGCAGGAGTTTGGTCGGCTTTGACGGGGCCGCCCTGGGCTGCTTCGACGCCCTCTCAGTCGGCACCGGAGAAGTGGTCCGAGGGCGCTTGGTCGACTGCGCCACAGTCGCAACCCCCTTGCCACGTTCAGTCGCAGGGTCATGGACAAGCTTCGACCGCCTTTCCGAGCGCGGTGGTGCGACCTCCTCCTCCTCCTCTTCTTCGTCCTCCTCGTCGTCATCGTCATCGTCATCCTCCTCAGCGGAATCCGCGTCCCACTCCTCCTGGCTCTCGCCCCCGCTCGCTTCTCCCTCCACAGTCGGAGCCTGTGCCCCATTGGGCATCGAGTACAGCTCAGTGAGGGCCTGATTAGACATCAAGACAAAAGTCAATCGACCGATTGGCAGAGAAAGCAGAAATAAATATGACAAGAATACAATGGGAAGTGGAGCGGACATACCTTGTTTGGAACGCTGAGGTGGTCGAGTGGAGGAATCCTTCTGGCTCCACGAGGGTTATCCTTGTTCCCAGTAACAGTTACCATCCACCTTTCCAGAGTGGCATCGTCGACTGCTTCTGGATTGATCCGAGTCTCATCTTCAGTCCCGCGGTACAACCACATGCAATGGCTCCGGAACTGAAGAGGCTGGATACGACGCCTAAGGAACACCTCCAGGAGATCCATACCCGTCACTCCCTCCCGAACCAACTGAACTACGCGCTCCATCAACATATTCACGTCAGCTTTCTCCTCCGGAATCACCTTCAGAGAGGAGGGCTTGTTCACTCAGTCCATGGTGAACCGAGGAAGTCCACTCGACTTCCCCGGCGTCGGCTGATCCTGGCAGTAGAACCAGGTCGACTGCCAGCCTCTGACTGACTCGGGAAACGTCATGGCTGGGAAGTTGCTCTTGTTCCTCACCTGGATCCCCAGACCCCCACACATTTGGACAACTTGGGTTCTTTCGTCGCCTGGGCTTGCCTTCTTCACGGCCTGAGAGCGGCACGTGAATATATGCTTGAACAATCCCCAATGCGGTCGACAACTCAGAAAATTCTCGCACATGGACACAAACACGGCGAGATAGGTGATGGAGTTCGGGGTGAAGTGGTGGAGTTGTGCCCCAAAGAAGTTCAAGAAACCACGAAAGAAAACGCTCGGTGGCAAAGAAAATCCGCGGTCGACATGGGTGGCCAGAAGCACGCACTCACCCTCTTCCGGCTGGGGCTGCCACTCCCTCCCCGGAAGCCTCGCGGCTCCGTGGGGGATCAGCCCGTCGTTGGCCATATCGAGAAGATCTGCCTCCGTGATGGTCGACTGGATCCAATCTCCCTGGACCCAGCCTTTCGGCAGGCGAGATCTAGACAAAGACCCGCCGCGACTGGTGGATCTCCCCTTCGCCTTCTCCGTCGCCGACGCCTTCTTTGCGCGTTCCAGCGTCGCCGTCTTATCCTTGACCATGGCTGTCGGCGAGACACGCGAGGAGAAGTTGTGCGGAGGTGAGAGCGAGCGTGTTGGGCGGAGACGAAGGAAGCAGAGAGAGAATGCTGAGGCACTGTTCAAAAAACCCTCGCCGGGCGCATTTATAAGATCCTTTCCGAGTGGATGACAGGTGGGCCCGGTCGGTCTAATCATATCCCGAAACAGTTGCGCGGGCGTGATACGTGGCGAAGAAAGCGGCGCGGAGATCGAGGCGTCTATGCCCTATCCCATCCGAGCGCCGCGGTCCGCCCCGCTTCGCGCGCTTCCCAAAATTTCGTATCCCGCGGAATCCGCGAACGGCAGATCGGTCCGTCGGACACGGGATTTCCTGTGATCCGTCACTCGGAAATCGGCGAAGTCCAAAAGATCACTCGACGAAAGAAAAGAATGGATCGAGTCGACTGAAGAAAAGCTGCTCACTATCAACAAAGAGATTTTTTAGTTCAAAACAATGCACGGCCAGTGTGCGAAGGCTAATCGGAAACAACATCAACTCCTTCATCACTCAAGCCTCAATCCATTCGGGGGCTAATGATGGAGTCATGTACCTAGGGTAGGGTCATAGACCTGATCTAAGTACCCTGCCCAAGGACACCCTTAGAAGAGATCACCTTTCAGTCGACCTACGAGGAACTCACTCGACTGACTTGAAGGACTCGACCACGAAGACTCACTCGACCACCAGAAGGTCAAGAAGCACTCTGCACTGCAACGGTTTGTAATTAAGTAGACTTTATGATAGTTAAGACCCTTTATGTGGGGCGTTACCAGTAACGCCCCAGACTTAATGTACCTTAAACCCTTCATTACGTGGGTCGGCTGGGGTCCTGGCGCACTCTATATAAGCCACCCCCCTCCACAGGCAGAAGGGTTCGCACCCCTGTAACTCATATACACATAATCCACTCGACCGCCTCCGGGCTCCGAGACGTAGGGCTTTTACTTCCTCCGAGAAGGGCCTGAACTCGTACATCTCTTGTGTTTACAACCTCTTCATAGCTAGGACCTTGCCTCTCCATACCTACCCCCCACTCTACTGTCAGACTTAGAACCACGACAGGGCGCGCGCGAACTTGTCCAGATCATGGATGCCGAGGCCTCTGTGGGTCTCCGGCGCAGTAACGCGCTCCATGTGACCTTGCATTTTCCTCTCGTCACATCTTCATCTTGCGCCCACAACAAGTTGGCAGCATTACCTGCGCCACACCGTCTCCGCCCTTTGCTCTCGTTTGCCACTCCTTTGCTCTCCGCTGTTGGCACCGCCTCCGCTCGTCGCCGTCTATACGTGCTGCCCTGTGACAGGTTAGTCCGGTCATCTCCTAGCGATCCTTACGCCAGGCGCTAGTGATCAAAATCCCAGTCATCCTCCCAGCGTGAAGGAATTCCCAGGCTTTGTTGCATGCATGGCTTCCAAGCCGACGCTTGGAGAGATTTGTGTGACCGGAGTTAATCAGTAGGCCGGGGCTTGGCGAGACCACGAGCGCAGCAAGCAGGGCCGGTCCTGAGAATTCGAGGGCCCGGGGCGAAACCAAAATCATGGGACCCTTCATGTAGACCATAAAATAGTATACAAAAACTATATTGTATTGTTGGCTGAAGGCAACAATGGATTTTGGTTGAGGCCAGCGGGGGCCATGGCCCCCAGCCTCACTACTAAACCTGAAGAAATTTTTTGAGGAGCTTTTTAGATTAGATTTCTTTAGCTTTTGCCCTCCCAAGGAACCATATTTGTTACCTCGCCCCCATATTGTATGGTTGGCTTGTTAGCTGAAGGCAACAACGGATTTTAGTTGAGGCCAGCAGGGGCCATGGCTCCCAGCCTCACTACTAAACCCGAAGAAATTTTTTGAGGGGCTTTTTAGATTAGATATTTTTAGCTTTTGCCCTACCAAGCAAGGCTTTTTAGATTAGATTTCTTTAGCTTTTGCCCTCCCAAGGAATCATATTTGTTACCTCGCCGCCATATTGTATTGTTGGCTGAAGGCAACAACGGATTTTAGTTGAGGCCAGCAGGGGCCATGGCCCCCAGCCTCACTACTAAACCTGAAGAAATTTTTTGAGGGGCTTTTTAGATCATATATTTTTAGCTTTTACCCTCCCAAGCAACCATATTTGTTACCTCCCCCCCCCCCCCCCCCCCTCCCTCCCTAATATCTTGTCTAGCTCCGCCACTAGCTGAAGGCAATACAATGATTTTTATTTTATACAACTATCTTGTTTGGATAATCTTAATTATAAAGCTACTGGACATAATAGTTTATTCACTGATAATCATGTGATTTTAGCCGATAATCACTCACATTGTTACCAATGTTGATGTCCACATCATATTATGTAAAATCCTTGTCTTCTAATTTTATATCATTTTATTTATTCCTCCACAGCAACTATCAGGGAGTCGCCAAATACCAAAATTATAAACCCAACAACATCTATCCTTAAACATTATCTGATAAACAGATTATCGGTGGCCCAGTTGCAACAATGCGAAGGAAATTTTGATGGTTATTTATAAATTTTAATAAAGCATCCTAGCAATATCTCATACAACAACACTAGCTACATAAATAGAGATCCGAGGCATACCTTATCTTTTCTGTAACTTTAATCGCGGCATCATAGTGCATGGCGAGTCGGCATGTTCGCGTGGGAGGCAGCGACATGGCTATTTCCGGCGGTCCGGCCACCCTACCACAAGGGTCTTCTCTGACTCGAGGCGCCACCACACACTCACATGAGATGGATATCAATCATCACTTTGCTATCGTAGGGGGCGATCTATTTTCCCAACTGTCAACTTCTGCGTTATCTTTGCCATGCAAAAACAACTTCCCCGTTTTCTCTCTTCTGTGATTCCCCGTACAAAGGCATGTCCCATTTGAAGGAACAATTGCACGCACAAGTTTCGGCTGGTAAATTAAGAAACAAAATCTGGAGCTATCTTTTTTCATAACTACTCCCAGTTAATCGCATGCAATTAACAGATTCCTCGGCGGGCTCCCATCCGTACTCCCCTTTGTTCATTTAGCATGTGCATAATCGAGTAATAACTGAAATCCACTTGGCTTGCAACGTAAATTGCTAAAAAAAGGTAATTTGACGATGTTACCATATAGAGCGATGATCCAACTAAAATGTTACAAATTAAGATCTACTTGATGCGTTTAATAAACTATCGCATAATATCAGAAATGTTGTTTTTAGCTCCATTCACAAATATTTGAGCAGGTATAATAGAAACTCCTTCAACAACTCATACTCATTCTGCACAAGCAATATATGTAGTTAGTACGATACTTCAAGTCAAAGATTTTCTTAAGAGATATCAACGCTTGCATATCATTATGTTTAAAAAACTCGATGAATTTATGACCCCTTCCAGCGACGTCCCTTTGAAACCCTTGTCGATGGTTTCTTTTTGAACATCGCCAAATCCATCTCTATCTCTCTCATATTTTGAAAAAATAATCATATGAAAATACACCCTTTTTGTTATCATGTATAATAATGATACAAAGAAGGATTAGTTGTGTGCATCTCTTCTCGTGGTGTTTCAGTCTAGTACATCATCGCTACGTCAGTGCATATTTCAGTTAAGGACAACTTCCAAACGTTCGTATCTATACAATAGATCCGAACAATCTAAATCCCAGCCTCCATTTCTCGTCTAAATCCTAGCCTGCTCTCCACTTCTTTTTTTTAAGATGGATGAGAACAAGCGCTGCAAGTTCAAACATGCATGCATGCATGCATGTAAAACAGAATTGCCGACATCAGCCAAGTTTTCATCAAAAATTAAAATTTAAAATGTTTTGTAGTTCAAATCATCGCTCCGATCGAAAACCGGTTTTCACATATAAAATTCGTTGTGACGAGATCTTTAAAACGAGATCCCATGTTGGCATGTTTCGATGATATTTTTTTGGGTCAAAAGTTATCATGTCTGGACTATGTAAGTTATCACCCCTGGAGTACATATCTTATGATGGTGTTTGCACTGAAGTTATCAAGGTATATTTCGACTTTTATCCATGCGTTGACGTTATCATGGTACTTATACGTAAATTACCAGGTTTTTGGTTCGTACATATCATATGTACACCAAGGTTACGGATATGTTTTTCAATAATTTTGTCCCCTCCTCGTCCTTGGTCAAAATTCTTTTTTTGAACACGGTACAGACGCGGATGCTCATACATACGCACATATACTCACCCCTATAAATGCACACACACACATCCTACCCATTTGAGCACTTTCCAGAGACTAAGCCGACACTTCATCTTGAGATTGATAAAAGTTATCAAAGATGCATTCGTAGTTAAGCGTTATTTTGTACGTATGTTATTAGGTCTGTGTTGTATATATTGTCATGTTATTTACACCGAAGTTATCGGGGGATGTTTTTCAATAACTTCTCCCCTTGGGTCAAAGTTACCATGGTGATTGTACATAGGGTAGCACGTCTGTGGTACGTAAGTTACCATGCTACTTACATAGAAGTTATCTGGGCATGTTTCAATTTTTTTCTTTTTGGGTTAAAGTTACCATGTTTGCATGTAAGCTACCAGGTCAGCAGTGTGTATATTACCATCATATTTACACAGGAATTACCGGTGATATGTTAACAAACAGAAAAAAAATCCCGGGATCAAAAGTTATTGCAGTGTTTTCTAGGTAAGTTATGAGGGATGTGGTCATAAATTACCATGCTCTTTAGTCTTTACAAAGAAGTTATCGGTGTATGTTTCATACTTTTTCCCTCGGGTCAAAGTTACCATGCTAAGGGTACATAAGTTATTAGGTCATCGTGTGTAAATTACCATGATAGTTGCGCAGAAGTTACCGTTGTATGTTCCACAAGTCCACAAGTTACACACAAGACAATGATCGAAGTTCAAATTGTACATGAAGAGACGCATTCATTTCTAAAAAATTACTCATCGACAAACCCAATGCACCGATCCTTCCAATATAACTTGGTCCATATGGGTCAGCCCCCTCGTCAAAAGCATTTTTGTTTTTCCCGCTCTCAAATAGAGTATAAACTTTAGCTTACCTGAATTAGAAACACTGAATCAAGCTTTGCCTGGGTGGTAGCGCATCTGCACCCGAACCATCAGGTCGGGGGTTCAACTCCCAGTGCCGCACTTTTTTTCAACGCGAAATCTTTGCACGCGCGAGAAACAGATCCTGCAGTATCATGAAGGAAATATGCCCTAGAGGCAATAATAAAGTTATTATTTATTTCCTCATATCATGATAAATGTTTATTATTCATGCTAGAATTGTATTAACCGGAAACATGATACATGTGTGAATACATAGACAAACATATAGTCACTAGTATGCCTCTACTTGACTAGCTCATTAATCAAAGATGGTTATGTTTCCTAACCATAGACATGTGTTGTCATTTGATTAATGAGATCACATCATTAGGAGAATGATATGATTGACATGACCCATCCCGTTGGCTTAGCACTTGATCGTTTAGTATTCTGCTATTGCTTCCTTCATGACTTATACATGTTCCTGTAACTATGAGAATTGTGTAACTCCCGTTTACCGGAAGAATACTTTGGGTACTACCAAACGTCACAACGTAACTGGGTGATTATAAAGGAGTATTACAGGTGTTTCCGAAGGTACATGTTGAGTTAGCATAATTCGAGATTAGGTTTTGTCACTCCGATTGTCGGAGAGGTATCTCTGGGCCCTCTCGGTAATACTCATCACCTAAGCCTTGCAAGCATGTAACTAATGAGTTAGTTATGAGATGACGTATTACGGAACGAGTAAAGAGACTTGCCAGTAACGAGATTGAACTAGGTATTGGATACCGACGATCAAATCTCGGGCAAGTAACATACCGATGACAAAGGGAATAACGTATGTTGTTATGCGGTTTGACCGATAAAGATCTTCGTAGAATATGTAGGAACCAATATGGGCATCCAGGTCCCGCTATTGGTTATTGACCAGAGACGTGTCGCGGTCATGTCTACATTGTTCTCGAACCGTAGGGTCCGCACGCTTAAGGTTTCGATGACAGTTATATTATGAGTTTATGTATTTTGATGTACCTAAGTTTGTTCGGAGTCCCGGATATGATCACGGACATGACGAGGAGTCTCGAAATGGTCGAGACATAAAGATTGATATATTGGACGGATATATTTGGACACCGGAAAGGTTCCGGAAGAGTTTGGAGCTCCGGGAGGTTACCGGAACCCCCCGGGAAGTACATGGGCCTTATTGGGCCCATGTAGGAGGAAGGGAGAAAGGAGCAAGGGAGGGGGCGCGCCCCCCAAGCCCAATCCGAATTGGGGAGGGGGGCCGGCCCCCCCTTTCCTTTCTCCTTCCCCCTCTTCCTTTCTTACTACTAGTACTCCTTCCTACTACTAGTACTCCTTCCTTCCCCCTCCAAATGAGATAAGGAAAAAGAGGGGAAACCTACTTGGAGTAGGTTTCCTCCTCCTGTGGCGCGCCCCCTCCTTGGGCCGGCCACCTCCTCCCTCCCTCCTTTATATACGGGGGTAGGGGGCACCCTAGAACACACAAGTTGATCATTGATCGTTCCTTAGCCGTGTGCGGTGCCCCCCTCCACGATATTACACCTCGGTCATATTGTAGCGGTGCTTAGGCGAAGCTCTGCGACAGGAGAACATCAAGATCGTCACCACGCCGTCGTGCTGACGGAACTCCCCCTCGGCGCCTCTACTGGATTGGAGATCGAGGATGCATCATCGAGCTGTACGTGTGTCAAGAACTCGGAGGTGCCGGAGTAACGGTGCCTGGATCGGTTGAACCGGGAAGATGTACGACTACTTCCACTACGCTGTGTCAACGCTTCCGCTTCGGTCTACAAGGGTACGTAGACGACACTCTCCCCTCGTTGCTATATCATCACCATGATCTTGCGTGTGCGTAGGAAAATTTTGAAATTACTACTTTCCCCAACAGTGGCATCCGAGCCTAGGTTTTTTTATGGTTTGATGTTATATGCACGAGTAGAACACAAGTGAGTTGTGGACGATATAAGTCATACTGCCTACCAGCATGTCATACTTTGGTTCAGCGGTATTGTTGGATGAAGCGGCCCGGACCGACATTACGCGTACGCTTACGCGAGACTGGTTTTACCGCCGTGCTTGGCACACAGGTGACTAGCGGGTGTCAGTTTCTCCAACTTTAGTTGAACCGAGTGTGGCTACGCCCGGTCCTTGTGAAGATTAAAACGGAGTCTATTTGACAAACTATCGTTGTGGTTTTGATGCGTAGGTAAGATTGGTTCTTGCTTAAGCCCGTAGCAGCCACGTAAAATTTGCAACAACAAAGTAGAGGACGTCTAACTTGTTTTTGCAGGGCATGTTGTGATGTGATATGGCCAAGACGTGATGCTATATTTTATTGTATGAGATGATCATGTTTTGTAACCGAAGTTATCGGCAACTGGCAGGAGCCATATGATTGTCGCTTTATTGTATGAAATGCAAACACCCTGTAATTGCTTTACTTTATCACTAAGCGGTAGCGATAGTCGTAGAAGCAATAGATGGCGTAACGACAACGATGCTACGATGGAGATCAAGGTGTCACGCCGGTGACGATGGTGATCACGACGGTGCTTTGAAGATGGAGATCACAAGCACAAGATGATGATGGCCATATCATATCACTTATATTGATTGCATGTGATGTTTATCCTTTATGCATCTTATCTTGCTTTGATTGACGGTAGCATTTTAAGATGATCTCTCACTAATTATCAAGAAGTGTTCTCCCTGAGTATGCACCGTTGCGAAAGTTCTTCGTGCTGAGACACCACGTGATGATCGGGTGTGATAGGCTCTACGTTCAAATACAATGGGTGCAAAACAGTTGCACACGCGGAATACTCAGGTTATACTTGACGAGCCTAGCATATACAGATATGGCCTCGGAACACGGAGACCGAAAGGTCGAGCGTGAATCATATAGTAGATATGATCAACATAGAGATGTTCACCATTGAAACTACTCCATCTCACGTGATGATCGGACATGGTTTAGTTGATTTGGATCACGTAATCACTTAGATGACTAGAGAGATGTCTGTCTAAGTGGGAGTTCTTTAGTAATATGATTAATTGAACTTAAATTTATCATGAACTTAGTACCTGATAGTATTTTGCTTGTCTATGTTTGTTTGTAGATAGATGGCTCGTGCTGTTGTTCCGTTGAATTTTAATGCGTTCCTTGAGAAAGCAAAGTTGAAAGATGATGGTAGCAATTACACGGACTGGGTCCATAACCTGAGGATTATCCTCATTGCTGCACAGAAGAGTTACGTCCTGGAAGCACCGCTGGGTGCCAGGCCTGCTGCTGATGCAACTGACGACGTTAAGAACGTCTGGCAGAGCAAAGCTGATGACTACTCTATAGTTCAGTGTGCCATGCTTTACGGCTTAGAACCGGGTCTTCAACGACGTTTTGAACGTCATGGAGCATATGAGATGTTCCAGGAGTTGAAGTTAATATTTCAAGCAAATGCCCGGATTGAGAGATATGAAGTCTCCAATAAGTTCTACAGCTGCAAGATGGAGGAGAACAGTTCTGTCAGTGAGCATATACTCAAAATGTCTGGGTATAATAATCACTTGATTCAACTGGGAGTTAATCTTCCGGATGATAGCGTCATTGACAGAATTCTCCAATCACTGCCACCAAGCTACAAGAGCTTTGTGATGAACTATAATATGCAAGGGATGAACAAGACTATTCCCGAGCTCTTCGCGATGCTGAAAGCCGCGGAGGTAGAAATCAAAAAGGAGCATCAAGTGTTGATGGTCAACAAGACCACTGGTTTCAAGAAAAGGGGCAAAGGGAAGAAGAAGGGGAACTTCAAAAGGAACAGCAAACAAGTTGCTGCTCAAGAGAAGAAACCCAAGTCTGGACCTAAGCCTGAAACTGAGTGCTTCTACTGCAAGCAGACTGGACATTGGAAGCGGAACTGCCCCAAGTTTTTGGCGGATAAGAAGGATGGCAAAGTAAACAAAGGTATATGTGATATACATGTTATTGATGTGTACCTTACTAATGCTCGCAGTAGCACCTGGGTATTTGATACTGGTTCTGTTGCTAACATTTGCAACTCGAAACAGGGACTACGGATTAAGCGAAGATTAGCTAAGGACGAGGTGACGATGCGCGTGGGAAATGGTTCCAAAGTCGATGTGATCGCGGTCGGCACGCTACCTCTACATCTACCATCGGGATTAGTTTTAGACCTGAATAATTGTTATTTGGTGCCTGCGTTGAGCATGAACATTATATCTAGATCTTGTTTGATGCGAGACGGTTATTCATTTAAATCAGAGAATAATGGTTGTTCTATTTATATGAGTAATATCTTTTATGGTCATGCACCCTTAAAGAGTGGTCTATTTTTATTGTATCTCGATAGTAGTGATACACATATTCATAATGTTGAAGCCAAAAGATGCAGAGTTGATAATGATAGTGCAACATATTTGTGGCACTGCCGTTTAGGTCATATCGGTGTAAAACGCATGAAGAAACTCCATACTGATGGACTTCTGGAATCACTTGATTATGAATCACTTGGTACTTGCGAACCGTGCCTCATGGGCAAGATGACAAAAACACCGTTCTCCGGTTCTATGGAGAGAGCAACAGATTTGTTGGAAATCATACATACAGATGTATGTGGCCCGATGAATATTGAGGCTCGTGGCGGATATCGTTATTTTCTCACCTTCACAGATGATTTGAGCAGATATGGGTATATCTACTTGATGAAGCACAAGTCTGAAACATTTGAAAAGTTCAAAGAATTTCAGAGTGAAGTAGAAAATCATCGTAACAAGAAAATAAAGTTTCTACGATCTGATCGTGGAGGAGAATATTTGAGTTACGAGTTTGGTTTACATTTGAAACAATGTGGAATAGTTTCGCAACTCACGCCACATGGAACACCACAACGAAATGGTGTGTCCGAACGTCGTAATCGTACTTTACTTGATATGGTGCGATCTATGATGTCTCTTACCGATTTACCGCTATCGTTTTGGGGTTATGCTTTAGAGACGGCCGCATTCACGTTAAATAGGGCACCATCAAAATCCGTTGAGACGACGCCTTATGAACTGTGGTTTGACAAGAAACCAAAGTTGTCGTTTCTCAAAGTTTGGGGCTGCGATGCTTATGTGAAGAAACTTCAACCAGATAAGCTCGAACCCAAATCGGAGAAATGTGTCTTCATAGGATACCCAAAGGAGACTATTGGGTACACCTTCTATCACAGATCTGAGGGCAAGATTTTCGTTGCTAAATTCGGATCCTTTCTAGAGAAGGAGTTTCTCTCGAAAGAAGTGAGTGGGAGGAAAGTAGAACTTGATGAGATAACTGTATCTACTCCCTTATTGGAAAGTAGTTCATCACAAGAACCGGTTCCTGTGACAACTACACCAATTAGTGAGGAAGCAAATGAGATTGATCATGAAACTTCAGATCAAGTTTCTACTGAACCTCGTAGGTCTACCAGAGTAAGATCTGCACCAGAGTGGTACGGAAATCCTATTCTGGAAGTCATGTTACTTGACCATGATGAACCTACGAACTATGAGGAAGCGATGATGAGCCCAGATTCCGCAAAATGGCTAGAGGCCATGAAATCTGAGATAGGATCCATGTATGAAAACAAAGTATGGACTTTGGTTGACTTGCCCGATGATCGGCAAGCCATTGAGAATAAATGGATCTTTAAGAAGAAGACTGACGCTGATGGTAATGTTACTGTCTACAAAGCTCGACTTGTTGCAAAAGGTTTTCGACAAGTTCAAGGGGTTGACTACGATGAGACTTTCTCACCCGTAGCGATGCTTAAGTCTGTCTGAATCATGTTGGCTATTGCTGCATTTCATGATTATGAAATTTGGCAAATGGATGTCAAGACTGCATTCTTGAATGGATTTCTAGAAGAAGAGTTGTATATGATGCAGCCTGAAGGTTTTGTTGATCCAAAAGGTGCTGACAAAGTGTGCAAACTCCAGCGTTCCATTTATGGACTGGTGCAAGCATCTCGGAGTTGGAATAAACGCTTTGACAGTGTGATCAAAGCATATGGTTTTATACAGACTTTTGGAGAAGCCTGTATTTACAAGAAAGTGAGTGGGAGCTCTGTAGAATTTCTAGTTTTATATGTTGATGACATATTGTTAATTGGAAATGATATAGAATTTCTGGATAGCATAAAGGGATACTTGAGTAAAAGTTTTTCAATGAAAGACCTCGGTGAAGCTGCTTACATATTGGGCATCAAGATCTATAGAGATAGATCAAGACGCTTAATAGGACTTTCACAAAGCACATACCTTGACAAAATTTTGAAAAAGTTCAAAATGGATCAGGCAAAGAAAGGATTCTTGCCTGTGCTACAAGGTGTGAAGTTGAGTCAAACTCAATGCCCGACCACAGCAAAAGATAGAGAGAAAATGAAAGATGTTCCCTATGCTTCAGCCATAGGCTCTATCATGTATGCAATGCTGTGTACCAGACCTGACGTATGCTTAGCAATAAGCTTGGCAGGTAGGTACCAAAGTAATCCAGGAGTGGATCACTGGACAGCGGTCAAGAACATCCTGAAATACCTGAAAAGGACTAAGGATATGTTTCTCGTATATGGAGGTGACAAAGAGCTAGTCGTAAATGGTTACGTCGATGCAAGCTTTGACACTGATCCGGACGATTCTAAATCGCAAACCGGATACGTGTTTATATTAAACGGTGGAGCTGTAAGTTGGTGCAGTTCAAAACAAAGCGTCGTAGCGGGATCTACATGTGAAGCGGAGTACATAGCTGCTTCTGAAGCAGCAAATGAAGGAGTCTGGATGAAGGAGTTCATTTCCGATCTAGGTGTCATACCTAGTGCATCGGGACCAATGAAGATCTTCTGTGACAATACTGGTGCAATTGCCTTGGCAAAGAAATCCAGATTTCACAAGAGGACCAAGCACATCAAGAGACGCTTCAATTCCATTCGGGACCAAGTCCAAGTGGGAGACATAGAGATTTGCAAGATACATACGGATCTGAATGTTGCAGACCCGTTGACTAAGCCTCTCTCACGAGCAAAACATGATCAGCACCAAGACTCCATGGGTGTTAGAATCATTACTGTGTAATCTAGATTATTGACTCTAGTGCAAGTGGGAGACTGAAGGAAATATGCCCTAGAGGCAATAATAAAGTTATTATTTATTTCCTCATATCATGATAAATGTTTATTATTCATGCTAGAATTGTATTAACCGGAAACATGATACATGTGTGAATACATAGACAAACATATAGTCACTAGTATGCCTCTACTTGACTAGCTCATTAATCAAAGATGGTTATGTTTCCTAACCATAGACATGTGTTGTCATTTGATTAATGAGATCACATCATTAGGAGAATGATATGATTGACATGACCCATCCCGTTGGCTTAGCACTTGATCGTTTAGTATTCTGCTATTGCTTCCTTCATGACTTATACATGTTCCTGTAACTATGAGAATTGTGTAACTCCCGTTTACCGGAAGAATACTTTGGGTACTACCAAACGTCACAACGTAACTGGGTGATTATAAAGGAGTACTACAGGTGTTTCCGAAGGTACATGTTGAGTTAGCATAATTCGAGATTAGGTTTTGTCACTCCGATTGTCGGAGAGGTATCTCTGGGCCCTCTCGGTAATACTCATCACCTAAGCCTTGCAAGCATGTAACTAATGAGTTAGTTATGAGATGACGTATTACGGAACGAGTAAAGAGACTTGCCGGTAACGAGATTGAACTAGGTATTGGATACCGACGATCAAATCTCGGGCAAGTAACATACCGATGACAAAGGGAATAACGTATGTTGTTATGCGGTTTGACCGATAAAGATCTTCGTAGAATATGTAGGAACCAATATGGGCATCCAGGTCCCGCTATTGGTTATTGACCAGAGACGTGTCTCGGTCATGTCTACATTGTTCTTGAACCGTAGGGTCCGCACGCTTAAGGTTTCGATGACAGTTATATTATGAGTTTATGTATTTTGATGTACCGAAGTTTGTTCGGAGTCCCGGATATGATCACGGACATGACGAGGAGTCTCGAAATGGTCGAGACATAAAGATTGATATATTGGACGGATATATTTGGACACCGGAAAGGTTCCGGAAGAGTTTGGAGCTCCAGGAGGTTACCGGAACCCCCCGGGAAGTATATGGGCCTTATTGGGCCCATGTAGGAGCAAGGGAGGGGGGCGTGCCCCCCAAGCCCAATCCGAATTGGGGAGGGGGGCCGCCCCCCCCCCCCTTTCCTTTCTCCTTCCCCCTCTTCCTTTCTTACTACTAGTACTCCTTCCTACTACTAGTACTCCTTCCTTCCCCCTCCAAATGAGATAAGGAAAAAGAGGGGAAACCTACTTGGAGTAGGTTTCCTCCTCCTATGGCGCGCCCCCTCCTTGGGCCGGCCACCTCCTTCCTCCTTCCTTTATATACGGGGGTAGGGGGGCACCCTAGAACACACAAGTTGATCATTGATCGTTCCTTAGCCGTGTGCGGTGCCCCCCTCCACGATATTACACCTCGGTCATATTGTAGCGGTGCTTAGGCGAAGCTCTGCGACAGGAGAACATCAAGATCGTCACCACGCCGTCGTGCTGACGGAACTTCCCCTCGGCGCCTCTACTGGATTGGAGATCGAGGGTGCGTCATCGAGTTGTACGTGTGTCAAGAACTCAGAGGTGCCGGAGTAACGGTGCCTGGATCGGTTGAACCGGGAAGACGTACGACTACTTCCACTACGCTGTGTCAACGCTTCCGCTTCGGTCTACAAGGGTACGTAGACGACACTCTCCCATCGTTGCTATATCATCACCATGATCTTGCATGTGCGTAGGAAAATTTTGAAATTACTACGTTCCCCAACATATCACGCACGAGAAGCGGATCGGATGGCGACCGCGTCGTTCGGATCTAATGGCAAAATCCGAAAGTTCGGAAAATACAATTGTCGTTCAGTTAATATGTTCAAAACATCATCCGGATCCATGGCTTCTTATTTTTGATAGACAAAAGTGAAACATATAAAATATAACCGATATTTTATACTGCATTATTTAAACATACTCCCTCCATCCGGAATTATTTTCTTCGAGCTATACCGTCCAAAATTATTTGTCAGGGAAATGGATATTTGCAAAAAAAAAATGTTTTTCTTCACATACAGTACCCTTTACCCGCCCTGCATCCTTATCCTAACCACCGCACTGCCAGTCTCTCCCCGTCACAGCCGCACACCCACTCATCACCTCGCCGTGTCCCTTCCATCGATGGTGTCGCGCACATTCTCCTCTCCCCGCCACTGCGTCCCCGGTCGGCTTCTCTGCCGACAACCTCTCGCGTCGCCGCATCGGCACCGAGTCCGCGCTCCCCCCGGTCGGGCATCCTGGTCAGCCTGATTCGGCTGGTCGGCGCAGAAGGGCTCGCCGCTGGCGGCGGCCGCTGGCAACCTGCTCCCAGCTCTCTCGTCGTCAACATCGGTACAACGACGTGGCGGCGTCCTCGTTACTGCGGCAGCGGCTTCACGTGCAGGCGTCCTCGTCGTGGCGGCCGCCCAACCTAAGCTACTCCATGTAACGCCCCGGATACAACTTTCCATATTCATAACTCCAACTCTTGCCTTTTCCGGAGATGCGATATGATATTTCCTTCGTGGTTGGGGTTTTGTCTTTTGTTTTGCATTTTGTTCTTGTTGTGCATCTCATCTCATAGCATCATGTGCATCGCATCCGCATGTTTTCATAAAACCTCGTAGCCGTTCGTAGTTACGGTTTCTATCTTAGTCTTCGTTGACCTATTGTCAGACCGCTTGTCCTTGTTGACCTTCTCTCAGACCAATTGGACCCCTCTCTTCTCTCTTTCTCCGAGACCAACAAAACCCCCCTTGTCCCCGTGGCCTTTCGTCAGACCCCATTGTCTTTGTTTTCTCCTCTCGTCTAAATGCCCACCCTCTCTGCACAGCCACCAACCCCTTTGCACGCGTCCGAAACTGCCCCGAACCCGAACCGGTCGGTCGTGACCGATGAGTCCGAATCATCCCCAAACATCCGTAAAACATCTTCGTTTTCTTATTTGGACTGTCCTAGCCTTTTATCTCGGACCGTCCGATTGTAATCGAAGGGACAAGATAGCCCCTAGCCTAACCCCCGCTATATATATACTAGTCCAAACCGAGACCAAATCCCTAATTTCTAGGGATCCTCCTAGCCGCCGCCGCCACTCTCTCCTGCATCTTCATCGGGATCCCTCCCGATCCAAACCCACCAATCACCACAGCCCCTCTCGTTCCATCCCGTGCTCCTCCAACCTCGCGCCCGAGGGCCTCCCCGACCACCTCGCGACCGAAGCTTCCCCTACTTCACCTCGCCGGAGATCAGCGCCGCTCCACCTCATCTCCAACTCCGGTTATGGCTCCGCCCTGCTCGCTGCTTCTCCTTCCCGTCTTCTTCTCGCGTTCCCTCTGGATCCCGCTCTCACCTACTCTCTCTTCTCCAGGAAACCCGCAGGAGCATCGTCCTCTCGTCGCCGCTGCCTTCCCCTCGTCTCCCGTTGCAGACCACCCAAGGCCGCCCCATGGAACTCTGCTGCCGGGCCTCCTCCTCGCCTAGTCACTCCGGCGACCAGCAAGCCGGCCACGCGCCACCGCCTTCAGGCCCAGACCTCCCCGCCGTGCTCTCCTCCTCCCTTCGTTTCCCTTTTCGTTGTCTCTCTCACCTTCCTCTGCTCTGCCTCGTCAGGAGAAGAGTAGCCGTGGAGATTCACTGACGCTCGAGGATGCAAGCCGCCACCGTTTGCCTTGCCGCCGGCCTGCCTCCTTGTTCCGATCCGGCCGATCTCCTTGCGCCCGCCTGCGACCTCCTCTGCTTCGAGCCCCGTCCTGCATTGAGCGTGTGCTCGTGGCTACGAGGAGAAGAAGCGCTCCTCTGCTCCAGGTCTCCCGTAGCTCCGCAGGTCGGTGCCCCTTCCAATCGGACCTCCTCCTCCGTTCTCTCCCTTTCCCTCTGGTCTCTAACCTCTCGGACTTGTCTCTCTTCTTCAACAGGAGCCGCCGCTGCCGCCGAGCCCCTGCATCGAGCTGTTCTTCCTCTGTAACGAGCGAGCGCTGCCGCCCCGCATGCGTTGACCCGTTCCCGCACGCGCCTGGGCCGCATCCTGCGCTAAGGCCCAGCGCGCCAGCCTCCCCTTCCATCGGCCTCTCCACCGACCTGGGTTTAGCCCACTAGGTGAGCAGCCCCCCTGTGCATTGTTGGCCCAGCCAGTTTCAGCCCAGCTCCTATTTTTTTCCCTTCTGCAAATTTAGTCATTATCCTGTGATTTACCAGTTTTACAGAAAAAACCTCAAACATCATGCATATAATAACTCTTTAACCATGCATCACATGTAAATAATTTATATATGTAAAATGCTTAGAATTTTGTGTAGATTAATAATATGCCACTTTCATCCATGTTAAAAATGTTTAAAATGCTGTTTGCATTTAATTTGCTCAAATGCCATGTTAAAATGATTTATTTCATAACTAAATAACCGTAGCTCCAATTTTAATAAACTTTATATGTAAATGGGGTGAAAAATTGCCTAGTTTAACATGGTGGACTTTATTTTCCTGTTTGACAACAATAAAATATGTTTTAGGGCAGAACAGTACCAAATCCAAAATATGCACATGGGGATTTTCCGGAATTGTTGTTTGTTGTTCCGGCCTCATTTAAACTTCCCTAGATAGGTAGTTTACTTATGTTACACCTCTTGCCATGTTTATAACAACATGTAATATTGTTGTGTTTATAAATGAGAGCGAACTAAATAACTTGAATGTGGTGTTTCGTCAATATGCAACTCGTTCCATATTGAGCTCCACTTAACTTGTAGTATTGCTTGTTGCACTTTGCCATGCCATGCCACATTAAACCGGACATGCATCATACTTGATTGTGCATCATGCCATGATTATTCTTGTGTGTTTACCATGTTGTTTGTTTCTTTCCAGTGTTGCTTCTTAGTTCTGATAATGTTGCGATTGTGAGGATTCATTCGACTACTCCCGTTCGTCTTATTCATGGACTCGTTCTTCTTCCTAGCGGGATTTCAGGCAAGATGACCGTCACCTTGGATCTCATTACTATCATTGCTATGCTAGTTGCTTCGTTCTATTGCTATGCTGCGCCACCTATCATTTTCTCTTCAAGCCTCCCAAATTACCATGTCAACCTCTAACCTTTTCACCCTTCCTAGCAAACCGTTGCTTGGCCATGTTACCGCTTTGCTCAGCCCCTCTTATAGCGTTGCTAGTTGCAGGTGAAGTTGAAGATTGCTCCATGATGGACAGGATTATGTTGGGATATCACAATATCTCTTATTTAATTAATGCATCTATACACTTGGTAAGGGTGGAAGGCTCGGCCTTATGCCTGGTGTTTTGTTCCACTCTTGCCGCCCTAGTTTCCGTCATACCGGTGTTATGTTCCCGGATTTTGCGTTCCTAATGCGGTTGGGTGATTTATGGGACCCCCTTGACAGTTCGCTTTGAATAAAACTCCTCCAGCAAGGCCCAACCTTGGTTTTACCATTTGCCTCACCTAGCCCTTTTTTCCCTTGGGTTCCCGGAGCCCGAGGGTCATCTTTATTTTACCCCCCCCCCCCCCCCAGGCCAGTGCTCCTTCCAGTGTTGGTCCAACCTGAGCGATGTCCGGCGCCCCCTGGGCAACCAGGGTCTATGCCAACCCGACGTCTGGCTCATCCGGTGTGCCCTGAGAACGAGATATGTGCAGCTCCTATCGGGATTTATCGGCACATCAGACGGCTTTGCTGGTCTTGTTTTACCATTGTCGAAAAGTCTTGTAAACCGGGATTCCGAGACTGATCGGGTCTTCCTGGGAGAAGGAATATCCTTCGTTGATCGCGAGAGCTTATCATGGGCTAAGTTGGGACACCCCTGCAGGGTATAAACTTTCGAGAGCCGTGCCCGCGGTTATGTGGCAGATGGGAATTTGTTAATGTCCGGTTGTAGATAACTTGACACCAGATCCGAATTAAAACGCATCAACTGTGTGTGTAGCCGTGATGGTCTCTTTTCGGCGAAGTCCGGGAAGTGAACACGGTTTTGGGTTATGTTTGACGTAAGTAGGTGTTCAGGATCACCTCTTGATCATTGCTAGCTTCACGACCGTTCCTTTGCTTCTCTTCTCGCTCTTATTTGCGTATGTTAGCCACCATATATGCTTAGTCGCTGCTGCAACCTCACCACTTTACCCCTTCCTTTCCCATTAAGCTTTGCTAGTCTTGATACCCATGGTAATGGGATTGCTGAGTCCTCGTGGCTCACAGATTACTACAACAATAGTTGCAGGTACAGGTTATGCGATGATCCTGACGCGAGAGTGATGTTTGCTTGTTTTGGAGTTCTTCTTCTGCTTCTTCTTCGATCAGGGGATAGGTTCCAGGTCGGCAGCCTGGGCTAGTAGGGTGGATGTCGTTTGAGTTTCTGTTTGTGTTTCATCCGTAGTCGGATGGTGCTCTTATGTAATATGATGTTGTATTCGTGTGGCATTGTATGCCTTTTGTATGTATCCCCATCTATTATGTAATGTTGATGTAATGATATCCACCTTGCAAAAGCGTCTTCAAGATGCGCTTCTATCCTTGGTGGGACCTTCGAGTTCTTTTAGGATAGGGTCGCATCTTGGGCGTGACAAGTTGGTATCAGAGCCTCGACCGACTATAGGAGCCCCCTTGATTGTTGGCCGTTGTTGAGTCTAGAAGAAAACTATTTTAAGTCTTAGGATTATATATATCGGAGAGTAGAATTCTTTTTACTCCTCAGCCCCTTCGTCCCTCTGGTGAGGATTCCTGACGTAGATGTTTTGTCTTTCCTCTCCTCAAATTTCACTAAATTTTTTTAGGATCACGCGGGTATCTTGGAATTGTTCCGATAGTCTTGTGACGAGAACATTGTTCTTGGTGCCTCCTGACATTTAGGAGTTGTGGCAGTGTCCCGGGGAGTTGAGCTTCGAGGTGTTGTCGTCACAATTTTATCGTTGCAGTTCTGGAATACCTGAGTTTTGCCAACATCGAAAATCTCTTTTATGCAGTTGTTGGTGAGATAACCTCGATGCTACCCAGTACTGGGGAGTTCGGGAGTATTGCCATAGCTTGTATAACAGATGCTTTTCGAAGGTTGAGGTACACGATTTCCGGAGTTTTCTTGGTTATGTGTTGACGGATGGATAAAGCTGGATGTAGGGATTGTTAGTTTGGGTGAGATATATTGCTTCCCCTGTATCCCCAACACCAGATTGCATAACCAGAAAGTTTCGGGAATTTATAGGTGGGAATTCAAGTAGCTCCTAGAATATCTTCCCGACAGATGCATGATATGGGATTGGGTAAATCTCTATCATATGTATTTGTTACGGCTTATTCTGCAAGCCAAATCCTTTGTTTTGTTTTTATTTGTGGTATTCAAGTTGCTTCAATGTCAAGTGTTGATTCCATACCTTTCCTAACCGGTGTTCTCATATTTCTATGAGAGTGGTAATCCTTCTTGATCACTGAGGTTGTCATGTCAACTCTTTTTCAACCGGTGTGCTTCTCTTCAAGTGGATCCGATCATTTTCAACATCCGCAAGATCAACTCTAAGTTTTCTCACTGGTGTTTGTTTCATCCGTCCCCAAGTTGCCTTTGTTTTCCCGCCCTCCCACCCTTTTTCTTCAAGGACTCAGATTTCTTAATCATGTATCCTTTTATTTGTGAGAAGTCTCTTCATTCTTTTCTTTCAATGTTCTTATCCGGTGATTTCCCATGAAGATGCTCAACAGTTTCAAGTTCATCATCCTTCATTGTTGTTTCTTCTCCGGTGGATCCAATTCAAGCTTTCGATATTCATCATATTCCTTTCCTTGTTTATAATGCTTTCTCATGCCGATGCACCTCTTAATCATTCACTTCTTCCTATTCATTTGTTCTGGAGTGCTGAAAATATCTCACAAGACTTGTGTTTCCATTCTCAATCCGTTCAAGATATTTCGAGGTTGTTATCTCATTCAAGCCATTTAATTCAACAGGTGCTACCTCTCTTTAAAATTGTTCAACGGTGTTTTCTTTTGAGTGGGCCCTAACCGACAGGTCTTTTCCCAGGATCTTACCTGACTCTCCTAATTTCCCGGAGCTATTCTCAAATTCCTTTCAAAGTTTGACGTAAGAATGAATTTTCATCAGTTAGATGTCTTCTTCAAGATCGCTTCCAAATTCTTTTGATCGTTGGTTCAAACTTTCTATTCTTCATTCCGGAGTGCCTCAACAATTTTGGTGGTTCTCATCATCATTCTCAACATTTAAAGACCGACGAAGAATTTTTCTCTTAAATCTTGGTCCATTCTCTTGAATATTCATGGTTCTAGCTTGATGCCATCCTCTCATAATTGTTTTCGATTGTGAGAATTCTTTTCACCCATCCGGAGCATTTCATGAGTTGTTTCCATTTCTTTCCTCCGAAGGCCATCATGTCATAATTCTTCATTCTTAGCCTGTAGCTATCATTCTCCAAATCTTACCGGTGCATCGTTCAAATACCCTCTAATTAGTTCATGATCTCTTCGTTCTCATGTATCTAAATCCCCTCAAGTATCTTCATTCGTTTTCCAATTCTTCCCGGTGAATTGTGCCTTTGCTACTTTCATTTTCAATTCTTATGGTGGTTCATTCAAGATTTCACTTCCTTCGTTATCATATCAAATATTCATTGTTTCCAAATCCCATCGGTGGTCCCATCAATAACTTCTTCAAGTTGGCGCTATATCTCTTTTCAATCCCTCAAGAAGAATAAGTAGTATGCCAAATCCATTGCTTCTCATCAATTTAAATTGGTGAAGGATGCGCATCACGCAATTCTTATTATTGTTTCATCCAAGTGATCTAGTTTCTTCTTTCCAGAGTTATTCATCATGTCACATTTCTCAGTTCGAGATGCTTCATCTTTCCCTTTTCCGGAGTTCCAAGTTTTCTCGGTTATATCATCGCGAAGCTCCATCAAAATCATTGCAAGGCTTCACCTTGTGTTTTCAACTTCTCTTTCTTTCTATCATCCTTTTATTGCTGGAGTTCTTCATGGAGGCTCTACATGGTGGTTCGTCAAGGATTCTTTTTCATTCTTCAATTGTTCTTCAAGATTTCTCTTGAAGTTAAGATCAGCCAAGCTATACTCAAAATTAAACATGGTGCTCAACACATGTTTTGTTTTGAGGCGTTCAAGTATTCTTCATCTTGCATTCCAAAGTGCAATTCTTTCTACCTTATCTTTTGAGGTGGTGTTATGTCACTCTTGACAATTTCCTTTATGTTTCATGATTCACATGTTGTCAAGAATGAGGTATTTTAAATCCATTAATCTCTTCGTTGGAGTTATCTTGTGTCATATTTCACCTAAAGCCTTCCCTAAGGAATGTTGCCATTTTGGTGCTTATCAATGATCCAAGTTTTATCCTATCCTCTCGACGAAAGCAATTTTTCATCTCGTCGGTGTTATCAATTATATTATTTGTTTTTGTAGTGGCGGAATTTCACCTCATAATTTTGAGACGTTTTCCATAAGCCCACAACAAGCTTATCCTTTCGTTGTTGATAATCCAACAACTCCGTTCTAGCATTTCCTGTAAGCGTTCTCTTCAAGATCAAGTTTTCCTCCATTCATTCCATTCCATTCTTTCATTTCTTCCGGAGGCTTTGTGATGTTGTGCTCTTAACCCATCACCTCGTTTTGTCAAGTTCATATTATTTTCTTGCTTATCCATTTAACCGGAGTGTTGTGTTCTCATTCAAATTCTTTTCATCTTATCAAGTTTTCCTTCTTCTTTCAGTCAGAGTGCTGTCCAAATTACATCAATCTTATTCCTTCTCTATCTACTTTTAACCGGAGTGGCTTCAATATCTATCTTATCACTGAACCTCTTAGTTCTCGTCATATCCCTTGTTCCTCGTTTCTTACGGAGTGTTTTCAACTTTGCTCATCTTCGTTGCTTCTTTCTTTCATTTTGCTCAACCTCTCAAGGTTCATGGTTTCACTCGTTTGTCGAAGAAGCAACTTAGTCTACCTCTTATCTTCCTCTTTCTTTTCCCTCCGGTGCCGTCCTAGATCTCGGGACGAGATCCTCTCGTAGTGGTGGAGTGTTGTAACGCCCCGGATACAACTTTCCATATTCATAACTCCAACTCTTGCCTTTTCCGGAGATGCGATATGATATTTCCTTCGTGGTTGGGGTTTTGTCTTTTGTTTTGCATTTTGTTCTTGTTGTGCATCTCATCTCATAGCATCATGTGCATCGCATCCGCATGTTTTCATAAAACCTCGTAGCCGTTCGTAGTTACGGTTTCTATCTTAGTCTTCGTTGACCTGTTGTCAGACCGCTTGTCCTTGTTGACCTTCTCTCAGACCAATTGCACCCCTCTCTTCTCTCTTTCTTCGAGACCAACAAAACCCCCTTGTCCCCGTGGCCTTTCGTCAGACCCCATTGTCTTTGTTTTCTCCTCTCGTCTAAATGCCCACCCTCTCTGCACAGCCACCAACCCCTTTGCGCGCGTCCGAAACTGCCCCGAACCCGAACTGGTCGGTCGTGACCGATGAGTCCGGACCATCCCCAAACATCCGTAAAACATCTCCGTTTTCTTATTTGGACTGTCCTAGCCTTTTATCTCGGACTGTCCGATTGTAATCGAAGGGACAAGATAGCCCCTAGCCTAACCCCCGCTATATATATACTAGTCTAAACCAAGACCAAATCCCTAATTTCTAGGGATCCTCCTAGCCGCCGCCGCCACTCTCTCCTGCATCTTCACCGGGGTCCCTCCCGATCCAAACCCACCAATCACCACAACCCCTCTCGTTCCATCCCGTGCTCCTCCAACCTCACGCCCGAGGGCCTCCCCGACCACCTCGCGACCGAAGCTTCCCCTACTTCACCTCGCCGGAGATCAGCGCCGCTCCACCTCGTCTCCAACTCCGTTTACGGCTCCGCCCTGCTCGCTGCTTCTCCTTCCCGTCTTCTTCTCGCGTTCCCTCTGGATCCCGCTCTCACCTGCTCTCTCTTCTCCAGGAAACCCGCAGGAGCATCGTCCTCGCGTCGCCGCTGCCTTCCCCTCGTCTCCCGTTGCAGACCACCCAAGGCCGCCCCATGGAACTCTGCTGCCGGGCCTCCTCCTCGCCTAGTCTCTCCGGCGACCAGCAAGCCGGCCACGCGCCACCGCCTTCAGGCCCAGACCTCCCCGCCGTGCTCTCCTCCTCCCTTCATTTCCCTTTTGGTTATCTCTCTCACCTTCCTCTGTTCTGCCTCGTCAGGAACAGAGCAACCGTGGAGATTCACTGACGCTCGAGGATGCAAGCCGCCACCGTTTGCCTTGCCGCCGGCCTGCCTCCTTGTTCCGATCCGGCCGATCTCCCCGCGCCCGCCTGCGACCTCCTCTGCTTCGAGCCCCGTCCTGCATCAAGCGTGTGCTCGTGGCTACGAGGAGAAGCAGCGCTCCTCTGCTCCAGGTCTCCCGTAGCTCCGCAGGTCGGTGCCCCTTCCAATCGGACCTCCTCCTCCGTTCTCTCCCTTTCCCTCCGGTCTCTAACCTCTCGGACCTGTCTCTCTTCTTCAACAGGAGCCGCCGCTGCCGCCGAGCCCCTGCATCGAGCTGTTCTTCCTCTATAACGAGCGAGCGCTGCCGCCCCGCATGCGTTGACCCGTTCCCGCACACGCCTGGGCCGCATCCCGCGCTAAGGCCCAGCGCGCCAGCCTCCCCTTCCATCGGCCTCTCCACCGACCTAGGTTTGGCCCACTAGGTGAGCAGCCCCCCTGTGCATTGTTGGCCCAGCCAGTTTCGGCCCAGCTCCTGTTTTTTTCCCTTCTGCGAATTTAGTCATTATCCTGTGATTTACCAGTTTTACAGAAAAAACCTCAAACATCATGCATATAATAACTCTTTAACCGTGCATCACATGTAAATAATTTATATATGTAAAATACTTAGAATTTTGTGTAGATTAATAATATGCCACTTTCATCCATGTTAAAAATGTTTAAAATGATGTTTGCATTTAATTTGCTCAAATGCCATGTTAAAATGATTTATTTCATAACTAAATAACCGTAGCTCCAATTTTGATAAACTTTATATGTAAATGGGGTGAAAAAGTGCCTAGTTTAACATGGTGGACTTTATTTTCCTGTTTGACAACAATAAAATATGTTTTAGGGCAGAACAGTACCAAATCCAAAATATGCACATGGGGATTTTCCGGAATTGTTGTTTGTTGTTCCGGCCTCATTTAAACTTGCCTAGATAGGTAGTTTAATTATGTTTCACCTCTTGCCATGTTTATAACAACATGTAATATTGTTGTGTTTATAAATGAGAGCGAACTAAATAACTTGAATGTGGTGTTTCGTCAATATGCAACTCGTTGCATATTGAGCTCCACTTAACTTGTAGTATTGCTTGTTGCACTTTGCCATGCCATGCCACATTAAACCGGACATGCATCATACTTGATTGTGCATCATGCCATGATTATTCTTGTGTGTTTACCATGTTGTTTGTTTCTTTCAGGTGTTGCTTCTTAGTTCGGGTAATGTTGCGATTGTGAGGATTCATTTGACTACTCCCGTTCGTCTTCTTCATGGACTCGTTTTTCTTCCTAGCGGGATTTCAGGCAAGATGACCGTCACCTTGGATCTCATTACTATTATTGCTATGCTAGTTGCTTCGTTCTATCGCTATGCGGCGCCACCTATCATTTGCTCTTCAAGCCTCCCAAATTACCATGTCAACCTCTAACCTTTTCACCCTTCCTAGCAAACCGTTGCTTGGCCATGTTACCGCTTTGCTCAGCCCCTCTTATAGCGTTGCTAGTTGCAGGTGAAGTTGAAGATTGCTCCATGATGGACAGGATTATGTTGGGATATCACAATATCTCTTATTTAATTAATGCATCTATACACTTGGTAAAGGGTGGAAGGCTCGGCCTTTTGCCTGGTGTTTTGTTCCACTCTTGCCGCCCTAGTTTCCGTCATACCGGAGCTATGTTCCCGGATTTTGCGTTCCTAACGCGGTTGGGTGATTTATGGGACCCCCTTGACAGTTCGTTTTGAATAAAACTCCTCCAGCAAGGCCCAACCTTGGTTTTACCATTTGCCTCACCTAGCCCTTTTTTTCCCTTGGGTTTCCGGAGCCCGAGGGTCATCTTTATTTTACCCCCCCGGGCCAGTGCTCCTCCGAGTGTTGGTCCAACCTGAGCGATGTCCGGCGCCCCCTGGGCAACCAGGGTCTATGCCAACCCGACGTCTGGCTTATCCGGTGTGCCCTGAGAACGAGATACGTGCAGCTCCTATCGAGATTTGTCGGCACATCGGGCGGCTTTGCTGGTCTTGTTTTACCATTGTCGAAAAGTCTTGTAAACTGGGATTCCGAGACTGATCGGGTCTTCCTGGGAGAAGGAATATCCTTCGTTGATCGCGAGAGCTTATCATGGGCTAAGTTGGGACACCCCTGCAGGGTATAAACTTTCGAGAGTCGTGCCCGCGGTTATGTGGCAGATGGGAATTTGTTAATGTCCGGTTGTAGATAACTTGACACCAGATCCGAATTAAAACGCATCAACTGTGTGTGTAGCCGTGATGGTCTCTTTTCGGCGGAGTCCGGGAAGTGAACACGGTTTTGGGTTATGTTTGACGTAAGTAGGTGTTCAGGATCACCTCTTGATCATTGCTAGCTTCACGACCGTTCCTTTGCTTCTCTTCTCGCTCTTATTTGCGTATGTTAGCCACCATATATGCTTAGTCGCTGCTGCAACCTCACCACTTTACCCCTTCCTTTCCCATTAAGCTTTGCTAGTCTTGATACCCATGGTAATGGGATTGCTGAGTCCTCGTGGCTCACAGATTACTACAACAATAGTTGCAGGTACATGTTATGCGATGATCCTGACGCGAGAGCGATGTTTGCTTGTTTTGGAGTTCTTCTTCTGCTTCTTCTTTGATCAGGGGATAGGTTCCAGGTCGGCAGCCTGGGCTAGCAGGGTGGATGTCGTTTGAGTTTCCGTTTGTGTTTCATCCATAGTCGGATGGTGCTCTTATGTAATATGATGTTGTATTCGTGTGGCATTGTATGCCTTTTGTATGTATCCCCATCTATTATGTAATGTTGATGTAATGATATCCACCTTGCAAAAGCGTCTTCAAGATGCGCTTCTATCCTTGGTGGGACCTTCGAGTTCCTTTAGGATAGGGTCGCATCTTGGGCGTGACACTCCACTCCTCCATCTTCACTGCCTACGGCCTTCCCCGGCCTATCCGAGGGAGGATGTGCTCCCCTTCCTCCACCCTGACTCCCCGAGCTCCTCCCCCAGGTAGTTCCTCTGCTCGCCTTCCCCAGCCTCTCCTCCTGACGGCGCTCGAAGTACGCCGCCCATGCCGAGTGGTTGTCGGCGGCGTACTGGGGGAGGGTGCGCTGCTCATCGATGAGGAAGGCACGCGCGAGCTCGGCCTCGTTGGCGAAGTAGGCGGTCCGCGTCGCGGGGTCGGGTAACGGCGGAATGGGCACTCCCCCGTTGCTGAGCCGCCATCCCGACGGCCCGGTGCGCATGTCCGGCGGCGCCGGGATGTTGGCCTCGAACAGGAGCCACGACTCCTGTTTGCGGAGCGAGCAGCGGCCGAAGCCGTTGGCCGCCGTCTCGTCGCCGGGGAAGCGTTCCACCATTGGGGGAGGGAGGGCTCGGAGGAGGCGCACGGGAGAGGGAGAGGGAGGGCTCGGCGGCGGCGGTGCACGGTAGAGGGAGAGGAAGAGGGCTCGGCGGCGAGGGCTGGTGAGGGCTGAGGCGAGGAGGGCGTCGGCTTATATAGCCGCGCCCGCATGTACGCATGGCGGGAAGGGAGGCGACGCCGGGACGCCCCGTGACGTGCCGCCCGTGAGGAATCAACGGCAAGGCTGACCGTCGGCGGCAGCGCGGTAGCCTTGGCATTGATTTTTGTGGGAACCGAGGCGATGAGGGCGACGAAGCGCCTGTCTCGCTGACTAGGCAGGCCCGCGGTTGCTTCGTGCCAAAACCACTCGCCCCCGGGCGCCCCCAGCGCGCCAGGTTCGGCCTGGGTCCGCCGGCGCTAATTTCGGCCCAGGCCGGCGAAAATCGGTTGGGGACGCGACTGGGCCGTTTTTTCGGCGCCGGCGCGAAAAAAGCGCCTGGGAAGGCCGTTCTAGGGGCGCGGCTGGAGATGCTCGATGTACAATGACATCAAGGATGCACACAGATAAGAAAAAAAATGAAAAGGTGAGAAAGAGAATGGGTCTATGTAGGTCTTAGTCGACTGAGACTCAGTCGACTGACGTCACCTAAAGTAGATTAGGCCCGTTTCTTGGCTTGGCGTCTGATAAGCTATATCTGCATGACTTCTGGGATTTTCTTGTTTGTTTGTTTGTTTATTTCTGCTGGGCTTCTTTCTCCGTATGTGTCTTTGGGCTGGGACGTTTCCTCGTCTTTTTTTTACACAAGGAAAAATGTGTTGAACAAAAGAGTACATGTCCAGGATACTAGAACAAAAAAGTACTATATGACGGAAAACCCTATTTGACAGTCTCTGCGTCAAAGTGTTGGGCAATCACACAGGCACGCGACCACATGGGCCGGCCCATCTCCCACTGTTGGAATCGCTTGGGAGTTCCGATTTTGTGAAAGTCCTAGAAGGTTCCTAGCCGGTTTTTTCGGTTTTCAGAACCGTCTAGAAGGTTCCTTGCACAGTTTTTCTTTTTCTTTTTCTTTTTTTATTTTTTTCTTTTTTCTTTTTTTCTGTTTCTTTTTTCCTTCTTTCTTGTTTTGTCTTTCTTTTTCTGTCTTTTTTTCGTTTCTTTCTTTTCCAAAAAAATTGGCATTTTAAAAAATCACAAATCCAAAAAAATCAGGAATTAAGAAAATGTTAACATTATGAAATAATTTATTCATAGAATCCGAAAATGTTACCAAATTCAAAAAAATGACAAATCCAAAATATGTTTCTTAATTTTAATAAATGTTCCCATTTCGCAACTAGGTGCACAAATTCAAACAAAATTAGGAATTTCAAAATAGGTTCTATTTTTAAAATTTTATTTGAGTTACCAAAAAAAGTTCACAACTTCAAAATATTTTAGTGTATTAAAAAAGTTCTTGCATTCCAAAAAATGTTCATGTTTTCTTCAGCTTTTCATAAAATGTTCAGGGTTTCAAATTCTGTTAACAATTTCAGTAAATGTTCTTAATTTCAAAAGCTGTTCACATTTTCAAAAAATTTAGTCTTTCAAAATTTGTTTGTGTTTTTAATTTTTTTTTCAGAATGTTAATCTTTATTCTCATTTTTTAAATTTTGTTCTTATTTTTCAAAGTTTGTTTGTGTTTTTCAATAAAAATATTCTCATTTTTCTAAAATTGTTCATAGATAAAAAGTTATTCGTAGATATAACAGATGTTTGCGAATTAAAAAATGTTCATCGATTTCAAATATGTTCGTGTTTTATAATTTTGTTTCGAATTTTGGAAATTGTTTACTTTTTATGGAAAAAAATTCACAAATCAAATAATGTTCGGGATTTCACGATTTTCAAAAAATATGCGGAATAAAAAAATGTTTGGAATTACAAAAATATATCATTTTCAGAACACAATTTGGCACCTAATTGTTGTCCTAAATTTTCTTCAGGTTTTCATAAAATGTTCAGAGTTTCAAATTTTCTTCACAATTTCAATAAATGTTCTAAATTTCAAAAGTTGTTCACGTTTTCAAAATTTTCAGTGTTTCAAAATTCGTTTGTGTTTTTCAAAAACTGTTCAGAATGTCAATTTTTGTTCTCATTTTTAGAAATTTGTTCTAATTTTTCAAGGTCTGTTTGTGTTTCCCAGTAAAAATGTTCTCATTTTTCTAAAATTGTTCATAGATCAAAAGCTGTTCATGGATATAAAAAAGTTTGTGAATTAAAAAATATTCACGGATTTCAAAATATGTTCATGTTTTCTATTTTTGTTTGGAATTTCGAAAATTGTTTCCTTTTTCCTGCAAAAATCACAAATCAAATAATGTTCAGGATTTCAAGATATTCAAAAAATATGCGGAATAAAAAAATGTTTGGAATTATAAAAAGATTATTGTTTTTAGAACAAAATTTGGCATTTAATTATTTTCGTAAATTTTCAAGAAACGTTTGAAATTTTGTAAAGATTGTTTCTAAGGTGCCGCTTTGGTGAGATTAAGAAACAAATTGCGCTTCTCTTAGAGCAGAAACAACCATTGGTTCTAATGGCTAGTGGCATTAAAAGTTGAGAATTAAAAGTTGCGAGTTCGATACCTGTCATCGCTTAGTTCGTTTTTCTTATTTTTTTAGTGTCGCGCTCTGGCGTCCAATAGGTGCTCCCGGCATTTCCTATTTGGCGCCGCAGGCGCCGGTTATAGCTGTTTCCGCAAACCGGCGCCTGCAGCGGCGCTACGTGGGATCGGCCCAACTTCCATTTTTCCTGTTCTTTAAACTCTATATAAAACTGGAAAAAAGGCGACCACTTTCACCAGATGTGGTAGAATACATGTTTTCGTCCATTTATTTGTTCTTCTTATTCCTTTTTTCTTTTTCTTTTCCTTTTTTCTCTATCCTTTTTTACTTTGTTTTTTTGAAATTTGTAATTCTTTTCTTCAAATAGATGGACTTCTTCTCTAAATCCATGAACTGAATTTTTTGAAACTCGTGAAATTTTTTCGAATTGATGAACCATTTTCAGAATAGAGGAACTTATTTTTCAAATTTGATTAAATTTTTACAATTTTCTAAACTTTTTCTTAAAATTGATGAACTTTTTTTTGCAAAATCTATGAACTTTTTCCCAAAATCGATGAACTTATTTTCAAAATCAATGAAATTTTTTCAAAATCAATGAACTTTTTCAATTTACATGAACTTATTTTCGAAATTGATGAACTTTTTTCAATTTAGGTGAACTTTTTTCAAATCGATGAACTTTTTCAATTTACATAAACTTATTTTCGAAATCGATGAACTTTTTTCAATTTAGGTGAACTTTTTTCAAATTGATGAACTTTTTTTCAAATTCGATGAACATTTTTTCAAAATCAATGAACTTCTTTTGTATTCATGAACTACTTTTTGAATACATGAACTTTTTCGAGTTGGTGAACTAATTTTTGAATATGCGAACTTTTTTTGCATGCTCATGAACTCCGTCTGTAATATGTCAAGATATTTTCAAATAATTGGAAAATATAAACGCTACAGTGTAGTTCACAATAAATAGCCTGTCGAGGTGTAGCATCCAGAGGAACATCTTGAGCTTGCCAGGGGCCCAGATACGCCAGACGTTCTTGGAGAAGGAGGGTGTTGTTGACGCCGGGAACTACGCCGCGTAGGCGAAGCGAGCGGAGTATTGCCCAAAGGCGCTAGCAGTCCAGCGGATTGTATCATTGCGGTCCTCATTGATGATGTTGCCCGCACTTCGAATCTTCCTTGCCAGTTGAAGCACACTGAGCGCGATGCTACCGAGGTCACCGTGACGGAGGTAGAGGATCCAGCGCCCGTCGAGCAGCGCGTCTCGGATGGACCTGTTCTTGCGGATGGAGCGGGTGAACAGGGTGGGGTAGACCAGACGGAGTGGCCTGCCACCAAGACAAGGACTTGACCAGAAGGATGCCGTCGTGCTGTCCCCAATGGTGACCGCCGTGTTGGCTACGAAGAGGGCTTGATCCTGCAGGTTGCATGGCGTGTCCGAGCCGACCCACGGCTATTCTGGATGGGTCCAGGAGAGCTAGAGCCAGCGCAGGCGGAGGGCGCGCGCGAACTTGTCCAGATCATGGATGCCGAGGCCTCTGTGGGTCTCTGGCGCGGTAACGCGCTCCATGTGACCTTGCATTTTCCTCTCGTCACATCTTCATCTTGCGCCCACAACAAGTTGGCAGCATTACCTGTGCCACACTGTCTCCACCCTTTGCTCTCGTTTGCCACTCCTTTGCTCTCCGCTGTTGGCACCGCCTCCGCTCGTCGCCGTCTGTACGTGCTGCCCTGTGACAGGTTAGTCCGGTCATCTCCTAGCAATCCTTACGCCAGGCGCTAGTGATCAAAATCCCAGTCATCCTCCCAGCGTGAAGGAATTCCCAGGCTTTGTTGCATGCATGGCTTCCAAGCCGACGCTTGGAGAGATTTGTGTGACCGGAGTTAATCAGTAAGCCAGGGCTTGGCGAGACCACGAGCGCAGCAAGCAGGGCCGGTCCTGAGAATTCGAGGGCCCGGGGCGAAACCAAAATCATGGGACCCTTCATGTAGACCATAAAATAGTATACAAAAACTATATTGTATTGTTGGCTGAAGGCAACAATGGATTTTGGTTGAGGCCAGCGGGGGCCATGGCCCCCAGCCTCACTACTAAACCTGAAGAAATTTTTTGAGGGGCTTTTTAGATTAGATTTCTTTAGCTTTTGCCCTCCCAAGGAATCATATTTGTTACCTCGCCCCCATATTGTATGGTTGGCTTGTTAGCTGAAGGCAACAACGGATTTTAGTTGAGGCCGGCAGGGGCCATGGCTCCCAGCCTCTCTACTAAACCCGAAGAAATTTTTTGAGGGGCTTTTTAGATTAGATATTTTTAGCTTTTGCCCTACCAAGCAAGGCTTTTTAGATTAGATTTCTTTAGCTTTTGCCCTCCCAAGGAATCATATTTGTTACCTCGCCGCCATATTGTATTGTTGGCTGAAGGCAACAACGGATTTTAGTTGAGGCCAGCAGGGGCCATGGCCCCCAGCCTCACTACTAAACCTGAAGAAATTTTTTGAGGGGCTTTTTAGATCATATATTTTTAGCTTTTACCCTCCCAAGCAACCATATTTGTTACCTCCCCCCCCCCCCCCCCCCCCCCTCCCTAATATCTTGTCTAGCTCCGCCACTAGCTGAAGGCAATACAATGATTTTTATTTTATACAACTATCTTGTTTGGATAATCTTAATTATAAAGCTACTGGACATAATAGTTTATTCACTGATAATCATGTGATTTTAGCCGATAATCACTCACATTGTTACCAATGTTGATGTCCACATCATATTATGTAAAATCCTTGTCTTCTAATTTTATATCATTTTATTTATTCCTCCACAGCAACTATCAGGGAGTCGCCAAATACCAAAATTATAAACCCAACAACATCTATCCTTAAACATTATCTGATAAACAGATTATCGGTGGCCCAGTTGCAACAATGCGAAGGAAATTTTGATGGTTATTTATAAATTTTAATAAAGCATCCTAGCAATATCTCATACAACAACACTAGCTACATAAATAGAGATCCGAGGCATACCTTATCTTTTCTGTAACTTTAATCGCGGCATCATAGTGCATGGCGAGTCGGCATGTTCGCGTGGGAGGCAGCGACATGGCTATTTCCGGCGGTCCGGCCACCCTACCACAAGGGTCTTCTCTGACTCGAGGCGCCACCACACACTCACATGAGATGGATATCAATCATCACTTTGCTATCGTAGGGGGCGATCTATTTTCCCAACTGTCAACTTCTGCGTTATCTTTGCCATGCAAAAACAACTTCCCCGTTTTCTCTCTTCTGTGATTCCCCGTACAAAGGCATGTCCCATTTGAAGGAACAATTGCACGCACAAGTTTCGGCTGGTAAATTAAGAAACAAAATCTGGAGCTATCTTTTTTCATAACTACTCCCAGTTAATCGCATGCAATTAACAGATTCCTCGGCGGGCTCCCATCCGTACTCCCCTTTGTTCATTTAGCATGTGCATAATCGAGTAATAACTGAAATCCACTTGGCTTGCAACGTAAATTGCTAAAAAAAGGTAATTTGACGATGTTACCATATAGAGCGATGATCCAACTAAAATGTTACAAATTAAGATCTACTTGATGCGTTTAATAAACTATCGCATAATATCAGAAATGTTGTTTTTAGCTCCATTCACAAATATTTGAGCAGGTATAATAGAAACTCCTTCAACAACTCATACTCATTCTGCACAAGCAATATACGTAGTTAGTATGATACTTCAAGTCAAAGATTTTCTTAAGAGATATCAACGCTTGCATATCATTATGTTTAAAAAAACTCGATGAATTTATGACCCCTTCCAGCGACGTCCCTTTGAAACCCTTGTCGATGGTTTCTTTTTGAACATTGCCAAATCCATCTCCATCTCTCTCATATTTTGAAAAAATAATCATATGAAAATACACCCTTTTTGTTATCATGTATAATAATGATACAAAGAAGGATTAGTTGTGTGCATCTCTTCTCGTGGTGTTTCAGTCTAGTACATCATCGCTACGTCAGTGCATATATCAGTTAAGGACAACTTCCAAACGTTCGTATCTATACAATAGATCCGAACGATCTAAATCCCAGCCTCCATTCCTCGTCTAAATCCTAGCCTGCTCTCCACTTCTTTTTTTTTAAGATGGATGAGAACAAGCACTGCAAGTTCAAACATGCATGCATGCATGCATGTAAAACAGAATTGCTGACATCAGCCAAGTTTCCATCGAAAATTAAAATTTAAAATGTTTTGTAGCTCAAATCGTCGCTCCGATTGAAAATCGGTTTTCACATATAAAATTCGTTGCGACGAGATCTTTAAAACGAGATCCCATGTTGGTATGTTTCGATGATATTTTTTCGGGTCAAAAGTTATCATGTCTGGACTATGTAAGTTATCACCCATGTAGTACATATCTTATCATGGTGTTTGCACTGAAGTTATCAAGGTATATTTCGACTACTTTATCCATGCGTTGATGTTATCATGGTACTTATACGTAAATTGCCAGGTTTTTGGTTCGTACATATCATATGTACACCAAGGTTACGGATATGTTTTTCAATAATTCTGTCCCCTCCTCGTCCTCGGTCAAAGTTCTTTTTTTGAACACGATACAGACGCGGATGCTCATACATACGCACATATACTCACCCCTATAAATGCACACACACATCCTACCCATTTGAGCACTTTCCAGAGACTAAGCCGACACTTCATCTTGAGATTGACAAAAGTTATCAAAGATGCATTCGTAGTTAAGCGTTATTTTGTACGTAAGTTATTAGGTATGTGTTGTGTATATTGTCATGTTATTTACACCGAAGTTATCAGGGGATGTTTTTCAATAACTTTTCCCCTTGAGTCAAAGTTACCATGGTGATTGTACATAGGTTAGCACGTCTGTGGTACGTAAGTTACCATGCTACTTACATAGAAGTTATTTGGGCATGTTTCAATTTTTTTTCTTTTTGGGTTAAAGTTACCATGTTTGCATGTAAGCTACCAGGTCAGCAGTGTGTATATTACCATCATATTTACACAGGAATTACCGGTGATATGTTTTCAAACAGAAAAAAATCCCGGGATCAAAAGTTATTGCAGCGTTTTCTAGGTAAGTTATGAGGGATGTGGTCATAAATTACCATGCTCTTTAGTCTTTACAAAGAAGATATCGGGGTATGTTTCATACTTTTCCCCCCGGGTCAAAGTTACCATGCTAAGGGTACATAAGTTATTAGGTCATCGTGTGTAAATTACCATGATAGTTGCGCAGAAGTTACCGTTGTATGTTCCAACAAAAACCCCTCCCCCGCCAAAGTTACCAAACCTGAGGTTCATAAGTTATCAGGTCTGCGGTGTGTAAATTACCATGCCATTCAAACAGAAGTTATTAGGGTATATTTCATCAACTTTTTTCTCTGGTGAAAAAAGGTTATCAGGGTGTTGGCACGCAAGTTATCAGGTCTACGATTCCTAAATTACCATGCTATTTATGCGGGGGGAAATCGGAGGTATATTGCATCAATTTTTTCAGGTAAAAAAAGGCTTACCGCGGTGTTGACGCGTAAGTTATCGGATCTTACACTTTAATAACAAAAAATCCGGGTCAAAAATATTATTGTGGTGTTTGTATGTAAGTTACCATGTTTTATGGTGTGTAAATTATCATACTCTCCAACGTATATTTCAAACAAAAAAAAGTCCACAAGTTACACACAAGACAATGATCGAAGTTCAAATTGTACATGAAGAGACACATTCATTTCTAAAAAATTACTCATCGACAAACCCAATGCACCGATCCTTCCAATATAACTTGGTCCATATGGGTCAGCCCCCTCGTCAAAAGCATTTTCGTTTTTCCCGCTCTCAAATAGAGTATAAACTTTAGCTTACCTGAATTAGAAACACTGAATCAAGCTTTGCCTGGGTGGTACGCATCTGCACCCGAACCATCAGGTCGGGGGTTCAACTCCCAGTGTCGCACTTTTTTTCAACGCGAAATCTTTGCACGCGCGAGAAACAGATCCTGCAGTATCGCGCGCGAGAAGCGGATCGGATGACGACCGCGTCGTTCGGATCTAATGGCAAAATCTGAACGTTCGGAAAATACAATTGTCATTCAGTTAATATTTTCAAAACATCATCCGGATCCATGGCTTCTTATTTTTGATAGACAAAAGTGAAACATATAAAATATAACTGATATTTTATACTGCATTATTTAAACATACTCCCTCCATCCGGAATTATTTTCTTCGAGCTATACCGTCCAAAATTATTTGTCAGAGAAATGGATATTTGCAAAAAAAATGTTTTTTCTTCACATACAGTACCCTTTACCCGCCCTGCGTCCTTATCCTCACCACCGCACTGCCAGTCTCTCCCCGTCACAGCCGCACACCCGCTCATCACCCCGCCGTGTCCCTTCCATCGATGGTGTCGCGCACATTCTCCTCTCCCCGCCACTACATCCCCGGTCGGCTTCTCTGCCGACAACCTCTCGCTTCGCCGCATCGGCATCGAGTCCGCGCTCCCCCCGGTCGGGCATCCTGGTCAGCCTGATTCGGCTGGTCGGCACGGAAGGACTCGCCGCTGGCGGCGGCCGCCGGCGACCTGCTCCCAGCTCTCTCGTCGTCGACATCGGTACAGCGACGTGGCGGCTTCCTCGTCACTGCGGCAGCGGCTTCACGTGCAGGCGTCCTCGTCGTGGCGGCCGCCCAACCTAAGCTACTCCACTCCTCCATCTTCACTGCATACGGCCTTCCCCGGCCTATCCGAGGGAGGATGTGCTCCCCTTCCTCCACCCCGACTCCCCGAGCTCCTCCCTCAGGTAGTTCCTCTGCTCGCCTTCCTCAGCCTCTCCTCCTGACGGCGCTCGAAGTACGCCGCCCATGCCGAGTGGTTGTCGGCGGTGTACTGGGGAGGGTGCGCTGCTCATCGATGAGGGACGTGATACGTCTCCAATGTATCTATAATTTTTGATTGCTCCATGCTACTTTATCTACTGTTTTGGACTATATTGGGCTTTATTTTCCACTTTTATATTATTTTTGGGACTAACCTATTAACCGGAGGCCCAGCCCAGAATTGCTGTTTTTTGCCTATTTCAGTATTTCGAAGAAACGGAATATCAAACGGAGTCCAAACGGAATGAAACCTTCGGGAATGTGATTTTCTCACCGAACGTGATCCAGGAGACTTGGACCCTACTCCAAGAAGCTTCCGAGGAGGTAACGAGGGTGGAGGGCGCACCCTCCCTCCTGGGCGCGCCCCCCTACCTCGTGGGCCCCTCGGAACTCCACCGACGTACTCCTTCCTCCTATATATACCTACATATCCCCGTATGATCAGAACAGGAGCCAAAAACCTAATTCCACCGCCGCAACCTTCTGTATCCACGAGATCCCATCTTGAGGCCTGTTCCGGAGCTCCGCCGGAGGGGGCATCCACCACGGAGGGCTTCTACATCAACACCATAGCCCCTCCGATGAAGTGTGAGTAGTTTACTTCAGACCTTCGGGTCCATAGCTAGTAGCTAGATGGCTTCTTCTCTCTTTTTGGATCTCAATACAATGTTCTCCCCCTCTCTTGTGGAGATCTATTCGATGTAATCTTCTTTTTTGCGGTGTGTTTATTGAGACCGATGAATTGTGGGTTTATGATCCAGTATTATCTATGGAAAATATTTGATTCTTCTCTGAAATCTTTTATGTATGATTGAGTTATTTTTGCAAGTCTCTTCGAATTATCCGTTTGGTTTGGCCAACTAGATTGGTAGTTCTTGCAATGGGAGAAGTGCATGGCTTTGGGTTCAATCTTGCGGTGTCCTTACGCAGTGACAGAAAGAGTTGCAAGGCACGTAATGTATTGTTGCCATCGAGGATAACAAGATGGTTTTTTTATCATATTACATGAATTTATCCCTCTGCATCATGTCATCTTGCTTAAGGCGTTACTCTGTTTTTAACTTAATACTCTAGATGCATGCTGGATAGCGGTCGATGAGTGGAGTAATAGTAGTAGATGCAGAATCGTTTCGATCTACTTGTCACGAATGTGATGCCTATATACACGATCATTGCCTAGATATACTCATAACTATGCTCAATTCTGTCAATTGCTCAACAGTAATTTGTTCACCCACCGTAGAATACTTATGCTCTTGAGAGAAGCCACTAGTGAAACCTATGGCCCCCGGGTCTATTCTCATCATATCAATCTATATCACTTTATTTACTCGCTTTGTTTTTACTTTGCCTTTTACTTTTTACTTTGCATCTTTATACCAAAAATATCATCTCTATCAGATCTCACTCTCGTAAATGACCGTGAAGGGATTGACAACCCCTAAGCGTTGGTTGCGAGTTGCTATCGTTTTGTGCAGGTACGAGGGACTTGCGCGTGACCTCCTACTGGATTGATACCTTGGTTCTCAAAAACTAAGGGAAATACTTACGCTATTGTGCTGCATCATCCTCTCCTCTTCGGGGAAAACCAACGCAAGCTCGAGACGTAGCAGGAGGCGCGCGCGAGCTCGACCTCGTTGGCGAAGTAGGCGGTCCGCGTCGCGGGGTCGGGTAACGGCGGAACGGGCACTCCCCCGTTGCTGAGCCGCCACCCCAACGGCCCGGCGCGCATGTCCGGCGGCGCCGAGATTGGGCTGAGGCGAGGAGGGCGCCGGCTTATATAGCCGTGCCCGTATGTACGCGTGGCGGGAAGGGAGGCGACACCGCGACGCCCCGTGACGCGCCGCCCGTGAGAAATCAATGTCAAGGCTGACCGTCGGCGGCAGCGCGGCAGCCTTGGCATTGATTTTTGCGGGAACCGAGGCGATGAGGGCGACAAAGCGCCCGTCTCGCTGACTAGGCAGGCCCGCAGTTGCTTCGTGCCAAAACCACTCGCCCCCGGGCGCCCCCAGCGCGCCAGGTTCAGCCTGGGTCCGCCAGCGCTGATTTCGGCCCAGGCCGGCGAAAATCGGTTGGGGGCGCGACTGGGCCGTTTTTTCGGCGCCAGCGCGAAAAAAGCACCTGGGAAGGCCGTTCTAGGGGCGCGGCTGGAGATGCTCGATGTACAATGACATCAAGGATGCACACAGTTAAGAAAGAAAATGAAAAGGTGAGAAAGAGAACGGGTCTATGTAGGTCTTAATCGACTGAGACTTCTCAGTCGGCTGACGTCACCTAAAGTAGATTAGTCCCGTTTCTTGGCTTGGCGTCTGATAAGCTATATCTGCATGACTTCTGGGATTTTCTTGTTTGTTTGTTTGTTTATTTCTGCTGGGCTTCTTTCTTCGTATGTGTCTTTGGGCTGGGACGTTTCCTCGTCTTTTTTTTACACAAGGAAAAATGTGTTGAACAAAAGAGTACATGTCCAGGATACTAGAACAAAAAAGTACTATATGATGGAAAACCCTATTTGACAGTCTCTGCGTCAAAGTATCGGGCAATCACACAGGCACGCGACCACATGGCCCGGCCCATCTCCCACTGTTGGAATCGCTTGGGAGTTCCAATTTTGTGAAAGTCCTAGAAGATTCCTAGCCGGTTTTTTCGGTTTTCAGAACCGTCTAGAAGGTTCCTTGCACGGTTTTTCTTTTTCTTTTTCTTTTTTTCTTTTTTCTTTTTTTTTCTGTTTCTTTTTTCCTTCTTTCTTGTTTTGTCTTTCTTTTTCTGTCATTTTTTTCGTTTTTTTCTTTTCCAAAAAAGTTGGCATTTTAAAAAATCACAAATCCAAAAAAAATCAGGAATTAAGAAAATGTTAACAATTTTAACATTATGAAATAATTTATTCATAAAATCCGAAAATGTTACCAAATTCAAAAAAATGACAAATCCAAAATATGTTTCTTAATTTTGATAAATGTTCCCATTTCGCAACTAGGTGCACAAACTCAAAAAAAAATAGGAATTTCAAAATAGGTTCTATTTTTAAAATTTTATTTGAGTTACCAAAAAAAGTTCACAAATTCAAAATATTTTAGTGTATTAAAAAAGTTCTTGCATTCTTAAAAATGTTCATGTTTTCTTCAGCTTTTCACAAAATGTTCAGAGTTTCAAATTCTGTTAACAATTTCAGTAAATGTTCTTAGATTCAAAAGCTGTTCACATTTTCAAAAAAATTTGTCTTTCAAAATTTGTTTGTGTTTTTAAAAAAATGTTCGGAATTTTAATTTTTATTCTCATTTTTTAAATTTTGTTCTTATTTTTCAAAGTTTGTTTGTGTTTTTCAATAAAAATGTTCTCATTTTCCTAAAATTGTTCATAGATCAAAAGTTATTCGTAGATTAACAGATGTTTGCGAATTAAAAAATGTTCATGGATTTCAAATATGTTCGTGTTTTATAATTTTGTTTCGAATTTTGGAAATTGTTTCGTTTTTTCTGGAAAAAATTCACAAATCAAATAATGGTCGGGATTTCACGATTTTCAAAAAATATGCGGAATAAAAAAATGTTTGGAATTACAAAAATATATCATTTGCAGAACAAAATTTGGCACCTAATTGTTTTCCTAATTTTTCTTCAGGTTTTCATAAAATGTTCAGAGTTTCAAATTTTCTTCACAATTTCAATAAATGTTCTAAATTTCAAAAGTTGTTCACGTTTTCAAAATTTTCAGTGTTTCAAAATTCGTTTGTGTTTTTCAAAAACTGTTCAGAATGTCAATTTTTGTTCTCATTTTTAGAAAAAATTTCTAATTTTTCAAGGTCTGTTTGTGTTTCCCATTAAAAATGTTCTCATTTTTCTAAAATTGTTCATAGATCAAAAGCTGTTCATGGATATAAAAAAGTTTGCGAATTAAAAAATGTTCACAGATTTCAAAATATGTTCATGTTTTCTATTTTGTTTGGAATTTCGAAAATTGTTTCCTTTTTCTGAAAAAATCACAAATCAAATAATGTTCAGGATTTCAAGTTATTCAAAAAATATGCGGAATAAAAAAATGTTTGGAATTATAAAAAGATTATCGTTTTTAGAACAAAATTTGGCATTTAATTTTTTTCATAAATTTTCAAGAAACGTTTGAAATTTTGTAAAGATTGTTTCTAAGGTGCCGCTTTGGTGAGATTAAGAAACAAATTGCGCTTCTCTCAGAGCAGAAACAACCATTGGTTCTAATGGTAAGTGGCACACGTTGAGAATTAAAAGTTGCGAGTTCGATACCTGTCATCGCTTAGTACGTTTTTCTTATTTTTTTATGTCGCGCTCTGGCGTCCAATAGGTGCTCCCGGCATTTCCTATTTGGCGCCGCAGGCGCCGGTTATAGCTGTTTCCGCAAACCGGCGCCTGCAGCGGCGCTACGTGGGATCGGCCCAACTTCCATTTTTCCTGTTCTTTAAACTCTATATAAAACTGGAAAAAAGGCGACCACTTTCACCAGATGTGGTAGAATACATGTTTTCGTCCATTTATTTGTTCTTCTTATTCCTTTTTTCTTTTTCTTTTCCTTTTTTCTCTATCCTTTTTTACTTTGTTTTTTTGAAATTTGTAATTCTTTTCTTCAAATAGATGGACTTCTTCTCTAAATCCATGAACTGAATTTTTTGAAACTCGTGAAATTTTTTCGAATTGATGAACCATTTTCAGAATAGAGGAACTTATTTTTCAAATTTGATTAAATTTTTACAATTTTCTGAAATTTTTCTTAAAATTGATGAACTTTTTTTGCAAAATCTATGAACTTTTTCCGAAAATCGATGAATTTTTTTCAAAATCAATGAACTTTTTTAATTTACATGAACTTATTTTCGAAATCGATGAACTTTTTTCAATTTAGGTGAACTTTTTTCAAATCGATGAACCTTTTCAATTTACATGAACTTATTTTCGAAATCGATGAACTTTTTTCAATTTAGGTGAACTTTTTTCAAATTGATGAACTTTTTTTCAAATTCGATGAACATTTTTTCAAAATCATTGAACTTCTTTTGAATTCATGAACTATTTTTTGAATACATGAACTTTTTCGAGTTGGTGAACTAATTTTTGAATATGCGAACTTTTTTTGCATGCTCATGAACTCCGTCTGTAATATGTCAAGATATTTTCAAATAATTGGAAAATATAAACGCTACAGTGTAGTGCGCAATAAATAGCGCATCTACATTTCTATTCTTTAAAGCTTTCGCGCTGTGAATATGCAATAGCAGTGAGCTGGTGCAGTGGCTAGCCTCTCCTTGTGGAAGCACGAGGACACGAGATCGAAGAGTCGTGAGGTATTGAGCTCCCGGTTCTCCCAGTGCTTCTCTTCGGCGCCCTAGCAATGATCGCGCCAGATGCACAAAAAAACGCTCAAAAGTAAATAGGCCAGAAAAAATATGTAGCACAAGGGATTCGAACCTACATGCCATTGATGACAAACTTGGTGCTTCAACCACCACAACAGGATAACATTGTTGTCTTTTGTATGAAAACAGATCTATTTTACCCATGTTTCAGCCCCAGGTCAAATTATTTGGAAAAAGGGAACGGAAATTTGGACAAGAACTTCACGAATTTTAAAACAGTTCATCGCTTTTTACAAAAGGTCACGGATTTCAAAGGCATAAGGAACTTGGATGAAGACTGTCTCGCTCCGTAAAAAATGAATCGGTAGGCGACCCGACTTGTTCCGGCCATAAGGAACCCACGAACACGATCTAGCACCGTCGCTGGATCCCTCCTTCGCCGCCATCTCACCCCGACGCCTCTTCCTCCTCCACCGCACCTTCCTCCCCTCTCTGTTGCCTGAGGCGCCCTCTAGAAAAGTCGGGATGACTCCGAGGAAGGTGGCTACATGGCCCTTCTCCGGCTGCTCGGCGCTGGTATGGCGGCTGTGATCCATGGATCAAGGACGGTGATACCTCTGGTGAGTCTTCCCTGTCCGGTGGCACATCGGGGTGGTGGGCTGCCAGGGATCAGACCAGGTGACCGGCGATTCACCGGCGGGTTGGTGGCGTGGTTTGTTGCCTGATGTCTACTACACAATCTTATTTTTGTAGACGTTGTTGGGCCTGCAAGTGCACAGGTTTGTAGGACAATAGCAAATTTCCCTCAAGTGGATGACCTTTATCAATCCGTAGGAGGCGTATGATGAAGGTGGTCTCTCTCAAACAACCCTGCAACCAAATAACAAAGAGTCTTTTGTGTCCCCAACACACCCAATACAATGTCAAATTGTATAGGTGCACTAGTTCGGCGAAGAGATGGTGATACAAGTGCAATATGGATGGTAGATATAGGTTTTTGTAATCTGAAATAATAAAAATAGCAAGGTAACTAATGATAAAAGTGAGCGTAAATGGTATTGCAATGATAGGAAACAAGGCCTAGGGTTCATACTTTCACTAGTGCAAGTTCTCTCAACAATAATAACGTAGATAGATAATATAACAAGCCCTCAACATGCAACAAAGAGTCACTCCAAAGCCACTAATAGCGGAGAACAAACGTAGAGATTATGGTAGGGTACGAAACCACCTCAAAGTTATTTTTTTGGATCAACCTATAAAAGAGTTCGTACTAGAATAACACCTTAAGATACAAATCAACCAAAACCCTAATGTCACCTAGATGCTTCATTGTCACCTCAAGTATCCGTGGGCATGATTATACGATATGCATCACACAATCTCAGATTCATCCAACCAACATAAAAGTACTTCAAAGAGTGCCCCAAAGTTTCTACCGGAGAGTCAAGAACATGTGCCAACCCCTATGCATAGGTTCCCAATGCCACGAAACCCGCAAGTTGATCACCAAAACATACATCAAGTGTTCTCATAAAAGACTCAATCCGATAAGATAACTTCAAAGGGGAAACTCAATTCATCACAAGAGAGTAGAGGGGGAGAAACATCATAAGATCCAACTACAATAGCAAAGCTCGGGATACATCAAGATCGTGCCATAGAGGGAATACGAGAGAGAGAGATCAAACACATAGCTACTGGTACATACCCTCAGCCCTGAGGGTGAACTACTCCCTCCTCGTCATGGATAGCGCCGGGATGATGAAGATGGCCACCGGTGATGGGTTCCCCTTCCGGCAGGGTGCCGAAACGGGCTCCCGAGAGGTTTTTGGTGGTTACAGAGGCTTGCGGCGGCGGAACTCCCGACCTATCTTCTGTTCTGGAAGTTTTAGTGTACGTAGGTATATATGGGTGAAAGGAGTACGTCGGTGGAGCTACGGGGGCCCCACGAGGCAGGGGGGCGCCCTAGGGGGGTGGGCGCGCCCCCCACCCTCGTGAGCACCTCCCGTATCTTCTGACGTGGGGTCCAAGTCCATCAGGTGGGTTTCCTTCCAAAAATAACTTCTCTAATTGATTTCATTCCGTTTTGACTCCGTCTGATATTCCTTTTCCTCGAAACAGTGAAATAGGCATAAAACAGCAAATCTGGGCTGGGCCTCCGGTCAATAGGTTAGTCCCAAAAATAATATAAAAGTGGATAATAAAGCCCAATATTGCCTAAAACAGTAGATAAAGTAGCATGGAGCAATCAAAAATTATAGATACGTTGGAGACGTATCACTGCCCCGGAGGCCAATGGTGTCGAGTTGGTCCTTCCTCCAACCCATGTTGCGTGCACTCCTCTTACTGGACATGACCGTTCTACTAGACGATTGTCGGGTTGGGGCCGAGCGGGAGGTGGGGATCCGGATTGGGATAATTCCTAGCTCGGCTTGTGCTAGCCGCGACAGTGACGACACCCGAGGGTGCCGTTTTTCTTCTTGGAGACAGCGTTCGGGTCTGCCCTACCTTTTCCCACCTCACGGTCTCTCGGGTGAAAACCCTAGGATGGTGACTATGCTCTTGGCGTCGTGTGCTTCTTGTAGGCGTCGTCATGCAAGCTGTGTGGTGGTGGACACTGGTTGGGTGCGTTGGTGGTTGCAGATGGTGTGCCCCTATTCCTCTAGGTGGTAGTTGTTCCGGGGGACACTCTAGATCTAGGTCTCCCAGATCGGATGATGAGGAAGACTTTGGTGTAGTTCTCCTTCCTAGGGGCATCGTCTTGGAGCATTGGTTCACCGGAGAGGCCAACAGGTGGAGCAGTGTTTCATTGACCGCATTGACGACGGTGGGTCTCGGCGGCGTGAAGCAGTGGAGTCTCAGAGTTGGATGCGGGTTGATCTATGCGCGCACGCTGGTGGCGCTGTCTGGTCTCGTGGTGACGTCGACGGAAGATGGAACTGGCAAGTTTTATGTAGTTATTCCTTCTGAAGATGGGATGGCGGAAGATGGCAACGGCAGATCCTAGAGCGTGCGCAGGCATTACATGTTATGGGACGCTTAGACCGGATGGTCTTTAGGCCACTGGATTAGATCGTGTCTGTTATGCGGACATGGCACATCTCACTAGTAGAAAAGGGGGCAATGGTCCAGGCCGGTCCAGCCCATTAGTCCCGGTTCAATCCAGAACCGGGACCAATGGGGGCATTGGACCCGATTCTTGAGCCCCGGGGGCCGGCCGGGCCACGTGGGCCATTGGTCCCGGTTCGTCTGGACCTTTTGGTCCCGGTTGGTGGGACGAACCGGGACCAATGGGCCTCGCTCCTGGCCCACCACCATTGGTCCCGGTTGGTGGCACGAACCAGGACCAAAGGCCAACCTTTAGTCCCGGTTCGTGCTATCAATCGGGACCAATGGTGGTGCCTATATATACCCCCTGCTCGCGAGCAGAGCACTCCCAGTGCTCTGTTTTTCGTGGCCGGCAAGGGGAGAGCTTTGTGGTGCTCTAGTTCACCTCCTATGCACACGAGGTGTTCGATGGAATGCCCGAGCCACACTACTTAAGCTTTCTCCCCTCCAAGCTCGACCACCAAGCTCCATTTTCCTCAATATTTGTCTAGATTTAGCGGTCTGTCATGCCCCGTCCCCGTCTTCACCGTCGTCGATCACCCGCGCCGATCTCATCGCCGGCACCACTGTGGTGAGCCTCTTGTTCTTATCTTCTTTCTGAAAGGAAAAATATTCTTACTTGTATGTTTAGATAGATACTTGTATTATTTTCTTACTTTTATTATTGCATCTTATATAGTGCGATGGTTTTGGTATCCGCCCCCGTCGGCCCTCGTCCTGTCTATGATTCGGATGTGGTATATATTATCTTTTCATAACTATTGGTTCATTTATTGTTTATGAACACGTCATCAGTAAAGCCGGAGAATACCATGTGGAACTTGATTTCAAATGCTAGGGGTTTGTAATTAAGAGATCTTATACATGTATGTAGCCAGTAAAAAACTTGTTGTTCGACCAATCTCTCGGAGAAGGCGAGGTCGATCGATCTTCTCTCGGTATGCATGACGAACTTCTATACTGAATGGTTCTCTCGATCACTTATGTATATATACTACGTAGCGTCGACCAAGCACGGACATAAGAGAGGACACTTCTCTCTATTAATTAGCTAGCTAACACAATATACGAAACACCTAAATTAACTCCCCAAAACCCCCAACCCCCTTCCTTTCAAAAAAAAAAACCCCAGCCACTGGAATGCAGACGCGTGGATGCCTTTTGGTCCCGGTTGGAGCCACCAACCGGGACCAAAGGCCCCCTGACCGGGCTCGGCGCACAGGGCCACGTGGAGGCACATTGGTCCCGGTTCGTGTTTGAACCGGGACTAATGGGTGGAGGTATTAGTAACGACCCATTAGTCCCGGTTCATGAACCGGGACTAAAGACCCTTACGAACCGGGTCTAATGGGTGGTTTTCTACTAGTGTCTGTATACTTGTAGGTCTAGTGAGTTTGTTCGCCTAGAAAGGCGCTTTGGGTTGATCCTTATATTCATTTTGTCAGACTCTGATGAATAATTAATAAAGATGGATGTGTACATCATGCTATGCAGAGGCCGGGGTAATCCTCCTTTACGGAAAAAGAAAAGAACAAAAAAATCAAGAATGAGTCCAAGGATGGGATCACCGCCAGGTCGAAGCACTTGAGTTCAACCATGTCACAAGAGTAGGATTTTGTTTTCCATCTGTTGAGGCGTAACAAACCACACTAAGAATCTTATTAACCTTCCTTTTTATTAATGAGATGTGGCAAAGATTTTGCCTCAGTTTTGACAAAAAACAACTTTTTCATAATCTTTCATTAGTGTCATCTAGCATCCACAGTTTATCTGACACTCAACCTTAGTTTTGTAGCAAAGACCGCCTTCAAGGATACAACACCAAGGGAGAGGGGTGGGTGGTATTAGTTGTTTGTCCTTTAAGCAGAAACGGCAGGGTGGGATAACAATCTTTTCCTCATCCATCGTCTCCTTCTTAGCTTGACCTACGAATCAAGAAAAAACCTTTATTTTGTCACAAAAATTGACGATGGTGCAGTATATACTGTACCAACGAGTTCTCGCTTTTTTCCCTATATTAGAAAGATAGATGCCAAGCAATCAATTAGGAGATGAACATGTATTTTTCAAACACAATCAAGTTCTATGTACGAAATTATAAGTAATGACTTGGCTGCCTTATAAATGACCACTTACAATTTGGATGAGCAGTAAAGCATCCAAGCACCAGCAAAAGCAAAACAAGTCTGCCGGTTTGCATCATGTTCTTCATCATAATTTTCTAAGGCTTTGAAATATTTTCTTTGCTTATCAGTCAATGTTTGCAAGTTGTAGCACGGGAGATGTATATATGGTCCAGGCAATTAATGGTATCTATTAAATAATAAATAAATAAATGGTACTAAATCATAATAGATTATGGCATTGATGGTCATTTCATTTTCTAAGTAATTGTAGAGAAATCTTTACTATTAACACAATGTATCTTTTATACTAGACAAATCCCCACGCATTTGCGGAAATTTAAGGATAAAAATGTAAACTAAATAATAAATAAATAATAATATAATAAGTGTGCTTCTAATGAGTTATCCGTTCTATATTGTGACTTTACCATATCTTTCACTTCTGGATGGATTTTCTCGAAGAAATGTGTTGAACTTTGTTCAATGTGTTAATCTATACATCTATAACTCAGATAAAATTCTCTGTGCCCTATAAGTTGTTCTCCCTTCGATTGAATTTCAACATCCGCATATCATTTGATTGTCGATAGTAGTCGTGCATTCGTGTTATCAATGTATATTATTTTTTTGGCCCGCCAAGCCATTGTATTTCAGAATGACTATGTGAAACAAACTCTAGCAACCTTCTCAAAAGTCCAATCAGTTCCCATATATCCAATATCAGACAAACCGCACGTGTCGAGGGCATCCCTAAATGCATCCATATGTGCTTGGCTTAGGTTACCAACTCCATCGTGTCCGTGGGCATGTATCACTTCATTAAAGTCACCCAGAATCTCCCATGGAGTATTAGTAGCCTCGGCTATTCCTCTTAACATATCCCATGTCTTGCAACTCTCCGATACCCGGGCTTCCCCGTACACAAAGGTTAGCCATACATGTTACTCCATCTCGTCAACTAGTACATGAATGTGATACTTAGAGTAACCAATAACTTCCACCTTTATTTTATCGTTCCAAAAAATGTCAAGGTCACCAGTCCTACCAAAAGTGCTTACAACATAGCTTTTGTTGTAATCTAAAGTACCCCTATGTAAAGAAATATAAGAGCATTTAGATCACTACTCTAGTGATCTAAATGCTCTTATATTTCTTTACGGAGGGAGTACCTGCTAAATTTCTCTATTTGCCTCTAATTGAGTTTACATGATACAAAGATTAAAGGGGGAAATTGCTTCATTAGATCCCAAATCTCTCAAACTGTCATGAGTTAGCCTATCCCGCGTCAGTTCCAGCACAGGAGGCTCAATGCGCTAGGCGCGACGCCCCTTGGGAGCCCGCCAAACACGCGTCATTGTTTTTGTTCTTGTCATTTCCTTTGTCTATCGCTACTAGGGTTACCTTGTTCCTCTTCAGATCTTGCTTCGAATACGGGCTTAGGGGCACTGCCAGAGGGGGTAAAGCAAGCATGTTATTACCTTCAAGCAACTATGGTGAGGAGCCAGTGAGTGCCAACAAAAGTTCAGCCACCTGTGTCGCTCCCCTTTTCATGTTTCCATCGGCTCCGATCATTGTTGCATATGTGGAGTGTGCTACTGGACATGTATCCTTCTCAGACCAGTCTCTTTGCTCCTGTTCTGGCTGTCCACGGCCAGCACCCCTTCTGGAGCGCCCACCCCCTCTGTTGCCTCTGTTTCTTCTACCTCCACCCGCTCTCTGGCCCCGACCAGCGCCCCTGCACCATTCTACCAGGAGGTTTTTGAAGACCAAAGTTAATGGAGCATGTATGCCATTGCCACACTCTTTATAAAGGTGCCCGAGGAGGCCGCGAATGGCGCACCAATCCCTGGTAAGCTTCATAGTTGACTATAAAGATCTCCCATTTTTTCTTGATAACTAGAGAAATGACATTCTTCAAGGGTTTGGTGACATCTATCTTCACCCTTACACGGAAAAAGTTCCCCTTGAAGTCTTGAGATTTCTGATCATCATAAACAAATTAACCCACCGTTGATGCCAAAGATTTGATCAAGTGAAAGAACAAGTCTGGTAGTTCATGAATCTGGATCCACATCTCAATCTTGTTGAGCTATTATTGACGGTCTAGTGTATCCATCATAGGGTTCATTCACTACAGCCTTGCCATTGAACATCCAAGGCCCTTCTTCCATTACTCTTTCCAGTCGCCCAAACACAAGAATTGAAGAGTATAGAGATTATCCTCAAGTAGCTTGAATTTTACCTCTCGGGCATGGTCCCAGGCTACCCTTATGTTTTTATAGAACCAATATTGGGAGAAGGGCTTGGTCATGTGGACATGCGCGGTCACCATCCATCTTGCAGCATCCTCTAGGATCTGGCCATCCTCCACAACAACATCGTTCAGATCATCCTCGCCGAGACCTAGCTCCTTCATCATCTTCTCCATGTCACTCAGAGCCGCGCCTGATGCCGAAGTCGATCTCTCCATCAGATTCTCTTGCTCGTGAAAAAACCTTGGTACCGCAGGCAGGAGAAACCCTAGTCATGCTCACCTAGGACCACGACGAAGGTGGCAAAGGGTGAGGGATGGGTGAGGGAGTCCTGGACTAGGGGGTGTCCGGATAGCCGAACTATTATCTTTGGTCGGACTCCTCGACTATGAAGATACAAGATTGAAGACTCCGTCCCGTGTCCGGATGGGACTTTCCTTGGCGTGGAAGGCAAGCTTGGCGATACGGATATGTAGATCTCCTACCATTGTAACCGACTCTGTGTAACCCTAGCCCTCTCCGGTGTCTATATAAACCGGAGGGTTTTAGTCCGTAGGACGGACAACAATCATACCATAGGCTAGCTTCTAGGGTTTAGCCTCCTCGATCTCGTGGTAGATCAACTCTTGTACTACCCATATCATCAATATTAATCAACCAGGAGTAGGGTTTTACCTCCACCGAGAGGGCCCGAACCTGGGTAAAAATATCGTGTCCCTTGTCTCCTGTTACCATCCGCCTAGACGCACAGTTCGGGACCCCCTACCCGAGATCTGCCGGTTTTGACACCGACATTGGTGCTTTCATTGAGAGTTCCTCTGTGTCGTCACCTATAGGCCCGATGGCTCCTTCGATCATCAACAACGATGCGGTCCAGGGTGAGACTTTTCTCCCTGGAAAGATCTTCGTATTCGGCGGCTTTGCACTGCGGGCCAACTCGCTTGGCCATCTTGAGCAGATTGAAAGCTACGCCCCTGGCCATCAGGTCAGATTAGGAAGTTTGAACTATACGGCTGACGTCCGCGGAGACTTGATCTTCGACGGGTTCGAGCCACAGCCAAGCGCGTCACACTATCACGATGGGCATGATCTAGCTCTGCTGCCGGACAGTGCCCTGAAGGCCGCACAAGTGTCTGCTCCGACCCTTAGCTCGGAGTCGACTGCGCCGGTCGAGGACGGGTGGCTGGACACCGCCTCGGGGGCTGCTACCTCTACGGCGATAGAGTCGAATACCGACCCTGTCCTTTGTGAAGCTCGTGACTCCAGGGTGCCGGACTCCTTTCCGGACTCCGAACCTTCCGCGCCCCTGCTAATCAAATCCGATTGGGCGCCGATCATGGAGTTCACCGCTGCGGACATCTTTCAGCACTCGCCCTTTGGCGACATCCTGAATTCACTAAAGTCTCTCTCCTTATTAGGAGAGCCCTAGCCGGACTATGGTCAAGAAGGTTGGGATGCGGATGATGAAGAAACTCAACGCCCACCCACCACCCACTTTGTAGCCACTGTCGATGTTTTAACCGACATGCTCGACTTTGACTCCGAAGACATCGACGGTATGGACGAGGATGCCGGAGACGACCAAGAACCAGCGCCTACAGGGCACTGGAAGGCCACCTCAACTCACGATGTATATATGGTGGATACACCTAAAGGAAGCGATAACGATGAACAACGGGACGCTGCGAAGGATAATTCCCTCGAGAAGCAGTCAAAACAGCGATGTAAGCGCCGCTCGAAGTCCCGCCTCGACAAAGACAGCACCCATACAGACCCAGCCATAGAGCAGGGTGAACCAGTGGATGACGAACATGCCCTCGAGCAGCTATCTGAACAGGATAACTTGGATAAACAATCCGTCCCCGGCGAAGATAACAGTCTGGACGATCTCACACCAGACACGTTGTTGGAGCAGAAGAACCTCCATAAAAGGCTTGTCTCCACTGCACGAAGTCTGAAGAAACAGAAATGGAAGCTCAAAACAGCGGAAAGACGTACTCAGAATGAGATGGAGCAAAGTACTCAAGACCGCGGACAAATACGGCGATAGTCGCCAAACAAAGAGCTACCCGAAGCACAAACTACTGCCCGAATTTGACGAGGAGGCCGTAGAGCCCCCACAATCAAAGAACAATGGTCGCACTAACAAGCCTCATGACCCGCTTTTGCGCGGGAGAGGATAGCTGGCTGGCAAGATGTAGCACCAGCGACCCAAGTACATCCGAGGTCAGGGATGGAAATGGGAAACTACGACGCAGCAAGGACCAGCACCGGACCAAGGGAAACAGCCCGAAGAGCATGGTAGTCAAACGCCGGATTCAAAAGCTGTCGGCAGAACAACAAAAAACTGCCTTGTAAAGGACAACAGCGACGAGCTGTCCAAACCTAAACAAAATCTTGGATAAGATATGCCAAATCCACAGCACCCCCGGGAAGCCTGCAAACCATACCCACCGAGATTGTTGGGTCTTCAAACAGTCTGGCCGACTTAACGCCGAACACAAGGGGCTCGACACACCAAGTGAGGACAATGACGAACCCCACAAGCAGAGCAACGGGAAAACAAAGAATTTCCCAAAAGAGGTCAAAACAGTAAACTCACTTCAAGTGACAACAGGGAAAAATAGAGCGGCGCCCATTAAAGTACGCGCCGCACGGTCCACCCCAGCAGAGTCCCGACACTGGATGTCAAAACCAATCACTTTCGACCATCAGGATTACTTCGGAAGTATTCGGAACGCAGGATGGACTGCTTTGATATTAGATCCTATAATCGACGGACTACAATTTACACAAGTCCTAATGGACGGCGGCAGTGATCTAAACCTGCTATATCAGGACACAATCCGCAGAATGGGGTAGACCCAACCAAAATTCGCCATAGCAACACTTCCTTTAAAGGAGTGATGCCAAGCCCAAATGCCCATTGTACGGGCTCTCTAACACTAGAAGTTGTGTTCGGCTCATCCGACAACTTCCGTCGCGAAAAGTTAGTCTTCCACATCGCCCCATTTAAAAGTAGCTATCAAGCACTATTGGGACGCGAATCTTTCGCCTGCTTTAACGCAATACCGCATTATGCATCTCTTACACTTAAAATGCCCGGTCCACGCGGCATCATCTCATTAAAGGGAAACTTCGAGTGTTCCTCGAATACGGAAGAACGTGAGACTGCCTTGATAGCCACACACTAATCCGGCTTTGCTGATCAAAGCACCCAAAAAGGTCATTCAGATCCCGGACACGGCTATGCGAGTCCGGCATAAATAAACAAGGGGCTTACTAGCCGCGTACCCCCTTACAAGGGGCTGCACGCATGTACAATAAGAGACAATAAAGCTCAATTTTATTCATTTTTTTTAATCATACTTTGTTTATTTTAAAATACATTTTTCGCACGATCCCTTTCTCCAACTAAGTTCTTCTCTTTTACAGATGAACACCGTGCTACACCCGTCTAGGATACGGCACAATGGAGACACAGGCGCAGACATGCAGTAGGGACCCGTTGCAAGGATTCTTTTCAGATTAAGACCCTGCGTAAACCTTTTTTACTGTCTCTTGTTGATAGACATCCCCCGGTTTCTTACTATAACCGAGGAGGAGGCTGGCGTTTTGGCATCGGCCGCGTCAGAAATTTTTGCGCGTACCTGGACACTAGGGGCTTAGGGCATTGTTCTGCCCGTTTCCATAAGGACCGAATACCTTAGGGAGTGTTCGACGTCTCGAGTTAGGCCTTATATGCATCAGCTCCGAATCATGTCTTTGGTCAAATGTTGGGTTTGCCCGGCTCCTGTGTTTTACTGCCTTACGTTCCGCTCTATCGGTTAACGCGGCACCAGGAGAACTACTGCGATTGTGCCCCGGTTCGTCCAGGAGAGCACCTCAGTAGAGAAAGCCGAAAACTGACTGTCATGATATAGCGAGAGACTGGTCAACCACTCGATGGACCACCGGAATGTTTAGAATTCCTCCGCTTTAATGAAGGACCGCTTCCCGGTCAGGCACATACGCGCCCCGAATTCGGAGAGCACGGTGCCCCTAGGGGCTATATAGTAGCCCCACCATCGAACTCCTATGGCTAAGTGAAAGTGATAAAGCATTATAGTCCGGTTGCCTAGTTTGCTACGCTATCACCTCCTTCACAGGACCAAGACGTTGGATTAAGTGTGAAAATGCGCTTTTTTGCAAACAGCCCCGCACTATGTGCATGGGGCTGAAGCCGAAGATTGCCATCTTTCAGGTTATATACACATATACATTAACGACCGCACAAGAGGTATTTTAATACTTGAACGCACAAGTATAAAAAGCCCTTATATTATATTTGAAACATGGTTTCACAAATCATACATGTCATTTGAACATAATATTCTTCGAGCACTGCATCTCTATTAAACGAGCGCCCGGCAGGACTTCCTCAAAATAGTGCTCGGCAGGTACTCGGCTTCTGTCCGAATCCTGGGATGCAACGTCGGTGGCCTTCATCTCCGCCCAATATGTTTTGACACGGGCAAGAGCCATCCGTGCACCCTCTATGCATTCCGACCGTTTCATTGCATCGATATGCGGCACCGCATCAAGGAACTGCTGCACCAAGCCAAAATAACTCTTCGGCTCGGGCCTTTTCGGCCACAAATGAGTCACGACATCCTTCATGGCAAGTCCGGACAACCTATTCAGCTCAGCCCATTCGGCTAACCGATCGGTTAATGGAAGGGGACGCTCTGGACTATGGAACTGCGACCAAAAAAGCTCTTCCATTCCGTGATCCTTTTGACCTCGGAAGTGTGCAACCGCGTCTGCGGCACTCACCACCAAATCCAGATAAGCATCCTCTGCACCCCACAGCTAGCCCAACTGAGCATACTTCGGATCCCTGAACTTCCTGCGCAGCAGAAAGGGCTTTCCAGCCGCGATATCCCCGGCTTGACGTAGCTCCTCCTTTATAGCTCTCATCGCGGAGCAGGCATCCTTGGCTTCGGTGGCCCTCTTCAGGTCCCCTTGCCCCGCTCGGCGTTCCTTTTCAAGAAACTTGCAGTGGTCGGTAGCATGCTTCAACTTCCCGGCCATCTCGGCCATTTCCTCCCTGCTTCGGCAGTGAGCAGCCTGTTCGGCTTTTAGCTCCTCGGCCGCCCTCAAGGCAGCCGCATCACTTTTTCTGGCTTGCTCCTTGACTCGGGCTATCTCCGCCCGAAGGTCCTCCATAGCAGCGGCACCATCTGCATAAAGCATACATGTTGTAAGGTATGGGCGTCAAGCTCCCTTACCAGGTGTCCGCGGAGAAGTTGCATACCTTGTGACTCGTCAAGCCGCTTATTGACAAGCGCGATGTCCGCATCCGCCACGTCAAGTTGCCACTTCAGTTCGGCAAATTGATCAGTCCGGCTGGCCACCGGACGCTCCGCCACCTATATAGGACATGCGACATCTTAAAACTGAGATTATGATCCTCGGCGCGCTGTCGCTTTCGACAGCATACCGAGTCTCAGGGGCTACTATCTATACAGGGCGCATTCTATATGCAAAACTGTCAGAAGGTACATCATTTTCGCGTACCTCAAACCCCGTCAGCAAACTTCTAACGGCTTCATGCAATCCGCTCTCAGCGGATGAAATCCTTTCAATCACCGTACCCATTAACGCACGGTGATCTTCTGAGATAGACGCTCGCCCGAGCAGATCCTTCAGCTCCTTCGATCGTACACTAGTTGGTGCCGGACCTTCCGGCCCCGCCGGACTCGGGGAAACCCTCCGCGACGACACCTTAGGGTCGCCCGCCCCACCTGACGGTGCAGCAGATGGAGGCGTTTCGCTCTCCATCATCTCCGGACGAAGATCCCCCGAAGATGAGCTCTGCTGAGAAGGGCTGAGATCCGAACTACAAGGTAAAACTTCAGTTATCTTCAGAAATAAAACAGGGATGTCCCTTATTAGGAAACTCCCCTTTCTACTTACGGCTCGCTAGAGGGCTAATTTCCTTGGGGAAATAGTGCGGCCGGGGCTTCTCCCGGCGCAGGACCCTCTGGTGAAGATTTCTTCCCCCGCTTTGAGGCCTTGGCCTCCGGATCTTCAGAAGCGGTCCTCTTCTCCCCATGGAGGGAGGGATTCTTGATCCCCCCCTTTCTTGAGAGCCTCCTTAGCGGAGGCAGTAGCTTTCCTATTCCCCCCTTCGCCCTCTTCCAAAGGCGCAACCTCCAGCATCTTGGTTAACACAGGATCCGGCGTGGTCTCAGGAAGGGGGGTCAGACACCTTATTAGTTTTGCTTTTGCTATCCACTCCTGTTCAAGGGACAACTCTTTAAAGGGCCACTTTATGATAAATATACGAATAGCGTGTCCGGGCACAGGACTACTTACTTGAGTATCCGGGCGATTGCAGCTCAGACCTGCATCCTCGGTCAAGTCCGGACACATCTCTTGTGATCCGAAGAACAGTTTATACATCTCCACGGGCGTCACGCCCATGAAGTGTTGGAGAGCTCGCGGTCTCTCCGAATTGAATTCCCACAGGCGGAGGGGCGACGTTTGCAGGGCAGAAGGCGCTGAATCAGCATGACCTGCGCCACTACAACCAGATTGATCCCTCTCTCTTGGAGGTCTCGAATACGGCCCTGCAACAGAGGTACGTCCTTGGACGGCCCCCAGTCAAGCCCTTTGTTGACCCATGATGCCAGCCGTTGTGGAGGACCCGAGCGAAAGGCAGGTGGCGCCACCCATCTGGTGCCCTTGGGAGCGGTGATGTAGAACCACTCCTGTTGCCACGAACCAAGCGCCTCTTGAAAAGAGCCCTCGGGCCATGGAGCGTCAGCACTCTTGCTTATAACAGCCCCTCCGCACTCTGCCTGCTGCCCCTCGATCACCTTCGGCTCCACATTGAAGGTCTTGAGCCACAATCCAAAGTGAGGGGTAATGCGGAGGAAGGCTTCGCATATGACAATGAACGATGATATGTGGAGGATGGACTCCGAATCCAAGTCGTGGAATTCCAGCCCATAATAAAACATGAGCCCCCTCACGAAGGGGTCCATCGGGAAGCCTAAACCCCGAAGGAAGTGAGACACGAACACCACGCTCTCACCGGGCTCAGGAGTAGGAATAACCTGCCCCTGAGCAGGCAGCCTATGCGAAATTTCGCCGGTTAGATACCTGGCGTCTCTCAACTTTCGTACGTCTTCTTCCGTGACGGAAGAAGGCACCCATCGGCCTTGCAGGTCGGATCCGGACATTATCAAAGGTCCGAAGCGCCTGAATCTGGAGCTTTGGGTGTTGGAACTCGAGGCGAAGGGCGGACTCGATTGAGATTGAAAGAAAGGAGCAGGCCTTGGTCTCGTTATAAAGAGGATGAATACCAAGAGCCCTCCCCGTGGCCGTTTGGGACTCGCCTTTGATAGAGGGGGCGTGCCAGCGGGCACGGTTGGGTTACCCACGCCCGTATTGATGAGAATCCCGGAATAAGGGGACGCGATCTCTACTTTGACAAGACGTGCCAAGGAAACCGCTTCGCTAAACGTGCTGAGGTGGAACAATAAAAATGATTCGAATAAAGGCTTGGCCGTGGTGTGATGTCACGCCACGAAATACGTCAGCAGATTGAACCTGTGTAAATATTATTCTCTCTACGGTGGTATGTGGAACTTATTTTGCAGAGCCGGACACTATCCTTTTGTTCAAAAATCTTCTATGAAGTATTCGGAGAAGGAACCCGCCTTGCAATGCCAAAGACAATATGCGCGCCGGACTCGTCGTCATTGAAGCCTGGTTCAGGGGCTACTGAGGGAGTCCTGGACTAGGGGGTGTCCGGATAGCCGAACTATCATCTTTGGCCGGACTCCTGGACTATGAAGATACAGGATTGAAGACTCCGTCCCGTGTCTGGATGGGACTTTCCTTGGCGTGGAAGGCAAGCTTAGCGATACGGATATGTAGATCTCCTACCATTGTAACCGACTCTGTGTAACCCTAGCCCTCTCCATGTCTATATAAATCGGAGGGTTTTAGTCCGTAGGACGGACAACAATCATACCATAGGCTAGCTTCTAGGGTTTAGCCTCCTCGATCTAGTGGTAGATCAACTCTTGTACTACCCATATCATCAATATTAATCAAGAAGGAGTAGGGTTTTACCTCCACCGAGAGGGCCCGAACCTGGGTAAAAACATCGTGTCCCTTGTCTCATGTTACCATCCGCCTAGACGCACAGTTCGGGACCCCCTACCCGAGATCCGCCGGTTTTGACACCGACAATGGGGATCGAAGATCTCCATGAGGAGCCACAAGAGCCGTCGGGGGAGAGGAACCCTAACGAGAGGGAAACTTACGCATCTATTTTTTGGCGGCTGCAACCAATCATCCGAATGATTTCCTAGGGATACAGTCGGGTCGCGCGTTTTTGGATTCACCCCCTCACAGTTGTTGGATCTAGTCAACGCGTCGGACAGGTCCTTCTCCTCTCATCGCAGCCGCAACAAAAGCAACGACCGTGTCGTCGTGGGGAAGCAGCACCGCCTGGCTCATAGCAGGAGTCGCACCCCTCGCTGGCAGCGCAACGACGCTCCACCGGCGAGCACCGCCATCGGTGCGGTGGTGCTCCATCACAACACCCGAACGTCTGTTGCATGCTTCGCTACGGTGTCCCACGCGTGGTGGTGCTCCATCGCAGCACCCGAACGGCCGTCCATGATTCGCTGCAGCCACCCCGTGGTGGTGCTCCATCGCAGCACCGGATGCCGTAGCATTTCCCATTGCAGCACCTGATGGCCACCGGCGAAGCTTCAGTGCCTAGCGGCAGCGCTCCATCGCAGCACCCCGATGGCCGCCGCATGTTTCACTGTAGCGCCCCGCCACGCGGGTGTTGCTCCATCACAGCACCGGCTGCCGTCACATCTCCCACGGCAGCACCCGATGGTCATTGGCGAAGATTTAATGCGGCCCCACCACAAGTGCGTCGGTGCTCCATTGCAGCACCGACGGCCTCCCCCCACACATGTGTCTTAGCTCCATCACAATATCCTACTACGCGTCGGTGGCTTCGCTGCAACACTCCCCCTGCAGCAGAGGCCTGATTTATGCGTGACGGCAGGACACGAGCCGCCGAAGCAAAGAAATGATGAGATCCATGAGTGAGGGAAAAGGTAAGAGATGAAGCAGAGGAAAACATGTGGATTGTGCGACGTGTAGTTCGTGTTGGGGAACGTAGCAGAAATTCAAAATTTTCCTACGTATCACCAAGATCTATCTATGGAGAAACCAGCAACGAGGGGAAGGAGAGTGCATCTACATACCCTTGTAGATCGCTAAGCGGAAGCGTTCAAGAGAACGGGGTTGATGGAGTCGTACTCGTCGTGATCCAAATCACCGATGATCCTAGTGCCGAACGGACGGCACCTCCGCGTTCAACACACGTACGGAGCGGAGATGTCTCCCATGCCTTGATCCAGCAAGGAGGAGGGAGAGGTTGATGGAGATCCAGCAGCACGACGGCGTGGTGGAAGTAGCGGGATTCCAACAGGGCTTCGCTAAGCGCTGCGGGAGGAGGGAGATGTGTCACGGGAGGGAGAGGGAGGCGCCAGGCCTTCCGGTATGATTGCTCCTCCTTTTCCCCACTATATATAGGGCCAAGGGAGAGGGGGAGGGTGCAGCCTTTCCCCTTCCTCCAAGGAAGGGTGCGGCCAAGGGTGGGGAGGAGTCCATCCTCCCCAAGGCACCTCGGAGGTGCCTTCCCCCTTTAGGACTCTCCCCTTTTTCTCTTCTCTTGGCGCATGGGCCTCTTGGGGCTGGTGCCCTTGGCCCATGTAGGCCAAGGCGCACCCCCTACAGCCCATGTGGCCCCCCGGGGCAGGTGGCCCCACCCGATGGACCCCCGGGACCCTTCCGGTGGTCCCGGTACAATACCGATGACCCCGAAACTTGTCCCGATAGCCGAAATAGCACTTCCTATATATAATTCTTTACCTCCGGACCATTCCGAAACTCCTCGTGACGTCCGGGATCTCATCCAGGACTCCGAAAAACTTTCGGGTTACCGCATACTAATATCTCTATAACCCTAGCGTCACCGAACCTTAAGTGTGTAGACCCTACGGGTTCGGGAGACATGCAGACATGACCGAGATGACTCTCCGGTCAATAACCAACAGCGGGATCTGGATACCCATGTTGGCTCCCACATGTTCCACGATGATCTCATCGGATGAACCACGATGTCAAGGACTCAATCGATCCCGTATACAATTCCCTTTGTCCAACGGTATTGTACTTGCCCGAGATTCGATCGTCGGTATACCGATACCTTGTTCAATCTCGTTACCGGCAAGTCTCTTTACTCATTCCGTAACACATCATCCCGTGATCAACCCCTTGGTCACATTGTGCACATTATGATGATGTCCTACCGAGTGGGCCCAGAGATACCTCTCCGTTTACACGGAGTGACAAATCCCAGTCTCGATTCGTGCCAACCCAACAGACACTTTCGGAGATACCTGTAATGCACCTTTATAGCCACCCAGTTACGTTGTGACGTTTGGTACACCCAAAGCATTCCTACGGTATCCGGGAGTTGCACAATCTCATGGTCTAAGGAAAAGATACTTGACATTAGAAAAGCTTTAGCATACGAACTACACGATCTTTGTGCTAGGCTTAGGATTGGGTCTTGTCCATCACATCATTCTCCTAATGATGTGATCCCGTTATCAACGACATCCAGTGTCCATAGCCAGGAAACCATGACTATCTGTTGATCACAATGAGCTAGTCAACTAGAGGCTCACCAGGGACAGATTGTGGTCTATGTATTCACACGTGTATTACGATTTCCGGATAATACAGTTATAGCATGAATAAAAGACAATTATCATGAACAAGGAAATATAATAATAATACTTTTATTATTGCCTCTAGGGCATATTTCCAACAGTCTCCCACTTGCACTAGAGTCAATAATCTAGTTCACATCGATATGTGATTAACACTCAAGGTCACATCCCCATGTGACTAACACCCAAAGAGTTTACTAGAGTCAATAATCTAGTTCACATTACCATGTGATTAACACTCGATGAGTTCTGGGTTTGATCATGTTATGCTTGTGAGAGATGTTATAGTCAACGGGTCTGAATCTTTCAGATCCGTGTGTGCTTTACAAATCTCTATGTCATCTCCTAGATGCAGCTACCACGTTCTATTTGGAGCTATTCCAAATAACTGTTCTACTTGGAGCTATTCTAAATTGTTGCTCCATTATACGTATCCGGTATCTCTACTCAGAGCTATCCGGATAGGTGTTAAGCTTGCATCGACATAACCCTTTACGACAAACCCCTTTACCACCTCCATAATCGAGAAAATTCCTTAGTCCACTAGTTACTAAGGATAACTTTGACCGCTGTCCCGTGATCCATTCTTGGATCACTCTTGTACCCCTTGACTGACTCATGGCAAGGCACACTTCAGGTGCGGTACACAGCATAGCATACTGTAGAGCCTACGTCTTATGCATAGGGGACGACCTTAGTCCTTTCTCTCTATTCTGCCATGGTCGAGCTTTAAGTCTTAACTTCATACCTTACAACTCAGGTAAGAACTCCTTCTTTGACTGATCCATCTTGAACACCTTCAAGATCATGCCAAGGTATGTGCTCATTTGAAAGTACCATTAAGCGTTTTGATCTATCCTTATAGATCTTGATGCTCAATGTTCAAATAGCTTAATCCAGGTTTTCTATTGAAAAACACTTTTCAAATAACCCTATATGCTTTCCAGAAATTCTACGTCATTTCTGATCCATAATATGTCAACAACATATACTCATCAGAAATTCTATAGTGCTCCCACTCACTTCTTTGGAAATACAAGTTTCTCATAAACTTTGTATAAACCCAAAATCTTTGATCATCATCAAAGCATACGTTCCAACTCCGAGATGCTTACTCCAGTCCTTAGAAGGATTGCTAGAGCTTTGCATACTTATTAGCATCTTTCAGGATTGACAAAACCTTCCGGTTGTATCACATACAACCTTTCCTCAAGAAAATCGTCGAGGAAACAATGTTTTGACATCCTATCTGCAAGATTTCATAAATGATGCAGTAGTTGCTAATATAATTCCAACAGACTCTTAGCATCGCTACGAGTGAGAAAGTCTCATCGTAGTCAACTCCTTGAACTTGTCGAAAAACATCTTAACGACAAGTCGAGCTTTCTTAATGGTGATACTTACCATCATTGTCCGTCTTCCTTTTAAAATCCATCTGCACTCAACAGCCTTACGACCATCGAGCTGTTCTGCCAAAGTCTACACTTTGTTTTCATATATGGATCCTTTCTCGGATTATATGGCTTTGAGCCATTCGTCGGAATCCGGGCCCACCATCGCTTCTCCATAGCTCATAGGTTCATTGTTGTCTAGCAACATGACTTCCAAGACAGGATCACGTACCACTCTGAAGTAGTACGCATCCTTGTCATCCCACGAGGTTTGGTAGTGACTTGATCCGAAGTTTCATGATCAATATCATAAGCTTCCACTTCAATTGGTGTAGGTGCCACAGGAACAACTTCCTGTGCCCTGCCACACACTAGTTGAAGAGACGGTTCAATAACCTCATCAAGTCTCCACCATCCTCCCACTCAATTCTTTCGAGAGAAACTTTTCCTCGAGAAAGGACCCGATTCTAGAAACAATCCCTTATTGCTTTCGGATCTGAGACAGGAGGTATACCCAACTGTTTTGGGTGTCCTATGAAGATGCATTTATCCGCTTTGGGTTCGAGCTTATCAGCCTGAAACTTTTCCACATAAGCGTCGCAGCCCCAAACTTCTAAGAAATGACAGCTTAGGTTTCTCTAAACCATAGTTCATACAGTGTCATCTCAACGGAATTACGTGGTGCCCTATTTAAAGTGAATGTGGTTGTCTCTAATGCCTAACCCATAAACGATAGTGGTAATTTGATAAGAGACATCAAGGTACGCACCATATCCAATAGGGTGCAACTATGATGTTCGGACACACCATCCCACTATGGTGTTCCAGGCTGTATTAGTTGTGAAACAATTTCCACAATGTCTTAATTTTGTGCCAAACTCGTAATTCAGATATTCATCTCTATGATCATATCATAGATCTTTTATCCTCTTGTCACGACGATCTTTCAACTTCACCCTGAAATTACTTGAACCTTTCAATAATTCAGACTCGTGATTTATCAAGTAAATGTACTCAACATCTACTCAAATCATCTGTGAAGTAAGAACATAATGATATCCACTACATGCCTCAGCACTCATTGGACTGCACACATCAAAATGTATTACTTCCAACAAGTTGCTTTCTAGTTCCATTTTACTGAAAACGAGGCTTTCAGTCATCATGCCCATGTGGTACGATTTGCATGTCTCAAGTGATTCAAAACCAAGTGAGTCCAAACGATCCATCTGTATAGAGTTTCTTCATGCATATCTACCAACAAACATGGTTCGCATGTCTCAATCCTTTCAAAAACGAGTGAGTCCAAAGATCCATCAACATGGAGCTTCTTCATGCGTTTTATACCGATATGACTTAAGTGGCAGTGCCACAAGTAGGTGGTACTATCATTACTATCTTTTGGCATGAACATGTGTATCACTACGATCGAGATTCAATAAACCATTCATTTCAGGTGTAAGACCATTTGAAGGTATTATTCAAATAAACAGAGTAACCGTTATTCTCCTTAAATGAATAACCGTATTGCGATAGACATAATCCAATCATGTCTATGTTCAACACAAACACCAAATAACAATTATTTAGGTTTAACACCAATCTCTTTGGTAGAGGGAGCGTGCGATGCTTGATCATATCAAGCTTGGAAAAACTTCCAACACATATCGTCAGCTCACCTTTAGCTAGTCTCCGTTTATTCCGTAGCCTTTTGTTTCGAGTTACTAACACTTAGCAACCGAACCGGTATCTAATACCCTGGTGCTACTAGGAGTACTAGTAAAGTACACATTAACACAATGTATATCCAATATACTTCTATCGACCTTGCCAGCCTTCTCATCTACCAAGTATCTAGGGTAATTCTGCTCCAGTGGTTGTTCCCCTTATTACAGAAGCACTTAGTCTCGGGTTTGGGTTTAACCTTGGGTTTCTTCACTAGAGCAGCAACTGATTTGCCATTTCATGAAGTATCCCTTCTTGCCCTTGCCCTTCTTGAAACTAGTGGTTTCACCAACCATCAACAATTGATGCTCCTTCTTGATTTCTACTTTTGTGGTTTCAAACATCACGAATATCTCAAGGATCATCATATATGTCCCTGATATATTATAGTTCATCACGAAGCTCTAGCAGCTTGGTGGCAATGACTTTCGGAGAAACATCACTATCTCATCTGGAAGATCAACTCCCACTCGATTCAAATGATTGTTGTACTCAGACAATCTGAGCACAGGCTCAACAATTGAGCTTTTCCCCCTTAGTTTGTAGGTTAAGAAAATCGTCGGAGGTCTTATACCTCTTGACGTGGGCACGAGCCTGAAATCCCGATTTCAGCCCTCAAAACATCTCATATATTTCGCGACGTTTCAAAAACGTCTTTGGTGCCTCAATTCCAAACCGTTTAACTGAACTATCACATAGTTATCAAAATGTGTATGTCAGATGTTCGCAACATCCACATACAACGTTCGAGGTTCAGCACACTGAGCAGTGCATTAAGGACATAAGCCTTCTATGAAGCAATGAGGACAATCCTCAGTTTACGGACCTAGTCCGCATAATTGCTACTATCAACTTTCAACTAATTTTTCTCTAGGAACATATCTAAACAGTAGAACTAAAGCGTGAGCTACGACATAATTTGCAAAATCCTTTTGACAATGTTCAGGATAATTAAGTTCATCTTATGAACTCCCACTCAGATAGACATCCCTCTGGTCATCTAAGTGATTACATGATCCGAGTCAACTAGGCCGTGTCCGATCATCACGTGAGACGGACTAGTCATCATCGGTGAACATCTTCATGTTGATCGTATCTACTATACGACTCATGCTCGACCTTTCGGTCTCCGTGTTCCGAGGCCATGTTTGTACATGCTAGGCTCGTCAAGTTAACCCTAAGTGTATTGCATGTGTAAATCTGTCTTACACCCGTTGTATGTGAACGTAAGGATCTATCACACCCGATCATCACGTGGTGCTTCGAAGCGACGAACTTTAGCAACGGTGCACAGTTAGGGGAGAACACTTCTTGAAATTGTTGTAAGGGATCATCTTATTTACTACCGTCGTTCTAAGTAAACAAGATGCATAAACATGATAAACATCACATGCAATCAAATAGTGACATGATATGGCCAATATCATTTTGCTCCTTTTGATCTCCATCTTCGAGGCTCCATGATCATCATCGTCACCGGCATGACACCATGATCTCCATCATCATGATCTCCATCATCGTGTCTTCATGAAGTTGTCTCGCCAACTATTACTTCTACTACTATGGCTACTGGTTAGCAATAAAGTAAAGTAATTACATGGCGTTGTTCAATGACACGCACGTCATACAATAAATAAAGACAACTCCTATGGCTCCTGCCGGTTGTCATATTCATTGACATGCAAGTCGTGAATCCTATTACAAGAACATGATCAATCTCATACATCACATATATTCATCACATTCTTCTTGGCCATATCACATCACATAGCATACCCTGCAAAAACAAGTTAGACGTCCTCTAATTCTTGTTTGCATGTTTTACGTGGCTGCTATGGGTTTCTAGCAAGAACGTTTCTTACCTACGCAAAACCACAACGTGATATGCCAATTGGTATTTACCCTTCATAAGGACCCTTTTCATCGAATCCGTTCCGACTAAAGTGGGAGAGACTGGCACCCGCTAGCCACCTTATGCACCAAGTGCATGTCAGTCGGTGGAACCTGTCTCACGTAAGAGTACGTGTAAGGTCAGTCCGGGCCGCTTCATCCCACAATACCGTCGAAACAAGATTGTACTAGTAACGGTAAGCATATTGAACAACATCAACGCCCACAACTACTTTGTGTTCTACTCATGCAAAGAATCTACGCAATAGACCTAGCTCATGATGCCACTGTTGGGGAACGTAGCAGAAATTCAAAATTTTCCTACGTATCACCAAGATCTATCTATGGAGAAACCAGCAACGAGGGAAAGGAGAGTGCATCTACATACCCTTGTAGATCGCTAAGCGGAAGCGTTCAAGAGAACGGGGTTGATGGAGTCATACTCGTCGTGATCCAAATCACCGATGATCCTAGCGCCGAACGGACGGCACCTCCGCGTTCAACACACGTACGGAGCGGATACGTCTCCCATGCCTTGATCCAGCAAGGAGGAGGGAGAGGTTGATGGAGATCCAGCAGCACGACGGCGTGGTGGAAGTAGCGGGATTCCAACAGGGCTTCGCTAAGCGCTGCGGGAGGAGGGAGATGTGTCACGGGAGGGAGAGGGAGGCGCCAGGCCTTCCGGTATGATTGCTCCTCCTTTTCCCCACTATATATAGGGCCAAGGGAGAGGGGGAGGGCGCAGCCTTGCCCCTTCCTCCAAGGAAGGGTGCGGCCAAGGGTGGGGAGGAGTCCATCCTCCCCAAGGCACCTTGGAGGTGCCTTCCCCCTTTAGGACTCTCCCCTTTTTCTCTTCTCTTGGCGCATGGGCCTCTTGGGGCTGGTGCCCTTGGCCCATGTAGGCCAAGGCGCACCCCCTACAGCCCATGTGCCCCCCCGGGTCAGGTGGCCCCACCCGGTGGACCCCCGGGACCCTTCCGGTGGTCCCGGTACAATACCGATGACCCCGAAACTTGTCCCGATGGCCGAAATAGCACTTCCTATATATAATTCTTTACCTCCGGACCATTCCGGAACTCCTCGTGACGTCCGGGATCTCATCCGGGACTCCGAACAACTTTCGGGTTACCGCATACTAATATCTCTATAACCCTAGCGTCACCGAACCTTAAGTGTGTAGACCCTACGGGTTCGGGAGACATGCAGACATGACCGAGATGACTCTCCGGTCAATAACCAACAGCGGGATCTGGATACCCATGTTGGCTCCCACATGTTCCACGATGATCTCATCGGATGAACCACGATGTCAAGGACTCAATCGATCCCGTATACAATTCCCTTTGTCCAACGGTATTGTACTTGCCCGAGATTCGATCGTTGGTATACCGATACCTTGTTCAATCTCGTTACCGGCAAGTCTCTTTACTCGTTCCGTAACACATCATCCCGTGATCAACCCCTTGGTCACATTGTGCACATTATGATGATGTCCTACCGAGTGGGCCCAGAGATACCTCTCTGTTTACACAGAGTGACAAATCCCAGTCTCGATTCGTGCCAACCCAACAGACACCTTCGGAGATACCTCTAATGCACCTTTATAGCCACCCAGTTGAAGGAAATATGCCCTAGAGGCAATAATAAAGTTATTATTTATTTCCTCATATCATGATAAATGTTTATTATTCATGCTAGAATTGTATTAACCGGAAACATGATACATGTGTGAATACATAGACAAACATATAGTCACTAGTATGCCTCTACTTGACTAGCTCATTAATCAAAGATGGTTATGTTTCCTAACCATAGACATGTGTTGTCATTTGATTAATGAGATCACATCATTAGGAGAATGATATGATTGACATGACCCATCCCGTTGGCTTAGCACTTGATCATTTAGTATTCTGCTATTGCTTCCTTCATGACTTATACATGTTCCTGTAACTATGAGAATTGTGTAACTCCCGTTTACCGGAAGAATACTTTGGGTACTACCAAACGTCACAACGTAACTGGGTGATTATAAAGGAGTACTACAGGTGTTTCCGAAGGTACATGTTGAGTTAGCATAATTCGAGATTAGGTTTTGTCACTCCGATTGTCGGAGAGGTATCTCTGGGCCCTCTCGGTAATACTCATCACCTAAGCCTTGCAAGCATGTAACTAATGAGTTAGTTATGAGATGACGTATTACGGAACGAGTAAAGAGACTTGCCGGTAACGAGATTGAACTAGGTATTGGATACCGACGATCAAATCTCGGGCAAGTAACATACCGATGACAAAGGGAATAACGTATGTTGTTATGCGGTTTGACCGATAAAGATCTTCGTAGAATATGTAGGAACCAATATGGGCATCCAGGTCCCGCTATTGGTTATTGACCAGAGACGTGTCTCGGTCATGTCTACATTGTTCTCGAACCGTAGGGTCCGCACGCTTAAGGTTTCGATGACAGTTATATTATGAGTTTATGTATTTTGATGTACCGAAGTTTGTTCGGAGTCCCGGATATGATCACGGACATGACGAGGAGTCTCGAAATGGTCGAGACATAAATATTGATATATTGGACGGATATATTTGGACACCGGAAAGGTTCCGAAAGAGTTAGGAGCTCCGGGAGGTTACCGGAACCCCCCGGGAAGTATATGGGCCTTATTGGGCCCATGTAGGAGGAAGGGAGAAAGGAGCAAGGGAGGGGCGCGCGCCCCCCAAGCCCAATCCGAATTGGGGAGGGGGGCCGGCCCCCCCTTTCCTTTCTCCTTCCCCCTCTTCCTTTCTTACTACTAGTACTCCTTCCTACTACTAGCACTCCTTCCTTCCCCCTCCAAATGAGATAAGGAAAAAGAGGGGAAACCTACTTGGAGTAGGTTTCCTCCTCCTATGGCGCGCCCCCTCCTTGGGCCGGCCACCTCCTCCCTCCCTCCTTTATATACGGGGGTAGGGGGGCACCCTAGAACACATAAGTTGATCATTGATCGTTCCTTAGCCGTGTGCGGTGCCCCCCTCCACGATATTACACCTCGGTCATATTGTAGCGGTGCTTATGCGAAGCTCTGCGACAGGAGAACATCAAGATCGTCACCACGCCGTCGTGCTGACGGAACTCCCCCTCGGCGCCTCTACTGGATTGCAGATCGAGGGTGCGTCATCGAGTTGTACGTGTGTCAAGAATTCGGAGGTGCCGGAGTAACGGTGCCTGGATCGGTTGAACCGGGAAGACGTACGACTACTTCCACTACGCTGTGTCAACGCTTCCGCTTCGGTCTACAAGGGTACGTAGACGACACTCTCCCCTCGTTGCTATATCATCACCATGATCTTGCGTGTGCGTAGGAAAATTTTGAAATTACTACGTTCCCCAACAGTGGTATCCGAGCCAGGTTTTTTATGGTTTGATGTTATATGCACGAGTAGAACACAAGTGAGTTGTGGACGATATAAGTCATACTGCCTACCAGCATGTCATACTTTGGTTCAGCGGTATTGTTGGATGAAGCGGCCCGAACCGACATTACGCGTACGCTTACGCGAGACTGGTTTTACCGCCGTGCTTTGCACACAGGTGACTAGCGGGTGTCAGTTTCTCCAACTTTAGTTGAACCGAGTGTGGCTACGCCCGGTCCTTGTGAAGGTTAAAACGGAGTCTATTTGACAAACTATCGTTGTGGTTTTGATGCGTAGGTAAGATTGGTTCTTGCTTAAGCCCGTAGCAGCCACGTAAAATTTGCAACAACAAAGTAGAGGACGTCTAACTTGTTTTCGCAGGGCATGTTGTGATGTGATATGGCCAAGACGTGATGCTATATTTTATTGTATGAGATGATCATGTTTTGTAACCGAAGTTATCGGCAACTGGCAGGAGCCATATGGTTGTCGCTTTATTGTATGAAATGCAAACGCCCTGTAATTGCTTTACTTTATCACTAAGCGGTAGCGATAGTCGTAGAAGCAATAGATGGCGTAACGACAACGATGCTACGATGGAGATCAAGGTGTCGCGCCGGTGACGATGGTGATCACGACGGTGCTTTGAAGATGGAGATCACAAGCACAAGATGATGATGGCCATACCATATCACTTATATTGATTGCATGTGATGTTTATCCTTTATGCATCTTATCTTGCTTTGATTGACGGTAGCATTTTAAGATGATCTCTCACTAATTATCAAGAAGTGTTCTCCCTGAGTATGCACCATTGCGAAAGTTCTTCGTGCTGAGACACCACGTGATGATCGGGTGTGATAGGCTCTACGTTCAAATACAACGGGTGCAAAACAGTTGCACACGCGGAATACTCAGGTTATACTTGACGAGCCTAGCATATACAGATATGGCCTCGGAACACGGAGACCGAAAGGTCGAGCATGAATCATATAGTAGATATGATCAACATAGAGATGTTCACCATTGAAACTACTCCATCTCACGTGATGATCGGACATGGTTTAGTTTATTTGGATCACGTAATCACTTAGATGACTAGAGAGATGTCTGTCTAAGTGGGAGTTCTTTAGTAATATGATTAATTGAACTTAAATTTATCATGAACTTAGTACCTGATAGTATTTTGCTTGTCTATGTTTGTTTCTAGATAGATGGCTCGTGCTGTTGTTCCGTTGAATTTTAATGCGTTCCTTGAGAAAGCAAAGTTGAAAGATGATGGTAGAAATTACACGGACTGGGTCCGTAACCTGAGGATTATCCTCATTGCTGCACAGAAGAGTTACGTCCTGGAAGCACCGCTGGGTGCCAGGCCTGCTGCTGATGCAACTGACGACGTTAAGAACGTCTGGCAGAGCAAAGCTGATGACTACTCTATAGTTCAGTGTGCCATGCTTTACGGCTTAGAACCGGGTCTTCAACGACGTTTTGAACGTCATGGAGCATATGAGATGTTCCAGGAGTTGAAGTTAATATTTCAAGCAAATGCCCGGATTGAGAGATATGAAGTCTCCAATAAGTTCTACAGCTGCAAGATGGAGGAGAACAGTTCTGTCAGTGAGCATATACTCAAAATGTCTGGGTATAATAATCACTTGATTCAACTGGGAGTTAATCTTCCGGATGATAGCGTCATTGACAGAATTCTCCAATCACTGCCACCAAGCTACAAGAGCTTTGTGATGAACTATAATATGCAAGGGATGAACAAGACTATTCCCGAGCTCTTCGCGATGCTGAAAGCCGCGGAGGTAGAAATCAAAAAGGAGCATCAAGTGTTGATGGTCAACAAGACCACTGGTTTCAAGAAAAGGGGCAAAGGGAAAAAGAAGGGGAACTTCAAAAGGAACAGCAAACAAGTTGCTGCTCAAGAGAAGAAACCCAAGTCTGGACCTAAACCTGAAACTGAGTGCTTCTACTGCAAGCAGACTGGACATTGGAAGCGGAACTTCCCCAAGTATTTGGCGGATAAGAGGATGGCAAAGTAAACAAAGGGACTATGGATTAAGCGAAGATTAGCTAAGGACGAGGTGACGATGCGCGTGGGAAATGGTTCCAAAGTCGATGTGATCGCGGTCGGCACGCTACCTCTACATCTACCATCGGGATTAGTTTTAGACCTGAATAATTGTTATTTGGTGCCTGCGTTGAGCATGAACATTATATCTGGATCTTGTTTGATGCGAGACGGTTATTCATTTAACTCAGAGAATAATGGTTGTTCTATTTATATGAGTAATATCTTTTATGGTCATGCACCCTTAAAGAGTGGTCTATTTTTATTGAATCTCGATAGTAGTGATACACATATTCATAATGTTGAAGCCAAAAGATGCAGAGTTGATAATGATAGTGCAACATATTTGTGGCACTGCCGTTTAGGTCATATCGGTGTAAAACGCATGAAGAAACTCCATACTGATGGACTTCTGGAATCACTTGGTTATGAATCACTTGGTACTTGCGAACCGTGCCTCATGGGCAAGATGACAAAAACACCGTTCTCCGGTTCTATGGAGAGAGCAACAGATTTGTTGGAAATCATACATACAGATGTATGTGGCCCGATGAATACTGAGGCTCGTGGCGGATATCGTTATTTTCTCACCTTCACAGATGATTTGAGCAGATATGGGTATATCTACTTGATGAAGCACAAATCTGAAACATTTGAAAAGTTCAAAGAATTTCAGAGTGAAGTAGAAAATCATCGTAACAAGAAAATAAAGTTTCTACGATCTGATCGTGGAGGAGAATATTTGAGTTACGAGTTTGGTTTACATTTGAAACAATGTGGAATAGTTTCGCAACTCACGCCACCTGGAACACCCCAACGAAATGGTGTGTCCGAACGTCGTAATCATACTTTACTTGATATGGTGCGATCTATGATGTCTCTTACCGATTTACCGCTATCGTTTTGGGGTTATGCTTTAGAGACGGCCGCATTCACGTTAAATAGGGCACCATCAAAATCCGTTGAGACGACGCCTTATGAACTATGGTTTGGCAAGAAACCAAAGTTGTCGTTTCTCAAAGTTTGGGGCTGCGATGCTTATGTGAAGAAACTTCAACCAGATAAGCTCGAACCCAAATCGGAGAAATGTGTCTTCATAGGATACCCAAAGGAGACTATTGGGTACACCTTCTATCACAGATCTGAGGGCAAGATTTTCGTTGCTAAATTCGGATCCTTTCTAGAGAAGGAGTTTCTCTCGAAAGAAGTGAGTGGGAGGAAAGTAGAACTTGATGAGATAACTGTATCTACTCCCTTATTGGAAAGTAGTTCATCACAAGAACCGGTTCCTGTGACAACTACACCAATTAGTGAGGAAGCAAATGATATTGATCATGAAACTTCAGATCAAGTTTCTACTGAACCTCGTAGGTCTACCAGAGTAAGATCTGCACCAGAGTGGTACGGAAATCCTATTCTGGAAGTCATGTTACTTGACCATGATGAACCTACGAACTATGAGGAAGCGATGATGAGCCCAGATTCCGCAAAATGTCTAGATGCCATGAAATCTGAGATAGGATCCATGTATGAAAACAAAGTATGGACTTTGGTTGACTTGCCCGATGATCGGCAAGCCATTGAAAATAAATGGATCTTTAAGAAGAAGACTGACGCTGATGGTAATGTTACTGTCTACAAAGCTCGACTTGTTGCAAAAGGTTTTCGACAAGTTCAAGGGGTTGACTACGATGAGACTTTCTCACCCGTAGCGATGCTTAAGTCTGTCCGAATCATGTTGGCTATTGCTGCATTTCATGATTATGAAATTTGGCAAATGGATGTCAAGACTGCATTCTTGAATGGATTTCTAGAAGAAGAGTTGTATATGATGCAGCCTGAAGGTTTTGTTGATCCAAAAGGTGCTGACAAAGTGTGCAAACTCCAGCGTTCCATTTATGGACTGGTGCAAGCATCTCGGAGTTGGAATAAACGCTTTGACAGTGTGATCAAAGCATACGGTTTTATACAGACTTTTGGAGAAGCCTGTATTTACAAGAAAGTGAGTGGGAGCTTTGTAGCATTTCTAGTTTTATATGTTGATGACATATTGTTAATTGGAAATGATATAGAATTTCTGGATAGCATAAAGGGATACTTGAATAAAAGTTTTTCAATGAAAGACCTCGGTGAAGCTGCTTACATATTGGGCATCAAGATCTATAGAGATAGATCAAGACGCTTAATAGGACTTTCACAAAGCACATACCTTGACAAAATTTTGAAAAAGTTCAAAATGGATCAGGCAAAGAAAGGATTCTTGCCTGTGCTACAAGGTGTGAAGTTGAGTCAAACTCAATGCCCGACCACAGCAGAAGATAGAGAGAAAATGAAAGATGTTCCCTATGCTTCAGCCATAGGCTCTATCATGTATGCAATGCTGTGTACCAGACCTGACGTATGCTTAGCAATAAGCTTGGCAGGTAGGTACCAAAGTAATCCAGGAGTGGATCACTGGACAGCAGTCAAGAACATCCTGAAATACCTGAAAAGGACTAAGGATATGTTTCTCATATATGGAGGTGACAAAGAGCTAGTCGTAAATGGTTACGTCGATGCAAGCTTTGACACTGATCCGGACGATTCTAAATCGCAAACCGGATACGTGTTTATATTAAACGGTGGAGCTGTAAGTTGGTGCAATTCAAAACAAAGCGTCGTAGCGGGATCTACAAGTGAAGCGGAGTACATAGCTGCTTCTGAAGCAGCAAATGAAGGAGTCTGGATGAAGGAGTTCATTTCTGATCTAGGTGTCATACCTAGTGCATCGGGACCAATGAAGATCTTCTGTGACAATACTGGTGCAATTGCCTTGGCAAAGGAATCCAGATTTCACAAGAGGACCAAGCACATCAAGAGACGCTTCAATTCCATTCGGGACCAAGTCCAAGTGGGAGACATAGAGATTTGCAAGATACATACGGATCTGAATGTTGCAGACCTGTTGACTAAGCCTCTCTCACGAGCAAAACATGATCAGCACCAAGACTCCATGGGTGTTAGAATCATTACTGTGTAATCTAGATTATTGACTCTAGTGCAAGTGGGAGACTGAAGGAAATATGCCCTAGAGGCAATAATAAAGTTATTATTTATTTCCTCATATCATGATAAATGTTTATTATTCATGCTAGAATTGTATTAACCGGAAACATGATACATGTGTGAATACATAGACAAACATATAGTCACTAGTATGCCTCTACTTGACTAGCTCATTAATCAAAGATGGTTATGTTTCCTAACCATAGACATGTGTTGTCATTTGATTAATGAGATCACATCATTAGGAGAATGATATGATTGACATGACCCATCCCGTTGGCTTAGCACTTGATCGTTTAGTATTCTGCTATTGCTTCCTTCATGACTTATACATGTTCCTGTAACTATGAGAATTGTGTAACTCCCGTTTACCGGAAGAATACTTTGGGTACTACCAAACGTCACAACGTAACTGGGTGATTATAAAGGAGTACTACAGGTGTTTCCGAAGGTACATGTTGAGTTAGCATAATTCGAGATTAGGTTTTGTCACTCCGATTGTCGGAGAGGTATCTCTGGGCCCTCTCGGTAATACTCATCACCTAAGCCTTGCAAGCATGTAACTAATGAGTTAGTTATGAGATAACGTATTACGGAATGAGTAAAGAGACTTGCCGGTAACGAGATTGAACTAGGTATTGGATACCGACGATCAAATCTCGGGCAAGTAACATACCGATGATAAAGGGAATAACGTATGTTGTTATGCGGTTTGACCGATAAAGATCTTCGTAGAATATGTAGGAACCAATATGGGCATCCAGGTCCCGCTATTGGTTATTGACCAGAGACGTGTCTCGGTCATGTCTACATTGTTCTCGAACCATAGGGTCCGCACGCTTAAGGTTTCGATGACAGTTATATTATGAGTTTATGTATTTTGATGTACCGAAGTTTGTTCGGAGTCCCGGATATGATCACGGACATGACGAGGAGTCTCGAAATGGTCGAGACATAAAGATTGATATATTGAACGGATATATTTGGACACCGGAAAGGTTCCGGAAGAGTTTGGAGCTCCGGGAGGTTACCGGAACCCCCCGGGAAGTATATGGGCCTTATTGGGCCCATGTAGGAGGAAGGGAGAAAGGAGCAAGGGAGGGGGGCGCGCCCCCCAAGCCCAATCCGAATTGGGGAGGGGGGCCGGCCCCCCCCCCCCCTTTCCTTTCTCCTTCCCCCTCTTCCTTTCTTACTAGTAGTACTCCTTCCTACTACTAGTACTCCTTCCTTCCCCCTCCAAATGAGATAAGGAAAAAGAGGGGAAACCTACTTGGAGTAGGTTTCCTCCTCCTATGGCGCGCCCCCTCCTTGGGCCGGCCACCTCCTCCCTCCCTCCTTTATATACGGGGGTAGGGGGCACCCTAGAACACACAAGTTGATCATTGATCGTTCCTTAGCCGTGTGCGGTGCCCCCCTCCACGATATTACACCTCGGTCATATTGTAGCGGTGCTTAGGCGAAGCTCTGCGACAGGAGAACATCAAGATCGTCACCACGCCGTCGTGCTGACAGAACTCCCCCTCGGCGCCTCTACTGGATTGGAGATCGAGGGTGCGTCATCGAGCTGTACGTGTGTCAAGAACTCGGAGGTGCCGGAGTAACGGTGCCTGGATCAGTTGAACCGGGAAGACGTACGACTACTTCCACTATGCTGTGTCAACGCTTCCGCTTCGGTCTACAAGGGTACGTAGACGACACTCTCCCCTCGTTGCTATATCATCACCATGAACTTGCGTGTGCGTAGGAAAATTTTGAAATTACTACGTTCCCCAACACCAGTTACGTTGTGACGTTTGGTACACCCAAAGCATTCCTACGATATCCGGGAGTTGCACAATTTCATGGTCTAAGGAAAAGATACTTGACATTAGAAAAGCTTTAGCATACGAACTACACGATCTTTGTGCTAGGCTTAGGATTGGGTCTTGTCCATCACATCATTCTCCTAATGATGTGATCCCGTTATCAACGACATCCAATGTCCATAGCCAGGAAACCATGACTATCTGTTGATCACAACGAGCTAGTCAACTAGAGGCTCACCATGGACAGATTGTGGTCTATGTATTCACACGTGTATTACGATTTCCGGATAATACAGTTATAGCATGAATAAAAGACAATTATCATGAACAAGGAAATATAATAATAATACTTTTATTATTGCCTCTAGGGCATATTTCCAACAGTTCGTGCGAAGGGATAAGGAGAGTGGACATCAGTGCGTAGGGCCAGCGTGACACATGTTGAGCAGAAGGAGAGGTTTACAGGAGGAAGAAATCAACCGGTTGAAAGCAAACGTTTTCCTTTTTTTTGGTGTGTGGTGGGGGGGGGCGTCTTTTTTTTAGGGGTAGGCGTCTACTTTTCTTAGGCACTGCTCAGGTCAGGGCATCTCCAGCCGCGCCCCCAAGAAGGCCTCCCCAGGCGATTTTTTCGCGCCGGCGCCGAAAAAACGGCCCAGTCGCGCCCCCAGGACGCCGAAAATCGCCGGCTTGGGCCGAAAACAGCGCCGGCGGACCCAGCCCGAACCCGGCGCGCTGGGGGGCGCCCGGGGGCGCCGGGGCGAGTTGTTTTGGCGCGAAGAAGCCGCGGGCCAGCCGCATCAGCGACCCTGCGCCTCGTCTTCCCCCAACGGCCTCGGTTTCCGCGGGGAATCAATGGCAAGGCTGCCGCCGGTCAGCCTTGCCATTGATTCCTTCACGGGCGGCGCGTCACGAGGCGGCGCCGACGCCTCCCCTCCCTCGCACGCGTACACACGGCGCGGCCCGGCTATAAAAGCCGGCGGCCTCCACTCCACTTCCTGTGCCCACACCAGCCCCGTCCCGCTCCTCGCCGCCGTCCAGACCCTCCCTCTCCCTGCCTCTCCCGCCCGCCGTCGCCGTCGCCATGGCAGAACGCTTCCCCGGGGACGAGGCGGCGGCCAACGGCTTCGGCCGCCGTTCGCTCCGCCTTCTGGAGTCCTGGCTCCTGTTCCAGGCGAACATCCCGGCGCCGCCGGACATGCGCGCCGGGCCATCGGGATGGAGGCTCAACGCCGGGGGAGTGCCCATTCCCCCGTTGCCCGACGCCGCGGCGAAGCCGGAGTACTTCGCCGAGGAGGTTGAGATCGTCCGCGCGTCCCTCCCCGACGCCCAACGCTCCCTCCCCCAGTACGCCGCCGACAACCACGCCGCCTGGGCGGCGTATTTCGAGCGCCGCCAGCAGCAGCGTCTGGCGTCCACCAACGGCGCGCCGGTGGTCGGTGGGCGGCAGAATAGCGAGGGGCGCCACCTCTGGTGGGGCGTCCCCGGCCGCACACTCGAGGGCGTGCTCATACACCTCGAGGGCGGCAACGACCCGCCGTTGGCATACCCCCCGGCGACGCACCGGCGCGTCGGGACATGGGCGCCAAGGCGGTTCGGGTCTTCCTCCTCCTCTTCCTCCTCCCGATCCTCCTCGCACTCCTCCGGCGCTCCGGCCCTGCTCGCCGTCAAGGCCGAGCCTGCCGCGGAGTCGCCGCTCGGTCGGCGCACTCGCAGCGCCGGCATCGTCATCCACGAGGGCGGCCGGCGCGCTTCGTCCTCGGTTCCTCCGCGCTTCGTCAAGCCGAAGACGGAGCCGGGACTAGCGCCGGTGAAGACGGAGCCGGGTCTGGCGCTGGCGAAGGCGGAGCTCGTCGACGACGACGCGGCCCTGGAATGGGCGCGCCAGGACTCCATTGCGATGGAGAAGGCGCGCCGGGAGAAGGCGAAGGAGCGCCAGCGCGCCGAACTGTGCCGCTTCGAGGAGCGCCGACGCGGCCGCGACGAAGACGGAGTCGTCGTCCTGTGCGACAGCGACGACGACGACGCGCCGCCGCCAGTCCACCATGGCGACGTCGGGTCCAGCCGGGGCGTCCGCGTCAAGGAGGAGAAGGTCGACGACGACGATGGCAGCGACGGCGGCGACGACTTCAACGCTTTTCTTTTTTAGATTAGCTTAATAATGTAATGAAAATGGACGAATTTGGCCGAAATTCGCCATGTTCGGACGAAATTTAACTGCTCTTTATTATAACTTCGCCGAACGGCCCCCCCCTTTTTTTTACACTCGCCTGTAGGCGGCCCTGGGGTCGACGGCTGGGCGAGGACTCGCCCCCAGGGCCTTTTTTTTCGCCGGCTCACCCCCAGGCGGCGCTTTTAGACGCCCCCTGGGGGGCCAACGGCTGGAGATGCCCTCACCAGGCCCATAATCTTTAGGCCCATTCGTTCCGGACTCCTCAGTTGTCCGTACTCGTTAACCTCGTGCTCCTACCCCCTGCTTGATCCTTATCTCGGCGCCGGAGCCCACGACCGCTTCCCCCCTCCCCCCCACCACCCCAACCCCGAAATATCCCCCAATTCCGACGCGACCGCGAAACCCTAGTCCCCCGGCAACCTTCGCTAGATCCGGAGAGCCGCTCCGGCGCCATGGCATCCCCGGAAGGATCAAACTGGGTATTCGACTGCCCCCTCATGGACGACCTTGCTGCCGCCGACTTCGCCGCGGCACCCGCAGGAGGCTTCTACTGGACCCCGCCGATGCAGCCGCAGATGCACACTCTTGCGCAGGCCGTCTCCGCCACCCCGGCTCCCAATCCCTGGTATGTAATTGCGGTTTCTCCTCTTCTCAGGCTCGATCGCGCCCACGCGCGGCTGGTCTCCAGTTTATACATTCCGTGTCCTGATTTGCTGCTGGTGTCTCTATGTTATCACCTATAGCATAAACCGATGCGGCTGATAGCATAATTGTTACGTGTGGTTGTAGATTAGTAAAACACTACAGCCTATGTGGAATTTGCATCATGGACTAAAGATTGCATGTTCTAGAATTACTTGCATGAGCGAGCATCTTTGTTTGTGTATTAGGTGTGAATTTGCAGGTCTCATTGGTGTTGGGTTAGAGGAGATGGTTTTGCACATGAATTTGAATGGGTCTTGTGGAAGGTGCATGGCGGGACCGAGTGTTCAGTATGTGCAGGGCTCGTTTGGTTCGGGTGCATATACTCCCTCCGTTCCTAAATATAAGTCTTTCTAGACATTTCAAATGGACTACAACATACGGATGTATGTAGACATATTTTAGAGTGTAGATTCACTCATTTTGCTCCGTATGTAGTCACTTGTTGGAATCTCTAGAAAGACTTATATTTAGGAACGGAGGGAGTACTACATATGCAGTGCATAGAATGTATACACAGTTTCACTCTTATTCGAGGAAAGTATAGTTTCCTCCTAAAATCCTCCTTGATGGATGCATATCCTCCTAAACTCTAAAACCAGATTATTTAAACCCTGAACTTTGCAAAACTGGTATATAAATGTCACCCTGAGCAGTTTTGGGGAGAATTGAAGGTAGATTTGATCTGATTTTTATTTCACTTCGTCAGAAAGTTCACGGGCATTTTTGGATCTCTTGTCACTAGAATTTGCCTAGGGATGGAATAAGATCGGACCTTCTCATAGTTCCCGATGCGCTGGAGGGAGGGATCGCCGGAGACGAGCACCGGCTCGGTCTGCTTGATGGCCTTGTGCAGGTCCCTCAGGTGTCCCCAGTTCGGTTGCCTAAGCAGACCTGCGCACCATGACAACAATTGTTTCAGGCAATCAGAGTACTGGTCGCAACGGGAGTACTGGTACTGGTCACGTACCATATTCGCCGATCGCTGCATCATTGTCGTAGCTTGTCGCGGTGAACAGGCCATCGGCGGTCCGGTCGAAATTTGTTCCTCCATGGTACTGAAAGACGGGTCAAACGTTAGGTGTCACTACAACTTAAAACCGAAACATCGAGTGACAACATGTGGTAGCCAGCATCAGTTGCTCACCATGTAGTAGTTGACAAAGGACCTGCACTTCTGAATGAACCTTACTACCGTGAATGTCATGTCCTCCACCAGCCAGTGCGGCACCGGGCCACCAAATGCGGTGAACCTTACATCAATCGACATACTTGATCGTGTCAGCAATGTCGTGACATTCTTGATGTGCAGATTGCAATTCAAGTGCAGTTTGTCGAGGAATTTTCACGCTTCGTACAAACTTACCATCCAGGCCAGGCCTTGCTCCACATGGTAGGCTTGCTGTTGGAGTTGGGGGTGAAGTAGTTGCAGTAGAAGCCATTGCAGGTATTTTTTTTGCAGCCATCACGAATCTATTCATCATTATCCAGGGAACAACTGACAAATCTGTCAATTTTAATAGAAGAAAAGGAACGAATTAGCACAGAGTATGTATTTTGTGGTGCCAGTAACAGGCTCCAAAGTTGGCAGCTTGATTCAGCGATGTGATGTCCTAACAGAAGCCATGTGCCTAGTGCGAGAAAGCGAAGTGGTTAAATTAGCTGGCACCGCAATTTGCTCTTTGCCATTGCGCCATGGGCCATGGCATTGACAGCAACTGTGAGACGAGAACGAGAATGAGAGGGTGTTGTAGCTTACCTCGGCGTCGGGGGCGTTGTCATGCTTGCACATCACCCATGGCACGCTGGCGTCAATGGCGACGACCATCTTGGTGGCCCAGTTGGCGTACGGCTTGGCGCCGCTGCCCGTCGCCTACTCCATGTACCCGTCTCCACCTGGGCGAGGATGATGGGGCCACCCTGACTCTCGAACAGCCCTCCGACTTAATCATTGACACGATCTTCTCCACGAACGTCTGCATCGCCGCCTGCGTGCATGCATGTCCACAACTCATTTCTATCAAATTCAAAACCCGATTTCCTAAGTTTCGCCACAACGGAAGAAAATCAAAACCATGTCATTCGTCTGTGTCTGTTGTAATTCAGCCAGAACCTTGAATGGACCGTGTCGGTCCAGAAGCTGATGCCTGGCACGTACTTGAGCCTTCTTCGTCACTGCCGCGCCCGACCGCGACACGGTCCTCTGCCCGGCGCTCCCTTCCGCCATGCTCGCGCTGCTGTGACTGCTCCGGCCACCTCGCCGCCCGCTCCGCCTGGCCTGCCCAAGCGGTACTTCCAGTCACGCAGGTGAGGAGAGGGAGAAAAAAATCAGATCAAAACCACCTTCAATTCTCCCCAAAACTGCTCAGGGTGACATTTATACCGGTTTTGCAAAGTTCAGGATGTAAACAATCTGGTTTTAGAGTTTAATTAGGGGAATATGAATCCATCAGGGTGGATTTCAGGGGGAAAACTATACTTTCCTCTTCTTATTCTGGTTCACTGGATGAGAAAGGGCAGAGTTCAAATGAAAAAGGTTGGCATGGTCATTGGCATTGCCAACATTTGGGGATGTATACTCCTAATTGTTTTCTTTGTTTAGTGAGACGAATTTATGTCTGATAAAGCTAATGGTATCAGATTTATGTGCTGGGGGTTGGGGGGTGTATTTTAAGTGGTCTGAATTTCCATAGCAAGACTATGTAAAATAGATCATGCTACATGTTACTTTGAGTCGGATATATTGAGCAGTCTCATGTTACTTTGATGTATCAAGGATCAGAAAGAAAATGGGTGAGATGATGGTTGTTTTGGGGACCCATATGTTGGAATTCCAGCTTAGCTGAGCAAGCATTGCTGATATATTGGCATATAGGTTTCCATCTTAAGAAATTATTTATGGTTACACCTTAGGGCATGACTGCCCTTTGATTCATGATATTTCTCTGAGTTGTCATATTTGCTGCATGAACAGAGGCGGCCTCCTGTGTTTAGATGTAGAACCATGCTTCTTTTTTTCATTCCAGTATTTCACCTGCTGTAGGTTATCTCTGGTAAATTTGCCCAAGCCTTATTATATTGCCCTTGCTACGCTTGTCTTTGAAACTTATGATTGTGCACTATATCATGATTTTGATATTCTTAACTGCGAATGTGCTTTTCACCAGTGCCCAGTCTTATTTTGGCTTTGCAATGCTAATGTTGCTGCTTATTATTGTGCAGTATATTGTGAATTTTACTATCTGTGATTTTACTTTTTGCCAGTGCTGAAATCAATAGCTCTGTTTCGGTGTGCTGGGACCATGCCAAAGGACAACCGAAAAATAAACGGTTTGTTTATGTCTATATGCTTTGTTCGGAGTCCCTGAATTCGGTATTTTCTGTTGAATGTTTCCAACTTAGCACACAATTGCAACAGTCCTAGGTCAGAAACTGGTGCTCAACCTAGCTCCAAAGCATGCAGGGAGAAAGTGAGAAGGGACAAGTTAAACGAGAGGTATGTCCCTGCCAGCAATTTCATTTTGTTTATTCTATTAGAATTGTTTTTGTTGTAGCAGCATTTTTGTCTTAGGTTCAATGGAGCTTATGGTCTTCTGCCTGTTAGGTTCTTGGAATTGGGTGCTGTCTTGGATCCGGGGAAAACACCTAAAATCGACAAATGTGCTATATTAAATGATGCTATCCGTGCAGTAACTGAATTGTGTAGTGAGGCAGAGAAGTTGAAGGATTCAAACGACTCTCTTCAAGAGAAGATTAGAGAGCTAAAGGTTTTTATTGTTCCACTTAACTTTTTGTATGTAGATGTGTGTCCATATACTTTTTCTTTATGTTCTGAACATATATTTCCTGTTTCATACAGAAATATATCTAATGTTATCTGTTTTTTTGGGGAGCCAAGGATTACTGTTTATTGAATCCATAGGCTTGTAGATGAGTAGATCTCAAGCAATCCATCAGCTCTTAAACCTGCTTTATTTTTTTATTAATTTCTATTTAAACATTACTTTTTGATTAATAATTGTTATCAAAGATTCTTGGAAGGTATATATTTGCGGTAAATCTTTAGTCCAACAAACAAATTGATTCTTAGATCCTTGGATTTTGCAGGCTGAGAAGAATGAGCTGCGAGATGAGAAGCAAAAGTTGAAGGCGGAGAAAGAGAGCCTGGAGCAGCAGATTAAGTTCATGAATGCACGTCAGAGCCTCGTACCACACCCTTCTGTCATCCCAGCTGCTGCATTCGCTGCCGCCCAAGGCCAAGCGGCAGGGCACAAGCTGATGATGCCTGTAATGAGCTACCCAGGATTTCCCATGTGGCAGTTCATGCCGCCTTCAGATGTTGATACCTCGGATGACCCCAAGTCATGCCCTCCGGTTGCATAAGCCAGCAAAAATCATTTGCCTCATCTATCTCATGGGGAAGGATGGCTAAAAAGCCTTCCGTTAAAGTATATCTTACTAGTCGTCAGTGTTACTCCCTCCGTTCCATAATGTAAGACGTTTTTTTGACACTAGTGTCGTGTCGAAAAACATCTTACATTATGGGACGGAGGGAGTACTATGCAGAAGCCGTTTAGTGTTATATATGTAGTTAAACCAAGAACCGAACTGAAGCGTCGTCGTTGTATCACCCGTGGACATTTGATTATCTTGTGACACCGTTGTATATTGTTAGTAAATAAATACCATCCGTTGAAGCAAATGGCGCTTGGACGCCATAGCATTATCGGCTTGTTACTTTGTTTGACATGTTGCCCGTGATTTTGATCTACTCCCTCCGTAAATTAATATAAGAGCGTTTATATTACTATTTTAGTGATCTAAATGCTTCTTATATTAGTTTACAGAGGGAGTATAACATAAATAGATTGTGCTGCAGGTCAAAATACAAATAAAAATAAATAGGTTGTGCTAGCTATTAGTTGGTCTTCTTGCATCCAGTTGGCCTACCAATTCTTCCATGTGAAAACGCATGGCAAAGTACAGGTGGAACCAGGATGGATGCACCTGTGGTGTGTATGTTGTGTTGGGTAATGGGTACAACGTGACGACCTCTCTTAGCAAGACGTGCCCTCTACTCATCTTATATATACTAATAAATTTGTTCATGTTCTCCTGCAATAGTAGTTTAGAATTGAAGCTCATATTTGTCTCTTTGTAATTTCCAGCTAGTTACACACCGTCTTCAACATTTCGTTTTTATGCAGTGAGTGAATTTTATAAAACTAAATTGGATCATGTCCACTCCATGTTCCTGGCGCCTCCAGGAGCAAATGTGCTAGTACCGCAACACAACTTCCATAATCGAAAAGATGAGACTGAAAACCAACACGCACAATTTAGGGAATGGCTAGGGGACAGTCAACTGAATTTAGACTCCGCATCTATTGATTTGCCCTCAGCCGTTGGATGGGAAAGAAACCATCAGATCTTCTTCTATCTCCTAAAAACATTGTTCATTGTCTTCCGCCTCCTGACCTCGATCTGAACCACTCACTGCTGCCGGCCGAACCGCATGCCACCGCCGCCCATCGCCGGCGGCACTTCCGTGGCCGCCTCATTGCCCCGCCCTCCGCTCAACCGCCATGCTGCTGTCACCCTTGGCCATCCTTCTAACCCATGTGATGACCAGTTTTTTCGGGGAAATTGCACCAGCCCCACAACCCTAAGATAAATAATGGGGTCACTTGCCTCCCTAAAGACGACGAGCTCCTTCCTTCACATGAAAATTGACGAACCCAAATTCTAAATCCAGGCGACTTACATAAGCTATTGTGCACATTAATCTGAGTTTTTTGTTTTGGATAATTGACGCAACCAAAGCTGATCAAAATGTAGTATCAAATTGCTCGAAAAACATATATGTAGTACTAGCATATTACGAAGATCGGCTTCAAAATGATGTTACATAGTAGGGAGCTGTATCCGCACATCAAATACAAGGAATTAACACCAGTAAAATAAAGTTTAAAGAAGAAAGAAAGGAAAAAAAAAGCCTTTGGTACAAAGAATAGTTAACCACGCCTCGAAACGAATACTCAGACCACCTTGTGTACGTACGTGCATATCGTACAACGGTAGCTCAAACTACAGCGTTCGTAGAAATCGTCCGTTTGTTGCTTCATCGTCAACTTACGCGGCAATGGCCACAAGAGCAGCGATCGCGAGCCCGGCCAAGGCCGCCGCCGGCTGCTGATACCGCGGAGCGGACGCGGACGCGGACGCAGGCGTGGAGGTGGTCGGTGCGCCCGCCGGCGCGGTCTTGGCGTCCGCGTAGGTGTCAGCGGGAGGGGAGGGGAGCGAGGCCGGAGAAGGAGCGGCTGCGGCCGCTGCTTCTTCCATCTTGGCGGCGGTGGCGGCGTCGTACGGCACGGTGCTGATCTTGAGGTGCATTGTGCCGTTGGTGCAGTGGCGGGGGATGCCGCAGATGAAGTAGCGCGTGCCGGTCTCGCCGAGCTCGAAGGTGGTCTTGCCGCCGGAGTGGGTGGAGATGGGGCTGCCCGTGGCGCAGCTGCCGTAGTCCGCCTCCGTCACCTCCAGCACGTTGTGGTACGGCTCGTACTCGAACGCTGCCATGTTGATGAACGCCGCCGGTGTTATACCACTACCCTACCTACCGTCGAGAAGAAAGCATGTAGAGTATAGATCATAGGAAGTTTGTGCACGTACTTATGGTGTCGCCGACCATGAAGACTTTGTCGGCGGTCCACTTCTCGTAGTCGACGTACGTGTCCCAGCCGATGGAGTCGTCGACCCTGTAGTCGATCGCCAGCGCCGTCGTGGCCAACGACGCCACCGCCATGACGGCGAGCAATGCTCCGGAGCTGGCCTTCATGTCTCCTGCTCCGCGTAGATCCAAAGGACACAAAGTGGATTGTTGGTGGATGCTTGGTTCTCTGATAGTCTGAACGATGCTGCTGCTGCAACCAGACCAGGGTGGGGGTATATATACCGGGAGCTAGAACAAGCAAAGACTTTCTCTTCCAATCGTTTTTTATATTCCAAAAAAAAGTATGTGTGTTTATGGCCTGCCATGAAACATGTACTGTAGGAAAGAGGAGAGATTGCAGGGTGATTCGAGTAGCTGTGCTCCCTTCAATTAATTGGCAAATTTGGAATCCGAAACGATTGATTGTGCTGTACATCGCACCTGGTTCATTCTGGAGCCGTGCTAAGTTGACTCCCGATCCTTAGCCACACAAAAGTATGCTTCTCTTGCAGTAGTATTTTATTTACTCCAATTGGAAACTGCTCAAATAATACGAAGATATGAGCACGAACAGTTGATATTTTAAAAAGGAAACCGAAATGGGTGGAGCCGCGTCGCAAGCTCAACATATATACTTGGATAGATTCGGATGTAAAATTACTTCGGAGACGGACAGAGAATGCATGTTTGCAGGGTTAATTAACTAGCTCGGCCAACACCCGTATACTTATAGTTTATGCATATTGACAACCATTAGTTGAAATGCATAATCTTGTGGCACACACAAAAAAAATCAACAAATTTAAGTTTTTCTTGACAGATTTTAGCTTGCTAGGTTCAACGCAATATAGATGAGTTGACATGCGAGATTCTCAGTTAATTATTGGTGATTCCTTCTACGTGAGCACAAGTCCCTTCCTTGCTGCCTCCGTACCCGGGCATGACTCGCGTGTTAGTGCCTTCGTGCTTCCCATGATCGATCGAGGCTGCATACATTATACATGGCCGATCTCAAGACAAGTTGGCATTGCACAGATCTTGCTTTCTCGTTTTCTCTTCCACGCTCTTCCAGATTATCATTCTTAATTGTAGTTTGTTTTAATGCATTAATTAACATGTCTGCCTCGTTTTTACCGGATAGAGCCGCCTTTTTCTTTTCTAGCTCTGGAGGCCTGGAGTGCGCCGGCAGCCCAGGCTTCACGCAGAGACTATATCTCGCTTATAGAGATACTCCTATATGATACACTAGTCTGAAGCGCGAAATCATCAATTGAGGAGTACTTATTGTGTCATAACATGAGAGTTTTTTCTTTTTTTTCCGTAGATTCATTCATTCAGACTGTTTTATCTCTTAAACCGTGCGTCCAAACTTCGAACTGTTTTCATCGTTGGATTCCTCGCGTCGAGATCAACAAAACTAGATCCCTTTTGATAGGTTTTGACGAGCCTTTTTTCACAAAAAAACAGACGAAAAAACCGAACTGGGAACACGGGCTTTTTTCCTTTTCGAAAGAGGCACGCCCGTGTGCCTCTCGCGGAAGGGAAAAAACAAAAAATATGTTTTTTTTTCATTTCCGAGAGGCATTCGCGGAAGGAAAAAAAAACAGAAAACACGTTTTTTCCCATTTCCGAGAGGCACGGCCGTGACTCTCGCGGAAGAAAAAAACAGAAAACACGTTTTTTTTTCCGTTTTCGAGAGGCACGGCCGTGACTCTTGCGAAAGCACAACTGTTCCTCTCGCGGAAGCAAAATCGGCCGTTGCGAAAGAAAAAAAACAGAAAACGCATTTTTTTCAATTTCCAAGAGGCACGGCTGTGACTCTGGCGAAAGCAAAACCGTGACTCTTGTGAGAAAAAAAGGATGTATGTTCGCAGGAAAAAAAATCAGATTTTTTAATCCAAAAGCTAAGAAAAACCGGTGAAAAACCGAAACGTCGATAAAACCCGGAAAAACCCGTTTAAAAGGCCGAAAACGTGTGCGGAAAAATAAAAAAAAAAGTTAAATCCGGAGGGAGCACCCAGAGTGCGACACGTGGCGGGTGGCTGAGAGTACGCCAAGTGGTGTTGATCGTTGTGAGGCTCCCGAAGGAGCGCTCGTCAACTAGTTGCTCCCTTTGAAGGGTTTTCTTCACGTGTAGCTATTGGGCCGGTTCATTTTTCGTCTCTTTTTCCTTTCGCTGTTTTAGATCCATTAGGTTTTTCTTACGGGTTTTTAGATCTATCAGATCATGCTTGCTTTCTTCTCTCAACTTTTTTTGTTTTCTTTTATTTCCATTTTTTTCACTTTCGATTTCTTCGTTGCTTCACCAGTTTTCTCATTTTTCTTTTTTTCTTCGTCTCTTTCTCCTCTTTAATTTTTCTTCGTTTTTCTTTGTTTCTTTCTCGTTTCCACTGTTTTTTCTTTTGTTTCCTCATTTTTCTTCCTTTTTTGGTTCTTTCTTGGTTTTACTCGGGTCTCTTCATTTGTCTCTGTTTCTTTCTCACTTTTCTCTGTTTTCATTCTTTCACATTGGTTTTTTTAGTTTTCATTTTATTTTTTTGGGTTTTTGATTTTTATTAGGTTTCATCATTTTTCTTTGTTTCTTTTTCAATTTTCATTGTTTTCTTTTTTGTTCAACACATGTCAAATCTTTTCAGTACACATTCGACATATTTTGTGTGCATAAAAACATATTTAATATAGACGTTTAACATTTTGATATACATGATTGACATTTTTAAAAAACTTATATGTTCTTTAGTCTATTTTTTCCCATACACATTGTACATTTTTTTTAAATATCTAATAAATTTTTAATTCATGTTTACATTTTATAAATACAAGATTAATATTATTTAAATACATGATCAACATTTTTAAATACACAGCAAACATTTTCTAAATTGCAATCAAGGTACAGACAGTGTACATCTTTTGTATACATCACGAACATTTCTCGAATACATATTGAACTTTTTTTAAATATATGTTTTTTGATACCACTTACATTTAATGTATGTCGTACAATTTTTGTGTACACCAGGAACCCTTTTTACATGTTTAACATTTTTTAAATACAATTGTAGTTTTTATATATTTCTCGTATACATGACAAACATATTTTTGATACATGATTAATTTTTTAAGACTTTTTTTTATAATACTTTATTAATATTTAAAAAAATCAAATGCTTGATTAACATTTTTTAAATACATGGTTTTTTCATGCATATTATATATTTTTTGTATGCATATTTCTTATATATGAGAAACATTTAACATTTTTCAAATGCTTGTTTATTTTTTTAAATGTTTATGTAAAGTGTTTTTTTGTAACGCCCACACCCACATACACAAATTTAGAATATTTGAAAGTATAAACAAAAATATAAAAAAGAAAGCAGTAAACAAAAACAAAAAACATGAAAAAAAACAAATGAGGCAGTGGCTTGTGGCCTTCTGCGCGCTGGGCCGACCCATTTAGGGAGGCGCCTGACATAGGCGCGCGCCAGCACGTGACTTGTTCTTGGATCGTCCTTCCAAAGTCTGTAGTCAAACCGAATATAGAGGCATTAGACATGGAAGATGGAAGGATGTTGGGCTAGTATCGCAAAATAAAACTTCCAAATCAAAATTTTTGGCTTGGTTTTGGCATCTATATTGAGAGTGCCTATATCAAACCTTTTGGCTCAAGTATGCGGCGTTGGCTTGTTGTTGGCCGGCAACGGGGTAGCACGGTTGGTTGTGAGGGTTGTTTAGATCCCGTTGGATATGGCTCGTGCAGTCCTGATGATGGGGATTTGCAGTGTCTTCCACGACAATGAAACTGGAGGATGGCGGTGCGGCAGCACCGCACTAGTAGTGCTAGCGGGGGCTGCCACAGTGGTGCGAGTTGTCATGGTGCGACCATGTAGGTGGTGGTTGGCGACAACGAGCTGTCTAGCGCATTTGGCCGCCGCTAGTGCCGGTCGGCGTGGCTAGCTGTGGTGACGGGGGTTTTGGTGCGCTCCAAGTGAAAGCCTAACTCGACCTCAATCAATGTTGACGCCAACAGCATCCTAAGACATCATCCCCTCCGTGGAGGCGTCATCGTGGGGCCCATTCACCTTTCTCGTTATCTCCATCATAGGTTCTCCGGATGAAAACCCATGCTCCCACCTTAATCGGAGTGGCATCGGCGACGTACCTTGTTGCGCCCCCATAGGGCGATGACTTGAAGGTCCGGTCTTTTGTTAATTTGTGGTGGCTTTGACGGCTTTGTAGCCTCGTCGTCAACTAGGCGCGTGCGACCGGTGAAGAAGTTGGAGCGGCGACTTCGAAAATCTCCTGCACGTAGTTTTGGTTTGGTTGCTTGGATAACAGAGCCATCAACTAGGCTACATCGGGGCTAGTGTGGAAGTCAGAGTGGTGCTTGGTGTTGACTTTGGTCACTAGGGCGGATGACCCATCGAATGGGCTAGTTTGCAGCCTTAGGGTCGTAGTGGATGTTGCAGTGCCGGCTCTGAACCCGGAATTGTGCTTTAGGATGTCGTCTCTGGTCTATTTGGTGACAGTGTCGTCGGTTGGGCTTGTGCGCACCCTCCGGACTAACATGTGCATGTGTCGTAGATATATTGGTTTTGGATCAGCTTTTCTTATATAAACTGTCAAATCTTTTTCTTCTTAGTGAAAACACCAGAGCTTTTTGACCATTGCTCAACAAAAATATCTTGCTTTTTTAGACAACCTCCAAAAAAGAGATGTGTTGGGCCTGGCCCAAGAACCACGCATTTTCTCTCACGAGGATAGCAGGCCACAGTTTTCTACTAGGAAGAACACTCTGTTTTCTTCTATGGAACAATTTTTATTTTCTCCATTCTGCACATATTTCAAAAATATTGAAAAAATACGAACATTATTCTTATTTTACTATTTTTTAAACCTATTATTTATTTACAATGTTCATCGGATATTTTTAAAAGTTCAATGTGTATTAAAAATATCATCGTCTACATAAAGTTGAAAAAATGCTCATATGTACATAAAAAATTTCATACATTTTTTGAAATAATTCACATGTTATTTAAAGTACACAATGAACTTTTCTAAAATACACAATGAATATTCTTGAAATAAATGATGAATAGTTTCAAGATACACGACGGAAAAAATTAATACATGATGAACAAATTTGAAAACAATGAACATTTAAATACATGACGAACACTTTATGGGTACAAGACGATGAACATTTATTAGTATGCAATGAACATTTTTCTAAGCATGCTGAGTATAAATTTAAATACGTGACCTTTTTAAAGTACATGACAAACATTTTTTAATACATGGTAAACATTTTGTAAATATGCGTTGCACATTTTTTTTAAAACTAGGTAAGTGCCCGTGCGTTGCACGGGTACACATATATTATGTTGGCTCAACACTAATTGTGGATAACATATACATGTAGGATCCTCATGCACATCAGATGACATTGTTGCATTTTTACTGCTGCCATCAGATGATATTGTTGGTCTCTCTATTGCTAAAATCAGTGTTATTCTTCTTCCTCCTTCACCCACTATCTCTGTCGTAAAGATCTAGGTGTACGGCCTTTGTCAATGGTATAGCCAGCTCGCAATCTCCCTTTCACCCACTGACAGTTTTTATATTTCACATTGTGCTGGTCTTAAGTTTCTCTCCCTCTAATAAAAGTGCAAGTGTAACCATAGAAATAAATTTCCTTGCTCATCCTTGTTAGCAGGCAAATACTTAAAAAACCAAGAAGGCTAAAGAGGTTTAATAATATATAGAACATAACACAAGGGCAAGAAAATTTGTTGCCCAATAAGTCAGCTTCGGGGAAGAAGAGCGACACCACTGCAAATGTACAAAAACATTCATTTATTAGGACACCTTTTTTCTTACAAATTACAAAGAAGAAACTATAGAAAACAGATGCAGCTAGCTCAAAAGTGAAACAAACATTTGATTTATGCATGTATACACAACATGATCAAGTAAACTGCAACCTGTGATCTAGATCGTTTCATATGGGCCCTCTAGCCGGCAGTAACCAACCACCTAGCATAATTGCAGCTAAAACCATATATCAAATTTAGTATAGTGTCATGCTAGTTGGGTAACACTAACAGTACGCACATATAGTTTAATCTATATAACAAAAGCTGCAACACTACAGGAATAGAGGCTAAGCTGCCATGAGATCAGCGGACATGTTACAGCCTACCGTGGAATAAAGGAGGACAGCTCGGGTGTGGTACTGCCATCCTCCAACGCCACCCAGCACAAGGCGCCGTGGCGCTCACACAGGCCCTCGTCGTCGTCCTCGCAACAGCTGACACGCGATCTTCAGTCTACACCCAACCCATCGCCTCCGGTCTCCGTCACGTCTCCTGTGGTTGGTCTCTCCGTGCTCACGTGCTGATGACGTCGATGTCCTTCAACTTCTGATGAACTTCTCGAGCTCTTCCTTTCTGATGAACTTGAAGCTCCATTCGCCGTCCATGGGGAACTTCCTCGACAGTCCGACGATGTGCGGAGGCGGCGCCTCCACCCGCTCTATCTGCTTGCCGTGGTGAGGGAGCAGAGTGAAGCACACAATGGCGTTGACATATCTCTGCCCCTGCCGGCGTCTATGGTCGGAGGGGAAGAGTTAGTGACCAGGTAGATGAGGCCATTGGGTGATAAAAGCTGCACTACCGTTGAAGTTTCTGGTCAACTTCCACTTCCCCTTTCAGGCGACGGCTAGCATGCCCTTGCATGCCTCCGTCGGAATCTCTGACCATCGTTGTAGGACGGCGTAGCCCCGCGGTTCTTCAGATCGGGCCCCTAACAACCACCTCATCATGATTTCTAGGAGAGATAGGAGAGGGGATGGGATGGGGTGCGGTGCCGGTCCGGGGAGATAGGAGGAATAGAAGGTGGGAAGGAGGCATGGATAGACCACAAGAGGAAGGAGCGTGCTGGGTCCTTGCTTGATTACCTACCGTGATTTCCCGTGATTTATGCCTCCCCATGAATTTATTGTATTACCATGCTTACCAAGAACAAATCTATCGCCATCTGGGAATTTATTGCATTGCCTAAGAAAAGTGATCTGATTACCAAAGATTAATTTGATTACCAAAAATGAAAGCGTAGGAAGGGGTCGCACGAGGAGGATGGACGAAGGGCGGACAACGTAAGAGGGGAGACGGAACCTTGCGTTTCTTTTAGGTAGTAGAGATATGCTGTGAACCTTTCTAGAATACATGACGATCATATTTAAAAACACTATGAATATTTTGAACTAACTTGTGGTTCAAGTCCTAGACCTAACATCGATGCTCGCTTTTTCCTGAATTTATGTCAGGCCTTCCGACGATGTGCGTTCAATGTGAGGAGACTTCCCGTCGACTATGAATGCGTATGTGACGACTTCTTCAATCCCAAAATGATATGTCGGCTCAGTCTCTTAGGGGGTGCTAGTAGGGGTGAGTGTATGTATGTATGTATGTATGTATGAGCGTATGCATCTGTACTATGTTAAAAAAAGAGAAAAATTCACCACAGGTCCCCAAACTTGCAGTGGCGTTAGCTTTAGTCCCTATGGTTAGAAATACCCACAATACGGTCACCAAACTTGCTCTAGGGGTCATCTACGGTCCAAAATACGAATTTCTATACGTACGCGCTGAGCTGGCTCGAGTCAATGGCTGTCAACGGTGCGCTGACTGCCACATGTGCTTCCTCGCTCGAATACGCAGGCAACCAGGTTTTTTTTTTGCAAAAATGGCAGTTATTAAAAGATCTCCTCCCTCCCACCTGGTCGGGTCGGACCAAGCCACTCCCTCCCCTGCCTCTCCTCCCCTGGTCGGGTTCGTCGTCGCTGCCGAGGTGGTTCATCGTCTCCGGCGTGGTCGAGCGTGGCGACGGCATCATGAGCTCGTCGTCGGACGCTGCGCCGCCGCCGTTCGCGCCATTTGGGAGGGGCCTGCATGACGTCCCTCTTGCACCGACGCGTCGTGACGAGCATGCCTCGCCACCCCTTTATGGTATATCCCCGTCGCCGGCAGCTTCTGTACTCGATCTGTCCGTGAAAGCTCCGGGGAAGAGCTTGCGTTCGAGTCAATTGCGCACAGGTGCTATGGTTTGGGCTATTTCTCTCCCTTTTGCCATGGATGGTGTAGGGTTTAGGGTTTTAGCAGCGGACGTTGAGCAGGGCCACAGATCAAAGCTAGGGTTTCTGATGGGCTATGGATCTTGTATTTGGAGATGATCTAGGGTTTGCAGAGCACAATTAGGGTTTGATTTTGGAGCATGCAAGGGGAAGGCCATGCTCGCTTCTCCCCTGTTTCTTTGCTTGATATGGCCTGGTTGTTGATCATGATATGAAGATGATCGTTTTGCGCATGAGATGATCGTTTTGCCCATGAAAGATCATATATTTGTTCGATGGAGGCCATGAATCCGTGCTTTTCTTTCTGCAACATGTATGAAATTTGCTCTATACTTGAGTTACCTGTCTGAATATTGAAATGTCTGAACTTGATTTAGTACAATAACTGAACATTGACACTGAGCATTGCCACCTTGCTTGTTTTGGTCCAATTACAGTACTTTATTGCTTGCTTAGTATCCTTACTTAGCTGAGCTACTGGTGGTTTGATATAGTAACTGAACATTTGGAGTTAACTGAATATTTTTCAGCTTGACTGAACATTCATAAATGTCTCTGTTTATGTTGTCTGAACATTGCAAGTTTGAATGTTTTACAGGACCCCTAAGCAACCAGTTCTCTGTTGAGGTCATACATGGTGGCTATTTCCTTTGTGCAGGCAAGCATAGGGGTTACCACAAAGGCCACTCCATTTGGTATGACTACTGTGACATAGATAACTGGACACCTACTGTTGTTGCTAGTCTTGTTGAGGAAATTGGGTATGAGTTTGAGGGCAGGATCAGGGCTTATTGATGTGATCCTGGGTTGACAGTGTACAAGAATGGATTAAGAGAGATTAAGATGGGAGACAACACTATGACAGAGAATATGAAGGATTGTGTTCTTAATGGGAATCATTTTCAACAAATATTTCTTGATCATGATGAGAGCCCGAGATCATATATTTCTCATGTTCCTGTTCATTCTGATGATGAGGATCCTCCATTTGCCAAATTCAATGGAAGTAGGCCAAAGAAAGAGCAAGTGCATGATCAAGAGCATGAGGAGCAAGAAGAGCAACAACAGCAAGAGGAGCAGGCTGAGCTCACTGTAGTGGAACAGGAGCAGGCTGAGCTCACTGTAGTGGAATAGGAGCTGCCTTAGCATGATCAAGAGCAGGAGCAAGATGAAACACAGTCAGAAAGTGGAGCAGAGTCAGAAGAAGATGATTTCATACCAAGTCCACCCCAGCCAGGAACAACTTACCTTTCATCTCAGTTTGGGTTTAGGGCCAGGAAATCCTCTAGGTGTTTGAACATGGATGCAGCAGACGCAGTTGGTTGTTCATTAATGCAGGATTCAGATGAAGATTACATTTCACAATTTGTTGATTCATACATTGATCTACAAGATGATGATGACTTGTTTGACAAGAATGTTGATTGTGACAAAGGCAAAGGTAAAGCAGTCCAAGAAGAAGCTGATGATCCTACTGAAGATGTGGACATGTGCTTGCCTTCATCTGATGAAGATAAGGTTAAGCTAAATTTCAAAAGTTTTAGAGAAGAGGACCTGGCTAAACCAGAGTTCAAGGTGGGTCAGACATTTGCTAGTGTTGAGTTACTGAGGAGGGCTATCAAGGAGTATAGCTGCCATGAAAGGGTTGACATCAAGTGCCCTAGAAATGATAGGAAAAGAGTTAAAGGCATTTGTGAAGATGGGTGTCCATGGTCTTTGTATGCATCATTTGATGGGAGAATCAACTGCTTCATGATCAAGAAGTATAACCCAAATCATACCTGCATAAAGAAATGGAGTGTCAAGTCATTCACTGCCCCTTCATGGCAGGGAAGTATCTTGATTCATTCAGAGCAGATGAAAACATGAACATGAAGAATTTTTCAAGGGTTGTTCAAAAGGACTGGAACATGACAACCACAAGGAGCAAACTTAGAAGGGCCAGGAGACTAGTGAAGAAAGTCATTGAAGGAGATGAGTTAGAGCAGTATAACAGTATGTGGGATTATGCAGCTGAATTCAAAAGATCAAACCCAGGCAGCTCTTTCTATGTAGGTGTCAATGATGGCATATTTGGAAGTTGTTATTTCTCTCTGGATGCCTGCAAAAGGGGTTTCATGCAAGCATGCAGGCTTGTCATTTGTTTGGATGGATGCCACCTGAAGACAAAGTATGGAGGTGTTATGCTGTGTGCTGTTGGCATGGATCCTAATGACTGCATTTACCCTCTAGCTTTTGCTGTTGTTGAGGTAGAGAACACAAACACATGGAAATGGTTTCTATCAAACTTGAAGAGTGACTTGGGAATTCTCAACACAGAGCCATGGACTATAATGTCAGACAAGCAAAAGGGGCTGATCAAGGGAGTGAGGCAGCACTTTCCTGATGCAGAGCACAAACACTGTGTTAGGCATATTTGGTAGAATTTTCAGCAAACACACAAAGGAGATGTTCTGAAGAACCAGTTATGGAAGTGTGCAAGGAGCACAACACCAGAGCTGTGGGCTGCAAGCATGGAGGAGATGAAGGTCATCAGCATAGAAGCATATAAATGGCTTGAGCAGCTACCACCCAACACTTGGGTTAGGGGCTTCCAAAGATACTTGGCCAAGTGTGATATCCTTCTGAACAACAACTGTGAGGTTTTCAACAAATATGTTCTTGAGGCCAGGGAGATGCATCTCAGATCAATGATTGAGAAGATCAAAACTCAGCTCATGGTCAGATTCTACAAAAAAAGAAAAGAGGCAGAGAACTGGCATGGTTCTGTATGCCCAAAAATAAGAAAAAGAATTCAAAGGAATATAGAGCTGGCAGCTACATGCATGGTTTCAGGGGCTAGTGATGGCATCTTCCAGGTTGACAACAGGACCAAGACATACATTGTTGACCTCAAGGAAGAGAGTTGTACATGCAAAAGGTGGGATCTTAGTGGAGTTCCATGCCACCCTGCAATTGCATGTTGTAGACATGAGAGAATTGACCCAGAGAGTTTGGTGCACTCCTGCTACAGTATAGAAGCATTCAAGTTAGCATACAAGCCAATTATCAAGCCTTGCATACATAGGAGTGAGTGGTAGAAGATGAATGGGTGTGAAATCAAACCACATGTCTATGAAAAGAAAGTTGGGAGGCCTTCAAACAAGAGTAGGAGAAAGCAGCCTTATGAGATTGAAAACAAAGATGGCACAAAGGTACTGACTAGACATGGAGGCACAATAACATATTCGTACTGCCATGAACAGGGCCACAACATCAAAGGATGTACTACAAGAAAAGCTGGCATTTTGCCAAAACTAACAGTGAGAAGGGGACCAAGGGCTATTCCTGAGGATGTGCCTGATGATGAACCAGTTATGGCACAAGATGAATAGGAACATGATGGTGGGCAAGTCACACAGGAGGAGGTTCATGTCACACAAGATGATGGCCAACTTACACAGGAGGATGTCAATGCCACACAGAATGATTACCCAGTGCAGCAACAAGAGGATGAATATGATACACCAGTTGTTTTTCAGGTAAATTCTAATCTTTTTTGTCCATTTCTTTTAGGTTGTATTTAATGTGATACACCAGTGATGATAGCATGTGATGATTGGCTGTGCACAGGTGCAAGACTTTGGACATACAATGCTTCTTAAGATGCAGCAGTCTAGGCCTGTACCTAGAGAAGAAACTGAAGTCACTCTGCCAGATTCATCATTCATATTAAAGGCATCAAGTTCTCAATCTTCAGCACATACAACAACAACTACAAATGGTGGCAACCTGACCATGAAGTTGTTGAAGATGAAAAGAGACAAAGAAAGGGAGATGGCAGCCAGGAGAGATGAAGCACTAGAGGCAATGAATGAGATGGCAGAGAGGAGAGCAGAGGAGGCTGAAGCAAAGAGGCAGGAAATTGCTATCAAGAGAGCAGAGAAGGTAGCCAGAAGAAGAAGAGTAGCAAAAGAGAAGAAGGCTGAGGAAACAGCAGCAAAGATGGTAGCTTCAGCAGCAAGAAAAGCAGCATTACAAGAAGAGAAGGAGGCCAGGGCAATTGAAGCAATTGCAGCTAAGGCAAAGGCATCAATGAAGAGAAGAGAAGAGCAAGAAGCAAAGAGAGCTATTGCACTGAAGAAAAAACAAGATCAAGAAGCAAAGAAGAAACAACAAGAAGATGCCAAGAGAAGAAGAGCTGAATCAGTTTGCCCAAGTGCACCAACAAGAAGTGGACGTGTGCCCAAGAAGAAGAGAGTCAACATGTTTGATGATTTCAGATGAATCAGTGCTGTTGCACTTGTAATTTAGTGTTTTTTGGCAGAAACTTAAATCTGAGTAATTTGATGCTCATTGAGCTCAAATCTGGTTCATTCAGTGAAGAAACTAATAGAGCTGAAATGTAGCTCATTCAGTGAGACATAAGTAATATGATGCAAACTGAATTTGATGCAGCATTGCAATTGTGTATCTGTGTCTTAAATGAATTTGATGCAAACTGAACTTAAATGAGGTGATTCGGTGTTTTTGCACTATTAGAATGGTTTTGCAATGTTAGAATGGTTTTGTCTTAATTGAACTTAAATGAGGTGATTCAGTGTTTTTGCACTGTTAGAATGGTTTTGCAATGTTAGAATGGTTTTGTCTTAACTGAACTTAAATGAGGTGATTCAGTGTTTTTGCACTGTTAGAATGGTTTTGTCTTAACTGAACTTTGTCAGATAACTAAATTCAGACAAGTGTAAAAATTAAGTTAAAAACTGTAAAAATTCAGACAAATGTTTTTGTACTTATCTCTTCACTAGTTTTTATACTTAACTGCATAAAATAAAAAAATAAAAACAAGAAAAAATGGGTGGCCTGGGTCTCGAACCTAGGACCTATAGTATTGAATGTTGGGGGCAAAGCCAGTGGAGTAAGTAGTAGTGCTTTGATCAAAGGCAGATACTAAACTATCTATTTAGTAGTTGCTAGTGGCTAAACGGCCCACGTCTTTTCGGTTTCCTTCTCTGCTCTTTAAGCCCACCCATCCACCGCTCCGCTCACCACTCACATCCACGTCGCCTCAGTTACCCCGCTTCCAAAACCCCACTCCACCCTCGCCGCCGACCACCACACCACCACCGCCGGCATGGAGAACAGCCCCGCCTGGGAGAGGGTCATCGATGACCTCGCAGGCGGCGACAAGGCGATGCACACGGACCTGTCGGAGATCAGGAAGTGGTTCCCCAGCATTGCGATGCTGCGTCACCACGCGCGTGGCCTCCTCAAGATCATGACCGATGACAAGCTGGAGTGCGCCTGCATCGACCGCCTCGGTATCGCTCCTGCGCTCGTCCTCCGCCTTGCGATGCAGGAGACGCGCTCTGACAACCCGGGCCAGCGAGCCCGGTGGTGGAGGTACCGGTCCACCACCGCGCCGCGGCAGTCGGATCCGTCGCGCGCTGGCTCGCGAGCGAAGCGCGTCCACAACGTCGAGGTGGCCGTCCCGTGCCTGTCAACACGACCTACTGGGACCACTACCAGCCCAACCTCATCGGGCCCGACGGCGTCTCCGATTACATCTCATCAGAATCGGAGTACGACTCTGGCTCCGACGACGACTCGTCGTGGTCGACTGGCTGGGAGGAGCCGGAGGTGATTGTCCTCTCTGACGACGAGCCGGAGGTGGCGGCACCCATCGTCCCCGAGCCGGAGGTCCAGATGGTGGCGCCCGTCACCAGGGAGGGTGACAAGCACCGCCCCATTGACGTCGAGCTGCTTCCCGATGTTCCTGACATCGTGAAGCAGGAGGTGGAGGTGGTTGTCGGTGTCAAAACCGGCGGATCTCGGGTAGGGGGTCCCGAACTGTGCGTCTAGGCGGATGGTAACAGGAGACAAGGGACACGATGTTTTTACGCAGGTTCGAGCCCTCTCGATGGAGGTAAAACCCTACGTCCTGCTTGATTAATATTGATGATATGGGTAGTACAAGAGTGGATCTACCACGAGATCAAGGAGGCTAAACCCTAGAAGCTAGCCTATGGTATGATTGTTGTAATGTATGTTGTCCTACGGACTAAAGCCCTCCGGTTTATATAGACACCGGAGGAGGCTAGGGTTACACAGAGTCGGTTACAATGGTAGGAGCTCTATATATCCGTATTGCCAAGCTTGCCTTCCACGCCAAGGAAAGTCCCATCCAGACACGGGACGGAGTCTTCAATCTTGTATCTTCGTAGTCTTGGAGTCTGGCGGATAATGATAGTCCGGCTGTCCGGACACCCCCTAGTCCAGGACTCCCTCAATAGCCCCCGAACCAGGCTTCAATGACGATAAGTCCAGCGTGTTTATAGTCTTCGGCGTTGCAAGGCGGGTTCTCCCTTCAAATTCCATGTACCTGCCGAACAGTGTCCGGCTTCATCTTGAATACTGTGTTCCTTGGCTTCTACGCCAAATAATGGCCTTCTTCCACGCGTCGCACGAATGCGAAAAGCCAGGGTGTCTTTTGCATTTCACCCCCTAATTGTGCGCGTCGTCCATCTATAAAAGAGGCAAGAATCCAGATCCAACCACACCATCTTCCTCCCGCGAATACTCCATCGGAGCGCCTTTGACCTAGAAATCCATTCCATCATGGATTGTCGACGCGGCTCTTCTTCACGCGCTCCCAGCCCACCGCCGGGGAATTGGAGGAGGTGCTCTATTTCGCACAACGAGCTAGTGAAGCTCCAAACGGGGGGATTTCTCCCTCCGGCCTTCATGGTCCCAGTCCGGGCCGGACTGGTTACTTATCAAGGTGGGAGGCAGGCGGAGGACACTCCAAGCCCCAACAAGGGGGAGCGAGTATGCTTTGTCCCCTATCTGATAAGGGGACTCAGATTTCCAATACATCTGTTCCTCCGCGGGCTCCTGAAGTTCTACGGACTCCAGCTCCACCACCTCACGCCCGCCTCTGTCCTGCATATCGCGGGCTACGTAGCTCTTTGTGAGCTATTCCTGGGCATCGAGCCCCATTTTGCATTGTGGAAGAGGCTGTTTTGCCTCGTACCCCGTTCTCAAGGGGGGTCCATATATCAAGTGGGCGGTGCCGAAATATGGCGCATCGCCGGGACCGGGTACCTATCCGGTACTCCCAAGAAGGCGTCCGAAGACTGGCCCTCAGAGTGGTTTTATATAGGAGACGCTCCGCTGCCAGACCCAGTCCGGATCGACCTCCCGGAGTTTAGTGCTGCTCCCTTGAAGAAACGCCTCAGCTGGCGCCCGCGGAGCCCCCGATTTGGAGGAAGACAAGAGCGTCCATTACTTGATGGGCCGGATAAGATTAATGGCTCATTCCGGCTTGACCATGATCGGAGTCATGGCGACATGTATCAAGCGAGGGTTACAGCCACTGCAATACAGAGGCCACCCCATGTGGGATTTCAACGGGGAAGATGATGCCACCCGGCACGGCCGCAAAGGGCCAGATTCGACCGAGGATCTGATAAAGATCCTGTCCAGCCTGTACAAGGGGGGAGAAGGAGGACTTCCTTCGAACGAACCCTTTGAATGGGTTTTCCATGATCAACCCTAGAGGATGTGTAAGTGAACACCTTGAAGGGCTCAACCCATGCTTTTGAAGTTTAAGCTTCTTACATTATGCCTTCGGCGCAGGATCTATGCCGGACTGTGGAGGACATGGTGAGTCCTGCTCCGCAACCCGAGGATCCAGAAGGATCCCTAGATCCGGCCTCCGAAGAGGACCCGGACCTCGAGGTGGACCTGATCGACGGGGTGTTTCACCAGCTTAGCATAGATAATGCCTTGGTTGCCATTACGGCGGACTACCCCGGACTAAGTCCGGCTTCCCAGGTGACCGTGACCGAAGTCCGGACACCATTATCTCTTCTCTGTCTATTTCTAACCCTCGCGAACGACGGTATTTCGCAGGAAGTGCCTTTACGGCAGGAAGCCGAGCCCGCGGCGGCTGGCCAACAAAGGCCAGTCCGGACCAGCAGGCGGAAAAGGAGCGCGGTGCGGGCGGAAACGTCGCCGCAAAGGTATAGCTCGTATTTGAATTTTCAGAGCAGCGTTCCGAGGAAACGTCTGAGTGCTCATGATCTTTGTAGAAGAAAAAGCGCTCGCCGGACTGCGAGCGCGGGAATTGCCGATCCGACCAACACCGGCCAGGCTCCAGCGCCCGGCCTGGAGGGGGAGGCAAGCGCAAGACGCGAGCCGGATCCTTCTCCAACGGAGGATACCGACAGACTGTCCGCCACCAAGTCTGAGGTGGAGAGCGCCATGAACCATAGGCGCCGTCGGACAGTTTTTCGTGAAGCGTGCTTTTCCCTTGAGGCATTGGATGCCTTTAACGCAGGGGACGTGCATCTCCGTGCCGCTCAAAATGGTTTTACCAGAGCCACGGAGCAGTATGTGAAAGACACACGGGTAAGGGAATTTCAATGGTTGTATATACCAGTAGCCCCCGAGACTTAAAGTAGTTATGCTAACTGATTTAAGGATCATTTGAAAATGCAGGCACTTACCGAGAAGAACGCCCAGCTGTCCCGGGAGCTGCAAGATTGCAAGGCCCAACTTGAGGCCGCACTTGCTGCCGCAGGAGGAGACGCAAAGACCCCTCCTGGTAACACATTTTTATTAATAAATATAAGCGCTGTGCGGCGTGCACGCGAGTCTAATAATGACATTGCAGGTACCACCGGACAAGATCCGGACAGGCAAGCATTGCTGCGCCAGCTAAAGGCCGGCGAGAGTGTGCTGAATAGGGTTCAGCAGGAAAGGAACAAGCTCCAGGATGCCAACGCCAAGCTCGGAGAAGAGCTGAAAGGCGCTCAGGCCGAGCTGTCTGGCTCCGTTAAGGAGAATCAGCGGCTTCGTCGCGGCATTTATAGTAAGTGCTTGAGCGAACTTTTTTGAAAAGAAGAGTTCGGCGAGGAAGTATTTTGACATGATATGTCTTGTAGGTATACTCACGGGTCGTCCTGCAGAGGAGATGCCCATATCAACGGGTGATCAACTTCTCGAACTGTTGCAGCTACTCGAACGAGTTCGGCAGGCAATGAGCGGCGTCGTTCAGGCTTTATGGCCAACCCTCACCCTACCCGAGGGCCTCGGGGAGCTTGCGGAGAAGCTACAGGGAGTGCGGCAGCGCTTCCGTTTGTGGAAGATTTCTGCTTGCCGTCAAGGTGCCAGGGAGGCTTGGGCCATGGTGAAGACGTGGTACAAGAAGGTGGATCCCAACCATATGGCCGAAGTTGGACCGGTGGGGCCCGACGGGAAGGAGATCCCTGTGAGTTTAGTATACAGCCAAGTAGAGTTGGCTGCCAAATTTTCCCAACGGGACTGTAAACTAGACAGCCTGTTAGACGGGATTGAGGAGGAATACAATCAATAAATTTGACAATGTATGTTATCCTGTAAAGTGACATCTGAAATGCCTTCTAGCCGGATTGTAGATCGTTTGTCTTTGCCGACCTTTTCGCTTCAACCTCGGGACCCTAGAGTCCGGAGTGTATCCGAATACCTCTTTGGTTAAGAAACAACCATGGTATGCATGGAGACCAGGCGTAGGGGTCATTAGTGCTTTATCAGACAACTGCCCAACTAGTTATGTTATATTACATGGTTAGTAAGAAACATCTTCTAGGGAGAATAGTTCCGTTAAGGGTTCCTTTCCCTGGGAGGCATGCCCTAAAGTGCATGTCCGGACTGCGAAAAAAGCAGAAAAACATCTGGGGGCAGATAAATAAGTAGGTAAAAAGTCATCTTTCAAGTCACCGACCGAATATTCCCTTAAGAACGCTAGCTTTCGGCTTCACCCAGTCTGAGGTACACATCCGGCTGACCCGGCAGTAACAATCGCAGAGGTGCTCCCTTTACCTCCTAGTCGAACAATCGGGAACGTAGGGGTAAGCACAGGAGCCAGGCAACCCATCTTGGCCAAAACTTAAGTCATATCGATGCATATAATGGCGAATAAAAGGTACATGTGGAAGCTTGACACATGTGTTGGGTATGAAACCCGTATAATTAAGCTTCTGTAAAAGAAGCCCCCAGGAATAATGAGTGCGGATGGCACATCATGCTTATGCAAAAAAGATGCAAAAATAGGCCCGTAAGGGCTTTTAAATAAAAAGGCATAAAAAGAGAAATGAAAGACAGCCGAAGTGTAAAAGTTTGGACTGGGGAAGGGGACGAACTCTTAGTTCGGCGCTAGGCATAGAATCGTCGGAGGCGGGCTGCGTTCCATGGGTTCGGCTCGAGTCGGTTATCTGACGCATTTCGTAGACGGTATGCTCCGCCGGTCAGGACTTGATTGATAATGAAGGGACCCTCCCATTTGGGCTTCAGCTTGTCCTTTTTCTTGTCCGGCAGGCATAGAACTAGTTCGCCAACATTGTAAGTCTTGGCCCGTTCTTCTCTGCTTTGATATCTTCGGGCCTGCTGCTGATAAAATGCGGAACGAGCCTTCGCGATGTCACGTTCTTCCTCCAATGTGTCCAAGCTGTCCTGCTGATCAAGCTCGGCCTCTCTTTCCTCATACATGCGCACTCGAGGTGAGTCATGAATAATGTCACAGGGCAAGACTGCCTCTGCGCCGTATACCATAAAAAATGGTGTGAATCCGGTAGTACGGTTAGGCGTTGTCCGCAGCCCCCAGAGTACGGAGTCGAGCTCCTCGACCCATTGTGTGTCGGATTTAGTAAGTGACCTCACTAGTCTGGGTTTGATGCCGCTCATTATTAGACCATTTGCTCTTTCCACTTGACCGTTGGTTTGAGGGTGATAGACTGAAGCGTAGTCGAGCTTGATGCCCATATTTTTGCACCATGACTTAACCTCGTCGGCTGTGAAGTTCGTGTCGTTGTCTGTGATGATGCTGTTGGGGACTCCGTAACGGTGTACCACCCCTGATATAAAGTCTATCACTGGTCCGGACTCTGCCGTTTTGACCGGTTTGGCCTCTATCCATTTGGTGAATTTATCCACCATGACCAATAGGTACCTTTGCTTGTGGGTTCCCCCTTTAAGGGGTCCAACCATGTCAAGCCCCCAGACCGCGAACGGCCAGGTAATGGGTATGGTTTTGAGGGCGGTGGGTGGCATATGGCTCTGATTAGCAAAGAGCTGACAACCAACGCATCGCTGGACCAAGTCCTGCGTGTCTGCCCGGGCCGTCGGCCAATAAAATCTTGTACGGAATGCCTTTCCTACAAGGGCCCGGGCTGCTGCGTGGTGTCCGCCTAGTCCGGCATGAATTTCAGCCAGGAGGTTCCGCTCTTCTTCTTCGGAGATACACCTCTGAAGGACTCCGGTGGTACTTTTCATATAAAGTTCTCCCTCATGGACCTTGTAGGCCTTCGATCGCCGGACTATGCAGCGGGCCTCATTTTGGTCTTCGGGAAGTTCCTGCCTAAGTAAGTAGGCTAGGAAAGGTTCTGTCCACGCGGCGATTACTGCCATTATGACGTGGGCTGAGGGTGTTATGTCATCTGCCGAATCACCGGTTGGTGCGGTTTTCTCCGGTTTGTCACTACCGGGCTCCTCTTCTCATAGTACGGATGGCTTGAAGAGCCGTTCGAGGAAGATATTAGGAGGGACGGCATCACGCTTCGCACCGATGCGTGCCAGTACGTCGGCCGCCTGGTTATTATCTCGAGCTATGTGATGGAATTCCAGTCCTTCAAACCGAGCTGACATTTTTAGGACAGCGTTGCGATATGCTGCCATTTTCGGATCCTTGGCGTCAAAGTCTCCATTTATTTGGGATATTGCAAGGTTTGAATCCCCGCGCACCTCTAGGCGTTGAATGCCCATGGAGACTGCCATCCGGAGACCATGTAACAGGGCCTCGTATTCGGCTGCATTGTTGGAGTCCGTGTACATTATTTGAAGTACATACTGGACTGTATCTCCGGTTGGGGACGTCAGTACGACGCCAGCCCCTAGTCCGGCCAACATTTTGGAGCCGTCGAAATGCATAGTCCAGTTGGAGTATGCGCCGTACTCTTTAGGGAGTTCGGCTTCGGTCCATTCGGCGACGAAGTCAGCCAAAACTTGTGACTTTATAGCTCGCCGAGGTTTGTAAGTTATGTCGAATGGTAAGAGCTCAATGGCCCATTTTGCAATCCTGCCCGTTGCGTCGCGGTTATTTATAATGTCATTGAGTGGTACCTCAGAGGCCACTGTTATCGAACACTCTTGGAAGTAGTGCCGGAGCTTTCGGGACGCCATGAACACCGCATATGCTATCTTCTGATAGTGCGGGTAACGGGATTTGCAGGGGGTTAACACAGTGGATACATAATACACTGGTTTTTGAAGAGGGAATTTATGCCCTTCTGTCACTCGTTCGACGACGAGGACCGCGCTTACAACTTGATGCGTTGCTGCGATGCATAACAACATTGGTTCGCCCAGAGTGGGCGCAGCCAGGACCGGATTTGTTGCCAATATGGCCTTTATTTCTTCGAGTCCGGCAGTGGCAGCATCCGTCCACTCAAAGTGTTCGGTGCGCCTGAGGAGGCGATAGAGGGGCAACGCTTTTTCTCCTAGACGGGAGATAAAGCGGCTTAAGGCTGCCACGCATCCTGTTAGTTTTTGTATTTGTTTGAGGTCTTTTGGAATATCCAACTGTGACGGAGCTCGGATTTTAGCCAGATTCGCTTCAATTCCTCTACCGGATACAATGAAGCCCAGCAGCTTTCCGGCTGGTACGCCGAAAACGCATTTTTCTGGATTCAGCTTGATGTCATATGCTCTGAGGTTGTCGAATGTGAGCCTCAAATCGTCTACTAAAGTTTCGACGTGTGTTTTTTTGACGACTACGTCGTCTACGTATGCCTCGACTGTTTTGCCGATCTGGGTGGCCAGACATGTTTGAATCATGCGCTGATATGTTGCGCCAGCATTTTTAAGTCCGAAGGGCATCGTGTTGAAGCAGAATGGTCAATATGGAGTGATGAATGCCGTTGCGGCTTGGTCTGCTTCCGCCATCTTGATTTGATGATAGCCAGAGTATGCGTCCAGGAAGCACAACGAATCGTGCCCTGCTGTAGCATCGATAATTTGATCGATGCGGGGGAGAGGGAAGGGATCCTTTGGGCAAGCCTTATTGAGGTCTTTAAAATCGACACAGAGGCGCCAGGATTTATCCTTCTTTGGTACCATCACCAGGTTTGCTAGCCAGTCCGGATGTTTGATATCTCTAATGAATCCGGCTTCCAATAGTTTGGCTAGCTCTTCTCCCATTGCCTGTCTTTTGGGTTCGGAAAATCGTCGAAGAGTCTGTTTGACTGGCTTAAATCCTTTTAGGATGTTTAGGCTGTGTTTTGCCAACTTGCGTGGGATTCCGGGCATGTCCGAAGGATGCCAGGCGAAGATATCCCAATTTTCCCGAAGGAATTCGCGCAGTGCGGCGTCTACTTCGGGGTTCAATTGTGCCCCGATGGAGGCCGTCTTTGTTGGGTCCGTTGGATGGACCTGGAATTTTATTATCTCATCTGCTAGTTTGAAGGAGGTGGACTTGGATCTTTTATCGAGTATCACATCATCCCTGTTCACAGTAGAGCGCAGCGCGATGAGTTCTTCTGCCGCTAAGGCTTCGGATAGTGCCTCGAGGGCTAGTGCGGCTGTCTTGTTTTCGGCACGGAGTGCTATGTCCGGATCACTAGAGAGAGTGATTATTCCGCTGGGCCCAGACATTTTGAGCTTCATGTACCCGTAATGAGGTACTGCTTGAAAAATTGTGAATGCCTCTCGTCCTAATATGGCGTGATACCCGCTGCTGAACGGGGCCACCTGGAACGTGACTTCTTCGGATCTGTAATTGTCCGGAGAGCCGAACACCACATCGAGTGTGATTTTTCCGGTGCAGCGCGCTTCCCGGCTAGGGATTATTCCTCTAAAGGTTGTGCTGCTTCGCTCAATACGGCTCCAATCGATTTCCATTTTTCGCAGAGTTTCCTCGTAAATGAGGTTTAGTCCGCTGCCGCCATCCATGAGGACTTTTGCCAGTCGAAAGCCGTCCACTATGGGACTGAGTACCAGTGCGGCTGGAGCTCTGGTTGTTTGGAATTTAGGCTCGTCGCTGGCGTTGAAGGTAATAGCTGTGTCGCTCCATGGATTTGCTGTTGCTACTTGGTAGACTTCGGCGAGTTCGCGGATTGTTCGCTTTCGCATATTGTTTGATGCGAAGGTCTCGAAGACTGTTGATACCGTGCTGGTATTGTTGGAGTGGTTTCCCGGAGCTAGGAGCTCTTCGCCACTTTTGGCCACCTGCCGTAATATCCAACATGCTCGAAGGCTATGTGTTGGGACGGCCCGCTCTGTACTATGAAGCTTACAGGATCCATTGAGCCATCCCTCCAGTACGGTTCCGTTTCCCTTATTGGGTTTTTGTTTTTTCGTTTTTGCATCTGGGGCCTGAGTGTAAGGCTCCCTTTTGCTGCGGACTGGGTTTGGGGCCGGATTATCCCAAAATTGATTTTTGGTTTTCCGGAAGCTCTCCATCGCACAGTACTTCCATACTATGGATGCCAGATCGGTGAAGTGCGTAATTTTGCGGCGATCAATGGCGTTGAGTATTCCCTTGTCCGTGCAGTTATTGCAGAAGATTGATATTGCGTTTTCCTCTCGGCAGTCCTTTATCCTGTCCATAACCAGGAGGAATCTGGCCCAGTAGTGATGTACTGTATCAGCAGGCTCTTGCCGTATTAGAGATAGATCGCATATGTTTGGGCGGGTGGGTGGAATAAAATCCGGATCCCTGCCCATCTTGGGGCTCAAAGGCCGAGGGTTTTCCGAATTCGGAAGCTTGGTTTGCTGGACACAATCCAGCGAGTCCGGGGCGATGCATGATTTTAAGTTCAATGCTCGATCGAAGTCCGTCCCTTCGCGGGGATCCGGCATGGAGGGTTCGGGAATCCAGACACGAATTGTTTTCAACACAGGCAAAGAGTTGCCGTATTGCTCCTCTACCACTGCGATGTGGTGGGTGGCCTGGGGAGAGTTAGTCTCTCTCAGATCGGTTTTAAGCCCAATCTGGCTGTAGTCCGTAGCGACTCCCAGGGCAGCGATGCGATCCAAGAGCTCATTAACAGACGAGAGCTCTATTGGGTCCAACTGTTCGGCAGCTTTAGGGCTGACGCGAAGATTGCTTCTAATGACTTGTGAAGTCATTATCGAAGCGGCGGCCGGACAGGCGGTCATAAGAAAACCACCAAGCCGGATAGTTTGGCCGGCGGCTAAGGCCCCTTCGGCGAAAACACCGTCTTTGAAGACGGGTGGAGGCATCCGCTCTATCAGTGACGACACAGAGGAACTCTCAATGAAAGCACCAATGTCAGTGTCAAAACCGGCGGATCTCGGGTAGGGGGTCCCGAACTGTGCGTCTAGGCGGATGGTAACAGGAGACAAGGGACACGATGTTTTTACCCAGGTTTGGGCCCTCTCGATGGAGGTAAAACCCTACGTCCTGCTTGATTAATATTGATGATATGGGTAGTACAAGAGTGGATCTACCACGAGATCAAGGAGGCTAAACCCTAGAAGCTAGCCTATGGTATGATTGTTGTAATGTATGTTGTCCTACGGACTAAAGCCCTCCGGTTTATATAGACACCGGAGGAGGCTAGGGTTACACAGAGTCGGTTACAATGGTAGGAGATCTACATATCCGTATTTCCAAGCTTGCCTTCCACGCCAAGGAAAGTCCCATCCAGACACGGGACGGAGTCTTCAATCTTGTATCTTCGTAGTCTTGGAGTCCGGTGGATAATGATAGTCCGGCTGTCCGGACACCCCCTAGTCCAGGACTTCCTCAGTGGTCTTGGCCCTGCAAGCACAGGACGTCGCAGCGCAGCCAGAGAGGAAGAAGAAGAGGAAGGTGGTGGCAGCTGACATGGAGGTTCGCCGCTCGGAGCGCCTCCAGAAGTTGAAGAACTGAAGATGAAGATGCAGTAGAAGGCATGAAGAAGATGTAGTTGCAGTAGTTAGGTATGCTAAAATATACAGATTTTCAGCATAGAAGTTATAAAAAATTAGTTTGTTAGGTGTGCTTGTATATTAAGCACATAAGTTATTTGTAATTTCTGGCTGTTGAACTGGCTGTTGATTCTATATCAGTGTTGAACTGGCTGTGATGCTATATATGTGCTGAACTGTGTTGATGCTATATCAGTACATAATGGTGTTGTTGCAGTCTTGTTGCTATATAAGGCAACAATCCAAAATTGTCTTGTTGCTCTATAAGACAATAGTTCCAAAAGAAGTAGGTGCTAAGGTTTTGAATCTTAACTGAATTTTTGTCTGAATCTTTGTCTTAACTGAATTCTGTCTTAGCTAAATTCAGACAACTGTTAAGATTCAGTTAACTGTAAAAAATTCAGTTAGCTTTTCAAACTAAATTCAGACAACTGTTAAACTAAGTGGCAGTTGATGCTGATGATGCTGAAGTTTATGTTCTCTGTTGATGGTGCTGTCTAGTTGATGCTGTTTATGCTGAAGTTCTACAAAGTTATGTAGAGTAGTTTATGTTGTTGATGCTATAAGTTAACTGAATTTCGTCTGAACTTGTTGCTATATAAGGCTAAAAATCCAGTTTTCTTTGTCTTAACTAAAATTTGTCTTAAACTGAACTTTAATTCAGCAATCTTTTCAAAAGTACAAATTTTGTCAGCAAATTTAGTGAACTTTCAAAATTCAGTTATTACTAATTTTAGTTATCTTAACTGAACTTTGCCACCTATCTGAAATGGCAACACCACACATCCTACAACTGGTTTGAATTTGTACTTGCACACCCTGTAACTTGCATCATCCATGCACCTTTGGTCCACCAACAGATCCACCCCCACCACCAGGTCCACCACCACCAAATCCACCACCAGGTCCCCTTCTTCTTCCTCCTCTTCAACAAGATCCACCACCAGGTCCCCTTCTTCTTCCTCCACTCCTCCTCTGCTCCTGCTCCCCTGGTCTACAGCAGCAACCATGGTGTCCTGGGATGATCTCCCAACCTCTTCTAAAGATGACTCAGTGACCAGCAAGGTTAGTCATGTCCTCTCCTCCACGCAGCTAGGGTTAAACAACGGCTAGGGTTAAACAGGTTCTAGGGGTTATACTTAACAAATGCATTTTTTTTCTTTTTTAGCCTCCAGCAACAATTTTCTGCAAAGAATGGGCTGGCCTGGTGAAAGATCGAGGATGTCGCCTAGAGGGGGGGGGGGTGAATAGGCACTTTAAAATAATTACGGTTAAGGCTTGAACAAATGCGGAATAAACCTAGCGATTAATTTGTCAAGCACAAAACCTAAAACAACTAGGCTCATCTATGTGCACCAACAACTTATGCTAAGCAAGATAAGCAACTATGTGATAGCAAGGTATATGACAAAGAACAATATGGCTATCACAAAGTAAAGTGCATAAGTAAAGGGCTCGGGAAAGAGATAACCGAGGCACGCGGAGACGACGATGTATCCCGAAGTTCACAAACTTGCGGATGCTAATCTCCGTTTGGAGCAGTGTGGAGGCACAATGCTCCCCAAGAAGCCACTAGGGCCACCGTAATCTCCTCACGCCCTCGCACAATGCAAGATGCCGTGATTCCACTAAGGGACCCTTGAGGGCGGTCACCGAACCCGTACACTTTGGCAACCCTTGGGGGCGGTCACCGGTACCCGTCAAATTGCTCGGGGCGATCTCCACAACCTAATTAGAGACCCCGACGCTTGCCCGGAGCTTTACACCACAATGATTAAGCTCCGAACACCACCAACCGTCTAGGGCGCCCAAGCACCCAAGAGGAACAAGCTCAAGGGCACCAAGCACCCAAGAGTAATAAGCTTCTCAACTTGTAACTTCCACGTATCACGTGGAGAACTCAAACCGATGCACCAAATGCAATGGCAAGGGCACACGGAGTGCCCAAGTCCTTCTCTCCCAAATCCCACCAAAGCAACTAATGCTAGGGAGGAAAATGAGAGGAAGAACGAAAGAAGAACACGAAGAACTCCAAGATCTAGATCCAAGGGGTTCCCCTCACTTAGAGGAGAAAGTGATTGGTGGAAACGTGGATCTAGATCTCCTCTCTCTTTTCCCTCAAAAACTAGCAAGAATCCATGGAGGGGTTGAGAGTTAGCAAGCTCGAAGAAGGTCAACAATGGGGGAAGAACACGAGCTCCAAAGATAAGACTCAATGGGGAAGAAGACCCCCTTTTATAGGTGGGGAGAAATCCAACCGTTATCCCCTCACTCAGCCCACACGACGCGGTACTACCGCACGGAGCTGCGGTACTACCGCGGTCGGCTGCGGTACTACCGCTGCAGGTTGCGGTACTACCGCATGTGCAGCACTGGCCAGATGAAGGCCTGTTGCACAGGGCAACGAGTGGTACTACCGCGCTCCCCTACGGTACTACCGTAAGGCAGGCAACACTAGGCGCAGAGAAAGCACGGAAGTAAAAAATTACTTCCGTACCTACTTCCGCTGAGGGAGGACCTGCGCAAAACTCCGGCACGGTACTACCACACACGAAGAGCGGTACTACCGCGTAGGGCGCGGATGTAAAAAATTACATCCGCCCCTACCCTGCTCATGCTGCTAAGCCTGGCCAGAGCCCACGGTACTACCGCGCCCGTGGCGCGGATGTAAAAAATTACATCCGCCCCTACTACCGCTCGAGCAGCTGCGCCTGGCCTGAGGTCACGGTACTACCGCTCCCACAGAGCTGTACTACCGTGAGCACCTGCAGTACTACCGCAGGGGACTGCGGTACTACCGCAAGGGCCTGCTGTACTACCGCTCCGGAGAGCAGTACTACCGCATGCCCCTGATCAGCAACACTAGGAATCCTTCATTTTGCAGAGAAGACAACAGAGGGAAACAATAAAAGCAAAACTGCCATAACTTCTGCGAAAGAGCTCCGAATTGAGCAAACTCAAGCTTGTTGGATACAAGACAACGAGTAGCATCGAAACAGAGATGTTTAGAGGGATGTCTAATCTGAGTGGGAGTTCATTAAATAATTTGATTAGATGAACTTAATTATCATAAACTTAGTCTAAAAACCTTTGCAAAATGTCTTGTAGATCAAATGACCAACGCTCATGTCAACCTCAACTTCAACGCGTTCCTAGAGAAAACCAAGCTGAAAGATGATGGCAGCAACTATACGGACTGGGCCCGGAACCTGAGGATCATCCTCATAGCTGCCAAGAAAGCATATGTCCTAGAAGGACCGCTAGGTGAAGCACCCATCCCAGAGAACCAAGACGTTATGAACGCTTGGCAGTCACATGCTGATGATTACTCCCTCGTTCAGTGTGGCATGCTTTACAGCTTAGAACCAGGCTCCAAAAGTGTTTTGAGCAACACGGAGCATATGTGATGTTCGAAGAGCTGAAAATGGTTTTCCAAGCTCATGCCTGGATCGAGAGATATGAAGTTTCCGACAAGTTCTACAGTTGTAAGATGGAGGAAAATAGTTCTGTCAGTGAGCACATACTCAAAATGTCTGGGTTGCACAACCGCTTGTCCCAGCTGGACATTAACCTCCCGGACGAGGCGGTCATTGACAGAATCCTTCAGTCGCTCCCACCTAGCTACAAGAGCTTTGTGATGAACTATAATATGCAGGGGATGGTGAAAACTATTCCTGAAGTATTTTCAATGCTGAAATCAGTGGAGGTGGAAATCAAAAAGGAACATCAAGTGTTGATGGTCAACAAAACCACTAGTTTCAAGAAAGGCAAGGGTAAGAAGAACTTCAAGAAGGACAGCAAGGGAGTTGCCGCGCCCGGTAAGCCAGTTGCCGGGAAGAAGCCAAAGAATGGACCCAAACCTGAGACTGAGTGCTTTTATTGCAAGGGAAGGGGACACTGGAAGCGGAACTGCCCCAAATACTTAGCAGACAAGAAGGCCGGCAACACTAAAGGTATATGTGATATACATGTAATTGATGTGTACCTTACCAGTACTCGTAGTAGCTCCTGGGTATTTGATACCGGTGCGGTTGCTCATATTTGTAACTCAAAACAGGAGCTGCGGAATAAGCGGAGACTGGCGAAGGACGAGGTGACGATGCGCGTCGGGAATGGTTCCAAGGTCGATGTGATCGCCGTCGGCACGCTACCTCTACATTTACCTACGGGATTAGTTTTAAACCTCAATAATTGTTATTTAGTGCCAGCTTTGAGCATGAACATTGTATCTGGATCTCGTTTAATATGAGATGGCTACTCATTTAAATCCGAGAATAATGGTTGTTATATTTATATGAGAGATATGCCTAACAAACAAAGGAGTGAAACCTCCAACAGAGAAGAATCAGCATACCCTCCAACATCGAAAACATCATAGAAGATGCATGTGAACTCCATTTTCGATGAACTCGAGCTTGTCATAAAAATGACCATAAGCTCCAAATCTCACAAGGAGAAGAACCAAACAAGAACCAATAAAGATGATGCAAGGATGCAATGGTTTGAGCTCTCTACGAACGATACGATCAAGCAACTCATTGAGAGCCCCCCTTGATAGTACGGCAATCGATCCTATAACCCGGTCTCCCACAACTACCATGAGACCGGTAAAATAGAAAACTTATCAAGGGCAAACCTTTGCCTTGCACAAAGTCCACTTGAGCTAGATGATGACGATCTAGTCCTTCTCAAGATGGACCACCTTTCTTGATTGCGTTGGCTCGATGAAGACTAGTTGATTGCTCCCCCATACTCCACTATGGGTGAGCCACTCTTCCGCTCATCTTCACAAGTCCATTGTCACCACAATGGATGGCAATCTTCAAGCACTTGATCTCTTCGTGATGCATCACTTGAACTTGCACACCGCAACCTAACCCCACAAAGAACTCTCACAAAGACCATGGGTTAGCACACAAAGCGTAATGGACAATGCTTACCATACCATGGGATCACTTGATCCCTCGGTACATCTTGTGCGCTTTATGTGTTGAATCTTTCCAACTCTCTTCATTTGGATGATGTCTTGAAGGTAGACATGAATGATCACACAATCTTCTTATTCAAGACATGCTTGCAATAAGCTCAACACTCACATGACCAATCTTTGGATAATTCCTTAATAGCACCATGGTCATCACAAACTCTCCTTGAAACCAACAGATGGACCCCAAGAAAAGCCTATGGACAAACCCTTCAAAATATAACTCAAGGCAAGTCCATAGAGATTGTCATCAATTGCCAAAACTAAACATGGGGGCACCGCATGTTCTTTCACCTGGCCACAGATCTGCCTAGCTTTACATGTGAGCATGGATCTTTGTGTGAGAAGCATGTGACTTTTCAATCTGTTGACAGTGGCAGAAGATTCCTGGCTTGTGCACACAAGGTTTGTACAAATCCAGATAATGGTGCCATTTTATCATCATTTTTACAATGACAGTGGCTTTTATCTGAAGATTTGCAGATAACTGGATAATGTCACTTAACTGAATGTTTCTTTGGATGATAGGAAGTACCTAAATGCACCTATGTGGAATGGATAGACCCTGAGTGGCCTGAAGCATTGAAGATGAGCCTAGCTACCATATGGAGCATGTATGAAGAGGAGACAAAACAAAGGCTACAAGAAAATGTGTTGAGTGTTGAACAGAACTTGAAGATCTTGGAACAGAAGACAAAAATGGAGAAAATGGAGAATGACCTGAGACATTTCAAGCTTGATTTTGCCAAGATAGTGGCTGAAAAGGAGCAGGCAATGAGTCAATTAGGCAACACACAAATTGCTCTGTCTGATCTGAAGGAAGAGCTTGAGAAGAAGAAGAGCACTGAAAAATCTGTAACAAACATTCATCAGGTATTCAGGGCTAAGGCAGAGAAAGAGAGGGACCAAGTCATGCAAGAGAGGGATCAATTGAAGCAAGAGAAGAGAAAGCTTGAGTACATGATAGGTGACTTATTCAAACACAAAGAGGAGACCAAGGAGAAGATAAAGAAACTTAAGGGGATGCTGAATGATTTTGATTGAACTTATCTTGTTCTTGTCCCTATGTAAACTTAATTTGACGAACTATGTTGTGAAATGGATTTGGTTGTCAACTGATTTTATCTTGCCTGTCAACTGAATTTAGGCAAATGAACGCATTTTTGTTCGTCGTCTCCGGGCGCTTTCGCGGTTGCTTCCCTCTAAGGTGAAACGCTCCCCTACAGATGCATTTTGACATCCCTAAGTGCAATGGATTTGGTTTTCGACTGTAATATGTTGTCAAATGATTAGAATTCAATTGAGACATGTTGTGTTGCTGTCTAAATGAAGAAGTAACATAACAACATTGGTACATAACTCCAGTCTTCATATTATTTGATCAGTTATCCATTACAACCATCACAGCATGCAACCATTACAACCATCAAAGCATGCATCCAAACCCAAAACAAGTACTTAATCTACTTAGTGTGCTCTGCTCACTGATTTCAGTACATATCACTTCTTCATGACTACTATGAAACACAACACACAAAGCAACATAACAGTAGCCATCACCAGCTTCAGCAGCAGTAGAATTTCTCTACCTAATCCAAGCAGCATAGCAACTTGCTGCTTGGTAGCAAATTTCTTCTCACTAGGGGTGCCAAATGACCCAAAATCAACTCTGCCAGGACCTCTCCGAGCTATGCTTCTTGTGTTCATTGCTTCAGTCCTCTTCCTCTCAAGCTCCTCCCTTTTATCCTCAGCTGCTCCTATTGCATCCACAGCAGCATCACCAACAAGAACCCTATGTTCAATAAGATGCTGCACATATTCTAGCTCCCAACGCCAGAAATCACAGGTGACCTAAAAAACAGAGAAACAGAGCATTTTCAGTTATCTGAAAAAGTTCAGTTAACTATAAATTTCAGTTAACTACCACCAACCAATTACAGTACAAACCTAATGCCAGTTAACTAAGTTCAATCTCACAAAACCCTAATGCAGTCTTACACATCAATCTGATGCAGAACCAGTGAAGAAAAGATCTACCACACAGGTAGAGGAACTTGACCTGGTGTTTGTTGCACCTGTAGAAGACCCACCCCTCGTGCTCGTCCGTGCCAGAGCGGTAGAACTTCACCTGCTCGCCACAATCCGGGCACAGGATCAAAGGAAGGACAACGGAGCGGCCACATAGCCCAGATCGAACAGAGCTCGAAGAAGACATGAGGAGAGAGGGCGGCGGCAATGTCTGCGGCAGTGGAGAGAGAGCGGCGGCAATGGTTGTGGCGGCGCCGGCGAGGGCGGCGACGGAGGGAGGCGAGTGGGCTAGGGTTGGGAGAGGGTAGCGGGTGGGCTCGGTCCGCGCGGGTGGCTTGATCCGACCAGGTGTCCGACCAGGTGGGGGAGGAGATCTTTTGTTCTGCCAGTTTTGCAAAAAAAACCTGGTTGCCTACATATTCGAGCGAGCAAGCGCATGTGGCAGTCAGCGCATCGTTGGCAGCCGTTGACTCGAGCCAGCTCAGCACGTACGTATAGAAATTCGTATTTTGGACCGTAGATTACCCCCTAGAGCAAGTTTGGTGACCGTATTGCAGGTATTTCTAACCACAGGGACTAAAGCTAACGCCACTGCAAGTTTGGGGACCTGTGGTGAATTTTTCTCTTAAAAACACTATGAATATTTTCTATACGATCTTGATCAAAAAAGTAAGAACTAAATAAAATAAAGAACATAAAAGATGAAAGGAAAATAGTAATACCTTTTTTTTGAGAAATCTCGCCTGCTTTATTTATTCAGAAGCAATTGTCATAGGTACAAGATCGGGGTCATGAGGATTGCCCAACCAAACATGTCTACCTATATCTAGGTTACAAGCAAACTTGGCGAGATTGTGAGCTTCAAAGTTGAAGTTCCTACGCTCGAAAACAAAGGAGCAAGTAATAAAACTATTACAATGGTTCATTATTTCATGCACCAACGCAGCATTGGGGCCTCCTGTCCCCCTGTTGATGTCATTAACCGCTTCTTGGTAGTCCGATGACACGCAAATCTTCTGTTGTCCCAGGTCATCCGCCAAAGCAAGAGCTTCCCGGCATGCATATGTCTCCAGGGTTAGGGGGTCCGTGATACCATAGTAAACCTTCGCCGAGGAGCCCAGAAAGTGCCCGTCCTGGTCGCGGCAAAAGGCAGCTACCGCGCCTCCTCTCCGTGAGCGAACCACAGCCCCGTCAACATCAATCTTTGCAGTGCCTGTAGGAGGAGGAAGCCACCGTTTCGGTTGTGGTGGTGCAGGTACAGAATGTTCGTGCACTCGTCCAACAACTAGGTGACCCAACTCATCAATGTAGTTATTTATAAAAGAAGCCGTTTGCTGGGGGTTCTGGAATATAGATTCATAGATAGCCTTCCTCCTTGCATACCATATAGACCATAGCGTGATGACCATCCTTGTGAAGCTAGCATGGTCCAGTTTTTCATATAGATCAAACAGCCAAATTCTTGCGTTGGATTCATCGTTCTCAGCCATGATTGACACCAAATTTTCCTCCGACAGGGCCCACACCCTCCGAGACATCGTGCATGCTACCAACGCATGTCTCCAAGAATCCTCACAACCACACAACGGGCAGACTTCTCTATCTGTCATGTTTCTTCTCTTCAGGACATCCGTTGTTGGGAGTGAGTGATGAGCTAGCCTCCACAGAAAGATCCTCACCTTCGACGGGATTTTGAATTTCCATAAGGAAGTCCAAGCTTTTTCGTCCTTCTCGGTGTGAGATGTTCCGCTACTTCCATTCAACCACTCCTCCCTCTGCAATTTTGTCTTAAGCAAAAACTTGTAAGCCGAACTGACACTAAACTTGCCTTTCTTGTTCGGATACCATGCCCAGAAGTCCTCAATGTTGCGGGTGCATACCGGGATCTTCAATATAGCCTCAACATCTATGGGCAAGAACACTGACCGGACTAAATCCTCATTCCATGAGGCTGTCTCCGGGGAGAGCAGCTCCGAAACGTGCCTGGGAGGATGAGCAACCAGTGACATGATGGGCCGTGGCGTCATCTCCTTCGGAATCCAGTTACGCTCCAAATCTCCGTTGATTGTCCATTACCAATCCGGCGAATGAGCCCCTGCTTCAACAAGTCCCATCCTTCAAGTATAGCCCGCCAAATCTGAGACGGCCTTGGTCCCAACTCCGCAGTAAGAACCGAATTGTTTGGATAATATTCGGCCTTCAAAATTCTTGCACTCAAGCTCATTGGTTCTTGTAATAGTCTCCAAGCTTGGCGAGCCAATAAGGCTAGATTGAAATATCTAGATCCCTGAATCCTAGCCTGCCTAGATGTTTAGGACGTGTCATCACATCCCAGGGAACCCAAGCCAGCTTACGTTGTCCCTGTTTGCATCCCCACCAAAACTTCTTGATTATGGATTTGATATGATCACATAAGCCTCTTGGGAGTTTAAAACATGACATCGAGAACACCGGGATAGCTTGGGCTACTGATTTAATTAGCACATCTTTTCCACCCGCTGATAGGCATTTGCTCATCCATCCTTTTACCTTGTCCCAAACTCTGTCACTCAAATATTTGAAAGTACCCTTTTTTGAGTGACCCACATCCGTTGGCAAACCCGAATATCTGTCGCTTAAAGATTCATTAGGGACCTGCAAATGGCCTTTTACCGCAGCACGTACTATATCTGGGCTTTCCTTGCTGAAAAAGATTGAAGATTTATCCTTGTTTATCCGTTGACCTGATGCCAAACAATATGTATCCAACAGGTTTGATACTGCTTCCGCTCCATCAACACTCGCCCTGAAAAACAGCAGGCTATCATCCGCGAATAAAAGGTGGTTCACCGCCGGAGCCGACGGTGCCACCTTAATGCCGCTGAGCTGGGATGATTGGTTCTAGGATTTTAAGAGGCACGAAAGGCCCTCTGCTGCTAACAAGAAGAGGTATGGAGAGATTGGATCTCCCTGTCGAATCCCCCTCGTAGGATGAAAAACCTCTGACTTCACACCATTGAACATGACTGAAAAAGAAACTGAGCTCACCATGTTCATCACAACGGAAACCCATGGTGCCGCAAAACCCAACTTCTCCATAATCAATCTCAGGTAGGACCACTCCACTCAATCGTATGCCTTCATCATGTCAAGTTTCAGCGCTGCAAAACTGTTATTCTTTGACCTGTTTCTCTTCATAAAATGCAAGCATTCATAAGCCGAGATTATGTTATCAGTAATGAGCCTTCCCGGCACAAAGGCCGACTGCTCCTCCGATATGATCTCCGGAAGGATTAGCTTGAGGCGATTTGCTAGCACTTTCGAGGCGATCTTGTAAAACACATTACATAAGCTTATGGGCCGGAACTGAGATAGCAAGTTTGGATTAGATACCATAGGAATAAGGACCAGAAGGGTATCGTTCAGACATGCAGGGCTCTCCTCACCCCTAACAATGGCCAGCACTGCTCTCGTAACTACTTCTCCACATACATCCCAATGTCTCTGAAAAAAGTGAGCTGGAAACCCGTCTGGACCAGGAGCTTTCGTGGGAAACATTTGGAAAAGAGCGCTCTTAACCTCCTTCGCTTCATATGGAGCCAACGATGTTGCATTCATTTCTGCAATAACCTTCGTAGGCACATGCTAAAGAACGTCCTGCACCCCCTCAACTCCCTCTGAAGTGTACAACTGTTTATAAAAGTCCAGAGCCATCTGCTGCATCTCCGTTAGTTCCGTGGTCAGTTCTCCATCTGGTTTCTGCAAGGCCTTTATCAGGTTTTTCCTTCTCTGCATAGAAGCTCGCATGTGGAAGAAGCGAGAGTTACGGTCCCCCTCAGCTATCCACTGGACTCGAGACCTCTGTCTCCACATCAATTCTTCACGCAAATATAGCTCAATTAAACGATCGTTGATTTTGATCTCTGCATGAGAAGGTCCGGCCCTCGTGATGTCACTCCGAAGGCGATCTAGCTCTTTCTTGAGGCTTTGTATCTCTCCTCGCACACTGCCGAAAGTTGATCTTGACCAGACGCCAAGGTTATTTGCTAGGGCCTCGAGATTTGCGTGAACTTCACCCACCGTTGGATTATGACCGTTGAGCTCCCAGGCTGCAGCCACCGTGGGTTTCAAGTCTGGGTGAGTGTCCCACATCACCTCGTACCTAAACTGCTTCGTTTGCTTCGGTCCTCCGCTTGGTTGGGTTAGCTGCAACAAGATGGCCGAATGGTCAGATGTCGCTGATGTGACATGTTGTACAGCCGCCAGTGGATACAAACCACACCAGTCCACCGATCCCAAAGCTCTGTCTAGCCTGACTCGCGTGTACAAGCCACCTGTTACTTTTTTCTCATAAGTCCACTTTATTCCTTTGTAACCTAGGTCGAGTAGACCGCAAACATCCACCGCATCTCTGAAGCCCTGGATCGGTGACTGACTCCTCGACCCAATACCGTCATGTTCATCATGCTTCAGAACTTCATTGAAGTCCCCAATACACACCCACGGCATGTCTTGGAGAGTGGACAGATTTTTCATCGTATTCCATGTATGATAGCGTAGATGGGTCTGAGCTTCACCATAGAAACAGGAAAGCCTCCACGGTTGATCTCCTAGACCTATAACCTTGCCATCGATGTGGTACTTGGAGTAACCCAAAATCTCAATGTTTATTTCATTATTCCAAAACATAGCTAAGCCTCCACTCCTACCGGAGGCATCAACAGCAAAAGAACAATCATAACCTAAAGAACTTTTTAAATTTTCAGCTCTCTCCCCACGGATTTGGGTTTCAACTATACAAAGCACTTTAGGGGCAAACTTGTTCGCGAGTTCGCGAAGTTCTTGAACTGTCGGGGCGTTGCCAATCCCCCGACAGTTCCAGCATAGAAGATTCATTGCGTTCGGCGGTCCTCCGTCACGGAGGCCACCGCTCTCGCGCCCGAGCTCTTTACCCCATTGGGGTTCTTCTTCACCGTACCAGCTATCCCCTCTTTGTCACTTGAACTTGCTGACTTTACCGACTGGCCCATGAGTTTTGAACGTTTTGTATCTTGCTTCGGTGGTGGACTGATTGGGACCCCATTCCCATTCCCACTGGGCTTCGACACCGGTACCAGTTCCATCCCCGTCAGTTTGGCGTTCGGGGAGACAGCAACCTGGTCGGATGCGCGCTTCCTTGTGTTGTCCAACTCCATGTCCTCAGCTACCTCTCCTTCCTGGCTTGTCGCGGGGTTATGCACCACATGCTCCTCCTCCTTCTGGTTCTGATAGTTGTTCTGCCGGTTCCTGTTGCGACGCCGGGTTCCCCAGGCAGTGGTTGCCGGGGCCCTAAGATTTTTGAACACAGGAGCAGAAGGGGGATGCACCGCGTCGCCATGTTCTTTGAACTCGTGCCCCATCATGCCGCATACCTGACACCAGTCTGGCAGTCGCTCGTACTTCACCGCAAAAATCTCCCTCTGTCCTCCCCGGATCAAGGATATGGCCTTTTTCAGCGGTTGACGAACGTCCAACCGGACTCTCACTCTGTAGAAATTCCCCTCGAAATCAAACGAGGAAGGCTCGGAAAATAGTAATACCTGACACTGCTGTCCAGTAGGAGCAACCGGGAAAATCACACAGTTATTATGTTTACTAGACTAGAAAAAGCTTGCACCCTCATCTCTCTCTCTCTCTCTCTACTTGATAAATAGTAAAATTCCCTTTTTTGTCAGGCAGAATGCGCGTCGTTCAACTTTACATATGTTCGCCCGCCTTCTCTTCGTTATGAAATTTTCTTCCCATCGCTGGCCTTTACAGTTTTCTTGAAGACGTCTTAACTGTCCCGCATTTTATTGACTTATACCAAATAAATTATGGTTTTTATCAAATAAAATTATAAATTTATTTAGGTAGGTAAATCACGTGTAAGATTTGACAAATATTTATTTACATAATCACATTAATATGAGCAGATAAGTCACAAACTAAAGTACTAGAATATGTATATCCCGTTGTAAGGCACGGGCAATGATTTAGTTTTTTCGATAAAGGGTGGATTTTATTGGCTCAGAATGAGCATCAAGAGGATACAAACACAATGAGCACACACCCAGCCTCTGCATAATTAGAATGCACACAGCCAACACCAACGCACACAAAAAAATTCGTCAGCAAATAGCAAAGTCAAATAAGACCAAAGCTATGCATAGAGGATGAAAAAACCCCTAAAGCGGGCAATGATTTAGTTGAACAGAAAAAATGGCATTCTTTATAATCTATCACGCTATACATGAGCTTTACCATGACTTCTGTTGCCCACTCTCGCCAGTTGCAATCACTATTAATAGCATCTTAGCAGTTCTACTTACATCCACAGTGCAAAGATTCAGTAATAGACACCGATACAGCACTACAGCAGGGCCTCTTCCTCCTCCAAGATCATTAAGATACTGACATACTGTACCTTAAGAAAACTATACACAGTTACTTCAGGACTCATCTTGGCGAAAGCTCCGTGATGGACACTTCATTCGAAGACATCACAGTTGAATTTTCCGTGAGCGGATATGCTTCTGAATAGGCAGTCGAGGTTTCACTGACACTGACCTCCTGGATGCAGAATGCCGGCCTGGACAGAGAAGGGAGACGGACGGTGTGGCTGCTGAACATGATATTCACCGACGACATCGTCGGCCTGCTCGCCGGTTTCCTCTGCACGCACAGGAGCCCGACGTGGATGCACTTGAGCACCTGGTCGACGGGAGGGTGGTTGCTCAGGGATGGATCCATCAACTCGACGACGTTTCCCCGGGTCCAGTGCTCCCATACCTGCACCAAATTTTGCAAGGGTATTCACTATTCAGACATTGTTACCAGAAGTTGGCTGCGTGCAGAGTTTATGGACAGACTTCAGGTGCTCACAAGATTCAGGAGATCCACGTCTTGCTCAGTGTTATATGAGCCACTGTTTCTTCTCCCTGTGATGATCTCCAGGACCAAGACGCCGAAGCTGAACACGTCCGACTTGACGGAATACTGACCGCGCATGGCGTACTCCGGTGCCATGTATCCGCTGTAACAGAAACAGTACTTTACAGCCCGACTAAAAACTTGGTACTTCATCAGACAAATGTACTCGACATGCTTACTATGTGCCGGCGATACGACGAGTCACATCTTCTGACTGATCACCTCCGAATATCTTCGCTAAGCCGAAGTCGGAAATTTTTGGATTGTAATCGACATCTAGTAGTACATTGCTCGCTTTGAGGTCTCGGTGAACTATCTTCAGTTGAGAATCTTCGTGGAGGTATTGCAAGCCTCGAGCGATTCCATTGATTATCTTGAACCTCTTTCCCCAGTCCAGCTCTTTGTTTTTTTCAGAATCTGTGGTTCAAACAAGTGTATCATTGTAGCATAGATTTTACTATTAGTCAAGTGAATAAAATTTCAAAGAAAAAAAGAAAAAAATAGTAGTGAAAAGATCTTACCAAAAAGAATCATATCAAGGCTTCTATTGGGCATATATTCATAAACAAGTATTTTCTCTTGCTCTTCCAAGCAAACACCAACAAGTCTCACAAGATTCTTGTGGTGGAGCTTGGCAACTAGAACCAGTTCACTCTTCAGCTCTCCTATTCCTTGTCTGGAAGTCTGACCAAGCCTTTTCACGGCTATTTCTTCACCGTCAGGTAGGACTCCCTGTCAAAGTAAAGATACTTAGTCCTCTGCAAAAAACATAACTGACAAAGCTACGTTTCCCCCCACTAAAACTTGAGCTATAAATGGTGTATTTCTGTACCTTATAAACCATACCAAATCCTCCTTTACCAAGCATTTTGCTGTTGTCAAAGTCATCGGTGGCAATTCTCAGTGTTGCTAGATCGAGAAGAAGCGAATCGATGTGTTGAATATCATCTGAGGTAGCTGAATATGTTGAAGAATAAGTAGACAATGATGAAAAACAAAGTTTTGAGCTCTTTACGAAATATATGATTCTGCTCCAATGCACGGATAACCTTTGGTATTAAGATTGAAGAAAGTGATAACCTACTAAACAAGTTCTACTATGCACTGATCTAATCACCATTTGATGGATAATCAATTGAGTCATCACTTGCTGGCTATTATTCCATAATTTAAAGTGCTTAAGAGGCCTTACAAGGTAGATACGCATCTTCTTTTGGTCTTCTCTTCCTCCAACAGAAAATGTATACCACAGCGATGGCCAATATGACAGCAATTGTAGGCATCAGAATAGCTAGAACTTTACCTGCACTATTTCTCTTTTTCTCTGCAAGTAAATATATACCATCATGATGGTATACTTGTTAGTTATAACGTCAATCGGGATCTTGTGGTACATATATGTTGCTGGAAAACTTTGTAGTAGGATTTTTATAAGAAAACCTTGTGAGTTTCAGAGCACACAAACCATTTGCAAGACTGTCTGTATTCAAGGATCATGTTCTTTCTGTATTTGCATCACACTGACAAAAAGCTAGCTAGTGTGCACATGTATATAGATATAGTTCTTTCCGATCAAGCAATTTTATAACTGACACCTCAAGTACTCTGACGAAGCCATGATTCATGTCTTATGATGAGCAGGAATGGAACAAGCCGGTGTTGTTGACTGATTCAGAAGCTATATCAGGATAATTCTGATTAAATCCTTTTTTTTCACAGAAAGTCGAGAGGGATTCCCCCCTTATTCCTAAAAGTAATCATTTGTTATTGCGTGTTCTTACATATGCACGCAATTGCACATTAAATAACCAATAAAATTCAGATTGCGTAACTGCAGAAAAAAACCAGGAGTAACTGATTTCCCTTCGTACAGCCAACTCACCTTCTCCTCCGGTCACCGGTGGCGCGGAAGCAGGCGGCCTCTCTACGAACTGCGGAAGCTGCACCAGCGGACGGCCGGGGAAGAAAGGGTACACCTCGTACCGGAAGTTGCACCACACCCCGAACATGCCTCCTCCTGTCCTGCCTCTGAACGAGTTCGGCAGCTGCCCGATTATGACGCTGAGGCAGCTCCGGCAGACGTCCGCCGTCTTTTCCGGCGCGCACTGCGTCAGCGCGTAAATCTTGGGGTTTCTCCTGTCGCCGAAGCCCTCCTCCCCCGTGCCGAACCGCCTGGAGGAGTCCTCCACCGCGTGGTCCGCGGTGGCGTTGAGGAGCAGCCCGACGGCGGCGTCGAACGCCGGCGTGGCCACGACCCGGGAGCGCAGGAGCGTGTAGGTGGTGACGATGTAGTCGTCGTCGAGGAGGAAGTTGCGGTTGGAGAAGCGGAGCTGGCAGAGGTCGTAGAAGATGATGACGTCCTTGTAGAGCGGGCACGCCCGCTGCGCGCCGCGGAAGGCGGCCGCGACGCAGGCCTCGCAGGCGGAGGCGTTGGCGACGTCGCCGCGGCAGAGCGCCTGGCCGTAGACGATGTCCGGCACGTCGCCGACGTCTCCGGTGGCGTAGAGCGCGGGAGACAAGGAGGCGTTCCTGGGCAGGGTGGCGGAGAGAAGATCGATGTTGGCCTGGTAGGTGCTGTTGGGCGTGTAGTTGCCGCTGGGGGGATAGGGCCCGCAGATCGGCCACGGAGGCGGCTCGTCGTCTGCGGCGGCGAGTGGCGCGTAGAGGACGGGGAGGAGGAAGGTGGCAGCGACGCCGGCGAGGTACGGGGAGAAGCAGCGGTGGGGTTTGGCCATGGCAATCCGTCAGCGGTGGCTCACTGCCTCGGTAAACTGTACAAAAACAGAAAGGAAATCAAAAGGAGAAGGGGTTGTTCGGGTGTCCGTCGGTGTATCATTGGCAGGTGGGGTCGGAGGGGTTGACCGGAGCAAAGCATTTGTTGACTGCTACTGTGTGTGGCGACCATCTGACGGCTAATGGCGAGCAGCCATTTCACGTTGATTTGACGTTTCTTCAAGTTTTCTCTGTTTATCAGAAGAATTTGTAACCGAATATAATACGTAATTGCGAACTGTCCTAGCACTACTTATACAGTTTACTATTTGACGTTTCTCCATGTGTTTCCCTGTTGGGCTTGACACTGACCAGTAGTCAGGCCGTAGCTATCTAGAACACCTGACGCAGAAAAAGGCCAAGCCACCTCATTTGACCAATTCCACCATGCGCCGCGCCACCCAACCGCATCAGCTCACGACCTCACTCTACTCATCAGATGCAACAGTTCGATCGGGTCTGTTCGTTCGTCAGCGTCGGCCGTGGGAAATCCACACTTGTCGCCGATCGCGGGGCCCGTCTATTTACTGGAAACTACCAGTACGCCCGTACTCCATGGCGATAGCACCCAGCAGCTCAACTCCATGGCGATGATGGCCATGCGCATGCGACGCAGCCCTGCTCTCTGTTACCACCTCGCCGCCGCCCTCCTCCTCCTCCTCCTCCTCGCGTTCCTCAACGTGCCGCTCGCGGCCGCGCAGCCGCTGCCGTGGCAGCTCTGCGACGCCGCCGCCGGGAACTACACCGAGGGCAGCGCCTACCAGGCCAACATACGCGCCCTCGCCGGCGGCCTCCCCAGGAATGCCTCCGCGTCCCCGGCGCTCTTCGCCAAGGGCGCCGCCGGCGCCGCGCCGGACGCCGTCTACGCGCTCGCGCTCTGCCGCGGCGACACCAACGCCTCCTCCTGCGCGGCCTGCGCCGCCGCCGCCTTCCGGAACGCGCAGCAGCTCTGCGCCTTCAACAGGCACGCCACCATGTTCGACGACCCCTGCATCCTCCGCTACTCCGACCAGGACTTCCTGGCCAACGTCACCGACAACAGGGGCAAGTTCGTCGCGTTCAACGGCAACAACGTCAGCGCGGGCGCGGCGGCGAAGGCGTTCGACGCCGCCTCCGGACGGCTCGTCAACGCCACCGCCGACTATGCCGCCGACGACCCGACCCGGCGGTTCGGCACGGGGGAGGAGGGGTACGACGCGACGTACCCCAAGATTTACTCGCTGGCGCAGTGCACGCCGGACATGGCGGCGGACGACTGCCGGAGCTGCCTCAGGGACATAATCGAGAAGTTTACCCCACAGTATTTCGTGGGGAAGCCGGGAGGGAGAGTGTTCGGCGTGCGATGCAACTTCCGGTTCGAGACCTACTCGTTCTTCTCTGGACGCCCACTGCTGCAACTCCCGGACGTGCTGCCACCTGCACCAGCGCCAGCGCCAGCGGCGGCCGAAGAAGGTGAGTTTCTGAAACACAAGTGACTCTTCAGGCGCGTATGATTGTTCTTTCTGAACACTTCTCTGCAGTCTGCACTACACTCTCTGAAATCCACATCATTTGTTTGCAGAAGGAACAAGAAATAGGACAGGATTGATCTTGGCCATCACACTACCTGTAGTTGCTGCACTGCTTCTCATTTCAACGTGCGTTTGCTTTTGGAGGAGGAGAAAATCGGCAGAAAGAAAGCCGTCAGTACCACTACCATGTAAGCCACTAGTCCCTCTACTCTTAACACCGTCAATTTATCAACTGGCCTAATAGCTGGGGAATGGTGATTCACTGGTTACCTAAATTTACTCAAAGTCAAAGTTCATGATGGTCTCTTAACATTAGTTAAACACGCACCAGCCATTCTACCAATGATGCCCTCGCACTACCTGAAAAGCAAACATTCTAACTACCGTAACCACTCATGCTCAATTGACTGCATTTCAGTTATATGCTGATCATAGCACACCTTCCTTGTTGCTACGACAGATTCAGCTACTAATCCAGATGACATCCAAAGCATCGATTCCCTCCTTCTGGACCTATCGACGCTGCGGGCTGCAACAGATAACTTCGCTGAGAGCAACAAGCTTGGCGAAGGAGGGTTCGGTGCGGTTTACAAGGTGCTAATCATACATTCATAGTAGTACTAGAAGTATTTTATGCAAATTTAATTCTTGGGGGGTAAATGTCTTGGCCGGATTGCCCAGGGTGTCCTCTCTGAAGGTGAAGAGATAGCCGTGAAGAGGCTGTCACAGAGCTCCACCCAAGGGATAGAAGAGCTGAAAACAGAGCTGGTTCTGGTCGCTAAGCTTCAGCACAAGAACCTTGTGAGGCTCCTTGGCGTTTGCCTGGAAGGACAGGAGAAGCTACTCGTGTACGAGTACATGCCGAACCGGAGCCTCGACACCGTTCTATTCGGTACGTTCCATCGCCGTTTTTGATATGAGAGCACTAGCAGCAGTTCTGATGGTGGTTTCCTGGTTCCGTTGGCAGATGCAGAGAAAAGCAGGGGCCTGGACTGGGGGAAGCGGCTGAAGATCGTGAACGGGGTCGCCCGGGGCCTGCAGTACCTCCACGAGGACTCCCAGCTGCGGATCGTCCACCGGGACCTCAAGGCTAGCAATGTGCTCCTGGACTCGGACTGCAACCCCAAGATCTCGGACTTCGGATTGGCGAAGCTGTTCGGCTGGGATCAGTCGCAGGCCGTCACCAGCCACATCGCCGGGACATAGTAAGCACGGCCTGCATTTCGTTTAGCACGTAGTGGTACAATACTAATGCGCAGTCGTTTATTTACACGATGAGATTTTTGCTCGTGTTGCCCTTGCACGCAGCGGATACATGGCGCCGGAGTACGCGATGCGCGGGCAGTATTCCGTCAAGTCGGACGCCTTCAGTTTCGGCGTTCTGCTCCTGGAGATCGTCACGGGGAGGAAGAACAGCAGCTTCGCTACCTCGGAGCCATCCCTTGACCTCTTAAGCCTCGTGAGTAGTACACTTATTTCTGCTCCTCGTGACACAAAACTGTCTCAACATTCTTGGCGCATGCATTCAGGTATGGGAGCACTGGACTAGCGGGACAGTCGAGCAGCTGGTGGATCCGTCCCTGCGCGGCCGTTCGCCGGGAGGCCAGATGCTGAAGCTGGTCAACATCGGGCTGCTGTGCGTCCAGGACAGCCCCGCCGATCGGCCCACGATGTCGGCGGTGAACGTCATGCTCAGCAGCAGCACGGTGTCTCTGCAGGCGCCGTCGAGGCCAACGTTCTGCGTCGACGACATGGAGGGTTTGTCGAGCATGTACTCGGGTGCGTATCCAAGGGGATCCCAGTCCCAGTCCACCGGGGACAGCAAGCCCGAGGCAGCGATGTCGCCATCGCCCAACGAGGTGTCACTCACGGAGATCGAACCAAGATGATGAGCGCGCGCGTAGGTTAAACCCAAGACAAACCTGCGGTGTCCATCGCATATATAGTCCTGCTTGTGATAACTAAATCTCCTGGATCATTATCTATGGTGGTTGTAGCTTGCAATAATGCTTCACGGCTTACTACTTAGTACTAGTATTTTTATCAGAGAATGTTGGTAGTAATATATTTTCTTTGTTCTAATCAGTCACTAATTAGGGACTGTACTTGCTTCAGGGACAGCAAGACCACTTCATAGCAAATCGAGGTTCAGTTTTGACATTTGTTGTACTAAACCTGGCAATCAAACTAAGTTAAATTGTCTGAAGAGAAGCCACACAAGCGTTAGGAAGCCGAAAATAACGGTTGGTAGGCCCAGTGGACTGGACAAGTATAGATTCATTTCCACGATCGTTGTGCGTGAAGTCCAGATGGCCGAGCTGACCTAACTAATAAGTAAGTTGTTGGTGAGCCCAGTGGACTGGACAAGTGAAGATTCATTTTCGCGATTGTTGCGGATGAAGTCCAGATGGCCGGGCTAACTTAACTAATAGCGAACTGTTGCACGTTGTGCATGAAGTCAAGATGGCCGAGTTGGTCTAAGGCGCCAGTTTCAGGTACTGGTCCGAAAGGGCGTGGGTTCAAATCCCACTCTTGACAATATTTTGTTCCTTTTTCTAGTATTTTTTAATTGATGGCCCATATGCTAAAAAAATATGTAGATTTTTATTTTTCAATCTTTTGAGTTACTAGTAAGATGCCCGTGCATTGCACGGAACATTAAGATGTTTTTTTCTTCATAAAATATCTGTTGTGATTGACCCATGCGGGAGTAATCCCAGGTGTAAAAACGAATGATATCTCGAGAAAAAGGAGAGATAAGGTGAGGAGGAGTGGGGCGTGGTGGTGATTGGTGGTCGGAGTGTGGAATGGGGATGGACGACGCCGGCAACGGCCATCATGCCAGATTATTCAGAGGCTTTCTTTTTTTTAATTGCTCAACAATGAGGTTGTGGGAGATAAAGATAAACGAGGGAAGGCCTTGCCTGCAAATGTGAAAAAAGGTGCGGGTATCTTTTTGCAAAATTGTCATAGTTTGCTTTCTATCCGTCAGATATAGATCGGACAGTCTATATTGTAAGATGGCAGGCACACCATCATCACCAACTCGGTTTTTTTATAAGAGTAGAGAAAAATGGCCCACATCAAATGAATACAAAAACAGTACATATGATCTAAATCCGAAATATGAATATGAATGTACAACCAAAGTATGAAATGTGAATATGAATATTAGTGTATGATCTAAATACGAAATATAAATACAAAGAAACAGGTGGTTGTTGGCTCTTTACTCTTCAAACACAAAAGTATCCAGATGGTTGCAGTACATAAATCAATCTGTAATAGGCGGTGATCAGCAATTTTAGGGCAATTTTAGGGCATCTGCAATGCTGACTTTCAAATCGGACAGCACATCCGTCCACAGACATTGATGCGGGAGTCGTCCATTCAACCATAGCCGCATACATTTCAAACTGAGTTCTAACTAACCAGATGATTTTCATCCAACACAACGTAATTCATCAAAATTAGGATAGAAAATAACACAAATCATCCATAAACAGCATGAAAATATTAACAATAGTTCAAATTCAGCAAGATTAACCGAATATTTCACAAGATTTTCATGGATGGATCATGTTACCAGACACATACTGCCCTGGAGCTTCATCTGACAATGTGTGTGCGTGAATGATCCGCCCTCTGACCTATAGTAGATCACGACAGCACGTGCAGACTACACAACGTGTAGAGCAGCGTTGAGTGAATGAAAGAAGGACGGTGGCGTAGTCCAAGGACGTCGAAGGCCTTGGTGGGGGTTGCGATGTCCTACCTGGGTGGAGATCAGAGAGTTACAATGACGGCGACGAACGAGGAGGATGTGGATGCAAAGCAAGGAGGAGCAAGGACATAGTAAAAGAGAATGGGACTGAGAGGGAGGATTTGAGTGGACTAGTTCGCTTTCAATTTGCGGGAAAACGGGCGTAAGGACTGCTCCGTGGACCGATAGGGTACAGTTGGATGATAAAACACGTCCGGACAGTTCGGTCCAAACGTGTGTAGATAGTTTGAGGGTCTACGTTGAAGGTGCCTTTACTACACCAACGTAACCTTTACGTTTTTTCTAAAAAAACAAAACAAGTATGAGATCAGCTAGGAGTAAGAGGTAACTGAATTTAGATTTTGAGACAATTTTTTCTCTTAGTAATTAATGGCAACACGTACAGCCAGCGGGATCGTTAACCAGCAAGCAATATCTGCTCAACTAAGAGCAACTCTAACAGACCCTGTAAAAGTGGCAAACCCGCAAAATTTCGGCGAGTATACGAGCTCGGCCCAATTTTGTGGTCAGAACAGAGCACGTATACTCGCCCGACCCGTGAAATTTTTTACCGCCGCACGCAAACCGCCCCTCCCCCCTCCCCAACCAGCATATCTACGGGTTCGCAGTGCTTTTGCGGGTCGAATCCCTATCCCCCGCCGCCGTGTCTCTCCGCAATTCCCTACTCCACACATTTCTTGCCGGCGGTGAGTCGCATTCTGCCTCCAGCCGCCATGTGGGCTCACATGTGAAGCTCCGGTCGCGGCTCCGGGAGTAGATCCGGCGGCGGCAGCGACCCCGAGCGTGAGCGGCGTGTCCGCTCAGAGGCCGCGAGGAAGCGCGGGGTGAGGAAGTGGACGAACCGGGGCCTCTCGCCGCCGCCGAGCTTCCGCGTCCGTGAGACAGAGGAATACGACCATCGGCACGGGCGCATGATAACCCACAAGTATAGGGGATCGCAACAGTTTTCGATAAGTAAGAGTGTCGAACCCAACGAGGAGCTAAAGGTAGAATAAATATTCCCTCAAGTTCTATCGACTGCCGATACAACTCTACGCACGCTTGACGTTTGCTTTACCTAGAACAAGTATGAAACTAGAAGTACTTTGTAGGTGTTTTCGGGTAAGCTAGCAAGAAGGTAAAGAACACGTAAATAAAAGCTATGGGTTGTTTAGATAAAGACACAACTAAAGTAAATATAGCAAGTGTGGAAAAGTGGTGGTAGGAGTTATGGAATTGTCCCTAAGCAATTGACTAAGTTACTAGACCGGTAATCACTATTGCAATTCTATTTGAGGAAGAGGCATAAGCTAACATACTTTCTCTACTTGGATCATATGCACTTATGATTGGAACTCTAGCAAGCATCCGCAACTACTAAAGATTCATTAAGGTAAAACCCAACCATAGCATTAAAGCATCAAGTCCCCTTTTATCCCATACGCAAACAACCTACTTACTCGGTTCTGTGCTTCTGTCACTCACGCCATCCACCATAAGCAAATCATAAACATATTGCAAACCCTACAGCGGGAATCCCTCACGCTTGCGCGACACGGAGGGCACAATAGGATAGCACCAATAATAAAACATGCAACTCAAACCAATCATAGCAATTCACCAATCACCGATAGGACAATAGAAATCTACTCAGACATCATAGGATGGCAACACATCATTGGATAATAATATGAAGCATAAAGCACCATGTTCAAGTAGAGGGTACAACGGGATGCGGGAGAGTGGACCGCTGTAGATAGAAGGGGGAAGGTGATGGAGATGTTGGTGAAGATGGCGGAGGTGTTGGTGAAGATCGCGATGATGATGATGGCCCCCGACGGCGTTCCGACGCCACCGGAAGCAAGGGGGAGAGGGCCTCCCTTCTTCTTCTTCTTCCTTGGCCTTCTCCCTAGATGGGAGAAGGGTTTCCCCTCTGGTCCTTGGCCCCCATGGCTTGGGAGGGGCGAGAGCCCCTCCGAGATTGGATCTATCTCTCTGTTTCTGCGTTCTCTGCGTTCTCAGATTCTACCCCTTCACCGTTTCCTTTATATCCGGAGATCCGTAACTCCGATTGGGGTGAATCTTTTGCCCAGATCTTTCTCATAAAATTATCTTTCTTGCGCCAAAAGAAGAGTATCAACCGCCTTACAGGTGGACCACGAGGGTCAGGGGCACGCCTGGGGGTAGGGCGCGCCCCCCTACCTCGTGCCCACCTCGGATACCGTTTCGCGTTGATTTTACTTCCAGAAAATCATAAATATTCCAAAAAAAATCTTCGTCCGTTTTTTTCGTTTGGACTCCGTTTGATATTGGGTTTCTGTGAAACAAAAAACATGCAACAGACAGGAAATGGCACTGGGCACTGGATCAATATGTTAGTCCCAAGAATAATATAAAAAGTTTCCAAAAAGTATATGAAAGTGAATAATATTGGCATGGAACAATCAAAAATTATAGATACGACGGAGACGTATCAGCATCCCCAAGCTTAATTCCTGCTCGTCCTCGAGTAGGTAAATGATAAAAAAGAATAATTTTTGATGTGGAATGCTACCTAGCATAATCTTGACCATATGTCTAATCATGGCATGAATATTAAGACACGAGTGATTCAAAGCAATAGTCTATCATTTGACATAAAAACAATAATACTTCGAGCGTACCAATAAAGCAATCATGTCTTTTCAAAACAACATGGCAAAAGCAAGCTTATCCCTACAAAATCATATAGTTTGGCCATGCTTCATTTTCGTCACACAAAATGCCCCCATCATGCACAACCCCGATGACGAGCCGAGCAATTGGTTCATACTTTTTAACGCGCTTCAGCTTTTTCAACCCTCACGCAATACATGAGCGCAAGTCATGGATACAGCACTATAGGTGGAATAGAATATAATGATGGGTGTGCATCTAACTTGCTTGCTCATGAAGACCTAGGGCATTTGAGGAAGCCCGTCGTTGGAATATACAAGCCAAGTTCTATAATGAAAATTCCCACTAGTATATGAAAGTGAAAGCATAGGAGACTCTCTCTATGAAGAACATGGTGCTACTCTGAAGCACAAGTGTGGTAAAAGGATAGTAACATTGCCCCTTCTATCTTTTTCTCTCATATTTTTTTTATTTTCTCTTTTTTTTGTGGGCTTCTTTGGCCTTTTTTTTTATTTGGGCTTCTTTGGCCTCTTTTATTTTTCATAAAGTCCGGAGTCTTATCCCGACTTGTGGGGGAATCATAGTCTCCATCATCCTTTCCTCACTGGGGCAATGCTCTAATAATGATGATCATCACACTTTTATTTACTTACAACTCAATATCTAGAACAAAGATATGACTCTATATGAATGCTACCGGCGGTGTACCGGGATGTGCAATGATCTAGCATAGCAATGACATCAAAAAACGGACAAGCCATGAAAACATCATGCTAGCTATCTTACGATCATGCAAAGCAATATGACAATGAAAAGCTCAAGTCATGTATATGATGATGATGGAAGTTGCATGGCAATATATCTCGGAATGGCTATGGAAATGCCATAATAGGTAGGTATGGTGGCTGTTTTGAGGAAGATATAAGGAGGGTGTATGGTACCGGCGAAAATTGTGCGGCACAAAAGAGGCTAGCAATGATGGAAGGGTGAGAGTGCGTATAATCCATGGACTCACATTAGTCATAAATAACTCATATACTTATTGCAAAAGTTTATTAGCCCTCGAAGCAAAGTACTACTACGCATGCCCCTAGGGGGATAGATTGGTAGGAAAAGACTATCGCTCGTCCCCGACTGCCACTCATAAGGAAGACAATCAAAGAAACACCCCATGCTTCAAATTTGTCACAAAACGGTTACCATACGTGCATACTACGGGACTTGCAAACCTCAACACAAGTGTCTCTACAATGCACAACTACCCACTAGCATAACTCTAATATCACCATCTTTATATCGCAAAACTATTACAAGGAATCAAACATGTCATATTCAACGATCTACAAGTTTATGTAGGATTTTATGACTAACCATGTGATTGACCAATTCCTGTCATCTCTCTAAATAGATATAAGAGAAGCAAGAGAGTTTAATTCTTTCTAAAAAATATATGCCTACGCTCTAACAAATATAAGTGAAGCAAAAGAGCATTCTACAAATGGCGGTTTTCTATGTGAAGAGAAACAGGCAATCCAAACTTCAAATGATATAAGTGAAGCACATGAAGCATTCTATAAAGCCATACTCAAAAGATTTAAGTGAAGTGCAGTGAGAATTCTATAAATCAACCAAGGACTATCTCATACCAGCATGACGCATAAAATAAAAATGAAAACCTAATCGCATAAGACGCTCCAAGACTTGCAGATAATGCATGAACGAAATGAATCCAAAAATATACCGATACTTGTTGAAGAAAGAGGGGATGCCTCCCCAGCATCCCCAAGCTTAGACACTTGAGTCTCCTTGAATATTTACTTGGGGTGCCTCGGGAATCCCCAAGCTTGAGCTCTTGCCTCTCTTTATTCTTCTCATATCGAAACATCCTCGATTAGACACTACATCCACACAAAACTTCAATAGAAAACTCGGTAAGATCCGTTAGTACAATAAAGCAAATCACCACTCTAAGTACTGTTACAAACCAATTCATATTTTGTTTTTGCATTGTGTCTACTGTAATATAGCTTTTCCATGGCTTAATCCACTGATATAAATTGATAGATTCATCAAAACAAGCAAACTATGCATCAAAAACAGAATCTGTCAAAAACAGAACAGTCTGTAGCAATCTGAACAATCACAATACTTCTGGTACCCCAAAAATTCTACCAAAATTAGGAAAAATAAAAAAGTTGTATATCAAGACAGTGCAAAAGGAATCAGAACCATTTGACGTTCCAGTTAAAAATGTAAAATCGCGCACTACAGCCAAAGTTTCTGTCCTGCACCGTACAAACCAACAAGCATTGTAAACATCCTAAAGGCAAACCTTGGCACATTATTTTTATAATACAATGGAATTGTACAAGGGGATAATTATTTTTGTTGAAAATTTTCTGTAATCAAGATTCACAAAGTTTCTGTGAGCATGAACAAAGTCCAAGGCTAGCTCCCACTTCAACAATGCTTGTCTTTCTCACTTTCACTTTCCTTTTTGAAAAGTTTTTAGGTTTCCCTCTTTATTTTTGTTGTTTTTAAACTATATGAAAGCACTCAACAGAAATAAATGACTCTCTAAAACTTTCGGTTTGTCTCCCTGGCAGCGCTTTCTTTAAAGCCATTAAGCTAGGCATATAGTGCTCAAGTAGTGAATCCACCCGGATCCCAAGGTATATCAAAGCCAATTTTAATTAACAATGATTTGAATTTAGCAGTGAGCACAAAGTAACATAAATCATGTAATGACGAACTCTAACTCTCTTCCTATGCATCGGCATGTCATAAAAGAACAATTCATGCACACATAATAAAGGCCAATGCATAGTATAAACAGTTTCTTTCAATTCTATCATATTGGAAACATAAAGAGGCGGAGATAGAGTTCCTCTCTCATAATAATTGCAAGTAGGAGCAGCAAGCACATGCATATTATATTCATCAAAATCATCATGTGTAGTAATAAAAGACAACCCATCAATATAATCCTTAATAAGTGCAAGCTTCTCCGATATAGTGTAGTCAGGAGAATTCAAAAAGATAATAGGACTATCATGCGTGGGCGCAATAGCAACACTTTCATGTTTAACATAAGGAACTATAGCAAGTTCATCTCCATAAGCATCATTCATATTGGCATCTTGGCCACAAGCATAGCAAGCATCATCAAAAAGGGATATTTCAAGAGAATCAATGGGATCATAGCAATCATCATAGCAATCATCCTTCGGTAAGCACGAAGGGGAATTAAACAGTGTATGAGTTGAAGAGTTACTCTCATTGGAAGGTGGGCACGGGTGATCAATCCGCTCTTCCTCCTTTTGTTCTTCGCTCTTCTCATCATCTTTTTCATCCAATGAGCTCACAATTTCATCAATTTCTTCTTCCATAGCTTCCTGCAAAATATTAGTCTCTTCTTGGACAGCGTTAACTTTCTTCATAAAAGCATTAATATAGTAATTGTATTCATAATTTTCATAGCAATATCCAAGTATAGCAAGATTTTCCGGCCTATAACCATCATCATCAAAAGCTTCATACTTTTCAAAAAAGATTCAATTTCATAAGCATCCTTAAAAGCAACAAATTCTTCTTTTTGTTCCACATCATAGTAATCATATATACCATTAGCATAAGAAGCTAAGGTTTCATTATCATTAAATTACATGAAAAGGGAAGGTGTGGAGCCTCCATCCTAGAGCAACAAGTAATATCATATTTCAAGCATAGATTCCAGGCATACCAACGCAACATAATAAATTGATCCCATAATAGTTTTCCTTTTTGTGTCGAGCGATAATCCCTAAAGTATTCACGTTATCAAAGTAGTATATAATATCTCTCGCATAATGAGAATCGAGGATCTTAGGAGTTACCCCATCCTCATGAGTAGCAAGTACAGCTAATTTTTTTTTGGTATTTTGCGTTCCATATCCATAATTAAAGATAGAGAACAACTTAGAACATCAAATAAAAATTACTTAGTCATAAAGTAAACAAGCACAGACGAGAATATTCACCCCACGCTATGACTCCTCGGCAACGGCGCCAGAAAAAGGTCTTGATAACCCACAAGTATAGGGGATCGCAACAGTTTTCGATAAGTAAGAGTGTCGAACCCAACGAGGAGCTAAAGGTAGAATAAATATTCCCTCAAGTTCTATCGACCGCCGATACAACTCTACGCACGCTTGATGTTTGCTTTACCTAGAACAAGTATGAAACTAGAAGTACTTTGTAGGTGTTTTCGGGTAAGCTAGCAAGAAGGTAAAGAACACGTAAATAAAAGCTAGGGATTGTTTAGATAAAGACACAACTAAAGTAAATATAGCAAGTGTGGAAAAGTGGTGGTAGGAGTTATGGAATTGTCCCTAAGCAATTGACTAAGTTACTAGACCGGTAATCACTATTGCAATTCTATTTGAGGGAGAGGCATAAGCTAACATACTTTCTCTACTAGTATCATATGCACTTATGATTGGAACTCTAGCAAGCATCCGCAACTACTAAAGATTCATTAAGGTAAAACCCAACCATAGCATTAAAGCATCAAGTCCCCTTTTATCCCATACGCAAACAACCTACTTATTCGGGTCTGTGCTTCTGTCACTCACGCCACCCACCATAAGCAAATCATAAACATATTGCAAACCCTACAGCGGGAATCCCTCACGCTTACGCGACACGGAGGGCACAATAGGACATCACCAATAATAAAACATGCAACTCAAACCAATCATAGCAATTCATCAATCACCGATAGGACAATAGAAATCTACTCAGACATCATAAGATGGCAACACATCATTGGATAATAATATGAAGCATAAAGCACCATGTTCAAGTAGAGGGTACTGCGGTATGCGGGAGAGTGGACCGCTGTAGATAGAAGGGGGAAGGTGATGGAGATGTTGGTGAAGATGGCGAAGGTGTTGGTGAAGATCGCGGTGATGATGATGGCCCTCGGCGGCGTTTCGGCGCCATAGGAAGCAAGGGGGAGAGGGACCCCCTTCTTTTTCTTCTTCCTTGGCCTTCTCCCTAGATGGGAGAAGGGTTTCCCCTCTGGTCCTTGGCTCCCATGGCTTGGGAGGGGCGAGAGCCCCTCCGAGATTGGATCTATCTCTCTGTTTCTGCGTTCTCTGCGTTCTCAGATTCTACCCCTTCACCGTTTCCTTTATATCTGGAGATCCATAACTCCGATTGGGGTGAATCTTTCGCCCAGATCTTTCTCATAAAATTATCTTTCTTGCGCCAAAAGAAGAGCATCAACCGCCTTATGGGTAGACCACGAGGGTCAGGGGCGCGCCCCCCTACCTCGTGCCCACCTTGGATACCGTTTCGCGTTGATTTTACTTCCAGAAAATCATAAATATTCCAAAAAAAATCTTCGTCCGTTTGGACTCCGTTTGATATTGGGTTTATGTGAAACAAAAAACATGCAACAGACAGGAACTGGCACTGGGCACTGAATCAATATGTTAGTCCCAAGAATAATATAAAAGTTGCCAAAAAGTATATGAAAGTGAATAATATTGGCATGGAACAATCAAAAATTATAGATACGACGGAGACGCATCAGCGCACGCCCTCCTCCGCCGCGTGACCTTCCTTCGCCACGAGCTCTTCCCACGCCGCGAGCTCTTCCTCTTCCGGCGCGAGCCTTCTCCCCGTGAAGAGGGAGTGGTCAGAGGAGCCGGAGGAGATCGAGGTCGTCGCCGTCAAGCAGGAGCTCGAGGAGATTGTGCGTCGTGGTGTCGTCGGGCTCGAGGACTTCGTCGCCGATGTCGACACGATCGCGACCGCCATAGCCGAACGTAGCTTGCGCGAGGAGGCGGAGCGCCGGCGCAACGACGAGGAGCTCGACGACCTCGTGTTCCAGCAGGCGGTCGCGGCGAACCTTGCCGCCAAGGAGAAGGACGATGAGTGGCGGCGCATCCGCGAGGAGCAGAAGCAGAAGTACATCGACCTCGGCAGCTCCGAAGAGGAGGATTGAGCTCCTCCACCACGTCGTCCATGGCCGCGAGCCCGCCGCCGTGAGATCCCCACCCCCTCTAGTACTAGTAGTGAATGTAGTATGTAGTATGAACTAGTGGTTGTAATGCATTACTGTTTGATCATGTAGTATATGTAGTATGTGATGAACTACTACGGTTGTAATTTCTCCTGCAAAATTTTTTTTCTTCAAATTATGTAGTTTCATATACGGTTTCTGTTCGGCTGCGCATGTTTTCAACCCGCAAACGAGATCTGCGTCAAACTGCAAATGCGTTTTGCGGGTCGAGATTTTACGGGGCCTGCTAGAGTTGCTCTCAAACTGATTGCATGCGTCTATGTTACACCGTACGGGATCAAGCAATCAGAGAGACCCAACCCAGTTGCTACACCATGCACGTAGCTGCTGCATGCATGTGAGTGTTCGTTTTTTTTCTCCTAGGGTATGTGAGTGTTTGTTGTACTCCTCGCAATGGTTCTGGTGAAAATTAGTTGGGCTTGTGATGTGTTGGATTGGTTGAGCTTAGCATGCAGGTTTCTAAGTCATGTAGCTTAATATACTCCATCCGTTTTTAAATATAAATATTTTTAGAGATTTGAAATGAACTACCACATATGGATGTATATAGACATATTTTAGAGTGTGGATTCGCTCATTTTGCTTTGTATGTAGTTATTTGTTAAAGTCTCTAGAAAGACATATATTTAGGAACGAAGGGAGTACATATGTAGGTGTGTGTCCATCTAGAAGGTGACCATAGAGGAGACGGTGCATGTTTTTTTCTGCACCAGGCTTTACCTCTTTCCGTTGCAAAGAAAGGAAATACAACCAGTTCCAAGGGAAAAGTCAGGAGGAGAGAAAAAGGTAGAGCGAGTTCAAGCACTACAAGGAAACCCACCACACTCGCTCATCGTCGAAACGAGTGTTATGGGGGCGAAAACATGGTAGCACAAAATAGAGTTTAGCCTATTACATCTCCATAGACAGCCATAAGCAAGGCAGCGGCATGCAAGCCGAATGATCCCAAACTATCCCAGCAAGACGAAATAAAGGTAGCCGCACATGACAGTCACCTCCCCATCGAGGTAGCACGAGCATCAAGAACCTTGGATCGGTCGTTTGGCAGCATCACACATCTTCATCAACTGCATCGTGCTTGCTCTGATCATCTCCGCATCCGTACACAACTCTCTGGCAGCGTCTCCTTGCTGCAGCCCTCTCCAATATAGCAGAAAAGAACACAGAGAAAACACTATCTCAAAAGAAGCCTTAATTTGCTTCTTTTCGAAGGTAGCTCGATTACACGCCAACCAGATAGCCCAATAGACGGCAGAGGAGACGGTGCATGTATAATAGCGTGAGCGAGTGCTTAGACTTTTCGCATAAATAATGGCAAAACATGCACAGAATTTACACAGAAATTACAGTTTTCTAATATGCATATAATTGGTGGCGGAGCTACACAGGAAACGCGCTGAAGGGGTGAAAGGCAAATACATTAATCGCTGAGGGGCCAAAAATTTTGTCAAGGTTGAGGGGGGGGGGGGGGGGTAATAATGAAGGTTTTCCAAAACAAATCTAAGAATAATGAAGTTTCCTATGAAATTTTTAAAAATGGGAAAAATGAAGTTTTCTAAGAAGCAATGAATTAGTGACATTGTCAATACCAGTTAAGAAGAAAGAAAATAAAAATAAGAAAACAAATAATGAAAATTTTCCACACAAATTACAGCAGAATTGCGCCTTTTCATAATTAGCAAGAATAAGCATATAATAGTGTAATTTTCACAAGAATGAAAGTTCCCTAAGAAGGAATGAATTAATGACATTTGGTTATACAGGAATAAAAATAATATTGTTTATAAGTAAGAATGAAATAGTGACATTGATATTACATGAGTAGCACTTGCATGAATACATACACACTCATCAAACATCGCAAAAATACTGATAAGAAAAAAATACTAAAAACAAAAAACAAAAGAAAAAGGGCATAATCATTAAAAAAACAGAAAAGGCAAAGGGAGAGAGGGGATGGCTGGTTTGTCGAGTGGGCTAGATAGAGCCCAGTTAACGGGCTTCGGCCCATTAAGGTATTGACTCATCCAACAAATTCCCAGTCCAAAACAAGTCACCACACAACAAAAAACAAAAGATAACAGGAATCTTAGAGCAATAATGCTAAACATACAAAGAGTTACACGCAATTACACGCTGACTAGAATTTTTTTCATCTACTAATCAATCATAAATTTGCGCCCCCCTAATTTTCGGGTGGTGCCTCCCCATCTATTGACCAATCAAGTTAACTCTCTTTGTAAAACCTTGTAACTCGTTCGTAATCTTAGAGCAGCAATCAACGGCCGAGAAAAACGACTGACCCAAATTCAATTTTCTGGCAACTTACCTCTCTAGGCAGACTATACATAAGCATCCCACACCAAAGCGTTCGCCTTTCTTTAATCCTTCTTCAGATCATTGGTTTGGCATTACACCTTCATTGGATCATCGTTTTGACGTTGGAGTCCATCCAGATCTCAGCAGGTCAGCAGGTCAGCAGCGGCTGTGCTCACCGAGCGCGGCATGGCGTCCGAGCTAGCCAGCCTTGCACTGGTCTCGGCCGCCGTGGCCGCGGCCATGGCCTACGCGCGCCTCGCCGCCTCGCGCTTGGGCCCCGGCCTCCCCCGCCTCGCCGCGCTCCTCCCGGTGCTCCTCCTCCTCCCCGTCCTCCCCTTCACCTTCTCCTCCATCCACCTCCGCACCATCTCCGCCTTTTTCCTCGTCTGGCTCTGCGGCTTCAAGCTCCTCCTCGCCGCCGGCCACGGCCCGCTCCACCCGTCCCTCCCAGCCGTCCGCTTCGCCGCCTGCGCCGCGCTCCATCAATGTCCGGGACAGAGCGCAGACCTCGCGGTCCCTCCCTCCCGGGTTCCTGCTGTCCTACGCGGCCAAGGCGGCCCTCTTCGCGGCGCTCGTCTCGCTCCGTGGCCTCCGGGCGAGGATGCCGGCGTACGCCGTGGTCGCGTTCGACGGCGCGCACGTCTACCTGATGCTCGAGCTCTTCCTGGCGTCGGCCGCGGCGTTCGCCCGGACGCTGCTGGGCGCGGAGCTGGGGCCGCCGGTGGAACCTCATGGTCCCCGGGGCGCTCCGGCCGAGCGTGTACCGCCCCGTGCGCGCCCGCCTCGGCTACTCCGCCGGCGTGCTCGCCACGTTCCTCGTGTCGGGCCTCATGCACGAGGTGATGTTCTACTACATCACGCTTCAGGCCGGCACGGGGGAGGTGACCGCGTTCTTCGTCCTCCACGGCGCGTGCGTGGTGGCCGAGCGGTGGTGGGTGAGGCGGAGCGGCGCATGGCGGCCGCCGCGCGTGGCGGCGACGGCGGCCACGCTGGCGTTCGTGACGGGGACCGCGTCCTGGCTCTTCTTCGCGCCCGTGATACGGAGCGGGCTGGACAAGGCCATCGTCGCCGAGTGCGAGGGGATGCTGGCCTTGCTGGAGGCGGCTGTGCGGAGGCTGGCGGCACACCTGGTTTGGACCTGATGGTGTACCTCACGACGAACATGGCGGCAGGCTGTACTTTGAGTTTGGCAGTTCCGCCATGGCGATTCCGAGCGAGTTTGGTTTCAACCAAGGGAACAATCACGTCGTGGTCCGTAAATCACGATCAATTTCGGCGCGTTTCCACAGATGGCCAGATTAGAATCTTATCTCGCGGCAGTACGCGAATGCATTTTGGTCATGGGATTGGAGTACTAGTTGCCGTGGTGTACACGCAGCACAAACTGGAGCATCACAGGGCAAGAAAACAAGTTTCGTCATCTCCTTCTCCAGGCAGGCATATTACTATCGTTTCCCCTTTGACACCTGCATAAACTTTAACATAATTTGAGCAATGCTAAAGAAACATGCAGACTTGTATTGAAGATCACTTCATACATTCCTGAAATCCTATTCTTGGGGGTCGTAATGTAACCAAATACACTACATATTATTGCTATTTGGATATCATTGGAGGTTTGCACGAAATCCATAGGCATCATTAAAACTGCCTGAAATGGGACCACAACTCGATAGAAGAAGGATCACTCGCTCCGTTCCATGTTGTTTGAGGAGCATCAGGAAAGATGGGTTGTATACATGTGCCTGCACGCCTTTCAGCTAAACAAAGCAACAACATCGAGGTCCTTGCACGGTACACCATGTCTAAGATACTAGAGATGGTCAGCAGCTCTGATGGTTCATCTTCCTCCTACTTATGCTTTCGGGGAAGTTCAAAATTCACTACTTCTTTAATCCGAGGACGGGTATTTAACATGAGATGCAGGCCATTGGAGATAGGATGTAAAATGAAGTGTCGCATAGATGTGCCGCTGCTGGCTCATCTGGTCTCTTGCATCCCTATGCTGGTAGGTAAGATTCTAACATGATTTGTGCAGGTCTCGGTGACGTAATCTCGACGAGAAGAAATGTGAACTTCCATGTCCTGTCGGAGCTGTCTTTGAACATCTCCGCAAACACCTTTCCAGCTCCATGCGGCCCTCGGATATGAAAGCCTACCTGAAATGATGCATGTGAATTTCAACTGATCAGCTAACTTCAAAGACTTGCCGCTACAACTATGTAAATTACTACGTGAATTCACATCAATGCCATCCTAGTGTCCCTTGCTTAGCCAATTAGTAGAGCATCTGAAAGCATATAAACTTGCCAGGGTCCACTACATACTAAAACTCTCTTTACTAGTAAGTATTATCGTTAATCATGTCTCGAGACTGATTTTAGAAGGAAAAAGAAAACTTGTTTGCTTTCATCTCTGTTTCTCTCCCTATGTTGTCATTTTGGAACCTTGCTCCTGGCCAAGGGGAGTCATTGGTTCACTACCATATGCTGCTAACGAACTGTCAGAGAATAAGTGTCACCCTAACTGTTGCAGCCCCTCAAGGTAAACTTGTCCATTTTCATTGACTTAGCTACCATTATCTTGATGTGCAAGTAAGCCGAAATAATCAAAGAACACATGTCTGTAGAGACTAGAGACAGGAATTTATGCTACCTCCACATGTTCAACACCATCCTCATCTGTCCAAACCCTGTTTTGGATGCGCTGCCGAGCTGCACGGTTTCTGGATTCCGTACCATAACCAGTTATAGGGTAACCAATTTTGGCTGTAACCTGACAAACATGCGACAGACCAAGTATACTAAGAGAGGAACAACAAATATGCCAGGGGACAATAGAAATAACACGAACAGCCACAAACCTGGCTATCACTCTGAACTCTTGCTAGAGCTTTCCCAAAAATCTTGTACCTGTAGAATGGTAGCAACATTAGGCAATTTCCCATTCACATTGCAAGGGAATAACACAGGCATTTTCCAGAAATAAGAATGGCGTAAACTACAGAGGCATGCTTAGGCATAAAGCAACAACAATAACCCTGTGATACGGAAAAAAAACAGAGTTGATACAAAACTTCTTACTCCCTCCATTTCAGAAGACAAGGTGCATCAATTTTGTGAAAGTCAAACATATATATGTTTGACCTAGACTATGGAATAAAATAACAAACATTTACAATACAATTGTTTTCTCTTGGTATATTTATTGCTGACACATGTATGCTATTTCTTCCATTGGTTTGTATTTTGTGCCAACCTTATTGCTTGGTTGATATACTTGACGGTAGATAGTCCAAACTTGCGGGAAACTAAGTGCTCTTTCATAACCAACTCTGTTGTTGGCATATCTTGGAGTACTTATTAACCTGGTCTGCTCCTGCTACTCAGCTTCTCCCTGAAGCTGACCAAGTAAATAACTTGGCTGTGGAGATTTTGTTTAGCAGGTTATCAGTCGTCGCATACTTGATAATCCTGCCTGATTTACTTATTATCTTGTGTATCTGATACTCCCTGTGTTTCAAAATATAAGGTGTGCTAGTTTTGTCAAAAGTCAAAGTTGTCCATGTTTGACCAAGTTTATACAATACCAAATTTGTGTCGTTAGATCCATCATGAAAAACATTTTCATATTTTATTGTAGTGATGGGGACTCCAAATTTTGGCAGTAAACATGCCCACATGACCATATGTATTATCATGTTTCTTACTAATTGCGCTATTTGGCATCTTAAGTTCAATCAGAAAAACACAAAATACATACTCTTTTGGTTCAAATATAAGCTCTTTGAAAACAGCGTATCCAGCCAATGCAGCAACTCCAAGCCCAGCAAGTATTACAACACTGTAAGAGGCACCCTCGACAAATGTCACTGGCTTCTCAGGTATATTGTAGGTAGGCGCATTAAAGGGATCTTCAACAGTCGTCAAGTCTGTTCTCTCCTGAGGATAAAGGTGGCAGTCTTCTATAAGCAATAAAAAAATGATCCAAGGTGGCATGCACCATAAGAAAAATATGTTCACGAAATAGGAAAAAGGAAACAACTAACATGTTCAAAAAAAAGGAAACAACTAACAGAATCATATAAAGTTTACTTTAAATTTAAAGTGTAGACGAAGAAATGCATGAACAATGGGCCTCAAAAACTGAAAATGCAGGTGTTAGGTGATTAATATTGTTTAGGGGAGAGTAAATACACAGTACTCAGCCCTTTTGCGGCAAACTGTTGTCAAAGAATAAACGAAGAGAATAGACAAGATTCCAGAGTTTCAGATAAACTGTAGTCTATAACTAACATAATTAGTTTTCCCTATTAGATCAATAATTCATGCCTTATCAAAAACTCTTGTGTAGGTAAAAGAGGAGCTTGTTATCTGATATCACAACATCAAGATGCTTTATCGGAAAGACGATTAAGCACCTACCTATACTGATATGAACAATGAAACAGAACCTTTTCAGTATATGCAACATCGTTCCATTCTCATAGCATTTGAGCAACTCCTAACAATCTATTCTACAAAAATAGTTCGGATGCACACTATAGGTGCTAATGCATATGCATTGATCAATAACGATGCAGCAGCTTCCTGATGCACTGATCCCAACAGCATTTAATCTTACGAACATGAAATAAAACTAGTAAAGCTTATGCATGTGTATGCACAACTGATCATTAGTCGCTACTGCAGATGGTAACGAGGGGGCAATGACATGGTTAATAGTTTCCTATATTCCACCACATAATTTATAGTAGCATGCTCAAACAATTGATAACACTGTCAGTCACTGCTGAAACCTACCAACGGTCATCACAAGAAGGAAAATACACAAGAAACCAATATTCAATAAATTAGATCGGGGAACGGAACTAGCTAACAAACCTGTTTTGGTCTTTTTTCTGAAGCTTGTGTGGAGTAAGACGCACATGGCCTTATGAAAGAAGGAAGTACTTTGCGGTATTCTTTACGCACTGTCAAAGGACCTGAACAGTTTGCATTGACCATATACCACCTTGATTTTTTTACAGATGATGCTGGAAGGTTTGTCAAAAGAGAACCTGCACGATATTGAAATAACTGTCAGTCCAGATTTAACAACAAAGAACAGAAAAGTCAAATGGTTATTTAACACCTTTTGAATGGAAACAGGGAGCAATTCACATTGACAGACCCAACTTAACTGAAGGATAGAACAGGCAGAACAATAATACGTAATATCCATCTACCATTAGTTTGGTACAGAAGGCAAACAGGGCAAGTTTTATATTTGCCTTCTAATTTTGCTTCTAGAGTTTTACGTTTACCTTTTCATTCTAGCTGATTTGATCAAGGGTAGAAAACTCATACATGTACTATTGCGATTGTCAAATATTTTCAAGGAAGATTGGCTAAACAAGTGTATGGAAGCTATTCTTAATGATTCTTGTGGCAAATTGAAAAAACTAACATGAATCTAAGGCATAAATTATGGATAGACACATGGTAATTGCAGAAAGTGCCATTATACCATGGATTAGTTATAGCTAAAAGGTGTTAGCAGAAAACAACAAAATCCTGACTGCATTATATTCGTGCAATAGTTCTTCTGGTAAAATTGAATAGTATTGCACGAACTCAAGACATAAATTACGGTGCTTTGCTATATCTGTTTGCTGTACTTTAGTCCTCAATTATGTCAGAACCATTCACGAATACAAGCATGTGAAGAATGAATGTTTAAATGTATAAGAAAAATATACCATGCACAACTTCACCAGACTTTGCAAAAGCTCCCCTAAGTCCATCAGCTACTGTTCGCTTGCTTAACCCTATAAATCATTGTTAATACTGTGATAATCCAGACATTACATACAGCAGAAGGTTCAACATGAAAGGAAACAACTCAAACAGGGGCAACAAACATAAACTTCTAAGTGTAATAAAAGACACAAAATAGAAAGCGGAACTATATGATAAAATACATTTAACGCATTTAATTACAACATATGATAAATTTTAAGTCTGCACTGTTACTGCAATATCTTTAAATGGTACTCACAAGAGTGTCTATATAACTACACTGGCTTTAATTGGTACTTTCTAAAGTATTTTCTGGTTTTCATGTTATAAAGTTTCTTGTGTGCACATGTAGGATCAAGCAAGAACCAAGACTGGAGAACTTTCAGCCTCAAGTTAAGAGAACTGAATATTTGGGTTTAATTTCACAATCTCCTCATGAACTGCTCACCAATTTGGTATTTGCTAGTGAGCAACATCACTGGTCTAGTTTCTGATGCTTAGTCAATCACCACCTTCGCTGCTGGTGATGGTATGTTAAATGAAAATAATAAAGTTGGCAGTGAGAAGCAGAAGAAACCAAAGATGGAATAGAGGCGCCTGAAGAGAAAGTGGAGTATTGGGGTTGCTATTGTAGTTAGAATCAGGATTATGCATCCTGCAAACTGGGCCACTGTTCTGCTAGTCCATCATTGATTCAACCAATCTTTCAGTTTCAATATGTAGTCTCAGCTCAAACAGTTGAATGATAGGATCTCAGAGGAGTGGTCAGCTTCCATTCCATGATCATGCAGAATTTTTATGATTCCAAGAGAAAGATGCTCATCTAACATCACAGTGCTCTGCTGTAGGCTTTGTCACAGATAAACAGAAGACCCATAGAGTTTGCCAGGACGCGGTATGGCGTGAGACTGAATTGAACAAATGTGGTCGGATTCGTGTATAGGTCCATCTTTATGTACCATCTAAGCAAGGTATGGAGTATCTTTCACAAGGTCTAACTCTTCCAGAAAAATCAGACAATTTCATCATATGGTTCATAGTTAGTTATCCATGGATGCAGCAGAACAGAGTTCATTTCCTATGGTGGTACACTTGATACCCTTTTACAATTCTCCCTCTAATTAGTTTATAAGAACCAGTTGTGGGATTAGTTCGCATCACATGAACAATGCCGGAACATGTATATGCTCGCAATACTCAACATAATTCATGTCTATGATTTGCAACTACTCCATGCTACCCTCTGTATGTTTTTTTCAAACTATTAGATCTATATAATTGAATAAAAAGGGTAATTATAAAGCAGTCCAAATCCATAAAATAATGCAGAGCTTGAATAAGCAATGCTGCAACAGCACAACTCAATATGTAAACTTTGTGAACATGCTACCAAAAAGTTGTCTAATGTCCGAGACGCCAGCTTATATAATCATCAAGCCCTCACTAGAGAACTGCCCAGCCAAAACGACACCTACCTGACTCTAGCCAATCCCGCAAAACCACTCCCATGTTAGTAAAGCGTATATCTCTAGATGCGAAGAAAGCTGAGAGTGGTCAAGGGGAAATAATGGAAGACGGAGAAGGGGAGGGGGGAGAAAGAACCAAACCGGGAACAAAGAGGCTGGCGAAGGGATCTGCCTTCGGGGGAGGGCTCGGTGGCTTCGGTGGCACCAGGGCGGATATGGAGAACAAGCGCCGGGATCCGAACCTTGCCGCAGCCGCCGCCATCGCCGCCGGGATACCTTTCGCCGTGGAAAGGCGACCGGGGGTTATTAGGGATTTCCTCCCTCCTTCCAGGGGGTTTAGACGACTTTAGATCGTTTTCCAGCTCTTTTTCCCTTTCTTTTTGTGATGGGATAGAGCGTTTTTCAGTTGGGCACTACGAGTCGGCCGCGTAAAGATTAGATCAGATCAGCCACCTGTGCAGCCGTTGGATGACACAGAGACAGCCGTCCAATCTGTTACCGAGTCAGCCAGCCTTTGGCAATTGCCACAAGCACTATGTTGTGCTCTCTTGGTTTGCAACACACACTTTGTTGCAATATCAAACTGTTTTCATACGGTTGCGATCCGTCCGCTCTATCGCCGAGTCAGTGTATGAGTTTATGCTTGGAAGGAAAAGATGGGCTTCTGCATCCATTCGTTGCTTCACTTTTAAGATAAGGTCGATGAGGAAGCCATGTGTGGGGTCCACAAGGGCGTGTGGCGCCCTATGAAGGCGTCGATGCCCGCGCTATTATCAAACGGATGTGGCTATGAATTGACCTTTCCAGTTTCTTTGAGCTTTCGCATCAGCTTGAAGAAAACTCTGGTGTCAGTAACTAGCTTCGGCTTGCTTCTACCATGGATGTATGTGCGCTAGTGATATGTATCCCTTAGATCGCTTAATAGGGTCGAAAGGTGGGCCAACCTACTAGGAACCATGTGCGCTTCACCAATAGGAGGAACGAGAAGGTTCCTTGTTGGTTTTAGAAATCTTTCATATGTTTCTTTTTTCATCGTTTTTTTCTTTTTTTTCCTATGTTTTTTGGTTGCCTTTTCAAAGTTTTTTTTGGGGTTTTATTCTTATTTTGTTTCTATTGGGTTGTATTTTTTAGTTTATGTTGTGTTCTTCTATAGAATGTATTGTCGTGCTTATCTAATGGAACTTGGGCCGTTCGGGACCCTACCACTATATTAAAATAAAGATCACAGGATTGTGAGAAATAAGAATATCAAAAACATAAGAATCTGTTAGGGTTAACAGTGCAAATAAAGGATAAAAATACGGAGAGCTACAAAATAGTCGTTTGGAAAACACATATATCCTTTGCGATCGAGTCTTGGAAAGAGGTTAGGGTGGATATCCAATTTTCTGTGAAATTGTAGCATAGGAATTCATTCCATACGAATTTGGGTGCCACACCATTCTTTTGATTTGAAGACAATCCCTAGAAAAAAATTCAATGGATTGAGATCCTACATAATTCCTACAATCCAAAGAGGGTCTTAAGGCGACCAAAAATCATAGGTGCCATGGTGGTGGCATTGTGAAAGACCTTACGTAGTCCTAGTTGTATTATATTTTTAGTTTATTGTGTTTGATCAATTGTGTTGTTTTTTTTATTCTATGAAAAAATTGTGTTGTTTTCTTTACCAATTTTTTTTACTTTACTTGCTAGTACCGATTCAGCACATATCGTTTTTGATGTCAATCATGCCATATTTCCTTGCAAATATGTAATTGTCTCCCATGTGTATTCTTTCACTTAGACAATAGGGGTTAATGGTTGGACATTTCATTGGTAGTTGCAAATCGAAGTGATCATTGACACATGCACGTTTACTCCGGTGATGAGATGCAAACCATGGATGATAGCTTGATGTCGAGGGATGGTTGTGCAGTGATGGCGGTGACACGTCACATGCAAGTATTCGAATCATAGAGAAGTGGCGGCAATAACACATAAGTGACATCGACGATGGTGCTATGGTTGGTGCAATCTAGTGCCCCTTAAATGTTTTGGAGATTGTTGGAGAAAACAGTTGAGGGACCAATGTGTTTGCTAGTGCACACATAGTAAAATGTCCCCTAAAGTTTTAAGGAGTTTGCTATAAACTTCTGCGATGATTATCTGCGCTCCAGAGTAGAATGCTTAGCTCTCAAGGAGTTTGTCATCGAGAAGATTTCCTGTAGGAGTCGACCCCCAAAGTTCGCAGGGTGAAGGCTATTTTTTCGATGTGTTATCCAAGGAACAATTGACTATATCAAAGAAGATGAAGACAACGAGAAGACATAGTTCTTCTTTGTAGTTTCATTTCTTCCATTGAGTCATAGTGCAATCATACCATTAAGGGGGTCCAAGTTAGTCGAGACTTGTTGTCATTAGTTTTGCTTCTGTTTGGTGGTCTGAACAATGTAGATTGTATCATGAACAACTACTTGGGCTGCTTTGAAACTTCTATGCGTACTAGTTGAGTTCCAGCATGTTATCAATGTGAATTACTTAAAAATGGCAGCGTTTAAGACAAGGAAAAAATTATGTAGAGGAATGTTATCAAGAATTACAAACTAAAATGATTGGATGTGGTATTGTTCAGGATAATGAAGTTATGGTTGCATGTTTTACGAGTGGGTTAAACAGGGAAATTCAACCATCTTAGAATATAAGGATTATAACAAGGGATTGTGGAGGTTTGGGGAGGAGGGGATTTGGTGAATCCCCTCTTCCACCCAATCCCCTTGAAACCTCAAACCCCCCTTGATACGTCCATTTTGCATCATGTTTACCTACTATTATTTATAATATTTTTATGCATAATAATACTTTTTGGAGTAATTCTAATGCCTTTTCTCTCATAATATGCAAGGTACACACAAAGAGGGAGAATTCCGGTAGCTAGAAATTTGGACCTGAAAAAGCTACGTCAGGCTACCTATTCTGCAGAACTCCAAATGAGTTGAAACTTCATGAGGATTTTTTATGAAATAAATAAGAAATACTGGAGCAAATAACTACTGAAATGGGGCCACCTGATGAGCACAGGACACCAGGGCGCGCCAGGCCCCCCAGGCATGCCCCCCCAGGCACCTGACAAAGCTTATTTTCTCTGCACTAATAAGTCATGCATATTTAGAGAGCAATTTTTATTGCTTGCACCGATGACAACTTACTTGAAGGATCTTACTCAATCCATAGGTAGGTATGGTGGACTCTCATGGCAAAACTGGGTTTACGGGTATTTGGAAGCACAAGTAGTATCTCTACTTGGTGCAAGGGATTTGGCTATCATGAGGGAGAAATGCAAGCTCAACATGTTTGGAAGGTCAATGACAATATACTTTAACTGAGATGTCGGAAAACATAAACCATTACGTTGTCTTCCTTGTCCAACGTCAACTCTTTTAGCATGTCATACTTAATGAGTGCTTCACAATCATAAAAGATATCCAATATAATATATTTGTATGTGAACCTCTCTTTCCTTATTACTTCCTATTAATTGCAACGATGACCAAAACTACGTTTGCCAATTCTCAACAACTTTTATGCCTCATACTTTCTATGTGTGAAGTCATCACTAACCATGTTATAAGCAAATGAAACATATAAAAGTTCAGATTTATGACATTCACTTCATTCCCCCATTTACTCATAGGATATATATGAAGCACATGAGTAAATGACAAACTACTCTAAAAGATATGAGTGAAAGACACTGAGTAGTCAAATAATTAACTAGCCATGGGAGGGTTCCTTTTCTATTCAAAATTTCAGATCCAATGATTTTATTCAAACAAAAAGTAAAACAAAACAAAATGACATTGCAAGGATAGCACAACTCATGTGAAGAAGCAAAAACTTAGGCTCAACCGATACTAACCGGTAGTTGTTGAAGAAGAAAGGTGGGATGCCTAACGGGGCATCCCCAAGCTTAGATGCTTGAGACTTCTTGGAATATTATCTTGGGGTGCCTTGGGCATCCCCAAGCTTGAACTTTTATATCTCCTTAATTCCTCTCATATCATGGTTTCTCTTTTTATTGAAAGCTTCATCCACACCAAACTCAACAAGAACTCGTGAGATAGGTTAGTATAAACCAATGCAAAACCTTATCATTTTCTACTGTAACAAAACACTAAAATTATTATTCAACATTGCATACTAAATGTCTCTGCATAATTAATACTCCTATCCTCAAATAGAATCATTAAACAAGCAAACATATGCAAACAATGCAACTATAACAGCAATCTGCCAAAACAGTATAGTCTGTAAAGAATGAAAGATTCATCATACTTCCCTAACTCCAAAAATTATGAAATAAAATTCCAACTTCAGTAAATTTATCAGATCTCATTATGCAAAAAGTTTCAACATTATATCATGCTCTGACTTTTCTAGGGAATTTTCGCAACAGCGGTAAACTTTCTGTTTTTAAACAGCAACATGTATACTAGCAAAATAAGCATGGTAAAGGCTATCCTTGACATTTTTATTGAAAATAAAGATGCAGAACACTATTCTAAATAGAAGCTATCTACTAACAAAATAAAATGACGCTCCAAGTAAAACACATATCATGTGACGAATAAAAATATAGCTCCGAGTAAGGTGTACCGATAGTTTTGAAGACGAAAGAGGGGATGCCTCCCGGGGCATCCCCAAGCTTAGGCGCTTGAGTCTTCCTTGAATATTACCTTGGGGTGCCTTGGGCATCCCCAAGCTTAGGGTATTTCCACTCCTTATTCTCCTCATATCGATATCTCACTCAAAGCTTGAAAACTTCAATCACACATAACTTAACCAAACTTCGTGAGATAGGTTAGTATGATAAAGAGTAAACCATTCACTTTGGTACTGTCAAAGACAAGGTTCATAATTGTTCTCACACAATGCCTACTGTAACATGTCATTTCTACAATTTATATTGAGGAATATAAGCCATAGAAACTAGAAAACAAGCAAACTATGCAATGAAAACAGAGTCTGTCAGAAACAGAACAGTCTGTAATGATCTGAACAATAACCATATTTCTGCTACTCCAAAAATTATGAAATAAATTGGTGGATGTGAGGAATTTATCTATTAATCTTCTGCAAAAATAATCAACTCAAAATCACTCTTCTGTAAAAGATGACATCTATTCTCGTGAGCGCAAAGTTTCTGTTTTTTACAGCAAGATCACATTAACTTTCACCCGAGTCTTGCCAAAGGTCTTACTTGGCACTTTATTGAAACAAAAGATATAAAACATGATTACTACAGTAGATTAATCATGTAAATACACAAACACAGTAAGGATAAATATTGGGTTGTCTCCCAACAAGCGCTTTTCTTTAATGCCTTTTAGCTAGGCATGATGATTTCAATGATGCTCACTTTAAAGATAGGAATTGAAACACAAAGAGAGCATCTTGAAGAATATAACTAGCATATTTAAATCTGACACACTTCCTATGCCTAGGGATTTTGTGAGCACACAACTTATGGGAACAAGAATCAACTAGCATAGGAAGGCAAAACAAGTATAACTTCAAAACTTTAAGCACATAGAGAGGAAACTTAATATTATTGCAACTCCTACAAGCATGTATTCCTCCCTCATAATAATTTTCAGTAGTATCATGGGTAGCAAGTTTGTTCTCATACTCAATTGGAACCTCTTCCAAAATAGTGGAATCATTACTAGCTAAAGTTGACACTATTCCAAATCCACTTTCATAAATATCACACTAAGATTCAACACTTCCAAAATAGTGGGATCACTAATTCCTAAAGTTGACACTCTTCCAAACCCACTTTAATTGATAGTACTATTCATACTCCAAAATATATAAGTGAACTTCATGGAGCATTCTGCCAGTAGCCAATATCCAAGCTCAAAATGTATAAGTGAAGCGCACGAAGCATTCTATAAAACCGTACTCAAAAGATTTAAGTGAAGCACAAAGAGTAATTCTATAAGATCATACTTAAAAGATTTAAGTGAAGCACATGAAGTATTCTATAAATCAATGAAGGGCTATCTCATGCTATCATGGTTCTTGAAAAACAAAGGAAAAACACAAATGACACAAATCATGTGAACAAAACAAAAACCGAGGTATACCGATATTTGTTGAAGAAGAAAGATGGGATGCCAACCGGGGCATCCCCAAGCTTAAATGCTTGAGTATACTTTGAAATATTTACTTGGGGTGCCTTGGGCATCCCCAAGCTTGGACTCTTGCCTCTCTTTATTCTTCTCATATTGATAGCTCCTCGACCTTCGGACACTTCATCCACACAAAATTTTAACAAAAACTTGTGAGATCCGTTAGTGTAATAAAGCAAATCACTACCTTTAGGTACTGTAATGAACTCATTCTTTATTTGTATTGATGTTAAATCTACTGTATTACAACTTCTCTATGGTTCATACCTTCCGATACTACTCGTAGATTCATCGAAATAAGCAAACAACACACGCAAAACAGAATCTGTTAAAAACAGAACAGTCTGTAGTAATCTGGAAGTTTGCCAAACTTCTGTAACTCCTAAAATTATAAACTAAAATTGAAAATTTGAAAAATTTGTACAAAAGTAATGTGAAAAAAGTTTCAGACTCATTTTACTTTCCAGTTAAAAATGTAAATTCATGCACTACAGCCAAAGTTTCTGTTTTTGTTCTGCACATAGCAAACAAGCAATCTAATCATCCTAAAACCCAAGCTTGGCATATTTATTTTTATAATACAATGAATATATACAAGGGGATAATTATTTACAGAGAAACTTCCATGAAATATTCTACATTGTTTCCGTGAGCATGAACACAAGTGCTCAAGGTCGACCCTCACTTCTTCAATGCAAAACCTTCCAATCACTTCTCTTTTTGAAAAACTTTTTAGGCATGAGAGGCAAGTAATATTTTTTTGTATTTTAATTTTTAATTTTTTTTGTATGTTTCACCCACAACTAAACAGAAACAAAAAGGAAAAACAAAATTTACATAGTGAAGAAAGCAAACAAGCACACACGAGAATATCAACCCCACGCTATTGCTCCCCGGCAACGGCGCCAGAAAAGAGCTTGATAATCCCCAAGTGCAAGGAATCATCGTAGCACTTTCCAAAGGTGGAAGTGATAAGTATGGAGTGTCGAACCCACAAGGAGCTAAAGGTAAGATCAATATTCTCTCAAGCCCTATCTGCCACTGATACGACTCTACGTGCACCGAACAATTACTTCCAACTAGAAACGAGAAATAAAACTACGTTGCGGGTAGGAAGAGGATAACTTTGCATGATAATGGAGAGCTAAAACATAAAAGTAGGTGCTGTTATCATAAAGTTAGAATATAATACTAAATAATATAAATAGCGAGTGTGGAATAATGGTGGATCGGTGTGCGGAATTGTCCTAGGCAATTGTTAACAAGACGAGTAATCACTATTGCAGTTTCATATGAGGGAGAGGCATAAGCTAACATACTTTCTCTACTTGGATCATATGCACTTATGATTGGAACTCTAGCAAGCATCCGCAACTACTAAAGATTATTAAGGTAAAACCCAACCATAGCATTAAAGCATCAAGTCCTCTTTATTCCCATACGCAGCAATCCCTCTTACTCGGGTTTGTGCTTCTGTTCACTCACCAACCCACTATAAGCGAATCATGAACGTATTGCAACACCCTACAGCGGGAATCCCTCACGCTTGCGCGACACGGAGGGCACCATAGGACAGCACCAAAGTAAAACATACAACTCATACCAATCTAGATCATCAATCAACCCAAAGACAAAAGATATCTACTCAAAACATCATAGGATGGCAACACATCATTGGATCATAATATGTGGCATAAAGCACCATGTTCAAGTAGGGGATTACAGCGGTTTGCAGGAGAGTGGACCGCGTAAAATAGATGAGGATGGTGATGATGATGGTGATGTTGATGAAGATGATCACTGTGGCGATGATTCCCCTCCCAATGGCACTCCGATGCCACCAAGAGAGAGGAGGAGAGGTTCTCCCCCTTGTGCTTCTTCCTCCATGGCCTCCACCTTCTGGTCCTTGGCCTTCATGGTGATGAATACCCCTCCGGGATACTCCTCCATGGCCACTGGTGATGATGGCCCCCTCCGGCAGGGCGCCGGAGAGGGCCTAGATTGATTTCTCGTGGCTACAGAGGATTGCGGCGGCGGAACTTCTGATCTAATCTCCGTTTTGGAAGTTTTAGGGTACGAGAGTATATATGGGTGCAGGGGGTACGTCGGAGGAGCTATGGGGTCCCCACGAGGTAGGGGGTGCGCCCTAAGGGGGGGGGTGCGCCCCCCACCCTCGTGAGCACCTCCCGTATCTCCTGTCGTAGAGTCCAAGTCTATCTGGTGGCTTTTCTTCCAAAAATAACTTCCCAAGTTGATTTCGTTCTGTTTTGACTCTGTTTGATATTCCTTTTCTTCGAAACACTGAAATAGGCAAAAAACAGCAAATCTGGGCTGGGCCTCCGGCTAGTAGGTTAGTCCCAGAAATAATATAAAAGTGGATAATAAAGCCCAATATTGCCCGAAACAGTAGATAATATAGCATGGAGCAATGAAAAATTATAGATACGTTGGAGACGTATCATCCACCATACCTACCTATGGATTGAGTAAGATCCTTCAAGTAAGTTGTCATCAGTGCAATAAGGCAATAAAAATTGCTTCTAAAAGTGTTAGATCATTTAGTGTAAGAGAAAATTAAGCGTTGTACGAACTTGTAATGGCGTAGAATAAAAGCGACAGACTGCATAATAAAGGCTGTCATCATAAGGGGCAATATAACGTGACGTTCTCTTGCACTAAGGGATTGAGCATACAAACAAAAAGCGCATGGCAATCTCTTCTTCCCTCTGCAAAGGGTCTATCTTTTACTTCTATGTATTTACTTTCATGCAAGAGTCAAAGTTCTTCTCTCTATTCCTTTTTATTTTTCTCTTTTGGCAAGCATCATATGGTGAGGAAAGATCTAGGCATGTATATCCAGTAGAATATGGGTAGCATGAGTTATTATTGTTGACATCACCCTTGAGGTGAACACGTTGGGAGGCGAAACTATAAGCCCCTATCTTTCTATGTGTCCGGTTGAAACGTTTTGCTCATGTATATGTGGTGAGTATTAGCAATCATAGAAGACTATATGATGGTTGAGTATGTGGACTTGCCTAAAGGCTCCGATATGTGACCCTTCCTGAATAGATGATGAATTGTAGTTGCAAAGTTGACTGAGAACATAGTTTGTTGGTTTCCAATAGAGTTTATACTTTATACTTTGATGTTGTGATGAATTTTTACTTATTCATGAGAAGTCTATGATAAAAGGTCTATTATAAAAATTTTATGTTAAAGTTTGTTGTTGTTGTTATAATAATTTACATGATGCTTTTATGTCTGTATTTTGTTTTTATCGACACATTTCTCTCTCTAAGCATGTGGACATGTTTTTCGATTTCGGTTTTTGCTTGAGGACAAGCGAGGTTTAAGCTTGGAGGAGTTGATACGTCCATTTTGCATCATGTTTACCTACTGTTATTTATAATGTTTTTATGCATAATAATGCTTTTTTGGAGTAATTCTAATGCCTTTTCTCTCATAATATGCAAGGTACACACAAAGAGGGAGAATTCCGGTAGCTGGAAACCTGGACCTGAAAAAGCTACGTTAGGCTACCTATTCTGCACAACTCCAAATGAGATGAAACTTCACGAGGCTTTTTTATGGAATAAATACAAAATACTGGAGCAAATAACTACCGGATAGGGGCCATTGCTACCTCTTGAGCACTGGGTTGGATTTCCTCAAAGAGGAGATGATGATGCAACAAAGTAGCATAAGTATTTCCCTCAGTTTTTGAGAACCAAGGTATCAATCCAGTAGGAGACCACGCACAAGTCCCTCGTACATACACAAAATGATAACAACTCGCAACCAACGCTTAGGGGTTGTCAATCCCTTCACGATCACTTACGAGAGTGAGATCTGATAGATAATATTTTTGGTATTTTTGATAGATAGATGCAAAGTAAAAAAGTAAAAGGCAAAGTAAAAACAAAGCAAGTAAATAAAGTGATAGAGATTGATATGATGAGAATAGACCTGGGGGCCATAGGTTTCACTAGTGGCTTCTCTCAAGAGCATAAGTATTCTACGGTGGGTGAACAAATTACTATTGAGCAATTGACAGAATTAAGCATAGTTATGAGTATATCTAGGCAATGATCATGTATATAGGCATCACGTCCAAGACAAGTAGATCGAAACTATTCTGCATCTACTACTATTACTCCACTCATCGACCGCTATCCAGCATGCATCTAGAGTATTAAGTAAAAACATAGTAACGCTTTAAGCAAGATGACATGATGTAGAGGGATAAATTCATGCAATATGATAAAAAAACCCATCTTGTTATCCTCGATGGCAACAATACAATACGTGCCTTGCAACCCTTTCTGTCACTGGGTAAGGACACCGCAAGATTGAACCCAAAGCTAAGCACTTCTCCCGTTGCAAGAACTACCAATCTAGTTGGCCAAACCAAAAAGGATAATTCGAAGAGACTTGCAAAGATAACTCAATCATACATAAAAGAATTCAGAGAAGAATCAAATATTTTCCATAGATAATATTGGATCATAAACCCACAATTCATCGGTCTCAACAAACACACCGCAAAAAGAAGATTACATCGAATAGATCTCCATGGTAGAGGGGGAGAACATTGTATTGAGATCCAAAAAGAGAGAAGAAGCCATCTAGCTACTAGCTATGGACCCGAAGGTCTGAAGTAAACTACTCACACTTCATCGGAGGGGCTATGGTGATGATGTAGAAGCCCTCCATGGTGGATGCCCCCTCCTGCGGAGCTCCGGAACAGGCCCCAAGATGGGATATCGTGGATACAGAAGGTTGCGGTGGTGGAATTAGGTTTTCGGCTCCTGTTCTGATCGTTCAGGGATATGTAGGTATATATAGGAGGAAGGAGTACGTCGGTGGAGCGTCGAGGGGCCCACGAGGTAGGGGGGCGCGCCCAGGGGGCACCCTCCACCCTCGTGACCGCCTCTGGCACTGCTTGGAGTAGGTTCCAAGTCTCCTAGACCACGTTCGGTTAGAAAATCACGATCCCGAAGGTTTCATTCCGTTTGGAGTCCGTTTGATATTTCTGTTTCTTCGAAATACTGAAAAAGGCAAAAAACAACAATTCTGGGCTGGGCCTCCGGTTAATAGGTTAGTCCCAAAAATAATATAAAAGTGGAAAATAAAGCCCAATATAGTCCAAAACAGTAGATAAAGTAGCATGGAGCAATCAAAAATTATAGATACGTTGGAGACGTATCAAGCATCCCAAAGCTTAATTCCTGCTCGTCCTCAAGTAGGTAAATGATAAAAAAGAATTTTTGATGCGGAGTGATAATTTGGCATAATTTCAATGTAAAACTTCTTAATTGTGATATGAATATTCAGATCCGAAAGATTCAAGACAAAAGTTCATATTGACACAAAAATAATTATATTTCAAGCATACTAATCAAAGCAATCATGTCTTCTCAAAATAACATGGCAAAAGAAAGTTCATCCCTACAAAATCATATAGTTAGGCTATGCTTCATTTTCGTCACACAAAGATGTTCCCAACTTCTATACCCCCGATGACAAGCCAAGCAATTGTTTCATACTTAAATAATCTCAAACTTTTTCAACCTTCACGCAATACATGAGCATGAGCCATGGATATAGCACTATGGGTGGAATAGAATATGATGATGGGGGTTGTGTGGAGAAGACAAAAAAGGAGATAGTCTCACGTTGACGAGGCTAATCAACGGGCTATGGAGATGCCCATCAATTGATGTCAACATGAGGAGTAGGGATTGCCATGCAACGGATGCACTAGAGCTATGAATGCTCAACAAAAGAAAACTAGTGGGTGTGCATCCAACTTGCTTGCTCATGAAGACCTAGGGCATTTTGAGGAAGCCCATCGTAGGAATATACAAGCCAAGTTCTATAATGAAAAATTCCCAGTAGTATAAAAAACAACTTATGAGACTCACTACATGAAGAACAAGGTGCTACTTTGAAGCACAATATATAAGACTCACTACATGAAGAACAAGGTGCTAGTTTGAAGCACAAGTGTGGAAAAAAGAGATAGTAGCATTGCCCTTTTTTTGGGCCTTTCTTTTTTTTTTTATATTTTGGCCTTTCTCTTTTTTTTATTTGGGCAATGCTCTAATAATGATGATCATCACACTTCTATTGATTACAACATAAGGATCACAACTCGAAACTTAGAACAAGATATGACTCTATATGAATGCCTCCGGTGGTGTACCGGGATGGTGCAATGAATCAAGAGTGACATGTATGGAAAATAATGCATGGTGGCTTTGCCACAAATACGATGTCAACTACATGATCATGCAATGGCAATATGACAAAAGTAATGTATGTCATGATGATGATGATGGAAGCTGCATGGCAATATATCTCGGGATGGCTACGGAAATGCCATAATAGGTAGGTATGGTGGCTGTTTTGAGGAAGATATAAGGAGGTTTATGGGTGATAGAGCGTATCATATCACGGGGTTTGGATGCACCGGCGAAGTTTGCACCAACTCTCTGAAGGAAATATGCCCTAGATGCAATAATAAAGTTATTATTTATTTCCTTATTTCATGATAAATGTTTATTATTCATGCTAGAATTGTATTAACCGGAAACATAATACATGTGTGAATACATAGGCAAACATAGTGTCACTAGTATGCCTCTACTTGACTAGCTCGTTTATCAGAGATGGTTATGTTTCCTAGCCATGGACAAAAGAGTTGTCATTTGATTAACGAGATCACATCATTAGGAGAATGATGTGATTGACTTGACCCATTCCGTTAGCCTAGCACTTGATCGTTTAGTATGTTGCTATTGCTTTCTTCATGACTTATACATGTTCCTGTAACTATGAGATTATGCAACTCCCGTTTACCGGAGGAACACTTTGGGTACTGCCAAACGTCACAACGTAACTGGGTGATTATAAAGGAGTACTACAGGTGTTTCCGAAGGTACATGTTGGGTTGGCATAATTCGAGATTAGGATTTGTCACTCCGATTGTCGGGGAGGTATCTCTGGGCCCTCTCGGTAATACTCATCACCTAAGCCTTGCAAGCATGTAACTAATGAGTTAGTTATGAGATGACGTATTACAGAACGAGTAAAGAGACTTTCCGGTAACGAGATTGAACTAGGTATTGGATACCGACGATCAAATCTCGGGCAAGTAACATACCGATGACAAAGGGAACAAAGTATGTTGTTATGCGGTTTGACCGATAAAGATCTTCGTAGAATATGTAGGAACCAATATGGGCATCCAGGTCCCGCTATTGGTTATTGACCGAGAATAGTTCTAGGTCATGTCTACATAGTTCTCGAACCCGTAGGGTCCGCACGCTTAACGTTACGATGACATTTATATTATGAGTTTATGAGTTTTTATGTACCGAAGGAGTTCGGAGTCTCGGATGAGATCGGGGACATGACGAGGAGTCTCGAAATGGTCGAGACGTAAAGATCGATATATTGGACGACTATATTCGGAGTTCGGAAAGGTTCCGAGTGATTCGGGTATTTTCGGGAGTACCGGGGAGTTACGGGAATACGGGGAAGAGTATTGGGCCTTGATGGGCTTTAGTGGGAAGAGGAGAAAAAGGCCAAGGGGCTGCTGCGCCCCCCCTCCCCTCTAGTCCGAATTGGACTAGGTAAAAGGGGGCCGGCCACCTTTCCTTCTCCTCCACTTCCTTCTCCCTTCCTCCCCTTTTGGTGGACTCCTACTAGGACTTGGAGTCCTAATAGGACTCCACATCATGGCGCGCCCTCCCCTAGGGCCGGCCTCCTCCTCCCTTGCTCCTTTATATACGGGGGCAAGGGGGCACCCCAGGACACACAAGTTGATCTACGGATCGTTCCTTAGCCGTGTGCGGTGCCCCCTTCCACCATATTCCACCTCGGTCATATCGTCGCGAAGCTTAGGCGAAGCCCTGCGCCGCTAGAACATCAAGATCGTCACCACGCCGTCGTGCTGACGGAACTCTCCCTCGACACTCGGCTAGATCGGAGTTCGAGGGACGTCATCGAGCTGAACGTGTGCTGAACTCGGAGGCTCCGTACGTTCGGTGCTTGGATCGGTTGATCGTGAAGACGTACGACTACATCAACCGCGTTGTGCTAACGCTTCCGCTTACGGTCTACGAGGGTACGTGGACATACACTCTCCCCTCTCGTTGCTATATCATCACCATGATCTTGCGTGTGCGTAGGAATTTTTTTGAAATTACTACGTTCCCCAACAGTGGTATCAGAGCCAGGTTTTATGCGTTGATGTTATATGCACGAGTAGAACACAAGTGAGTTGTGGACGATATAAGTCATACTGCCTACCAGCATGTCATACTTTGGTTCAGCGGTATTGTGAGATGAAGCGGCCCTGACCGACATTACGCGTACGCTTACGCGAGACTGGTTTCACCGTTACGAGCACTTGTGCTTAAAGGTGGCTGGCGGGTGTCTGTCTCTCTCACTTTAGTTGAACCGAGTGTGGCTACGCCCGGTCCTTGCGAAGGTTAAAATGGAGTCTATTTGACAAACTATCATTGTGGTTTTGATGCGTAGGTGAGATTGGTTCTTGCTTAAGCCCGTAGCAGCCACGTAAAACTTACAACAACAAAGTAGAGGACGTCTAACTTGTTTTTGCAGGGCATGTTGTGATGTGATATGGTCAAGACTTGATGAGATATAAGTTGTTGTATGAGATGATCATGTTTTGTTGAAGTTATCGGCGACTAGCAGAAGCTCTATGGTTGTCTTTTTGTTGCATAAGATGCAAGTGCCAAATAATTGCTTTACTTTATCGCTATGCGATAGCAATAGTTGCAAGAGCAATAGTTGGTGAGAAGACCATGTGATGACACATTGATATAGATCAAGATGATGAAGATCATGGTGTCGTGCCGGTGACGATAGAGATCATGACAGTACTTTGGAGATGGAGATCAAAGGCGCAAGATGATCATGGCCATATCATGTCACATATTTTGCATATCATGTTTATCTGTTATACATCTTATTATGTCTTGTTTTACGGTAGCATTTTAAGATGATCTCTCACTAATTATCAAGAAGTGTTCTCCCTGAGTATGCACCATTGCCAAAGTTCGTCGTGCCCAGACACCACGTGATGATCGGGTGTGATAAGCTCTACGTCCATCTACAACGGGTGCAAGCCAGTTTTGCACACGCAGAATACTCAGGTTAAACTTGACGAGCCTAGCATATGCAGATATGGTCTCGGAACACAGAGACCGAAAGGTCGAGCGTGAATCATATAGTAGATATGATCAACATAGTGATGTTCACCATTGAAAACTACTCCATCTCACGTGATGATCGGTTATGGTTTAGTTGATTTGGATCACGTGATCACTTAGATGACTAGAGAGATGTCTGTCTAAGTGAGAGTTCTTAAGTAATATGATTAATTGAACTTAAATTTATCATGAACTTAGTCCTGGTAGTATTTTGCAAATTATGTTGTAAGATCAATAGCTTGCGTTGTTGCTTTCATATGTTTATTTTGATATGTTCCTAGAGAAAATTGTGTTGAAAAATGTTAGTAGCAATGATGCGGATTTGATCTGCGATCTGAGGTTTATCCTCATTGCTGCACAGAAGAATTATGTCCTTAATGCACCGCTAGGTGACAGACCTATTGCAGGAGCAGATGCAGACGTTATGAACGTTTGGCTAGCTCAATATGATGACTACTTGATAGTTTAGTGCACCATGCTTAACGGCTTAGAATCGGGACTTCAAAGACGTTTTGAACGTCATGGACCATATGAGATGTTCCAGGAATTAAAGTTAATATTTCAAGCAAATACCCGAGTTAAGAGATATGAAGTCTCCAACAAGTTCTATAGCTAAAAGATGGAGGAGAATCGCTCAACTAGTGAGCATGTGCTCAGATTGTCTGGGTACTTCAATCGCTTGAATCAAGTGGGAGTTAATCTTCCAGATAAGATAGTGATTGACAGAATTCTCTAGTCACCATCACTAAGTTACTAGAACTTCGTGATGAACTATAATATGCAAGGGATGACGAAAGTTATTCTTGAGCTCTTCGCGATGTTGAGATCGGCGAAGGTAGAAATCAAGAAAAGAGCATCAAGTGTTGATGGTTAACAAGATCACTAGTTTCAAGAAAAGGGCAAAGGGAAAAGAAGGGGAACTTCAAGAAGAACGGCAAGCAAGTTGCTGCTCAAGTGAAGAAACCCAAGTCTGGTCCTAAGCCTGAGACTAAGTGCTTCTACTGCAAAGAGACTGGTCACTAGAAGAGGTACTACCCCAAGTGATTAGCGGATAAGAAGGATGGCAAAGTGAACATAAGTATATTTGATATACATGTTATTGATGTGTACTTTACTAGTGTTTATAGCAACCCCTCAGTATTTGATACTAGTTTAGTTGCTAAGATTAGTAACTCGAAACGGGAGTTGCAGAATAAACAGAGACTAGTTAAAGGGTGAAGTGACGATGTGTGTTGGAAATAGTTCCAAGATTGATATGATCATCATCGCACACTCCCTATACTTTCAGGATTAGTGCTAAACCTAAATAAGTGTTATTTGGTGTTTACGTTGAGCATGAATATGATTTTGTCATGTTTATTGCAATACGGTTATTCATGTAAGTTAGAGAATAATTGTTGTTCTGTTTACATGAATAAAACCTTCTATGGTCATACACCCAATGAAAATGGTTTGTTGGATCTCGATCGTGTGATACACATATTCGTAATATTGAAGCCAAAAGATGCAAAGTTAATAATGATAGTGCAACTTATTTGTGGCACTGCCGTTTAGGTCATATCGGTGTAAAGCGCATGAAGAAACTCCATAAAGATGGATTTTCGGAATCACTTGGTTATGAATCATTTGATGCTTGCGAACCGTGCCTTTTGGGCAAGATGACTAAAACTCCGTTCTTTGGAACAATGGAATGAGCTACTGACTTATTGAAAATAATACATACTGATGTATGCAGACCAATAAGTATGAAGGCTCGTGGCAAGTATCATTATTTTCTGACCTTCACAGATGATTTGAGCAGATATGGGTATATCTACTTGATGAAACATAAGTCTGAAATAGTTGAAAGGTTCAAAGAATTTCAGAGTGAAGTGGAAAATCATCGTAACAAGAAAATAAAGTTTCTGCGATCTGATCGTGGAGATGAATATTTGAGTTACGAGTTTGGTCTTCAATTAAAACAATGTGGAATAGTTTCACAGCTCATGCCGCCTGGAACACCACAGCGTTATGGTGTGTCCGAACGTCGTAACCGCACTTTATTGGATATAGTGCGATCTATGATGTCTCTTACTGATTTACCAATATCGTTTTGGAGTTATGCATTAGAGACAGCTGCATTCACATTAAATAGGGCACCATCTAAATCCGTTGAGACGACACCGTATGAACTATGGTTTAGCAATAAACCTAAGCTGTCGTTTTTAAAAATTTGGAGTTGCGATGCTTATGTGAAAAAGTTTCATCCTGATAAGCTCGAACCCAAATCGGAGAAGTGCGTCTTCATAGAATACCCAAAGGAAACTATTGGGTACACCTTCTATCACAGATCTGAGGGCAAGATTTTCGTTGCTAAATTTGGATCCTTTCTAGAGAAGGAATTTCTCTCGAAAGAAGTGAATGGGAGGAAAGTAGAGCTTGAAAAGGTAATTTGTACCTTCTCCCGAATTGGAAAATAGTTCATCACTGAAATCAGTTCCAGTGATTCCTACACCAATTAGTGAGGAAGCTAATGATGATGATCATGAAACTTCAGATCAAGTTACTACAGAACCTCGTAGGTCTTCCAGAGTACGGTCCGCACCAGAGTGGTACGGTAATCCTGTTCTGAAAGTCATGTTACTAGACCATGATAAACCTACGAACTATGAGGAAGCAATGATGAGCCCAGATTCAACGAAATGTCTTGAGGCCATAAAATCTGAGATATGATCCATGTATGAGAACAAAGTGTGGACTTTGGTGGACTTGCCCGATGATCGGCAAACCATAAGAAATAAATGGATCTTTAAGAGGAAGACGGACGTTGATAGTAGTGTTACTATCTACAAAGCTCGACTTGTCGCAAAAGTTTTTTTGACAAGTTCAAGGTGTTGACTACAATGAGATTTTCTCAACTGTAGTGATGCTTAAGTCTGTCCGAATCATGTTAGCAATTGCCACATTTTATGAAATCTGGCAAATGGGTGTCAAAAACTACATTCCTTAATGGATTTATTAAAGAAGAGTTGTATATGATGCAACCAGAAAGTTTTTGTCAATCCTAAAGATGCTAACAAAGTGTGCAAGCTCCAGCAATCCATCAATGGACTGGTGCAAGCATCTCGGAGATGGAATATACGCTTTGATAAGTTGATCAAAGCATATAGTTTTTATATGGACTTACAATGAAGCCTGTATTTACAATGAAGTGAGTGGGAGCACTACAGCCTTTCTGATTAGTATATGTGAGTGACATATTGTTGATCAGAAATGATGTAGAATTTTTCTGCAAAGCATAAAGGAGTGTTTTAAAGGAGTTCTTTAAAAGGAAAAGACCTCAGTAAAAGCTACTTACATATTGAGCATCAAGATCTATTGAGATAGATCAAGACGCTTGATAAGATTTTCAATGAGTACATACCTTGGCAAGATTTTGAAATAGTTCAAAATGGAACAGTCAAAGAAAGAGTTCTTGCCTGTGTTGCAAAGGTATGAAATTGAGAAAGACTCAAATCCCGACCACAGCAGAAAATAGAAAGAGAATGAAAAGTCATTCCCTATGCCTCAGTCATAGGTTCTATAAAGTATGCTATGCTATGTACCAGACCTATTGTATACCTTGCTCTCAATTTGGCAAGGGAGTACAATAGTGATCTAGGAGTAGATCACTGGACATTGGTCAAGAATATCCTTAGTAAGGACTAAGGAGATGTTTCTCGATTATGGAGGTGATAAAAGAGTTTGTTGTAAAAGTTACATCAGTGCAAACTTTTACACTGATCCAGATTACTCTAAGTCTCAACCTGGATACATATTGAAAGTGGGAGCAATTAGCTAGAGTAGCTCCGTGCAGAGCATTGTGGACATAAAATATTTGCAAAATACATACGAATCTGAATGTGACAGACCCGTTGACTAAGCTTCTCTCACGAGCAAAACATGATCACACCTTAGTACACTTTGGGTGTTAATCACATAACGATGTGAACTAGATTATTGACTCTAGTAAACCCTTTGGATGTTGGTCACATGATGATGTGAACTATGGGTGTTAATCATATACAGATATGAATATTGGTGTTAAATCACATGGCGATGTGAACTAGATTATTGACTCTAGTGCAAGTGGGAGACTGAAGGAAATATGCCCTAGAGGCAATAATAAAGTTATTATTTATTTCCTTATTTCATGATAAATGTTTATTATTCATGCTAGAATTGTATTAACCGGAAACATAATACATGTGTGAATACATAGACAAACATAGTGTCACTAGTATGCCTCTACTTGACTAGCTCGTTTATCAGAGATGCTTATGTTTCCTAGCCATGGACAAAAGAGTTGTCATTTGATTAACGAGATCACATCATTAGGACAATGATGTGATTGACTTGACCCATTCCGTTAGCCTAGCACTTGATCGTTTAGTATGTTGCTATTGCTTTCTTCATGACTTATACATGTTCCTGTAACTATGAGATTATGCAACTCCCGTTTACCGGAGGAACACTTTGGGTACTACCAAACGTCACAACGTAACTAGGTGATTATAAAGGAGTACTACAGGTGTTTCCGAAGGTACATGTTGGGTTGGCATAATTCGAGATTAGGATTTGTCACTCCGATTGTCGGGGAGGTATCTCTGGGCCCTCTCGGTAATACTCATCACCTAAGCCTTGCAAGCATGTAACTAATGAGTTAGTTATGAGATGACATATTACGGAACGAGTAAAGAGACTTGCCGGTAATGAGATTGAACTAGGTATTGGATACCGACGATCAAATCTCGGGCAAGTAACATACCGATGACAAAGGGAACAAAGTATGTTGTTATGCGGTTTGACCGATAAAGATCTTCGTAGAATATGTAGGAACCAATATGGGCATCCAGGTCTCGCTAATGGTTATTGACCGAGAATAGTTCTAGGTCATGTCTACATAGTTCTCGAACCCGTAGGGTCCGCACGCTTAACATTACGATGACATTTATATTATGAGTTTATGAGTTTTGATGTACCGAAGGAGTTCGGAGTCCCGGATGAGATCAGGGACATGACGAGGAGTCTCGAAATGGTCGAGATGTAAAGATTAATATATTGGACGACTATATTCGGAGTTCGGAAAGGTTCCGAGTGATTCGGGTATTTTCGGGAGTACCGGGGAGTTACGGGAATACGGGGAAGAGTATTGGGCCTTGATGGGCTTTAGTGGGAAGAGGAGAAAAAGGCCAAGGGGCTGCTGCGCCCCCCCTCCCCTCTAGTCCGAATTGGACTAGGGAAAAGGGGGCCGGCCACCTTTCCTTCTCCTCCACTTCCTTCCCCCTTCCTCCCCTCTTGGTGGACTCCTACTAGGACTTGGAGTCCTAGTAGGACTCCACATCATGGCGCGCCCTCCCCTAGGGCCGGCCTCCTCCTCCCGTGCTCCTTTATATACAGGGGCAAGGGGGCACCCCATGACACACAAGTTGATCTACAGATCGTTCCTTAGCCGTGTGCGGTGCCCCCTTCCACCATATTCCACCTCGGTCATATCGTCGCGAAGCTTAGGCGAAGCCCTGCGCCGATAGAACATCAAGATCGTCACCACGCCGTCGTGCTGACGGAACTCTCCCTCGACACTCGGCTGGATCGGAGTTCGAGGGACGTCATCGAGCTGAAGGTGTGCTGAACTCGGAGGCTCCGTACGTTCGGTGCTTGGATCGGTTGATCGTGAAGACGTACGACTACATCAACCGCGTTGTGCTAACGCTTCCGCTTACGGTCTACGAGGGTACGTGGACATACACTCTCCCCTCTCGTTGCTATATCATCACCATGATCTTGCGTGTGCGTAGGAATTTTTTTGAAATTACTACGTTCCCCAACACTCACAAGGTGAGAAAGGGAAATGCATGGTACCAAAGAGGCTAGCAAAGGCGGAAAGGTGAGAGTGCGTATAATCCATGGACTCAACATTAGTCAAAAGAACTCATATACTTATTGCAAAAATTTAGAAGTTATCAAAAATCAAGCACTATGGGTGGAATAGAATATGATGATGGGGATTGTGTGGAGAAGACAAAAAGGAGAAAGTCTCATATTGACGAGGCTAATCAACGGGCTATGGATATGCCCATCAATTGATGTCAACATGAGGAGTATGGATTGCCATGCAACGGATGCACTACAGCTATGAATGCTCAACAAAAGAAAACTAGTGGGTGTACATCCAACTCGCTTGCTCACGAAGACCTAGGGCATTTTGAGGAAGCCCATCATTGGAATATACAAGCCAAGTTCTATAATGAAAAATTCCCACTAGTATAAAAATACAACTTATGAGACTCACTACCATGAAGATCTTGGTGCTACTTTGAAGCACAAGTGTGATAAAAGGATAGTAGCATTGTCCCTTCTGTCTTTTTCTCTCATTTTTTTATTTGGGCCTTTCTCTTTTTTATAGCCTCTTTTTTCTCTCTCTTTTTTTTCGTCCGGAGTCTCATCCGGACTTATGGGGGAATCATAGTCTCCATCATCCTTTCCTCACTTGGGACAATGCTCTAATAATGATGATCATCACACTTTTATTTTTCTTACAACTCAACAATTACAACTCGATACTTAGAACAAAGTATGACTCTCTATGAATGCCTCTGGCGGTGTACCGGGATGGTGCAATGAATCAAGAGTGACATGTATGAAAAATAATGCATGGTGGCTTTGCCACAAATACGTTGTCAACTACATGATCATGCGATGGCAATATGACAAAAGTAATGTATGTCATGATGATGATGATGGAAGTTGCATGGCAATATATCTTGGAATAGCTATGGAAATGCCATGATAGGTAAGTATGGTGGCTGTTTTGAGGAAGATATAAGGAGGTTTATGTGTGATAGAGCGTATCGTATCACGGGGTTTGGATGCACCGGCGAAGTTTGCACCAACTCTCAAGGTGAGAAAGGGCAATGCACGGTACCGAAGAGGCTAGCAAAGGTGGAAAGGTGAGAGTGTGTATAATCCATGGACTCAACATTAGTCAAAAGAACTCATATACTTATTGCAAAATTTTAGAAGCCATAAAAAAAATTCAAGTACTACGCGCATGCTCCTAGGGGGATAGATTGGTAGGAAAAGACCATCGCTCGTCCCCGACCGCCACTCATAAGGATGCACAAGCCAGGTACACTTCATGTTTCAAATTTGTTACATAACTTTAACCATACGTGCGTGCTACGGGACTTGCAAACTTCAACACAAGTATTTCTCAAATTCATAATCACCCAACTAGCACGACTTTGATATTATCACCTCCATATCTCAAAACAATTATCAAGCATCAAACTTATCTTAGTATTCAACGCACTCAAAAGAAAGGTTCACATATCTTGAATACCAAGTATATTAACATTAAGCAAATTACCATGCTATTAACGACTCTCAAAATAATCTAAGTGAAGCATGAGAGATCAATAGTTTCTTTAAAACAAAGCCATCACCGTGCTCTAAAAGGTATAAGTGAAGCACTAGAGCAAAAATTATCACGCTCAAAAGATATAAGTGAAGTACTATGAGCAAAACTATCAAGCTCAAAAGATATAAGTGAAGCACATAGAGTATTCTAACAAATTCTAATTCATGTATGGCTCTCTCAAAAGGTGTGTACAGCAAGGATGATTGTGGTAAACTAACAAGCAAAGACGCAAATAATACAAGACGCTCCAAGCAAAACACATATCATGTGGTGAATAAAAATATAGCTCCAAGTAAATTACCGATGAAAGTGGACGAAAGAGGGGATGCCTTCCGGGGCATCACCAAGCTTTGACTTTTTGGTGTCCTTGGATTATCTTGGGGGTTCCATGCGCATCCTCAAGCTTAGGCTCTTGCCACTCCTTGTTCCATAATCCATCAAAAGAATTCACACAAAACTTGAAAACTTCACAACACAAAACTCAACAGAAATCTCGTGAGCTCCGTTAGAAAAAGAAAACAAAAGACTACTTCAAGCTACTGTGATGAACTCATTATTTATTTATTTTGGTATTAAACCTACTGTATTCCAACTTCCCTATGGTTTATAAACTATTTTACTAGCCATAGATTCATCAAAATAAGCAAACAACACACGAAAAAACAGAATCTGTCAAAAACAGAACAGTCTGTAGCAATCTGTAACTAACGCAAACTTCTGGAACTCTAAAAATTCTACGAAAATAGGAAGTCCTGAACAATTTGTTTATTGAACATAAGCAAAAAGAATCAACACAAAATCACGTTCCTGTGATTTAACATAACTATATTCGTGCGTGCAAAGTTTCTGTTTTTCAGCAGAATCAAATCAACTATCATCATAGGTTATCATATAGGTTCTACTTGGCACAAACACTAATCAAAAGATAAAACCACATCCAAACAGAAGCTAGATGGATTATTTATTCCTAAACAGAAGCAAAAACAAAAAACACAAAATAAAATTGGGTTGCCTCCAAACAAGCGCTATTGTTTAACGCCCCTAGCTAGGCATAAAAGCAAGGATAGATCTAGGTATTGCCATCTTTGGTAGGCAATCCATAAGTGGCTCTCATGATAGATTCATATGGTAATTTTATTTTCTTTCTAGGGAAGTGTTCCATACCCTTCTTTAAGGGAAATTGGAATCTAATATTCCCTTCCTTCATATCAATAATTGCACCAATCATTCTAAGGAAAGGTCTACCAAGAATAATAGGACATGAAGGATTGCAATCTATATCAAGAAAGATAAAATCTACGGGCACATAATTCCTATTTGCAACAATAAGAACATCATTAATTCTTCCCATAGGTTTTTTAATAGTGAAATCCGCAAGATGCAAGTTTAGAGAGCAATCATCAGAATCACGGAAATCTAGCAAATCACACAAAGCTTTGGGAATAGTAGAGACACTAGCACCCAAATCACACAAAGCATGAAACTCATAATCTTTAATTTTAATTTTAATAGTAGGTTCCCACTCATCATAAGATTGCATCAAAGCATCAACAATGTGTTCGGTAAAGGCTTTATTTTGACTATAAGCATGAGGAGAATCTAGCACGGATTGCAACAAGGAAATACAACCAATCAAAGAGCAATTTTCATAATTAAATTCCTTGAGATCCAAAATAGTGGGTTTAGCAACATCTAGGTTTTTATTTCTTTCAATCCCACTTTCATCAATTTCATCATCAAGATCTAGAAACTCCGAATTCTTAGAATGCCTTCTAGGTAAAGGAAGATCATATTCAGTTTCATCAAGATTCATATTGCAAAACAAAGATTTAATGGGGGACACATAGATAACTTTTAGATCTTCATCTTGATTTTCATAGGAATTGGAAGAACACGCTTTAATAAAGGCATCTTTTGAAGCACACATCCTAGCGGTTCTTTCCTTGCACTCATCAATGGAATTTCTCATGGCTTTGAGAGACTCATTGATATCATGCTTAGGAGGAATAGATCTAAGCTTTAAAGAATCAATTTCAAGAGAAATTCTATCAACGTTCCTAGCCAAATCATCAACTTTAAGCAATTTCTCTTCAAGCAAAGCATTAAAATTCTTTTGTCAATTCATGAACTCTTTAACACTACTCTCAAATTCAGAGGGCATCTTATTAAAATTTCCATAAGAGTTGTTGTAGGAATTTCCATAATTATTAGAAGGATTACTAGGATAAGGCCTAGGATTAAAATTCCCTCTATAAGCGTTGTTTCCAAAACTATTCCTACCAACAAAATTCACATCCATAGATTCATTATTATTCTCAAGCAAAGTAGACAAAGGCATATCATTGGGATCAAGAGGAGTATTTTTAGGATCAAACATCTTCATAAGTTCATCCATCTTTTCACTCAAAACATTGATTTCTTCTATAGCATGCACTTTTTTACTAGAAGATCTTTCGGTGTGCCATTGAGAATAATTAGCCATAATATTATCAAGCAATTTGGTAGCATCCGCTAACGTAATTTCCATAAACGTGCCTCCCACGGCCGAATCTAAAAGATTTCTAGAAGCAAAATTCAATCCGGCATAAATTTTTTGTATGATTATCCATAAATTCAAACCATGAGTAGGGCAATTGCGAAGAATTAATTTCATTCTTTCCCAAGGTTGGGTAACATGCTCATGATCAAGTTGTTTAAAATTCATGATGTCGTTCCTAAGAGTGATAATCTTAGCGGGAGGAAAATACTTAGAGATAAAAGCATCTTTGCACTTATTCCAAGAACCAATACTATTTTTAGGCAAAGATGAAAACCAAACTTTAGCACGATCTCTAAGCGAAAACGGAAATAACTTCAATTTGACAATATTATTATCCGTATCTTTCTTCTTTTGCATATCACACAAATTAACAAAATTGTTTAGATGAGTAGCGGCATCTTCACTAGGAAGGCCGGCAAATGATCTTTCATAACAAGATTCAGCAAAGCGGTATTGATTTCACAAGACTCATCATTATTAAGAGGAGCAATCGGAGTACTAAGGAAATAATTATTATTGGTATTCGAGAAATCACACAATTTGGTATTATCTTGCGCCAGGGCAACAAGTAATCCAACACACAAGCAAACAGAAAGGCAACGGGAAAAAGGCAAACGGAAAAGAGAGGAGGAGATTGGGAAAGAGAGGGCAAATAAAACGGCAAGGGTGAAGTGGGGGAGAGGAAAACGAGAGGCAAATGGCAAATAATGTAATGTGAGGGATAGGGATTGCGATGGGTACTTGGTATTATTGACTTGCTTGCGTGAGCCTCCCCGGCAACGGCGCCAGAAATTCTTCTTGCTACCTCTTGAGCATTGTGTTGGATTTCCCCGAAGAGGAGAGGATGATGCAGCAAAGTAGCGTAAGTATTTCCCTCAGTTTTTGAGAACCAAGGTATCAATCGAGTAGGAGACCACTCATAAGTCCCTCGTACCTACACAAAACGATAGCAACTCTCAACCAACGCTTAGGGGTTGTCAATCCCTTCACGGTCACTTACGAGAGTGAGATCTGATAGATAATATTTTTGGTATTTTTGATAGATAGAAACAAAGTAAAAAAAGTAAAAGGCAAAGTAAAAACAAAGCAAGTAAATAAAGTGATAGAGATTGATATGATGAGAATAGACCCGGGGGCCATAGGTTTCACTAGTGGCTTCTCTCAAGAGCATAAGTATTCTACGGTGGGTGAACAAATTACTGTTGAGCAATTGACAGAATTGAGCATAGTTATGAGTATATCTAGGCAATGATCATGTATATAGGCATCACGTCCAAGACAAGTAGATCGAAACGATTCTGCATCTACTACTATTACTCCACTCATCGACCGCTATCCAGCATGCATCTAGAGTATTAAGTAAAAACAGAGTAACGCTTTAAGCAAGATGATATGATGTAGAGGGATAAATTCATACAATATAATAAAAACCCCATCTTGTTATCCTCGATGGCAACAATACAATACGTGCCTTGCAACCCTTTCTGTCACTGGGTAAGGACACCGCAAGATTGAACCCAAAGCTAAGCACTTCTCCCATTGCAAGAACTACCAATCTAGTTGGCCAAACCAAAAAGGATAATTCGAAGAGACTTGCAAAGATAACTCAATCATACATAAAAGAATTCAGAGAAGAATCAAATATTTTCCATAGATAATACTGGATCATAAACCCACAATTCATTGGTCTGAACAAACATACCGCAAAAAGAAGATTACATTGAATATATCTCCACGAGAGAGGGGGAGAACATTGTATTGAGATCCAAAAAGAGAGAAGAAGCCATCTAGCTACTAGCTATGGACCCGAAGGTCTGAAGTAAACTACTCACACTTCATCAGAGGGGCTATGGTGATGATGTAGAAGCCCTCTGTGGTGGATGCCCCCTCCGGCGGAGCTCCGGAACAGGCCCCAAGATGGGATCTCGTGGATACAGAAGGTTGCGGGGGTGGAATTAGGTTTTTGGCTCCTGTTCTGATCGTTCGGGGATACGTAGGTATATATAGAAGGAAGGAGTACGTCGGTGGAGCGTTGAGGGGCCCACGAGGTAGGGGGGCGCCCTCCACCCTCGTGACCGCCTCTGGCACTGCTTGGAGTAGGGTCCAAGTCTCCTGGATCACGTTCGGTTGGAAAATCACGATCCCGAAGGTTTCATTCCGTTTGGACTCCGTTTGATATTTCTGTTTCTTCGAAATACTGAAAAAGGCAAAAAACAGCAATTCTGGGCTGGGCCTCCGGTTAATAGGTTAGTCCCAAAAATAATATAAAAGTGGAAAATAAAGCCCAATATAATCCAAAACAGTAGATAAGGTAGCATGGAGCAATCAAAAATTATAGATACGTTAGAGACGTATCAGCCACCTGGTGAGCACAAGACACCAGGGTGCGCCAGGCCCCCCCAGGCATGCCCTGGTGGGTTGTGCTCAGCCCAGCCCACCTCCGGTGTCCATCTTCTGGTACATAAGTCATTTTGACCTAGAAAAAATAAGGGGAGGACTTTCAGGATGAAGCGCCGCCGTCTCGAGGCAGAACTTGGGCAGGAGCACTCTTGTCCTCCGGCGGAGCGATTCCCCCGGGGGACTCTTTGGGTGTTAATCACATAGAGATGTGAACTAGATTATTGACTCTAGTAAACCCTTGGGGTGTTGGTCACATGGCGATGTGAACTATGGATTTAATCACATACAAATGTGAACTATTGGTGTTAAATCACATGGCGATGTGAACTAGATTATTGACTCTAGTGCAAGTGGGTGACTCAAGGAAATATGCCCTAGAGGCAATAATAAAGTTGTTATTTTATATTTCCTTATATCATGATAAATTTTTATTATTCGTGCTAAAATTGTATTAACCGGATACTTGATACATGTGTGAATACATAGACAAAACACCGTCTCCCTAGTATGCCTCTACTTGACTAGCTTGTTTATCAAAGATGGTTAAGTTTCCTAGCCATGGACATGTGTTGTCATTTGATGAACAGGATCACATCATTAGGAGAATGATGTGATGGACAAGACCCATCCGTTAGCTTAGCATAATGATCGTTCTGTTTTATTGTTACTGCTTTCTTCATGTCAAATACATATTCCTCTAACTATGAGATTATGCAACTCCCGGACACCGGAGGAATGCCTTGTGTGCTATCAAATGTCACAATGTAATTGGGTGATTATAAAGATGTTCTACATGTATCTCTGAAGGTGTTTGTTGGATTGGCATAGATCGAGATTAGGATTTGTCACTCTGAGTATCGGAGAGGTATATCTGGGCACTCTCGGTAATGCACATCATATGAAGCCTTGCAAGCAATGTGACTAATGATTTAGTTACGTGATGATGCACTATGGGACAATTAAAGAGACTTGACGGTAATGAGATTGAACTAGGTATGAAGATACCGACGATCGAATCTCGGGCAAGTAACATACCGATGACAAAGGGAATAATGTATGTTGACATTGCGGTTTTACCGATAAAGATCTTCGTAGAATATGTGGGAACCAATATGAGCATCCAGGTTCCACTATTGGTTATTGACCGGAGAGGTGTCTCGGTCATGTCTACATAGTTCTCGAACCCGTAGGGTCCGCACGCTTAATGTTCGATGACGATATGTATTATGTGAGTTATGTGTTTTGGTGACCGAAGGTTGTTAGGAGTCCCGGATGACATCACGGACATGATGAGGAGTCTCGAAATGGTCGAGAGGTAAAGATTGATATATTGTAAGGTTATATTCGAACACCGGAATGGTTTCGAAAAGGTTTGGATATTTTTCGGAGTACCGGGAGGTTACCGAACCCCCCGAGGGGGAATTGTTGGGCCTACATGGGCCATAGGAGAGAGGGGAGGCTGCCCACAAGGGGTGGCCGCGCCCCCCTCCCATGGGGAGTCCGAATTGGACTAGGGGAGGGGGCGCGCCCCCCTTTCTTTCTCCTCTTCCCTCTCCCTTCCCCTTTTCCCCCTCTATGTGAAGAAAAAAAAGATGGGGGGGGGGGGCGAATCCTACTATGAGTGGAGTCCTAGTAGGACTCCCCATCCTTGGCGTGCCCCTTGTGGCCGGCCTCCCCCCTCCTCCTTTATATATGGGGGCGGGGGGTACCCCAAAGTACATCAATTGTTTCACCGTGTGCGGTGCCCCCCTCCACCGTTTACTCCTTCGGTCATATTGTCGTGGTGCTTAGGCGAAGCCCTGCACGGATCACTTCGCCAACACCATCATCACGCTGTTGTGCTAACGGAACTCATCGACTCCTTCATACCTCTACTGGATTAAGAGTTCGAGGGACGTCATCGAGCTGAACGTGTGCAAAACTTAGAGGTGTCATACATTCGGTACTTGATCAGTTGATTTGAGAAGACGTCCGACTATATCAACCGTGTTAAGTTAATGCTTCCACTTTCAGTCTACGAGGGTACGTGGACACACTTGCGTGAGCGTAGGAAATTTTTTGAAATTGCATGCTACGTTTCCCAACACCCCTATCGCCCACACTCGCTTGGCGACTGTTTAAAATGCCATCGTGGAAAGGGGTTAAAAACCGTTAGTATAGCAGCTCGTTGTACCAGTGGTAGTTTATGTATTCACACAAGTATTTAAGTTTGCGGTCAATACAATTCTAGCATGAATATAAAAATTTTATCATGAACATTAAATATGATAATAACCATTTTATTACTACCTCTAGGTAATATTTCCAACAGACAGTCGGCATGAGACAACGTGCGGATGAGCACAGCCAGCCCGAGGCAGCCGGCGAGCCCAACGCAGCAGCAGCCGATAGCCAGCAACGGGGCCAACGAGGCAGACAGCAGGTCGGCCGTACAAATGCACCTAGTAGATTTAGGAGATTAATGAATGAAGTTTTACGTGCTTTTATTAGACGATTTGTGGTAGTCTGTTTTGGTGATATACTAATTTATAGAAGATCTTTGAATGGGCATTTGGAACATTTATGTCTTGTTTTTATTGTTGTACGTGATGCACATTTGTTTGGTAACCTTCGTAAGTGCATCTTTTTCACTAACGAAGTATCTTTTCTGGGCTATATTGTTACTCCACATGGAATTGAAGTTGATAAAGCCAAGATTGAAGCTATTGAGAGTTGGTCGCAACCCAAAATGATCACACAAGTGAGGAGTTTTCTTCGCCTTGCAGGTTTATATAGGCGTTTTGTGAGAGATTTCATCACAATTGCTACACCTCTCAATGAGCTTACAAATAAGGATGCGTCTTTTGTTTGGGCTATTGGACAGGTAGAGGCCTTCATGGTATTGAAATATAGATTAACACATGCTCCTTTACTCCAACTTCCTGATTTCCATAAGACTTTTGGGCTTGAATGTGATGCTAGTGCAATTGGATTTGGAGGTGTGTTATTACAAGATGGTAAACCTGTTGCACACTTTTCTGGAAAATTGAGTGGGCCTAGTCTGAACTATTCTACTTATGATAAGGAATTATATGCACTTATTCGTACTTTGGAAACATGCCAATATTATTTGTGCCTAAAGAATTTGTTACACATTCTGATCATGAATCTTCGGAACACATTAAAAGTGAAGCAATAATGAACCATAGACATGCTAAATGGGTTGAATTCATTGAGACTTTCCCTTATATCATTAAACACAAGAAGGGTAAAGAAAATGTAATTGCTGATGGATTGTCTCATCGTTATACTATGCTTTCATAACTTGACTTCAAAATTGTAGCGACCCGACCCAAATGGATCGGTGCCTCTATGCTTTTTGTGCTATCCTTGGATCAATATTCTATCACACACAGTACATCAATGAAATACCATAACATCACAAATTAAAAGGTAACATTGATCCAGAGTATACCTCATATAACACAGGGAAAAACAATCAGAAGGGTGTGGAGTCCCATCAACGCCAATGGCAAGTTGAGTGTAGACCGTAACCCTACGACATAACTCTTACACGTCGTAGAAATTCTTGTAACATGATAAGTTGAAGACCTGAATGTACTAGCAAGATCACAGATAAAGACAGATGAAAGTAACTCTATCACAATATTCAATATGGATGTGTAGGCTCTGTGTCTTAAGTTTTTGCATAAAAGCTATTTTTCCTATACAAAGGAATCATATTAATAACCACAAAGTGAATTCACTAATGAGATGGTTCCGCCAACAAAATCTCATATCCCGACGTCACTATTAAATCCCAATAATCAATTCATCAGATAGTCCATTTATAGTGCAGTGTTGAGAGTTCCGACATAGATCCAATTCCACAGGCTCAAGTTGTCCGCAACTAGGGACACTACTAATTGATTAGGTTAATTCTCTGTAGAGTTTTGTGCACTATCCCCGGAATATTTGATCCCTCCTTTTACGTCCTCGCACTGCCTGGTGTTTGAGAACAGGATGATCGAAACATGGTCTTTCAAAGAGTTTCCCTAACCACTGCTAGTGCCCATCCAATCCTATCGTTCGTCTACATTTCATAGCACTGGTGCAGCCAAAGTCACAACTAAGATCAACCAAGCTAGAGCCCATAATGACCTGTGGCTTCCCAGGTAAGCTTTTGGTCTTGAAGTATTCTTCTGTCTCTTTGAACCTGGTTGGAACTTTCGGCGTGATTGACTGGCACTTCTCAAGCAACACCTAGGTTAACCACTAGGTCCTCTAGGGTGCCGTGTAGTGACCCAACCTCAAATAGTCAAGCCTTTGTGTATCTATGTCATCCCTAGATCAGTATGCTAGCACACATAGTACATCATGTATATATCAAAGTGCAATCACATGTATAAATAACGTAAAACTGATATATACCTCATAAATCTCACCGGAAAGAATCAAACGGGTGTGGAATCCCATCAACACCATCGGCAAGTTGAGTGTAAACAGTAACCCTATGTCATAAATCTTACTAGTTGTAAAAATATCTACAACATGAGACGTTGCAGCCATGTAGGTCAGTAAATTGAATGTACCGGCAAGATCACAAACAAAAGAAATAGATGATAAAACTATTCTATATGCACGATGGATTTGTGGCTCTAAGTCTGAGTTTTGTTTGCATATAAGCTGATTTTAATTTTCCCTACATCAAAGAAATAGCAGGAGTCTTTACTATAGAGTTTTCTACCATCACATGGTTCCGCCAACCAATCTCTCATAACCCAAATAATTTTCAGTTGCCCACAATTAAGTTATCAGTTCGGTGTTGAGAGTTCCGAGATAAATGGAAGTCTAGAGGCTCAAATTGTCCATAACCGGGACACAACTAATTGATTAGATATTACTTCTGCCGAGTGTTGTGCACTTTACCCACAAGATTCGATCCCTCTTTTTACGTTCTCGCACTTCGGGGTGTTTGGGAACAAGATGATCGAAACATGGTATTCCAAAGAGTTCCTCTGACCACCGTCCAACGCTCATCCAATCCTACCGTGCTTCTACATATTCTAGCATCGTGCAAGCCAGAGTCACAACTAAGCTCAACCAAGCCAGAGCCCATAATGACTTGCGGTTGCATAGGTAAGCTTCCGGGCATGAAGTATTCTTCCATCTCTTTGAGTCTGGGTGGAGCTTTCTGCGTGATTGACTAGCACTTCTCCATTAACATCTAGGCTAAACAATGGGTACTCTAGGGTGCCGTTCATCCATTCCACCCAGTAGTGTGTATTGAAATCTTGTCTCGTGTCTTGAAGTCTTGAGGTCTTGAAGATGTAGGCCTTGAAGATGCAATCATGCAGTTGTCGCCATTGGCATAGAGTCCTCCTTCTCACACCACTCGCGAGCACTCATACCAAACCCCATCTTCTATAGCGTAGCATTAAAACTAAATAACATCCTGACACGTCTCCAATGTATCTATAATTTTTTATGTATTCATGCCATGTTTATAATATTTCTACATGATTTTGGTATGATTTGATTAGAACTAACCCGGACTGACGCTGTTTTCAGCAAAACTATCGTGGTGTTGTTTTTGTGTAGAAATAAAAGTTCTCGGAATGCGCTAAAAATCAACTAAGATTTTTTCTGGAAAATATAAAAAATACTGGAATGAAGAGTTACCGAAGGGGAGCCCGTGGACCCCATAAGGGTGGAGGGCGCTCCCACCCCCGGGGCGCGCCCCTGTGCCTCGTGGACTTCCCGTTGGGCCTCCTGACTTGTTCTCGATGCCTGATACGTCCATTTTGCATCATGCTTTTATATCGATATTTATTGCATTATGGGCTGTTATTCCACGTTATGTCACAATACTTATGGCTATTCTCTCTTATTTTACAAGGTTTACATGAAGAGGGAGAATGCCGGCAGCTGGAATTCTGGGCTGGAAAAGGAGCAAATATTGAAGGACTATTCTGCGCAACTCCAAAAGTCCTAAAACTCCACGGAATACCTTAAAATAAATAAAGAAAAATTGTCGCCAAAGATGAAGGCCAGGGGACCCACACCCTGCTCACGAGGATGGGGGGCGCGCCCCCGTGGGCGCGCCCCCTACCTCGTGGGCCCACTGGTGGCTCTCCGACGCCCATCTTCTCCTATATGAAGTCTTTCGATGAGAAAAAAATAGAAGAGAACCTTTCGGGACGAGACTCCGCCGCCACGAGGCGGAACCTTGGCGGAACCAATCTAGGGCTCCGGCAGAGCTGTTCTGCCAGTGACACTTCCCTCCGGGAGGGGGAAATCATCACCATTGTCATCACCAACGCTCCTCTCATCGGGAGAGGGCAATCTCCATCAACATCTTCACCGGCACCATCTCATCTCCAAACCCTAGTTCATCTCTTGTATCCAATTCTTGTCTCCAAGTCCGGGATTGGTGCTAGTAGGTTGCTAGTAGTGTTGATTACTCCTTGTAGTTGATGCTAGTTGGTTTATTTGGTGGAAGATCATATGTTCAGATCCTTTATGCATATTATTACCCCTCTTATTATGAACATGAATATGCTTTGTGAGTAATTACGTTTGTTCCTGAGGACAAGGGAGAAGTCTTGCTATTAGTAGTCATGTGAATTTGGTATTCGTTCGATATTTTGATAAGATGTATGTTGTCTAACCTCTAGTGGTGTTATGTGAACATCGACTACATAACGCTTCACCATTATTTGGGCCTAGAGGAAGGCATTGGGAAGTAATAAGTAGATGATGGGTTGCTAGAGTGACAGAAGCTTAAACCCTAGTTTATGCGTTGCTTCGTAAGGGGCTGATTTGGATCCATATGTTTCATGCTATGGTTAGGTTTACCTTAATACTTTTGTTGTAGTTGCGGATGCTTGAAATAGAGGTTAATCATAAGTGGGATGCTTGTCAAAGTAAGGGCAGTACCCAAGCACCGGTCCACCCACATATCAAATTATCAAAGTACCGAACGCGAATCATATGAGCGTGATGAAAACTAGCTTGACGATATTCCCATGTGTCCCCGGGAGCGTTTTTCCTATTATAAGAGTTTGTCTAGGCTTGTCCTTTGCTACAAAAAGGATTGGGCCACCTTGGTGCACTTTATTTACTTTTGTTACTTGTTGCTCGTTACAATTTATCTTATCACAAAACTATCTGTTACCACTTATTTCAGTACTTGCAGAGAATACCTTGCTGAAAACCGCTTATTATTTCCTTCTGCTCCTCATTGGGTTCGACACTCTTACTTATCAAAAGGACTACGATAGATCCCCTATACTTGTGGGTCATCAAGACTCTTTTCTGGCGCCGTTGCCGGGGAGTGAAGTGCCTTTGGTAGGTGGAATTTGGTAAGGAAAAATTTATTTATTGTGATGAAATTTTTTGTCACTTGTTACTATGGAAAGTAATTGTCTGAGGGGCTTGTTCGGGTATCTTCACCCCGTCCCGTAGAGCAAAGAGTTGCTCCTCAACCTACTGAACCTATTGAAAATGAAACTCCTTTTGAGATTCCTTCGGGTTTGATGGAAAAACTGCTAGCTAACACTTTTACAGGAGATGGAACAAAGCATCCTGATGAACATCTACGCTATGTGGATGATGTTTGTGGACTATTTAAGCTTGCAGGTATACCCGATGATGTTGTTAAGAAGAAGGCTTTCCCTTTATCTTTGAAGGGAGACACATTGACATGGTATAGGCTATGTGATGATATGAGATGATGGAACTATAAAAGATTGAAATTGGAATTTCATCAAAAGTATTACCCTATGCATCTTGTTCATCGTGATCGCAATTATATATATAATTTTTGGCCTCGCAAAGGAGAAAGCATCGCTCAAGCTTGAGGGGAGGCTTAAATCAATGTTGTATTCATGCCACAATCATGAGCTCGCAAAAGAAGTAATTATGCAAAGTTTTATGCTCGGCTTTCTGACAACAATCGCACCATGCTCGATAATTGTTGTGCTGGCTCTTTTATGATGAAGCCAATTGAATTTAGATGGAATTTATTGGATAGAATTAAACGCAACTCTGAAGATTGGGACCTCGACGAAGGTAAGGAGTCAGGTATGACACCTAAGTTTGATTGTGTTAAATCTTTTATGGATACCGATATTTTCCGTAAGTTTAGCACTAAATATGGACTTGACACTGAGATAGTAGCTTCTTTCTGTGAATGTTTTGCTACTTATGTTGATCTCCCCAAGGAGAAGTGGTTCAAATATCATCCTCCCATAGAAGTAAAAGTAGCTGCACCTATTAAAGTTGAAGAAAAGATTGTCACTTATAATGATCCTATTGTTCCCACTTCTTATGTTGAGAAACCACCTTTCCCTGTTAGAATGAAGGATCATGCTAAATCTTCAACTGTTGTTCGTAAAAGCAATACTAGGACTTATACACCTCCTGAGCAAGTCAAAGTAGAACCTAGTATAACTATTGTTAAAGATCTCTTGTCTGATAATATTGATGGGCATGCTATTCAATTCTTTGGTGAAACTGCTAGAATTGCTAAACCCTGTGATAGAGATAAACATAGACCTGTGGTAGGCGTGCCCGTTATTTCTGTTAAAATAGGAGATCATTGTTATCATGGCTTATGTGATATGGGTGCTAGTGCTAGTGTTATACCCATTGACTTATACAAAGAAATTATGCATGAAATTGCACCTACTGAGTTAGAAGAAATTGATGTCAATAGAGATACTATTTCACCAGTGGGAATTGTTAGAGATGTTGAAGTCTTGTGTGGGAAAACCAAATATCCCGCTTATTTTCTTGTTCTTGGTTCTCCACAAGATAGCTTTTGTCCCATTATATTTGGTAGACCCTTCTTGAATACTGTTAATGCTACGATAGACTGCAAAAAGAATGTTGTTACTGTTGGTTTGGACGATATGGTTCATGAGTTATTTTCCCTAAATTTAGTAAACAACATCGTGAGGAAGAATTTCCTAGTAAGGATGAAATTATTGGTCTTGCTTCTATTGCCGTACCTCCTAGTGATCCTTTAGAACACTATTTGCTAGACCATGAAAATGATATGTTCATGAATGAAAGAAGGGAAATAGATGAAGTATTCTTTAAACAAGAACCTATTCTGCAACACAATTTGCCTGTTGAAATCCTAGGGGATCCTCCTCCACCCAAGGGTGATCTTGTGTTTGAGCTTAAACCGTTGCCTGATAATCTTAAATATGCTTATCTTGATGAAAAGAAAATATATCCTGTCATTATTAGTGCTAACCTTTTAGAGCATGAAGAAGAAAGATTATTGAAAACTCTGAAAAAACACCATGCTGCTATTGGATAACTCTGGATGATCTTAAGGGCATTAGTCCCACTCTATGTCAACATAAAATAAATTTGGAAGCTGATGCCAAACCAGTTTGTGATCCTCAACGACGTTTGAATCCTAAAATGAAAGAAGTGGTAAGAAAGGAAATACTCAAGCTTCTGGAGGCAGGTATAATTTATCCCGTTGCTGATAGTTAGTGGGTAAGTCCTGTCCATTGTGTCCCTAAGAAGGGAGGTATTACTGTTGTCCCTAATGATAAAGATGAATTGATTCCGCAAAGAATTATTACAGGTTATAGGATGGTAATTGATTTCCGCAAATTAAATAAGGCTACTAAGAAAGATCATTACCCCTTACCTTTTATTGATCAAATGCTACAAAGATTATGCAAACATACACACTATTGCTTTCTAGATGGTTATTCCGGTTTTTCTCAAATACCTGTGTTGGCTAAGGATCAACCAAAGACTACTTTTACATGCCCTTTTGGTACTTTTTCTTATAGACGTATGCCTTTCGGTTTATGTAATGCACCTGCTAACTTTCAAAGATGAATGATGGCTATATTCTGTGACTTTTGCGAGAAAATTTGCGAGGTTTTCATGGACGACTTTTCCGTCTATGGTTCCTCTTTTGATGATTGCTTGAGCAATCTGGCTCGAGTTTTGCAGAGATGTGAAGAAACTAATCTTGTCTTGAATTGGGAAAAGTGCCACTTTATGGTTAATGAAGGTATTGTCTTGGGGCACAAAGTTTCTGAAAGAGGTATTGAAGTTGATAAAGCCAAGGTTGATGCTATTGAAAAGATTCCATGTCCCAAGGACATCAAAGGTATAAGAAGCTTCCTTGGTCACGCCGGATTTCATAGGAGGTTCATTAAGGACTTCTCAAAAATCTCTCGGCCTCTGACTAATTTATTACAAAAAGATGTACCATTTGTCTTTGATGATGATTGCGTAGAAGCATTTGAAATACTTAAGAAAGCATTAGTCTCTGCACCTGTTGTTCAGCCACCTGATTGGAATTTACCCTTTGAAATTATGTGTGACGCTAGTGATTATGCTGTAGGTGCTGTTCTAGGGCAAAGAGTTGATAAGAAATTAAATGTTATCCATTATGCTAGTAAGACTCTTGACAATGCTCAAAGAAATTATGCTACTACCGAAAAGGAACTTTTAGTAGTTGTATTTGCTTGTGATAAATTCAGACCCTATATTGTTGATTCTAAAGTAACTATTCACACTGATCATGCTGCTATTAAATATCTTATGGAAAAGAAAGATGCAAAACCTAGACTTATTAGATGGGTTCTCCTACTGCAAGAATTTGATTTACATATTGTTGATAGAAAAGGAGCTGAGAACCCCATTGCAGACAACTTGTCTAGGTTAGAGAATGTTCTTGATGACCCACTACCTATTGATGATAGCTTTCCCGATGAAAAATTAAATGTCATAAGTACTTCTCGTAGCACTCCATGGTATGCTGATTATGCTAATTATATTGTTGCCAAATTTATACCACCTAGCTTCACATACCAACAAAAGAAAAAGTTTTTCTATGACTTGCGACATTACTTTTGGGATGACCCACATCTTTATAAAGAAGGAGTAGATGGTGTTATTAGACGTTGTGTACCTGAGCATGAACATGAACAGACCCTACGCAAGTGTCACTCCGAGGCTTATGGAGGACACCACGCTAGAGATAGAACTGCACATAAGGTATTGCAATGCGGTTTTTATTGGCCTACTCTCTTCAAGGATGCCCGTAAGTTTGTTTTGTCTTGTGATGAATGTCAAAGAATTGGTAACATTAGTAGACGTCAAGAAATGCCTATGAATTATTCACTTGTTATTGAACCATTTGATGTTTGGGGCTTTGATTATATGGGACCTTTTCCTGCCTCTAATGGTTATACACATATTTTAGTTGCTGTTGATTACGTTACTAAGTGGGTAGAAGCTATTCCAACTAGTAGTGCTGATCATAACACTTCTATTAAAATGCTTAAGGAAGTTATTTTCCCAAGGTTTGGAGTCCCTAGATATTTAATGACTGATGGTGGTTCACACTTTATTCATGGTGCTTTCCGTAAGATGCTTGCTAAATACGATGTTAATCATAGAATTGCATCTCCATATCACCCTCAGTCTAGTGGTCAGGTAGAATTGAGCAATAGAGAGCTCAATTTTTTTTTTGCAAAAGACTGTCAATAGGTCTAGAAAGAATTGGTCCAAGAAACTTGATGATGCATTATGGGCCTATAGAACTGCATACAAAAATCCTATGGGTATGTCTCCGTATAAAATGGTTTATGGAAAAGCTTGTCACTTACCTCTCGAACTAGAACATAAGGCATACTGGGCTATTAAAGAGCTCAACTATGATTTCAAACTTGCCGGTGAGAAGAGGTTATTTGATATTAGCTCACTTGATGAATGGAGAACCCAAGCTTATGAAAATGCCAAGTTGTTTAAAGAAAAGGTTAAAAGATGGCATGACAAAAGAATACAAAAGCATGAGTTTAATGTAGGTGATTATGTATTTCTATACAACTCTCGTTTAAGATTTTTTGCAGGAAAACTTCTCTCCAAATGGGAAGGTCCTTACGTTATCGAGGAGGTCTATCGTTCCGGTGCCATAAAAATCAACAACTTCGCAGGCACAAATCCGAAGGTGGTAAACGGTCAAAGGATCAAACACTATATCTCAGGTAACCATATAAATGTTGAAACTAATATTATTGAAACCGTAACCCCGGAGGAATACATAAAGGACACTTTCCAGAATGTTCCAGACTCCGAAAAGGAATAGGTATGTGGTACGGTAAGTAAACCGACTCCAAATCAATTTTTAAGGCAATATTTCTCCGTTTTGGAATATTTAGAAAAATAGAAAAATAAGTAGCAGTCCGGAGAGGACACGAGGTGGAGGGCGCGCCCTACCCCCCTGGGCGCGCCCCCTACCTCATGAGCACCTCGTGTGCCCTCCGGACTCCATTTCCTTGCACGATACGTATTTTGGTCGGTAAAAATTCATTATATATACTCCCGAAGGTTTTGACTCCCGTATCACGCAAATATCCTCTGTTTTTGTTTCGAGCTGTTGCTGCTGCAGATAAGAGCAAGATGTCTTCCCAAGATTCGGAGGGAGAGAGCTACATGGCTGATTATATTGCAAATCCAAAAGTATATGGGGATGTGTAGCATTATGGATGGACCACGGAGGAAGAAGAAGACTATGATCCAAAGAGGATGGAGGAAACAACCTCCGATGAAGAGGACTATCCACTAGTGGAAAAAGGGCCTTTGGTCGCGGTTCGCAACTGCCATTAGTCGCGGTTGCGCAACCGCAACCAAATAGGTGCGACTAAAGGACCCCCACTTTAGTCGCGGTTTCTTAAGAACCGCGACTAAAGGCCCGTCCACGTGGGCGCCAGGCACCCGTCGCGGCGGAGGACCTTTAGTCGCGGTTCTTCTGGCCAACCGCGACTAAAGGCCGCCACAGGTTTAGGGTTCTAGCCCCCCCCCCTAAACCTGTTTTCTGTTTAATTTGTATTGTTTTATTTCTTTTGTGCTTTATTTCAATTTTGAAGGAGTTTCACATATTCTACGGTACTACATACATGCATATGAATGTACAATTTCAAACAAATTTGAAATTAGAACCAAAAAGAATTCAAGAGGAATATACAATATATATTCAATATCATCGGATAACCATATACAATTTTGAACAAGTTTCCATACATAATTTAATGCATATAAAGTTCTACGTCCTCGTAATGGTGTTCTCCTTTAGAATGGAGGACTTCCCTGCTGAACCATCCAGCTAGTTCCTCTTGAAGTGGTCGGAAGCGAGCTTCTGGACTAAGCATCATCCGGAGGTTATTCCTCTGAGCATTGGTATCACTCGGAACCCGCTCAGAGGTGTATCTCCGGATCATCTCACAGACATAGTATCCACATAGATTGGTCCCCGCTGGCTGAATATCCCCAGCATTCTTAGCCTTTGACCTTTTGAATTCTAGCTCTTTTTTGAATTCACCGACCTTTGTATCTACGAACCGTCTCCAAACCCTACGAGGCAAAGAAAATTAAATGAACAAGAGAGTTATTAGTTACTTGATATTAGGAAATGAACGAAATAGGCCGATCGATATAGAGCGCAAATGAATGAAAATAATTACTTCTGCAGCATTCTTCTCATGCCGCCCCAAAGCTTTGGATCCATATTCAGAGAGTCGTGGACGAGACATTCTGAGGTGTCAACTTTAATTACTAGCAGAATCCAGTGAAACCTGCGGACACGATACATGCACAGTACGTCATGCATAACTCATTGATTAGCCGGCCACATACCATGCATGGAGTAAACAAAAGAGAATGTGCTCAAGACAGAAACACTCACCCAAAATGGTAAGGAAATAGAATATCACTTTTGAGTTCCTGCTTTGTAAGAAACTGCCACAGGTCTGCCTCCATGTCGGCGGGGTGATGCTCCAACACATATCCATTAACGATGTGTGGGTCAATGAACCCAACATCATGGATGTTCCTTACTCTGCATTCCTTAATCTTCATTCTGCATGTATAATAGCGGACACAACAATATAGTTAGGACATATATATAGTGCAGGCAATATGAACGAGATGGGGTAGAAATAAATCACTTACAGAACGTAGCAACTGATGATAGATTTGTCGAGCTCGCGCAGATTGAAAAGCTAGAACAATTCACTCAGATGAATTTGTACATAGTAATGTTTGAAGTGATGCTCATATCTAACTTCCGCATAAATATATTCTTTGGCGTTTTTATTTTTTATGTAACCCTTGTACCATTTCAGCAGACCTTTCATTTGTGGAGGTAGATCCTTTTCCTGCGCAGGCTTGACGAGAGGCCCATTCTTCACATATGTAATTACTACCTCCTTCACTGGCGCCTCATCAAGGCCTAACAGTTCACGAAGAGTAATACCTAAGTTGGCCGCTTGTTCTCTGGCACTCGTTACAGTCAATCCATGTGCTGCCGCAGCTGCTATGATATCGGGGTCATCCGGACCGGCGGCTTTCACTATAAGCGGGGCAATCGATTGTTTACTTTGTTCCCCGAGCTGGGCAACTCGTTTCCCGCTTTTTTTACTTTCTAATTCCATTTTCTCGGCCTCCTCCAAGGCTTTGTTCTCCTGGTTCTCCGCCCGCTCTTTCTTCTCCTTCAACATGAGTGCCTGCCTACGAAGTTCACGTGCATAGTCGTCAGGCAGATTCTTCGCGGCTTGGGACGGTGTGCTCAAAAATGACTTAGCCCACTTCTTTTGCTCATCAGAAAATACTGGCTTGGGCTCGGGCTCTCTTTTCTTCTTGCAGTCCGCCTTCCATTTGTCATGATCAGCAGCCGCGGCCGCGGCAGTTTCCTCGGCACTACGTTCCCAAGGCCTTGTGGGGAGAGGCTTCAGTGATGGCTCCGGTACCTTTGTGGTCTTAGGTACATAAGGGTCCGGGTTAATAATCCAGGACTGCTTCTGCTTCTTTGCCGGAGGTGGATTGGGGGGCGGCGTCTGATCACCCGCCGGACGAGGACTGGGGGGCGGCGTTTGATCACCCGCCGGACGTTGTGGACTGGGGGGCGTCGGCTGACGTGACGGAGGTGTAGGTGAACCGCCACCACCACCACCACCACCACCACCGCCACCACCACCACCGTAGGGGGGTGGACTTGTTTTCCTTGGCGCCTCGCCTGGAAACTTGATAAACTTCTTTTGCCATAGAATGAAATGGCGCTTGACATCTCCAAGTCTTTTCTCCCCTTCAGGTGTAGCAATGTCAATCTCCAGGTCCTCAAACCCTTGGACTATGTCCTCCACCGTGACATGAGCATAGCCATCTTGAATGGGGTTGTTGTGGTGGAGTGCTCCAGGTAAACATGGTAAAGCACTGCCGATGGCTACCTTCATGGACATGTTCCCGATAGGATAATACAGATGACATTCTTTCATCTCCTTTATATCGTCCACGGGGTAGCGAGGAGGCTCCGGTGCAGTAATTTCGACCACCAGAGGCTCCGGTGCAGTAATTTCGATCGTCGGTGCATCTGCACCAGCCGGTGGGGCCTCCGTGGAAGCCACGCTGCTTCTCCGCTGCTGGCTTCCGAGATCCGCTGGATGATCTTCATGCTGCGCCCGAGCTGCATCTCTTTCGGCTACTAGTACACTCACGGTTTTCTTCATCACATCCATTTCCGATGCCAACCGCGCCACAACATCTGCTTCCCGATCCATCTTTCTCTTACGGCTTCTGTAACCGTACGGGTCATCGTTCTGGGGGAACCCTATTTTCCACGGAATGTGCCCCATGCCTTGTACACGTCCTCCGTGTTCAGGATTCCCGAGGGCTTTTGTCAGCGCGTCGTTCTCTCTGTTGAACTTGATCTTCCCCTCTTGAGCATCCCTCATTGCGTCAATAAGGGCTTGGGTGGGTTTAATTATTTTGCCCCGGTAAACACACTCCCCTGTCTCCGGGTTCAGCGTTCCCCCATGCCCGTACCACCAGCTTTTGGCCCTTGGGTCCCATCCCTCCGTACCTGGACGGATTCCTCGCGCCCTCAGCTCGTTCTCCATCTTCTCCAACCTAGGCACCCAAAGGCGATACCCTCCTGGCCCCATAATATGATTGTACTCCTTCTTAGCCGCATTTTCCTTATTTTTTTTCGATATTTGAATGAACTGCTCCGATTTCTTTTGCTTCACAAATTCTGGCCAATCATGTTTCAGTTTCTCATATTGTCCTTTGAAATCCGGAGTCTTGTTCTGCTTGACAAAGTCACGGGCTAGATTTTGCTTGAATTTCCGGAATGCGTCGGCCATCTTATGAAGAGCGAACTGTTTGACTAGCCTCCTCCTCTCCTTGTTTTCCTCAATCTTGTTACCCTCCTCATCGAATTTGTTGTATTCCGGAGGTAGAACGAAATGTTCCATAAGCTTCTTGAAGCAATCTTTTTTTGTTCTCTTATCGACAAAAGTGAAACCAGCAATTCGTGCCTTCTTTGGCTTATTCCACTCCTGGACGGTGATCGAGACGTTGTCTCTAACAACGGCTCCGCATTGGTTGACAAACTTGGTGGCGTTCTTGCGGGGCTCCAGCGGCCTGCCGGTTGCACTGTCGACAACCTCGATGGTGCATGTTTCTCCTTGTTTCATCGTCTTGGTTGCGCCACGCTTTGACGACGTACTCGATTGTTTCGACGATCCGGCCGAGGGCTAAAATAAGAAAGAGAGTCGCGCACGTTAGTACACACATATTTATTCAAATCAGTTATTTTGTATCACTAGAGGCTCAATGTATATATATATACCTCGGCGCCGGAGGTGGTTGCTACTTCCATTTGAAGATCGTCGTTTATCGACGTTTGTTCGGCATCATCTTGCTGACGGCGCCCTTCATCTTCACCGTCAAGGTTCAGATAAGAAGAGATATCATCTTCTTCTTGTCCGGTCGGCACATATAGAATATCGCCGTTTATGATGCCGAACATATGTGCTTCACCGTCCGGATCATAGTTGTCCATAATCGGGTCAGCTCTATCGTCCGCCATTATGTCAGTCCTGAAAACATGTAGTAAAAACAAATTAATTACGTGAAGAAGGGGGGCGGTGGCGGTGGCGGTGGCGGTACCATAACGCGGTACGAGGTGGTACCGGTGAAGGGGGGAAACATCCGGGAAAGTATTCCCGGTGTTTCGCGTTTTCAGACAGATGGGTCGGAGGGGGAAAGTTGCGTGTTCGCTATGCTAGGGATGCGTGATGGACGAACGGGCTGCGTATCCGGATTCGTCTCGTTGTTCTGAGCAACTTTCATGTACAGAGTTTTTCCATCCGAGTTACGGTTTATTTTCTATTAATTTTCAAAGTTTTGGTTCATTTTCTAATATCCTGATTTAATTTAATTCAAATTATTAAATACAGAAACTGCTATGGGTACACGGAAGTGCACCCGGCAGTGTGTTCATGTGTATATACGTTGAGCGGCGGGCGGCGGCGGGCGGCGTCAAGGGCGAGGGCGACGGCGGGCGGCGTCGAGGGCGACGGCGGGCGGCGGCGAGGGCGACGGCGGGCGGCGTCGAGGGCGACGGCGGGCGGCGTCGAGGGCGACGGCGGGCGGCGTCAAGGGCGAGGGCGACGACGGGCAGCGTCGAGGGCGACGGCGGGCGGCGTCGAGGGCGAGGGCGACGGCGGAAGGCCTTCGGCGCGGCAGTCGGAGAAGACGAGAAATGGAGGCGAAGGTTCGGGCCCTTGTATTTATAGCCCCGCCTTTAGTCGCGGTTGGGGAGGCGACCCGCGACTAAAGGGTAACCTTTAGTCGCGGTTGGCCAGGCCAACCGCGACTAAAGGTATTTTTGGCGGGTTTTTGCGTTCCCGCGCGGAACGACCTTTAGTCGCGGTTGGCCAGGCCAACCGCGACTAAAAGTATTTTTCAAAATACTTTTTCTTTTTCAAAATCTTAGAAATACAAATAATATATCAAAAAATTCAGAAAAATAAAACTAATTCAATTCAATATGTTAAAAACACAAATATTATATCAAAAAATTAAGAAAAATAAAACTAATTCAATTCAAAATGTTAAAAATACAAATAATATATCAAAAAATTCAGAAAAATAAAACTAATTCAATTCAAAATCTTAAATATTCCAAATTTCATATTATACGCCTAGGCAGGAGTATGACTAAATCACTCCAAATTTCATGTATCATCAATGGTATCTCAAAATATTCGAAAATGGACACCAAACACATCACGGGTAATAAATTATTACACATCATTTCTTCCCTTGTGTCCCTGCTTGCTTACGATTGTGCCGTATCCATGGAGCATCCTCATCATTTAACTTAATGCTTGGGTCGGTGTTCACTTTGAAGGGCGGAATTTCAGCAAACATATTATAATCTTCTGACATGTCTGTCTTGTCCTCCACTCCCACGATGTTTCTTTTCCCTGAAAGAACAATGTGGCGCTTTGGATCATCGCATGATGTACTGATCGTTTTCTTATCTTTCCGTTTCCTCGGTTTGCTACTCATGTCCTTCACATAGAAAACCTGAGCGACATCTTTCGCTAGGACGAATGGTTCGTCAAGGTAACCAAGATTATTGAAATCCACCATTGTCATTCCGTATTGCTGGTCCACCTTTACCCCACCTCCTGTTAGCTTGAACCATTTGCACCGGAACAAAGGGACCTTAAAGGAGGGTCCATAGTCAAGTTCCCATATCTCCTCTATGTAACCATAATATGTGACCTTTTGCCCATTCTCGGTTGCTGCATCAAAGCGGACACCACTGTTTTGGTTGGTGCTCTTTTTATCTTGGGCGATCGTGTAAAATGTATTCCCATTTATCTCGTACCCTTGGAAAGTCATTATAGTCGAAGATGGTGTCTTGGCCAACATGTACAGCTGATCTACAACATCATTGTCATTCATTAAATGTTTTCTCAACCAACTGCCGAAAGTCTCCATGTGGGCCTTCCTAATCCAGGATTCAGGCTTCCCCGGGTTGTCCGAGCGTAAAATATTCTTGTGTTTCTCAAAGTACGGAGCCACCAAGCTGGAATTGGTCAGTACAGTGTGGTGTGCTTCAGTCAGAGAATGGCCGTCCATACATATCGTTGATTTCCTTCCGATCGTGTCTTTTCCACTTAGTCTCCCCTCGTGCCGCGATCGAGGAAGACCAATCGGCTTAAGGTCAGGAACAAAGTCAACACAAAACTCAATTACCTCCTCATTTCCATAGCCCTTGGCGATGCTTCCTTCTGGCCTAGCACGGTTACGAACATATTTCTTTAATACTCCCATGAACCTCTCGAAGGGGAACATATTGTGTAGAAATACAGGACCGAGAATGAAAATCTCTTCGACTAGGTGAACCAGGAGGTGCGTCATAATATTGAAGAAGGATGGCGGGAACACCAACTCGAAACTGACAAGACATTGGATCACATCGTTCTGTAACCGTGGTAGAACTTCTGGATTGATTACCTTCTGAGAGATTGCATTGAGGAATGCACATAGCTTCACAATGGCTACTCGAACATTTTCCGGCAGGAGCCCCCTCAAAGCAATCGGAAGCAATTGCGTCATAATCACGTGGCAGTCGTGAGACTTCAGGTTTTGGAACTTTTTCTCCGCCATGTTTATTATTCCCTTTATATTGGACGAGAATCCAGACGGGACCTTCATACTGCTCAGGCATTCAAAAAAGATGACCTTCTCTTCTTTGGTCAGAGCGTAGCTGGCACGACCTTGAAACCATTCCGGATGCCGGTCATCAGGGTCTTTCAAACGTTGCTGGTCCTGCCGTGCTTCCTTTGTATCATTTGTCTTCCCATACACGCCCAAAAAGCTTAGGAGGTTCACGCAAATATTCTTCGTAACGTGCATCACGTCGATTGCAGAGCGGACTTCTAGGACTTCCCAATATTCTAGCTCCCAGAATATAGATTTCTTCTTCCACATGGCTGCGTGCCCGTCAGCTCCCTTCGGAACTGATTGTCCGCCAGGACCCTTTCCAAAGATGACTTTCAAATCCTTGACCATATCAAATACCTCAGCACCAGTGCGTTCCGCAGGCTTCGGCCGGTGATCTGCCTTGCCGTTGTAATGCTTGCCTTTCTTTCTTACTGGATGAATTTTCGGAAGAAATCGACGATGCCCAAGGTACACGTTCTTCTTACAATTTGGCAAATGTACACTTTCAGTCTCATGTAAGCAGTGCGTGCATGCATTGTATCCCTTATTTGACAGTCCCGAAAGGTTACTAAGAGCAGGCCAATCATTGATGGTTACGAAAAGCAACGCTCGTAGGTCAAATTCCTCTTCTTTGTGCTCATCCCACACACGGACACCAGGTCTGCCCCACAGCTGTAAAAGTTCATCAACTAATGGCCTTAGGTACACATCGATGTCGTTGCCGGGTTGCTTTGGACCTTGGATGAGCACTGGCATCATAATGAACTTTCGCTTCATGCACAACCAAGGAGGAAGGTTGTAGATGCATAGAGTCACGGGCTAGGTGCTATGGCTGGAGCTCTGCTCGCCAAAAGGATTCATGCCATCTGTACTTAGACCAAATCTTATGTTCCTTGCGTCAGCTGCAAAATCTTTGAACTCTCTGTCGATCTTTCTCCATTGCGTTCCATCTGCGGTGTGTCTCAACTCCCCGTCCGACTTACGGTCCTCTTTGTGCCATCGCAACAACTTGGCATGCTCTTTGTTCCTGAACAGACGTTTCAACCGTGGTATTATAGGAGCATACCACATCACCTTGGCGGGAACCCTCTTCCTGGGTTTCTCGCCCTCAACATCGTCACCAGGGTCATCGCCTCTGATCTTATAACGCAATGCAGTGCATACCGGGCATTCATTCAAATTCTCGTATTCACCGCGGTAGAGGATGCAGTCGTTGATGCATGCATGTATCTTCAGAACCTCTAAACCTAGAGGGCAGACAACCTTCTTTGCTTCGTACGTACTGGCGGGCAACTCGTTATTCTTTGGAAACATATTCTTCAACATTTTCAGCAAGTTTTCAAATGCCGAGTCAGCTACACCTGCCCGTGCCTTCCATTTCAGCAAATCCAGTGTGCAGCCCAGCTTTTTCAGACCATCATCGCATCCGGGGTACAACGACTTTCTGTGATCCTCTAACATGCGATCCAAATTCTCCCTCTCCTTTTCAGTTTCGCAGCGTCTCCGTGCATCAGCAATGGTCCGACCAAGATCATCAACGGTCTCATCACGTGCCTCTTCTTCACCTTCACCTTCCCCTTCACCTTCAGCATCCTCCATGAAAGTATCACCGAAATGAGCAAGATAGCTTTCATCGATGAAATCATCCCCTTCTTCATCTTCTTCCATTATAACCCCTCTTTCTCCATGCTTGGTCCAACAATTATAGCTTGGCATGAAACCGTGCCGAAGCAGGTGCATGTGAACTTCTCTTGAGGAAGAGTAACCCTTCTGATTCTTACAGTCAACACATGGACAGATAACAAAACCCTTCTGCTTGTTCGCATTAGCCACTACGAGGAAATCTTTCAAACCTGTAGTGAACTCGCGGGAGAGTCGGTTACCGTACATCCATTGCCGATTCATCTGCATTATTATAATATAAAATATATAATTAACCATCATGCATTTGTTAAACTAACTAGCTATAAACAATAGAAATTAAACAATGAACAACACACATGCATATTTTATCAATGACACACATGCATGAAAGGTTCAAGTTGCTAACCGCGATCGAGGAGAAAAAAATAAATGAGGAACCTCAAGTGTGGCTCCAACACTTCATATCATGTTTGTTTCACGCTCTTGGGGCATTTCATCAAACACCTTGTGTGCATAAGAGGAACCAAAAGCAAACCTACACCCCCTTGTGAAGCTTGCGAAGAGAAGTGGCACCAAATGGCTAAGTGAGTGTGCTGAACTGGTATATATAGGGGAGGAGCTTTAGTCGCGGTTGGCCTGGCCAACCGCGACTAAAGGCCTTTGGGCACCTTTAGTCGCGGTTGGCCTGGCCAACCGCGACTAAAGCCCCTCACGTGCACCAGCTGGCCACCGAGCGCCCTGGGCCCAGGCATTTGGTCGCGGTTCGTCTGCCGAACCGCGACTAAAGACTTCATTAGTCGTGGTTCCTATAATTTCGCGACTAATGGGGCTGGACGGAAGCCTCTTTTTCTACCAGTGATCCACTACCTCAACCTGGTGATATGCATGTGGAGTTCAAGAAGTCAAGCCTCCCTAAGGTCCAATCTATCCCACCTCGGTTTTTGCAGGACAGCAATGCAGCACTATGCAAAAAGATAATGAAACTTGAGCTCGAGAATGAGGATTTGAGGGATGAAAATTTGAGCCTCAGACGCAAGCTAGAGAAGAAAAATGCAACAACTTCATCATCATCAACACCTCCACCGCCAACAACAAAGAAGGGGACATATCACATGGGTATGGGCACTCCCCTTGGCAACTGCCAAGCTTGGGGGAGGTGCCCTGGTATCGTATCACCATCACAACTCCTATCTTTACCGTTTTTCTTAGTTCGATCCTATTAGTAGTATCTTGATTTAGTAGAATAAAATCATGGCATGATCTAGTTTTGAGTTTTGCTTTATGATCCTTCTTTGTAATCGAGTCCGTGAGCTATATAATAAAGATTAGTGTTGAGTCAAGGGCTTGAGTATTTTGCCATGATCTTGGGTGATTAGAAGAAAAAGAATAAAAAGAATCAAAGAGTTCACATTGATCTTAGTGAAAGTAATGATTTCACATAGAAAGAGTATGATGATTAAAGGTTGTTTGGAGTTGGCAATTATAGCTTTGGTCATCATTGCAATTAATAGGAAGTAATAAGGGAAGAGAGGTTTCACATATAGATATATTATCATTGACATCTTTTATGATTGGGAGCACTCATTAAAATATGACATGCTAAAGAGTTGATGTTGGACAAGGAAGACAACATAATGAGTTATGTTTTCTTACATCTGAGATAAAGTATGTTTTCATGGATCCTCTACCGTGTTGAGCTTGCCTTTCCCCCTCATGCTAGCCAAATTCTCAGCACTAAGTACAAATACTACTTGTGCTTCCAAATACCCTTAAACCAGTTTTGCCATGAGAGTCCACCATATCTACCTATGGATTGAGTAAGATCCTTCAAGTAAGTTGTCATAGGTGCAAGCAATAAAAATTGCTCTTTAAATATGCATGACTTATTAGTGTAGAGAAATAAGCTTTGTACAGACTTGTTGTGGACGCAATAAAAGCCACGGACTGCATAATAAAGGTTCACATACAAGGGGCAATATAAAGTGACGTTCTTTTGCATTAAGATTTTGTGCATCAACCCTAAACGCGCATGACAACCTCTGCTTCCCTCTGCGAAGGGCCTATCTTTTATTATTATCCTCTACCTTATGCAAGAGTCACGATGATCTTCACCTTTCCTTTTTCATTTTATCCTTTGGCAAGCTCAGCATGTTGGAAAGAACATGATATATATATATATATATATATATATATATATATATATATATATATATCTAATTGGATGTGGGGGAGCATGAATTATTATTGTTGACATTACCCTTGAGGTAAAAGGTTGTGGGGCAAAACTATAAGCCCCTATCTTTCTCTGTGTCCGACTAAAACTCCGTAACCACAAGTATTGCGTGAGTGTTAGCAATTATGAAGGACTAAGTGATAGTTGAGTATGTGGACTTGCTTTTAAGCTCTGACATAGACTCTTTCCGATGTTATGATAAATTGCAATTGCTTCAATGACTGAGGGTATAATTTGTTGGTGCTCAATAAGGTTTCTGATTCATACTTTGGCTTTGCGAAAAGATCATCACTTGAACATAAGTAATCATATGACAAAATCTATATATGTTGTTGTTATGCAAATAATCATGATGCCTTCATGTCCGTATTTTATTTTTATCGACGCCTCTACCTCTAAACATGAGGACATATTTATTGTTATCGGCTTTTCGCTTGAGGACAAGCGAGGTCTAAGCTTGGGGGAGTTGATACGTCCATTTTGCATCATGCTTTTATATCGATATTTATTGCATTATGGGCTGTTATTCCACATTATGTCACAATACTTATGGCTATTCTCTCTTATTTTACAAGGTTTACATGAAGAGGGAGAATGCCGGCAGCTGGAATTCTGGGCTGGAAAAGGAGCAAATATTGAAGGACTATTCTGCGCAACTTCAAAAGTCCTAAAACTCCACGGAATACCTTAAAATAAATAAAGAAAAATTGTCGCCAAAGATGAAGGCCAGGGGACCCACACCCTGCTCACGAGGATGGGGGGCGCGCCCCCGTGGGCGCGCCCCCTACCTCGTGGGCCCACTGGTGGCTCTCCGACGCCCATCTTCTCCTATATGAAGTCTTTCGATGAGAAAAAAAATAGAAGAGAACCTTTCGGGACGAGACTCCGCCGCCATGAGGCGGAACATCGGCGGAACCAATCTAGGGCTCTGGCAGAGCTGTCTTGCCGGGGACACTTCCCTCCGGGAGGGGGAAATGATCACCATCGTCATCACCAACGCTCCTCTCATCGAGAGAGGGCAATCTCCATCAACATCTTCACCAGCACCATCTCATCTCCAAACCCTAGTTCATCTCTTGTATCCAATTCTTGTCTCCAAGTCCGGGATTGGTGCTAGTAGGTTGCTAGTAGTGTTGATTACTCCTTGTAGTTGATGCTATTTGGTTTATTTGATGGAAGATCATATGTTCGGATCCTTTATGCATATTATTACCCCTCTGATTATGAACATGAATATGCTTTGTGAGTAATTACATTTTTTCCTGAGGGCAAGGGAGAAGTCTTGCTATTAGTAGTCATGTGAATTTGGTATTCGTTCGATATTTTGATAAGATGTATGTTGTCTAACCTCTAGTGGTGTTATGTGAACATCGACTACATAACACTTCACCATTATTTGGGCCTAGAGGAAGGCATTGGGAAGTAATAAGTAGATGATGGGTTGCTAGAGTGACAGAAGCTTAAACCCTAGTTTATGTGTTGCTTCGTAAGGGGCTGATTTGGATCCATATGTTTCATGCTATGGTTAGGTTTACCTTAATACTTTTGTTGTATTTGCGGATGCTTGCAATAGAGGTTAATCATAAGTGGGATTCTTGTCAAAGTAAGGGCAGTACCCAAGCACCGGTCCACCCACATATCAAATTATCAAAGTACCGAACGCGAATCATATGAGCGTGATGAAAACTAGCTTGACGATATTCCCATGTGTCCTCGGGAGCGTTTTTCCTATTATAAGAGTTTGTCCAGGCTTGTCCTTTGCTACAAAAAGGATTGTGCCACCTTGCTGCACTTTATTTACTTTTGTTACTTGTTGCTCGTTACAATTATCTTATCACAAAATTATTTGTTACCACTTATTTCAGTACTTGTAGAGAATACCTTGCTGAAAACCACTTATCATTTCCTTCTGCTCCTCGTTGGGTTCGACACTCTTACTTATCGAAAGGACTACGATAGATCCCCTATACTTGTGGGTCATCAATGCCAACCTCTTCTATAAATCCCCAAACCTCTAGAAAATAACCTAGATCGGGAGTTCCACCGCCTCAACCTCTCTAGCCACCAAAAACCAATCGGGACCCTGTTCTGGCACCCTACCGGAGGGGGATCCATCACCGGTGGCCATCTTCATCATCCCTGCGCTCTCCATGACGAGGAGGGAGTAGTTCACCCTCGGGGCTAAGGGTATGTACCAGTAGCTATGTGTTTGATCTCTCTCTCTCTCATGTTCTTTATTTGGCACGATCTTGATGTACCGCGAGCTTTGCTATTATAGTTGGATCTTATGATGCTTCTCCCTGTCTACCTTCTTGTAATGGATTGAGTTTTCCCTTTGAAGTTATCTTATCGCATTGAGTCTTTAAGGATTTGAGAACACTTGACGTATGTCTTGCGTGGGATACCCGTGGTGACAATGGGGTATTCTATTGATTCACTTGATGTATGTTTTGGTGATAAACTTGCGGGTTCCGTGACCTTGGGAATCTACGCATAGGGGTTGGCACACGTTTTCGTCTTGACTCTCCGGTAGAAACTTTGGGGCACTCTTTGAAGTTCTTTGTGTTGGTTGAATAGATGAATCTGAGATTGTGTGATGCATATCGTATAATCATACCCACGAATACTTGAGGTGACATTAGGGTTTTGGTTGATGTGTGTCTTAAGGTGTTATTTTACTATGAACTCTAGGGCTATTTGTGACACTTATAGGAATAGCCCAATGGATTGATCGAAAAGAATAACTTTGAGGTGGTTTCGTACCCTACAGTGATCTCTTCATTTGTTCTCCGCTACTAGTGACTTTGGAGTGACTCTTTATTGCATGTTGAGGGATAGTTATATGATTCGATTATGTTATTATTGTTGAGAGAACTTGCACTAGTGAAAGTACGAACCCTAGTCCTTGTTTCGAAGCATTGCAATACTGTTTGTGCTCACTTTTATCATTAGTTACCTTGCTGTTTTTATAATTTCAGATTACAAAAACCTATATCTACCATCCATATTGCACTTGTATCACCATCTCTTCGCCGAACTAGTGCACCTATACAATTTACCATTGTATTGGGTGTGTTGGGGACACAAGAGACTCTTTGTTATTTGGTTGCAGGGTTGTTTGAGAGAGACCATCTTCATCCTACGCCTCCCACGGATTGATAAACCTTAGGTCATCCACTTGAGGGAAATTTGCTACTGTCCTACAAACCTCTGCACTTGGAGGCCCAACAACGTCTACAAGCAGAAGGTTGCGTAGTAGACATGAAGCTATTTTCTGGCGCCATTTCCGGGGAGGTTAGTGCTTGAAGGTATATCTTTAGATCTTGCAATCAAATCTTTTTGTTTCTTATTTTATCACTCGTTTAGTTTATAAAAGAAAACTACAAAAAAATGGAATTGAGGGTGCCTCATATGCTTCATCTTTTTAATGTCTTTCGTGAATATAAGGATTCCGATAATTGTGCCGAAGTGTTAGAAGAAGAATGCATTAGAATGTTTGGCACTAAATATTTGAATGATGAGCATGATTGCAATGTTGTTAGTATGAATTCCTTGAATATCCATGATGCTAATGATATGCAAAACCACAGGCTTGGGGATGCTATGTTTGATGAAGATGATATTTTTAGTCCCCCAAATTTTGATGACCAAATTTATTTTGATGTTAGCATGCCTCCTATTTATGATGATTATATTGATGAAAGTGGGCTTGGAAGAGTGTCAACTTTAGGAAGTAATGATCCCACTATTTTGGAGGGTGTTGAATCTTATTATAATTATGAAAGTTGATTTGGAGAGGTCATGACTTTATTTAGTGATGAATCCACTATTTCAGAAGAGGTTCCAATTGATTATGAGAACAAAGTTGCTATATATGATGATTATTGTGATGACATGTATGCTATAAAGAATAATGATAACCATGAAACTTGTCATCTTGATTTTAATTTTCAATTGGATTATGCCTCACATGATAGTTATTTTGTGGAGTTTGCTCCGACTACTATTCATGAGAAGAAATTTGCTTATGTGGAGAGTAATAAATTTTTTATGCTTGTAGATCATGAAAAGAATGCTTTATGTGATAGTTATATTGTTGAATTCATTCATGATGCTACTGAAAATTATTATGAGGGAGGAACATATGCTTGTAGGAATTGCAATAATAGCAAGTTTTGTCTCTATGTGTTGAAAATCTTGAAGCTATGCTTGTTTTGCTTTCCTATGCTAGTTGATTCTTCTTCCCATAAATTGTTTGCTCACAAAATCCCTATGCATAGTAAGTGGGTTAGACTTAAATGTGTTAGTCATATGCTTCATGATGCTCCCATTATGTTTCAATTCTTATCTTTTATGTGAGCATCATTGAAATCATCATGCCTATTGAAGGCATTAAAGAAAAGCGCTTGTTGAGAGATAACCCAATATTTACCCCTACTATTTTTGTGTGTCCACATGATTAAGCTACTGTACTAATCATGTTTTATAGCTTTTTTTTCAATAAAGTGCCAAGTAGAACCTTTGGGAAGACTTTGGTGAAAGTTAATGTGATCTTGCTATAAAAAACAGAAACTTTGCACTCACGAGATTAGCTTTCATTTTTTACAGGGGAGTAATTTTCAGTTGATTCTTTTTGAAGAAGATTAATAGACAAATTCCTAACGTCCACCAATTTATTTCAGAATTTTTGGAGTTACAGAAGTATTCAAGAGTTACATATTACTATAGACTGTTCTGTTTTTGACAGATTCTGTTTTCTATGTGTTGTTTGCTTATTTTGATGAATCTATGAGTAGTATCGGAGGGTATGAACCACATAGAGGTTGGAATATAGTAGATATTACACCAATATAAATAAATAATGAGTGCACAACAGTATCAAAAGTGGTGATTTATTTTCTTATACTAACGGAGCTTACAAGTTTTCTGTTGAGTTTTGTGTTGTGAAGTTTTCAAGTTTTGGGTAAAGATTCGATGGACTATGGAATAAGGAGTGGAAAGAGCCTAAGCTTGGGGATGCCCAAGGAACCCCAAGGTAATATTCAAGGACAACCAAGGGCCTAAGCTTGGGGATGCCCCGGATGGCATCCCCTCTTTTGTCTTCGTCTATCGGTAACTTTACTTGAGGCTATATTTTTATTCACCACATGATATGTGTTTTGCTTGGAGCGTCATTTTGTTTTATTTTGTTTTTCTTGCTGATTGAATAATATACCAAGATCTTAAATTCTTAAATGTTAGAGAGTCTTCACATAGTTACATAATTATTCGACTACTCATTGATCTTCACTTATATCTTTTGGAGTAGTTTGTCATTTGCTCTAGTGCTTCACTTATATCTTTTTAGAGCACGACGTTGGTTTTATTTTGTAGAAATAGATGAACTCTCATGCTTCACTTATATTATTTTGAGTCTCTTTTAGAACACATGGTAATTTGCTTTGGTTATAAATTTAGTCCTAATATGATAGGCATCCAACAGGGATATAATAAAAACTTCCATATAAAGTGCATTGAATACTATGAGAAGTTTGATTCTTTATGATTGCTTTGAGATATGAAGATGGTGATATTAGAGTCATGCTAGTGGAGTAATTGTGAATTTGAGAGATACTTGTGTTAAAGTTTGTGATTCCCGTAGCATGCACGTATGGTGAACTGTTATGTGATGAAGTTGGAGCATGATTTATTTATTGATTGTCTTCCTTATGCGTGGAGGTTGGGTTCGCGCGATGGTTAACTCCTACCAACCCTTCCCCTAGGAGCATGCATGTAGTGCTTGGTTTTGATGACTTGTAGATTTTTGCAATAAGTATGCGAGTTCTTTATGACTAATGTTGAGTCCATGCATTATACACACTCTCACCCTTCCACCATTGCTAGCCTCTTTGTACCGCGCAACTTTCACCACCATACACGCACCATATACCTTCCTCAAAACAGCCATCATACCTACCTATTATGGCATTTCCATAGCCATTCCGAGATATATTGCCATGCAACTTTCCACCATTCTATTTATTATGACATGCATCGTCATTGTCATATTGCTTTGCATGATCATGTAGTTGACATCGTATTTGTGGCAAAGCCACCATTCATAATTCTTTCATACATGTCACTTTTGAATCATTGCACATCTCGGTACACTGTCGGAGGCATTCATATAGAGTCATATTTTGTTCTAAGTATCGACTTTTAATTCTTGAGTTGTAAGTAAATAAATGTGTGATGATCTTCATTATTAGAGCATTGTCCCAGTGAGAAAAGGATGATGGAGACTATGATTCCCCCATAAGTCGGGATGAGACTCCGGACGAAAAAAAAGAGGCCAAAAAAAGAGAGGGCCCAAAAAATGAGAGAAAAAGAGAGAAGGGGTAATGCTACTATCCTTTTACCACACTAGTGCTTCGAAGTAGCACCATGATCTTCATGATAGAGAGTCTCCTATTTTTACACTTCAATATACTAGTGGGAATTTTCATTATAGAACTTGGCTTGTATATTTCAATGATGGGCTTCCTCAAATGGCCTAGGTCTTCATGAGAAAGCAAGTTGGATGCACACCCACTTAGTTTCTTTTTGAGCTTTCGTACATTTATAGCTCTAGTGTATCCGTTGCAATGCAATCCCTACTCACTCACATTGATATCTATTGATGGGCATCTCCATAGCCCGTTGATATGCCTAGTTGATGTGAGACTATCTTCCTCTTTTTGTCTTCTCCACAACCACCATTCTATTCCACCTATAGTGCTATGTCCATGGCTCACGCTCATGTATTGAGTGAAAGTTGAAACAGTTTGAGAATACTAAAGTATGAAACAATTGCTTGACTGAAACCGGGGTTGTGCATGATTTAAATATTTTGTGTGATGAAGATAGAGCATAGCCAGACTATATGATTCTATAGGGATAGCTTCTTTGGCCATGATATTTTGAGAAGACATGATTGCTTCGTTAGTATGCTTGAAGTATTATTGTTTTTACGTAAATATTAAACTTTTTTCTTGAATCTTTCGGATCTTAAAATTCTTGCCACAATAGAGAGGATTACATTGATAAATATGTTAAGTAGCATTCCACATCAAAAATTCTATTTTTATCATTTACCTCCTCGAGGACGAGCAGGAATTAAGCTTGGGGAAGCTGATACATCTCCAACGTATCTATAATTTTTGATGTATTCATGCCATGTCTATAATATTTCTACATGATTTTGGTACGATTTGATTAGAACTAACCCGGACTGACGCTGTTTTCAGCAGAACTACCATGGTGTTGTTTTTGTGCAGAAATAAAAGTTCTCAGAATGCGCTGAAAATCAACAGGGATTTTTTCTGGAAAATATAAAAAAATACTGGAACGAAGAGTTACCGAAGGGGAGGCCCGTGGGCCCCACGAGGGTGGAGGGCACCCCCACACCCCTGGGGCGCGCCCCTGTGCCTCGTGGACTTCCCATGGGGCCTCCTAACTTGTTCTCGATGCCAACCTCTCCTGTAAATCCCCTAAACTCCAGAAAATAACCTAGATTAGGACTTCCACCGCTGCAAGCCTTTGTAGCCACCAAAAACCAATGGGGACCCTGTTTCGGCACCCTGCCGGAGGAGGGATCCGTCACCGGTGGCCATCTTCATCATCCTGGCGCTCTCCATGACAAGGAGGGAGTAGTTCACCCTCGGGGCTGAGGGTATGTACCAGTAGCTGTGTGTTTGATCTCTCTCTCTCTCTCTCTCTCTCTCTCTCTCTCTCTCGTGTTCTTGATTTGGCATGATCTTGATGTACCGCGAGCTTTGCTATTATAGTTGGATCTTATGATGCTTCTCCCCCTCTACCTTCTTGTAATGGATTGAGTTTTCCCTTTGAAGTTATCTTATCGAATTGAGTCTTTAAGGATTTGAGAACACTTGATGTATGTCTTGCATGGGATACCCGTGGTGACAATGGGGTATTCTATTGATTCACTTGATGTATGTTTTGGTGATCAACTTGCGGGTTCTGTGACCTTGGGAATCTATGCATAGGGTTGGCACATGTTTTCATCTTGACTCTCCGGTAGAAACTTTGGGGCACTCTTTGAAGTTCTTTGTGTTGGTTGAATAAATGAATCTAAGATTGTGTGATGCATATCGTATAATCATACCCACGGATACTTGAGTTGACATTGGAGTATCTAGGTGACATTAGAGTTTTGGTTGATGTGTGTCTTGATGTGTTATTTTACTACGAACTCTAGGGCTGTTTGTGACACTTATAGGAATAGCCCAATTGACTGATCGTAAAGAATAACTTTGAGGTGGTTTCGTACCCTAAAATAATATCTTTTGTTTGTTCTCCACTATTAGTGACTTTGAAGTGACTCTTTGTTGCATGTTGAGGGATAGTTATATGATCCGATGATGTTATTATTGTTGAGAGAACTTGCACTAGTGAAAGTATGAACCCTAGACCTTGTTTCGAAGCATTGCAATACCGTTTGTGCTCACTTTTATGATTAGTTACCTTGCTGTTTTTATAATTTCATATTACAAAAACCTATATGTACCATCCATATTGCACTTGTATCGCCATCTCTTCATCGAACTAGTGCACCTATACAATTTACCATTGTATTGGGTGTGTTGGGGACACAAGAGACTCTTTGTTATTTGGTTGCAGGGTTGTATGAGAGAGACCATCTTCATCCTATGCCTCCTACAGATTGATAAACCTTAGTTCATCCACTTGAGGGAAATTTGCTACTGTCCTACAAACATCTGCACTTGAAGGCCCAACAACGTCTACAAGAAGAAGGTTGCATAGTAGACATCACGTCCCAGGCTTGATAATAGGGTGTTGGTTTCCTACCTCATGCATACTACTCAACTACAAGATTCAATATCACTACTGGAGGCAAAATTAAAAGGGTGATACTACATGCAAATAAAGTTAGGTAATAACAAATGGTCAAACTGAACTTGCATGTTAAGTTGACGAAGATTATAACGCTCTCAGAAAAAGACTTGGTTGAACTATTCGTCACTCCGATGAAATCTACAATATGAACATGGCATTCACATAAGCAAGCAATTCTACCAAACAATTCTAACGATCATTAAAGAAACCAAAATGTAATGAACGAATAAAACAATAAAGAAAGCAACAATAAAAACTCAATTAAAAACCCAAGTAAACTACACAAGAAAACCATAAGGAAACTACTAAGAAAACTTTATGACATAACACAAAAGTAGTTTTGTCCTAAGTAAAAACTAAACAACAAAAAAATACTGAACTAATAAATTAACAGAAAATAAAATGTAAAAAAATAAGTAAAAACAAAGAATTTGACTAGAGTTTTAACTAGCAAAAATAAATAAATAAAAATCTTTTGTAAAACTCTATTTATGACCTAAGCTGGTTTTAAAGCAAAACAAAAACAAATAAATTTTCAAAATCCTATAAAAATTGTCTACTATTGACTAACAGAAAATATAAAACAAATAAATAATTTAAAACTATTAAAAATAGCAAGGAAAAGACTAAAGCGAAAATATAAGTAAAACAATATTGTTTTTGCTAAAAACCCTAATTTAAAATACTCTAACCTACTTTAAAACAATATCACAAGTGACTAGGAGAAAAAGAATTACTTCAAAATCTATTTTCAAACTTTTCAAATTTAAACTACTAAAAATTGAAAACCAATTGTACAACCAGAAACTACATAAAATTTTGAAACTATAGCAAAAAGAGTCACTCAATTTGGATCTAAAACATAAAAGATATTAGCAAAAAATTGAAACTAAATCTTCTAAATAAAAACAAAAGCAGAAAATAAAAACACTACGGTTCGGCCATGGGCCACGTGGCAAATTCCTACTGGCTACGGGCATGCGCCGTGGGAGCTAACGGGCGGGCGGCTGTTAATTAACAGATTCGACGCGCAGCAACTAACAGGGAAAAACCAAGGTGAACCGGTTCAATATAAACCCAAATAAAACAGGGAATTAACCAAACTAAATAAAAAAACCTAACCCTTTGCGATCCAATCCTAGTCGTTGAAATAAGATAGAACTAAGGAGGGATGCACCAGCGGCTTACAACGGTGGCTGGTCGAGGTAGACGATGAGGCGGCTCGGGCGTCGGTAGCAGAGATGCTTAGGTCAACGGCACCGACAGTGGAGGGGTCGGGCGGATGCGACACTTCATGCCGCGCCCGTAGATGGTGTTGGTGGAGCTCGGGGGTGACGGACGGTGGCGGGCCGACAACGGTGGAGCTCAGGGCCTCTATGAACTTCGACGAGGGCGCGCGAGGTTGGTGAGGTGGCTGGAGACGGAAAGAAGGGTCACAACCATGTCAAATAGGGGCAGAACAGCGAGGCAAGAATATTAATAGAGAGGAGGGCTCGGTAGGTCTCTCCAGCGTCAAAAACAGCGGTGGAAGAAGCTTCGGCCGGTGAGATCGGTTCGGCGAGGGTGCGAGCTAGGGTGGGTTTTGGCATTGGAGTTGTAAGGGGGGTCGAGAGAGTAGGGTGCGGGGTTTATATAGGACATAAACTTGGAGGGGCAAATCAGGAACGCAATCCCGACGATCCTGGGATTTGGTGGCTTGTCGGCGCGCTCTGGAACGGTTTTGCATGGAGAGGAAGAAGAAGTGGGCAGGCCCCAGCGGTCAGCGGCAGCGGTAGGAGGGCGAGGGAGGCGGGCAGCCAGCCCAAAAGGGTTCCGGCGCGGGAGAGAAGGCCGTGGGCTTGTTCGGCTAGTAGGGCCGGCGGTTAGCGCTGGCCTGCCGTCTGGCCCTTTTCTTTTTAAAAATGTTTTCCCTTTTTCTTTTTAAATAGTGAAAAAAAAGAGAAAGAAACAGAGTAAATAAAAACTTTAGATATGCATATTATATATCAAAAATTTTAGAAAAATAAATCCTAAAACATGCACTAGTTTTCAAGTTCAAAATAAAAGGCACACGAATTAAAATAATGCAAAGAATGCTACTGTTGCATTTAAAATTCAAATAAAATATTTTTAAAATATCAAAATGATTTCAAATTTATTTTTCTCCATTTTTGTGTTGAAGGGAATCATGTTTCTCTATTTTCCATATATTTTCTTTTGGAAGAAAAATAATTTGATAAAAACCCTCAAATGAATTTGAATTTTAAACCATTTGGAAATCCTTTCTGTTTTCTCTTGGCCAAAATATTTCAAATGCCTCTAAATATTTGAAGTGTCATATTACTTCTATTTTTGTGAATATTTCTAGAGGTTTTGAAATTTGAAAATTCAAATAACTCCAAATTGAAAGTGGGTTTCAAAATACCTATAAAGGGCTTTCAATTTGATTCTTTTAAACTCCCAACTCATAATTCATATAATTAGAAGAAATTATTTTTTCTTCTCTCGTGAAAATCATTGAGCTGTATAAAGTTTCTGGATTTACAATATTTTTAATCAGAATTTAAATCTTTTCAAATCACTTTTTCAATTTTCTATTCCTAAATAGGGGCACCCCACCAGTTGATTTTCCTGCCTTCTCATGAATCCACGCCACTCCAATTGTTATAGTCGTCGATTCAGTAAGGTTGAGAAAATTACCAAGAGCTTCCACCGCTAAGTGAAGATACCATTTCATTCTTAGCCTTTCCGCTCACTTCTTTGCTTTTCAGACACCGTACCGCTCGCTGGTAAGTCTCCACTCAATTTTTTTGCTTGGGCTTTACATGTACACTTAACTAGACACGAAAAGGCCATCATAAGCCCATAGGTAGTCCATCCTTCCAGTCTTTCCTTTCATTGGCGACTGCCACGACCCGACACATTTATCATCTCCCTAATTAGTACATAGTATATCCTTGGCATTTGGCGCCTCGAAACGAAGCAGCACGAGCGCTAATTAGCTCATCAGTCTATTGATTTCCCATCAATCTATCCATCTCTATACTGCTAGCATTCCTCCCACAACAACTATTCTTGGACCAGTCGGCGGTCTGCAGGAGATGATGTCTCCATTGTGCAGCCATCGCCAGCAGCGTCGCCCACATCTCCTACCCGACCATGTTTGGCAACTCCTTGATTCAAAGGACTCCGACAGAGGTACGTAGAGGTGGTGCATGGCGGCATTGGGAAAAGGCATGGTCGGGGTCCAGAGGAGGTCGTCGACGACACTGGTGGCCACGCTGTCAAACATGTGACGTCTAGATTGTGCAGAAGGAGGCGAGGAAGATGCGCATAGGGGTGCTTTCTCTCTCCCCCTCCTACATATCTCTTCCATTGTAACATCCCAAATTTTCAATTTGGAATGTTATACACTAGATCATCATTGCATATCATATTTTATTGCTTTTGGTTTGATCCTAGAAATTCTACGCAACTCAAGGACCCTCGGAGAGAGTTGGGGATTTGATATTTTCATATTTGAGTTTTCTCGAATTTTGAAAATAGGATCATTTGATTTTGTTTATTTTATCTTCAATTATTTCTATTAAAAAATATGAGAGGGGGAATAAAATGACTTTCCCAAAATAAAGAAATATTGAGGATTTAATAAAAAATCAAATAAGATTTATTTTGGAGTTTCGCTATTTTATTTGAATTTAGGAAAAATTGCACGGTTTTCAAAACTGCATTTTAGGGCCAAGAAAATGTTCATCTCATTCTAAATATTTTATTTAGACGATGAAAAATTATTTTGGAATTTTTAGAATTTTATTTTATTTTCTAGAATTTTTCTTAATTTCGGCGGCATTTATTTATTAAAAAAAATCCGCGCGCCCGACTGGGCCGAAGGCCCAGCCGAGCCAGGCCACGCCCGCGCCGCCGCCGCCGAGTCCGGCCGGGGCACGCCTCCCGAGGCCGACCCCGACCCGGCGCCCCTGCCCCCGTCCACAAGCAGGAGCCGCCCCCCTTTATATAGCCGCCGCCGCCACCGCCCCACACCGCCACCCCGACCGCCCCGCCGCCTCCCGATCCGAGCCGCCGTCGCCCGGAGCCGCCGTCGCCACTGCCGGAGCCCCACGCCGCCTCCCCTCGCCCCGTCGGAGAACCTCGCCGGAGGTATACGCCGCCCACCGCCGTGGTCCGTTTTAAAAAAACGATCCTTTTTTTAGAAACCCTAGTTTTCATTTTTTTAGATTTTATCGGTTTATTTATTTAGCGAGCGTTCGCTCGTTCGTTCATTTTAACGAACGAATTCACCGTTTAGTTTCAGTTAACGAACATTCGTTCGTTAATCCGTTCGTCAGTTTTTCTTTTTCTCGGATTTTCCGCGATTAATTCTGATCGCGATTTCTGATCCGATTATAGTTCTAGTATAACTTTCCGCTCATTTATCGGAATCAGGCGATTCAAGCGCCTAGAGTTTCGTCTCAAAACCCTCTTTCCATTTAACCAACTCAAACAAGTTTTTGCTTCTGTAAAATTTGACTTAGATCCAGATTAGTAAACAAAGCTTGTTTCTTTCGCTGTTTGTGTTTCGTTGCTTCGTTCGATTTGATTCTATTTGCAAACCGGAGTTCTTAAGTTGAACTTTCTAGTTAGTTCTCTTATTTGAGTTTTACCCGTGCATTAGGTGAGTACTTATTATATGCTTGTTTGGTTGCGATAGAGTACCCGCAGTGTGCCGCTTGCTACTTCGAATCTCTAGGTTTCACGGATCATCAGCAAGGCAAGTAACACTTTGATCATACCTCTTTACTACCCAGTTTTATTGCATTAGATCAATCCTCAAACAATTGCATGATTAGGATCTGATTAGTATGTGGGTTTTGGGAAGTAGATGAGGTAGTACCTATTACCTGTTTTATTATCAAACCCTTGGGAGTTACTTCTACCTTTGCTTATTATGCCATGCTATGCTAGTAGACGTGGATTGGGTGAGTGTATCCATGACAGATGTGAGATTGTTATTTAATGGTTTATTTAAGGTGGCAACTTAAACACACATCTGGGTGGATTGAGGCACCTGGGTATTCCAGTGATTGCCTGTTGTTTTCTTTATGGACCGCCACCCAGGCTCAAAGGGATCATGAGATTATTCATGCTAGAAACTTCCATGTGCAGCCACAAGCTACTATGGGCTCTAGCATAGTTGATTAAGTCGTGCGGACTCTTACAGTGGTAGACTAGCAGATGTAGGGGAAAGTAGGTGTAACTGTCTACCCGATCGTAAGGTGCTAGTGCTTCTGAAAGACTGTTGGAAATATGCCCTGGAGGCAATAATAAAATGGTTATTATTTTATTTCTTTGTTCATGATAATTGTCTATTATTCATGCTACAATTGTGTTATCCGGAAATCGTAATACACGTGCAAATACATAGACCACAACCTGTCCCTGGTAAGCCTCTAGTTGACTAGCTCGTTGATCAATAGATAGTCATGGTTTCCTGACTATGGGCATTGGATGTCATTGATAATGGGATCACATCATTAGGAGAATGATGTGATGGACAAGACCCAATTCTAAGCATAGCTCAAAGATTGTGTAATTCATTTAGCTAGAGCTTTTCCAATTGTCAAGTATCATTTCCTTAGACCATGAGATTGTGCAACTCCCGGATATCGTAGGAGTGCTTTGGGTGTGCCAAACATCACAATGTAACTGGGTGACTATAAAGGTGCACTACGGGTATCTCCGAAAGTGTGTGTTGGGTTGGCACGAATCGAGACTGGGATTTGTCACTCCGTATGACGGAGATGTATCTCTGGGCCCACCCGGTAAAGCATCATCAAAATGAGCTCAATGTGACCAAGTGTCTGGTCACGGGATCATGCATTACGGTACGACTAAAGTGACTTGCCGGTAACGAGACTAAACGAGGTATTGGGATACCGGCGATCGAGTCTCGGGCAAGTAATGTACCGATTGACAAAGGGAATTGTATACGGGGTTGATTGAATCCTCGACATTGTGGTTCATCCATTGAGATCATCGAGGAGCATGTGGGAGCCAACATGGGTATCCAGATCCCGCTGTTGGTTATTGACCGGAGAGGCGTCTCGGTCATGTCTGCATGTCTCCCGAACCCGTAGGGTCTACACACTTAAGGTTCGGTGACGCTAGGGTTGTAGAGATATTAGTATGCAGCAAACAGAAAGTTGTTCGGAGTCCCGGATGAGATCCCGGACGTCACGAGGAGTTCCGGAATGGTCCGGAGGTGTAGAAATATATATAGGAAGTACAGTTTCGGCCATCGGGAGAGTTTCGGGGGACACCGGTATTGTACTGGGACCACCGGAAGGGTCCCGGGGGTCCATCGGGTAGGGCCACCTATCCCGGAGGGCCCCGTGGGCTAAAGTGGGGAGGGGAACCAGCCCCTGGTGGGCTGGTGCGCCCCCCTTGGGCCCCCCTGCGCCTAGGGTTGGAAACCCTAGGGTGGGGGGGCGCCTCCACTTGCCTTGGGGGGCAAGCCTCCCCCCTGGCCGCCGCCCCCTGGAGATCCCATCTCCAGGGCCGGCGCCCCCCCTGGGGGACCCTATATAAAGAGGGGGGAGGGAGGGCAGCCACACCCTTGCACTTGGCGCCTCCCTCCCCCCTTGCTACACCTCTCCCTCCCGCAGACGCTTGGCGAAGCCCTGCCGGATCCCTGCTGCATCCACCACCACGCCGTCGTGCTGCTGGATCTTCATCAACCTCTCCTTCCCCCTTGCTGGATCAAGAAGGAGGAGACGTCACGCTGACCGTACGTGTGTTGAACGTGGAGGTGCCGTCCATTCGGTGCTAGGATCTCCGGTGATTTGGATCACGACGAGTACGACTCCCTCAACCCCGTTCTCTTGAACGCTTCCGCTCGCGATCTACAAGGGTATGTATATGCACTCCTCTCTCTCGTTGCTGGATGAACTCATAGATTGATCTTGGTGAACGTAGGAAAAAAAATTATTTTATGCAACGTTCCCCAAAAGTGGTATCAGAGCTAGGTCTATGCGTAGTTCTCTTTGCACGAGTAGAACACAATTTGTTGTGGGCGTAGATGTTGTCAACTTTCTTGCCACTACTAGTCTTATTTTTCTTCAGCGGTATTGTGGGATGAAGCGGCCCGGACCGACCTTACACGTACGCTTACGTGAGACAGGTTCCACCGACTGACATGCACTAGTTGCATAAGGTGGCTAGCGGGTGTCTGTCTCTTCCACTTTAGTTGGAGCGGATTCGATGAAAAGGGTCCTTATGAAGGGTAAATAGAAGTTGGGAAATCACGTCGTGGCTTGTACGTAGGTAAGAAAATGTTCTTGATAGATCACCTATAGAAGCCACGTAAAAACTTGCAACAACAATTAGAGGACGTCTAACTTGTTTTTGCAGCAAGTGTTTTGTGATATGGTATGGCCAAAAGTTGTGATGAATGATGAATGATATATATGTGATGTATGAGATCATGCTCTTGTAATAGGAATCACGACTTGCATGTCGATGAGTATGACAACCGGCAGGAGCCATAGGAGTTGTCTTTATTTTTTGTATGACCTGCGTGTCATTGAGAAACGCCATGTAACTTACTTTACTTTATTGATAAACGCGTTAGCCATAGTAGTAGAAGTAATAGTTGGCGAGAAACTTCATGGAGACACGATGATGGAGATCATGATGATGGAGATCATGGTGTCATGCCAGTGACGAAGATGATCATGGAGCCCCGAAGATGGAGATCAAAGGAGCTATATGATATTGGCCATATCATGTCACTATTTGATTGCATGTGATGTTTATCATGTTTTTCATCTTGTTTACTTAGAACGACGGTAGTAAGTAAGATGATCCCTCATAATAATTTCAAGAAAAGTGTTCCCCCTAACTGTGCACCGTTGCGAAGGTTCGTTGTTTCGAAGCACCACGTGATGATCGGGTGTGATAGATCCTAACGTTCGAATACAACGGGTGTAAGGCAGATTTACACACGCAATACACTTAGGTTAACTTGACGAGCCTAGCATGTACAGACATGGCCTCGGAACACGGAGGACCGAAAGGTCGAGCATGAGTCGTATAGAAGATACAATCAACATGGAGATGTTCACCGATGATGACTAGTCCGTCTCACGTGATGATCGGACACGGGCTAGTCGAGTCGGATCATGTATCACTTAGATGACTAGAGGGATGTTTGTCTAAGTGGGAGTTCATAAATAATTTGATTAGATGAACTTAATTATCATGAACTTAGTCTAAAATCTTTACAATATGTCTTGTAGATCAAATGGCCAACGCTCATGTCCACCTGAACTTCAACGCGTTCCTAGAGAAAACCAAGCTGAAAGACGATGGCAGCAACTATACGGACTGGGTCCAGAACATGAGGATCATCCTCATAGCAGCCAAGAAAGATTATGTCCTAGAAGCGCCGCTAGGTGAAGCACCAATCCCAGAGAACCAAGACGTTATGAACGCTTGGCAGTCTCGTGCTGATGATTACTCCCTCGTTCAGTGCGCCATGCTTTACAGCTTAGAACCGGGGCTCCAAAAGCCTTTTGAGCAACACAGAGCATATGAGATGTTCGAGGAGCTGAAAATGGTTTTCCAAGCTCATGCCCTGGTCGATAAATATGAAGTCTCCGACAAATTCTTCAGCTGTAAGATGGAGGAAAATAGTTCTGTCAGTGAGCACATACTCAAGATGTCTGGGTTGCAAAACCGCCTGACTCAGCTGGGAGTTAATCTCCCGGATGACGCGGTCATTGACAGAATCCTCTAGTCGCTCCCACCAAGCTACAAGAGCTTTGTTATGAACTTCAATATGCAGGGGATGGAAAAGACCATTCCTGAGGTATATTCAATGCTGAAATCAACGGAGGTGGCGATCAAAAAGGAACATCAAGTGTTGATGGTGAATAAAACCACTAAGTTCAAGAAAGGCAACGGTAAGAAGAACTTCAAGAAGGACGGCAAGGAAGTTGCCGCGCCTGGTAAGCCATTTGCTAGGAAGAAGTCAAGAAATGGACCCAAGCCTGAGACTGAGTGCTTTTATTGCAAGGGAAGTGGTCACTGGAAGCGGAACTGCCCCAAGTACTTAGCGGACAAGAAGGCCGGCAAAACCAAAGGTATATATGATATACATGTAATTGATGTGTACCTTACCAGTACTCGTAGTAGCTCTTGGGTATTTGATACCGGTGCGGTTGCTCATATTTGTAACTCAAAGCAGGAGCTGCGGAATAAGTGGAGACTGGCGAAGGACGAGGTGACGATGCGCGTCGGGAATGGTTCCAAGGTTGATGTGATCGCCGTCGGCACGCTACCTCTACATTTACCTACGGGATTAGTTTTAAACCTCAATAATTGTTATTTAGTACCAGCTTTGAGCATGAACATTGTATCAGGATCTCGTTTAATTCGAGATGGCTACTCATTTAAATCCGAGAATAATGGTTGTTCTATTTATATGAGAGATATGTTTTATGGTCATGCCCCGCTGGTGAATGTTTTATTCTTAATGAATCTCAAGCGTAATGTTACACATATTCATAGTGTGAATACCAAAAGATGTAAAGTTGATAACGATAGTCCCACATACTTGTGGCACTGCCGCCTTGGTCACATTGGTGTCAAGCGCATGAAGAAGCTCCATGCTAATGGACTTTTAGAGTCTCTAGATTATGAATCGTTTGACACATGCGAGCCATGCCTCATGGGCAAGATGACCAAGACTCCATTCTCTGGAACAATGGAGCGAGCAACCAACTTATTGGAAATCATACATACTGATGTGTGTGGTCCAATGAGCGTTGAGGCTCGCGGAGGATATCGTTATGTTCTCACTCTCACTGATGACTTGAGTAGATATGGGTATGTCTACTTGATGAAACACAAGTCTGAGACCTTTGAAAAGTTCAAGGAATTTCAGAATGAGGTAGAGAATCAACGTGACCGAAAGATAAAGTTCCTACGATCAGATCGTGGGGGAGAATATTTAAGTCACGAATTTGGTACGCACTTAAGGAAATGTGGAATCATTTCACAACTCACGCCGCCTGGAACACCTTAGCGAAATGGTGTGTCCGAACGTCGTAATCGCTCTCTATTGGATATGGTGCGATCTATGATGTCACTTACTGATTTACCGCTATCATTTTGGGGATACGCTCTAGAGACAGCTACATTCACTTTAAATAGGGCACCGTCTAAATCCGTTGAGACAACACCATATGAATTATGGTTTGGGAAGAAACCTAAGCTGTCGTTTCTAAAAGTTTGGGGATGCGATGCTTATGTCAAGAAACTTCAACCTGAGAAGCTCGAACCCAAGTCGGAAAATGCGTATTCATAGGATACCCTAAGGAAACCATTGGGTATACTTTCTACTTAAGATCCGAAGGCAAGATCTTTGTTGCCAAGAATGGGTCCTTTCTGGAGAAAGAGTTTCTCTCGAAAGAATTAAGTGGGAGGAAAGTAGAGCTTGATGAAGTACTACCTCTTGAAACGGTAAGTAGCGCAACTCAGGAAGATGTTCCTGTGGTGCCAGCACCGACAAGAGAGGAAGTTAATGATGGTGATCAAGATACTTCAGATCAAGCTCCTACTGAACTTCAAAGTTCCACAAGGACACTATTCGCGCCAGAGTGGTACGGCAACCCTATCTTGGAAATCATGTTGTTAGACAACAGTGAACCTTCGAACTATGAAGAAGCAATGGCGGGCCCAGATTCCAACAAATGGCTTGAAGCCATGCAATCTGAGATAGGATCCATGTATGAAAACGAAGTATGGACTTTGACAGACTTGCCCGATGATCGGCGAGCAATAGAAAACAAATGGATCTTTAAGAAGAAGACGGACGCAGATGGTAATGTCACCATATATAAAGCTCGACTTGTCGCTAAGGGTTATCGACAAGTTCAAGGGATTGACTACAATGAGACTTTCTCTCCCGTAGCAAAGCTGAAGTCCGTCCGAATCATGTTAGCAATTGCCGCATACTATGATTATGAGATATGGCAAATGGACGTCAAAACGACTTTCCTTAATGGTCACCTTAAGGAAGAACTGTATATGATGCAGCCGGAAGGTTTTGTTGACCCTAAGAATGCTAACAAGGTATGCAAGCTCCAGCGCTCCATCTATGGGCTGGTGCAAGCATCTCGGAGTTGGAACATTCGCTTTAATGAGATGATTAAAGCGTTTGGGTTTATGCAGACTTATGGAGAAGCCTGCGTTTACAAGAAAGTGAGTGGGAGCTCTGTAGCATTTCTCATATTATATGTGGATGACATACTTTTGATGGGAAATGATATAGAACTTTTGGACAGCATAAAGGCCTACTTGAATAAGTGTTTTTCAATGAAGGACCTTGGAGAAGCTGCTTACATATTAGGCATCAAAATCTATAGAGATAGATCGAGACGCCTCATAGGTCTTTCACAAAGCACATACCTTGATAAGATATTGAAGAAGTTCAATATGGATCAGTCCAAGAAGGGGTTCTTGCCTGTGTTGCAAGGTGTGAAATTGAGCTCGGCTCAATGCCCGACCACGGCAGAAGATAAAGAAGAGATGAGTGTCATCCCCTATGCCTCAGCCATAGGGTCTATCATGTATGCCATGACCTGTACCAGACCTGATATAAACCTTGCCGTAAGTTTGGTAGGAAGGTACCAAAGTAATCCCGGCAAGGAACACTAGACAGCGGTCAAGAACATCCTTAAGTACCTGAAAAGGACTAAGGACATGTTTCTTGTATATGGAGGTGACGAAGAGCTCGTCGTAAAGGGTTACGTCGACACTAGCTTCGACACCGATCTGGATGACTCTAAGTCACAAACCGGATACGTGTATATTTTGAATGGTGGGGCAGTAATCTGATGCAGTTGCAAGCAAAGCGTCGTGGCGGGATCTACATGTGAAGCGGAGTACATGGCAGCCTCGGAGGCAGCGCATGAAGCAATCTGGGTGAAGGAGTTCATCACCGACCTAGGAGTCATACCCAATGCGTCGGGGCCAGTCACACTCTTTTGTGACAACACTGGAGCTATTGCACTTGCCAAGGAGCCCAGGTTTCACAAGAAGACCAGGCACATCAAGCGTCGCTTCAAATCCATCCGTGAAAATGTTCAAGATGGATACATAGATATTTGTAAAGTACATACGGACCTGAATGTGGCAGATCCGTTGACTAAACCTCTCCCTAGGGCAAAACATGATCAACACCAGAACGCAATGGGTGTTCGACTGATCACAATGTAACTAGAATATTGACTCTAGTGCAAGTGGGAGACTGTTGGAAATATGCCCTAGAGGCAATAATAAAATGGTTATTATTATATTTCTTTGTTCATGATAATTGTCTATTATTCATGCTATAACTATGTTATCCGGAAATCGTAATACACGTGTGAATACATAGACCACAACATGTCCCTGGTAAGCCTCTAGTTGACTAGCTCGTTGATCAACAGATAGTCATGGTTTCCTGACTATGGGCATTGGATGTCATTGATAACGGGATCACATCATTAGGAGAATGATGTGATGGACAAGACCCAATTCTAAGCATAGCTCAAAGATCATGTAATTCGTTTAGCTAGAGCTTTTCCAATTGTCAAGTATCGTTTCCTTAGACCATGAGATTGTGCAACTCCCGAATATCACAGGAGTGCTTTGGGTGTGCCAAACGTCACAACGTAACTGGGTGACTATAAAGGTGCACTACGGGTATCTCCGAAAGTGTCTGTTGGGTTGGCACGAATCGAGACTGGGATTTGTCACTCCGTATGACGGAGAGGTATCTCTGGGCCCACTCGGTAATGCATCATCAAAATGAGCTCAATGTGACCAAGCGTCTGGTCACGGGATCATGCATTATGGTACGAGTAAAGTGACTTGCCGGTAACGAGACTAAATGAGGTATTGGGATACCGACGATCGAGTCTCGGGCAAGTAACGTACCGATTGACAAAGGGAATTGTATACGGGGTTGATTGAATCCTCGACATCGTGGTTCATCCGATGAGATCATTGAGGAGCATGTGGGAGCCAACATGGGTATCCAGATCCCGCTGTTGGTTATTGACCGGAGAGGCATCTCGGTCATGTCTGCATGTCTCCCGAACCCGTAGGGTCTACACACTTAAGGTTCGGTGACGCTAGGGTTGTAGAGATATTAGTATGCAGCAAACCGAAAGTTGTTCGGAGTCCCAGATGAGATCCCGGACGTCACGAGGAGTTCCGGAATGGTCCGGAGGTGAAGAATTATATATAGGAAGTGCAGTTTCGGCCATCGGGAGAGTTTCGGGGGTCACCGGTATTGTACCGGGACCACCGGAAGGGTCCCGGGGGTCCACCGGGTGGGGCCACCTATCCCGGAGGGCCCCGTGGGCTGAAGTGGGGAGGGAAACCAGCCCCTGGTGGGCTGGTGCGCCCCCCTTGGGCCCCCCTGCGCCTAGGGTTGGAAACCCTTGGGTGGGGGGCACCTCCACTTGCCTTGGGGGGCAAGCCTCCCCCCTGGCCGCCGCCCCCTTGGAGATCCCATCTCCAGGGCCGGCGACCCCCCCTGGGGGACCCTATATAAAGAGGGGGGAGGGAGGGCAGCCGCACCCTTGCACTTGGCGCCTCCCTCCCCCCTTGCTACACCTCTCCCTCCCGCAGACGCTTGGCGAAGCCCTGCCGGATCCCTGCTGCATCCACCACCACGCCGTCGTGCTGCTGGATCTTCATCAACCTCCCCTTCCCCCTTGCTGGATCAAGAAGGAGGAGACGTCATGCTGATCGTACATGTGTTGAATGCGGAGGTGCCGTCCGTTCGGTGCTAGGATCTCCGGTGATTTGGATCACAACGAGTACGACTCCCTCAACCCCGTTCTCTTGAACGCTTACGCTCGCGATCTACAAGGGTATGTAGATGCACTCCTCTCTCTCGTTGCTGGATGAACTCGTAGATTGATCTTGGTGAACGTAGGAAATTTTTTATTTTATGCAACGTTCCCCAACAAAGACTATGTCTCGGTCACCTGTTTCTCAAACACCATGTAGTGCGAGAATCCCAACGGAGGAGATCGGGTCTTGTGGGGAAAAGTGCGCAAACCTCTGCAGAGTGTATAAACTAATCATGGTTAGCCGTGTCCCGGTTATGGACGTTTTGAGTATCTAGCATTTGGATTATCATGTGAATCTCATCATGTTACTTTAATTTAATTTTGTTGGGTTTAATGATGATGTTTAATTGGGATTGAGAGGATGTCTATCTTCTCAATGTTTAACAACCACCATGATATTTAAATAAAATTTATTCCTTTGCAGTAGGGAAAAATTGGCTTTATGCAAAACTGTAACCATAGAGCTTTCCACCAGCCATATATGTATGTAGTATAGCATATTTCTATTCATTACTCTCTATGTGTTACATTGCCAGCATATTCCATGTGCTGACCCGTTTTCGGGCTGCAACGTTCATGTTGCAGACTTTTCAGACGACGAGTAAGGTGCCTTAGGTCGTGGTTCTGTACTCAGTGATGTCGTTGGAGTTGATGGACTCACTTATCTTCCAAGCCTTCCGATGTTATCGTTATTAGATGGCCTTAAGCCATATTTATTGTAATACGTTCTCTTTTGAGACATTCGATGTAATAAGTGTGTGATTGCTACTCTGTTATAAATCCTTTAAGTACTGTGCGTGTCAGCATTACTGATCCAGGGATGACATTAAAGCACAGAGATCAGACTGTTTGAGGTCTGGTCGTTACAAGATGGTATCAGAGCACACGCTGACTGTAGGACACGACCACTACGCTAAAAGCCCTAGATCACTACTCACTCTTCTCATTTCTGACTCCTCATCTTTTCTAATCTTTTAGGATGGCGGATGCAAGGAACAAGTTCACACAACCGGATGAAGATACACCCTTTGGATGCCACTTGAAGGAAGTCACTAGATACCTGAACATCAGAGTACCAAGCTTCGCCGGGACCTACAACGCCACTTTACCTGAAGAGGAGCGTTGGATGATTCAAGTTCAAGTTCCAGGAAGGACGTTCATGCCCGTCACGGAGCCCATAGAGTTTTCTTTCGATGCACCAACCTGAAGTCTAGGAAAGAGCATGGCAGCTCACATCACCATGGGACGCATTGGAGAAGTTTACCAAAAGGATCTCAAGGATACTATTTACCAGATTTGTGGGCGCCGAGATGAGCAATGGGAGATGATCAACACCAGGAAGGATAGATCAATTGCAGCTTTCATCCAAGAGTTAAACCAGCACATTCGACGCTAGAAGAACCAGATATGCACAAGCATGATAGATCTGAAGAAGGCCATGACCAAGATCACATAGTTGGAGGAAGAACTCAAGTCTACACGTGATGGATATGAGGAGGAAATAGCAACACTTGTGGAGAAGAACGATGATCTGAAGAAGAAGCTGAAGGTATTCATGGGATTCCCCGCGACGGGAGGAGAAGACGATGATGGCACTTGCCCGGAGAACTACATCATCATCGAAGACACCGACTCGGACCCAGACGATAGCGATGATGACTATGTTGATGAAGCTGGAGCAGATATCATGGAGTCTTCATCAGAGCAGTTTTTCTAGTCGACCACCAAAATAGTAGTAGTATTCCCCCATGTATCTAGTATAGTCCGAGCACTTTTATAACTATAGTTAGACCGTTGTATGCCCTTGTTTGAATTGAATGAAGTGATTTTGTTTGCATTTGTCTCATGTGCATATGGGTTGTGTTTTCTCTCTAGGCCTCATTCTATTCTATATTCTCATCTTTTCTAAACCCTCAGATGCCTCCGAGACGTGACAATGGATTTGCTTTCCCACCGGAGCTCACTCAGTTGATCCAGCAGTAGAATGCGTTGATGCAGTTGCTAGTCCAGAATCAGAATCAGGGGAACAACAACAACAACAACAACAACAACAACCCACCACCTCCACCACCTGTTGATCACTTAACCCGATTCCTTAGACTGAATCCACCGGTGTTCTCCAGTAGCACCAAGCCGATAGTTGCAGATGATTGTCTCCGCAAGACAGGAAGGGAGTTGACCACTGCAGGATGCACAGATGCGGAGAAGGTGCGTTTTTCCGCACATCAGCTTGAAGGACCCGCAGCATCATGGTGGGAGAATTTCACAGCCACTTATCCTATCGACACTGTCACATGGGATCAGTTTCACCAGGCTTTCTGTACTGCCCATGTTTCAGCAGGAGCTATGGCCATGAAGAAGCGTGTGTTTCGCAACTTGTGCCAAGGAGGACGGACAGTTGGCTAGTATGTGGATGATTTTAGTAAGTTAGCACGTTGTGCCCCGGATGACGTTGCTATAGATGCAGCTAAGCAGGAGAAGTTTTTGGAAGGACTGAATGATGAGCTGAGCATGAAGTTGATGGTAGCAACCTTCAACAACTACCAGGAGTTGGTAGATCGTGCTCTTATGATTGAAGGGAAGTAGCAGTAGATTGAAAACCGCAAGAGGAAGTATGGACAAGGGAAGTACTCAGAAGAAGCCACGTTTTACCCCAAAATCGGGAGGACACTTTCAGCATACCCATGGAGGAGGTAGCTTGCATAATCATAATGGCCCCAAGAATGGTAAAGGGAATGGAGGAAGCAACGGCCAGAACCGTACCAACCCGTCAACCCCAGCCAAGAGAGACCTGAGCCAAGTCACTTGCTATAAGTGTCAGAAGACTGGAAATTATGCCAATGAATGTCCTGAAGCCCAGAATGGAAATGGCAATGGAAGCTCTGGGAAGAAGCCGAACCCTTTCAACAGGGGACAGGTGAACCACGTTGATGTGGAGGAGGTTGAAGCCCAGCCAGATGCAGTAATAGGTAAGTTTTTGGTTAAGTCATTTACTGCAATTGTTCTTTTTTATACTGGTGCATCACATTCATACATATCAAGGGGATTTGTGGATATGTATAAACTGCCCACCAAGGTTCTTAAAACACCTATTTAGTAAGCTCACCAGGAGCGAAGTATATGGCCAGTCGAGGATGTTTTCAAGTTCCATTGAGTATATGTAGGCATGTTCTCCCCTCGGATTTAATCATTTTGGAATCACAAGGTTTGGATGTAATTCTAGGTATGGATTGGCTATCAATGTATGGAGGAAATATCGATTGCGCCAGTAAGTCGATTTTGCTTACCACCCCAGAAGGGAGAAGGATCAAGTATGTATCACGACATGAGCCGAAGAGGACATAAGTAAATTCCTTATCATGAGTTGTGCAGGAGGAAGTACCAGTGGTGAAGGATTTCCCTGATGTATTTCCAGAGGAGTTGCCAGGCATGCCGCCAGATAGAGACATTGAGTTTTAGATTGAGCTTTTGCCAGGCACAGGGCCAATATCTAAGAGACCGTACCGGATTCCCGCACAAGATTTGGAGGAAATTAAGAAGCAAATTAAGGAGTTAGTGGATAAAGGCTATATTCTCCCATGTCCTTCACCTTGGGGATCGCCAGTACTTCTAGTGGAAAAGAAGGATGGATCATGTAGGATGGTTGTTGATTATCGAGGATTGAATGAAGTAACAATCAAGAACAAGTACCCGTTGCCGATGATCAATGATTTGTTTAACCAATTGCAAGGAGCTAAGGTATTTCCCAAGATCGATTTGCGATTAGGATACCATCAATTGAAGATTAGAGGGCAGGATATACCTAAGACGGCTTTTACCACCAGGTATGGGTTGTACGAGTATACCGTTATGTCATTTGGTCTTACTAACGCACCTGCATATTTCATGAACATGATGAACAAGGTGTTTATGGAGTTTCTGGATAAGTTTGTCGTGGTGTTCATTGATGATATTTTGGTATAATCAAAGAATGAAGAAGAGCATAAGGAGCATTTGTGTTTGGTACTGGAGAAGCTCAGAGAACATCAATTATATGCCAAATTCAGCAAGTGTGAGTTTTGGTTGAAGGAAGTTGGATTCCTCGGACATGTTATATCCGGAGAGGGAATAGCAGTAGATCCCACCAAGGTTGTCACTGTGACAAATTGGGTAGCACCAACGATAGTTGGAGAGATCCGGAGTTTTCTTGGACTTGCAGGATACTACCGGAGGTTCATTGAGAATTTCTCGAAGATTGCAAAACCTATGATGTAGTTGTTGAAGAAGGATACCAAGTTCAAATGGACTGAAGACTATGAGGCCAGTTTCCAGGAGTTGAAGAAACGTTTGGTTACATCGCCAGTTTTGATTCTGCCAGATCAGCGCAAGGATTATGAGGTGTATTTTGATGCTTCTCGTCGAGGACTTGGAGCAGTGCTTATGCAGGAGGGAAGAGTTGTTTCGTATGCCTCACGACAGCTTAAGCCTCATGAGTTGAATTATGCTACACATGATTTGGAGTTAGCAGCCGTAGTGCATGCATTGAAGACATGGAGACATTTTCTCATCGGAAACCATTGTGATGTGTACACGGATCACAAGAGTTTGAGGTACATATTCATGCAGAAGGAGTTGAATCTCAGGAAAAGGAGATGGTTGGAGCTCATCAAGGATTATGATATGAGATTACATTATCACCCCGGAAAGGCTAACGTATTAGCCGATGCGTTGAGCCGCAAGAGCCATGTCAACACACTCATAACCGGAGAGTTACCGAAGGAGTTAGCCGAGGGCCTTCGTGAGCTATGTTTGGAGATAGTTCCGAGAGGCTATGTTGCAGCATTGGAGATTCAGTCTACTTTGATGGATAAGATCAGAGAAGCTCAGAAGACTGACAAGGAGATTGCCTCTATAAAGGAGAAGATGAGCAAGGGAAAATCTAAAGGATTTCGTGAGGATGAGCATGATACCTTATGGTTTGAGGACCGTGTTTATGTGCCTAATGACCCGGAGATCAGGAAGTTGATTCTGCAAGAGGCCCATGATTCGCCGTATTCGATTCACCCAGGGAATACCAGGATGTATTTGGATTTGAAAGACACATTCTGGTGGACTGGAATGAAGAAGGATATTGCGGAATATGTAGCAGATTTTGGAAGATATGCTGAGAGCTTGTGCGCTAGATTATGGATCTAGTTGGGACGATAATTTGCCATATGTAGAGTTCTCTTACAACAACAGTTATCAATCCAGTTTGAAGATGGCCCCTTTCGAAGCCTTGTACGGAAGGAGGTGCAGGACCCCGTTGTTGTGGGATGAAGTTGGAGACCGCCAGTTGTTTGGACCAGATTTGATTAAGGAATCTGAATAGAAGGTGAAGTTGATTCGCGATAGGCTCGAGGTAGCCCAGTCCAGGCAGAAGAGCTATGCAGATTCTAAACGCAAAGAGACAATATACGAAGTCGGAGACATAGTTTATCTCCGTGTATCTCCACTTCGAGGAGTTAAGCGCTTCAGAGTTAAGGGAAAGTTAGCGCCACATTTTGTGGGACCATACAAAGTTTTGGAATGCATGGGAGAAGTTGCTTACAAATTGGAATTGCCCGAAGGATTGTCAGGAGTTCATGATGTGTTCCACGTTTCCCAGTTGAAGAAGTGCCACACAGAGATGGCTGATATACCGCTGAGAGATACAGTGCCGCTGGAAGCGATTCAGTTGGATAGTTATTTAACCTACGAGGAGAAACCAGCCAAAATTCTCGAATATGCCAGCCGAGTCACCCGCAGCAAGGTTATCAAGTTTTGCAAGGTTCAGTGGAGCCACCACACCGAGGATGAAGCCACCTGGGAGCGAGAGGAAGATCTGCTGAATGACCACCCTCACCTATTTTCTAGCCAACCCGAATCTCGAGGGCGAGATTCATCTTAAGGGGGGCTAGATTTGTAACATCCCAAATTTTCAATTTGGAATGTTATACACTAGATCATCATTGCATATCATATTTTATTGCTTTTGGTTTGATCCTAGAAATTCTACGCAACTCAAGGACCCTCGGAGAGAGTTGGGGATTTCAATATTTTCATATTTGAGTTTTCTCGAATTTTGAAAATAGGATCATTTGATTTTATTTATTTTATCTTCAATTATTTCTATTAAAAAAATATGAGAGAGGGAATAAAATGACTTTCCCAAAATAAAGAAATATTAAGGATTTAATAAAAAATCAAATAAGATTTATTTTGGAGTTTTCTCTATTTTATTTGAATTTAGGAAAAATTGCATGGTTTTCAAAAATGCATTTTAGGGCCAAGAAAATGTTCATCTCGTTCTAAATATTTTATTTAGACGGTGAAAATTTATTTTGGCATTTTTAGAATTTTATTTTATTTTCTAGAATTTTTCTTAGTTTCGGCGAAATTTGTTTATTTAAAAAAATCCGCGCACCCGACAGGGCCGAAGGCCCAGCCGAGCCAGGCCAGGTCCGCGCCGCCGCCGCCTTCCGCGCCGCCGCCGAGTCCGGCCAGGGCACGCCTCCCGAGGTCGACCCCGACCCGGCGCCCCCTTGCCCCCTTCCCCAAGCAGGAGCCGCCTCCCCCCTTTATATAGCCGCCGCCGACGCTCCACACCGCTACCCCGACTGCCCCGCCACCTCCCGATCCGAGCCGCCGCCGTCGCCTTCGCGCCGCCGTCGCCCGGAGCCGCCGCCGTCGACGCCCGCCGCCGCTGCCGGAGCCCCACGCCGCCTCCCCTCGCCCCACTGGAGCCGCCCCGCCCCGCCGGAGCACCTCGCCGGAGGTATACGCCGCCCGCCGCCGTGCTCCATTTCTTTAAAAAAAATCGATCCCGTTTTTTTTAAAAAAACTTATCCGATTTTTTTAGAAACCCTAGTTTTCGTTTTTTAGGTTAGATCGGTTTATTTATTTAGCGAGCGTTCGTTCGTTCGTTCATTTTAACGAACAAATTCACCGTTTAATTTCAGTTAACGAACGTTCGTTTGTTAATCCGTTCGTCAGTTTTTCTTTTTCTCGGATTTTCCGCGATTATTTCTGATCGCGATTTCTGATCCGATTTTCGTTCTAGTATAACTTTCCGCTCGTTTACCGGAATTAGGCGATTCAAGCGCCTAGCGTTTCGTCTTGAAACCCTCTTTCCGTTTAACCAACTTAAACAAGTTTTTGTTTCTGTAAAATTTGACTTAGATCCAGATTAGTAAATGAAGCTTGTTTCTTTCGCTGTTTGTGTTTCGTTGCTTTGTTCGATTTGATTCTTTTTGCAAACCGGAGTTCTTAAGTTGAACTTTCTGGTTAGTTCTCTTATTTGAGTTTTACCCGTGCATTAGATGAGTACTTATTGTATGCTTGTTTGTTTGCGATAGAGTACCCGGAGTGCGCCGCTTGCTACCTCGAATCTCTAGGTTTCACGAATCATCAACAAGGCAAGTAACACTTTGATCATACTTCTTTACTACCCAGTTTTATTGCATTAGATCAATCCTCAAACAATTGCATGATTAGGATCTGATTAATATGTGGGTTTTAGGAAGTAGATGAGGTAGTACCTATTACTTGTTTTACTATCAAACCCTTGGGAGTTACTTCTACGTTTGCTTATTATGCCATGCTATGCTAGTAGACGTGAATTGGGTGAGTGTATCCATGACAGATGTGAGATTGTTATTTAATGGTTTATTTAAGGTGGCAATTTAAACACATCTCGGTGGATTGAGGCACCTGGGTATTCCAGCGATTGCCTGTTGTTTTCTTTATGGACAGTCACCCAGGCTCAAAGGGATCATGAGATTATTCATGCTAGAAACTTCCGTGTGCAGCCACAAGCTACTATGGGCTCTAGCATAGTTGATTAAGTCGTGCGAACTCTTACAATGGTAGACTAGCAGATGTAGGGGAAAGTATGTGTAACTATCTACCCGATCGTAAGGTGCTAGCGCTTATGAAAGACTATGTCTCGGTCATCCGTTTCTCAAACGCCACATAGTGTGAGAATCCCAACGGAGGAGATCGGTTCTTGTGAGGAAAAGTGCGCAAACCTCTTCAGAGTGTATAAACTAATCATGGTTAGTCGTGTCCCCGGTTATGGACATTTTGAGTATCTAGTATTTGGATTATCATGTGAATCTCATCATGTTACTTTAATTTAATTTTGTTGGGTTTAATGATGATGTTTAATTGGGATTGAGAGGATGTCTATCTTCTGAATGTTTAACAACCATCATGGTAGTTAAATAAAATTTATTCCTTTTGCAGTAGGGAAAAATTGGCTTTATGCAAAACTGTAATCATAGAGCTTTCCACCAGCCATATATGCATGTAGTATAGTATATTTCTGTTCATTACTCTCTATGTGTTACATTGCCATCATATTCCATGTGTTGACCTGTTTTCGGGCTGCAACGTTCATGTTGCAGACTTTTCAGACGACGAGTAAGGTGCCTTAGGTCGTGGTTCTATACTCAGTGATGCCGTTGGAGTTGATGGACTCACTTATCTTCCAAGCGTTTTGCTGTTATCGTTATTAGATGGCCTTAAGCCATATTTATTGTAATAAGTTCTCTTTTGAGACATTCGATGTAATAAGTGTGTGATTGCTACTCTGTTATAAATCCTTCAAGTACTGTGCGTGTCAGCATTACTGATCCAGGGATGACACTAAAGCACAGAGATCAGACTGTTTGAGGTTCGGTCGCTACATCCATGGCGTGCACCAGCTACGCGTTCCTCTATAATTGAGATCGAGTGGATTAGCGTCGTATCCTCACAAGGTAATCGCCATCGTTTGCCCCGACTGAAAATCTTTCCGCGTATATCTTTGTTTGATCGATGCTCTTGTTCTGCAGTCCATCTTTCCCTCTCTTCTATGAATCAGCGGATGCCTTCAGATCTTCTCTACCCGACGGCTATGAATTTGAATCCGACCACACCAGAATCGATGGCAAGGAGCTGCGATGATCCCGTGCCAATCTTCTTCAAATTTTGTGTAGTGTAGTGAAATCGTGATCATATACAATTTGAGAAGGTGTGATATCCGTATTTTTTTTGAAGAACATGAGTTAAGAATTTTGGTCCTGGGATTTTGGACACTGAAAAAGTGCATGGTTTAAACCATGTTTATCTTGATAGCAGCTTATCCAAAGTATTGCATGTTTTAAACCATGTTGACATATTGTAGGCTATCCAAAAGACATGGCAGTACAATAGGGGATCTGACACATGTCTCACATGAGTATCATGTTTTGCATTTGTTTGAGGGCTTGTACATCTTGACCTCTTCTGGATTCAACAAGAAAAGAAAAAAATACATTGGCATTCAATAGTCTAGGGTTGTCAGTTTATTTGATGTAAGATTGTTTATTCTAAGATTTTTTGTACATTATTGATTCTCAAGTCACCGGGCCAGGTAATCCCAGGTTATGATGTTATTTTTTCATTAACATTAATGTTTCAGTTGATGTTATAGAATTATTGACTTTGGAGATATTTGGGAGAAGTATGCAAACAACATGTTTTTATCATGATTGCACAATATGCATCCAAAAGCTATTGCATCAAGTTTAATTTCTATATCTGACAAAAATTAGTGCAGTAGAGTATACCTTTAATAAATATTACACTGAAGCAACTGATAACTTCTAACTGATCCTGTTGCCATCTTTCATATATAAAAGTACACATATTTCTCTCATCAGAATTTATGCAATTGAATAACAGTGTGTCAACTACTTTGTTGGAGATTTTTGTCAAAAAATGCTATTTTGGAGTTTTGTCAAGATGGCATATTTATGGTTCCCTCGGGTGTTTGATCTTGACTTTGCTCTGTAACTAAGTTCATATATTTTTAGTCATTTCACATTTGTTGTTGTTCTGCAGAGTTGACAAGTCGAAGACCTTGTGGACCATATCACCATTCATTTTAAATAGAAGGGACCCTAAATCAAATGATGAATTTAAAACAGAATAGGGTATTTGTTTGTATGCTCAATAGAAAAATGAATTGTATGGACAAGTTTATAAGCTTTCGCAATGTACCCATTGTCTTATGATTTCTTCTCCTTACGTCGTCAAACTTTAATATATTGTCTCTTTAGGTAGTTTTTCATGCTAATGTACCACGACATTGTTCAAATTTTTTGCTATATATCGGTAAGAAAAATCACAACAAGTTCCCGCAGCAACGCGCGGGGTATCACCTAGTTCTTTAAATGGAAGAAACATATTATCTTCACTCTAGGGTTTTGTATTTGAAAAGAATTTGAATTCTTTGAGAGCAAACTGCAAGGTGAAAGTTTGGGAAAGTCATTTCATTCTCCCTCATTCAACTTTCAAAAAGTTTCAAATTTTCACTCAATTTCACACATTCATTCACACAACAATCAAACAAACAACCAAAGTTATTTATTTAATATAGCATTTTAAAATTTAGAATTTTGGGATGTTACAGTGTCATTCATCCAATTTCCATCCAGGGGTATATTTGGAAAATCGTGTCTTGAGTCCCTGAGGTCTTGAAGTTGTCGTTATTAGTCTTGAAGTTGTTGTCATCATAATTCTTCACTCTCACAACTTCCACGAACACTCATACCAATCCCCATCTACTAAGCATAGCAAATGCAAAATAATACGTTCCCGGGGCTCAGTAACAAAGGACATTAGGTTTCTACCTCATGACACTACTCAAGTCCAAGTTTCCAAATTACCTACTTTGCAGGCATGGTGGAGAAGGAGATACTAAATGCAATAAAACATAGGTATAATTATGATCATGATCAAAGTGAATTTGCCTGGTACTTGTTGGTGGAGATCATCGTAATCACTATCCTGATAATTCTACTTGTCACACTCCGACAAATCTATCGTAGATGAATAAAATGAAATAAACATCCATGCCAAAAAAAGAACCAAAAGAATATAAGAACAAAATATGTCATAGTGCGAAAGATCAACAACACATAAATGTTTAATATATAAAATAGGTCTTTATCATGCTATGAGATGAAAGGTAAAAATATCAACTCAAAAGAGTTAATGGAGGACAAACTATTTCTATATAAACTTAAAGAATGCCGCTAGATAGATAGCATATGACAATAATTTATTTGCAAAAGGAATGAATTGAAACATAGCACTACAAAACAATTTATAGCGAATTGAAGTATGAACTGAATTTAAATTCAGAAAGTCAACAATGATTGAATTGGATTATGGTGATTATAAGCTGAGAGTACATGACACGAGTGATTAGGTGTAAAAAGAATCAATTGAAAAGGTGCTACGGTTTGCAAGATATGATAAACTGAATGTTCAAATACAAATTTTGAACGCTCAAATTTGAAAGGTTCAAAAGTTGAAACTAATGATGTTACTAGATAAAGAAATTCAATATTAAGATGTAGGAAAAATAATTACTAGATTCGGAATAACAGATCAAAGATACAAGTAATTCAATATGGCATTGAATCCGTTGAGAACGTTGTGTGGCAACACTTTTATGGACTAGTAGAGTAATCTGACTATGATCAAAATTACATATTGATAAGATAACACTAATTGTACGAACAAAAGATTGCATCGATACGAATCCGACGCAACTAGATTCATCGCAAACGGAGCTACAAATAAAAAGATATGATCAAAAAAGTTTGAATTAAATCTGAACAAATTTTGAAATTTGGAAGTTGCAAAAAGTTGATTTCATATGTTTACTGGATATGTGAATAAGACAAAAAATTAGGCATTGGTTTCGTCTAATTTGGATAAATGAGTAAAAAAATCTAGCTATTTGAAAAATCAGGGCCAAGTAGTTTTACAGAAGAAATAAAGCCATGGCTAAAAAATCTAGGGCTAATGCATACATACAAAGACTAATTGATAATCTAATTATTTTACACATAAGACCATATGATGAACAAAATTAATAATTCAGAGGAAAACTAGGTTTCTACCGTATACTAGTCCAGAAATAATAAACCACGGGAGTATAAAAGAAAATATGAAGAAGGATACCTTTAGAACACAAAGAAGAGATAACTTTACATAAAAGAGGATTTCTAGGATTCCCGTCGGAGAAAATGAATATTTTTTCTACTAAAGCTAGTCAAACTAAAATGTTGATTTTTTGGATGCTCACTGGGTATATGTGTATGCGTATGTGTGGGCGCGCGCGTGTGCGCGCGTGCGTGCGTGTGAGGGAGGCTTGAACGTCTTATGCTGGGCGAGATGGGAAGCATAATTGGTTTGCTGCCAATATTTAGCTTGCCCAACTATCAAGACTTGTCAACTATTGGCAACTTTATATGAGATAGGCAAGGCAATTCTTAACAACTAAGTAGTACCCAATATTTAATAGAGTGCCAAACATTGGCAATGTCAATTTTTGACAGAAAACCAATTATGTTCTACTCCCTCCGTTTCAAAATAGATGACCCAACTTTATACTAACTTTATACTAAAGTTAGTATAAAGTTGAGTCAATAGAACGGAGTGAGTAAAAGTGTACACAACAAGAGATGTACGTGCGTGTACAGTAAAGGATATGGCCACATCACACGCGGGAGAAAAAACAAAACTTGGGCTAAGCTATTGCTGTTGTGATGCACGTGGGCGAGGGTTAATTGCATATCACCAAATGCGAGGATAGGCATAGTTCGCCCGGCGCAACTGATAGATACAGGTTGCTCGGGTTGTCTGTTTTATTTTTAAATCCAAAGCGGAAAAGTGCTTGGAATAAATATCAAATGAACTTAGAAAAAATTGAAACTATGCAAACAAATACTAGATTATATGTAGATAACTGTGAACTATCTATTTTACTGAAATAAAATATATAAATATGTTCACAGATTGCAGAAGCAATCTCATGCTTAAAATCACTTAAAATGACTTTTTGAAAATACCAAATGACTTCAAAATAATTAACTACTATTTTTCCATTGGAGGGAGTCATTTACCCTCACTCATAATTAATATTTTTCATTAGAAATATATTTTGAATAAAACTCAATAAAATCAATATCCGACAATTTCAAGAAATGACTATGTAAATGATTTCAAATAATTTTCAAATATATCTTTTTTTGTTTCATAATTCCTTTTAAATAATTTCTCAGTGATATTTCAAGGATTCATATTTCCTACTCTCTTTATTTTATTTGAAAAATGGAAACGAATTTGAAACTCAAAATGGAAAGCTCTCCAAAAGTGATTCAGATAAATTTTGAAAGTGGTCCTCATCACTTCCCACTCTCTTTCAGATAATTTGAAGAAGTCCTATTGTTTTCTCTCATGAAAATCATTGAGTGGCGTAAATCTTTCTTTGGTTCAAAATTCATTTGGGATTCAAATGAAAATTCAAACAAAAGAGCATATGGATGCCAACATTTTGGGAAAGTCCTTTTATTTCCTCTCATTAAATTTTTAAAAGGTTTGAAATTTCCACTCAATTTCAAACAACAATCACACAAGCAATCATTATCTCTTAATTAATATAACTTTCCAAAATTTAGAATTTTGGGATGTTACAAATATAGTTGGTTTTGAGACCATGAAAGATAAATATGTGCATGATGCTGAATTTCAAGATGTAATGCCGAATTGTAAAGAAGGAAGGACATGAAACAAGTTCGTATTAATGATGGATTTGTGTTCCGTGCAAACAAACTATGCATTTCAGTTATCTTCATTCGTCTTTTGTTTTGGCCGGAGGCGCATGGAGGAGGATTAATGGGACACTTTGGCGTGAAGAAGACGTATGACGTATTTGCTACACATTTCTTTCGGCCAAAGATGAGACATGATGTTGAGCATTTTGTTGCTCGCTGCACTAAGTGACAAAAAGTTAAGTCACGACTTAATCCTCATGTTTTATATATGCCTTTACCTCTACCTAGTGTTTTATGGAAGGACATATCTATAGATTTGTTTTTTAGTTTTACCTCAAACAAAGAAGGCGAAGGATATCGTATTTGTTTTCATGGATAGATTTTCAAATAGACACACTTTATACCATGTCATAAAAGCGATAATGTTGATGATTTGTCCTTTCCTGGTTTTTTTTGTTTGCATGGTATGCCAAATACTATTGTTTCAGATCATGATACTAAATTTCTTAGCCACTTTTGGAGATGCTTATGGGCTAAGTTGGGGACAAAATAGCTTTTTAGTACTACATGTCACTCTCAAACCGATGGCAAACTAAAGTAGCCTAGAACATTGTCTACTATGCTTAAGGCTGTTCCGAAGAATAACCTAAAAATGTGAGAAGGATGCTTGCATCATAATAGACGGATGGCGCTAATTAAAATACCATGTGCTCTTGTTTCTTGGCATTGATTTTAATGTTCATGAGAATATGATGCTTCCTAAATTAGATACGTTTGTTTTGCTTACAATGAAGGGCCTATCATGGACAACAAGGATGAACACTGGCATATGATCAAGCGTCAAGATAATTACGTGCACGAATGGAACAAGAACGAAGGTTCGAGGGAGGGGGTTCAATACTTCGAAGCCACCATGATGACATACAAAGACATGGACAAATATACAAGATGACCTTTCATAAAAAAATCCATAGTTTATTTTAGGTGTTGCACCACCCTATTTTTGGACAGGCACATGTAATTTCAAAATAGATTTAATAGGTTATTTTTGGAGTCTATATTAATAGGGAAAATGCGTTAAGACAAAATTTAGTGCCGCCTTGCCAATGGTGGATGAAATTCCCCAATGTCTGCCTATAAATAAAGCCCTTAGGGTGTCGTTTTAATTTGAATTTTGTTTAGATTAAAGTTCTACATAGTTGCAACTTGCGTGCTTCGTTTGGGTTCAATGACCAAACCAAGATATCACATAACCCCATTTTCATCAATAAAGCTTTGCTCTTATGTTTGCAATATCTAGATTGCAATATCAGTTTCTTGCTTGTTCTTCGTTTGTGTGCAACAAATAGATCCTTGTGGTCAAGTTGATTGTGCTCCGGCGTGGTCAATAACCTCTCGGAGTTGGCATAGTGATTGCTAAGGCGCAACGTCTTTGCACGTTCGTAGTCGGATCGTCAAAGTCCACTCCACCAAAAACGATAGCTACCACCTCATCGAAAGACGGGACACTTTGCCTCTATGAATGTTTTTACATGGTTACCTTGTTCAAGGCATTGCTCGAATATGCTTGAATTGGCTCTTGAGGGGGGGAATCTAAATTCTGGCATTGGGTGGCTGGATTTGATGACAACGACGTTTGAGCATTGCTCCCTTCCTGAAGATGCTGATGTTGAGGAACCTCATTGTCTGTGTGATGTCATGAGATGGTTGATGCGGATGTGGACATTATTTTAGTTTGCCAATCATGGATCCGATTGCTTTGTATTTTTGCTAGCATATGTGCAGCTTTGAATTTATATGACTTTGCTATTTGCCCACATATTTTTGTGTCTGTGTGTTGGTGTTGATTGTGTGCATCACGGATATACAGATGTCGAGTGCATGCTCATTGTGTTTGTACTATCTTAATGCCTCATTAAATCCAATGAAATTCAAGACTGGCTACCAGTCAATCGATTGAAAATGAATTTTGGGCTAGTTGATTGACTCCAAATTCTGTTTTAGTTGAGCCTGATTAATTAGGCAGACCAGCTAGGGCATCTCAGTGAACTCCTTGAGACCGGAGCTTGTGGTTGTGATTCTGATCGTGGTGGTAGCTGCTGCTGGCGGTCTTTCCTTGGCGAGCGAGGAAGAAAGGCTTGCTAAACTCCGCAGCATGGCGCCCTCCTCGCTGAACTTGGTGGGTGCCATCGAGTTGCCATGGAGGCATTGTGTGTTGCGCCGGGGAGAGAAGAGCTTCGCCTGACGGTGCCGTCGCGATCCGTCCTCCGTCCCGAGCAGCCACGATCATGTTGTGGTCACCGTCACACATGATGAGGAAGCAAAGAAGCAGTGGCTTGCCAAAAAAATTGACCCATCAGTGTCATGACCAAAACACGTGTTTATATGATTACAAAATACGAATACGTCGATAGTATAAAATGCGTATATGACGTATGCATGACCCATCTATCTAAAGGCTCATGCATGCAAGCATCCATTTGGATGAGCCGCAGTATGTATTGTGCATACCGATGATCTACATGTCAATCGAGTGAAAATAAAAGTTGATTGCAAGAATAGTCATATATAGTGAAAGTGTTACAAAAAAGTTAAAAAATGAATTAGTCGCATTTGTACTACCCTTAAAACAAAGAAATTATAAAACATTAAATCAAATAATGGCAAAATTTGCACACAAATTGCATTTTTAATAATATGCAAGAGTAATAGTGGAAGTACCACAAAAAGTAAGTTTTATACTAAGGGATGAATTAGTGGCTTTGTATTTCCTTTGAAAAATAAAAGGAAATAAAAATAAAACAAAATCAAACTAGTGAAGTTTTTTTTAAAAAAAACCCGACTAGTGGCATTGGTATTACCCTTTTAAAAGTATGAAAAAACATAATAAAAATGACGAAATTTGGCACACAATTTACACCCAAATTACCATTTTTATTATTATTGCAAAAATAAGCATATAATAGCGGCATTCTCACAAAAAAGAATTTTTCTAAGAAGGAATAAATTAGTGGCATTCTATACCATTAAGAAAGAAAATGAACTAAAAGCCAAAACAAAAAAAAATAAAGATTTTTTAAGAAATAATAGTGGCTTTGGTATTACCCAAAATAATGAAGTTTTCTAATAATAGTGGCAGTGGTATTACCCTTAAAAGGAAAATAAAATAAAAATGATCAAACGAATAATAGTGAAATTTGCACACAATTTACACAAAATCTGTGATTTCCTTTAATGTGCAAGAATAAGCATATAATAGTTATTTTTTTTTATAAAAGAGAAGTTCGTCAAGAAAGAATGAATTAGTGGCAGTGCAATTACCATTAAAGAAGAACGGAAATGAAATAAAACTAAAAGGTAAAATAAGTGAAGTTTTCTAAGAAAGAATAAATTAGTGGTTTTGGTACTACCCTTTATTATGACGAGGGAAAATGGAATAAAAACTATTTTATTCTAAAACTAAAAAGTAAAAAATTTGCACAAAATATACGTAAAAATGTTATTTTAAAAAGTATGCAAAAATAAGAATATAATAGTGGAATTTTAAAAAGAATCATAAGAAAGAATAAATTAAGGCATTTTTATTACCCTTAAAGAAGAAAGAAAACAAAATAATAATAATGAGTTTTTCTAATACGAAATTTTGCACACAATTTACACCTAAATTACCATTTTTATTATTATTGCAAAAATAAGCATATAATAGCGGCATTCTCACAAAAAAGAATTTTCCTAAGAAGGAATAAATTAGTGGCATTGTATTACCATTAAGAAAGAAACTGAACTAAAAGCAAAAAAAATAAAATTAATGATTTTTTAAGAAATAATAGTGGCTTTGGTATTACCCAAAATAATGATGTTTTATAATAAAGGATGATTTAGTAGCAGTGGTATTACCCTTAAAGGGGAAATAAAATAAAAAACAACGAAACAAATAATAGTAAAATTTGTGATTTCCTTTAATGTGCAAGAATAAGCATATAATAGAAGTTGAAGTGCAATTAGTGGAAGTGAAATTACCATTAAACAAGAACGGAAATGAATTAGTGGCAATTAGTGGCAATTAGTGGCAGTGCAATAAGTAAAGTTTTCTATGACAGAATAAATTAGTTGTTTTGGTACTACCCTTCATTATGCTGAAGGAAAATGGATTGAAAACTATTTTGTTCTAAAACTAAAGAGTACAAACTTTGCAAACAATATACGTAAAAATGTTATTTTCAAAAATATGCAAGAATAAGCATATAATAGTGGAATTTTCGACAAAAATCATAAGAAAGAATAAATTTGGCCATTTTTCTTACCCTTAAAAAAGAAATGAAACAAAATAATAAAAATGAGTTTTTCTAAGGAAGAACGAATTAGTAACATTGAGCCATTGACATTACCCTTTCAAAAAAGAAAAAAGAAAAAAGAAAAAAAAATGAGAAAAATTGCACACAATTTACACAAAAATTGTGCTTTTTGTAGAATATGCAATAATACATATATAATAGTAAAATTTTCACGAATAACAAGTTTTCTAAGTAGGAATGAATTAGTGGCATTGTTGTTAACCTTAAAGAAGAAGAAAATGACATAAAAGCTAAAAAAATCAAAATAGCAAAGCTTTACAACGAAGAATGAAGTAGTGACATTGGTTTTACCCTTAAAGAAGAAAGAAAATAAAAAATAACTACAACAAAATCGAAATAAAGAACAATGAATTAGTGGCATAGGTATTACGTTTAATAAGAAAGAAAACATTTTTATTTATAAAAAAATGCACATATTGTTTTCACTAAAATTGCCATTTATAGTACGCAAAGAATAACCATGTAATAGTGTATTTTTGCACATATTTGGTAGTATATTTATGCATACATTTACATTCACCCACATCCCAAAAATACCCAAAAGAAAATTTGACTAATAAAATAAAATAAAAACAAAGCAAAAACAAATAAATAAAAAATATAGAAAAATGTAGAGAGGGGAGGGCTGGGTCGCACAGGTAATGGCTTCGGCCCCTTAAAAAATTGACTGACCCAACTATGTCATCAGTTGGGTCATATTATTGCGATCAACCATCTATGAGAAAGAGCGGGTGAATAGGCGATAAATCACGGGTGGACATGCGGCCACGCGAGGATGGTATCTCATCCATTCGCTGCACATAGATCAGTGCAATATTTGTACAACAAGCCATGTATATTGATTTCTTGGCATTGTATATCAATGTTGCATAGTCAATGTATGACACGTCAATAAGTGTGAATGCCCCACCACACAATAAGTATGCATACCCCATCACACAATAATTGTACTGATCCCACATTATTGTTTTAGAGGAGTTAATCAACAGCCTGCACCACCTTGTGTATTTTCTCCCATCCTTTCTCCATCCAGCAGCTTCTCTCTTACTCATCCTCCTCCTCCAGTTCATGCATTCTGCTCATCCTCCTTCTCCAGTTCATGCATACGGTTCATGTGTGCATAGCTAGTTAGAACTCATCCATGAACATACAGAGCTTCTTTTTCAAAAAAATGTAGATGTAGAGTCGTAGCAATACTGCACTTCATATTCCTCATCCTTTTTTTCTCAATCCTCTACGTCGTAGCATCAGTATTTTATCTCCATCAGCTCCTCCAACACCATTATTCTATGGTCATGTCCTAATGTCGTTCGTGTGTTCATCAATGTCCTGGATCGGAGCAGCTCCTTAGCTTCTCCAGCGACGCCCCGCAAAAAAAAAGGTTCTGCAGTGACACCCATGGCAATGAGGTCCCTCTACTCCCAATAATCAATATAAGTTGAGGTTCATGTGGTAGAGTCAACTGTGCAGATGTATCTAGGGCAAAAAAAAATAGTTAATGCTAGCTCTAGCAGTTTGCCATTCTTGATTCTGTCGAGTGCTAATGTTCTAAGCGCCTAAATGAATATTTGCATGCAAGTTATTAATTATAATATCGATGATAGTGCCGTGTGATTTACTGTTTATGCATTGTAAAATTTTAAATTCTGCCACAAGTTATAAGCAAAACATGTGTGCCCTCTAAGCCATACGTGCCGGCCACACTCAGGAGGGAACATTAATACATCCTTATCATGCACGATTAATGCCTGGCCGAATCCAACTGCACCATTAATTGAACGTGTCCCCATACATCTAAATTGATGGCATTCAAGACCTGGACAACGGTCACATGTTGAGGGTGAAGAAGCTGCTGAACATATGAAGCTAGTGTTCTTTCCTCACATTGTCAAACAGGAAAAAACAATATGAGCGAGTGCATGTTGTATGGATAGCAAATGATAGCCTAGATGGGTTCTCAAAGAAAAAAAATGACAGCCTACATGAATCAACTTTGTCAACGCATGTGTAATACTGCAACATTAACATGAATGCATGTCTCTGATGAATTGATATAACACTACAGCTACGTTATACACACACAAAATGAACTTGGGAAAAAACAACCCACAACAAAAACGGCAGGCCACACTTGTTAAGTGACATTCAAGGCGTGCAGGTTAGAGACAGAGACATGTTTAAACGCCTACCAGCAATGGACTACCAGACAAAGTTGTATACATACGAATTTAAAGCTTCTTGGCCCACTCCTGGCACGTATACATCAGTGTATTCTTGCTCATTATTGAATATCACTAACCGTATTGAAAAACTGTCTATATTAATTAGTAATCTTGATGCGCATGCAGATGGCCAGGATTATGGCAGCGCTTGCCATCATGTCCCAAAAATTCACGTCCGTGAATAGGTACATATTATTAGCACATTTGTATCGGGCAGATAAAAGAAGACAGAAAAAGATATAGACACATGAAAATATCTTCACATCATACAACATGTTAATACTTATCTACAGCAAGATATGATTAGTCTCGCCTCATTATCCATGCATATAATGATGTATTATTTTAATTAATTCATGTGTATAATAATTTACTATTATTTATATCTAATTGTGTCTACGGTTTATATGATATTTACACCAGCTATTCCTTCCGATTAATATTCCTGGGTACCATTGGTACCTATTAGTCGTCAATGCCAAAAAACACGAGATTCAAGTATTAGACTCACTTGGTCCGCGGGTCAAATGGAGTGACTTTGCTACTACGGTAACTATATGTTTTCTTTTCCTCTTGACATATGTTTTGTTTGCCTTAATCCCTACTTTTTTTCATATATAAAATAGTTATAGTGACTTGAGAAGTGTCTAAAATTAGGAGAACAGTGCCCAGAGTTTAACAACGATTATAAGTGGCCCGATCTCAGTGTTACAAAATGGGCGGTCGTAGAACAGTTACATGAGGCAACTCAAACAGATGGCTTATCACTTGTGAGAAATTGAAATTATTATGGTTGATACCCATGAACACAACAAAGATATCATGTCATAGAAACTATTGATAAAAAAATGTAGTCCATCTATTAGCCGATGCATGTAGATGAGTATAGTGAACATTATTGTTTGTTCAAATAGTCTGTTTATTTTGATTTCTCTGGTTGATATTCTAAAGCTTTATTTTATAATATTGCAATGCATCATGTGGACTTTTTATTCTAAATTATATGGAATAGGACAACAGATGCATTGTCTGATCACTTCACCCAGGTATTTCATTTGCATACATTATCTCATTTTTTATCTCAAAATATTACATCAAAATTGATTTTTAAATATTTTGCAGGAGGATATGAAATACTTTCGTTGGAAATTAGCTGTCATATTGCTTGATTCAGACCTGAAGAAGCTAAAAGGATGTCCGTTATACTGATGAAGAATGTTTACCAAATTCTGATCTAAGCTCCTAGAGAATCCACCTGACAGAGTCAAAGACAGACTTCGGACCCCAATCCGATCATGCTCACGGATCAATGTGAATTACTTGTAGGGCTCTACAACTACATCATGTCTATCGTTGGTGCTGAGTGTTTGGAGCAAGCATCATTTATAAATATGTAATGTGCCATTATACGCCATTATTATTCTAACCATCCATTTTTCAGGAAGGAATTAGTCTGAAGCTTGACCCCCCCATCCAATGGCATACTTAACATAAAGCAGTCTATGGACAATGATTGTGCCAACATCGTCGTGCGTATACTTCCATGTGATGAGGAAGTATTGTTCACAGACCCTCCTATACACTACATGGATACAATTTTGTGCAAGTAATCATGATTATGTATTCAGTATCATTAGTATCAACATGCTTCAAAATAGTTCTTTACTTTGTCCATGATGCCAGATTCAACATGAGATCAAAAGTTCTGTGTGAAGAAACTATTCAGATGTTAGCCGCATTGTTTGATAGCTGGCCTGTGAGAATAACTGGCATGTGATAGACAACATTATCTCATCGTGCAACATGGAAGTAACGTCTTTTGTCCATTCTTGTCATGGTTTATTGTTGTTTCTAATAGCTACCACTTGGGCGAATGTGTCTTTGCTGTACCCTGGAACAATATCAATGAGCCATTGTGGTTGACAGGAAGTAATGGCATTGAGTTCATCTGGCTCATGTAATCTAGATAGTGGTGCATCAGCTGCCCTATTATCTGAGCCTTTTATTGGATGGTATATTGTAATCCCATGAGCTTGAGGAAAGGAAAGCTTTGTGTTGCATTGATGTTTTAAGTCTTTGAGCAGTCAAATGAGTTAGTACATTTATCTTCAATATGCATTCATCGGCTGATACATCTTGGACGTCATCGACAAAGAGGTACGTCGTGTATATATTCTGGATCCTATCCATGCATCATAGTTGCTAGAGGTTAAAACTCTGAGACATTTAGTGAAACTTAAAACTTTTGCGAGGAAATTCAGAGAAGCACTCGAAATAAAGCAACCCGTCTGGAATCTCGATATACCTAAATGGCAATGTTTATATTCGTCTGGTATTTCAACAAGTATAGGCGAGTAATAAATTTATATATTTCATTTTATCATAAGGTTCAGAGTACAAACATTTATTTTTAGTATGACTATAACTAATATAATATTAATTTGAGAAATTGCAGGGATGTTTCTGGCTATTTTCTTTTTTATTTTATGCTCTGGTGGAATGGTAAAGAACTGCTGAAGTCGGTTTGCACGGTTAGTATTCTCCGTTACACGTTTTAAGACCTTCGATATGAAATATTCATGCTAACTACATATATTAATTGTGTACATCATCTCTCTATATGTATACATCATCAACTTGCCTCTTCTTATTAATTTACATTGCAAGTGAGTGGACTTCAATTATTATTCAATTGTGTTAGTTTTATAATTGTCTCTACATGTGAAATTTAACATGCATTAGAGCACTGCTATGCAGACGATTTTGGGACGACAAGCCAATCAAGCCGTCCATGTATAGCAACAAAAGGTATCACATCCCTTGATGGACCATCGTCTGACGGTCGTGCATACTGTTCGTCGTGTGGACAGCAATTCCGCATGCATTATCTTTGTATAACTCCAACTTTTAGTATTTCAAAAGCTCATGGCAACGCATGGACACAAGCATCCAGGCCGCGAAAACCAATATTTGAAATATGGTTGCTTTTTCCTTGCCGCCCACTATGCTTATATAAAATGCCCCGCACCATTATATAAGTCTACATCTTTCGGTTCATCCCCTTTTGTCCACGATGATGGTAATCTCATAATATAGATTGATGACTTCTAAGGGGTGATGGCATCGCCATCGGTTCCTGTCATCCCTGGTCCTATCATCCCTCTGACGAACATGCAAGATAAATGTATAACTCCAGCAAAATATTTCAAAAACTCGTGAAAATGCGCGGGCATTCTACTAGTAGTCATATAATAGTGTATTGTTTTGCACATATTTTATAGTATATTTATGTGTACATTTACAATCACACACATCCCTAAAATACCCAAAAAAGAAAAAGTGACTAACAAAATAAAATTTAAACACAGAGCAAAGACATAAATACAGAAGAAGAAGAAACAAATGGAGAGTGGGAAGGGCCGGGTCGCAGAGGTAATGGGTTCGACCCCTTAAAGATTGACTGGCCCAACCATGCGATCAGTCAAAAAACTCAATCCAAAACAACTCACAAATCAGAACAGAAAAAAGGAGGACAAATCTCAAAACAGAAATCAACAACCAAAAAATTGACTGACCGAGAAATTAATTTTTATATGACTTATATATAGATAAAGTGTTGCCAAAATACCCATGTAAAAAAGTGAGCCAACTAAAAAATATAAACAAAAGCATAAGCAGAAACGCATACAAAACAATCGTACAATGTGTAACGGGCTTCGAGTCAAATAGAAAAATCGACTTATCCCAAACACAGGCATGTCAAAATCAGCCTAAATTGCTATGAAACGAAACGAAAAAAATAGAAAAACATCATAAATCTTGACAAAAGAATCAACGATCAGAAAATTGACTTACCCAAATTTAGAAATTAGGCACTTACATATAGCTAAAGGGATAAAATTCACTTTTTGTCAAAAAATGCATTTTTTCAAAAAAGAGGATAACCCCATAAAATTCACTTGACATCTCCATATAAGATGCCGTTTGTAGCATCTGCCCGTAGCGCATCCACCGGTGGCGTCACATGCCAGTGGCAGGCACCATCCAACAACTCTGAAAGAGGCACATGTGTTACCTGCCGAGTTGCATCGAATCCGATCTGTTGATGGAATGGACGTCCCATACCGCCACCAGCCTCAGAAGGTCGTCACCACCTCGAGATCCAGACTCTGAATCGCCCACACGATCCCGGGGTCTGCCGCCGTTGAAGAAGAGGGTCCGTTTCCTCGATTCTGGGCACTACATGGAGCACGCACCGACGCGCCAGCCGTTGTCATCGCTCATACAATGACAACCGTCATCGCGATCCCGCATCAGGCATCGTTGACGTTGGAGGAAGCTCTGACCGCCACGCGCGTCCTGCGATAAGCCCGGACACGAGATCCCAAGATCTGCTGCCACCGGCGCCGCCATGAGTACTCACCACCTGGCCCGTCATCCCCGGCGAAGGGCACACCGCCACCACCATGGCCAGATCCGGGCCAACCGTCGTTGTTGCCATCACCAAGACCAGATCCAGGCTGGGTGTCGCCACTGCCACCGCCACCGCCACCGCCCACGCCCACGCCCAATCCCACCTCCATCTTCTGCCCCATGCCAAGTTGATCGCCACCCCCACGCCCGTCGAGCTCCACCCGCGCCGCAAAGCGCCACTGCCGGGAGCCGCCATGGCTTGGATCAACATGATGCCATCACTGAAGATGTCGTCCCGTGCCATGCGACCTCGAGCGAGGAGAAATGATATCCCTGCCGCCGCCTACGCCAACCAGAACAACGGTGCGTACCGGCGGCGAGGGGAAAGCTGGAGGAGGAGGCCTAGCCCCCGGCGGCTAGGGTTTGCCCCCTCGGTCGCTCGTGGGAGCGACACGAGGGGGCACGCAATTATTCGATGCGGGCCTACTCTTGATGAACTCTAAGGCCAACTCCACCGCATGACCCCATCCTGTCCGGCCCCGTTCGTTTGGGGTAGAACGGACGAATAGCGCGGCCCAACGCGTGGCCCCAAACGGACAAATGTCCGGAATCTGTCCGTTTTTGATCCATCCTCGGCCCAAACTTGCGCCGAGTTTGGGGTGAAACAGACACCGCGCGGACGGGCGCGCCGCACGCCCTTGTCCCCCCGTAGCCCGCCTGTCGGGGACACAAGTAGTCCCATTCGATTCCAACGCCTCCACCCCTCTCCCCCGCCCCGCCCCGCCGACGGCGCCGACGCTATTCGCCGGCCGCCTTCTCCACACAGCCCCCAGCCGTCCATAGGCAACCAGTCCTCGACATGGCCGCCACCTCGCGTGCGCTTTCGCCGTAGTTTAGGCCGTCGATCAGAGGAGGTTTGGCCGTCGCTGTCGTAGCCGGCGGCAGAGGAGATACGACCGCAGGCGATGTACCACGGCGGCCACGGCAGCTTTCGGCGAGTGCTCCAGAGCGGCCAGTAGACGGCCGCCGACCACACCTGCATCAAGGTGATCATCCCGGCCACTTTGCCACCACGACCGCAAGGTGTTCGACACTTTGCCCACAAAGGTATGGACAGTGGTGATGAGTTTTTCTTCCACCACTTCATTTGTTCATCGGACGATTCGTCGTCGGATGATGATGATCTTGTGGTGGCTGCACTGATGGTTCACGACCAAATTCAACGGCAGCTTCCTCGGTATAGAGGGTCAGTCCCTGGCCATGCTCCGAATCTGAACCGCAACAGGGAGAGAGGCCACGCCCTACTCTATGTCGATTACTTTGCGAACACACTGCTCTTCAAGCCGGATAAATTCCGTCGCCGTTTTCGTATGGCAAGGTATGTGTTCAATCGTATCCGAGAGGGTGTGCTTGCTCATGACCCATACTTCGAGTGCAAGACGGATGCCCTTGGCAAGCTTGGATTCTCCTCTTACCAGAAATGCACTACGGCCATCCGCACGCTTGTATATGGAATTCCAGGCGATCTGGTGGATGAGTATGTGCGTATGAGTGAGACAACATGTCTGATGTCAATGTACAAGTTCTACCCGTCTGTGATCGAGGTGTTTGGCCCTGAGTACTTGAGGCAGCCAACTGCCGCTGATACAAAGAGATTGTTGGCGATCAACGCAGCTAGAGGCTTTCCAGGCATGCTTGGCAGCATAGATTGTATGCACTGGGAGTGGAAGAACTGTCCATTTGCTTGGCAGGGCCAGTATAAGGGGCATGTCAAAGCTTGCATTGTCATATTAGAAGCGGTGGCTTCGCAAGATCTTTGGATATGGCATTCTTTCTTCGGCATGGCAGGTTCTCACAATGATATCAACGTGCTGCAGCGTTCTCCAGTATTCGCAAGGCTTGCAGAAGGCCACTCCCCACCTGTCAGCTTTGAGATCAACGGCCACCAGTATAACAAGAGATACTATCTAGCTGATGGTATATATCCTTAGTGGTCAACTTTTGTGAAGACAATCTCGAAGCCCCAAGGTGAGAAGAGAAAGAGATTTGCCCAAATGCAAGAGAGTGCTAGAAAGGCTGTGGAACGTGCTTTTGGTGTGCTTCAATCCCGATGGTGTATCGTTCGATACCCTACACTGTCATTGGGATGAAAGGAAGCTTTGGGAGGTGATGACTGCTTGTGTGATCATGCACAACATGATTGTCGAGGACGAGCGTGATGACAGTATCTTCGACCAAGGATTTGATTTTCAAGGTGACAATGTTGAGCCCCTGCACCAAGAACCGGTCACGCTTGATCAGTTTGTCCAGTTTCATCGCGAGCTGCGTGATTGGCACACTCATTTGGATCTTCAAAATGACTTGGTTGAGCATGTGTGGGATCATATTGGCAACTGATAGATGTATTGGTTCTTTTTATGTTCATTCAAGACAATTTCAATTTGGTTGTAAAACTATTTTTATTAGAGACAACTTCGATTGGATGGTAAAACTATTTTAATTTTCAAACAATTAATATTTGAACGCGCAAACTTGTTTTCATATGAAAATATGAGCATTTTAGGCCCTGACGGACGGGATGGGGCAAACGGATGCGGCCGCGCGCTGGGCGCACGGTCATCGCATCCCAGGACAGGCCCGGACACGACTCCATCGCCCTACCCAAAGGGCAGAATCCTGTCAAAACGGACGTCCGTTTGATGTCGCGCGGTGGAGTTGGCCTAACTCAAATTTGGATAATCTGCTGCCACGTGATCGGCATAACCTTGACCGGAAAGCGCTCGAGTTAAAGCTACTTTTCCCTGTGACTATCGATCGAGATTGTGATGGTCGTTGGCTTGTTCTGCAGCCGGCAGCGTCAACGGCAGAACGAGACGACCTTACTGGCATGCACGCAGCAATTAAGAAGAAAACGAAGTGGTCACTTGTTGCTTGACCTGTCTGGGCATTTTCCACACGAGCTGACAAAGTTTGGCAACCCAGCATATTCACATAGATACATGCACGGAGAAAACGGTAGTGGAACTTGTTGCGCTCCATCAGCACACGGGCAGATCCTGTTGTGGAGGGTCGTAATCGTTGGCTCCCTTTTTTTTTCTTTTTTTTTTGGTCTGATCTCCATGAGGGCAGCATTTAGGAGTGGGGCAATTGGGCATACAATACAAACTACAAAGTGGCACAGCCACAGTGCAAGCGACGTTTTCTGTGCGAGACAAGGAATGTTGTGCACTACATGCATGCTTGGTTCCTCCACTTGCAATCTCCCACCACGCAGTAATTGAATTTTTATTCAGTTTCAATCGTCTGAATTTCTAAGTGAGTAAAAGAGACTGCAGGTCCTAAAAGTATTTCAAGTGTGTCAAGTAGAACCTAATTTTTTTAAATCTTTCACTGCGGATCCTATATGTGTATTTTACCCGTGACCTTTAGTACCTATTTGACACGCTTGAAATACTTTTGAGACCCGCGATGAACGACTAACACACATTCAGGACCCGTGGTGAACGATTTCAAACTTTTAAGACCTACTTGACACACCTGAAATACTTTTAGGACCTTCAGTGTATTTTACTCTTTCTAATTTAGGCCAGTCGATTCAATGGATAAGGCCTTATCCGTTCGGTCCTGGATCATGTGTTTATCTGCTCGGGGTGTGACTCCCTGTTTCCTTGAGCGGCGCTGAAGGCCAGACCAATCATTGGACCGGACCACTCTCCTCTTATTCTGGACGCGGGCTTAGAGGCCCCTTTGACTATCTCTCGTTTTCCAGTTCGATGCTTCGTGGTTTCTGGTAGATGGTTTCTGTGACCTGATCCCTTTGGGCACATGGATGATTGGCATCATTGTTCCTATTTTCTCCGGAAATTCCTTCATGGTTGGGCTCGAAACAGGGCGGCTGAGGCCCGTAGGCAGAAGGCTGATTTGGTGGATCAGATCTTTGCCTTGGATTTGCTGGCCGATGGGCCTCGACTTTCTGATACCGACTGGCAGGCCAGGTATGGCCTGGAGTAGGCCTTGATGTAGTTACATCGTCAGGCCGAGATTTGTTGGCGTCAAAGGGGCACCTTGAACTGGACTCGTAAGGGCGACTCTCCTACTACTTACTTCTTTGCTATTGCCAATGGGAGAAGGCGACGGTGCTCGATTGATAGCCTCATGGTTAACGGTGTTAGAGTTACGGATCAGGCCCTTATCCTTACGTGTGTAGTGTAGTTATTCTCTTCCCTTCTATCTGCCAAGCCCGCGTCCAGCTTCTCGATCTCTCCCTCTACGTGGGATCAATCTGGGATGGTCACTAGGGAGAAAAACGATGCGCTTCTCATCCCATTATGTGAGGATGAGTTTTTTAAGATCATCCGTTCTGCCGACGCGAATCCGGCTTCGGGCCTTGGCGGCTTCTCCATCCCCTTATTCGGGAAGTTTTGGCCTAATTTGCATTCCTTGGTTTGTAATGTTATCCAGGGTTTTTGTTTGGGGATAGTGGATATCTCTAGGCTGATCTATGTTGTGATTTCTCTTATTCGAAAGGTCAAGAGGGCTGACCTAATCTCTCAATTCAGACCTATCGCGCTCATTAACAACTTCGCAAAACCCCTGCCAAGGATTTTGCCACTCGCCTATCTCCTACTGCCCACAGGGTTCTTAGCCCATTTCAATCAACTTTTGTTAAAGGGAGGTTCATCTTGGATGGTAGCTTGTGTCCGCACGAAATTGTCCATGACCTTAAGGTGCATAATGCTAAGGCTATTATGCTGAAGCTTGATTTCGAAAAAGCCTATGACTTGGTGAGTTGGAGTTTTTCTTCGTCAGGTCTTGTTGGCCAAGGGCTTTGATGGTGCTTACGTGCATAGAATCATGCAGTTGGTTTCTGGTGGCCACACTGCGATCTCGGTTAAGGGCCAGGTTAGCAAATTCTTCGCCAATGGCAGGGGCATGAGGCAGGGGGATCTGGTTTCCCCACTCTTGTTCAATATCGTTGCGGATGCCTTATCTCGTATCTTGACCTGAGCGGCCTCAGCTAGGGACATTTCCCCTGTGATCTCCCACCTTATCCCCGAGGGTGTTACTCATCTTCAGTATGCGGATGACACAATCGTTATGGTTGAGCTGAACGACTCTTCCTTGCTCATCTTAAGTCACTTTTGCTTTGCTTTGAAGCCCTATCCAGGCTTAACATCAATTTTTCTAAGAGTGAGGTTATTGTTACTGGTGTGTCGGAGGTGGAGGCCTAGCGGGTCTCCCAGCTTCTGAACTGTTCTTTGGGGTCATTCCCTTTCAAATATTTAAGTCTTCCTATTTCTCCGACTAGGTTGTGTGCTAAGGATTTCGCCTTGTAGATTCCAAGATGGGTAATAGGGTCATGCCGTGGAGGGCAAATATAATACTAATGCAGGAAATGTGTGTCTCATCAACGCTTGCCTATCTTCCCTTTCGATGTTTATCATGGATTTCTACCTCCTCTCGGGCGGTATTCATGGAGGGTTTGATAAACACAGGGGTGCCTTCTATTGGAATGCAGCGGACAATAAGCGCAAATATAGAATGGTGAAATGGAAATAAATTTGTCGGCCCAAAAACCTTGGGGGGTTGGGCATTTTAAACAGTGCTACAAGTGTCTTATTATTAAATGGTGGCGGAAAATCATGACAAATGGGGTGGGTTCCCTGTGGTTCTCCATCCTTAAAGCTAAGTACTTTCCTAATTCCAGTCCTATGTTTGCTTCTTCCCTGGGAGGTTCCCAGTTCTGGAAAGATCTTGTCAAAGTTCGACCTATTTTAAAAGATCATGTTAGATTTGTGGTGGGTAATGGCAAGTCAACTCGATTTTGGCTCGATTGGTGGTGTGGAGAGACTACTCTTGATGTGGCCTTTCCTACGCTTTATTCTTACTGCCCGGACTCGGAGATCTCCATCTCTCTCCGATAATAATTGTGACTTGGCTTTCCGACGACGCGCTCTTTCTCATGAAGAGTTTGATGATTGGCAGCGACTTTTTGCCTTCATCCACGTGCTCTCGGAGAATGAGGGCTCCATTGTGTGGCCCCATTCTGCCTCTGGTCGTTTTTTTGTTAAGTCTCTGTATGCCAAGTTAATTTTTGGTACTCTCACTTCAAAGTTTAGACCTATCTGGCGTGCTCAGAACCCTCCCAAAATTAAGATTTTCATGTGGCAAGGTTTTAAGGGTCGCCTGCAGGTTGCTGACCAAATTCGTAAGTGCAATGGCTTGGCTCGGACAAATGTTCTCTTTGCGGAGACCTGGAGGACACGAATCATATCTTTTCCATTGTGTCCTGGCCAAACTGGTCCGATGCTGTATCAGATCGTGGCTAGGGGTCTCCTGGTACCCCTCCTCATTCTCTAACTCAGAATTCTAGCTAATGGCCTTGCCGGGGTCACCAAACATATGTTTTGGCTCGGCTTGGTTGCGATCTGCTGGGCCTCGGATAGAAATGAGCCATAACCGACGACAATCGGTATAGACGAGTAAAAAATCTGGTCGTTCGCCGGTTTAGAGTGATAGTGCGGAGGCGGTATCATCACGGTGGTGGTCAGCGGTGAGGTTGGCGGGGGAGTGGGTGGTTGGGGAAGAAGATGAACATGACGTTAGAAGCCTGCAGAAGGCCATCTGGCTGTTTGTTTTGCATAGGACGGTTTGAAACAAACCAATGATCCAAATTATTGTTTTAGTGGACTTACCTCTATAGCTAGTCCCTTTTCTACTATCCACGGTGGTACAACTGCGCGCATGCATGGATAGACTGGTGAGGAAGGCCACCAGCTCGAGCAAAACCGATACAAAATTGGTCTACATGCTCTACACAAGTCCATGAAACGTGTAGCCGGCCAGTAGAGTAGGGGAACATCCTTGTTGAGGTATAATGTGCTGCCTAGTCTCTTCCCTTAGATCGGTCTTTTGGTTGCATTGGCTAGAGCTTGTACATGGTATCGGAGCCAAGAGGTCTTGAGTTCAAGACCCGGTTGGCGCAATTAAATTGCAGCCCACTTTCGATCCACGTTTAGGCCTGAAGGAGCCACACGTGAGGGGGAGTGTTGAGGTATAATGTGTTGCCTAGTCTCTTCCCTCAGATCGGTCAAGATATTTTTTTGAACCTTACATGGATGCACCAACGGAAGAAGGGGTAGCAATGCAGCGTGCATGTACGGCCATATTAAAAATTTGGTAAACCCCATTTTTGAAAATAGAAATTCAAAGTAAGTTTAATTAGTCGTTGTACTACCTGAAATGTGTGGTTTTTTTCCACACGAATTGACAAAACATTAAGGGGAGTAGCAGCAACGGAGGTGTGCCTTCCCTCGGGCAAAACATCCGATTTCAGGCCTCCTCTTCAAGTTGCTGCAACTTGCACACCCACAGTCCACACACATGGGGAAATGACAAACTATCGGTCGTACTTTGCTATCGGTTCGTCGCCGAAGTCACGCATATCGTTTATTTGCCAAAGAAAACGGACGCCAAGCCTCAAATCCCTATGCATGGCGCTGGCTATAAATTCACGCTCTTCCTTTTGCTTGTTCCCCATCCTTCGCCTCCTCATTCTCTGCCTTCTCCACAATCCACATTAGCAAAGCATGGCGCTCACTCGCATGAGTCGCCTCCTCCTCCTCCTCCTCTGCGCCGCATTGCCAATGCTCTTCTTCACGTGCGCAGGTAATAACCGTGACGTAGTACATATAAATTAAGTTCCGGCGGGGGCATCGGTTTTGAGGATTCCCGGTTTTGATGTACTCTACATTGCAGAAGCGGGCGAGGTTGGCGTGAGCTACGGAAGGATCGGGAACAACCTGATGGACCCAGCGTCGGTGGTGCAGCTGCTGAAGAGCAACGGCATCACGATGGTGAGGGTGTACGACACCGACTCCACGGTGCTCACCGCAATGAAGAACACCGGCATCAAGTTGGTGGTGGCGGTGCCCAACGAGAACGTCGCCCTTGCGGCCGCGGATCCCAACTGGGCCGTGCAGTGGGCTAAGAACAATCTGATGCCCTACTACCCCGCCACGGATATCCGTGGCGTGACGGTAGGGAACGAGGTCTTCAACCAGGCCAAGGGACTTACGTCGCAGCTCCTCCCGGCCATGAGGAACGTGCAGGCGGCGCTGGCTGGCCTGGGCCTCGCCGACGCCGTGAAGGTCACCACGCCGATCGCGTTCAACGCGCTCAAGAAATCCTTCCCGCCATCCAAGAGCCTGTTCCAGGACGACATCGCCCAGTCGGTGATGAGTCCCATGATCGACTTCTTGGAGCAGACGGGCTCCTACCTCATGGCCAACATCTACCCGTACTACACGTACACGTCCCAATCAGACACAATCAACCTCAACTACGCGACGTTCCGCCCGAACGACGGCGTAGTCGACGATGGGACCGGCGTCAGGTATGACAACCTGTTTGACGCCCAGCTCGACGCCGTGTACTACGCGATAGACAATCTACGGGCCTCCTCCACCAAGCGCACCGTGGAGACCTTGCTCAGGGGAGCGCACCGCCGACATGTGCCCGTGGTAACAGGGGAATCCGGGTGGTGCTCCTACTGTCCACAGGCGGTGGGGGCCAGCAAGGAAAACGCCCAAGCGTACAACGCTAACCTCGTCAAGCACGTGCAATCTGGCGGCGCCAACACCACGTACAACTCGCTCGCCGTCGGCGCTGCCGCCGACGACATCTCCGTGTACATCTTCGCCCTCTTCAACGAGAACGACAAGCCCGCCGACGAGCAGAACTTCGGCCTGTTCTACCCGAGCGGGCAGCCGGTGTATGCGGTCGACTTCAGGGCCGGCGGCAGCCCCAGCCCCGGCCCAACCAAATCCAGCTGGTGCGTGGCGAACGCGGCCGTCGGGGACGCGCGCCTGCAGGCGGCGCTGGACTACGCGTGCGGCAACGGGGCCGACTGCGGTGCCATCCAGCCGGGAAAGCCGTGCTACGAGCCCAACACCAAGGTTGCGCACGCGTCCTACGCCTTCAACGACTACTACCAGCGCAAGGGCCGCGCCAGTGGGACGTGCGACTTCAGCGGCGCTGCTTCTATCGTCTACCAGCAACCTGCCGGTGAGTTTCGCGCTAAGCTCGTCATCGTTGAACATGCTAGTATTTCAGAGTTGAGATTGCTTCACAGTACAAATGTGTGAAGGCATTTGCGACCCGAAGACGGCAGGCAGCTGGTGCGTAGCCAATGCGGCGGTCGGGGACACACGACTCCAGACGGCACTAGACTACGCGTGTGGCCACGGCGCAGACTGCAGTGCTATCCAGCGCGGCGCGCGTTGCTTCGATCCCGACACCAAGGTCGCGCACGCGTCCTACGCCTTCAACGACTACTACCAGCACAACGGCCGCTCCGCCAATTCCTGCAACTTTAACGGCGCTGGTTCCATCGTCTACCAGCAACCAAGTTAGTATTATTTTTTTCTCAGAGAAGATGTCTAGGAGTAGAGACGGGTCATCTTATTTGTGTTTCTTCTTTTCCTTTACAGAGATAGGCAACTGCGTGCTACCGTCAACAGGCTGAACTGGAGAAATGCTAGATAAGGCTCAAGGCCATGATGCCAGCTCCGTTTAAGAGATTTAACGACAAACCCATGTAATGATGTAATCATCTTTATCGGCGCAAAATAATGTACTAATCTGAACGTGCAATAAATCCTTGTGGGGTAAAAAAATCTCACAAAAAATCTTAATCTTTTTTTAAGGAAAAGTGGAAGCCCTATTTTTTCTAAAACATCAACCACGTCATTTACTACCTGAAAAAAACATGTCCTCTACTGATCAACTAGATCATTGAAGGCACGCGTTGCCGCACCCGTCTATTTGCTTAATAGAATGATAGGAGTATATGCGGCCTGTTTATTAGACAATAAAATAAAGTTCTAGTACATTGACCCAAGAGAACTACTGTGGAGGCATGGTCCAAGATGCCATGCTTATTATGTCGGTGAGTAATGTTCATAGATTCGTAACAAAGGAATAAAATACGAGAGGTGGGGTTTTATCTTCGATCAAACAGCCTTGAAAGTTGTTAAATTTGGGTCTAAGTATGTGGTCCTTAAACAGCGATGATTGCTACTTAAATGCTTTACAAATGTTCCGATGGAGAGAATGAAAGAATGAAGATAAACAATGCTATTCCCTCCGTCTAGGTGATTGTGCATCGCAACCAAGGTGGAGCAGGGCCGGTCCTGCGATTTTGGGGGCACGGGGCGAAGCAAAAAATCAGGGGGCCCTAATATAGGGTCACACAATAATAAGGCATTTCTAATATTACTAATAAACACTTTAATGGACCCAACTTTGATATTTGCATCTAGTTTTTTTAGATGTTATCTTAAAGGTTTATTCAAACATCCTGGTGAGCATTGCGCACCTTAAGTTCATGATTCGCATGACACATGATCACTCATTCTTCTACTGAGGACATACATGTGCACAAATGAAAACTACAAATGTTAGACATTTTCCGATCCTAGAAAACATCCAAAAACCTGACTACAGAATTACCAAACAAAGGCAAAAGAAATATACATAGATACATAAGTTTGAGTCTCTTAAAATAATTCTCGATGCAAATTCATTTATAATTGGGTCGACGTCAATTTTGTCCAACAGTTTCTTATAGATGCATAGTATTGCCAAACCATTATCTGTGCAAGATATGCATCATATATGTATGTGAAGGCAAATTACTTAATTAATACATACATAAGGATTGGGGAATAGGTAATAGTACGATGATATACCTCATACCAATCGCATCGACTTCCCTGATTAGATGGTCAGCAATGAGGCACTCGACGATGTACGTGTTCGCGTTTGCAGTCCACATCGTACGCCCAACGCCTGGAAACTGGATACCGGTCGGAGGCGCTCGGCGCTGTCAATTCCCATGGCCTGGCGACGTGCTTGAGTCCTCGCTGCAGCCAGCTACTGGAGAATTGTATCTGCCGGCGGCCTGCAACTTGTGATCGAGAGTTTGTGACGAAGGAATAGAGAATAAGGCAGTGAATTAGGGATGCGATCTCACGTGTCACGGGACAGGATCGTACTGATTGGATGACGTGATTGGATGCGTACGGTGTACTTTCCAATATTACTACGTCTTTCCTTTACTTGGGTTAACTTCATTGCGAGAAGCTACGGGCTGATGGGTCACCAACGTCCAACATATCTGGGAGGGGCCCCCTGGGTTTGGGGGGCCCGGGGCGGCCGCCCCCCTGGCCCCTGTCCCCCCTCAGGGCCGGGCCTGAGGTGGAGGGAAAAAACGAGAGAATTTAATGTTTATTTGCTAATTAATAGCATTACATGCAATGAACTGAGCACTGCATATCGTGTTTGATAGTCTCAAGTCATTGAAAGCATACACGCCCCACATCTCTTATTGATTGATTTCTTAATTTATGTCAAAAAACAATAAACGAGATGAGAGTTAATGCACCGCGCCTAAGTGTTTTGGGATTATTTGGTTTTCATAAGATGACTTATACACCTAGATGGATGGAGTAGTAAATTATTTTCGATTACTCGACAATTAAGATATTAACCAAAGTATAACTTTTGGAAAATCAACCAAGTCGTTAAACAATTCATGAAGCTAAGGCTGGTCATAGTGGGGAGTATCATATTTTGGTATCATAATGGACTTTATTTATTGCCATGCGTGACACATAGTATTAGCACATTATTTAATAGGGACAATTCCATCCCCCCCTAACTTGAGCCCACACCTGGCATTTGCCCCTAAATTTCGAGTATGCTAAAAAATACCCCTCTTCCGTCAAGTGTCCTTATAGAAATGCCCCTCCATGCCATTTCCGTCTGGTCAAGGGCCTTTGACCATCTTTGAAAAATTTCTTGGACATCCTTGCCCCTACTTCCATTTGTCATTTACATATTGTGCCCAACCCAAAAAAATAAAAATAAAAACTCTCCCTGCAACTTACATGTGGGACCCAAAAGAGAAAAAAACTCTCCCTCTCTCCCTCCTCCCCTCTCTCTGTCTCTGGACGCAACCGCAGTAGCTCGCCGCCGGCGAGTAGTAGCAGCGGGCAGCAGAAGGGCGCTGCAGCAACCTTCACCACATCGTCTCCTGCTCGTGCGCGCCTGTTCTATGCCGAAAGTCCACGCAACCACCTAGGCTCAGTCCTCCCTTGTCCGTCCGTACGTGCATCGCCGGCGTAGTTCGCGGCCAGAGTCAACTCGAAGCTCAGAAAACACACCTGTTAAGTTCGCCTCTACCTATAGAGTGTTACCTCTGAATGAATTGAACGGAGGTGCCACAAATCGTCACCATGGTGTTCATATTCTCCGCCACCGGTGGTGCTCCGCCGCGCCCTGATCTCCTCGGCTACGCTCGCCCTTCCTAGTTTGAGCATGTCCTCGAGTTCCTGGTGATCCTTTGGCCATTTTGCCATCTTTCCAGAGCCTGCCCGAGGCACATAGCACCACCCCACCTAGCGCCGCCGCTCGCCGCCGACGGAGATCGCAGTTGTCGTGGTCTGTGAAGGTCCCGCATCCTACTATCGTGCTTGACTAGTCCGCCGCAGCCCCATTGAGCTCAAGCGCTCCTTGAACCCCCCTCCTTGCGTGCTCCCGTGCCATCTGGTGCGTTGCCGGCGTGCTGCACACTCGCCGGATGTGCCAGTGTGAGGTTAAATTAGGGCTAAACACAATTACTAGTTCTTAACCAATATAGAGTTGTTAGTATTTTAGACGCTGACCAGTGGGCCCCCCTTCAAATAATCTGGTAAATAACGTTTTACATAATAAAGAAACAACAACATGTGGTCCCATCTGTCAGAAGGGGCAAAAATGTCTGAAAAATGTCTCAGAGACGGTCAAAGGACTTTGACGAGACGAAAGTTGTATGGCGGGGCATTTCTATAAAGACACTTGACAGAAGAGGGGTATTTTTGAGCATACTCGAAATTTAGGGGCAAAATCCGGGTGTGGGCTGATAATCCCCAAGTGCAGGGAATAATCGTAGCAATTCCCAAAGGTGGAAGTGATAAGTATGGAGTGTCGAACCCACAAGGAGCTAAAAGTAAGATCAATATTCTCTCAAGCCCTATCTGCCACTAATACGACTCTATGTGCACCGAACGTTTGCTTCCAACTAGAAACAAGAAATAAAACTGTGTTGTTGGTATAAAGAGGATAACTTTGTATGACAACGAAGAGCTAAAATATAAAAGTAGGTGCTGTTATCATAAAGTTAGAATATATTACTAAATAATATAAATAGCGAGTGTGGAATAATGGTGGATCGGTGTGCGGAATGGTCCTAAGCAATTGTTAACAAGATCGATAGTCGTCATTGCAATTTCATATGAGGGAGAGGCATAAACTAACATACTTTTCCTACATGGATCATATGCTCTTATGATTGGAATCCCTAGCAAGCATCCGCAAATAGTAAAGATTCATTAAGGTAAAACCCAACCATAGCATTAAAGCATCAAGTCCCCTTTTATCCCATACGCAACAATCCCCTTACTCGGGTTTAAGCTTCTGTCACTCTAGCAACCCACTATAAGCGAATCATGAACATATTGCAACACCCTACATCGGGAATCCCTCACGCTTGCGCGACACGGAGGGCACCATAGGACAGCACCAAAATAAAACATACAACTCGTACCAATCTAGATCATCAATCAACTCAAAGACAAAAGATATCTACTCAAAACATCATAAGATGGCAATACATCATTGGATCATAATATGTAGCATAAAGCACCATGTTCAAGTAGGGATTATAGCGCGGTGCGGGAGAGTGGACCGCATAAAAGAGATGAGGATGGTGATGTTAATGAAGACAATCACCGCGGCGATGATTCCCCTCCCGATGGCACTCCGGTGCCACCAAGAGAGAGGAGGAGAGGTTCTTCCCCTTGTGCTTCCTCCTCCATGGCTTTCCCCCTCTGGTCCTTGGCCTTCATGGAGATGATGGCCCCTCCGAGATCCTCCTCCATGGCCTCCGGTGATGATGGCCCCCTCCGGCAGGGTGTCGGAGAGGGCCTAGATTGATTTCTCGTGGCTACAGAGGGTTGCGGCGGCGGAACTTCTGATCTAGGTTAATTCCCGAAAGTTTCAGTATTTATAGGAATTTTTGGCGTTGGTTTCACATCAAGGGGGCCTCCGGGCTGTCCATGAGAGAGGGGGCCGCGCCCTAGAGGGGGGGGGGCCCTGTCTCGTGGGCAGCCCGGGACTCCCCTGGCCCAACTCCAATGCTCCGTGGTCTTCTTTTGGTCCAGAAAAAATCCTCAAAAATTGGCACGTCAATTGGACTCCGTTTAGTATCCCTTTTCTGTAAAATACAAAACAAGGAGAAAACAGAAACTGCATTGGGCTCTTGGTTAATAGGTTAGTCCCAAAAATCATATAAAATGACATATAAATGCTTATAAAACATCATAGATGGATAGTATAATAGCATGAATACTTCATAAATTATAGATACGTTGGAGACGTATCAGCATCCCCAAGCTTAATTCCTGCTCGTTCTCGAGTAGGTAAATGATAAAAGAAATAATTTATGAAGTGTGAATGCTAGAAGGTGCACAAGCTTGATCAATGATAATTTCGATCACCTTTTCTAGCATCGAAATGTGTCTTAATAGTAGCTTATCTCATAAAACTTTTCATGATCAAGTAACAATCTATTCACAATGTCAAGCATGGTTCAGAAACTTCATTGAGAACTAACAAACAATAATCTCAGTCATTGAAGCAATTGCAATTTATCATAACATCAGAAATAGTCAAGAATAAAGCTTTTCAGCAAGTCCACATACTCAACTATCATATAGTCTTCTACAATTGCTAACACTCACGCAATACTTGTGGTTATAGAGTTCCAGCCGGACACTGAGAAAGATAGGGGCTTATTGTGTTGCCTCCCAACGTATTCACCTTTAGATGATGTCAACAATAATAGCCTATGCTAACTTACATCCAATTGGATATATATATCATGATCTTTCAAACACGAGGAGCTTGCCAAAGGATAAAATGAAAAAGGGAAAGGTGAGGATCACCTTGACTCAAGCATAAAGTAAAAACATAAAGTAAAAGATAGGCCCTTCGCAGAGGGAAGCAGAGGTTGTCATGCGCGTTTAGGGTTGATGCACAAAATCTTAATGCAAAAGAACGTCACTTTATATTGCCCCTTGTATGTGGACCTTTATTATGCAGTCCGTCACTTTTATTGCTTCCACAACAAGTTCGTACAAAGCTTATTTTCTCTGCACTAATAAGTCATACATATTTAGAGAGCAATTTTTATTGCTTGCACCGATGACAACTTACTTGAAGGATCTTACTCAATCCATAGGTAGGTATGGTGGACTCTCATGGCAAAACTGGGTTTAAGGGTAATTGGAATCCCAAGTAGTATCTCTACTTAGTGCAAGAAATTTGGCTAGCATGAGAGAGGAAGACAAGCTCAACATGTTTGGAAGGTCAATGACAATATACTTTAACTGAGATGTCGGAAAACATAAACCATTACGTTGTCCTCCTTGTCCAACGTCAACTCTTTTAGCATGTCATACTTAATGAGTGCTTCACAATCATAAAAGATGTCCAAGATAATATATTTGTATGTGAACCTCTCTTTCCTTATTACTTCCTATTAATTGCAACGATGACCAAAACTATGTTTGCCAACTCTCAACAACTTTTATGCCTCATACTTTCTATGTGTGAAGTCATCACTAACCATGTTATAAGCATACATATAAAAGTTCAGATTCATGACATTCAATTCATTCCCCCATTTACTCATAGGATACATGAAGCGCATGAGTAAATGACAAACTACTCCAAAAGATATGAGTGAAAGACACTGAGTAGTCAAATAGTTAACTAGCCATGGGAGGGTTCCTTTTCTATTTAATATTTCAGATCCAAAGATTTTATTCAAACAGCAAGTAAAACAAAATAAAATGACATTGCAAGGATAGCACAACTCATGTGAAGAAGCAAAAACTTAGGTTCAACCGATACTAACCGATAGTTATTGAAGAAGAAAGGTGGGATGCCTAACGGGGCATCCCCAAGCTTAGATGCTTGAGACTTCTTGGAATATTTTCTTGGGGTGCCTTGGGCATCCCCAAGCTTGAACTTTTGTCTCCTTAATTCTTCTCATATCATGGTTTCTCTTTTTATCATAAGCTTCATCCACACCAAATTCAACAAGAACTCATGAGATAGGTTAGTATAAACCAATGCAAAACCTTATCATTTTCTACTGTAACAAATCACTATAATTATTATTAAACATTTCATACTAAATTCCTCTGCATATTTAATACTCCTATCCTCAAATAGAATCATTAAACAAGCAAACATATGCAAACATAACAGCAATCTGTCAAAACAGTACAACCTGTAAAGAATGCAAGAGTATCAATACTTCCCTAACTCCAAAAATTATGAGATAAAATTTTCACTGTAGTATATTTATCATAGCTCACTATGCAAAAAGTTTCAATATTATATCATGCTCTGACTTTTCTAGGGAATTTTTGCAACAGTGGTGAACTTTCTGTTTTGAAACAGCAACATGTATACTAGCAAAATAAGCATGGTAAAGGCTATCCTTGACATTTTTTTTGAAACTAAAGATGCAAAACACTATTCTAAATAACAGCAAGCAAATACTAACAAAATAAAATGACTCTCCAAGTAAAACACATATCATGTGACGAATAAAAATATAGCTCCGAGTAAGATGTACCGATAGTTTTGAAGACGAAAGAGGGGATGCCTTCCGGGGCATCCCCAAGCTTAGGCGCTTGAGTCTTCCTTGAATATTACCTTGGGGTGCCTTGGGCATCCTCAATATTAGGGTCTTTCCACTCCTTATTCTCCTCGTATCGATATCTCACCCAAAACTTGAAAACTTCAATCACACAAAACTTAATGGAACTTCGTGAGATAGGTTAGTATGATAAAGAGTAAATCATGCACTTTGGTACTGTAAAAGACAAGGTTCATAATTGTTTTCACATAATTCCTACTGTAAAATATCATTCCTACAATTTATATTGAGAAATATAAGCCATAGAAACTAGAAAACAAGCAAACTATGCAATGAAGACAGAATCTGTCAGAAACAGAACAGTCTGTAATAATCTAAACAATAACCATACTTCTGCTACTCCAAAAATTATGAAATAAATTGGTGCGCGTGAGGAATTTTTCTATTAATCTTCTGAAAAAAGAATCAAGTCAAAATCACTCTTCTGTAAAAAATGACAGCTAATCTCGGGAGCGCAAAGTTTCTGTTTTTTACAGCAAGATCACATTAACTTTCACCCAAGTCTTCCCAAAGGTCTTACTTGGCACTTTATTGAAACAAAAGCTATAAAACATGATTAATACAGTAGCTTAATCATGTATACACACAAAAACATTAAGGGTAAATATAGGGTTGTCTCCCAACAAGCACTTTTCTTTAATGCCTTTTAGCTAGGCATGATGATTTCAATGATGCTCGCATAAAAGAAAAGAGTTGAAACACAAAGAGGGCATCATGAAGAATATGACTAGCACATTTAAATCTAACTCACTTCCTATGCCTAGGGATTTTGTGAGCACACAATTTATAGGAACAAGAATCAACTAGCATAGGAAGGCAAAACAAGTATAACTTCAAAACTTTAAGCACATAGAGAGGAAACTTGACATTATTGCAACTCCTACAAGCACATATTCCTCCCTCATAATAATTTTCAGTAGCATCATGAATAGCAACTTTGTTCTCATACTCAATTGGAACCTCTTCCGAAATAGTGGAATACTAACTAAATTTGACACTCTTCCAAATCCACTTTCATAAATATCGTACGAATATTCAACACTCTCCAAGATAGTGGGATCACTAATTCCTAAAGTTGACACTTTTCCAAACCCACTTTAAATTATAGTATTATTCATACTCCAAAAGATATAAGTGAAGTTCATGGGGAATTCTACAAATCAATTAAGAGCTATCTCATACTAGCATCATTCTTAAAGAAAAAGAAAAACACAAAGGGCACAAACAATGTGAACAAAACAAAAACCGAGGTATACCGATATTTGTTGAAGAAGAAAGATGGGATGCCAACCGGAGAATCCCCAAGATTAGATGCTTGAGTATCCTTTGAAATATTTACTTGGGGTGCCTTGGGCATCCCCAAGCTTGAACTCTTGTCTCTCTTTATTTTTCTCACATCGGTAACTCCTAGTTCTTCAAATACTTCATTCACAAAAACTTAAACAAAAACTTGTGAGATCCGTTAGTGTAATAAAGCAAACTACCACTTTAAGGTACTGTAATTAACTCATTCTTTGTTTATATTGATGTTAAACCTAATGTATTCCAACTTCTCTATGGTTCATACCTCCACATACTAGCCATAGATGCATCAAAATAAGCGAACAACACACAAAAACAGAATCTGTCAAGAACAGGACAGTCTGTAGTAATCTGGAAGTTTAGTAAACTTCTGTAACTCCAAAAATTATAAAATAAATTTGACAATTTGAAAATTTTGTACAGAAGTAATGTTCAAAAAGTTTCAGACCCATTTGACTTTCCAGTAAAAAATGTAAATTCAAGCACTACAGCCAAAGTTTCTGTTTTTGTTCTGCACATAGTAAACAAGCAATCTAATCATCCTACAACCAAAGCTAGTCACAAAATTTTTATAATACAAAGGATATATACAAGGGGATAATTATTTATAGAGAAACTTCCATAAAAAATTCTACATTGTTTCCGTCAGCATGAACACAAGTGCTCAAGGTCGACCCTCACTTCTTCAATGCATAACTTTCCAATCACTTCTCTTTTTGAAAAACTTTTTTAGGCATGAGAGGCAAGTACATATTTTTGGTATTTTCATTCTGTAATTTTTTTTGTATATTTCACCCACAACTAAACAGAAACAAAAAGGAAAAACAAAATCTACTAAGTAAAGAAAGCAAATAAGCACACACGAGAATATCAACCCCACGCTATTGCTCCCCGGCAACGGCGCCAGAAAAGAGCTTGATAATCCCCAAGTGCAGGGAATCATCGTAGCAATTCCCAAAGGTGGAAGTGATAATTATGGAGTGTCGAACCCACAAAGAGCTAAAGGTAAGATCAATATTCTCTCAAGCCCTATCTTCCACTGATACGACTCTACGTGCACCGAACGTTTGCTTCCAACTAGAAACAAGAAATAAAACTGTGTTGTTGGTATAAAGAGGATAACTTTGTATGACAACGGAGAGCTAAAATATATAAGTAGGTGCTGTTATCATAAAGTTAGAATATATTACTAAATAATATAAATAGCGAGTGTGGAATAATGGTGGATCGGTGTGCGGAATGGTCCTAAGCAATTGTTAACAAGATCGATAGTCGTCATTGCAATTTCATATGAGGGAGAGGCATAAACTAACATACTTTTCCTACATGGATCGTATGCTCTTATGATTGGAATCCCTAGCAAGCATCCGCAAATACTAAAGATTCATTAAGGTAAAACCCAACCATAGCATTAAAGCATCAAGTCCCCTTTTATCCCATACGCAACAACCCCCTTACTCGGGTTTAAGCTTTTGTCACTCTAGCAACCCACTATAAGCGAATCATGAACGTATTGCAACACCCTACAACGGGAATCCCTCACGCTTGCGCGACATGGAGGGCACCATAGGACAGCACCAAAATAAAACATACAACTCGTACCAATCTAGATCATCAATCAACTAAAAGACAAAAGATATCTACTCAAAACATCATAAGATGGAAACACATCATTGGATCATAACATGTAGCATAAAGCACCATGTTCAAGTAGGGATTACAGCGGGGTGCGGGAGAGTGGACCGCATAAAAGAGATGAGGATGGTGATGATGATGGTGATGTTGATGAAGACGATCACCGCGGCGATGATTCCCCTCCCAATGGCACTCCGGTGCCACAAAGAGAGAGGAGGAGAGGTTCTCCCCCTTGTGCTTCCTCCTCCATGGCTTTCCCCCTCTGGTCCTTGGCCTTCATGGAGATGATGGCCCCTCCGAGATCCTCCTCCATGGCCTCCGGTGATGATGGCCCCCTCCAGCAGGGTGCCGGAGAGGGCCTAGATTGATTTCTCGTGGCTACAGAGGCTTGCGGCGGCGGAACTTCTGATCTAGGTTAATTCCCGAAAGTTTCAGTATTTATAGGAATTTTTGGCGTTGGTTTCACGTCAAGGGGGCCTCCGGGCTGTCCACGAGAGAGGGGGCCGCGCCCTAGGGGGGGGGCGCCCCCCTGTCTCGTGGGCAGCCCGGGACTCCCCTAGCCCAACTCCGATGCTCCGTGGTCTTCTTTTGGTCCAGAAAAAATCCTCAAAAATTGGCACGTCAATTGGACTCCGTTTGGTATCCCTTTTCTGTAAAATACAAAAACAAGGAGAAAACAGAAACTGGCACTAGGCTCTAGGTTAATAGGTTAGTCCCAAAAATCATATGAAATGACATATAAATGCTTATAAAACATCATAGATGGATAGTATAATAGCATGAAAACTTCATAAATTATAGATACGTTGGAGACGTATCATTGGCTCAAGTTAGGGGGAGAAATGGAATTGTCCCTATTTAATATGATATAGTATCATGATATGATACCCAACCATCTCTTTCTTCATTTAATTCTATGTCTCTCGGCAAAATTTCCTAGTTGGCATGTATGATACTACCTATGATACTCTCATTACGAGCAGCCTAAGTAGACCCGTATTGATTTAAAATCATAAGAGAATGCAACAAAAAAAATTCTAGTATTATGCACAAGAAGAAGCAGTTGACTTATTGCGAGCATTTTAGCATGATCAAACTCATAGGCGGAGATGATCCAAATATCATGTATGGTAGCTGTAGCATCGGCTCATGAATGTGACAATTATTGCATACTTCGTGTACCAAAGGATTAGGCCCTTCTCTGTGCTCCACCGTGGACAGGTGCTAAGCATGCCACATAAGCAAAAAATGACATGGCACAACATTTAAGGAGGGGAGAGAATATTTTGGTGACCCCAGGAAGAACCAATGCCAAGCATGAGAACCTAGGCAAAGCACTTAAATAAAACAATTTGACCAATGCATGAAAGACTTTATGTGCTAACTCATTAAAGTGTGCTTAGCAACAACAAGTTAAGCACATATGCATTAGGGAGTTGAGTTACTAAGGTATTTAATGCACGTAGCACCTCATCTAAGCACCTTTGCATTGAAATAGGTCTTAGAACCATTCGGTTCTTCATAACCATTAAACCCAGAACTGAGAGCAAATCTGAGAAATAACTTCTCTATCAAGGGATCATGCATCATGCTCATGGCGTGGTCCATCATTGCACGGTGGACACTTTCCCGTGTCATGCCCCCACAATCCATCGTCGAGGCCTTTCCTTCATCATCATGCTCATGACATGGTTCATCCGGTGCCATGGCAATGCATGCATCTTCGATGGTAAGACACCGTCCATATCTTGTGCATGCTTCAGGAGATCCAATAAGATGCGCGTCTTTGGGCCAAAACTGGCACCAATAATGATCCACCTAATGTTTGAGATGTGGCCCTCTAGTTCTTGGGGCTGAGCATCCCCTTGTCTTCTGCTCTGGTCACCGTGCTTACGCCTACTAGAGCATGTAACACGTGATGTACCACCCCTTTGTATTTGTTCAAACTTCTTCTATCAGTGGAATATTCGCGTCATGCATCTCATAAGTTAATGTGTAGGAACAATTTCAATCCGAACACCAGACATATACGTGGAAGAATGGGAATAGAGGAAAGAGGGTTGATCAATAGTTGTAAGTCGGTAACATGCATATACCATATAGGGATGTTTAAACTATATGGAAGTTCCAACATTTTTACACTAAATCTAAGCCTATTGAATACTCTGATGCCACACAAGCGCCATAACAAAGTTAATACGTACAAAACAGATAAGCCTGCATCAAAGCATATGTTGAATGAATAAGCTATGTTCAAGGCAAGCCTATCATCATGACCGGTGAGAAAGAATTAGTGCTTCACACGGGTTACCACTTGGACTATTTCAAACTTTGTTATGAGTAAATAGAGTCTGCTCTTTTAAGTGAAAGCAATAATCTAGTGACAACCCAGACTTCTGTGGCACCATCCTGACTGAGCTGAAGAGCAGAACCTTTTTAGTTTAGTAAAAACTCCAATATTGAGAATGCTAGTCTCTCAAATAATGAACAACCATGAAGGAAGCTTCAACTAGTGATAGATTCGTTAAACTAGTAAATCCAAATGCACCACACGACAGAACAGACTTGGTTGGTGAAGTTGGTGCTGGATTTGTAGAATTGTGGATACTACTTGGCAAAAATATGTTAAATAACCTGCTGGAATATCCAGTTAAAAATCCGCAACCATCTGGCATTTCTCTGTTATATATGCTTATTTCCTACACTAACTTTGAAATATGTGGAGATTGAGAAAGAAACACATTAGTGTAGTGTTCGACTATCTTTGCTCAAGAAGAAACATCTCATAAACCATATGAATATGATCAACAACAGAAACTGCTATAATATAGATTGTGAAGTATAAGTAATAACTTCCCCTACCATGCTCAAACAACTCTAGATGATTGTAGACCTAAAACTTACATGATTCCTCTAGTCCCTTATGAAGTAGGAGAGAGAGGATATGCGACTGTCCAGCCATATCAACTCCGGCCCATACTCACTATCGCCACCGCCCTTCCTCTTCGGCCCTTTCCCACATGACATTGAATGACTGAAGAGAGGGGACTCATACACCGTGTTGTCCAACCATTAAGAGAGAGGATGCGGTGATAGGGATGAGCAGAGTAGGGTGGGGATGGGCAAACTAGGGGGGCACACCGGCAGGATGGCCGCAACACATCTAGGATCTGTCTTGGTCTTAAGAGAGACAAGAGGTCATCAAAGGAGCGAGCGATATTTTATTTAGTATGGAGTTTTTTCCGACTGATAAAGTAAAATGGGCATTTTTCTTGGAGATAGGGCCCAATCAACCACAGGCTTCTGAATTTTCCACCGGAATAGCTGGCCCTTAGGACATTCAGCCCAGTTCGCGACCTGAAGGGAGATTGGCGACCAAGAACCCTCCAAATGTGCGATCTAACGACCAAAATTGCTGATGGTGCGAGAGGATAGGGTTTATGTTCAGTTTTATTGTCCAAAATGTTTAGAAGTACAACTATTTTATCCCAAGACTCCAAGAGCCAGGTATATCAACTATGGTCTAATAACTGGCAAGATTGTGGGCGTGGGTGTTGGATGCCATGCCTTCATGGATGAACTCCACCACCAAGAACTCCTTTCGCATATGCGCAATTTCCTTCAACACCGAATTAAAGTTGCCTCGTCTACCATCATTTATCACTACTACAACATGAAAGGCAATGCGAAGCTTCTGGATGTTCAGTTCATTGGCTAGTGGGAGTGCCTCACAATAGGCCCTTGCCTCAAGCAATGGAGGATTAGTAATGTTATCAGACACCCTCGCTTATGAGCCTGGTCCACTCCATTGGAGTTGTGATGGACTATTGCATAGGCTCTTTTTGAACTACATCATGGCTACTCCTTGAACTACATTTATCTTCGCAAAATCTAGTTGTGGTGGAGATCAAACCTTGGGTACCTGCACGAGTCTTGGTAGTCAGGTGATCCTATTTTCTACATTAAGCAGTTGAAGCTCCAAGATGAGCCTTGTTATAAACCCATGAACAAGTCACATGACTTTGTAAAATTGGTTCATGTCTAACATTTCTTCTCTCTGTCGAAATAGCCCATAAAGTTAGCGAAATCTCCGGGACGTGGGAACTGTTGTCCAAGAGGTGGAACAACCATTCCCAAGTAGTTGGGCATTCAGAAGCGCACATATGTTGTGTGAGTTGGCTGTCGACAAGAACCCACACGGCCACACATATGGTGACATTGTGCAATCTATCAGCGAGTGGCTTCAAGAGTCATACACGCCTTTATAGATTACACATGTCACCGTATTTGACATGTTCATGTGTCGAAGTACGTCTCCAATGGTAATGGATGTTGGGACAAACTCAAGGAAAATTCTTGTCCTTAGATTGCACCTTTATTTTCCACTCCCTCAGTTCCATATTACTTGTCGCTCAAACGGATGTATCTAGTATTGAAATATGTCTAGATACATCCATTTCAGTGACAACTAATATGGAACGGATGAACTATAGTTTTGTCCATCACTTCTCAGATTTCCTCAAACTCTACATAACCTGCTAGTAAAGCCAGTCTTCCGGTGACTTCTTTGTAGAAACTAGAATTATATAGCATGATCTGAAAGTGAATGTGTCACCGTTTTAAATATTATGCTGAATATCATCATGGCTGACTCTGGTAATCCGTATTTTTTAATTGCACTAGCTTCTATAAGACTAGTCACAATGGGTAGTAACATAGAGTAGTAACATGCTCGTGTTACTACTCTATGTTACTACCTCTATAGTGGGGAGTAACATATGTGTGGTAACATGCAATACTTCATTTATTATGCTATAGACTCATCTTGTCTTGATATGTGTGATGTTACTCATACTAGTAGTAACTAGCTATGTTACTACATGCCTCTCTTTCTTCATTTATTGCTTGCCACATCATCTAATTTATCTAGATATGTGTGATGTTACTACCTATGTTACACCCATTGTGGGTAGTCTAAGCAAGAGATGGAGCTCTATTTTATCCAAGTCCCACACACCATCAACTAGATTAAAAAATGTGCAACCCCCAATGCATGATTATATGCCTTTGTATTGCTTCTATTATATACCATGTATGTCAATATATTAGTATATGTTCCATCTTATAATTATACTTCCTCCGTTCCAAAATAGATGACTCAACTTTGTACTAACTTTAGTACAAAGTTGGGTCATCTATTTTGGAACGGAGGGAGTATATGGCAAGCCACACCCAGAGGGTTGTGCTTAGGGCTGCAAGAAAAGCTGGAGGCTTGTGAGGCGCTCAAGATCGACACGTGTTTTGGCTCGACTCAAGATCGACTCAAAAAGAAATAAGCTGAGTACGAACACTTTAGGTTGTTCGGTTGAGAAACGAGTTGATCTCGAGCCAAAGACTGGCTCGCTCGATAGCTCGATATCATATAATTATATATATATATAGTATAATTTTGATATATTATTAAAAATGAATAATTTATTACCATATAGATAATCAAAATGTATATATTACCATGTATGGTGTGTACCCGTTTTCTCTATTTTACCTACCAGTACCAAACATGGAAGCTTAATTAAGTGAAGTGAAAAATTTCCATGGAGACGGGTTGTAAACCCCGTTCAGTGCATATCCTATGCCAGATGCGGGCATGTGTCCCACCTTGCCATCCTATGACCCCCTCGCCTCCGCTCCCGTTCATGACTATCCTCGGCTCGAACGCTTTTTCTCGGCTCCCCGTCAAAAAGAAAACCCTTCTTCTCGGCTCTTAACCTGGGCCCTATGCATGCTATCGGCTCCAATAGTACTGGGATCGATTCCCATCAGGTACTCCCTTCCTCCGAAAATACTTGTCATCAAAATGGATAAAAGGAGATGTATATTTTAGTTCTAGATACATCTCCTTTATTCATTTTGATGACAAGTATTTTCGGACGGAGGGAGTACGTAATTTCGATAGATTAAAAAAAAGTACGTAACTGCGACTGCTTTTCTGTTTCCCCGGTTCAGTAGCGATCCAATCGAGAGTTTTTCATGGCCGAGCGACCGGAGCACTGCCCTCCACGCGATTTTATTAGCGGCCGCCTTGTGTTCCCCGGTCCCGCGATCACTGCAGCAGGTGGAATAGACAGCGATCACCGCTGTAGAAATTTCAGAATTTTTAGAATGCTGGTTTGGAAGATATGTACTTTTTCAAAAACGAAAACACTAACGCCCACACGTGTGGCAATATTGTAACTCGCCCACATGCCTGGATCACCATCCAGTTAATTTTGCACGAATCTTGACATACTGAGGTAGTTTTCGTGTGCCACGCAGGACAAGGCCGATGTGTGGAGGTTTCACAGTTCGCCCGCACGCCGGTTTCTCGCTCGGACGAGGCCGGTTGCCAGTCGGACTTGCAGTGGAACTGCCGTCGCGCCCGCAGCCACGCACGACTACTGTTCACCGTCTCCCACGTCTGCCCATTTTCCCACTCTCCTACACCCAAAGCCGTCAGTTGCCATGTGTTTTGCAGGGGTACATGGCAACTGCCCTAGTGTGCTTGGCAGATGGTAACTCTCTCTTTACCTGAACATGTCATTTGCCATGTCTTTCTGTAGTGCTACATGACAATTGCCTAGTGTTAGTAGGTGGCAACTCCTAAAGTTTTCAAATCATGGAAACTGTAGTAGACCATACCATACATTGTTCTACCTATTAAGCATGTGTTGGTTTTCCCTTGAAGAGGAAAGGGTGATGCAGCAAAGTAGCATAAGTATTTCCCTCGGTTTTGAGAACCAAGGTATCAATCCAGTAGGAGACAACACACAAGTCACCTAGTACCTGCACAAAAAAGCAAGAACCTTGCAACCAACGCGATAAAGGGGTTGTCAATCCCTTCACGGTCACTCGCAAAAGTGAGATCTGATAGAGATAATAAAGTAAATATTTTTGTTATATAGATTGGAAAGTAAAGATTGCAAAATAGTAAAAGAGATGCGATGTAAATAAAAGAGATGTAATATAATAGGAAATAGACCGGAGGCCATAGGTTTCACTAGTGGCTTCTCTCAAGATAGCATGTATTACGGTGGGTGAACAAATTACTGCCGAGCAATTGATAGAAAATCACATAATTATGAAGATATCTAAGGCAATGATCATGAACATAGGCATCACGTTCGTGTCAAGTAGACCCGAAACGAATCTGCATCTACTACTATTACTCCACACATCGACCGCTATCCAGCATGCATCTAGAGTATTAAGTTCATAAGAACGTAGTATCGCATTAAGCAAGATGACATGATGTAGAGGGATAAACTCAAGCAATATGATATAAACCCTATCTTTTTATCCTCGATGGAAACAATACAATACGTGCCTTGCTGCCCCTACTGTCACAGGGAAAGGACACCGCAAGATTGAACCCAAAGCTAAGCACTTCTCCCATTCCAAGAAAGATCAATCTAGTAAGCCAAACTAAACCGATATTTGAAGAGACTTGCAAAGATATCAAATCATGCATATAAGAATTCAGAGAAGAACCAAATAATATTCATAGATAATCTTGTTCCTAAATCCACAATTCATCGGATCTCGGCAAACACACCGCAAAAGAGTATTACATCGAATAGATCTCCAAGAACATCGAGGAGAACTTTGTATTGAGAATCAAAGAGAGAGAAGAAGCCATCTAGCTAATAACTATGGACCCGAAGGTCTGTGGTAAACTCCTCACGCTTCATGGGAGAGGCAATGATGTTGATGTAGAAGCCCTCCGTGATCGATTCCCCCTCCGACAGATCACCAGAAAGGCCCCAAGATGGGATCTCACGGGTACAGAAGGTTGCGGTGGTGAAAAAGTGGTTTCGCGGCTCCCCCTAATGTTTATAGGGTATAAGAGTATATATAGGCGAAAGAAGTACGTCGGTGGAGCTACGAGGGGCCCACGAGGGTGGGGGCGCGCCTACCCCCTGGGCGCGCCCTCCTGCCTCGTGGCCTCCTCGTGGCGTTCCAGACTTCTACTCCAAGTCTTCTGGATTTCTTTCAGTCCAAGAAAGATCATCGTGAAGGTTTTATTCCGTTTGGACTCCGTTTGATATCCCTTTCCTGCAAAACTCTAAAATAGGCAAAAAATAGAAACTGGCATTGGGCCTCCGGTTAATAGGTTAGTCCCAAAAATAATGTAAAAGAGCATATTAAAGCCCATTAAACATCCAAAACAGATAATATAATAGCATGGAACAATAAAAAATTACCAACGTATCACATTGCAACAGCTGCAGTTGTCTAAAAATGGCCTCTGGCACTTGACTTGAGATGGCAACTGCAGTTGAGCAACCATGGCAATTGTAGTTATCAGACATGACAACTGTAGTTCAGCAACATGGCAACTGCAGTTAAACAAACATGAAAGAGGGACCGGACCATGGCAACTGTGGGGACGCGTGGTGACTGCCACGCGAGGTGTGTGGCTCGCAGGCGGGGAGGGGCGACAACTGAGAGAGGTCGTGCGGGCCGCGGGGTCGCTCACCTGGACGCGTGGGCGATCACGCCGCACACCGAACATGCGGGCTATGGCGGGGTGCGCCCGGGCGTGCTCGTGCGGGTGGGCCTGTGTGGATGCCACACGGGGCGTGCGACACATACCCCCTAGATGCCACACGTGTGGCAGTTATCGTCGTCCTTTCAAAAAATACATTGTACATTGTAGCTAATACATTGGTCAGGAGAGACATCAGACCTATATATTTCTTTTTAAATAGGGCAACTTCATATCATTCATTGGAATTTTGTTCGTTGCAAATAATTGTCCTGGAAATCTCAGGAAACCCATTATACCAACAGGATGATTACAAGACCGACTTACATGATGAAAGTTACACGAAACAAACTTCAGGGCTCTACATTTGATATCAAGAACTACCATGACAGTTTGGATATGTAATGACCTGCCCCTCTTCACCTTGTTGATCAATGACAAACAATCTGAACTTCTGAGGCTACTTCAATTTTCTGAAAACCTTCTTGTTCTGGCAAGTTTAGAGCATGTCTTACAGCTACAGCTTCGTGTAGTTCCAGATTACCCACTTTATCAACATAGCCCCTGGAGCCTGGTAAAACATTTGTCCTCAATTTGACATACCTAGTCTTGATAACCCACAAGTATAGGGGATCGCAAAAGTTTTCCAGGGTAGAGTATTCAACCCAAATTTATTGATTCGACACAAAGGGAGCCAAAGAATATTCTCAAGTATTAGCAGCTGAGTTGTCAATTCAACCACACCTGGAAACTTAGTATCTGCAGCAAAGTGCTTAGTAGCAAAATAATATGATAGTGGTGGTAACGGTAACAAAAGTAAAGACAACGAAAGTAATGTTTTTGGTATTTTGTAGTGATTGTAACAGTAGCAACGGAAAAGTAAATAAGCTAGAACCAGTATATGGAAAACTCGTAGGCACCGGATTAGCGATGGATAATTATGCCGGATGCGGTTCGTCATGTAACAGTCATAACATAGGGTGACACAGAACTAGCTCCAGTTCATCAATATAATGTAGGCATGTATGCCGTATATAGTCATACGTGCTTATGGAAAAGAACTTGCATGACATCTTTTGTCCACTAGTGCAGAACCGGGCATTAGCACCGGTTCGTAAGGACCTATACTGCCGGTTACATAACCGGCACTAATTTGTGGTCACTAAAGGCCCCCCCTTTAGTACCGGTTCAGCACGAACCGGTGCTAAAGGGCAACCACGTGGCACTAGCCAGCTCCGGGGGCCTGGAGCCCTTTAGTACCGGTTGGTAACACCAACCGGTACTATAAGGTTTGGTGGGTTTTTAGTTTTATGATTTCTTTTTCATTTAATTTTGTGTTTCCATTTTAATTCTTTTTCACTTGCTGGTATTTTACGATACTACACATTGTACAGGTTATGCATCATATATACATCATGCATGCTTTGTTTATCAACGCTGCTGCTAGGTTCATATAACATATCTCATGCATGCTTTTGCATCATTACATCATCATATATATAATAACAAGTCCTACTAATCATGCATCATCATACAACTTCTACTCGTTATTAATAATAAGTCATACGATCATCATCCTCATATATAGTCATCGAACCCAACCCTACATAATTGTTCTTAGCACATGATCTTCAGTATCAGGTAGGACCTAAACACCCTTAAGGCAAAATAGCATAAAACAATATAGACCCTGACTCTCCGTTATGAAGAATGGCGATCATCCTGTCTCCAATTCTTGCCTTTCGCTGCTTATTGCTTCCAAGAAGCTCCTTACGACTGTCCATACATTTTCTCCATTCTTTGATTGTTATGTCTCCACTTCTTTTAGAAACCCGGTATGGACAGTTGAGATTCGTAGGACGACCTGGTAGTATGTTCAAAACATGAAGGCTACCACACGTATACATCAGATGAGGCACACAATCATTCGGGATTATCTGTTGAAAAACATAGTAATAACTTCGTAGTTAGCAATGATGTACTAGATTTATAAGTGTGCAAAAAGATGCACGGATGTTGTAATAGTAAAAAATAATCTTACCAAGGTATCTCCATGGTAGTTACCGTAGTTCAACACGTGCACTAGTGGCACGTATTGACCATAATGTTGAGGAGTTTGATTGTAGATATTGTAATTCTCAAGATCTCTACAAAATCCGACCAGATGTCGTTTCTCCTGATAAGTTAATTCGCAGCCTTCGGTGTAGTACGTTCTGTCTACCATCTTCCGCACATTCTTTGAAGCATGAAAATAAGCTGTCAATGGAGATAAGTTGTCAACATTATATTTTGAAATAAACAATATAAATTACTTAATAACTATGTTTAGCTCACATGAGGGAAGAACTGGAGGTGTATCCACAAAGACCCAAATTGTAGGTGTCTCTTGCTCGATTGTAGGATCATCAAGATCCATGGTGACAAGCATACCCTCATCAAGACCATACATCTTGCAAAATGCATCCCAATTTTTGCAACCAAAATGGGTTACACTCTGAGCATTGTACAGCTTTACTTGAAAATCCACATCATGTTCGGTACTTAGGATAATTTTTTTGGTTTCAAAATTTTCATGGTCTTCAATACCCATCCTCTCCAAGACATAGCGTCTTGCAAAGCATGTGATAAGCTAGTCAAATTGGAAAGATGAAAAATACACGTTAAAATAGTTGAAGTCGTGCTTAATTACGAAAAAAACTATTGTCGTCGTTGCGTACCGTATGAACATCGCAAGTCTCCTCAAGCTTAATGCTAAAGCGTCGATCTTTCTCCAGCTCAATGAATCTGTCGCACATACCTCGGTCGTCGTGGCACCAGTCGCACTCCCCCGCGCGGTTATCGTCGTCCAATGAGTACGACATTTCCGGCCTACGTTCATAATTTAGTTTTATTAGTCAACTATCTAGTTCAACTACTAAGCACTTACTATAAATAAATAAGTAGTACTTACTAAAAACAAACTACTTCTATATATAGTAAAATAAATTAGTTTATTAAATCAACTAGCTAGTTCAACTATATATAAACTACTTCTTCTTTTTTTCCTTTTTCTAAATACTATGAACAAAAAAATCATTAAAATTCTATGAACAAAATTAATTACACAATCTAAATATCACCCAAAAAAATCTATTAACAATAATATCACCAAACATGCATATTCAATAATAATATCACCAAAAAAATCTATTAACAGAAAAAAAATCTATTAACAGAAAAAAAATCTATTAATTCAATTAGTTCAACTAAGCATTTACTAAAAATAAACTAGTAATTATATTAATTAATTCAACTAGTTCAACTAAGCATTTACTAAAAAAACTAGTTCTATATATTAATTCAACTAGTTCAACTAAGCATTTACTAAAAATAAACATTAACATATTTCTAATTCATCTAACATAACATTTCTAACATTCTAAAAATAAATTAACTATAGATATAGTTCTAATTAATCTAAACATTAGAAAACAGAAAATAAGTAAAAATATATGTGTGTGTGTAGGGTTTGTATATGTGTGTACGTACATGTGTAGTGTACGTGTAGTGTGTGTGTGTGTGTGTGTGTCTGTGTGTATGTGTGTGTGTGGTGTTTGTAGTGTGTGTGTGTATGTGTGGATGCGTGTGTGTGTGT